>OX465284.1:103145309-105645309 GCA_949987705.1 Thereva unica | reverse complement strand
ATGCTATATGCATCAGCTTAGAGCTTAGAGAAGGATCTTCTCGGAGTTATCTTGTCCGCACTGACGCTTCGCTTTGGCTTCGCAACTAAGAATACTTGAGGAGTTGGCGGTAAGGATGTGGAAGAACTGCCAGCCAAGGTATTCGGTATGAGTGTAAAGCCTAGCAGGAAAAAAATATGTAGCCCCGCCAAGAGGAAAAGGCAAGGAAATTTTGGGAGTATCCTTCATACTTAGCATACCCTTGCTCAGCTTTCAGCAATTCCTTACAAACAGACAAAAGGCAGGATAACGGTTAGGAACCTCGGAAACCACACTCAGATAGCTGCCGTTCTACCCAAACTTTCTGGACCCATCTGAAAACTCGGAGCACTAGCTACCACATACATATTTTAAGTGGAAACTGGCCCATGCCGAACACATCAGAAGAAGAAAACGGGACCCTACTACCGGGAGTTGTGCTATGAGCAAATCGAAAATTACATAAATAGTCCACTGAAAATCGAGGATGCTTATCTAATTTTTCGAAGATCTGATGTAAATTGGCCACTGGTATCTTGCGGATAGCACAATTGTTCTTTTTCCTTCGGGGTTACGTTAAGCTCTATAGCACAAGCACATCCGCAAAATATAAATGATCTAAGAAAAAAGCCCGAGGTGCAGGATCTTGCTCTTTGGCACGTCTTGGCTCGAATCGACAAGTTAGTCTAAGCGAACAGTCTTTAGGTAGGCTGCTGATCCTATGCAAGCGATCCTTACGTTCTGGTCTTAAAATTTGAGATTCTTAGCCTACGTGCTGTCAAGAGTATAACAGATCCAAATATCGGTCGCAGTACTCATGGACCCACTACGTTGCTGCTCCGCAGAACCGACAGCTACAATCAACTGCCAGTCCTATTCTGCCTAAATAATAACTAAGCGAACAGGGACTTGCGATGAGCTCTGTTGTTAGTAGTAGGGTTACAGGGATACTGGCTCAAGTTTAAGTTGTGTCTTGGCTAAAGCTTTTTGTGGTGGCTTCGGGTGTCAGTGTGAAAAATCCATGTGGTGAACATTTTTGTGGTGAGCTTATAAAATTTTGGTGTAAGCACCATCTATGCGAAATTAATCGAACCTGTTATGCTGATTCAAATATACGGATAGGCACTAATATAGACCAGGCAGACCAGACCAGTAGACCCTCTTCTCCTCTCTATACCTAACTGCCTGATCTATTTGGTGAATGAACGTTAGAGAAGGTTTTGTAAGCCACTGGACCGTGTTTTCATAGGACACTGCTTTCAAATCGACAATCGGTGTCTGCAGATTATCACAGACAAAGTAGAGGACGGCCTTAGAGATAGAGTTATCGCTTATGTGGAAGACTTTTGTCCTGAAAGCAGTGCAATGAGCTTGCCAATTAGTCTGCAGACGTCATCCAATCTGGCATTCTGGGAATAATATTGCCGTATTGCCATTAATTGCAGTCGATTACAGCGGCATGGTTTACTTCCTCGTCTAGGTGCTATTCCTTTGTACTTGCCTTTTCTCTTCAGAGAAATTCCCACGCCTTACAACTCTTTCATTATTATAAAGTGCGATCACCAAATTCAGCCTTCTGTCGTGGTAGCATTGGTTCAGAACCGGTGAGATAAAGTTTCGTGGTTTAATTCTTGTATCTGCCACTATCAAATTGTCCCTTAAAATTGTTGAAATTTTGAAAGCAAATTTCGCTCTTATTCAATGACGTCACAAAAGCTTTGCAGCTTAATTTTGAAAGCTTTGCAGCTTCATTTTCCTCTTAGTCAATGACGTCACAAAAGCTCTGAAACTTAATTTTGAAAGCTTTAAAGCTTTTTCTACCTTTTTATTTTAAATTTTGTTGTTCTAGTATTGAAACCACATAAATTTAAGGCTACTACTGAGAAAATAATTGCTGATTTTCATAAAATTTTCCGTACCATTTTCGAAACTCCATCCACTTGCGATATAAATTTTATTTCATTGCCAATGTCAACCACATGAACGTGACCTATCTAATTTTGGTTCAACCTTTCAAGTTCAAAGATCTCATTATTTTGCCAACACACAATAAAGGATTTACCAGAAAGTGATTAAACGACCTCAGTGCTCTCTATGCCTGGGGTTATTATAATGTCGAAAACCATAGACATTACCCAGTATAAGCGCATTGAGCATGGCAGCTAACATACATATATAAAAAATAATTATCATTTTGCTGTTAATATCCACTCACGTTCTACCCACTTTGTTAAGATTTAATTACTGTGCGAACTTTCAGCTTTGTTAAATATTAATTAATTAATAAAAGGCATGAGGGCCTTACCATAAAGAACTTAATCCTGTTATACATGAGATTATGCAAGGCTGGATCAAAAGTAAAAGGAAAATAAGCTGCGACCCCGTGTCGTATTTGTGTGTGACGTAAAATGATTCCTCTCGGATCTCTCTGGTGAAATTCATAAAAACTCCAATGCTCCATACAACCAGTGTGGAACGGCAATAAACCTCACGCAATGAGACTATAGAGAGGACAAATAAGTATGTACTTGAAGGCTTGTACGTACAACTGAAACCCTTCAATTTTTCCCATTTAATGCCTAATGGAGCTTGTAGTAAGCATTCAACTTTGGATGTTGATAACGGATTTTACGGGGAAAACGTAATCAAACCTTCTTTAGCGATCATAAAATTCAGGTGGTAGGTTCTGGCAGATGTCTGACTTCTCATTGTCCTAATGTTAACGTAGTAAAAACGCGCAAAAATTGCGTAAATGCTTCTCCTCTGCATCTTTCTCCTTTTTCGTCAGCCTGGATACACCGGTGGAATTTATGGATTTACCTAGGATAAGAAATGGTACGAGGCGAAAATCACTCTTCGTACCGCAGGTAGGTAAGCTATAAAGGTGCCAACACACGTTCTGTGTAATGCTCCATGTGTAAAAGAAATTCCAATTTTTGTGTATTTTCTATGGTTAACATGTAAGGAACATTCGCAGTTATGTAAGGATCTAGGAGGTGTTGGGGACTTTCGTATAAGAACAGTAAAGAAGTCGAACGACGGAAGCTACTTAACAGCGCCTAGTATAAGTATTTTCGGGCTTTATACCTTGTCATATTTTAAAAGCCAGGTATTGAAGTTGCTTTAATTAATACTAACTTAACAACCATTCATTGTAAACGACTTCGGTAATGCCTTCGGAAATAAATCTCCTCTCCACCCACCATTTAAACCATCGTCTATTAAAAGCCAATGTACGGGATGGTGCTGATTTCTGATTAGGAAACAAAAATTAATTAATTATGAGTTCTGCGAATTGAAGTCACCGTTATCACACGTTATTCCTACGCAATGTATGCAAATACAGGTGATATTTGGGGACTTTCCCATAAATACCAAATTCTGTTTAAACATGACTCATTCAGAAATTCCAACAACAGAGAATTTATTTTGTTCTATACACTAATAATATCAATTACATAAATTCCTCAGCAATCAACATTGTTTAAACTATAATTTTGTTATGCCTAGATTAACTAATTACATTCAATTGTTAAGGTTAATGCCAATATCATTAATATTACGTATGTAATGAAAATAAGCGTGGTTAGAAGGAAGCAAAAAAAGCTTTTAACTTTTCTTTGATGACGTCACAAAAGCTTTCTGGTCAGCTTTCTATCGGGGTAGTAGCAGGTGGAAATTGGCATTTCTTTCATTCTTCTCGCTATTATCCTTCTGTCTAGAGCTTACAGTCCGATATTTCACCTAATGATAGAAGTACTATAGCAACATGGTGTCAAATTCACTTTCTAGGTATGCCTAAATCAGTGTGAATGTATATGGATATATACATATATCCTCAGGCGGAAAAGTTCCATATAATTTTTAACATAGCAAGTTATTGCAAGCGAGCATACCTTTTAATGCTTCTATAAAAGCGTTGTGGAAGCATTATAATAAGGCTTTTTAACACAGTGTTCATTGAGGCCTGTGGATATGTGAATGAATTCCGATGTCGAAAAGCTTTTATTTTTGTTCATTTCCAATATTCTTTCCAAGTGCGAGTGTGGTTTTACCAAAGCGGTCATCCAACTAACCTAATAACGTCCAATGCTGCTTATCCTCCATATCGAACGAAAGCCGAACTATTGAGTATGCAAAGGTCACCAAAATAATCGCCCGTTTTTTTCGTTCTATAAAATTTCTGAAAACTTCAGTAATGCTTCCTTGGAAGCATATTTGGCAGCGCCCAAAATTACCTCCTCTGAGCAGCCCTCCCAATTTTCCCCACTGGCTTTATATTAGAGTTGAGCGGGGTTTACTCCAACCAGTACATTTGTCCGTTGCACCATGGTGCATGATACTGAGGCCTCAATTTATTGAAATGTCCCAGTTCAAAAAAAATGCCGCTGGTATATGAACGTGTATCTAGATAAATGAGGGGAGGTGTGATTGTAAATTCGTAGTAGAGAGACATTTCTTACATTTTTTGAGGCAAAATTTTGTACTGACGAAACATTTTTACTTTTTTTTGCCCTACCCAACACTAGTGCGTATTATGCGCATCTGTCATTCAGCCTCCGGGTATTTCGCAACATTAGTTTTTTTGAATAGGGTTCGTGTCCTCGCTTGGATGAAAGCTTTTTCCAGGGGAAATTTTTTATATGGTTTGTATCTTCACTAGGGTGAAAGCGCATGTCCCGTTAGTCAGCTAGGTATTTCACAACTTACGAAATTCTTTATACAACTCTGGAAATCACCGAAACACGTTTAGATATGTCTTTGATGAGTCAGCAAAAATCCCTTTCCTAGGGTTTTTCTGGCACTATAGTTTTGAAGTCGTACCCTCAGCTTAAGCGACCAGGCTCTGCGCGAGGCTAAGTATTTTAAGCTCGGAGGGAGCATGTACAAGAGAATATCGAGAGATTTCGTGGAACTGCCTCTTGGATTCTCCCCAGGTTTATGACATTGTAAGTCCTGTTCAGCAAAACATAGGTGAGAATTGGACGGTGTACACCCACAGGACCATCTTTGGCTTAAGATCCGATTTTTTGCCGGAGGTCTTTCTACGTGCGTAGAAGGCTATCCAGAGAAATTTCACTCTGGAAGATAAAGAAATTTCTCTCTCGAAGATAAAGTAAGGATGTGCCCCTTCAATCCGGGGGATTGTTACGGTTAGAATTTTTCGTTTTCCCACTGAATAGCATGAAATCAGCTTTGCCCAGATTGTCTGTGAGACTGCAGCTTGCTGCTCAGCTTCCAGCTTTATTTAGGCATCCTTACATGATTTCGCGGATCACTGGTGGAAACATTCCAGGCATTAGGTCATCTGCTTTTGCTACGACCTTAGGTTCGCTTCTGTCTAGTTTCCATTCATATTCATCGTTGCACTGAACCGATTGGCGGATGTGGGAGTTGATGACCCTTTCCGGTATCATAAGCCCGAAGGATGTTAGACTCATCGACCTACAGTCGCTCACGGATTCGTGACCTCTCTCTTGCGGATGAATTTGCACACTGCACTTAAACATGAGCCATCAGCCATGACTACTACCCCAGGTAGTTTCTGCAGCATGACTAGTAGTGAGGGCCGGGTAGTATGAGGTCCGGGCTGAATGTTTTCAAAGGGTAAGAATCTATAAATCCCCACAGGATGATTGTAATAATAGCGGAAGTCTCTTCTCATAAGTGTCTCTGACCATTTCTTGATGTTTCGTCTTCATTTTCATTCTTGCAAAAAGGAAAGTGTGCGTTCATTAATAGCTCTATAGACTCTGCCTACGGTTCACTTTCATTTAATTCGACATATTTGCGATGACGTATTAAAACATACAATAACATCTAAGACCTGACACAATATAGTGAAATGTTCTTACCAATGCCTGCCCACATTTACCATCTTCAATAACAATCCTCCACCAGCTTAGTCATAGCCCCCTCAACACATCAATCCCACAAGTTCTTACCTTTGTCGACTTTGTTAACGAAAAATACATCAAAGAGAAATTTCGTCGACTTATCATTCATCGAATTTTCGAAAAACTATGCACTGTAATGAAAAACAAGAAAGACTTGGTATTTTCATATCAAAGGGGAGCCTAAACGCTCTGAGAAAATCCCCCCATAACTCCGTAGCAAAAAGTCGCCCCCAATTTAGGATTTACGACAAATAAACTCCCAAGCGAGTTCGACCTTCAAGTCCTTTTCAATTTTCTTGGCAATGTGTCAATCAAATCGAAATGAAAAAGCCATAAAATGCCATTGGAGACTTTGAAGAGGTTTGGTGGACGGGCGCCAAAGGGCAAACAAAAAATAAAAATAAAAATAAATATAAATACAAACATATAAGATCAGGGAAACTCTCCAAAGGGATTGCAGCAGCATTTAAGGGCACGCACATTTTTTCCGTTTATAACCCAAAACATTAAGGACCAAAGTATTCCCATTCGGTATTAAATGTGGAAATTCCAAAAGGGTTTTCCTAAAGCCAAGGCGTTAAAGGAATTTTTCTTTTATTTTATTTTTATTTATATTTCACTCCCGCAATTTGATAACTGAAAGCAGCAGGGAATAAAAAATCATCTGGCCATAGACGAAATTGTTTTCAGTTGTTTAGAATTTGCATACACACAGTCTTTGAAACTTTTGGTTGTCAGTCTTTATATTTCACCGAAAAAAGTGTGTTCGTCGTCATATCGAAAGTCTTTGGTTGTTCATTGTGAAATTGATGAAATTACAACCAGAAAATGGCGAAAAACTCCGATGAGATTTTTCATCTCTAAATTACTGAATGAAATTTGAGAGATTTGAATAGGATTTTCAAAACCACCAAGGGAATACGCTGTTGGCTTTCGTTCTGATCGGAAAGGAACAATATATGTAATACAGTGAGTCACTTACACTACGTCACTTACGTAATAGAAAAATCTATATCTCGAAAACGGGCACAGATAGCCCCCTCTTTTTGTGTTTTTTGTTGATCATGTTTTGTCTACTATCTGACATAATTTAGATGTAATTTTGTATTATTGTTCCAATTTGGACCATTTGGTAAAAAAACAGAAAATATACTTTAAATTGAATAAAAAATATCATTCGGCTTTTAAACACTTCGCTCATGCTTTGAACCTACATATCTTCTAAACGGAGCAACTCAAGTTCCTGATCTTTATATCAAATAAAAGAATACACTTTGACCTAAAAGATGAGTCTAAGTATATTGGTTTACGATAATTGGTCTAGGAGTTATTCAACTCTAAATAAATGACAAAAAAAGACATTGTTTTTTCGCGAACACCCTGTATCTTAGTGGTTAGCCCCCTATCTAGAACACATTTTTCCTCCAAATACATCCAGGAATGACCCCTGAAAAAATTAGAAAAGTAGTCCAACTTGAACGTCGGAAAACCTATACAAGTCGTGAATGAGTTCATATGAATATTTTAAATCTTTAAAACGATGATATCTCATGAATGGCAATACGTACGGGAAAATGTATAATAACATTTTTTGTAGAAAATCGTATGAGCTACAAACTTTGTGAACATTTTTTTATGATAGGACTTACGGTTTCAGATGCATTTGCAAAAAACAGATATTTTGACCCTAAAACCCCCTAAAAAGAAAGGTTCCCGGGGTAGAAAATCGGTAGACTTTATAACCCCTTATTAAGAACCCTAAAAAGAAGCTCTGTGCCAATTTTCAGCCTGTACCCGACCATTTCCGCTATTTCGCTTTTTTCGGCTTAATTTGACTGTACTAAAGGGTTTTCCTAAAGCCAAGGCGTTAAAGGAATTTTTCCTTTATTTTATTTTTATTTATATTTCACCCCCGCAATTTGATAACTGAAAGCAGCAGGGAATAAAAAATCATCTGGCCATAGACGAAATTGTTTTCAGTTGTTTGGAATTTGCACAACACACAGTCTTTGAAACTTTTGGTTGTCAGTCTTTATATTTCACCGAAAAAAGTGTGTTCGTCGTCATATCGAAAGTATTTGGTTGTTCATTGTGAAATTGATGAAATTACAACCAGAAAATGGCGAAAAACTCCGATGAGATTTTTCATCTCTAAATTACTGAATGAAATTTGAGAGATTTGAATAGGATTTTCAAAACCACCAAGGGAATACGCTGTTGGCTTTCGTTCTGATCGGAAAGGAACAATTGCTGTGATAATAAAAACTGGCGGAGAAAAACATTTTTGTGTTTTAAAATTTCCTTTGTTGATCTCAAAATTCCAAGAATTATGGCCAAATCGAACGCCAAAATGTGATAGAGAAGAGCTCAGGCACAATCCATGTCTCTCAAATAAATAATGAAGTATTGACGGAGCACTTTGGAAAATTGTTCTGTCAGGATGAAAGAAACAAGGCAAGTCAGAGAATATTTGTAAAGGGATCAAGGACTTTGATTTTGTTTTGTCGTTTAAATGTACATTGAAAGGTTCGGTCCATTTGGGATCTGGGTCATTTAAATATACATCGAATATCTATTTCAAGGTTTTCTTTCGTTTTAATACGCCATTCGTTTTGGTCAATCGTTACTGGGTAAAATATTTATTTTACAATTATCTTTAAGATAGTCAGCTTACTTAATAACCATGCAAAGAAATCAGTATCCCTAATAAATTGACACCATTATGTAGGTTGATCATGGCTAATGAGACAAGCCAAGTATAGATATTCTAGAACACTGTGCATGCCAATCAGCATTTATAAAGAAAATCCAAGAATCTTCTCATGACATCCAAATTGCTACTATACATATAAGGCCATGGCATTACTTGTAATGAACCACGATTCGTTACCAGAATTCCTCTCTAAAAACTTCCGGCAGCAAATATAAAGCTTGAGACTGAAGAGAGCTTTTCTCTTTTTGAAAGCTTCACGCCGCACCTTCAAAGCTTAAAGCTTTCTAGAGCTTTCCCGGATGGCTATAAAATAAACCGATTCACTGATCTAAGCTCAGTTCTTTCCCGGACTCGTTCAGGAAAAGTCATCTTGTCTGGTCCTAACCGTGTCGAGGTGTATATGAGGTGAATAGGTGAACGTGAACGAGGTACAGATCCGACCATCTTTCCGGCTATATTCCTAAACCATTACTGAGTTTCCATGTAGAATTTACCCTGAGTTTACTCAGATTAAGCACCATTGGAAACGGGTCTGGGCAAAGTTTCGTTAAATCCAAGGAAACTCAACGAAACCAGTCCGGTTAAGCTGGGTTTTGCATATGGGTGTGTGTTTGAGTATATTTTACTGAACATATACCAACGGCGACGTAATATAAAATTAATTGTCTGTCACTTTATCCCAGGACCATCATGGATACAGCATCGAGTTAGCTTCAGAGAAAAAACGTTCTGCTTACTCAACAAACACTCTATCTCAGCTCATGGAAACACAGTACATGTCGAGTTATAAACCCGACTATATTGCAGACAATATTCCTGAACTGTGTCGAGGTGTAGACCTAACCATTAACCGACAATATACCGAATACCATTACAGTTGCTTAGAATTTAAAAAAAATGGCAAAGGCAGTGAGTAAAATACTGAATGAAGAAATATTATTTTTGTACTAACATATGCACACGAGCCGTGGCTGTTTAGTTCTAACCTCTTAGTCGCACCCGAGAGGAAATTCCTTTGGAGAATTGTTGGCTCCACATGTGAAGACGATTCCGGGGACTACAAAGAAGAGCAAACGCAACATAGATGTTGAAAAGAAAAAAAGGCTCAGTAGTTTCCGGTGGGCAGGGCACCTATCTCGTATGAATGAAGAGGAACCTGCTCGGAAAGTATAATCTATAGGTTTACGACTTCTAAGGAGACTTGCCTGCCCAGGAGGGGCCCTTCCAATTCCCTTGCAGTTTTGGTGATTTCCCTTTTATTCATAGTGGATTATATAGCCACACTTGATCGGCTTACCTAAAAATACAGCTCCGCCCGCCTTTGAGTCATAGCAGGTCCTCATCCCATCGCTGACAGATGACAAATTTTTCCAGGCCATCTCATGGATTTCCATTAATTTCTTAGTGGAATATTGTTTCTGAGGCGATTCCAAATTCTAAATCTTCTTCTTGGTCCGGTAGAAACGTTCCATCAGATTGCGGGTGAAATAACGCTTGCCCCTTTATGTTGCTGATAATGCTCCCGCCAACTCAATCACAATTTTTTCGAATAGTACGCTAACATTAAACTGCTGCATTTTCGCTCTGGGTTTCGTCGACCGGCCTTTGGATGCGGTGCAGATCTACACCTCGACGTCGTCCTTCATATGGAGCCAGTAAAAATATTCTCTAACTTTTCCAGAGCCTTCAGATGTTATGTGTCCTTTTGGCCGGTCGTTTTTGATCATCTGGTATAATTCCTCCAACTATCCCTTGGCGCTAGCAAAATTAGTTGCACTCTCGCAGAATATTGTTTTCCAAAGTCAAAGTTAGAAAATTTTTTTTAAACTCAATTATCCTAAAAAACCAATTTATTTTAATTGAAGGTAAACTAAAACTTTAAAATTCCGGTTACTTTCAAACTCACCTCACTTTATAACCATTCTACAAAAGAACCCTACGCTACAACAGATTTACACCATTACAGAAACGGAATTTTTCATGGGTAAAAAATGTAAAAGATACTTGACACAAGTAATTAATTGAGAGGAAGTCCTTAAAATAGTTAAGAGTCTTGTGGGTGCTTAAAAAAAGAACTGCAAATATTCCCTACTGCAAACAATTCCGGAATTCGAAGGTGTTTCAACAGAAGGAAAAAAATCAATTTATTTTATACAAATACATAAAAACTCCATCAAAAATAATTACATGAAAATGATTCTGTAGTTATTATTTAAAAAATAGACTACATTATGCAAAAATTTTTATGTTCAAGCTCAAAGCAGAAAGTAACAAACAAAGTTGCTGTCAATAAAACACCAATTTGATGCAAATATTAATAATCAAAATTGTTTTTTTTTTCACATTCCATGAAATACTTTTCATATACCTACATAATTGCACTTTTTTCCAGGAAAAACCTAATCAAATTAACTTGACAAACCAAAATTAAGCGGAAATGTTTGTCAAAATTAAAATATTTACCAGCAGTTGTACAAATTGTGATTATTTTGTTGATTAAGGCTGTTTTCCATTGAATTTAACCAACATAAGCAGCATTAAGGACTATTAATAAAGTGCACAATTTTCCGTGTTTTGTCATAATCGAATGAAGCTTCCTGGTTCTGCTTTGTTCTATGGTAATTCAGGTCAGAAAGCAATTCCATAAATGGTTTAGCGTGAAAATAAAGCATTAAAAACGTAACAATAACGAGAAATTGATGAAGGGAAAGTGCCAGAGGTACCAGAATTGATAGTATCTTATATTTAAGGTAAGTTAATGTTCGTCTAATCTAAACTTGCTAATTAATACTTACTAACACCATTCATTAAAATCAATACGTTTTACAATATGGTAATTCTTACAATGACTAAACAAAGTAAATTAATGACCACGACATCATGGCTAGGTAGAGTTGTAATTTTACTCTGAAAAGTATGAGCACAGGTAATACCTTTAATCAGATTAATAGTTATCGTGAAAATTGGAATATTTAATTTGATATTCTTTCAAATTATTATCGGACAGGTAGATCGACAATTTGGAATTTTTCCGGGAAAGGGTTTTTCCTTGCGATGCTAATAAATGTTCTTGTTCAGACCTATGATCCACACTAAAATTCCACCAACACATAGTTAGTGCGAGTTGTCTACCGTCTCTAAATCCGCTCCTAGATAACAACTCGCATTTACTATGTATTGGCGGGCGGACATTCCTTACCATACAAAATCTCTCATCCTATTGCCAAAGCACAATCCATTTGTAAAATCCTACAAAAATTATTTGCATTTAAACATTTTCATACAGGTCTACACTCGAAGGATCCTGAGGGAATGTGTTCATTGTTTTCTTTATCTGCCTAAACTGTTGAACCAAATGATGGGTCATTTCCCAACAAGCATCATGTCACCGTCAATGGCTATCTCTACAAGTGGTGTCGCTTTCTGCGGTTCCATAATAACTACGTACAAAATCAGAGGCCAAAGACGGTACAAGTCTTCGTTTGTTTCATGTCCAAAAGTGTTCATCCCAAAGTCGTGTTAGAACAGAGGCCTTTCTCGCAACGTTAAAGTTGGTCGTAAGTCGGAGAACTTAATGTAAACACCTGTACTGCGACAACGCTACTAACTTTGTTGGAGCCCGAAGAAAACAACCCGAATATCGAGAGACTTTCTTGCAACAGCAGACGCAACAACGCATCGCCGAATGGTGCGATTCTTCAGCGCCAGTTCCACCATATCCCTCCGCAGGCACCGCAATTCGGATGACTTTTGGGAGGCAGCAGTTAAGACAGCCAAGGAACACCTCCTTCTATTTTTCAAGGATTCGTTAACCTTTGAAGAACTCAGCCCGGCCTGCTGCCAAATAAGAGCCATCATGATCTGGCGACCTATAACCCAACTATCGTCCGATCCTAATGATGAGCAAGCCCTGACACCGACTCATTTCAGGGGTCTTTATCAACGTTCGTCGAGCCCGACCTTACCACAGCCAAAAATATTCACTTAAGACGTTGGCAACGGATTTCGCAGCTGCACAAAATTTCTGGTGACGGTGGTCAGCCGAGTACCGATACAAATGGAAGACTCTGTCTCCATAAGCACTGATGAACATGGGGGTATTATTCCATGGGGGTATTATTCCATGATGGCAATCTTCCTCCCCTAAAGTGGTTGCTTGGACGAATAATACAAGTTATCCCAGGAAAAGACAATCAGATGAGAGTAGTGGACGTCAAGACCGCTAAGCGCTTCCAGTCCCTATCATTCGAAATTACTATAAGTGACAAAAAACTGGTGGCAGCGGAAGGATTCAACTCTACTATAGAATATACAAGTGTAATCCCTCTTTTAAGGATTCAGAGCGCAAAGGAAAAATTAACAAATTATTAGCGCCGACGGACTACCACTTCACCAACAAGAAGTTAATATCAACATAGATCCAAGTGTGGTCTTAGACAGGCTGAAGAGCTATTAAGTCGCTTTGCGTTAGGGGCGTAGTCACTGCCAATAGGGCGAAACTTAAGCTGTTGGTGGGATATCTGTCCATCCATGTCAAAGCCAATTTTGCATGGAAGACAACGACAAGTCTACTAATGATCTCTTTGAATGTACTGCTCTATCTGGCTTAGAATTAGAAACGTTTCTCAAAGAGCTTCTGAGCCGCATGTAGTTGAGCTCTTATTTACCTATAGACCTTCTTGCGTTCGTCGGAAGGGCACGCACAATAGTTCTAACTGAGCGGTGGTAACCGTATTTGTTGCCCCTATGATCACATAATAATAATTGTACAATTTTTTCGTATAAATCATCTTCAATAAGCATCAACATCCAAAAGTCATTTAATTACCTTTCATTACTTTTCAACTACAGAGAGAGGAGGTAGCTGTTCAATTCAACATATATATCAAAATTTCGATTCAATTTGTCATTTTTCTCTTCTAAACCAAAACCTGCAGAATCCGTACCATTCCTACAAATCGATACTACCTTAGCCTCAGATGTGGCATACATTTCATTTGAAATGAAAACTTTTTCTTATATGCAAAAGAGTGAGCGTAACATCTGCAATTGAAAATTCAATTCCGGGTCATAAATCACAGCTCAGCAGTGCGGTTTCAGCTGGGGAACAGAAGTCACACTTTAAATTCTACATATGTGCAACAATAATCCAGGATAATCCCCGAGAATATTGTCATCATTTAGAGGGGATTATTGGATAGTGGAAAGAAAGAAGGTTCCGTCTAGTGGTGCAAGTGATAGAGTGCATCCTTGGAGAACTGCTTGTTGCAACATTAGTGGAGCTACAACAGTCCTTGAGCGACAATTACATAATTTTAAAACAAATTGAGAATGTTGGTGGTGCTGAATACATAAGAGATAAAAAAATGACGCAAAAGAACCTAAAAAACAACTTAAGATCAAATTGTATCCTTGAAACAAGCATGAAATGTTTAGGTTATATTGTACAGGATGTCATGCGGAGAATGTCCTTTAAAGAAGGGAAAAATGCCCCAAAGGGAAAATGTGCATAAGGATACATTTTCATGCATGGTTATGTGGTTTCCCTGCTACTATTACTAAATTCATCCCTAGTTCCACAGTATCGCAACGTCTATTAAAGGAAGTAAACTGATCGGATTCGTTCACATCCTTACACACCCTGCTGGTTTGATGCACAATGTAAGAAGATGTATCATGGGAGTTGCATTTGGAATTTTCTTCAAGCTGTGCCTTTTTGATAAGTAAGCCCCTGATCTTCCAGGTCAAGGAGCCCATCTCCTTGACCTGTTTCTTACTTCCCACCCGACGCGGTACTCCATCAAAGTTAGCTCACCCCTTGGCAACTCGGACCATAAACTAATTAGCGCTTATTTCCCATATCCATCCTCGACCACAACCACCACAGCTCCTAAAAGAACTGTGTGGCACTATGGGAAAGCCAACTGGTTGGGTCTTATTCGCTTCTTCCAGGCCACTGACTGGGATTTGTGTTTCCGTAGTGCCAATGCGAACTATGCGGCCCTCTGTGTCACCAAAATTATTCGAGCGGGTATGCGCTTGTTCATCCCTCACTCTACCAAATCTGTGAAGCCTAGGCCGAACAAATGGTTCAATGGGGAATGTATGAACGCAATCAAAGCTAAAGAAGCCGCCTATAGAGCATACAGACGTTCGCCTAATGAGCCACTTCGTCGTGAGTACGTCAAACTTAGAAACTCCTGTAACTCCATCATCAGGAAAGTCAAATCATCATTTGATGATAGATTGAGAAGTAAGATTCTTAACTCCACTACAGGCAGCAAAAACTTCTGGTCCTTGGTAACTGCCATCAAGAAGAATTTTACTTCCTCCTCAACACCTCCTTTTATTCACAACAAGGAAGTGATAACAGAAAGCAAACCCAAGGCCGACCTATTAGCTTCTCTGTTCGCCGCAAATTCTTCTTTACCCGATGCTGCTATGTCACCCCCCACTCTCGAGAATACCACCCACTCAATGGACGGAGTTCACTTCAGGACTCGCGAGGTGTTTAGGTGTCTCAAGGAACTCGACGCCAATAAATCCACTGGTCCCGACAAAATCCCCCCTATGGTACTTAAAAAATATGCCTCACCTTTGGCTAAACCTCTGCGCAAACTTTTCGCCCTGTCTTACTTCTCCGGAGTGTATCCCGACTCTTGGAAACTAGCTCATGTTCAGCCAATCCCAAAAAAAGGTGAAGCCAGCGACCCCTTAAACTACCGCCCAATAGCAATTACTTCTGTTCTCTCTAAAATCATGGAGACAATAATCAATAAAAAGCTGATGAAATATCTAGAATCCAACCAAATTATACACGACAGGCAATACGGCTTCAGATCTAAACGGTCTACTGGCGATCTGCTTGTGTGTTTAACCGAGCGTATCAACCAAAGCATTCACAGCTTTGGTGAGTCTGGCCTGGTTGTTCTAGATATATCAAAGGCTTTTGACAGAGTATGGCACCCAGCTCTGTTGAATAAACTCCAAGCTATTGGTATACACTTAGTTCTAAAGAACTGGATTAAGAGCTTTCTTTCAGGCCGTTCAATCAAGGTAGTATTGGACGGCGTCGAATCCAACCCCCACGCCATCTCGGCCGGAGTTCCCCAGGGGTCAATTCTCTCACCCGCACTTTTTCTAATCTTCATTAATGATCTGCTCTCAATCCCCTCCAACCCACTTCACTGCTTCGCTGATGACGGTACTCTGAATTTCTCTTACTCCTTCGACAATATAAGACAAGCACGTGCCAGACCTTGTCTTTACCACCGTCAACTGATGTCGGCTTCGATCAACCGGGATATCGAATCGATTCTTCATTGGGGCGAAATGAACCGCGTCGAATTCAATGCCACTAAAACGAAGCACTGTCTGATCTCCAACAAAAATTGTACCGACCTTCCTCCTGTCTCGGTGGATGGAGAGAATCTAACGGCTGACTCAACTCTCAACATCCTAGGGGTAACTTTAACGGAGCATCTGCGATGGAACGATCACATATTCCAAATCGCCAAACAAGCCTTCCAATGCCTTGGATTTCTCAAGAGATGCAAGTTCCTCCTCCAGCCAGCCGCATTGGCTACAATATACAAATCCTACATTCGGCCGCGCCTCGAATACAACTCATATATCTGGGCAGGCGCCCCAAAAACCACCTTGGCTTGTCTCGACAAGGTGCAAAATCGTGCCCTCAAACTCATTGGTGATGGCCCCTTTCGCGCCTCCATAGACACCTTGAGCCACCGTAGGAATGTAGCAGCCCTCTCCATACTTTATCGCTATTACCATGGCGACTGTTCCACCGAAATTCAGGACCTCCTGCCTGCACGGCAATACTTTTCCCGCAACACAAGACTAGCCCGCTCGGCTCACCCCCATACCCTACAGCCCCCTCGTTCACGCACAATACGGTTTAGAAGTTCGTTTATGAATAGAACAACTCGATTGTGGAATGATCTCCCGCAGTCAGTATTTCCGAACTCGTACACAACACCTTAGAGTTCAAACGTGAGGTTCATCGTCATTTTCTTCTACACCCTCCAGACCCCCTCTAACCTTTCCTATTCTCCTCTATTCTTCAAACCAAGCTACTACTAGACATTGCACCATGAACTGAACGACATGACGGACTGGTAGTACAAAGGGTTACACCTAAGCTTGGTTTTTTCATAAAAAACAAAAAAAAAAAAAAAGCGGAAATTGTTTTGATGCAGCTTGTGATTTGGGTAATAAAAACAGTTACAGTCAGAAAAACGGTTGCAATGGGATATTATACCATACGAAAAGGATGAAGTTTTTCTATCAAAATACTTTAGTATCTACAGTCGGGTTGACTCAATATGAGGGATAGTATTATTGCAAAAAAAGGAACAAGTTCTTTGAAAGACTATATAACGCTTCAACAGGAGTTTTCATTTTATCTCATCGCTTCAGCAAATTAAACCCGATTTCTCTATTTGAATCCTTGCAAGTGCTTAATCTAATCTAAATCTGTTCAAGGTTTCTTTCATCCATTCCAAGTTTCGTTTAACCCTCTTAACTAGATACTTAAAGAATCCAATGTTCTTCTTCTAGTCTGATAAAATGATACAAAAATAACAAGTTCAAGTTCAATTAAATCGTTTCTATTTATTGTTTTTGCTTTTTCAAGCCCGATTGTCTATCTATCAGATGTAGACGGCCCAGTAATAACTTTAAAATCCGATCTAAGCTTCTTTAATGTCTGGCTACCAAAAAACAAAGGATATTGATTGGGTGCAGAAAACCTTCTTAAAGATTACAAACATCACTTAAGGAATCCGAAATAAAATCAGTTTGAAAACAATTTTTTGTTATCCTTAAAATTTCGTGAGAAATGTTCATCTTATCCGATTACAGGGATGAATTATATCAGTTGTCAGTTGCCTCTGTTTTTATTTTGTTTATTTCTGTTATTTAATGGCTACAGCAACTCTTATTTTGGTTCAATTACGTCTATCATTTGTTACGATTACATCTACCTAAAAGCTCTGAAATTGAATACCCAAATTTCGGTAAAATTTAAATTGAAAAATTCAGATTGAAATTTCAGGTACAATATAACCATTTTGAATATTCTACTACAGGCCTTCTATTGACAAAGTATGGTCTTTTGCATTTTTCATCACCTATATACTTCATCTGCTGCCTTGTATAGGGTGTTGAAGAAGGCTATAAACCCTGCATTTGAAGGTTATGCTTTATTTCAGAGGCGTTGTATTTGACATGATCCTTGCGGGCCCAATCGAAAATGAGTTCAATGTGCCTCTGATGATTGAGCTTGACATTTGTCTATGTCTATCTTCATCAAGATAGGATCTTCTATGGCATTATAAGTCGTTTGAGTAACATAGGATACACTGTCTTCATTGAAGCAGTAAAGTGGGTGGAAGGGGATTGAGAGTTGATCAATTATAAAGATAAGAAATAGAGCAGGTGATAAAATTGACCCTTGCGGGATACCGACACAGACCGCGTTAGGTTCCGATTTAATGCCATTTGACAGCTGTGGTGTTCTATGAGGCAAACAAAAAGTCTCAGGTGGATCCTTTTTGTCTGAAGACGTCCTGTTTGTCGTTCATAATTAGGATGCATTCTAGACATCCTCTATGATTTTAATGATTATTGTCTCCATAGTTTTGGAGAGGATTGAAGTTATTGCTATTAGGCTAAACATGTGTGAGTTTTCAAGTATTAAAACCAGATACGGAAACGTATGATGGGGCAAAAAGTTCAAAGTAAGGACTTGTCTTCGCTACGAGCCGAGGTATTTCGTCGGGTCTAGTAGATTTGTTGTTATTGAGCTCCTTGAAGCGAGTCCTGAAGAAGATCCGGTCCATTGGTTTGTGGAATACTTCGGGGTGAGGTGACATAGGAGTGGCAGGTAAAGAAGAATTTGAGGCGGTCAGAGTCAGAGATGTAAATAAATTGACTTTGAATTTTCTTCCTGTTATCTTCTTCTCCATTTAGATAGGGAATTCTTCTTGCTAGACCTAAGCAAGTACTACCAGAAATTTTTGTTACCAGCGGGATGATTCTGGTTATGCGGAAAGTGACAGAGTTTGCTTTGGAAATAGGTCCCATTTATTATCAGTACAGGATTTTTGACTGTAAGCCCCATGTGGATCCGGCGCCAAAAGTATAGTGAGATTGTCTGTTGGCGCCCTTTGATCGCCGCTTTCTTATCACATAAATTGTATTTCCAAGGCAGCCTTGGCGTGATGGAGGTGTATCTGGACAAGCTTCATATTGGAACCAGTGTTCATTTCCTTCGGGGGTTAAGAACCACCACCTCCCCTTACCCAACGTTTTGCGAGCTTTTTGGGCAAGATGTTGTTCCGCTAAAAATTTACAACAAGATTGTGCCGCAGCTTGTCCTCGACTACCTCTCAGTCACGAAACCGTGGCTGAGTCCGTGCAGGTGATGGCCAGCTACGGTGCGCATCAGCCCATAGGAGTAGTATGCCCTGTTCGGAGTTTGCCCAACTCGGCTATCGTCTGCAGAAGACTCCCTTGCACGGCAAATATTTGTTCTGTAGTCAGGAGAGGCTCCGGATAGTCAGTCGCAGGCACTGATAATTTCTGAAATTTGGCAGAAGGTCGGTTTTAAAGCCGTTCTAGCCGTTGTGGTATCTAAACTATCCAGAGGATCTAACCCTTTTCTTATTAAGGAGATTGGTATCCCATTGATTGGTACTGGAAATATCCAACTGGCCTTGTAGGTCGTCCTGTTGGTGCTATGGAAGCCCCAGAATTGTTTGTAGCGTCGAGAGGTGATCAAATGAGTGCGTATATTGAAAGTGGCATAACATTAACTCTATTGCACCAGTTAACAGTATATAGCAAATTCATCTTCTTCCACCCAATGGCTCTCCTCACTGACCTCCTCTTTGGCATTTCTCCAAGTTTGACGTCAGCAGTCACAGAGACTATCCATCTCCTTCTGGGTCCTAGCTATTAGGTTGATGGAAAAAAAACATCGAACTCAACAATGAATATTTAAAATATTGTTTATTCTATGAATGAAATGATGAGTGAGGATGCAACATTGTTATGGCCAATAAAGTCGATTATCAGAAGTGCTAGATTTTGGAAAGCAGAAGGGAGTGAACCCCAGAATCGAATGCCTTAGAGAAACTCAGAAGAACCATTATCGCAATGCCATCCTTGTCGAGCGCAAAACGCAGATTAGTCGTTATCTTTAAAACAGCTCTTTCAAAACTATGGAATCTACCGAAACCGGGTTAGAATAAATGCTTAAAAAGAGGATGATGTTTTGATAGGATGTGGTAAAAGAAATCACAGCGTCAAGACCCACAGAATGTTTTTCTTTGACATGTTCATTTGTTTTATTTTGGATTCCCTACTTCGCATTATACAGTAAAGAGTCCAAATAAAATCCTTGTTATCGTTGAAAATCATTTCAACTTCTCATCCTCTCTCAGGATATTTTTTCATTGCGCAATAACAATCTTTTCTGAAGGTCAATTAATTCGGACTTATTGTAAAACGAACAGGACGAAGAATAATAATAAAAAAATACAACAACAAAAAAAATCATATTTTGTGTCCTTATTATCAGTTGAATAATATTCTGAAGGGTGCTCATATTTTGTCCGAAATTAGATTTTACTTATTCAGTGAATTAAATTTAGGGCATTGAAAAGGAACTAACTTGAAAAGCGCCTCGTTGGTTCCACAACAGACAAATATATTCCCAAAAATGGGGGTTCCGCTTTCTTTTACACATCCACACTTATATACAAAATATTTTATTCTCTTCTGTTTTTAGTATTAATTCTTATGCTCTCCTTTTCTGTTTCCTTGTAATTCAGGACAACGATAATACGTTATAGGCACTCACCTAAACCAGCCTTAATTTGACGCTATTGCGACGTGACACTTTGCCTTCCACTCTAATACTTGATACACAGGATAGGGATGCTCAAGAAGGAAGCTGTGTCACGCGATTGTGATTAGAATTTCAAATTTTATGATTCTGATCGGAAATTCTTGTCCTTAATACAATATCGAAAGAGTCCCCCCCCCATCCTTGATATTCGATATGTTGCGACACTTTTTTCGGTTGGTTCGTCCGTCGTCCTTGTGCCTTGTGTGGTGGTGGGTTGATGTCCTTTGTCTAACTTTATTTGATATTTAAATAATTTTTTCTTGTTTATTATAAATTAATTTTTTGCGAACTCAATTGTTTTGATATTTCTTTCCGGAATCCTTATTTACACAATGTCATTAGCATAACATTAAGAAGCAGCATACCATGTCCTCCTCCTACGACATAGAAACATATCCAACACAACACTTCAATACAAAATTGAGTAAATAAAAATATTTATGAAAAAACTTCGTCCTTAGATATGGGGAAGTGGAAAATGAATATTTTTCTGGTTTTGACATTATGTTGATTTTTAGAAGATAATTATAGCAGAAGATTTGCTCCATAAAAAAAAAAGAAGATACGTTTCAAGTGGGACACATTATTGATGCGCTCAGCAGGGCGGCCAGCATAGTCTGTGATAATGGAGGAATTTTTTTTTCAGAAGTCCTATATAAATATTATCCAACAAGATATGCCAGGAATTCTATGTACATATTTATGGAATTGCAAGAAATTTGAAATGGGAAAAATACTTCTGAAAGAATATTGGTTTTTCCGGAAGTTTTCCTCAAATGCCAATGCCGAAAGATGAACGAATTTTCTCCTTTTTTTTGCTGGATGAAAATGTGAGATTTACTTTCTGGAAAGACTTGCGGAGTTTTGTAGAAGTTTTAGTTAACAGTTTTATATAAAGAAAACGGAGGAAAATTTGTTATAGAAATGGATGGATTGTGGATTTAGCATCACTTGACTTCAAACCGTTTTTAAATTGGACTACTTGGACACTTCTTTTATCCATTGAGGAACACAGCTCGAAAAATTAGTGTGAAACGAGGGAAATCATTACTGCACTTTGAAACTTGAACTAACTTTGAGAGATTTTGTAAAATCCTTGTCAAGGTAAGTCATACAAATTGCCCGGTATAGATTTATGTTCTTGTACGTGAACTAACTTAACGTCTGACCTTAAACCAAATCCTGAGAAAAAAACTTGAAAAAGGAATCTAGATATATACCAAATATTTGTCGATTCTCAATTTTTGTCGGAATTAGGAGTCTTCTTAGGAGTCTGACTGACCACTGGCGATAGTGAAAATCCAAAATTCAGTAACAGAAGAGTTCGATGTACAACAAGGTCTTGGGCAAGGGAACGAACTGCCTTCAATGCTTTTCAAACTCCCCCTAGAATGGGTTATAGGGAAGACGTCAGACCACAGAGGCGTGTCAATAGCACACACATCTTTACAATTACTTGGATATGCAAAAGATGTGAAAATCCTTCATAGGTCCGTTTTAGTAGCAAAACAAGATTATGTCCAATTTAAAGACTTGGCAAAGGACATAGGCCTGAACATCTTTGAAGAAAAATCAAATGAATCAACAGCCTAAAGCTTACGATAGGCTGGAGCATGTCGAAGGAGATACAACAGCGAGTTGCATGAAATTTTTGGGGATCCAGAGCTCTAAGGCCCACTCCCCACTATCGTGACGTTCTCGGTCCAGTCTCAAGCCACTCTCGGTTCAGTCAAATATTTTTACAGGAAAAGCATTGGCGTATTCACACACTGGCACGGAGCTTGAGCGGTAGCGAAAGTGTGAATACGGTGATTTCTTTTGCTGTAAAAATATTTGATTGGACCGAGAGTGGCATGAGACTGGACTGAGAACGGCACGATAGTGTGGAGCGACCCTAAACCTTCATAAAAATCCACAGACTAGGACTAGCTGGCCACAACTAATGTTAGCAGAAATTTCGGTAATACATAGAACAGAATTAGGACCCAGAAGGAGATGGATAGTCTCTGTGACTGCATCATTCTGAGGTCAGGCGCGCGACGATTTCCCTCCCAATTTTTCAGGAGCATTGTGGCATGCCCCTAGCTATCGCGATGACGGGTGGCAGCAGAGCCGTGTGATGCTTATCGCATATGCCGATCAGAGATCCTCCGTTGATCTCTGGAATATAACTATATCTAGAATCGACGAAGCCTGGCCAAGCGCCAAACTCAAGGTCGTTATGAGGCGAACCAGCTGAGCCCCTGGCTATTCTAGATATCATTCGGTTAAGTAACCCCCAGCTACAGGCTTCATCGTGGAAGATTACGAAACTGGAGAATCCGTAAGGCGACGCCGAGTAGTTACAATTATAATTGGCAAGGAGTCGCTGGTACCTTTGGTAAAATCCGGTGGCGTCATGAGTAGCGGTTTCTTCTCTCCGCCTTTTAAAAAAGATCTTCCGCCCCTCTAGCAGAATGGAGTGGTAAACTGTTCCTTCTGCGGCTCCATGTTGGGCGTTCGCGAGCACTACTGGTAACACGGGTATAGTAGTTGCTAAACCTGACATTTCGGGTGACACAGGAACGATAGTAGCTAATCCCAAAGGGCCTGGAAATACTTGCCCATTAGCCTTGGGTCCAAAAGGCCCCCTTTTTGTTTTTCCGAAGAGGATATAAAAACCTCAGACGTCCCTTGGGGGACTTTACCCAACTTCTTTTGGTGGGAGATGACGATACTACTCTCATACCAATATCCACCAAGTCAGACTGAGACAAATCGTTCAGGCTTATAATGATAACTCGGTCTAAAAACAATTTCAAAGAGCACATAGAATATAATTCTTATTATTATTATTGAAAACTTATGGCGACTCCTCCAAGCGCCAGCCCCCATTCAAGATTCCTGGTTTACATCTAAGACGCCAGCATGGAAGCTCACCCAGGATACACTACCATAGGATCCTGCCCAAGATGCAGCGATCACAAGATCCACTAGAAGTTTCACCACTGTAAAATTGAACTACAAATTCGATCTCCAGTGTGAAAACTGATTCAGCGCGAAAGCTCATCCAAGGCACAAACCAACCGCAGCAAAGTTCAATCAAATTTCCAAGCTCAGCCAAGACACAGCGAGGCTTAACTAATCTCATACTGGCGGCGCTTACTCATAACCAAACCCATGGGGATTTTTGGACCAATTACATCCCAGCGGGAAAAATTGGGAGCAGTCCCAAAGGGAGGGAAGTTGGAGGGCTCTCAATGGACTCCCAAGGGAGCATTATTGGAGTTATTTAAGAAATTCAATAGGCCAAGCTCAAAACTTAAAATTGTATTGATGCGATGACTCACTGTTATACTGAAAACGTAAAGTTACCCAGCGGGAAATGTGGTCAGGTATTCTCAAGTGACACATCACAGATGCATCTTAGGGCCTACAAGTTTCATGTCTCGATAATAATGCATCCCGGTATTATGACAGGGAATCTAGGCGGAAGGGGTACAGAATTTTTCCTGCACTTTCAGCTAACGTGAATCGGCCTGTTCGCGCTTGCGTTCCATTAGCAACATTAAGACGCGATCTTTGTTCCATCTTTCTTTCATTCCCCGTAAGGTGTAAAAAGCTCTTTTAAGAGACGCAATCGTGCCCAATCATACATTCTAGACTGCTTCATGGTCCTCTTTGAGGAAGCACATGAAAAAGCTTTATATGCCTCCCTCCTGCGGACATGCTAATGTTAAAAAGAAATGGAGGTGGATACGAAGGGTCATGCATCGCATCTTCCAAGGGAGTGATCTAAGATTCATTATTGTATGATTCCATTTCCCGCTGGGTACTGAAAAATTCTTAGGGTACTTTAATGTTGACCTCTACTGTAGATATTTAAAAAGGCTCTATAATGCTCCTTTTTGTCTCCAACTACATCGTTGCAGGAGTGCTCCTATGGGAGCTCAAATGGAGTGCTAGCCTAGGCGGACATCTAATGTTAAAAAATATATGGAGAGGGAGCGGAAAGGGAGCACTCCATGCTTCCATGGGAGTGCTCCTCCATTGTCCTTAGAGCACTCCATTTCCCACTGGGATTGTATTCATCCGCTCCAAACCAAATATTAGACCACCCATCAGTTTGATGGAGAGAGTCGTTGCCGATCGAAGTTGGGTGAAACGGAGGTCCGCGCCTGATTTGGCCAACCGTCTTGTGCCGACTACTATCGCGGGTAAGCAATTGTTGGCAAATAATGTCAGGACATTTGTTGGCTTGCTGTCAACAAACGTTTGGTTTTTTAATACATGTTATGAATTTAAAAATCTTCAATAAACAAAAGCAACGTTGATTAATTTACTGAGATTTCTTCATTGATAATAAATAATACAAACCCAAAAAAATTCTTTTTCATTAAAAATTTACACAGCAAAAACGACGTACAAGTAAAGAAAGGACTTCAAACCCCAGGTCCGCTTATAATAAAACAATATTAGCTCAATCTAGGCAAACAAAATTAAACAAAATGACTCTAACTTTCAAACCTTCAGCATCCAATTCCAAGGATATCATTTACATCCCCTTACAAAAATTAATTATATTTCCCTTAAAACGACGAAACAGCCAGCAAGAAAAATTTCAATAATTAAAATTCTCCAAATAGAATCCACGTTCAGAATTTTATAATTCCTTAACATTCCCACCCCAATATAAACACCACCATCCAAAAAAAAAACAGTAAGGACATATGCAACTTTAAATATTTATAATTCAAATAAAAACGATGATATATCCAATATTTACCCCCACTATACTGTTTATCGACCAGACCCCAAAAACCAAAGGTTGGGGGATTTTAACTGCGCGAAGGTGGGGATTTCAAAATAAACTCAAATACTAAATGTAAGGAGAGCGCGAAGGCTAAAAAGGATTGCAGGATTCCACCGGTAAAAGTATCCTGAAATGTTTACTGCAAATTGAAACCATTTCCACCCGGGGGGAATTTTAAAGAGTGCTGCGTGTTTTGTACACCTAATTTCTGTGGTTTTAATTAAAATTTATCCATTTGCGAAAAAGCATGGCCCCCCATAAGTGGTGTTATGGTAACTTATTAATTTCTTATGTGTTTGTGCCAACACATTTCCAGATGTTACATTAGGCACCACCGTAGCAACACAAGCGTACAAGTTTTAAATATTTTAATTAGTTCGATGAGATGTGAAACGTGATTACTTTATAAATTTTATTAGATAATGTTAATTTATATTAATTATGTAGAGATAAGGAGTGGAGATTGGATATATTTGAAGGATCACTAGTTTGCTATTGGGTAATTCAACAGTTTCTGGCTTTTGCTAATAAAAAAAACTAAACATAACAGTCCCAATCCATCACAATCCATCACAATATTCTCAAAGCAAACCTCCTTCACACGAAAAAGTTTAGGCAAACCATGCATCTCAGCGAATCTAGTCCATTTACTTTTACTTTTGATTAAATGCATACATCAGTAGGTACTGGATCGGTTTGGTGTGGGAACCAAACTTTCTTAGTTATTCCCCTTTAATCCCTCATAGGACATAGGGCGGAAACAGTTGCCCTCCAGCGGACTCTGTTTTTTGCGACAGCTCTCAGCTCCGACCAGGATCTTCCAGTTGTTGCGGCCTCTGCTAATAGGGCTCTCCTCCAAGTTGTTCTAGGTCTTCCAGCTCGACGAGATTCTTGCGGATGTAAGTCAAGGGCCTGCTTGGCTAGATTTTCGTTTCGCATCGCAAGTTGTGGACAACTTAGTTTCATTTCTAGCATCTGTTAACGAAAAAGGCATACTTGTCGTACTCCTAAACTCATCTCAAAGCTGTCAGACAATTTTCCATTGTGAAGAACCCTGATAATGTTCGTTGTTTCGCGTCAGTGCGCTTAATTTATGTCTTTTAGTCTCGGCTGCGAGGACCGGGTGAGAACGCTGCTCAAAATTTTTAGTTCGAAGCATCGTGGTTTTAACGTTTGCCTTTTAAATGCGCGAAGTATTCGATCCAAAGTTGGCGAATTAAATGAGCTATTCATAAATTCCGGTGTCCATGCGCTTTTCATTAGTGAAAGTTGGCTCAAAGAATCCATTCCCTCTTCTGTCGTTACCATTGATGGGTACAAGTTATTTCGAAATGATCGGCAGGGACGTGTTGGTGGTGGAGTCGCCATTTATTTGCGTGATCATCTTAAATCTAAAACCGTCGGGTTCTCCAAACTCCCAGGAATTGAATTTATATGTGTTGAAATTTCTAGCGCCTCTGAGAAACTTCTTCTTGTCTGCGTTTATTCTCCGCCTGGCATTTTCAACCCTGTTAATGCCGAAGAGCTTAGCGAAACTCTTGAGCACCTTTCCGGCGCGTATAAATACATCCTGGTTGGTGGCGACTTCAACGTCAATCTATTAAAGAAATCAACCCTTCAAAATTCTTTTGTGCACACTATTCACTCTCTTGGCTTAGATGTTACCAATGTTCTCCCAACTTACTTTAATTGCAGTGAACCCTCGTTACTTGACGTGTTTCTCACAAATGATATCAATTCTATCACCTTTCAAAACCAGATCTCTCCCCCGAGTTACCTAGACCACGATATTTTATTCGTTTGTCATCGCTTCAGTGTTGACCCTCCTACCCCGGTTACTCTCAACTATCGTGATTTCTCCAGTATTGACCGAGACCGACTCGTTCAAAGATGCCTTTGTATGCCTTGGGCTAATATCTTAGCTACGACTGACGTCGATGACAAGATCGCTTCATTTAACAGCATGTTCCTTGATCTGTTTGATGAGTGTGTACCGCTGAGAAGTAAAACATTATCGGCAAGGTCGAAGCCTTGGTTTACCGCAGAAATTAAATCGTTGATTGTTGAAAGAGAGTTTCTTTTCCGCTGGGCACAAAAAGTCAATAGTGATTCTGTTTGGAGATCTTATAAGCGTATTAGGAACATAGTTGTAGCTAAAATTAAGGAAGCTAAGAGGAATTTTTACGCTCGTAAGCTTGATCCTTCGTTGTCATTGAAAAGGGTATGGAATAATTTACGCCATTTGGGTATTCATTCTAAAAAAGAAGTCACCGACATTAACCTCTGTCCTGAAGCTCTAAACCAATACTTCTTATCTCATCATTTGCCGGACCCGATTAACCCCTCCTTCACTCCCTCTCCCGATGGCTTCAGCTTTCGTTGTGTGGACTCCCTCGAGGTCCTCACTGCCCTAACTTCTGTTAAATCTAAAGCAACTGGTAGTGATAACATCTCACCGAGGTTTCTAAATATGCTCATTCCCTGCCTGTTGCCCGTCTTAACTCACATTCTCAACTCCTGCCTTACAGCTTCTAAGTTTCCCTCGTCTTGGAAGCTTGCTGTTATTATTCCAATACCCAAATGCCCATCTCCTGCCTGTCCTTCTGATTTTCGGCCTATTAGTATTCTTCCATTTCTGGCTAAGGTTCTCGAAAAGTTGATAACAACTCAGATCCTTGAGTATTGTGATCGTCTTCGACTCATAAATGTTTGGCAGTCGGGATTTCGCAAGCATCACAGCTGCGAAACTGCTCTCCTCAAAGTTACAACTGATATCCGAAACTCTCTCGACGCTCACCACGTTTGCTGCCTATTGCTGCTCGACTTCTCTAAAGCCTTTGATAGCGTTAATCACTCTCTGCTTTTGCAGAAACTCTCCTCTCGTCTCCATTTTTCTAGTTCTGCTATCAAACTCATGGAAAGCTTTTTAACCAACCGCGCTCAGAAAGTTATACTTGGTGGTAGTAGCTCCTCGATAGCTCGACTTCGTGCTGGCGTACCTCAAGGTTCTATTCTGGGTCCCCTCTTATTCAGCATCTTTATTAACGATCTTCCTTCGGTTGTAACTCATTCTAAGATTCATATGTACGCGGATGATGTGCAGCTTTATATCGCTGCGCCTAATGATCAAATTCAAAGACGTGTGACGGAGCTTGCTGCTGACTTACGCCATGTTTCTTCCTGGTCGACCTCCAACTTACTTCAACTGAATCCTTCGAAGTCTCATTGCATCCTTTTCTCTCATTCTGCCACTTTTCGTCCCGACCTCTCCGCTCTCGCTTTAAACGGGGTCCCTTTAGCCTGTGTTGAGAAGGTAAAAAATCTAGGAGTTATCTTGAATGCCAAAATGACATGCTGCGATCATGTTAGTTCCATCATTCGCAAAACATACGGGCAACTGTCGAAACTTAGGTTCCATTGCGGTTTTCTCACTAGGACTGTCCGCTTGTACCTAGTGAAGGCACTAATTTTACCTCTTCTAATGCATGGTCTGTCTATTTTTCCCGCTCTCGACGCCTCCTGCGCCCGTAAACTTGAAATCGCTTTCAACGACTGTGTTCGTTTCATTTACAAGTTACGCCGTTTTGACCATATATCACCTTATTCTAATTCTGTTTTGGGCTGCTCTCTTAGTGATTACCGTGAGTATAGGCTTCTGCGTCTGTTTCACGATATCCTCCAGCATCGAAAACCATCTTATCTCAACCAGTTTGTGCAGTTCACAAGATCACTTCGAAATAATAGTGTGGTTATTCCGCGTTTTCATACCTTAATTGGTCAGCGATCTTTCTTCGTCCACGCAGCTCTGCTATGGAATTCACTCCCTATTGAACTACAACGTGCCGATTCAATGGGCATTTTCAGGAAGCATCTTTTCGAATTTATATCAAACAGGACTGTTTAGAGCATGATAACAATACTTTAAATTATTTTTAGTTATTTAATTAGATGTAACTAATTGTAATTCTTATTATTATTTTTTTTTTTATTTAATTCATTTGTTTCTTCTTTTTTTTTTCTCCCCTTTTACTCTATTTTTTATATTTTTATTATTTTATCTTTTTTTTTTTTTTAAATATTTTTTTCTATGCTTACTACTCTATGTTCACCAAACTTTTAATTAATGTACTTTAATTTAAGATTTTAATCTTTGTACATGTCCCACGAATTAAAATAAATAAATAAAAAATAAATGTTGAAATGTTGAAACCCTGCATTTGGATTTGTTGTATAGGGTTCATGGTTATATTAGTATATGGAAGATTGATCCAGACAATCAGTGAAATTATAGAGTTGGCACTTGGAGAGGTTAGCGCTTGGTCCAACCGTTGCGACCAGTATGTATGCTTTTCACCTACAGGACTAAAATACCCACCTTTAGTCTACCTTCACTCCATGATCAAATACTAGGCTTATCCAGTCGGCTAAGTACTTGTATCTTATTCTGGACTCAAAGCTAAAGTGGAGGTTGAATAGCGAAGGAAGAGGAGCAAGGAAGACCAGTATAGCTTTTTATGCCTTTAAGCAGACTTTCGGCAAGAGATGGGCAATCGATGCGCTGGCTTTATGATGACATAGGGCCCCACCATATCCGCTGTGTTGACATGGTGGCCCGCTCTTGCCAAAGAATATAACAGATCCAGACTGGATCAAGTGCAAAGAATGGCCATTCTAGGAATAACGGGAGCCATGTGCACAACGGCGATGGATGCACTCAACGTAATTCTGGATCTGCTGCCACCTGATCTAGGGTAATTCTGTTATCATATAGTCAAGTGGCCATCAAGGTATTAGGCTCGGCCCGTGTGACTTCTAAGCTGGTCGACAACTACCAGAAGGAGCTCCAGTCCCTGGCCGGGAGGTACAGTCGGCTGAATGGATCAGGCGGAAGCGAACTAGTAGATATAGCATGAGTTTGGGAATACCGACCGTGAAAGTTCGTTCTACAGCCGAGTTGCTCTAGTTAAAATGGAATTTCTGGAGTGTGTTACCAAAAACAACGGCAGCAGACTGTGAGAGTGACAAGAGCGAATTAGTCTTGTGTGTTTTTTAGCCGCATTTAGGCGTCACCTTTTGTAATACTACTCCATCATGTCCTTAATGTCATTATGGAATGTCTAGTAGTAAGCTTGTTTTGGAGAATAGAGGAGAACATGAATGGTTAGAGGAGGAAAAACGTTGCTGTTTGGCAGAAGGTTATTTCTATCAGTGGAACAGTCATTGTGGTAAAAATGGTAAAGTTTTGCTAAAACTGTTATATTTCTACGGTGGATCAATGTGCAAGTAGTGCTATCACCAATAAGTTTGCACATCAGCCACGCTAAGACGGTTCTCGCTGCCTGCCCCAGAGCAATGAGTTGAGTTCACGCTGGGGACGAATGTAGGACTTGTATATTATGGCTCGGGCTGATAGTTAAAGGTGGGATTTGCTTCTTTTAAGTACTCCAGGGCAACGTGGGATATTTTTTTTTTTAGAAATTTGTCACAATTTTAGGTTCAAGTTATGCCTAGGATATTAGAAGAAAGTTAGGCTGTTATTTCTACACCGTCTACTAGAACGAGAAGAAGAATGATGCAGTAGTTTTTTGAAAGTGAAAGAGTACTGCAGTTTTGATGCATTGAATTTAGCACGATTCTTGCGGCTCCAAATGTTTGTGGATTGAATGGGATATAAGGGAACTATCATGCAGATAAGGTCTGACACCATCGAGAAACGAAGAGCAACACCGCCAGCTAAGCCGTTAAGTGAATTGTAGGAAGGGTTTGAGAGCAGGTTAATTATAAAAACTATGAAAAGAGCTTGTAATAGAATTGAGCGCTAGGGTGTTCCCCAGAAGAGGGTGCCATGCTCTACCAAAATCTTACATATCTAGAACAACTAACCCAGACTCACTAAGTTGTTGCATACTTTTGCGTACAGGCCTGTTCCGATTGACTCACGTGGACTGCTTTCAAAATAAATATATTTCCAAATTCTTTAATTCACAAACTTATTGCTATTCAAATAATCTGTTAAGCTCATTTTTTTTTTCTTCAAAAATATAGTTTCCGTCTTTCAGAACAAATGATTAAGTTGTTGCTTGATGACAACTTAAAAAAATTTGGGCCCTTTAAATTATTTTTTCTTTCATTTGCATTAAAAAAAACTTGAAATCGAAGCTTTTCACACTAAAAGAGCTTTTTTGAGCTTTTGTGGCGTCATGAGAAATAAGCTCTTATGATAAAGTTTTGGTGTGTGTCTTTGCTAAAAGCAGTAAAAAATGATTAAGGACAACATCATATTACAGATCTCGTTTAAAATTTGTTGAAGTATAATACGTTGTTGGAAATTAAATATCAGGCACAAGTTTGAATAAATATTGTATAGTCTACGACGGAGAGTGACCCTCTTACAACATCATTACAAGAAGATCTGTTCAAAAGAATAAACGATGTTGTAGAATTCTTTAAAGTGTCTCAATAAGGTCTTGCTAATAACATACACGTATATTAGGTATTTTAATTTAGCCAACGGATGTATTGATATACCTTAGAGCAATGGTGGGCAATGGTTCACTTTTCCTGAGCAAAATTAAAATCTTGTAAAGTTTTTGAAAAGTTCTTGTTTGTACCTCTCTCTAGAACTGCTAACCCAAAACTTTTACCTATAATTCTGTCTATCGAACCCATAAACATGGGCAGGCTTTGGAACTGGTTTGGGGGCTCTTGAGCAGCCGTTGAATTTATAGGAACAGCATCAAGGGCTGTATGAAAAATTTTCATCTAGATTAAATAGGTAGTGTGAAAAATTTGATCCATGGATAAACTGCGTTATAGGCTATGCAAAATAAAGTAGAAAATTGCCTCGTTCTAATATTGGCTCCACAATCAATGTAGATAAACCTGAATTTGAAGCATTTCGAAATGCTTTGTGGGTGCTCGTACGGTCATACCTTCTCTACGACTTTGTTGTACATTGTCGTTAGCATTTTCATTCTGTCGACAAAGTATGTGTGTACAAACTCCGAACATAATCTTACGTTCAAATAAATAATTTGCATTCAAGACAATTTTTGCATCACATACCCTATGGCAGGTATTAACCTCCCTCTTTCACCACTATACTTTGAAGAATTTATCTTTTTCCTTGGTCCTAGAACTATTCTGTAGATGCATATAAAATGCAGACAATTTTTTTTTGTTATTTGCTGTAGGAAACTTCCTGTTTGTGTTCAAATTCTTGAATATTTTCCGAAAGTTTATCGGGAGTTTATCGACGATATCTGCAGGATGGAAAATAGCACGTAAGAAAGTTTAAAATGTTCATTTTGCTATATTGAGTTGAAAAAGGCAAAAAAAGTGTAATACGTTTTATCCCTAGAAAAATATGTTTTGATAAATTTTTGCGTGTACTTATACTTATTGATTTCTCCTTACCGAAAGTTCATAAATACATCTGACGTCGTTTGTTACCGTTGCCCTATATTTAACATCGTATTAAAAATAAATTCTCTTTACGAAGAGTATAAATATATTTTAAGGAAAATACCTTTCATGTACCTACGTACATATATTCCACAGAAAACGCACAAACGAGTCAAAGAAAGAATAAAAATGAAACTTTCTGACATAAAGGTGAAGCTCACTTGTCTTGTACAATGAAAGTAAGTCCCTTCTGGGAAATATATTTCTTCCTTCAATTACACTTTTGTAAAAAAAATTCTACAATGGTATTTTGACGTCTAATTGGCAATTCATCGCCCAAGTTACTTTGTTTATTCCATTTTTATCTTTTTCGGCTGTTTTTCAAATGTTTATTTGTCATTTCCTCGTGCGTGGGTGAGTGTCAATATTACACTTCGTTACCATATTGTAGAGTGAGCAAATGAGATAAAAAAGTATTGTCCCTTAAAGTCTTGTTGAATTATGTAAGAGAAGACTTTTTTTTGTATTGGTGCTTTTAGGGACTCGCAAGTGATAGGTGTATGGTTTTACATTCGTTCTTGTTTATATAGAGATGTAAATAAAATAGACCTTTTCTATAATGCATTAGTTAAGACTCGACTGTTTTATACTCTTCCAAACGAGCCCTTTTATTGTGTTGGAAATTCCATGGCGAATCTACTTAGTTCGCTAATTTCAGCTCCTGAAAAATTCACTGAAAAATGCATTTACACTTTACTTTAAAATGCAAACCCATTACCATCTCGAAAGCTAATTACTTCAGACTCTCATATATTAACGAAAGCAATGGAGCATTCTTTATGGGGCTATTATAAGCAGATGTTTGTCCAGTCAGTTGGGCAATAAGGAACAATGGTTGAAGAAGTATCCTCACAATATATTTCACATGGTTCATCAGTTAAAACATTCTGAAAATTAAATGGCTTACACAGATGTACCACTGACCATCTAGTGAGAAATTCGTACAGTAATTACTAAATTAAAAATTATGGATTGAAGACATGCAACTCGCACAATTAACCATAAAATAATATTGTATGGCATGATCCATTGCATTCATTGCACAATAAATATTATGCAATGATTTTTCTCTACACAGAATTTTGGAAGGGCCGGCTCTAAGTTATCAGAATAAGAGATTTTTAATTTCAGGGCATGAGTCGAGCCACACGTTTTCAAGTCCTTCTGATCTTTCGACTACATTCGTCGTAATCGGCACAGTTTCAATAAAATACTGACAACCCCTAAAATTGGAGCTTTTTTGCCTGTTCTATGGTTGACTCACTTTGCCCTATGAGACAGACAGCAGACGACACAATTTTGTAGGAGTAGCTACGAAACTTGGAAAGACTTTTTTGCCTCGCCTTACTGGACGGGATACCTTATACGTCATCTGAATAGCGTTTTGAAAGTGGTTTTGGCTTTACATTCGATAATCTCTATAAGGTCCATCATATTTCGTGCGCACTCGAGTCTCGCTCTCAAGACCTGCCCGAAATGCTACCAGTCAATTCTTCTTATACGGGGTTCTGACGCTATCCTAATTTGCACGCCAGCACACCATATATTATATGGAGTACTCAATCACGAAATATGGTTATACCTGCACGCTGTGATATCTCCTCATTTATGCACAGGGAATTAGGCATAAGATACTTCTTTCTCAGTCCTCTGGCGTCGTTTTTCGACCGTTGACAGCAGAGGTCTTGTTGTGTTTGATAGAATTTATGAATTTACCAACTTGTCCAAAATTTTGGTGGCAGCGGTGTAAATATTATTTTAGGTATTGGTAAAGCTTCCAATTCTCTCACAGATTTCGATTCGGCGATTTGTTATGAAAATGTCCTTTCCAGCATCGCTCAAAGATTCCATTGAGGTTGGCATTAAGAAGTTGTATGTGGTAGACTAGAGTTAAGAGGATGCGCTTAGTGTTGTTGCAATAAAGTACTGCCGAGTTTGAAAGAGTTTATGAATTTGCCAAATTTTCCAAAATTTTGTTGGCAGCGGCGTAAATGTTACTTTAGATTGTTTAGATATTTTACTTGCTGGTTGTTTTCTTATAGAAGGTTTCGGCTTGTTGTTATGCAGCTCATGGTCAGAAACAGGCTATAAATTAACACCTGTTTAGAAACTATTCTATGTAATAAAGTAAAATTCGTCCGAAATTAAATAAATCTTTGTGAAAGGAACATCAGAACAACTATTCTCAAGAAATCTGCCAACTCCATAGTATACCTATTGGATACAAACTGAACACATCCTAAACTGTACTAAAGTTACACTCACCACCATTCTGTGAAAACCTTCAAATGCTGTTTGAAATGCTATAAAATTCCACAGAATTCAAAACTTACATAAAGGATCAACTCTCTTCCACTCATTGCATAAGTACAGAGAAGCAGAAATCGGCTGGTAAAATTAACTGAAATTTTCGCCCTGCAGTTCTGTCGTTCCAGTTATCTCAAAAGCTTTGGATAAACATAGTTGTCATTCCAAACAGAAAATCCCTACCGTGTACAATCTGTTTTACTAGTTGATAGAGGATGAAGGGCTAGTGTTTTCGCATGTGTGTAAGCAATGTAAAGGAGCTTTGAGGCTTTTAGAAATACATCAAATCGTAGGAGGGCCATATCTAACCAACTATCATGTGTGGAACTGGATTTATGGCGAAAATAAGAGTTTTAAAAAAGGTATAATAGGATAATCCTCGGACGCTTTAAGGAGTGTAGGACATGCATATGATACTTGAGGTTTGGCTTTATACGAACATTTTTAAAAGTGATGTTCCCCAAAGTTAATCCGAAAAGTACCTCAATAAGCCTTCGTATTTGTTCGAGCTGTTTGTCTAGACCTAAAACCTGTAAAAGCTGTCTATCTTGTTAATTATGGAAATTGTTTCAACCAAGTTTTTACCCGAGAGTGGTTAGAGTAATCCTAGAAATCCTTTACGAACAAACTCAACACTAGAAAAGCAACCTTTAAAGAAAACTCTATGCCAAACTTGAAATATAGTGTCAAATTGAAATATATTTGTCAACCTTGATACAGTTGTGTAACTCACTCCAACTTTGATGACATAAATAGCACAACAAATGTTCTAGTACCTGGAGGTGTATTGGGGCAACCTACACGAAACCCTTTTTTTAACATCCACATAAAAAGAGGAATTAATGACCTTTTCTGGCTTTTATCAAATGAGGGTGAATGAAAATTAATGAGGGTCAAAACGTGGACGACAGTTTCTATTTTTTGGCAAGGTATTTGGAAACTTTAATTGTAAATTTTCATTAATATTTACAACATTATTTTCGGTGCTGACCGAATTATAAATCGATGGGAAAAAATGGGTTGTGAAAAATAATTCGATAATATTAGTTCTAGCACTATAATTGTGAATGGGTACTACAACACTTGTTAACCATTCTGGTGGTAATCTAGTTGTATGTTTCGCTAACGAGCGTAAAAAGCTCATGGACTTTATGATGCAGACCTTCTCCTCCTTCATATGCCAAAGGTAATCATATACTCCCCTCCAGCCTTGCTATTTTTAGTGTAGCAGTTCCACCTTCCTCGAAGAGTGGAGACTGGTCAGGTATTTCTACTGTCACTCAAACGATCAAAAAACGCGTAAAACTCCAAGGGTGTGAGTAGTATAGCTATGGGACTACAAAGACAGTGACGTCATCGGTTGTTGTCTCGGGTATGAGCGTCATCCTCGATAAGAACCTGTTTGGTTAGCTTTTTCATGCTGTATGTGAGCGCCAGGTGATAAAAGCAAGTTGAACTCCACTGTAGTGCATTTGGGGTAAAAATCGGTTGCTTTTGGTGGGAATCTCGTGGAGAATTTTATCGAGGTTTTAGTTCTTGGTTGTGTCTTGGAAGACTTTTTAGTTGGGCGAGCTTTCACACTGGGACCGAATCTGCAGCTCAACTTCGAAGTAGTGTGTATAGGATGTAATCCTGCGAGGGGGGTCGAAATTTTCATCAGAAATCGTCTAGGAGCTGTGGTTGCTGGGATATCAATTTTTTATGTTTGTTAACATTAGTACATTTTTTCATGGGTATGGATAGTCCTAGTCCTGATGGAGGGTGTGTACGAAAGGGGGTGCTTGGGTTTTACAATTTTTACCACAAACTCTCCTCTAGAATATCCTCTAACCACACTGACGATTACAGCCTATGTCGGCCTATTCTCTATGCCTATGCCTATGCTCTATTTCCATTTACGTCGTTGGCTTGGGTACAACAGCCACTTTTCGTTTACAATCACTAAATGTTTCAGAAGCGAAATATAGTTTTCCTTTACCGATAAATACAACACAAGTCCAATAAGCCAGTTAGAACGAATGGACCCGAAATATGAGAAGGACAGAAAAACGTGAGGCTCGACACAACCTTAGGTTAATAGTCTTATAATCTGATAACTGAGATCAGGTTGTAACAGCAGGCCTAAACCTGTAACTGGGATCAGGTTGTAACAGCAGGCCTATTCTACTGCTAGGAAAATATACCTTATAGCCTTTGCAATCCCAATTTGTTTTAAAATGGGGTAGGCGATTGGGAGGTAAGGAAAATTTCTGAATAGCCGAGTTTGTGTTTTCGGAGAAAAAAGGGAAAAAATAAAACATAAATAAGTTTGCAAGACGAGTTGGGTTTGGTAGAGGAAGATTATAACAAGAACATGAAGTAAAAGCATTTCAGGTCATTGGTGAATTCAAGGATCGAGAAAATTCCCTTTTAGAACCGATAAAAAGGTTATACTCGAGGAGACGTCTGCTGAAGTTTCAACCCATGTATTGCTTGACGATGGCATGGCATGGCTCCTTAAGTGTTTGAGAAATAAATTTTGGAGAAGATCATCGGAAGATGCAGGCCGGTTAGTGTCACGAAGCCCCCACCCGTATATGAGTGCCAAGTAACCTTCAACATTTCTCCAGCAGCCTCTAACAAGTATCCCGAGATCTTGTCAGGCCCCTTTTAAGCCCCCGACAGGGTTTATATTATGATATTAACTCGTAAGAGTGTTGGCTTTTGTGCAGATCTACGCTGGTACCAGGGTGTGTTAGGACATTTTCGTTTGTTCGTTATCATTCATTGTTGCTACACAGCCAGGTAAGTGGGGGTGCAGAAGTGCCAGATGGTACCTGCGGGATCACCGCAACTCACGACCTCCCAGCAAGCAAGCGCTACTATTGAGACCCGTGTTACCACCTTATGGATCATCGCGATAACTTGCGATTTTTTTGTTGTTAAATTTTGGATTTTGTGTGAAAAGCCGAGGTTGGCCTCATCGGGTCACCAACCAAAGGTTCTAGGCACAATCTACTGACATCTCTTGAAAACAAAGAGATTTCTCTTAGTATCCAACAGATTTTAACAGCTTATCCCAGGAGGACCTGCTCTTAATTACCAGAACAAGAGTTTTTTAATTTAAGGCCGTGGATCGAGCCACACGTTTTTTTAATTTATCTGGTCTTTCGGCTCCATTCCTCGTAATCGTCACAGTTTCAATAAAATATTGACAACCCTTAAAACTGGAGATTTTTTCGCCTTCTCTAAGCCTAACTCACTTTGCCCTTTTTTGCTCATCTAAGCACTATTCTAATAGAGTAAAAATTAATACTAATATGCCTTTAAATTCAGTTGGTGTTTCTGCAAAATTATCAACAACACATTTACTAATCCGTACTTATACTTGACTATCATCCTATTTAACACAAACAATCACCGCAATCACATACGCTCCTTTTCAAACAATTGCCAAAAACCTGTAATACCAACAACATACTCCTATATTATTTCAACAACAATCACCGAATATCTACATTTCCATGAAAACGAAACGAAAAGCTTTTCCTAAATCACTTTTACTCAACAACACCCCATAATCCCCTTCAACAAGTAGATCAGTCAATGGTGTAAAAGGATTTTGCAGGATTTCAGTTGAACAACTCTCATTTCTAGATATGGTAAACAGGAGGGCTACAGAGACATTTCGTCCTGTGCAAATAATCGTCAATGTGTAAACAATTAAATTTCATAGGGAGGATATGTTTCTACAACAAAATTTAATTTTCATTTCGAGAGAAAAAAGGAATCAAAATTGAAACATAAGGATGTGTCAGGATCATGTAAGGTTAACCTATTTAATGTGTGCGAGAGATTGGGGAGAGGGATGAAAGTTTTGATTTCGTATTCAAACAATTGACTACAGAAGGATCTAAAAAGGATATAGAGAGGATTGCGTGCTAAGCAGGCACCTAAAAGAAATGTAATGGTTGAGGAGGGTATACCGGCTGCTGCTGCATTAACCACCAGATCCACAATACACACCAGAGGCCCACTTATAGTAAATGTGACGAGATAAAAATTAAGGAATAATTTATGAAAGGGGGCTTTCTTGTTGTAACATAATAAGGATTCGAGTGTCTGAAGCTTGAGCCTCGTGCTCTGGATTGTTACTGTTGATGGTATCGCCGTCTACGCGTGAAAGAGCGCACACAGAAACCACGTCAAGGAGTTGGTATATTATTTATGGCGTCACACTAAGGCAGATTTATTATTAGATAAAGCCATTGGCGGAAGATAGGATTATATCCTAGATGTAGACAACTGAAAAAATACAGAATCTCCTGGATTGATTTATTCTCTAAAAAAGAACTTTTCGACGGAAACAATAGTCTCTAAATTAGCGTCAATTTGTGACTGAAATGAAGTAATTGCGATGAGTTAGGGCCCATTCTAGAGTGCCGTGTCTAGATTATTTTTCCAACCCATATACAACTATATATTTTTTGTTGCTTGCTCTCTCTCCTGCGGGGGGGACTTCTAATATTTCCCAAGGCACACGCAATAAATTTTCATTTTTGTCAAGATGTGGGGCTTCGTGTGCCTTCTTGAGAATTCTGTGCTCGTTGGCTGTTTACCCTTTTGAGGTATTTCCAATCCTTTTAGCTCACACCGTTGGGATGTTCACGTCGTAGTTGGTTCATTGGCATTTTTTCTCAGGGATATTCTATGCTTGTCTACGTTACGTGAAGTATTCCCCGGTCGATTGAAAATCTACCTTATCCTACACACACACATACACACACACTCCCAACTCACTGAATCTATTTCCAATTTTACGATGATATGATTTCATATGAATTGTAAGTTTTTTTTTATTATGTTGTCTGCACTGTTATTGTAGTAGTATTATACTTTCTTCAACTGGTATTCAAATTGCACTCAATTTTCATGGGTAATCACATTACATACATTTGAATACATATCCTTAAACCCATTCCTGTCTAAACCTGCTTCCATATTTTGCCTAAATTTTTGCTTGGCATGAAATATTGATGAAATTTGATGAATAGACGGGTTTTTTTCGTGGTGTTGTAGAGAGTATCAAGGAGTCAATCATGTTTCCAGCTTGAATATTAAAACTAATTTGGCTTAGAAGCGTTGATATATAAATTCGATTTGCTTTGCATGCTTTCGCTTTTAGCATTTTCAATTTATCGATTGAGTTGAGATTTTATCAGCACCATAGGCTTTATGATTTTGTGTAGATGAAAGGATGTTTTTATTGAAGTACATATGTATATACTTTGCGTGAAAGTAAAGTATTAGATATGAAAATTGTTGCTTTCGTTATTTTGATATATTAAAAATATAAGGCTTAAGTGATTGCTGCGTAGTTTTGTTAATTACTTAGGGTATGCGCTTGCCCCAACAATTCTCTAGTTGCATGAAAAACCGACAACCGACAAGTTTCCTGATATTAAGCCATAAAGTGTAGCCAAAATGTGTGCTTCGATCAAGCCAACAAGTGGTCTGTCATTATTTTTACAATGCCCTTTCAATTCAGAAGCCACGTTCATCAATCGCTAGCGTTCGGTGTGTTTAATCCAGGTCCGATCGTTAAGAGTCTTACTGGTGCGTGGTCATCAACGTGACTCTTGAAACGGTCCCTCGAAGGGGTAAACATTAGAGATATGACAGTGGGGTTATATGGAACAGCAACCGTCTCTGCTTTCTTTGCGGAAAGGTAACTTTAACGAAGCTAGCTACCCAAAAAGTTGGTTACATAAGGGCCGGTAGGTGCGTCCGGGACTGGACAGCACTCGACTAGGAAGCTCCTGTAACCATTCATTCTCTCGCCGTTTTGTGGCGCCATTGTGACACGAAGCTGGATCAACTATCTAGCTGCTATATCCGGATTTTCTCTGCCTCTTTGAGGCTAAGATTGTTTAAGCTTCTGCTGTATGGCCTTGTGCGCCACTTCCACCTTACTCCACACATCCATCTTCTGGTCCAGGATAATATCTGGTGCTCTGCAAATCTCGGGCATTTAAAGAGGGCATGCTGCGGATCCTCTTTATCGGTCGGACATTCTAGACATAACGGTGAAGGGATGAAGATATGCCCAATATCCGTCATGCCCACTTAGGAAATGCGTGAGGTAATAACTCACTTTCTCATGTCCCCAGTTCCATAATCCAGTTCCACATATTTGATAAGAGTCTATGACTCGTTCTACCTCCGCTGCCATGCTGCATGATGCGGGTCATACAAGCTCCTTCTTTACGTGTCGCCAGAATATCAAATTGTGTCATGACACATGCTAGTTTATCGGACTTAGCACATCACAGCACAGCAAGCTCCAAAGGCGCTTAGCCGAAACGCACAGTTTAATTTCTTCCTATTGCCTGCCACAGTCACTGCACACTGGCACTGCGTACAATAAAATCCGCGTATCCTCGCGAATGTTACCCTAATAGATGGAAGATTTTTCTGCCGTGTCAGTAAACTACACACCCAAGCTACACTCCCAGATACCCAAGTCAGAGCTTAGAACGGATGACCAGGTCACCAATTTTCACAGGGAGGTCTCCCGTATTTTTTGATTACTTATTAGTACTATTTCCTTTTCGCGATGAACTAGAATAAGTACGAGCGTTATTGAGCCATGTCTTTATCCAACACTTCGCTTCATTCTCGAATAAAGCCTGAACCAAATATGGGTGGTGTATCAACGTACCCTAGCGATAGAATAAATGCAAGTTCATTTAGGTCGGTTCCATATGAACACTCATGTCTGTTCGTTAGGGTACGTACGGTTTCGGTACCCGATCAGCAGCATGAGTCATCGATCCAGCCTTTCTGAAACCGAAATGCCTTTCCAACAAGCCTTCTCTCGGCATTTGGAAATAATCTGCTGTATATCAGCTATTCGAAAATTTTTCCCGTGGTGCATCATACATGCAGGCTGTCCATGTTACCTGCTGCGCATCTGCTTTGTTCTAAACCACTATTAGGCAAATCAAAGCATTCTTTGGTCACAGATTAAGAGGTAAACTTATTAACACCACTGCCGGCAGTAAAAACTTCTGGTCCCATCAGGAAAAATTTCACCACATCGTTGACTTCTGCTTTCATTCACGATGGGAAGGTTCTAACAGAGAGCAAATCCCCCGCCAACTTACTCTCATCTCTGTTTGCCTCAAATTCTTCCTTGCCCGATACTGCCTTGCAACCCCCATTGTTGAATGTTCCTCTTACTCAATGGGCAGAGTTTTCTTCAGGACTCGTGAAGTGTATAAACGCCTCAAGGAGCTCGACTCCAATAAATCCACTGGCGCTACAAGATATCTACAAGGCTTTTGATAGCACACCGTTCTGTTGACTAAACTCCAAGCTATTGGTTTTGACTTTCCTCTAAAGAATTGGATTGAGAGTTTCCTTTCTGACTGTTCAATAAAAGTAGTATTGAACGGCGTCGAATCTAATCCCCACACCATATCTGCAGGTGTTCCCTAGGGCTCAATTCTATCACCAGGTCTCTTTCTAGTTTTTATAAATGACCTGCACTGAATCCCATCCAACTTCTCAATTCATTCCGTTTCAGTCTAGAACTAATGGCAGAACCATCTCTCAATGTCCTAGGCATAACATTAACCGAAGATCTGCGTTGGAGTAATCACTTATTCCCAATTGCTAAACAAGCATCACAATGCTTGAGATTGCTTAAAAGATTCCGTCATCCGGGGCTATATTCTACAAATTCTACATTCGGCCCCGGCTCGAATTCAACTCGTATCTCTGGGCAGCGGCCCGAGTACTACCTTAGCGTGGCTGGACAAGGTGCCAAACCGCACGATTGTTCCACCGAAATATATAACCTCCTGCCTCCACAGCAAAGTTTTTCCCGCAACACAACACTAGCCCTTTCGGCTTATTCTCACTCTCCTGAAGCCCTTATTTTCACGAACATATCAGTTTAGAAACTTGTTCTTTTCGAGAAGTACTGGACTGTGGAACAACCTCTCACAGTCAGTATTCCCGAACTCATACAACATCCAAGAGCCTGAACGTAAGGTTCATCACCATCTCCTCATGCACCCCCAGACCAGACTCCCTTATATCTGTGTTATACTTTCTCTATCCTTCGACGTAAGCTTGCTACTAGACATCTGACCATGACGTGTACGATATGACGGACTGGTAGTACAAAGGATGAGACCTGAGCTTAGACTTACACATAAAAAAATCTAAAACTGAACTATTTCCCATTCTCACAATTATGGTTTTAATTAGAATTATGCTTTAACTCAGTGATTTCAATACTCAAATTGCATAATGGACATCTTTTCACCAGAACAAAGAGAACCCTCTACATTCTACTTTTCACTTGTAAAAATAATTCTATGAGCACTATCAATTCCAAAAATATTCGATCAAATTTATTAGACAAAATAAAATTCAATTAAACCCATAGATACCCCAAAAAAAACAATGGCGCTTCCTTTGTTCATGGTTCAAAATTGCATTCCCCAAATGGCAATGACTAGACGCAAGGGTAGATAATCCGTCCTCACTGGTCTCACCCACAATCCGCAGTGCAATTTAATAACAGAAGAAACCTCCAATAATCCTCATCTCAGTGTCACATAATATAAAAGAGGGTAGAACAAAAGAATTTCCTTTTAGTGATTATGCAAATTCTGACGGAGATTTCCATTGTGTCAACTGGGTTTCTTCTCCTATACACATTTGGTATTTTTTCTTGGAAATTACACGGACCAAAAGACAAGCAAATGGAACGTAATATCAGGTGGAACGTGCCACACCTGCTATCGCTTTTCGGTATGTAACGTTGAGATGAGAACCATGATGAAGGTAAGATAGACGTCTTGTCTCATCATCTACCACCATCCCCCAGTTGGTCGATGAGTGAAATCTAGTAGCAGTAATATAGTACATAGTATGACAAACGTATCAACTCCCAAACAGTTTCCACATCGTTATGCTGATATGATTGCTCAGTTGGGACTGCATTTAAGATTCTCTTTATGGAGGGGATGAATTTTTAATATTACAATTTCCCATCTGCACAGGGAAGAAGCTTAGAGCCAAACGAAACTGCTTTCTAAAGATACATATATTAAGCATAATTGCGAAACAATTTTCGCTTCCACTGAGACAGCTCAAACTACATTTCAATGCTACCTCAGCTGAAGGATACCTTGCAAATTCACACTATGCATAAATCATACGTGCACAAGCTATCAAGGGTATTATTGACTAGACATTAGAAGGTAGAGAAACCGCCAATTTTCTGTTTAGTGAAAGGAAACTTTATAATTACCCTTCGCGACGAAAGGAGAGTCCTTTTTAATCCTTTAATTTCTAAAAATAACGAAACCTTTAAGTTACTAGACATCGTTATCGTCCTAGAATCGCCATTCGATATTCGACACACTTTTAAAGTACGTGCTTTGTGCTTTAAGTGCAAGCGAACTCTACGGAGAGCTTTTATGATGTCATTAGCAAATGAGTCATGCATCCGATAAATAGCACTTTATGAGCCACCCTGTTGCTAGGAAACGATGAATATTGTAATAATATTTTGTTGTTGTAATTTTGTTCGATAATTTGAATTTTCACCTGATGGACACGGTGATGGTGAAATTTTATTCAGGGGGACGTTTTTTTAGCATTTTATGGGGTATTCAAATGGGGTAGAAAGAGTCTTTTCTGAATTTAAAATTCTTAAGTGTTTTTTCCCTCGACTAATTGCAAACTCAAAGACCACCATTTATAGCAGCAATCTGTACAGCCACTGGCCGTGTCATGCATAATTCCTAGTATTAAGCTTAGTTTGGGGAAAGGTGAGAATATGTTAATTGAAGTCCTGAGGGGTGCTAACGATAGACACAGCGTTCGAATTTCTGCATTTCAGATAACTTGACTATGAACAATTATTTTCCAATCGTTGGAGCCATAATTGCGGAATTAGATAACAGCTGTACAGGCGGAGAAACCTTAATTCCAAAATTGCATTCTTGTGCACTTGTGTGACTGCAGTATTCCGATGGTATCGGAATTTATCGATGTTCAAATAAATGCTGTTATACGTCTTTCGTGAGTTTGTGGGAGCGGTTTTGCATTTTGTTCATTTAGTTCAGCGGAATTAGGATGACTGTGTTCAAATCAATGAGTTTTTTAAGATAAAGCTAAATTTGGGAGTTGACGATAGCAGCCCGAAATGAAGGCGGGTTTATCTAATAAATCAACAAATTTCGAATTGTATATAACAATTATTTGTGTAGTTAGGTTAGGAACATAGGAACGCAGCAATAGGGACAACAAGGACCATCAGAACATGCCCTTCGAACCACCTTGTTCTCTTGAAACTGCCCTCTATCGATCTTCGCATTAAAACCCTAACCTTGTGCTTTGCCCGTAATCTTACATCGGTATAGTAACAAGAAAGGTGTGCGACTGCAGTAGTAGGACCATGGCGTTTCTGCATCCGTATGCTATCGCCTGTGAGCTCGGATGTGAGCTTTATCCGGGACAAGAGCCTGTATTGTGAGCTTTTTTGTAGTGAGCTTTAGAAGCTAGCGCCACCTGTGTAAAGCTAGTTGAACTTTGATGAGCTGATTTACTGTGCCTTTGGTGGGCTTTCATCCGTGGCAATCTTGGTTGGGAGTCGACGGTTCTGGATTGGATCTTGGGGAGGAATTTGATCCAGGTTACAATTCTTGGTTGTGCCTTCAGCCAGCTTTTATGCTGGGTGAGATTTAGCACTCTGTTTCGAATCTGTAGTTAAACTTCTCATTGGAGTTTATACTGAAATAAGTCATATATGATTGAACAAGTCCAACCTATCGAGAGAGAGATAGGGCCAAACTATCAATGGTCAAACAGGAGAGCAACTTTACAGATAGAAATCTACACAGCCAAATAGGTAGACAGCTCTAGCTATTTGTCGCCAGAGTATGAATGGAGATCATTCGTACTTCACATATGCTCACGGACTTTTGCCGAATGGGGACTAAGCTGCGTATCCCGCACAAGGTCTGTTGACGTTACTGCGGAAGACGAACGAGAATCGAGGCACATGTTCATTTCCGGCTCTAGCCGACTCTAGCCAAACTCAGGCAGTGGACACTATGCAGTTATGTTCTAGAAAACTTAAAAGAGATCTCCAGATTGGGGGTGAGAGCAGTGATAAGCTTCGTCAACTCTACAGGGTGGCATTACACATTCGCCATAATTGATCAAACAATCGATCAAGGGTTTATTGAGCTTCCGCTCGCACTGAAGGTACTCCTACACTTAAACTAACCTAAAATGTACACATATTTCTGTAAGACAATGAAATTTATATTGTGATTATTTATGCGCCATCTGCTGTAGTTTCAACGAACAGTAATTTGTAAGGATTTGTGTATGCAGTCATCGCAGAACTTCGAAATTTTTCACAAAGGCCCATGGGAGTATCCCATGTCTCCCATGATGCACCGTCATCGAAATTCAAAATGGCCGCCAACCCGCCAACCGTCAATATGACAGAAATTCAAAATGGCCACCCAAATATGAATTTGCCAAATCCTGTTCCGTTTACGTCTTCAAGGCCAACTGTGAAGTACGCCTATTAAATTTCCTTTTTGAATCTCATTACTAATTGTTTATTGAACTCGAAACAAAATTCCACACACGTATTTACGGAATACTGTTCCGTATAACATACATTTCCTCACTTTCTTGCAACACACTTGACTTTAACCTCTCCCACAGTAAAGTGACAATCGTGTCCTTATGTTATGTCAATTTTTATTCAAAAAATTCACCTTCAAGTTTATTCATATCTCCTCCTCCCTTATTTAGTATGAATTATTCATCCATAAATCAAATTATCACTTATAAAGAAACGAATAATATCCGAAATGAGTTTAATAAAAAGATGTGAAAAGTTTTCCGCCTTTTATCCATTTGTTGGAGGAGAGGGGCGGGTGATTCCTTTCACACCATTTTAATGATACCGTGTCTCATAAATGTATTCTGAAACCGTCAGATTTATAATAGAGATGAAATCGCAGCTCTTCTAGATAGAAAGGTTAATCTTATGACATTTTGTAGGTTCAACAATAATCCCCAATTTGATGAAGGTTTGACAGTCACTTTCACGATGGCTGCCTTAGCTTTAACTGTGAAGTTATTAATAATAATTTATGCTATCAGCAATTTTAAGGTTTATTTCTTTTAATAGATAGATTTTAATTTTTATTTTGGAGTTTTTTAAAGCAGTTTTGAAGTATTTTTTTTGAAGATGTTCGAACGGATATAACGAAATTGGTCGTTATGCTAAACAAAATTTTATTTTTCGTGACGTGACTTTATTTAAATTAAATAATTCGTTTTGTATTAGGGTAGATCACGGCTGTGTCGATAAAATTTCCTCTTTGAGACGATGTGCACTCGCTGCCATCCGCACCGCCGAAAGAACATAGCCCAGTAGGCAAGCATAAAACTGAAACAAGTTGGCGTGCAAAAATGTGACCTCAACGAGTACTTTGAGGCGGCTCCAGAATCACGCCGTGAACACCCGTGAACAAGCATTAACACGAGTGTGGATGGTTTTCGTGCCTTGCTTTCCGTTCCGAGTGGATACGGCGTGAACTCTTGCCGTAAATTCACGGGGCTACAACCTAGAAGTTCAAATCTTCAGACACGAACTGACGATAAATACCCAAACACATTAAGATTTTTGTCAGTTTTCTTGGACTGCCGGCCCCATTCAGTTGGCGGCCGGTGAGTGTGTTGTGATACTTGGCTTCAAGGCAAAGCCTTCTATATTTACAAGCCATGCACAACAAAATCTCACACGCACATTCAAAGATTCATGGGACTTCAATTTCAAAGATTCATGGGACTTCGAAGTGTGGTTATGTGTTTTTTTTTTTTTTTGGGAATAAATTCGGAAAATTACTGCTGCCTTCACCTTTTTAACGGATTGTTGACTTATTACGTTAATAAATTGTAACCATTTTAATCTCCAAAATAGAATTAATTAACACAAAATTTAGTTGAAAGAATTTTATTAGGTAGGTACTTAAATGAAATCTCGAATACATATTTCAAAATATACACAAATAACTTTTTGTTCTTTCTTATTTTGTTCCAACAACAAACAAAATAAATACAACAATATTTTTCTATTCTCACAATAAAAATTTCGTAAAAAATATCTTATTTAATCAAACGCACTAAAAATGACTTAAATAAGACAATCTTAAAAAACATCTTATGGATGAGTTTCGCTTTCATTTTGGCAATGTTGACTTAAAATCCATTTTACTTCCGTTATACTGTCTGTGATATGTTCTGCACCTGTTTCAAATATTTTTAAATTCAGAAATAGTTTTTAATATAACAGATAAACAAAATACTTTGCATAGCAACAGACAATGTCCTGGTGCTTGGATTTTCCAGGACTTCACGAGATAATTCTGCGTCTAGCCTTAAAGTGCATATTGTATTGCCTTAATTCTTTCCTCGCTTTGAATTGTGGTCTTGCCTAGTTCTGTTACGTATTTATGGAAACTTTCCTCGTAAATATCTTTAACTTAATTATCCAAATCCACTTGAAACACAGTAAAATACATACATATATCGGTATATTTTCTACTATGAAATGGAAGAATGTGCACCACGCACTTTATCATTATAACACTGCAAAGATAAATAATACTCTACTAATTCCTTTTTGAAGTCAAGTCCCCTTTAATATATTTTTATTAACTAAGCTAGTTGCAACATATCTCAGAAGACGTTTAGATATAAGCTGAGAACAAAACCGGTCCTCCATGACTAACATAAATCCCGCAAACGAATCAAACATATTATTTAAATTGCTAACTTATGACACTTATTTTGAGCACTTTTTGCATGTCTTTTATTTTGATGAAATAACTATAACTTTTAATAAAACCTCACTCGCAACAGCACTTTTCGCGGCTCGAAACCATTTTCCCCTTGTTTTTAATGGGATTTTGACATTTCACGAATTGAAGTTGGGACTTCACACAACTACATACACACATCTACAGCATGGCTTGTAAATATAGAAGGCTTTGCTTCAAGGCGAAAACTTTCAGGCCTGCCGGTTACCGTGTGTAAGTTTGCGTGGGCATTAAGATATGGCTACATCCTACACAAAAAATTTTACGCGGTTATGCGGACGCCAGAGTAGTATAGTAGCCCCTCGATTGTTTAGCCGCCACCTGCTGGCCAAACACGCGACTCGGCAAATGCTGCCGCGTACCAGCCACCAGAACGGGCGCTTGCCAAATCTTAGCGTAATGAAATTCTTGTTTAGTAAGTGTCGGAAAAAGCGAATGGAATAAAGAAGGGACAAGACAAGTAGGAGCTCAAATTTATCAGTTATCTAAAATAAAATCTTCCCAAATGAACTTTTTACACGCCGTCACTCCGAATTCTATTCATTTCATGTCACATTCGGCCACAATGTAAACCAAGTCGATATGATTTGACAGTCAACTAATCCAATTTGACAGTCGACTGACATGCGTGCACCAATTTTATACGCGAGAGCCTTTCTTGTAGTTCTATATTCTAAGGAAAGGCCCTACTTGCTGTGGTTACTCTCGTAAATACTAGAGATTTTTTAAATTTGAAAAATCTCACGGAGGAAGGGAGAAGGTGGTCGACCCTGTCGTCAGGCTCGCGAGACTTTAAGCAGCATTGGAAGTGCCTAGCACTCAGCGCGGGATCCGCTTGGGAAAACGATTTCGCTTAAAAATAAAGGGAAGACACACACATAAAAATTGAATTAAATATTTAAAACCTCTTCAAAGTTTTTACAAAATTATTAACGATTTTTATCCATGACAGAAAATTTCATTTCGATAATCAAGTTTCAGTTTTCTCCCCCAATCCCCCAATTTTTCCTCCATTTTCTCCCATAAATCTCCTTATAATAATCTCATTTTCCAAACACATTTTTTTTTAACTAAATAATTTCTTCTTTCAACCAAAAACGAAAAAAAAAACATAAAACATAATAAAGCATAAAGGAAGAGACAAAATTAATGAGAAGGCAGAAAGTGAACAATATTTGCCCAAAAGAATGTCAAAAATGCGACAGAAGAAAATTTGTGTTGACGTTTTATTAATATTTTAACAAGAACATCAAAGAGAAGTAAATACACGGCAAGCCCTACGGCATCATCCGCTTATCGCCCCCGCACCAACGGAGGTGCTATACACAGGTGCAATTCACCTAGATAAAAAATTGTTCGCTTTTTTTTCATATTAACAACAAAAATGTAGGTGACACCGATTTTTTCAGGTTATCTACAAAATCTTGAGAATTAATGAAAGGCGGAAAAAGGAAGCCGAGAATGAATACAAGTGTGTGAAGAAAAGTGTGTGTGCAACCAAGGACGAAACATGTACGAGCAGTGGAACATCCAAAAATATGGTATGAACCATAAAAATATGGATTTTATCTATGTTTATGGTAAATGGAGCAAATGATATTATGGTGGGGTTATGATTCGTAAATTTGGCTTAAAATGAAGCCCTGGTGTATGAATGCCGTAAATTCATTTTGTTAAAGACAATTTTCTTTTAAACAGCTAAGAAAAGATGGAAAAAAATACAACAACACAAAAAGAATCTTACAATGAAAAAAAAAAATAAGTAAAAGGAAATCTACACTGGAAAAGAAATCTTTTAAGATGCCACCGTTAAAAAGGTGTAAAGGTGTTAAAAAGTTCTGAAGGTACATAAAAGTGGCTTTGTACATACAAGGGGTGCTAAAGGTGTTCTCAGAAAATGTAAGTATCTATATATTGTCGTTGCTGGGTTCAGAGGATTCTCGGTAATGAAAATGATCACCCCCACTCCTTAAGTGCTTTTTGTTATTTTTGTATGTTATAAAAAAAGAGCACCTTTCAGAATCGTAAATTTTTAAATAGATTTTATTTTGACAATATCCCTTTTGATAATGTTGTTTTACGGTTCCATATTATTTGGTTAGTCCATAAATAATGCGATTTTTCAAATTTATTAACTCAAGGCTAACGATGGAGGGTTAGACTACCTAATTCAACTTGTTATAACACCAACTTTTGCCAATGGATACTTAGAAATCGAACCGAGTCGATACCTAAATCTTACAAGATTCGGTATCACCCTGGAAGAGTTGCGGAACTGACGGGAAGATCCTGCGAATCGTGATAGGACAAAATCCCATCGTTACCATTGACAAACTAGTGGAAGAGTTTGGGTTTGGTAGTTCAACCGCTTATGAACAACTTCTTTTATACCGAATTTTAATTTGCCATGAAAATTTGATCCTGAACCCAGAATATAGTTGATAGACAAAGGAAACATCTCGGTGTCCAGGCTAAATCAGATCATCACCAAAGTAACGTAACGCTCCAAAGTGGACCTATGTCCTGTGTGTATCCATGGTACCACAGTTGAGTATTCAGACTCAGTCAAGTATTTGAGAGTAAAGTTAGACAAGAAACTGAACTGGAACCCTCAACTGGACTAAGTCATCAGCACATCTACAAAGGCCATATGGGCCTGCAAAAGACTCCTGGGTAAGACATGGGGTCTTACACCACAAATGATGTACTGGATTTTCAATATGTACGATCGTTAAACCTGTGGTCACTTATGCCGCTATAGCCTGGGGGCCTAAGACTAAACAGGTTACGTCGATCCTCAAATGCAACAAGCTGCAACGGTTTGCTTGCCTCTCTAGTACCGGGGCTATGCGAACCTGTCCTACATCTTCGATGGAGTCAATCACTAGATTGACCACATTGCATATCTTCTTATGGAAACCCGCCGCCATAAGTGCCTTGAAATATCAGATGTCATCCAACTGGCCCTATACAATCAAAGGGTAGGTACATCGATATCCTTAACAATATCCCAAACATTTCCATTCGCCGCGTATCCGACCATATGTTACTGAACTGCGGTTCCAAAGGAAATTCAAGGCGATTATCCCGGATCGTTCTGGATGGGAGGAACTTATTACTCCTGGGGATTCAAAACTTCCCCACGGGTATACCGACGGGTCGAAGTTGGGACATGGCACAGGGGCTAGTGTCGCAGGACCCAACTCCAAGAGCTCGATTGCAATGGGTAAGCGGCCGTCTGTTTTCCAGACGTTAAATTCTTTTCTGATAGCCAAGCTGCCATAAAGGCACCCTCAACTTGGAAGTTTTCCTCCAAAATAGTTACAGGGTGTTTTGACGCACTCCAGAGCCTGACCAGAACAAATTAAGTTTTTTTTTTATGTGAAAGACTAGAGTCTCAGGAAACGCCCTTTATGCTGTGCAATGTCGAACAGCAGCTCTAGTCGAGGAAGGAAGGAGCTGTCACAATCTACCAGAGATATTTTTCAGTCCACCTACTCCCAACCATTACTGTCGCGACTTTGACATCGGGGCATCGAGAAAGAACTCGCTGGAGTGTTATGCCTCCTGAAACGAGTTGAGTCTCATCAACCAACCGATGACATGCGCTTTGGTGGAGCGGGGAAGGGCTAAGGAAGGCTATGACAGAAGGAATCAGGAATGTAAAGAGGGAAGAAGAAAGAAGGAAAGTTATATAGTGAGAAAGTGGAAAAGGCGAAGGGACCGTGGGGCTGGCCGGGATTCGAACCCGGGACCTCTGGGATAGCAGTCATGCGCCTTACCTCTAGACCACCGAGGCCCCCTTGTCGTCGCTTGCTTGTGTCGCTTTGCTGGGTTCCCGGACACTGGGGTGTCGAGGGCAATGAGGCTGCAAACAGCTTCGCGGGGGAGAGGTCTAAGACATTGGCTCAGAACCCAGAATCTAGTCCCTGATCCACTCCTCTCTCAGGGGAAGGGACTAAACCTAAGCTATTGGAACTCAGCCCCAGGTTTTAGACAGCCTGAAGATCTTATTAGACCCTTTGCCTTAAGGGGCACTATCATTTTAAACAGAGTGGACCTAAGACTGCTAGTGGGTTATCCGACTGGGCATGTAGGACTGCTATATCACCTCTGAATGCCGACTCTGCATAGAAGACGATGAAACTTCCACCCATATTCTTTGTGAATGTCCTGCTCTGATCTGGCTTAGAAGAAAACGCTTATCACAGAGTTTTTGACCCCTGCTTCCAGTTTCTTATGTTGAGAAATTCTGACGCCTCATTGTTAACACTGTCTTCCCACCTTGGTTTTCTAGCTGCTCTTTTGCCATCTGGTAGTAGAAACAAATGTTATTTTGGTATCCTTGAGTCATCCAATCTTTGGACATGGCCGGCCCAACGTAAATGCAATAGCTTGAGATGGGTTGAAAGTTTACGTTCTTTGTATAGGTCGTACAACTCATGATTGCAGCGTAATCTCTATGCCATTGCTTCTCGACCTAGAGTTCGCGACTCCCAAGGGGGCTCACTCTTCTTCCTTCCACCATCAACTAAATTAGAGTCTTGATCTTGTCTGCATTTATTGTCGTGACAACGTCTATTAAATCGGTTTAAGATAGGACGCGCGTGTGAAAATGTCCCGGACAATGTCCCGCACACAAAAAAAAATCATATCTCCGCCCCCATACATGTTAGGGGGGTGGTTAATGGCTCAAAATTTTCGTTAATTTATCCTCTATACGGGAAAAATACATTCATTCACCTTATTGACGTGACAACGTCTATTAAATAGGTATAAGATAGGACGCGCGTGTGAAAATGTCCCGGACAATGTCCCGCACACAAAAAAAAATCATATCTCCGCCCCCATACATGTTAGGGGGGTGGTTAATGGCTCAAAATTTTCGTTAATTTATCCTCTACACGGGAAAAATACATTCATTCACCTTATTGACGTGACAACGTCTATTAAATCGGTTTAAGATAGGACACGCGTGTGAAAATGTCCCGCACACAAAAAAAAATTTGCTTCGAAATACATATATAATTTATTAATTGAGGAAATAATACAAAACGTAATAACAGACGTTGTCACGTTCAAATTAATAGACGTTGTCACGTTAAAATACGGACGTGATACTTCACATCCAAGACCATTAATTTTTTCCAGCCTTATATGTTTGACTCCATTTTCTAATGCCGTAAATATTTCTCTAAGGTATGACAGTGATCTGGCAAGGCAGTTAATATTGTCAGCGTAACAGGCCTGTCAACTGTTTGTTTTTTAAGTTCGGCCTGTCAACTGTTTTGTTTTTTTAAGCAGGGCTGCGTTCGGATCAATGTACTTTGCGAAATTCTCCGTCTAGGCGGAGATTAAATAGAGATTAGATAGCCAAAACCTTACCTTTTTACGTAGAGGTCATTTTACAATTTTTAAGTCGGCGTTCTTTACTGAAATTCACCTAGATACTTTGAAAACTTACAAAGGTTTATCATGTATCTAGAAAAATTGCACCAGTAAGCCCTGGTCCCATGTTTAGTTTCGCATCTTTAAAGAAACACAAAATACAGAATATAAATTGGGTTAATATTATTAGCTCTTAAAAAACTCCAAAGTAAGCCCCAATTTCCATTCATTAAAAACCTTAACTAGCTGAGGTCGACAACATCGCACCCTTTTAAGTACATATGTAATTTAAAAAGTCTTAAAAAACCAAGATCGAAAAAAACAACAAGAAATCCTTACGAAGAAAATAGGAGTAATAAACCAGTAAGTGGTGATTTATCCTGAAAGGATGGAAATGAAACAAAATCCCCTCCGCCTATTCTTTTTACCCTATTACAAAACAATGGCTAACTAGAATGTGCCGGTCCAGTGTAAGAGAGTCCTTAAGTGTGAGGTTTGTAAACGACTTTCTTTGAGAGTTTTTCTCCTCCTTTCAAGGCATTTTTATAGCACTATGACCATCCCCAATCCTCTTCACTCTATCTCTTTTCCTCTCTCTAGCAAAGTCCAGATTTCTTTGAGTGGTTTATCAGCAGTTTACACTCTTCAGATGCTTTCATTTAAAACAAAAAAAAGTGAAATAAAAACAACAACATAAAACAGCTTTTTGTCTCATCGAAAAAGGTCACCCCCGCCGAAATAGGGAAGCGATGAAAGCTATCTAGACTTGCACTAGCAGTAGGAATTGTAGGTGGAGGTTTAGGACTTTCTAAGAATAAAGGTTTGCGGCGATTTTTTTTACGTGGACTTGATAATAGGATTCTATGGAGGGAATGGGAGATTCGGTTTTTATTCGGAGTTTTAGCAGACGTCATGATTTTTTTTAAAGTGTTCATTAAAATTTGGTGCAAATGGATAACGTCTTGTATATTTCGCAAGTGAATTTGCCGTGTTCCTTTTTGGATCCTTGTTAGCTGAAAAGTGGATCGCATTTCCATCTCAATGGCTACGTCAAAAAGCAGAATTGCAGAATATGGGCTGATGACAATTTAAGGACAATTGTCGAAACAAAAATTCATTGTGTGGTGTGCATTCTTTGCTGGAGGAATCATTGGATCTTTGTTTTTTTTTGTTTTTTTGCCAATGATGCAGGGAATTCGGTCACAATAAATGGCGAGCGCTACTGCGCCAAGTTAAACAACTTTTTATGGCCAATATATTGGAAGATTATGGAATCGATGTTATGTGGTTTCAGCAAGATGGTGCCACATGCCACACAGCCCATGCCACAATAGCTCTACTCTCCTGCATGATAAGTAGTGCTGTGTCGTTCGCGAATGATCCGTTCGTACTGAACGGAACAGTGTACTGAGCCAAATGACCTGGGGTCTGTTCAAGATTTCTGCTATAGCAGCTTTAGTAGCAGAATTTTTAAACTGTCAAATTACAGCAAAGCAAGAAAAAGCTGCTATGATATCTTGAACGCAAAAAAGCTGCTAGCATAGCTTTGTGATAATGTATGTGTATGAGTATTTCTTGCAGTCAACTATTCCTCTCCCTACAATTAGAAAAAAGCCTGGCCGTGCAGTTGCAATCCCTAAATTTATTATTTAATATGTATTAATGTCAACAAAACCTCACTCGAGTCAGTCATTTTGGCAAAACGACCAATGACATTTACACACACATGTATAATTTACGTAGCTGCTTTCTTGCTTGCAGTCGAAACTGCGAGCAACAAAAAGCAGCTACATTAGCAGCTTTTCTCGAATCTTGAACACAAAAATAGCAGCTTCGTTAGCAGCTTTTTTGCTGTTTTGAACAGGAAAAGCATGACAATAGCTGCTAAAAGCTGCTGTAGCAGAAATCTTGAACAGACCCCTGGTTCACTAAGTACTACATGTTCCGTTCTTTCGTTCAATGGTTCTGCACTGGTTCAATTGTACTGTACTGTGTTGATTGAACGAAACGAACCAAATGTACGGGTTTTGAATGATCTGAAAAAAGAGCGATTGAATGAATCATAATGCATAAAGAAGGGGTGAGATATCTCGCTCAGAGATTTTGTTTTGGTTGAATTTATGATATATTCAAGATGTGAGAAAGAGAGTTGGGACTTTTCCTTGAGAAATTCTAATTGGAAATAGACATTTTGAAATAGATGAGAGTTAAGAAAGCTTTATGAAGAACTTTTAAGATTTAGGGAGAATTCTAATTAGATAAATTATACAAATTTCAATATTCGAGTGTAGGAGGATTAGATAAAATTGATCGAAAAGGGGAATTGAACGGAAATAACATCGTTTTAAATTTATTTGAATAAAATATAGGACATCCTAAGGTAAGTCAATTGTTCAAATTAGAAGTGTGATTTTATTAGGAAATTGATTGATTTTTAATTGATTTTTATTAGTAGTAAAAATTGGGTTTAGTATTTTATTGAAATGTATTTGTTTGTTTGTAGTTTTTAGAGCACTCAATGTTTTGACGATTTCACCATATCTAAGGCCAATGAACCAAATGAACCGAATGAACGGATCTTTTGAATGGTTCTTTTTAGTGAGCGGAACCAAAAGAACCAGTTCACTGAAAAGAGCCATATTGCCCACCACTAATGAGAAGTTTCACGGGCGCATATTCTCCCGAAGCAGTGAAGTCAGTTAACCACCAAGATCTTGCGATTTGGCAGCGTTAGACTTCTTTATTTGGGGCCATCTGAAGAGTACAGTCTAGAGCAATAAGCCATTGATGAGATTGAGGAGCAAGGGGGTAAACTACACTATCACTTTTCCATCACATCGGCCTTGAAACTGTTTTTTTTTAGGCAAGGGGTCGCCGGGAAGTGTGTGTTTTTTCCTCAGTTGTGAATCTCAAAATTTTTCAGTCTCACCCTCCATGACACTAATACAAGGATAACTTCGTTTTGTGAGTTTTCGAAACACTTTAAGTTTGAATGACACATGACTTGCTTCGTACACAACTACATAAACATTGCAATCATTATACAAAGTGAGGGCAGAAGAGTGAGTCCATAGTGTAATACCGACCTCATATTCAAAACGGTGTGATGTGATAGACGAGTAATGGATAGTGCAGTTTACCTCAAGTATGCCAAGATGTAATAAATTTTGATATGCGGATCGACGTGTGCCGCTGGAGGCATGGAGGACATTTAGCCGACATTTATCTTTCACACTTAATTGCAATGGATCAAATAACCTGTTTCATTAAAGATTTTCAAAAAAAGGTTTGACCTCGATCCGTCTTATTGAAAGACCCCTTAGTCCCAGCCCCGTACCACAGATTTATAAGGAAGACGTCTTGAACAAGTTCAGAAGTCTGCCTGCTTGTATTTCTTACTGACTTGAATGGTAAAGCAACAACACAGTAGTCTGTAGTTGTGGCCTCCATACCCTCGGGTAGCAATCCAAGAAGTTACTATGAATTTAGGGTGTTGTAGTGCAGGCCCTGTATTTCTCAATCTGAGGGGACCGCACGAGGCTAAATGCTTGTTGGACCCTACCCAGCTTAGCCATGGCTGTTTACGTTCACAGTACCATGTTTGGCTTGAGACCTTACCACTTGCCGAAAGTCCTGTTAGAGGTGTGGAAGGCTAGACAGGCTTACTTTACTATCTCCTCAATGATTGACTTCCAGTTGAGTTTGGCTCCAATATTAGGCTCCAGAAATTTAACTCATGAGGAAAGAGTGAGGGTATGCCCCTCGTCGAGATTTCTGTTTTTCCTATGAATAGGAATAGAAAAAAGCTGCGTTCACTACCAGACCGTAAGAGACTGCTTACTCAGCTGTTAAGTTTGTTCAGGCATCCTTGTATGGTTTCGCAAATCATGGTTGGAAACACTGAACACTCCTGACACCGTTATCACTAGGCCGTTGAACGTGTTATGCCAGGTTTCGACCAAACAGGCCAAACAGACAAAACAATCCTCATCAGAATCAAACTTAAGATTCCCCCAAACTACAAATTTAAACAAGGGAAAATCCAAAATCAGACAAAACTCAAGCAGGTGGTACCGAGGGCCTCCAGAAGGGCTGCTTGTCGGAGGGTTGTAGCGTGAGGAGACCTTGGACTACCATCTACTGATATGCATCACCTCTCATCCGTGCGAGAGCGCCCTCATCAGGGCGGACGCTGAGTACATGTTGGAGCTAGGAGGATACCTGCAAAGGATTCTTAAACGTCCATTTTACTAAAACAAAACCAAACACGAAATTTTTATCTCACTGATGATGTTAATTGTCTTTCAGCTTCATACATCGAAGAAAAGAAAAAAAACCCGCCCTGGTACCACGACGCTTTTCTTTTAACAAAGTTACAATAGAAAAAAGAAGTAGTGGATATTTATTGCAATATTTCTCACGAAGTTAGGCTTTCGGTTTCTTAATAATATATCAAACTAGGTTAACTTATGAATTTGTTCTGCATGATGGTATAAAGGTTTTTGGTCATGCTTGGTTTTTTTCTTCCCACAGAATCTTGGTTGAATAGTACCAGGCAGGAACAAGTATGCCTCTTGGTATAAACCACGATTTATTGAAGGGGTGGAAGGGGTGTGAGGTGTCCTCCTCCCGCTTCTTTCGTGTATCCTTTATTCACCGCTATCAAACTATATGTATATAAAAAAGTGATAAAAATCCTTGAAAATTTATTTTTCTGCCAAAGTGATCTGCTTGAGGTTGAAAACTCTGCTATATTAAAAATGTGTCCTTGCTCAGTCACACTAAAATAACTCTGCATAGATTGACAACCATTAAATGTTCCGTCTCTCACCTGTCGCCATCCTTGGAGATTGACAGTTTGTAATTAAGTGAATTTTTCGCCATTTGTAATTAAATTTGTGAAGTTTCATGTCCGTAAATCGCCTTTATTTAAGCGCGAAAACACAAAGCCCAACACTTTATTGAATATTTTTTAATCCATAGAACAGAACGGCGTGCACCTTGCTCAGCTATACATGCCAGAATTTCATTTTCTCCATTTCGCGGCAATTTGTAGTCTCAAAATGCTTTTGACGGCGAAATGAAAATCAATTATTTTACATTGATGAAATTGAAATCCTTTAGAGATCTCTCAAAATAGAAGCGCCATTCAACCGAATAATGGGGAAAGAAGTAAAATCCATTAGGAATTATAAGGGCGAAACTTTCTAAGGACTATGAAAGTTCCCCAGGGACACGCGGCGAAAAGTGTTCTACTTTAGTGGAGAGAACTGGGTTCCAGATTAGTTTTTGTTTTTGGCTGTTTTAAGGAGCTCCCCGTGTACGGTTTTCGTCCTGTCTAGAAGATTAAAAGTTTTTTCATTTCTTGTTGTTTTGTGATCGCAATGATGCCACCAGAGATGGTTAATCAAGCGCAAAAGTATTCCTCGTCTAGAGATATGAAAATAAAATGCTATTTCCAGCGGAGTCCCCGTACTTGAATAAGTAAGTAAACACGAGGTGGAGTCACGATTAATTGCAGATTTTTTTTCTGTTTATTCTGGGAGATCGATCACAATTTTGTTCGATCTTAAATTGTTTTATTGCTCAGTGGAAAGTGATTGGAAATGGTTTGAATGGCTATAAAGTTTTAATGAAACCTTTGGCTTTGATATTGGCCAGACTAGAAGTTTCCTTTTGTAAAAGGTTTCCACTTTGATCCGAGACAAAATTGCTTTTTTTCTGGAATTTTTGTTTATTACACTTGGATTTAGTTGAAAAAGAACGACTGTGTGAATAAAGCAAACAGTTTTGAAAGAATTTGAGAACTTTATCTTTTGATTAGCAATGAAAATGTGAAACGTCTCCCAAATGTTCAACAAGACTCTGGCGACAGACCTCCTTCTGTTTGTCTACATTTTGGATTTCGCTGAGGTATACTTATTTGCGGCACAATTTCATTAATGTGTCGAATTTTGCCCACTTTCAGATATTCAATGGTTTATTGGGCGTACATAGGGCTGCTATTGGACAGGGCTTCTCCGGGCTTGTCCTAGTTTGAAGGGCGTCCTGGGACTGTTCGGGAGGGGTTTCAAGCAATGTCTGTTTTGGCTGTTTGTGGCAAGTGACACCATTCAGTTTGAAACAAATATTACCTACATCACTCAAAACTTCATAGGTTGACATACAGATGGCGCTAACCTTCAAACGATATGTTACAAAATTTCATGACATTCCGACCATAAGTTTACTAGTCACAGTGGTTTTAGTGACCATCCATCCAATGGCGCTACAGCCCAAATCGAGCCTTGGCCTCCTCTAGGGCATTTCTCCAAGTTTGACGGTCCCTTGCAGCATGTCTCCAGTTCCGGATGTTGAGCATGGACTCTGCGTCAGCCGTCACAGAGTCTATCCATCTCCTCCTGGGTCTACCTACTGGCCTACTTCCCGAAATTTCTGATGCCATAAGCCGTTTTGGGATACGGTTTTAGTGACGCTACTATTGTAATGTCGGCTGGGAAGGTTGTGGGGTCTGTATTTTGGGTTGCGCATGGTATAACATTCACCGACTATCTTGAAAATGGGAAAATCATCAATAGTGAATAATACAGGAGAAAAAGGTGTTCTTTCACCAAGACAATGCTCCATGTCACAAATCGATCGCAGCAATGGCAAATTACACGAATTGCACTACGAATTGTCTCCTACTCCATCGTATTCTCCAGATTTGACCCTCAGCGACTGTTCTTTCTTCTTCATGGCACATAGGGCGGAAACAGTTGGTTGCCCTCCAGCGAACTCTGCTTTGTGCGACAGCTCTCAGTTCCGACTAGGATCTTCCAGTTGTTACGCGCCTCTGCTAATAGGGTTCTCCTCCACGTTGTTCTAGGTCTTCCGACTCGACGGGATCCTTGCTGATTCCAGTTCAGGATCTGTTTGGCAATCCAATTCCATTTCTTCGTCTGATTTGGTCGTCTATCCTTTCTTGGCCGGCACGGCACCATAGCTCTTCATTTGAAATTCTATCTTGCCAGCTGTTATTTAGGATATAGCGCAGGCATATTGATGAAGACTTGTCATCACAGGGTGCCGAAAAGTCAAAAAATTGCCTTAACGTTGGAGTTGAACAGCTACAATTTGGTGTTGAGATCTCCGTTGATCTCCTGTTTTTAAATCTCTAAAAAAATGCTCGCCGCAAAGAGCTAAGGCTCCAAAGAGAGAGGGATAACTGAAACTGAAAGGTTTTAGAAGGGTTGGACAAATTGAGCTATAAGAAAGGCATAGAAATGCTAGAGAAGCTTTGGAATGATTGTTTCACTCGTGAAGGAAGTTATGTTGATGCATAAAGTCGAACTTTGCCCAAAATTTGTTACTTTATTTATCATCCTCCGAACTTATTGACTGATTATATAGCCGTGGTACTTCCAATTCTCGCTGGCGTGGTAGCTGGTTTCGAACAGAACCTATAATGTAATAAAGGTGGGAAGGGCAGTCTTTCCTCCAATCAGTAGTGTTGTTCCTTGCCATTAAGGAGGCTTTTCGTTGCTGATGTAGCCATTAACAAATTGAATTTGCTGTGAGTGTTAGGCGGCTCGTGGTGTACTGAGACGTATAGGAAGGAACTTAATTGAATAGATTTGTATTGAATGTTGAGCCTATCTTGATCTGCCCCAAGTTCAAGTTGTATGCCTGCGTTCGTATCGTAGAGATGGTAAAAGGATCTCACTCTAACTATCTGCATATCTTGGTCGAGCCTGTTATTCAACTTCATTGCCTTGCAAGGAGGCTTCGTGTATCTCAAAATTATACAGTTTTGGCAACCGATCCATGATCGAGAGTAGCCATGGCAAAGTTTATTGACTCCTGGCCAGAAGAATGGAAAAATATTGGTCTAAGCTCTAAGGACTTAGTGGGAATATCGATCCTCGATAACTGTAAACATGTTTGTGGTAAGCTGAGATCCATTTGCCTTTTCTGACGAGAGGATCGTTTGTTGATCGTGCTTATAGTGCCTACTAAGGGTTTGTAGTTAGTTGAGTGAGAGATGGGGGTCAGATTCCGCGTGGCGACTCGATACGATGTTGCCAGCTTTTAGAAAAAAATTTTTCCATTACCCCTTTTACGGTTCAAAATAGAATATTTAAGAGAATCTCGACAACTAATACAAAAAATAAAAAATCTCTAATAATAATCATTAACACCGCCTAAATTTTATCGCAATTTGACTATTACAAAAATTAATTACATATTACAAAAAAATATTTTGAAGTTAAATTCATTATATTCTGTAACTCGAGCATCAATTTATTTTTATCCATTCAAGCATTGATCACTATTAAAACCACCAATAAAAATATCCAACAATGATTGTAATTTGTAAAAAGTTTTTTTTATCTCGTATTGTAATGGAGGTAATTGGACGTTTAACGAAAATATATTGTCGAGGGATTTATTCCAGTATTAAATAAATGTAACCAAAAAAATGTGTTGATTGGCTTCATTCTGGTCGATTACTTATCACTCTGCGTAAATTCATCCTTACAAAAGTTTGGATTGAATAAAAAATTTTGCATAAATAAAACAAGGACGAAAAAACAGAATCGTTGTAGCGTTTTACTTTTGGAAATTATTATTTATTAAGCGTGAACAATTTTTTGTTTCGGGTTTTTGTGGATATTTTATTTGAGGAGTTTTTTTTAATGCTGTTAATTATGAAAATTAATGTATCTCATTTTCGCCTGTGTGATTTTGGTGACAGAGAAAGCGAAAGAATTCGCATTGGTACTACGAAAACACACATCCTAGTCAGTGGCTTGGAGGAAGCAGGGTTAAGAGGACTGCCGGCAACGCACGCCACCATTTCCCGCTTATCCAATCCAGATCGTATCCACATCTTCGTTCGTTTTAATATGCCGTTCGCGTATAAAGACCACATGGTAAACCGTGGTACGCGTACTCATTCTACTCCAAACTTCTATTTCCTTGGCAATTTTAGTAATCACTTTCTCCGGGTCTGTGTGAATTGTTTAGTAGACATTAGGTAAAGCTAACCCATTTCTGAGATATGGGACTTCACAGATAGTTTTATAATCTTATTTAACAGGAAAATGCTCAGTCTAAAACACACTTAAAGATCTTCGCCGGTATGCAGTACTATAGCATTCCCACTTCCAGGATATGTACTCCTCCAAAATACTGATAAATTAAGGAATACAGCACAGCTATTACGCATAGTTCTATATTTCCCTTTGTTATCATGAGCCTAAAAAGGTTAGGTTTCAATGAAGCCCTTCTATTATGGTTCCAGTTATACTTAGCTCACAGGACCTACCAAGTCCTTTTCCGTGGATCCAAATCCGCGACCATTGAGGCGTCATCCGGTGTCCCTCAAGGCAGTCATCTTGGCCCTATCCTCTTTATTCTTTCTATTGATGATATTGTTACCTTGCTAAGACACTGCAGAATCCTGATTTATGCTGATGACATCAAATTGTACCGTCATGTAAAGAGTATGGAGGACTGCAAACTTTTGCAAGTCGACCTCGACACCTTTTACTCTTGGTGTGCTAACAACAACCTGGCTCTTAATATTAGCAAACGCGAAGTCATGACTTTTTGTAGGCGACGTGATCCTATAATTTATAACTTACTCATTTTTTAGTGAGGGTGTCCCCCGTGTTAATTTTGTCAAAGATCTCGGGATTAGATTTGACACCAAGCTGGACTTTTCTTCTCATATCAACTATATTTCTTCCAAGAGCAGCTTAGTCTTGGGTTTTATAAAAAGGTGGTCCAAAGAATTTAACAGCACCCTGATCACCAAACACCTCTACATTTCCCTTGTCAGACCTTTACTTGAATATGCGTCCCAGGTTTGGTCTCCTCACTATTCTTCGCATGTTGGAAAAATTGAGTCGGTTCAACGTAGGTTCGTTCGTTTCGCATTGAATCATCTTCCTTGGGAAGAGCCTTTAGTTCTTCCACCATACGAATACCGACTTAAGTTACTCAACTTAAACACTCTCCAGAAGCGTCGTGAGGTGGCCGATGTTGTTTTCGTCCACCAGCTTCTTAATGGACGTGTCGACTCAGGTTTTATAAGTCGCCGTGCGTCGTTTAGAGAGAGCCGATACAATTTGAGAGGACCACCGCTCTTACACATCAACTCCTCTAACACCAATTATGGCCGATTTGAGCCTGTTAATCGCATGTGCATTAATGTAAATAAAAATATTAATGTTTTTAGCGCGATCACTAACAAATATCTCCTTAAAAGGAGTCTCTTTATTCTCTAATGACTGTTTATGTGTTTCGCATGCAATTTTTATTGGTACTTAACTTTTTATGTTTGCATGTCTCAGCCGAGCCCACGTGGTCGTGGTAAATGTTTCTCAACCCAGCTGAGAAGTGCGCCTTCTTCATAAGAAGGGAAACTCTATTATTATAATGGTGGTGTATATCCAATCCAATGTTTTTGTTTGTGGACCCCATAAAATGTGCCTTTAGTTTGGCATTTTGTGTTACCCAAAAGAGTTTGGAATGTTGTGAGAAGCTGAAAGCTTTACCTGGAAGGACCATCTTTAAGAAATTAGTCATTAGCATACTCAATAGGCTGGTTTTCGTTCAATTGCATAGGTCAAGCAGCTTTGGATGTAATTAGCACTAAGTTGGGGGACCGCTAGGGGAAACGAGTTCCTTCTTGGTACACCATCTTTGATCTTCAGGTATTGCTGTTTTCATGACTACTGTAACGATCAAGTCAAGCAAGATCATCCGCATATGCGATGACATTGAACCCAAATTCTTGTAGTTTGGTCAAAAGTTCGTCCACAACCAATGATTAGAGTAGCGGGACAAAACCTTGATGCCCTTGGTGCAATGTCTAGTAATAAGCTTAGTACGATAATAGAAAAAGTTATGTGAGACTCAAACCCACTACAAACATTTTCCTGGCCTTCCACTCTTGTCGCGTAACTGGTTTTTTAACATAGCGTCAACTACCTAGGTATGGCTTTCAGAGTCGCCTTTTCTTTCCTCCTGCCATCCTCATTCCTCATCAGGTGTCCTAAGGTATTTTCTCTCCACGTTTGTGGTGGATCCACCGACCTTTAAGAAGCTAGTCCGAATTCCCTTGACATTACGGTACGAGAGTTCAATGCGTCATGTTCCGGCATTCGATATTTGGTGTTTCTCTAGCATATTCACAGAGAGGGATGTCTTTTATCGCTAGTATGTCTACGACGATCATCCCCGCTATTATACATGCCACATGCCACGTTGGGGATGGTCCTCTAGAAACAGCAGGCGCAGTTAGTCATGAGGGGGCCTCCATTTTCTGCTGCCAGCCGTCTTTTTCAACATTCCTACCCATACTGGCGCTTCACATAGCAGGATTGATTTAACCATCCACGCCTTCAGGATCAGGTTTCGGTCTATGGCCGCCACGTTTTGGGAGTACTGGCATTGCTGGGAGTATTGCACAAGTGACGAAAGCTTTATCCCTCATGTCCTCCAAGTGTTCTGTAAAATTTAACCGTCAGTCGAGCATCACTACCAGGTACCTTATGGCGAGCTGCGAGGAAATGATCCGTTCCCATACCGCTGATCAGCACAGCTTTCAGTTTTATGCTCAGCAAGCACCAGACTAGCTTTTTCAGACCACGCTTTAATCTACCAGATGATCGCTTTGTTCGGCACAATTCGATCTCATCTAGGTGATGTTGTATGACGTCAGGTTAACGGTAGGGTCATTCACGAAGCCGATCGCGACTGCTCCTTTTAAGAAACGTAGCCTCAACACATTACTATTCATTGTGATCCACAGGAGAAGGCCCAGGACGAATCTCTGCGGAGCTTCTCATGTTGGTTTGAACACCTTCAGCCGATCTTTCTAATCACAATGAAGTGATCTACCTTCTTTTCTTTTAGTGATCTACCATCTCTGATTACCCACGCGGGTCCAACACGATCCGCCGGCACTGCCTACAAGCATGGCATTACTCCACCCAATTGTGTGTGGATCCAGGTATCTGAGAGCTAGTGTTCCAGAAATAGAATCATACCCACTATTATCGAAACCTCCCTCGATGTCAAGAACTTCACACAAGGCAGTTTCTTTAACAAGCAGAGCCTTTTGCTGACTAGGTGATGTGTAGACAAAGGGAAAGCTCCAGCTGGCATCTGATATGAAGGTCCGGCTTTCCTCCAAAAGGATGAGAGGTATCCCCAATTGAAGCTAGCTCTAAAGAGACTACACTGTTAAAAAACACAAACAAAAGAAAATCGATTTTTGATTAAATGAAATTTTATTTGAATTTTATTTTACAATTCCTTTCGTTTCATTTCACTTATATCATTTTTTATTTGAACTAACCAATTTTGTTGAATCTGATATTTTAGCACCAATAAAAAACCTTTTTTTTGTTTGTATTTACAATAATATATATGAAAAAATGCAGAAGTAAAAAGTGCGATAGCTTTCTCTTAATAGGATTGAGTTGAATCTGTGTACAGTCGTTGACATTGAAACCGGCTGATTTCTAAGTCAGTCTCTTGAGTTCCACCTCCTCCAATACTGATCTTTCTTTTTGGGGTCCGAAATCTCTTAAAGCAACGAAATAAATTCAGGAAAGCCTTTCGGAAGCCGCGATTCATGAAACAGTAAGTAATTGGATTACAACAGCTAGACGAGTAAGCAAGTAGTTGAAAGAAGGTTATTGCTGGATAACCCAGATCCTTGTAGATTAATGTTGGACTAAATAATGCGATTGTATTGATGGCGTAAAGCGGTGTCCAGCATATAAAAAACTCTAAAACTACCATAAATAGCATTTTGATCACTCGCTTCTTGTTCTGAAGGCTTTTTTCGATGTTCGTTCTGCAAAAAAGGAAGCAGCTGAATAAAATTGAATAAGAAACCGAGAAAATTAGGAGCGAGTCCTTGGTGAATGTAAAAATAAGGAGAAAATGTGAAAATACCTTCTGAGGCCCTGTTTCCGCCTCGCTGAATAGGAAAATTCCTTTATTATTATAGGTGTCTGCAGGCAGTGGCTGGTGTACTGTTGGCAGTTCGTCGCCAAATTCTCCCGGGATGTCGTCCTGTACGAAAGGAAACTTCTGTTGCTCGGAGACCCATTTTTATTAATGAACACCTCCATTAAGTTGTCAGCTAAAAACAAAAGACACAGTCACAAAAAAGGGAAACTTCTTATACCAGCAGCCTTCGGGCTCAGTGCTTCATTGTAACAACGTACTTGATTGAGTGTTCTTTGCCACCTTCTCGGCCCTCATGCCATGCCAAAGGGTCCTGGAAATCAGTGTATATGTGCCACTTAATACTAGTACAGGAATGATAAGAAGGATTATGTCTAAGAATATGTTGAATGCCTTCTCGTACTGCTTTAATCCTGGCGGCCAGTATTCTCGGCATTTATGGTGTCCTGGGAAAGAAAGACAAAAACAGAAAAAAAATATAGTGAGCACACACAACCAGTCTAACAACCATCGACAACAAAAAAGGAGGACGAAACAAAACAAAAACACAATTAGTGGGCTGTGCTTCATTAAGGATTCGGGATTTTCGTTAATAATCTTGATTTGTAAATGAAAGCCGTGTGTGCGTAGGGGCGGAAAATCATTTCATACAAATGTTACCTTTAGTTAACTCGTGCATTTCTGCTCTTACTTAATGGCCAGCCAGCTCTACTCACTCCACTCAGAGTCAATTTAAATCACATTTAGGTGAAAGTGACTTCTTGCTGCTTTTAGGATAATAAGACGATTCCCTTCTAGGATAAAATATTCGTGTTTTATGAAAATGAGAGTGTAGGAGATACGTTCAGGAAAATTGATTTCTCGATATTTGTGCGGGGGCTGCAGACAGTGTTTTATGTAAGTTTCGTTTATCAGAAAATTGCTAAAACATGACTATGATGTAAGCTACTTCGTTATTTATGTACATATATGGATGAGCATAATTAGTTTCAAGGATTAATTGACAAGAGCCATTCAATAAGTCCTTAGAAAAAGATAAAAAAAAATACCAATTGCGCAATACCAAGACAACCTATTCGTCTGCAAGACCAAGCCTTAAGTCCGACATTTGAGAGTATTGCAATGTTTTATTCATTCAATCATGCTCCACATTACCATATATGTAATGTAGGGTAAATGTTTAGAATTGGGGCCCCATACCAAAATCGCTCCAAAAAAAATTCATGTAAAGTGATTTTTGAGTGCTCCAATAGTAATATGCGGATTGCGAATTGCGACTCTTGGCCAAAATCGTCCTACAAACATTTTTAGGTATTCTGACTGATTTATCCTCCTTCGCCCGTCGCTGCCCCCAACCTGGCCACAATACTAAAATTAATAAACATTCAATTTGTCAGCACTCAAAAATCACTCTGAAAAATTCTCAATTATTAACAATAACTTTTTCTTTATATGATGTTACTTTGGAGGCAGTCTTGAACCCGGGCTCGCAGGCGGTCAAATACTCAGGCACGACCCTGCATGGTGGTTATTGGTTTCGCGACCTGGTGGAATAAAAATGCTTATATAGGTAGGTAGAAGTGGCAGTCCCATTTACGCCGGAGAGTGGGACATAATTGATGCTAAAGTGCATCCGTTTTGTGGCCGAAATCGTGAAAGATTTTTGAGTAAAAGGAGGCACTAGGAACAATTTAGGTTTCTGCTCAAATCTTCTATTTTAAGCTTCGAAACCTCCCCGAAGTCCTTTAAGAAGAAGGAGAGTAGGTACTAGTACGAACCGGAATATGCAAGGGGAGCCTAAAACAGCATGGCAGAGGATGTGGGGCGAGTTTACTAATGGCCAAGGAACCCATAGACATACCAAATGTAGATAAGTGGGTTATGAAGGCACATGGAGAAGTAAAGCATTACCTCACGCAGCCCCTGAACGGACATGGAGGTTATAGCACATCCCTTCACCGCCTCAGGTTAGACGATTCACAGTTCTGCCCAGGTCACATTTTCGTAAGCAGCACTGTACGGTTCTGGTGAGCAATTTTGGGGACCCATTTTTTTTAAAGGTCAAATTGATGACGCCAGGCCGTATAATGCTTTTAAAACGTCATGCAGAATGTTTGGTGAGTTCATACATTCCCTACTGCTAGACCGATGTAGAATTGACACCACTCCTTCGTAAAAAAAAGAGAACGTAGTATATTTGATGATCCAACAGAAGATTAGCTCCTCGCAAATTGTACCTATAGTTGATGACAAAAGAGGCGAAAGGGCGGGAATGTTGTTGAAGTGAATTGTTATTGTAGTTCATTAAGTCTAAAAATTATAACATTAACTTTAACCCAGGACCTGCGGCGAAATGGTAACATTTTCCAAATCGCCAAAGAAGTGGTGCAATGCCTGGATCTCTTAAGAACTACAAGCAATGAATCTCAAGCTCCAATCTATGATGCATAAATTTAGACCCCTTAGATTGAATTATCTGGGCTGACGTCTTGGATACCACCATAGCATTAGTCAACACGGTGCAATCTCATCGGTTATGGCACCTTTTACAACTCTATAGCCTCACCACAGTTAGGTGCTGTTTGCGCAATATAATTTGCTATACCATTGGAAAATTTGAAACTTAATTTTCAAATAGACCAAAAGCAGCACGTTGTAATGGTGTTTGGTATGTAGCTCTCTACACCCTTTTTTGGATGGTTTTTAGTTGCTAACACTGGTTTAGTTTTGGGCTCTTGAAAAAAGAAACGCTTGGGCGCTTGAAGAAAATCGAACGCTTTCGACCAAAATTTTGTTAAGCGATGAGTCTTAATGGTCAATAAGCAAAAATACCGAATTTAGGCTGAAGCGCAATACGAAGAGGTTCCATTACGTCCACTGCCATTTCATCCAGACGAAATAGCTTTTTGGTCTGATTTATAGACTGGTAGAATCATCGGTCCATACTTCTTCCAGAAAAGGATGGCCGCTATCGCCAAACTATCATACTATTTTACTGCCTGAAATTGAAGACCACCATCTCGGATAGAGTTTAGCCGAGCTTACACAAGGTAGTACATTTGTCCCTTACACCATGGTAAATTATTGTACTGAGGCCTCTTTTTTTAAATGTCCCGGTTCAAAAATAATGTACTATTGGTCGTAAAAAAAGCTCTTCATTGGGATTTGTTTTCTTTCTTTTTTTAATTTGCTTGTTTTTGTCATTTTGACATTGCAATAGCGCCTCGCCTCTTTTGAAGTGTGACATTGTACTAGCTCAAAAAAAGAGGCACCTCTTACAAACTCATTTTATAATCGTGTCCTACCCAATACTAATCTAGACGCTTAGACCATGCGAGATTAAATTAGAATTATTTAATTTCGAGCGAAATAAAGAAGTTTTCAACAAGAGATGTCATTTTAAATTTCCCGCCATTTTTTAACTGACAGCATACAACTGTCATTACGATGACATTTGACAAGTAAAAACTAGGAGGTTAGGGCATGAATCAAAACAAACCCACAAAATTCTGGTGGAATTGCATGAACAATATCATGATTTTTTAAATGAAATTATTCTGAGTGATAGGCTCTTTTCATCTGCCTGACATACAAGCCAAACTGTCACATCTCTAGGGCTTCAAAAACTGAAGAGAAATAGTCGAACAGCTTCTCCAACCCACAAAGAGTGACACATTCTCTTTTTTGGAAAATTCTGCCGGTCCGACCATTACAGTAAATGGATTGCATTGCCGAACGGTGTTAACTGCTGTGTATAAGGACAACGTATATTTGGAGCAGGTCGTCGTCACCAGCCAGACAGCTCGTAAGACAATGGCTACATATATTGCGTGAAAAAGACATATTTTTTTACATTTCTAATTGAACGACCGTCAAATGTAAATTGTGCAAAATGCGCAGTTATGCATGCCAAACATAAATTCTAAAGCTATAAACTTGAATTTTTAATACAGAAAAAAAAACTGATTTATTCCTATAAGTATCTCTCTTATCGTGACACCTACAATCACACCTCATCTTTGAAAGGATCTTATATCATCAAAAATTTAATTCGCATCAAAATGCATAGTCACAAATACGCGACGCACGGTTCATAAGAAGAAATCACAATGAACCCTCACCCCCTTGTCTCATTCTCATACAAGAATGTTTAAACTAAAGCCTCCTGTACCAGTCAGTACCCATATTTCAACCCTCCACCCACACCCCTTGGATTCATTTAAATAAGGATTCCCAAAAATTTCTCAAATACGTGAGTTTCGGCAAGTATAGTTTTAGGATATATGAATTGTGCCTGGGACGGAGCTCGTGTGCCTCGGCAAGGAGATAGAGGTCCTGAATCACGTTGGTGTACCGAGTGTTATCAAGTTGTTCCACAATTTGCACTGCAAAAGAAAGGACCGACAACAACAACAACAAAAAGGATGCTTCACGAAATTGTTGTTGGTCTTTATAAATCTTGTTTTTTTTTTCGTTATTTGGGCGAAAGCGCCGGAGGCTGTGGAAGCGATGCTGAATATAAACTAACCAAAATCAACAAGAAAATTGGATTCGCAGCTTGACATGTGTTGGCAAAACGAACTTTTTGTCCTTGTTAAATTTTGAACGGGTTTTTGTGCCGTTGTCAATGTATAGTTTTTTTTTTTTTGATTTTATGGTTGAGAAAGCATATAGCACATACGCCCACCCACTATTACACACCAACAACAAGGGAATTGCAAACTAATATCACTCATGCCTCGGGAAATGTGTTATTATACTTTTTGTAGAAGTTTTAGCAAAACCTTAATACAATGTCCTCGAATTTTAAGCTCATCTAAGTGCTGAATAATATTTAATAAAAACACGACTATAATCCCGAATGACGGAGCACTTTATCGTCTATATTTTATCGGCACTCCCACATCTGTTTCTCTAGTTTCTATGTGAACACCAGTTCAAACTTCTTCAGAGGGACTCCACGTGTCTCAAGAGATGCCTGAATATGCAGATAAGAGCTCAGAGTCGGGTGAAAGCAACAAAACCCAAGGATCTGAGTAAGGCTAATGCAGTATTCTTAGGAGCACATATAACAAATTCCAAACAAACTTTGACTGGAATGCAGGGAGATTGTGCTTGTGGGTGTATGTGTGTGTGTGTGTGGAAATTGATTTTTAATATTGCATAACTTAAGAAAACATAAATTTAAATTAAGCGGTATTATAGAAAACTATTAGCAGGCTAAATGTAGGAGGTAGAGTGGTTGTAGACTTTATTGAATTTTGTTACATAATTTATGTTATGTATGATTATATACATACAGACTTCGATGTGGGTGGATTCGATTATTTAATAAATAAAGATTCTAGACACTTATTTAAAGCCTTCACGTCTTATATAACTATACCAGCACGTGACTTAATCCTCCCCCTACACTTTTGGTAGAATTGATTAAGGTCGGCCTTTAGCTACTTGAGCGAATTTTTTGTTATGAGGAGACGCTTTTCTCGGAAAAATAATAATCGGATAATTCTCGAAGATTTTATGGTAATTTTAATTTCGGAACAACTGGAAGTCACACGAGGCCGTACCATGCTTGGTCCTCTTGCGCGTAAGCGAATCCATGCATATTGATTCTACAAATTTGGCCGACTTCTTCAAATATTTTATGATAAGTGCTTCAAATACTATCTGTTATTCACCATTAATTATTTTAGATGGAATTTGTAGTGCATCAAGTATTTTCTTAATGTTCTCGTCATTCGTGGAATCTTTTATGTGGAAAAACCAAGCTTAGGGATTACCCTTGATACTACAGTAGGTAATGGGGCACTTGGGTATGGGAACTGGGACTGGGCGTGGCAGGGCATTACTGTGGGCGGAGTAATAGGTGATAGCTACACTCTCTTTTTCACCTGTTAATTAGCCCAGCCCCGGCCACCGGCTTTCAGGCTGAAGTGACCCATTACCTACTAAAACAGTATTTCGTTCTTCCGGTTCCAAACAAGAATGAATTCGATATCCCAGTTGATTAAATTGGACATCAGTTTACGATCATAGAGACAGAGTCTTATCTTATATTGTGGAAAAAGGAAGCGTCAACAGCTGCTACGTATACTTCTCTGGCGAGACCGTCCCGCAGGATGGAGAATCCAGCAATCGGCACCGAAGAGAAACCCTGGCTGAAGAATATCGAGGGTGACCTAACGAATCAACGATTATCAGTTATCGAGGTTCGAAATGTCGCCAAAAACCGGCAAGAACGGAAACGAATCTTGAGTAGAGTTCAAGACACAGCGGCATCGACAGCAGCGTATCCGTTGTAGGGACGTCCCGCTCAAACCGCCAGCTAAGGGATCAAAGAAGAAGGAGAAGACCGTCAACAGCAAGGCTGTGAAGTGGGTGGGAAGGAATTGAGAGCAGATCATGACTAGATATTAAAAAAAAGTGCGACTGATATATTTAACCCCGGACGTACTCTATACAAAGTGGTGAATAGCTTAGATTAGAGTTTAGTAAACAGAGCAGGGTCCCATACTCTGTCAAAGACCTTGGTTATATCAAAATATCGAGATATATCATATACTCCAGACTGATCAAAACGATGAATGCTTTGGTTGAGTTGCCCACTAATCCAGCAAAGAAATCTTACAGCTTCAGATACTCCTTGTTTACATTCTGACAAGAATTTATCGATGTAACTCATGGAAATCTCTTTGCAGCGACACGTCTTAAGCCCAAATAACTCAAGCTCTCTGTCACATCTTCTTTCAGTGGCGGTGCAGCCCAACTCGAGCCTTGGCCTCCTCTAATCTTTTCGTCTCGCTCTCCAGTTCGATATGTGCAGAAGTGACTCGCATCCGTCCTTTTTTCCTCAGCCTGCCTACGGATCTTTCTTTATCCTTCGAAGATATAAGTGTGAACGTGAAGACATTCTTTGCTGCTCTTTCTTCTGTCATGACCATCTTGACTGCTCTGACAAAGCTGCCTACTATGTTGATATAATCGGCATACGCTATTACATGAACGGATTTGTTTACCAACGTGTAATTTACTTGAATTGACGCCTCTGTAATACCTGCTTCCAAGGTTAGGTTGAATAACACGGTCGCCAGCCCATCCAGCACACCTAATTCTAGTACGATTTTAAGCAGCTTCTTTGTCTGTATGGAGTCGTATGGCTGCTTCCAGTGTACAAAGATCTGGAATAGTTAAAATTCGTTCCACAGCACTTTCCTAGCAGTTTTTTTCGTACAAAGTTTTTTTCCGGGTTAACCTTCCACTCCTGAAGCTGGCTTTGCATTCTTTGCATACTTTCTGACATAGGTTCCTCTTTATGGAGGTTGTGAATATTTATATCGTATAGAAAGTGGGGGATTTCCCCTTATTTCTCACAGAGTAGCTTATACCCTTTCATATAAGTGGGAAAATTAAGCCAGCTCCATCAATCCGATAGCGCTGCAGCCCAAATTGAGCCTTGGCCTCCTCTAGGGCATTTCTCCAAGTTTTAGGGTCCCTTGCTTCCGGATGTTAATCATTGGCTATGCGTCAACCGTTGCTGAGTTTATCTATCTCCTATTGGGTCTACCTACTGTTCTCTTTCCTGACATTTCTGATACCATAAGCCGTTCTGGAATACGATTACCCTCCATCGTAATCGGCTAGTCTTAGTTTGCTAATTTATATTAAAGTTGAGAGTTCTGGATCGTCAAAAATTTCATAAAACTCTTCTCTTAAACTTGTTGACTACTAGAAACTCCACTTCCATTCCTAGTTTGGCGTTCATATCTCCAGCACCATTTTAATATCGTTTAACAGGATTAATCTGTTGGCGTTTGTAAAGTCTTGGTAGAACTCCTCTTTCGCCTCATCCGTTTTGTCCTCTATGAACCATAGACTTTTTTGAGATTAATCTTATATACCCTTGTTTTAATGCGAAGAATCCATACTTCTGCTACTGGCTTGAAGTTCAAAATTAGTGAATTTACGAATCAAACGCAACACATTGGACATTGTTCAATAAGATGACAACGTCATAACCGGCTGGTAGGACAAAGGGTGATTCCAGAGCTTAGAAATGACAAAAATGGGTCGTGAGTCGGGCAACATGTGGGCAACGTAACACAATAAAAACCTACTTCTCACAAATCCTCAAGGTATGCCTCGAGCAGGACCAATTCAACGCCAACGACACAGGCAACGGAATATCTAATTCGGTTTAGTAACTTGGAACGTCAGAAGGGTTAACAGTACGGGCACTCTTTTCCGCCATTCGATGATCCAGTGCAGAGTACCGAGTGCGTTTTCAGATCTATTATGCCATTGTGAATCGATTTAGTTTCCGGTAAAGCTGTGACCGCTATACATAATTTTCTAGTAATAATAAAAGCGAACACAAAGCACCCGTCCATCAGCCGCCTGCTCTTGTAATACGGCGATTTTATGATGCAGGCAAAGTCGGCTTTTTTTCGGAAATCGTCAGCACTCGCTGCCTAGACCGCCCTAATGCACTCTAATTTTCTCTGAGCCTTCTACTGCCCCATGGAAGTCTCCATTCGCATTACCGCCCACTTTGAGAAACACTGATATGAATAATTGATAACTTATAAGTATTCCAAATAGCTTAAATCAATTTAGAAATGCCAAGGTCGTTTTATTTGTAAAAAATATATTGAGTATCTGAATAGTATCATTAATTTTTACCTGGAATGTGTTTGAGCACAAAAATAATCTATCTTAATCCAAAAACAAAATTAAATCATTTCAGAAATTGCCAGAGATAAAACTGCAGACAAACGATGTGAAAAAGGTAGATCCCAGCCAGACACATGAATCACCCACCACATTGAGTCTTATTACGAAAAATTACATTCACTTCTATTTTCGCACAAATACCTTCTTGTGTGTGGCGGTGCAAAATTGAATAATCTCCGGTAAAAACCAGACGACGACGATGGAAAAAAATAGAGGAGAAATCAGCTATCAACACGCACATAAATTCACCAAAATTAAAAATATGTCTGTGGAAAACATTCATCTTGTCTAAGCCAAAGTAAGAAGCGTTAGTCAATGACAAATTCTAAATCCATCCTTGGCCGGATTTACACTTTTCTATTTTATTTTTAATTCCCCCACAAGGACCAAATCCATAAAACTGTCAGTCAACATTATGCCTTCGTCATTGCTGACGTTGTTGTAGATAACAAACAACGTTTCCATAGAAGACGTTTCAATGTATATAGTATAGTATGATCCAGGTGGTGTAGATAGAGGCTCCTCTATACTTTCTATCAGATGATTCTGCTAGAGCTGGAAGGATCTTGTAGATAATATCCTTGTGGCTAGGGGATTGTAATAAAGGCAGGATATCCTTTTCACCATTTTTTCGGTTTGAAGGGCAAAAAAAAGGAAAAGTATCGATAATACTTCAAGGAAACCCGCTTGATATGCACACAGCGTCACCAGTCAATGATGTAGATTCGTTGTTCCGCACAATGATGACATGGCATCAAGGATTCCGGATTCGAATGAAATTAGCCTCTTACAAAGCCCAAACCAATTAGATTGAGATAAAGCGTTTCCAATTTCGGAAATTTCGGCCATTTTCTCTCTTTCGGTTTGCTGTTTTTGATGTGTCTATGTATGTTTTTTTGGCAGCCAGAGGAAAAATTTCCAAATCATTTACGAAACCACTGGAGCCGATAGCAGTCGAGGAAAACGTGATTGATAAGGACTAGTATCCCCCAATGAGCATTATGTTCGTGACTACAATTCCACATTCCACTCTTGTCCTGTAGTATGATTGTGGATGGATTTTCTTGCATATTCTGTCTTTGATTTCGTCTTTATTTTAAATATTAAACACAATCAGTGGCGTAGCAGGAAATATTTTCAGGGGGGGAGGGCTAAATAGTTATAATTCGAGTCCTGGACCTTAATCAAAACTTTAAGTTATGTTTTAATAGAAATAAGATCAGAAGAAGTATTTTAGAGGAATTCAGTTTATTAACTATTGACCATACGATGATCAATGGTTCCAGAACAATGCTTGTGGAAAAGTCTCAGTTCTATGTTTCTACGCTTTTCAGCAAATTTGTTGATTACTTCTTTAGCCGTTACGTCGATTTCCCTGTGAATGCCCTAAAGAGCAAGACCGTTCAGCCGTTGTTCTAGAGTTGTACTACTTTGCCAATCCTTTAAACGCTTTAAAGTTGAAAAACTTCTTTCCTTGCTAGCAGCAGCGCCGGCCCTAGCCCTTGTTGAGGGTGAGATGTCTTTTGGCGCCTTTTAGTCGAAGACTTCACAACACATAAATTGTATTTCCAGTTGTCCTAGATAAAACTTTTTTTGAACACTCCCTTAGCCCTTCACGAGGATCTATTTCTCTTCTTATTAAGAAACTCGGTATCCCTTTCTTCCTCGGGGGCCACGCAGACCCTACCAGCCTCTACACGGGAGTAGCCAGCTTCCAGATATCGCGTAAAACGCGAGTGCGCCACCCCGGTCGTTTTTTCGAGTCACCTCTACGGCTAGGTGTCCTTACTTCCGCAGGAGATCTCCTAAAGAAGGAGTTATTTCAACCTACTCCATCCCTGACTTTACGGGCTCAGACTGCCTTCCCTGAAGAAGAATCCCGAAAACTCTGCTTCACTGGGACCACCTTCTACAGCTTGATGCATGGATCCAAAAATATCTAACTGGCCTTGTAGGTCGTCCTTTTGGGAGTTGTGGGAGCCCCAAAAATGTCTGGAACGTTAAGAAATGCTTAATCTTCATCTTTTAAGGTATTTCTATATTGATACCACGAGCTTTGCGAGAAAAGACGGTCGCCAATGGCAGAGCTCCGTATCACCATTGGAAGGCTAATTCGAACTGGAGTTCGCCTGATATCCGAAGTCCATCGTTAGTAGTAAATTCACGCAGCACCATTTATAACTTCAGCACGATTGTTTACCCATTAGGATATCGGTTTTTATCGAGTTTAGATCCGCCGTATTCAGTCTACTCCATGGATCTCGAGCAGGATGTGGCCTAAGGCCATGTACGATCGGCCTTGTCTTTGAAGATCCGGTGACCAGGGACCCAGAAAAGTGTAACTTGATTGAGAACGCCCAACTCATCAAGAGCACGTTGACAGTCCCAAACTAGTTTCGAGTTGGTCCTACGGGACCTTATCGCTCTAATTGTCGCTTGGCTGTCAGAGAAGATAAAAATCCGTTAATTTTGGTAGGCTCTTCTTAAGTTCTCATGAGTGCATGCCAGAATAGCGTACACCTCTGCTTCAAAGACAGTTGCTAGAGGGGCTAGGCTTATCGCCCTGCTAAATCTGGGGCTTTCCGATTCCGTCGCCCCTCTCTGTTTTAGAGCCATCCGTGTACCATACTAGTCCACCTGACAATACTTTAGGAAAAGTTCAGGTTAGTCTATCCTGTATGTGCACAGAAGGTCGCTCAAATTTTGCGATTCTAAAGGGCATGCAGTCCGATAACATCCCCGCTTCCGGAATCTCTTCTATGATCTTGGTTACTACAGAATGTCCGCGCTCAAGACCAGCGCCCAAGTGACAATTCGCTTTCAGCCGCAGCGCCGCGTTTATGACGAACTTCTCTACCTCAAGGTGGAGGGGTACCAGATTGACAAGAAGTGCGGATGGCCCCAGTGGTGGAGAGGCAGGCCATTCTTTGAATTTTGCTTAAATTGGTCATGAAACCCTTAAGCGTCGTTCTGTGCCACCAAACTAAAGGTCCATAAGTTACCATGGGCCTAATGATGGTGGTGTATATCTAACACATGGTTTTCGGTTGCAAACCCCATGTGGAACCACTAGCTTGGCGGCAAGCCCACAGGTATCTGCGCGTTCTACTCATCAGAGTGTCCATGTGCTGGTTCCAGTTGAGCTTGGCATCTAGCGTCACTCCTAAATATTTGGCTTGTTGTGAGAAGCCTATAGCTCTGCCAGCGAGTGTAGGTTCCAAAAATCCCGGTAGTGATTCTGGTGAAAGGAACCAAAATTGTTTTGTCGGGATTGACTTTTAGTCCTACGCTCTCGCACCAGCTAGAGACCAGATCTAGTGCCTGCTGCAGGCGCTTTCATATGGCTCCTTCAGTTTCACCTGTAACTCAGAGTTCAAACGCAAGGTTCATCGACATCTACTCATGCACCCTCCAGACCCCTAACCTATCCTATCTCATCTTTCCTTCAGATCAAGCTTACTACTATACATTGCACCATGACTTGTAAGACATGACGGACTAGTAGTACAAAGGGTGACTCCTAAGCTTCATCTTGCCACAAAGAAAAACAAAAAAAATATGACGACATCGTCAGCGTAACCTTGGGCGAAAAATTTCGGCCGTTGAGCAGCTCTAGGAGTTCATCTACAAGATGGCACCAGAGAAGTGAAGATAAAACTCCTCCCTGTGGACAGCCTTTTGCTATAGTGCCCTCCAGAGACCCCTCAACATGAGAGACCATTAGTTTGCAAGTTCTCAGCATAGAGTCAATCCAGTTGCAGAAAGTGCTACTTAGACTGAGTCTACTTAAAGCCCTAGCTATAGTATCAGAGGATGTATTGTCGAAGGCTCCTTCGATGTCAGCGCAGCTCCTTTGTTTAGAGCTGCGTATTCCAGCCCGAGCACCAGTTTGTGGAGTGCTGTCTGAGTGGACTGCCCGGCTGGTACGCATGCTGATAGGAGCTTTGTGGTTGGCGTTGAAGATAACTTTCCCTTATCGGCCGATCGACAATTTTCTCCATTGTCTTCAAGGCAAAGGACGAAAGACTTATTGGCCTGAAAGATTTAGCCAAGGTGTAATCCGAACGCCCTGGCTTAAGTATAAATGTTATGACGTTCCTCCAAACAGATGGGATGTAGCTATGTGCGAAGGAAGCCCTGAATATTTTGCATAGTAAGGGACAAGGTCGCAGCCCTCCTGTAGCAGAAAGGGATAGATTCCGTCTGCTCCATATTATCAAGGTTTCTTCCCTAGACTGTGTGAAAGAGCCAACGGTTCTCCTGATCCAAGATCTCCCGAAAAGCCTTTTAATAAAGCTTTGTAGATTTTTGCTGAGTCTCGAATGTCTTCGACACTCTTACAGAAATTCTTCCAGCTATTTCGTTTTGCTCGTCTGATCGCCCAGTTGGATTGGGATGGGGTTAATCATTTGGGGTATGATACGTCAGAATGACCTAATGTGAGATGTTAACTCGATTTACATTCAAGCAGCGAGCTTTCCGAGATACTCTCCATTCTATTGAAGTAAACTAAAATGTGACTGTTAGATGTACCACCAAAATTACTAAATGATATAAATGTTCAAGTTGAATTTTCTTCACACAAAAGGGGTTTCGGGAGGCTTTGTCCCCAAACCCCCTCCCGTACCCACGACACTGAACACAATCACAAATATTGTGACATTCAGATAAAATTAAATGAAAAAGAAAATACGAAGCAAAAAAAACGAAAAAAATATAAATGTTTATTCCAAAACTAACCTTTGCTTGTTGGTATCAATTTGCTGAGCATAGCAATGGGCGACATAAAAACAAGACTTCCAATCCATATTAGGGCAATCAGCTTGTATGCGTGCTTCAGGGTCTGCCACGTCCGAGATCTCAATGGATGGCATATAGCATAATAACGTTCACAGGATATTGCAACCAATGTCCATGCTGATACTGATACAGAACATGCTGGAATAATCATAAAAACAAATCATGTAAAAATATTTGTAGAACGTGGGATAAATTTATTTAATTTAACACAAAATCAAGTGGGAGATGACTTTGTACTGACTGACGGACTGACTGACTGACAGAGTAAATTTTAATTTTTATCAAAACAAAAACTTTTTAGGCGTATATAAAATAAACAACATTGTCGAAATGGGGCATGGGACAATGTATTTATGTACGTACATAAAACAACATGGGCATTCATAATGGGTGAAAAATAATCACGTGCCAACCACCCCCACCAAAAAGTCACAAACATTATATAAAAACTTTTTTTCGTGTTATATTATGTTACCTTTGCTTTATCATCAAAACTTTAGATGGCAGATGGTTTTTAATGCCAACGTAAGCAAGAATATTTGACAACCTGGCTTTATCTCTTCTCAGCAGATCCGAGATTTTCCATTCACCACCTTCACCTACACCCACAAACACAAACACCCATAAGTAAAATCTTCACAAATTTTCTGTTTAGTACAAGGACGAACTTAATGCAATTTGTTGAGCTCTCATCAGATTGTCAGAATTTTGCTACTTAAAAAAGATAAAAAAAAATTAAGTCTCCATCTACTTGGATGGGAACTTAAGCTAGCGCGCTCTGGTAGTGACGTTGAAAAATGTTAAAGAATATCCTATTGCAGGAAGCAGTCTTGAAAGACGAACTTATATTTAATATAGCTCTTGTTAAATTTCAATGGATTTTAAGCACGGCAGGATTCCATGAAAATGTGTAACACTAGATGCAATTCTTGAGTAAAAGGATTTAATAGGATAGGTAGAATTGCATTTGGGGGGACATAGAGCTTAAAGGATATTTTTGTATCCTTGAGTATTTTATAGTAAGTATGTGTGTGCTTATCTCGAGTGAGCTCTCTTAATTTATTTGAAATTGAAATTATTTTGTTCTTGATTTTATTTGCTTAAATATATTTATGATAGAGCAAACCATTGCATTATTCATCTGTTTCAAATATTAGGCTTGAGGTCATATTGTATACCGACCGTAAACAAATTTAACCTATATCTTGAAGGATGAATATTTCACGAATTACAATAATCAATAAACCAGATCGCATGGCTGAAGGACACTAAAATCCTGATTCGGCGACCGGAAAGAATTGCAATTGAAAACTTATTTTTACTGTCGTCCTAGTCTATGCCATCCATCCTAAGGATATGTTGACTTTACTCAATCGAAGCACAGTTACAAATATATTTGTTTTAATTTTTGTAACAATCATTGGTTAAATGCAAATTTCTGTACGTTAGCATGCCACCTATGCAAATATGTTGTTCCCGTTTCTGCACTCAAACTGACACTCAAATTTCATCTGATGCTGACGTATCAGGTGTCTGGGTACACTTTTGGACACAATAGCTGCGTTCCTTTTCTGCTAATTTTTACTATTTTTTACACTTTCGTACTAGCAACTACACTTGCTCTCATAAACGAGTAGATAGCACTTGCAATTACACAATTGAAATCCGCTAGGGGGAAAGCGGCCATTTCGAGTCTATTGTGAATTATTTTCACTTACGCCATTACCCGCTAGATGGCTTTTATTTGTGTCGAGCTGATTTACTCATATAAAAACGTCCATAAATAAAACTTCAGTCGTATAATTATCAAAAATTATTATCTTTCGTTTTACTTTAGAAATTATCGCATTAATTTCTCCATTGTGTCACAAATTCTTCTTTTAAGAATTTTTTATTTGTAAAGTTTAAAGTAACGTCAAAAATTTCAAGTGAGATTTTACTCAAATCAGAAAATTTTGCGTTCCTTTTCTGCTCTGCTCACAAATACTAAATAGTAGAAAAGGAACGCAGCTAATATATTCGTTCATAGCGAAATTGCCTTTTTTTATGGGGCAGTGCTAAGCTCAGGAGTGACCCTAACAGTCCGTTATGTCATTTGTCACTCATTGTGCAAGGTCTGGCAGTAAGCTTAGTACGAGGGAGGGGGAATAGGTTAAGGGCTATGAAGGTACGGGGAGAGAGATAAACGAATGAGTGCGCGAAAGGAGCGAACTGGTGGCAATCCACGAAGTATACGGCAGTACATTTTTTTAAACATTTTTGGGACTCGATATTTCTGGTATAGACACATTAATAACCTACATCGAACGCAGTTCAATCTACGATAGTCCCTGAAGTTTCAAGCTACAGAGTACATATCCTAGACTTATTTCTGATTTCCCGTTCAAGGCGATTTTTGTTATGTGCCATTTTTAAGCTCCAGAATCACCTTTTGTACTGCCAGCTCGTTTACCAGCCAGTTTAGCACGAGAGTTTGATTAGATTTCAGATTATGGGAAGCTATGCGGATGTGGGAGTAGATGAACGCTGCATCTAGACTCCGAAGCCGCTCATAAGGTTTGCAAGAAATTTTGTTTAGAGAGGCTCTCCGGTAGGGCAAGTATTCTTACGTGGTCTATTTCGTTTTTTTTCTGGAACCCTTCAAGTAGCTGTAGTGTATCGATATGGTAAAATTCTAGACTTTTGTATGGTACGTACTCTTCAAACTACTGCTAAAGAACACAGATCTATTTTATTTTGGTTTTTCCGAAAAAATACCCAAAATTTCAAATCGATCGGAGGTGATTTACGGGTAGTTGCCGTACAATTTTGTTAACAAAAACAGATTATTCGTAAAGGATGCTGTTCTCTGAGCTTGAATTGAAGTAAACGGCTGTAAGTGCCCGAGTTTAGAAATCTATGGCTTAAATAAAAGATCTCGAAGCCAAAAAGACAACAAATTCAATAATCGGATATTCATCGATTTTACTTTTTGAGCTGTGGTACCTGTAGTATTGAGGTTAACGCATGTTTCAAAACATCATATCTATGGATCGGTTTTGAAAAAAATCACGCTCCAACGAATATGCGTGTTCTTCCTGTATCAAACAGGAAGCCACTTTTCCAAACAACTTTTGGACGTTGGAAATGGAAAGTATTGAAAATTTAAACGCGTGTATAGATAAAATCCAAGCGCACGTGCATTGTAATTTCACCTTCGTAATTCATTTACAGGTAACAACACTCCCCCATAGCATCTGACCTCGACAAGACTTCCAAGACTGGTAGTGACTTCGTTGAAATGTGATTGGGAATAAAAATGAGAGGGTGATTTGGGGTGTTAAACGAACCCAGTGGCACTTTTCTTTTTGAATGTACTTTCGTGGTGGGATTTGAGACTCTCATTGCCCATATAAAAAGCGAATTTGAGATTCCCAATTGTTTTGGCGCACGCCATACCATTGACTTCAGATTCTAACTAGTTATACTATATTTATTAAATCTTTTATCTCAGGTTGGAAATCTTTAGAGCAGGTAAGTATGTATTCGTTGATTTTTTGATTTCATTTGTTTAGGATACGGGTAAAATATTGCCGTGGGGCAATCGCTATGCCAGTAGTGATAAAATTTTGTTGAGGTTGCTACATTCATTCGATGGTGAAGGAAATGATATTTCGATGAGTTTTAATACCCTTCTACACTTTATCCCTGGTACTTTTCGAAGTGCCGCCCAAAATAATAGAGATATATTCGAGTAGAGGCCAAATGCCATGACTTGTATATGACAGCCAGGGCCGATTGCGAAAGGAAGAATTGGACTCCCAGGCACTGATATGCTCTTTTGGCGAAGTAAGATTAATGATCATTCCATCGTAGATCCTTACTTAAGGATTTCAAACGCAGGGTGCCTAGCCTCCGCGCCTTCAACCCACTCACTTCTCTACCTTTTTTTATATCAAGCCTACTAATAGACACTGCGAAATGACGTTGATAGTGCAAATCTTGAACTTCCTTCTTTCTTTCTTTCTTTCTTATGTTGAGGTATTGGTGCAAAAACCACTGCAGTCCCTTCGCTGGGCATATTGTACTACACCCCTACTACTATATTGTACTACACCCCTATCTTTACCTCATACTTGTAGGCCAGATCGCTTGAAAAGGCTAACCAGTCTACCTAGGAGTTTGTCGCTTAGACTTGACTCTTCGAACAGGGTCTCGTTAACAAGGAGATCCTGCTCCTCGCTATCGGGGGCACTTATAGAGAACTTGAAAGGGGCGGTCTTCGGACAATAAGAAGCCGTAGGTAGTAATTTAGGATGGAATGTCTAATAATAAAGCGAACGAGTGTCCTGACATTCCTTCTACACCGCCCAACAATTCCTCGGCCGCATTCAGAGACGCCATAGGAATGAATCCCTTAGGATTTAAAAATCCAGACCCAAGATTCCAAGCCCAATTTTCAGCAGTGGGTCCCCCAAATCCGTAAGTTCTGAGCGGTCTACCCTACGCCACCATTCCAGTGCAGGCTGTGTCTGCTTCGCCGAAGTATCCCATAAATCTTACCGCAGCTGATTCCTCTTCGCTCAAACGAGCTAGATGCCCTGCCGCTGGAGCTTACCTAGCTTTATTGAAGTGTTAACTTCTTTAGGCGCGTTTGGCACTTTTTCGCTGGGGGTAAAACAAAGAATTCGCGACACGCGCATTTTGTTGCTACACGCGTTTCTGGACACTTTCTGCAATGATGGCGACACGCGCATTTTGTTGCTACACGCGTTTCTGGGCACTTGTGCCTATGCAGCTGGCTAGAGCATGGAAACTTTTAGTTGAGCTCCACTTACAAACAGCAGCGTATAATTATAAGTGTGTGAGGCAAAATAGCCCGCGCTTGGTGAGAGGGATTGTGTTTGAATGTTGCAATACAGAGGCTGCTCTCAGCATTCGTTTTATATTCTCGCGCCGCTCTCAAAATTCATGTCATATTCTCGCACGCCATCGCAAACAGCAGCGAGAATATGCCATGGATTTTGAGAGCGGGTCTGCATACATTCATACATTCGCTGCTGTGTGCGATGGCGTGCGAGAATATGACATGAATTTTGAATCCCTCTCACCAAGCGCGGGCTATTTTTCCTCGCACACATAGAATTATACGCTGCTGTTTCTATGTGGAGCTAAACCAAAAGTTGCCATGCTCTAGCCAGCTGCATAGGCACAAGTGCCCAGAAACGGGTGCGAACCAAAAATGCGCGTCACCATCGCTGATGTCTGTTGCTGGACCTCGACTAAAAGTTGCCATGCTCTAGCCAACTAAATGGCTGCAATATTTAAATCTTTTGCTTGGATTAATCGCTTTCGGCGACATGGAATACGTTTCGGCGTTTCGCCTATTCGACTGGGCATCTGTATTTTACGTACATATCTGAGGTAGTATCCCAGTAGGGAAAATCGCAAGTATTTACTGTGGGAAGTCAATTTGGAAGTACTTCTTTAATTAGTGTTCTCTGTAATGACTTAGAGCCCCCGCACACTACAGACTTTCCATCGGCCGATAGTTTAGTCGGGCTCTTAATCAGTATTAACATGTATGCAAGTGCGCATATTACAACGATTCAGAATCGGCCGATAAATAAGTTTGATGGGCTACCCGATTGCCTTCAAACTATAATGTCGGCAAACTATCGGCCAACTCCTTAATCAGTATGGAGCTCTTCCACGCGCGCACATTAGGCGATTGTAATTCGGCCAATAGTTTAGTTAGCTTCATATTTTTGGGTCGGATGGTTGTGGTTATTTTCATGATGGCAAGTTCATTGAAGCTGGTTATGCTCATTCGATAAAAGGCGAAAATTTTTTCGGGGTAATCTAGCAATTTGGAATGCATCGTAGAAAATTTTCCATACAATGATCTATCACTGTAGATAGGATGCACCCAATACTCTCGGTTTCTCTTCCTGGTCCTTCTCCACCGTTGTATGAAAGCAATAATAACTTTTCTGGACAATATTGCATTAACTCTCATTTTGCGCCGGCTCTCTTCAAAAGCCTTTTACCAACTAGCAAATCATTCGAGAACAGTCGGCCGACCGGTCGGTCTAGTTTGCGCACTCACCACCAACCCGACGGTTTAGTTGGTCCAGTGTGCGCGCTTACAAGTCCAACCCGACCAAACTATCGGCCGATGGAAAGTCTGTAGTGTGCGGGGGCTCTTATAAGTAATGCAGAGGAGAATGGGTTTGGTGACCAAGCGTTTGATTTCGCCCAAAATGCGTGTTGAAAAACTTCGTAGCTGCTCGTTTTCTTTGTTAATCATCACAGTTGTCTCAGCCATTAAGTTTTATGTCTTTAATGTATAAACATACATATGTATATTTGAATTTATGTTTATGATATAAATATAAATCGCTTAATTATACTTCAAGCTACCCCACCCCTTCACGCCTACGCCAACTAAATTACATTATAAAAATTTACAGTATAATAACTTTGCATTATGAGTTTAGTAATAAATGTAGTATAAGTACTTCCAAATGGAAGGGAAAAAAGAAGTACTTCCCAGCCTAGGCCATCGCCGTGTTAATGTAATGCCTTTTTTGTACTGGGTGGAAGTACTGAACTGCTTCTGTAGAAGTAGTTTTTCCAGTAATTCCATTCCCTAACTTCCCTATGTTATATTATTTTCTATGTATTATATATTATCTATTACGTACTATATACAATGTACTGCATATTATGTACTATGTTCTGAAAGAATTCAAAATGAATCCAGTGGATTCCCATAAAAATTTAGATCCGTGACTTTGGCTGAATATAATATGACTTTTTTGCATATTTGCACAATGTTTAAAATAGCAAAAATTTCTGTTTCGTGACTATTGCATCAACCCGACGACAAGTACTATGTACTACATTTTTCCTATGAACTATGTACCTACTATGTATTTATTACTATATATGTATTATCTACTATTTTTACTAAAAACTACATTATCCCAGTCATCCATCGTCCGATCTTTGTGTGATAAGTTTAAGATAAATTGTTTAATTTCCAAACATTGCAACACATTTTGGAGGGAGTGCATATATAAGTAACAATTAAATAAACTTTAACAGAATATTCATAAATAAAATATATTAATCCTTATCGTCTTGTAATAAGATTGATTTGGACATTTAGGCTAGCCATAGAAGTTAACACTTCTAAAGTGTGGTCCTACGCACACTCGTATTTTTTTTTTATTGAGTCCCATGATGTGATAGGAAAATGAAGAGGAAGCAGGTAGAAGAAGTGGAAAGACAAAGTACCATAACGCTGCGCGGATTCGAGCCACGCGGACCTTTTGGAGTTGAAGTCGGGCGGCTTAACGCTTACTCAGTTATACGAGCTACTTTAAGAATTACGAATGCATTCAAGCAAAAAAGTCTATAAAATGAAAGAATAGCATGAAAATCCAACAGCACTAGCAGAAACCCAGAGTGCAAAACTATTTGACGAATGTCATTTTAAATAAGAGTAGGTAGAAGGACACTTGAGCATGGGAACCAATGTGCAGCCATGCGTGACGGGCAGCCATGCGGTAGCCTACTTCGCATTAACGAGACTAGATGGTAAAAATGTTATTAAATATATCACTAAGATACTAATCAGCAAACTACATGTGAACATATTTAACAACGTGATCCGAAACTACCGACTGGAACCAGAACGTGAGGTAGGTATACCTATAAATAGAAACATTTGAAAAATTTATTAAAAGAAACTCAGTTTATCTCTAATGGAAGTGACAAATTGGAAGTGTAGTCTTTCGACCGAAGAGAATTAAGTGACGAAGAGATTTAAATTTCAAGAGCAAAGGTCCGGTTTGAGAGATCGAGTTTTTTATGGAGATATTCGACGCCATTTACTAAGACCCAAATTCTTAGAAACGAAGCCCAATCTCAAACTCCACCAAATTAATCAACCAATTTCATCTCACCCCAAAAGCTCACTATCCATTATCATCACATTAAATTCAATTAAATCAAAAATAAATTATCCAATTATCTACAATCAAGCTGGGGACCTTATTAGGAAAACAAAAAATTATTTTCGAAATACGATCCCTTGACATAAAATTCAGGAATCCTTAAAAGGACGCGCTTTCCACTTACCTTGAAGATAAGGCAATATCTTGCACATAAACTCTCCGAAAATGAAGTCTCTCAGCAAGGCTCCAACCAGGGTGAAAGGCACACACAATACTCCCAACAGCAGATCTGATACGGCCAAATTTAACAGGAATAGATTTGTAATGGTCCTCATCCTCCGATTCTGTACCAGCGTCAGGATTACCAGAGAATTTCCGATGACAGCCAAAAGCAAAATTATGGCATAAAGTGAAATTTGAAGACGTCCCATCGACAACCATGACGGCGCCGGGAGGCTGGTGCCGTTTCTGCCTGTTGTCAGGAGGACTTCCGTGCTGTTAAGAAGAAATTCTGTCCCATTTTCCATCTTGTTAATTTCTCTCCAATGGGTGTGTGATGGCAGCTGCTTGAATCCTATCTGACAGCTTCTTTTTCACTTTTCTGCCATTTTAACTTAACGACGATGAAGTTCGCTTCTGGAATATACAAATAAAAAAAAACGAAAATAAATAAGAATGAAAAATGATTAGTGTTTAGCACGTTTATAATTCTGTGTTAATCCCAGCTTAGAGCAAGGAACAGCCATCGTCTTATTAGGTTAAGTTTATCGCAGCAGAAACCCTCTCAACTTAATTGGAATTATTCAAATTAGTACTTTGATAAAATACTCTCCTTTCTGCTCAGGAATTAGTCCAGCACAGAATCCCAAAGAGCGACTAATTTTTTTTAGGAATTTTAATTTTTTATGCAAACTATATCGCAGAGTTTTTAAACTCTTAAATTTATGGAGTAAAATTTACTTCGTACACGACTTAAACTGGATTAAGAAAAATGGGAGAATGGTTGACCCACTTACCCTGCAGTGGGTCAACCATTCTCCCGGATTCCGGAAAAATGTAGCCGGCTGGGTATCCTTGGTACTTACGTGTATATTATGTCTAAAAAAATGTAGGACATAGTGCGAACATTTAGAGGGCATGATAACATGTTATTCACAATCCAAACGCATAACATCATATCAAATTCCTGGATATTACGACACCGTTCCTCATAACACGCATCTGTAACCCAATAGCTTGACTGACATCATTACCGGTTGGGTAGCTATTACCTTGTGGTATCTATTCATATCAACTAAGCTAATCGAAAAAGTGAACCAGTCACCTACCAGACAGCCTTTATCCATTAGAGGTCACCAAAACCACTAGATTACGTCGTCGTAACCAGGAGTCATTGGATATCCTTTGTGCTAAGAGATGTTAGCATCAGGAGTTAGGAATCGTCCTTTTTGATATTTGCGGAAGCTCAAGTGATGTATACCAAAGGGATGTAATTTCCGAGGCGGTAATTTTGAGCAATCCTTAGATAGATTTTACAGCTTGTGACTTTCTAGATTTGTAACATGAAGGATACTTGAGAATTTCATTAGGTATGCTTATTAGATTTAATTTCAAATATACTTGGTGACTGCAAATGGCGTTTCTAAGAGGTTTTATCATAAGGATTGTCAATGTTTTCTGGATGGCATTTCGCCTTTTAGTTGAAATGGCATGGAAAATTCATAATTGCTTTCAATTTCACATCAAGCAAGTCCTCTGGTCCCAAAATATATGCGAATGCATGAAGAATCTCAGCAGAAAGTTTAAACTTTCAGAAATGCATTCTGGAAGCATTACTGCGAAGGTTGAAAAGCATTACTTTCGGATACCCACCTAATTTTTTTTTTTACATTGATGTACCTACTTGGGAGAGAAGGTCAGCCTCTTAAATGTGCATAACAGGTAAAAGAAACATATGCAGTGATTTATCTTACCTTTGCATCATTAGTAAGGTAAAAAGAAGCAGTGATTTATGTTACGCCTATACATTCTTCCTTTATTTATTTCTATTATAGAAGTATCAGCCGTAAAGAATGCCTGGCCGTAACTGCCACCTACTGTACTTTTATCAGCATCTAGAGTTCAAAATTGTATGCTAGGACGCTGACAGAGGTTCAGTAGCTTACCTAAAGATTTTTCACTAAAACTTATTTTGTCAAAGAAAATCGCATCGAACAAATAAATCACACTCCTCGCCTACAGAGAACATGAAAGGCCCACACCTTCCTGCTGGAGTTCCGATGACCAACTAGTGTCTCGACATCTTTTCTATTGCGCCCAGTTATTCCCTGGAAGAATTGTGATACCACCGAACAATAAACCGCTTGCAATTCAAGCCAATGTTACCGTCAGATGAATTTTGAGAGTAGTAAAATCTACTACCTTTTTGGAAAAAAAGGTAGCAAACTTTTTTGATTTCAAATCAATTTTTCATTTTTTTGTCACCTGCGAGAACGAGCAAAGCGGATGGTTTGCCGACACGTGAACATGCTACGTATAACTTCCCGTCAGAGAAACATTCATTTTTTAGATTCAGGCCAAAAACACTCAAGGATTGGTCTTGTGATTTGTTGATCGTCATGATGAAGGCAAGAAATTGAATTGCAAAAATTCGGCGGAAACGAAATCAATCCGTTCGATTCGTCGACAGAAACACGGCCATTACCGACAGTCAGCAATTGCTTAGAGAAATCTTCGTCAGATGGATCGTTTAGCAAGGCAAGTCGCATGTTTGTCATCAGCTGTCGTTTCTTTATAAAGCATCACTGGTTCGATGCTTTAAGGTAAGCGTTTATTTCATGGGTAGCGGTGGTTCATGGAATGATTGATAGTGTCATCTTGAGTCAATGCGCAGGCCTTTCATAGTTCGATTGAGTGCTTCCAATGCGCGTTTGTACGTCATTGTGTATTCATCCCAGACAATGATTTTACTTGCTACCAAAGCTTTGGCCAGTGCTAAGTGTTTTGCAAAGTTACATGTCGGGTTTTGAATCGTTTGAAGATTTAACGGCAATTTCAACATTCTTCTGGCAACGTGGCAACTATCCCAGAAGAAGCAACTGCTACAGCAATTTCGGATCTCGTACGAGCAATGGCCAAAATTAGTGATATGACGAATACCTTGCAAACTCCACACGGCGCATCGGGGAAAAAAGGCCACCATTTCCATAATTAATTGCCTTCATTAACGTATCGCACACTTCCTTCTGTTGGGTACTCAACAGTGGTACATTCGATCGAGCCTATTGGTTCAAAGCATTTCGATCATGTTCACGTTCCAATTCTCAGTTGAAAGCGTCGTTCATTCGACGATATGGCGTTAGTATTCCTAACTTGACTAACCAACTGCCGCACATGAGGTAACACATGTCTTCGATCAAAAGCAAAGCCTGGTTATGTATCTCGCCATTCACCTTGAGATCGGGATTTACTGAACTGAACCGAATTCGGTGTAAAATGTTTTCGGATATGTCATCCTTGTATTTGCTCCACAATTCACGTGGATTCGATGGGAAGTATGTCAAAATAATGATAGTAAATAATGTACGTATCTGACATGGAGAAACAATTTCTTTACCGTTTTCAACCAAATTGAGCTGTTGCAGCACGAATTGTTGGGAACATCTCACTTTTGAGAGTTCGAAGTTATTCAAATGTTATCGGCCCACGAACAATCACCAGCAACAACCGCAAGTAGAAACATTCTTCGTATGAACTCTGCAAATGCGACCAAGAGCATCATTAGAATGCACATCCGGATAGGAAACGTATCGCCTTGCTTCCGACGATGAAATTTCTTCGATGGGGAGTTCCAAGTGGAATAAGGAACAAATCTAAAAAACTGGTCAAAGTTATCGCTGTAGATGTTTCAGCAAGTTGAGCATCATATCATTCGATGCGTTCAAAGAACCCGTTGACCGCCAAATGTACAACAGTAAGATGACGCTTATTAATGGAGAATGATGATATACACAAAATCGCTTCATTAAAACTAACAGATCGTAATATTATCAAACGATGTTTTAGTAGTTATTCTGTTATTTGGGTCGGTCCCCAGATTTCACCACGCTCACGTACACGGATTTTATAGGCGAGGACCTTTCCTGTAGTACTTTATACCAACGCTGCAATCGATTCAGCCATAAATAAAATAAAATTAGAATTATCGAAAAAAGGTAGTAGAATGATAACTTGATGTAGTAGTGTAGTAGATTATCATTTTTTTTTTCTAATAAGGTAGTAAAACTACTACATATGTAGTAGAACGGTAACGCTGAATTCAACAGACCAAGTGTGGAACTCCAGTGCTCTGTCTACTTGATCAGAGCTCAATAGTTACCAAACTGAAGTGTACCCCAATAACTGCTTTCCGACCGATGAAAAAGTGCCAGAGTTCTATAGGGCTAAAGCGTTCGTCTTTTCTTTCTTAACCTGGGACCTACATTGAGAACACATAGCACATTGGCAATCCCAAGATAATTCGGACTTGATTTCACGAGCTTTTTCGCTCTGATCACTTCTCACTGTTTGAAGCCACCCATGTATCATACGAGTCGATCCCGGTCACCGAAATATAGGGGGAAATTATAAAGCTGACCAACTGGCTAGGAAAGACACGACCTCAACTCTCCTGCCAGGAAAGAAAAGGGTTGGTTTGCCTTGGGCTACTTTTAAACTCCGTTGCAAACAGCACACAATGCAATAAACGAAGAAGCATGGAGGGATCTGAATAAATGCACCTTGGCCAAATTAACCTGGTCCTCTTATGATCTCAGGCGGACCACTTCACTACCTACGATTTTTTCAGAGACTTTAAGAATCAGGACGAGGAGGAAAATGTACTACATCTGCACTGTCACTACCCAGCCCTAAGCAGAAGGAGACTAACCACATTTAGAGAGCCTTTTTTTAAGCACTCTTGCGGAAATCTGAAAGTTTAGAACCCCGCAATTTAGAAGATTCATTACTTCCTCGAGATGGTTTCGCGAAGACACCAGGTGTTAAATGGGATCACTATGGCATCACAATGGGCCTACCTTTTTGGCCCAAGTGTATAAGCTTAAACCAACAGCTCAGCCATAGCTAACCCAATCTAACCTAACCCTGCCTCACTCAGATCACCCTGTTTATGCGATGTTCTTCTATGGACTTCTAGAGGTAGAGGTAGATCCTCGAATTTATTAAGCTTTGCAGATTTTTTTTATTTGAGTCACCCTTTGTACCAATACTCCGTCATGTCGTTCTAGTCATGGGGCAATGTCTAGCAGTAAGCTTGATCTGTTAATATTCCCTTAATAAAACTATGATGATTAATGCGCCATCTATTAGAGTTTTATCAAACTGCAACTTGTAACGAGTTATGCAGTAGGTTAACGGCGCGCCATCTTTTAGTTAGAGTTTGAACGATAGGTAATTGAAGAGTTGACGCTTCTCGAAGTTTCTAGATAGTGTGAAATTAAGTCTCCAGTATGCGAGAAATAGAGGGCACCCCAGAACAAAGAGGGAAGATATTACAATAGACCGTTTTCTCTACAGATGGTAGCAGAAGGAAATAGGTGCGACAAGTGCAAAGGTAAAGGAACATGCTTCTGCATGGAATCGTCCCACAGACCTCTGGAATGGTAGTCGGCTATGATAACGACATCGTTACCAAGATGAATGGTTTTGTTGATTGTGGCAAATGCAGTACTTGGATATCTGTTGAAATGTTATTATTGTTTTAGCTAAGGCCAAGTGTCAATTCGTGTTCAACAAGGGTCGTAATTTTGAAATTAGAGAAAAACGAAAAAAAAATTTGCTAAAATAGATTTTCTACTTCGAGCTATCATTTCCACCACTACATATGTATGATCATTCAGCGATGGAGAGATTGAGCCTCCTTCATAGCGACTCCCCTACTCCCAGGGAGATTTACAGGAGGAATCCTAAACCAGTTTTAGACTATATTAAAGGCCTTAGGCTATATGGTTTTTAAAGACGGGGATGGCACAATAGACACAAATAAAATAGATCGCAGTGCTCGGTAAGGCGCCCCTTAACAAGAAATAGAGAGAAATAGAATGTACGATCATTCCACAACAAAATCGTCATCAACCTTATTAGTTAAATCCTATTTCTTTAAAGTATCATTGAGACATCAAATAAACAAGCGAACTGTGGTGTACGACAATTTGCTCAAACTCATGTCATTTCTCGGATCTTGTTGCACCAAAGTAAATTTCCGGTCAACTCATAGATTATTGCAGAACTCTGTGCTGGAATCGATTATTCCATGTGCTGCGTTGATGGTATTAATCGATCACCACTTCAAGTGATTATATTAAGGATCTGTGGAGTTCCTTTTAGAGTTAATCTATGCCTTTCTTGTTTAGTTCTATTGGACTTGCAAAAAATGCGAGCTGTGAGTAAATATGTAGCTCAAGTAGCTCCCATTATTTTTTGTGACAACTATACTCGTGCAAATTCACTTCCAACATCCATAAAATATAAAATAACCTTAATCCTTTTGATAACTAAATTCCTAAATATTTGCCATAATTTCCAATTAAAGAACAAACCCAACTAGGGTATATGTCAAAGATAAAAGGTTCATCACAATTCAGTACAGTCAATTTCTCTCATTTATTTCATGAATATCTTCAAGTTGTGCCTTTGACATCAGATAATTACTTCCTCCTTCCACGTTCCACATTTTCTTTTATATTATACCTTTGACTTCCCTATTCTCGGGCAGAACAAGATGAGGATGAATTAAGTGGGTTTTAAGCCCTTTATTAAGTAAAATCAAGGGTTGTTCTCGTTTTGTATATTGTTGAAGAGGGAAAAAAATTATCTTATTTAACTTTGAAGAATTGTTAAGTAAACGACCCATATCGTATTTAGATAAGATTCCAGCTCCTTTTGTGTCCTTGGATGTGCAATGTGATATTTTTTTATTGTAATTTTTTTTTTTGTATAAAATTTAAAGAGGTTTTTACTTTTATTTATTTTTAAAATCCCGCTTAAAGGATATTTTTTCTATAAGCGCAGAACGAATCCATTTACCTATATTATACATTCTATTCATATCTCTTCAACATTTAAATATGCTTCAATAGACCCATAATTGCAAGAAAGCCTTACATAAATGCATCCCTACTACTCTGTAGATCTACATAATTATGGAGAAATACTATACTGAGCTTTATCCTTTATTGAAACTATCAAGGATGTACTCGTTGCTATTCAGATTTATAAAAAACTTTTTCTTTTTTCTATTTCGAAAAGGCTGCAATTTTTTTTTTTTTTTTTTTTTATGTGAAAGACTAGAGTCACAGGAAACGCCCTTTATACTGTGTCGACAATCTTGAAATTTAATAAAGAAATTAGTTGTAAGTAGATTAAAATTATGTATTCAAAACACAGTTTTCAATATCAAAAAACATTTTGAATAATTTTAAACTTTTAATATAGACGCTTTTTTCTGCAGTAATTTGCAATTAGTTGAGGTAATTAGCGATTGAGATGAGATGAGATAATGGTGTTAATGCCTGCCCCAGTTATGATGTAAAAATCATACTGGGAGATCTGAACGCCAAAGTAGGCCGGAAGTCCATATGCAGGCAATATGTTGGCAACCACAGCTTGCATGAAAACATTAATGACAATGGACCCAGAGATTTGGAGTCACTCGCAACCAAATAGACGATGTGTTGATAGACCGCCGCCACCTTTCGAGTCTGATTATGGTACGAACGTACCGAGGTGCCAACTTCGACTCGGATCACTATCTTGTTGGTATGGGGCTCCAAGCACACACATTACAACGTAGAAAAGCTTTGTATCCGCTGATCAGGCTGGAATCAGCATAGCTGCACTACGCAATGAAATGGCCAGAAACCGCTACGGTCATGCATTAGAACTCGCCCTAAGCGCTGGGGATGAGATGCTGGGCGTCGACGAGAGCTGGACTCGCCTTAAAAATACTGTCATTAGTACTGCTGATTCCATCTTAGGCAGAAGTCGTAGAGATCGGAACGACTGGTTCGATAATGAATGCAAGCTGGCAACGGAACGTAAGAATGCTGCGTACTGAGCCATGCAGCAGTCTCAGAGAACACGGGCACGCGAAGAAAACTATCCCTTCTAAAAAGATCTAATATTGGCCTAAACGTATAGTTTTTCAACAATTGCCAACAGGAGCCTGAGCACCCACTGCACTTTATATGTACTCAATTGCTAGATTTCAAAACAAGAAAGGCTAGACATAGTTGGTCCATTCCTGCAGTAAGCAGCTTCCGGTCTTGCTTCTTTGTTGTTGTCCAGCACTCTGCATAATTATTTTAGGTCTGATGCACGCATTCACCTGCATTTAGGGTCATCTTCATGTTGCTATGTGTATTTTATTTTATGGCCATAAAGCTTTTGCGTTTCCTAGCGGGAAATGCAGTAATGTGACATATACGCTAAAAATGGTGCATAATCCCAGCGGGAAAAATCGGAAGCGCTGCTCAAGGAAGCTAATTTTGAGCGCTGCTAAATATGCTTCCAAAGGAGCATTATCGGAGGCTTCAGAAATTTTATAGAACGAAGCAAGCGGGCGATTATTTTGCTAACCAGATGATAGAAGCATACCTAACAGATCGTTTCTCGTTCGATACGGAACACAAGCAATATTGGACGTGGCTGGTATACTTAAGTTGGAAGACTACTTTTGTAAAACTACACCCCATTCTTTCAAAAAAAGCTTTTCACCAATGGAACTTATTTAGATATCCGTAGGCCTTCATGATTATTGTTTCAAAAAGCTTGTTTATAATGCTCCTACAACGCATTTGAAATAGCTAAAGTATATGGAACTGGTATGGGAACGGGAGGGCTTTAAGCTTCTTAATTAGTGCTGAAAGATGGCTATTACCACACTCCATTTCTGGCTGTAATGAAATTGACTTGAAAGTTATCAGTAAGGTAAAAGTAATGTTTAGGCGAAAAGCTCCTGAGTGGATCAAAGAGTGCTATGCTCGTAAAGGTTACATAATAAATAAATAAGCTTTTGAATATAAAATGACTATCAAAATGGGCCGACAATAAAAACAATTTAAATAAAAACAAAACAAGAAGCTAACAACAATTTTTGGGGTGAGAATATTCTGGTTCAATCACGGGGTTTTGAGATATTTGAGGGGGTTTTTGTTCGAAAGCTTTTATTTTCAGAACGCTTTTAAGCTTTTATTTTCGAAAAGCTTCAAAGTTTTTGTTGCCGGAAAGCTTTAAAGCTTTTATTTCTGAAAAGTTTCAAAGCTTTTATTTTTTTTAAAGTTTCAAAGCGAAAGTTTCAAGTTTCAAAAAGTTTCAAAGCTTTTATTTGCAAAAGCTTCAAAGCTTTAATTTTTAAAATATGGGCGCTTTCAGTAATGCAGGATGCTTGCGCAATTGACTTATTCAGTCATTGAAAGCTTCACACTTTCAATTGCTGAATAAGTCATTTGCGCACGCATCCTGCATTACTGAAAGCTCCCTATATCTTAAAATATGTCAAAAAGTTTCGATTATTAACAATAAGTGTTATTTGTTATATAACCTTCCAAGTAAACCGTTACGTCAAAAATCTTCTATTCTTACAACCTAAAAATGCTTAAAAAAGATTTATTAATATAATCTAGAAATTTTTGAACACAAAAAATTGTTCATAAATAACTTTTAATTAAGCCTTATCATCAACTACCGAACATCATGATCTAACCAAACCTCCCACCAACGACTTATCCACGCTTATTAAAGTCAAACGAGAATAATCTACTAAAATTTTAATGAAACTTCAACAAAAGCGGATACATTTTTAAAATGCCAATCAAACCCGATATTTTAAGGAAAATATTTTCGAAAAAAAACAGCACCTGAAAATCTCATTACTGCCAAAACCATTTTTAGCGTTCGTCCAGCCAAATCCTGTGAAAGGCTTCCCCATTAAAACGGACAATTCCTGTGAGATTTAAAATTATATCGGAGCATCCTTAAATAAATTCTAATTTTGAAAAATAATTAGATGAGAGCTGATTGGTGTGGGAATATCCTGTTTCGTGTGTGCACAGATATTGTCGAAAAGCTAAGAGCCCTGAGGAGCACAAAGACGGAAAATTGGGAGAAATGTCCTTTAAGCCTCATTTAATTGTTTTAATAGGATTTGTAATTTTTTTTGTGTGTGTGTGTGTTCTTTTCTTTTAAAGCATAAAGACTTAGTTTTCGGCATACACAGAGCATAGTCACGCAAAGGATTTCCTTTTTTAAAGTCATGCTCGTCTTAATAGACTTGGAAAAGACAATTAGTTTCTTTGACTCCACAAAGAATGTCGTAGTTGAATGGAAGCTACAACAAATAATAAATGCAAAGTGAGTTTTAATTTTTAATTAATTTCTCAACAAAAATCATATTTTTCTTATTAAAATAATTCTGTAAAATCTTTTTTTTTTTTAATTCAAACAAAACAGGACTTATTACATGAAACTAATTATTTTTCTCATTAATAGTTTTAAATTACAAAAACAAAACCCATTTTAACTAAAGGATTTGCAGGTAGCTAATTAGGATAGCTGCGAAGTTTTTTAATTTAAAAAGTGGTGGAGTCATTCTTCCGGGGTAAATATCAAGTTTCCATTGGGACCCTACAAATTGAGATTAGTTCACTCCATTTCTGATGATACTTTCCCAGAAGGGTTGGATGAGTGGATATGGCAAAACAAATCAAAAATTAAAATATCAATTTTAAAATCAAGCTGTCATTTGTTGGATTTTCCCATTCTGGGATTCTAGAACTCATCATAATATTCAGTAACGTTCTACATTTCCTTCCGGTCATTAGTTGTCAGCCCAACTGTGTAATCAATTCCACCTTGGGTTAATCGGTCACAAATCGACGACAGCAGCTTTGGAGAATCGACTTGAATAAATAAATCTTGCATAACCCTGTGGGAAATAGAAGCATTTATTGATGCATGAAGAAGCTTTGCTTAGATCGCTTCGTAGTGCTTCCCTTTCGTATCGCTATCAATTTTTTTTTTGTTCGGTTTTCTTCTAATGAGCTTCCTGGGAAGCTATTTTGAAGGTTTAAGTTTTTTTTGTAAGCAGCAAAGCTTCCATTTTTGCTTCTTTGGAAGGAGAAAAGAAGGCTTTGCTCTTCGTTTTTGAGTAATAAGGTTATTCAAATTGAAAACGGAAAATTTACCAACAAAGCTGAAAATGATTTATTTGTAGCCACAGGAAAATCTTCCAAAATGCTTCTGAAGAGCTACCAGGAAGCACTTCCGATTTGATTCTAGATGAATCTGCTGGTAGGTACAAGGATGGCACAATGATTGTATCGGTGCTGAGATTTAGATGAACAACCCTAGATATAGTATAGCATTCAGCTTGTCTTTCAGGCAGTTGTATACTCTGTTTTCTCACGAAATTTAACAAGAACCTACTATCTTATCTGAAAGTGAAACGGCAAACAGAGGAATAAAGTATTAGAATCACGTCCAAATTAGTTTGGGACTACCAATTCTCAATCAGCTCGTCCTAGTGCTGGTTTCGAGCCATCAAAGATCTGGCACCGTTTTTAATGGCTTGAAAACGGCTGTTTGAGCATATACCAGTTTGATTAGAAAGAACGTAGACCATATGGTCGACAAACCGCGGCTCGCGAGACTCGTGTAGCTCTTTGGCCCTCTTAGCATGGCTCTTTTACAAAATACCATGTGCGGATGGCTCATGCATTGAAGTCGGTTTTCGGCCTGGGTGAGTCTAAATTGAAGAAGTGTCGTTAGACGAGGCAGTAAGTCTAAATGTTATTCTCTCGCGACTCAGACTAGGGTTTCAAGTTCCAAATCGCACCGCTCTCGCTGCTTGTTGTAATGCCTGGAGGTCGACACCTCATCTGGCGAACTGGAGGTGTGCACTTGATTTGGTCCACACCTGATCTGGTGCAAGTGTCTAGTCAGAAAATTACTGGGGCACAACAGAGAGGATGCCAGGACACTAATAGCTTTACTAGACCAGTACCTACTGATGTGGAGAATGTGGAAGAACGAAGCAATCCACCTGCACGCTATTCCACGAGGACTAGTTTTTACTTCATGTTCTCAGTCACTGCCCCACGACTGCCTCACGAGCAACGAGAGACTTGAGTTATCGAAAGCAGACTGCGAGCAATGTTGCTAAAGAAGATAAACATAAATTGGCTTTAACAGCAACTCCATAGAGACTTAACATAAATACTTGGAATGGTGATAGATAATAGATTCAGCACAGAGTTCTGCAATAATTTATGAGTTAGCCCGAAATTTATCTTGGTGCAACAAGACCCGTGAAGTAACATGAGTATTGTAGAACTAGATCAATAACTTTGAACGCGTCCGCACGAAAGAAGCTTATCCCCATCAGGCCCATCAATAAAGGATGCGATGCCAGAATAGTCGTACTAGAATGGAGTGATGTTTTACTATCTATTCTATATCTATCTTCATTTTACTTTATGAATTTTTAAAAAGGTTAATTTAAAGCTAAAAACTAACCCCTTTAAAAAATTTTAATATTTAACAAATTTCTCACTCAACCATTTTACTCCAACATTCATTTTCACTTCCCAATCTCAGCGTGCATTTATAAATACCCTAAAGTAATTCTTTATGTTTCCCCATAATAAAATATATTAAGGGACCGCAGCCAACAACAGTCCAGTTGGTTCTGTAACCTTTCTTGAGAAAGGTTTCTAGAAATTAACTTGCACATGGGACCACTTAACTCCCACTCCACTTAATTATACACCATAGCCCCAGCGGGTGGGTGTGAGCGAGGATCTCAACATCCTTGCGGTTACCTTAAAAGGACCCGAACAGTGGATATACAAAACATTTTATCCATATTCATGGGATACGCACTATTAACCTAAAAAAAAGAGAGAAAAGGGTTCACCTTAAGCTGTACACACGATTGCCTTGTAACCCGTGCCACAGCTAAAACATGATCAGGATTTACGGGCTCAATGTTTAGAATCATGGTGGGTACCTTTCAGGGCTTAATATAATGTACAGAAAACAGATCCTACAATAATTTGTTATATCATTAAGTCAACTTGAAACTGGGGATGTACATTTTTCTTATTTTATACTTCATTTTTTTTGTGCCGACCCAAATTTTGTTCTATAAGAGCACGCCTTTTCTTAGGTACAAAAATAAAAGGATTTCAGGTGCGTGCAGTTCCAGTTGAGGTGGAGTTGGTAGAGTATATACCTTATTATAGAACATAGCCAGGTTTAAATTCAAGCTGGTGCTGGTTACGTAAAGAAATTGACTGAGCAGTTAAGCAATATTTATGGTAATTTATAGTAAAGGCGAAAATAGGATTTTTTTTTTTGGGGGGGGAACATGAAGCTATTTCCACCGTTTTTTTCTAGACTACAAAAATATATTTATCACCACTTTCATACTAAATAAGGATATCGTAATTTGTTATCGATTTTATTACATGAAAGAAATTGGTTTGTAGCAAAACGTAAACATTTTTACTTTGTGACTGCTTTTGTGGTTGAGTTGAGTATCTTTCAAATGCATGAGTGTCTTTTAAATGCGTAAATCTTTTAGTTCATTTGTCATTCTAAAAAGTTTATTTGGGAATGTATTGTTCTGATCTTCTCCCTACCCATAAAATACTAATTGTAAACGATCCGACGCTACGTCGACTTTTCCAAAGCTACCGAACCATACTTGATCGCATAACATAGATTCGTTTTAACTGAATGTGCATCTTTGCATGTGTACTTAACGCACCAAACACGAATTTTAAGAAGTTTATTAGCGGGTCTTTCTATGGCAAGATCTATAGGCTGTGGCAGTGATGGAAGGATGGCTTAGACCAGAACGCTCACAGCTTAGGGAAGCCAAACTGGATGTAATCGGCTCGGAATTGGAACCTGTCGAGAGAACAGTTTCGTGAGGTCTGGACCGGATTCGAAGAAGAAAAAGAATTAGCGGGTATGTTATGTTTTTCTGTGTTTTTTTTATGGTGGCAGCGGTGGGATCAAATTAATCGATTTTTTTGTAGTAATTTTCTATCTTTTAAGTCACTGGTTTTTCTTAGCTCCTTTATTGGTATGTTATCTCGTTGGTAGTATCCTTTAATTTTATAGCCTCAACGTTGGTGTGGGCAAGAGTATTCTTCCCGTGTTTAATGGCATATTCGCAGATGGTCTCCTCTATCAATTTTATTTCCAAATCCTTGTGTATTTCTTTATTACTCACATAACAATAAGCATTGGCAATCATTCGAAGAAATTTATTTTGGTTGCGTTAAATTACATTTCGATTAGATTTATGAGTACAACCCCAGAGCTGTAGATCATACATCCATGTAAGCTTGAACATTGTATTACTATGCAGGTATGCAATTCTCTGATAACTGACAGATATTCCAAGGACGATTTGCTAGCATCTCTGTTCGCCTCAAATTCATCTTGATCCTATGCAACCTCTCTCCCTCGCCAAGCCTCCTTCCATGGACGAAGTTTATTTTTCAGGGCTCGAGATTTATATAGATCTCTCAAAGAGCTTAACGTTAATAAATCCACTGGCGCTAATAATTTGCTCATGTTCAAAGCGTTTGGCCGGGTATGGCACTCTGCTCTGTTGTTGAAACGCCAAGTAATTGGTATCCACCCAATTCTAAGGAAATGGATTAAGAGATTCCTTACTGCATTCTAATTCTCTCGCCTGGAGTTCGTCAATGGTCAATTCTTTCATCCAGTCTTTTCCTAATATTCATAAACGATAGGCTCTCAATCCCTTCCAACCCACTTTTCAACTTCGCTGATGACAGACAGTAAGTACTCTGCGTTATTCCTACGTCTTTGACACTCCAGCGAGTTGTTTCTTGATTCCCGATGTCAGAGTAGCGACAGTAAGGCTTGGGAATAGGTAGATATCGCGGTTTGGTTATGGCAGTTCCTTCTTTCACCACTCTCTTCACTATCTTGCAACTAGAGCTTGCTGTCCGACATTGCACTCTATACGAAATAAAGGATTGTCGACAGTACAACGGGGCTTTTTCTCAGTCTCTAGTCTTTCACTCAAAAAAATATAAGACAACTACGAAACAACTCGTTTATCTGGCAGGCGCCTCGATAACCACCTTAGCGTGGCTGGACAAGATGCAAAGCCGTGCCATCCAAATCATCGCCTTTGCATCTCCATTGATTTTCTGAGCCACCGCAGAAATGTAGCAGCCTGTCAAAGTTGTGCGCCCTCCTGCCTACACGGCAATATTTCTCCTGCCCAGACTTTCGTAAATGGCCCTAAAAATTTCGGCTGAGGAGCTCTGTTCAATTATTTGGTGTTTTTTTTAATGGTGGCAGCGGTGGGATCAAAATGATTTAGTAGTATCTAAAAAAAAGATTTGGCAAAAATAATGAATGCTTCGTTTTGAGGCACTCTACTAGATTGTCAAAAAGTTCGCCAGAACATCTTTTTGGTCAATGGGCGTACTGCTTCTCGTGTAATATGTGGTTCGGCTCTATTTTATTTTCATTTAAAGTACGTGTTGGCTGCTATACTCTGTCTACGCTGTACTCTCATATTTACAATAGACTTGCCCCAATGATAAGTCCTTCGGTACGGGTGCTCTGGATTTTTTTAACGGTGGCAGCGGTAGGATTAGAATAATTGATTTTGATAAGATCTAGACCAGACTTTTTCAAATGATCCTGAATACTGCGGTTGGGGTGCTCTGTTAAATTATATTGTGTTTTTCTGTTTTTTTTAGTGGTGGCAGCGGTGAGATCAAAATGATTGATTGGTAATATCTAGACAAGACTTGGCAAAAATAATGAATACCTCCTACGGGTACTCTGCTAGATTGGCAAAAAGTTTGCCAATATATGCTTTTGGTCTACTGTTTCTCGTCTAATGTGTATACGATTGGGTTCTATTTTATATTCGTTTAAAGCACAACAAAACTTTATAATATTAAGCATAACATTTGTCTCTCAAACTCCTACCGTCATATTTATTGAATCAACTGAATTGCTTCCATTAAATCAACGACTAAAAAAGCAATATAAATTCGTTATCGATTTTGTCATTATAATAAAAAAAGTGAAAAAAAAAAGAAATTCAATTTTCATTTTTTTTTTAAATAAAATTTTCTCCTTTTGCATCACAATTAATATCGAAATTTTCTGCTCAAACAAACTTTCCCGTTGAACCGTGATGAAATAAGAGAAATCTCTTCAGTGAAAACAATAAATCAGAAGTTATAATTGATTAGATTCTGCCTTTTATACAATGAAATACTCTGTGAATTTTTTATTTCACCATTTTTTCCTTTTCTTTTTTTTCTGTTCAGTTTTTACCCAGTTTTGTGTGTGTGTGTGTTCAAGAAAAAACTTTTTAAACAGTTGAAATTGAAATTTTTTTAATAAAACAAAAACTTGATAAAATTTTAAAAATAATAAATTAGTTGTCATCTCTGTTTCCAGTATAATTTTTTTAAGATGAAGATTTTTAATAATTCTGAGAGTGTCTTGCAGAAATAATTGTATGTATGTATGTGTATTTATATTTATTTAACAGAAGGAGTCCTTGAAAAAAAAGTTGATGTGATTTAATTGTTTCGGCATTATTAATTCGCGCTTGGTTGCCGAAAATTTTAAACTCGGCAGGATTCAGAAGGACACTGAAGGAAAGAAAGTGGAATGCGGCTTGTTTTAATACCAAGCAAGAGTGTGATGAACTTTTTTATTCCACACCAAGGTCACAGCAGGACCTTTTCGGGATAAACTGAATTTAAATTGCTGTGAGATATGAAACGGAGTTTCAAGTCTTCGCCTTCTGCCAAACGACAAACACAAAGTGAATTTTGATACTAGAAAAAAAAAGGAAAAGAAAGGACCACCCAAGAAAATGTTGGCAATTTTCGTTATTTACACTCCAGACAGCCAAAGGACTCTTCTTTTCCCCAATCCATAAGACAAAATTAAGTCATCTCAATCTTTCAACAAAATGCTTAACCAACCAGAGGCAGTTTCTATTGCCCTTGGCTCAATTAAGATGAAATATAACAGCGAAAATGTGATATAAATGGCAGGCGACTGTGGGTGGTTGGTTATCTTCACTTTTAAGCGCCGACTAAACAAAAAAATTATTATTATTTCAATTATTATTAATTTAGTCAGTATTTAAAGGTATTTTAAAGCTCCAAAACGACGTAAATTAATATTTGACTTGAATTCCACCAAAAATTATTATTCAAAAATGTTAATTTCAACAAGACAAACTTCGTCGTAATGAAGTCTTTAAGTACTGAGCCGGAGATAATCGCTTGTTATTTCCGTGAACCAGTTGGATGATCCTAGTTATGCGTCTCTGCTTCTAGGTTAATCCCAAATATGAATTATGAAATACTTTCTTTAAGGACCCAATTTTGAATTGTATTTTGCTGCTTAATCATGAAATTTTAGTGATTATATTCAAGGCGAGAATTTTAATTGCATTTTGTCCAAAGAGATAGAAGTTTGTGGTCATAATAAAGCTGATTTTGTTTTATTTTATTAGCATCTTAAGTTGTTGGAAATTTTAATTTTATAGCAAAAGTTTAAACCTTTTGATATAGCGTTGTTGATATTTATAAGGCTAGTCTACAGTTGTCTAATAAGAAAAACAAAAACCCCAGCATACAAAGAACAAAGGTCTGGAACAGAGGATTTTCATTGCAGGTAAGATCGAATGGGTCTTTGGCGTGTTCAACCCCTTCAAGGCTGCATGAAAAGACCAAATCTATTCGGGTCTCTCGCGCAGAGGGGCGTGGAAGAGATCCTACTAATTCTGCTATAACTAGCCCGGGGCAGTTTTGTGAGATGCTAGAGGAGCATATTTTCTCTCTTTGAAAGCTTCACTCCGCAGCTTTAAAGCTTCCTATCCCGAAAAGCTTTCCGGCTATAAAAGAACCCGATCCACCAGGCCAAATTCAGTCTTTCCCGAGCTCGTTCCAAAGAAGTCATCTTTTTTTTCTGGTCCTAACCATGTATGATTCGACAATGTTCCAGGGTCGAGACCAGACCCTACCAAAAACCAACAACACTTCGGATAAACCATTGCACTCCCGACAACCCTTTCTTGAAAAAGAAGATTAGGAAAATCACCGCACGAAACACTATTACAGTCTTTATTCCCAAAGCGCACAGAAGATCATACCACGAAGCAAAATCCTATCGAATTATCAGATTCTTTTTCTTTCTCCTGAAAACGATGTAGAAGTTTTTAGGCAAGCATATTGGGGAAGGGCCCACTCCACTACTTTCAATTTGTTCACCGGCCTAATTTCTCTCCGCGCTTTCGAAGATATTGAGAGTGTGTTTGACGTTACTTACAACTTATTTAGTTTCAAGTGTAAAAACTTTTCCTTGAGATTTAAAGCTTTTACTTGAGCTTTAAAGCTTTTATTAAGCTTTTGAAGATTTTGTTTTAGCTCTTGAAGCTTTTATTTGTGCATTTAAAGCTTTTATTTGAGCTTTTAAAGCTTTTACTTGACTTTTAAAGCTTTTGTTTGAAATTCCAAAGCTTTTATTTGAATTTAAAGCCTTTAATTTGAGCTTTTAAAGCTATTGCTTGAGCTTTTAAAGTTGTTTTATTTGTTCTTTTAAAGATTTTATTTAAACCTAGGTCTTCGTATCTCTCTGCAAGTATTTTTAACCTTCTTTCAAAAAATTTTAATTGTTAAGAATCTTATTGTATTTGAGAGGTTCCATAGGTGAACCTCCATCAGAGGCCCAATTGAAGAAAACCTTTAAACCAACAACCAGCACGCTAAAAGAGCACATAGCATAAGTAAAACCTGAGCCAAAAAATGAAGAAAAAGTTAAACAAGAGAAATAAGTCGAACAAGAGAAGAAAAGAAAAGAAATGATGAAACATGCACACCGGCGCAGTGGCTTTTGTTAGCCATTGTGACCGTTTCTAGATTGTACAAATTGTGACCAAATCGTCTTAGACTGATAACACACTTTTGATTGTCCTGTAACTTATGACAGCTTTTAGAGTACGAGTATTTATTATTTATCTTCTGCCCGGCTTTACCAGCATCTGTTCAATAATGTTCAGTTCAATCCGCATAAGTTCCTTCACCAGTTAAAGTCCAGTTCATATTCAGTTAGTGCTTGAAACTGTTGCTGCTTCCTGCCCGAAGTTAGAAATGCAAAAGCTCACTGAAATGGTATTCCATTATTCTAGTTGATAAAATTCTTTTGAGCGAGCTTTTACGTTTAACTTCAGTTCGAGTTCAGTTAGGCGAACTGAGATATGTTGTAGTTGAATATGTGGGAATTTTATGCAAACTGAGGTTCATTCTGAAGCTTTCATTGCGTAGCTTTCATTGTGAAGCTTTCATTGTGAAACTTTCATTGTTAAGCTTTCATTGTGAAACTTTCATTGGAGCTTTCATGCTTCAGCTCCGCAGTTTGGATCGGGACTTAGTCACTTACGGCGAGTTCAGTGAATGGTTTAACCCTATTCGCCTCTAGGTTTTCCCAACACACGATCAAGTTGATTAAGTTGGGAAGGTTTTGTTTTGACTGAGCGGCATTAGAATGACTAATATATGGGTCATGGGCCTTAAACTTGTTTCTAGCTTACTTCTCGCTACTTGCATAAACGTTTCCACAAGCACTGTAACAAAACCTTTCCTTTCGGCATCAACTGCATCCCCGTCCTAGATTTTTGAGTTTGCTACCGATTTTGCCATGCAACTACCATCGATGTGAAGTATCAAGAGAAAACTCTCTTGATATCAAACAAAAAAAACGACAAACCAAACTCTCAATAACATTTTTCCATTGTCACAATACGTGTACATGTTTTATGTCAAAAATAAAATCAAATATAACTTTTTGGAAAAGTTTGAACACATATTGAGAAATAAATTATGTATTCCATTCTATAAAGGTACACGTGCCCCTCTTGCTATGAACATGAGATGTTCTTGTACCAAAAAAGAGAGTCTATACCAGAAAACTTTATCCTCTGTGTGTGTTTGATGGACATCAAATTGGGTTGCTTATCATGAATATTTATAAGCTGGTCAAAACTTTAGACAGTGTACAGCTCTAACGAGTGCACAATTCATTGAAACAAGAACAACCACCAATTTATTGTTTTATTTTTTTTTTTGCAATTTCGCTTGGTCGCACTTTTCAGTTTAAACAAGGGAAAATTGAGTGAATTTATGTGTCCCCATTGCACTATGGACCTAGAAATATGTGTTAATCAGATTGACACACAGCTTTTATCATTTAATGATAAATTTTATGTGGCATTAAATTTATCTTGTATTGAAGCCGTTAAATTTATAATTGGCGGCCGATTGAGTTGAAACTTTCACAGAATGTATATTTTCACCAAATCTGGGGTAAACCGCATGGTACGAATGCGATCAGGTAGATGACGCCCTAAAAATAGAAAAAAGGAAATTGCACTTGCATGCAACCGATCAATCCCAAATTTTACCCATATGTATAGTTCACGTGACAATGCAATATGACACTTGTAAAAAAAATCAAAATGGCGGCTCCAAGATGGCGGCCGAATTTCGGAGTTGTGTGTCCTGATCGCCGCCATGGGTATCAAATAAAAGGGTATGATAAATAGAATACAATTAGCTGTTGAGGCGTCCTTCCAAATTCCAAATGGCGGCCAAAACAAAATGGCGGATTACGTTTTTCTGTAGAAATCACTCGGCATGGGTATCAAATCAAAGGGTATGACAAGTAGAATGCTATAAGCTGTGTGCCATCATTCTAAATTCAAAATGATGGTGAGCACAAAATGGCGACCAACACAAAACTTACGTTACCTTTTACATTACTTTACCTTTTTCTTTAGGACGCGCTTTTTTTTGTGGTAAGATGAAGCTAAGGAGTCACCCTTTGTACTACTAGTCCGTCATGTCTTACAAGTCATGGCGCAATGTATAGTAGTAAGCTTGATCTGAAGGAAAGATGAAATAGGATAGGTTAGGGGTCTGCAGGGTGCATGAGTAGATGTCGATGAACCTTGCGTTTGAACTCTGAGATGTTATATGAGCTCGGAAACACCGACTGCGGAAGAGCGTTCCACAATCGAGTTGTTCTATTTATAAACGAACTGCTAAACCGTAATGTGCGTGAAGAGGAAGGCTGAAGGGTGAAGGAGTGAGCCGAGTTGGCTAGTCTTGTTTTGATTTCAGTGGAGCAGTCGCTATGAAAATAGCGGTAAAACTTGCTGAGCGCTGCTACATTCCTACGGTGGCTTAAAGGATCAATGCAAAGGGTGCTATCGCCAATGAGTTTGATGGCGCGGTTTTGCACCTTGTCTAGCCAAGCCAAGGTGGTTTTAGGGGCGCCCGCCCAGATATACGAGTTGTATTCATGGCGTGGCCGAATGTAGGACTTGTAGATTGTAGCCAAGGCAGCTGGATGAAGGAGAAACTTGCATCTCTTAAGGAAGCCGAGGCATTGATAACTCTGTTTGGTGACTTGGAGTATGTGATTATTCCATCGCAAATCGTTGGATAGAGTCACGCCGAGGATGTTAAGATATGGATCAGCTGTTATATTATCCTCGCCTGAAATGGAGAGAAGGTTGGTGCAGGTTTTAGTGGAGAATAGACAGTACTTGGTTTTGGTTTCATTGAACTCGACACGTTTCTTGCGGCCCCAATCAAGAATGAGTTGAATATCCGCGTTAAGAGAGTTGGGCATGAGTTCGCGTTCTAAGAGACAAGGTCTGGCACTTGCTTGTCCTGTGTTGTCGGAGGGGTATGGGTAACGCAAAGTACCGTCATCGGCAAAACTATGAAGTGGATTGGAGGGGATTGAGAGCAGATCTTTAATGAACATAAGAAAGAGGTAGGTGAGAGAATCGCCCCTTGGGGAACGCCGGCCGAAATGGAATGAGGGTTGGATTCAACGCCATCCAATACTTCCTTGATGGAACGGCCAGAAAGAAAGCTCTCAATCCAGTTCCTTAGAACTGAGTCAATACCAATAGCTTGGAGTTTCGACAGCAGAGCAGGATGCCATACTCTGTCGAAGGCCTTGGAGATATCCAGAGCAACCAGACCAGACTCACCGAAGCGATGGATGCTTTGATTGATGTGTTCAGTCAAGTTGTAACATACTCTAAAATTGTTTAAGTATCCAAAATCAATTTTTTGCAGATTTGTCCTCTTCTCATTATACCTTTTTCCTACCGCGAACTGTCCACACATAATTTTTTATTGAAAGGCTTTGCAACGCGCCTACCGCCTGACTACCAATATTTGAGAGAATCATGGTTCAAAGACCTTCGATTTTGGGTGGACAACTAAATCCAGTAATTTTCGCAAGCTTCTTTTGAACCCAGCTTAATTCCTTTGAGTTTCGTAGATAGTGGGACGGTTTAGCCTGGGAGCTAGATCAAACAACAGTGGCAAATTGCCGTGTAGGCAGGAGGTTTTTGATTTCAGTGGAGCAGTCGCTATGAAAATAGCGGTAAAACTTGCTGACCGCTGCTAACCTTCGATTTTGGGTGGACAACTAAATCCAGTAATCTTCGCAGGCTTCTTTTGAACCCAGCTTAATTCCTTTGAGTTTAGTAGGTAGTGGGACGGTTTAGCCTGGGAGCTAGATCAAACAACAGTGGCAAGAGGTGGCGAGGGGTGCTAGTTAATGAGTTGTGGGCATTATTGGACGAGGCTGGACGTGAAAAATTAATTAATTAATAGGCGAAGAGGTCGAAAGAAGGAGGTAGCCAGCGTAAACCCCATTCTAATATATGGGTTTTTGCTAGTACTCATATAAATTTAAAATATTCAACTCATTCTCTTGTTTTTAATCTAGATTCAGCCTAACTTCATTTTTCAAGTAAATACTCCTTACAAATCCTCCCATTTTCCTTATTTATCATTTTCATCATCTATTTCTTTCGCTGGCGGGGCTCTCTAATACAATAATTACTGTTCATACTACACAAAATTTACTCTTAAATCCAAATGAATTATCCTTTAAACAGATTAATATTTACTCACCTTATTCAATAATCCTTTAATCCCTAACCTTTTCAGCTTAAATACCAGCAGGCACGTTCCCTTGTGCTCGTCCTTTATTAATTGCGAAGATTTGTTAAGATTTGTGAAGGTTTAACTTTCATCTGCAATTGAAACGGAAATCTCAATGTAATCAAAAAATTTTATTTATTTTTGTGAAAATAAATCTACAAGGATAAAAATTGTGTATTTTTAGGACGAAAGAAGGTAACTGCGAAAAAAAACACAATTTTTACTTCTTTTCTACCTTTTTTCTTGATAGGACAAAATTCTAACGAAAAATAAATTCTAAACAAGCACAAGGATTGATGAAGAAAAAATTGCGAACGTAATTGATTTTATAGAAATGAACCCGAAGGGAATTCGGAAGAATTTCTCTTGACCACAAGCGGATTTCGAGTGGAATTCTACGCATTTTTCGATCTAAAAGCAGAAAAAAAAACCCCGAAATTAAATATTAATGAACCCCTTTTGATTGATACGAAAGAAAAAAAAACACAAATATTTGTTCCTAATTACATGAAATATTTCGTAATTGGAACATCCCCAGAACAAATGCGTATCAGTCTTTGATGGCGATAGCAGCTTCACTAAGGATTAGGCTTTGGAAATTGGATATGTCTTTACTTACAGACTTTACAGAGATTCTTCCATCACATTATTTTCTTGGAATAATTATCCCCAATCGATCCAACTTTTTTTACAATATTTTCACCCTATGAAGCCTTGAGGCAATTAAGGTGAATGTGCTGCAACTTTCTTAATCAGCAAAATAAAGAATCAAAAGATCGTGCCCAGTGACCACAGATAAGGGACTGGAGGAATGTTTGCGCCAATAAAGTGACACGGTATTGAATGTTTATTCTGGCCACGTACTGGATTTAAGCCTTCGAATCTCGTAAATGTAATGCGCCAATAGGATTTCACTTTTGGATGAAATAGACCAAGTACGTGCCCTAAACATACTACATTATAAAGAAAATTGTTGGACAAATGGCTTTGGAGCTATTTAGCAGTAATTCTTTTATGGCGAAGAACAAAAGATCCATTTCATGCCAGACAGGGTGATTTGTACATGTGATTAAGCAACAAGTGTATGGCTTCTTTGAATCTTTAATCTTCGATTGCGAGAATAGATTTTCATAGATTTCCCCGAAAGATTTGCCAAAAATTAATCAAGCTGTACAAACCACCCGCCCTTGGTAGCCTAAGGGTTCAGTCGCCTGACTACTATTTGAGAGATCCATGGTTCAACGACCTCGGATTTTGGTTGGCAAACTAAATTAAGTAATTGTTTGCAGGCTTCTTTTGAACCCAGCTTAATTCCATTCAGTATAGTAGGTAGTGGGACGGTTTAGCCTGGGAACTAGATCAAACAGCAATGTTAGGGGCGGGCGAGGGGTGGCTTGTTAATGAGTTGTGTTCAGTATTGGAAGGGGCTGGACATGAAAAAGTAATTAATTAATAGGAGCAGAGATCAAAACACGGGAGGTAGTCATCGTACATCCCATCCAGATATGTGAATCAATGCTGAGTTGACGAACGACTACCAACGAGTACAATTGCACCTATATAGACTGGGGTCACAGCATTTCATGCATATGCACCAAAGGAGGATTACGCTTAACGCCAAGGAATGCGCTAAATACTATCCTCTGCCTTCTTCCAATGGACCTCTATACTACATACCTAGCCTCTTGTAGCGCGGTCAGACTCAAAGAAATTGAGTTCAGGTAAGAAAAGCTATACGTACATAGAAAATTTTTTGATATGACGGACTTCACTATATCCAAGTTGGAGTTGAGCGAAAATTTCAAAGTCAAAATTCAAAAAAGCCGGAAGTAGAAAAGCGGACACGTTTGAGCAATTATGGACGTGCTAACCTACAAAGACAAGTCAAAGATGAATTACGGAGTGGGTGCCGAGGTTTTCTATGAACTGCAATATAGGTAAAAATCCCCAGCATAAATTCTGGCGATTTGTAAGACGAGCCAACTATCGAGAGAAGACAACTATGGAAGAGAGAATATGCCAGTAGTAGGTGATAACCAAGCTGCCCTTGAAAGCTTTTTTTGGTCATTGTTTGTAGGCGCTGAGCTATCTTCCCAAGATCTCTCGCTTTTAGTGCGAGAGGTTACCGCCCTTGCTGTCCTGGCGTTCTGGAGCGCTTTCTCCTCCTCAACGACTGCTTGGAATTTTGCTTTGCTGGTTTTTTCTTCTCCGAAATGGTACCAGCGGCCTTATTCTCCGCAATTCTGCCGAGAACGAAGTCAGTTGGAAGGGGTCGAACCCCAGTGAACATTCCTCAATTAGATTTGGAAGAAAAGTAGCGTTGTCTCTTGGAACTTAATGACAATCTTGGCGTTTTTCGGTACCACAGAACCCTCATCACACATGATGTTTTTCAACGGAAGACCATCCTCATTGCTGTCGAATTCTATTGGAGCTTAAGAGATACCTATCATCTGATAAATTTTTGATGGCCTTCTGAGACATCGACAGGCACAGCAGCGATATTTTCAGCCTCATCTGTTATTGTCGCAATGTTACGCAATTGCAGAGTTGTCCAGGCTGGTTTTAGGGCTTCGATGATCATATTCTCGTGGAACAAGAGCCACCGATCAATTAGTTATTTGTTATTAAAGTGAAAGGATAATGTAATCGGCCTACTAAGCCAAGATGAATAGTTATCATGTCGAGGGCTGTATGTCACTGGGTTGTTCTTGCACTGTCGTTCAACGATCTTTTCTTGTCACCGGGAGAATACAATTGTATAATGTCTAATTCTGATAAGAAGGCTCTGTCTTGATAGGCTTTCCCTTTCTAGTTTACGGACCAACCAAAAAATAGGCAGATCCAGCTCCCATATCAATCTGGGGGAACAGTCCCATATCGGGACTATCTAGTGCAGCACACCAGCACGCAACACGTTTACGGAAACGATCAGAGAACTCCCCAGCGGAGCAAGGACCTCATAACAAGAGAAGCAGGGAGGCGCAATGACCCTCATATCCAGACAATCGCACTCGGGCCTACATTTATAGATGGCCAGGAAGGCCAGATGGGAATTGCATACCGGTGGCCCACTTTCGAGATCTCCTTACCAACATATTGAAGGCAGGACTGCATTCAGCAACCCGGAAGCTCCACTTGGCCTGGATCACAATAGCAAGAGTACGTCATTCTAGTAGACCCGGCTCGAATAATAAAGTCTAAGTGACAAGCCACTCCAAAGACTGCTGAACCTGTTCAAGCTACAAATATGAGGTATAGGGGGAGAGCCTTTCACGAGGCGGTACATTTGTCCCTTACAACATGGTATATTGTACTGCGCTTGTATATTGTTAATTTTTTGAAATATCACGGCTCAAAAATAATGTCTTACTGGTATATGAGCATAATTCTAGACCGTGAGATTGTAAATACGGACTGGAAAGACATTTCTTACATTTTTTGAGGAACTGAAATTTTGTACTGGTAAGATTTTTTGAGGAAGTGAAAAAAGCTCTTCAGTGGTATTTGTTTTCTTCCTGTTTTTTTTTTTTTTTAATTTGCTTGTTTTAGTCATTTTGGCATTGCAATAGCGTCTCGCCTCATTTGAAGTATGACATTGTACTGCCTCAAAAAAGACAAATTTGCTATTTGCCTTAAGCCTTAGAAACCTATGAGTCTCCGAATTGTGAGATGTAACATTTTCCCAATTTTATAAAATGATAAGACATATAACCAAAATATTTTGTTCGTAAACCTATGATAATAACGATGTACCAAGCAGAATATGTATTACGAAAATAGAAGAGTGGGATGAACCTACTAAAAAGGCCTCTATTTATATTATTACTTCCGCCAAACTCTACCTACAGAAAATATGCCTACGCCCTACTGCTCTCCTTAACAAAACAGGTCTAATCACAACCCTTTCTTCCCTCTTCCAATCCAAGATTCTTCTGATCTGATCTGATAAACAAGCATAAAGTCTTGTGTCAACATTAACAATTTCCCTCAAAGCTTCCAGGAAGTTGTAACTTTATATTGTACTAAGTGTGTTTGTTATTAGCTGCTAACTTTCTCGACATACACACTAGAGGCTAAAATAATTCCGGGAAAGCATGATTGATTTTATATTTTTATGATTTTGTTTTGTTTCATTTTTGTTGGAAGGATTGGGGGATTGTGAAAATGGGAGGGAGATAAGCCTCATATCCATTAATCTTCTTTTGTTACGTGAAATACTACAATACCACATGCACACAATGAAAGTGGCCCAGGTATAATGTCCATGAATTTTTTAGTAAATCATTTCGTTATTATCCCGAAACCATGGAAAAATGACTCTTTTCGAATATGATTAATTTTATATTGTTTTGTTTTATGATGTTTTGTGAACAAAAGAAAAAATTAGTGATAATTAATTTATTAAAAACAAAATGTAGGTGGGATTTATTCACGGCTTTTATTATTAATAACATAGGGTGGTTTTTATGCGTTGATTTTGTGGTGTCATTTATATTTTAGTATTTTAAGCCTCTGAAATTTCAGTAATGAACACTTGTAATTAATAGCTTGAAAGTGGACGCGTGTACACGCTTTAATATGGGAAAAATATCAGGCGGAGTATGGATTTTCACGATGAGAGTTTATGTGCCTTGGATATAAAAATATCATAGATTAGGTTGCGAGCATGGTTTTTCTCACCTTATCTAGCCAAAGACGAGTCGGTTTTAAAAGTCTCATCACAAGGAAACAAATTATATTCAAGGAGGAATCGAATGTAGTAAGACTTGAAAATTACAGCTGGGTTAGTTGGTAGAAGAAGGAAATCGGGATCTCTCAAGAAAACAGGATTCTGAGAAGCTAGTTTGGCGATTTGGAATATGTGGTCATTTCATGGTAAATCCTCGGTTAATGATATGCCTACAACCACCGATCACATACACTTCTTTCATGAGCTCCAAAAATTGGGAGAGTTTGATTTGAAAGTTTTAATGCACCCATGGTATAGTCCAGGTATAGGACCTTCTGAGACTTGTTTCGATCTTTTCACTTATTAATGAATTATTATGCCCAAGTCCGACCAATCCCCTTCGCTTCCTGATACGGCTCTTCGATCTAGTTCCCGGGCTAAACCGTCCCACTACCTACTATACCCAGTTTAATTAAGCTGGCTTAAAAAATAAGGGAAAACTATTGCATCAAATTTGCAACCTGAAACCTGATTCTGTTCGTTGATTCGACTAGGCTATAACCTATCAAAAATAAACAAGGAAACAAATTGGTTATTACAAATAGTTCTGCATATGGATAATGCCAGACCTCGATTTGTGGTGTGGGCCATCGTAAAAAAGAAGAGACACATTTTCCAATTAACTGTCACCATCAAAGACAACGTTTTACATTCATTCCACCCACCCAGTACCTAACTGTCACAAACAAGCGAATTTTCTTCATTTAATTTCAAATAAAAGACAAAATTTTACGACATGCCATCTGGCCAATTTGGCTGTATTCAATACACTTATATTTTACAATTCAAATTCCCCCGTCCAAATTTTTGTGTTCTTTTCTTCTTCTTTATTAACATAGGCACAATTTAAAAGCATAAAACAGGTACTGGAGGACATAATAATTATAAAGAGAGAGAAGCACGTTTTAGAACTTATTTAAAAGGTAATGAGAAAAGATGATGCCAGACAGACAACTCAATAGTGGGGGGTGTAATAATTTTTAAGGATCAGGACATATATCTCATCTTTTTTTCAGCATTCTTTTGTGGCTCACGGTAAGAATTACAATTGAATTCAAACGTGTATTTTTTGGCGTGGATTCTTCGAATGGAATGAATAATTTAAGGGTATTAAAGATTATAGAGGGTGAAGGAGGATTCAACTTTTACATTATTACAGAAAATTTTACGTTTATAGCATTAAAAATGGTTTAGTTTGGAAGTCGTAGCATAAATTTATCTTTATTTTCAGGTTAAAACGATTTTTTTGGAGGTAGATGCCCTTAAAATTGATCCCAAGGCCCAATGCTGTCCGAGGTCATTGGACTACGAAAATCAAATAAATCATCTGGTAGAACGTGAAGGCAAGCTCAGCAATGTACAATATTTAACTTTCAGGAGATCCATGGGGCATTTAGGAGCAATTCTGTAACAAAGGTGAAAGAGCACTAACCTGAACACCTGGCAACAGGCTGGAATTAAGTCCTAAAAAACGTTTAATAGTCCCGCAATCTCAACAGAAGCCTCTAGAGGGACAAGTTTAACGCCAAAGACTTAGGTAAACGTAACATGGACTTCGGTATCGGAGCATGGGACGTCAGAACGCCACGTTTGGAATTAACTAGCGCATCAACTACATTATGAATCTAGATACCCACAGTATTCCCTTGTAAAAACTTAAGTAGAGACTTTGAAGTAGAAATTATCGTACACAAGAACTTTAAATTGGAGCTTATGGAATTTAGGCCGGTAAGTAACAGCCGTTAGTTTTATCGGGAACTTACACAAATCACAACAGAATTATCATCAGACATGAAATTTTTAATAGGGTCATGAATAACTAGATTGGATAAGAAAGCCTCGGTCTTATAGAGAAGCATAGCTTGCATCATGCATAATTGCAATGACCGTAGACTCGCACATATAAAATTGCAATGGCCCTAGACTCATTGACTTCGCAAGCTCACCTAACACTTTCTTCCATTGGTCTATATACTGCTCTGATATTCCACATTACAAATTTTATATGGAATTTCCTTAAATCATTAGTCCTGAGTCCTGAGAGAATTTCCTCAAATCATTAAACCTGAGGCTACGGTTTTGAGGCTGGCTTCCATAACAAGAACTGTTAGTAGGTAGGAAGACGGTTGAGTGTGAGGACTAGGTAATGACCAACTGAAATCAAATGAAATTAGATCAAATTGAAAGTGACGTAATCAGATCATTTATGATTTCGGATGGCATCTATTCATGCATTAATGCAGTTGGGTATGTAATCCAGAACGATTGGCCATTAGGGCCTGCCCTAATTCTCCCAAAGACGTTAAGCTCTCGCACGCCTAATTCTTCTGAACTGCCGTGGATCCTTAGACCCGAAAAAGCGGGGCTTGAAAAGCATGAAAGGGAAGCGAAAAGGATGAAAATGTTAGAGGGTCAAAATACTGGCCTTCACTTCAACTAGAGTCCTAAAATAAGCTCGCCCATGGAAAATGGAAAAATTCAAGAAGACCTTCACCCATTATGTCGATTTTAAAGAGAGCGAAATGTAGGAAATTTTGAATTTAAAAAGAGAAGAGTTGGACATATTTTACTAATACAAAATTATTAAAAAAATCAAAACAAAGCTTTGCGGAAGAAACGACTACTGAAAAATGTCATCAAATTTTGTAAACAAAAACACGCAATTATGAGAGCTATTCGAACAACGCATGGCATCGCATCACCTGAAAATAGGTGAAAAGGGGAATATTAATTACAAAGTGAACGACTTTTGAATAAATGAAAAAATATTCAGATGAATGAAATCGGGAATGTGGGCTATTATTTGTAATTAAGTGCACATTAGAAACCCAAGCAGAGAATGTCAACCTTTTGAGTTGCCCATTTCAGGTTAACTGTGCAATTTATCACGAGCGATGTCTGAGCGATAAACTGTATGAACTGGGCAGTTTTGAACTATTTTCACTCATCCCTTAGACCTGAGCTTCTGGGGCCTCTTTTGCTCCGATAAACTGCGCAGGTCACACAATTTATCGTTCAGTTCACTCTGTTCCGTCTGTTTTCCATTATTAAAAAGTGTTCCCAAACATAACTGACGAGACTGAGCAAAAAATCAGTACAACGAACTGACGAGCGCACACACTTTCTGTTCAGCTTGTACAGTTTTTTACACAGTTCAACTGCGCAGTTAAAACTGAGAGTATTTGGCCGCTTTAGTCCAGTAACTCAGGATTTTTACCTACAAAAACTATTAACAGCAAATCAAAGTATGTAAAATATCGGAAATTTTACGTAGAATTCAATAAAATATTTTTAAAATAAAAGACACGCATGCGTCCTTTTTCAAAGTTGGTCGAATAAGAGTGTTTTCGCAGATTCGCAAAATATTGCAAAGGACCCAGAACTTTTTCTATAGTAAATGACTTTCGACTAATTTGCTTGAAATTTTGCAGTTTGATAGTTCGCAACATGTAGATCAAAAGTCTCAATGTGCAATCCAAAAGAGGGATTTCCACGTAGGCTCCTTATGAAATCCCCATGTACCAAATGGAGGGCATTCCGAAAAAGGACTTTACCCTAAGTTTTGAACACCACACAAAAAAATCAGCGATACTGAAGTGAGGTATGCCTCATCAGCTTCTCATAAAAGCTCTATGAGCCAAACCGCATTAAAAATAAAATGGCGCAATCGCAACATCCGCCATACGTAATCGGAAAGCTTTTCAAAAATCTATAAAGTAATATCTACGCTTAATCTTTAGTTTTACTCATACAAAGCTTTATTTTTTGTTGTTTTTATTGCTTCATATTTCAAGTAATTATATCGAGGACAGTGAACGGTGCTAGTTAGCATACTCAATAGGCCGGCTCTGGTTTGATTTCAGAGGTCAAGCAGCATTGGACCCGGTTAGTACTCAGTTGGGGGACCTCATTGGCAAAATAACACTGGCGATTAAAAATATATAGTTTTCGATCCACAACGATATTCTTAAATTTTTTAGCCTCTTTTTTTCCACTCGGGGTCGGGTAGCAATGAATTTTCTTCAGAGGAGCCAAATGGGGCATTCTTCATGACAATGCGCGAATGAGACAACGCGTTATATGCCCCATATAACATTTTATCGGTTATCTACCCACGTGCCACCCACAATAATTATGCTCTGCCGCCCCTAAATCATGGGCCTTAAAACTGTCGTGTATAGCCGAAATATTAGAATTGAGGCGCCAGGTTTTGCCAACAAATTGACCTTGGCGGTTACTCTCTTAATTGGGGGTTTCCTTTTTTGCCAGTTAGATCTTCTAGATTTTCTGTAAACTTCCTTTAAACTTGGTTATAATTTAAGCTCGTACAATTAAACCGAGCATAAAATATTGAATTAAAAACAGCAAATTAAAAATTAGTAAAAACTTAAACGAAGAAAAAATGGTCGCGATATTTCCTTAAAAACTTTTCCAGTTCTTATCAACCTTTCGCCCAGGCCACTTGAATTCAAAACAAAAAACTTTTTAAGTACCATCTCAACTAAAAAACAATTTAGAATTTCAAAACTACGTACTGAATACTGAGTGCCAGCTTTACCAGAGTGCAGCTTAAAACAGCCTTGAATCGCCATCGCACAATCCTCTGCACTCAATGTTCAAGGATGCAACCCAGTATCCACCCGCACTCTCTCTCTCTCTCTCTCTCTGTATAAAAGCCAATACTCAAAGTGGAAGATTACCGATTTTAGAGGTCCTTCAAAAAAAACCGTCCACTGCTGCACTAGATTGGTTTAGTCTGGCATACAACAAAGGTCCTTCGGTCTGGGATATTTACAATAGCCTCTGTAGGCACTATAATGAAATTCAAACGACGTTAATAGCTAGACGTTAGTAAATAAAGGCATTGTTGACCCATTTCACAACTCACTGACCGCATCGTACGTGTGCTCCTATGCATTTTTAAAATCGCCGTAATGCACTTATGATATACATATATGGCTATCATGATGCCGGTCAGATAGAAGCCATTTGACGAAGACGGTGTATGTAATGAATGATTATAATTAGCATGATTGCGGAATGGCTTTTGCGGGTAATTGCATGACTGTAAATGTCAGATTAGAAAATTTAATTAGAGTACATCGATGTTATATAAAGCGATTTGCTCGTATGACAAAGGGAATCCCTTCCCAAGGCCGGCCAGGATTACACGAGCTGAAATTCACTAAATTAGATCGACAAGGGCATCGTTCCAGGCACCACATGCCTAGCAGATATATTTAGTATGCTGTGTTGGTGCGGATATTTTCAATTACACTATTTGTGAAAATTTTCCTTATTATTTGCCATACACACCCCCGGGCAGAAAAAACAAACATCTATATCGGAGAGATCCACCCTCTATTTTTATTAGCATCATGGAATTTCCTTGCGACTTTCATATTCAGCACAAAAAAAATGATTCCTTGTAATTCTGCGCTTCTCCCCTTTCATCCCTTCTGGAAAAAGTTTAGTATTCAGAACACATGTAAATTATTCGAGATTGTGGCGCAAAAAAAATCAGTTTTCCTTCCGTTTTCCTTCGTTTACCATCTCCTTAAAAGAAAACACTTTCACGTCTATTCACTCCTTATGTTGGTGCGAGAGCTCACCTGGAGTTTTTTCCTTATCCTTGTTGCTGGGCTTCAGTTTCCTTTCAATATTCAAGTGGGTTACTGCTGATATGAACGTTTTTTCTTCCTCATTTTTTTGCTTCATAGAAAATTGAAAATTGTTTGCGATCATAAAATATTCATTAACAAAACCGCATGGTTTGGAATGTTGAAGAAGATACAAATCGATGTGCGATGTCTTTTTATTTCTTGTTTTTTTTTGTTCATTTATTAATGGAAAATTTTGCATGGGAAAAACCTGCTCGTAATGCAGAATCATGCCAGGCCCGTAAACATCAACGAGGATTTTCAATTTTTCGAATCATGTTTTACCTTCAACCGTTTTACTTGTATGCAAAATAAGAGCCTTCAAAGTCATGCACGAAATCATTATTTCCTCATACCTCAAAGCACAGCATTATTATTGAATTTTGAGGAAAAATGCTCTTAGTAAATTTGAAATTCGAATTATCTCGGATTTCGAAATTTTACACAAAGTGAACGATAAGTCCATTATCGTAATCCCAATCTTGAATTTCAATCGGGATAATCTCAGTTGATGTTTATAACAAAATCTGGACTTTTTATTATCCTCTTTGGTGTTCACCATAGAGAGAGAGAGAGTGTAAAGGATATTATTTGACTTTGTTTCTAGGAGGTATACTGTCCTTACCGACAATGAATCAATTGAAGATGGCGTTATACACAAATATTTCCAGCTTTCGATTGCAGATGTCGTGGTATGAAATTTTTTGTGAAGTTTTCATCTATTACTGAGTTTCCATAAGAGTTGAACCAGGCTGAACCCGAGTTATACGTCATGGGAACAGACACAGGTAAGAGTTTTCGTTAAATAGTTTCAACTCTGCTCAACTCAACGAAAATAGGTAGGTTGAATTGAAATCATTAAGCTGAAGTGTCATTTCAACTCAACCACAACTCAGCTAGACTCCCATGGAAACTTGGTAAATTTCAAGCTAACCAGTAATAGATTTAGGATAATAAAATCGAATTAAGGAAGCCTCCCACAATCTTTAAATGATCACCATATTGGACAATTATTGGGACGTATTTAATGCCTAAAATAACATACATCCACACTCAAATTGCCCCGCTTTGCGCAATGGTACAATATCTCTAATCTTAAGAAAGTAAGAGAAATGGAAGAATGATAGAAGGAGATAAAACTTCGTCACAGTTGCTACTCTGAACTGGCTGTCGGCAACCAGGGTGCGTGGCCTCTTTTAAGACCAAAATCCACTTACTTGGCAAAGGCGTTCTTCTTTTAACAGATCTATAATCCTTAAAACACTGCTGGCAAAAGTGTCGCTTTAACGGCAAAAAAGCTTCCAACGGCTAAGAGCATTCGATTTTCTTTCTAATAAATTAGACTCGCGAATTGTTATGAAGGGATCACTAATAAGAAAGTGTCCTTGTATCAAAGATTCCATATCTTCAGGGTCATCTCACCTTGCTCCTAGAGGAAGCGAGTTTAGACATATCTCTATGCCTGTACGTAAAGTTGAAGGCAAGAATTCCACCCTTTACAATGGTGCTTAAAGGACCTCACAACCGCCTCCCAAATGGCCTCAAAATGGGGTGAATATGGTGGAATAGGTGAAACTGGAGTTTCAGTTGATGTTTTTCATTGCCAACACATCGACTATTGTAGAGCTCCTTAGGGGGTTTTAAGTCTCCGCTGACACATATGAAACTGGTTCCTCTATCAGTACAGATTTAGGGAGCAAATTCCTTGCTTTGATACAAAGCGCTTGAAGGCAGCTAAGAAATTGTACTCATCGATGATACTGCTTCTAAGCGCACAGCTTTAGTGCAAAGATATACGAGCACTGCTATGTATCCTTTAGAGGACCGATATCCTCTTCTAGGCTAGTCGGTGAGGCATTTTCATTTGGGTTTTGGCTCATAAGCGAGATTATTGTTATAATCGCTTCGATATAGCGTTTAGTTAACCACCCTAAGTTCTAATTCTCTAGAACAGAAGCCTAGTTAGAAGTCGGCAGGTGCAGCTGTGATTTTCCAAAGTATTCAAACCACATCATTTTCAACAACAACATATATGTAAAGGGCTACAAATTCAAATCAGCCAAATCGATTCATTACTTTTTGAGCAATTTTAACGATCTATTCTTTTTTTTTTAATATTAATTAACAATGGTGCCATTTTTTGTAAGATCGATTTATAATTGGGAAATTCACTTAGAAAATTCAAAAACCTATTGAAAAATGAAATACCGTTGGAATTTTTGAAAAATCGCAAATTTGATGGATTTTATGGTGTTTCAGTTGCATTTCAGTTTCTTCGCCAATTGCGAGAACATGATTCTTCTTCTTCTGCTACTTTAATCCCTCGTAGGACATAACGATGGCTTAACTTGCAACCCGGCCAACTCCATTTTTGACCCAAAATCATGTTTTGGAGTGGTTGAATGCGAGTAGTCTTCACCTACAATAAGCAAAATAAAAGAACTCGTTAGCATATATAATTATGCAGAAAACCGTGTGCACGTAAATAAGATGACTCCCAACTCAGTACATAGCAACACTGAAAAGTGGCTTTCCTGCAAAATTTCATAAAACGGAGTTAGCCGGTTTGCAGGTTAAGCCATCGATAACACGGAAACATTGTTTGCCAATTCAAATATTTTTATGGGAGTGGGTGCCTAAACTTCAACCCTACGGGCTTAAAACTGAGTAGTACTGATAGTAATTTAACCGTTTTTAACCGGCCTAGCTGATCTAACTCAATTACTACATATACATGATGAGTTGAATAGTTGAGTTGATTCCCAGAGAAAAGTGAATACGGTATGGTGCGATTGATGGTACATGCGGCTATCAAGTAAATTCCACTACTCAGGTACTGAACTCGCGACTATATGAATAATTTCAGCTCAACCCAGATAGCAGAGCGGAGTCGAGTTCAATCAACCCTAACTCAATTCGACTCGCGTCTACATGCAGTTGGACTCTTTGGAAATTTGTTTAACATTTGAATCAATTACTTTAAAAACCAATATTTGTCACATTTTTCAGGAAATTCGTTTTATATTTAAATTGCCATCTATCTGTCTACGCTATGCTGTCTATGCTGTCTACCCACAAGTACGTGCTAAACAAACATATGTTCGGGTTCTATAGAGATACGTGGATATTAATAAAATGTGGATTGTTGCAGAAACAATATTTTTTGTACTTCTTGTAAAGTTAGTTTTGTGTGACTAATGTTGTTTTCTGAAATAATCGATTCATTTTTCCTAGTCATCGAACTCCTCGCTAACGAATTGCCCACGGTTACGATCACTTTCAAGCCAACTGTACGTTCGTTCCCCCAAAAAAACTTCCTTTTAAATAACTTCCATTAATTTATTTATATAATTCACTTAAAAACCGTTTATTTCCAATAAAAAACGGCACTACATTACTGCTTAAAATAAGAATTCACTGAATTTATATTTTTAAAACGCACAAATTTACGTAAAAATTTAATTTTCCTAAATGATTCATAAAAATCAATTTTTAAATACAAAAAAAAACAGTTCGCCATTTTCTATGATCACAAAAAAATCTCATTTAACTTTTACCCTATGCTCCTCCCCTTACTATGGAGGCCATGTTCCTTCCTGTTCCTTCCAACTTATAGAAATTCGGCGGCCATTAAAACTCACACTTTTTCAAGTACTGCTCTGTGGCCCTGTTGGTCGCGATGGAAAACATCATGGTGGAGGGAATTGATATAATTAGTCAGGACACATGTTTCAACTAATGTGTCTCGGCTTATGATCTCATCGCAGTTTGTTTGACATTTTAAGGTTTTTTTTTTTTGATTTTGTTTCGTTTTTGGTGAAAAGAATTTTGAAATAAAATTTGATTGGAGATTGATTCTGAATAAATAAGCGTAAAATATATTCTAAATCAAAAGGGATCAATAGGTAAATTAAGATTTAAAGTGAATAACAAAATAATGGTCATTAAGTACCTATTTAAAAATAAAATGTTTGGCTCTGCCTTAAGAATTTTTTTAAGCACTTTGCGTTTTTTTATTATTTATATAAACAGATAATCACTCGTTATTTGTCCTTTTACATACCTAATGTAATGAAGGATCGTCAATAGACTAAAGATGGACTAGTTTCTTTATATAATGTATGTTTTTTTTATAAATTTAGAAACATCTTTCGGGAAATATTTAGGGTGCTTTTATATTTTGGAGAACTCTAAGCTAACTTCTGGCGAAAAGATCTAATTGCAAATTTTCTTTTGTAGAGAATTTACAATTTCTAAAGCCTAGTATCTTGTTCATGCGGAATTCCGCTCTGTAGAGAATCCATATAACTAGTCTGAATTCCGCTTAGCTGGGAGACTTATGTAGACAATGTAGACCTGACAGTTGGACAATTTCAAATTAATTATTGCACTGTCCTTTATTGCGCTTCTGCGGTATTAAAACAAAATAAATAAGTTCAGAAAATTGCCTGCATATCGAGTAATTCTATTATTTGGAAAAAAGTAAATTGATAGAGAATTTTATCAAAAATGCATGTTCTGTACATATATCCTCGTACTTATAAATTGGACAATCATTTTAAATTAAAAGAAAGTAAAATAAATCAAGAGAAGATTTTATGTAAAAAACATAAATTATAATAAAATTATTTGTATTTGACGTGTTCATTTACTAATGTTGCACTTTTCAATCTCGTATGCCTTCGAAAAATAATAGTAAACGTCAAAATTTCCGCTCATGAAAATAGAAAATATATTTCTTGGGCTAAGTGTCCTGCGGAAAATGAAACGTGAAGTCTCCACTCAGAGAAAACGCCATCTTTCTTCTAGAGTACAAAGTTCATTTACGGGTCTGAATTCCGCACGAACAGGATACTAAACTTTATGGACGGAATTCAGACCGGCCTCTAACCTGAATTCCGCACACTTTTTGTACATGCATTTTAAAGGGGAGTCTGAATTCCGCACGAACAGGATACTAGGCTTAATTTAAAAATAAACAAAACTCAAATTTCACACTGCTTCCTAGATGTGTACAAAATATGTGTAGGGATCAAGCGTAACTTAATTTCGTAATTGCGTAACCAGAAGGAAAATACGAATATATCCCAAAGAGTTCTGGATGCACCATGATCTCCGAGTGTTGATTTTGTACATCCTCACCATCGTAGACCTGTTTATGATATCGCAACTTACCCAAGATGCATCGAAATGAAAACGGAAAATGTATGCAGTAATCCTTAGTAGTTTGGAAAGAGAGCAATAGTAGTTGAGTAGATCCCAAGCGCTTTTGATTTCAGCTTTGTGTACCTACCATATTTAAGGTGCGTACTTCTCGAAGTGCTTCTGGGCTAGGTGTTTCCGCTGTGTCTGGATTCTGGAATAAAAATCTGGGCCTGTTCCACCATAATATGTAGTTGCTATTTTAGCTCAACCCCGAAATGCGCAATAGTCTTTAAGATAGTTTGTTGTATCACCGAAACTCATTTGGAGAACAAAAACTTTCCAGCAGCTAACGTGTTACCTTATACATGCCAACCCAACAGTAGAGTCAGCCTTAATTTATTGACCTGGATCCTTTTCACTCTGTTCATACCAATGTTACCTCGCAGGACTTATTGTATCTAGATCAATTTTTGTGTCAACTCATAAATCATTGCAGAACTCTATGCTGAATCGACTGTTCCATTGTGCTGGTTACATTAGTCGTGCTATGTCACCATGGAGTTGCCCTTCACGTTCATTTATGTCTTTTTTGTTTAGCAACTTGATTGATCAGATGCAGATTGATTTAGTTTTCTATACGTCTCCTTCATCATGATTTTATTGTAGACGTCTACAGTAATCAACTTGGTCAGAAAATTCTCATTTTCCTTACGTCTCAGATCTGATCTTTAGCGAAATCCATCTAAAGCAACTGCATTCGATTGTATTCGTATCCTTGACATATCCCGAGTAAAAACAAGGCTCGCCCTTCTTATCCTGAAACAGGCACGCACGGGAGTAAAATTGGAGCTTTATGACCCCCAAAATAGGCATGTCGCGCCTGAATAAAAATTCGACTTTTCCAATTGCAGTTCGCTACAGGCATGTACCAATAAAAGAGTCATGGTACGCTCACATTTGTTGAGGGAGTAAAATTGGAGCTTTAAAACAATGTACGGAGGACAATAGGACGAAGAAAATGGACAATTATCTTGGTGACCATAACGGATGCCATTAGCTTACTCAGTAGAGAATTTATCGTTCGATTGCGTAGGTCAAGCAGCGTTGAACGTGGTTAGTACTTAGTTGGGGGACTGCTTGGAACGACATTTGCATTTGGAATGAAAACATTCATATACGCAACAGAGGCGGGCGCTTTTATACAGTTTCATGAGGGAGACATGCATACCCGTGTAGCAGTCCAATTGAATCCATTTTTTAATAAAACTCAAAAAACTTGTATAACAACAACTGGAAAGCAAAGAATGACTTTTGCAACCACAAAGAAGTTTTTCAATTGAAGGGAACAACACTTTGTCTAGATATATATGTATATACAGAGATGGGCTAGTGCCACGCCTATTATTCCATTCTGTTATCATTGCACTTTAAGAAGTTTCAACTTTCCTTTATGGCTTTGTCATCAGTCCCTTCTATTGGCTGGACAAAGTTTAAAAAGGCAATTTTTAAACTACTTAAATACCAATCGACCCCTGAAAATAATCTGCTTTGTGACTTCCATTTGATGGCCTAACTTTAGTCTAATCTTTTTTTTTTCTTCATTCTTTTTATTATTTGTTTTTAATCTTAAAACTTCAACATTGCAAATGATGACGTTGAAACCTAAGACGATAATTCTCCATCGCCACAAACTTATTTTAGAAGTCGATCTCTTCGGCTAACAAATAATTCTAGTCACCACTCCCTCGGAGATGACTTGGCAGTTGGCACTGTGAAAACTTTGCATCTTCTCCTTTTTGATAAAGTAAGATCCATTGACTTTGGACCCTTACTACAAATTACATTATATATAGATTCTGGGCTTATGAAAGACCTACCAGAAAGCCTCTTTACTTGGGAAAAGGGTCTCGATAGTAGTGTCCTTTTGGATTTGAAGTGCAAACTTCGTTGTGCGGTTGCAAAAGTTTTAATTTCCTTCACTCTGTTGTTGAAGTTCCAGCTGAAGGATATCATTGGTCTGTGTCTCTCTTTAAAGTCCTAAAGTGTGTCTCTGTGTAATGCTATGCCATTTCCAGAAGCTACCAGCGGCTACGAATGACACCCACAGGATTTTGGATTTGTTTGCTTTAAGTAGAATTGCAAATATAGATTTTGTATCTGCTAGAAGATAGAATGGATCCGATTTAAAATTACATCACTTGTCGTTTATTTAAGAGAAGGATAAGAAAAAATTTACCTAAGCATTAAATAAACAAAGCACCGATGGCATCTCCATCAGCCTAGACATTTTTGGGATTTATATTTAGAAAGCGTGTTTTTTTGGTGCATGAATTTTTAAAGAGTCGCTGACATTTTGATGGGAGTTTATTTAAAATGAATGGAGTTTGCAATAAAGAGAGAAAAGGTGGAATTTTTAATAAAGTCCTTTCACTTCACAAGAATACCTTGAAGAGTCATCTTATGTTCGCTTAAGGTGTACGTAGGTTGTAAGATTTTACACCCTTATAGCTTCAGTATGGACCCGGGGAAAGTTCAATGTCCGAGGTGCAGCTAACCCCCAAGGACATCTGGACCAGGGGATGAGCTCGGAGGATTATTTGTGGAGAAAGGTAGAAGTGGAGCTGAAACCCATTCCTCAAAAACCCTATGCAATGGGAGGCTCAAAGAGGTAGAAAAAGCCAACAAAATAGCTTACCCACCTCCGTGACGCAATACCGTAACCCGAAGAGAATTGGGTTTAGTAAGTAGAAAACTGACCCTACTGACTGCATGTGGATCCCAAGTGCTTAAGCTAAAATAGATGTAGCTTAGGCAAACAGAAGCAAGAGCCGTAAGAAAATTAAGTCCAGATTTTAAACCTGGTGACCATAAAGATATCCCAGCATATCCTCTGATCCACGACAACACTACCTTTTTTTTTTTTTTTTTTTTTTTTTTTTTTTTTTTTTTATGAAAAAACCAAGCTTAGGTGTAACCCTTTGTACTACCAGTCCGTCATGTCGTTCAGTTCATGGTGCAATGTCTAGTAGTACCTTGGTTTGAAGAATAGAGAAGATAAGAACTACTACCCACGGCCATTATCTTCTTTAAAACCTGACAAGGTCTTCAAAAAGTCTGACCCCTGATAGACCCGGAATCGCGCTCCACATTTATTACAAATGCCGCGTTACAACCGTACCACAGGGTACAGGGACTTAGGGAAACTCTAAAAAATTAAAGAAAGCGCATTACCAAAGTCCAATACTTCAAAATCACTACCGAAAACGGGAAGGTTCTTACCCAAGTAAAAATAAAAGATGGCCTTACAACGGGCGAACACGGACATTTGATGCAGATTCTTTTTTGTTGGTTCAAATTTGCCGTCGTATGCCCGTGTATGCAGCTCAGTACTTGGCCAATTAAATGTTTTGGTCTAGTTTGGCCGTCGTGAGCATGTATGTGCTTCCATTAAAAATGGTTAAAATCTCTACGGCCATCATATGCCTCTTAAAAACCAAGCGGCCCGTGTTCGCCCGTTTGAAGACCATCTCTTATTTTAACTCGGGTATGTAGTCCGCTTACCATTTAAATCTCTTTTTAAAATTCTCAAGTAATGCAGGGCTCCTCCCGACATATTGCAATCAGGCGGTTAATGCACACTGAAAAATTGGCGAAAAGAAGTTTAGCACAAAACAGGACCCACACACGGCACGTTGTCGTTTATATAATCCTAATTTTGGAAGCTGGTATGTTATTGTAAATCGGAATAGCACCTGGAGGCTCCTTGGACTAATAGATCGATCGCATATGTAGCCCTTAATAGACTTGAGGAATGAAATGCTTTCTCGACTATATAGACTCTAGGCCTCAGAAAGCTACAGAGTTGTCCTTCTTACTGCGGAAACACAATTCCCAATCCACACAGCGCCGGGCAACGGATAAGTGCGGATTGTGCATTTGCACTGGGCGGCACTCAGGAAGAGCGGCATTTGCGGAAGCGAACGAAAAATTTGTGCAATATAAATTATACATATGTCGCGCCGACGGCCGGCATAGGTGGCATCTCAATTTAAATAACGAAAAAATACGCGAAGCAAAGCAAGAAGTTTCATCGAAACGAAAGCCAGTGAGATAGCAAGAAGTCGCCATCAGTTTTGAGCTTGTCATCGCGGTTCTTATCATCGAAAACGAAGAAATGAAATTAAATTGATTAATAGAAGAGTAAATAGTAGTATAGCAACGGCGCTCCAAACACAGTGAAGTCAGGAGTGGTGGGCTCGGGTGTGAGCTTTATTCGCGACAAGAACCTGTGTGCTTTAGGTTCTGTGCTTTAGTCGTTAGCGCCATCTGTGTGAAATTAGTTGAACTTAACACTGATGTGTTAGTATGTCTGGAGTGTCTGTTGTGCTGAGGGCGTCTTGGGTAAGAATCGGCGGTCCTGGGTGAGGTCTTGTGGAAGAATTTGACCCAAGCTCCAATTCTTTCTTGACTGTACCTTGGATGAGCTTTCACGCTGGAGATCGAATCTGCAGTTCCATTTCGCCATTGTGGGTCTTATATGCAATCTTGTGGGGAAATATATTTTCGCCCTGGGATCTTGGTTGGCATCTAAACTGAAATTTTCATTTCAACTTTATAAACCAAGTAGATCAAATTAGGTAGACCAGGCTCCTCAGGTAGACAGCTTTGCATGGTTTGTCTGGTCTATTTGGTCTGGCATGCCAGATGTATTTTACTATGAAACATTAAAATTGGACAGCTAGACAGCCATGCAGCCCCCCAAAATAAACAAGATGAATGGCTTAGACGCAACCATTATGGATTCAGATGGAGTGATGGATACATTTCTAACAGCAAAATAAGCGAAGAGTTAAGGAAATATTTGGAGAAGAACTGGACCTCTATGATGTGGAACAGGAGGGATTAGCTTGCATAATACACCAAGGTCTATGCAGTATGATGCAAATGACTCAAAGCCCTGCCTTATTTGCGCAAACAAAATTCTATAGAAGTTGGACAAAAGTTTGTATCCTACCACGCTTACTTAATACTACAAAAACTAGGACATGTTCAATTTGATTAGAGTGTCTTCCATCCGATGACATCCATGTCAATACCATGTGCTAGCTATTGTTTAACCAGTTGACGATAACCATATCAGCCGTTCTGATCTGATTATTGTTTGACTTTTCGTGCAACAAAAACAGTTGCCAGCGTAGGCCTTATCATATATCTATATATGTTTCATGACGTATTTAAGGACCTTACCATTTCATTATCTATAAAAAAGCCCTCAGCAAATATTCAGTGCAACCAACGTTTTCGGAGTTACATATACCAAAAAAAGGGGAATTTCACCCTCCTTTTCATGATGGCGGACCAATAACCCCCACAGACCATTAAAACTCAATTATAAACTCACACTCTGGCAGAAAAATCCCTGAAATGCAATTGCTATTAAATTTTAATGTGAGGGGTGTAGAGTATATTACATTTCACATAAACCATTAAACCCCCAGTGAAAAAGTTTGAAAGCTGGAATTTGATTACGACAAAGCCATGAAGGTCCTTCTCTGTTTGGTAATAAAAAGAGTGGGGGTGAAAGTTACACCAACTGCTACTAAATATAGTCGAAATCTGATTATGTCTGAAAGAAAAGATACAATAGCCAAAAAAATATGGGGGTGGTTGGTGTACAAGTTCCCACGTCCATAAATAATTCCGGGGCAGCATTTAGTCCTCGAACCCCATACACATATATCCTGTATCCTGTGCTGACACTAATTCCATTCGATAACTGAGTCACTCGTTATTTTTGTTGCATGCTAATCGGCATTTGCTTATCCTGGGATGAATGTTGTACCATTTATTATCCACACAGTTGTCTCTGGCTGTGCCAGAATAATTTACCGGTCGGATTTGTTACTGTCTTATTTTACTTTTTTTTACCACTCACCCCCCGAGGCGACCACACTACGCCATGAAAATGTGGCCTCCACTTGCCCGCCCCACTGATCCTGTTTTTCCAGCTTGTAGTGTCTATAGCCTGAAGGATATTGTAAATCTGCAATTCGTGTGATTTTCGCAGGCACAGAAAAAACCTTACGCAGGCCGAGCACGATTTAATTCATTTCGATAAGTTTACCGAAGATTTGCCGCTGAGCTCTTCCTTTTTGTTTTGTTATCCTTATCTCCTGTGTGCTTTCGGCTGTTGAGGATTTAGAATGCCCATGGTGTGCCGCAATTTGAATGAGATTCAGGCTGGTCGGAAAATGGCTCTAGGGCACTTCCCTATTACATATGCCAGTGGAGACTCAACATGTGTTCTGTGTGGGGATATACGGGGGCACAATAATAGAATTTGCTTGTGGAAGGGGAAAATAGTTTTAATGGAGGAGTTTGAGTAGATTTGTAATGGCATTGTTATGGCATATTGTGAAGGCTTGTGGATTTCGTGATATGTGATAAGTTTTACCAATTTCTATATATAGTATGTTTAGGTAGGAATGAAAGCTGTTTTGTGGAATTCTAAACTATAGGTTTCAGGAAAGGCCCTGTCCTGGAAGAAGTGTGAAGCTCGATGAAGAGGTGCTGCAAACTCTAGTGGAAGAAAACCCTGTGCAACCTTTGACGAACTACTGGAGAAGCTGGAATTTGGTCATTCAACCGATCAATGCGTCCCTTACCAATTTTCACGTCACAGGAATGAACTATTCAACGATTTTAAGTGCAGAAGACAACGGATATACAAAGGAAACATACCGGAGTCCTGAACTAAGGCAGGTCGTAACCAGCATAAGGCGATGCTATACCAAAAAGTATACTGAGAGAAGCTAAAGCGGCTTAGCCAGCGAGTCATTTTGAATCTTTGGTTTCATGACAAAAAGTGTTCAAACACTTCTTTATGCAGACTTTTATTGAGATCACAAAGTCGTCTTCTCTGATTGAAAGAATGGAAAGTTTTACATAACCAAGTTTTACATAATATGCTGACAGGCGATTGCAGGGGAAATGGCGAAGAGTGGCTGTAAAGAGGAAAAGCAAGAAAGAAAGAATGTTATCTAGCGTGGGACAAGTGAAAAGATAAAGGTCATTGCCACCACTGTATGGAATTGAACCGCTAACCTCTGGAATGTCAGTCAAACGCTTTAACTCCAAAGATACCAAGTCCAATTCCCTAATATAGCTATATTTTCTCTAAAATACCGCAGTCACCACTTGTACCTTAATAGTCCAAATACCCAAAATCCCTCCCCTTTGAACAGGTTCAACAATTTATCTAGTAACAAGCAGTTTGTCTAGTAAATAACAAAGAACCCATCATAGGCTGTAACTAAAGGGGCAGTATTCTGTAGTGAAACAACCAACATTCTGACATCGTTGTTGCTGCAAACCAATTATTTTCTGTCTACAAGACGGCACAAGAGAAAAACCAACAGATATGGAGCTCCAGTATTCAGTATGTTTCATCAGAGTTCGATCCTCAGGGGTCCTCTTCACCCAGCTGGTCCCAGTTGTCGAGTCCCCAATAGTCGATTCAGAACTGAAAATACAGTTGCTGTATATCTGTCTGGCTACATCGGCCGCCATTTTATTGACTTTGAAGCACTGAAACACACCCGGGACCAAAGCGAGATAATATCCAACTAATGAGCTTGCCAGTTCCAAACTAATTAAACGAGACCTTATTACTTTGATTACTATTTGCTGTCAGAGACCATGAAAATTCGCTTATTAGCATAGATGCCTACCAGCTGAGCAAACACATCTGCTCAAAAGGCATTAGCCAACTAACTGCTATATTAAAACTGGGACATTCAGACCATATAAACGCACTTACTCTGGCCTCTGCCTTGGAGTCATTGAAAAACCATACAAATACCCCTGCGGTATCCCAAGGAAAACTCAGGATGGGCGTTCTAGTATATTCACTTTACAGAGGTCTTTTAAACAATCCAATTGGCTGATTTTCTCTCCTGAACTTTTTTCTCCGCTGACGATGACAACGTACCCCTTGGCATACGACATCAGAAGGCAACTACTATTGCACGATTTCAAACCAGCCCAGTGGGAAAAATTAGGAGCGCTGCACAGGGGAGTGCACTTGGAGCACTCTCAAGGGAGCTTTCCTGGAGTTTTCATAAATTTTATAGAAAAAAAGAAAACGGGCAATTATTTTCATGCTCATAAAATGTGACATTAGCATACTCAATAGCCCGGCTCTCGTTCGATACGGAGGACAAGCAGCTTTAGAAGTGGACAGAATTTAGTTGGAGGACTGCATTGGTAAAGCCACTCTCGAGCTTGGAAAGAAAAAGGCTATTGCAAAAGATAAACAAAATAAAAGCTTTTCGATACCGGATCACATACCCACAGGCGCCCATGAATATTTCTTTTTTAAAAAGCTTTTTTATAATGCTCCAACAACGCCTTTTTGGGAGCATAAAAATGTATGCTCCCTCGCAATGACATACAATGTTAAAAATAATATGGAACTGGTATGGCAACGGGAACACTGTAAGCTCCTTTTGGTGCGTTCCAAAATGGCTCTTGGAGCACTCCATTTCCCGCTGGGAGACGTCAGAATCTCAAGAAATCCATGTTTGTGTTATGTTTATTTTCTCGTTTTTAGTACAGCTTATGATTTAAAATAAAACCATTTAACTACAGACGTTTTTGGATTTTACCTTTTACAAAATTCTGGTGAAGTGATTTGTTATGCACACCATATTGCCAGCCATTTTGAATTTTCTAATTTTGACCACAAATTCATTATGTATTTCCGACCTTAAGCACCCCCAAATGGCGATTTTTAGTAAACTCGAATCGTAATTGCCAAAATCGTACCGTTATATTTGTGGCGCCATTTTAAATTTTCATATTTTGATCACAGAATCGTCACTTGTGCCCTTAAAACCACCCCCGATAACGATTTTCAATGGATACAGAAGACATTTGCAACATTCATCCGCCATATTGGCACAGCCATTTTGAATTTTTAAATGTTGACTACAGAATCATCACTCTCGATACCGATTTTCAATGGAATCGGAAAACAATTGCAAAATTCGTGCGGGATCTTGGAACCAGCTTGGTTTTTTTTACAAAATTGACAGATTGCATTGTCACAGGAACTCAATATGTGTGCAAAGTTTCATAAGAAATAGGCTAACGAATCAAGCCAAAGCTCACTCAGGCCAAATAAAATGATGATGATGAACACAGAGTCATGGAACACCCCAAAAAAAATAATGGACATGAAGAAGATCTAAGAACCTTTGTGTATAAGATATTAGAAACTTCAAGTTAGGCACTGACAAACCTGAAGGAACATTTGCAGGAAGCCAAGGCCAATAGAGCGATGGGTAGATATTGATGATTTGCTAGGGCACAATCTGGGTACCAAATCAAGTGTTTCAGTGGTTACCACAACGATAATACCCTGGAAGAAGAAAACTATTAAAATTTAATGACTGCATGTCTTTTGAGCCACATGGGCTGCTTTTGTCATGCACTGTCATTAAGATAATTTCAAAAATATGTACGTAATATTGGAAATAAAGTTAGGTACTCTAGCATATAATAAAAAAGAACACTAAATCTTATTCCTGACCGGTATCATTCACCACAATCCTCAATCTAGGATTCTGCATAGACCCGAAAAATTTATTGATTTTCTTTAACCCGAACGAAAAAGGATAAAATGAAAAACATGAAACATAAACAAGGACATCAGGACATCCAATAAATACAAAAATTCATTTGACAAAAATGGAATGCCATAGAAAATTGTTTCTAGCATGCAATGCACAAATATCAGGCCATCTTTAAAAACTTTAACAACTACTATTATTGAGTAGTTTCGTTCTGAGTGTAACATTGTGCAATAGCGTGAGTTTTAGTACAAAATGCACTGCACTATCTATGTTCACAATATACATGCTAAAGTTGTCCATTATTATGCAACCACAAATTTTTTGATATTGCATTTATTTTTTTGTAGGGAAATAATTGTATTGCATAAATAAGTCCATTTGACGAGTGCCGATTGGAATAATTAACCTCAAATAATCCTCTTTAATTATTCCGTCCGCAACAGTTCAAATTGCGAAAAGAGTGTTTGACTAAATTTCCGGATTAAATGCATTTTCCCTTGTTCAAATATTTATTTTTATCGCATATAATTATTGCGCCTCAAATTATGTAAATATTTTATTCAAATATCCAATATGACGAACATTTATCTATTAAGCCTAGATTTATCGAGAATCACGAATTGCTTCGGTCACCATGTGGTATATGCGAAATCTTAAGTAACACCCTATTAAATCTCTTAAGTGGATCTCTAGTTTATGCAAATGATTATTTCGATAACACTTCGATTGAGAATAACTCAATTACAATGGAAATCTGGTTTGGGTCCTTTAGAATTGCTAGGACATTGTAATTCATGAGGTTACAATATTCCAATACAATAAGTATAAGATTAATATTCATACAGGGTGGTCCTGATTGTGAAATGTGTCGTTGGATTATATGCTTTTAAGTAAATTTGCTTAGATTTGTGATGTGCCACATTATTAATTGTGTTTTTATTTTATGGAGGCGTTAACAAGGCCATATGAAGGCCAAAATGATTATTTTTTATGTGATTGCATAGTTTTATGTTGTAAACATGGCTATGTTGACTTGTACTTAGTTTTACATGAATTGTATTTGTTAAGATTATTTGTAATTATGCGTGCTTTAAGAAGTAATATGGACTGAAGTAGACTGTTACCATACACATAAAATTATACTTATAATTCATAGATGTTGTGAAGTTATACATACTACTCACAGTTCGACTCGACTGCATGTATGCAGGGGTGGTAGGAATAGAAAGAAAAGGGCAAACGCCCTTTTACTTTAGGGGGAAATCCACGCCCAAAAGATTTCATGTACATCTAAAAACTCGAATCGTTGGAGGTCCCTATCGGTCGCTAGCGACAAAGACACGTGGTCGAAGAGCCGCACGCTAGACTTTTCATACGTAAACTAAATATATTATGGGTGGAGTGAATAAAAACTAAGTGTAGGCTTAAAGTGAACATTCCTGCGTGGAGTGATCCGCTAAAAGTGAACACTCAATTTGGTGTGAATAAAAATTTTGTTAGAAATATAGAAACGCGTAAAAGGAAAGTTTATAAGAGTCGATCCACAATGAAAGCTTCAAGCTACAAGCTTCTTCATTCGAGGCCTGCAGCTTGAATCTGACAATTTTAATCATTGTATATAAATACTAAAATCCAATTTTTTGACTTTTTGAAGTCAAGCTTTCATTACGAATCGGCTTTAATACTCAATTTAAATATAACTTTCCTATCGCAATAGGTTCTTTATATTGCCTCATATTCAAATATTAAAGCCAAGTTTCCATGGAGATGAATACCTAAATTGTAAAGTTTTTTTTTTCATTAAATGTGGCGGTAAATGGACAAGATCAAGTTACAAGTATAGATGTTCAGTTATTGGGAGCTGTGCACGACAATATCCAGTATCTTAATGAAAATTCTGCGGGAGCCATTTCCCTTTTTTCGGCATCTTTTTCCCACTTCATCTTCGTGTAGCAATAATTTTTCCTCAGGGGGCTAAATAGGTGGGGCGTTCCTTATAACGAGACGCAAATGAGGCAAGGCGTTTGATGCCCTGAGTAGCCCTTATAAGGCAATTTACACTGGGTCCATGTTTCTAGACTCATAGATTCCCTATTTGCACTCCTCACCTTACTTCCTTTACAAAAACTGTGACTTTGGCAATCACTTTTCTCTCTACTACATTTCAGAGTTAAGCTATACCATGTTTCAACAGAAGTTCCTTTCTTTCACATAGAAAACCTACACCTTCCACCGGTACCTATTCCAAGCAGATGGCATCCAGTCAGACATCCAAATTTTGGGCATCCTGTCCTACGCCGCGCCAATCCTTCAGCCAGTTCGGCCTATCTCGCTGACCTAGCCCATATACCATATCATAACACAAGACTTTTAGAGCACGCTACTTTTATTATAAAGACTAAATGTTCTATCCGAAGAATCTTTATTTTTTACACGATCTCTGTTCCGAGGTGGACCTCCTGACGGGCCATTGTTTACTCAATTATCATCTTAGCTAGATTGGAAGATTGAGTCTCCTCCATCGCGATCTCCCTGCTCCCAAAGATAATTGGGATAAGAACCCCGCGTAATTATAGAATCTTGAATTCGAATGACTTTCTTCTCCAACATTGCTTAGAAAACGGTTAGTTTTTTGCCCAACACCCAATCCTCGGTTCAATATATGCCAATCCATGGTCTTATGTAGCAGAAATTTCATGGTTCCATGCTTAAATCTCATGTGTAGAGTCGTCACAAACCATAATAGACTTTATTGGCTTTAAACACCGTGTTCGAATTTCTGACTCCATGCTGTGTTGTGTTGTACTTTGGTTAACTCGAGGTAGAAGAAAGGCCTTCACCTTAAACTATAAGCAGAAGAACCGACGGACAGTAAGTAACCATAACATCGATACCTCATGGGAGCAAATGATGGGGTCACGTGCACAGGCAACTCAACGCCTATTCAAGTAAATTTATCATTAAAAACACCCATTGTATAAAGCAAAGTTAAACCCATTAGCATGATTTTCAAAACTTCCTGCTTAACTCTATTTTTCTTCAAAACACACTACTAATTAGCCTACACTTATAATTAATTTCAAAAAACAACATTTTATTACCTTCAAAAATATGTACAACACATTTCCCTACTGTAATTTATTACCTTAAAAACAAACCCACAAAATTTGCAATGTAAAAAATATCTAAAATATCTAAAACGACCCACCCCCTTTAAAATATTTGCGGCAGAACTGCGATAATTATAATTACAGGTAAATAAAGGATTTGCTAAAAATAAAATAACAGAAGGTAATAAAACTTTATGGGTACTTAATTTATATGACCTCTTCAAACAACAGTAAAGGGAGGTAATATTCCTTGGAAGAGATGACTCACAAAGAAAAATTGAGCATTATTTTTTATTGGGGGCTCAGGTAAGTGTAGCAAAAGACATTTTTTCCTTGAATATAAAAATCATAACTACAATTTAGCTAGAATGAATTTTGTTTAATTTTCTTGCAGAACTCAGTATTTTACCTGGGTAGTGAAAGGATTTTTGTCTTTTTAAGGAAAAAATTGTTGCATGCAGAGTTTTATTACGCAATACCTCCCTAATATGATACCCAAATACATGTTTGAAAGGTTATACAATTTCTACTTAACTGCATTTGCTCTAATCCCATTTATTGTAGTGAAAATTTAAAGTTCTTAAATTCTGAAAAGATTTTTTCCTTATACCAAAAAAAACCCCTTTCACAATTACCGCACCTCAATTTACAATAAATCTGTCAAAAACGGTGAGTTTAATATTCCGACAAAAAAAGGGATGAAATTCACTTTTGGAGAATAGAACAATAAAAAATAATTCTCCCAAGACTTACCCCCAACCCAAAAAATGTCATCAGAAATTTTCGGAAGCTTTCCTTTTGTTTATAGGTAATTGAGTGAATCTTCCTGGGTGTGGGTCTGGTTGTGTTATCCTTGCTAGCAAAGGTTTTTCCCTAGTCCATCGACCCACCACCCACTACAACAAAAGTCAACATGGTTTTGGTAATGGCTTTTCTCCGAATATATTGTGAATGGGTTTTGTGCTATTGTTGAGATAATTTTAAATTTCATTGGTATTGCATTATTTAATAACGTCCAGAGTCTAGACTTTTGTTAGATTATGAGATTATTGAATGATGATTCTTGGTATTCCTTTATTCTATTGTATGGAAATTTATAATTGGTTAAAAATTTAAGTTAGTTCTTAATAATGGCAATCTTTCAAGGCTCTTAAAGAACTCATCTAACTTGGTAGTCCTTGGTACTACCAGGTAGTGGCGTAATCTTTTGATGATTTTGAAGAGACTGGTAAGAAAAAATACAAAGAAGAATACACAAGCGATCACAAGAAAATTATTAAGAAGAAGAAACAGCACGATGATTGCTGTGAGAGAGAAGTATTATTACAAGGACAAGACTCATTTCAAGATTAATACCCTTTTCCCAGTATACCACCAACTATCGGACGAGTTGAGGAAACGGATTGGTAAGGCCTAATTACAATGAGAACAAGAAACTTTTACCAGGCATGAAACTTGATTCGAACCTACAGAAGTAAATAAGAATGGACATAATAGAGCTGCAGCAGCAAAAGCTAAATGGAAATAAACATTTGTTTCTTTCTAATCCATTTTTGTTTCATTCTCGTTAAATTTCCAGTTGGAACACTTTTGAATGTCAAAAGTTTCTTGCTCTCATTGTAATTGCGTCTTCATGCAAATTTTTCCCAGCCTCTCATGAAAATTTACGAACACTGCACGAAGGCAAGTCGGAATCGAGCTTTTGTCGTGCGGATTGCAGCTCATATGAACGCAGCCTTAGAGTTAACCACATAGAGGTACATTCCCAGATATCCGTGACCGATGCTTTCCGTATCAGTGGCTTCCGTGTTAAATTTTTCACTGCCATTCATACAGCACCGCCTTTTCCATATCAGTTCTCAAGCTTCAATGGCATGCATCTGTGATAACTTTTTAGTTTTTAAATTTGGACAATGATCTCAAAAATTTAGCGTAGAATATCTTGCTGCAATAGCACTGAAACATAGTTTTGAATGTATTTCAATTTTCCGTTGAATTTAAAAAATTTGAAATGAATTTTTCAGGTCCGGGATAAATTGCAAAATGTCGGTGGGGACATTGAGTTTTTCATGGACGCCTAAAGGGTACTGAGAATGTCGATGCCCCACTATGTCGGAAGTGGTGGGAGCATGCCGCGCTTTTTTCAATTTGGAATAATATCGACCCGATATTTTTTTTTTCCTGATGCTCCCAGTACTGCACTGAAGTTGCCGTCATATCATATAGAGCAACTTAAAACTACAAAAATCAATTTGTGCATCGCAAAAAATATAAATTTTGTTTTTTGGTAAATATTGATTGTATTTTCATTATTCAAGGTCCCAATAACATTTTAAGCATAAATTTAAGAAGCGGTATGTCAGTGTGTACATGTGTGTACGTATATGTATGTGTTCCATTTCTCTAGTTTAGAGAACGAAGTACGGCACAGCAATACGGCACGCTGCTGGCACAGTTTCGTGCAGAACAGTCTTGCTTGCCTACACCCACACCGACCTCAGCAATCTGTCTTGCATTTGCAAAATTTAAGCTGAAGAAGCCGCTCGAGATCGGGGGTGACAGGGTGGTAATGGAAACCAACCCATTTTTTGTCAAGTTCCTCTCCCACTGCTCTGGATCCGAGTAATTGCCTTCGCTCTGCTTCATCTGATGAAGGCGTGCTTTTAAGCAGCAGCTGAAATTGGAGGTGTGGAAAACGTGTTTGCAGATTTCTTGTAGACTGATGTCACATATTTCTTATACCTTTTATCGCGATAAAGAGCAATCCGAAATTTCTCATCAGCGACTATTATATCCCTTGAATTGACTAAATGATCAGTGAATTAAGTAGTGTATGTAACGGTAGTGGTTGAAGAACGCGGCAACCGCTCATTGCGTGGAGGAAGAGCATGTAGTTTAGAGCCCTTTTCTCTGCTGCACTTTCGGAGGGTAGGGAAACTGAGGAGCTTTACTTCTCCCTGGCTTGAGGACATATACATTGGGGGAGTTCGGCAGACCCATCTTTATGCCCAGAAGTCAACATCTTCTCTCACAATCGCTACACTCTTCTAAGCGATTCCATCCGATTAAGTCTACTCTTGTTTTTGGCATACGATTGAAAATTTACTTGTGAAACTATTGGTGCCATGGTGCGGACAAATTATATTTCCATGGCTACCTATTTGGTCGATCTCCTCCAGCGCTACATGGATCCGAGTATCCATCGAACACAATGTGTATCCATCCAATAACCCGCTTTGATCCCCAATTTACAAAAGTTGTTCAACATCGAATTGGACTGTTGGAGAAAATTCTAGGGAATGCGTTATAACGGACCAAGAGCTCGGAAATATTTCTCTCATATATCATATGCTCATATTTTTTCAGTGCTGTTTCTCAGGGTTTGCCACACGACTCGCTAGTTATACGCTGCCCCAACAAGTGTGTCTTTTTAACGACAGACAATAGAAATGTGTATATCGTGTCGTATTCCCGAAGAGGCGCATTTATAAGAGGTTGTCTATCTATAAATGTTGTTTGGTAAGGTACTTCTTTGGTTACCTCCTCCAGAAAACCAATCTAAACAGATTTTTAATTTTGTTGCGCAGCCACAGCAGAAATGGCACTGATGAATCGATGGTCTTAATATGAGAGAACGATTGATGTGATCAGGAGGTAAGCCGATTTCGTTCTAATTTTCAAAATGTGTCGGTGATGCAGCTCCTATGTTTCCAACGTATGTATCTGATGGTACATCGTGCAGCCTTTGACCCAGAAAAACAGAATTTTTTGGAATGACACATCGGATGCCCTAATTGTGTGGAGTGTGTTTCGTCCATCCGGAGTTTGAATGGCATTGTCATAGACCAAAGTGTTTATTGGCTAACAATCAAGCAAGGGCACATAATTGATAACACGAGCTGCTTCAGAGGTGAGAGGAATGTCGCCATCCTCACACCTTTAATTTAATCAGGATGTGAATGCGGAGAATGTGAATATCGAGGCATGGAGGAAAAGTTCATTTGGGTGCCGAAGGCATTTTTCGTAATACCCCCCCCCCCCCCCCCGCCATCCTTATGAGAAAATTGAATATTAGAGACGGAAACTTGCCTATTGAGAGGGAAAATTGTTGAAGATGAACTTTCACTTAGTATGAAGTGGTTTTGTTGATAAAGTGTATATTTTTCGAGTTGCAGGGGGTGCGAGTTAGTGATGAGCAAGATCGAACTGCAAGACTTTCTGCAAGACTTTTTGATCATCACTGCATCTATCCTATTTTTTATTATTGATCTTCCTAAATGTGAAAGAATACGAAGAAAATAGATTGTCACCAGTATAAAGGGCCTTTCCTGAGCCTCTAGTTTTCCACATAAAAAAAGGACTGCAAGACAGAAAATTTTGTCACCTTTAATTTTTCTTATGGTAGTCATCTTCGAAAAACGTATAATTTCGAAATGTAAGCGAAAAACTGTGAAGCAGCATCCCAAAAACATTTAAAACGCTGAGAAAAAACTTCCGCTACCATTTGACTTTACTATAAGTCAAGCAGCATTGGACGTTGTCAGAACTGAGTTGGGGGACTGCTATGCCTAAGGGGGTGCATTTGTCGATACCTGTATATGGGTATATGCTTTTCAAAAAATTAACCAACTAAATTATTTTTACTCGGGAGATTACGATGACTCAGACACGATGTACAAGCTTCTCGAGAAATAATGCTAACCCAAATTTTCAATGGTAGACCATCAAGAAAAAGAAGCGTTGAACGACCAAAAAATAGATAGATGAAACTCGAGAAAACTAACTAGACATAAAGATGGTTGGAAAAGGGGACTTCAACAGGCCTGAGCCCTACAAGAACTGTAGCACCATTTAAAAAGAAAGTGGGTTACAAAAAAACTTTTCTGTTCTCTAGTTTGCCCTACCCTAGAATAAGCATGTCATATCTGAAATGCTGTATTTCTCGAAAGAGGATTTAATCAACTCAGAATAAATTTCTTCTTTTTGCTTTGAGCCATCTCAACGATCCGCGTTACTATCAAACTTCACCACAATGATTTGTATTATACTTTGTTATATACACATAGCTTAAGCAATCCTTGTTTGAATAAATAAATAAATATGTACCTAAGATAATATCAGATATCAAATGAAGATATCAATTCACAAATCTCTGTGGATCCATTTAAAAAAAATCATGGCAAATTATCACAAATTGTTTAATTTTTCATACTATATCTAAAATAAACATTTTATCACAGTCCTACCTTTTTTTGAAATAGAAAAATATGTTAAATTCCTTAGTTGTTAAATTTTAAACAATTTACATTATAAGAAGAAAAATACCTAAAGTATTTTAGTTTATATCACTAACACAATTTCTTGTTCACAACGAAATCGCTTAATTACACTTATATTTATAAATTATTAATAAATTTTCACAAGGATAACCACTTTTTAATTTAGCCTCAAATTTGCAACTCTTTAAAAAATTCTAAATTCCAAATCCAATCACAACCACTTGTATTTTTTGCATTAAGAAACAATTTCAAATTTTAAAAAACACTAATTTTAAATATGATAAAACACTTTATACCTATACATACATTTATATTTTTTTATATTATTTAACAACATTGATTCCATTAATATAATTTGTAATTTAATTTATTTAATCCTTAAGGATAATAAAATCAACAGCAATCCACAATCAAAGCGCACAGCAACAAATCAACCAACAAAAAATTGAATTCAACAAGGACAACGGAATTATTTTATGGTTTTTATTGTTGTTGTTATAATTTTATAGCAAATTTGATCCGATTTGTTGTTAACCGTCTGAGGAAAACATTGAAACTGATTTACAAAAAAGATATCCTTCGTCCTGAATGAAAATTCAACAGTGACCTAGGAAAAATATATTTTCATTGTTGCCTCGCATCTGGGGCGCGTCGGCGCAAACACCGCCGCCAGTTCAGATTTTCACAGTTCACACAGCTTTGAATGAAGGATGGATATCCCGCCAAAATTTCTGAAGGTAGGGCAACACTGACGAAGGATTTTGAAGACTTTGGCGGTATTAAGGATGTTCTCTTTATGGCCAGCTATGCAGCACAGCAAAAGTGTTATAAAGGAAGCAGCGCATTCGCTTGCAATTTCCTAAGAGGGAATACTAAATGCATTTTCCAAGAAAAAATCCGTAATCCTTTTTGGTCCTTTATTTTTAAGCTTTTATGAAATTGTTGCATGATATTTTCCGTCGTCGCTGTTCACTGTGAACCTTAACTAGAATCATTTAAAGCAATCAAGCGCTAAAATCTCTCTAGAAAAGGTGCCGTGAATGCGTTTGGTAGTATTGGTTAATCATTACAGCAGAGGTGTAATTAAGCTCCTGTTAGGTGCGAAGGATAATTTTAATTCCATTTTTTTTGTACTTTTTTTTGATTAAATTATTACTGCGAAAATAAACGATTCAGGAGTGGATTTAATGAGGCTTTCTCTGTGATTTTTTTTGTATTTTTATGGTAATATTTTTTTATGTTTGCTTCGACTGATTTTTATTCGATTTAACGAAATAATTTAATCAATTCCAGGATTTTATTTACAATTTCCAAGATTTCATTTAATTGTGATGAGCTTTATTTATTTTTATACTTATATCCTGACAGTCTAAAGAATTTGTATTTCGGTGATTGTTGTAGAATTGCATAGAACGATTGACCCAAGCAAGTTTTATATTTCAGGCTGATTTTATTTGGCCGCCATTTTGGCTTGGTTGTCATTTGCCAGTTCCTATTTGACAGTTGTGGATCTTATTCTTTTTTGGTAAGGTATTGGGTCCAAAAGTACTGCGACCACTTCACGTGGCCTATTATTCTACTCCTCGTTACCTCGAATTTGTTGTCCAAACTGGTTGAACAGGTTCAGAAGTCTGCCTAATAGCTTGTTGCTTAGACTTGACTGTTTGAGCTACCGCTGGGTATTTACAGAGACAGGGCAGACTCATTCCCCTCAAGGAAAAGCCTGAAAATGTAGTTCGCCGCCCTTTCTATATTACATAAGTGATAATTTAGGTAATTCAGGCAGTATCCGGTAATCAAGCGAACAAGTCTGCTCGTTTATTAATAGAAAAATTTGGCTGCGGAATAATCTCCCACAATCATTTTCCCAAACTCGTACAGCCCCAAGAGTCCAAACGTAAGATTCATCGTCACTTGCTCCAATACCCCCTAGGCCCCCTGATTATCATATTCTCTCCATCTTTCAAACCAAGATTACTGCTAGACATTGCACCATGACGTAAACGACATGACAGACTGGTAGTACACAGGGTGACTCCTAAGTTTGGTTTTCTCTCATAAAAAATAAGGGTCATGACTTTCGAAATCACGACGCGAGAGATTGTCGACTCCCACAACAGCGAAACTACAATAGTAGCAGACCCCTTGGAACAGCTATTGCCGATAAGAGCAGAACAATCGTCAATAGCGGCAATTCCGCCAACACCTGTCAAAGAGCCAAAATTCGGTGAACGGTGAATATTCAATATCCGCTCCAAGCTATGATAAAGGCAGCGTTGGGAGTCCTCCCAATCGAAAAACTCTTCCACTTTCGGACCAAGACGTAACGGTTCCTCTCTGCTATATCTCTCACCCCGCCCCCGCCGCCCTTTCCAGGAAGTTCTAGTCCAAGACGAGTACGGAAACAAACAACCAGTTAAAACCAGTTCAGGCAGTGTGACCAGAACGTTGATTAGGAAGTCACCAACCTACAACAGGTCAGATATGCATATAGTATATTCCCGGACTATGAGGATCCGGATTATTCAGAGCATGCACAGCACCTTCAAAAGGTCGAAGGTATGAGTGGTCCCCAAAGAGTGAATAGAAATGGGGAGTAGTTGCCGATTTTTGGAAAGCTCGCGAAAAGGCGATAAGAGATACGTTTCCCTCGAAAAGAATCGAGGTTATTTTAGACCAGCTCGATCATTCAAGATATTCAACATCCCTCGACCCGGACGGTGATTACCAACAAGTGATAGTGGAACTCCAATGCAGCTTTCAAATACATCCACAGATAGACGACATGGTGATCTTAGAATCTGGAAAGCTGCTCTCCGGAAGCAGCAAGATTATGGTGATGAATTTTTGAAAGGTTAGTGACTAGTCCAACCCTTATGGGCTATGCGCTAACTCGGAAAAGAGATAGCTGACACTCTTCACCACTAGAACAGAAAGCTCTGATTTGAGCGTACGTACATTTAGAGCCGTAAACGTCGAGGAATATCAATACTCGAAAGTCAAGAATTTTATCTACTCCCACACACCAGTGGTAATATTAATTAACTATAAAACAAGAACATTATGAAAGTTATTTTGTTTTATATCGTAAAAAGGCCCCAAATAATATTTTAGCCCCTGGGCCTTCAAGGTTATGTGGCGAACCTGTTTGTTCAGTGCAATATCTGACAGCAAGCTTTAGGTTAGGCAGCAAACATTTTCTAATGTAGCTATAGCTGCCAGTAGTAGCCTGGCTTAGACGTGTGAGATTTATAACTACAGTGTTTCCACGCAGGATTTACTAAGGGTTAACTCAAATTAAGCGACAAGCGTTGAGTAAAGTTTCGATAAATCAAAGTAAACTCGCCGAAACCAGTCGGGTTAAGCCTGGTTTTGCATATATATGTGTGTATTTATATGGCACTTTAACTCAGAACCGTCATGAAAACGGCATCGAGTTAACTTGAGGGCAAAAGTCCCAGTTACATCCCAATTGAGTTAAAAAAATTACGCTTAACAGTTATAAAAAGTTTCGCGTTTTCGACGAAAATTTGCGCTTATATTTTGTACAGGGCCACTTTGTTCTTACACTGGATGTAAACTCCCCTAAAAACTTTCTGTTTACTCAATGAAAACTCTATCCCGGGTCATGTAGGGTGTTTACTGTAGAGTTTACCCTGAGTTTACTCAGACTAAGAGCGCCCATGGAAACTGAGGTTGAGTAAAGTTTCATTTATACCAAGTAAACTCAACGAAACCAGCCCGTTTAAGCCAGATTTTGCGTATGTGTGTGTTTGAGTATCCTTTACTGCACATATACCAACGTCGACGCAAGGTAAAATTAATTTGTCACTTTAACTAACCCAAAGCCGCCATGGAAACAACATCAAGTTAACTTGAAGGGAAAAGCTTTCTGTTTACTCGACGAAAACTCTACCTCGGCTCATGGAAACAGAGTAATATAGAAAAGTTCATGCTGCTGCTAGCCGGGCTCAAGGACTTGCGCCATAATACAGCACTCGTGTATGGGGCCTTAGTACAAACTCGATGCTACAATATTTTACTAATTTAATTAGTCTATAAGGATTCCTTTGCGATTTTATTATATGAGATTTTCAGGGGGACATATTGACTGCATCAAAAGAAATCTGGAGATACATTTCTTTAAAAAAAATGACGTAATGCATTTACCAAAAACTCAACAGGTACTGCGCCATAGACAGAATTAACCTTAATTTATTAATTCGCAGAAATTACGACATTTTGTCAAAAATTGCAAGAAAAGAAAAATAAAACAAAATCATAAAAAAAACTGCACACGACCCACGACCTCATTAAAGGACGATCGAAAAACTCTTTTATGACGGGGGATTCCCAGAATATCCGAAGTAAGCAGGTACAACGAAATTGCCCTATTTCTCCTACCCCAGAAGGTGACAAGTTCACGTAAGAAATTGCACACCCACACTTGCAGACAGCATCAGGTACAGGAAGCTCGAATCTGTGCACAGCACCCGACCATTATCCTTGTCTCGTGTGGCCAAAAGTAATTAAAACTTATGGCTACCGGCTGGGCGGGGAAAAGATCTCAAGAAATCTCTCCTGATCCTGAAGAAATGACTTTTTGGCGGGGAAATTTTTATGACATTAGAAAGGACATGCATATAAAATGGGTTAACGTGTCATACAGGTACCAACTAGTGTCCTTTTTGACTATAAAATAAATTGACTGCAAATAATTGAAATCAGTTAACGCCAACAGTTTGTCCAGTGAGGAAATATTATTTTAAAGATATTTTTTAAAGTGTTAAAGCAAAATGTGCGAAGAAATGTTTGATAGTAGTGAATTGGCAAAAAAGGAGCCGATCGTGATTGAAATTAACACCGAACCGGAGCCAAGCAGTAACAGCAACAACAACAACAATAGTAGCAGTAGCAACACCAGTGATAGCAACAAACCTGAGAATTGTGATAATGATAAGTTTTCATATCTCCTTTTTCAATATCAAATGGAGCTGCGACGACGATCAGCCGCTCGGAGTTTTAGGCGGTCCAAGACGAAACTATCTTTGACTGAGGAATTGTTGGCGCTCAACTTGAAATATTTAAATAAGCTGCAGAAATCGGACATATCCATTTTGGGACGTGAAGTTATCTACAAAAGGAAGCTGGAGCAGCAGATGAAGAGATATAAGATGTTGGCATTGCAGAAGCGTGAAAGAGTGCATTTGGACTGAAGTTGAAGGACGTAACTGGCATGCTGTTTTAATGAAACAGAAACAACGAATAAAATTCTAAATAAGCAAATATTAATATAATAAATATTCTTTAAAAAAAGACTAAAAAACTAGAAAAAACTGAAGATTTTGTAACTTTTTTTTTAACTTTTTTCAAGATTTAAAAATGTTTCCTTATATAAAAATTTCGTTTTTTGAAAAATATAAAGATTTTAACTTGATTTTTTGTGTTCATAATTTTTATTGATCGAAAATTTGTAGCTGTGGTATTTGTTATGTCTTTCCTCCTTTCTGACTGCATTTTTCTAGAAGATTCTTTTCCAATAGATTTGATTTTATATTTCAAATTTTTAGTTCATGCGTTTACATCAATCGCATTCATTCGCCCTTTTCTCAACTGATCTTGGTGTTTGATCTTAGATGGCACTATAATCCTTATAGAGCTTAAAAGCTTTTGTTTACACCTCTCTCTTTCGCACTTAAAGCTAGCTCAAAGCTTTTGCTTGTACCTTTCTCACACAGTTACAAGCAGGATATGAAGGCTCTGAAACTGCCTTTGAAGCTCGTACGGCGCCCAAGCGCTGCTATTTCCCACCACTGACTGGTGTGAAGATTTTACAGCTGAAAACAGATAAAAGCATGCATACGGTGGGAATGAATTGTTTACCAAGCTACACGAAGCCGGTTTCTATGTCACTGGCTATGATCATCTGCCAGTAACATAGAAACCAGATTCGTATAGTTTGATCAAAAATTCATTCACAACACCTGCATGCCATGGGGAACTGGAAGATAAATTCTGCTACTTTGGTAGCATTATTACCAAAAATGGCGGGGCAGAAGAAGATATCAGTTCCAAATTAAATAAAGCATGAAACGCATATGCATGCCTATTCCATATGGAGATCAACGGAGATCTCAACTAACACCAAATTGCGGCTGCTCAACTCAAACCTTAAGGTAGTTCTTTTGTACGGTTGCGAAACCTGGAAAGTCGTCCAATTCATCACAGGTTGCTTACAAGTCTTCATCAACAGATGCCTTCGTCGTATCCTAAAAATCCGCTGGCAAGATAGAATTTGTACAAAGGAAGGATGCGGCATAACAACCTGAGGCGCCTTCTCGAAGTAAGTGTCTCTTTTTTGGATCCGGATGAATATGCAGGAGTATGAGGTTGGGTTGGGTCTTGAAATCCAGAATTACCTTGAGACTTTCTGAGAAATGATTGAAATCATTTTGAAATCAAGGAAATGAACGGTGAAATTACTTTTTATAGAATAACAGAACAAAGAATTTTGTTTCTGTTTGAATAATAAGGTACACAGGAGGATTTTGCTGAGGGACTGGGGGATGAGGGCAGGTCTTCAATTAGAAGTTATTTAGAAAGGTGGTCTAAATAAGGACCTTTCAAAAATTCCTTTTGTAGTTCGGGAAGTAATACGGATTTATTTTGGGCTTATTCACGGGATTAGGGTGTATATTTAACGCTGTACAATTTCGTTTCGTAAAATTGTTCAACATTCCATGAAAATTAATTATGATAAAACAATTGGTAGAAGGTTGTCTGGTAAATATCAAAGGGTTTTTAGTCTTCCTTTTTTTTGTTTTGTTTGAAAGGACATTTTACTTCAATAAAAATCAATTTCAATGGCTTGATGCATGATCCATATTAATTGATCATTGGATTCTGGAGTTTATGGAGTCATGTAGAGTCTGTCAAGCTGCGCTGTTTTGGCAAGTTCTGACAACTGGTATTGAAAATTTTGTGGCTTTTTTTGTCCGGAGTTGATACTTCAATTCAGCTTTGGCTCTTAAATTAGATCCAATTACTTAACTTAGAGGGATAAGCTTCTACTATTAAAGACCAGTAGGTATAGCGGCAGTTGGGCATGGGAAAATTCTGGCTACTGTGGGAACTAGGTCATGGAACTAGGTCAAGTCTCCAAGCCACTGACCCTGATCCAGTTCCGCACTCATTGACTTATTGACACCAAGTCGTATAAATCAACGAAGTTAACCCTTAATTGTGAGTGTAATTTGAACACCAAAGATAGTGAAGATGAAGACGAAATAAAAATACCGTGAATATGAAAATGAAGTACGGCGGATCTAGGCAACAAACCCGAAAAAACTCCCAATCTCAAGGCATGATCAATAGTGTTGAAGGATCAATATAGATACCTTTAAAAAAAACTTGAGTATGGAGCACCTCTCAACACTTCTGGGGCTCCCATAGTCCCAACAGGACGACCTACGAGGATAGTTGGATATTTCTGTATCTATGCAGCAGGGTGCCGAATGTAGCTCTAGTGAAGGCTATCACTCTTCAATGAGGGCAGTCTAAGGCAGCAAGCTGGGGTTGAGCGCGCTCAGATCACTTCTTCATTAGAAGAAGATTTCCTCAGAGGCCGCAAAGGCTCCAGTCATACGGTTTGAAGAGCATGCTGAAAAGTCTTCAGAAAAAGAGTCCGACGCACCCACAATAAAGCCTAGATCGACTCAAAAGTCGACCTTCTGCCAAATGGCAAGCAGGGTCAGAAGAGTCGTATAACAGAAAATCCCATTGACATTAAATAAAATGATAGAGGTCTTAAACAGGACCTTAGGATGTAGGAGTGGAGAATACTCCAATCCAATGTACACCATTCACAGAGATCAAGTTCTCTGTGGACTAAAAGGATTATTGACGAGGTGAAACAGACGGCAGGTCAAACTGGCTACAAGTTTGGTAGGGCACAGCTTCGGCAATCCCTAGTGCAAAGAGGCTCGTAAAAGGGGGCAGCATAATCCGATTCCAATATAAAGCTTGTTCAGGCTGCCTCGGCAATGCTCGAAAAAAGGAAATACAATTTATGTGATGTTAAACTTATCAATTTAAGGTCTTTCTGACACTTAGCCGAAGTTTTTCCATTTAAGCAAAAAGGCCCGACCGAATGTTATGAAATTTTTTTCAGAGCATTTTTTGGTTAATATTCCTCTTTCAGCACCTCAAAGAAGTCGATATAGTTATTGGTTCGCATGGTATCGTGCAAGTACAGAAATCACGAACTTAGCTTAAACAAAAAACGGACTGACCGAATTTTATAAAAATCGTTTCAGATCATTTGTTAATATTCTTCGGCACCTCAACTAAGTCGATATCTTTTATGGTTTGCGCGATATCGAAACAAAAAAATCGTACAAGAATAAACACCATCTTGTCGTATTTTAATTGTGTGTCTACGGCAAACGTTGTTGAACTTGAAAGAACAACAAAACAACTCTGAATTCAATTCCATAAATAAATAAATTTAACGCAACTGACTACTTTCTTTTTTGTTTCGCCTTGTTTTCATACAACGAAGAAAAGAAATCGTCCTTAATGAAAAACGGAAATTTTTGCGGTTGAGAAAAAAAAAGTAAGGACAGGTAAGTTGAAAACTAATTAACTGCATTAATTATGTAGGAGCCACCAAAGCCCGCTGGTTGATCTCGAAATGGGAGTATCCAGATGTACACAGTCCGGGGTTTTTTTGTTTTTAATGGGGTAGGGGGTCGTGACCAGATGTTTAATGATATTAATTAAAACGGTACAGCCGCATACCTGTCCAACATAAACTAGCCTCTAGCCTTTATTATTTCTTAAGAGAGTATCCTACACGTGTTTGGATAATTTCTTAATTATACTTGGGGCGACCAAGACCAGAAAAAAAGGAGAGTAGAAAATACGTGTAGAAATTTTTACGTGGGATAAAGGAAGTGCGTTTTTTTCCCAGTTTTTCTTTAATTTTTCATTTTCATTTTCTTGCAAACATCCTTCCTTGGTATCCGCTTGTCTAAACCCACCAGTCACGTGTTTACCGCTCCTCATCAATACTCTGCTCAAGTTTTGTATTTTTCCTTTAAATAAAAAAAATACAAATCAGCAGGATATTGTTTGAGTATATATCCGACATCCTTTTTTTGGGGAAGATATTGACGGCAAACATTGTGCGGAAATGTTCAGGATTTAAATTGGGCCTGGAAACGTGGGAAAAAGTACGCGTGTTTCAGATTGTCTATATTTTTATAAATTTGTTTTTTATATAATAAAATTGGATGAAATCTAAAAATGATAATCATTATTCATATTTGGTTGCTTTGGCTCGTCTTTGTTGTTCTTTGCGGGGGATTATTAATTTTGATACTTTTATTTTTGTTACTTAAACTTTGTAAAATTTGCACAAGCAGCAGGAAAGTAGGGCAGCATTTGAGTAGGCATGGTTCGAGTGAATTTATAAAGAACAAATTATTAAACACGTAAGATTGGCGATGCTCCCACGGTTGTTGACTTTTGCTGGAATTACTGCGGAATTTGGGATGGTGCCACCAGCATATGAGTGCTCTAGAGTAAGATATGCTTGTCGGCTTAAGGTCATACCAACATCTCACATCACGTCTGACACAACCGCTAGACAACTTAACAGTCAATAGATATCTAATTTCGGTGTGGCGATAAGTATAACTACCGAACAAGGAAGCCAGTTTGAAAGTACTCTTTTTAGACTTCCCACTAAACTTCAAATAGCCTCATAGAGCGCTGGCACCACAAGTTAAAACCAGCCATCAAAGTCCTAAAATAGGTAATGAATCGTCTATATCTGGGATTTTTATGGTCCAATCCGGAGTTCGACATTGTTGTTATTTCAACGTTCACAATATAAATTGACTCATTTATTCAAATTGGACAAGCATTTAAGACACCGAGGTTCTTGCATGCATCCATACATCTGTGTGGCCAGAATCCTATAAGCGAAAAATGCATTTACCCATTATCCGTTCTACCAAATCTTAAAATCCTAAATTTTGAACACACTCTAGGCCAATGATGATTCATTGTCAGATTCATACGCTTAAAGACTGACTGCCCCGTGCTATGAGAATGTTCTTTACCTGCAACTCATTAGGGCGAGGGGCGTTCCAACAGCCAGTGTTCTTGGTGTATACTTTTACCTGTGATAGACCTTCCGTATGTCTCCTACAACTGGTGTTTCTTAAGAGCTGGACTTAACCTAGTAATTATCCTTAAGCTTGTTTGTGGATTTGCATTTCACAGTTAATTAGATAACAACCACTTTTTGCCTGCGTTTCGAAATCTGAGTTTTTCTATGATTGGTACAATTGCAGAGGACGTGTTATTCGGTTTCCTGATTGTACCTGACTGTATCTAGATGTGGCGACATCGTTTTTAACCATGATTTTTATGTAATATCTGACGTGTCTTTTGGAACGCCTGTGAAGATTCTGAATTTGGGTTCAGTAACCTCGAAGGACCCCGTCGAGTTAGTAGACGTGGAGGAGATCCTTATTAGCAGAGGTAACAGCAACTGGGAAATCCTGGGCAGAGCTGAGAATTTGACAACACAGCAGAGTGCTATACTCAGTCAAAATTTTTTGACATAAGTAGAGCAACCAGAAGAGACTCACCAAATCGATGGATGTGCTTTCCAGGAGTCTGGATAGCCTCCGGAGAAGTATGACAGGACAAAAAGTTTGCGCAGAGGTTTAGTCAAAGGTGATGCACATTTGTTGAGGACCATATGAGGTATTTTATCATCTATGGATTTATTAACGTCAAGCTCTTTGAGACATGGATATACATCTCTAGTCCAGCCAAGCTGGGTGCGCCGGCAGGAGGAAAGAAGCTTGTTAGTTCAAAGTTATACTTGCGTCTGTTTTGTTCCTGTTTTATGATAGTCGGGTAGTTAATGCTCGGTTCCCACAAACGCGGACAAAACTATTTGTTTGTTACTGTTTATTTATTTAATTTTTTTTGTTCCTTTTGCATTGCTATTCCAAAGAACATTTAACCCAATCGCAAAATACTAAAAAGCATCTGCTAAAAACAATTTGCCCCACAATAAGTGCTACCGGTATATCTTAAGGTTGAATAAATAAGATAACTCGAAAGTAACTGATAATAAAAAAAGCTCCTTTTGTAGGTTGCAAAATTTTTCGATGGCCGCATTAATTTCGAAGGTCTTGTTTTAGTCTTAATAAAAAATTCCATCAACTTCAATCTTCCCTCTAACTCAAGGGTTGGTAAGTATCATAAATATCATATTTATTACCGACGTAACACCCCTGTGGACCGGTTACTTTTTTCTGCATGCTTTTAGGCTAATTTTTTATTATCTGTTATATTTTGCATAATTTTAGGATTATAATAAATTAATCTCTTAGCTCTTAATTGGAAATTTTAGTATATTGGATGCAATTGCTTGTAGTATTTTTATTCTACCAAAAAAAGATAAATCCCATTTAATAAATTGAAAAAGCCTTTTCACAATTTTTATACTAATCGAATTAACCTGGAATTTAATGACTGAGCACAGAGGTGTGTCCTTTTTTTCGATATCACTCCCAAAAGGGCTGTTTTTATTACTCCAGAAACGTTTTAAAGTATATGCATACACGAAAAAATTTCAAGGATATAAATTAATGTAGTTTTAAGCGTTATCCTTGATATTTAATATACTTTTTCAGTTTTATCCTTGATAGTAATATGTAGGTACATATATTTTTTTAAGCAAAGGAAAATGCTTTATTGTCAAATTGGTTTCGTTTATTTTTATTTAATTACGAAAATAGCAACGACAAAAAAAGGTTTAAAAATGAATTAAATTTGTTTTTGGTGTTGATTTACTCTCACTCAATCTGGTGGTAATGTTTGAATTCAATTTTAGTTCAATAAGGATTAACCAACGCGTACAACATGTTTGAGAATTTCAAGCATTTGGTGCTGGAATATTGCAATGTTAGTTCGATTCATGGCATTCGATATATTATTGATAAGGAAAAATCATATTTGGAAAGGTAAAATGTTTACTTTAATAATTTTGGGTTTAATTTTAATTATTATAAAATTCTTTTCGTTTTTAAGAACTAGTTTTTGGTCTTCTAAAACTTTTAACACTTTCTTCGTAGGCGTCCTCGACCGGAATGTATAGTTATCACCGCACCTAGCATGCACACTCCCGCCACAGGCATGCACCCTCCCACCACAAGCATGCACGCTCCCGCCACAGGCACGTACGCTCACGCTACAGGCATGAACTTTTTTTAGGCTAAAGGAAGCAAAATTGGGGATTTAAAAAATTTTGTGTAGGACGAAGAAAATGAGCACTTATTCTTGAGTCTTATTTTTACTCAAGCGTGTATGCTAACTGCGCGCGTCGTGCGGTTTAGTGCGTATAGACGTTTTCAAACCTCGTGACATCCCGCGCATCTTCCCCAGCTAAGCTCTTAAAAATGTTAAAAAGTTCAGACAAAAGCTTCACTTAACTCCTCCTATCAAATCACTTGCTGCCATGTAATCAGTCGCGACTGCGTATTGCTAAAGGGAGGTGTATTTTTCTGGGACTTGGATGATTATTTAAAAAAATTACAAATTATGACTGAAAAACACCCGTTTTTATATATTTTTTTTATTTTAAGGTTTTTATATTTTACACAAATGCCATAGAAATAATTTGTAGTAATTTCTACTAAAAAATACGATATTTGTGTTTTTATCACTTTGATTACTAGATTTTTGACATTTTCCGCCAGTCGCAAGCGCGCTTCTGCCCGGGGAGGTTGTGTTGCTTGCGGCTGCGGAGAACTCTCAATTTATGAATGAAAATGCTCATATCTTTAAAAGAATTTTTTCCAGCAATTCTTTTAATTTATTTTAAATTTAGGGATGGGAAATATTTAGCATAATTATAGTAAAATTATGCTTATTACGATGGATAAACTGCCTTTGTTGAGCAGGAGTTTTACATGTATTTCAAAGCTCTGCTCAATACATATAAAGATTACTTAACTTTATTCATCCGGCATGCGCACATCCCTTCCCAAATTATTTTGTTGAGTTTTTTCTGCGTTTGTTGCCTTTTTAAGTTAAAAGAGGGGAAATGATAGAACAAATTTTATGAAATTGGGCAACGAGGTGCGCAGAACCCTTCAAATTATTTGTGTCACGGAGTTTGAAAACTTCTATACCTGCTGCATGTTAGATGCCGGAGAGTTTAATTTTTACTCGGGATTGGAACTGTGTGCGCGTTCCTGTTGCATGCTAAGGGCGGACGAGTCCTTTTTTACTCAAGCTGCATGCTAGCTGCGGGCGCCGTGCGAGCTAGAGAATGCCTGCTGCATGCTAGGTGTGGGCAAGTTTAATTTTTACTCGGGCTTGCAGACTTGGAAGGTCAGAGGTCCTACTTGAAATTCTGCCAAAATTCGGCAGGCGGTATTTTTTGAAATTTTTTCGAGAGCAGAACACTTGAACGCCTGCAACCGACTCTGATTTGAAACTATCTGTGCATAAAATTATTCTTCAATATTGGGCGGGTCGGAAGTCTTCCTCTTTGCTAAGAGTATGGACACCAAAACCTCTTTTGAAGCTTAGTTTTGCTGTGTTAATCAGACGACCCATCAAGCTTTCCTGTGGTTATGAAGAGAGTATATTGGTGTGTCCATACTTCTCTTGACTTAGTGTCTCTCAACATTCTATCTACTTCTTCTTTAATCGCTTTAATCCATCACGGGACATAGTGCGGAAACAGTTGCCTTCCAGCGGACTCTGTTTTGCGCGACAGCTCTCAGCTCCGGCCAGGATCTCCCAGTTGTTGCGGCTTCTGCTAGTAGGGTTCTTCTCCACGTTGTTCTAGGTCTTCCGACTCGGCGGGATCCTTGTGGATTTCAGTCAAGAGCCTGTTTGGCTAGATTTTCGTTTTAGCGTCGCAAGGTGTGGCCAACCTACACCACCCTTCACCTGATTTGGTCGTCTATCGTTTTTCTATCTACTGCGCCCCAGTAATGATTTGGCAGGGCTACACCTCGACCGAAGCTGAAGCTGTTGGAGTACCCATACAAGTATCTTAGAAACACACCAGAATACCCTCTATTATATGTTCATGGCTACTTCCATGGGGTTGAGATGTACGCGTGCTACAATCTGATAGCGCTCCTGCTGCTAGAATCTTCCATAATGCTGACAACTGTAGAATGTCCCAGCTAAAGACCACTCGGCAGATGTTCATGTGCGCGTTATGACGAAGAACTAGGTGGTAGTTACATGTCAATATCACCTATTACTCCGCCCGATGCCACGTCCCACTGCCCTGCCCCACTGACCTGATTCTCAGGCCCAAGTATCCCAATACCTACTTCCCTCGAACAAGTCAACTGTGGAACAATCTTTTGCCATCAGTATTTCTAGTAGTCACTAGTCAGTAGCCATCCTCTTCAACATCCTCCATCCACCTCATAACCACAAACCTATTCCCATCCCCTAGTCACTTGCTTCAAGAGGGCCAACACTCCGACGAGGTTGTCTCCAAAATGCCCAGTCTCCCAAAAAATCCATTAAATTTCTAAATCAAAATCTTCTCTTCACCATATTTCTAGAATTTGCTGGCTCATATTCTTTTCCGTATCACTTCTACTCTGCGGATGGTTCGCCATGAACTTATACGAAAGCAGTCAACGATCATCAATTGTTGTAACAATATCCAACACACCAATGGCTGTTTCTGACATACCTATGCCATCTATAGCCATCTGTCCAACAACACCATTCAACAGTACTGTCATAGACGCACGTGAATATTACAGAACTCTCGACATAAAACATGCGAAAAATCTGACACAAGAAGAAATATACGAAGTTATGGGCAACTTCTGCAATGGGCCTTATCCAATCTATGGCAATAGATTCATGACAATGGATTATTTACCGCTTTTGAGCAAGGTAAGTTTTTTTTTCTTCAAAATATCAATTTCATTGGAATTCACTCTTTCTTTTAAGGTAACTGCAAGAGTTGCCGGATATTTTTGCCTTTATGGAGCGCATAAGAAAGAATGCCACAATGAGTTTCAAGAGTATGTTACAAACCTTGGGATTTGCATGGTTTTTAATTCAGTACCAAAAGAGAAGCTGTATAAGAGAATAGTGTAATATTATCCCACTATAAAAACAGAAATAAATTCATTTTCATTAATATTTTAATTTCAGTGTGAACAAAGTAAAACAAAATTACGATTTTTCGATAAAAGGATCACTAAAGTCAACAAATCGCAGAACATTTACACCTGTGTTTATATCAGGTCCAAATGACAAAGGCAATCTTCGAATGCAAATGGCGATGTTGCTGGATGATTTTAAAAATACTTGCAAAACAAGAATTGGATTATTTGTGGTGAGTCTTTTTAATAAATTTTATTTTTTATTTTTTTCTGAATTTTGAATTGTTCTTTAGCTAATATTGCGCGGTACACACGATGTTATAACGCCAAATATTGGTGATATACGAGTATCAGAAAATCACGTTAATAATATTGTGATAACACCTAAAGTAACAAGAGCTAGCAGTGGTCTTAGGAAATATCCTGTGGAAAGGTGAGTATTTGTTAGAGGTTGATCTGGAAATTGTGGGGTTTGATCTGGAAATTGGCGACAGCGATTTAACTTTACTTAAACGCCCAAATTTAATATCTTTTATACCAAAGGTAAGAGAAGCCCCAGAACAAGGTATTCGTTGTCAACATTTTTCTTCTCCTCAATTTAGTGACAAAGACCTTACTGTGGTGGACCTAGAGTTAAGAAGAGAGTTCCCATGAGGAAGAGAGTCCTTTACCCCCTATGGCCTTTCAAGACCCGGTAAGGTATACAGGTGCTATCACGCTCCTGGTTTAGCTAAACAGGATATGATAGAATTTGTGCGGTAAGCTCATAGAGTACTCGTACTCGCAATACCAGACTTTGTCGAACGCCTGCGCCACGTCCAGGAAAAACCCTGCACAGAATTCCTCTTTTGTCGAGCGTAAAATTGGATCTGGTTCACAATTTTGTGCACTTCCTCTATAGTGCTGTGCTTGTTTCTGAAACCAAATTAATGTTCTGGAATTATACCTTTATTGTTTAGGGTTGCCAGAATTTTATCCAATAGAAGCCTTCCGAAGATTTTGGAGTGGATAAGTAGAAGATTGATTAGTCTGTATAGTTGAATAGTAGATGTTTCGTAGAATGGCATTGAATATGAGAAGATTGACTGTTACTTGAGTTGAGGTTTCCTTGAGGAGTTTGCCAGCTAGTAGATCATGACCAGGGGCTTTGTGATTGGTGATTTCGCTTATCTTCTTAATTAATCCGACAAGGGAAAATTTTTCGGGATTGTAAGTTGAAGGGTCAAGTGCTGAGGTGGAAGTTCTGTGCAATTTGGGTCCGAGTTGTTTGTAGTGAATATGTTGGCTAGGTGGATGTTTCTTTAAAACCCACTTCTTCACATTTGGTATGCTATAAGTCCATCGACCCTTGTAGACTCATCCCACCTCCACTGCCATGCTGCAATTGCAATTAATAGACTGGTTGCCCGCCAAAGTCCGTCGTACTTCCTTGAACTCTTCTCTGGCATATTCCTCATCATTCAACCTCTTGCTCTCCGCGGCTGGGAATCATTCCTGCTATCGCGCATGCTGCTTCGTCGGGCGTAGTAGGTATGTATGCAAAGCATGCTCGAAGAGCACTTAACCAATTTCTTCCTATTGTCCGCTCTGTTCAAAGCCGCTGCCCACATAGACGCTGCATACCACATGACCAAACTAACCACTCTTATGATGAGCAGACATCGCTTGCTCACGGACCACCTATATTAGGCAGAATCCTCGGGAGTAATGTGCTGATGGCAGAAGCTATTTCCGCCGTATGCCCCAAGTGTACCGCAGAGTTGAGCCTTCGGTCTACCTTCACTCCCAAATACCTAAGTGCGAGCTGGGACCAGCTTTCGCCAGCCACGCTTTTCCCATATAGCTTCGTTCGCGAGTACCTTAATTTCGTCAAGACGCTTTCCTACTACCACGTTCACGATGCCATCGCCGAATTCGATAGCAACCACATCTCGTGGCAGGGGTAGCGCCAGTACTTTATCATGCATGATGATTCATAGGAGGAGGCCTAGAACGGAGCCTTGGCGAGTTCCGCAAGTTATCCCGCATTCCTGACTCGCATTGTAGTGGCCTAGCTGAATTTTATGATAATGGGCAGTAGATACCAGCTTTAGTTACGCCTCGACGATCTTGCTCCAACTCATGATGTTGAAAGCATTTTTCAGGTCAAGGGTTATCAATTCGCAGCTCTTATTCACATCCACTATTGCCCTTGCTAGGCTAGTCAGCATATTGGCAGCATCCGCTGGCGATCTAGCCTTTCTGAAACCGAATTGTCACTCCGACAAAGCCACCTTCCCTCTCGGCGTTTGAAAATAATTTGTTGTATATCAACCGTTTGAAAAGCTTGCCCATGGTGTTTAGAAGACATTTCGGCTTGTAAGACGACGGGTCCTCTGGGGCTTACCTGGTTTCAGGTTGAGCTTTTTGATGCTTCCATTCCTTAAAGAACGCTTCTTGGGTCAGGCAAACTGTGAAAACTGGTGATGAACAGGCTGGCAGCATCATCGGTTTGTTCTGCATACCGTCCGGCCCGAGGGCTTTGCCGAAGGCAATACTTTTCACGGCTTCCACAAGTTCTTCCTTCCTTTACCTGTGGCGTGTCTGCGTCATCCACGCTTACTGCAGGCATGGTATCCGTGTTTCCGTTCTGTGGGAACAGGGTTCTCACAACGTATTGCAGCTTGGCAGAAAATGTAGTCATTGAGGAACGACGACATCAATACCCTGTAACCCCCCACAGATTGGTATAATTACTATCGAAGGCATTTTTAGCCACCCTGTATTCCATAACGACCTCCTCGGGTTTCGGAACCATCTTTCATCAAAAAGCTCCGACGCTCCTCAATTTCATCATCCCACCAGAAGTTCGGTGGACGTATTCGAAGTTTTGGGGGCCTTGGCATGGAGTCGTCACTAGTGATGAGCAAGACTTGTCTTGCACATTTAGCAAGAAGCAAGACCTAGACAATAAGGACAAAGTCAAGACAAGACTGCAAAATGAAGATAGCAAGACTTTTGCTCATCACTAAATGCCAAAAGTCTTACAGTGATGAGCGAAAAGTCTTGTTTTGCACATTTAGCAAGACTAAGACAAGACTGCAAGACTTTCTGCAAGACATTTTGCAAGACTTCTTGCAAGACTTTTTGTAAGACCTTTTGCTCACCACTACAAGACTTTTGGCACTTAGTGATGAGCCAAAAGTCTTGCTATCTTGATGTTTCACTCTTCTGTAGTCCTGTCTTGTCTTGGTCTAGCTTTGGTTTTGCTAAATATGCAAGCAAAGGCAAAACTGCAAGACCAGTCTTGCTCATCACCAGTCGTCACATGTCCGCTTCATGCGACCTGTATGTCTGCGCATTATTCTCCTGCATGATTATCTCTGTGAACAGCTCTTCATCGGGCATATTCTGGGCCCATCCGCTGCTTATGGTGTAGTTTTGCTGTTCCCTTTCTGCTCTTCTTCCTGTACGTGAGGTTATGGCGTGATGGTCGCTGTGCGTATACACTTCACTCACCCGCCATTGGAGGTCATTGGCCATCGAGTCATTGATGGAGGTGATATCCACGAACAAAATATTCTAACCAAACGTTTCTAACCATAAACATTTGTTCTACACTACAGACGGGAATGCTACTTTAGCGGAGAACGAGAGTTAGGATTCTACTCATACTACACACTTGAAAACTGCCATGCAGAATGTTTAAGAAACATAACCCTTGAAGTATGCGGATGCGTTGTCTTCTACATGCCACGTAAGTACAATTTATTTTGTATATTATTGAGTAATTTATATTTTGACCAAAATCTAGGACTAACTGACACTAAGGTATGCAGCACCTTTATATATGAATGCTATGAAAAAGTAGAAAATAACTACGACACTATGGGAAAGGGTCCCTGTGACTGTTATCCTTTATGCAACACGATTTCCTACGATACAAGCATTACAAATGCATATCTTGATCCAGAAGGTGAAGTGTATGCAATGTACGAGTAAGTGACAGTTGTAAACAGATGTGACATTTTATATTAAATACCTCTATGTTTTTCACCCAGTCTCTACGCCACCTCAGAAATCAACATTCACACAAAAGAATCATTTATTTATCCATACTACAGGACAGAGCTGTACACGATAACAGACTACATCGCTAGCTTCGGTGGACTTCTCGGATTGTTTCTAGGAATATCGATTTTAAGTTTATTAGAACTTTTTTACTACCTAACATTGCGTCCATTATGCTACTTACTTACGAAACTGCGAAAGAATAAACGTAGAACGAACAACGTAAAAGCTGTAGAGCCTGTTTTAAAGAATAGCATCTTGAACACTGTCTTCACATTTAACGAACAAAGGTAAGTGCCCTCATGAATTATATAATACGCACACATATAAAGAGAGAAGCGCTCCTTAGCTTTTTAAATATTCATGGTATATTTAATGAAAAAAAATGCAAAAACATCCTAGAAATATCACATCTAGATGAGAAAGAAATGTCATTCAGGTCGTTGGAGGCACTTCAAGTCCTAACAAACAATTACTCTATGGATAAGTATTATCACAGCATAGAGAGAGACTAACAAGGTGTGCTCGAATATTGCACAGACAGAAAAAAACAACAAACAAGAATAAGAAATAAACAGGAACTTCCTTCCGTGTATGAATGTCACTTGTAGGAGTGCCCACCTACTCTCATTCATAAAGATTTCCTACGTTCTGCGCTTTAGTAAATAGGAGAAGGGCGGAGGCTAATATTGACGCCAGTTTGTTGCTCAAAAAGACACTTTTATCGCTCTTCCGGCATTCAAGCATACTTGAGCTGCCTTTGTAAATGGCTATTATGGCGGTTTTTAGTGCTCTAAAGATTATGTGACAGGAACATTTTCTTAGAAATTTATTTTCAAGATGTTTCATTACTAAAAATTTATTACTTCAGTCAATTACAAATTTATACGGAGTGGTAAATTTGAAAATGAATTTATGTATGAGTAACAATAAGGACAAGTGGAAATAGGGGTGGAGTCCGATCATGGCCTGACACAACTGTTCTTTCCACCGCTTCCGATTCTAAGCCGTTGTCATCTAGTTTGACATCCCTAAGCCCCGCGTCCTGGTCGACGCCATCCTTCCATTGAAGGCTAGGTCTCCATCGCTTTTGCTCCCCATCGATATTATTGCAGCAAATTTTCCGGTCAGGCTACTCTTCGGTCATACGGTCTAACGCCCTGTTCACCATTGCAACCTCTAAGCGGCGATAGAGCTGACAGATCTCGGAGTTGTCGAATCTCGGGATCTTCCTCCCAGATCTTCTTTTTCTTTGGTGAGCTATTGTGTCTAAAAGTAAGTGGGGCGTAATGTAAGATTTGCAGATTGTAGCAGCCGATGGTGGCTAAAGGACAAATCTGTGTCTCTTCAGATCTCCGGCGCTTTGCTATGATTGGTTTGGCGATTTAAAATATGCCGTCATTCCATCCTCTCTTTTCCTTCGGTCTCGTCTATGTCAATGCTGTCTTCCGGGGGATCGACGTTATCACAGAACCCTTCGCATGAAGTGCAGATCGGAGAGCTATGGAGGCCTGCCTTTCTGCATCCACAATTACATGAAGTGTACCTGAATAACGTATCCGGTGAAGGATTCAATGTGATTAGCACTTGCACGAACAATACGTGACGTGATAAAGTTTTTTCATGTCTCATATGCGACAAAAGATATAATTAAAGCCCAATTACAATTACTGAGTTTCCATGAGAGTTCAACCAGAGTTGAACCCGAGTTGAACTCCATGGAAACAGTCGCAGTCAAGAGTTTTCGTTAAAGATTTTCAACTCTGCTCAACTCACCGAAAATAGGTAGATTGAACAGAGTTCACGCACACCACTACAAACGGGATTGTCAAATGTTAAAAAAGTCAAAATGTCGCGCCTGGCTTGGACGTCTGAAGAAACTTTATATTTAATAAATGTTTTTAAAGAAAAATTTATTATAAAATTAATAGATGGAAAAAATATTATGTCAAATTTAAAAACAGCTGCTTGCTTAATACAAGTACACATTCAGCTGTCTGTACACAGGCAGAAAAGTCATCCATGGAAACGCATAGAGTTGAGTCGTTGAGTTGAAGTGTCATTTCAACTCAACCTCAACTCAACTCGACTCCCATGGAAACTCGGTAAATGAGAGCAAGAAACTTTCTTGAGCATTAAGCTTTCTGCGGAACTTTTACAATCAAATGTGTTCCAATTCTTTCTGAACACATCCCGTTTTCTGAGGGATTTTATCGAGAATGAAACCGAAATGGAATGGAACACAAGTTTATTTCGATTTAACTTTCCTTGCCTCAGCTTTATTATGTCCACTCTCATTTACTTCTGTAGGTTCTAATTAAGCTTCTTACCAGGCAAAAGTAACAATGCAGTAACAGAGCGTCGGTGTTGTCTCGCTCATTTTTCATTTTGAAATTCGATGAAAAACCACATAGGCTTTGTGCCTGTTTAAGCCTGCTCTACACGATGCCATGAGCACCCTCGAACGTTGGACGCTTGATGTTGGGACGCATCGTGTGGCCGATGCTTGAACTACGAATGTCCAGTGTCAAGCGTCCAACGTTCGGACTGTTTTCGGCGCTGACTTTATCGTTGGAAGCCAACATTGGATGAAACGTTCACGGCATCGTCTAGGCCCGGCTTTAGATTTTTCGCTTTGTCGCTCCTATTGTCGCTAGGAGGAATGTTTGTTTAAACGTTTCGATTCGAATCCAGTCGTTTTTGACAGGTGGAACAAACGGAACGAGAACAAAGGCGGTCCAAAACAATGGCGCTCGAAAAATGGTAAAGAAAAATGCTCGTGCAAGGAGAATCCTGGCAAATGAGATTAAGAGGGGCATTTATGAGGTTGGAAAATAAAACTTCAGAGTAAACACACTTTCAGAGTAAATTTAGAAATGCCCTGTATGCAATTGTGCTTCGAGTAGTAGAAAAGCACGCAACCAAACTTTGACAGGCAGTGCAGTATACTGCATTGATTCGGCTTCAGGCTTAACAGTCTGCTGATCAGAAAAAAGTCGAATATCAGTCACTTTAAAGGCCAAACCTATAGGAGAAGTGAAGTGAAGTTTGGTACCATTGCATATGAATGTATGAGAGTGGCCAAAATGGAAGTAAGTGGAAGTTACATCTACTTCAATACCACTTCTGCGTTACTTTTCATTTAGATTATAGCCTTAAAATCGAGGCGCCCTTGCCGCCCACCCGAACCCTCTTTGCGTCTAGAAATTGACGTCAAAAAGCTGACTCAAAAATTCAGTGAAAGAATTAGTTAAAAAAATATGCCCACCCCGTCACCTTCTTCTCCACAAATGACGTTTCCAGCAGGTTTTTGTTGGTTGGCTGTTGGTCCGTTGAAGACTGGCCATAGTGCTTAATCAGTTAGCACACAATTAGCAAGGCTGCCATTCCTTGTGTCCATCTTCTCATAACCCCTGCAGTTACCCCAGGGTCATGAGTGAGGCCACCACTTGTCTTCATTGACTTCGTTGGAGTTTGTTCAACCGCCATATCGCTCCAGATACCACAGCACAGTTTCTCGCTACTAAGAATAATAATAATAAAATAGTGTATTGGTTTTCCATTCCTACTACACACTCTAAACTAAGAATAAGAAACAACCCCTCTTTCAAACCGCATTATTTATGGAGTGACGCAATACATTAAATGCGATTGGACGAAGCCTATTGTTATAGATTACTAAGAACTAGATTGAATTTTAGAAAGGCAACAAGAAAGGAAGTCCTTAATACTTTTTTAAGAAGTATTAACCACCTCAAAACAACCCCATCGAAAAAGGTCTCTTATACAATTTTAGCCATTACTTTTACAGCATCCATCCAAACTCTACTTTGACCTAGAACAAAATTTTTAACAAAAAGCTAACTAACATATTTCGCTACAATTTCAACAACAAGAAACAGGAGTTGGCTTTTATCATGACACTCCTTTTTGGCCCAAGTAATTTGCTTGAATGAAGGATGGCTGAAAAGCCTGTTTCCTAGTATCCTTTATTTCTTCCGCAACATTATTAGAGGAAAATGCCTGCTCTCCCCGCATTCAAGTGTAGTTCTCGGTACTACGCTGAAAAGAAATATTTCTTTTCTGTGTTTTTGTTTGTTTGTTTGTTTATTTTGCAAGACTAGAATCTCCGCAGTAGAGTGAACTTTCCTTTTTATTTTTTTGTATAAAACATGCAAGGTAAAAGCTTTTCCTTTTCATCACCTGATGTTATTTGCTACTTAAAATGAAAAAATATTCTGAATAGAAAATATCGAGGAAAATTTGTAAGTGTACAGTTTAAAGAGACTATAGTATAAGCGGAGGTATTATTCGAAATGAATGCGGCGTATGAACTGTGGGAAATACGGCTTTTGAGTTTGCTATAGGATATTTACCGGACCAAAGTATTATTGAATCAATTTTAGTTTTAATAAGGAGAGCACTAATTGAGTATCGATTGTGTTTCTTGTTTAATTGAGTTTTAATCCTCGTTGAGCATTCCTGTTATATTATACAAATAACATGGTGGCCACCGTCTGCGAGGCGATCTAGCATTGGTCTCACCTTCAAGATAGAGGAGCATCGATTTGAAGTAGTGTTGTGTAATTCTTTATCTACCGGCAATACTCATGGATTCAGAAACACACGCATGATTCATCAAAGCCAACATATTCTTCAAGTACTCTAACTGAACTATGGAACCGAAACTGCTGCTATATAAATTGATGTTCCTTGCAGTTCTCACATATGAATCCGAGATTGAACTAAGAGCTGTACATATGACAGCAAGAACTTGGCCGTTGCAAGCACTAGATTTGCGCATAAACATATATAGTACGTACATATATATGATGAGTTAAACTCAGGCTGAACCCGAGTCCAACTACATGTAGGCGCGAGTCGACTTAAGGTGGGGTCGACCGAGCTCAACTCAGCTCTGCTACCTGGGTTGAGTTGAAATTATGCATATAGACGCCAGTTCTCTAGTTGAATTTAGTTGACAGCAGTGTTTTGTTTGTGATTTGTGACGCGAGTCGAAAACTCAACTCAACCTTAACTCAACTATTCAACTCATCATGTGTACGTAGTAATCCCACTTGCAATCAAATAGATCATGTGTTGGTAAACTGCCACCACCTTTCGGGCTTGTTAGCGATAAGAACGTATCGAGGTAGCAGCTAGTAGAAGTCGTAGCGATCGGAACGACTGGTTCGATGATGAATGCAAGCTGTGTACTAATACAATAGTCTAAGAGAACTCGGAACACCAAGAGAAATACAAAAAACTCAGAGGAGAATAAAAGAAAGTTCGCAGTCAGAAAAAGAAAGCCGGGGAGGGGGGGATTCTCGTTTGGGAGTGTGATGCTAGAAGACATGAAAAGTGCTATGCTGTATCCAGATTTTCAAAAATGTCTATCTTTATATATCTAACGATGGGTCTTACGAAAAAGATATTGTTTCAAAATGTTGGTGAAAAAGATATTGTTTCAATTTATTGCTGAAAAAGATATTCTTTCGGTTTCTCGGTGAAAAAGATATTGTTTCGGTTTCTCGGTGAAGAACATATTGTTTCGTTTTCTGGCTGATATGTTTTCCGCAGCAATAAATTGAAACAATATCTATTTCACCAACATTTTGAAACAATATCTTTTTCGTAAGACCCATCGAATGTTCGTTCAGGAAATTGACCAAGTTCTGGTGGAATTTCTTAATCTTTCGTTGTACTTCTTGTGGAGACGGTATTCCAGGTTAAGGATGCATATCCGGGCGCTAAGTAATAGTACATTAAGTTGTTGTGGCAAACCATGATGTTGCTGCATTGAAGGCCACGCAGAAATCTCTGTTTCTGATAAAAAAAATATCCGTGTTTTGTTTCTTCTTCTTCGGGGTCATCAATATAGCGGCCTGTTGTTAAGTTTTAAGTTAAGCAGACTGGCAAAACAAAGGGTGACTCCCAAGCAAAGAACCCGAGAATAAAAAAATGTGATTTGAAAACGATTTAAATTTCGAACACACTAACCACATTCTTCAACATACTATTAAAACTACACATTTGTTTTTGGAGCTCCTTCGAACTTTTTCAATTTACAATAGTTTTAAATACTTACAAGGTAGTGGAGTATGTTCTACTGTACTCCACTACCACCTAACTATTTAAAACTATCCTAGTCACCGCATACCGCATTTTCTAGTCATACCCACACATTCGTTGTACATTTTGCTTGCAGCAAGGAAACTTTTAAAGTCTTTAGAAATATTTTCAAGAACTGAGACTCCGTAGGGAAAAGACAAAGTTGGAATGGTTATTGACATAAACACACATTATGAGGCATATTTGATAACAATTTCACATCGTTCAAGAGGCGCTCGTAAAATGTTTGTATGTAGGTGAGGGGATTTTGGCTGATTTATTTCAGACATTAGTTTTGTAGTACGTAATGTCTCTTCTTGCGGGTGTTTTATGATTAATATCTCTAATAAAAAGTTCTTCTTCTTCTTTAACGGCTCTACAACCGGGATCCGGTCCTGGCCTCGTGCAACAATTCTCTCCACCGGTCCCGATTCTGAGCCGATGTCATCCAGTTTGGCATCCCTAAACTCTGAGCGTCCTGGTCCACGCCATCCTTCCAGCGAAGGTTGGGCCTCCCTCGCTGTCGCACCCCATAGGTCTTACCGCAGAGAACTTTACGAGCAGGCTCATCCTCACTCATACGAGCTAGATGCCCTGCCCACCGGAGCCTACCGAGCTTTATTTTCTTCACAACATCTATGTCGCGATAGCGCTCGTAGATCTCGTCATTGTAGAGTCTCCGGAATCGTCCTTCCTCACATACGGGGCCAACAATCCTCCGAAGTATTTTCCTCTCAAACACGCCCAAGAGGTTTGAGTGCTTTTTGCTAAGCACCCACGTTTCGGATGCATATGTGAGAACGGGTAAGACCATCGTCTTATATAGTAAAAGTTTAGACGTTATGGTTAGATATTTGGATTTGAAGAGCCTCGACAGACTATAGTAGGCTTTGTTGGCTTTTGAGCCAAATTACACGACCTATCACTTTCCCAGACTCACTTTCCAATCACTTCCAATAAACCGGTTTTTTAGACAAAGGGGCGCAGGGAAGTGCATGTGTTGGTCTCACTTGTGAATCCAAGAAAAATTTCGGTCTCAGCAAATTACACTAACACAAGCTTAACTTTCTTCGCTGGCACTGCGATAATTATAAGAATTTTTGTTGTTTTGTGCACAAACACATAGACAATAGAATTGTTACACGGAAAAGAGGCAGAAATTTAAATGCACCGTGTAATACTCAAATTTTACACAGACAGGTTTGACGTGAGTCCCAAGTGAATGGCCGTGTAATTTCACTCTTTAGTAGTCGTGCGCGTATTTCTGGTTCCATGCTATTGTCGGCTGCTACTATTGACCCAAGGTAGGTAAATGATTTTACCACGTCAAACTCGTGTGCCGCTACCTTGATTGTGGGACCAATGTTAGGTGTTCTTCCAGACGAGGCCACCATGTACTTTGTTTTGCTTTCGTTAATGTGCAGTCCCAGATTTCCTGCCGCTTGCTCAATCTGAGTGAAAGCTTCTTGTACAGCTGTTGTTGTTCTTCCAATGATGTCAATGTCGTCTGCGTAAGCCAGTAATTGGGTGGACTTGTGGAGGATTGTACCCCTTGATGTCACGCCCGAATCTCGGATCACTTTCTCCAACGCCAGCTTGAAAAGGAGGCAGGCCATACCGTCCCCTTGTCGGAGTCCATTATAGATGTTGATTGGTCTGGACAGTGTTCCGGATACCTTTACTTGGCTTGACACATTGATCATGGTCAACCTACATAGTCTTGTCAGTTTGTTGGGGATGCCGAATTCTCTCATGGCTTTGTAGAGTTCTACCCTGGCTATGCTATCATAGGCGGCTTTAAAGTCTATGAAGAGGTGTTGAATTGAGTTTTGAAACTCTAGACATTTTTCCATAGCCTGCCTCAAGGTGAAAATCTGATCAGTCGTTGATTTGCCTGGGCTGAAGCCACACTGGTAATGGCCTATGATGTTTCTGGCGTATGGGGCCATCCTGTTTTGTAGGATAGCGGAGAATATCTTATACACGGTACTCAACAACGTTATACCGCGATAATTAGTGCACGCTGTGATATCTCCTTTTTTGTGTACCGGACAGAGGATGCCTTTTCTCCAGTCTCCTGGCATCACTTCCTGCTCCCATACTTGCACAATTAATTCATGAATCGCTTGGTGTAATGTAGGCCCTCCATATTTAACCAGCTCCGCTGCGATGCCGTCTGCACCCGAGGCCTTGTTGTTTTTGAGCCGGCTGATGGCTCTGCTAACTTCTTCTATGCTTGGTGGCGGCAGCATAGCATTGTCATCAGATATTGGTGGAGCCTCCGAATCCTCAGTTAGCTCGCCATTTAGCAATTCATGAAAGTGCTCTTCCCATCGCTCCAAGATGCCTTTAGGATCGGTGATCAGATTCCCTTCTTTGTCCTTGCAGTATGTGCAACGTGGTGTGAATTGCGTCATACTGCGGACTCTTTGGTAGAACTCCCGCGCCTGGTGCGGCCGTCGTTCTCTGTACTGTTCTAGCTCACAGACGAGATTTTTTTCCCAGGCTTCCTTTTTCCGTCTGTGAATTCTCTTTTCTTCTTTTCTGAGCTCTTTATAGTTCTCTTCGCGTGCCAGTGTTCTCTGAGACTGCTGCATGGCTCGGTACGCAGCATTCTTACGTTCAGTTGCCAGCTTGCATTCATTATCGAACCAGTCGTTCCGATCTTTACGACTTCTGCCTAAGATGGAATCAGCAGTACTAATGACAGTATTTTTAAGGCGGGTCCAGTTCTCTTCGACGCCCGGCATCTCATCCCCAGGACTTAGGGCGAGTTCTAATGCATGACCGTAGCTGTTTCTGGCCATAGGGCGTAGTGCAGCTGTGTTGATTCGAGCCTGATCAGCGGATACAAAGCCTTTCAGCGTTGTAATGCGCTCTCGGAGCACCATACCAACAAGATAGTGATCCGAGTCGAAGTTGGCACCTCGGTACGTTCGTACCGTCATCGAAAGGTGGCGGCGGTCTATCAACACATGATCTATTTGGTTGCGAGTGGCTCCATCAGGAGATACCCAGGTGGCTTTATGGATATCTTTACGCGCAAATCTAGTACTTGCAACGACCAAGTTCTTACTTGCTGCCATCTCTACAACTCGCTGTCCATTGTCATTAGTGTTTTCATGCAAGCTGTGGTTGCCGACATATTGCCTGTATATGGGCTCCCGGCCTACTTTGGCGTTCAGATCTCCCAGTATGATTTTTACATCATACCTGGGGCAGGCATTAAGTTCCCGTTCAACTAATTCGAAGAATTCTTCTTTATCATCATCCGGGGACTCTTCTGTAGGTGCGTGAACGTTTATGAGGCTGATGTTCTTAAATTTACCTCGCACACGAAGGGAGCATAGCCTTTCGTTTATTGCTTTAAAGCCGATAATGGTAGGCTTCATTCTTTTGCTAACCATAAAACCTACTCCTAGAACATGGTGTTTTGTATGACAGCTGTAATATACGTCATACTCAGGTTTTTGCAAAACACCATTCCCTGTCCACCTCATCTCCTGAATGGCGGTAATGTCAGCTTTATACTTTGACAGGGTATCGGCTAGATGTTTTGAAGCTCGAGTTCTGTACAGAGTTCGAACGTTCCATGAAAAAATTCGTAAATCGTTTTGCCTTTTTCGTTGCCGTGGTCGTCGTCGTTTATTCCAGTATCCGAGGCATGTTGCTCGTTCCGTAATAATTGTTTTTTACGGGTGAGGTTATTAGAGTTAGAGTTATTAATAAAAAGTTCACTTGCTAATTTTAACAAACAGACGTTTAACAGGCAGAATTTTAACAGGCAGTATAAATAAACGTCGGCAGGGGCTCAAGGCGCCCGGCTACTATTTCAGAGGTCCATCGTTCGAGTCCACTCCACAGCATGGTCCTTCCCCTTGTCCTACCCAACGCGACCATTTTAAATTTATAAGTTTTGACCAATCCGATACCTTCAAATCTCCTAGATACCCACTTTCATTGGAATTTGGAGCAAAATACTACCATATTTCCGCGGCCATTTTGAACTTCAGTCATATTCCGGCGGCCATTTTGAATTTTGACAATAGGGTTTCGAGGTGCATCATGTACTGAGCTTCCATGCAGAGTTGAGTAAAGGGGGTTGAGTAAAGTTTCGTTAAATCCATGAAAACTCGACGAAGCCAGTCGAGATAAGCTGGGTTTTGGATAAGTTTGTGTTTGTGTATCCATTACTGCACATATACCAACGGCGACACATGTCCTGAAATTAATGTTATGGATTTGAACAAGGTTTATTTTCAGAAGGAATACACCACCTGTCAAACAGCTCATGAAACAATAACTTTATTGCTTTAAAAATTTAAATTGTCATAAAAAAACTGATTACAACAACTTCGACAGAGTATTTTAGATTTGTAAATTAATGCTTATATGCCCATCATCATCATCATATGAGACATTAAAAACGCAAACTATGTCTGCAAACGAAACCCCTTTCACCAAGAAAACAATAAAGCATCAGGCCATTTACTCAAAAGTTATGCTAATTACTGAAGTCAACGACTTAATGATACGAGTATATCATGTTGAGCGATTAATCCTACCCACATTAGCAACATCATAACACGATCCCTTATGATAAAAAGGGAGAAAAGGGAAAACAAAGTTTCCACCCCGAAGTAGCACATTCATATTAATTCACACATAGTTTGAACAACATCTGTCAACAACTGTAGGACTAGTAGTAGTTTGCCTCTTTTAGTTAATTCAAATTAGTTTGCCGAACTTTCAGATTCTCGCCTACGAAAAATAGAACACTCGACACTGATTACGAATAACACGCTAATTATAGCCCAGTAAGCTAATTTTATCCCTAGTACTCTCTCCTATACAGACAAATAACGGGGGCGACAGGCACAATATCCAATAAAGTCATTAAAAGTAATAAAAACAAACAATTTTCACGAATATAACAGTAATCTTAACGTAAAATTAAACCGTAACCACACTTTTAACATCCCTCCAGGCTATGGATTTTCGCCCATAAAGTTATGTCGATTAATTTGCTTACCCCCAATGGAATGGATCATAACCTTTAACCTTTAAGGATTAAGGAGGAATTAAGCCTCCAGTAACTGAAGGTTGAGGCGATAATAAAAGTACAAACCGTTATAATAAATGGCTGTATTAATAAAGTTTGTAAAATTGAACGTTCCGAACTGTTACATGAGCCTTAAGTGCCCCATTGTAGGAAGTATCAGCCAACCCTTAAGTGAGACATTGAGTATTGAGGAACTTTTACGACAAAAAAGGGGGATCAGGACTCCGAAAATTATGTTTACGGAAGGACCCGCCTCGGTGAGATTTTTGTCAAATTTTATTGCCTTTATTTCGTTTCTTCATAGATGCTATTCGGGAATCGATTGGTTTTTCATTAATCGTGTTTTTCATATATAAATTGAAGTTTAGTTAATCAATAAAATGTAAGTATGTAATATAAAAGAGCTATAAATGTAATGTTAGAAGGGTGGGTGGGTGGAAGACCCAGCACGGAATAATGGCCTCTCTCCGTTCATCATTCGAACCCTCAGTGATTCGATTTTTTATGAAGCACTTACTTAAGTAACTTTGGTGTAAACTTGATGGATCAGATCAATTGATTGCACGCGAGAAAACGGAAACAGTGGTGACTGCAGGCAGACTTTTATAAAAATATAAAAATGCTGCGGATCGACTCAGATGATTAATCATCATCATCATCAGGAGTTCCACAGCCTGTTGTTGGCCTTGATTTGCTCCAGCAGTCGACTCCATGATTTTCGGGCTCTGGCCTGTCTTTTCCAGTTTCTTATTTCTACATTTTAAAATAAAATCCAGACTATGTTAAAAAACACTTGACTCAATTCCACACAGGGCTATGGTACTTCGCATTCCCCACTTCACTCGCTCAGATACTACCTCTCTGTTGTCTTCACCCTTTACAGCAACTACTTGTGTTCCTTTTTACCATAGAACTTTTCACAAGGGAATGTCAAGAATCTTTCAAGAGTCGAGCAGGAGGGGAATGTGTGTGGAATGTGTGGCCTAATACGGGAGATACCACGGGGGGTAACATCAGATTCCTACTGGCTAAACCCATTAACCCTTTTTCACGACGTATGTGTCCAAACCGGCCCAAGCCATAATGACATTCGTTCCTCAACACGACCCTTAAAAAGATACCTCGAAGGGTTTCTCACCAGAACCGAAACAATGAGACATAACAATCAGCTGCTGCTTTCTTTGTGAGAATGGTGACTTAGAGGAAGCTCACTACCCAATTCAATGGCTACATAAGTACGTGGGTGCGTCAGAAGTTAGACAGTTTTCTACCACGAAGCATCGGTTCTATCAGTCCTTAAAAACCCACCTCTTTCTTGCCTTCCATTTTCTCCATGTGACCGGCTTACGCCATAACGTTACGGTATTGTATCATCTACCTAGCTGCTATCTCTCCTGGCATTTCTTTGCTTTTTTGCTTTTCCTTGACTGCTTGAGCTCGAATTGTTTAAGGTTATGTTGTCACTTCCATTTGAACCATGATGAACCACCGGAGGTGGCCTAGGACCGAGCCTTTTGAGGTTCCACAAGTTGTCCTATACTGTCTTATTCCTTGGTCTGACTTGGTGTGTATTGCTCTACCTAAAATGATTTTTCACGATGCAAACTTTGGTGTGCCCAGAAGATACTTCGATATGAACAGCTTTATCAACGCCTCGACGAGCAAAACCACTTCCCTGTGTTCAAAGGATTTTCACGTCGAAGATTATCAATGCACAGCTCTTACTTACATCCAATCCCGCCCTTTCTAGGCTAGCTAATACATTGACACCATCCGTTGTCGTCTTTCTGAAACCGATCCAGTCTTTCTGAAAACGAATTGCCCTTCCGCCAACCCTTCTAGCCTCTCAGCGCTTGGGAGTAATCTGTTATATACCCGTTAGAAAAGCTTGTCAATGGTGTTTAGAATGCTGACGAGTCCCCTGGCGGCTAACCCGGCTTCGGGATGAGCACAAGTTGTTTACCCCTTCATTGCTCAGAGAACACTCTTTCCCTGTACGCAAGTATCTCATACACTCAATGAACAGCGCCCTATGAAGCTTGATGTCAGCTAATCTCCCTGGACTCGACAATATACCTTCCTTATCCCTGAGGAAATGAGCTACACCAGTGGATATTTTTTTAGCGTCAAGTACTGCTTGTGTCCAGTTGAACAAAGAACCAGCAAACAACCAAACAACCATTTGACAGTTTAATTTTTAAGTTTCAAATAAAAGATGAATCCTCACCCACACTTACAAAATTATTGCAATTTGTATTTTAGAAATTCAACTTACCTAAGCATCCTTTAAATAAATATATCACATACCGTATTTCTATCGTTCATAATAATTAATTAAATAAAGGTAGATTCTGATTCACTATAAAAATTCGTTAATTACCGAATCACGCTAAACGCTGCAACCACTGACATATGTCAGTGGCTACAACCGCCAAATCTATCCAACTCGAAATGGGCAACCCAAGATGAAAACTACATTACCATCAAAACACTGGTTATGGTTTGTGCATAAGATCATTGGAAGTCATTATTTTTTGTCAAGTTTCCAAGCTTTCGATTGGAATTAAAAAATGTCAGCGAAAACTGACATGAGTGAAATTATTATTATAAAATGAAGTTTTTATCGGAATAATAATGACAACAAAGTTAAAGTGAGTGAATTTAATTAGCAGTGTGCTTATTTTAAAACATAATCCATTTTAATATTGTATACGGCAACTAAAAGTTAAACAAATTGAACTTGAAAACGCCGCAAACAGCGGGGACACGACACACAACAAAATCGCCAAACAAAAGTCCGGCGTCCATCTCTCAGCTTTTACGTGTTTTATTCGATTGTGTTTTTTGTTATTTTACTAACATAAGAAGAAAAGACTGAACTACGTTGAATTTGATTTTGTGTAGAGTAAATAAATTCAATGTCTCAACGATTTACTGCGACTGGCCCCACACCAATTGCTGGGCAAGCTCAGCCAAGATATCAAGCTGGACAAACACCTACCGCTATGCGGCCGTACAATGGTGGAAATTTCGCGGTATGTAATTCCTTTATTACTAGCATTGATTTTATTTATTTAAGTTATTTGCACTTAGCAACGGGGTTTTACACCACCACAGCAGGTGGCAAGTGCTTCATCGCCCGGGCCCAGTGTACATCAGCGAGCAGCACAGCCTGGATTTCAAAGTGGCCTGCGAGGGAGCAGCTCTGGACAGGGTGGGAAACGATCACAGGACTCTCGAAGCTTGACTAATCCACCGGGAAAGAGCGAATTTAACTCTTCGAAAAAGAAAAAGAAACTAGCGGATAAGATTCTTCCTCAAAAAGTTCGAGATTTGGTCCCGGAATCTCAGGCTTACATGGACTTGTTGACTTTCGAGAGGAAACTTGATGCCACAATTATGAGGAAACGCTTAGACATCCAAGAAGCGCTGAAAAGACCAATGAAACAAAAGCGAAAATTAAGAATTTTTATATCCAACACCTTTTACCCTAGCAAAGAGCCGGCACGTGAAGGCAGCGAAAACAGCGAGAACAGCGAAGGCCCAGTTGCTTCATGGGAATTAAGAGTTGAAGGCCGCCTTTTAGAGGATACCAAGGGAGATCCGAATAAGATTAAGCGTAAATTTTCCAGCTTTTTCAAGTCTCTTGTGATTGAGCTGGACAAGGAATTGTACGGACCGGATAACCACTTAGTTGAATGGCATCGGACGCACACTACACAAGAAACGGATGGTTTTCAAGTTAAGCGACCTGGCGACCGAAATGTCCGATGTACAATTTTACTACTCTTGGACTATCAGCCACTACAATTTAAGCTAGATCCGAGACTTGCTCGATTGCTTGGTGTGCACACTCAGACTAGGCCAGTTATTATTAGCGCCTTGTGGCAGTACATTAAGACCCATAAGCTGCAAGATGCACACGAGAGGGAGTATATTAATTGTGACAAGTATTTGGAGCAGATATTCGGCTGCTCTCGCATGAAATTCGCTGAAATTCCGCAGCGCCTGAATCCACTCCTTCATCCTCCAGATCCAATTGTTATCAATCATTTTATTGAGAGTGGAGCTGAAAACAAGCAGACAGCTTGCTATGATATCGACGTCGAAGTAGATGATACTTTGAAGAATCAAATGAATAACTTCCTCATGAGCACTGCAAGCCAGCAGGAGATTCAGGGATTAGATTCGAAGATTCATGAAACTGTGGACACGATTAATCAGCTAAAAACTAACCGAGAATTTTTCCTCAGTTTTGCTAAGGATCCGCAGACGTTCATACATCGATGGATCGTTAGTCAGACTAGAGATTTGAAGGTGACGATAACTGTAAATTTGGTTAGTAGAAATTTCTGTATTTTCTATTTTATTTTAGACAATGACGGATGTTGTTGGTAATCCAGAAGAGGAAAGGAGAGCTGAATTCTATTATCAACCGTGGACACAAGAGGCCGTTTCAAGATATTTCTTCACTAAGGTTAATCAAAAGAGAGCAGAGTTAGAGCAGGCATTAGGGATTAGGAACTCTTAATGTAATATTTTTCGAAATAAATTAATGATTGAAGAGTGCATGTATGTTATTTGATTTGTAAATCGCTTTTGAAGAGAGCTCCGACGGGCGTAATCGCCGAGACTTCAAAATATCCACAAACTTTCAAATTTTCCTAAAGAAAGAAAATCTGGATGCCGCCTTAATACAAGAGCCATGGGTACGAGGACGGAGCCTCAGCCAAGAGAGATACTTGGCAGGGGCGTTGCAAATCTATAGAGGGTCTAGGAGACTGCCAAATTATGCAAGATCCTGTCCAAAGAACACCCCAGTCTGTCTATAAAAAAAAAAAGGGCGAACGGAGCTTGGACAGAATCGCAGGCCGAGTCAATAGTGCTTTTAATGAGCACACATTTTCCCGGTTGCAAGGCCAAAACACCAGGGAACGAACGGAAACTTTCCTAGGAGACTGGAGGTCCGATCACTGTTAGGCTTCCTCAATTTCACAGGATGGCTTCGAGCATTCCTCACATCCGACCAAACAACCACACCATAATCAAGGTGCACAAGTTGTGGCAACAAAACGATGCACCAAGCGCTAATTGGGTCTCCGGTCGCACTGCAGGCAGCCCTTCACCTACCTAGGTATGGTTACAAAGCTTTGCTCTTTCAGACTTAATTATGTCTACGTCCTTGGTTCCGTCATTTATCTTTTATCATGTTCTACATCTGATTTAAATCAGTTTTCATTTCCCTTGTTCTCTCACGCATATATTCAATTACTGCCTGATCACTTCCCAAGTTCCTTCGTAGTGATCCCTTTACCAAAAAAGTCCTCATCCACTGCCTTATCAGATTTTCGTCCTATCATTATTCTTCTATTTCTTGCTAAAGCCTTTGAGAAAACTTAAATAAGTGAATGGAGTTGTATCAACTTCCTTAAACTAAATCCTAAAAAATCTAAAGTTCTTCTTCTTAGTCGTCGTTTTCAGTCCCCTGACAGCCTTCCATCTCTTCTACTTAATGGTGTTCCCCTCCCTATTCTTGAGTGTGTTAATAATCTAGACATTGTTATTAATTCCAAATTATCTTGCTGTAATCAAATTTCACTTATGCTTTCCAAGATATATGACACTACGTAAACTTTGGCTTTATGGTAGTTAGCTGTCGTCCGCTGATCGGCTCAAGCTTGTTAATTATATCATCGTACCGCATTTCCTTTTGTTTCCCTTGTATATATGTATTTCCTTAGATTCATCCTACCGTCACCGCCTCATGGTGGCATGTAATGATTGGTTAAGATTTATTTTTCACATACGAAGATCAGATCATGTGTCAAGTATGCAAAATTCCTTGCTAGGTTGTGACCTCTTTCGACCGAAGAATGAATTATCTTTAAGCGACACGAAGAATATAAATACATCACCCGTAACAATTTGGAAACCTCGTCTTGAATTTCAATCTTACCTCAAGGATTACGAAAGAATTTATAAATCACTTCTCTTTTTTTTCTAAAACTTTTAACATAGCATTGCTTTCTTTTTTTAGAAATATTATTTACAACAATCCCTGCATCTCGCGCATAAATTGCATATAAGCATCATCTTTAGTTCCCCCCTTATTAGATTCCGTTTGTTTGATTTCCTGCGGGTAGTGTTTAGGCTTAACCTTCTGCTTGTCTTCACGCTTAACTCGTAACGTTGATGGAACAAATCGTGTAACATCAGCACTAAGATTCCTGCAAAGAAAAGTAAATTTACTTATTTAATGGAATGTTAGGATTATAAAAACAAAATAAGTTGACATGCCTTATCTGAGGCTTAGCAGTAATCGTTGTAACACCCTTCGAATCCTTAACTTGATTGTTTGACATATTCTGGTTCTGTTTATGATGATGCATAAGCCGAGCTGGCGGTAAACCTGGCGGAGGAGCAGGAGGCATGCGAATTCCTAATCGTGGTGGCATAGGACCTGGGGGCATTCCAGGACGACCAGGTGGTGGACCTGTATTTTTTATTAGATTAGTTTTGTAATTGTTGCTTTAGAAAATAATATGTATTTACCTGGTGGCATTCTAATAGCCATTCCAGGCATTCCCGGACGTAGCGGTGGAGGCCTAAATATCATAGCTGGTGGCAGCCCAATAGGTGGAGGTGGTGGACCACTTGGAAGTGTTATAGCATGCGGAGGGGGCGCAGGCACCGGTGGTAAAGGTATAGAAGGTTCGGGTTCATGTTCGTCGCTATCACTATCATCACTACTATCATCTGCAAGTATACTTTTAAGACAAATTTAACATAAATATATAAAAAAAATCAATAAACCTTCATTATCATCGTCCGAATCATCAGATTTCTCATCATCATCACTAGATTGCTTTCCGCTTTCACTATCCTTTTCTTGTTCCTTCTTTTTATGCACATTCTCCATTTCTTTCATGAATTCATCAATATTTTGTCCAGATATGGCCAGCATACGCTGCTGTAACGATGTTGGTTTTATTATATCTTGATCTGTTGGTAAAGGTTTCTTTTGTGGTGATTTCTTTTCATCGCCGGCGTCTTTCTCTCGACGTTTTGTGTCCTTAAACAGAAGAAACATAAATAAAAATACGATCTAAGAAAATAAAATATGAAAAATACTTTTAATTTAATAACTTCATCTGAGAAGCGAATTGTTTTCCCCTTTTTGGCTTTTGGTTCTTCATCTTCATAATCAGAATCTAATTCTCGCATTTGAAATAGGTCTGGTGGTGGGCACGGCGGACATCCGGGTGGCTCTTTTTTTCTATTATCGCGTAATTTATCATCGGATTTTGATAACTGAAATTTAGTTTGATTATTAAGTAATCGAATAATGTTTTTCGACTACTTACAATTTCTGTTGATTTTTTTAGAATGCCTGGTGGAGGACCTGGTACAAACGGTGGCACTGGAAGAGCACTTGGTACTGGAATTCGAGCTTGGCCAGAGAATGGTGCTCCGGCAGTTGAGGTCATCTATTAAAAAATTGATTATATTTAACAAAAAAATAAACATTATGCACAAATTTTAAACGTTAGATGTGAAAAATTACAAATAAAGGCAATATGAACATAAGTTTATTTGTATAGTCAACTTTTTTCGCAAAGCAACTTTAAAGCCGCCCCCCCCCCCACCCGCCCACCATTCATATACAAGACTGGCCTTTAAGGCCAGGCCGGCAGGTACGGCCCGATCAAGGCCACTCAGTCTGACTGAGTGATGAGGACTTGAGGCATCCGCCTGATAGGCCGTGGACTGCAGGTGACCTCATCATTCTCTACACACAGGGGAAGACGACAGTTTAGCGCGGGAAATTATTAATCAAGTGAAAAAAATCTTCGTGGCCTCAGCGAAAACTTCAGACAGAAAAGAAGTTCGGATCTTCAGGCCCGGACTGACGTTTAAAACCCGCAGACATAGATTTTTGTCAGTTTTCCTGGACTGCAGGCGCCATCCATCCAGCGGCCGGTAAGTGTTGATTCTTGGCCTCAAGACGATAAAACTTCAGACCACGGCTTGCCGGTGGCATGTATGTGAATGACTGAATGGGGTCTTTATATCAACGTTCGAGTGAGCTGTGTAACGGCTGCGGTAACGTATATTGTTTATATACGTAGTGTGTAGAGCTGCGAACTCTGATATATATGTAAATGTATTAAAGTAGCAAGTAGGCATGCCTCTATAACAGTCGTGCCTGAACATAAAAGAGAATGCCGACGCGATTGCCGAGTGTGGCGTGCCATCGCAGATCTCCACGCGTATCACCTAGTGGCATAACTCCTTAACAATCACTGGTAGACTTGTCATATCTGGACTCGTTTTATTCATACTCTGGGCTCATGGCCACAACCTGATACTGCAGATGGTTGCCGCTTTCACGTTTTCGCTTCCACGTTTCCTCACGCTACATATTGGTAAGAATTTTTAGGCATTTAGGTAAGAATTAATTGCAGCTGCAAAAACTCGGTAAACTGATTGCAAACCAAAGCTAGAAACTGTTTGCTGATTACCAAACTGAAGTTGTGATTTCAATTAATAATAAATGAATGATTTAAGATTACATCGACTTACAATTACCCAGCTAGAATTATAATTTATCCAAGCATTTATCCTGCAAAATAAGCATAGGCTATAACAACTACAACTGGCACTCACCTGTGGTAAAGGTATCTCATCAACTTGTACTGTTTGTGCATGTTTAACACTCTCATAATATTGCTGCTTTTTAAGTCTTTTCTTTTCATATTCAACTTCTTTTCTCTTAAGATCCGCCCATAGTTCGGGATCATCGTTGTGCTGCAAATATTTACAAAAAAAATAAACACGATCAATTGAAGGAAATATCCGGAGACACCATCCTCCCACTTACGTAAAGCCGCATAACACGATCAAAAGTTTCCTTAAGCTTTTTCCTTTTTTCTCGTAGAACTTTCTCATTTAATGGTGATGGTTGATATACATTATATTCTATGTTTTATACCGTATTAATAATATGTTTTATAATTATGTTTTAAATACAATATCTAACCCATTTCATCGATTTTTTCCATTTCTTCTAAAATTTGCGCTGGATCTTTTCCTTTTAATACAGCCGCTCGTACCATTTGTCTTTGCTTTTTATTTTTCTTTAATTCTTTCTTTCTTGCTTCCTTACCTGAGGAATTATTAGTTATAGTTGTAATAACGTTATTTAATGTTTAAATCATATTTTTGGATAATTTTTGAAAATACTTACGAGCTTGATCTGTAGGGTTCATATATTTACCACTCTTGGTGGTATTTATTGAACGGCGCCCCATTTTTATTATATCTTGTTGCTGTTGTTTATAAGAACTAAATTTGATTAATAATTTTAGAGCAATAAGAATAAAAATTATGTTGTTGTTGTTGTTGTTTTCTTAATTACTAGCAAGCTAGTGTACCCAAAAAGGGTCCCTTAATGGTCCAAGCCTCTCAGCTATATTAACCATGAATTCAGAATAAAAATTAAGAATTTTAACTAAAAATTCGGCAAATGCTCTAGGTCTATAAACATTCTGACATTTTAGAAGAAGACAGTTGGGAATTAGGCTGTCACACACACCTACACACGCATATACTGTGGGCTGAAAGTTAAGGCCTATTTACAAAGGGTCGTTCCAATATAAAACCTGGCCTGTCAGCTTGTTAAAAATTCCTTGATTGGTGGGGGAATGGTATTGTACTTTTGTGTTTTTATAAAGCCTTATAATTAATAATTCTTTAATCATACAAATTTGGTAAAATTTATACATAAAAGTTTTAAAAATTACTTTTTTCCATAATCAAATTCCAAATTAAAATGTTCACTGTAAACATGGCCTTGTATATTATCACAAGCTAAATAAATGTTGGTACTACTGGCGCGTCAACGGTATATTTTTGAGTTGGTTAATCCAAGTTATGTTAACAAATTTTAGAATTTCTATATTAAAATGGAAAATAATTACAATATATTCAGTGGATACGACCCGACATTTATCCCAGCTAACATCAAAGAATGTAATTGATAAACAATTTCTAACGCAATCTAGATAAAAACATGTATTTTTAGGTTTTGCCAAGCTTACTCTATCCTCAACGAAGAAAAAGGCCAAAAATCCTGATGCTTCTGAAGGGATTATAGATGAAACCTCACCAAAGCATCCTTCAGCTCAGAGGAATATTCTTCAAGAACTATTAACTGATGATGATTCAGAGGAAGACGACGCTAACGAAGAGAACAAATTGTTTCGTAGTTTTAATTCAAGGAAAACCTGTGACAAGTCAGATACTGACGCAAATGCAGATCAATCCAACGAAAATAGAGATAATTCCATATTTTCCGAACGGCTAGAAGTTTCTAATACTGATGATGAGAAGAGTGCAAATAAATCTGGGATTGGGAGAATGCATACAAATATTTCTGGGCGTGTTTTAAAGCCTAGTACTGTAACAAAGACTCGAAGACTTGGACGACGTTCTAAAGAGTTGTTTTCACAAAAAGAGCCAACGCAAGATGTTTTTGCTGTATTATCTTCAAAAGTTGATAGTTTAAGTATACGTTCTCCTAGAGCAGATGAAAGACAAGATCAAATAATTGACAATATAGCCCTAGCTTCTACCTTAATAGATTCTGCACAAGAAGGCCAGAGCTTCGCAAATGAGCATAAAAGAATTGAAGTAGCACTAGCTTCTACCTTAGGAGACTCTGTACAAGAAGTTCTAAGCTCCGCAACTGAGCACAAAAGAATTGCAGTAGCACTAGCTTCTACGTTAGCAGATTCTGTACAAGAAGTCCAAAGTTCCGCAAATGAGCATAAAAGAAATGAAGTAGCACTAGCGAATACAGTTACTAGTGAAGTAAGTGAGATTGTATCAAATGAAAATCAACGTCGAAGTTTTCCAACGAAAAAATCACCACCAGCACTTTTAAGGGACAAAAGTTGTGGAGAAATATCAATACTCACTATCAGCAGTACTGTATCCTTTACATCTCGCAGTTCTTTTGATATCTCGGAAACTGATAATGAAGTAATTGAAATTACAGACTCAGAAGCTGAAGAAAGTTACGTAGATAATGTATCTAGTATAGTGCCATCAGAAAGAGCACATCTTCCACCTAGTATAACTACCACAACTGCCGATAGACTTGATGATTTTTTAAATGATGTTGCCAAAAAAATCGCTAATCCAAGTCAAGAAACATCTCAAGAGTCGATTGTTGATATATCACAAAAACAAGACTCGGTAATTTCAACAGAAGAATCATTAGAAATTCCTGAAACATCTAGCGACCAAATAAGTCATGATGAATCAGTAAAATCATCTAAACAAAATACTCCCGATAAAAAAGAAAATTCTGATAATATTAAAATAAGTAAAGAAACCGAAGATCAAGACACAAATTTAAAACATAGCTCCATTAAAGTAACACAGGATATTGAAAACGGAATCGAAAGAATCAATATATCAGCAAAGATAAAGATTAAGCTGCATATTTCTGAACCTGTGGCAACTGAATATAATGAAGAATCATCAGAAGAATTAAGTAACCATCAAGAGGAACAAGAAAAACAAGATCAATCATCATCTAGAGAAAAGTCTACATCACATGGGCAGGAGTTACAGCATGCGATTAGCTCCAGTAAAAGCATACACAACTCTTTTAAAACACCTGAAAAGCATAAGCCACAAACTCCAGAAAAGTCGAAAAAATCAAGTGATGAAAAAAACACTGATATCGTACTAGACGAAAAGGCGCAACAATTATTGAATAAGTTGTACGGTACGGAGTGGCAAACTCCTGAAATATTAAATATTACAAAGAGTAAGAGGATCGAAAAGGTCGACGATTCTTGTCTAAATTTTACGAATTGTATGTAATTAATAGCTTTGTATTTACAGATAATATTTTTCAATTGTTTCTTATTTTAGTTCATCAGGATATTCGAAGTGATTTGGAATCCACTCGTTTTAATTTGGATGAGAATAGCCCAACTTTTAAAGCTAAACCTGTGAATGCTTTTAAGAAGCCGTTAAACAGTGTTAAAACTCCTCAAGAGAAATGTGCAAAACCTCTTAAAACTCCAAGAACAACAAGAAAAGGTGAGTTGGTTTTTGATATAATTGTAAATCTTTGGTTTGATTTTTTTAATGGGACAAACCAGAGCAAACCTAACTCAATAATAACTTCGAGTGGAGTAAATTGGGGCCTGAAACCCAGCTTCGTCCACAGGTTGAATACAACCGTAATCGGACCTAACTTATGTATGGAATATAGGTATGGTGGACTGCATTACAGAAGGTTATATATCGTAAGATCCTTTCTAGTAGTCTAATGAACAGCTGAGCTGTGCATTAGTGGTGCAATGAGAAGCACCAACAGCTGCTGCGCTGGGTGTCTTATTGATATTTATGACTCTAATAATGGTTGTGGTATCTTTTCCGAGGTATTAAATATAGCTACCTCTCTTCGTCTACCCGACCATTGCAGCGTCTTCCAAGCGGAAGTCACTGCGATCTGGGAAGCTCTCGAATGGCTGAAGATAAATAATGTATCTCATATGAATATATGTATTCTATCGGATAGGTAGACGGCCCTTAAGGCTCATAATTCCTTCGTTTCAACATCCAGGACCTCTCTGAACTGCCGCAGGTTTCTGTGTGAGGCTTCCACTCAGTTTTAACTCTGCAGATGAACTTGCTAGACAGGGAACCGAAGCGGAAAGGACACCCCACTTAACCCAGATGGGAATGCCCTTAGCCACATATAAACTGCCTGTGAGAAAAATCAGTTCAGCTCGAGCAGGGCTAAGATGGACCACACCAACAGTGTGCCGCACTCTTCACACAATATGGCCGACTGTAGACGCAAAACATTCAAAATCTCTTGTTCAGTTGAACAAAAAAGAGATAAACTATGTAGTAAAGGTGCTGACTGATTCACTGTCCCTTTGGCCCGCACACCGAAAGATTGGCGCTCCTTGACAACGACTTATGCAGAAGTTGTGGTAATGAAGATGAGGAAGAAAAAGTCTCCCATCTTCTCTGTACATGTCCGGCCCTTGCGATGAAAAGAGGGATCTTCCTCGGTTCAGCTTTCCTTGGTGGATTGATTAAGCTGCAAATCACTGGCGTTCTTGACCTGTCCTGTTGTAGCCCCTGTCACTTTATTAAAAGCTCCAAATGGCTAAAAATGGCTGGGAAGCAGCCATTTCAACCTAACCTACTCGCCATTCGGGTGTGCGCCCAAAGTTGTTTTAATAGAACTCCAAACAGCTCTAACACCGTTATTTTCTTGGCCAACTAAGCTACCATGTTGGCTATTAAATCCCACAGGATTTCATCAAAAACTGTCCTCAATTGTTTCTTACCTCCCTCAGCAGGAACAACAATCTTACGCTGATGTGAACCCCAAGCCAGATCGGCAACGATATTGTCGATGGCTTGGCAAGAGTAGGGCAAACTAATCACTTGTTGGTCCGGAACCTTGCTGTAAGATCGGCCATTAAGAATGGAATGGAGAAATGGGTTGGTTTGGCTCTTTCTTCATAGCTTGGCAAGGATTCATTCAAATCGACAAAGCCAAAGCGAGCACACTTTTAAATTTCAACTGGTCAGAATTAAAAGAAAAGCAGAGCTCCTACTAGCCCATTGTTCGCTTAATACTTCTTTAGGCAAAATAGGGCTGATAGTTGATCGTAACTGTCGGTTCTATGGAGCAGCTCCCGAAACATTTCTTTTATTTTATATTTATATTATTATAACTCTACAAGTTTTCTATCCTCACATGTCACATCAATTAAGTAAACCAGGTTTTAAACATCAAAGTTTAATATAGATTTCCTTATGGATGCTTCATAACATACTAATAACAAAATGTCTCGAACTTCAGGTAGAAAAGTGAGAAAACGAATTGAGAATCTTAATCTTTCATCCACTGACGAAGACTTTAATGCTTCCGATGATTCATGGATTGAAACGTCAAGCTCGAATTCTGGCAACGAGGATGTTCCTAAAACCAACAGAAAGGACAGGAGGAAGAAAAAAGATAATATTATATATTTAGATTTAACAGATGATTTTATACAAGTGCAACAGGAATATAAAAGCCCACCTGCAAATAATGGTAAGTAAGAAATAAGTTTAAAAAAGATTTTTTGTGATATAAGTTTTTTCTTAAAGATAAAGGTTTTAATGATCGATTAAAAACTCTTCTTGAGAGTTGTCGAAACGTCGATAAACCACAGTTAGGAAGAACGCCCAACAGGCAAGAATACGGTCTTTTTTTAAAGTAAAATGTTATTTAAAACATATTTTTTAGTGCAAGAACAAAACGTAAGCTATTTACCCCACGTTTTGGTGATGAACATGAGGATTTGATACCTTTAAATGATGATTTAGAAAAATTGCAAATTATAAATGATATTGAAGAAGAATTCGTCCGAATTAGAGATCCTTTACCGGCCAAATTTGAACTTGTTAACAAGCAGCTTGAGGCTGTTAAAACTGGCACACCAATTTTCAGTGTAAAAAAGGACACTGTGATCAGTAAGAAAAATCGTAAGACATTTTCTCATAATATTTTGTAATTATATTTTAATACAACAAGAATTAAATGCAGGAACTCCTACAACCCCAAAACCATCTTCTCCACAATCAAGTACACCTTGTACAATAAGGAAAAATGCGCCAATAACTGAAATTAGACAAACTCCAAAGGATAAGTATGGATTTTTGAAATCTCTTGATGGTAAATCTCTTAAGATGGAATTTCTTTTATTTATTATATAAATTCTTAAATTTTAGTAAGTGTTGCTAAAGAGTTCTGCCATCCAGATGCTTTAAATTATAGAGAAAATTATAAAACAAGAAAAGATGATTTAGCACAAAAACTATTTAAAATGTACAATGAAAAACTGTTCAATAACGAATTGGAACTATCGATTATTTGGAACAAGAAACTAACCAATACCGCCGGCCGCTGTAGTAATAAGAGAAAGTAAGTTCGGAATGTTATTAACCAGTCTTCTACAATTTTATCTTGATGAATTCTTTTTTTTTATAGAGGTGGTAAACGTTTTAGCGTTATCGAATTAAGCGAAAAAGTCTTAACCAGCGCAGATCGCTTACGATGTACACTTATGCATGAACTTTGTCATGCTGCTACTTGGGTATTCAATGGTGAGCATGGTCATGGAGCTACTTGGAAATCTTGGTGAGTTAGAAATTTATATCTTAAAGTTGAATGTATTTTTAAAGGAGCCCGCGAGTTAGAAATATCAAGTTTAGAGATCGCTCTTTGTACTACACAGACTGTCATGTTGTTCGTCTAGTAGCAAGCTTAGTTTGAAGGGTAGAAGAGAATAAGATTGATTAGGAAAGGTCTTGTTGGTGTTGGAACAGATGGTGATGAATCTTACGTTTGAACTCTTAGATGCTGTACGAGTTCGGAAAAACTGATTGTAGGAGACTGTTCCACAGTCAAATTGTTCTATTTATATATGAACGAATAAGAGGATTACAGAGTGCCAGTATGACCCGAGCAGGCTAGTCTTGTGCAGACCGTCACATAACCTTGCAGGCCTTGGTATCCTTTTCGTTGATCCATTAGCTGACGGTTCGAGCAGGGCGTCCCCGTAACGAATACGCTGCTGTCGGAGCCGCTGAGTCTCGAACTCCATTCACGATTCGTTTCCATTGTCGACCATTTTTGGCGACGTCTCGAACTCGATAACTTATATAATCGTTGATTCTTTATATCGCCCTCGATATTCTTCAGCCAGAGTTTCTTCGGTGTCGATCGCTGAATTCTCCAGTCTGCCGGACGATCTCGCGAGACGGGAAATGTATAAAATGTCCGTTGCCACAGCATTCGTGTCGGCGAAGACGGCGCTCTCATCGGCGAACATCAAGTCGATTACGAAGTTGTTGTTGTCGTATCGAACTCCGCGTAGTCCATCGAATGCTTCACGCATAATCGCGTCAATCACAACGTTGAAGAGAAGTGGCAAAGCGATGTCTTCTTGTTGGACACCTGTTTGAATCGGGAATTCGTTTTGTTGCCTAACCGCCGGATTGCCTGGTACAGCATCTGATTCTTCTATGTTATTCCAGTGCGCTTCTCGTTACGACTTCATTTTCTGTCGAACTTCTTTGTTCAATCGTCGGTATTTCTCGAAATCGACGTGTTTCATTCATTTCCGCTAATCAACACGGTCCAGACAACTGTCCAAGATCCATGGCTGCGTCCGTTTACGGATGGGTGGACACAACTCCATTGAACACCCCACAATGAACTCTGATAATTTTTGACAGGGTATTGGTTAGATGTTGTACAGTTCCAGTTCTGTGCAGAGTTCGAACCCGCTCCATTGGGAAACTATGGAAATACATTATTATGCTTATATATTGAACCTTTTGTTAAATAATACTTTTTATTAAAAATATTTTCAGGGCCAGAAAAGCAAATATAGTCTTTCCAGAACTTCCCAAAATCGGAGTCTGCCATCAATATGAAATCGAGTATAAATACACCTACAAGTGCACACTTTGCGGTGCGAAGTAAGTACATATACATATATTAAAGATCAGTAAATAATAATCAATCTTCCAATACTAAAAATCCATTATTTTCATTTATAGATCTCATGCCCACTCAAAATCTAAAAAGGCTGAAAATATTCGATGTTCATATTGTCACGGTGCAATTGAGATTTTCTTAAATAAGAAAGATAAAGAAGGTAATGTGATGCTAACACCTGTAAGAGAACCTGTGGGCTTTGCAAAATTTGTGAAAGAAAAGTATAAGCTATTTAAGAAACCTGAACTGAAGCATGCTGATGTTATGAAGCTGCTAAGTACTGAGTTTGCGTCATTGTCTGTAACTGAGAAGAAAAAGTATTAAATTTTATATGAAGTATTTTTATTTTTCAATGAAATGTGATATTAAATATATTATGTAATGTTTTTTTTTATATTTTTTAACGCAAATAAATGTACAATTAATTAATAGTCGTAAAGCATTATTTGGCTTAAGTAATTTTTAATGTGGTATGGAAGCAGCGTTTATTGAGCACTTTTTGGCTTATACTTCTCCGGAGTTTATCGATTGGTATCTTACAGAACACCTCAACCAAAGTTTGCATTGATTTGATGAGCCAGTTCGTCAGCTTTACAATTTCCCTTTATATTTCGGTGACCGTTCACCTGTACGAGAAGGGTCCTGAACTGTTGATCTGCGACATTCAGAGATAGTTCTAGAGCTGTTGGTGCAAGAGCGCAGGGATTTCCAAGCCGCCTGACTATCTGAGAAGATGTAGACAGTCCGATTCCTATCGCCTTGCTGGTTGATTATTAGGCTGCATTCGAAAATTCAGCCAACTGCGCAGAAATGGCAGAACATCATTCAAAAAATCAAACGGCTGCAGCCGGGCATATATATCCTGCAGCCGTTGCTGCGATACTGCCAATTCTGCGCAGCCGGCTGAATTTTCGAATGCAGCCTTAGAACAGCTTCGTGTACGGCTAGAACCTTCGCTTAATATACACTGCAGTGATTTGGGAGTCGGAAGTAGACTTCAATCCTAGTATCGAGCTCACCATCCTCCCAGCAAGGATTTGGTGGATAAGTGACACCAGCGATGCCTCGATCCCATGTTCTGTCAAGGCTAGGGTAATGGAGAATGTTGTTACAGATTTCCGCTATGTCGAGAAATGCGACTAATGATTCGAAGTTAACAGCCACTCAAAGGTCTTAGTAGGAAAATGGATGTGAGAGGCAGGAGGGACAGAAGGCTGACCTATCCTATCCCATGACCTGCGACTGGACCATCTTATTCGAATCCGCCAAAGTACTTGGGGATTTCTTAAAAGCTACAAGCTCCTCCTCCAGCCATCGTGGCCCGTACTATAATATACAAAATCCTATGTACGGCCTCTTTTCGAATTCAACTTTCTCATTTAGGTCGGTGCTTCGAAAACCTCGTGGTTAGATAAATCACAAAAAAGGGCCCTCAAACATATCAAATGATGACAGCAATTCCACCACCTTCGACCTATCGAGTAGCCGTTCCATCGAAATAAACGGTCTCCTGTAGCTTCGGTAATCTTATTCCGGCAAAACTCGATTAGCCCCTCCGACTCATTCCCTCAACTTGCAGCCCCCTTTCGAGGCACTCTACAAACTAGGAATTCGTTTTTAAATTAGTAGATCAACTCGACTGTAGAACAATCTTTCGCAATCAGTATTTCCGAACACGAACAATATCCACGAACTCAAAATGATGGTTTATAGCCACCTCCTTTCGCAACCTACCGACTCCGTCTCTCATTTAGCTTATTACTGCTGAACCATGGCGTAACAAACGACTTTCTACACGATCGTATACACGACACGACAAGACTCGGCTGCAAAGGTGGTTTATAGGGAGATGGGTGAGAGAGGACGATGGGATGAACACAATTCCCATCGCCCTCTCTCACTCTCTTCTCCATTAACCACCTTTGCATCCGACTTTTGTTGTGTCGTGTGTAGGCTCGTGTGGAATTAACCAAAGGGGGATTCCTAAGCTTAGAACTGCCACATAAAAAATATCAGTAGCTTTACGTTCAAATATAAAAAATATACCAGCTACAATATATTTTGTATAGTGTAAACATAGCTAAAAATTATTAAGGCTGTTTTCATATTCATGAAAACAATTCTTCCAATCATTCCAGCAACACTCATTGGAATAATGACAATGACAGCAGATTAAAACCAACTTGCGAGAGAAGTTTCGCTTTCAACTAAATGTAAAAAGTAATATATTTTATTCCTAATATTCAATCGTGTAAAATGAGGAACTGTTTTGTACCAATGTGCGATGCCCTATGCAAATCGCAGCCAAGAAGAATGATGTTTATTCCGCCGAAGGTAAATATTTTGTTGTAAGCTCTGATGGAGGATTTTCTGAATATACAACTTTTCCCACTCAACTGGTTACAGGATCCAGACATGTATCAAATGTGGAAGAATATCCTTCCTAAGCGACGCGACTTTAAGTACACCGACAAAGTATGCGAGCGGCACTTTCGTAAGGAGGATATCATTACTACCTTTGATCATATCATCAATGGCCAATTGTTTCAAATGGAACGAGGACGTCCGAAGCTAAAATCCCATGCAATACCTTGTTTAAATCTACCACCAGACGATGGTAGGAGTTTCGTAAGTACTAGCTGCAATCTTCCATTTACATGTTTTATATAAAATGAATTTGTTGAAATAGAGTTCACGAAGAAAAAGAGGACCTGGTCGTCCAAGAAATGATTCTGAACCACCAAAGGAAACAGAAGAAATGGTAAAACTATTTTAGGGTCTTGTTTAACTGTATCAATATGAATTAATTGCAGGAACTAAGTGATTGCATCCAAGCGGACGTTGTAGTCGAATCTGAATCTGTAGATGATGGAAAAATTGAGGAGCATGTCGAAAGTGAAAAGGACTATGAAGAATCTGAAGCTGCTAATTCCGATGTAAAAGTATGCATTGAAGTTGATGTTCAAAGTTTTTTCGAAATACTGTACGATGATGTATTTGAAGTGGTATTACCTAGCACATTGTGGGGAATACATAGGGATCCTAAAAGAGAATTTATTGCTTTCACATATTTTGATAGTGTTAGCTTGAAAACTACCAAGTCCGTGTTGATAGATGGACGGGGGATCCTTCAGGTGTTCCTTTATGGTAAACTTAGCAGTAAACAAATGCTTTCCAGTGAAATATCACATGAGCTGTTGTCGGATATTGTTAGTCAAGTTGATGAGGCTCGCATTTGTAAGAGATTTCAGGAGCAAGGCAATGATTCTTGTTTAATAAAAGTTAATGATGATTCTGAATATTGTTCTAAATGTGAAACTTGCTAGTTATGTGTAACTTAGGGCTATTTAAAATATATTTTTCAATTTTTTTTAGATTAAATACCATGATTATAAAAATAAACGTATTAACATTCACAATTACTTGTTGTTTTGCTTTTAATAATTCTGGATTTATGTTCGGCAAATTGCTCCACCTTAGTCTGGAGCACAAGGGCGATGAAGCACGGCTCCAAGTGGTAAATTCATTGACCTTGGATCAATAGTAGCAACCAGAAATACGCCCACGGCTTTTGGAGGCGGGTGCTTAGCAAAACGCCCTCTAACGTCTTAGCCGTGTTCGAGCAGAAAGCCCTTCGGAGAATTGTTGACCCCTTTTGTTAGGGAGGACCTAATCGTAGAGATATAGAATGCAGCAGCGGAGAGACCCCGCTGGAATGATGTTGTGGACCAGGGCCCTTAGAGCTTAGGGTTGTTTAAAAGGATGACATGGTCTCAAATCGGGAAAAGTGAAGAAAACAGTTGAAATCGTTAGTGGTTAAGAAGACCGACTACCATGTCAGAAGTGCATGGTTCGATTCTATGCTGCTGGTATCGTACTTTCTTGCAATCTCCACATAGATGTAGAGCCGTTAAAAAAGAAGAAGTTGGGTGAAGAAGGAACAAGCGTACGCCGGCGTCAAGCAGGAATTACATACAGCCTCCTGGAAGAAATGTAGAGCTTTACGAGGAGGCCGTGCGAGCCCTGTGGTACGAATCCCCATCATAACCATTGACGAACTAGTGAAGCTTGGATTTGGTCATTCAACCGGCTCTATTCGTCCTCAATACAGAGTTTCCAGTCTGTAAAAAATATAAACATTTAATAGGTTTTACTTGCCATAAGTTGGAATACTGTTTTTTGCATTTAAAAAAAATCGACGACTTTTAATGATGCCTAAAATGTTTATTTTAGTTAAATTTGTTTTATAATGAATATTTTAGCATAATTCTTGAAATTCACAAGCCGATAGGATTTCGAATTGAAACAATTGTAAGTTTTTTTCTTTAAATTCGCGCCTAATTTGTTGTCAATACAAATTTCTTTTGACATTTCCTTAAAAAGATTCCGTTCGGTTCAACTTAAATAGAAGACAAGTATTTAGTGAATATCGCAAATTGTTTTCCTGGTTTCAGGATAAGAACAAAAAGAGGGTAAGAAAATTTAACATACAATATTTTAATAAAATTTCCTGAATTTAGTTAGTAAGTAAATTGTTCCACAGCCGAGTTTTTTCTATTTAGAGGCGCATTCCTCTGAGACTGCGGGAAAACGGGGCTGTAGGTTTAGCCGAACGGGTTAATCTGGTGTTTAGGGTATAAGATTATTTAGGAAGCGGGAGAGCGTTTATTTCCAGAGAACATTTAGCCTCCTTTGAGAAAATCCATTTCTTTACGATCCAAAGAACAAGATTTTCAATTTAGCTTCCTTCTAAATGGTACAATGGCAATTTAGCTTCCTTCTAAATGGTGCCCTACGAAGCTCCCGTCTATCGGCGGTGTGGGTCTAGCCCAGCCTAAGATAAAAAAACCCCCCTTTTAACTTTCATTCTCTCCACTTGATCGGCTTACACCTTTGTACCGTTGGGTTGGATCAGTTATCTAGCTGCAAGCTCTCCTGACAATTCCTTCCTTTTATCTGTTTCTTTGGGGCTCGCACTGCTTAAGGCCCCTATTGCGATTGTCTACAGATAATCGATAAACGACATATATTGATTAAGTAGTTTGATATTGCGAATGATGGTTATAATCGAAAGAAAGCTAATCGACTCAATCGAGTTTAGTTGAGTCGATCGTTAATAGACAATCGCAATAGGGCCCTAAGCTTTTCGGGGATGGCATTGAGCGCCACTTCCACAATTCTCCACACATCCTCCGACGTCATCATGTTTTGGCGATTTGGAATATATGGCCATTTTTATTGGAAATAAGACAGGTACTTTATTTTGGAGGCATTGAATTCGACGCGATCCCCGCGGCCCCAGTCGAGAATAAACTCAATGCAATTGTTGATTGAATGAGACCTAAGTCTGGGATCGTAAAAACAGATTGTGGCATATGCTTGTGTTTTCTTAAATTATCGAAGCTGTATGAGCAACGAAGAGTGTATTTAAAAGGTATTAAATACTATTTAATAAACATCTGCTTCATACAATATAATATTACAATAATTATTTTTACAACATTCTATAAAAATTTACTTTAATCTATACTCTTAAAACATATTTTATACATAAATAAAACTAAATATTAACCATAAATCACTCAATTCACAGTTTGGCTCATCTGCTCCTCTTCCTCACTATGCAATCGCTCTAAACTCTTCATATAAGCTAAGAATATCGTCCAAATTAGACTGCAAACACTAATAAAAGGGACACGATTTCTTTCCTTGATAAGCGTATAATTGACCAAGCCAACAACTGGCCAAACACATACTCCAATCTGTAAAATACAATATTATCTTTTATCATTTATATTTTTTATAAATAGGAAGAGATTCATACTTTATATGTTGGTAAAAATTTCTTCGATACTTCAGCAGCTGCTTCTTCCACAGTTTTCATCTCGAGCAAGCTCATTATAAAGAAGAAACATGTCATAGCTGCTGGGGTATAGGACATTTGCTCTACAATAGCTTTCATAATGCCCGTTCTTAACGATGTTTGTGGCCACATAGCTGTTGATAGTCGGATCCAACCGTATAGTGTTGGCGCAACAAATAAGCCACCATAAAGACCAAATCGTATGCATCTAACCCAATCGAATGTGCCTGTAAATTGTTTATGTTAAATTTTTTTGTCGAAATAATTAATAATAATAATTAATATAGTATACCCCAATGTTTTCCTTCGATTTTTTGCTGAATAAGGCTGCTTGTTGGCCATATTATGCTGTACGCCATCATTCCACGTAAAAGTGGATACTTTTTTGTAAATAGCTTAAATCGCTGCAGGATGCTACTCATTTTTCTTACTTATGGTTATTATTTTAACAATTAATTTTTTTTTTTATTTTATTTTATAAACTTTCATTGTTTGTTTTCTTGCAGAGAATGTGCAACTTTAAATGAAGAATTACAATTTTATTAATAATACTGCATTTTATAAAAGTTGTTACGATTGCAGTAGTGCATTCATGTTTATAGTAGCAAAAGGATGTTTTTTGTTTAGACAGATACGTACGAGGCTAGTTTGGTAAGTCCTGTGAGATATTTTCAAAATATATTTATCGAAGACACCAATTAAATTCTAGAAAACTATTGATGAATAAAGCTGATGTTTTCAAAGGGGCGAACGGCTAACAAAAACCTCGGAAAGTGGTGCTACCCGATTTGTCACTCCTGTCGAAACCCGAGAAGAGTCATTGCAGACGAACACCCTGCAACTCTGTAAGTCTTAACCCCCATTTCTACGGAAGAAGCTAACTGGAGACGGTTGACTGGCGAGTTTTTACCCCTATATGACAGAGTTCTAATTCGGTGGGGCTAAAGGTTAGCTCCCATAAAAATACCATTGCTACGAATTGGCAAACAGTGCCTCGGAACCGGTTAGACAAAACGACGACGACCTTTGCTTTTCGAACCAGGACACCAATCGGATCATGGAATGCGAGAATACTGCTTGCTGACGGCTGGATGAAGTCCTAAACGAGATGAACCGCTATAAAATCAAGGTCATGAGACTCAGAAAAACTACATGGCCCGATGCGAGGAACATATTTGCCTAAACGGTGAGTCCTTCTTATATTCTGGGAGAAACGAAATTGAAAGCCGTAAGAATGGCGTTGGCGTAATACGCACAAAAAAACCAGTTCCAACCTCACACCTGGAATATTACAGTGCGCCTGCGCTCCAGACTAAAACCTGCACCTGACGTGCTGTACGGTAACCGACCTAAATTAACTTAATGAACTTGCATATATTCGATCGTTACGCATGTACGGTTAAGGTGCGGCACGTCATATTTGGTTCAGGCTTAAGATTCTTCTATGATAGTCCAATGCTACGCTCCAACTGAAGACGCAGACGATGGCATCTATCCCTAAGCCAAATTACTAACAACAATGGTGAGATTTTCGTTGACTTCTGTAGCTCCCACCAACTCATGGTAGGTGGAACTTACTTTTTTCATAAAAAGATACACAAGGAGATCTGGGTATCGCCCGATGATAGAACGAGAAATCAGATAGATAACATAGTCATCAGCCGCAGCTGGAGAACTTTAGGGAAGCCCACTCTCACGGATGGAGAGCTTTTTTTATTGTAGATAGGCATGTTTTTGGAGGTATTGAATTCGAAACGATTTTTGCTTCCCCAATCTAGAATAAGTTGAACGTCCTTGTTTATTGAATTGGACATTAGCTCGCTGTCATCAAGACCGGATCTGGCACGTGCTTGCCTTGCATTATCGAAGCCGTGAGAATAGCGCAGCGTACAGCGAAGTAGGTCATTTATAGAGATAAGAAATAGAATAGGTGATAAAATTGATCCCAAGGGCACCCCCGCAGAGATGGGGTAGCATTCCTATTTGACGCCATCCAATATTACCTTGATTGAACGGCCGGAAAGGAAACTTTCAATCCACTTCTGTAGAAGTGAGTCGACTCTAATAACATTGAGCTTAGCTAATAGGGATGAGTGCCAAACTCTATCAAAAGCCTTGGATTTATCTAGAGCAGCCAGACTAGACTCACCAAATCCATGCATACTTCGGCTGTTGTTCTGTAAGGCAAACGAAGATCGCCGAGGATCTTTTTTGACGGAGGCCGTAATGTCGGTCGTTTATAAGTAGGTTGGATTCTAGATATACCATAAGCCTTTTGTTGATTATCGTCTTCATGGTTTTGGAGAGAAGAGAAGTATTTGCTATTGGGCAGGGTAGTTGGAGGGACTGCTAGAGTCACCCTTTGTCGGTATGGGATGAACATGTGCAAGTTTTTAAGAGTCTGGATAAACTCCGGAAAAATATGGTAGGGCAAAAAGTTTGCCTAGAGGTTTCGCGAAAGGTGAGGCGCAATTTTTAAGACGTACAATGGATTTCTTGGCATCGAGTTCTTTGACGCGCCTACCTCGCAAGTCTTGAAGAATATCCGGCCCATTGAATGAGCGTTGTAGTCGGGAGTCGGATTGTGGATTTACAGTAATCTCTATTGGTCGTTTCTTTCTAGCGCAGGTTTAATGAATTTAATCAATAATCGTAGTGATGTAACATGTAAAATTAAAACAAATTTATTTTGCAATCAATTTGTCTATAATTATTACTATTTCTTCAAAAAAAATTGCATAATTTTATATTTTATAAATCAATTCCTTTACTTAAGCGTTAGTTTAGAGACATATGAATAATAAAATTTCTAACTTAACATGGCACATTCATTGCAAGATCGTGCACACTGAAACGTTTTTTGGTTACTCTTAAAATAAGTAATTATGTGTATAACCCTGCAATTTACATAATTTTTAAAAACCTGTGAAACGAATCAATCTTTAAATAGCAAATATAAAAATTCCCAACTGCACAAACAGCAACAATAACATATATTATGATATTAAACCTCCTTTTTAACCTTCTTCTTATCACGTTTTTTGCGAAATTTGTCTACATCTAGGCTTTTCATATACGCAAGGAAAGTTGTAAATACGAGACTACAGATACTAAGGAATATAACTCGAAATTTTTCGGGTAATATGCCAAAATTTATTAGCTGCATTAACGGCCAAAAGCATAGTTCTGCCTAAATGTGTTATTAAAATTATTAAATTAGTTAATAAAAAATATTGAATACAATTTTATTTACTTTGTATGATGGAATAAATTTCGCACGTAATTCATCAAACGCATATTTCCATGGTTTTGAATCTAACATATTTAATCCTAAATAAAAGCTACATGTTAGAAATGGTCCATACGATATTTGTTCCAAAAGGACCTTTTTTTGTCGATTTAAATTTATATTATTAATATTATTAAACAACGATGTATAACTCACTTTATATAGTCCTGCCCTTAAGTTGGTACTTGGCCACATGTGCGATGTTAATCTTACCCATGCGTGTAATGTCGGCGCTACAAAAAAGCCACCATATAAGCCAAATTTTGCCATTTTTCTCCAGTCATATGTTGCTTTATTTATTGTACAATCAATATGATTTAACCTTTTCAAATATTCATTATTACAAACAAAATCTCACCAAAATTTCTTCCTTCTATTGTTTGTTCTATGAAAGAACTGGCTGGCCAAATTATGCAATAAGCTAGCATACCTTTGTGTATGCTAGGTTTTGCCTTAAATAATTGCGGTTGATCTTTTGGTTTCGGTACTATTTTCTTTATTGTGGTTATTATTGCTGTTGGTTTTATTTTCATCTTCTTACATTTAAGTGGAATGGATTAGACTGTCTGCAATTTTATAATTAAATTAGTACAGAATTGCATAATCAGTAATGAAAAGAACTTTTTTATCAAAGAAATAATTTGGATTAAGTGGAGGCAAGTTTTCTCAAGTTTATAATTTCAGAAGTCACTCACATCGATAACAAGGAAAGGTCCTAACGAACTTACTTACATATATAGATCAATCTCGCTGATTCCGAAGGTACCAGTACTATATCCAAACAACTGCAGCAGCCAGATTTTGTTTCCAGCTGGTGCGCCGGCGTAGGATTACATGTCAATCGCCCACAAAAGAATTCTAGAGCACCAGGAGACGAACATTGCCAGGAATGGCAGAACAGACCCTCGCAGGCAGAACTATAGGCTTTTCACAATATCCCAAATACTAAAGACTGACGCTAAATGCCAAGCTCAATAGGAACCATTACATGGATACCCCTTTACCGAGGTGTACAACTGAAAGCCATGTACTGCATATATGGCTAGCTCTACTAACAATAGAATAAAGTTGAATTATTTTTGGCCATTCGGTTTTTCTTCTTCTTCTACTTTAACGGTTCTACAAGCGGGATTCGGTGTTGGCCTCTCACAACTGTTCTCTCCACCGGTCCTGATTCTGAGCCGATGTCATCCAGTTTGGCATCGCTAAGCTCTGAGCGTCTTGGTCTACGCCATCTTTCCAGCGGAAGTTGGGTCTCCCTCGCTGTCGCACCCCTTAGGTCCTACCGCAGAGAACTTTATGAGCAGGCTCATCTCATCTCTCCTACATCTAGGTTGTGATAGCGCTCGTAGATCTCGTCATTGTAGTTTCCGGAACCGTTATTCCTCTCATAAAGGGTTAACAATTCTCCGCAGTATTATCCTCTCGAACACGGCTTAGAAGTTTGAGTGCTTTTTGCTGAGCACCCACGTTTCAGATGCATATGTGAGTACCGGTAAGACCAACCAGTTTAGACGTTATGGTTAGATGCTTAGATTTAAAGAGCCTTGACAGACTATAGTAGGCTTTGTAGGCTTTTAGCAGCCGTGCGCGTATTTCTGATTCCTTCTTCAACTTCAAACTCGTGTTCCTCCATTGTGGGACCAATGTTAGGTGTTCTTGTAGACGAGGCCACCATGTACTTCGTTTTGCTTTCGTTAATGTGCAATTCCAGATTTCCTGCCGCCCGCTCAATCTGAGTGAAAGCTTCTTGTACAGCTGTTGTTGTTCTTCCAATGATGTCAATGTCGTCTGCATAAGCCAGTAATTGGGTGGACTTGTGGAGGATTGTACCCCTTGATGTCACCCCCGAATCTCGGATCACTTTCTCTAACGCCAGGTTGAAAATGAGACAGGCAAGACTGTCCCCTTGTCGGAGTCCATTATCGACGTTGATTGGTCTGGACAGTGTTCCCGGATACCTTTACTTGGCTTGTCACATTGGTCATGGTCAGTCTTGTCAGTTTGTTGGGGTTGCCGAATTCTCTCATGGCTTTGTAGATTTCTATTCTGGCTATGCTATCATTTTTTCGTCTTTTCTTCTGAGCTCTTTATATTTCTCTTCGCGTGCCCGTGTTCTCTGAGACTGCTGCATTGCTCGGTACGCAGCATTCTTACGTTCAGTTGCCAGCTTGCATTCATTAACGAACCAGTCGTACCGATCTCTATGACTTCTGCCTAAGATGGAATCAGTAGTACCAATGACAATATTTTTAAGGCGGGTCCAGCTCTCGTCGACGCCCGGCATCTCATCCCCAGAACTTAGGGCTCACTCTCAGTTTTTTTATGTGTATGTGAAGCATTTGCAGCCGGAGCAGCATGTGCCAGCATTTGTAAGCAACAGCATTCGCAGCAATATGAAATAAAAAAAGCTTTCACAACCTACAGAAAAAAGTTTGAAAATATGATTGCTGTAAAGCAAAGCAAAGTAAATTGCTGTGGTCTTCTTGGCAGCAAAGCAAAGCCAACAGCAACAGTATTCAAATTGCAGCAATTTAGTCCCTGGGTTTCTCAAAAGCCTTTTACACCGTTAATCATAATCTCTTGCTGTAAAAACTTGCTGAGGCTCTCTTTCATTTCTCGTGCTCCACTTACCCCTCTCCTCATTCCACTACACACCATTTTTTTTTCTGTGCTATCAGGAGTACCGCAGGACTCTGTTCTCGGACCTTTGCTCTACACATTATTCACGAATGATATGTCTACTGTCACCCGAAACTGCTGTTTTTACTTCTTTGCTGATGATGTTCATTTGTCTCAAGCTGGGCGTCTAATAACTATCTTCGACTCAATCCTAATAAGTCCGTGGCCTTATTTATTAGCCGTCGCTTAGTTAATACCCATGACCTAAGTACTATCACATTTGATAATACTCCACAATGTATTGTGAATAAGGCTACGAATTTGGGTATTGTGATGAACTCGAGGTTAACTTGTTGTGAGCACGTCTCGCTTATTCTTAGTAAAGTTTATAGTTGCCTTCGTAGATTATGGTTATTTGGTAAACTCCTACCTCAGCAGTCACGCCTAAGCGGGTAAAGAACCGCATTTTCTGTACGGCGTCTCAAGCTGTATTGCCATGGATGCCGTTTGCAAGCGTCGTCTGTATGTAGCTTTTGATGATTGCATTAGATTCTCTTGGCTTGCAAGGTACATTTTACCAGTAATACCAAGTACTCGGCTAGTTTTATAGTACCGTTACAGTCACGTCGCCTGTAAAGATTTCGTATACCTTCATACAAGAGCAGAATTTGTTGTCGATTCCTACTTCTTGCACACAATTACACTGTGGCATAATTTGCCTCCATCCGTGAGGGGAGCCACTACAGCGGCGGTTTTCCGGAGGAAACTTATTAATCATTTGTCTGGTGGTTAATTTTAATACTTTTGAATTTCATACACGTCTTTTCGTGAATGGTCAAAGTCATATTTAGTTTCGTTAAGCTTTTAACTAGTTTTATTCTACTTCTTCTTTCTCTAAAAGATTTTTGTATCTTGTGTACACTTTCCAAAATAAATAAATAATAATAATAAATAACATTTTTAATAATATCTAATAATTGAAACTTAATTACGTACCGTGCGTGAGAATCTGACTAGCCCGAACTTCGAAGTCTCCACTAAACTAACTCCCACGACTAATCGCTCACCGACTGAAACAAAACGTAGCTAATGTTATGCTGACTTCACCTCTTTCTTTCAATCGCTTAAGCGTCAAAGTCGCTTGCTACTGAACTTCTAGGCCATTTTACCAAATTTTTAGATAACACTGAACTAAATTCGTATTGTCCCTGTTAAATGAAGAAAATATTAGCGAAAAAATCGATCTTTTCAGACAAACAAAACTTATGACTAAGGTTTTTAACTTTAAAGTAAACTGATTGTTAAACGCCAGTATTTGGGCTTAAATTATGGGTTTGACAATGTCGTACATACATACATACATTAATAATTTTGACTAGTGGAGGTACATATTTTTGAGCTATAAATATTTGTGTGAGTTAACTGAATTTGAATGCCTAATTCGAAACCGATGTAAACCTTTATATTTGAATCTAACTTGAACGACATAAACTAATGGGGCATTGGTGTGGTGACATAGAATGACGCTTAAGTTTTTCATAACTAAATTAAGCAAAATTCAAAGAATGGTCTCTTTCTATCACCGAGGCTTCCTTTGATCAGGAGCGGCGGAGCAGATATGAGCCTAGCACGACCGTCCCATAGGGCCCTAAGTGGAATGCCTTATAATGCCCCCCCAAATTATCCTTGCCTCATTTGCGCCCGTTATAAGGAATGCCCATTTTGGCCCCCTTGGAGAAAATTCATTGCTCCTCGATTCCGAGTTGAAAAGGGAGGTTGAAAAATTTGAGAATTTCGGCATGGATATGTGAGTTATAACTGCGCGATGGGTCAAACTTTTTATTTTTATGGTCTCCCAACTAAGACTAATTACGTCCAATGCTGCTTAACCTCTTGCACTAGAACGTTTGGTCTATTGAATATGCCTGAAATATGAAATAAAAACTAAAGCTTTGTATAAGTTAAACTAAAGCTTATGCCCCGAATTTACCGACCGCAGTACAATAATGTCCAGTTCAATCCAGGGGCCGGTTCGTGTATGGCGAACGACGATAATCGTACGAAAAAAAAATTGGAAGTCGAAAAATTTTGTCGACGAAAATTTTAGCGTTACATTATAAAAAACTGATAAGGCATACTTTACTTCAGTATAGCTAATTTTTTTGAGCGGTGTTCATGAGGAAACTCTTTCGGCGTGCCCCTTTAATTTAACTCCTGAGATCAGCGGCGATATGACACATTTGGATTATTGACAACAATCGCTCTTACCGCTGCAACAACTTTATTGCAGCGCCACGGAAGTGGTCGAATGGATTGCTGGCGAGTCACTACAGACCCACTAACCAAAGTAATTCTTCACCAAACCACGAATTGGCCTGTTGGGGTGCAGTAGGAAGGATATCAGGACATTCGTTGGCTTCGTTACTACAGACTGCTCTTTGATTTACCACTTTTACAGGATACGATGGATGGAGGATCCCACCTGCAGGCTTTGTCATGAGGAAGATGAGTCAGCCCATGATGATAGGACGCATCGTGTGGCTGATACTCGAACTACGAATGTCCAATTTCAAGCGTCCAACGTTGGTGTTTGGACTCGTTCAGGCTGATGTCGGTATTGAATAAAACGTTGGAAGCCAACATTCGCATGAAGGTTCACCGCATCGTGTAGATTCGGGTTTATCAACGAGTGCACGCGATATCGAAGAGCAGTCTGACAATCAAGTCTAAGCGACATGCCGACAGCCCCGTTTCTAGAACTATTTTTGTCTTTACACTGTATTGTACTATTGCATAAGCATTCATGCGACAGTCTATTGAAAGGTTAATAATGTAGCTTTCTATAATCGGTTGACGATCAAGCACAATAAAGAGATTAATATATCTCAAAACATAACGTTTTTAGTAAGGATTTTCGGAGACAAAAATCTACAAAAATGCACTATTACAATCGTTGCAAAATCACTGCTGGTTTTTTGGGAGTTTTGGAACACTTTTTTCAATTATTTTTTTATTTTTAGGTGAATGTAAATACCACCATTAACTATCACTAAAAACAATTTAAACTAACAGACTACTATCGATATTGTGAGAAATTAAATAATGTCCACCACTAGGATATCGAATAAATCAGTTTTGTAACGCTTTTGCCTGCAAGGCGCCCGATGTTCTGTGGTCAACTAAATAAACTGTGCATGTTTATTTTTGTACTATGTACTGACACTGAATAATCTAGAGCTAGTGCCAGGAAATGATGCAATACAATAGAGGCATCATCCGGAAACGTGCACTTGCAACTTATTTAGAAGGTAAGCATTTCGCGGATGAGGATTTTATCCTAAATATGGTTTAGAAAATCGGATGTTAGTTATTCATTAGCAAAATTTTGCTTGCCCTATTTTAATATTCACAATGTATGTTTCTATATTTTTTCCTTATTGTGAGGCTAATCGATTGTAGCTAGATATAAAATTTTTCTAAACACGAACAATCATACCATACGATTATACAAACAGTGCCTATTTCGCTACGGACATACTATACGATCTCAATAAGCAACCTATACTTCATACTCCTCAACAGCCATACCGCATAATAAATCCTGAACCATTTGTAACAAATTTAAAATCTCTGCCATAACAATTCTATAATTGTATCATTCTATTTGTTCAGTATGTCACTCGGAAATGTAAAATTAGTTTCATGACGACAACAGAGCAAAGCTCAACCTCACAAGTGAAATAATGCCAAATTTGCGGCAAACAGAACAAAAAGGTCGTCTTGAAAAATTCCTTGAGAAAATCTTGAATGAAATCCAATTAAAATGTTTGCACGCTTTCTCTTCACTTCTTGTTTATTTATTTATTTATTTCTTTTTGCATAGTCTTAAAACTCTGAGAAATTACAGATGTATTCATTCATCTACCACTTTATGTACATTGTATGTAGAAGCAATTCAACGTTGTGACAATCACAATTTAACTTAAATCTTACCAAAGATTTCCTTTTCAATTTTTGGATGGTTTTGGATTTTTAATTATACTTCAGAAATTTTGCCAGAACTTGATCACAAAAAAAATGTTTTATCAATTTTTATTAAAATAAAAAACTGAATACAAAAGAACCAAATGATTCCATTGTGCGAATTTGGTTAGTTCTGATAACTGTGACAGGAAACATCAGCGCCTTCACATAAAAAATAGCATAGTAGTCGTATAACTATTTTGTAGAGTTCGAGTTTCGTTTTTCTGGGAACAAATCTCAGAGTTCAGTAATTTCTTTTGTATTTGCTCTTTTAACCAGCAGTAACTGCCTAATCTCCGAGCCTAGGGATGCCAAACTAGATGACATTGTCTAAGGACGGGGGCCGGTTGAAAGAGCAGTTGCGAGAGGCCTGGGCAGGATCCTGGTTGTAGTTTCCCTCTAGTTTCCGTTTTTTATATGGTTTTGTAATTGGAGACCCAAGGTAAACTGTTTTATCGACTACAATTGCATACAATTACATCGGTTGCAATCGACTGGGTTCATTACAATCGAGAATCGTACTTGTTGCTAAAAAGCACCTTCCTATGTTCACGTCAGTTTCATATCCAATCATTTAAATAATTTGTAATTGCATAGTTTACACCAATTTTTATTTATAATTTCAGAATATTGTTCATGGGAGTGTATGTCACCTAAGACCCAGACTAGCGGAATTCAATTGAGCGATCACCTGCTTCCGATGATGTACCCATAATTTCTCTATAAACCGATACCGAAATATTTCAAGAAATATCTGCCAAATCTCTGAAAATACCAATAAGACAAGTAACTACTATTCCGATTATACCATATACAATTATACACCTACACTACATTCCTCTCCTGCACCAAGGACATCAACAAAAGTATCGTATACTAACCCCGCCGTCGGGTGGTCCCAAGTCCAGAGTGTGAAAGAAGGAGGGTGGTCGACCTGCCGAATTGACCAGAATCGGGAAATCGAAGAAACTAGGCAAGAAACCTCATTTTTTAAAGTGGCAACGACGGCAGCCTATCCTTTGCGGGCACGTCTCGATCGGACCGCCAGCTAAGGGATCAAAGAAGAAGAAGTATTGTGTACTGCTTTGTTAACACAAACTCCGAGCTATTTATACTTCGCATATTTTGACCAATTAATCAAGGTAGTCTGGGATGGCGTCTAATCTAAATTTTAGGCATTGTGGCTGTGTGGACTCCTTGGAAGTTATTGAAATGCTGCTCTTCATTTCCTCCAACTGCATCGATTTTAATGAAATCTCTCCACCCTTTTTAAAGCTCCTTGTCCCCTTAATTTTGGAAGTCTTCATGCATGTTTTTAATTACTGCCTGACTATTTACCAAGTTCTCTTATTGTGGAAAAAAGCCATAATGATCCCTTTACCGATAAAATCTTCTCCTGCAGATATCTCAGTTTTCCGTCCCATTCGCATTCTTCTTTTTCTTGCTAAAGCCTTGAAGAAAACTCTTTACAACCAAGTCCTGCGCTACCTTTAATCTAATCTAAAAGTTGTGTAACCGCTATACTAAAGGTAACAGCTGACATTCGTTCTGCGCTTGATAAAAGCGGCGTTGCAATATTAGTGCTTCTTGATTTCTCGAAAGCCTTCGACTCGATAGTGCACACGATCCTGCTTTCTAAACTACTAAGTCAGCGCTATCATTTCTCTTCTTCTGCTACGCGGCTTTTCTCCTCTTTGCTATCGAACCGTCTTCAATGTGTTCCTCATAACAATGTTATCTTTTCTCTCCAACAGGTTTCTTCTGGTGCTCCACAAGGTTCAATTCTTGGTCTCTACTATTTTCATTATACCAATGTATATCAATGATCTTCCCTTTACTATCTGCCACTGCTTCTTTTATTTGTATGCTTATGATATTTAACTGAATACTTCTTGCCCTCCTTGCCAAATTGATTCTTGCATTTTTAGCCTGAATAGCACTCTTTCTGGAATAAATGAGTGGAGTATACTCTCAACTTGCTTAAATTAAACACTAAAAATCACACGTACTTGTGCTTAGTCGTCGCCCGTCCTTCCCCGACAGAATTCAACTCATTTGTCTGAATAATATTCCTCTTCCTGTTGTTAATCGGGTCCATAATCTTGGCATTGCTTTTAATGCTCCCAAAATTTTGGGACATTACGTAAGCTCTGGCTTTATGGTAGTGGCCGATAGCCCAAAAGGCGGACTCAGAAATACTTTATGACTACCACTTGCTACTACCCAGGAATGGCTTGGCCTACTTGAAACAAAACAAGAACAATGGCCCTCTAAATAGGGCCCCGAAGAGATATTGCCAGAATTACCGGCATTGGTCCATAGGGACTGCGCTGCCAAGCTACGGCGAGACGAAAAAGAGAGTTTACTTTCTGTGGCTTTGTTAGAGCCAGGCGCACATACTAGGCAGTTACGTTTGGGAAGACTTAAAAGAAATCTCCAGACTAGTGGTCAAAGCAATGATAAATTTCTTAAATTCCATGCGACGGACATTTGCCACAGTAGATCAACTAACTACCTAATTTTAGGTACACAAGGTTGTGGTATCAAAACGTTGCGTGAAAGCGTTAGTTTAGAGTTCGGTCGTACTGGACACCTACAAATAACTTAACCTAGTATATTTTTTTACTATACTCTTGCTGCGTGCATTTTTGGTCTTATATAATTTCAGCTCGTTCTAGTATCCTAAGTAAGAGTAAATACGTATGAGTAAATACAAAAAAAATTTAAACGAAAATTAAAATTTCAATAATAATTTCGATGTATCATCATTTTCTCCTCCTTCGTGTGCTGAAAGAATTTAAAAACTCTATGAAAACGGTACAAAGGTGAACTTAAAAACCACAATTGGATTCGGGCCAAGTATGATGATGGAAAATTCTTGACAAACAAATTTTGCGTTGAGTTTCAAGGCAATTTTTTATAATTTTCAGAAAGGTGAATGTTACGATATGTTATTTATTTTGTATAGTTGGGGATATTCTCAAATTGACATTGACATTCACGAGCATAAGGCTTACCCAGAGGTGAACTTTTATCATGTGCGTCAGGAGTCTATTCCTGGATGTTCAAGGAAACACGTGTGGGTCAGAAAAAATCGTCTTATGTGTTTCGATTTGTAGATTAAAAAAAAGTACAAATATTTACCGATTATTACAGATTATGCGAGAAACAAATATTTTTTGTACATTAGTTGAGAAGGTGATTGGCTATTGAGGAGGAAGGTAGTCTGTCAAAGTGCATTTTAATGAAAAATGATCTGAAATGAATGAATAAAGATAAAGAAGTCGTTTCACATTGCATCCTTTTTGTGGCATATAAAAGATCTGCTTCAAATATTTTTCCATTTAGTTACGTCGACGTCTCAATCAAATCATTAAACTATTTTTCTTTCTTATGTGTACATTTCATTTAATCTATGGACTATGAGCAATCTTAAAATAAGAAGACATTTTCTACGCACAAAACTTAATCCGCTGACTGTCTTCTTTTTTTCCTGTGTGAGGTATTGGGTCCAAAGGTACTGCGGTCATTCATTTAGCCTATTGCACTACAACCTCTATAGCTCATATTTGTAGGCCAGACCGCTTGGACCAGTTCAGCAGTCTGCCTAGTGGTTCGTCGCTTAGACTTGAGTGTTCGAGCAGCGGGGCACTCACAGAGAACGTGGAGGGCAGACTCATCCTCTTCCAGGCAAAGCCTACGTGTGGAGTCCTCCGCCCTTGCTATCCTCCATAAGTGGCAATTTAGGGTACAGTGTCCGGTAATCAAGCCAACAAGTGTCCTGACATCATTCCTACTGCGCTCTAACAATCCTTGGCCGTCTTAGGGGACGGCACAGGAAGGAACCGCTTAGAGTTGGCCAGTCTAGGCGCGGACCTCCAGCGTTCAGTATGGCCCCTGTGCTGAAAGTCGGGTCGTATAATGTGAGAAGTCGTTTGAGTTGAAGAAAGTGACATTTACGTCAAATTACGGCTTTTAGCTCAGAGGCCAGAGAATGGAGTTGCTAAATCGAGTATATAGCCCTTGGCTGAAAGTCGTAATTCGACTGAAACGTCACTTTCTTCAACTCAAACTTGTCATATTACACGACTCGACTTTCAGCACAGGGGCGTATGTTTCATCAAAGTCCGATCGTCCAGGGCCCTTGCAGCAAGCTAGACGGTGCCCCAATAGTCGCCTCTGGATCGATGAATGCAATTTCAGAGCCATGTTTAGCCAGGGCATCCGCACTTTCGTTGCCTTTGAAGTCCCTGTGACCCGGGACTCAGACAAGGAAGGGTAACTTGATTGAGAACGCCCAACTAATCGAGAGAACGGACTGTTTTCTTACTTTCAAGAACAAGAACAATAAATTCCCTGTGTAATTTATAAATACAATCAACAAATAAAAAGTGTTCTCTTTTAAATTTTGCAAAGTACTTTCACGAATTCACATTTTTAACTTCGCTAAGTTTTTGTTTTTTATTATAAAAATAAATATAGAATTCTATTATAACAATTATTGCATTATACTATATAATAAAATTTAACATTAACATTTCATTTTTTCAACTTTTTAGTTACATTAAATATTATCACTTTACGAAAAGGTGGGGGGCCAGGCCAATACACACACATAAATTCGTTTTAAAGCAAAACATTTCAACTTTTGTAAAAATATCACATTTTACAAAAGATTTACTTATATGTAATGTCATTACAATTAATAATGTTGTTTTTTTTAAACTTTGTGTTCACCAGCCTTAACGTTAAATATTGCAATAGTATAAATATATGTATTCACAAGATTTCTCACATTTGTTCACAAGTTTTCTATACAAAAATTACATAACATTTTTTCCTATTTTTTTTTATATATATTTTAAATACACAAAAAAATAAATGCTATTTGCTTTTTATATATAAATATTAAATTGTAAAATTTTCTATTTAGTTTTGAAAATTAATATTGTTTCCTCTTTTGTTTCTTTTAATTCTAATTGTTTCATATAGGCTAGAAACGTTGTCCATAGGACACTGCATAAACTTACAAATACAACACGATTCCTTTCAGGAATTAGTGAAAAGTTTATTGTCTGCATAATTGGCCAAAAGCAAATGGCTACCTGTATATTAAAAAATAGAGGTTACTTGTTATTCAAATAGTGGTTAAAGCAGTATGTACCTTATATGTTGGTATAAATTTTGTCTTCAATTCTTCGAATGATTCCTTAATACCTTTAAATTCTAGTAAGCCCATTCCCATATAAAAGCAAGTCATCGCAAATGGGCCGTATGATACTTGCTCAACTAGGGCCTAGTTGAAAAATATAATAGTATATAACAAAGTCACATTATATATCGAAATACTTACTTTGGATATCCCTGATTTGAGATTAGTTTTGGGCCACATAACACTAGAAAATTTTATCCATCCGTACAAGGTTGGAGCTACGAACAGTCCTCCAAAAAGACTGAATCGAATACATCTTTTCCAATCGTAGGTTTCTAAATGAATTTTTTATTTAGAATATTATACATTATATAAACTATTAAAAACATACCAAAGTTTCTTCCTTCGATTGTTTGTTGTATAATGCTGCTAGTTGGCCATAGCACACTGTATGCTATGATGCCTCTTGTCAGTTGCTTTTTTGGTATTAATACTTTTAGTTTTGGCAAGAACGCGAGGAACGACATACTTTTATTTACATTCATTATCACAGCTTTTGTATTTATAATTTTTGGAATGTCTGGAAGAGAAATAAGATTTTATATACTAGTCAAATTTGAATTTTGCTTGTGAGAAAATAGCTCTGTACAGTTGTACTAAGTTGCTAAGTTGAAGATAAAGTAGATCGTAGTTTTCAATCGTAGGATCGTAGTTTTGAACCAATACATAGTTAGTTAAATTACCTTTTTTGGGACAAAACATTGCTCTGTTTATATGTAGTTAATGAAAGAGTTAGAATGTGATGGGTTGGAAAATCAATTGTAAACAGAACAAACGCTAGTAGGCAACTATAATATTATAACGTCGCTTAGTGATTTTGTTAACATGGTTTCAATTTTTTTTAGGATTATTTCCACAAGAACGAGGTATTTTTAAGGAGTATTTTGACAAAGTTTTTGTAAGCGGCCCTCAACCAATTCTACCACCACAAAAACTGTCTTCGATCAGTGTGTGAGGAATAGGCAGGAGAGAGAACAAGAGCATTTATGTAAAGAGAAAGCCATAAAACAATGATAACAAGGCAAGGATACTTTGACTTTGACTGGGACTAGAATCTACAGTCCCTGAGATGGCATGGTGATCTTTCTCTACAGATTGATTTAGACAAAGTCGATATCGACCTCAGCCATGGGATTATTACCCATACGTGCAATTCTGAGGGCTGTGCGATAGGTCTCCCAGTCAGTCTGCCCAGTCTTTACCTATCGAAAGGTAATCCGCCTTGTTCATCTAGTAATCTAGTTCTTCCGACATTGTTTCAGGAGGCATAGCTGTCTGTCTTAGTATTAAGGATATCGAATTTGCAAAATCGAAGCCCGCTACAAAGTTGTTGGTTTTGATTTTTGTTACATCCACGGGCTTTGAACTCCTGGTCAATCTAAGCATCCAACCATTCCATCGAAACTGCAGAAAAGGAATGCCAAATTGGATGAATAAGCAACAAAAGGGCATCTGCACCCCCGAGTACGGGCCCAGAATATGGTCGTAGCGCCTTAGAAGTGACTAAATGGGGTAGCACAAGGTTCCATACTTGAGCCTTTGTTTTTTAATTTTACTCTAGGGTTTTAAAAGAAAGTGGTCGCAGTTGATTTTGGGATGTAAACTGGGCTTAAGAATTATGTTAACTAGCTGCCAACTTAATAACTTAATGGCACTTATAATCAAATAATATTCAATTACAATTCATATAATCTCAAAAGAATTTATGTAAACAAATTGTGACGCCCGATTGTCTCTGTTGAAGCTTTTTACGTAAGATGTGTGCGCACGTGTTTTAATTCCTATAAACATTAAGCTTATCCTATCCCACTCTATCTCTTTAATATTATAAATAGACCACAATTCATCAAATCAGAGAGTAAAAAAAAGACGAACATAAAATTTTTAACATCTCAATCTTTAAAAATTTATAAAACAAAATATGACAATTTGCGTAGGCAATAAACTTTAAGCGCAATTTCAGTATACGCGTTTTAAATTAAAAATATATTAGTGACGTGTTTTTAAAATGCGACATCATATAGGAATTGCACAACATTTTTTTATCAAGTTATAAAATATAACAAATAATATTTGAGAGAAGCTAGTTGTATAACAAACTTATCTATTGTATATGACTAGTGTTCTTGTTGCATTTATTGAATTAAAATTAATTTTTATGATATGATGCAATATTACATAAATAAATGAAATTAGTAACAAAATTTCATAATAAACATAAAAATAACGCACTTTTTTATAAATTTGCTGAATTATATTCAATATTTTTATTTAAAGACTTTCTTTTCACTATCACACTTAAATTTCACTAAATTAGAATTTGTATACTTTTTTTTTATTTATTAATTATTTATTATAAAATAGGTACTCAATATTTTCAAATCAATTATTTTTGTCTTTACATGATCACTTATAAAATTTCAAAATTTCTTTCGATCACTTCGAAATTGCTTAGGATCGTTTCTTGCTAAACGGCCGACGTTCTGAATTCAACTGATCTATAGATATTTTTAGTGAGTAGTGGAAGCTGAATTATTTAGAATTTATAGGAGCCATCATATCACATGGTTCCGGACCAAGGGTATATGTAGAAAGAAATGCTTTCATAAAATATAAGTTGCGAATATTTTTTTTTATATATATATTTTTTTTTTGAAAAAAGAAAAATATGCAAAATTTTGTAATTCGTAATTTGTTTATATTAGTTCGTAATTATTGCGGTAATAATTGGCTTGAGAGTTTAAGAGAGCCTAATGTTTATAATAAAACATTTTACTTTAAATTGCAGAATTCTCAAGCGTGTACTTAAAAATACCTAAAACAAGCATGTGCCGCCTTCGTGATCATACTCAAAAATAACTTAAGGTGAAGCAAGAACGAGGAGACTGCGAATAATATTTTTGCATAAATTGTGATAAGGTGGGATGATTTCCAAATATTAGGTCATAAATACCATTTTCATACCCTATTAAAATCACAGTATTTTTTTGAGATAGTCCAAGTTTAGGAGTCGCTTTTTGTACTACGAGTCCGTCAAGTCATGCTCGTCATGATGCAAGGTCTAGAGTAAACTTGATCTGTAGAATAGGATGTGAGGAGTCTGGAGAGTGCGTGAGTATCTATAGATGTCGATGACTTTGCGTTTGAACGACATGTGCGGACCTTTTGCCTGAGTCATTCACAAAAAAGGAATCCTTGATTCTTTTGATAGGGTTTTCTAGGTCAAAAGAAGTCTGAAGTTAAAGGTAGTTAAAACAAATCATGGCATAAGCCAAAACTTTCGGTCATCCTATAAAGGAGTTGTTAAGTGATAATGGTGGAGAGTTCGACAACGGTCAAATTAAAAAAATTCTGAGAGATAATGGGACTACGTAGAAGCTGAGAACGTCATGCCCTCAAAAGCAAAACAGGGGCACGGAGAAGTAACACCGATATATAGTGGAAATGGCAAGGACTTTCAAGTATTCCAGAATTTCTTCCAAAGGAAATTTGGGCGGAATTGATAAGCATTGCAATTTAGATTCTTAACCATCGCCAAAAGGAGTAAGTCCAATAGAGTTATGGATTGATAAGAAGCCATGTATAAAACACTTAAATATCATCGGATCTGCTTGTTATATCCACATTCCTGTAACGCAGGAAAATGAATAAGAACGCTGCGAGAAGACGTCTAGTGGTGGAATGATGGTGCGGAGCGACACCGGATTTATATAAAAGAAGAGAAAAAAAAAAATTTGTAAAGAGATGACCAGTCAAAGAGAAAATCAAAGACTGTGAAGAAAATGTCAAATAACACTTCGAAATCCTGAGATTCGGAAAGACGAACAGTAAGCAAACAGAATTATTCACAGTTCAATATTTTGCACATACATGCTCGTTCAGAACTTGAATAACATATTCTCCACAAACGGTAGATCCGCGGTAGTAAATTCTTCCAGAATTGGAGCAAATCTTTACTCGTGCAATCTGTGTTCTATCTACTGTCTGCACTGAATAAGAAATTGAATATTTGGGCCCATTGAATTAATAAGTATAAAAATCAAATCCTAAATCTACAACGCGACACCCTGTATTATCTCCAAGGCCATGAAGATAATAATTAACAAAAAGTTTATTGGAATACCTTTGAATACAATGAAATTCTACAAGGCACGCAGTATGGATTTAGACCATAAAAATCTGCTGCCGGGCTCTGTAGCAAAAATAGCTTTGTTGGGTATGGTTTGGGCTCTTGGTATTTCCAATACTTCATATCCTTCTGTTCTTTTAGCTAAAGTCCAAGCTATTGGAATGCATTCAGTTCTAAAGAACTGGATTGACCATTAGCTTTCTTGCCGTTCAGTTTAGATAGAATTGGTTGACTTCGAACCAAAACGTCCCACAATATCTGCACGTGTTCCTCAGGGTTCAATTTTATCACCTACTCTTTTCCTAATCTTCATATGTGATATGTTCTCTAACCGTTTTAGGTTTCGTTTCAGACTTAAACGCTAATCCGTTAATTTTGAGGATAATACATGCAGAAGGTCTTCGTCCATACCATTACACAACTGTGCAAGGCCTGTTGACTGCAGATTTGGACAAAATGCTGTTAGAGAGCTAATTCCCGATGAAACTCACTGTCTGAAAAAGTATATCACCTAAGTCATTCTTAAAATGAAACGATTCAAGTTACTGTTCTTTATACTGAATTGAAGAATAGACAATTATCTAAAAAAAAATATCTATCTAACTCTATTGGTCTAGGATAAACCGGTGTAGCGTGTAGGAGTTATTAAAGTGTAGGTACACTTTTCACAACGTATATTTTTAAACACTCTGTATCTCAGTGGATAGTGTCGATAGGCTTCGCCTCCAAAGAACAATTGTTTTCTCCAAATACACCCAGAAATCACATCTTAACGGATAAATATTTAAGACTGAAACACCCCGTATAGTGTGACGAACTAGCGAATTTGATATCCAATGTTAAAAAAAAATGTACCTCGATTGCAATACTTTCTTATCCATTGGCCTTCTATAACAACTTGAAATATTTACAGACTTAATCGATTATTCAACATCATTCAATAAAAAATTGTAAAGTGAAAAATAAACAATTTCAATTTCCTCACATGCTTTCAATGTAAACATGCATTTTCTAGCCAGTGTTTCTATGCTGGGATCCCAAATCAAATTAAATGAAGAAACACAGGTCACGCTAGAGGCTTTCAAAGAGTTGTTGACTTACAACTAATCTCGGCTAATAACCTTTTTTACATAACATCCAATATACATTATAACAGAAGTTCTTTACATAATATTCTTAAATGCATAACACAATTTCATATTAAATCCTCATATTTTATGCAGAATCTTCTGCTACTTTTAAGTGTGTTAAACTGGATTATGCTGAAATATCAAATTCCGTTCGACAGATAATAGATTGGCACGAGTCCAATGAATAAAATTGCATCACTCATGAATAATAATAGCATTTCACCAGTCATGCTCTATATGAATTTTAAAAATTTTATCAATTGTTTATTACTACGCAAATCCAGTCTGGTCTCTATCTACGCGGAAAAAAACCGAAGTCCTCATTGACTTCATTGTCGTAATCAGTCAATGTACATATAACTTCCGGTTAACTAGACTGACAATGCAATTTTACAAGGCGCAAAGACAAGATCTAATATCTTGTATACTATAGACAAACGTGCTAAAATTAAATCAATATTTGGAGCTATGATTTCCATTAACTTAATGCGAACGAACATTAAAATGCAATTTGTTACAACCCTTTTGCGTACTTGATAGTCGATTCCTATTGTAACAGAACTAATTTGACGACAAAGCTACAAAGGTCAACCCCAAAAACAAGATATACACGAAGCAGGCGTGATAGCGTAATCAAGTTTTTGAATGAATTCCAAATTGCCCACACGTGCTGCTCTGCGTCTGCTTTCTTTAGATTAGAATGAAAAAAAAAATTCCCACACTTGACCTGCATACTTTATAATACCACCTTCACCTTGGCATCCACAGTTTTTAGCAACAAATTTCGTACTGGACCAACTAGACCAACTAATTTAACTACAACTTACCAGGCTTTTGCAAATTATTTCACTATGTCTAATTAAATTTGTTTATTTTAATTAATTCAAAAATAATTCGATTTTATGAGGAAAACTTTCGCACGGCAACGGCACCAACAGTCGCACATTAACGTCGCAGCCGTACTTCTGAAGAAAGTCAGCTGATATTGACATACAGTCTATGACGTCAATAGAATGACGAAAGGAAAGCTGCTTTTTTAGCGGACTTATTGAGCGATACTTCTTAGTACTGCCAAGTTTATAACTGTTGATTTGAGCGCAAGCTTTTGAATTTTAGTAAAGCTTTTCGGAACCGTTTTGAATCGTTTCAAATTCAAATTGTGTTTTTGGTCGATACTCGTTTTCTTCCGTTAGAAAGGGCACGTATAACCTATTTAATTTCTATCTACCTTTGTTTGCAAAATATGCCCTTACAAATAAAATGACCTTTTGGTTGGATGAAAATTCTGTTGAGTCATGGCCCCTGCGCTGAAAGTCGTGTCGTTACGACACGATAAATTGTTTGAGTTGAAGAAAGTGACGTTTCAATCGAATAACGTCTTTCAGTACAGGCGCCTAAACTCTTATCATTTCTACTCTAGACGCCTGTGTGAAAAGTCGTAATTCGACTGAAACGTCACTTTCTTCAACTCAAACGACTTGTCATAAAACACGACTCGACTTTCAGCACAGGGGCCACCATTTCATCAACAAAAATGTTTCTGCCTTTATTCCTTGTCTCCAATAGCTTGCCTTTCACCTACCCCCAGGCCTCGAAGTTAATGCGCCCTCCCAAACGCCCTCTCATTTATCATTGCCACTTGCAGGTGATCCCTGGGGCCCTATTCTCTATTACAAATTTTTTAACCAAACTGACGAAACCGTATTCTCTATTACAATATTGGCATCAATTTTACAATCAGACGTGTTCCACAATCGGAGTGGAATGAAATCGAAATCGGAATTCAATTTCACTCGAATTAAATATATGTCGCATAAATGGAATTGATTGAAATGTGGAACATCTAATTTCGAATTCGAGTGTATATTCGCCAAAAATCGAATTGTGGAACACCGCCGAATATTGTTAAATTTTTTCTTGAAACCCGTTTCGTTATTGGATCTGATTTAACTACATTGTAATAGAGATCACCTCACTCAGCAATCTTTCTGAGCCTGCGTGGTATCCATTTGGCAGGTTTTATCGCAAGACCCTGGAGATTTTGCTCTTTTTAGCCTCTCGCTCCTAAAAAGAAGATTGAAGACTTTTCCGCCCTTCCTATGATTCAGCAGAGTTGGCTTGATTTTGTGCCAGCCATTTGTTGTATTTCTCAACAAACGTTTGATACTTTAAATTTCAAGTCAAGAACTCAAGGCATCATGTAAACGTAATGATTTTTATGAAACTAGTGAATGTTCGGCAACCCTCCCTCAAGGTTGAACTAAAATATAAACTTTAATAAACCCAGAGAGCTGGAATTAGTAATTTCTCTCTTACAGTCTGTCTGTAGTTAGAAAATCTCGTGGACGTATGACCTTAAGCTTAAACTATTCTTTGTCAATATCTTTAGAAGCTTGGGCGAGGTTGTATTCCTCCTAATCGAAGCCCAATGTTATTTATTAAAGACCATTTTCACGACGAATTTGGAAGCTGCTAAAACCTTTCTCGAACTTCAGCAGTTAGAGCCCGCGCCATAAAAGAAGGGATTCTTAAAATCGCTTTATTCTTGCGCATTGAGAATCTCAAGTCTTCACAAGAGAGCAACGTCACTCTGTTTGTTTAAAAACGCAAATAATCGCCTCATTTATATTCTCAATCACAATTCGACATGCGCACTCGTTTTCCTTCTTCCAACCGCCCACTTTTTTGATGATTCGTCAAAAAGGAGAGTCTGGTTGGAAAGTTTTGATGCATCCACCGTATAGTCCAGACATAGCACCATCAGCCAGGACAATCTGCTCAATGTGGTAATTCTTAAGACGGCAAGTGGCAGCCATAGCACACCCATTTTGGGTCGGCCGGCAAAACCAGTAGCAGAGAGCCGCATTCAGTTTCAAATGGCGTAGCCTGGGGGTGCAGAGGGGTCCATGGCCCATGGTGTGAGGACGGTGGCTAAAGTTGACCGGGCAAGCAATCCTGCCGGCAAAATCAGGTTATAAGTAATTTCTCTTCTTTTGTTTTCTTATCTTATCTCTTAATACTCAATCGGCATAAAATTCGATCCCAAATTGTATCTTGACTCAATCTTGGGCACTCATGCCTCTAGCGATAACATTGTTCGCTTTCCACGTTGCTTGCCGCTTTCCTAGTCTTCAACTTCTCGCCGGTTTTTTTTTGCAATATGCAATACTTCACGCCTGCTATCTAAGTCAATTTCCTTTTTCTGTTCAAAAAATTATACCTTTCGTTGTATCGGGGCTTTCTTATCACGCAAAAATCGGGATATTGCTCTCAAGTTCAATTAAACATCCTTAGGCCTATTCCCGCTTGAATTACTACATTTCCAATGAAAATTTCTATAATGAGTTCAACATAAACCGGGCGAACTTTCTGATCTCTTAGAGCTAATCAAACAACCTCGTGCGGTACTCTGTCGAATACCTTCTCAAGATCTATAAACACAATGTATGTCGCATTGGTGCCTCTTACGGTATGTAAGTAGGGTATCTACATTCATGTAACAAGATATTTAAATACAAATATTTCACCATTTTCATTTTTATTTCCTGTATTTATTTAAAACATAAAAAAATAAAATAAAATGCCAAGTTTCACTTATTGTAATTTATACATTTTGTTTCTCAAATAACTGACAACATATAAATAGAATTCTTATACAATACATGTAGCTGAAAAAAACAGCCAATAAAAAGTTACAATAATATAGTATATAAAGAAGGCAGTTGTAAATATTAATTGGTACGTACATACTTCTTTGAAATAATGTTTTATTTTTTATTTTGTTTTTGTTTAAAAAAATTCTTTCTAAGGATATTTTAAGGCCGCTCGATTCATGTATATATCATAGTAAACTTACAAATAATTAAAAATTAAATAAATTTAACTTATACATAAAAGTGATCATTTCAATACTGTATATTAATTGAAATTTTTAGTTATGTTTTTTTTTTGTTTTAGAAACAAATAACATATTTTTTTAATTATTTATAACTACAAGAAAAATTTAAAATTACAATCAGATTTTAAATGTGCATAGTAGAACAAAATCAGTAAAAAAAAATCGGAAATAGTTTTAGATTTATTATTTTAAATTTGTGCAATGGGATGTTTTTGCATTAAACTATAATTTTTAGACATTGTATCAATTCGGGATACCATAAATTCCACAATTCCACTTTTATATAAGTGCACTCAAAGCCAATTTCTATCAAAATTAAGTAATATTAAAATAAAGTAATATATTTAAAGCACCTTTACAAATTTTATAAAGCAAAACAATTCTGTAATCAGGAAGGTAATTTTTATTATCTCTCTTAATGCACGAATAACAAATGGACAAAGCTACCAATGGAAAATAGAAGTGCACGAAATGTGATATATTTTAAAAGATGCAAAGATTAGTAAAAAACTTTTTAATTTTTATTAATTTATGACAAAATATGAAATCGACAAATCTAAAATCAGTCGCCTTAAGCAATAATGTTGTGCGGTATTATTTATGCGAATGAAATTATAAAGATCGTAAGGGTTTAAAGTGGGCTCGTATATAATACGTCGTGACGAATGTTGCTAGTATATGCGTCTGATCTGCATACGATCGTATCTGCATCATGGCTAAAATTTGCTTGGTTCTGACAGTGAAAGTTATAGTGAGTCTAGCTCTTTTGAAACCACAAATAGCCACAATTTCTTATTACAGATATTAGCCACACATATCTTATTAGATATAGCCACAATTTCTTATTACAGATATTTGTTGATGACTACTGGGCTCAATGGGGAGCATTCTTCGAAGTGTATTTTCATAAGTACATTATGTGCATATATTCTCTGTATATTCTGATTTACTATCTTTCCCGATATCTATTTAGATAATTTCTATTGCCCGGGGGCAATATCGAACAGTGAAAATTATGTCACCTGGAACTCCTCGTGTTATCCGCTGGATAGCCAACCAATAACGTTTGTAGCGAGAAAAGAATCTCACTTAGAAGTAGAAGGCATAAACTATTAACACGTGCAAAGCTAATGGGAAACTTTGGGCGTTATGTTCAAAGAATAGATGACTCAAGGATGCTGAAAAGGATGGGAAATATCAATTAAAAAACCAAGATCACATGTGGGAGACAATTGTATGGCTTATTTTGCAAAACTCCTCAATACAAGAAACTGGAAGCAAGCTGCAGAGCAGAGAAACGTCTTTAGAAAGAAGCCGAAGAAGGCCAAGGTTTGAATTAGGCTGTATTGTCATCGGCGATGATGCCGCAGGTGATGTTTTATCACAAAACCTTCACGTTCACATTGCATCCGAATCGTGTCTCGGAGTGGAAGAAAACGATCGTTGTACCAATTTTGGAGAAAGGCGACAGTCGGGAATGCAAGAATTATTGCGGTATCCTCCTTTTAATCGTCGTAAAAGTATTTACGAAAATCATACAATCGACGCTACAGAAACATCGAGAGCCAACGAGCCGGAAAGAACAAGCGGGATTTAGAACACATCGAGGTTGCATTGACAAAATATTCGCTCTCCGTCAGCTAATGGAAGAAGCTGTCGTCGTTTTCATCAATTTCAAATCCGCTTGTGCTTGTGTAGAGCCTTGTAAACCGAACACGTGCCATTGAAAATCATCCCACTGCTCCAAGCGTCGTACGATGGCTCAACCAGCAGCGTTCGTATTCGAATAGATGTCCGACAAGAAGACGTCGCTTCGCCAATTTTCTTCAACGGTTTGATCGATGCGATTATGTGTGAAGCATTCGAAGGACGACGCGGAGTTCGTTACGACGGCAAAAACTTCTTAACCGACTTCGCCGACACGGATGCCGAAGCAACGGACATCTTATACGACACTTCCCGCATCTCCCGGTCACACGGGTTAAAAATCAATGCGGAAAAGGCCAAAGTGCTCACAACGGACGGATCGAAAGCCAGACGGATCGATGGAACTCAAATCGAACAGGATCCGATGTTTAAATATTTGGGATCATTGGTTGAACGAAAGAAAGTGGCATCGACGGCCGACGTTCACAGCCGCATCTGCCAGGCAACAGCAACATTCGCCTCGCTCAAGTGATGCATATGGAAACAAACAAATATTACCATCAAAACAAAAGCACGCCGAACGTTGATCCTTTCGATTTTTCTTTATGGACCGGAAACGTTGGCACAGCTGAAGCTGGACGTCAAAAAGCTCGAGGTCTTCCAAATGCGATGCTTAAGGCAGATTCTCGGTATCTCGCTCCGCGATCGCCTTTCGAACCAGACAGTTAGACAAAGCTGCGATGAACATACACTGATCGAAGAAGAAATACAAAAACATCGACTACGGTGATTTGGACATGTTTGCCCAATGGATGATAGCCCCTTTGGCACGTAAACTTCTCTGGCGAGACCGTCCGGCAGACTGGGGCCGGTTCGTGTATGGCGAACGACGATAACCGAACGAAAAGAAATTGAAGTCGAAAAATTTTGTTGACGAAAATTTTAGCGTTCGCATAGGTCGAAAGAAAATTGTTCGTGTCCTAATGCAAAAACTCGATAACCCAAAAGCTTTCGAGTGCCTTTCGCCGGCTTCAGACGAAAATTTTCAATTTTTTCGACTTACGCGAACCCGAGACGAAAAAAAATTTTCGTTTTCGACATACACGAACCGGCCCCTGGAGAATTCCGTGCTCGGCACCGGTGAAAACCTGACTAAAGAATATCGAAGGCGACTTAAAGAATCAATGAGTTATCAGTTATCGAGGCTTGAGACGTCGCCAAAAATAACCAAGAATGAAAACGAATCGGGAATGAAGTTCGAGACCCAGCGGAACAGCCAACCCCCAGGTAAGTGATCAAGTAAGAATATGCAAACATCAAAGTTGGAAGAAAAAGACTCCTAGTACGAAATTCGAATCGTCAATCGAAAACTGCTGGTTCGATTGTAAATTGTGATTAATAGCCCGTAACGCAGTCGAATCGAACAAAAAATGTCGCCGTTGTAACTGAAGATTTTCTATCGTTTTATTGAATATTTCGACGGAAATTTAATAGCAATGTTGTTTTACAAAAGTTGTTTGTGTTTGACTAAAATAAATACAACAAAAGCATTCGATCACATTCGATTTGATGACTGTTTGATGACAATCGGACTAGGGGCCATATATAAATCATTTATATGATTTCAGACCACGAGGATGCCCGAGTGCCCCATTATGGTGACACTCCAAAGTTGCCAGTTCATTAAACCCGGTTTAAATATAGGTCACCCACAAGTTTTCTAATGGAAGAACGTTGGGCGCAAGAGATCACCTAATCCATGATGCTAGATATGATTTTAGGCGTTATTCTTAACCCTAAGATTTTCGGTGATTCCTCTTTATATTCCACAAAACTTTTCTGTGTGCGATATTAAAACAATATTTCCTTAATTTTATATTATGGCCGTTCACTTCAATCTTATTAACAATATAGTAAAATTCCATTATCTTCAAATAAAATAATGCAGAAATATCTCTTGTTTTTTAGAAATAACTAAAATTTTAATAATTAATTTTCTTTTAATAAAATCCTGCATTTTTATTATTATTATAATCATTATTAAACATCCATTCATAATCATCATTACTACCTTATTCGAGACGGAGCTTAATACATATATAATAATTAATTAACAATTCTGTAAAAGTTTGTTGCATTGTTGAAATAATACAGTATTGAAATAATATATAGTCTTAATATTCTAATTGTTTTTATTTTACAAAATTTTTTTTATTCTTAAATACCTACACATATTTACAAAAATAAAACAAACAAACTTAATTACACTTTCAATATTAAGGAAACATATATTTCAATTTAAGCTAAATATGTATAATCTTAATAAAACTATTTAAGAACCACTTTTCAGCAGAAAGGATTTAAATTGTTGTTAAACAAAATTTAAAAAAAATTTATTGGACACGTTTTGTTATAATTGTTTAATTTTTTTAGTTTTTCTTTTTAAAAAGTCTCATTTTATCACACTTGAAATAAAAATTTAGTTTTTTTGTTTTGTTTTAACATTAATATTAATTATTAAAAGGCAATGTCCTATAATTTTTCTGTATTTTGGCATAATGGCTTGTTTTCACTATTTTTTTCTATATTACCACTAAGTGTTGGATCTGGTCTTCTTCGCTTAAAGAAGCCACATTTCCACATAAGAGCTGCTAGTACTGCTAAAACTATTAATCCACCTAGAACAGCTAAAATTATAACCCATATTGGTGTTGAACTGTCTCTGGTTTGATCTAATAGTTCTGGGTATACTTTTGTTTCAATCTGAAATATAAATGAAAAATAGTTTATTAACAAAAAACAACAACAGAAATCTGTTTTAAGTAATACATACAGCATACTCCTTTATTTCCTCCATATTTTTCAGCTTACTATCATGAGCTGGCTTAACTGTGGCATGGGACACAATCTTAACCATATCTACCCTAGGATAATCACCAACTAATGTTGAATTCCACAGGCGAGATTTGATATGAATTAAAACTTCTGCCTTTTTTGGCATATTATACAGTTGACATTGGATTGGTATGCATGATGCTGATCCCTTATTACAATCCATATTAACAACATCAGTCTTTTTTCCATCTTTATCTGTGAATCTTTCAGCTCTGATAATTTTCGCTCGATCTCTTCGAACACGATTTAAGTGTGCCTCATTGCTTGTGGTGGTTGTCTTAACGACGGAAGTCTTTTCTTGTGTTATATAAGTTTGTGATTTATTGGATTGTGTCCTCATCATATACGATTCGGGAGGACTTTCTACATATCCTAAATTTAATGTAGATCGCTTCGGCAGCTTTAACGGATTTATATGTTCTGGCTCAACAAAACATTTTCCATTTCTTATACCTGAAAATTTAAATGTGGTTTTTATTATTATAATATCTATATCAGCCAATCTCAAAAAAGGTGAAGCCAGCGACCTCTTAAACTACCGCCCAATAGCAATTACTTCTGTCCATCCCCATGCCATTTCGGTCGGAGTTCCCCAGGGGTCAATTCTCTCACCCGCACTTTTTTCTGATCTTCATTAATGATCTGTTCTCAATCTCCTACAACCCACTTAACTGCTTCGCTGGTTACGGTGCTTCGCATTTCTCTTACTCCTTCGACAATATAAGACAAGCGCGTGCCAGACCTTGTCTTTACCACCATCAGCTGATGTCCATTTCGATCAACCGGGATATCGAAACGATTCTTCATTGAGGCGAAATGAACCGCCTCGGATTCAATGCCACGAAAACGAAATACTGTCTGATTTCGAACAAAAATTGTACCGACCTTCCTCCTATTTTAGTGGATAAAGAGAATCTGACTCTCAACGTCCTAGGGGTAACGGAGGATCTGCAATGGAATGATCGCCAAGCAAGCCTCCCGAAATGCAAGTGCCTCCTCCAGCCTGCCGCCTTGGATGTACTTTCGTAGTAGGATTTGATACTCTCACTGCCCATGATAAAAGCGATTTTGAGATTCCCAATTGTTTTGGCGCACGCCATAATATTGGCTGTATCTGGGTACAGCGAGGCGCACCGGGTTCTAGCTAGTATTTAAAAAAAATAGAAACAAACCTTCTATTACTGGAAGACTTTCTAAGTACAGTAACCATTTTCCTTGTTTTTTATCATTTGCTACTTGATATGGCCATAAGATATCAATAAGAACAACGTACGCTTTCCATGGTCCATCGTTGTAAATCTGTAATTGAAATTAGAAAATATGTGTTGAAAGCAGACTACTAGACGCAAAATCGAAAATTAGAATGAGATATAGAGATATATTGTGTCTCTCACTTATATTTTATTCTATTAAACACTTCTTTTTTTCTTACTTGATAAGTATGTGTAACTGGATTTCCAATATCTTCAATATACTGCATGGCACTTTCACCCTTTACTTCCCCTCCATAGAAGGTTTGTTGCGGAGTAACCCATCTATAATAAAAATCAAATTGCATTTCAATACAATAAAAGAGATTCCAAACAAATAATGATAAATACCCATTTACGGTGATGGCGGCTTTTTTTATTATGTTAACATTTAGCTTTTTACTTGGTGCATCGCCCAATAGCTTCGATGTTGTATTTGCAAATATATTGAAGAACAATTCTGATTCTGTATCATCTAACGCACCTGGGTCAAATCTAAGTGCTATGGCTGCATATGTGTCGCGTTTCATTGGATTTCCTAGATTACATGAAATTACGGTTTCGTTGAATTGACTGCATGGGACGGTATTCTAGAAATGAAATTAATATTTTATTTATTTTATTTTATATTAGAATAGAAGAATTCATAAAATTATTACGATATATTCTTTTAAAATTCAGGAGGTACCGGATATGCTTCTTTGTGTGAAGCTTTACCTTCACAATCTAAAAGCATTGGCGTGCCACAAAATATATAATTTAAACTACTGCACATTAAGCGTGCCACTAAAAGAGACCATTATATAGGAAGATAATTTTATTTGTGTAGTAAAAATTTTTCACAAAGCAACTTTAAGGCGCTATTCAGATCGGGAGGTACGCCCCGACCAAGGCTTCACATTACTTAGTCTGCAGGTCTGACAGGCCGTGGACTGCAGGTGATCTCATGATTCCCTACATACACACAAGCGAAGACAGAAGTTTAGCAAAGCAGGTTGTTAATACAAGTGCAAAAATCTTCATGACCTCAACGAAAATTACAGTCTGAATAGAATTTCAGGTGCCGGTTCGTGTATCTCGAACGTCGATAATCGTTCGAAACGAATTTGAAAACGGAAAAACAATCTTCAGGCACAGACTGAAAATGAATTCTCACAAATATAAAGAGTTTTGCCAGTTTTCCTCGACTACAGGACGGGTCCAGTTGGCGGCTGATGAGTGTGTGGTTATACTAGGTTTCAAGGCAAGAGAGCTTCAGGCCACGGCCTGCCGGCGGCTTGTATGTGAACGGGGGCCTTTTTAGCAACATTAAAATGAAAGGTTACTTCGGTAGCTGCGGTAATGTATATTCCTTACATAGTATGAACGTATGTGTACGTTCATACATTTGTATCACATGCCACCTAGTGACACTTGCTTTAGGCCTTAGGCAACCAGATGTGGGCTCTGGGTCTCTCCAGAATATTGGCTGTTGGGATGGAGTCTTTTCTTCCGTGCGTTCGGGCAGCGAAGATAAAATCATCTCGTATGACTCCCGTCTAAGCGACGAGCTTCCATGAGCTCGGGTTGTGACAAATAACATAAGCTCGTGGAAGCTTGCACCAGAGCTGCGCAATTTGCCCTCGTATGGACAAGAGAACAGCTTTTGGAGCTTGTTTTTTGTTGGCTGGACTCCTGCCACCATTTGGGCGAAGGACAGATTGACCTTGGAAAGCCTTTGAGGCCTGGTCTTCGAATCTGATTACTTAAAGCCAAGGCAAGGAAGGATGGAGTGGAATTGCCGTACGAAGCACACCCGAGCCCCCACGTTAAGTTTTTGAACTCATCATAAGACCAAGGCAAGATGAGCCGAAGTGGAATTGGCCCCGCTTTCATGAAATCCTTTCCAACAGACCGAAGGCAGGACTGCGTTCAGGAACCTGAGAGTTCCCAGTTGGCCGGGATCACTATGGCGATAGTACGACCCTGCTCGATGTTAAGTCTAAGCGACAAGCCTCTAGGCAGACTGCTGTATGTGTTGAAGCTGTCGGGCCTACAAATATGAGGTATAAGGGTGTACTACAATAGGCCCAGATAACCAGAAGAAAAAAAAGAAAAAAAACCTCTTACCACTTCCGAGGTTCATAGCAGAGCTTTAGTCCTCCCTTGCCTGAGAGGATGTCGGGCAAAACCGATAGTTTGGCTTTCACCTCCACCTAAGTCTCGGGGTTAATGCGTCCTCCGCGCAGCACTCTCTTCTATCAACCCTATTTGCAGGTGATATCTGACCACCTCGTTCAGCAAGCTTTCTGTGCTCTGCTCTCAATCACCCAAGCTTTCTTTAGCAGTATTTAAAACTTTAACTCGAAGTGAACGAAAACCTTCTAACCAATATCTTCTAATAAATCTAATACGATTTATGCAATAACTTACATATTTATTAGCTGCAATATATGTAACACTAGCCTGATGGACAATAAAGAGATTAGCCTCATAAGCTGAATCAGCAAAATTTGTAATTGTTATATTCAATGTTAACTCATCAATTTCTCCAAGAACCAAGCTGTAACTATTATCTACAAAAAAAAAACAAAATTCAAATCTCATTTTATAAAAAAACACAGCCCAACATACATTCACGCTTCAAGCTTAAATCCGCAACAAGTTCCAGCCGTGATTCACAGATATCATCAGATCCGCAATCCTTTTGGAATGTCCCCAAAAATGTTTTATCCGCTTCGGTTTTATCAAGAATCGGACTTAAGTACGTCAGGCCACTGGAAGGCAAACGAGCCTCTACTATTGTATAGTTTAGTCGAAATTTAATAGGGCTTTGTATATCGTGAGTGTTCTCTTTTAAGTAAGCAGTTTCTTGAGTACATGCTGGAATACCATTCGTCTTCACCGATATACTTCTTTTGACAACATTATTCGGTTTGTTGTCAGTATCGAAAAATACACGAGACTTTTTGTTGCTACCGAATCCCTCAGCTTCGATTGTGTATTTAAGTCTGAAGTCTTTCGTGGGGCTATTGTCGTATGGGTCAATTGCACAGCATGCCTCAAAAGAGAAACTGAAAGTGTAAGATACTATTTAAAAATATTCTTTATACTGGGGATTGTATGTAGTGTTACCATGTTAAATTCGTTGTAAGATCAGTCTGACACCCAGCCTTGTTTGGGTCTATATTTTTCAGTTCTGCATCTCTAACATTAGTTCTTATATTAATAATTGGACGGGAAAGAAGTGCAACTACAGCATACGAGCTATATGCACCGATAACAACATCTGGATAAGAATTTCCATCTAAGTCAGTTCCTCCGACAATTGAGCTGCCAAAAGTTTTTATAGGATGTCGACCAAAACCAAGATCAGATGCTGCAATGACCTGAAATACAATTTTATTTTAAATTGTGCAGATTTCATTTCTATATAACAAACCTGTGATGGCTTTGCCGACAATCCCTGTCTATTACCAAGATAAATATAAACAACACCATTTCCCTCATACGGAGCCCCAATCGCAACGTCCTCACACAAGTCGCGATTAATATCACCAATATTCGCCAGAGCCAATCCAAATCTTGATTCTAATGTCCCCGTCAATTTTAATGTTTCGTTATCCGGCAAATTGTCTGCTTCGTTCTGATAGACATATACTGCTCCACCTTCGTTTTTCGTAAAGTAAAATGGTGCCGATACAAGCAAATCTGGCTTCTGGTCACCATTAACATCCGCAGTTATCAATACGTAACCAAAACTGGACGCAAATTGTTCTCCTTCGATTATTTTTTGTACTGGTATCGGGTTGGATTTGGCTTTACGAAATATTACAACTTGACCGTGGCCGTTGGAGCGAGGGGCACCTGCTGCATAGTACATGTCTTGACCGAAGTATCGGCCTCCTGTTACGGCCATTCCTGAAAATTATTAAAAAATTCATTATTTTTACTTTGAAGTTTTGTTATTTAAAAATTCCTACCGAGATAACTGTATTTGTCCACAGGTGAACTATTTTCTGAATGGTCACCATAGTACATGTTTTTGTCACGTTGTAGATACTCTCCTCCGATTTCGGTAACGAATATTGTACCACGCCAGGTGAAGGGACCAGGAGTCCCTATTACCATTGTGTTGTCTTCGAGAAGTGCTCCTGAAGTTCCTGCTTGGCAGAAACCATAGTCTTCGTGTTGTCTGAAAATTTGATTACGATTAATAAAATTGAAGAGACAATTCTAATGAGTTTGGAGAGTTTAAAAAGGAATGAGATAAAGTTTTTGATGTAAGTGTATATAGGACAGAACTATAATTATAATAAAAGTTTTCAACCTTATTAGCACCCTCGATGTTAATAGAATTTCCTTACCGAAGGACTTTCACGATTTTGCTGACTAGGAGGTGCAAAACAATCTCTTTTGATTTATCCTTTTAGTAAACGAACTGGGAGCTAGGTAGAGGAAGGGAGCACCTGATGTGAAGATCCAGAAGCCTTTTTATCGTAAAGGGTTAAGCTGATAGGTCTACGATTTAGGCTGCTCCAGGAGTCTGTTGCCTTCTTTAGAGATAAAAACCACCACTACTCTTTTCGAGATGGTTGAAATATATCCTAAATTGAATTTGACTCTAAAGAGATTGATCAGCTCGAGCACTTCTGATGGGTTGAACAGGTCACTGCCCACTTAACCTAGTCTCGGTCCATGATGTTCTCAGAGAGACCCCAAAATGCTGCCCAACATAGAGGACCCCAGGACAAGCCGACGTCTCCTTACCACGAAATTGATTAGTTCTCTCCTATTGTATGCAGCGCCAGTGTGGGCAGTGGCTTTGGACAGAACAGTCAACAGCGGGAAAATAAACTCTGCCTATGGGCTAAGTGCTCTTCGAGCATGCTGTGCATACCGAACTACGTCCGATGAAGCAGCATGTGTCATACCAGGAATGATCCTTATTGATATTCTTACGTTGGAGGGCAAGAGGTTGTAAGACCCGGAACATGCAAGAGGTGTGTCAAAGATACAACGCAACGGACTTTGGCGCGCAGCCAATCCTTTCTAGAATGGCAGAGGAGGTGGGACGAATCTACTAAAGACCGATGGCCACATAGAATCATACCAAATGTAGAGAGGTGGGTTATAAGAGATTACAAGACATACCTTCACCGCTCCAGGTTGGACGATTCACTAGAATTTCCAGACGATAAAAAGAACGCGGAGCTTGTCTTCTAAATGTCCGAGGTTTGCGGGCACAGGGCTGTGTTGGAAATAGTCGCCGAGGTGCAGCTAACATCTGAGGACATCTTGGACCATATCATAAGGTCGGAGGATATGTGGAGAATAATGGAAGTGTTTTTAAAGGCATTTCGAAGCCCAAAGACACAGAGGCAGGCAAAGAAATGCAACAAGCTGCTATGTAGGTAGACGGCTAGACTATTCCGGCTCTGGTGGGCACCTTTGAGCAATCGCTTTTTTAAGGGTAATTTTGATGACACCAGGCTGAAGTAAGGGTGGGTGAGTTTAGTCAGCAGGAATCTGACACTACCGTTTGCGTGCGCATCGCTAGTGGTGTCTCCTATTGTAGGCATCGCTTTAGGCAGGCGGTAACGGGCGGACAGGCATCAATGTAAGATTCTCATCAATGAGAATATAGGTCTGGAATACTCCTATGACTGTAACCAGCATCCAGGTATGAGCGATCTGGAGAACTGACCCTGGAAAGTTCTTGCCGAGTCATGTAGACACTTCAAGGTTTCTTCCTGGTTGGTGGTGTATGACTATGGCCTATCCTCCGACCTAATTGTTAATAGGTTCCAAGTTTGTTAACAGACTTCAAGGCAAGGAAGAATTTGAGGCAAACAGAGTTGCCAGTATGTCGGCATTGATTTTGCTTTCTGTTAGCACCTTCCCATAGTGAAGGAAAGAAGGAGTCGACGATGTAATGAATTTTTTTCGGATACAGATTACCAAGGGCCAGAAGCTTTTACTGCCAGCAGTAGTTTTAATGAGTTTACCTCCTAATCTGTCATCAAAAGATGCTTTGCTTTCCCTGATGGTGGATTTGCAAGCGTTCCTCAACCTAATGTACTCGCGTTGATATGATTCACTTGGGTATTGCCCGTATTCTCTATAGGCGATTTCTTCGGCTTTAATTGCGTTCATACATTCTTGATTAAACCATCCCTGCGGACTTGGTGGATTTGGGAGGTTGGGGAATGAATCAACGCATTCCGACCAATATAATTTTTGTAATTAAGAGAGGGCGGCAAAGTTGGCATAACGATTCCGGAAACCCAGATCCCAGTCTGCAGCTTGGAAGAAGCGAATAAGCCCCTGCCAATTGGCTTTTCCGTAATGCCAAAGAGTTCTTCTAGGAGCTGGCGTGGTTGAGATGGAGGGTGCGTATGGGAAGTCTGCGCTGATCAGACAGTGGTCTGAGTTGCCTAGAGGCGAATCAACTTCGACGGAGTACCCGGATCTGGTCGAAACTGAAAACTGCTTCATCAAAGACGCCTAATAATTAAAACCATGTAAGTCGATCCTTTTTTTGTTATTCAAATGATGTTGCTAACTCTAAATTTCTTCTAGAAGTGCAAAAGACTCGCAAGACAATATTATCTAGAGGCGTTATAAATTCAACAAATATCGTCCAAGCGACAAAATCACAAGTTATGGTCTGTTGCTTTTTTCTATTGCCGAAGTATAATAGATTGTCACTTCGTTGAAGGCACTTTAAGTCAATTGAAGCCGTAACACAAAATTCGCCAGAAACAACATGAGGTCATACGACAAGAAATTATAAGAAGTAGTTCAATGACTGGACTACTCATTGGCATAAGTGTAACGCAACGAATTGATCCTATTTTCAGAAGGAGACAAAGTAAGCTTGAATTATTTAACAAATTTTATATCTGGTATTAACTGGAAAGCATGTAAATCATGACATTACTAAACAAAGTATAGAACTCTTACCTTTGCACACTTCTTCCCTTGCATGGCTCATAGACTTCATCAAACTCAAGATTATTCGCTAGCACATAGCACAATCCTTGTCCATATTGCGCTTCTCTGATCATCGTTATATACCGATGTGCACAGACCAGAACCTAAAATAAAACATATAAAAATAAATAAAGAAAATGTAATCTTTGAGGCATGTTTATTGCATAAAGAGTCGTCGTCACCCGAGCAGTTCGATCCAGCCACAGAAATATCGCGATTCATGACGACACAATTGTTATTTTTAATTTAATCACTCTAGATTCTGGATCAAACTATTTTGGCAACCTGTCCTCTAATAAAATTCGTATAGTCATTACCTTTCCACCCAGTCCTTGTGATTGTACGGTGACTCCCAGCCATTGTCCATCTTTGATCTCTTGCTCGAATATCGGCGGATGAAGTTCCTCGACCCTGTCATTGTCGAATGCTAAATTGATTCTTTAATTAGTCTTGTGCTTGTTATGTTTGTTGGGATGAATGGAAAAACTTCAAGCAGAAATAATAATAAAGAAAAATAAAAGTAAAAAGAAAAACTGAATGCAAACGTTAATGAAACTCCAAAGCAATTGTGAACGGGTGAATATAAAGTATGAAATACGTTAGTGGTGATTATGTTAGTCGTTAGTAGTGTACGCCATTGACCACATGTGGACCGAGTGGTTGCTTGATGTGTGAATCATAATTAAAAAAAGGGTTGAAGACATTATTGTGGAGTTATTATGATAACATCCATGAACTGAAATTATATGATGATGAAGATGCTGATGATATCATTTCTATTTATGAAAAATCTCTTCCGACTCACACTATTCCTCATTTTATTTTTTGTATGATCCCACAAATTCGTACATGATGAGCACCAATAAATACTTAAATATGTTCCCCATGATGATGCTTGAATGCTCCAAAAGAAAAGCCATGAGAAACGATTTTTCACTATGACGACGCCAGCCAACATAAGTCAGCCGCACCACACAACACCCAATGAATGATGATGGAGCACACCACATGTGTCCCGTCGCCGGGGCATTCGAGAAAGCGCCAACAAAATGCGGAATTCGCACGATTATTTATGATACTCCAAAGGAAGCCCCCTTCAGAAGACAAGATGGGACATATAAGAGTGCACTAGCTTATAGTCTATATGGCCATATAGATCGAGTTCACCAAAGAAAATAATTTATTTGGGAAAAGAATGCCCCAAAAACAATTTCCACGATGTTGGCGCATTTTATTGAGTGCTGAACCAGCGGGAAATGTAAATTGATCCATATTCTGGAGGAAGGAGATTTTGTAAGAGAAACATTAAATACACAGGGTGTTCTTGCGGGATTGGGGATTTAAATCTAAATTTATTTTCAGGTTAGTGTGTCAGATGTGTGAGGAAACGTCGATGATAACAGAAAAACATTTTGGAAACTCCTACACTTGCTGCTTGAGTGATAGTTGCCAAATTTGTAATATGTTGAATGTCGACGACTTCAGACGACTTTGGTAACATAAACACGTTCTCATTGAGTGAATCATGATGCTACTGAAAGAATATTTATTTGTGTACTTTGAATTTATTATGATTTTGCACTTGAGACATTTTTTAAGTTTAAAAATACAAAATCCAGCCACGGAAATTTTTGATTCAACCCCACACAAACCCAACCAATGGTTCCAAAAATATAATGATGAACACCGGGATTTTTAATTGGGTAACTTCTATACCCTCGATGATTTTAAATTTAAATGAAAAGAACGACAAAGAATATAAAGTATTAATTTGTCATGGAAATATTTGAGGGATTTGATTTGGGCTTCGTTGACGTTATGTTTTACGATTTAACGTTATGTTATTTTGTATATTAAAATAGACTTTGTAATTGGATGACCACACCGGAATCACTTTTTTAGTTAGTAGGACTGTAATAGGATATTTCAATAGGATGTGTCACGATTGAATGAAGTAGCACATTTTTGTATTCGTCATCCACTTGCAGAAGTAGCTGGAAGTCATTAGAATATATATTTATCATCTTTGTCTAGCTAGTATTCCTTGCATGTTTTTTATGGATCGTATCAAAAATGGAAAATAAGAGAAAGTAATTTTGGCTTAAGGTATAAATGATGTGCAGGGTCGGCGTTTACATATTTTGGCACCCTTGGCGAGATTTCTTTATGCGCCCTTAACTTTTTAAAGATATTTGTTTCAGGTAGATTACCTATGTTACTATGCTATGCACTAACAAAAGTTGATGCACGTGCAAGATTGTAATGTATTCAGCTGCAATCGATTCCGATGAAGTTCCGTTTATTACAGTGCCGGGCAATAGTTTACTTTTTCAGAGCACCAGTAAAGGTTTTGTTTTGGTACAATGGACCACTTCAACGTAGCCCCCTATTCTAGTTGTGAGATTAAGTGAGCGAGGACCCTCTGGAGTTCTTATTTTTCTTTAAGCCCAAAAGAAGAAAAGAGAAAACAAGGAGGAGGGTCATAAACCTCTCTCGCTTGAACTCACAAGTAGGCTCTGGAACTTCTTGGGAAGCTCGTGTGGTTCCCAATAGCTGCTATTGCCCAGCACTGGTTTACTGTAAGAAGGTAGAGACAATGTGGGTATCTACACTAAGGATATTCGATATACATCTACGCAGCGAATTTACTCGATGTTTACAATACGATACATCGAATCGATCCCCGAGCAAAAACCCTAGTAAAAATATAAGATGGCCTTACGACGGGCGAACAATCTACGGTCTCTCTCTATTACACTCATTATCTTGCGAATCTCTTTCAGGACAAACGGCTGCAAGAAAATCTTGGGGTTTATCTTTTAAAAGAAGGTTTATTCTAATTTAGAATAGATTCGATGTTTTATGTAAATAAAAGATGGCCTTACAACGGGCGAACACCGGTCGCTTGGTTTTTTAAAACGGCATATGATGGCTGTAGACTTTTTAATTATTTTTACGGGCCTACGAATGCCAAATTCCAATTTGCGTTTGGGATGTAAACGGTCCTAAACTCTCATGAATTGAGGCAGAAAAATACATATATGTTGTGTATGTGTGAAGCGTTTATATGCGAAATATTCACGACCAACGTTACCTCCGTGCTCTAATTTTTCGAGAGTTGCGCAGCGTATTTTATATTCAAAGCACAATGGGATTGTTCACCATTTGCTATTTCATTTTATAAAAGAGTTGCATCTAAAAATGACAAAATTTCACAAAAGAAGTATTTTGCTTGGTTTACTTTATGTTAAGAGAAAGGAGTTTGTCTTATGTGAATTTTGTATATGGCATTTTGTGCGTGGTTGCAGTCACGTAGCTGGCAATGGCACCAAGCATAACATATGACTAGCCTCTGTTTCTGTCCTCCTCTGGTTTTTTAACTTGCCCTTCAAACATAGTAGATCTTGATGGGACATAGCGCGGAAAGAAGTTGTCAATGGTGTCGTTTAATCCGGAGAACGAGGATAACACTCCATTTTTAAAACTATGTACCACGGGAACTTACGCTGTAATAACTCCATCGCAGCGTTTGAAAATAGGAGTTCGTCAGATCTTGTTCACGCATATTCGAATACACAAAGTGCGCCAAGATCCAACGATAGCATGCGCCTTCCACGGATTTTCCAACTTTGAAGAAAAATTGGCCGATGATGCACCCTCCGGCCCAACCAGTAACTTCTGGTCTAACAGTGGTTTTTTGTGAATGACGTGTTCTCTGTTCCCCAAATTCGGCAGTTTTGTTAATTGACTCCGTCAGAGAGTTTAAAACGAGTTTTCGCTGTATATTTTCTCATAGCTAAAATGGTACTCAATGACGTTTCAAAATCGTGTACATTTGCCTAAATCGGCTAAAAAGTGTCCGAGTTATTTAATGTTGAAATACCGAAGATCTAGATGGCACACCTGTATAAAAAAAGATGCAAACTATAATGTGTGTGTGAAAACAAATACAGGACCTATTAAGAATTGGATCGACCGGTATAACTGGACAAAGATCCAGCGTGCCGGTCAAACTAAAAAATATATTCAAAACAAGAAAGCTAAAGCTTAATTTCAACAGCTTGGAGCTAGAAAGAATAACATAGCTCATGACAAGCCACTTTTCGCTTAGTTATTGTTTAAAGAAAATAGGCTGTCCGTTCTGCTGCGTAACAGCTCCCGAAAAAGCGTAGCACTTGCTGTATAATTGTGAAGCTATAGCGACATTGAGTAATTCTCCATCGCGACTTCCCTGGACCCAGGGAGATTTGGGATATAATAAATTTTTAGGCTAGATCAAAAGTTTTAACCTGGAAAGTTTTTAGCGACAAAATTGGCACAATAGACCAATAAAATAAGTCGCATACCCTCTTAAAGAAAGAAGAGAAGTAGGTGTCACAAACTGTTCGAAATAAATTCGATAAGAGCTGCTGCTCAGTTTGACAGTTCGACAGTATGATGTGATCAAGCTGTAAAAGTCTGAACAATTAAGAAATCCTCAATTAAATTTAATTAGCTAAATCTGAACAAAAATTCAACCGAAAGCAATCAGTTGTTTAAGACAATCTCAAAAGTATACTTCCTAATCTTGTGAACACTTTATAAATCCTTAAACCCATTTAGATAAGATCTTTTAACTCAATCCAGAATCCATCCATCCTATCATATAAACAGTACTTCTTTAAATCTGTATGATAACCTGGTCGTGCTTCCTCAAATTAATAAAGTCAAGTGTATACCGAATTAATAAATCTGTCCAACATTTCATATTTATCACCGCTGCAAATATTTCAAAATCCAATTAGCAACTTCACCTGGAGAAATTATAAGCTTTAGATCGCGTGAAATTCCTAGAATCTCGCCAGACTTACCTCGTTCACGCTTGTATGCATATATAATCTCCCTACATAGTGTACTGTACATACAATATCCCAGAGAGAACGACGGGGTCCACCTTGTAAATTTGAGATGCGATAAATCTATTTGCCATGTTCCATGTTATGTAGAACTAACAACAAACATAAACGCAAACAGATTAGAGAGAGCCTAAGAAGCTCGATCTCGACCGATTCAACAGAAACACGATTCAATGTTGCACACCCCTTCATCCGAATCTCTCGTTTTTTACCATCCAGCGGTGGAAGACGAACGAACAGCTAGAGCCTAGATAGAGAATATGTTTCTAGTAGGACCGAAATTATTTATGATCGAGGAAACTGTTAACCTTTATCGACAGTCGGAGATTCGATAGAGGAAATCAATACAAGTAGTTGAACGGTGCGATAAGCAGGCAGTTGAAAGAAATCGTGACTACGTGCGGGTAATAAAAGTCGCCACCGTATAAAGTTCAACGGACATAACTTCACTTTGGTTGGGATATATTAACTGGGAGAACACACACACACACCTATTGATGGTGGAGTAACAAATTAGTTTTGAATTTGTAGTAATTTTTATGGACTTTGATGAGGGAATAAAGTTGAAATTCTATTAAATTGCTCTTTCATAAATAGTCGAGCGTTTTACTCTTTTATGGTAGTCGAAGGCGTTTAACTACTTTACATTTCACGGTAGTTATATGGTAATGGAGGTATTTTATTACTTGATCCCATCAGAAAAGAATCCGATCATGTAACAATCTTTATTGGTTTCTTATTGATCTTGAAATTGGTTTTTTTCGTAACGAACTTTTGAATTTCTATGTAAGGAACTCGTTTTTTATTCTTTATCAATGTTTAGTTTGAAAATATATACATAGGTAATATCTGTACTATGATTACGGTAAAATAGCTTAGATCTTAAATGTTTTCAGCAAGAAACGCTGACTGTGCAAACTAATCTTCTAAACTGATCGTCTTTAGGCTAACTTTAGTAATATGGTGTCTGCGTTATACTCTATGACAGATACGGAATCGGTAGAAAGTACTCGATACTTATGAGTAGAAACGAAAGAAAATTACTCAATAACTGTGTTCCGAAATTCGAGCAAAGTTGTCACAAGCAGTTGGCTTCCACTCGTAGCTACTTCTCATCCAAGGCATGAGTAGCTAAGAACAGAAGTCGACTGCTTGCGAGAACTTTGTTCGAATTTTGGAACGCACCAAATGAGTACTCTCAGACCACCCAAGGCCAAATGTACCTACTGGGCTACCTTTTACAGCAGTATAGATTCCACGTAGGAAGCCTCAAGGCTACGTAAAATACTAACTAAAACGCCAGCAATGCTTAGTTATTTACTCAAAGAAAACGGCAATTGGACTGACTCAACAGAGAATCCTTGACTATACTGATGGAGACCCACTTCCCGAATTGTTTTTCGGCTGAGACAAATATCACGATAAAACCTTCAGCCTCACCAGAGCTGATCAAATCTATCATCGTAAGTAGAGCAAGAATTAAATGGGCTATAAACACCTTCCAGCCCTATAAATGACCAGGCCCTGTCAGCATTCCCCTGACCTTTACAAATCAGAGGATCGAAGCCTCGCTGATGTCTCTCATCCACCAAATGGTTACTGGCAAGATGGGGAGCTCGGTTCGAAGGGCCGTAAATAGAGACACTCCGCAAGGGCAAGTACTTTTCTCACTAGAATGGGTCGTAACTGTGAACCAGTTGTTGCAACGCTTGGAGGAAGAGGGGCAACAGTTTCTGGCGTACGCGGATGATGTTGTTATCACCACAATAGGAAAATTTCGTCCAGTCCTATGCAGGCGGTGTTACAAAACCTTTCAAGCTGGCACCCACGGACTCAGTGTTAACCCAGTAAAAACAGAACTGGTAATATTCACAAGGAGATAAAAAATCCCTCCTTTAACATTTAGCAACAGTGCCAAATATCTGGGAGTAGTCCTGGACAAGAAACTCGGCGACAGGAATTCTACATCTTCTCAGATAGTCAGGGGGCTCTGAAAGCCCTCTAGAACTATCTCTGAATGTCGCAGATCTCTAACGAGATGGCTCATTAGTTAAGACCCTCCCCGTATGGGTGCCCGGTCACTTAAATATAGAAGGAAAATGTATAGCTGACCAACTGGCTAGGAAAGGTACGACCGACACTCTCCTTCGAGGAAAGGAAAAGGTTGGTATGCCCTGGGCCTCTTTCAAACTCCGATGCAAACAGCACACAACACAACAAGCGAAGAATTAAGGAGGGATTTGAATAAATGCATCTTGGTCGAATTAACCTGGCCCTCTTATGACTTCAGGCGGACCACTTCATTACTGAGCTTCGGAAGACAAGACCTCTGAGTGCTGAGCGGACATTGTCTGATAGGGATCCGCTTAAGTCTTGACACCTAAGATTTTTGCAGATGCTGTAAGAATCCGGACGAAGAGGAAAGTGTACTTCATCTCCTCTGTCACTGCCACTAAACTTTGACTTTTGACTTTTTGATGAGCCCTTCCTAAGTGCGCTTGCAGATATATCGAAGATTATGATCTCGCAACTTAGAAAATTCATTACTTCCTCGAGATGGTCTAGCGAAGAAATGACACTTTAACAGGGTTAAAGTGAGATCACTATGGGCTTATCCGAGTGTCGCTTTACTAAGTGGTCTTCCGACTAAGTACTAACCACGTCCAATGCTGCTTGACCTACGCAATCGAACCAGATGTGGTCTACTTAGCATGCTTAATGGCACCCTTTATGGCCACCAAAATAATTGCCCGTTTTCTTCGATCTATAGTCTATAAAGCGGGTTGAATTTTGAAAAGTACAATTTTTACTCAGGCATACAGTGCTTGTTTTCGGTTCAGGTGCCTCGACTCCACCCTATGATATGAGTAAAAGGACTCGGTCAAAAAAATCGAATACTGTTATGAGCAGAAACAAAAGACAAAACTCATATGAGTAAAGAATCGAGAATCGATTACGTATCTCTAGCCAAGGCATCTCGGTAATGGGAGATTGTCGTCCCCAACCCCATTGCTCTGATCTTTATAAATAATATACTCTTAATAAGCTGCTAATTGCTGAAAGCGAATAAACTATTTTTACTGATTATCGACGATTTTGTTTTTAGATTGATCAGCAACACTTGAGAAATAAAGGTCGCAAGGATCGATTAACAACACCAGAGATAGGAACAATTGAAAGTACTATCACGACTTGGTGATTTCACGTTCCCAAAAGGGACAGTTAAATAGAAGCGAGAAGGAAGCACTGACTGTACTTGTTCAATTTCTTCAATTAACATTCTGCCTGACCACGGCAATTGGTAAATTTATTAGCGAACGAAAAATTTAATAAAAAATTATATCTTCCAGATTCGAGAGCTAAATTTGGCTATCGTGTTAATGACTCTCGCTCATAAATCTGGATCAATTGTGGCGTCGTGAATCAAACAAGACTTATGGCGCTATAATCGAAAAAATCAATCCTGGAACAAGATACACTTTATGAATTTGATTGTGATTTGTGAGTATACCTTCCCATATAAAAATGACGGTAGAATTTTAAAATAAATAGACTGAAGTTGATTATAGTAAGCTTCTTCGAAAAAAAAATTTAATGGTATAAAAATATAAATTGAAAAAAGAAAATGTCCGCCTGTTGATAATATTTAGAGATTAGGTAACTGACCAGCCACCCAGTGTTGTAGTTGATTTTTCATTTTCTCATTCGATAAGAGCTCCTTTGAATAGTCCAATTTTTCGACTAGCCACTTAAATAAGAGAGCTCGTTTCGTCGGAAATAAAAATGTCTTGCCTCTAGATATTAAACCTGATCATTTTTGGGGTTTCTTTACTAAATTCAGGCCAGACTTATTAAAAGAACTGTTCGAAATGTTATATATAGCATCTAAAAGTGTAGAACATCCTAAAAGCAAAAATCTTTCAAGTTTTTTTTTTTTATAAATACGATAGATTGCAATCTGAAAGAAAAACGTAACAATTCTACAAAACTTAACTAGAAAAACACTCGTGGAATACTTTCTTATAAAAAAACTAACAAAATTTAACAATTTTTATCATTTATCTAAAAAAAACTCAAAACTTAACCAAAAAAAACTCCATTCGAAAAAAATCACTCTCGATATTATTTACATTTTTTATTTATTATTATTAAATTATTTAAAAAAAAGCGCATGCATAAAGCACAATTCAAAAAGCGTGTGAATTTCTGGGGTTAACCAATTTGGAATTAAAGAAAAAATATTAAACTAAAAAAAAACAACAAAATAAGTTGCACCCATACCACTTACAAGGTTCATATACTCCGCGGCCAGGTACTAATTTTGAAGTCATCCAAATACGGCAAAACATCAAGAATGAAAAATTTCACTTTATATTTCCAATTGTTTTTAAATTGGGTTTGTTTTAAAAAAAATTAATTGTAAAAACAAAATATAAAAAAGAGAACTTCCTTAACATTTATTATTTTTATATTTTTCGTATATAAACATATTGCAAATTTTGTTTTTATTTATTCGTTTTTTGTAACTTTGTATAAATGTTTTCAGGAAAGTTTGAAATTTATTTATTTATATTTTTTCGCATTTTTATTATTAATAATTTATTAACGATAAATTAATTACATACATATATATAGTACATAAGTTAAAATCTAATTAATAGCAGACATTGAGGTGAAGAGTATCAAAAGAAAGACGTACACTAACATAAGCGTTTCTTTTAGCGTTCCCAATGCGTAGCGCTATTTTGTGATCCTTAGCGATGATCTGCACCCACTTTAACCTTAAGCCAATCCTTTGATAACTATGATAATAGCTATAGCAGGTTTTGAACGATGTCATAACTGCTCCCATCCCAAGTGCTTGGCTTCGTTGTCACGGTCACAACTGAAGGATGGCTTTAGCCTGTCGATAGAAATCGACCTGGTTGTGTCATTCAATTAAATTACTTGATAAGGGCCCTCATGTGGAGATTCGAAAGGGTTTCGAACATGCCTAACAAGCAAAAGGACAAACCTTCATTCACAATGAATACTGCAGTCCCCTTACCATTAAGGATGCTTTTAGTTGCCTTTGGAACCGTTTGACCATCCCTTTTGACTGCCTGCTTGTCCGAATTCCGTCAGTGCAGAGTAATTTGACCACTTTACAGTTTCGATTGTAACTGTGAACCTTGATCGTTTGTGATCTCAATAGGTACGCCGAATCTTTTTGTCACTGTTGAAGCGGAGTTGTCTCGAATTGGGAATGCTTTAAGCCCTCTCGTGAATTCGTCGACTATGGTTAAAATATAAGAGTATCCACGAGATGGTTTCACTACGGTCATATGGATATGGTCAATATTATTTGGAAACTTTGGACTTTTGGTAGCCAAGGCACGATCGAGACCACTCATTGCAGTCTTCATTGGTCAATGGCTAAAAGTATTTATTGGTAACGACGCGTCTTGTAGCACGAATACCAGGTTGAAATAGGTTGTGTTCGGAATTGAACGTTAGCCAACAAAAGGAAATGTATATACTAGTATAAGGCCAGGAGTGCATGGACTAGTTTTACACACAAAAAGCTGTCAATTTTTCTAGGGTGGGCAATAGGTTTTGTCCTACCTAACTACGCCCATGATAACGAATCACAGAGATTGCAGAATCAAAGATAATATGATAGCAAATCCGAAATGCCTAGAGGTGATGGAAAAATGTCTTGAGTTTTTAAATTTAGTCTAATATAGGCCAAATCTAAATTGGAAGTGAATTGAAGTGAAGTTAGGTACCATTGCATATGAATGTATGAGAGTAACCAAAATAAAAGTAAATGGAAGTTACATCAACTTCAGTGGAAGTTACGTCTACTTCACTTCTGCGTTACTTTTCATTTAGTTTTGGCCTATATCTACGTAGACTTTAGAGTAGAGAGCATAGTCAATAGAGTAGAGAGAAGAGATGGCCATAAAAGATTTCGGCATTCCAAATAAACTGATTGCCAATATGACAAGACCCAATCCCAGTTGTCTACGCAACTCTTTAGTGACCTTGCCTGTGAATGAAGTTGGAATACACTCACGAGTCGATAGAAAGACCGATTTGAAACTAGCAGTTGCGTGATTGCACTTGTACGTGTCAAAGTTTTGTAGTCCGGCTAATTTTTGACGTGACTAAAAATTATGTGGGCACAGAACACTGATTGATCCAAAATCAATTCCGCTGATTGTGCGGGTGATTATTGTGAAATTGATTTGAAACTAGGATTGCAAATCGATCGACTCGTGTGCGGAGGGTCTATAGAAACTGTTCAGTTCAATCAACAATTATAATAAACACCGACAAGTTGCGATGTAGTTTCATTTAGTATACTCAATAGACCGGTTCTGGTTCGAATGCAAAGGTCAAGCAGCATTGGACGTGGTAACTACTCCGTTGGGGGACCGTATTGGTAAAACGTCACGTTTAAAAATATACAGCTTTCGAAACCAGCGCAGTTATTACTCACATTCCGCGGAAATTTTCAAATTTTCACTCGGAATCGGATAGCAATTATTTTTTCTCAAAGGTACCAAATGGGAAATTCCTTATGACGTGGCGTGGTGAGGCAAGGCGTTAGATGCTTTGTATGGGCCTTATAGGGTAATTCCGACTGGGTCCACATAAGCAGGTGCGACTATTTTCATAAAGTCCTTATTAACAAGCCCCCTCCCAAAATGCTAGTTGGGGATAACGCCACAACCAAAGAATTTAAAACCATAAAACTCACCAGGCACCTGGTAAATAAATTGACCGATTAACATTTTAACTGTTATTTGTTCAGGTGCTCCCCACCCACAATTATTATGCTCCTTCGATCAAGGGCTATGAAGGGATCAAGTCTCGAAGGACCAAGTCCAAATCAGTTTGGAACTCATAATGCGCTCTTGATTAGCTGGTTATTCTCAATCCGTAGAACTTTTTGTGAGTTCCGGACCATCGGGGTTTTTTGTCAATGCAAGAAGGGACGCTTTTGGGCCAGGTAGAGCTCTGGTATTGTGTAGAGACTATTTCTAGACTATCGGACTCTGATTAAATCCAACAAAAACGAGAAGTCCACACTTGGTCTGGTGTACTTCAAGGAGTTAATTCAAGGGCTGTCTCGCAGCGTGAAAAGATGCAGTAGTTATCGAACCACCACTGGAAGTTTCGTGCACATTTCGATTATAATTGATCTCATCTGAAGTACCATAAATAGTAAAAATAATAATAATAGTAAAAATCATTGCCCACTTATTTCTTATCTACCAAAAGACTACGAGTTTTCTCAATTACTTATAGATCTCTATCATGGTATCTATAATGTTATTATATAAACTAAAATAATTTAAAAACAATTATTCTACAGGGTTGATAATAAGAAATGATTAAAAATGGAATAGCAACTTTAATAGAAATTACTTAAGAATAGCAGAAGCAAGCTCATTTTTAAAAATATATTATGATATCGCATTAATTATATTTTTTTAACTTAACAACCCTATTTTATTTTAATTCAAAATATAAGGCTTTGATTAAGATATAGTAGAGACTTCTTTTAAATTTTTTATTAAACCTTTTTATAGAAATCCTTTATTATTTAAATAAATAAATTTCGTTAGTTTACCAACTTAAGTAATCCAAAATTATATTTGCAATATGTTTGTGCACTTTTATTTAAAAAAAGAGTATTTTAAATATTCAAAGCAATATTTACTAGTACTTTATATTATATTTTATATAAATATTTGTATAAAAATATTGTAGTTATAAAAATCATGGAATAATAATAATAATATTGACACAAAAAAACCGTATTTAGGCACGATCAAAGCGAAAAAAGTATAGAGTATCCCTATTTGTAATAAATAAATAATAAGAACACATAGATTTGTTTTTAATGTAAACAAAAAAACATTTAAAAATAATACTTCTACATCACAATAATATTATCATAAAGTATTATTTACACTAATTAGGAACTAAACACATTTATCATTATCAAGTAAACTAATAAATAAAAAACGTTATAAACTTTAACATTTATCAACATATATGTATAGAATCCCTTCACCATTAATTAATTAAATAAAAATTAGCGCAATTACTTGGCTTGAAAATTACGGGGACACAAAAATAAAAAATTTTAATTTTACTTCTTTAAATACTTTTGTTTTTTATATTTATTTCGTCATTATTATGAATATCTAAAAATTATCTAAACAATTGTTTAATGTTGTTTCTTGAGTACTTTACCTATCACCGGGACTTGAAATAATTGTAATTGATTAAATATGAAAATTTCTTACATCTTCGGCCATCGGTAATTACTTGCTCGCAATCGTCAGTCTTCTGTGTAATGGGGCACTTGTACAGAGCGCCCGAATGATTTGTCTGCGGCTGATAGTTTTGACCCAGTGGGGCACCCACCAGCAACCTAAAATAGATATCATCATAATTAATGTAATTTATTGGATTTAAGAGAGACATAAATTCTAATCTAGCATAGGATAATTGATATCCGTGAAGATATGGAGATTTTTAGCATTTTTCGTTTTTTTAGGGAAATATGTGGGATGTCGGTTTTGTTTCACACTTTTGGATATTGTTGATGATTTTTTTGGGAAAATTGAATCAAATTTTGATGATTGTGGGGACCATGTGGATTACTTACCTCAAGAGTTAACCCTTCTAGCACAGAAGGCGCACTTTTCAGCTAAGCATGAAAATCTATATATACATACACATACATACATACATATATATATATATATATATATATATATATATATATATATATATATATATATATATATATATATATAAATATATATGTATACATATATAGAGTTTCCCTTCTAACGCAGAAGGCGCACTTCCCAGCAGGGCTGAGAAATATTTACCACTGCCGTGGCTCAGCTGAGACATGCAAACATAAAAGATTGAGTACCCATAAACATTGCATGCGAAACACATAAACAGTCATGAGACAACAAATAGACTCCTTTTAAGCAGGTCTTTGTTAGTGCTTACGCTAAAAACATTAATATTTTTATTTACATTAATGAACATGCGATTAACAGGCTCAAATCGGCCATAATTGGTGTTAGAGGAGTTGATGTGTAAGAGCGGTGGTCCTCTCAGATTGTATCGGCTCTCTCTAAACGACGCACGGCGCCTTAGAAAACCTGAGTCGACACGTCCATTAAGAAGCTGGTGAACGAAAACAACATCGGCCACCTCACGACGCTTGTGGAGAGTGTTTAAGTTGAGTAACTTAAGTCGGTATTCATATGGTGGAAGAAATAAAGGGTCTTCCCAAGGAAGGTGATTCAATGCGAATCGAACGAACCTACGTTGAACCGACTCAATTTTTCCAACATGCGAAGAATAGTGAGGAGACCAAACCTGGGACGCATATTCAAGTAAAGGTCTGACAAGGGAAATGTATAGGTGTTTAGTGATCAGGGTGCTGTTAAATTAGAGTAGATACATATAAGGTGGGCGATTTGAGATATGTTGAGTACGTTTGTGATTATGTAAGATACTTTTGTTGTTGGGTAGTTGTAGTATGTTACATTTTATATAAAATTGAATCATGCCTAGATGCTTGGCTGACCTCACCTCATTCGAACTTTTTATTTTGAAAAATCAGGCTTAGAAATCAAACCCTTTGTACTACTAGTCAATCATGTCGTTGAAGTCATGGTGCAATGTCTACATAGTAGTATGCTTAAGGTTCTTGATTTCAGTGCAACAGTAGCTATACTGACCCCTAGTATGAAATTCGATTCGTCAATCGAAAGGTGATTCGATTCTGATTTATGATTGGTACTCCGTAATGCAGTCGAATCGAACAAAAAATGCCGTCATTGTAACTGAAAATTTTCTGTCGTTTTGATGAATTTTTCGAAGGAAACTGAATGGCAATTGTTTAACTAAAATCTAAATGCAATCGTGAACTGTCATCGACTACAATCGACTTGGTTCACTACAATCGAGAATTGAACTAGTACTTTTTCAATTTGATATTCGTTCGACTGTTTGACGAGAATCGGACTAGGGGCCAGTAATAACGATATTTTATCGCTGAGTGTTGCTACTTTCCTCTATAGCCTTGTCAAACCATGCCAAAGTGCTCGTATTGGCGTCTGCCCAGATATACGAGTTGTATTCAAGGCGAGGTTTCATGTAGGAGTTCTAAGTTATGGCCAGTCCCGCTGGCTGCAGGAAGAACTTGCATCTCTGGACGAGTCCCAGGCATTGACATGCTTGGTTCTCTTCTTCTTCTTCGATGGCTCTACAGCCCAATTCGAGCCTTGGCCTCAATCAGCGTCTTCCTCCAGACGTCTCTCACTCTCTGCTCCGCAGCTTGCCTCCAGTTTCTTGTGTTGAGCAGTTTTGCTGCATCGGCCTTAACATTGTCCTCCCACCTTGACCGTGGTTTGGCAACTGGTCTATGTTTGGTTAGTGATTTGAAATTATGAGATACATATACATATATTCCATCGTCATTTTGATAAGTCTCCTTTGTTTCACTGCTCTCCGATGGGCGCAGTTTGAATTAGTGGTAGCGAAGTTTACGTTAACGAGGCACGTATAACCATACGTATAATATGTACTTATAATCCACCAAGCTAGAGCTATTCAGAACTACCTTTCTGTCCAGCACTTTAATCCTTTTGGGTGTATCAAAGATAAAGATAAAGATCGCACTCGAGCGGAATCCATTAGTCACGCCAAACCAAAAGCCCATCGTGATCAGGAAACTCTGGCGGGCTTATGGTCTTGAGCTGGAGTTTGTTGTTATTAGCGGAGCTTAAATAACCTACGCAAAATTGTTGAGTTTGAGCTGCATAAGTTCTTTCTTGATTTTTTGTTCGTCTATCCGAGAGCCATCCACAGTCGGGCGTTTCGACAGTTTCAGCAATACACCCTGTATTTTCAAGTCGTTCGCGTAGAAGAGATGTGGAATATTTATCAGAGTTTCGGACAAATCGGAAATAAATATGGTAAACAAAAGCGGCCCTGAATGACTACCTTGAGAGACGCCGGATGTTACCTCGATGTCTCTCGATAGAACTCCTTGAAATCCGATTACCTGTATTCTACCGTTGAGATAAAATTTAATCCAATCCTAGATTGGTCCACAAATGCCGAATTTAAGAATTTTGCGATTAAGATATGGTGATCAACGCGATCAAAAGCCCTGCTGAAGTCAGTATAAATAGCATCAATTTGATGACCGTTCTCCATACTGCAAAGTAGATCTGAAATTAAGTTCGTGAGGTTAGAAGTGGTCGAACCGCCCTTTCTGAATCCATGCTGCTATTCATTGAGTTTTGGATCTATGGGCAATCTTGTCACAGACCATTTTTTCAAAGAGCTTAGGTATTGCTGAGAGGATGGCGAACAGCATTAATATAAGACCGGGACCTAAGGGAGAATTCTGATACTACTCTGGAGTATTGGAGGCTTAATTCCTCTAATTTTCGTTTCTCGTAGATAATAGAGTTATTGGAGGACGATTGGTAGTTGATGGTTTTGGAATTGATTTTGAGTACCCAGGCCGAGTCTTGAAGAGTATAGGAAAACAGGCATCTCTAAGCTAAGGTTCAGAGTACAAAATGGCATAAGATAAAGCATCATGGCAATTGAGTGCAATAACATTTGTATTATGTATTTAACAGTTGACTATGTCCGCTGCGACTATATAGCACTTACTGGGAGAATTAGGCGATTGTATGCCCCATTCAATCTTCAGTGCAATTCTTCAATTGTTAATGTTATTATCTTTGCTTCGTTTGATGAACCGGTTTCAATAATTGAATTAATTATAAAGTTTTGTTAATATATTTCAGCTTACACTGCATGTTTCTATTTGTGAATCAGAGACTCGGGGTTCTTCAAAGCGAATATTAATAAAAACAATTCCGAATGAGATAAAAATACATTCTTAAAATCGTTTTTATTAATTTGAGTCAGAAAATATCGCTTTTTTTAACAACAAATGTAAATCCAGTACCAGGAAACATTTTCGCCTTGACTTTTAGCACATTCTTATCTTATCAATTTGGGCCCAACAAAAACTTATCAACTCAACAAGCTGCGAGATAAGCCTTATCGCATTTTAGTTTTTGAAACAAATTTTCATTCATTCCAATTATCGATATTTTAAGACTAGCAATATAGTATATTTTAAACCCCGCTATTATGCTTGATTAATTAGCAAAACACTCGAACTATTCACTCTTTCTATGCTTAAATAAAGTCACATTCCAAGCTGCAATCTGTTCGCTGTAATTCAGCAATTAAGATTAACTGATATCGGCGCAAAAATATAGCTGAATATAAAACAAAAAAAGCATCTCCGCGGTATGCAAATATGTATCTAAGAAGGTTTACGTAATTGGTCGAGTCAAACTCGATATGGCAGCGCAATAAATTACTGCACTTTAGCTGACCTGGTGAGTTTCAGAAGTGGCCGATTCCCACACCGCATTCCGCCGGAATAGTGTTCACCCGAAAGAGAAATAACTCAAATTTTACCTGTGATTAATCATCAAGGCAGCGTTATAGCATTAACAGTTTCATAGAACGAGACAAATTGGCATCGAGGCTGCTATGATTTATGCCGAAATTAGAAGCAATTCTGCGAAAATATTGAGCCATTATCATTTGGACTCGGGTCGAGATTTCTGCATGCACTTAACGCAGCGGCAGCAGCGTTACGTGTCGGTCGCCGCGCTCGATCGTTCGGAGATCAACCTGGATCTGAACAGATCGAGACGTTGTCGGAGTATGGTGCAATCACAAAAATTTCCTCTTATGTCCAATGATCCCAGGCATTAAGATGCATATACATAAAGGTACTTGGGTAGGTCTTTCTCTCTCGCCGCGTGTAGGCAGACAGGTTGAAACATCGTTGGCGCATAAGCAGGCGCATGATCCCCGGAATCATTATTATAGGAAGGAAGGAGTCTTGGAGGCATATAAATAAGCGCCTAGGAATCGCACTGATAAATTTTTCGCTGTTTTTTTGTCGAACTTGTGGAGCGCACCTCGCCAACTCTACTACAGTCTACAGATCAGCTCTGGAACACCTCTTCCGCAGCGCTTAAATGCGTCAGAATTGTTTATGTTTATTTTTTCGCGTCTCTAAACTGAAACAGATAAAAAAAATTAGTAACAGCAAAAGCAGCGAGGTGAAAAGTTAGAGCTAACGAACGGTTTTGACGCCTACATTTTAACATTTCCAATTGCAAAGGCGTGGGCGCGCTCAGTGCTGTGTTCCCGTGTGGTGCAGTTGTTTGCCGGAATCAGGATTATTTGCGTCTCTTCCTTCATGGCGCATGCCTGCCAGACTTGATTTGAAAATTTCGCAGTCGTGAGTTAAGGGTGAAAAAATGCAGCGCCAGTTCGTATTTTATGGTAATTAATTAGTCACATGAAGACGCGAGTTTGTTATGTCATTAAAATACTGGGAAGGTATGGCTCAAAGACTTGAAGAAAATATGTGATAAATTCTGCAAAGATTGTGAAGGAATAAAACGTTGAATAAGTAAACAGATACAAAATGTCACAATGAATTCCGGAATAAGAATGATGAAATTTGTGAGTCAGTCATTGGTAGTAACTAAAGGCGGAGTGTCCCAAAGAATGTGCAAACACTTCAATCAATATACAAAATTTTAACGTAGCAATTTATGATAAATTTAATTTAAATATTTGAATATCTTAAAGAGACCCAAAAAAGAAGATAATGGGTGTCTGCAGACGAAAATAAGCCTGAGAGAAGAAGTTCAAATGTGAACTAGAATCAGAATTTTAGCACAGAGAGCGAAAAGTCCGTGGTGTGAAACAATTCCCCTTCCAGACGCGGAAATTCGATTAGATTACATGTCCGCCAAGATATAGAAGTTTAAGGCTGCTCGCACACTGGAACAGAATTTGTACGAATTTGTGCGAATTCCGATGAAATAGCATACAATTTCATCAGAATTCACACAAAATCTTACAAATTCTGATGCAGTGTGCGAGCAGCCTAAGCCTTCTTCTATGAACATGCAAGAGTTGTGAATTGGGTTTTCCTTGATACATCAAGATGGGATACCATGCGAGTCATACTTCAAATGAGGCAATGTGCCATTCTAATGGCACAAATACCTAAAAATGCTTCCTGAATCTGTTACAGACGTATTCGTAATCGACAATTCCAAACGTGGATTTCGTTTTACTAAGCGGTCCCCTAACAAAGTATTAACCACGTCCAATGCTGCTTGACCTACTCAATCGAATGAGAGCCGGTCTGTTGAGAATACCAATGGCACCAAGATAATTGGTCGTTTGCCTCGCCCTATACAATTTCTTAAAGCTCGAATTTTGCTCGCTTTAGTCTAGAAAAAGTGTGAAAGTGCGTCTTTTATTGATACGTGTCTGTAACGAACTGCATTTGGGATTTTTACTCAAGCGTACCGTGCCTGCTTTGGTGCAATGCAGGCGTTTTGCTTCTGGGCATGTCTGTTTCGGAATAAGAACGGGCGAGTCTTACTAGGGAATGGCTACTTGGACGTTGATTTAAGCGGTAACTCGAAGCGGATCCTACCTGTATCGTCTTAACGCGGCTAAGGAATTATTGGTGCGCAGTATAAAGGACTGTGGTAAGACCTGTGGGGTGCGACAGCGAGGGAGACCCAACCTTCGCTGGAAGGAGGGCGTAGACCAGGACGCTCAAAGCTTAGGGATGCCAAACAGGATGACATCGGCTCAGAATCGGGAGCGGTGGAAAGAAAAGTTGCGAGAGACCAGGACTGGATCTCGGTTGTAGAGCCGTTAAAGAAGAAGAAGAAGTAGAAAGGATGCCAGGACCCTTGTTGGGTTGATTACCGGCACTCTTCCTGAATTATCATTTATGAAAGACAGGAAGGGCCTAGTGCCTCCGGCCCTCCAGGTCGCTTTACCGGATTAATAGGGACGTCTTCCTCTTACTAATACGTCAGTTCTCTCGTTCCCTTGTATAGTCCTATGGCTTGGAACCCACAGCAGGGTGAAGTTGACAATTCTGTTTATGCGTTCGACCTGATTTGAGCATTTCTCGACTAGTTTTGATGAGTTCAGGATAGAATTGAGAATTAAGATGGCTGCTAGGCTCTTATTTGCCACCAACATATTTTCTCTTTTAGAGTTGTTTTCTCTCGCTACTTGACATGCCTTCCAAATTGCCAGCATTTCTGCTTGAGACATTGCATCCGTCCTGAGCCGGAATTTGTTGACCATTTTGCTTAATTTAGAGAAGATCTCGACACCTACTCTGCATTTGATCTTCATACCGTTTGTGTAGATCAACGCTCGTCATATGCCTTCGCTTTCCATTCTCGCCTTATTGGAGTTTTGACTTTGAACTTCTACTCCAACTTTGGGGTAATGTAGTCTGGGATGGTTGAGATCGACCCGCTTTCAATCATACCAAGAATGTTGTGTTGTTTGATTGAGTTTTCTTGCCAGTACCAATTTTCTTTGAGTCTAACCGCGCTATGCTACGTATGTGGTGTGGAGGTCGAGTGGAAGAAGACAGAGGGTGGTATTGCAATCCCCCTGTGGTGATTATGCATGCAACTCTCTCGACCATGCCTTTATTGGTACCTTGGTATTCTTTTCTTAATGCTGGCCATCATACTATTAATCCAAATGTCAGGCCTTAAGTCCCCATTTCTTTCCAAGCATTTTTTTACATAAATAGAGAGCTATATAGGCCACCTGAGTCTTTCCTCAGGATTGAATCTCCAGTTCAGTTTAAGGTCAAGTAAACACCTAGGTACTTGACCGTTGAGGCTATATGTAACTATACTCCATTTGCAGAGTTTAGCACACAGACCACATTCTTTGGCCCATCTACTAACGCTGTTCAGATCTCTTTCCATAATCTCGCTCATTAAGTATACACTTATTTTCCCAGCAGCTTAATATTTATGAAAAAACCTGTCTACCAATAATTTTTTTATGCTCTTAGATACTAAATAGTTTGGCCTATCCCACTTACATTTTTATCGCTAAGTCCGTCATCGTCTTCATGCTTTAGTATCGGCTCAATTCTAATTTTAAAAAAGATCAAAACTAGGATAAGATTTCCCCGTGGACAATTTTATTATCCCACATTTATAGAAGTGTCACTCCACATGGGTGGGCGATGATTCTTCCAACCAACTTTAATGATAACCGAAGAATGTTGATGTGATAATTCGATTTGGTAACAAAACCCCCAGTGATAAGAGATTCGAAAATAAATTCTTAATTACATCACAAACTGTTCCACTTCCCATAAATTTCCTCCTAAACTATGCTAAAGGAAAATATAAATCAATTTTTTTTATTGCACAACTCCCGAAAAGTCTCGGGGCTCCCCAGAAGCCCTGCTATCGACAAATCCCATCGGATTCTTGAGATTTTCAAATCGCCAGAGATTTCCTTACATCCGAGAAGTATTTCAGGAATTTGGTAAATGCAAGAAAAATTAATCGAGAGACTTGAGGAAAAAATTGAAAATGAAAATACAGTGTAGAAATCTTAAGACTAGACGATCTCTTGGCAAGGGAGCACTGCTGCAGCACTGCATGTCGCCCATACTAATGAGGCGTGACATTGATTTAATTTTCACCTCACGGCATTTTATGATTTGGAGTTATCAGCCGTTAATGGCACCAATACTCGAGAGATGTCAGTCGGGTCTTTGGGAATCAGTGCGAGTCGTGCTCAGGTGGTAGTAAATCATAAAAAGGTAACAGAGCGCTGGTTGGAGCCCCAGTATCAATCAGAAAAACACTGAAAATCCGTCCGTGGGTTTTGGACATGATAAATTCTTCTAAAAGGGTGAACGAGTTGGTCGTATCTAGTGTCTCGCATTTGTAATTAGCTTACCACGAAAAGCTACATCACAGAAGACGTTCGTTCTTCATACAAGAAGACACTTACCTGTATACAATTGGCGGGAGGTGTTAAGGGCCTGTCGAAGCAGGAACAAAAGGTACGAAAGTCTCTGTTGATATTCAGGTGGGTGTTTTCTTCTTTCTATAACCTCCATAGGCCACACAGCTGGGTTATTCCTGATACAAGCGGCCACAAATTAAGCGAGACTAGTCTAAATCTTAATGAATACAAGATTTTTCATTAGTTCTGCATCAATCCCCATTGTGGTTGACGCGCTGCGCCTCAGGCATTTTGAAAGGCTGCATTTGAAACTCGTTAGATACAACCGAGGAGTGCGTGTAGGCGAACTTTTGAAAAATGACTGTCTTTTCGATGTACACTCTTTTGTCGTTCCAAAGCCCTTCTCAGACCCTCGTAAATTTTATTTATCCAACGTTTATCACAGAAGCAAAACGACACTTAATTTGGAATTGAGAGAGGATGAACGACCGCCATTCTTCGGGTGTTATCTAAAACTACATCGCACCAAATTCCAACTGATTTTATTACGTTCGTATATTTTGGTCGGCCGACCAATGGCCATCGCGGTACGATTCTACCAAAAATACACGAGGAGTCTTCTATTAAATTGAGGAATGGAGCTGCGGTTCCGTGATTTTTATGACATGAGAAAATTTACTTTTCGATTTCGGATCGGATCGTTGCCTTGATTATTTTTAGTGCGGCACAAAATGAGTCTTGACCGTCTTGACTCAGAAAAATTGGCTCTGGCTGTGTGGCGGCGGCTCTCTTGACCCAGAATTTTATTGTTTTGATTCGCGTTGATTTTATGTAAATTGAAAAGTGTTATTTAAGGTGATTTCAAGCAATTTAAAAATTTGATTGATACACGAGATGGTTGTGGCGCCGATGGGTTACTTAACTGAATGAAATTGAGTTTATTTTTAAAATATTAGTGGCAAAAAATAATAAATTATTATTTTTGACTTCGATATTATTTTTAGCTGAGGGATACTAATATAGGAGGAACAGGCAATAAAACTATTATGCAGAGAACTAGGCCCACATTATCAATAGTAATCATTGCATTGCCCTTATCAATATAATTTGTGCAGATATACACGATTATAAAATAAAGTTATTTCGATATTCAATCAACACTAGAACCCTCATGGATGCTTATACCATGTTTCCATCGCACTCGAAATCTTCCGATTTCGGCAAAAATGAGGATTTCGGACGAAATCTCTATTGAAATCTGATGTTTTAGCATATAAAATGAAATCGCCTTTCGGAGGAGATTTCAATGTAATCTCGATCGAAATCTTCAGCCTATTCAGCAAGTGTACTCAGCTTGGGGAAATTTCTCAGCTGTAAAAAATTTTTACAGTACGAATTTGTTATTTTTAAATTTTCTATCTTTAACGTTTAAAATGGAGCTTAAATGAATGTTTATATTTTTTCCTTATTTTACAGCCTATTCTTTCCAAATTCCTCAGTTTTATTGATATAATTAGGTTTTTAAAATTTGATGTGCAAGTTTGTTATGACAAGCGAAAACTGCCTGGTGCGATGGAAACACATTTGGATTTCGCCAAATCGTTTTATCAAAACCTGCGGATTTCAAGTGCGATGGAAACATGGTATTACCAAAAAAATCAATTTTAAAGATCCCTATCTTCCTTCTTTTGTTAATTCTACTTTAACTCGACTAAAGCAGTGGAACTCGTTCAGATATTTGGGTCAGTCCATAAATAATGGGGTTTTCCCAAATGCATGAACTGAAGGTCGGTGTGGTACGGGTTAAACTACCTGCATCAACCTGTTACAAAACCAGGTAGTAATTTTACCTTGTTCTTATTCTTAGTGCAAAGTTAGTGGAATCGACAAACGAGCATATTCGGCATTGTTAACAAACAATGTAAACGAAAGTGCGAAAAAAATTTAATGCCGGAGTTCTGAGTCGTAAACTACAGCTTACAAGGTGTGGAACGATTACTGAGAAGGTCCTGCGAATCCTAGTAGAACAAAATCCCATTGTAACCCTTGATGAGCTGGCGGACAGAATATTTGTTTGTATAATAAAGCATTTTTCAACAAGAGGTGTCAGTTTAAACTTCGTGCCGTTTTTGAACTGTCGAAAAACAATTGTCATTACCCTGATATCTGACAAGTAAAAAGCAGGTTCTCAAATATGGATCGATACACACTTTCGTAAAACGCATTGAAATGAGCATGAACATGATTTTTTAAACCAAACTATTCTGAGTCATAAGGCTCATTTTCATCTGTTTGAGTACGTAAACAGGCAGAACTGTCACATCTGGGGCTCCGAAAACCCAAGAGAAATAGTCGAACCTGTCCAACCAAAATGAATGACAGTTTGGTGCAGTTTTTGGGCTGACATCCATTTTTGAAAACGCTGCTTTTTTGGTCTGAAAATGATGCTATGGATGCGGAAGACGACGTTTGTTTTCAGCAGGACAGTGCCACTAATCATGAATCAAGGCTATATTTATCTCTCTATATAATACAACACCTGTTGTTAAAAGACCTTGCATATTCTAACGTGTCAATGCCACATATAACTAGTTGGGTTGTGGCTTTGACCTTTCGGTTCACACGATCAACTTCCCAGTATGATGAACATAGACGGAATAAACTGACTATTTAGAAAATAGTAATATGTTTAGGGGGAAATTGACTAGTACCAGAACTGGTGCCAAAGTAATCCTAAGAGAAGCTAGTTCAAATATGTTAACTATAATAGTGGTAAAACCACAAGATTTTTCTAAAGAATCTGATTTTCCTGAACGGTTAGCAAACGAACCTTCCTTTCCTACTTCGTTCGCTACACGTGGTCGATTCGTATCAAGTGTGTTGGAGCGCCGCTGGCAAACTGGGATGCAAATGACTTCATTTCAATTTGGAACTGTTTCAGAAGATATAATATATAGATATATAAGATCAAATAATCAATGTAAAGGATACTTCAGACTTGACCGTAAGGCCAAATGTTTCGTAGCTACTGGAAATTCCGGGATGAACTTCAACTCCGAAGCTATGAAATTTCTTTAATAGGTATTCTTCGATCTGCACCTCGAAAAAGTCGATATCGTTTTTGGTTCGAGCAATATCGTGCAAATACAAAAAAAACACAAACGTCATTTGAACAAAAAAAAAAACGGGTCGACCGAATTTTATGAAAATCTTTTCAGATTATATTTTCGTCAATATACATCGAACGGCGATATCGTGCGCGAAAAATTCACCCTACGCCGTATAGGTCGATTTAACCACCTGTTTTTTCATGATTTTTATTAATGATCTGATCTCAATATTCATGTCATTTCAAAGCTTCGCTGGTGACGATACTCTGCGTTACTCTTACGTCTTCGAAAATATGAGACAACTACGAGCAATTTATGACCTTGAGCTCAGATTCAGCTCGATTAACAGAAATATAGAACTCATTCTTGATTGGGATCGCAACGATCGTGTCGAATTCAAAGCTACCAAAACGAACGACTTTCCATTTACCCACTGGACTGTATGAAATTAAATGGTCGGCCTCAGTAGCCTAGGGGTTAAGGTGCCTTACTACCATCCCAGAGGTCTGCGCGTCGAATCTACCCCACATCATGGTCCTCGAATCCCCATTTTTCAGAATTTCAAATCTAAGTTTCCGGCTTAAATACTGTGGGAAATTGGCCAGTTTGGATTCGAATTTGACTGATTTACTGGAGAAGAGATGATTTCGGGCCGATGAAAAGAGCCTATTATCGCTCATCATCAAAGATAATATCGTTTTTTTGTATATACGAACATCTTGAGTCATATCAAAGCCTTGACTTTGTGTATATCAACCATCAAAGTAAAGTTTGCACCCATCTGCCTCCAAGAGGGCCCTTTTCTGTCTATAAAACTCCATCTCAAACGAAATCGTCCGTCCAAATAAAAAACCCGATTGATCTACCACCGAAATTCGGCAACTGGCTATAGAGGAACCATTTTGCAAGCGATACTTTTTCATTGTTGGCATTTCGTTATCTTTTTGGTTGTTTTTCCAACGCGGCCAAGTCAACATCTTAACTAAATACATTTTCGCCGCGCTGCGAGAGGTGCGGCTAAGATGAAGTTTTTGTGACAGCGTTAATAGCTCTCGGCTGGAATACAACAGGAAGACTCGGCTGGAAGACACCATGGTACCTAGCGCGCAGCTGGGCACACATACAAGTCGCCATCATGCAAAATGCAAACACGCTCGACTCCAGTTCGTTCGGCAGAAGAATTCTGGTTAGTATCGCACCTTTTTTGTTGTTGTTGTTGTTGTCGGGGGTTCCTACGTCCTAATGGTCGGTCGTCTCTCCAAGCAACAAGGGAATGCGCGACAAGATGATGTTCGGCTTTTTTTTGGGGAGGGTATCGCAGTCATCATTTATAATGGACCAGTTTGTTCTCGGAAAAGGAATAATATAATCCCGACCGATGCGGCGCGGCTGTGGCGGCGGCTGGTGCGGACCGATAAAGATGCAGATGATGCAGTCCGCAGTTTCTCTGTTAATTGGATTCAGATTGAACTGAAAGAAACCGATCATTCCGCGTCGCGCTGACGAGGCACCAGTTCCAAGTCACAACAACAGCCCCAGTTCTGTCTGGACCCTTCACCGCTTCTCGCTAACTGACTCATTCACTTGGAGTCTATGATGCAGTTTCTTCGGAACTGCAGTGCCGCCGCCGTGCCGACCGACGACGTTTATTATTTCTTGTGATTCCCTTTCTTCTCAACTCTTTTCTTGTTCTTCTTCTTCTTGGTTCATGCACTTGACTGACGCGGAGGTTCACGAACTGTGGCGGTTTCTTGTGGGTAGCTATGTAGCAGCGCCCCAGCAGCCCTGCACTAGTCGTGTCTTCCCAGTTTCTGCACATCATCAAAGACTAAGTAGGCGACATCAGCGTGGCACGGACGTGCTGGACCAGAGACGTCGAACCGAACCGCATCGCTGCAGTGTTGCACAAATTTTGCAAATGAACGTCTTCACAATCGCCTTGGTTTTTGCCCTTCCATGTTTATTTTTTTGCGCTGTCGGGTGTTGTTGCTGCTGCCGCACCGTCGCGAACGCTGCCTTTGAACGGCCGGGAAGACAAGAGTCCGCGATTTTAACGAGGTCCGTAAATTGTCATTGCCTTAGGACGTGGTCACCTGTTTTTGGAATGGCCGATCCCAATTAGAGGGGCACTTTTTATCCGAAAAAAATATAAATAATATGCTAATTGCATATGGCCGACTGTGAAGGAAACTTTTTGCAGTCGCAGCCCGAGCGAACGAAAAGATGCAGAAAATTATGATCGCTGCAGTCGGATAATGTCTGGCAGATCTGCTTTGAGCTTACTGTCTGCGGATGGCGGATTTCTACTGATGGCTTCCTTATGATAATGGATAATCTTTGGACTGCTCTTGGGGTTCACGTTTTCTTTATGTATTTCCCTATGGGAAGAGGTTTTACGAAGAGGTGTAATGTGGGTTATTATGGGAAAATTGTTGCTTATCGACTAATCAGATTCTTTGTTATTGGAAAAACGCGTCATTTGGGTCAACCTTTGTTTGGATAGGTATCAAATTCTTTGGAAGGGCTTGCTGATTTGTGTATTGGATTAGCTCTGAAATGGATGGTTTATTAATGGGGGTTTTGTACGATCAGATAGTTGGATGCGAACTGTTTATTGGAAGAAAGGATTCGCGGTTTATGTATGAGATCAAATTTAATATTTTAAGTAGAAAAATGATGACCAAGCACGCAATATCGTGGAGAACGATTGTCAATTTTTGCTGATGAATTTCATTTCTGGCAACGATCTTAATTTTGTTGCGCGATCTTCCTGAAACTTTGGATCAACCTTAGTCAGGTCATGTATCATCGATCAGAATAGGTGGTAGTCCGAAGGGCGATGTCTGGAGAATGTGGTGTGTGGTGCTTGGAGTAGGCCCCTTCCAAAATAATACGCTTACGCCAACGAATAACCCAACTACCAAAACATTTTTTAAACGCATTTTTTGGAATCAACTTCAGTACTCGTCGTGAACTCTCTTTTATGTCATCTATCGGCTGAAAACGGGTGCTTCGAAGTGGTAATTTGGGGTTTGGAAAAAGAAAAAAGTCGACCGGAGCCATATCAGGGAATACGGCGACTGTTCGATAAGATTTTATGGAGTTTTTGGCCAGAAATTCGTTCGCAATGATAGCCTTGTGAAATGGTGATAAATTCATGAGTTTACCTCTCTGAAACATCGTATAGCGCTCAGATAATATTCTTTATTTACTGTCTCAAGAATTTCGAGTGCACAAGGCTACTGGCAAGAATTTCGAGTGCACAATACCGCGGTGATCGAAACACGAACTCTTTTAACAGGGTGTAATGACGACGACCTCCATGTATGCGTGACGAGTCCATCATGCTGGTTCACTCTGTGCAATTCGGTCTCGAACGTAGCAGACAATTGTCCTCCCAAGCTTGTGTTCCTCTCCCTGCTTCTAAATCCCTGTTTCACATCTGTACTGCGGATCTTTGCCCGGATGGACCTCGATTCTCCGTTACTTGTGGGATTAATTATGGATAACTCCAAAAAAACACACAAAAAAGAGGTCCGGTTCGCCTAAAAGAAAACCGGAAGATACCAAAAATCCCGCTGTAAAAAGGGCTACGGCACCCCCAAGCCAACCCAAACCAAGTGGAGCCACAAACTCCACACCTCGAACAAAGGTCTCCCAAATACACCAAAGTCCAGGATGATATTGCTTGGGCATCTCAAACTTTACACGGTTTAGAAGTGAACCAGTCTCTAAGCGACAGCGATCTGTGTAGGAACCAAGCCAGTCCAGTTCCAAAAAGTCCAAAACGCACGGAACCAAAGCGATATCCTTCGTAGAAATAGATAGATCGCAAAATAATCGGCTTTCTGGACGAGAACCATGCAAATGGAAAGTGAGGAGCAGTGAGTTATGTAGAAAAGTTAGAACAAAAGTCTGTGTCGTGTGGACCCACCATCCAATTATTCTAATGCACCAACATTTGCCTGCACTGCTTTGTTGCACAGACATAATTCTACAGAATTCTAAACGGGCGAAAGTCTTCACGAACAAATAAGTCTGGGTCGGGTAGACCCACCATAAAAGTGTCTCTTATGTTAATTTAATCAGCCATACCTTAGAAATTCTGGTGAAATTACCATACATATTTCTCCGTTTCTACGTTGGCATGCCCTTTTCTACTTAATTCTTGCTGTCAAACCTAAAACATCTTAATTATAAAATTAAATCACGAAAACTCAATTTACAACATCTTCAATCACCAATCAATAATCTGAACCTCCAACAAAACTCCCAATCCATACCAAATTCAAACGTCAATAAACTACATTTAAACAAATTAATTCGATTACATCAAAATTTACTAGACTAGAACCGACAATGACAGAAGACAACTTTACTACAAACGTTCACCCATTGACATTCTCGTAACATACAGAAGATTCGTGCATCCATCTCGTCTTTACACTGTAAGTAACTTGGTCAAATGTGAGCCACATCAGAGAGGTCAGTCAGACAATCGAGTACGAGTGACAACGCCCATTACCAATAAATTCGTATGTGTCGCAAGTTATAGAATATAGAGGACGACCATATCGCGTCTAGTATGCTAGATCCAAAGCTAGAAGAAGAATAAAAGCGTGCAGCTAAGGAGGCAAATCTTGCACTGTGCATTATTAACGAGCTTCAATACTTGTCGCCTTCTCAAAAACAACGCAACGAACGTCTGGTAGTGAAGTACAAACGCGCGTTGCACCTCGAAGTGCACTTTTTGAATCACTAATGTGCTCCGCATCGAACACGGAATTGTTTATATCACAAATATTTATGCAAATCGGATCTTTTTCGAAATTATGCAATGTTATTATGCATTTAGTGGAGGGTTCTTAATGAGCCATGTCGCAGCTATTTGAGTATTCTGAATTTTTTGTCGTGTGGCCAAACAATAGTGGAGCTTTGTTGCAAGATGGGTGACTTGTTAATGGGATTTATGAACTCTAGTTTTGTTACTTCTGGATTTGGGCAGATCTAGTGGAACTTGAGTTATAATTAATGATCCATTATATACATAAATTGTGGATTCAATTTTCTAAGGCTTATGATTTTCAATTGACCATTGTACAGATGCTAGCAATAAAGAACGGCAATCACAAGAACTACGACAAATGAATTATTAGCGGCGTTTTTAGTAAATAAATAATTCATAACTTTATAGCACAGCAGAATAAAATGATTAATTCTTATTAAAAACAGCCGTGTCTCCTTGCAGCAATTAGTCTAGACATTGAAACCTATATAATGTACTTGTTTTGAATTCGTCTCACTTGGTTACACCAGTCTTCTACAAAATAAAAGTATTTTAATTTAACGAAATAAACAGAATTTGTCCACATAGTTTTGTAGACTAAAAAAACTGCAGATTCTGATCGACAGAATAATTCAAAACATTCATTTGTCAATACGAACTAACTATTTCTGAAATAGGGTTTATGGGCGATCGATGGGCTGCTAGTGTTATCGCATTCCGATATCTCAGCGTTTGGCGGTTATAACCATCGGTGGAGCGATCAAGATCCATTTATGTGCCAACCAAGAGCAGCTCGGACTGGAACAAGGACGAATTTTACGATTAGCTTCAACAGACGATGGATACGATAGCGCGAAACGAATTAATCCAACTCGCGGGGGACAACGACAACGTCTTAGGCCTCCTTTGCGGACAGCTTCGCGAGATGTTCAAAGCTGAAGATGATGTCTTATCGCAACAACTCCACGTCCTCATAATAGACATATGACAATCGGATCGTGTCCCGTCCAATTTTGAAAAAGGCGACAGTCGGTAATGCAAGAATTACCGCGGTATTAAACTCCTTTCGATCGTCGGCGGATCGGTATTTACGAAAATCATGCAATCGAGGCTGAGAAACATCGAGAGCAAACGAGCCAGAAAGAACAAGCGGGATTTAGACCACATCGAGGATGCATTGATCCAATATTCTCAACTTCAACTTCTCCAATCGTCGGAGAAAAGCTCAACCAACATCGTTCGTATTCGAGTTCATGTTCGCCGACGATAAAGCCGTTTTTGCTGACACACATATGCCAAAGCAACGGAAATCTAATACATTTTGGTTAAAAGTGCTCACAACTAATGGATCGAAAGCCAGTGTTCGCCTAGATGGAACTCGGTTCCGATGTTCAAATATTTTGGATCATTGGTTGAGGAAAAGAAAGTGGCATCGACGGCCGATGTTCACAGCCGCATCGGCCAGGCAACAGCAACAATAGCCTCGCGCAAGTGGTGAATATGGAAACGAACAAATATTACCCTTGAAACGAAAGTACGCTTCCACCGAACATTGATCCTTCCGATTCTTCTTTATAGATCGGAAACGTGGAAACAGCTCAAGCCGGACGTAAACAAGCTCGAGGTCTTCCAAATGCGAAACTTGAGGCAGATTCTCGGTGTCTCACTCCGCGATCGCCTTCGAAACGAAACAGTTAGACAAAGATGCCATCAGCAGACGCTGATCGAAGAAGAAATACAACACGTCGATACGATGGTAGCGAAAATGGTGTCAGATTGCTTACGCCCGTTGATCTGAAATCTTGACCCTTGATGTTCCTTCGTGTACATATGAGAGAGTCTATCTTACGTTAAGATACCACAGTGTAAACTGGTATGATATACGCAAGTCTTCCCAAGGCAGAGACACGTTTGGATGCCAGATTTTTGAGTGAGCTAAACCCTTTTTACTGTCGCCGATTCTATCATTGAATGCCATGTCGAAAGGCAAATTTTATTGGGAATGATAACAGAGATTGAAAGAACTGTCAATGCCAAAACCCAGCTCTATTTATCGAATACACCTCGACAGAATGTTGATGAATTCGGTAATCGAAAAGGAGATGGCTTCTACGCTTATGATACTTAAAGATAGACGGTGCCAGCACAGAGATCGGGTGTGTTGTTTAGTGCGGCAAAAGAAAAGATAAAACCCCAATCGATCCATTTGTTTTAGCCAAGCTTTTACTGCTGTAGTATGCAAATAAATTACTATCACTAGAATAAATTAAGATAAATAAGTAAAATATTTTATTAATTTCAAACATTACCACCTTCTAGAAGTCACCAATGGTTACGTTTGTAGCATATACATTACTTCAAACCATCTCTGATTATAAAATAAATCTCCTCAGAATCCCGTCAGTTGTGCCATATTTCGTGTTAAAGACCTTGAAATGCTGATTACGTGCGGCATCGTTTGATTTTCTCCAATTCGAAGGCAACTAATGCCTCAATTCCCATCAAACATCATCAATTTCAAATTCCTACAAAATAAATAAATTAAAATCCAGCAATCTTCGCCCGAAAAGGCGCACACTGCGCAAGCGCACACTGTCCCCACTAATCAAACGCGCTTAACTGGGATTAAATTGGAAATTATGGAACCATTGAACATATTCATCCACGTGAGTGCGTTCTGGCGCGTCTCAATCGTGCACGAATTCGATGTCGACTGGCTTCCTAGATAATCACGGAACACGCCCACAAAACGCAGCTCACAATCACGAGATATCCACCAAGATTAGGATCAAAAAATAGGGACAAAACACCCACGCACCGTCATCTAGATATGGCAAGTTAATAACACTACACTCCCGGTGTGGATACAGCTAGCTGGTTTGCCATCTGCATCTCTGCGCGCCCTCTGTTGCAGGGGGACCGTCACGCCGGATAAGCACTTATCATTGGAAAATGAGATCTTGTTCTGGCTGGACGTGTATCTTCTCCTAATGATACCCGTGCGGTGTCCGCGCGCTCCGCCAACAGCAGCCACATGTTTTTCCAGTTTGCCGGATTTCTGGACTTTTTATTAAATGGCATTAAAGATCGCTCGCTGAGGTCTCTATAGCGGGTCTGGCGGGAATTAATATAGGCTGGCGCGGTAGTGCAGCAGCAGCGGTGCAATTGACGTTATGGAGCAAGGCTACTACCTATGAACGGATGGAAAATGATATAGTCTTTCGGAAATGGACAGTTTTAGGACAAAATATCGGATGTCCCGCAAATGAATTGGAAAATTTATGTTTTCCAATGTGGATTTAAAGTGGCGTTGAAGGTGAGAGGCAAGAGTTGCGTAATTTTGATTTAAAAGATTGTGGTGAGAAATGTGGATTGAACTTCTATATATGGCTTAAGAGGAGAGAAGACATGTTTAATGTGGATTTAAGAAGAAGTTATTGATACTTTTAGGACGTCATTCGTATCAGTAAGATCTTTTGTGGGTCAATGTGTGACTGCTTGTTCTCAGGTCTTCTTCTTTACCGATTTCAAATTTGGTCGCGTAATTCGTTAGTTCAAGGCACAATTCTTTGTACTACAAGTGAGTAAGGGTTGTATAGTTTTTTTCCGTTCTCCACTTTCAATCCAAATTGTAATTGAACAAGACCCTAATTTATCTGCAATGGGTCCTTGATTAGTTTAGTGCTGAACAGATGTAGAAAAGCCTGGACATTCGATCTTGCAAAAACGAAGATGTGTTGTTGAAGGTCAAGCATTCTTGTATCGAATTGTAGTTATTAGAGGCTTTAAGCCGAAGTTTAAATCACAGCCCAACGAGAGGTTCTCGTTCCTCGCAACCAAGTTTGATAAATACTACGTGTACATTATGAGTTGAATAGTTGCGTTGAGGTTAAGTTGAGTTTTCGACTCGTGTCACAAATCACAAACAAAACACAGAGTTTCTGCTGTCAACTAAATTCAACTGCTCAACTATTAAACTCGCGTCTATATGTATAATTTCAACTCAGCCCAAGTAGCAGAGCTAAGTCGAGTGCAGTCGAACCTAACTCAACTCGATTTTCGTCTTCATGCAGTTGGACCCGAATTCAATCTGAGTTCAACTCACCATGTATAGGTATCAAAACTCAAACTGGGACGAATTTCCGCGGGCCCCAGGCCAGAGAGGATCCCGAGAATCGTTCTATTGACAATATCATGCAAAGATTGAGCTGCAAAGTTGACTAACCCATACATGAGCTTAGATAATTTTGAATTGACTGAAAACCACGTTCACCAGTTGAAACACCAATTGGTATAACAATAAATAGACGTAAGCAAACCCATAATTGAGGAAAAACATATTGAACACATGTATCAGGGTTTAGATTGGGACATTTAGCTCGCTCTTAAATAGTCTCTTTACTTCCACTGAACAGGTATAAGTATTTATCAAGGAAAAAGAGAAAACTTACCCAGCGGGAAATAGACCGGTGCATTATCAATGCTAGAACGCACCTTTAAAAGCTTGAGGCGTTCCCCTTTCAATCCCAGTTCTATATCTTTTTTTACCTTACATAATTGCTGCGGAGTACTCCTTTTACTGCTACTTTTTTAGAAGCGTTTTTGGAGCAGTCAAAAAAGTAGAATTTCGAAAAGCTTTATATTTTTGTTCACCTCTTGCAATTGCCTTTTCGCCCTTCCAAACGCGAATATTGACAGTGGTTTTACCAAACGGCCCCCCAACTAGTCATCCAACACTTCTAATATGCTGCTTGACCACCGCATCGAACGGGAACAGGTATATTTTTGCCCGTTTTCTTTGTCTCATACAATTCCTTAAAGCTCCAATTTTAGCATACTAGCTTCTGGATTGATTCTGCAAAAAGAAAGATGAGCCCCAGAGCTAGGCACAAGGGCTTATTCCATTCTAGGCTGTGTATTCCAAGGCTCTGTTGTAGGTCTCGTGGTAATGTGGTAATGCCAGGACGGGTTGCCAGCCGGTCGTCACTATATAGGAATATAGCGTACCACCCTAGCTACTACCATCGTTAGTTGGTTATCCTGTGGGAACCACGGGGAGGAGACGGTTCGATTTTGCCCACCTGTTAATTTATTGTGAGTGCATAAGAAATATTCTGAGTTACGAACCGTAATCTAAAAATGTGGATTTGCTTAAGTATTACGTTTTAACGATCATCACCGCGATCGGTATTCATATATTTTTTATATATTCCTAAACCTTGGCTGATCGCAACAGCTTCTGTACCTACTAGCCTTCCATGATCATGGATTTTGCATCATTCAGCATTCCAATATGATTTTATCAATGACATCATTCCGTCTCGATCGCTACGGCGTTCCATCAAAAGTGGTGCTGCATTTAACATCAACAGACCTTGATACTGAAAAATACCTTCTGATCATCGATAATCACAAGAGACGAAGAAATGATCATGATCGTGATGCCATTCATGATCACAGCTTCAGATGCACTCGACTCTAATTATAAGGCTGAAGTCCTAAAAACACACGCACACACTTACAATAATTTCCCCTTAAAAGAATAGAATTCTGTGGTCGTCACATATCCCGAGGAAAATTTTGGAGGCAAGTTACACGGCATAACATTTCTTCCATCAACACTTCCAATAATTCCAATAAACCGGTTTTATAGGCAAGGGGTCGCGGGGAAGTTTGTTACTTGTGCATCCCAAAAAATTCTCGACTGCACAGAGCAACACACTAACACAATCATAATTTCATTCTCGGGGTTTACGAAAATGACTTAAAGTTTGTACACAGCTACATAGACAATAGAATTGTTACACGAAAAAATGCAGAACAGTCAGTTTATCGTGAAATTCGTATAACACGCACAAACCGGTTTGTTACAGCAGAAAGTGTTATACCGTGTAACAAGCCTCATTGCCCGGACTCCATCATCGTTCCGATCTTATCTCTTCTTAACCGAAACCTCTGCGCGAGAGCGCAGGGCTGTGTCACTTCTTGTCACGCAGCTTCATATGCAGTTCGAGTTATGAGGTAAGATCAAGACCTGTAAAAAGACAAACAGAAACGATCTTCGAGAAGAGACACGAACAGGTTTTCGGGTTTAGGGGTTTGCTGTGCGCTGTTTCTGTTGTGTTGTTGGTGCCGTTGTCGTTAAGCCGGTTCTTTAATAGCAGGGCAAACAGCGCAACACACGGCATTGCGGCCAGCACACACGGTACCCTACTAGCAGCAACAACAACAACTGATCGTTGTGGAATTTCTATGTCGCTTTTATGAGCCTTTTGGGGACATGAAATGAAATGAAATGATGATTATGATGAAGCGGCAGCTCGGCCTCGTCATACATAATTTTAGCCATGGTCCCACCAACAATCGTCGTCATCTCTTGGGATGATGGTGAAGATGACACTTTACACGGGACCTTCATGTGTCTTAACTGTTGTTTAAAGATCGGGGAGAAAGCCTCATTGGTAACATTTTTCTCGTCAGATTAAGAGTGCCATCAACAAATGGACGACCGCGTAATTTCTTAATTCTCTTCGGTATGTTTATTAGGAGAGGGGCGGCCCACCTGTATGTCGGTCTTCCTTTGTGGTGTCGAGACGGTTGTTGTCTTTTGCCAGGCACACTTTTTACTACAGAGTGACCAGATTGCGCCAACAGCAACTTTAAATTTCAAATTTTTATTCTTCGGTTGTTTGAATTTTTATTAAGAGCCTATTAGCAGCAGAATGGTCGCTGGTGGCATGGTAGTATTATTGAGCATCGAATGGCGATTAATTTGTGATTTTATGGTTTGCTTTTGTCGATGTTAGAAATGTTGTTGGGGTCTTACATTAGACACGAATGAATTTGAAAAATATTATGTCATTTTAGCATTTTGCGTCGCTTTTAAGACACTTACAGAATGGGTAGTTCAATGCAGGTGAATGGACTGTAGAAATATATAGAATAACAACTAAGCAATGTAGAGGCAGGCAGAGTATTATTGGTTTTGCAAACTAATGATATTCCACTCATTTCATTCATTCAATTTATCATTTCATTCATACATTTGTACTTCGATCATTCAAGGCTACTGAAAGCTTATGTTGTCTACAAAAGGGTTAATGCTCTTTTACTTTTTCTAATAGAGGTTGTGAAGGAATTTTTAAAACACATTTATCACACTTATTATTATGCGACCCAAAATTTAAAGATATATACTGAATGATAAGTAGCCCGATGAATAATTCTTGAGAAATTTGACGTGCTGTCTAGGTATGCAGGTTACACATCATTCTCGATGCATCAATTCTTCGTAACATGGCTATACGATGAATGTTTAGCTAAAGTTATATTGTTGCATCGGCCACAGTAACAGATCGAACATGCCAAAGATGATTTGCAAAATTCAAAAGTTCAGGGAGACCCTTTCTGAAAATGAAGCCAAAAGTTGTCTGTTATACCGAAACTTCTTTGAATCAATTATCTATTCTGCAATCGTTCCTATCTGCAAGAGGCTGGTCTCATCGAACCAACATGGTTTTCATGCGGCTCGTTCCACTACCACCAATCTTCTTGAGTTCACTTCTCATGCTGTCGAGGGCTTCGCTTCTGGTTGTCAAACTGATTGTGTTTACACCGATTTAAGTAAGGCATTTGACAAGCTCTCCCATTCCATTATAATTCTCAAATTAAGAATGCTTGGCTTTCCGCAAGCCCTTCTAGTATGATTCCAGTCTTACTTAACTGCCGAACCTACCAAGTTCTTTTTCGTGGATCCAAACCATTGATGATGTAAACATGCTAAGGGCGACGGCGAAACTATTTTCCTCGGCCACGGCGAATGGGCCGACGAAATTTGTTGCGAGCACACACTAAAAGCGACGGCGACACAAATTAAAAAACACACACCGAAATAACCATCTTGCACAGCCGAGTATGCTGCACACGCACACAAGAGCACACGAGAATAGCAACGCAAACCCATGCCACAGCGCACATGCATCTATGACAGGCGACGGCTACGAAATAGAACTTGGATTGATTCTGTCGTCGAGCTCGGCGGCGTAGTTATCGCAGTGGTCTGCAGATTGTGCAGCTTCATACAAAAGTGGTGTGTTCTATTCGGTTTTTGACAGTCGCGTAGCAAAGCGATTCGTCGGACGCCCTTAGCATGTTTACAGCATGAAGCGACATCAGGTGTCCCTCAAGGAAGTCATTTTGGCCCACTTCTCTTTATTCTATCAATTGATGGCATTGTTCCCTTACTAAGGCACTGTAGAATCTTGATTTAGCTAATGGCAACAAATTGTAACGTCACATAAAGAGTATTGAGGATTGCAAACTATTGCAAGTCGACCTTCACACCTTTCTCTTGGTGTGTTAACAACAACCTGGTTCTAAATAGTAGTAAATGCGAAGTCATGACTTTTAGTAGGAAACGTGATCCTATAATTTTTAACTACACCTTTTCTGATGAGGGTATCCCTCGTGTTTATTTTGTTAAAGATCTAGGAATTAGATTTGATGGTAAGCTAAGGTTTGGTCCTGGGTTTTATTAAAAGGTGGTCCAAAAAATTTAGCAACCTCTTAATTACTGTACACCTATACATTTCCCTTGTCAGACCATTACTTGAATATGCGTCCGAGGTTTGATCTCCTCACTACTCTTCGCATGTTAGAACTATTCAATCGGTTCAACGAAGGTTCGTTAGATTCGCACTGAATCATCTTCCTTGGGAAAACCCATTAGTTCTTCCATCATATGAATCCCGGGTTAAGTTACTCAACTTAAGCTCTCTCCACAAGCGTCGTGAGGTGGTCGATGTTGTACTTGTTCATCAGCTCCTTAATGGAAAGGTTGACTCAGGTTTTCTAGGTCGCCGTGCATCGTTTAAAGAGAGTCGTTATAATCTGAGAGGACCCCCTCTTTTACATATCAACTCCTTTAACACGAACTAGATGACATCGGCTCAGAATCAGAATCGTTCGAGAGGCCAGGAGCCGATCCAGTTGCAAGACCCCGTTTGTAGAGGCGTTATAGGAAGTAAGTAACCATTCAAATCTGTCGTTTAAAGTTAATCTAATTTTATTACAAAATTTTACGAGAACTTTAACTAGTGATATGACATACTTATCCTGACTGTCAAATTACGACCATACTACATTAACTCCCAACACAATATCCCAACACAACAAACCTGACCTAGTCTACACCAAAGGACTACAATAAAAAATAGTAATAATCATCCCCATAATTAATTCATGGTGTAATGAAGAGCATAAAAATAAATTAAACCTTCACTAACCCAGCGCAGGACTTCACGTATCATGTCAACATTTCCGTGTATTTTATGCTAATTTTTTCGCTTAATTTGTTTTATATGACGTCTATCTCAAGGGGCTTGTTAACTAAAGTACACATATAAAGGAGGGGGGAGGCAATATGTTATATGCCATTGTGGCATGAATTTTTAAAAACAGAATGTAAAAATAATAAAACAAAAATTGCGTGACCCTGCCTTTACTCCAGTCCATTACTTTTCTCAAGGAATCAACGCAGAACGTATTGGGGCAAGGATGGAATCTGCCCTACATTTAAGGGTGTCCATGACACACATTCTCCGCTCTGAGATTATCTAATTTATATTTTATTTTTATCTTTGTTATAACTCTATCTTATCATGCGAAGTTTATGCATGGTTGGAATTTTTAGGAGAGAGTAGTATTTTGGAAGTTGTTGAACTCTTGGCGCTAAATATGGACTGAAGTTTAAACTATGGCGAATTCCGTGAATTTTTTGTGAGAAAAACGAATTAGGGAAAATATTTTAATAATAACTCGCGCACCCCGAATCTTCTGGTGATAGTCGTTTTTCAACCCATATAGTGGCAACAACAACGGTTCCAAAAGAAATTCAGGATGATTATCCCAGATCGTTCTGAATGGGAGTAACTTATTCTTCGTGGTAGTGATGAGCAAAAATGATCTTGTTCTTGCAGTCTTGTCTTGTTCTTGAACATTTAGCAAGACCAAGAACAAGACTTTTTTTATATGACAGACTAGAGGCTTAGGGAAAGTCCCTTTGTACTGTCGACAATCTATGTTTTTTCGTATACAATGTCGAACAGCAGCTCTAGCCGGAAGATAGAGAAAAGAGATCGAGAAGAGAAGGAAGGAACTGTCACAACCTAGCCACGATATTTTTATTCCACCTACTCACAATCATTTCGCGACTCTGTCATCGGGGCATCGAAAACAACTCGCTGGAGTGTTATGGCTCCTGAAACGAGTTGAATCTCATCAACCGATGGCATGTGCTTGGTGGAGCGGGAAGGACTAGGGAAGGCTATGACAGGATGAATCAGGAATGTAAAGAGGGAAGAAGAAAGTAGGTGGGAAAGTGGGAAAGGCGAAGGACAGTGGCGCCGCCGGGATTCGAACCCGGGAACTCTGGGATAGCAGTCAGGCGCCTTACCCCTAGACTACCGAGGCCCGTAGTTATGCTTGCAAGCACAAGACCAAGACTAGATTAGTCTTGTCTTGTTCTTGCGTTTGCTCATCACTATTTCCTGGGGATCTGAAACATCTCCGACAGGTCAAAAATCGAAAATGGTACAGGGACTGGTGTCGCAGGACCCAATTCCAAGATCTCGACTGCAATGGGTAAGTGGCCCTTTGTTTTCCAGACTGAAATACATGCCATTGTGACCGCCGTACTCCAACCTGGCCAGAAGAAATGAGGTCTCGCTCTGGTGGGTCCCTAGACTCTGGGATAACGAGGAATATGAAGTTTTTTTTATGTGGCAGTGCTAAGCTCAGGAGTCACCCTTTGTACTACCAGTCCATCATGTTATTTGTCACGTCATGGTGCAATGTCTAGCAGTAAGCTTAGTACGGGAGGGAGGGTGGGGGAATAGGTTAAGGATTATAAAGGTACGGGGGGATATTGAAGAAGGTGGTGATGAACCCTGCGTTTGAACTCTTGGATGTTTTAGGAGCTAGGAAATACTGACTGCGAGAGATTATTCCACAGTCGAGTTGTTCTATTAACAAACGAATTCATATCTTGTTGAGTGCGTGAAAGGGGGAGTTGCAGATGGAGGGAATGAGACGAGTGGGCTAATCTGCTGTTGCGGGTATAAGATTGCCGTGGAGGCAGGAGAGCGTTTAGCTCGGAGGAACAGTCACTATGATAGTAGCGATAAAATTTTGTCAGTGCTGCTACATTCCTATGGTGGCTCAGGGGGTCGATGGTGGAGCAAGCGGAATCGTAATCAATTAATTTAAGGGCCCTTTTTTGGACCTTATGTAATCATGCTAAGGTGGTTATTGGAGAGCCGCCCCAAACGATGGAATTATATTCGAGAAGAGGCCTAATGTAGGATTTATAAATAACAGCACGGGCCGATGGAGGAACTTGCACCTCTTAAGAAATCCCAAGCACTGGGATGCTTGTTTGGCGATTTGGAATATGTGGTCATTCCATCGCAAGTCTTTGGCTAATGTCACGCCTAATATGTGTAGGGAGGGATCGGCTGTTAGTTCAACTTTGTCCACTCTCAAGGATGGAGAGCTGTTGATCTTTTTCTTTGAAATAAGACAGTACTTGGTTTTGGTGGGGTTGAATTCAACACGATTCTTGCTTCCCCACTCTAGAATGAGTTCAATGTCATTATTAATAGAGTTAAACGTTAGTTCGCGATCATCAAGACAGGATCTGGCATGAATCCGTCTTGTATCGAAGCTGTACGAGTAACGTAGAGTACCTTCGTCAGCGAAGCTGAGAAGTGGGTTGGAGGGGATTGAAAGTAGGTCATTTATAAAAATGAGAAATAGGGCCGGTGATAAAATTGGCCCCTGGAAGACCCCCGCAGAGATGGAGTGAGATTCAGATTTGACGCCATCCAATACTACCTTAATTGAACGGCCGGAAAGGAAACTCTCAATCCACTTATATAGAAGCGAGTCAAAGCTTTGAGTTAGCTAACAAGGCCATACTCTATCAAAAGCCTTGGAGATATCCAAAGCAACCAAACTAGATTCACCATACCCATGCAAACTTCGATTGAGGTGCTCTGTAAGGCAAAGTAAAAGATCACCAGTGGATCTTTTTGTCGGAAGCCGTATTGTTTGTCATTTATAAGTTGGTTGGATTCTAGATATCCCATAAGCTTTTTGTTTATTGTCGTCTCCATGGTTTTGGAGAGAATAGAAGTACATATTTGCTATTGGGCGGTAGTTGGAGGGAAGGCTGGAGTCACCTTTTTTCGGTATTGGCTGAACATGTGCAAGTTTCCAAGAGTCTGGGTAAACTCCGGAGGAGTATGATAGGGAAAAAAGTTTGCGCAGAGGTTTAGCCAAAGGTGAGGCGCATTGTTTTAAGACGATGGGCGGTATATTATCGGGTCCAGTGGATTTGTTGGCATCGAGCTCTTTGAGACATCTGTACACCCCGCGAGTCTTGAAGAAAGCAGCCAGCCTCGCAAGGGAGCGGTCTGAGACGTTGGTCCAGGACCCAGAACCCTTATGCGGCATTTTTTGATCCACCTTCACCTTCGAATGTAACATTTTTCTGCTTAAACTCCCGACACTTGCAATCTGACTACAATCCTCCTCCTCTTCAATCATTTAAACTAATCGTTCCACTAGACATTGCACCATGACCATCATGACACTATGGACTACTAGTACAAAGGCTTGATTTCTAAACTTAGTTTTAATCGCTTAAAACAAATTAAGTTGTAAAATAAACAAAAAATGTTAACGACGATCTTCCTCAAAACATTTGATATCACCAAACAGCACACAAACCCTTTCGCTTTCTTTTGTTTTTGAAATGGCGTTATTAATCACTTAATTAAAAGCTTATCACAACTCCAATAAAATTTTATCATCAAACTAAAATTAAAATGGAAAAATTTTGTGTAACTATAATTTCCGGGTGTGAAAAGTTGAGACTCTTATAAATGGGCATAATCAGACGCTATCCACCACCTGAACGTGTGTTTATACAGGTGAAAACCACAATTTTCTCGTATTTATTACTTGTGCACGATTTTTTTTCTGTATTTTGTGTTTATCATACGTTAAAAAGCACACCAAGACACTTTCTCGCCCTGAACCCGGAATTGATTAGCATGTCATTTTACATCGTTTCAGTTTTAATTGATTTAAATATAATTTTGTTATTGATCGATTTTAAGTCACTCTTTACTCAGACCCACTTCGATCCACTTGACTTTATCTCTTTCAATTTATTGACGATCAATATTGAAGTTGCCCATTCCACTCTGGCCGTGGAAGCTGCTGGGTCCACTCAAGAAAAGGGTATTCTCAGATTTCAGGAAAGAATTCCTTTGCGATGGATCGATGGGATGAGTAAACACTCAACGGATACTGCGAGTGTGACTATCTCTAGAAGTCATCGCAAGTCGAACAAGAAATCGCAGTTATGTTCCTCCCTGATAAAACTGTGCGGCCCCAAGGAGACGCATGAGGCACCAGGGGCGTCAGACGTAGTCGTTTTATTTCCAGCGACTTCGCTTTGGAGTTTACTCAATGACTTCCTACCGCTGTTTATTGACTTTATCTGGCAAATACATTCTCTGGTTGTGATGATGATTTACTTGAAGTGCTTCTCTTCGGTCTGGTCTTATTTTGAGATTAGCGCTTTTTATAGCAAATAACTACACGAAAAGAAACACTCGGAAATTGCAGTGATTCACCTAGAAATTTCACCGAAACGTAAACTTACGGAGATTTTTCTCAGTATCTAGACATCGCGGGGAGATGATGCTAATCATGCCTGAAATAGCAATGATTATCATAAATGGACGCTTTTTTGTGAGGCAATCAAGAAGCGATTAAACACGTTTTTAAAACATTTTAAATGCACAATTAGCGAAATTATAAATTAATTAAGTATTCGGAATCGCAAAGATTACGGGTCATCAGTTGTCGGATAAAAACCAGATTTTTTTGGTCCTAGGTTAAAATTTCGAATATTGTTTATGGATGGATTGTTCATTGAATTCTCAGCTAATGCTCGTTAAATTATTTTGAAGTTATGAAAAAATAATTGTAAAATCATCGGTTTAAAACGAATTGTGGATTTGTTCATTCTGATTCACGATATGATTCAACAGTCTGTTTTTATACTTTAGTACGCAAAATCAAGATTTCAAGGTACACTTTTTCCACAGCTGAGTAAACTAAGTAATCATTCAAGCAATTTGCCAGATATATTTTTAAGGTATTCCAATGCTTCAGTTTACTTGTTTGTTAGTTGATAGTTTGCTTGTGTTGACAAACCTTAAGCAACTGCAACTATTGGCGAACAACAGTAGTGCATTCATTAATGAAGCTTCCGCTTCGTTCCTGCTGTGGGCCCTATAAGCAACGTGTTAGATAAACCAGCCTGGAGTTCGAAGAATTACACATCACGCCACGCGTCAGAGTTCCCTTGAGGAACTTAATCACCCTGAGACTAAGCGTAGTAGGAAAACTAGCAATCTAGTTCCTCCTACTACTAAGACCTATAGCCAAGTGCTAAAAGGTCAGATCGTGATCACTGTTATCGACGAAAGTGATCCAGATGGCACCATTCTGCCTGAGAAATGAAGAAAAATTGAGGTCAGGCCTGCGACAGTTTCCCACAATCCTTTAGGAGAATCCTGTCGCGATGGCAGATGGCACAGGGCCGCGTGAAGCTCATCGTATGTGCCGATCAGAGCTGTCGATCTCTATAAAATAGCCATATCCAGAATTGGGGAAGCATGGCCAGGCGCTAAACCCAAAGTCGTAATGAGGAAGGAGATCCCGAGTCAAGAGCGCTCGCATTCCTGGATCCCTGCGGAACTAGGGTAGTCTGGATATCATTCGGTTGAGTAACCCACAGCTACATGCGTCATCATAAGATTACGAAACTAGAGGACTTTGGCGAAATCTGGTGGCGCCATAAGTTTCGGTTTCTCTTCCTCAACTCTGAGGCCTTTCATAAAAGATATCCTCAAGCAGAGTGTTTCGGTTTCAGCTGCTTCACCTGCGGCTACAGATTGTGAGCCCTTGGGCACTGCAGGTAACCCATACACGAAAGTTGTTGAACCCAAAAGCACCTGGCACCGCGGATGACACAGTTACGCAAGTAGCAGAATGCAATGTCCTGGTATTCCGGGTGACACAAGCACGGAAGTAGTTGATCCTAAGGTGCCTGAGGATACGCAACTACCTAATGTTTTCTAATTGAGCGCTCCATCGGCCAGCATTTCGAGTGAGCAATTCTTCAGTGCAGCAGGTCTTATATTGGTCGGCAGATACAGCCCGAATAAGCAGTAAGGCCATACATTACTCAGTTTGACTGAGAGATGAGGACTTGAGGCATCCGCCTGATAGGCGATGGACTGCAGGTAACCTCATGATTCTATAAATACACACAGGCGAATATGACAGTTTGATAATTTTAGACTGAACAGATAAGGTTATATATCTTCAGGCACAGACTGACGATAAATACCCACACACACACACACACAAAAGTCAGTTTTCTGGAACTGCAGAACCCAAAGTCTTATTTTCAAATCTCTGGACAGTGAACTGAACATGTTCAAAGGATTTGACCTTCAAATTTGATATACTGCTAAGAGTACAATAGGTGAAAGTGGTAGCTGAGGTATTCTTGCAACCGGAGGCTTATTAAATTCGGAAATCTCGCATTTAGGCAGAATGCCCCCTTATATTTATCTTCCACAAAAAAATATCATGATCTACAATTCAATAAAGAAAAATGAATGTGGAGTAATCTAACATTTAAAGTATTGGCTACCAAGTTATTATAGTCATGTTCGTACTATACATCTGCTATATCAGAAGAAAGCTCGGAAATTGAATAGAGAACGTTGACTTCTAAAAAATCCAATTTAAGACCCGAAATTCGCTTATAAAATCAACCCCTCCTATTACCTTCCCCTTTTCGTCCAAAAACAAAAGAACCCAAATCCTCATTATTACTAGAGCATATAAACCCAATGCGGAATTTAATTCCGACAAGCAAATTCCATCATCGGAATAAATTTGCGCAAGGGCAACAGCAACTGATTGCGGAACGGACAATGCGCCAAAGCTGTCGGAACAGCAGATGGTAGGCACTCGAACACATGTCAATTCGCACAGAGCTGAGGTGTTGCATTCAAAGCAGCCTCGCACAAAAGCGGAGCCTCCGGAGCAACAATCCCCGAGATTCCCTGATGGGCACACGAATTAACAAAATGGGAAACGGAGGAAGTAAATTATGGCAAGGAATTGAAAGGTGTGCAGAGGACGTGGCAGAGAAGTACATACCTTGTGTCCCCCTGCACCCGGCGCATTCTAACTAGTGGGCGATAGCAACTGTCTGCTAGAGGGGCATGGACAAAGTGACAGTTGGTCGAATATGGACTCTCCCTGGTCCAGAAGAGGAGACTTACATAGTCGAGCGAGGCATGTTTATCGCTGGCAGTGAATCCTGACTAACTGAAGTTAATAATACAGAGAACTAATGATTGTGCACACTGTCTACCTGGGTAGTTTGTGTGTATGTTAAAGTATCACGTTTCTACACAATGCAAAATCCAAGCAAAATCTGATTTTGCGGCCAGCTGCGCGTCGTACTGGTCGAGATTTTATTCAATTTTAATGAATCCCAAAAGAAGAGAAGAGCCGACATCTTCCTTTGTATCATCTTCAACCATCGCTAATTTTGCGCATTCATTCTTCTCCTTCAACACACTCCTGCTCCATCCAAAATAGAAAGGTGTTCAACCGCATTGTTTATGCGCCACTTCGAACAAAAATGTTCGATTATTTTTAGAAAAGAAAAACTTTTTCGAAAATAACGCCCCGATAGCCTTTGGCTAATCGCACTTCAGTCGCATGCCGCGGAGTTTCACAATTATTCATTATCGGGCGCAGTACGTGTGTGTACGTAAGCTGTGCTATCGACACTCCCTTAATTCTTTGAATTTTCCATAAATTTTATCTGGAGCCTTTTGGATATGGCCACATGGAAGCGGGCGGTAATTTATTGGCATTTAAAGGCGACGCTGTCTCGTATCCAGAATGTGGAAAAAGAGACCCGCCAGATGGTAGCGGATTAAGCTATGCGGGCGGTTAACCCGTGAGGCCGTAGTTAGCTTAACGTTGTTTATCATTTATTATAATTGGGGAATTTGTTTTTAAGGAAATATTTCTTAATTAATTAGACTCGGTTTAGATTGGGTTTTTGTTTGGTTTGGTTGGGAAAGGCGGAGTGTAATTGATGGGATTCAAGTTTTGTTGTCTTATTGAAGAAAGCGAGTTCCAAGTTACAACACTATTCGATAAACGCGTTATAAGTGGTCAACTACTCTTCACAAACCTTGTCGACTACCTCCTCTGTTCTCCCAATCGAAAATTTTTTCATTACGAAGATAAGTGCAATCGAAATAACAATGCTAACGCCGATCTAGACCTAAACCTGCACACTTCTCTGAATAGAGTTGCATTGGTTATACCTTAAATGCAATTTAAAAAATAGAGTACAATTTGATGTCATCAGCGTAAATCAAGATTCTACAGTGTCTTAGCAAGGGAACAATGTCATCGATTGATAGAATAAAGAGCAGAGGACCAAGATGACTACCTTGAGGAACACCGGATGATGCTTCATTGGTTAAAAACTGATTTGGATCCACGAAAAAGAACTTGGTAGGTCCGGTCAGCTTAGTAAGACTAAAACCATACTAGCAGAGCTTGCGGAAAGCCCAGCATTTTTAATTTGAGATTTATAATGGAGTAGGAGAGCTTGTTAAATGCCTTACTAAAATCAGTGTAAGCACAATCAGTCTGGCAACAGGAAAAGAAGCCCTCGACAGCATGAAAAGTGAACTCCAGAAGATTGGTGGTAGTGGAACGAGCTGCAAGAAAGCCTTTTTTTTCGTTGATACCAACCTCCTGCAGATAGGCGCAACTGCAGAATAGATAATCGATTCAAAGAAGTTTCGGAATGACAGACAACTTCGTAACTGGTCTATACTCAATTCGATATTTCGTTCTTGCTACCACTCTTGAAAATAGGAATTATGAACGAATTTTTCCAAAGAGTAGTAGAAGTACCCTTTATCCAGGGATTTTTGAAAAAGGGTTTTCAGTGAAGACTGGAGAACCTCCAAACAGGAGGAATAGGTACCGTCGGGGCAGGGACTTAAGTAATTTTTAATCTAAGTAAATTTCAAGTCAAGAGCAAAACGTGTAAAGGTAATATGAATGTTTGGTAACCCCCCTTCAATTTTGGACTAAAAAATAAACTTGAAAAACCCAGAGACTCGAAATCAATAAGTTTTTTCTTGTAGGTGGTTGTATCTATGAAAGACTGACGGATTCAATCCTAAATTATTCTCTGTCGATTCCTTGAGTCTTCGACAACTAAAATTATTAAAGGCAATTTTTTTGCCAAATTCGGCTTCTGCTAGAACCTTTTTCTCTCACTTCACCAGCTAAAGCCGACATTAAAAGAAGGGAATCTCAAAATCGCTATTTCCATGTTCATTGAGAGGCTCAAGTCGCTACAAATGGGCAAAGTCACTCTGTTCGTTTCCACAATTCCACATGCGCGATCGTTCCCTTCTTTTATGGCGCGGGCTCTACTCCACCTAATCAAGAAATTATTTTTGCTAGGTATTGTCAACATAAGTGTTTTGAACCATTTATCCAAAGCTGGATACAAAAAGAAGATCGATGCATAGATTGCTAATAAATTGAACACGAAAAACAGAATAGATCAAATTAAGATTTGCGATGGCCTCCCGAAATTCAATGAAATCATAAACGGTGTTGTAATAAAATTGGTCACGTTCGACTATCAGAAGGAAGATATCCTGAGCCTGAGATATCATGAACAAGGAGGTAGCAAGCATTCGCGAAGTCAGGATTGACTACGCACAAGGAGATGCTGTGTGTGTGTGGCGGGACTGAATGGAAAACGCCTAGATCCTTTTCATAATTGCACGATTGCGCAAATCGATCATGTGCATGTTATTTAAAAAGGCAAAATTGCAAGCATAGTTTGTTCAAAATTTCACCTGTTTGGCAAGTCTAGGCAAATCTTGCAACTATTTTTGTATGCATGCTTATCTGATTAAAGAAGGTTGCGCAACTGATTTACCGATCAGTGGCTCTTTTGCAAACATGCTGTCAATCAGGCAAGCACCAATGCAATTATGAGAAGCTCCTACTTTGAGGCATGTACTTTCAGTTGATCAGATGATAGATTCTCAACTCTACTGTGGACTACTATAGAGGTTTTGCCAGGCAATTGAATTGAAACTTCACAAATCGAATAATAGGAAAGGTGTTGTCTTCCATCATGACAAACCCTAACCGTACTTCGTGATTATTCCTTTTTTAACGGCTCTACAAGCGGGATCAGGTCCTGGCCTGTCACAACTGTTCTCTCCACTGGTCCCGATTCTGAGCCGATGTCTTCCAGTTTGGCCTCCCCAAGCACTGAGCGTCCTGGTCTACGCCATCCTTCCATCGGACGTTGGGTGTCCCTTACTGTCGCACCACATAGGCTTTACCGTACCTTGGTGACCCACCAAAAAGAAGAATTTGGTTGGAAACTTTTGATTCCTCCAGCGTCAACCAGGATCATCTACTCAATGTGGATGTTCTCAACAATCAATGGTAAACATGTCATGTTTGAACTCTTTTTAGTTATATCCCTGTAGCATAGCCATGTTCTGATGTATACGGACAACTGACTAGGTCTACTTTTGGTGCCACTTATGTTCGCGTCGCCGGGGGTAATGGTCCCTCTGCACCCTTTACGCTACGCCTGAATTTCCATATTCTATTACAAACTTGCTTCTGAAATAGTAGTTCTTCGACATTATCTATGCATAGTTTCATGATATTACGCCAAGTCTGGAAAAATTCAAATATTGTCGGGAAAACCTGGAAAAGTCAGAGAAATTTGGTCTTAAGAAAAAGTCGTCACCCACCACGTTCCAATCAGTGGATTATATTATATATGTAGTTTCGTAGAGTGGCAAATATGAGCCAAGCTACTCTAAGTTAACCGTCTCTCCAATTCGTTACTTCGATTAGATGTAGAACAAACTTCCTAAGCACTCAACATGTAAAGTATACAGTACCAACATCCTCGAATAAATGGAAAGCTTATATCAACTGCAGTTATGACATCCGTTTTCGATAGTTTTTCTTATTAATTCATGGAACTAGTTCATAGCCGTGAACTCTTAAATCTCATTGAGCCTATCACAAAAGATTTGCAATTAAACGTGGTGCGTGGATGGATTATAATGTAAGTGAAGATTATGATAGTCTATTTGAATCACTCGAAACGGCAATTACTTTTTGTGTCAATCATGATATGTTTACAAGTGTCAACGCTTCAATTGCCTAAACCTATTTTGAAATGGTTATGGTTAAGCCATCTTATACTCACCTGTTGATGAGAGATTTATTCCTCCCTGCTATTTGTGGCGAAACATTGTGCTCCACAATAAATCCATTTCCATAGTCACACCCAATCAAAACAAAAAAACCTCAATGAACTACCAACGCACATCTCTGCTGCAGTTGCTCCACAGCCCATTAAGCCTTGCAGTAATCCCATGTAGGAAATTGCAGAGCACGATAATCCAATAGGGGCACATTTGGCGGTGTAATTGCGCAATTGCATTAATGGCAATCACACGCGTTCTGCATAGCGCTGCACCGGATGCGATTGTTTATGCCGAACGTTGATAAGCTCGCGTCTGACGCTCAACAATCAGAGCCGCGCCATCCCAGCTCCGAGCGCTTCCATTGAGTCCAATTTGTGAGGAGGCAAAACTCGCGCTCGCGGAGGCAAGACGTTGCGCCTCCAATTTGGACATCAGTCACGCGACTTAATTGAAATCCATGCCGAATTCGCTTTTCTTCCATTGACAGGCACTGGTGACAGCGCTTCAATATAAAAGTGACATTTTCCGTCCTGCATTTTTATGTCCTATGTACATGGGAATCACGATTACGGCCTCGCCGCTTGGTGGGTTCAGGAATGGCTCTTGGGAATATGGGGATAGGCTCAGGGAGACCCTAGTGCTGTTGGTGATGTTTGAGACATTTCGGTGCCAGTTTATGCTGCTTTGAATGTCATGGCCAAGTTCACTTAATGTCAAACACGATAAAAATGTTGTTCTTTATCTACATTTTTTTTCACTTGACAATTTAAGTTTTTTCTGTCCCATTTCATTATCTCCCACCATTGAAGGCGGAACTCAGGGGACTTGGACTACTGTCTTTTGAATGTCGTTCCATCATGGACTTCGCATCTGGCGTTTATATGCATATATAGAGAAATGAAGGAGCCCCCGTGCAACAAGGAAAGGGGCACCGTGTGAAATGTAAATTTAGCTGGTGGTTAACGCTTGTAAAACAACGCGGCAGGTAAATCGCGATAAATCTCGCGTTGACTGTCAGGTTTTTACCTTAAAAGTCATGCGTATGGCGCTAAATTGTGAAGGAGATAGCCGAGAGCCAAAAAGACAACTATGAGGTGGGGAAAGGAGATAGATAGAGAGAGAACTGTTGCGTTATGTACGCTGTCAACACGCTTGTAATCTGCCATTTACAGAAGATTTGTTTGCGTTTAATTAAATTTACGAACTGCCGATTCCAAGCTCGCTGCGATTGCGCACGTTTGATGCTAGTCGTGACTAATTAAAATACTTACGCGACTTAACGCCTCCTTAATTAACTGAATTCATGTTTCGTGTGTTCTGTGCTGTGCGCAGGTATTTTTAGCTGTTTAGTTCAAGTAAAATTGTCTGTTTCGCATTAGGAACGTGCTACCGAAAATCACAGGTAAAAACCGATTTGCCGATTGCTTGCTGTCTTGTGGTTGGTTATTTATGGCGGGAATTATCAAAAAACTTCAAGCAACACACGAAATATTTTGAAATTTATTAACCTTAAAGGTGAATAATATCACTTTGGGAGCTGCTAATCACGACCAATTGTTGGACACCAATCCACCATCGAGGTTTCCCTTTATGAATTTTTCATATTTATTCAAATTCGAATTTCGTCAGGTTTTATTTTTAGGATTTATGCTTCTCAACACAGCCATCAGCGTATGCAGGTGTTAAGAGATTTTAAAGTCTTCTTTTGTTTGACACGTAAAATGAATTTATTTTTTCGATAAGATTAAACTTCAAGGATTTATGGGTTGAGTTGAGATGCAGCGATTGTGACATAGTAAACGCGCTACAAAGTCGCTGATTTACACATGTTTTGAGATCTTTAGGGTCGCGCCTTGAATCTGAGAGAAATTGCGTAATTTCGTGCGATTGAAGACATCTTGTCGTACAAAACCGAATCCGCTGGAGAGCAACTGTTTCCGCAACATGTCACACGAGGGATTAGGGGTTGTCCATTAATTATGTGAGGCGTTTGGGGTGAGGGGTCGAGCCGAATCTCACCCAGTCTCACGTCGGGTAGAGGGGCGAGGGGGGTCTCAAAAAACATCACATAATTTGTTGCTCAAGAAACAGTGTAAAATTGCTAGGAAACTGGGTTAAATTAAGTAAAACATGTTTCTTCACTAAAGACCTCCATTCACTTACAGGCCGCCCGGCAGGCCAGGTCGACAGGCGCGACCCGATGAAGGCCACACAGTACTCAGTCTGATTGAGAGATGAGGACTGCAGGTATCTGCCTGACAGGCCGTGGCATGCAGGTGACGTCATGATTCCCTACAGACACGCAGGCGAGGACGACATTTTATCATACCAGGCTGTTAATTCAAGTTCAAAAATGTTCATGGCCTCAACGAAAGATTGGTGATTGGAAAAACCTTTACAATACGTGGACCACTATATTTGCTGGCACAAGGCGCAGGCGGCGCGGAGAAATTAAATTTATGGGAAATTCTCTCGCAGTCGGCCGCCGTCACCGCCTCTGCGCCAATCTGTTTGTGCCTTAAGGCGGCGCCCATATTCACGCCACCATTTTTGTATGAAGAGGTCGATTGAATCAACTTACGTGCTGCCACTGCAGATCTTCAGCCACAAACTGACGACAAATGCCCACATAACATAAAGATTTTTGTCCGTTTTGTTGGACTGCAGGCCCCATCCAGTTGGCGGCCGGAGAGGTGTGTGGTGATACTTAGCTTCAAGGAGAAAACTTTCAGGCCATAGCCTGCCGTCGACCTGTGTATGAAAGGGGGCCTTAAGATATGGCTAAATGCTACACAAAAATAAGACTTTTATGTGAATGCCAGAATATAGCATAGTAGCTCCTCAATTGTGATCGAAAAATCGCCTCACGTAATGTATGGGCGACCCCTTAAAGATCAAAAGGAACAAATACACACCTTAATTGAATTTGCATGCACTACACCTGAATAATTATCCTTCCGTTTGTACTATGCGATTTTACCACAAAATTTTTACTGTATCAAAGGTGCCATCGTATCAACTCTTTCGCTTTCAACAACCATCAAGCCCCACATTAACCTCAAATTGTTCCACTCCACCATTCTCACCCCTCCCCAATTAATTCTAAATTTCATCAAACAAATTTCGATCGCCCCGGCTCGAACTCCTCACAAAGCCATTAATGCCTTTCTTAATTAATTCGACTTTTCCGCTGTGTTTCTTCAACCTTGAAAATGTGTGGTAATTACATTGACTCCGGCTCAATACTTTACTTCCAATTACGCCGAAGTAGCAAATTCCCACCTCAAGCGTACTTCAGGCCAAGTTCAAAGCTCTCCTCCGTGTGGTGGCAGAGCAGAGCTATAATAAAATTTCAACTGGAATCACGATCGCAGAGAGCCCGCCAGCCGCCGAACAAATTGCGTCCGCCAACATGAAAATGCAATCAGTTGTTTCGACTACAGAGTAGGTCCAAATTGAATTTCAAATGCCTCCCCGACCAACGGGTACGATCGTGGACCATAGAACAACGATCGTCTGTTCGTACGATCGGTCGAAGAACCTAAGCCGAAAAGGAACGACTCATTTGTAGATCGGCGCATGGAAATTGGCCTGAAAGGGTCTGAAAGGTTGATTGCCACAGCAGAGCCGATTCCCCTTGAAAGAGAGGGTCAGCGTGAGCCCCAGTTACAATTTGTTAAGGCTTTACAGGTCAATCGACTTCGGCAGCCATTTTCGCCTTGCCTTTTGGCTCAAGTGATCGCGCGCTGGACAATAATAATGGGGCGGAGTAGGGGGAGATGAAGATTAAGCATTTTTTACGACCTTTTCAAATGTGTGTCTAAAACCAGTCGATGGCATAATCTTCGGTGAATGACAAAAACTCGACTCGGAATGCGTCGATGATTATGGCTGAAAGGCGCGTTTTTACACACCCGGCTCTGGCCGTGACGATCGGCTGGAAACATTGTAAAATGCCGCCATTAATTACGAGTTTTAATTACAAGTTGACAATGGACGGACGATCTCCGATTACCAGTAGTACTGTTTGTAGATGTAGTTACAAGATAGTCAATCGATGCAGACATTGGTGCTAATCATCGTCCACTGTTGAGCAGTTCTTTGTAACTTTGATCAGTATTTGATGGACGAGCAGCATTGAATATTGGACATTATCGATGGATCAGTAAAGATTGGTTGCTCAAGGGCCTTATGAAGCGGATGAGATTCGGTTTTTTTGTTTTGGAGGGAGAGGCTCGTGAGAAATTTTTTTTGGGTATTATTGTTTAGTAATCAAATTTTGGTTGTTGATGGTTTTAGGAATAGAAATTGATCAAGATAAAAGTGATCACATGGGATCGTGTTGGCATGTTCAATTTGATTTGCAAAATTTGAAGAGTTTAGGATGAATGGTAGCTTCTTGCTTAATAAGTTACAAAAGGCTGTTAAGCTTCTTGCTAGACATTCATCTTTCGTTTCATTCGTTTCCATCCCATGTTTCTATTGCCAAGACTTTCTTTAAATGGGGCGACACTAGTTGTAATTAAACCAAATTGCTTCTGGGTACTCGAACGATCGATATGTTTAAGTATGGTTGGTTTTTATCATTAGTTTTAGTTTAACTTTTTTGGTCGCGTACCCTTATGACGAAAATAATCATAAATTGTACCCCCTTTTTGCAAATGGCGGTAAATATCAGTTCTGCTTTGACATTTGTGAAGTAAGCAGATACAAAATACACGCCAACAAGATATGGTAGGCTATACCCCTCAAGAACACGGGGATTAACTGTTGCGATTTTTTGCGGGATATTCGTCTGTGATGTTGGCGTAGCGTGAATTTAGCCGCAGATTTCCCGGTTGTCCGAAACCAACTGGGCAAACACTACGGCGTTTAGCCGCTCACTTAGAAATGGTTGGGTCAACACTAGATGCTGTCAGGTCTGGCCCATCCCGAAGCATCCGTTCTGCTGAAGCTGTTGATGTCACAAAGGACCCCGGAGTATTAACCGGACGACGTGCCATGCAATTGCTCATCAATCGGCGGTCTTTACAGAGAATTTTGATGAGAGACTTGAAGATGTTAATAATATGCAGTCAATGCATCAGCTGTTAGCTGTTGATCGCGAAGCTCGTGTAACCTATGCTTGAGGCAGATCCTCGGTGTCGCACTACGCGATCGCCTTCGAAACGAGACAGTCAGACAAAAATGTGATCAGCAGACACTGATCGAAAAAGAAATGCAAAAACGTCGACTACGGTGGTTTGGACATGTTTGCCGAATGGATGATGACCGCTTGCCGCGTAAACTTCTCTGGCGAGACCGTCCGGCAGGCTGGAGAATCCAGCGATCGGCACCGAAGAAAACCTGGCTAAAGAATATCGAGGGTGACCTAAAGAATCAACGGTTATCAGTTACCGAGGCTCGATCCGTCGCCAAAAACCGGCAAGAATGGAAACGAATCGTGAATAGAGTTCGAGACCCAGCGGTACCGACAGCAGAGTATCCGTTGCGGGGACGTCCCGCTCGGACCACCAACTAACGGATCAAAGAAGAAAAAGAACCATCGAAAATCATCATGAGTGACGAGGCCCATTTCCATCTCTGTGGAAATGTGAATAAGTAGAAATATCGCTTCTTGTCATCGAAAATCTGAGTATAAAACAAAGAGCCATTACACCCTGCATTTGAACTGTTGGATGTCGATACTCAGTTTTTTCCATTTTCACAAAAACACTCACATCAAACTCAACTCAAACTTCTGTCAAATAACAACTGCGCGTCCAAAATGGCCGAAACTTTGGTGAGTAACTGTCAAAAGATGCACCACTACATTCACTAGCTTTTTTGACGAATGCTGCCATCTTCACGTTGAGGCCGGAAACTTTTCAGACCACCCTCGTACTTAGTATATAACTTAATGGTACTTGAAACTAGTGTTGGATAGGACAGGATTAGAAAATGAGCTTGTAAGAGATGCCTCTTTTTTCTTTTGAGCCAGTATAATGTCATTACTTCAAATGAGGCGAGTTGCTATAGTAATTCCAAAATGACAAAAACAAGAAAATTAAAAAAAGAAAGAAAATAAATGCCAATGAAGAGTTTTTTTACGGGTTTGAGCGAACAAAATTCTCTGTCGTGTGGATCCACCATTAGAACAAACGATTTGCTTAAAGAAAAGTATGACGAAATCTATGACGTATGACGAAAAAGTTTAAAATAGTTTTCAGAACAAATCCGCTATATTCAATTTCTATAAACTAAACAAACTTTAAAATCGATCAAATCACGTTCGTTTCCGCACCATTGGCGATTTAATCAACTAAAACCCACACGAGATCGTCTTTAATTAATCAAAGCCCTGTTTTTTGTTGGATTCCCCCCGAAAAAAGTAAATAGCTCGGGAAATTGTTGATGCATGGGAAATTCCTAAACAAACTTCGGTGTAATCTTTGACTCGGAAAATTTGTTGAAAATAATTCTGAACGAGGGCGCAAGAAAATTGATTTATTTTCCTCTTGTTTTCCCAGCGATGAAAGTTTTTCTTTTTTAGACATCAAACCTTAAAAATTGTGCTACACACCCGAAAGGGAAGTCCCCATGACTATATGCCAGGGACTGGGTCCACAACCAGAAGGATGGAATCTCATGGGCATCTGACTGTCTGCATCTGGCAAAGTTCTTCGGTCTAGCCAGAATTTATTTGTCTATCGGAATACAAATAAACTAGAGCGTCGTCGCCATCCCCCTTTTGGGTCGTTGGATGCATGCCACTATTCCTGATTTTATGACTAAGAGAGAGCGGCTATAATTTGATATTTGTCCCTCTACCTTTTTGGTGAAAGCGGAAGCAATCACTAGACCAAGTTCATCTCGAGATGTTAAAAGGCTTTTCCTGTTTGACATTCTAAAATCCACCGATAAGAAGGCATTCCTCGCGATGTGGTTGATGGTGATACGTGGAGCGCTCTCCTGTCCGGACGGGAGACGACGTGTTTGTTTTGGATATGAAACAATGATTTAAGTTCGAATGTTGCGTTATTTTTAGAGATCCCCGCCAGATGGTGGTCTTCTAGGGCACTTTGGTTATGCTGTGTGGCATTTTAATCCTCTTGAGATACAGAGCACATGCCACGACTTATTCGATCTGATTACAAGATTTCTTGGGCTCTTGAGCGAAGAAAATAGCGGACGGTCTGTTTTTTTTTTGTTAGAATTAATTTCTGTTGTTATAGTCTGGAAGTAGAAATCCGTGAAGGAAGGAGTTTTATTAATAATTGTGGTGAAGCTGGTGCTGGGAAATTGAAATTGTGTTCTGTATTTAGATTTTGATTTAGATGTGACCATTTAAAGTTATAGCATTCAATAAGTATGTCGGTTCTAAAGGGATGAAAATTTCATGGAACAATGGACGGTAAAAAGCCCTGGAAAATTTTCTTCTTAGATCCGTTTGTTAGCGTATAGCGTTACCAGTAGAATAGTACCATACCAGTAGAATACCGCAGTATAACACCCCTGCCCGAAACAGTGTAACCAAGATGACCAAGCTGAACCCTTCGCTAAACCAGCCACAGCTGTCACATCTTAGAGCGGTTCGTGTACCATACGGGTCATACGGTATCGGAGGAACTCATGTGGCTTCAGTTTTGACATTATCGGGTGGGTCTGTCAAAACTCGGTTAAGCTAATAAGTCTATACGATTTAGGCAGCTCCAGCGGTCTGTTGCCCTATTTGTGGATAAAAACCACCACCATATGGTTGGAATGCATTCCCAGTTTAAGCTACCTCTAAAAAGACAGAGGACAGACCAATCCAGTATTGTAGTTAGCGATTGACGTGACTACGAGGGACGCGATAAAATGAAACTTTCGATATCTATACATGTCACTTCACACGCCACCTTGCGACAATTGAATACGAATTTTGTCGATTTACTCACCAGAAGTTGGTTAGATTGACAATGCGAATGCCAATTTAAGATCGAAGTGACACATCTGTCATGTCACTCGACATGCCTAAAAAATTCCATTTTCTCCCGGGGACTTTTAGGGTTGAAAGGAGGCCACTGCCCATTTAACCTTGTCACGATCGAATGTGTTTCCAGTAAGACCCCGGGAATAATGGAGTAGAACTGGGATGGTCCTATGACTAACACCCAGCATCCAATTGATAAGAGGTCTGGAGGATTGACCCTGGAAAATGCTCGCTGAGCAGGTACCTCAAGGTTTGTTCATGGTTAGAGGTATAGGAGCCATCCACCCTTTTGAGAAGGCCCATGCCGTTGAAGGAGTCTTGGGAAAGTAGCTTTTGGAGCCTAGTCGCCACTGGTACATAAAGTCTGAAGGATCTCTTAGTATTTCCTCCAGGTTTTGGAACGTCTCAGCTCCTTGGTGTAGGCTGTTAGAGTGAACCTATATTCATCCTAATGATGATGACTGGAAGGAAGAGAGCGTTACTGTCATGGTAAGAAGAGATCAGCACAACAGTCAGCTGCATGGCAGCATTCTCCAGTTCACACACTGAGCTGATGAAGCGGCAAAGGAAGGAACCAAAGAATAGGCGCGAAGAGGCCCATAATGTCGACTCTAATGTGTACATGATCCGACAGTTAGGCTTCGTAAATAACACGCCAGTTTTCGATCCTGTCGGAGAGAAGTCTGCTAGTGTAGGGGAGGTTCAGCATCTTCTTTCTACTAGGAGTGACAAAAGTAGGTTTGTATCCCCTATTTGCAATATCTATGTTATTCATAACAAGAAATTCTAGGAGACATTTCCATCGGTACTCTCCAAAATGGAGTGGTGAGCAATTGAATCACAGCCCATAACGAATTGCCGGTGCGTCTTACGACAGATCTCAATCGGTTCTTGAACCTCCTATTGATACATCCCCGGAAAGTAGGCAGACGCAAGGACGATTTCTTGGAATCCGTGGGCATTTCGAACCGCAACCGAGATCGCCACTAGATCTCTAGAAATAAAGTTGGTAATGGAGAGATGAGTGACACAATTATCCATTAAAAGGGCAGCACAAGGCGCCCCGCATCTCCGCTCATATATAAGCTGCTTGGGCAGAAGTAAATACCGTGCTTAATCACGAAGCTATTACGGAGGCGATTGCATCATTCAAACTACACAAGTCCCCTGGAACAGACCATTTTATCCCATGGTGTTGCAGAAAGGCTGCGGCCTAGTGATTCTCTTACTATGAAAATTATTCATGGCTTCTTTTGCATATGGTTACATTACATCTGTCTGGAGGAATGCCAATATCACATTTATATCCAAGCCAGAACGCTTTGATTACACCTGCGATATCAGTCAAGACACTTGTAGCCTTGATTATCGAACACTTCAACCTGAATTATCACTTATAGAGGATTGAAAGGGCGGGTGACCACACCTGCAAGTTTTTGTCTTGAAAAGAGGAGTCTGCCCTTTATGCTCTCGGAAAGTGAAAGCCAGTCGAGTCTAAGCAACAAGCCGCCAATTAGGGAAAAGTGTTACTAATCCCAACTTCAAATGATGTAACCATAATACCTATGCCTTATTTCACAACTATTAATTAAATAGACAAACTCCACAGCCACACAATCAACATTCAGCCTAACCATCAAACGAAAAATTATTAAGCATATTAAAATCCTCTTAACCGAGTGAGAAAATCCAGGTAATTCCTTCAGTAATTCCACACCTTCGTTAGTGTTTACTCAGCACATTTTTTACCATCAATTTCAAGGGCGGCGCAAAAACAGCTTAATCACTCGCTATGGGAACTACGTGCACACTCCGCGCACCGAACTGAAGGGAGAGAGAGAGCCAAGCCCTTCTACACCGGGCACGTTATTTTGCAGCTTTGATGGTAAATACACCTACGAACTTCTTCGGCAAGAAAACAAATTTCACCTCGCACGCTACCTGATTCCAATGTATTACTGGGATGATCCCGTCTTTACCTGCTTAGATCCGATCCCCGAGACTTTTTGGGTCGCCCTCAGCTTGCATGCACCTTGATTTCTTTGGTCTAAGAAAAAATTCGTCCTGTTTTTTTTTTTTTGTGCATCACCTTATATTTGTTCCTTCATAAATCCCAATTTTTTATCCACTTTCTGGCATCTGTCTTTTAGTGCATTATATTGAATCTGAATGTCTGCATTCTTCCTGTGTGGCATTATCCCCTTTTGTGGAAGGAACATCCTTATAGAAGCGGAATAGGCACGGCCTTTGTTATGCTGAGGAGCTGGCACGAATTGCTTATGCACGACACTCTGTTGGTTGGTGTTTTGTTGCTGTTGTTGTTGGTGGTATTAACTACTAGTTCTGGAACTCGATTTTAATTACACGTTGAGGTAAAAATTTAAGGGTGTGACGTTGGGTCTATCTGTCTGTCTGTCTGCCTGTCATGTCACAAGCTAGACAGGAGGATACCCCTGGGGGATTGAGAATGGCACAACATTTATCTTGTGGGCTATTTCTGAATAGTATAGGAATTATGACAGGTGGAAATATTGTGATTTGATAAATTGTTTTTAGAAGTTTTAATTTGGCACCACGCGTCCCACAAATGTACGTGCAAAGATACAAAGTTATTCAAAAATTCTTGATTAGTCTTCTCCGTCATCTTCCAGATAGCTTTGTGCTTCTGCGATTCATAAATTGATAATAGCTTTTGAATGGTTCCTTTAGTTTTACTGAATCAAGCAAATTCGACAGCTCAATTGGAGTCGAAACTTTGTCCAATTAAAATCAGTGTGGTCAGGGTGTATCAAAGGTGCTAATCGAGTGCGATTTAAAGTGTCTTCTTTCTATGGATGAAGTCATATGCTTGTTTGAAGTCTGCGAAGATATTATATTTGTTCACATTTTTCTAGGAGTTGTTTCAATGTGAAAAGATCGTCAGTAGTGGACCTTTCTATATGGAAGCCAGCTTGATGAATATTTTATATCCTATCGAGAGTAGCTAAATCCGCCTGTAATTCTCACAATGTAGCTAAAACCAAATTGCTTCGAAAATTGTTAAGCACTTTGATAGTTTTGAAGCTGAAATCTCATGTTCGTCGTCAATGACAATACTGTCACGTGTCTCCACACAACACTGATGCCTTCAGGCAAGGATTCAGCTCATCTGCAGCAGTCCCACGTGGAATCAGTGGTAACGTTTGTCTGAAGTCTCCTTCCAACAAAATCATCAGACCACCAAAGATGCTGCTGCATCGATAATTATTGATCATTCAGCAATGGTACATTCGATTGAACCGCTTGCAGAGCATCACGGTCGTATTGATGCTCACGGTCGTATTGATGCTGCTGAGGTCGATTCGCCACAATCATGCCAACCTGAATTAATAGTCATGAACAAATCATCAATGGCAATCAGTGTTTCGTTGTATATTTCGTCATACATTGCCATTTCCGGATTGTGCAATGTATTTCGTACGCGATGCAATCTGTCTTCGCACCTGATTGGTTGAGACGGACAGCATGTTGTCACAATGATGGCGAATAGCGTTCTTATTTGATGCGCATTCGATGTGGCTACGGAATCAGCGATTGTTTGGTCCCATTGGGAATCGTACTCCAATAAGCTCAAATTTTCACGCCTCTCAATATTTTGACAATGATGACCATTTATAGTTCGTAAATGTGCGAATGATTTTGGGCCATGTACGTTAATCAACAGAAAGCGCAAGTAGAAACATTCAACATTCGATGGATGAACAGTGTAAAAGCGTCCAAGCGCATCAGTTGAGAACACACCTGACCAATAGACAATCTGATAATAGCTAAATAAAAAACAAAATTTTAAAAGTATCAGAAAAATTCCAATAGAACAAAAAAAAACAAAATCGATAGATTATTAAAATAAAACAATAATAAAAGTAAATATGTACCTTCAAAACAAAAATAAAATAAAATTGATGACTGATATCATTTTGCCATGCACCTTAGAATATCATAATGTCAATATCCAAGCGATAAATGATGGATAAATCTGAGGGCATTGTCTGATAAATTGATCCAGTAAATGCTAAAAATGCAAAAAAACGATGTCATTTAAAAATAGAAAAAAATTCAAATCTTTTGCCAAAATATTCTAACATAGTTTGGTAGTCATCATTTAGAAAAATCACAATTTACGTTTTTCATGTCTAGATCACACTACTAAAACCACATTTTCTATGCGTGTTCTTAAAAGCCATTTCCACTGTACATATTAAATGTGTAATTTTTAAACACTTGCTCAACATTTTCATGCTGCAAAAGTTCGATAGAACATAAATTCTATTTTTATTTAATAAATTGCCTCTCCTCATAAATAATATCGCTCATGTTAAACATATTGACCAGCCAAACAAATATTTATTCAAAAATCGTCAACTAAAGAATCATGACAACACCACTATCGACAACAATTCTTATCAATTTACGATTTGATTGCAGAAAAGGTGTTGGGTAACGACTATTGAAAGTAAAAGTTTTATGCTCACGTCTTGATAACGCGAAAATGTACGCTAAAGAGTCGAGAAACTTATCATAAACATCGATAATTTTAAATAAAAAATTTTATCACTCCGTAAGTATTTGCTTAAGAAAAAATAAAGTTTTCTTACTCTTGCCAAGAGTTCGACGGCAGTTTATTGATAACAGCCGATATTGGATTTCATTGAACGGAAATTATTGTTGTCTTTATCCTTGAGTTTATTTTTATCAGTTTCGATATCTTCTTAAAAATAATATTTACTTAGAATTTATTGGTGGGGTATAGAAGGTTTTTTTAATGAGAGAAAATATATGGAAAGATTTATTTGAAGAAAAAGATGATTTAAGTGGGAAAGAACAGCGTTGTATTTGTTTACTTGAGAGTTTATCGATTCTACCAGTGGGATTCTGTCATGTCCCCTCACAACTACTGTTTCCATCAGAAACAATTCTAAGCCAATCATCCAGGTAACATCCGCAAGGTTTGAGTGTCGTGGGTCAACTCAATCCTTCGCGCGGAGATTTTATCTAGCCCACATCCCTTACGAGTATAGCTTACCGCAGAAGACTAAGCAGGTTACTCTTTGGTTATCTGAGATAAATGACCTATCTTCCGAATTTTGATCTCTTCGCGACATTTTTATTGCAATAAGGTGAGATCTTGTTGTTGTAATCTTCGGAGTACTCTTCCCGAACATAAAAGGCAGCAAGCGAATTCGCTGTGTATAATATTGACGCCAACTTCATATCTGACATCAGATATTGTGATTTGTAAATGGTTTGAGAAATTCTGGAGTAACATCGACCGCAACAGCTACTAAACAGCCTTGCCAAAAAAAAATTTCCACAGCCGAAGCTATAAAAATATCTGACGAAACGATTATTTTTTCCAAATATCAGCTGCTAGAGTTTCAACCTCGAGTTAGAGTTCCAAACTTTTGGAGCAGACAGGTATTTCATTCACAGCACCTGTTGAACTACGCCGTGATAGATGTTAGTCAAAAGCTATCTACTTCCTTAAGATATGAATATTTAGGAGTCCGTTCAAGCTAACAAAGCGGGAAGAACACTGAATTCTTGCTTCTTTTTTGTCAGACTGTACGTAAGGGTTTGAATGACTGCGCCCTATTCTATGTCTGCCCCATGAAATGAACTTGAGCTGCACAAAAACCTTGATAACTACAAGAAAGTAAAGGGATAGTTCTAGGGGTACTCTTCAAAAATTCCTTGGGTACCTCAACGCGAGCTTGTGGCTTTCAGATTTTTCGATGATGGAGTCTCCAACAAAGAGGAAAATGGTTTACGCCCTAAAAGCCGAAGGAGTAAAGAATCCCTTGAAGCGAAAAACTGTGGGCATTGCTAATATCCAGTCAAATTGGTTGAAGCATTTCATTAGCTCAAAGACCGGCCGGTTCTTCAATATTACACGACAAGGCGATCTACTAGCCCAAAAGGCTTTCAATCTCGCCCTAAAATCGATGATAAGGAAAAACGTCAGTGCAGAGTAGTGTGTCAATAGCAACACAGTCTGTAAAATTTCTTGGATATGCGGGTAACGTAAACATCATGCGAAGGTCCTTCGGAATCGATTACCAGTACTGTCTTAACTGAATTTAACTATCAATGAACACAACCTAGAAGTAGTCGAGAAAACAGCCAACCTTAGGTCTACAATTATAAAAGGGACCGCAAAAAAGTAAGAGATAAGAGCCTTTTATGCCCAAAATCATATACTGCACTCGAAAAACGAAACTCTAATACGTACTAAGTAAGTACTAATACGATCAGTACTGTGCTATAGTAGGTCTATGACCCAGGACATAAAGGAACGAGTCAACAGTTTTGACAGAAACGTTCTCAAGTGTATAATAGGAGCAACGACAAAAGATGGAATATGGCGAAGGAGATACATCAGGTAGGACGAATTTCGGAAATAGATCAGTAGACAAGCCCAGGAGAAGATGGATAGACCCAGAAGGAATGCCCTAGAAGGAGCCAAGGTCCGATTTGGAGTGTCGCACTACTAGATGGATGGAAGCTTAGTCCGAGCGACAAAACAGGTTTGCGATTATTAGGAGATCGGACGACGTTCGAGGTGAGGGGAAGTTTATGAATTTTCTTAAGCTAAACGAAGTATGTATATTGGTATCTGAAGTATCTATGGTGTGGAAGCATAGGTGAAACAACCGTATTGTTAGATATATTAAATATAAACAAGCAAATATAGCCTAGCCTATCTCTTATTCTACTTTTGGATAGTAGATATTAGATTTAACAAGACTTTTTCTAAATTAGAACTGATTCTCTTATCAGTAACCGAAACATAGTTCATAAGGTTTGCCATACATTCATAGAATAGTTTTTCGTAGATTGAGAACTAGATAAATATAGCTGCAAAATTGAATATAAGCAAGTATACTAGCATCCAGAAATTTACAAATAAAACTAGAACAATAAGAATAGAACTGGAACAAATGAATTTATCTAGTGTGAACACGCTGATTAATTTGCTCTTATCTCTAAAACTTTGGGATAAATTTAGTGGGAGTAGTCAGAATTATCTGACTACACTGAGATATACTGATTTGAACAACCTTTTCAATCCAAACCAGGGTAAAATCTTATTCAAGGTATATGCAAAATAAATCAGATAAGATTGTTATCTCGTATGAAATTGATTATGTTTAATATTCTGCACAATGAAAATAAAAGATAAATGCTATCAAATATGTTGAATTTTAACCAATGACACGCCGAAGAAATGCGATATTTATAAATAAGAATTCGAGCAGAAAACTCGCACTCACCATTTTTCGTTATCTGGTCGAACCGTTTCGCCGACGATGTGAGTAGCTACGGAATATCCAAAGTATGAATCCTTATCGCCATACTTAACAATTGGCAGGCGAACTTCCAAATTGAACCCCAAGGCTCCAATTAAAATCTCCAAAATGACTGGGAACAGCACAAACAATCTCAAACCTAAACACATTTTGACCACGGCACTGCAGGACCTGAATTTTAACATATTTTTTTTTATTTAGCTTTTGATTTTTTTTGCACAGAACAATAAACAACGAAGCGTCACCTTCACCTAGTTGCGAACTACCGACACGCTACACGTTTCACCGACTGTGGTGCTGCACACACGAAAGAACTTCTTCGCACCTCACGTTAATGTCATCATCGGCTCGATTAATTAACAAAACCAGAAACGACTGCGGGAAACAATTAAGCGGCAGGGCAGAGCGCTAGCAAACTGTCATCGGTGACGTCACACTACTGTTATCTCAATAATTTTCGGATGTAAACAAAACCGGACACGGAAGATTCTTCCAAACAGGATGACCATCAATGCGTGCCGTAGATATAACTGTCCGGCTGTCATCCACCTGGGACGACGACACCAAAACAAACCTCGTTCGAATGAGGCTCACACAACCCAGTAGTAATCCCGGTGGCACCTTTTACTTTACGCGCTTCAATCAACAACGCATGAACACACACGTGGCTGAAACCGTGGATTTGTTCGATTGTTATCAGATTACACGCTCCTCAGGTAGGCAGAGAAGAAGAAGAATCACTGCGGAATTCGCGTTGTCGTTATTAATTCTAAGTCGACGGAAAAATTTAAATAAAAAACGGGGGCGATAGACGCTGAAGGTATTCTAAAAATGCAGCGACCGCGTCCGACCGACACCGACCGATTCCACTCTCGTTCTGATGTCTGATCTGATTCCGAATCAGTTTCCACCGTCGCTATTTTGCTCGACTACAGTCGAGACGAAGTCGACATGAACGAGCAGAAGAAGAAGATTGGGAGAAAAACCGCCGCCACCGTCGAGGTAAGATGTGGTGGATTTGTAGCTGGAGGGGAAATGCTTGTTCGACGGCAGTGGTTCCAGTAAGTTCGAGGGGGGTTTTTATGTGTGAATGAGGGATCCTAAATTATGTGTTTTTGTATGAAAAATTTAATTTGAAACTATTGAGAGTGAAGCTCCAAACAATGAAAGGCGCTACAGTCCACGTGGGGGTTTTGTTTGCAAAATATTCTGTCATTTTTCTGTTCATTTCTCTTGTGGCCCAGATCCGTACTGCGTTATGATGTCTAATAGTAAGTTTGGTTCGAAGCATAGAAGAGGCCGATGGTTGGAAAAGGAACTTGTACCTCTTAGGAAATCCCAAATATTATAAGGGTCCCCATACACGGTCAAATTGGACGTACATCGAAGTGCGGATGTACCACCAAAACTATCGATTGTGAGCCGATCGGCCGATCAAAACTCCGTACGCGCATAGCTTTGATGAAAATCTGGATGTACATCCTTTACAATATGCGATGATTCGATCGAAAGTCTTGGACTTATGTCACGTCTTATATAATAAAAGATGGGTCAGCCATCCATCCACTAACACGGATGAGGAGATGTTGCAGATTTTATTGGAAATAAGACAGTACTTCGTTTACGAAACATTGATATAGACACACTGGCCCTATTCAAATTTGAGATCATTGCGCCTGTTGATTTATTCAGGCATAAGTCCGAGATAGTCACGGAAGGATCTGGCACGTGATTGTCTGAATAACGCAAATTGGAGTTATCAGCGAAGCTTCTAAGTAAGTTGGAAGGAACCGAGAGTAGCTCATTTATGAATATTAGAAAATGAGCGAGTGATCAAATTGATCCCTGGGTGCACCGGTTAAGATTGGACGCCATCCAATACGATTGAACGGTCGGAAAGTAAATCCTCTACCTACTTCAGAATTGAGTCAATACCAATAGTTTGGAGTTTAGCTAACAGAGCAGGATGGCAAACTCTATCAAAAGCTTTGGAGATACCTAAAGGTTTAGCTTAAAGTGAGGCGAATTTCTTTAGGATGATAGGAAGTGGCCTGTCAGGGTCAGTGGATTTGTTAACATCAAGTTCTTTGAGGTACCTGTCCACTGAATGAGAGAAGCGGGAGCAGGAGGAGTCATAGTAGTGTCGAGCAGAGAAGAATACGAGGGAAACAGAGATGTTAATACACCGGCCTTGGATTTGCTGACGGCCATTAACAGAAGTCCCTGGTTCGAATGCATTCCGCAACATGGTCCTCCTGGCTGGTGCTGGTGAAATATAGAGGGCCTACATTAAAGCTATACATAATGGAGAAAAGGCACCTTCTGGCCGATCATAAAAAACAAGATATCACATGCATTAATTATCGCGGTATCCAGTACCGTGTATAAGATATTCTCCGCTCTCCTACAGAACAGGATAGCCTCATACGCTAGAAACATCATAGGCCATTACCAGTGTGGATTCAGCCCAGGCAATAAACAACTGATCAGGGGCCGTATTTAGTTTCTCGAGTCGATGGATCGACCCGACAAAAAAAGCTTCTCGATTTTCTTTAAGTTTCATATTTGGTTTCACGACCAAATCGACAGCTAAGCGCAGCCATACAAAACCATTAAATTGGGTGGTATTACTCCAAGGCAGCAAACCACGTATATTTAATTAAAATAGAAATTGTTTAAGATTATTGCACGCATAAATTGAGCTTTTTAATAATCGTCAAACGTCTTTATCGACACGTAAAGAGACGATATCGTGTCGCCAAATGCCAATTTTTATTTATCGACAGACGACAATGTCGACGCGAGAAACCAAATACGGCGCCCAGATCTTCACCTTGAGAGAGGCTATGGAAAAATGTCTAAAGCTTACATTCTTGCTCCTTTTGGCAGCGCTTGAATAATTTCTCGCTGGGCGCACTTAAGCAAACAAAATTTCAAAACCCGGCCTGAAGTTTCAAAATCTGACCTGTTTGGTGGAGTTTTCTGCGATTTAACGAAACTTGATTCAACCCACGTTTCCATGGGCGCTTACTCTGAGTTAACCCACAGTAAACTCTGCATAGAAACTCAGTAATTGATCACGTTTGGATACACGCACACAAACATACTTAGACGATTTTGTGTTATTGTTGTATTGCTTAGTAGGATCTTCAACTAACGAATTTAAATATTTTGTAGAGTGTAAAGGTAAATGGGGACGCTAAAACATGGTACGAGCAAAACCAGCTTGGAGAATTCTCAATTCAAATGTGTTCGAATAAATGTTGGCAAACCAGTCCGCAAGCACTCAAACATGGTAACACCAACGCAGAGATCCGGCCACAACAATCAAGAAAACTCAAAATAGTTTTGAGTTTTCTAGCATCGTTGGTGAAACCAAAAGTTTGGTACGCTTACCGACCAGCAGACAACCAACATCACCTCGAACATGGTACTAGCATCATGTTTACTTGTAGCATGTTTCAGCGTCTACAAGGCCCTCCGCACAAGGGTCGACTGATTTGCAATCTCAATTTCAAACTGGTTTCACAATGATCATGCGCACAACGTTTGCAATCAAAATGAAATCTTTATCTATACACGAACACAACTGATTTTGGATCAATCGTGTGAGTTTTGGCAAAATGTCAAGTAGTTCAGATGAAGTGCAACCACGGAACTGAAATCACTTCCAACAGTCGCACGCGAAGTCACGAAGCAGTTGCGTGTTGTAACTGGAATTGCAAAGCAGTCTCGTTGATAATTAATGTGATAGTACTCATGATACCTAGTGTATGATCAGTAGAGAAAAATTCTTGTTGGATCGATATTCTTGGTTTTACCATTTATACAGGTAGTCAGGGGCCAGTTCGTGTATGTCGAAAACGAAATTTTTTTTTCGTCTCGGGTTCGCGTAATGCTGTAAACATACTAAGGGCGAAAATAGTTCCCACAGCGACTGGCAAAAACGAATAGAACACACAGCTTTTCTATGAGTATGAAGGGTGCAGCACAATATGCAGACCACTCGACGACGAGGTCGCCGAGAGTGGCGACTCAATCAATCCAAGTTCTATTTCGTAGCCGTCGCCCCTCAAAGTTGCCTGGGCGGTGTGACATGGGATTGTGTCGCTATTCTCGTATGTTCCTGTGCGCGTGTGTAGCATTCGGATGTCGAAGATGATTATTCTTGTGTGTGCTTTTTAATTTGTGTGCACCGTCGCTGTCGCCCTTAGTATATTTACAGCATTAGTCGAAAAAATTGAAAATTTTCGCCTGAAGCCGACGAAAGGCACTCGAAAGGTCTTGGGTTATCGAGTTTTTGCATTAGGACACGAACAATTTTCTTTTGACTTACGCGAACGCTAAAATTTTCGTCGCCAAAATTTTTCGACTTCAATTTTTTTTCGTTCGACTATCGTCGTTCGCCATACACGAACCCGCCCCTGGTTTGTTATGTATGGTGCCAAGGGAACAGCCTTACATTGTCGGAAAAAACTCCAAGAGCGGCAAGGGTGGAAGTGAGGCCTTTGAATTGCGATTGGGAAAATAAAAAAGCGGGTGTTTTGGGTTTTTAAACGAATGGAGTGACACTTTTCTTTTCGAATGTACTTTCGTGGAGGGATTTGATACTCTCACTGCTCATGGAAAAAGCGATTTTCAGATTCCCAATTGTTTTGGCGCACGCCATACTATTGGCTTATGGACTCAGAGGGGCGCACCGGGTTCCAGCTAGTCTCATTAATATTATCATAAAGCATTTAAAGCAAGCCTACCCAAAAACATAATCTGAATAAGTATTGGTTTCTTACGCTGCTGTTTAAGAAAGCAAAACATGTAGATCGCGGGTTCTACTGAACAAACGAACGATAGGAATTCTGTGCAAGAAAACAGAACGGAAAATGAACAAAAATGATTACAAAACAAAAATTTCAAGACATCAAATTGTAAAAAATTTAGATAGAAACAAAAAATGGTTTTTTAAAAATATTATAGTATATTTACTCAGTGACATATCTCGACAATATTTTTATTACAATGGAAATGTCTTACTAATTGGATATATAACGTCTTAAGATTCAAGTTTTGCACCATTTTTTTTGGCAAAAAGAAAACAGAATAGGCGATGAAAATATTAACGTCGTCAAATTAAACTAAAAAACTAAAAAAAGAACAAAAAATTATCGGAGCCCACACGCAAAATAAATTACAAAAAGAAAAACAAAATTTATATAACCACGAGGGAAAAATTGATTTCAAATCAATTAATGCAATTTTTTTTTATAATATTAATAAAGAAAAAAAACGAGACCTTAGTGGTAAATTCAAGAAAAATGTTTCCTTTTTTGTTTTTGTTTTTTTTTTAAATATATATATATTTTTTCTTTCAATACAGACTTTCAGCATTCGAGGATCGCGGCTTTTTGAGCTTCTCAAGATTTTTTATAACGATATCATGTAATGATGAATAACGATTACGTACTTCACAGACGACCAACCAAAGACTTAAATACTCCTTCTCGTCCAATTCAACAACAGCCCGCCTATAGTCCTCTATATGCGGATATTTAGCGACTTTTGATACAACTTTAGCTCTTGATAGAAAATATCGTGATATTTGATCAAAAAATGCCGCTGCTTCGGATTCGACAGCTTGAATTTCGGCAAGTGTGTCCTCTTGAATTGAAACGCCAAAGTTATTACCATCTTCAATTTTGGGTATCATGAATGAAATCCACATTTTAAGTAAATTTGCTGGAAAATAAATGAATATATTAAATCTCTCGTGTTTTTTGTACAACAATCAACTTACAATCCTCCACCAAAGTCCTTATAATTGGCTTAACGACTTTTATCATCTCACAAAGCGGCTGATTGCATGGCACTACTCCCGTGGGCAGCCCCATCACTTTTGTCCCTGGTATAAAACAATCGACTCTTGGCCTCTTGGCTGACGGATGATCACCGGGAGAATCAATATGATTAATCGGTACTGGATCTGGCACAGGAATGTTAAGATCTTGATGGACTTCATTGAAATTCCGATCAGAAAACACCGGAGTCGCCAACAGCTCATTCAATTCGACAATTTTTGCAGGAAATCCATTTATAATCAATTGCTCAGCCTTTTTGATTAAAGTGTCTTTGTAGTCCTGCACCTAAAAGAAGCACACAAATTATCCAAAATCTCAAAAATTAACGCTGTAAATCATAATTCCATTGATTACAGCGCGCATAATATCCCTGCGTTGTCACATTGATTTGCACACACAACAGGTTTTGTCCTCATTCGAATGACATATATTCTTCAAAGAACTCTAAATCCGCTTTGTTTTCAATTACAAAGAATTTACAAAACTCGTGAAATTAAAAATACGCGGTTAATTTCGTAAATTCATAGGAAAATTGCGACTAACGCCGGGGAAGCATTGTTGCATCCGACATAACCAAACAAAAAGTATTGTTAGAAAAATGCTTAGCTAATCCCGGCCATATCGTGGGGAGTAAATGGGTTTTGTGTGTTGCTTACCTTCTTATTGGTATCCTGCGACATTTTCTGAATTCACTGGAATAATTTTTAGCGGAAATTTATGATCGTAAATATAAAAATATAATGCGAAAGCTCCACGGACCGAGCACTACACTTGAGAAAAGTCAGTCAAGGGATTTGAATGGTCGAAACGTTGTAAATGGCCTGAAATGTCGCAGCATGTAGTAGTCTAATGGGTGCGTTTAATGTATGAAGTGATATTTTTACTAACAATTTTTATAAAAATAGGCGAATCACATTTAGGGTAATTAATTAATTACGGCATTAATACGAATATTAAAGTTTTCTTGGTGCATTTTATATCTATAACCACACAATCATCAATAATATAAATCAAATGCTCGCTTGAACAATAATTGAACATTCGCGAATAGATGGCGAGACATTCTAAACATATGGTGAAACCCGTCGACACAAAAGTACTCCACTTCGCCACCAGGAGCGCGTTCAAAAACCTTACTATAGTAAACTTTTGTCGTTCACAAACTCCGTGGTTAACCATGGTATAGCTAAATTTTAACCTTGGTCGGGAGCATGGTTAGCGATAGTTAAGAAGAAGGAGAAGAATAAAAACAACACTCTGTCAGCTATTTTAATGATAAACTCAACAAATCAAAGTGGGATTTGTGAGGTTATTGCAAATAAATAATTAATCGACACATACGAAATAATTGAAGCCGTCGTTTTTTATTTTGTCCCATTATTCGTTTGAGTTATAAAATTGGCTCGTTTGTAAAACATTAATTTTTTTAAATTAAAAAAAAACTCTTTAAATTATTAATACTGAAAGAGAATAAAAATAGCTAAAAAATCCTTACTAATAATATAAATGCGAAAGTAACTCTGTCTGTTCGTCCGTTGGTCCGTTTGTGCGTTTGCGCGTTTGTGGGTTTGTCCGTTTGCGCGTTTGTCCGTTTGTGCGTTTGCGCGTTTGTGCGCACGTGCGTTTGTGCGTCCGCCTGTCAGCCTGTCAACCTGTCAGCCTGTCAGCCCGTCAGCCCGTCAGCCTGTCTGCCTGTCAGCCTGTCAGCCTTTCAGCCTGTTAGCATGTCAGCCTGTTAGCATGTCAACCTGTCAGCCTGTCAGCATGTCAACCTGTCAACCTGTCAGCCTGTCAACCTGTCAGCCTGTCAACCTGTCAGCCTGTCAACCTGTTAGCCTGTCAACCTGTCAGCCTGTTAGCCTGTCAGCCTGTCTGCCTGTCAGCCTGTCAGCCTGTCAGGCATGTCAACCAGAGTTGCCACCCGTCCCGATTTTGCCGGGACAGTCCCGATTTCGAAGACATTGTCCCGCGTCCCGACGGCCTATCGATTTTGTCCCGATTTTTGACAATATGCGACAGGCTCAATCAATTCATTCACGGGTACCCAACCCAGTCACGCGCCACCGCGTCATCTACCGCGCGCCGCATGTACCGCGTTCGTTTTCGCCTCCTCCCGCGCGCGCAGTAATCTGTGGACTCTGTGGTTGTACTTTGCGGCGAGTTTCTTTCTTCATTGAGTTGAGTGAAAAAATTACATTCGTTGGAGTTTAAACAATACCAAAAATTTACCAAAATGCGCTGAATTATCTTCAAACCCGCTTTGATTTCGATGAATCGAATCCCCTGAAAAAATTGGAACCATTGTCACTTGATGGGAATTTAAATTTTACAGAACTTTGTGATGCTGCTTCAATTATGGGATTCGTCTCCGAAGAAGGATTTTCTACGGACGAATTATTTGAAGACTACAGTGTGGTGAAGAATATACTACCACAGATCGAGCAAAAGCAAAGCGTTGATAAAAAATGGGTCCAAGTATTTAAAGTCGCAAAGGAGCAGAAGTTGAACGCATTATTTAGTGTTGTATCTCGTGCTTTGAGCATACCTCCTTCAAATGCGTATGTTGAGCGCGTATTTTCACAAATGACCATGAAATGGTCTAATATCAGAAATCGTTGCTCGGTAGATTTGATAAAAGCAGAATTGCCAATTTCTTTGAATATGCACATGTCTTGTTCAGACTTCATAAATAAATACAAAAATGATATAGATTTACTAAAAGCGGCTCGTAACAATAAGAAATACACATGGAAAAAATAATTATATAAAATAAATACAAATATAAACACAAAATAAAGTTTAATTTTCCTTTGACTGTCTCATGGGTAATTTTTTGTTCACCAAACTCCGAACTAGAGTTGAGCCGGACTTACAAGAGGCGGTTCATTTATCCCGTACACGAAAGTAAATTGTACTGAGGCCTCAACTTTTTTAAATGTCCCGGTTCAAAAATAATGTACTACTGGGATATGGGCGTGTTTCGTACGATTGTAAATTACGAAGTGGAGAGACATTTCTTTCTTCTTTTGCGGCAGTAAAATATCCAATTTGATTTGCGCCGAGGTGAAATTGTAAACACGAACTGCCGAGACATTTTCTTACAGCTTTTGCCGCAGTAAAATATCCAATTTAAATAGAGACGTGGTGAGATTGTAAATACTATACGATCTGGAGAGAAATCTCTTACATTTTTGGAGGGAGTGAAATTTTATACTAAAGAGACAATTCTTACATTTTTTTAGGAAGTGAAGTTTTGCACTCGAGAGATATTTCTTACATTTTTCGACGGAGGTAAATTTTGTATTGAAGAGGCAATTCTTACATTTTTCGAGGGAGGTAAATTTTAAACCGAAGAGACAATTCTTACATTTTTCGAGGGAGGTAAATTTTGAACCGAAGAGGCAAGTTTTACATTTTTCGAGGGAGGTAAATTTTGTACCGAAGAGACAATTCTTACATTTTTCGAGGGAGGGAAATTTTGTACTGAAGAGGCAATTCTTACATTTTTCGAGGGAGGTAAATTTTAAACCGAAGAGACAATTCTTACATTTTTCGACGGAGGTAAATTTTGTATTGAAGAGGCAATTCTTACATTTTTCGAGGGAGGTAAATTTTAAACCGAAGAGACAATTCTTACATTTTTCGAGGGAGGTAAATTTTAAACCGAAGAGACAATTCTTACATTTTTCGAGGGAGGTAAATTTTGAACCGAAGAGGCAATTTTTACATTTTTCGAGGGAGGTAAATTTTGTACCGAAGAGACAATTCTTACATTTTTCGAGGGAGGGAAATTTTGTACTGAAGAGGCAATTCTTACATTTTTCGAAGAAGGCATTTTTCTATGGAATGAATTTTTGTACTCGAGAGATATTTCTTATATTTTTCGAGGGAGGTAAATTTTGTACTGAAGAGACAATTCATACATTTTTCGTGGGACGTAAATTTTGTATTGAAGAGACAATTCTTACCTTTGTCGAAGGAGTGAAGTTTTGCACTCGAGAGACATTTCTTACTTCTTTTTAGGCAAGGTGCGATTGTAAAATAGAAATATTATTTCTGGAATATGTTCGTGTTATTTTCAATTTTAGGGAATTTCATTTTAAATCTGTAAATATGTTTTTCCTTATACAGTTTACAAAAATTTTAAAAAATATTTTTGTAATTAAATTTCATGCATTCATCATTTATCGTATCCCCTCTTTCGCAAACCATTCATTCAGCCACCATTGAGCCATTCACTACGTGACGTGCTAGCAATACAATAGCACCTCGCCTCATTTGAAGTGAGACATTGTACTGGTTCAAAAGGAAAAAGAGGCTCCTCTTACAAACTCATTTAATAATCGTGTCCTACCCAACACTACTCCGAACGTCTCTTATGGATGCCCGATCGTCCCGTTTTTTCCCCCCTAAAGGTGGCAACCCTGATGTCAACCTGCCAGCCTGTCAACCTGCAGCCCGTCAGCCTGTCAACCTGTCAACCTGTCAACCTGTCCGCCTGTCAACCTGTCAGCCTGTCAGCCTGTCAACCTGTCAGCCTGTCAGCCGGTCAGCCTTTCAGCCTTTCAGCCTGTCAGCCTGTTAACGCGGGAGACTATGTTGTTAAAGTATAGTCATAAGTTAGCAGACGACGTTTCCTGCAAAAGTCATGACCTCACACTTACTAATATTAACTATCAGGTTATTGTTGGAACACCAAGAATAGAATGGCAGCTTAAAAACTTTGCAACGTAAATCGAGTAAATCGAGCCCCTGTGCTGAAAGTGGAGTCTTCTTTCGTGACAAATCGTTTGATTTGAAGAAAGCGACGTTTCAGTCGAGCTACGGCCTCGTTTATGCCTCGATACTGATAGTCGTGGATCGACTCGACTTTCAGCACACGGGTCATAGAATCAAATATTTCGATGACCCTTAAATCGGGGTATTCCTGTTGAAGAAACTGAAAGCAAGCTGTGGAGTAGTGCCACGTCTGAAGGAAGGAGCTGGTGGAGGCCAAGCCGCTAATTGAGCTGTAAAGCAATCAAAGAAGAATCCGTCTGCGGGATATGGCGAACGAGTCATTCGCTTTAAAATACAATGAGGGCACAATGCGAAACATTACCAAAATATTATTCATTCAAAAAGCGGTGGTCTTGCAAATAAACAGAAAATGAAACGCGGCTTTACTCACACAAGCCACATTCACTTTAGCACCTTATTTAGGAACAATAATCTCTAACGAAAATCAAATAATGGAGGAAGTGTTGGAGGTAGAGTTCAAGTTTGATATTAATTTGTGAATGCTGAGACATTGTTCAATCGTTAAAATCTTCTAAACAACTCTATTATTACATACATATGCTCTCGATACTGTAGCAAAAACACATCTATTTGTAGAGTATATTAGTTTTTGTTTAATAGGTTTAATCGGCTTACTCAAAGTGATGTGAAGTACAAAAACCACAAAAAAAGGCAATTAACACCATACTTTTGCAAAATTAGGATATTTCCATAATAATCTCGAGCAAATTTTATAGTATTTCACCAACGCTATCCCATTGTGCTTTTTCGGCATCACGTGCTTCACTTTAACTTTTGCTATGTAGAACTCAGAGCTAGAAAATTCTTCCTCTCGTTTCGCTCCCCATAGACACAAATTCTAATCAATCCCAGAGTCGCCTACATGAAAGAGAGCTCGAACAACATGTCATAGACAAACTCAAAAGCTTCCATACCGTTAAATCTCGATCTCAGCTGGGAAGGTTATAAATATTTCCATGCCATTGGAAAATACATTAAATATCTCTACTCGAGGTCAGGAATTTTATTAGTTCATGATAAGCAAGCCTTAACCAAAATCGCCCCAAATTGCCTTAACCAAATTAACCACCACAAAATTCTTGATTAGGATATAATTTTTGGCGGTTCTTTTGGTTAGTACTTCTCTACTCTACTATACTAAAGCTCTGGACTTGGAAGAATATAAGAGACAGAACAGTATATTCTCATCATTCTTTGTGAACGGGCGGATTTCACGCTAACAAAGTAGAATTTCAAAATGTGGCGGTTATTTACTAGTAGTAGAATATTTCTGGGTCATACCTTGGAATACATTAATGGCGGAATTGTTGTTAACGAAGATGGAAAAATTCATAAATTGTTAAAATCTCAAGAGGATGTTGCGAAGTATAAAGCAGAACATGAATCGATAGAGGTGAGTGTTTCGTTGCTAATAAGCATTTTTTTATCTGAATTTCAATATAAAACAAAAAATCACAAAATGAAATATAAAGCACGGGTGATAAACTTTTTTTGGGGATTTGCCACTTAAAACAAAAAGTCAATAGCTCTTGTATAATATCGATATCAGCATTATTGTGTATTTTGAATAATAAACAAGATCTTAATCATGTTTCTATTTTTGATATCTTTTAATCGGGGGTGTTCCACAATTCGATTTTTGTCGAATATATTACTCGAAATTGAAATAAGATTTTCCACATTTCGATTAATTCCATTTTTGTGGCAAGAGTATATTTAATTCGAGTGAAATTGAATTCCGATTCGATTTCATTCCACTCGAATTGTGGAACACGTCTGAATATAAAAATATTACAGAGAAAAGTTAAACTTAGTATTTTTATTTCAAGTTCATAAATCATAAAATCTCGTTTTAATTACACTCTTTCAAATGTAGAAATTATTTTAAGTGCAGATGAAACTACAGCTTCAGATTTCATAAACTCCTTGGTCATAGTACATTTTGCGTCTCCTTCTCGGGCACTCCCCAGACCAGCTCTAGTCTTTGTTTCTCTATTGCATCCTTCATTACTAGATATTGAACCATTACCTAAGCAACATGGCGGACTGGTAGTACAAAGGGTGATCGGTAAGCTTGAACTTCTCCTTCTCTCCTATAAGATGCAGCTATTTATGCCATTAAGTACAATTAAAATCTATCCCAAGCGCTGCCCGTGGTTAACTCCTGAAATACATTCTTCATTGACTGAACGCGATTTTCTTTACCATCAATACAAGAGGACGCAATGATTCGTAAGATGTATAAAGTGGGTAATAAAACGGTTCTACGATCAGCTAAACGATCCCGATCGATTCCCAAATTGTTAAGGTACAAGAATATTTTTCCGAACCTGCGTTCCTTCATTGTGGAGTACCTCAAGGCTCTATCCTGGGCCCCTTGCTTTTCAGCTTTTATATAAACCACCTTCCAAATATAGTCAAATATATTTTTATTCATTTATATGCCGATGCACAGATCTATTTAAGCAAATCTTAAGGCCCCCATCCACTATCAGTTTTGCGTGTCGTGCATGAATGTCATGCAAGAAATTCATTTTCCCATCCATTATCATGCATACTGTCAATCATCACTTTTAAGGGAGAAGTGGCAGTGAAAAGTTACACACTCTACAGTGAGACATATAGTTATAAGAAAATTAACAGAACAGAATCCACTGTCCCTCATGCTGTCGTTCCCTTAGCTCCGCCCACAAAGTATCAAAAAGTTTTGATTTTCGTCATGCATGCGGGACATTCCATCCTGCAAGCCCATCCACTATCTTTCATGCATGACAATCAGCAATGAATGTCATGCATGCGGGATAGTGGATGGGGCCCTTTATGAACTTATCGAGGATTGTACTGTTCAGATAAAAAAGTGATCTGAAACAAGCGACTGAATCAAATTCTTCAAATTCAGCTGCTGTAACCAAACCAGAATTGTCCTTCGTAAGGTTTATGCCTGGCTTCGCTAACTCTGGGTATCTTCTACTCTATTGTCTCCTGCTTTACGTATACGACTGGCGAAGACCCTGGTAATACCGTATTTCACTTACAGCGGGCTAATTTTTTCAAAACTTCATGCTGTTTGTTCAAGAAAAATGCAAGTCGCGTTCAACGATATCCTTCAATTTGTCTTTAAATTGCGTCGTTTTGCTCATATCACGCCTTATACTTCCGCTCTACTAGGTATGACGTTTGGGAACTACCTAAAATATATGAACGGTCTTACTTGTTCCAAATTGCTCGGTTGTGGAATAAACTACCATCTGCATACGGAGCGCGCCCTCTTGTCGAATACTCAACATACTTTTGAAGGAACATGTAAAAAAATAATAATTTGTAGACTCCTAGGAGCTCCTCTTCTTTTCCTACTTTGGCATTCATATCTCCAAGCAGAGCGCCCGTTCTGTTGAGCGTCCTCAGGTTCAATCTGGAACTTCCAGTCCGGTATTTGCTTTGTTTTGAGGCGCGAAACACTCGCCTTTCACACTCCTCCGTCTGTTACATTTGTATAGACAAGATCATCCAGGGGTCACCCGATGTAAAGTCGACTTCGTGGAGGTGGAGGTAGGATTCGGTAGCATTATGGAAAATCTTAGATCGCGTAGACCTTAGATCGCAGATGGCCTTTCTCAGGATTTTTCTCTTTGATGTACCGGCATCAACAAAGGTCCCTGAGGCCGAGAAATAGTTAATGTCTTCGAATTTGCATTCCACAGCATCTCTCTTTATAATAGTTCTAATCTTTGTAATTCAAACAAAACACTGCATCTCTCTTCCATTTGTTTTAGTAAAGGATCTAGATACAATGGAGCACTGAACTATTAACATCCTAGACGGTACATTAATTGAGCATCAGTGGGTGAATGCTAAATCTCTTAGCACGTTCGGGATTCTTTTAACTTTCCCTACAGCCTCTGACCATGTTTTAATTTACGTATGTATGTACTTGTGACCACTCTATGATTCTCACTATGAATTTTTGACCTAATAGAGCAATTCGAGAGTTCAAACGTAACATAACGGACTGACAAATTACCAAGACGGGTAACATATTTCCATATACCTATGTATAAAAACCAACAAATTAATTCATCTATACTTCTCTGCAGGAAATAAATTTCAACGACAAAGTACTAATGCCCGGCCTAATTGACACCCATGTCCATATTAACGAGCCCGGCAGAACACATTGGGAAGGATTTGAAACTGCAACTAAAGCAGCCGCCGCGGGAGGATTTACAACAATTGTAGACATGCCTTTGTAAGACTTAAATTAAACATTAAGACAAATATTACAACTTAAATCATAATTAAAGAAATTCAATACCACCAACAACAACACTAGAAAACTTAGAAACAAAACTAAAAGAAGCAGAACATAAAATCCATGTGGATGTCGCATTTTGGGGCGGTTTTGTTCCAACTAATATCGATGAGTTACCAAAATTGGTAGAACGAGGAATTAAAGGATTTAAGTGCTTTTTATGCCCGAGTGGAATAGATGAATTTTTAAATGTTAATAAGGATGAGGTGGAGGAGGCGTTGATTAAGTTAAAGGGGCTTGATTGTGTAATGGCGGTAAGTATGCATACGAATGTGGTTAAATTTTAAATATGAGAGACGATTTTTTTGTAGTTTCATGCTGAATTAGAGCCTAGTGTACCAATTCCTGTTGATGAAGGTAAGTATTACGGAAATGTCTTGTCAATTTAAAAATAGTTTCTATGTGCACATTTAAGGTAAGGAACGAAATGATTAATTAATAAACCTTACATTTAGAACAGATCTGTATAAACTTATTTAAACCTCAAGTTGCTATAATATATGTGTATTATTCACAGAATACCCAGAAAAATACGAAACCTACTTAAATTCACGACCTCCATCTATGGAGACATCAGCTATTGAAATAATATCAGAGTTAGCCCAAAAATATCCAGAGTAATCGAACAACACAAATCAATAATAGTCCTAAGGTTTTGAATAATCTTGTTTTAGTTCCAAATTGCACATTGTCCACTTGAGCACCGCTGAAGGACTACCGATTATTGAAAAATGCCGCCAAAACGGAGGACAACTCACAGTTGAAACTTGCCATCACTATCTCAATTTATGTTCTGAAGAAATTCCAGATTACAAAACCGAATTCAAATGCAGTCCCCCTATTCGCGAGAAAACAAATAGAGAAACGTTGTGGAAAGCTATACAGGATAAGAAGATTAACTTAGTAGTGTCTGACCATTCACCGTGTACTGCAGATTTAAAGTTGTCGAAGGCTGATGATGGCGAGGAAAAGGGAGATTTCTTAAAGGCGTGGGGTGGAATAGCATCTAATCAATTTGGTATTTTATAAAGTATTTTTTACGCCATATGAGATTTTATCAATTTAATTTGTTAAAGGACTTTCTTTGTTTTGGAGCAACTCTAAGAAATACGACTTTGGACTTGAAGAAGTTTACTACTTCATGTGTGAAAATCCAGCAAAACTTTTAGGACTTTCCGAACATAAAGGCAAAATTGCAGAAGGATATGATGCTGACTTCTGCGTTTGGGACCCCGAAGAAGAGTTTACAATTACAAAGGATATAATTTACTTTAAAAATAAAGTAATTTGGTCTTGTTCATTTTTTCCTAGACTAATACGTTTTTTCTTCGTTACATTTATAGCTTACACCTTACTTGGATCGGACCTTGCAGGGAGTAGTCTATGCGACTGTTGTTCGTGGTCGAATGGTTTATACAAAACCAGATGGACATTCGAAACCAAGTGGAAAACTTCTTATTTGATGAATCTTAATGTCTTTATATGTTTGGCAAAATAATGTTAATATTGAAAATGCGTTGAATAAATATTTGAATTATTAAGCGTCTTTTCGGATCTAGGATTCTGTTCTGATCTCGATCACTTTATCACACAAAAACCTTTCATCGTTTTTGAAAGAAATTGCAATTATTCGAAGATGCGAACGTAAGGATAGCAGAAAGGTCCAACTCCACAACGGCAAAGTACCACCTAAAAAAAGTGATCCTGCATATGTATTGTGAAAACTTACAGGTTTAGCGAGGAAAAGGCCGAACAAGGACATCACTAGAAATGAATCCGAGCACGAGATGGTGCCGAGAAGCACATACCCTTGGGACGTAGACCATAAAATGGTTATGTCAGCGTTCAAAGACAAGCGCTCTCCATCGAGTATAGTGTACATCATCTTCAAACAGAAAGTACGTACCGTCGATCTACCCACCCTTCAGGCGGACCCTGAAGAGGCACCTGCGGTAACCGCAGAGGAGTTCTGGAGGCAAAAAAGGTAGCCATCAATAAGAAGAAGGAGAAGAACGCTAGTGTTTTTAAGGATCAAGGTAGTGGAACAGGTCATATATTCACAGCCCGTTCGGAGGTACTTGGGAATGATAAACGACCGGAGGCTGATTTTCAAAGCGCACTTGGAGAACACGTCAGACAGAGCGTCTGCGAATTGTACAGCACTAGCAAGAATGATGCCCAATGATCGGGGCCCTACACTCCTCCTTTTGGGGAAGGTGGTCAGTTCAGTCCTGTTACACACAGCGCCAGTGTGGGCTGCAGCGTTAAACAGGACTACAAACAGTAGCAAATGGAGGGCCGCATATAGGTTAGGTGCACTTCGCGCTTGCTGCGCGTACAGGGCCAGTCCGACGATGAGGTGTGCATGACAGCGGGGGGATCCCCATAGACATTTTAGCGAGAGGGCTTGCGTCTATATGACCCAGAATATGGTAAAAAGGGAGCCAAGAAAGGAACGGCGACAGATTGCGCGCTACGAGTCACTAAGGGTCGTTGGACCCACAGACTAATCCCTAACGTGGAAATATGAGTTACAAGGAAGCGTGTGGAAGTGAGTTACGACCACACGCAATCTCTGAGTGGACATGGGAGTACAGGAAATACCTCCACCGCGTTGGGCAAGATGACTCGGGTCCGATAAGAACGGTAAGCCCAGCGATGGAGGAAGAAGCAGAGTACGTCTTCTTTACCTGCTCGAGTTTCGCCGATGAAAGGGCGGAGCTAGCTAGAAGAACTGGCCGAGGCATGAATCCAGAATAGGCCTGATTATCTTGAGTGAACAAGTGTATTCTCTGTGAAATTTCGGGTATAACTGACGATCAATCAGAATGAGCGTTTAAAGTCGATATCATTCTAACATAGTTCATGACTGATGGATGACGCTTGCATGAGTGTCTAATGAACGCCTTACAAAACATCTTTATGACTTTACAGTTAGGTCGTCAAATGTCGAAAAGTTCGTTGTTTAATAAACTTTTCACCATTCTAACATCTTCGTACGAACAACTACTTATTTAATTCATCATCGAAAGCTGAAAAGTGTAATGACTTGATCGTACAATAAAATATTCAAAAATAAATTAAAAGAGAGCATCTGTATTCAATAAAGAGCAGTGAAAACTTAAAGCTAACTAAATAAATTCGGAAAACACCTCTTAATCTGCATAGCATTTCACTTTAGAAATTTTAGATTTAGTTTTTGTTATTTCCTTGCTCTTTGCACATCGAACATCAATCGGTGGTGGCTAAATTTAGTCGCTAATCGCAAAGGAAAATCTATTTTCGGTTTCAATATTTACATTTCGTTAACAATAAGTGAAAAGTTTTCGTGAAGAGAAAAGTTAACGAAAATAAAACATTTCTTTCGTATTATTATTTTTTTAAATATCATATAATTTATAAATATGGATTTATTATTCACGAGCACTCGAATGTATCTTGGAGAAGGTGATGATTTTGTAGATGGTGGTATTTTGGTAACAAATAATGGTGTGATAAGACGTGTATTAACTACAAAAAGCGAAGTCAATAGTTTTATGTATAATAATGAGGTGGAAGTGGTGAGTTTTTAAGTGGAAATTAATAATAATAAAAAAAAGGATGAATGTGTCTTGTTTTTTTTACAATTTTTTGAATAAAAACAAAACTGTTGAGTATTTCAAAAATAATTTCGAAAACTTTAACCTAGTGCAATGACAAATTTAAAAAATATAACGTCACAATATAATATATTATAGAAATAAATTTAAAAGTGGAAGATATTATTGAAATTTTGTGACATTGTTTATAGCACGGCCAGATGGTGTTTTCGCATATATTCTGTAAATATCCCTCATACTTCTTGTTTAAAGATAGTGACTTGGCTTTTATCTTATTCTCCTTTAATTCCTCATGGAACATAGGGTGAAAGCAGTTGCCCTCCAACGAACTCTGTTTTGTGCGTTAAAGGTAGTGGGTTTTTATGTTGCAGATTTTATTAATTAGAAAGTCCATCGAACATTAATTTTGACTAATCTATCTATGTGCCCCTTAATCCCTCGTGGGACATAGGGCGGAAACAGTTGCCCTCCAGCGGACTCTGTTTTGCGCGACAGCTCTTAGCTCTGACCAGGATCTCCCAGTAGTTGCGGCCTCTGCTAGTAGGGTTCTCCTCCACGTTGTTCTAGGTCTTCCAACTCGACGGGATCCTTGCGGGTTCCAGTCAAGGGCCTGTTTGGCTAGATTTTCGTTATCGCGTCGCAAGGTGTGGCCAACCCAATTCCATTTCCTTCGCCTGATTTGGTCGTCTATCCTTTCTTGGCCGGCACGGCGCCATAGCTCTTCATTTGAAATTCTATCTTGCCAGCGGATTTTTAGGATACGACGTAGGCATCTGTTTATGAAGACTTGTAGGCGCCCTGTGATGAATTGGGTGACTTTCCATGTTTCGCAACCGTATAAAAGAACTGCCTTAACGTTGGAGTTGAACAGCCGCAATTTGGTGTTGGTTGAGATCTCCGTTGATCTCCATATGCGGAACAAGCATGCATATGCGCTTCGTGGTTTATTTATTCTGGAACTGACATCTTCTTCTGCACCGCCATTTTCGGTAATAATACTACCGAGGTAGCAGAATTTATCTACCAGTTCCACGTCACGGTTATTCAGCGCAGTTCGTTCAAGTGTGTTTGCATTTATCCGCATTTCTTTGGTTTTATTCGGATTCAGCCTTAAGCCTGCTAGACTACTTTCTGTTGCCAAATTGTTTAACATGTTTTTTAGCTCCTGATGTCTGTGGGCCAGCAAACAGATATCATCTGCGTAGTCGAGGTCCTTAAGGCGATCTAGCAAACCCCACTGTATGCCGCCTGTTCTACTATCTAGAGCGCCAACAAGAATGTCATTTATTACTATAAGAAATAGTAATGGGGATAGTAAGCATCCTTGTCGTACTCCTGAACTCACCTCAAAGCTGTCGGATAATTTTCCGTTATGGAGAACTCTGCATTTGGAATTGTTGTATAGGGCTTTTATCAATTCTATTATCTTATCCGGCAGTCCACGTCGCCGTAATGCCTGCCATATAAAGCTCCTATTAACCGAGTCGAACGCTTTCTCATAATCTGCGAAAGCAAGGTAAAGGGGGATCGGAATTCAGTAGACTGTTCCACTATTATTCTTAAGGTGTTGATGTGATCTATACATGAACGGCCCTTCCTGAATCCGGCCTGCTGCCTTCTAAGCGTTTGATCTACTGCCTCTCTTATTCTTGATAGTATAGTGTGGGACAAGATTTTACCCACAGTAGATAATAGACAGATGCCTCTCCAGTTGTCGCATATTGTTAGATCCCCCTTTTTGGGTATTTTGACTATGATACCTTCCGTCCAATCCTCCGGAAAGGTACAGGTGTTCCATGCTAATTCGAGGATTGGCTGAAGCGCATCTGCTATGAGGCTTGAGTCGGCTTTCAACAATTCTGGCGGGATGCCATCTTTTCCAGCTGCTTTACCATTGGCCATCGCATGAATTGCGGTTACTATTTCCGTCTTGGATGGGGCCCGGGTGTTGATTCTTATCGGCTGTGCATTGTTGCTGTTTTCCTGAGGTTCCTGTGTGAGTGAGCCATTCAGGGCGGCGAAGAAATAATCTCTCCATCTTTGGAGCTGCTCCTCGTCGCTGCACAGCAGCCTTCCATCCGCACTCTTAACGGCATGCTTTTTAGTAGTGTTTTCCCGAGAGCTGTTTAGTAATTTGGTACAGCACTTTACTGTTGCCTGTGTTTGCCGCGTTTTCCGCTTTTTCTGCGAGCTCATTTATCTGCTGCCTTTTATCACGTCGGACACTTCTCTTAACCTCCCGATGTAATTTTGACTAAAAAAAAACTAAATTAGATTCTTTCTTGTGGCTACCATCAACATTTGAATTAGTGGCACTCTGTTCAACATCCGTTCCGTCCACCACATCCCGGAAATGATAGGATTGAGGAAAGATAGCAGCAAGGAATCACTTCAACTCAAAGAATTAAATCTATGCGTTTCCATTTGTGCCTTCCGTTATAGATTTTTCTTTAAAAATATTTATTAAATATAAAATCTCTTTTGACGTGCAAGCGAGTTGTTTAAATTCTTTAACGAAAACTTTTAACTGTTACCCCGTTTATGACTAGGTTCACCCCAGGGTCAACCTAGGTTCAACCCAGTCATAAACGGGGGTCGATTTGAAACTGAGTCCACTCAACCCAACTCAGGTCTTCAACCTACGACGAGTTGATATTTCGCCTCATATACGCGGATTGAGTTGTAATTGGGTTAATTTTGTTTGTTTACCATCCCTGAAGTCCATTAGTTTTGTGTTCAGTGTTTTTGCTGGCACAGAAATAAAAAAATTATTTCGTTCTGAATTTTTACGTATCTATAAATGAGAATTTCACACCAAAATTTGAGGTTATGTTTTAATTTCAGTTCAACTCTATTTCAATCCAAACTGAACTCAACTCGACATTATATACGGTGGTCGAAATTTCAACGCAACCTTGACTCAACACTTCAACCTAGTCATAGATGAGGCAAGTGTCTGTTTCCATGACTATAACTCGGGTCAACTCTGGCTGAGCTCTCATAGAAACTCAATTAAGTTCTTTCCTGCGACCCCTAAAAAAACGGGTTGGGCATGGGAGTAATAATAAAAAATATGTACAGTGTAACATGCACAAAAAGTAATCTATTGCGCCGATTTCAAATTATGATTGTTTAACATTGATGAGATTGATTTTTTGAAGAAATTTTGTTTTTCGAAAAACAAGTAACGGATTCTTAGTCCGAGACATCGGATTATCTCAATTCCTTCTATTTTTGGCAGTGTTTTTGGCGTTTTGATCCACTGTGTATTGGCATGATAGGATGTTAACTGGTTTCGAAAAAGGGTGCCATCATTGGGAACTACATTGAGAATTAACTCAGAAAAGTAGTTTCTTCGTTAGCCCTGGCTTAGCGAAGAACCATGTCTCTGGTTGTAAGTAAAACCCACGATTTCTGTTATAATAGCTTAGGGTAAGTGCACTACACCGCGTAGATGATAGAGTAGAGTATAAGTGCATACTCGCTTATAGAACTCTGAATGGGTTTTAAATGGATGTGTGCATAACGTCGCCCCTTTCCTCTTTAAGCACTAAATACAAAATTTATTATCCACAAGCAACTCTTACCCACTTATAAAAATTTTGTAGGTGTACGACTTTAAAAACAAAGTTCTAATGCCCGGATTGATTGACACCAATGTACACATAAACGAACCTGGCCGAAAAGACTGGGAAGGATTTGTAACAGCAACAAAAGCAGCAGCAGCCGGTGGATTCACGACATTAGTCGATATGCCATTGTATCATAGTTATTCAAACATCTTACGTTCTATTGAATTAATCTAAAATTCCACAGAAATTCTATACCACCAACAACAACAGTTGATAATCTGAAAGCAAAAATAACAACAGCTAGAGGAAAACTTTATGTAGACTTGGCCCTTTGGGGTGGAATAGTTCCAGAGAATTTAAACGATTTAGAATCGTTATTAGATTGTGGAGTTATCGGATTGAAATGTTCAATGTGTCCCAGTGGTGTTCCGGAATTTGGTCATGTTAATAAGGAACAAATTGAAAACGCAGTTAAACAAATAGAAAATTTACAAACTGTTATAGCGGTAAGTATTGAATAATAGTTGACATAATTACAAAACTATGAAAACTTTTAGTTCCATGCTGAAATCTGTCCATCCCAACCGATACAGCCAGATACAAGTACAAATAAATGCGAAAATTTATATACTTATAAACAAATAAATATTAAATAATTTTTCTGTTTAATATTGAAGGTCAACCGAAAAAGTACGAGACATTTTTAAAAACTCGACCAGCTTCGATGGAAGTAAATGCTGTAAAAATCATTGCTGAACTTGCAGAAAAATACAAGTAAAAAGTTTTCTTTGCAGTCTTAATACAAAAAACGTAAATATTATATTTCATAGAACTCCAATGCATATAACGAATTTAAGTACAGCAGAAGCCATTCCTATTATACAAAAGTGTAAGGCGAATGGTGGAAAATTAACAGTGGAAACATGCCATCATTACTTAACAATATCTTCAGAAGACATTCCAGATTCCCGAACTGAATTTAAATGCTGTCCGCCAATACGGGAAAAATCAAATCAGGATAAATTATGGAAAGCTGTTATTAATCGAGATATAGACCTAATTGTTTCTGATCATTCACCAACTACACCAGGAATGAAATGTTTAAATTATGGCAAAGGTCGGGGGGATTTTATTAAAGCTTGGGCTGGAATTTCATCACAGCAATTTGGTAAGATTGGAGATTTGTTTGTTAAATATAAATATATTTTTCTGTTTTACTAATAATTTCCCACTTTAAGGTTTGCCCCTTTTTTGGACCAATTGTTGCAAATATGGATTGAAAATATCCGATGTCTATCGACTTATGTGTAAGAATCCTGCAAAATTGTGCGGATTAGATAATAGCAAAAGTAAAATTGCTGAAGGATATGATGCGGATTTTTGTATTTGGGATCCTGATGAGGAGTTTACGGTAACTTCAGATATAATTTTATCTCAAAATAAGGTAAATAATGAAATGTTTTGTATGGTTTCTATCAGCAGTTTTTTATGTGAAAAAACACAAGCTTTTCTTCTTCAAGCCCAGCAAGTCTGTCGCTGTCCCCCAAGGATAAATTTTCCCATGTCCCCAAGTCCCATCCAACTCTTCCCACAGCGCCGTTGATGACAGTACTTTGCGCTACCCTTACGCCTTCAATAATGCAAGATAAGCCCGTGTCGGATCCTGCCTTGCCGATCGCGGACTAATGGAAAACTTAAACTAAAAGATGTAGCAGCAGTGTTCTCAAGACAGAGTCTTCTACTTGAGATATCTGATGAATAGGGCGACTTTCCATTGTTTCGCAAACATACAAAAAAACTGCCTTAACATTGGAGTTGAACAGCCGAAATTTGGCGTTAGTTGAGATCTCCGTCGTCGTCGATCTCCATATGCGAAACAGGCCTGCATATACGCTTCTTGCTTTATTTATTCTGATAGTGACTTCTTCTTCTGCTCCATCAAACTACTTTCTGCTGCTGAATGTTTAACATATTTTTGATGGCCTGAATGGGAAAATCCCTTTTTCAGGCATCTTATCTAACCACTCTCAAAAGGTTAAACTAGGTGGGTAAAGTTCCCAAGTGGCCTACTCCACGCTGGTGTACCCCAAGGCTCTATTCTTGGGCCACTTTTATTCAGTATTTTTAATAGCGATATTCTAAGATTCGTATGTATATAGACGATGTGCAGCAGCGCTAAGAGATGTAATACATGTGTGTGAAGAAGCTTGCTGTTGACTTGCGACATGTATCCTACTGGTAGACATTGAATTTTCCACAGCTAAATGCTTCGAAATCCCAGCGCATTTTTAGCCGGCTTATTCTGTTACTGTTCGCTCTGACTTTTCTGCTGTCGTGTTAGATTGTCGACAGTACAAATGGGCTTTCCCTGCCACTAGTCTTTCACATAAAAAAGCTCGGTTTGCGTTAATAAAGCAATAAATCTTGGGGTGGTTCTAACTAGTAGCTTGACCTGCTGCGATCACCTTAGTTTCATTGTTGATAAAACCTATGGACTTGGTTACCATTGTGGCTTGCTAAAAAGGTCTGAACGTATAACTCAACCTAAAGCCTTACTATTTCCTCTTTTAATGCATGAACTTTCCATTTATTCCTCTCTCGATTTTTCATACACCCAAAAACTTGACGTAGCTGTTTTGATCACTTTCGCCCTACCGGAACTCCGTTTTAAGCTGTTCTCTAAGTGGCTCTCGTGAGAACAGGCTTCTGCGACTGTTTCACGATATCCTACAGGGGCGCAAAACCGGCATACCTCAACCAGTTTGTGCAACCTTCGCAACTCCTCAGATATAAAAATTTAATAACTCCGCATTTACGCACGATAGTTGTTCATCGTTCTTTCTTTATCTTCACAGCACAGCTATCAAACTGTCTCCCTAAATTATATTAAAGTAAAGTTGAATCACCCAATATATCACCCTGGCGCAATGCATTTTCAAAGTGACCTGGTAGCAATTGGGTTGGTAATCCATGATTAGGTCTAACCCACTAGTTTCCAATAACAATCAAAACTTTTACATAAACACAGTATACGATCATCTAAAACCTTAAAGTCTACATTTTCGACATCACTGAATGATGACAGCAAAACTTCTAATATGCCTTGGTGTTTTGTAGACATACCTCCACTCACTGTACTCCAAACCTCAATGATATACATCCTTGTGAAGGAACACTTGATCCGAGTACCTGAAAAAAACAATTAAAATTAGTTAATGGAAGGCGTTAAGCTTGTTTACTGCCCTATCGAAATATATACCTTGGTCCTGGAAATTCGAATATGAGTTTTATGACTTATGGGCGGCCCACTGTGCACTCGACTCATTCCCTCCATCTGCAGCCCCGATTTTCGTGTACTCTACAAACTAGGAATTCGTTTAATAGAACATCTCGACTGTGGAACAATCTTTCGCAGTCATTCTTTTCGAGCACCTACAACATCCACGCAAAGTTCATCGCCGCCCCATTCGACATACTCCCGAACCCTCTATTGCAAGTGTCATAACGGACTGGCACGGCGCTTATTTATTACAATTAGTACAATTTTGGTCTTTTGGTCTCTTCTTTAACAAGGTACCAATCAACATTGTACGTCCATCACTCTGCATGTTTTCCAGCAAAATGATTCGGACGTTAATATTTCACAATTATATAAGCAATGCTAGTCAACAAATACGTGCAATTAACAGTGATTACAGCAAGATTTTGTGTGATAATCCCTTGCAAAGGTATGATTTTTATCAAAGATCTTTCCTTGAAATTATATATTACTATAAAAAAACCTATGAGAATCGAAGTTGCACATCTCAATCTGACACCGTATCATATTTCAATCAAATCCAATCGCCGTTTCGATACGAAAGTTCATCATTCTTTCGACTGCATATTATGCAACACTCGCAGTATTATGTTTATATACATACAATTACCCCTAAGCAAATTGACTTGGAACTTTGCACTCTCCTCTACATCACAGCCACACGCTCTTTCTTTATGCATCGAAGCTTCAATGGCTACAAAACATGATTCTTACTACATCAACTTGCACAATCGAAATCGCATTTATAATTAAAATTTTAAATCAAATAAATAAATAACTCTTTTTTTTCTTGTGTGTTTTTACCAGGCAAATCCATACATGAATCAGAAACTGCGGGGTGTCGTACATGCAACAGTTGTACGAGGCCTACACGTGTTCGAAAGATACGAAAGTTTTGGTCAACCATTGGGCAGAGTCATTATAAGAAGAGCAACTAAAAAAATCGTTAGGTTCACATGAGCAGCAGCCGCCGTCCGCCCTGTCCGTTCTGGAGAAGAAAAGGAAGAATCGCGCAATTGAAGTATATAGCTTGGAATAATAATAATAACAAGAATAAAACAAAAAAAAACAGAAAACTTAAAGACAAATCACTGGGAGTTTCACCTTTTCATCCTACCACCGCTTGATTTAGCATTTGAAGGGCACGCGTACAAGTGTGGTGTTGTTAAACCCTCAAGATACTGTGCGTCACGTTTGTGTACATTCATGAATTCTTCATTCGGCTTACGTCATGTTACGTCACACCTCAAGGTCATTTTTGTTATAGCACACCGTTCGACTGATTGGATGGTAACTTTCCGTTTTTCTGTGATCTCCCGATGAATCAAAAAACTCAAAACGGCGCCTGGCAAGGAAAAAAGACGACGACAGCCGATTATATTATATACTTATATTTATATACATATGTATATATGGTTATAAAATCGCGCACAAAGAGAAAGAGAGAAAAGAACATAAGATAGATAAAAGAGAACCTGCTCCGTGTAGCATTTCTTTTTTTTATATGATAATGAGATGACGTCAGCCTCCTCGAATATTTCTTCCCTGACGTCAGCCAATTCAAAATCTTGTCAATCTTTTGTAAGTAAAATGCTTTTTATGATGAAGTACAATGAATATTTATATTTGCTTAGTTCGTCTACTGTTGGGTAGGTGTACATTTGCTAAAGAGAAGAGAATCTTATTGAGAATCTATGCCTACAGTTAGGGTATGTAACAGATATTTCATTGTGGACGCGGATAATATTGTGTACAACTTTTACTGTTGTGAGTAATTTGATAGATTTTAGCCATGGTAGTCGGATTCTCGTAATATATATGTGAAAGAGATTATCTTTAGAACTTCTTCAGTGGCAACAAGTAGGTTTTTTAAAGTTAACAAATATAAACAATATTATTCCCCATTTTAATTACAAATTTTATAATACATTTTAAAGATAATTGCGTCCTTTACGAAAATTAAATAAAACCACGACTTGTTGCGAGTTCAAACGCAAACGCTCCAATTTTGTAAAGGACAACCGACGGCAATCGTTGTAAACATCGATATAGTGACGAAAACTACTAAATTAAAGTAGACAGCCTTAAACTAAGCTTACACCATTACCTAAACGACATGACGTACTGGTACAAAGAGTGAGCTTGGTTTTTCTACATTTATAAGCTTGGGTTTTCCCACATTTAAAAAGCTCTTGAAATTTAAGCATTGCACAAGGCGTTAGTATAACAATTATATGTTCGATTTTACTTCAACATTATCGTGAAAAAGCTCGTACGTCACGATTGTAAAATGTCGACACGCGCTAATTGGTCGATCAAAGAGAACGGTATAAGTTTATCACAGATTTGATTGGTTTTCGACTGTTTTTATTTTGTGTATAAGGTTTTTACATGGTATTTACGAAGCAGTCACTAATTATTATCGCGTTGCTCGTCAGATTTACATTTAGTCATTGGAGGACCACTTTTTTCTCACATTTATTTTGATTTATCTCATTATTTTGGTACTCGATGAAAGTAACTATTGGTTTGTCGTAGCTCGAATATGGGCCCCTGTGCTGAAAGTCGAGTTGTGAATCGTGACAAGGCGTTTGTGTTTAAAAAAGTGACGCTTCGGTCGAATGATGACCTTCAGTACAGGGGCTCGTAGTGGAAGTGCTAAGGCCCCTATGCTGAAAGTTGTTATTCGACTCAAACATCAGCTCGAACGACTTATCACGACACACGATTCGACTTTCAGCCCAGGGACCATGATACAAAAGTTGTTAAATTTTTTCAATGAATCTAGTGAATCGACCAATTTGGCCGTGGCGACGAATTTGGTCGTGGTTGTCTGAAGCGAGCAAACGTGGCACCCATCGCGCCGACAGCTTTCTCATAGGCCCAATATTTCATGCAGGATATGACCCACGCGGACTTTTGAGATGCCTACTCTCTTAGCTATGTCGCTCACCTGCAATCGACGGTCTGCCAATACGAAATCGCAAACTTTTGTCACATTATGCTCCGTGGTAGCCATTTTTGGGACATCTAGACGTGGCTCATCAAAAACCGACATGCGACCACGTTGAAACTAGTTAAACCTATTTTTGACGGTTGTCATCAAAGCATTATAGCGCTCTTTGATTTCGCTGCGCGATTTCCCTTCCTTCCATTTTTCTAAAATTCGCGGACACGGCCGCTTCTACACACGGTCGAAACAAAACTACGCGTCCGATTCGGCTGAAATTTTAACAGTAGCCGTCTACAAGAATGTACTACACGATAGCAAATTTCTCTTGCGATAGTGGCGCCATAAGGCAGTGAGGCTAAGTACTTATCGGACTGCCCTCGTAGTTTCATTCGCCTTCGTTTGTCCTTTGTGTTCTTTCAGTCTGCGAATTCAATGCTGGAAGTGGAGTGATTTGGAAGTGTCCACATCAGGAGAGGAGAGGAATGAAGTCGAACGGAAGCGAAACCTTTGGGGGAATTTTGAAAAAGACGAACGAACGGAAAGGAAACGAAAAGCATAAACAGTTTTAAAAAATGTGGTTTCTTGCCTAGTTTCTTCGGTTTCCCGATTCTGGTCAATTCGGCACCCTCCTCCTTTCACACCCTGGACTTGGGAAAAGACGACGGCGAATTTATTAGGTCCATAAATCTGCCTCTGAAGAGATCATGCCCTCACAACTTGCTTGGACGTATTCTACATTCGGTTGAATGCTCTCCGCATGTTTTTTCTGGCCATAACATCGTATAATCGAATCAGCCACATGCATTATGCTCCAGCATTTATTAGCCAAACTTGTAGTCACTGACGTCAATTTTTTGTAGCGCAACTTTCAGTTCCATTCAGTTCGAAGTTTCGATTGTTGAAATTTGTAAATGACTTCATACTAGACGTATAGCGCCTATTACTGTACTATTACATCGCTTATCGTTATCACACGTTTATGATATACGAAATTCTCTACAGACCTTTCACCATCGTCTATTTTTGGCAAGAACCGGGTATATTAAAAATCCCAAAGCTGCTTATAAAATCAATATTGTTGCTCTTATCTCCTTTCAAATATACAATTCAGTTTCTAGAAGTTGGTAAGTTTTAAACTAAATATCTTTTCTCTCCACCGAAGCTTTAAATACCAGAATACCACCTCAATCTCATGACTTCATGGACGCGTCAGAGGTACGTACACAAGAAAACTACCTACTAATTTTCATATGACGAATATATACAATAATACCCATACAGTTACTTCCATTTCGCGAGGACAGTCTATACACAGACTCAAATAAACGGGCCTTATCTTGGCTCCACGGTAAATTTACTGAAAATTTCTTTTAGTGTTTGCCCGTAATCGCTGCTGTGTAATCGCATATCGGGGGAAAACGTAAGAAAGTCAACAGCAATACTATCGTACTGAAACTAAAAAACAAAAAAAAAACAACATAATAATAGAGGAAAAAAATAACACATGCAGACCGAACGAAAAAAAGTATTTTTGACGTGGCTTTTATTTACATATATGTGTAGCAAAATTTTGTCAATTTGTACAATCTAGCAGTTTTATTTTGCCATTACGTCGAGTGTCATTTGGTGTAAGAAAAAGATATTTGTTAAAAAAGTAAACACGGCCCCATTGTGGCTGCGTTCCGACTTGGTTCGAATTCGATTTTTTATTATGGAATAGACCGATTCTCATATATAATAAAATAAAATAAGCGGTCATCGGTAACGAAGACGAAGTGATATTTTGGTGTCATCATAACAATCTGTAGTGACGAATTCATTACACTTCAGAGTCAGAGAGATATCAGAATTTATTCAGTGCCAGGCCTTTTGGGAAATTTTTGTACGTAAGGCGGGTAAGTGTCAGTGGTGGTTACTCGAGCAGGCATGCATAGACGACACTGAACAAGCTTATACATATGTCATAATGGATTAATGCGGAAACTTTGATATTTTATAATTTTAATTTTTTTTTTGGTTTGTCTTGTTGTTTGGATAATTAAAATAGTTGTTTTTATGACAAAGCGTGATGTAACACAAAAAGTGTTTTCACATACTTTGCCAAAACGGTTGAATTTTGTATATGGGTAGAGTGAAAGTCGACGAAAATATGTCAAAAAATGATTGACGGATATTATAAAAGAGGAAAAATACTGAAAATTGAAAACTGAGAAAAAGAGTACTGCCAAATGATTAATATGTATTGCAAAATGATTGAGTTAAAAAAACCGTGGGATTTGATTAATTCAAGAGTTAAAGTGGATTCTTATGATTTTGCATTACAATGTGTTGTAAATCAAGGTTATTTTTTTAGACCCATAATAAGCTATAATAATTTTACCGAGAATTTCAAAGATCTATACTTTTTGGTTCTGACATTCAAAGGTATACCCCCGTTTTATGATATTAATTTGTCGAGTATAGTTATGTTATACTTCAAATACTATAAAAGGGAAATTAATCCAAAATAAACATTTTACATTACCTTATAAGGCCATAAAAGTTCCGCTAACAATTTTTATTTGTTATGTTTGTTTAGTTTAAAATTATTTCAACTACCACAGTTTTGTTGAACTGGGCGTTTCATAGCTTATTTCTATTTAATCGTCTGAAAGTGATATTTGTGATAGCTTCAGTGCTGACCCTAAGTTTGATCCAATCCTAAAAAAATGCAAAATCTTATCAATATGTAAAGATTCCCTTAAATAAACTTTTGACAACTATGTAGATAAGATTTCAAAAATTTTAAATTCGGTTTTATACCTAAACTATTTATACCAAGCCAAACTATCTATTTTTTTTTTAAATTCATATCTAAATGGCAAAAAATTAATTTAAATTGAATCTAGAGCATCTTCCGTCAACTGCAGATATTATATCATGATTTTATTTAGCTTAAAGTGCGTAGGATTTATTTAAATTCTATATTAAAGATAACCAAATTCTATTGATTAATACTAATTATAAAGCAGTATTTTTTGCGCTACTGTTTCATTGTTCAGGGTTCTGGTCTCTTCTTCCAAAAGTCTCTACGTCTTACTAGTTCTTTCCAGCTTATGCTTCCTTTTCCTGTTATTAAGGATTAGTATATTTGCTTCCGAAACTCCTACAACCTGTACGAGCCATCCTAGTCTGATCAACATAGTGTAACTATATTTATTTCATACATTTCTTCAAGCTGTTCGTTCTAATGCGTCATTCATTCCAGTTAACCTTTCTTTAAAGGTCTAAATATTATTTTTAGGATTTTCCTATCGAAGATTTTGAGCTGATATTCTACTGGGCGGATTAATGTTTTATATGTATATTCTCACTTTGAAATGCCTTGAGATTTCTTGCCTTTTTTCGAATCGGGAATAGTGCGAAATAGAATTTACTTCCGGCTAAGATGCGTCATCTATAAAACACGTCCTTTATCTTATTTTCGTCGGCATTTCATTATTCCTAAATATATCAAGTTATCTACAATTTTCCAGTCTATGATCATCAAGATTTATACTTACTTATGCTCCTTCAATCCCCTTATGGGGGTGGAAACAGTTGCCCTCCAGCGGACTCTGTTTTGTGCGGCAGCTCTCAGTTCTGACCAGGGTTGGGTTGATTTTTATCAGGTGATTTAAATCATGATTTTAATCATGATTTAAATCACTTGATTTTTTCAAATAAAAATCATGATTAAATCAAAAATTGTGCTTTCTTTTTTAATTGGACCCATAACCCAAATCTTAAGAATCAAAACCTTATATTGTGATTGACAGGAAGAAACTAAGTTAGACACTAAATCAGTCAAGTATTGCGAAGTATGAAACTTTCCCGAGGTATCACTACATTCATAAAGAAGTGTTTGTCCATCTTCCTTTGTTAATGTTGCGCATAATAGGTAACTGGCTCGTTGTGGAAGTTTGACCATCCATCAATAGACATATTCACACATTATCCCGATAGAGAAGAAAAACAGACTGCTTTTTCTATCTCATCGATCTCGTCCAAAAGGGTTGTTGCTATCAGAGAAGGAGGCGCATTTACGGGTCTTAATAAGTGAATGGCTTTTTTCGCTTGTGAATTCTCGATGCATCTTAAGCTTGAATTCTTAGCAAAATTTGCCTTTGCTATTTGTTTGTCAATCTGATGCTTTTCAGCAACAGGCATCACAAAACTGCAGGCTAAGAGGCTGGTTGTCATATTTTCTTTTTTTGAGCCCATTCAATAGTAGTTGGTGTTAGAGTGGAGATGGAACTCGTAGAAGATAATGTCAATGCCACAGCAGAACTTCCAGCGCAGTCGAGAAACACTTGGTTTCATGGTGTGCTTTCAGTCTCTGAACAATCCCTTGAATTTCTTCCTTGCACTTCCTTCATGTCGCTCTATATCCTGATCTATTCCAATTTGTCGTCTTGAGGTTAAACTGCCATACCTGTCATCTTTCCTTCCCGCCATTACGTTTATTACGCTTTTTTAAAATTATTTAAGTTAAATTAAAAACGGTCAACCCTTGGCCGTGTCCGACTTGGGAAAGAGTGTATTCCTACTGTTTAAAAGACTTGACGTTTTACATTTTGCCTGTCATGCATTTGCCCTATATATAATACACAAGGCTAGCCCTTTGTTTAGTGACCAATTGGGCATTATATTAATTGCGCGTTATACCTCTAAGCTACATCTGTAAACCCTGAGTCTCTCGTTTTCATGCACTTGCATGTAAAATCTACCAAAGTATTATTTCTAGCCACTTATGGCATCTGCAAGGCTCAACTACTATTTACTTTCAACCAATGCTACCCTTTAACTAGCCACTAACTTCTCATTATTTCAAGTATCCCCAGTACTTATGTATATAAACGGATGGTGACAAATCGTGTAACGCGAGTGTGGAGCCGCCTTTAGATAGAAGTGCATTCTGAATTCCGAATAGGAGGCTATGAATTGCTCTATATCTTTTAGACCAATATCAAAATAATTTTCAATGGCTTAAAAAAGCACATTATTGAGAGTTATAATTAAAATCAAAAAAATCATGATTTAAATGATTTTTTTGTTAAAATCAATGATTTTTGATTTTTTTAATTAAAATCAAATTTTGCCCAACCCTGGTTCTGACCAAGAACTCCAAGTTGTACGGCTTCTGCTAATAGGGTTCTCCTTCACGTTGTTCTGAGTCTTCCAACTCGACGGGTTCCTAGCGGATTCCAGTCAAGGGCCTGTTTGGCTATATTTTCGATTTCGCATCGCGAGGTGTGGCCAATCCAATTCCATTTCCTTCGCCTGATTTGGTCGTCTATTCTTTCTTCTTTAAGATTTATGCTTCGTCCTAATCGTTATTGTCGTTTTGATACAATTATATACTTTGTTTTAGTCATCATTCATTTAAGTCTTAGAATAAACTTTGCTGAAGATTTGCCATTTTACATTTGGTGTTACGGCTTCCGTCCAATTATGTTGATATCATCTACAAAGGCTAGCATCTGAATATTTCTTATGGAGATGCTATTTGCTTCATGAGGTTCTGTTTTGCTTATTATTGCTTCCAAAGCAATGTTAAAAAGTTTGCTGCAATCGCATCTCCTTGTCGCAGACTTGATTCTTGAGGTTGAATTGCAACCTCGTATTCGCTCTTATATCGTACACTCTTCTGTCGTCATTTTGCATAACTCTATTAACTTTTTCAGGAAACTCAATTTTCTCATGCTGCCCAACATCTTTTTCTACAATGTATAAAACAGGTGTGACCAACAAAATGATCGCGATCGACCGGCCGATCTCAAAGCCAATTTTATGTCTTTATTTATCGGGGCGAATCGATAGATCTTATTTGAATTTTTTAGATACACACTGCGGAGCTGAGAGCTTTATATGCACTATGTACTTTCTAATGGTCATGATATGTTACTGTGCCTTTCAAGCTCCATTTATACTGTTGCTGACGCTTCTCTCTTTCGATTTCGCTATCGTATCGCATTGGAATGGTGATTTCTCTTCCGCTCTTCGTCTGCTTTGATGTTGCATGCTCTGTGATGCTCCCTGTAGGCACTAGTTTCTTGCAACGGTCGCTTTGGTCTCATGTCTGGAAAGTAACTTTTCTTTGTGGTTTAATTATTTGTTTTTACTGCTGAGCTGCTATTCCATCCATAATACTAAATTTTGGTTTTTCTCTCCAACACGTCGAACGGATTTTGTATGGTGGGTCCAAAGATACTCTGACTTTATCGTCTCTTTTGAACACGAACTGGGAGTTTATTTTAATTCATCGATTTTCACTTATTTTTTTTATATTTGGTAAATAGATACATAGGCTTACAGCATTTTCCGTTTTTCCTTTCCAGAAATATAGTGTAAATAATAATAAAGTGTGCGTCGCCAAAAAGTATTTGCTTTTCTATGAGTAACCATACATAGCTACCACCCCAGGTTTAGCTGGAGCAGATATCCGAATAGCGCACTTTTAAGCCTTAAGAAAACTCTTAAGTGTCTGTTTCACGGATGGTAAACAAACAAAACAAATCTCACTCCAACCCAATTACAATTCAAGCCGCGTATATGAGGCGTAATGTCAACTCAACTTAAGTAGGGTTGAGTGGACATAGTTTCAACTCATCCCCCGTTTATGATTTGGTTGAACCCTGTTATAAACAGGGTAATAATCCGAGTACATTAAGCTCACACGTAAGCGTATTTGATCGTTATTTGAACTAGCCTTTCTAATATTTTATATGCATGTTGATTTAAGTTCGCATTTAACATTCAAAACATTCGGTCCTGTGCTGAAAGTCGAGTCGTGTTTCGTGACAAGAAAGAGACGTTTCAGTCGAATTAAGACTTTCAGCACAAGGACCTATAGTGGAAATGCTAAGTTGAGTTTAGACCCCTGTACTGAAAGCCGTGATTCTACTGAAACATCCCTTTCTTCAACTCAAACGACTGGTCGTGTCGTCACGACTCGACTTTCAGCACAGGGGCCATTAAGTAAAGAACGTTTTCGTGTTGAGTTACGTAGGGAGTGTTCAAATTTCATAAAGAAGCTTATTTCAATTGCAAATAATATGAATGAAGAACCAATTGTTACTAATTATTGATTATGAAAATGTAATTAAATCTATTTCACTTCTAAATGAAGTCTTACATTCAAAAAGTTATGGTATATAGGTATATGGTACTTACCGGGGATATATTTTAAATACTTTTCTTACTGTCTATATGTATTATTACCACGGAGTCTTCTTTTCATCTGGAAATGTTTTTCAAATTCAAAACAAGATTAGTTGAATAGATAGGTATCTAGAAGTCATGTTAAATGTTTGCTTATTAGAAATCGTTAAACAGATTATTGATACATTTACCTTTGCTTAAGGAAAACAAGAAGTAAAAAGGACTAAGAATATTCGCTTAAATCGTTGCTTTTAGTTGTAAATAAAACTACTCAATAAACAACAAATATGTGCATAAACACTGTAGTTTTTGTAGTTTAAATAATAAAAATGCGCCTTCAACACTAGAGCACTTGAAGCAGTCTATCTGCGCGCCTATCGAGTCATACCTTTTAAAAAAATGGCTGTGTACAATTCATACCAAAAATGTCTAAATTTTTATAGCATTTGTGGTGAGTTTAATATATTGAAAAATTTAAATTTTTTTCTTATACAAAACGTTTAACCACCCTAGATTATCTATTTTTCCTATAAAAAATAGCAGAGTAAAGTTTTGTTAATTGTGCTTGTAGAAAGAAACTCGAGAGACATTACTATAGTATTTTCGATATTATTATTAGCTCATTTCATTAACTGAAAACCATTGTATTATAACCACTACGATAGTTTACTTATTAGAAATTCCACAAAAATAAAACAATTTAAAAAACTACTTCCCAAACTCAGATTCAAGGTCCTTAATATGGCAAAACCTAAAGCAAATTACCTATAACCCGGGGTGAAATACAAAATAAAAATGGTGAATTTATAATATTGACATTTGATGTCATTAGGTATGTGTCTGTGCTAAGTTACAAGTTGCAGAGCTTGTGATTTGAACAGTTAAAATCCGAGTTAAAATCAATTTTTAGACAAAGTTATCTTTATTAATACATTTAATAGCCATACAGACATTAAAGTAATGTATTATTCTTATATAACTGTGTAAAAATTATATTAAAATAATTTTATTTAAAAAAATTATGACATTTGCACAACAACAAATTTGATGTCACCACCAGTCCCAAAAATCTTCACAACAAATCCAATTTTTTTTGTCATTTACCCCAACTTTGGTTTATTTACCATAATAGTGTTTGATAAATGTAATTATATAAAAAAATAAACAAAATATTATTTTAAAAATTAAAATATAATTCTAGGGAAATTTATTTATAACACATTTTCAATGTTGCCTGTTGTTTAATTTAAGGAAAACAATTCATGACGTCATCAGTAAAATTAAGACTCGTCATACACGAGAATTCCAAGCGAAAAGATTTTTTTAAAATAATTTGTAATAAATCTCATAACCACGCTAAATTATTCATAACAAATATTATGGAATTTATAATTGTCATTATTTAGATGTGGGTAAATGGAGCAAATTTTGATTTATAGGTAACAATATTAACATATGCCATAAAGTTTATTAATGGTCGATAAAAAGATTTAAAATATTAAAAAAATAAAATGATTTGTTGAATTGAGAAAACTTTGATGGAAATATATTTTCCTAGCTTTGTTATGCAGACTTAAATTAGTGTAATTAGTGGGTATTGATCGCATTTATGGTATTAGGATAAGTAAGAGCAGACGGTTTCTCAATAACTTGATGTTACATTATTTTTATTTATGTGAAAGTACACTCCTAGAATACCCTTTTTTAAAGCAAAAACTATAGCGAAATTACCGATACATAAATATTTAAAGCAAACGCGAAATCACTTCAAAATTCAGCAATTAAATACCGTTCTATTCAAACAAAAAACACTTTAATCACTACCATTTTGAGCATTGCATCTTTAGGTAAATTTGCAGCTAGGCTTTTTAAATCTCTATATAGTACGCTACTTGAAATGAGTCAGTTTTAGCTATTAGAGGATCTCCGAACGGTATAATCATTTTGGCGGGAAAAAGCAGTGCTTCAATAAAACACTGTCTTCATCGTACCAGACGTTTTTATACATTGAAGCATAGACATCGCTTCTTCCTTTGTTTTATTCCATGGCACTTTTCCCCTTCAAATATTAAGGTTTTATTTGGAAGGCACATGAAGAACAAAGCAGTCTCATCCGCGTTGTAGATATCATTTAGATCATGCTCTTCTAAAAGACCACAGATTTCCTTTTTGTAAAGCTAGGCCATGATGTTTACATCTTACATGCCATTACTACCTGAAAAGTTCAGTAATCCTTAGATTCTTTCAACAATGTTGGTTATATTATGTTCTTATCCGGTTAAATGCTGTTCTTTCGCTTTTCTTTGCCGACTTACGCTTCTTGTTGGTGCTTATTTTTTTCGAATTGTTAATCTTTTATTAAATGTCACATAATTTTAGTTATGAGGACGGGGTAGGAACATTAGTAAAAAAATTTAGTTCGAAATATCATCATCATAAGGAGCCCCACAGCCTATTGTTGATCTTGGCTTCCTCCAGCATTCGCCTCCATGATTCTCGATCCCTGCCCGACTTTTCCAATGTCTTATATCCAATTGACCCAAGTCATCCTCGACGTCATCTATGTATCTATTCTTAGAACGACTTGAATTCCGTTTTCCTCGCGGTATTTTCCCCAGCACTATCTTTGTTGAGTTTCGTTCCCCATCTCGTTGGACATGATCAATCTATCGTAGTTTGTTTATTTTGATCACTTTCACAACGTTTGGAATCTTACTGATTTCATACAACTCTTGAGTTGTATCTTCTCCTCCAAACGCCATCAACCTGTATTCCTTTGTAAATCGAACGAAGGATTTTCCTTTCGAATCTTCGTACCAATGCTTCGTCTGCGTTTTTCAATGTCCACACTTCCGAACCATATAGTAGGACAGGCCTTATTAGTGTTGTGTATAGTGCCAATATTTCTGGACGTCAGGTGCTTGCGTAAACCAAAGTATCATTTACTAGCCAGTGCCGTTCGTCTTCTGATTTCGGCCGATGTGTCATTTCCTTTTGTTATAATCGTGCCTAGATATACGAATTCATCCACTGCTTCGATATTGTAGGTGTCGATCGTTATATTTTGTCTGCTACTTCTGGTATTTTCTGTGCACATAACTTTGTTTTTGTGATCGTTTATTTCCAATCAGATTTTTTTGCGGGTTGCTCAAGTGCTACAAAGCTCTCCTTCATGCTTTCAAATGATTTTCCAAGAATATCAATATCGTCGGCAAAGGCTAATATTTGCATTGACCTATCAAAGACACCCCCTGATGTGTAAATCGATGCACCTGCCTTAATTCTCTATTTGTTCTGAGGGGTGGCACCATCAATTCTGACTTTACACCTTGCATCTTTCATCGAGATTTTTGTCAGTTCTACAAGGTGTTTGGTATTCCGAGCTGCTCCATAGCATCAAATAACTCATTACGGTTCACACTATCGAAAGTATAGTCGATGAATAACATGTGGATGTTTATGTTAAATTCAACAGCCTTGTCTTGGTTTCTTTGAGTACAAATAGCTGGACTGTTGTGGATCTTCCAGGACCAAAACGGCATTGATACTCTCCTAGTATTCTTTCCACGTATGGTTGTAGTTCGAAATATACAGGTTTTAATACCTGTGTTTTCTTCTTCTTCTATGATCCGTTAGTTGGCGGTCCGAGCGGGACGTCCCCGCAACGGCTACACTGCTGTCGGTGCCGCTGGGTCTCGAACTCCATTCACGATTCGTTTCCATTCTCAACGACTTTTGGCAACGTCTCAGTCCTCCATAAGGGTAAGTGCAACACGCAGCGTAGATGATAGAGTAGAGCACAAGCGCGCATATTCGCTTATAGATCTCTGAATGGGTTTTATATGGACGTGTGCATAACGCAGCTCGTTTTTTTGCATTCAACTCCGTATCAACTCGGAACGGATCGCGCGAAAACCAGCAACACTCGCGTTCGCGGATGTTCACGGCATGAATCTGGAGCTGCTTTGAAGAGTTCGTTGAGGCCATGAACATTTTTTCACCTGAATTAACAACCTGCTATGCTAAGCTGTCGTCCTGCAGTGTGCATCTGTAGGGAATCATGACTTCACCTGCATGCCACGACCACGGATTGTCAGGCGGATTCCTAAAGAATCATCCCTCAGTGAGACAGAGTAATCTGTGGCCTTCGTGGTGTTGTGTTTGTAAGTTTATGGTGGAGAAACTGGTTTTACTTAATTTAACCCGGTTTTCTCGCAATTTTACGCCGTTTCTTGAAAAAAAATACTTGATATTTGCCGACATCACTCCTCTCCTCCACGTGAAATTGGGTGAGTTTCGGCTCGACTTCGACATAAAAAAAACTAATTGTAAACAGACAAAAATTTCAAAGACCGAGTTTACGAGGATCTTTAAATTATAAACTTATTTTATTCATTTTTAATGTAGCAAACCTTGAATGTAAAATAAAATTATTTCTTTTATACTTTCAGGCATAAAACCCCCGTTACAATAGAATAAGGGCAACTGTAATATTTTTAAGGTTAAAGTAGTCGAAAAACACCGGCAAAGAAGTGGCGGTGCTGGTTAAAATGGAAAGCGTCGTGGAAGAAAACGGAAATTCAAGTTTAGATCCATTATCCGACGCGCCAGTAGTCTCTGATGGCAGTATGCCTCAAAATACAACAAATTCAGTTCTTGCCACTCCAACAAATATTGTGCAATTTATACCAACTCAGGTAAATACCAGCGAGTGCATTTAATTTTTATTAATTTTTGTTTAATATTATAATTGCACTAAAAAGAGTTACTACAAAACATTTCTATATAAAGCCTATATGATTAAAAAAAAAGCGCTACATCCAACAGCTTATTGCATATGACATGATGATCTAGCTATTAATCTGTCGTTTCAATATTGCTGTTCGGCTACTAGTTTGCTTTTGATACTCATATAGTAGATAACATTATTAAAAAGTCTACAACGAAAAAAACAAACTAATTCTAGGCTCACTCTGTAATACAGGCGAATCAGTCATCAGTTATTCAAACAGCTGCAAATATTCATCCTGTGACGTTAACGAAAGGAGTCCTTTATGTAAATAAGCCAAATACGGTTATCCATACAACTTCGGGAAGTACACTAGTACAAGTTAGTAGCTCATTTACTTAAAATTTACTTTTTGTACTTTAATTAAAATAATAAACACGATTAATAAATATAATTACATTTTAATTAAAAATTTAGATTAAACCAGAACCAAATACACAACAACATATAATCGATACAAATAGTGAAGAAAGTCTGACTGATGAGGATTCTCCAAAGAGGCGAAGAGAATTTACTAGGCGGCCGTCTTATCATAAAATTCTTAAAGAAATTAGTGGACCTGATATAGCAGGTTTGTATATAGCCAAACAATTTTTATTTATGTTTTTTCTTCCATTGTTTTAAATACTTTTGTAGCAACTACTCTGCAAATAGCTAATATGAATAGTGGTGACAGTGGAAGCCTTCATACGATTGCTACTTCCGGTACAGGAACGACTGGCACACTTTTGGTAGGACAAAACTACCAATTTCATTTTCCTGGTATGATACGTTTTAAGTTTTTTGTTTTGGTATTAGTTATATGTTTTTTTTACACCCACACACTCTCATAAGAGAGTGAAAAGATGAAAGAATCAAAAAAAGAAAGAAGCCAGGAAAATCAAAAGAAAAAAGTTCATTTCGAAGTATAAAGGCTGAAACATGCTCATCAATATTTAATAATTTTATTAGTTACATTCTTGTTTACTTAAGTTTACTATTTCTATTTGACCCCATAATAAGCGCTTTCAGTTAGATATTGAACGAAGTGTAAGCAGCTGTCTAGCTATAGTTTGATTTATTTTTATTTTTTAACTGTAAAATGCAAGAAATTAGGTACTTATATAGATATTACCTACCTCCCAATACGCTTCACAACTGCGCTGATGACGACGATGCTGTGTGGTATTCTTACGGATTCGACAATATCATGTAGTCACATGCTAGACTTACGAGATTGCGGGTTCATATCCCGCTCTTTCAACATGGACACCAGAGTAATTCTTAATTAGGGCCGCAAGAATAGTGTCGAATTCAGCATTCCAAAGAGGAAATACTGTATGATTTCACATAAAACCTGCACCGACTTTCTGTCTTAGTGAACGATACGAATCAAACGATTGGCACGGTCATTAACATCCAAGCATTAACTTGATTCGAGATCTGCCTGTCTGCTTATTCAGATTTCTTAAGAGAAGCAAGTTACAAACCCTGCAGTCGATCTCTTCGAATACATTTCCTTTAAAGCTGGCTTGGCCATGTTCATGTTTCAAAAATGTGGCAAAGATAACTCCTCCGACTATTGCCCAATAGAAATTATTTTTCCATTACTTCTCCTCCAAAACCAGCCAATTAGCAAAACCGAACAAGTCAAAATCCATCAAACCATACGGTTTTAGACCTAATTTTATAACACACAATACGTACGACAGTGCTCTAAAAATATCGAAAATCGAACAGTACTCGCACTCTACTAAAATCTCGCGGTAAAACAATTGCAGTCCATCGACTCGTGGCGATGCCCAATAAAGAACTGAATTTTCACGCTCCGGTTTCTAGTTTCTAACATTAGTTCCTTTCTTTCTGTATGTACCTACTTCTTCACCTACTACATATAACCCTAATATACATTTGGGACGTGTTCCTGGAATTAGTAATTACTTATTCTTTATTATCCTACTTTGGTTCTGTCGGTTTCATCTGTGAAGTCCTTTTGTCTTTATGGTGTCTGTCGCTTATTTGCCGCGGCCCTCAATAACCTATCGTTTACCGCCGCGAAAAGACGGTTGTTTTAATACCGGTACCAGTGAACTCAAGATGGGCTTGATTTTATTCATTAAAATTTTATATGTCGCTTTGGTGACATGGTCCTGCTCGATCTAGGTATATCCCAAGGCTTTTGAGTCTTTTTTGAACTACGAGCGGACATCGAACAGACAAAGCTTAACTGTAATCGTTAATTCTCTTTTGAAGCTCGGTGGAGTATCGGCTCGACACACAGGCTGACACCAACAAACGAACAAATGAACGAAAAATATCAAATTTTCATCTCTTATTCTTGCTTTTTGATATTTTGAAGTTTGAAGGTCTGTGGTGGTTAGGGTGGGGACCGTGAGGGCAGAGAGAGGGGAGACTTTTGATCTACATGAGGGTAAGATGGTCAGAGCTTAAAGTGTCATTGGTTGCCTACGTCGAAATTCTGTAATCAGAAAAATCCATAGGATGGGTCGTGGTGGGGGACGTGAAGGGGAGGAGTTGGATGGTCAGTGGTTGAAGGATCAAAGGGGTGGTTGTACTACAAGAATTAATTGTTTTACATTCAGAAATCAGTTATATCCTCAGGGGGTAGAGTTTGGGAGTTGATGGGGCTTTGCGCCCATTGAGACTTTTGATATACATCAACTATAAACCTGCAAAATTTCAAGAAAACTGGCCGAAAGTTTCCTTAGAAAAAGTGCGGGGTCCTTTCAAAGTCGTGAAGGAAAAAAGAAGAACTTGAATGTTTTTGATATCACCTTATCCAAAATACATATTCTAAAGTTTCATTTCCTGGAAGAGCTGCCTCAGTTCTGGCTCCGTTTCTAAACTGAGACATTTTATTAATACATGTTAAAAAACCCAATTCTAGTCTTATCATAACTAGTTTTCTCTCATTGAAAAATGAATTACGCTCATTTGATGATAAAAGATCGAAAGATGACGGTTTTCCTTTGATGAATGTTTGAAATCTGTTCAGTAGATCCCGAGTAATCTTAATGACAATCTGGGTATCGGAATTGAAAATCCCGGACGTTTCTCAACCTCGCATTAGGCTAGTGACATATGATTAAGTTTTTCCCGTACAGTCGACCGTCGCCGATTTTTCACTTCGCCGTGATTACATGACATACGAGGTTTTTCCGAACAGTGTTGCAAGTCAGTGATATGGTTTCATTAGTTTTGAAAGTGTAAAACTAATGGCAAATTTAAGTGATTTTGAAATTATAATTATGTTGCTTTTAATGGAAGACTTGGCCTTTTTTCTACTTCCAAAATCAACCATTCTGCATACCAAAGAAACAACTTTAATTATTAATTCTTTGAGCCCCACTCCACGACTACTACACCAATGCATACAATACGTTGTTGCAAAACTAAATTATGACTTAAAATGGTTTTCACGTTTGAAAAGATAATGTAGTTTGTCTCGTCAAGCCTTGAGTACAAACGCGGTGTCAATTTTTCTTCCCAAAAATTGCGAATTTCAGTTTTGTTTATAATGTTTAAAAAAATAGTACTTTTTATATAAATAATGATACTAAAAGAGAAGAAGCAATGCCAGACCTTTAAAAGCAATTATAATTACTCTTCGTCTGATAGCTTATAAAACTACCAAACCCTAATATCTATTATTCCATTCAAATGATTAAATCCAATTGATTATTTCATTTTCCTTTATTAAATTTAGATAATGCTGTTGTTGCGGAAGACCAATCACGAAAGCGTGAAATCCGATTGCAAAAGAATCGGGAAGCAGCGCGAGAATGCCGGCGTAAAAAGAAAGAATATATTAAGTGCCTGGAAAATCGGGTAGCAGTTTTAGAAAACCAAAATAAAGCACTTATCGAAGAATTAAAAGCATTGAAGGACTTATATTGTCAGGCTAAACAGCAAGAATGAGACAGGGCCAAAAAACCGACCTGAGCCAACAATGAATAATTTAAAGAAATATTTTGTATAATAAAAAAAACAAACACAACAAGAGAAGTTGGAGAACAAGAATATAAAAAAAAATTGTAATTTTTATGGAAATGGATCTGATTGATGATGATAATGATGTTGATGTACACACACAAGAAGGATACGCATTCATGTAATGATTTGCATTTCTCTATTTGTGAATAGAAAAGGAATCATTTAAAAAAAATTAAAATATTTAAAAAATGGTGAAAAAAAATATATTTTTTGTATTTAAAAAAAAAAAACAAAAATAAAATTTGGGGGAAAGTTTTTGACGAACGAAACAAAACAAACAATTTAGTTTGGAGAAAAGAATCTTATTTGTCAACAAACAAAAAAGAAATAATTGTTATAGTACATATATTTTCTGTTATTCCTTTTTTTTGGTTTATGTGTATTTTTTATCAATAATACACAAATTAGAATTTGTAAATGTATAATAATAAAAAAAATTGTTTTGTTTTATAAACATTTTAAAAATGATGAAAAAAAAGAAAGAAGAAAGCATGCTATTTGTGTATATCTTTTAGTATAAAGATAAATGGCCTACAAATGAGCACGTTTTTTTTTATTTATATTATATAAAAATTGTTCGGTTTTTAATTTTTATAAAAGATACAATTTATATATATTTATATAGATATATATTTACCCTACCGTGCAAAAGTATAAAGGACATCATCGAAAAAATCGATTTTTTAATTTTGTCATTGTTGTTTATTGTGTTCAACAGCATTTTATTATTAGATCTTGTATATAAACTAGAAAATGTTATGATTTATGTTAATTAAATGCAAATTTTGTATAAAAATATTTAAAAATACCGAAAATGTAACGACAAGTCAAATCAGGTTTTTTTTCATCAATGTGTCCACCTCTCGTGCTTTGATGATTGCAGCGTAAATTTTTGGAAGCCTTTCGACACCAATTTTTGAAGTGTTTCAGTTGCAAGATTGTTCCAAGCCACTTTTAGACTGTGGAACAGCGCTGGTTTTCGCTGGTCACGTGCATGTTTTTCACCTGCCGGTCGAGCTTATCCCATAATAATTCAATCGGGTTCACGTCAGGTGATTGCGGCGGCCAATCCATGATTTTGAATATACGGGAGGTGTGCTTTGGATCATTATCATTGTTGAAAGATAAATCTATTGCCGATCAAGCCAACGCCAGATGGAATAGCACTTCGTTGAAGAATATTTTGATAGTGTTCCTTCCGCATTATTTCTTTTGATTTTGACCAGTTTTCCAACACCATCGTAGCTGAAAAACCCCCAGACCTTAGCGGAGCCATCGCCATGTTTAACTGTTGGCGCAATACATTGGGGATTATACCGCTCATCTTTATTTCGACGAACATACTGGCGCCGCCTGAATTCAAAAATCTCGAACTTTGTTTTTTTTTGGTCCATAACACACAGATTTCCCCTGATCTACTAAACAATCTTTGTATTTTCTAGCAAATAATAATCTTTTCCGCTTGTTTTATGGTCGTAGAAGTGGTTTTTTTACCAAAATATCACTTCTCTCGTAAACGACGTTTAACACTATCCAACGAAATTGGGCTCGTCAGGGTTTCGTTGATTTCGGCACGAATGTCTGGTGCTGTTTTGAACCGATTTTGCTTGCTAAATCAATAAAATGTGTCGACCATCAGCTGGATTTGTTTTTCTAAGTCGGCCAGAGCGAGTTTTCGTTTAATATTTGAGTTGGTTTCGGCGAACCGCTTCAACGCAGTTTCAAAGCCACACACTTTGAAACACCAACAACATTTGCAATTTCATGAAATGTTTTGCCCATCCATCCATCCAATGGCGCTACGGCCCAAATTGAGCCTTGGCCTCCTCTAGGGCATTTCTCCAAGTTTGACGGTCCCTTGCAGCATGTCTCCAGTTCCGGATGTTGAGCATTGACTCTGCGTCAGCCGTCATAGAGTCTATCTATCTCCTCCTGGGTCTACCTACTGGCCTACTTCCCGAAATTTCTGAGGCTATAAGCCGTTTTGGGATACGATTGTCCTCCATCCTGATAACGTGGCCGGCTAGTCTCAGTCTGTTAATTTTTATTAAAGTTGAGAGTTGCGGGTCGTCAAAAATTTCATACAATTCGTTGTTGTATCTTCTTCGCCATATTCCATCCTCTCTGGTTGCGCCTATTATGCATCTGAGAATTTTCCTCTCAAATCTGTTGACTCGTTCCTGTATGTCCTGGGTCATAGTCAAAGTCTCGCTGTCATAGCACAGTACTGGTCGTATTACTGTTTTGTAGAGAGAGAGAGTTTCGTTTTCCTGTGTACAAATCTTGAGTGCAGGCTTTGTTTTTGGGCATAAAAGGCTCAATAACTACTCCATCATTTTAACTAATAATAATTCGCTAGTTTAATGCAAATTTATGTGAATCATAACAAAATAGTCTATTTTCTCGTTTTTTATACAAGATATAATCATAAAATCCTGTTGAACACAATAAAAAACAATAAGAAACTAAAAAAATCAACTATTTCAACTATGTCCTTCGTGCTTTTGCACGGTAGTGTATATATCCCATAGCTCACAATTTTCTCAATTTTATTACATTATAATTTTTATTTTTCTTTTCCTGATTATGCTTATGAAAATTTTATTTTAAGTTCAAGTATTACGTTAAAAAAAATCAATTCTTTTTAACTATGTGGTGTACTTATAAAGTTTATTTTAAATAATATAAAAAATACTATTGTTATAATATAAAAAAAATATAAAGCTAAAATTTGTTAGATTTTTTTTTGTTTTCTGGAGATCACATGATTTTTTATACAAGATTTGTTGTTATTTTGCAAGAAAGAATATCTTAAACGAAAACGTAATAGTAAACAGGCTAGACTAGTCTTTTTTGTAATTTTTTTCTACTAAACAAGAGTGTTTTCGAAAACGCATCACTGCGGTATTACTGAAAAATTCAGCAATTGGAAGTCTGTGGCTGAATATTGCAGTAATACCGCAGTGATGCGTTTTCGGAAACACCCTAACTTCGGCCCCTGTGCTGAAAGTCGAGTCGCCACGACACGACAATTCGTTTGAGTTGAAGAAAGTGACTTTCAGGTCGAATCAAGACTTTTAGTACAGGGGCCTAAACTCAACTTAGAATTTAGACTGTACACCCCTGTGCTGAAAGTCGTAATTCGACTGAAACGTCACTTTCTTCAACTAAAACGACTTGTCACGAATCACGACTCGACTTTCATCACAGAGGCCTTCTTCTTGCTAAGTTCAATCTAGTTTTGTTGTTTTTATTTTATTTTATTCTGGTGATTGAGTAAATAGAAATTTTTGTTTTTGTATACACACACACCAAGGCATGAGCATTTTCAAGTTTGTTAAGCTGTGAGTTTCTTAATTTTACCCTTTTTTTGTGTAAATTTAATATTAACTAAATTAACTATAGCAAAACCCAATCTTAAACTCGATTTTTATTATTTCATTTCTTTTATTCTTTGTTGTTCCTTTTTTTTCTAATTTCAAAATCATAGTTAAATTTTTACTTGAAAAAAATCTAAAATAAAAAAAATAAACTTTTTAATATTGGAGAGAAAAATTAAAAAAAAAAAACAATTTGTGTCATAAAAGAAAAGGCAGATTTAGAAAAAATCAAATTTAAGAGATTTTTCTAACTGCTTTCAAATTTTGATAAATAAAAAAATAAAAAATAAAAATATAGGAAAAAAACTCATTTAAAAAAGCACAATGAGTTTTTTTATTAATGTAAATAGAATAATATAAATAATATATATATAAATAAAATGCAAATAAAAAAAGAAAAAAAACGCAAAAAATAGATAAATTAATTCAAAATGAAAAATATAAAAAATATTATATAAAAAAAAACAAATATTTTCTATATATATTGATAAAAAACAAAACAAAAAAAAAACTAAGTATAAATCAAGATTATATATATATAAAAAAGAAAGAAAGAAGAGAAATTTACAAAAACAATAGAAAATTGTAAGTAGTTGTATTTAAAAATTTTTTTTGTAAAAGCTTATCAAATTACCTATATATCTACTTTATGTGGAATAATATACACTATAAAGAAAAAAAAAGTTGTATAAGTTGAAGCTCGAAAGCGAAAAAAAAACGAAAAATAAAATGTTGCATAATTTTAAGTTTGTAAAAAAAAAAAATAGTTTTGTGTTTTATTTTTATTTATTTATTGTTTTTTTTTATGATTTTTTTTTTTAAATGTTATTTGATCACACTCACATTCGAAAAACAAATCAAAATATGTTGTTGATTAATCTTGATATATAAAAATTATTTTTAAGGGCAAATGAAATATATAGAAAAAAGCAGAATCTGCAAGAAAAGACATTTTGAAAAGTACTAAGCTTTGATTCGCACAAGATTTTACAAAAGTGGTGAACTCCCATTACAGAAAAATTTTCGAACGTTTCGATTGTACTTTCTTTCAAAAAATTTACTATGGACTTGGTATGGCAATTTAATTACGGTTTTGGAGTGTGAAATGAATTTTATGTTTTATATTATTGTCCAGTTTTGATCTTATGCCATCTCTCTGGCAAGATTTCGTGCTTATAGAACTGTTGCCCATTACTAACCACAAACTGAATCAAATTCGATTTAAACATTTTTTTGCATACTTGCAAATAAAGAGTCATCTAAACGGCACATACACGCGCGATCCATTAGGGGCCCACACACAAGTGAATCCATTAGTCCAAAGGTACCCGAGCCCAGCCAAAAGCTCATACTATAGTTTGTGGGGAAACTTGGATAGACTTGTGGTCTTGAGCAGCCGTTGGATTTTCAATCGTTTCGCAATCTATGAGCGGCCATGTCTTCTTCTTAAATGGCCCTCTTCTTTTCTTCTTTGATCCGTTAGCTGGCGGTCCGAGCGGGACGTCCCCGCAACGGATACGCTGCTGTCGGTGCCGCTGGGTCCCGAACTCCATTCACGATTCGCTTCCATTCTTCTCGGTTTTTGGCGGTGTCTCGAGCCTCGGTAACTGATAATCGTTGATTCTTTAAGTCACCCTCGATATTCTTCAACCAGGTTTTCTTCGGTGCCGATCGCTGTATTCTCCAGTCTGCAGGACGGTCTCGCCAGAGAAGTTTACGTGGCAAGCGGTTATCATCCATTCGGCAAACATGTCCAAACCACCGTAGTCGACGTTTTTGCATTTCTTCTTCGATCAGTGTTTGCTGATCGCATCTTTGTCTGACAACCTCGTTTCGAAGGCGATCACGGAGTGAGACACGGAGGATCTGCCTCAAACATCGCATTTGGAAGACCTACAGGCCCTACAGTCTATTAGTGCAAGTCTCCTCTTCCAGTCGTCTCAAAGTGTTGCTAACTCTCACAAATTTGTTTTACGAAGTTTCTGTATATATTCTAGCATGTCATCCATCCACCTATTTCTTGGTCATTCTACTCTTCTCCTTCCTGATGGTCTACCATTAAAAATCTTGGTTAGCATTCTATCTTCTGAAGTTCGTACAACGTGTCCGAGTCATCGCAGTCTGTTCAATCTTATGTATGTGGCTATACATATTTATTTTGCCATACATTTCTTGAAGTCTTCGTTTTTTCTAATATAGAACTGGGCGGATTAATGTTTTATATAGTCTGACTTTGTATTGTCTTGGAATTTAACGGAGAAAAGCAAAAATAAACACACAAACGTGTAACCCAACTGGAATTCCCCCCTAATTTTGGAGTCAACAAATCTATTGAAACTGATAATGTTCCACTTATAGTACTAAAGAAAAAATCCCAAATATTTCTGCAAATTCTTTGTCCAATTAAAGTTCTTCGTAGTTTATCTAGACTAGTGGAAACTTGCACATGTTCAAACCCATACCAAAATAAAGCTAACTCAACAATTCCTGCAATTATTTCAAAAATCACGGAGGAAATGGTTAACATAAAAGCTTGCGGAAGATCTAAAAATCAAACTAATCGTAACAGACAAATATATTATGGCTTGGTGTGCTTGGTCTGATTGATACGACTTATAATTGAGTATGGCATTCGGGTTTTTTAAGTAAAATCCAAGCTATTTGGTATTGGACTTAGCTCTAGCGAGAAATCAATCCGATCCGCTTGTTCGATCATCGAAGTTAGCTTTTTGTTGGCCTTGGCAGATATTTCATTCTTCTCCATCCTATCATTCCATATAATTATGCACGCCCATGCCCAAGTAAAAAATAAAAAAATGAACTTATAGCGAGCGAACATTGGCCGTTTGGCTCTTTAAGGGGGATATGATGGCCGTAGAATTTTTAACCATTTTTAATGGGAGCATATACGGCCTCACGACGGCCAAGTTTGACCAAAAGATTTAAATTGCCAAGAACTAAGCTGTACACGCGGGCATTCTAGGGGCAAATTTGGGCCAAAACACCAAATGTATTGTGGAATTTGTTTTATGGGAAATTGAACATTTTCGTTATGTATAATGAATGGTGCTTTCGATTTATCTATCCTATAAGGGCACAAGAGCTCGCCAGTCGGCTGTTTGTTGTACTTGAAGTGTGTGGGCCGTGTTGATTTATATTTTGGTGGGTGGGTGTCTGACTTGAATATAGAGGGAATAAGGAGATTACGATTGTCCGTTTGTGTAAGCGTCTGATGAACTCAATTGGATTAGAATGTGTAGGACAAAGAATTTATTTTAAACGCACTATATACAAACGTATACCCGTCGGTGTGTGTGTGCTGTGTACGGATGTACTGCCCTGCAACGAGCCTTCTGATGCCCTGGTCGAGTACTATGTTTCAATCACGTTAGGTGTTCGCCCGTTGTAAGACCATTATTTGTTTTTACTCGGGTGATTACATAGTTGTTTCCTTTAGTAGAAAGCCCAAAAAAACAACAAAATAAGTACAAGAGGCTTAAATTTTATCGCAAATTGCTCGAGTAGAATTTAATCAGTTTTGTAATCCAGCCCCAGTATCGACTCCACCACATTTACGATCAACAGTTCTCCGAAGGAGTTTCTTCACAAATATGACTAAGAAATAATTTTTACTGAATTTCCAAGTCTCGGATCAATATCTGAGAACTGGTAAAGACCATCGCCTTATTCAGCAGCAATTAAGAACGTTAAATGCTTGGAATTGAAGAGCTTGGACAGTTATGATTGGCACTGTGGACTTTTCGTAATCGTCCCCATACTGCTCTTAGTTGGTATTATTAACCAAGGTAAGTTAGGAGTGTACTGTGTACTTTAAATCCATATAATTTTTTCTTGATTGTGGGTCCAATGTTATATCGTCTCGCAAACAGGAGGATTACCATCAATTTAATAAAAGCACAGTTTCAATTTCCATTTTGCCTGTTAAATCTGTATGAAAATGACCTGCTGAACCCTTGGTTTTTTGACAACGATTGTAAAAAGCCAAAGCGAATGAAGAATTCTTTTAAAAACTAAACAAAATATTATTTATTCAATTAAAATATAACTGAAACATTTAGGGTTCTTCTGAACAATGAAAAGCGACAATGGGCTTTATAAAATTATTAATTCAAAATCTTTATATTTGAATAGAAGTACTTAAACCAATTTTTATAAAATTTTGAACAGCGAATCGAACTTGAGTGAAATTTATGCTTCGAAGAAACGATTTAATTTTATTACGAACAAACTAAAAAAATGGCATGTTATGGTTTTTATGGAGGAACAATATAACAATATTTATAATTATTGTGTCCTTGTTAATTGGGTCAATTTGTGAACACAGGGTTTCTAGTGCTTATAAAACACACATAAATAATACTAAAAATGTTAAAGCAAAACTATTAAAGTTAATAGATCCCAAAAAGTCTTTCCTTTTTGTTGAATTGCTCAGTTTTATTGTCTAAAAGAGAAATAATCTAATCTAATACATATAAATCTTGTATTTGATGTAAATTGTTTTGTAATCAAAGAAATCTGCATGCATTAATGTGAAATGTATAGTAATGCTGTATAAATGACCTTTATATCTAAGGTATTCGATAAAAGAGCAAATAAGTCCACCTTATACAATAGATTTTATTGAATATAACATAATAATCTTAGGGGCTTCAGCAACACAAAATATATTTACCAGCATAATATTTACGAGTAGTCTTTTATCAGATACCTTCTATAAATATTGGTCTATTCCCAAATAATAAGTACAAACAATACCATAAAATACACATAATGTTCTCTTAGTTTTGCTTTATAAAAAAAAACAATTATATGTACTTATATGTGTATAATTCATCCATTATTAAAACATGTCTACTTGCAAGCCTTTGATAAACTTTATATTTACATGCAAATGTTTTATCAACTTATAATCTTATTTGAAAGAAAATAAATAAAGAAAAAAAACTTTGAACAAAATTAAAATTTTTAACAACGACCAATATTTGTACAATTTTTATCATTGGTAAAATCTGTACAGAAAATATCAATTTGAAAAAAGAAAAAACAAATATATATGTTTAAAAAAATAAAATTAAAAACAAAAACAAATATGTTTAAAAATACATAATTAAATATACCTATAAACATTCATGTATGATTTTTGTATGTTAAAAAAATGATATAAATGAACAAAGTAAATTCGAAACACTTAAAAAAAGATAACCCTGATCAAGAAATACAAAAAAATAAATAAAATATTTAATATTAATAAGAATTAACAATTAAAAACATTGAAAGGAGTCGTCCATTAATTACGTGAGATGATTTTTGCGATTTTTCGAGCGAGAATTTACACCGTATCCACTCAGAGCGAAAAACAAGGAGCGAACTAGGCGAGAAAAACCATCCACACTCGCGTACGGGTGCGACATGAAAACCATCCACACTCACGTTCACGGGTGTTCGCGTTTGTTCACGGCGTGAGTCTGGAGCTCGCTTAACGGCTGAGTCAACTCTTAACGTCCTAGTGTAACTTTAAGGGGTCCATTACACGTTCATGCCAGCGTCAATCAATTCCATCAGTCGTGATTGGTGAGAATCAAAATATTCAGATAATTTCATCAATCATCACCTTAGACGGTAGATTTTCCGTCAGTCATAGCAGTAACTGTAGTAAACTGACAGAAAAAGCTATTGTTTAACCCTTAACCACCTAACGTGTATTCTAGTAACACATCCACCTAACGTCGGTCATGGTGACCGCTTGCGTATAAGTACTATTAAGAAGGTAAAAAGTTCATAAATTGCTACAAATTGAAACAACATCATGTTCTTCAGTTGTTTTTATTTCAAATTGCAGAGTGTGCAGAGCGCAAACTGGAGAGGGAGGGGAAAAAGTACACAGAGTCAAAGGCGTGTGGCCCGCGTAATGACGGAAATATTTGAAAAAATATATCGCATGGAGTCACTGTGACCGACGCTAGGTGGTTAAGGGTTAATGGAGGATCTGCGATGGAATGATCACATATTCCAAATCGCCCCAAAAGCCTCCCAATGCCTTAGATTTCTTAATAGATACAAGTTCCTCCTCCAGCTAGCCGCTGTGGCTACAATCTACAAATATTACATTTGGCCCCGCCTTCAATACAATTCGTATTGGCTTTGACAAGGTGCAAAATCGTGTCATCAAACTCATTCGTTTAAGCCAACGTAGGAATTCAGAACCTCCTGCCTACACGGCAATATTTTTCCCGCAACGCAAGAGTAGCCCGCTTGGCCCGCCCCATATCCTACAGCCTCGTCCCTTTTGGAGACAATATGGTCTAGAAGTTCGTTAATGAATTGAATAACTCGAACTGGGGAATAATCTCCTACAGTCAGTATTTCCCAACTCGTACAACATCTTAAAACTCAAACGGAAGGTCCATCGACATTTCCTTGAGCACCCCCCAGAGAATTCCCCATATATTTAATTTCTCCGCGCCGCCTGCCTATTTTGTCCGCAAATATGGTGGTCCGTGTATTTTAACGTTTCTCCAATCACTAATCTGTTTGTGACTTTAAAGTTTTCGTTGAGGCCATGAACATTTTTGCACTTGAACTAACGCTATGCTAAACTGTCGCCTTCGCCTGTCTGTCTGGCGTCACCTCCATGCCACGGCCTGTAAGGCGGATACCTGAAGTCCTCATCCCTCAGTCAGACTGAGTATAGTGTGGATTTCATCGGGCCGTGCCTGCCGACCTGGCCTGCCGGCAGCCTGGAAGTGAATGGGGGTCGTTAGTGGAGAAACCTGCTCGACCCCCTCTGTCTCCTAAGCACCTCACGTAATTTATGGACGACCCCAAATAGAGGAGCTTTTAAAGCAACAAATATATTATTTAATAATCAGATTATGTAAATAAAAAATTTTGAACCTGATATGTAAATATTTGAAGAAAAAAAATGCAAAAACATTTCATTGTACAGAAATAAAACTTTTATGCTGACAATGAATGCAATCCAATTATATTGTCAAACCATTAATATATTATTTTGGTCTTGATCGTAAAACAAAAATTAAATACAAAACAAAAAACAAAAAATATTTGAAATATTTATTAAAAAGCCCTTAAAGTAATTTTATGCCAAAATAAAAATGAAAAAAATAAAAACTTTGTATAAACAAAAAAAAATATTTGAAACAAAAAACAAACAAAAAAAGCATAAATGTAGAAATTTCAAATTTGGTAAAAATTAAATTGAAAAATTTAAAAATATTAAAAAAAAAAACAAAAAACAAGAATTATTGTTAAAAGTGCCTTGAATTTTGAGTAAGAAAAAAATAAATGGGATAAAAAACATTTTATTCGTCATGTTGAACGAAGGAAAATTTGTGAAGCTAAGAATTGCTTAAATTATTGTAATTTACAACAAAAAAAGAAAAACAAGTATAATAATACTGAAAACAAAATGAATATTTCTGAAAATAAAAAAGTAAAAAACAAACAAAAAAAATTTGAAATTTGTCCACTTGTCTTGTATATATTAAATTAAAATGGAATAAATAATTATAATAAGTGAGATTGAAAAATAAATTTCTTATTATTGTAGTCTATTGTTATTCCTTTTAGTTATTTTGTAGTATTGTTTGATAATTAAGGGATTGTATTTTAATGGAGTATGGCATCAGTAAATACTAATATATAAGAAACCATATTATTAACTCTAGCTACGTCAGTAAATTCCAGGATTAATGATTCAAGGAACTACATTATAAAATTCGCAACGTGAAATTTCAGTTCATTACATAGACCTGGGCCCCTGTGCTGAAATTCGAGTCGTGGTGACTAATCGCTAAAGTGAAGAAAGTGACGTTTCAGTCGAGTTACGTCGTACATGTGCCAGAGAGTGGAAGTGCTAAGACTTGGCGAGGATATTAAAAACTCACAGCATTAAAAGGCGAGAATTTGCTGGGAAACTAATAATGAACGTTATACTAGCAAAGAGTTTCTGACGAAAGTAATATTGAAGAGCTGTGGGGTACTACAAAGGCGCTATAATAATAAATCCACTAGCCATGGTAATACTAATACCCCCCCCCCCCTGCCTCATCTTGAAATTATGCCTTACCTTTGGCTAAACATGTGCGCTATGCTAACTTTACGTCCTTTCAACACGTTTCCCGAGTTTATCAAAATTCTTGGAAACTGGCTCATGCTTATAGACAACAAGCAGGATGGCTTTCGGCCGAAAAATTCGACTAGTGACCTTCTTCTTCGCCCAAAGGAGCACCTTGGGCCGTATTTGGTTTCTCGAGTCGACATTGTCGTCTGTCGATAAATAAAAATTGGCATTTGGCGACACGATATCGTCTCTTTACGTGTCGATAAAGACGATTATTAAATAGCTCAATTTATGCATGCAATAAACTTTTAACAATTTCTATTTTAATTAAATATACGTGATTTGCTGCCTTGGAGTAACCCCACCCAATTTGATGGGTTTGTATGGCTGCGCTTAGCTGTCGATTTGGTCGTGAAACCAAATATGAAACTTAAAGAAAATCGAGAAGCTTTTTTTGTCGAGTCGATCCATCGACTCGAGAAACCAAATACTGCACCTTAACCAAAGTATACATCGCTTTCGTGAGGCTTTTGATATAGCATGGCACCCTGGTCTGTTCATTAAGCTCCAAGCTACTGGCATTGACTCTGGATTGAGAACTCTCAGCCGTTCAATCACGGAAGAAATGGATGGGGTCGAATCCATATCCCACATCATATCTGCAGGTTTTTCCCAGGGCTTAATTCTATTATCAGCTCTTTTCTTCGGGTTTATAAGTGACCTGTTCTCAATACCTTCCAAATCCCTTCATACCTTTTTTGAAGACGGTGGTCCGCGTTACGTTTATAGCTTTCATAATGGGCCAGGGTCATGGTTGGCGCTTGAGGTGACAAATGGCGCGGCGGCGACTGAAAAACGGAATCATTTGTCGGAAAAAGTACCACCGTTGGCCTCAAACGCTACCTATGATACCCTTGAGTTCGTTTTTTCCGTCAGTTTTTTCGAGGGTTATGATTACGGGCGCTTTCAGTAATGCAGGATGCGTGCGCAATTGACTTATTCAGTCATTGAAAGCTTCACACTTTCAATTGCTGAATAAGTCATTTGCGCACGCATCCTGCATTACTGAAAGCGCCCTACGTTTTCCAGTCGTTGGGCTATTTATCACCTCAAGCCCCAATCATGATCAGGCCTAATGTAAGAAAAATACGTGTGTTCGCGTAATGAAGCGACGTGGTCTTTTTTTGTCTATATCTTTTCTTAGGGTGACCTGTACTAAGTTTCCACAGGACTAACCAGAATTGAGCCCAAGTTATACGTCATAGAAGCAGACACAGTTAAGAGTTTTCGTTAAAGTTTTCAACTCGGCTAAACTCAACGAAAATAGGTAGGTACTGAGTTCACGCATACAACTAAAAACGGCATACTGGTAAAGATACAAAAGTGCAAATGTCGCGCCTCATTTGGACGTCAGAAGAGACTTTATATTTAATAAATACTTTTAAAGAAAAATCTATAATAAAAGTAAGACTGAAAACTCAGAAATGGAAACGCATAGAGTAAAGTCGTTGAGTTGAAGTGTAATTTCAACTTAACTACAACTCAACTCGACTCCCATGGAAACTCGGTAAACTTGATATATTGCTGGACGTCAGGTACCCATATAGTTAGGTAAAGTGCAAACTTATCTTTGACGATGCCAGTTGCTTCACTATCGACCTTTCAGCCACAGTAGGAATCATGATAGCCTTGAATAAACTTCATTGCTACTGTTCTCTTCTTCTTCTTTAACGGCTCTGCAACCGGGATCCGGTTCTGGCCTTTCGCAACTATTTTTTCCACCGGTCCCGATGCTGAGCCGATGTCATCCACTTGGACATCCCTAAGCTCTGATGGTCCTGGTCTATGCTATCCTTGCAGCGGAGGTTGGGCCTCCGTCGCGTCGCTGTCTTACTGCTATTAAAGCGACTGTTAAAAAGAAATAAACACCAGATAAGCCCTCTTGGATCATTCCCTCTGCTTCCAGCTTCCCGTTTCACGCACGAAGAAACTCGTTCATAAATAGAACAACTCGATCGAGGAACCATCAGTATTTCCGAACTCTTACAACACCCAGGAGTTCAAATACAGTGTTCATCACCATTTCCTTCAACTTCGTCTCTGCCCAAACCTTACTACATGGTGCTATATGTCCATAACATAACCACCTACATACATGACGGACTGGTAGTACAAAAGGGCTATTCCTTAACAGGTCTGCCATAAAAAACTTGCACCCATACCTTTTTGTTCACAAAAAAGCAGGAAAATTTGTACTTACCGTCGAACTCACACGAGATTTTGGCTACTGTGAGTTCATGTTGCTCCTTCCAAATGAAAAAAAAACAACTTTCACTTGTAATTTTCTATTCCTTTTTTTCTTAAACAAATTTCTTCGACACAATTTCTCCATCTTTTCAGTTTAAAAGGCAAAAGCGCGGGAATTACGTGACAACTAAAACGCGCATATACGACTTGCAACTTTCTAAATCCCATTCAATTGGGTTTAGCTCAATTCTCTCGCATAAACAGTTCAAAACTGTAGTAATCCTAAAACCTTAGTTTAAAGGTCATAAATGTTATTAAATGAAGCATTTTTTTTAAATATCTGTTAAAAATGTTCTTATATTGTACTAATTGGTCGTTTTTGGTTATAAACTTCCTACAAATGAAAAAAATCGATTTTCTATCTACACCAAAGTACACTGATTCAGTTACGTAAATATATTCCATTCGACAAACTTTTATTTTTAAATTTACAGCAATATTTCGTTTTAGGTAAAAATACATCAAATATTATTAAAGAGAAGAAGTTTAATTCCTTAACTATATTTTGTAACGATCAAACTATTTTAATCAAAATCAAAAGAACTCACCCCCATTGAATTAGTTAAATCGTAGCCAACTTCATTTGTTTAAAGCAAGTTTGTCAATCGCTTCCCAGTGTAGCTGTGAAAATGTCAGTGTTTTTGCAAAAATGCGAATTTTTATTGTCTATAAGAATCGAGTTCTTCTAAAGAAATTCACTCACCATCTGTGTTAAAAGTAATATTTTTAATATGTGAGAATAAATTGAAACAACTTATAAAAATGACAGAAAAGCTGCCGATTTTGCATATTGTGGTTGTTGGCTTTCATCACAAGAAAGGATGTCAGGTTTGTGTAATTTACCCTTAATTTACGGTTATTTTATTCAAGAAATTCATAAATTTTTAATATTTACCTCCTAAATAAAAAAGGTGGAATTTTCCCACCCTGCATTAGTGCCAGGCACCGAAGGTAAAAACGAATGCCCTTCAGGCTGGAAATATTTGCCAACCTTAGCCTTGCCGGATGGATCACACAATTTCACAGATGATTCAATATTTTTTAATCTGCCCAGTCTTCTAGATCCCGCCGACAGTGTGTATGGAGTGTCGTGCTATCGACAAATCCCTGTGGAAGTATGTTGATACTATATTTTGCGTTTTTTCCATGTTTGTAAACGTTTTGTTTTGTTTTTTTGTTATAGAAATTAAAAATCCGCACTGCTGATGTAACACGTAGTACTGTACAAAAATCAGTTTGTATTCTTGCTCGACTTCCGCTTTATGGATATATTGAAGTGAAATTATCGCTTATTGCTGACGCATTCTTTGAGCAGGGCGATTTCTCTGGGACTGATATTCTTATCAAGGCTTTCGATCAACTAAATGCTTGCTTGTCGGACGATATTAGACCGCTGCGGCACATAGATGTTGGCCTTTCGATAAGGGAAATTATTCTTAAATGGCGACATAAAATATTATTACTATTTAAGCTGTTCTTGCTGCAAAGGCGTGTAGTTTGTTTTTGCTCGCCAGTTCGATCTATGTGCGCACTTATTTTGGGCATAGCTTCGCTGTACCCGAAACTATTAGAAAATGGATTCCAGACTGTGGCATGTGTCCGTACATCACGGCCAATGTCTCCAATGCCGGATTTCTCGAATTCATCTAAGAATGAATCAGCTCAGCTTGAAAATGAGGATAACCGGAAAAAAGAAGCGCGTACCGTTGATAAGAAATCTGAGAGTGAGCCTGATTTAGTAGGGATTTCGGATGATGTTCTACTCCAGCAAGAAAAAACAGGAGAATTAAGGGAACTTATCCGTGCCAATTCAAACGGAACAGATATTGGAAAGAGGCTGGACCGAAATAATTCCTTGCCACGGGATGCTAGTGTTGATACTTTATCTTGTAAGTTTTCTAATCTTTTAAACCTTTTCGAACCGGCTATAACTTGATTTTCTATTTACAATTCACAGCATCATTACTACCTTTAACATCGATTAATCCAGATACATGGAATGCTCCAATACCAATATTTGCCAGTGGCCACCTATGCTTGCCATATCTATCTTTGCCATATATGGATCTGCTATCAGATCCATCAGTACTTAGTTATGTTATAGGAACATCAAATATACTATTTCATCAAAAGAAAAACTTAGCCGATATACAAATTGATGTTGAAAATGGAACAATAGAAACAAATGATCAAGAACTACGACGACAATTAGTTTTAACGACAGAAGATTTACGTTTTGTTGATTATATAATACGAAATGTTCAAAATCCAAAAGAAGATGCTGAAGGCAGTGAATATTGGATAAGAGAACAATTTCGTGGATATATATTAGCCTTGTTGAAGACTGCAGCAATGCAAGGTGATTTGTTTTATTTTATATCAAGTTAAAATTATAAATTTTTTTATTTAAAGACAACCCAAAAGACTGTGAACATTTTAATGGACTTTTTATGACGGCTCTAAAGAAGACACAGTGTTTCCAAGATTGGTATGATAATAGACCAGATGATACATTTTTTGAAAGCATTCCTTCTGGCCATCCATTTGCTGGTACACTTTCTGTTGCTGATATGAAATTAAAACTTGCTCAGTATGTAGTTTTTTAGGCATTTTGCAAAACAATATATTAATTGAAGTAAATTTATTATTTTTAGAACAATGCATAACAGTGAAAGTGGAAGGAAAATTAATCAAGCTGTAAATACGACAAGCAGAGCTGTTGGTAAGTAGTTGGTAAAATTTTGTGTACAATTGAGTCCTGCAGAGTGTTTTTTCTTGTGAAAGATGTAAAGCCCTTTTGTACTGTTGACCGTTCTATCATTGAGTGCAAGAGTTTGTCCTGGGACAGCAAGGAGTTCGGATGATGCTTGATCCTGTCCCTTAATTACGCGGCGTGAAAAAGCAATAAAGAACAACAACAATTGAAATTCCACAAAAAATTAAGTTTACATATAAAAAAATAAACATTAGAAATGCAACTGCCGCAGTCTAACGCGAAGGCTTCATCATCCATCAATAGCCGACATCGACGAGCGACGCGACCGCCCCATCCCGCCCCCGCGGATGTCACGCCAAAAATCTGTTGGCTGATGAAATTTGCTCCGTCTCAAAAGATATAACACTTTGACTCGAACCAATATTAGTGTTGCGGCAATGCCGGGAAATATTCCAGAAAATGTGGCGATTGAACTCGCGCAACCGAAATCCCGTTATTTCCCCGCGGAGGTTGGGTCTCCCTAGCTGTCGCAGTCGCACCCCAGAGGTCTCACCGCAGACTAGATGCCTCGCCCACCGAGCTTTATTTTCGTCACAATGTCTGTGTCGCGATAGCATTCATAGATATCGTCATTGTAGAGACTCCGGAACCCAGGTTTCAAATGCATATGTGAGTACCTGTAAAGTGGCCCCTAGACTATCAATAATATTGTGAAATAATATTGAGGAAAATATTGACGGGGTCCTTCTTTGCCCCAGATTATCAACATTATTGTGCAATAAATCAGTTCACGTCAGCCTTCCTTCATAATAATAATAATTTTAAAGTTAGAATTATTATTAAGCTCATAATTTTAATTCATGAATCATTATGTATGTACATAATTTTAATTTCTCTTATTTTAATTTAGATGTCTTTTTCTCACCGTACAACACGAGTTCGATTTTTTATCTATCGAACAACGATGTTTACGGCACGAAATTTAGTTAAAAATGAAAAATAGTGCGCAATATTAACTACAGACTGCAGCACTGTATTTATTATTTATATTTATATTTTGTACAATAAATATCAAATCCATTTTGATCCGCTCAATATATTGTGCAATCCCTCAATATCACCCACAGACCGTCAATATTATTGAGCAAATCAAAATATTGCACAATATTATTGATAGTCTAGGGACCCCTTAAGACCATCGTCTTATATAGTAAGTTTAGACGCTATGGTTAGATGCTTGGATTTAAAAAGCCTTGACAGACTAAGTAGGCTTTGTTGGCTTTTACCAATCGGGCGCGTATTTCTGGTTCCATGCTATTGTCGCAGCTACTATTGACCCAAGGTAGGTAAATAAATTTTACCATGTCAAACTCGTGTTCCTCTACCTTGATTGTGGAACCAATGTTAGGTATTCTTGTAGTCGAGGCCACCATATACGCTGTTTTGCTTTCGTGCAGTTCCCGATTTCTTGCCGCCCGCTCAATCTGAGTGAGACCTTCTTGTATAGCTGTTGTTGTTCTTCCAATGACGTCAATGTCTTCTGCATAAGCCAGTAATTGGTAGACTTGTGGAGGATTGTGGCCCTTGATGTCACGCCCGAATCTCGAATCACTTTCTCCAACGCCAGGTTAAAATGGTGGCAAGCCAGCTCGTCCCCATGTCGGAGTCCATTATAGATGTTGATTAGTCTGGAAAGTGTTCCGTATCAACGATTATCAGTTATCGCGCCTCGAGACGTCGCCAAAAATTGGCAAGAATGGAAACGAAAATTTTCTCAATTGACATTAAATCCCGAGATCTTGTTATTAACATAATTTTCTCTATTTTCCTAGGTGGGGCCTTATCTCAAGCCAAAGGAGCCTTTTCCAATTGGTGGTCATCAATAACAACAACACCAGCAAATCCAAATTCCTCAAATCAATCACCATCAGCCCAAAATAACAAAAATCCATCAATTGATCATCATCATGACGACATTAAACAACATTCAGGTGATGATGATAATAATATAACCGAATGCGAAGAACCTGCAGAAGCATCCGATATATTTCAACACGTAGGCGATAACCCACCAATAATAACCGACGAAGAAGTCATTATAGAAGTAGCTAAGGAGGCAGAAATATTAGATTCGAATCGAAAAATTGGCAACATTTACACAGTATAACCCAAAGATGAAAAAAGTAACTTGTTTGCCTGTTTTTTTTTCAAACTCAAAAAAACAGATTTTCTTGTTAACATATACATTATATTCACCACATATTTATTGACTAATTAAATTAGAAATTCGTTTGCTTAACAAGAAGCACTGATAGAAAGAAGAGTATGAACAGAAGGAGAAGAAAAGTTTCACTACAGGTAGTAACAAAAGATTGTGATTTAAATATCGTTGATAGAGAAGGAAGTTGATGCTCTCAAAAATTGCATAAAATTCAAATTGAATCTGTGAAATCAATTTTTCTGTCCCTTACAAAAAAAGAGAAATATATTCAAATGAAACAACCTGGCTTAAGAAGCCAGCTTCATAGTAATCTTTTCAGGTAAAATACTCCACCTTCGAAGAGAAAAATGTTTTCTTTTCAATGTTTTCAGAAAATCATTGAATTTTTTTAAGTCCTACCTAGTATTTGTGCAATTTAGTCAAAGAAGAGAAAAAAAACGATTGGAAAATCATTTCATAGAAGTTGTATTTTAGCACCCGATATATAAGATTTAATTTTGTGATTCTTTTAGTTTATAAAATATTATATGTTCTCTTTTAATTTTTAAATCTTTAAAAACACACATTCGTATTTTTTAATTAAGTTTAAGGGCGTGCTTGTTTCTTTTTTTTATTGATTATTATTAAAATAAATTATAATGTTTTTTTAATATATTCAGTTTTTTTTTTTTGTTTTGTTTTAATATTTGTGTGATTTAGCAATTTTTGTCAAATTGTAATATTTGTTGAAACAAATCGGTGTTTATATTACATATTATATATACAATTATGATTATGTAAAAAAAATGGTGTATTATTTAGACTTTATATGATTATTTAAATAAACATGCAATCATTTACTTAGTAAATATTTGTGCTTTAAATGTTTTTACTGCAAATTCAAATTTTAAAATCTTGTCTTGTTTGGGTTGTTTCAAAAAATTATAATATGGGGCTTTTTCTTAATTGCTTTGCTTGCCTGAACATGTTTGCAGCAAAAGAGCGGCTGTCACGTAAATCAGTTGCACAACCTAGAAATTTTTGCCTAATAAAATCATAAAACAGAATCCTCTGGAACGGCATTTCAATCACACATTAATTCTTTATTTTTCTTTAATCAAATAAGCATGCTTACAAAAATAGTTGCAAGATTTGCGCATACTTGCCAAGTAGGTTGCAATTTTGATCAAATGGTGCTTGCAAATTATTTCGGTGAATTCAAAAACTCGTCACTACAGAATTCAGCAATTGAAGGTCTGTAGCTGAATTCTGCAGTGTTTTTGAATTGAATTGAACAACTTGCAAATGATCTATTTGCGCAATTATGCAATTATGAAAAGGACTATGCTCTTTTACTTTTGCTAAGTTTAAGCAATTATGTACTGGTTTGGTAGATGTTCATTTTCATCTGTAATCATATAAATTCACTCATAAATCCATTATCTCATTACCGGCATTGTGCAGTGTTTAATATTAACGTTAGCTCGAAGGATAGAGTAAGTATCTTAAGTGGAGTCTAAATGATTCTGGATAAAATGATGGTAAATCGTTTGTGTAAATTCCTAGTTCACAATATAGTTAAGAGAATGTTGTTAGTGTTACACAGTCGAGTTTTATTTATAAAAGAATTCTTAGATTGTAGTGGAGCCGTGAAACAGACCTGCTGATTGTGACCAAGGCTAGGACCAATAGATGAAGGTGGCAGTCCTTCCCGAGGCCGATGCCTAAATTGCCGCCCAGCAAGCTTCGTTTGAAGAATAGAAGAGAATGGGAAAGCTTATGGGGGGTCTGGAGGGGCTCAAGGAAGTGTCGTTGAACCTTACGTTTGAACTCTAAGGTGTTGTACGAATTCAAAAATACTGACTGCGGGAGATTATTCCACAGTCGAGTTGTAAACGAAGTCCTAGACCGTATTGTGAGTGGAAGAGGGTGCTGCAGGGTACAGGGTGAGCCGAGCGAGATAGTCTTGTGTTGCGAGAGAATTGTTGCCTTGCAGGCAGGAGGTCCTGAGTTGCAGTGGAACAGTCGCTATGGTAAAGGCGATCAAGTATAGACAGTGCAGCTACATTCCTACGGTGGCTTAAATATTTTATAGAGGCGCTAAAGGTGCCATCATCAATGATTTAATGGCACGATTTTCCACCTTGTCCAGCCAAGCCAAGGTGATTATTGAGCGCCTGCCAATACATACGAATTGTATTCAAAAAGGGGCCGAATGTAGGATTTGTAGATTATAGCCGACGGCAGACTGGAGGAGGAATTTGCATCTCTTGAGAAAAGCAAGGCATTGGGAGGCTTGTTTGGCGATTTGGAAAATGTGATCATTCCATCGAGAGCAGAACGGGCATTTTCATAAACGCAAGACTGCCGCAACATTGCAGAATTCAGCTCCAGACTTCCTATTGCTGAATTCTGCAATGTTGCGGCAGTCTTGCGTTTATGAAAATGCCCAACATTATTAGGAAAATGCGGGTAATAGGATTGACCCCTGAGGAAAGCCAGCCGAAATGACGTGGGGTTGAATACTGCCTTGATTGAACGGCCAGAAAGAAACCTCTTAGACTGAGTGGTGGCTTCAATTATTTGAATCCAAAGATGGTTAAAACCAGAGGATGTACTACCTGTACACTTTCTGGAACGCCACTTCATTTTTATTATAAATGGGTGCTCCCTTATGGGCTGCAAAATTGTGCACTAAGTTATACCCCATTACTTGAAGTCGATCTAATTAAAAATTAGGTGACACTTGGGTTTCACTCAATGCAAGAACATTAGGGGCATGGAACAATAGTTCGTACGTAACAGGAAGCTCGCATTCAGTCCCCGAATGTTACAAAAATTAATAGTAAAATTCCTGTCACATTGAGTACCGTTTTGCGTGATAAGGCAAAGCGTAATCAGTCCATGTAGACCAGTCAGTCCTTAGTACAATTCATCCCCTGGTCCCAAGTACTACATGGGTGCTCAACTAGAAGACAAAACGTTTGACAATTAAAAAAAGAAACAATTTTCAATTAAATTTTATATTTTAAGTTCTCGATATAATGTAGCTTTAAGCTTCAACCTGACGAACACCACCTGGCTTCTGTGTCTGAGCCAAGAAATCAGCATATTCTTGATAAGGTGTCTTACCAAGCTGCATTTCCTTCCATAAGTCAGGAGTGAGATAAGCATAGGTCTTAGCAATTGCAGCATAAGTGGCCTTGGCGAAGTTACCCAACGTACCGGTAGAACCACGAGCAGATGTATAACAATCCTCAATACCAGCCATCATAAGCAGCTTCTTTGGAACTGGAGCTGATACAATGCCAGTACCACGGGGTGCAGGAATCAATCGTACAGATACTGAACCACATTTTCCTGTAACCTAAGAATAAGAAATATATTTTGTTAGTTATCTTTTTATGAGAATGAGTTCATATTTGGTATTTAAAAAGAAAGATCAGACGCCTTTAAGCTATCACTAGAAGACTTCAAGTGGAAACCACAAAAGGAAATAGAAAAACAATCATCACGGAAAAGCAATGAGATAAACAATCTAGTAAAATATTGTTCTCTTACCTTGCAAGGGACGGTGTGAGGTTTACCAATTTTGTTACCCCAATATCCTCGCCTTACTGGAACAACCGAAAGCTTAGCTAAAATGATAGCCCCACGAATGGCTGTTGCGACTTCCTTGCTGCACTTAACTCCAAGACCAATATGGCCCTTGCTGTCACCAATGGCAACGAAAGCCTTGAACCTAGTACGCTGACCAGCACGCGTCTGCTTCTGAACAGGCATAATTTTCAGAACTTCATCCTTCAAATCAGAGCCAAGGAAATGATCAATGATTTCGTACTCTTTGATCGGAAGTGAGTATAAGTAGATCTCCTCGAGACTACGAATTTTTCCATCACGGACCAAACGTCCCAATTTCGTAACAGGAGTCCACTCCTTTTGATCTTCTTTTCCTCCGCGTCCGCGACCACGGCCACGTCCACGACCGCGTCCTCTGCCACGACCACCACGAGAACCAAATCCGCCACGGAAACCACCACGGGCTGGAGCTGCGTCCGCCATTCTGTAAATGAGGATATTTTAAATATGGCGCCTTACATGCTTTTAGGAGAAAAATGAAATTTAAGTTTTTATCAGACAACCTCAAGCCATCTTTAGGAAGTTAAAAACTTCCTTCTGGTGGAAACCACAAAAGGAAAATTTAAAATAATCATCATATTGAAAAAAAATGAAGAATCTTGGAAATATTGGAGCGCACTTCGCCGAGCACGTGGCGTCACATTTTAAGTGAAATTTTTACGCTTTTCTGCAGCAATTTAATACAAAAATTTAAACATTCAAATATTTCCACATTCTTCGAAACAAATTTATACACTTTTTAAGTTTTTTCTCACATTAGAAATAATTAATAATAATTCTTACCTGTAGTTGAACAAGTTGTCTCGGCGAAAAGAAAAAACCGAATGGCCGATTGACGGATTTGGTTGGAAGGAGATGACGCATTTTCGAAAATTTTGTAGATTTCGAACAGTTACCATATGGAAATTTTTCGTGTAGTTTGTAAAATGAAGTCTTTTTCATACAATTATTTCGTTATTTATATTTTTTAAACTGGATTGGTAATAGAATTGATTTATTTTCTTATTAAAGAATTATCATAAAAAAATAAATGCTCTTTGATATTTATTTTTATGGCAGTTGAATTTTAATTCGTGCTAATATTTCCCGCCAATTGTTCATAGTCATTTTAATTGCAGGACTCGAAGTTTGGATGTTTCGCGAGTGCTTCTTTTTTTGCTGATGATCTGGCTGGGTAGCATTCTTTCTTCCGATGACCGTAAGTTTCCGAATCAACGCAAATTGTCTGTTATCTTTGTAAGTATATTTATTGCATACATATTTACGACATAAATTTGTTCAAGCTCTTCATTCTAATACCCTTTACGTTTTGGTTCACCTTTAAAGTACCAAATATTCCTTTTATTCCTTCAATCCATGTCACAATCCGATTACTAATCGTTTTTAAGTCTTTCCAGGGACAATCCTCCAGATTTCAGAATTATTCTCCTTTAATCCATCCCTCATGGAACATAGGGCGAAACAGTTGCCCTCCAGCGGACTGTAGTCGTATTGTCCATCTGGTTCCGAGGCATTTTTTGCCGATTCGTAGAAATGGTATTTTAATGGGAGCGGGTTGCTAACCCTCAGCACAACACAACACAATCCTTCAGACCGCTTATTTATTAGATTCTGGGGGTAGTCATAGGACCATCCCGGACCGTTATACGTCCCCGGGAGGAGATGGAATTCCTTCAGAATTGCCTCGATTTTCGTCAATCTGGCCTATATGTTTAGAGCTAGCTTCATCTGGGGATACATTCCAACCATCTGGAGAAAATTCGTGGTGGTTTTTTATCCCCAAACAGGGCAACATTTCCCTGGAACTACCTAAATCGTACAGACCTATTAGCCTAACCTCTTTTCTGTTTAAAACGAAAGGAAAGGCTGCTAGACCTTCATCTTAGGTGCAAGCTGGAGCCCTTCTTTCCTCTACATAGCTCCCAGTTCGCTTAGTCGAACAGAGATTTCTTCACACCACCTGGTCAGCAAAATTGAAAAAGCCTTCTTCGCTAAAGAAACTGCTTTATGTGCGTTTCTTGACATCGAATGTGCTTTCGATAACACTGGCTATGTATCTATTTCGAGAGCACTGACTCTTAGAAACTTGGATACTAACTTAATGGAGTGAATGAATGCCATGCTTGTAGGTCGTCACATTTCTTATGCCCTAGGTGTCTCCACCATTAGTGTTAAGGCTATTATTCCCGTTACTAGTTGTGGTTCAACTTTTGACCACATTATCTGAATCTGGTTTCGATGTCTCGCGAGAGAGGGGTCTGAGATGTTGTTCCAGGGCCCAGAACCCTTCGCATCTCTTGGACCACCTCCAAGTCCGCGATAGAGGAATGGATTAATGGGCTCAACCTAGCCTATTGGGAATCAGTCCTAGATCTTAGACAGACTAAATATATTATAAGACCCTTTACCTTAAGGGGCACTATAACTTTAAACCTAAGGCTGTTGGTAGGTTATCTGACTGGCCAAGTGGGACTGCGGTATCACCTCCACAACCTAGGACTGTCTCAAGAGACAGAATGCCGACTCTACATGGAAGGCGACGAGACTTCCACACATTATTTGTGAATGTCCTACTCTGATTTGGCATAGAAAAAGAACTTTTTCCAGAGAGTTTATGAGCCCTGCTCAAGTCCGGTTTTCGTCAATTAAAGACCTTCTTGCCTTAGTCCGAAAGGCTAATAGTCTGTTCCGCTAGTGGGTACGTACACAATAAGCCTTACTTGGCCGCAGTGTTCGCCATATAGGTTGCCCCCTCATTCCTTAAAAAAAAGTCTATGGCGTTTATTAGAGGCACCCAGAAACTCGCCCAAAAATTCTTTCGCTAGTCTTTATTCCCGCTGTAGAATCTTGTAGCGTCTTTTCGTTCAAGGACTCATTTACCAATCTAAATTAGTTCTTTTAAAGCAACGATAAGTATTTTATATCGTCTAGGCTCATCTATCATTTCTGCCATTGCTCCAGGTTTACATAATGTTCTGACATTCCATGTTGCGCGCTTTATATCCTATTCCCTTGAATCATTTTCATCCTGGATCCTTAATCAATTAACAAATATATTTATAAATTTAAATTTTTAATATAATATAATTTATAATTCAAATCACATATACAAATATATTACGATGTTTCTAACACAGTTGGAACAATTGAATGTAAAATATTAAATCCTTTATGAAGAGTACAAACTTTGCTTACACCACAGTCTACCAAAAATTTTGAAAACTGAAATAAAAAATTGAATTTAATATTTATTTAAGAAATGTAATGTGTTTTTTTAATTTTTCACTTACTAAAACAGCATTTTCATGGATACTACTGACTATAACAATAATTTTATCTAAAAAAATCTCCTCCAAGTTAGGTATACTAAGAGATTCCAAACGTGTATCTCCAAGTAAAACCGAACTGAATGGTATATTAATACTTTTAGTAATATGTATTCTCTTATATTCCAAATTTCCACGAAGATCAACAATTGAGACTTTATCTGGATTATTATTTAATAAATCAACAACATCATTTGCGCTTATTCTTGGACACAGTTCGTTTTGTAGTTCTGTTAAACTTATGTCGGTAATGTCCTAAAATAAATATTTAAATAAATGATGTTATAAGTATAATAATTTATATAATATTACATATTCTCCTAATTCCGTTTCTTGTATAACATTTTTGCGATAACATATACTTTTTGGTGTTGATAAATACATTATTTGAGATTCTACAACGCATGTTTCCATAACAATATCTGGTAAATCCGAGAACAGTAAGATGCATTCATTAAATCCGGACTGTAGTAGTGTAGTCTTGAGTTGTTTTAAGACTGATATACCAATAAAAAGTGGATAGGAGCTATCGCCCAGCATTAGTCTATCCCATAAATGAATTATTTTATGTAGAGGAAACACATCTGTAAAAATTCGTTAGATATCTTTTGGTACATGAAAAAAAAATTATAACTAACGTGAGAACATCGTTAAAAACCATGGAATTGCAAATAATTCTGGTATAAAATTGATTCCATTCAAATGTTTTGCTAAAATCGGTTCATGAAATGCTGTAAGCTGGGAAAATTTGCTTAAATATTCCTTGATTACGGCAGAATTGTCTTTTAGAAAGAACCAATGTAGATATTTTGGAATGAATTTGTACAAACTTAAGAAGGCGAGCTCTAGAAGTGTTAAAAAAATATGTTTGGTAAATTTGTAATATAAAGCAAAGCTATTCCGTACCTTCATTATTAAAATTCAAATATAAAAATGGTGCTGTTAAAGAATCTAATCCCTGCCAATAAACGTATTGAGGATGTGATGTCACCCAAGCCTTAAGCAACCTTTTGAGCTTCCTGTGTCCCTCTGATGAACTTAACAGTTCGTCGTACTGATGGCAGCGGGGTATATCGACTTCTATCTGTTAATAAATGATGTATTATTTCGTTTACCCGTCAAATATTTAGTAAATTTACCTGTCTATCAGTCGAAGTTGGAGTAACCTTATCAATTTTCTCGTAATTTCCATTCGGTATAACATTTAGAAGACAAGACCATATTTGACCTCGTAACAGCGGTGGGATATCAGTTTCTGCTTCTTTTATAATTAAATCTCTTGTAAAAGGATATCCCTTTGAAATATAAGATTTTTATTAACGTCTTCTTAAAAAAATATTCATTCCTTACTTTCAATATCCTCGAAAACAGCATAACTCGATAAAATTGATATTCAGTATCTCTTTCACGAATAATCAACGGTAGTTGCTCCATACCAGCACCATATTGTATAGAAAATTTTGGTGAATGAATTAAAGGAAAATATGCCATGCTAGGAACTTTCTTCAATCTCTCCATCAAATTATTTAATCGCAGCAGAACAATACGATCGTCCATTAAGTAACTCTGACTACGTTTCGGACCTACTGAATATCCATTTAAGCAAACTATTCTTGGCATTGCTAGAATCGGTGCTTCGCTTCGTATTAATCCTTCCTTCTTAAGTTCAGTCTGTACGTCTCCTCCAGCTAATTGCCAAAGATAATAAATTTGTTTTAACGAACATCGTAACAGAAGCTCCTTGGACTTTTCTGGCTGAGTATAAAGATTATCATCAGATTCGAAAATTTTATTATTTAGAATATCTTTTGGTAATGGTCGGGATTTCATCGTTACCGATAGACAATTTTCAACTAAGTCCCTTAAATCTTTATCAATACTTTGATACTTTTCATAGCGATTATGTTCCCGGGCAATCTTCTCGAATATATTTTTTGTTGTATAAAATGATAGAACTTTTCTTATAACACTTGAAATTTTTAAAGAAGCCCATAGTTGACACTCTAGCAACAATTCAGTGATAATTATGCCTAGACTCCATACATCGCTTTTTATATTGTCTTTTGATCCAAGTAATCGTTCGGGTGACATGTATCGAACATTTCTAAGATAAAATAGTACCCAATTTCATTTAAAATTAGTTATGTATATAACAAACAAGGCAAGCATCTTACCCTATAGGAAATGAAACATAATGTCCACCTTTGGTCATGTAATACAGTCCATAATTAAATAGTTTTACATTATTATAGTTATCAAGCAAAACATTGCTCGGTTCTAAATTGTGACTAACAAAACCATGTCTATAAATCTCATTTAAACCTTCAGCTATTTGATAAAATGTTCGTAAAATTTTCTTTCTTTCCCATGAGATTTTAGAGCGTTCCTCTAAAGAAGCACCGGCATATTCCGAGACGACAATGGTCCTCTCTACAGAAAAACAAAAATCATAATTTTCTACTTTCTAAACCAGATATTTTATTCTACCATGCTTTCCACGGACAATATCCAAATATTCACACAAGTGCGGGTGTTGGATTGATTTTAAATATTGTGCCCGTCCTAGAATCGCTATGGAATTTGGAGTTAGGGGAAGTCCATTGCTGCCACAGACTTCTCCGGGATGGCTTTTAGCGAAAAATGTGACGGCAGCTATATTTGAATTAGATTTTGATAAGCATGGAGACATTTTTATTAATGGGAATACACGTAGCGTAACTAAAAAAATAATAAAATTCTAGTGTATGTAATGATTTGTATCCATTTAGGGGCGGATAAAACTACTTCTATAGATTGTACACAAAGGCGAAACTTTTAACAGAGCGAAACAAACATTTCTTTTGACAGTTACATGACAGTTTACCGGCTGGTAAAAATTTTCGAAGTCTCCAACAAAATTGTGATCGAATCGAAAGTTTAATGGAATCGTTTTCGTAATTTTAGGTTACAGTTATGACGGTTATTTAATGGAGCAAATAGCATTTTCACAAAAAACATTCAGATACTAGTCTTTGCAAATGGCATAGTCATAATTGGACCCAAAGAGCGAGACGTAAGGCACCCGTAGAGAGGAGGAGAACGAATGCAGTAGGTGAGATTAGGTTAGGTTAGGTTAGATATGGCTGAACTGTTGGTTTAAGCTCTTATATTTACGCCAAATGGATAGGCCCAATGTGATCCCACTTTAAACCTGATTTTAAAGTGTATTTTCTTCACTAAACCATCCCAAGGAAGTAATGAATCTTTTTAAGTTGCGGGATGCCAATCTTCGAGATTTTCGCAAGCGTGCTTAGAAAGGGCTCACCACAAATGTGGCTAGTCTCCTTCTGCTTAGAGCTGGTCAGTGACAGAGGAGATGTAGTACACTTTCCTCCTCGATGTAGTACACTTTCCTTCCTTACAGTTTCTGCAAAAATCGTTGGGATTCTTACAGCTTCTGCAAAAATCGTTTGTCTCAAGACCTAAGCGAGTCGCATGCGTCCCTATAAGACAGGGTCCAGTCAGCACTCCACCATAGCTGAAAGCTCTTGTCTCCCGGTGCTCAGTAGTGAAGTGACCCACCTGAGATCATAAAAACGCCAGGTTAATTTGGTCAAGGTGCATTTAGTAAGATTCCTTCAATGCTTTTTCGCTTGTTGCATTGTGTGCTGTTTGCATCGCAATTTAAAAGTGGCCCAAGGCATACCAACCCTTTCCTATCCTGCAAGGAGAGTGGTAGTCGTACCACTCCTAGCCAGTTCGTCAGCTTAACATTTTCCGTCTATATTTCGGTGACCGGGCATCCATACGAGGAGGGTCCAGACCTGTTGAGCCATCTCGTTAAGAGATCTGCGACATTCAGAGGTTGTTCTAGAGCTGTTTGTGCAAGAGCGCAGGGCTTTCAGAGCCGGCTGACTATCTGAGAAGATGTAGACAGTCCGATTCCTATCGCCTGGCTGGTTAATTAGAACAACAGCTTCACTATGCACTCCGTAGCTCCCCGTGGAGGTAGTCTCGGTTATGAAGAAGTCGGTTTTTGTAGGGACGAAAACAGAGTTCAGCACCTTCGTGTGCTCTCCTCTGATTCCGGCCCAAAAACCTGATTCTTTTATTCTAAGGGCTAAGATTCAAAGGAGGGAGGTATCTGAAGGTGTAGAGCGAAGTGCTCCTGTTATTCATAGCTTCGCATATATTTGTACTTTTTTTAGTTTGTTTAGCACGGTGGACCCACTCAAAGTTGGCCACCATACTAAGACCCCATATAGGGGTATTGGGCGGAAGATCACTGTGTGGATCCATCGTACTATGTTAGGGGAGAAGCCCCATTTCTTCCTAAAGGATTTTTGCAAGCGAAAAGCGCTATGTGATGGGAAAGTCGAAGGACCGTGGTGCTGCCAGGATTCGAAACCGGGACCTCTGGGATGGGGGCTAGACGCCTTATCCTCGTGCATCCTTAGAATTGTAGACCAATTTACAAGATAACTAGCTTACCCGATTCGGAATATTAAGGCTTGAACAATGGCAAAGCACTTGGTCGTCGAATATACATCCTACGATTCGCCACACCCTTCGAAATCACCACCGCTCAGGATACGCAATTCGGATCCAAATTGTTCAATGAAGTTGCCAAATTATTCGATAGTCATCGAATTAGGGCAACCGCAACCTTGGAAGATTCCGACTATGAACTTGAACAAATTAATCAAGCGATACGCTTCGTCGTCAACCTAAAAGGCAAATTGATATCGATCGACCACCTAGAGCCAGCCCTCGTTCTCCAGCATCTTCTTGACTTGAATATTATCGGCGAATTATTTTAAGTATTGATTCATTACCATAACTATTAAAAAAACATAAATATTGTGCTAATTTTTTTAAGTTAACAAGAAAACAAGATTGTGTGTCATCATGCTTATATAAGTGGATGCAATGCATGTACATATTTTCACGTCAATGATAAGATTCTGTCTTGGGTTTTATTAATACCAAACTACTATTAATTCTTTAGCGTATGTTGAATTGATATTTATCTAAGAACCGCGGCAGACATATTAAATAAGACGTTATTTATGGGCTCCGGTGAGCACTATTGCAAATCTTTACACCGAGAAATAAATCTTTTGTTTTTTTCTTATTACTCCATATTTTCCTAGAAAGATTATTAGTGTGAAATATACACACTTGGGTTAGATATTTCTGGCACACCATTGTTTATGCTACTATATTATCCGATTTTAAGAAAAATATACAATATGTGTGCATCCCAATTAGTATAATCATTGTTCAATTACACTTAATTTATTTGAAATTCTATTAGAAATAAACTAACAAAAATTCGTCATTCCATAGATCTGTATAAATAAGAAGCTAGTTTCCTAACTAATCATCCCGGGTTTCATAACATTTCAACACCTTTCAAGATGTAGGTATACCTCTGATGATATCTTTTGTTGCTTACTGTATTATTTTCTCTCAAAGATAAGAAAAACAAAAAGTCAGGCCCCACGCAAATGGATGCGGCTCCACTATTGTTTACTTATTTGTTAATACGCACCTCCCATGGCAAATTAAATCCCCTCATGTCTCATTTAAAGTCTTTTATTGCGTTACGCTTTACATTGGTATTAATTTTTTGACTTGTTTTTTAATCTAATTTATTTCCTGTACGTTAAAAATTAAAGACCCCACTTGAATCCACAATAAATTTTATTTTTAATCCCGAATTTCATAGCATTTATTAGAGCAGCGCCACCAAAATTTAAGGAGAATATTTATTTTGGAAAATTTGCAGAAAAAATACAGATAAAGGCCTTGACCTTTATCAGTTTAATGCATGGGATTCAAGTATGCGCGACACACCCATGTTATCTTTAAAGTACGTGCATTTTGGATTAAGATTGATATATTTAACAAAACACTAGTTAGTTGCCAGGTAGGTTAAAAGTAAGCTTACCTCTAACATATCAAATATCCATTGTTATCACAAAACTACATCTTCATTTGTTTGCATTTAAGTTCAAGATTATCTTCATCAGGATGTTGTGTTTGTAATATTTATGGCAAAGATGAATTGCGAGTTTCGATTGATATATCGTTCTGGAAAATTTTCCTAAATTGATTTTATTCAATCAACATCATCTGTTCATTGGCACTTAAATGTGTTTGGACTGTGATCATCAACGGAAACATAAGTTCGTGACATATTTATTTTTAATTAAGTTGGTAACAAGTAATTTTTATTGAGGAAAATTATTCAGATTTTTGCAGTAAACAATATTGATTAATGTAATATTTATTAGGTTATCGTTTTAAATGGGTATACCAACTGCTGTTTAATTGATAAGGATAAAAATAGTTTGTTTCTGATAATCAACCTTGTGCTAACTTCTTACGTTAAGGAATTTGACTACATCGGTCTTTACATTTTCTCTACCGACTTGATCGCCCCAAGTTGTCATTTGTTAGTACATAGTTTACATTGTTATATACAGTAGGTAAATTCCTACTAAAATTCACGAAGATACTTTTAAGTTCATATCCCTATCCACGGCATTTACTAAGGACGATGTTGTTGTCGTTTATAGATTTTTTTAATCTGGTCCGACAATGCCATAACGTAGTCTGATTCACAACTGCATGGAATAATAAAATCAATTTTTTGATAACAATGGAGCTGGTGCTCCATTTTCAACTTTTTCGATCACCCAGTAACGATAAAGTTTACACAGTTGGTCTGTTTTTGGTAAATCTTGATATATAGTGAATTTATCATTTCTTTTATTAACTCATTTATCATTGCTATTATTACCTTTTTAATATAGAACACAGTTTTGGAGTATTTTTTCGAGAGTTTGCCCTGTTGAACCATGACCCGTAGAATGGTATTGATTTCCTTTGGATCATTCTGTTACATTTGTTTTGTCGTGCCACCATCACTTTATAGAGAAACAAGATTATCTGGGAACATTTCTAAGAGAATGCCGAATGAACGTCGAGAGGTATGCGATGTGGCACCAATTTGGCGGAACCATAGATCGAGTGAAGCTAAGGAAAATAACAATGGTAAATACCAGGTGCACAGACAAAGCAAAACTGACGCAATCCTTTTAAATCAAGCAAGACTTAAAACATACAATGGATTTGCACTCATGCTATTTAGTCTTTTCCTGGAAGGAATAAAACCTCAAGCAGAACCAATCCGTTCCGTCTGCTTTTAAAGTTGAAAATTGGACATTTCCGTAAGCTTTCTATGAGATGAGCCACAATCACACGGACGAAATGGTAAAGAAAAAACGAACGGAATGGACGGCCCGAAAAAATAATTCAAAATTTTGCTTCAGTAGGGCCTGTGCACAGATCCCCTTTACTATGAAACATACCATTCTTTGAACTTGTCCTAGTCTGAATTTATTACATTATTTTGCAAATTGGTCGTATTTCATCACTTGCCTAATCACTGGTGTGTAAAGCCAGCACTCTCTTATCGAAGGTCTGTTTACTAAATAGCTCTATCTTCGAGTGGACTTCCAGATCAGCTTTGGGTACAGAACAAGACTCAAGTACATATCCACCTAATTATAAATATTTACTCATTAATTTCCCAGTTTATAGGGAAATTATTGTAATCGATCCGAAAATCAAAATCGTAATTTTCAACATAATTTTCATTTACATAAATTTGAGAAGAGGTACATATGTTTGTGTGTGTGCGTACGTATGAGAAAGAAAGATATCGACTTCGTTCAATTGTCGTTCGAAGGGAATTCACGGATTCGAATTCGGTTAAGCCGTTTTTTTGGTTTAAACGAAGTTCGTGATTTTTGTACCTGCCCGATATCGCACGAACCAAAAACGATATTGATTTCTTTGAGGTACCTACCGAAAGAAGAATATTAACGAAAACATGCTCTGGAAAAACTTTTCGGCTAAGGATCCCAAGCACCTTAAAAGGCTAAAGTTTTTCTAATGTCGAATAAATTCGTTGGAAACGAAACCCGTTCTAAATGAAGTTACCTTTTCTGGATATCGCTTTGGCTTCTCAACAACGGAAAAGTTTGCTAACGTTCACTATTATAGTTATTTGAACTAGTTTTTCTTACGTTGGCATCAGTTCTAGCACTAGGCAATTTCCCCACTATTGCTAAAAATATTATGTACTATTTTTTTAAATTTAAAGATCACATAAGATTTTCTTCCAAACCTACGCGAAATCAGAATCTATAAAACGAATATACGTACAGTAACTACGAACAGGTGTGAAGCATGGAGTATCTCCCAGAAATCCGCAGATAAGAAGGATATACATTTGAAAAGAAAGTTCTCCGAAGGATATACGGCCTGTCAATGACTAAGTATGGAGAATGCGCTATAACCACAAATTGTATGACCAGATGGATAAAGGCCAGTTGGCAAACCACGGTCAAGGTTAAAACAATATACCTCAACACCAGAAACTGCAAGCAAGCTGCAGAGCAGAGCGACGTCTGGCGGAAGAAGCTGAAGGAGGCCAAGACTCGATTTTGGCAGAGGAGTCATGCAAGAAGAACCCCACGACACTAGTAGATAGAAACTTTATAGTTTTATGCATCAAAATAAAGGATTAAGCTTAAAATATTTTAAAATTGTATTTGAGAGAATGGCATCCTATATGCTTACCTACTTTTTTGTCAAAAATTCCGACCACAGCATGCGATATTGTAGATCGGGAAACCTAGTATTTTGCCAGTCTCGTTCTTCTATTGCTAGGCCCCTGAAATAAGTCAAATACTGTACTTATTTTTAACTAAACATAATAAAACTTTACTTACAGTGAATTACCCGTAAAAAATACACCGATCTGTGTAAGCTCATTTTTGTCTATTTAAAATGAAAAAAAAACTAAACAAACACCGAAGCTTCATTTGTGTTATATTTATCAATGCTGAAACATAATTCGTTAAAACTGAGGAAAGTTCCCGAATTTACGACGGTATCGTATTTATCTTTATACAATCGATTCTTATAGATCTTTTTTTCAGCTTCAACAGCTACTATGGAAAGCTCTACAAAAGGTGTTTGATCGTTTACCACACCTCTTTATTTCTTTATTTGGAGGGGAAAATACGAATGACTAATTATCTTCTAACAAGAAGATCGCGATGTGAATATTAAAGTGAAAGATTTACCTTTCACTTCATTAATTAAGATTGTTTCCACCAAACTGTTTAAACATTAACAAATACAACTGATGGATCAGAGGATAATTGCAGAAAATCCCAAAGTAAAAAAAGAACTGGAGAAACCCTAAAAACAACGTTCTGTTTTTTTGTTATCAATTAAACGAATCAACAAACTTTGATATGTTTTGATCGCTTCGTTACCAGCTGAAAATTTTTTGTAAATATTTTTCAAATTGTTCCAAACTGTGCAAATTTATGCAATTCTTCTAAAAAGCAAATAATAATAAAAAAAGACAAAATGAAACTCTACAGGCCTAGAGACGACACATCTTTGAAGTGCTGTACTTTCTAATCAAGTGTGGTTTCAAAATTGTTGTTGTTGAGACGACGAAAAGTTCGTTTTCAAGATCAGTTTGTACTGTTTCAAGTTAAAAAAGCAAAAAAATTGTCTAAATAAATTGCGCATTTATATATTTAGATAGCGTGGATATATTTAGTCATGAATCCGTTTTGATTTAAGAGAAAATTGTTTACAACGCGCACAGACGAAAAAAACGCGTCAAATATTGTCGGACTGATGTTATCACCTGCTTTATAATAGGCGGCTTTATCATCTTAATAATCTTTCTGCATTAAAATTTTTTACCTACCAAAAAACTTAACATCTCTAGAAAGTAGCTCAGACTACAGGGGAGGAATGCAACCCCATGATAAATATAATATTTCTTAACAGTATAAAGATGTCTTCTAATTGGGGGCAATATTACTTTGAAAATTATACGCTCTTCATTTGACGTATTAATTCCTTGTTGGTGGTACCTAAAGACTCCCATAATTGTTATTAAGATTAAATCGTAGGAGGTCTCTTTGCACCCGTTCAGCGCATGTGCCGTATACTTTTCTTTTTGTCACCTATATATATATGAATGTATCTGTATACTTAAGCCCCTAGAGCCTAGAGGGTGGCAACAGAGTGTCTACAAGAATATCTGACAGACAAAAATTACAAACGAATCCTAATAAAGTAATTTAACTAAACACACTTATATAGATGCCTATAGAGAAGAGAGCAAGATCTGTTGTATACTTTAAACATAAAACAAGCAACAACAAAAACACAATATAAAACAGGAAATCTTAAATCTTACCCCTAGCTAATTTAGACATGATACTGTGAAACAAAATGAAATCCGCATACAATCAAGTGGAGACTTACAAGCCAAACAAACCCGGGGAGAAATAACAGCAACTCATAATTTAAGTGCATGTGTGGGGGTCTTTTATTTAATGACAGCCGACGTAATTATAATAGATTAAAGTCTATCGCACTTTTATGTCGAGACTTTTAGTAGGGATTTGCCGCTTTATTTATTTGCTAGATTAGGGGTTGACTACATCTGCTAATATCTAGTTTTAACTTTTACGAAGTCATGTTGATATTAACTATTGCATCAGTTTGTTCATATTTTTATTTAAATATTTGATGGCTTCTTTAGCAATGTCCTGTTATGAAGCATATTAAAACGTTGTTTATTTCAGTTCTAGAAATAGAAGCTAAATCATATCACCAACCCTGTTGATGTACAAAGAGAACAGGTACAGTAAACTTAAAAGATCCAGTCATTGGATTGCCTTCATTTCACATCTTAATATAGAAATCCGTCGCCGCAAGAGGCCTCAAACTCTCACACAATCTTATTGGACTGTCAAGGGATTTCGAGTACCAAATCCCGATCAATGATCATTTCAAGCAGTACACTGCATTCATTACTTATCGAGATCAAGATGAATTTAACAAAATGCTTTTTGGGCTGGTAAACGACCCAGGCGAATTTCAGACAAAGATCACGCACCTATGATTAAAGACGGCAGGTAAAACCATTAGTTATGTCGATAGGGTTATCATTCCAAGCTACTCAATCATTGAAGGTTTCAAAAGACTAATCGACCTACTACTACGTTCTTGGGTCATCTGGTTATGTAGTGTTAAACCGTGAACCGACAGTTACCGAAGTTAGATCATTTCTAGGCCTCACCGAATTCTTTAGAAATTCGTGCCAAATTGGTCGTCGAACGTCAAACCTCCCACCAACCTATTCAAACTCCGCCTGTTTTCGATTAATCAAAAAACCATGAGCTCTGGCTCGTTCGTCAAAATTGAAGAAGCGAAACATGCAGTCCACACCTCTTCTTCAAGAAACCGACAGTAATGAATGAAAACCCATAAACTACTGCTCCTGAATCGAACTATACAAATCAGAAACCAAAAGGTCTCGCCCTCGTGAAAATCATCGGAAGATTGCACATGCATAGTCTAGGAAAACACTTTGACGCCACCGCCATTAGCGCAAAAAGCCCACAACACCCACATTTCGACTTATCACCCCTCGGTAGCTTAAGTTATTAAAGTACAACTCCGCTGTGTTCCATCGTCCTGGGGCTAGTTCACGCGATTCGATACTCGACGTCAACATTGACGCTTTATGAAAACGACATTAGTTTCTTCAAGCTTTAAGTTCACGTAAGTCGTTTTCATAACAAAACCGCGAAAACTTCGTGAACCAAAAACGACATTTAAGGTGTCGTTTTCAGTCGAATTGCGTGAACTGGCCCATGTTTCGAGCATTTCACACTTCGATGCTATGAGTTCTGCACCGGTGCTTCTTATATTAACACCTACCACGACCGGTGCCTACATTGTGAAGCTTTCCATTGAGCAATATGTGTATAATATTCCATCGCAGATCTTCTGTTAAAGTTACCTTTAGAATATTAAAAGTTGAGTCAGTCGTTAGATTCTCTTCTCCCGCTGAAATAGGAGGGAAGTCGGTGCTAGTTTTTGTGGAGATACGGAAGTACTTCGTTTTAGTGGCGTTGAATTCAACACGATTGATGCGGCCCAGTTCAGTTCACGATAGTGAAGACAAAATCTGGCACGTGCTTGTCTTATATTGTCGCAGGCGTAAGAGTAAAGCAGAGTACCATCATCAGCGAAGCAGTGGAGTAGGTTTCAGGGGATTGAGAGCCCTGGAGAACACCGGCCGAAATGCCGTGGTGGTTGGATTCGACACCTTCCAATACTATTTTGATTGAACGGCCAGAAAAGTAGCTCTTAATCCAGTTCATTAAAACTAAGTTTATTATACCAATAGCTTAGAGTTTGGTTATCAGAATAGGGTGCCATACTCTGTCAACAGCCTTTGAAATATCTAGAGCAAACAGGCTAGACTCATAAATGCTTTGGTTGAGATGCTCGATCAAACAAACGAGGAGATCGCCAGTAGACCGTTTTGGACTAAAGCCGTACTGCCTGTCGTGTATAATTTGGTTGGATACAATAATGAATAAAAAGCTGATGAACTTCTATTGATTATTGTCTCCATTATTTGGGAGAGAGCAGAAGTAATTGCTATTAGGCGGTAGTTTAAAGGTCGTTGTTTTCACTTTTTTTGGAATGGGCTGAACATGAGCTGTCATTATTGTCGTTGATGATGCTGACCATATGTTGGTCTACCAGTCACTATCTTTAATGACCGTGATACGCCCTACACGTCGAGCCATACGGTCACTGTATCTCTGCTATCCGCTTTGCTCCAACACTCCGCACGGGGAGGACGCGGTCCCATTGGCGTAAGAAAGCGCCAAGATGGAATGTGACATATGAAAAAAAATGGATCTAAAATACCAAGGAGCATTCGTAAATGATCTTGCGAAATGACTGGAACGTTATCGAGGATGTCGAATCTACCGATTTTAATCTGTGCACAGCAGCCTAAAACTAAAGCCCTGGTAACATCTGAGCAGGGAATTGGATGACACAGAGCCGGCTTTAGGTATTTTGGCGCCCCGGGCGAGATATTTTTATGCGCCCTTAACTTTTTAGACATTTCTTTTCGGTAGATTACCTATATTACAATGCACAAATTATACAATAACCCGAGTAAAAATAAAAGATGGCATAACAACGACCAAACACTGGCCACTTGGGAGTACATAAGGTTTAAATGGCCGAGAATTGAGCTATTCACACGGGCATACAACGGCAAATTTGAACTAAAAAAGAATATGCACCTAATATATTGTTGAATGTGCTTTTTGTGAGAGGCGTATAGAATTTTTTGTTTAAAGAATTTTTTTTTGTTGGGTGAGAAGCATATACAACATTTGTTGACGGACTCGTTCTTTGCATATTCTGTCCGATGAGGGTATTCCTTAAACATTTGTATATGCCTATGGCATCGAACTTGATTCTATCGGACACGAACAAGCACGAAATAAGCACTTCCCTCCTTTGTGACAGCGGCATTAAATCCATTTCCTCGAATCTGTCCATGGAGGGCGGAAAGGTGCTAAAATCGCGCGGGTCGTGTAGGTTTCTCAGAGCAAAGAGGAGAAATTTCTTCTATACTGTTTTCAACGTACCACTACCTACCTGATTGGAGGTGGAGGGCTAACTTCCTCTCAACCCTGATGACTGCTCGTTCATCTAAGCGCTCACAGAGCTCTTTATCGGAGTCAGCCTCTTCGTTGGATGAAGCCGTTTTGGAAACCTTTATCCATGCCTATCTTAGTCCAAAATGGAGTTTATAATCAACTCTTCCGAGCCACTCTAGGCACTCGTCGTTGAGTAGCAGTCTTCTTCTTCTTCTTCTTTGATCCGTTAGCTGGCGGTCCGAGCGGGACGTCCCCGCAACGGATACGCTGCTGTCGGTGCCGCTGGGTCCCGAACTCTATTCACGATTCGCTTCCATTCTTCTCGGTTTTTGGCGGTGTCTCGAGCCTCGGTAACTGATAATCGTTGATTCTTCAAGTCACCCTCGATATTCTTCAACCAGGTTTTCTTCGGTGCCGATCGCTGTATTCTCCAGTCTGCAGGACGGTCTCGCCAGAGAAGTTTACGTGGCAAGCGGTAGCAGTACCAGTGTTTTACTATTTCTTTGGGGTTGCCCGGCATTGAGTAAATTTTAGTTGTCCATAGGGATGTCCCGGTTATGGCGTTGAAGCTACTCAGCAATTTGTCTGGCTCTGCTTCCATTTTTGGGAGCCAGATCCTCGCCCTTGGTATTTTGGTAATATCTCTTCCCTTTCATCCCTCCCTTTTGGTTATAGATATCTCTCCCCCGGAATCAAAAGGGAGCAGCGACACTTCTGACGACTCTTACCTCATCACGAACTCCATGAATATCCCTGATATTTTGGTCTTGTTTGTTGTTTGGTCCGACTATTGTTTGGTCGGAGAAGGTCCGGGAGTGTGCTGCTACTAGAATTGGCATAGGTTAGTGCCACTAGAAGGTGGTCCTTCACTACTTCGCTCATTGTCCTGTTACCCGTTGAGCCTGATTGTTGGGTTCCTGAAGTAGAAGCATCCCGAACTATTGTTGGTCTTGAGAGCTTTTTCCTTTTTGGTAATTATTTGAAGGCTCTGAGCTATCTTCACGGGAATGAATGAACACATTATTGGATCGCAGCGGCGCCCCTAGGACATGGCGCCCTCGGGCGATCGCCCGGGTTCGCCCACCCCTAAAGCCGGTACTGGGATGACATCAACGAGTCGGGTGCAAATGAGGATCGAGTTGGATGAGGATCATCCAATGAGGACATTATTTTTTCACCCTCAAGTCAGAAATGGACGAGCTGTACCCACAATCTAGCTGACAACCAACGAATTTTCAGGGTTCTACGGTACTCCGTTTGACCGGAGGTGATGAAAAAGATGAAAACAAATGTAAAAGCCAAAGGCGGGATTGAAGGAAAGAAGGAATTTTTCAATAACCTCCTCTTGCAATTTAATCAGTTTCAATCGCCAGATTTTTATAGAATGCAATTAATTTAAAGAAACATATTATAACACACATATTGGGTATTGGTGTGTAGTCCCATTTAATAAAGACTTAAGATATTAGAGATTCCAGCCGTTTTATTCAAAATTGAATACCACCTGTCGCCAACCTTATGACAAAAGTTAGCAACAACAAACTTATTGATCTATCATCGGCGGTTTGACGCATATTTTGTTAAATTCCAGAAACGTGCTGGTTTTCATCAACTGATCACATTACGTAAATATAACAAGCAATCTGCGTAGTAAAAAAAATACACGATAATAAAATAAATAAAAACAAAATGTGATCTGAACCCGGCTTGTGTTTGTAAAAAAAATGGCGATACTTTTAGTCGTCGGAGCTCTCAATTGCCACATGCCAATTCCAGCAAAAATATGTAAATATATTACAAACGTTATCAACAACATTTCTTCTATTGCAGCCAATTAAACTGTTGAAACAAACATTTTATCCAATACACAGATATCGATCGATCGATCGTTTTTTCTTTTCTGTTGAACAAGTTGTATGCGAACGTAAACAATATTTTTTATATGGGTACAACACTACTTAATCCACGAAAAATTAATTGGGGCAAATGTAAAGTGGCAAGTTTCAATCCAAGGTCTTTACCGTTCTTCAACTTCTGCTCGTTTAATTCCACAATGAAATAAAAAAAAATAATGTATGAAGTAAATTTTTGTTTATACAATTGGTGAAGCCAGATATATAAAATCGATCGATAATCTGCGATCGTAGCTTTGCTTTCGAATACATACACCAATAGTATAGAGGAATATTTAAAATTTATGGAATAACGATATACTCTATTGTTTTGGTTTGTGGTTGAGTTGGGTTTTGGAGCACACACACCCATTTTACAAATAGGATATAAAGACTAAAACAATATCTATTGTTTCTTATCAAACTATTGTTGATGCTCTCCTAGCAACTAATCTACACTAATTGATCTTAAGGTCGTGATGATATAAATCACATCATTGTGACAAGACCCTTGTGTTTACAGGACAACAAATATAGCACCCCGATCATTTTCAAATCAAGTCACGCTGGGGCTCTTCTAGATCACTTGCATCAGGCCAAGTCAGCGCTATTATAAATTGAAGAAATCTTCCTCCCTCCGATTGCAACTTGTTCAAATGTATCTATCTACCATCCCCCGTTCGGTTTTTACTTAATCATTTTTTGTATCTTAAGCTGCGCGTAAACAAACATCCACCACAAGACCTATATTTTACTATAGCAGTAGTATATCGCATTTTTATTTCTGGAAGATCCAACAAAAAAACCCCAGCATAAGTGACTTGAGGGGGTAAAAAAAAGATATCAAGATTATATCAAAGATATCGTTCTGGTGTTGGGTAGTAGAGAATATGTGTGAATTGATAAAAGAAAAACAGTTGATGCTGCATGGAGCCGAGTCTGGTCTATATAAAATCAGATTTGAATTATTTCTAACCAGTTTGCGGCTTGTAGTGAAGAGAGTTTTATCCGACAAAATTCTGAGTTTTTAAAACCGAGACTGATGTAGGCTTGAAAAAAATATATACTATATAAATAATATACGATACGCGTTTCTATATTATTTTACGTATTTTTAAAATTAATTATGGCAGGGTGTTGCTAGGAAAAATTCGTTGTACTTGTATATTATCGCCACCCCAAAAAATTAAACTAAACGTGTTCAAATATTTATTGTGATTTTGCTAAAATTTATAAAGTTATAAAGTATATTTCAAAATGTGCGAATTTAGAGATAAAAATGAAAATAGTGAATCGAAAGGTGAGTAAAAAATGAAATTGAACAAAAAAACGTTGTGATTAATTTGTTTAAACAATTTCTGTTGTTTTAAATATGATTCTAAGTGTAAAATATTAAATCGTTATTTAACTACCGAAAAAAAATTAACGTGAAATTTACAAAGTGATATAATTTTTTTTGGAAGTGACCTAAATTGATTTTTAACAATTACAAATTATTAGGCCTGTTTGGAGTCGTACTCCAAGTCAACCTGTAGCATAAGGATGATGATACCCGGCTAAATGCAAACTTTATTATGATATTATGATCCTTTCCTTGATCTATTAATGACACGTAGGAATTGGGCCAATGCATTGAGCCGTATATTATCCCCCTTGCGCTCCAGATTGAGCTGAAATAGGTCGCCGAACAGACCTTTTATATCTCGACGGATGTTTTCCTTATAAGTGCGTCAATTATTTGAGGATCGTTGAAGTGTAATAGCCTTAAAAAATTATCTCAGCGACTAAATCGAATCGAAATAATACACACTTCAAAAAGGAACCAACAGAGGGCTAGAATAATGTTGAAACGTTTATTTTAAGAAAGTCTTAAGTTCAAAATTCAAAGTAATAATGTTTACTCGGTGTCAGCCCTATTTTACAACTAATTTCTAAAAAAAGACTTGATTATTCATTTCAACTTATCTATAGAATAGAATCATACCAACTTTAAAATGAACCGAACAGACCCAATGTATATTTCTATCCTTCTTGTAATAGAATGATTCAATGTCTGTAATCCTTGCTTGCAGAAAACTGAACTAAATGATTTTTGAATTGATTGGCCCCAAGGGCAGCTCTTTCATAGGTGCAAATGGTGTATTTGCACCGGGCGCAATTTCAGTAATTAACATTTAACAAAAAAAATTAAAATTGAAAAAGTATTCTAGTGTATTCATTCTTATATATTAAAGGAACTGCATAGTGTTTGTGTCTTTTTCTATTGCCCTTTTGCAAGGTGTGGCCAATTCAATTCAATTTCGCTCGCCTGATTTCGTCATCTATCCTTTCTTGCCCGGCACGGTACCATAGTTCTTGATTTGTAGCTCGAACTATTCGTACTATTATACTACTATTATTTCAGAGTAAATTGGTCTATAGATTTGGGGATCCCAAGATTTTGCTGGAAACAGCTACGAAAAACATCCGGGAGCAGATGATGGGATTGGGGATGTATGAAGAATGAGTAGTGGCGCCGAACTTCATCTATCAGAAGCTTAAGCAGTACGAATGTTAAAGAAATAGTATTAGCGGGAGAGTTTTGTGTAAAGCTAAACTTAGTACAAAAGCAAGATCGCGAAGCAAATCCTGATTGGACTCAAGCAGGGGCGATGCTTTTGTAGGTGCAAATGGTGCACTTGCATCGGACGCAATTTCAGAAATTAAAGTTAAAAAGAAATCAATCTTTTAAAAAACAATTGAAAAAGTGTTCCCGTCCGTACCTTCATTTTCATATATTAAAGGAACTGCACAGAGTGCTTCCGGCATTTCCCACTTTACTTCACTGCGATAAACAGCTAATCGGGGCGCAATATGGCACCGGGCGCAAAAAAACCAAGCGCCGACCCTGATTGGCACTATATGTTTTGTCATCTAAAAAGTTATGCGAAGATTGGACCTAATACGAATTGGCGTGGTCTAAATTTAGCGAATATGGTGAACGGAATAGCACATCAGATCCCCTATCCTCGTTCTTTCTTTGTTTTGGTGAATTGTTTTGGCAATTCGCAGCTAAACCCCTACATCTCATATTTTGAAGCCAGTCCGCCAGAGTTCCAGCATTCTGCCTAGTGGCCTGTCGCTTAGATTTGGCTGTTCGAGCGGCGTCTCGTCAAACAAAGAGACCCTGCCCATCGCCGTCGTGGGAAGAAAAATGCATAGCACATTCATTCTCCTCAAGGCAAAGTCTACAAATCGACCGCCTTTTTAACTTCCATAAGTTGTAATTCAGGGCACAGTATCTGATAATCAAGCCAAAAAGTAGGGATACGGAGTCGGTGGAGAGTTCTTTCAAGAATCTTCTTCCCAAGGCTTTTAGTATCATCATTGGTGAAAGCCTGCCCAAAGTGGAATTCATGATCCAAGTTGAAAAAACGACAAACGAATTTAGAATATGCTTAGTCCAACGAAGATTAAAGCCTTTACAAAATCCACGTTGAAATTGGACCTCTGTTATGTTTAAAACACGATAGTACACGCAAAAATCGACTTATCTGTACAAAAAATAACGCCAAAGTGCCACCGATTTAATTTATCCCAGAAATAAAACCAGATGGAGACTCCCCGCCAAGTAGTAAAAATTGCCCGAGTTACTTTCAAGCAAACATAGAAGGTTTACTCATTACTAAATTAATATTGAATCAAGATGAAAAATTTAGATTTGATGATGATGATGATACCAAGTTATTTACAATCTAGTTTAGTTTCTAAAGTATGTCAAGTAAATACCAAGTTTTGTGTACAAACTTTTCTTCCTGTATTTGACTACGATTTTAAAACGAGGGTCGAAATGGAAATCAATCATATGTATATATCGACAAATGCTTAATCAATAAATTTCTGTTCTTCCAAACAAAATCTGTGAAGGCCTTTCGTGCAGAGTAAACGGAAAACAATCTGTTTTAGTTGGCCTATTTCTTCAAGGCCGAATTCGAAATCAACGCTTCTGCACCATTTTCCCTTCCGTTTCACTTCCCCTTTAGAAGTATCATTGACCGAGGATTGATAATGAAATAAATCAGCGGATGACTTGGGCTTTTAAACGAACGGAGTGATTCTTTTCTTTACTCTGTACTGTACTGTACTTTCGTAGTGGAATTTGAGACTCTCACTGGTCATGGAAAACGCGACTTTGAAATTCCCAATTGTTTTGGCGCACGCCATACTATAGGTTTATGGATGCAGCACCGGGCCCCAGCTAGCTTATTTTATATAAAAAAAATTAAAATTCCTTTAATATTTCAATTTGTAAAACAAGAAATGTCAATTTCAGATTCAGCTTCAATAGTTTCGACAATTGAATCAGCTAAAGAAATTAAACCAGAACCAACAAAAAGTCCTGTAGCCTTTGAAATAGCACTTGCTGAAACAAGTAAGTTTCTCCTACAATTTAACCAAAATTTTTAAGAAAGTCTAACCAGTTTCCTTTTTTATAAAACAGGATTTGGAAAATTCAACTATTTCCTCATAATTGTTGCCGGCTTAGTACTTACAAATGTCTTACTAGAAACACTTGGCATGAGTTTTGTTCTGCCAGTATCACAATGTGATCTTAACTTAACAACACAAGAAAAGGGTATCTTAAGCGCAATTGGTTTTGCTGGTATCATAACCAGCTCACATCTATGGGGCTTTATAGCTGACACAAATGGAAGACGGAAAATGATAATGATAACTCTGTTCATAGGATTCCTTTTAACAGTTATATCAAGCTTTTCTACCAGCTTTTGGGTTTTTGTAATACTGAGATACCTTAATGGATTCTTGTAAGTTTAAAGATATAATTTATAAGTAATATTAAGTTAATTGTTGAATCTTTTTTTCAATAGCATCTCAGGAGGATCAGCAACAATTTATGCGTACTTAGGTGAATTCCATACCACTAAAACAAGATCTCGAGCTATTATGGGTGCATCGTTTATTTTCGGCATAGCAGCAATGATGCTTCCAGCTGTTGCTTGGTTAGTTATAAATCGCGAATGGAGCTTACATATACCAGTTATCGATATTGTCTATAAGCCATGGAGATTGTTCTTAGTTGTTTGTGGTATTCCTGGATTTATATGTGCATTATGCTTGCTAAAGATCCCAGAAAGTCCGAAATATACTTTATCACAAGATTATCAAGAGAAAACTATGAAAATTTTAAGGGGGATTTATGCATGCAATACAGGGAACAAACCTGAAACTTATAAGGTAATTCTATTCTTTATACATGGTAGAATTGTAACTACAATTTTGTTTTTCATTTAATAATAGTACACTGCTGTTATGGAAGACACAACAGACACCGCCAAACGACCAAAAGTCTCCTCAACAAAGAGAAATGCAGCCACTGCTCTTCTGCGATCAATGTGGGATCAAACAGCACCATTATTTATGAAGGATTATCTAAAGAAAACTATTTTGGCATGCACAATACAATTTGGTATTTTTGCTACTTCAAACGGAATGTACATGTGGTTCCCTAGTATTCTGAATGGAATGGTTGAATTTATGAATCAAAATCCCGGAAATAAGACAACTATATGTGAAGTGGTCTATGCGCAAAGCTTAAAAGCGCTGGATGCTGATGGTGTAAGTATTAAAAGTGTTTTATGAAATATGGAATTCTTGTTCTTCTTCTTTGATTCGTTAGCTGGCGGTCCGACCGGGACGTCTCCGCAACGGATACGTTGCTGTCGGTGCCGCTGGGTCTCGAACTCTATTCACGATTCGTTTCCAATCTTGTCGGTTTTTGGCGACGTCTCGAGCCTCGGTAACTGATAACCGTTGATTCTTTAGGTCACACTCAATATTCTTCAGCCAGGTTTTCTTCGGTGCCGATCGCTGGATTCTCCAGCCTGCGGGACGGTCTCGCCAGAGAGGTTTATGGCAAGCGATTATCATCCATTCGGCAAACATGACCAAACCACAGTAGTCGACGTTTTTGCATTTTTTCTTCGATCAGTGTTTGCTGATCGCATCTTTGTCTGACTGTCTCGTTTTGAAGGCGATCGCGTAGTGAGACACGGAGGATCTGCCTCAAGCATCGCATTCGGAAGACCTCGAGCTTCTTAACGTACAGTTTGAGCAATGTTCACGTTTCAGATCCATAATAGGAAGGATCAACGTTCGGTAAAGGCGTACTTTTGTTTTGATGGAAATATTTGTTCGTTTCCATATGCACCACTTGAGCGAGGCGTAGGTTGCTGTTGCATGGCCGATGCGGCTGTGATCGTCGGACGTCGATGCTACTTTCGTTTCTTCAACCAGTGATCCCAAACATTTGAACCTCAGAACCTGTTCGATTTGGGTTCCATCAGTGAACACTGCCCCTCGATCCGTCGCGTCGATCACAACATAAAAGAGCAGTGGCGAAGCGACGTCTCTCTGTCAGACACACGTTTGAATCGGGAACTCCTCGATAAGTCGCTTCGAATACGAACGCTGCTGGTTGACCCATCGTACGACGCTTGGAGAAGTTGGTTGATTCTCAATGGCACGTGCTTGGTTTCCAAGGCTCTCCACAAGTTGTTCCAATCGAGGCAATCGAAAACGGATTTGAAATCGATGAAAACGACGACAGTCACCTCGATAATTGTCGGTTCGGTATTAAGAAACTGATTCGTCGGCTGTTCGATAATCGGCGGTTCTGGTGCTGGATCTTGCCGCGGATCGTATTTGTACAGCTGGTGGAAGAATTCCCTCCACCGCTGCAGGCATTCATGAGAAGAAGTCACAAAGGTTCCATCCGATTTTTTGTTGTTGTCGTTGTCGTTATCGAATTACTACGATTACTTATTTTACAACATTACAGACCAATGAATGTGTTACGAAGCTTGAAGTCTCAACATATCAGCATTCTTTAGTTCTTGAGATAATATACGCTGTTGGCTTTGCTGTTATTGGATTTACAATAAACGCACTGGGGAAACTGCCGATATTATGTAAGTAAATCTGGAAATATTAAAAATATATGAACTTCTCTAACCCAATATTATAATACTATAGTTGTTATCCTTGTTGGATGTGGATCATGCGGTGTAGCAGCTGTTCTGGTTGATATCCCAATGCTAGCAGTTTACTTGTATGTTATTCTCCTTGCGTGCGGCTTAGGCGTTACTGTAGTCAATGCTGCAACAGTTGACTTGTATCCAACCCATTTAAGGTACCCTGAAATACTTTCGTTTACAATTAAAACAATCATTTAACACAAAAAAATCTCTTACAGAGCAATGGCTGTTTGCATATCCCTAATGATGGGCCGCTTAGGCAGTGTAGTCGGAGCAAACGTTATAGGCCTACTCTTAGACACTAGCTGTAATGCTGCCTTTATGGCATCCGGTATTACCTTAATAGTTTGTGGATTCTTAGGCTTCCTAATTCCAAGTCCACCGAAAAGTCCAAAAGGTGTTGCCTCAAGACGGGCAAGCTTAATATCTATGACTGGAAATTAAATTAATAATAATATTCCAGAAGAACTGAGTTGAAAAAAACACACACACACACAAACATGCATTCATTAAAAACAAAAAAACACATATTTTTTGCTTATTTTTAAAAGTCTGATATTTTTGACCTCGTAGTTAGGTTATACATACATTATATATTATATAATAATTATAAATATTTTTTTGTAATATTTTTCTTGTACTGATTTGTTTTAATGACTATAATTTAATCCATATTAGAGAATAAGTTTCGCGCGTTCATTCAAAAGGTTGACAAAACTTTTGGAAATAGAATTTGTAAATACAATTTGTAAAAAGAGAAATGTTTGAGAAGGAAAAAGTCGTTTTCTGAAAATAAATATTTTTACAAAATTAATTTTATGAAAGTTTTGAATTGTTGATAAAGTTTGTTCGTATTGTTGAAGGACGATTTTTTTTTCATATTTTAGATAAATTTTTAAATCATATATACTCTGATTACCTCGAGTTACCTTCGCTATCGCCCCGCCCCTGTGATGAAAGTTGAGTCGTGTTTCGTGACAAGTCGTTTGAGTTGAAGAAAGTCCGCTGGCAAGATAGAATTTTAAATGAAGAGCTATGACGCCGTGCCGGCCAAGAAAGGATAGATGACCAACAACCAACCAATTGGATTGGCCACACCTTGCTACGCGAAAACGAAAATCTAGCCAAACAGGCCCTTGACTGGAACCCGTCGAGCTGGAAGACCTAGAACAACGTGAAGGAGAACTATATCAGCAGAAGCCGCAACAACTGGGAGATCCTGATCAGAGCTGAGAGCTGACGCATAAAACATATGTTCCTTGAGGTATTAAAAGGGAATAAGTCTAATAAGTCATCTAAGTGTCTACTCGAGAAGTCAAAATTCCCCGCTTTTATGTGCACGACTAGGAGGATTTTTTCTTACAAGTTCCATCCCAAAATCTCAAGCCTATTACCCTACTATCTAACCTAGGAAAACTTCTCGGAAAGGTCTTCCTAAGGAATTTAGAAGATTTATGCACGGGCAATGAGATTATTCCAAAGCGTCAGTTTGGTTTCGAGAAACTGCACTCTACTGAGCATGCCCTGCTTTTCCTTCTGGAGAGTGTCATCAAAAATCTAACTGCACTGCAATATGTGCGCGCTCGACTTAAGAGAAAGGCTTTCGACAGCGTTTGGCATAAAGGCCTCATATATAAATTAACAGATTGGACTGCCCCTATAACATCTCCAAGATAGTATACAGCTTCCTTTCAAATAGAACCGCAACAATACATTTGGATGAGACGATGTGCGATAAATTCGCGATCTACTCTGGCGTGCCGAAGGGGTCTATACTGGGCCCAAAACTGTTTAACATCTTTATCTACGACTTCCCACATAACAACGAACTAGGCTCTTCATTAGTGTTGGGTAGGACACGAAAATAAAATGAGTTTGTAAGAGGAGCCTCTTTTTCCTTTTGAACCAGTACAATGTCTTCAAATGAGGCGAGGTGCCATTGTATTGTGCTAGCACGTCACGTAGTGAATGGCTCAAACGTTGCGATGGGGGAGATCTATTGCGTTTGCGAAAGAGAGGATACGATAAATGATAAATGCATGAATGGAAATATTAATTATCGTGCCTATGAATGTTGATTACAAAAATATTCTTCAAAATTTTTGTTAACTGTATAAAGAAAAACATATTTACAGATTTAAAATGAAACTCCCTAAAATTGAAAATAACACGAAAATATTTTATTGTTACAGATAGAGATTAAAAAATAAAAATAAAATTTTACCTCCCTCGAAAAATGTAAGAAATATCTCTCCAACTTCACTCCCTCCAAAAAATGTAAGAATTGTCTCTTCAGTACAAAATTCACCTCCCTCGAAAAATGTAAGAATTGTTACCTCCCTCGAAAAATGTAAGAATTGTCTCTTCAGTACAAAATTCACCTCCCTCGAAAAATGTAAGAATTATCTCTTCAGCACAAAATTCACCTCCCTCGAAAAATGTAAGAATTGTTACCTCCCTCGAAAAATGTAAGAATTGTCTCTTCAGTACAAAATTCACCTCCCTCGAAAAATGTAAGAATTGTTACCTCCCTCGAAAAATGTAAGAATTATCTCTTCAGCACAAAATTCACCTCCCTCGTAAAATGTAAGAATTGTCTCTTTAGTATAAAATTTCACTCCTTCAAAAATGTAAGAGATTTCTCTCCAGTTCGTATTTACAATCTCACCACGGCTCGGCTTAAATTGGATATTTGACTGCGGCAAAAACAGTAAGAAAATATCTATGCAGTTCGTGTTTACAATCTCACCTCGCCGCAATTCGAATTGGATATTTTATTGTCGCAAAAAAAATGAGAAAATGTTGTTCCAGTTCGTGTTTACAATCTCACCTCGGCGCAGTTCAGATTGGATATTTTGCTGCTGCAAAAGAAGTAAGAAATGTCTCTCCACTTCGTAATTTACAAACGCACGATACACGCTCATATCCCAGTAGTACATTATTTTTGAACCGGGACATTTAAAAAAGTTGAGGCCTCAGTACAATTTACTATCGTGTACGGGACAAATGAACTGCCTCTTGTAAGTCCGGCTCAACTCTACTCTTCATGCATTCAGAACGCTGACGGTACTCTGGTGTGGGCTGCCAATAGGTCCCTAGCTGTGGCGACAACCGCACTTCAGACACAGTGGACTTGTATCACGAAATATTACAGAGACTAGAAAACTGAGGTTATCCACGCAGACACGCGCCGCACCCGGCCAGTATTCGCAGAAAGAATATTTTGTCTGTGCGCTTGATGTCTGTACGCGTCTGTGGGTGTCTGCCGGGAAGTAGGAATCATTTTTCTTGGATAAATCTTCCACTGAGAAGCGTTCAACAAAAATATAACTAGTGTCTGTCGTCTGATATGGCACGCTACATGTGAATAAACGGTCTGCCTGAAGTAAACGTTGGTACCGTCTCTCCTGTTTTTGTGAGAAAGATGATTTCGTCGAGGTTCGCTGTGGCTATGTGTTCTGTGCGTCTCTCCAACCAGGGGCCAGTTCACGCAATTCGATACTCGACGTCGACATCGACGCTTTATGAAAACGACATTAATTTCTACGACGTTGAATTTGGGTTCACGTAAGTCGACGTGTCGAATGTCGTTTTCCCAAAATAATTTCTCCTAAAGGTATGCAAAATCCAATGAAACCGCTGCACTTTTCACATTATCCACAAGGTGGACAAACTGCAAATAATACTAAAACTTCAATAATGTGAGTAATTAAATTAATTAATTAAACAAATTCATAATAATATTGGAAAATCTCAACTCCGAATTTATTTTTGTACATCTAACTCTTCTTGGAGTAGTTATAATTGTTATTTTTCAACTAATAGTTTTTCTTTTTCTATTGCATTTTGCTCGTTCAGAACTGTAAAAAGTTTTGTGTAAAATTATTTCTGCTCTGCTCTAATTGGCACCACAACTCGTTTTTAATACAACAATAAATGAATTCGACGCCAAATCTGGCGTCGAGAAGATTAACGACACTTTTAAAACGACAAACATAAAACGTCGACTTGCGTGAACCCAAAACGACATTTAACCGTCGTTTTCAGTCGACGTCGAATTGCGTGAACTGGCCCCTGGTTTAGAAACCACCACCTCCTTCTCGCGTAACCGACGTACACCTTTGCACAACGCAGTCGTATTTATCTAGCTGCTATCCTCCTGTTGCCTGTTGTGTCCGAAGTCGCTGTGCAGGCAGGCGCTGCTCGGCATTAAAAGGAGATTCTCGGCAATATCAGGGATTGTGGAAGTGCTAAGTGCGAGTTTAGTCCCCTATGCTGAAAGTCGCAATTCGTCTGAAACGCCACTTTCTTCAAATCAAAAAATCGTCACAAATCACGACTCGACATTCAGCACAGGGGCCTATAAATGGGTCACTCGGTCCTGTGGTACTCCTGGTGACATAGGAATAAAAGGTGAGTACTTATCATTGAGCTTCCAATGTCCCTCTGAAAAATAAGTTAAAACTAATAGAGCAAGAGCTAACAAATTAGAGGCATAACTTTTATTTTTCGTACAGGCTACAAAAGTGTGGTTACGAGGAAATTACAAATAAAAACTAATAAACAAAACTTAAAAGATAAATAAACGACTTTCGACAATTTGTTTCAAAACATGTGAATATTTGTGCCAATAACTAACTAAAAGAAAGAGATCCTAAAAATTTGTTCATATTTAAAAGCGAAGAGTTAAACTTTTCTATTAAGTGCTGAAGGAACCTGCCTGCTTCTCTTATCTACTTATTTTTTAAAGGAGTATATTTTTATATTTTAAGATAAAAATTATTATTATCTATTTATTCTGTTTTTACCTTTTCTGCAGGTTGATAAATTGCGAGCAGGAAATGAGTAGAGGGATGCACCAGTAGAGAGAGTAGGGTAGGCGACGGGCAGAGGAAGACGTTTAAGCTTCAAGAGCAGGAACCTATTTTACAAACTGACGATTAAGTCAACCTCCCCAAACTTGCAGTCACTTAAAGAAAAGATAAGATTAATTAAAGCTAAAGAACATAACACCGATACTTTATATTACCATCAATAATATGCGAAATTTCGGTATTATGCTCTATAGCTTTGGTTAATCTTAACTTTTTTTTAAGTGTCTGCAAGTTTGGGCAAGTTGACTTAATGTCATTTATAAGATAGATACCTGCCCTTTAAGCTCAAGCGCCCTATTCAGCCTGCCGCCATCGCAAGCTTTCTCCGCTGGTGCCCCTTCTCTATTCACCCATTTCCTGCCCACAATTTATCATCATACTAAAATTTCAAGGTAATCGGAGGAGTTTTCTATAACCAAAGAAAAGCAAGGTAATTTTATTTACATGAGAGAATGAGCATGAGAGCGTTTTTATAAATGCAAGACTGGCGCAACATTACAGAATTCAGCAATTGGAAGTCTGTAGCTGAATTCTGCAGTGTCTCGGCAGTCTTGCGTTTGTGAAAACGTCCTAATCCATGTAAAGGGGACCTTTTTTACGTTGTAAAATGCTATTAAGCCTGTATAATCAATTGAACCCTATGTAGTAAAAGCTAACAAACAAAACTCAGGACACAAATTCGCTTACTTTAAAAAAAGATAAATAATAACGACTTTCGACAATTTCTTTAAAAAAAAAACATTTAAATAATTGTACCAATAACTAACTAAAAGAGAAAGATCCTAAATTTGTTCATATTTAAAAAGAAAGAGTTAAAAGTTAAAAAAATCATTCTTTTAAAACGTATAACTTCAGAAGAAACATTTCTATTAATACCTAGAGGCTGACATACGTCTTAAATGTTGGAGGAATGTATTTCTCTAACCTACTTATTTTTTAAAGGAGTATATTTTTATATTTTAAGACTCATCCTTAAATATTTTCAATGTAAATTTGCTATAACTATAATTTGCAATCTTATCGATATCACAACTTCTTAAAAACTCCCCCAAACTCATTTCACGCCCCTAGGTTGCTTGTTTTCTTTAGCCGTCTCCGCCTTCAGATCGAGTTTTGATCCCTAAAAGCCACAAATACGTAAATTAGAATAAGATCAAGGTTATTAAGACAAAAACTTACAATTTTACTGGGAGCAATCCTACTTAATCTTTTAGTAAACTCTTGCGGCAGCCTCAATGATCTTACTTGAGGCTTAGAAATTCCACTATTTTTAACCGAATCCGTACTGGGAGAATTCAAATCTGTTAAAGACCGCCTTCGAACGTGACTAGATGATGAAACCGACAACCTTGCCTTTGGGTTGGGTGTTGCCGACATATACGAATATCTTGGCTTACTTTTGCTAGCACTTTTACCAGGTGAAGGTGATGCCATTTTAACCTTAATTGCAGGCGTTGAGCAAGCTGCCGGGAATCCCTTTGATGTTGGCAATGGGGTACTAGTTGCAAGTTTTTGTTTTTTTGTATCTTCAATCGGTGAAGACACCGAAGGTGTTATCATCATGGGAGCGACTTTTTTGATCGGTATAGTAGCCTTCATGGGGCCTTGAGATTTGCGAATTGGGTCGTTAGATTTTACACGAAGATTTTTAATATTTAAATCTGGCTTGGTGTTGACGGCAACTTTCTGTTTAATATCGCATCCCTTGTCTCGTGTAGTAATCGATTTTTGTACAGGTTTACTTGTGACTTCCTTGCAGGTGCTGGATGCATTAGAGGAATAAATCGACCGTCTAACAGCGGGCACATTCGACTGATACGGTGAATAACTAATGGAATTTCTTCTATTACCAGCTGGACGTGCAGGTGTTATAAAATCATGCTGAGATTTCTCCGGATTTGTTGTGACTTGCATTGACACACGTGGTGGTGGTTTTTTGTCATGCAAGCTTAACGAGCTGCTTCTTGTGCGCGCGCTGTTGATAAGATCTGGCGAGCCATCATTGCCTTGTATAGGGAAATTTGCAGAATTATTTGGAGTTCCCATTACCACTATATAAGTAGGATTACTTCCAGCAGCTGCATCTGCTGGCATATTTGCCTGGATTATATTGATATTATCATTCCCAAACATTTTTCCAATTTGTCTCAAAAAATCGGGAGGACCTTGAGTGTCTGGTTCTGGGGTTTTTAGATCTTTTTCTGTGTTGGAAACATTTTCTTCAGTCGGAGACTGTTCTGGCTGTTTTCTAGGTAGATCTAGATCAAAAGTACCTTGACGAACTATTGGCTGTGGAGCTGGTGGAGAAGTTTTTTCACTAGTATTCTCGGTATTGAGTAGCGAACTTAAACTTTCAAGCAAAACATTCGCCTCTGACTTCTTTTCTTGATTGGAACAATCAAAAATAATTTTTTTAAGACCATCAATTATATGCGATAAATCAGTATTTTGCTGTTTAGATTTATTTAATCTTATCTTTTCTTTAAGCGATTCCAAATCTGGGGAAGTCGACTTAACATCATTTTCTAACTTATTTCCCTGCTCTTGTAGCTCAAACGAAATGGCATCTTCTACATCGGTATTCTTATGCTTCTTAGACTGTTCTAATTGCTGTAATATCGGAATTTTTAATAATTCCAAATCACTATCAATATCCGTCTCTGAATCAACCCAATTTGGATTAGTTGACATAAGATCATCACAAGAATCTTCAGAAACTTTTGGTGAGTCTAAAACCATTTTTGATAGCTGTTCGTGTAAATTTCCTGCTTCTGCTGCTAGTACAGAACGCTCAAAACTATCATCAGACTGCTTAGATTGTCGCCTTTGTGGAGTATTGACCGAGTTGCTTAAGCTTATTCTAAGTAAATTACGAGATTCTAGCTTCGATTTCTTTTTCTTCTTGCTACCAGATTCTGGACTGTTTGTATCTGATGTATCTGGAGCACTAGAGCTTGTTGCTTCTTTATTTGTAATGGAATCTAATCCTGTATCTGATAAATTAGGTGAATTAATAAAACCTCTGTTTAAGGTGTTGGAGTTACTAGCATCATTCGATGTATTTATCGTTTTATCAGTAATAAACCCTTTGTTAATGGTCAAGGCACTATCACCCATTGATGATGGTGCAATTGGCGACGTGAATACGCTGTCATAGGTTGGAGATGGCTGAGAATTCAAGCTGGAAATAGAACTAAGTGGGTTTGAACTAGATGAGAATGCACAAGAAATTCTTGGGACTTTTAGATATGATCCAGTAAAAACATCATCATCTTCAGTATTTAAATTATCCGGCTCACTTTCTGGTTGCTCCAGCTGCAACAGGTTCTCTGTTACTACAATATTCGGTGAAGGCACTTTGTAACTTTCAGCCGCCTTTAACAACATTTCAAATGGATCATTGGGAACATCGGCTTCTCTTAAAAGATTATCAAAAGGATTGTTTGCATTTAATTGATTGTTTTCGGTGGTGGTTTCATCTTCTTTTAACTTAGGACTATTGGACGGATTTCCTTCAGATATGACGACATCTTCGGCACATAAGTCTATGAGATTTATCGAAGTATTTAATGACATTATCAATCTACAAAAGATAATTATTGTATATCATTCCTAATACAATTATTTCATTAAGTTTCAGACCTTATTAGGCACAAAATCCACTTAAACTTAACTAACTGTTTTTAAGAAACTGTTTTATTCACACTAGGCTTATACATATGTACAAGAGTTTTAAAAATACCGACATCCAGCAGTTGTCTCGAAATTTTCGAACATGAATTGCCATATAATTATATCGAAATAAAATGTCAAAAATTTGATATTTTTTATCTTTATATTATATTTGTACAATAATACATTTAATTTAACATAAATTATTGAGGGCACAACAATTGATTTTACAGGTTTAATAATTTTATGTTTTAACAAAACTTTTCTTTTCTTCTAAAAACGTTTTTGAAATACCTCTTGAGGTTTCAATTTAACGAAAGTCGATTTGCACATGGCAATAATTTAATAATTTTTGGAGAAATGTCAAAAATTTGTTGACATTTCACTAGTTGGTGGTGCTCTGTAGTAGCTTTGTTGGAATTTTTTTATATCAAAGTATTTTGCTTTAATTTTATAAATAATGGCAAATTTTATGATGCAGGAAAGTGTTGTGAAGTTTGCCTGTTCTTGTGGCATTTTAAGTCCTATAACAAAGCTATATTTTTGTCGGCATTGCTTAAAGTTAAGGTGTGGTTTCTGTGTTTGTCATGAGGTAAGAGTGGAGTTTTCTTTTTACAGCTGCTTTTTTGCAATATCCTTAAAAGGTTACAGTTTCAATATTTTGCACTGTATTTATAAGTTATCACAAACAATAAATTAAATTTGTGTTATTTAGGTAAACACTAAAAATGGTTTTTCAGTACCTTAATCAAGTAGAAATTTATGCAGATGTCCAACTTCTGTCTCCTTTAACTTTACATTTAAAGAACTTATAATTATTGCATAAATGCAAATATCGATCCGAAATTTTCAAGGCGATTATATGTTTAAAGTTGTACATATTTTTATATCATCTGCACGGGGTGTTTATCCGTCAATGCTCTTTCTTTTATTACATAAATTTGTATGGAACTTAAGTAAGATAGGTTAATTAGTAACTGGGTGCAATGATGTTCCTACGTGTATTAGGATGGCGACTCTAATCTGAAATGGAGGTTTTCAAGAATGCACCAGCGATGAACTGACTACTTCGGAAACCCTAAATCTTATAAACGACTATCTTGATATGGGTTACTATGTAGTGGCAGTATTTATCGATTTGAAAAACACTGCATCATGAAGTCGTTCTAAGCACCCTCTACAACCTTGAAATGAAGGGCTCGGCGAATGAACTGCTGAGGAGCAATATCACTGAGAGGCACGCGGTAACTAGAGTTAATAGTATCTCAAGTGACCAACTAGTGCTCACAACTGCAGTTCCTCAAGGCTCCATAATAGCATTAACAGTGATCTGGAAAATTTACAAGGACTGGAAGGATGGAAATAATGAAAATAAATAAAAAAAGACTATGTACATGATATTCTATCAGAAAAACAAAGCAGATATTAGAATTACGATCAAGATAGATGAAGCAGAAATAGTTAGGGCAACTGAAGTTGTCTACCTAGGACTCTTAATTGATGATAAGCTGAACTGGAGGAAACACATAGGAAAAACTCTCATCCCTCTATTAGAAACACCAAGCTTTATGAGAAAATATCGCTTCAAGCCTATATTTGCACATATAGGGTGTATCAGTTAAAATGTCGAAACGCCTGGCTGTGGATAGGTTTTGGATAGACGAACAAAAAATCGTATGGGTGGGGGAATCTGTGTAGATTGCTGCCTTATTCATGAAAATGTCTAATAGGGTTACAAAAATACAGGGTAATATGTAAACCTCTACCAAAAAGTTTCAAAACGGCATAGCGGCTAAACCGTTATGATTTCCCTCCCCATACGATTTGTTGTTCGTCTATCCAAGACCTATCCACAGCCAGGCGTTTCGACATTTTAGCTGATACACCCTGTATAACAGATATCATTCGCGTAGTCGAGATTCTTAAGGCGGTCTAGCAGTCCCCATTGTATGCCGCCTGTTCTACCACATGTAGCGCTGACAATGATGTTGTTTATTACTATAAGAAATAGTAAGGGCGAAAGTAGGCATCCTGTCTTAATCCTGAGCTTAGTTCAACGCTGTCGGATAGTTTTTCATTGTGAAGAACTCTGCATTTGGAATTGTTGTATAAGGCTTTTATCAATTCTATTACTTTATTAGGCAATCCACGTTACCACCGTACTGCCTGCAATATAAAGCTCCTATTAACCGAGTCGAACGCTTTCTGTTAGTCTACGAAAGCAAGGTGAAGGGGGATCGTAATTCAGTAGACTGATCCACTATGATTCTGGAGCGGCCTTTCCTGAATCCAGTCTGTCGTCTTATAAGCGTTCGGTCTACTCTCTCTTATCTTAGATAGAAATAATGGAATTCTGGCGGGATGCCATCTTTTCCAGCTGCTTTGCCATTGGCCATTGCATGTTAGTATTTCTGTCTTGGAGGGTGGTGATTCTTATTGGCTGTGTATTGTTGTTGCTTTCATTGCGCAGTTGTCGAACTACTTTGATCAGTTTGCTAATTATAGAAGATTCATTTAAAACTTATTTTCAGGTCGACTCCCACTTTTGTTCCCATTGCTTAGAAAACATTCCATCTTCCGAAGCAAGACATAAAAAGAATCGATGCAACAATTGCTTCGACTGTCCTTGCTGCCAGCATACACTTTCTGCAAGAGCAACAACTAGTTCTCTACCAAAGTAAATTTTAAAATCTTTTTATAAATAAAAGGAACTCTTTTACAAATATTCTTCTACTAGAAAACCAGAAGAAGCTGGAAAAGGTGATGCTGAAGAAGGAAAATCAGGGGATGAAAAGGCAGTCAGCCGTAGGATGTACTACTTAACATGCTTCGCCTGCAGGTGGACATCTCGTGATGTAGGAATACCTGATCAATGCAGTCGTAAGCTGGCTTTTAAGTAACAATATAGTTTATGTTTTCCTTCAATTGTTATAATTATAGCCGCTGGATCCTGGCCAGATAATGAGTATGCACATCAGACACGATTTTCAACCTTGTTAGAATATTACCAATCAGTTGTGCTTCAGGAGAAGCAAGAAAAACAGGATTATTGGCGACGGAAGGCACCGAAGCAGCATAAATTTCCTAGTCTTACAGTAAATAAAGGATTATTTTTATGTAATAATTTTACATAGATATTTTTAAAATTTTAGGATCGTACTGGCTTAACAGTGTCTATGATACGCCGGCAAATTGGATGGGCTGATAAAACTCCACCAAAAGCTAAACCGACTCTAATTAGTCCATCAACAGCTATAGAAGATGTAGAGCCCTTACCCGAGGCAATTTTTACTCAAAACTTAAATATTAAAAATAGTAATCATAAAAGTCACTACATTATTTTCATAGTAATACAAAAAATCAAATCTTTCAGTTACTACCATAAAACAGCGTCACAATCAGCCTGCTGATCAGCCTTATATGGTAAACAAGCTTTATCCCCAGCACAAATGCCTATGGATAAAGCGTTCCCTACGTTGTCGTCAATGCGAGCACAATGTCATAAAGCCCGAATATCATCCAGGCTCCTTCCGTTATCGCATTCAATTATTTGCTAGCTATCATGTTCCCGATGTGCGTTTTGTCAAATGTGAGACACCGCTGAAGCCCAATGTTCCGGCTCAAGTTATCCTCAAGCTAGCTAATCCGACAATGGACGATATGACAATAACAATTATGGAATTACCAACTGAAGAGGAGGAAACTCTGTTAATTGAAGAGCTGAAGAAAGGATTTGAAAAGCAAATCTCAATCACTTCGACTCCAAGTCTTAATTCGACTTTATCCAGGCAATCGTCGCTTACTGAAGAGCCGAGATTTGTTAATAAGCGAACAACTTGTTCCGTTGAGCTTCCAGACTCGTCATTTATACTTAATCAACGCGATGATTCTAGTGAATTTGATGAAGATGTTCAGGTTCAACGCGAAGAACCGAAGTAAGTCGAAATATATAAATTTTTTACCTAATACAATTAAAAACTTTTGTCGCATTTCTGCAGGTTTATAGTTTGGAGAAAATCGAATAAAGCTTCAATTAAGTTAAATATTGTTCCAAATGCAAATCTTGCAGCTGGTGATGATGTTATTATTGGATTTTCTATGAATTACACTTATGTTAATACGATTTCAAATACCCCAGATAAGAAGGAGCAGCACGCCTTAATGTCAAGGATTTATGTTAAAGTTGGAAGTATTTAATTTATGCTATTTATATTTATTATTTTTAAATTATATTTAAGCATTATGTATTTTCTATTTAACATTGCAACGCTTTTTTAATATATATATGCTTTATTATAATATTTAAAGGAAAGTTTGTTTCGGAGTATAATTCCTTTCAAAATGCTATAAAAAGTTTTTATGTGGAAGATAAGAGTTCAGAGGATTCATTTTAATGTTTTATGGTAAGCCTTTATTATTCTTTCTTCTTTTTTAGTAAAATACAAGGTTTTCAAGTACTTCGGTTGTCATTTGATCCTATTTCACTCTCGACAGCCCCCTTGTGCATCAGATTTGTAGGCCAGGGCACTTAAACAAGCTTAGCAGCCTGCCTAAAGGCTTATACGAGTGTGGGGGAATCGCAAGAATCCTCATACAAATTGTGACAATTTGGCTGAGATCACCATGACAGTGTTCCTGGACGAACTATCCAGAAGGAAAATTGACGGTAGAGCAATCCTCCTCTATTTGCGATTATATCTTGAATGAGGTGGACAATAGGCTTAAAGGCAATTGCCACCTCAGTTTTTGGTCTCATTAAGATCACCTGCGCGAACGAACCTACCAGCCAATGGCTGACGAATGCTGTCCCCACCCCAGGCTGTAGGTTTAGGAAGGGTCCAATCTTAAAGTAATCGAGGAGAAGGACCTTTCCAAATTCAAGCGGATCGCATTCTGGGTTCCTAATGTTGTTAGGGAACCGGAACAGGCGCTCCGCAGGATGGAAATACAAAACCAGTCAATTGAGGTGACCTTTTGCCAAGTGATGGGTAGGAAAGTGGATCAGAGCGGTCAAACTCTTGCCCTTAGCATTGACGAGAGGTTGCTTATGCAGCTAAAAGAGCAGGACACGTCCCTATTCTACGGCTTCGGCCGAATCAAATGCCAGGATATTGGCTTGAAAAGGTGATTCCTCAAAGAAGAAGAAGCGGACACACAACAGCAGGAGAAACCCCAGGATGAGGACGGTACAGTGGAGCCTGCAACACAGTAGGGGTGCCCCGCAGTCCTTTACAGAGTGCTGGCCACCCAAGATGTACAGGAGCCACGGGTAAGTACTATACAGGGCTTGTGTGTAGCCGGCTACAGCATTGCATGTTGGCGGCGCTCATCGGACCTGTGTAGTTTACAAATAAAAACACTTCGTTTCGGAGATATTGAATTCGACATAATACTGCGGTCCCAATCGAGAATGAGTTCAATATCCCTGTTGATATAAGTCTGCGGTTGCCTAGACAGGATGTGGCACGTGCTGGTATTGCATTGCAGAACACGTATGAGTAACGCAGAGTACCTTCATCAACAAAGTTGCATGGCAAGTTAAGACAGAAAGACCACATGCCATTATTCTCACTGCAAGATTTTGGAGATATCAGATAATTCACCCAAAAGATGTTTGCTTTAGAAGAGTGGGTGATAAAATTGACCCCTTGGGGACACCGGCAGAGATCATATGAGCCTGAGATTTAACGCCTTCCAATACTACCTTGATTGAAATGGCGGAAGGTAAACTCATCCAATTCTACAGAATATACTTACTTTTTCCACTTCTGGATTTGCCAAAAAATATGATCTGATCTCCTTAGCACTGCAAAGCCATAGATAACAACCGCAATTCGCGATCTAAAATGCCACAGCGATATTTACAAAAGAATTTTTCATCTACATCGGTTTGTCTGCGCACATAGTATGACCAACACATTAAATTCATTGCTTGCACCACAAACGACAGCCGGAAGCTCCATTTATAATAATAAGGAATCAGAAACAATAATTTCCATCAAAAATTGTCCAACCAGATTTCACATCACTTTATTAAAGAAGGAATTCCAGTGACACAAAATCTCCACGAAATAAAAAAAAAGTATAATTTACAACCTACGACCGCGACGACCACCCTTCCTGCGAGTTGAATCAGATGGAATTGGTGTAACATCCTCGATACGGCCAATCTTCATTGAAGAACGTGCCAACGCTCTAAGTGCTGACTGTGCTCCTGGGCCTGGGGTTTTTGTCTTATTGCCACCGGTAGCACGTAGCTTAATGTGAAGAGCAGTAATGCCCAAGCTTCGGCATTTTTCGGCGACATCCTAAAAATTGTTGTTATTTACTTTAATGTGGTATTATTTAAGAGAGAAACTTACTTGAGCAGCTAACATAGCAGCGTAGGGAGAAGCCTCATCACGATCTGCCTTAACTTTCATTCCACCAGTAACACGGGCGATAGTTTCCCGTCCAGATAAATCTGTTACATGCACAAAAGTATCATTGAAACTGGCATAAATATGTGCAACACCGAATACTATTTCTCCAGCACGCACTTGTGGTCCTAGAGACACTAGAACGTCTTCTTTTTGAGTTTTATTCTTTCTTGGGGCCATAGTTTATCTGTAATTGAAAATTAGAACCAAGTTAGCTAGAGCTGTCAAACAGAAAGTAATTCTTATCCATCGGGTGGTTATGCACAACATTTATGAGATTAAACTATGTAACTCAGTAAATGGTTTTATTATCTTTAATTTTATAGTATTATTTCAGTCAAAAACACAACCAATTTATTAAAATAAACAAAATTCATCGCACCTTTAAAACTTTGCCTTCTATGCGGATTGCCGGAAGTACAAAAAAGGTCGTATGGCACTACTATGTGCCATAATGACATATGGAATTGCGAAAATGGTTTCGAAAAATTATGAAAAAAACATTCGTTGAAAATTTTAATTTGATATGAAATAAAATTAAATTATAATAATAATTTTATTATTGAATTATTTTTATTATTTTTATTTAAATTTAATTGTAATAAGGTAAATAAATTTGTATATAAAAAATATATATTTTACTGGCATTACTATTCGAAATGTCACAGAAAAAAGTTTATATAAAAATTTTTGTGTTTTAAATGGGTGACATAAATATTAATTATTATGATGTGGTTAATAAAATTAATTTAAAATTAATATAAAAACTCATAAATATCAAATAAATGTAATAATTTTCCTTTGTTTACAAACAAAAAATTGAATAGAACGTATGTTGAAGATTATAGCATACATCAAATCCATAAATCGCATCTTTTCGTTAGGTGTTCGCTATTTGCTCGACATCCCGTTAAGTCAGTCGTCAGTCAGCCATATTTGTTGTTATCGTCACTCGGGGAGACTATTTAGTATAAATCTCAAATTATTTTTGAATTTTACAATCAGATAGATTTGAAAAGCTTCAGAATATCAAGCAAAATTGAGTGATAGTGTTTATCATTGGTGCCTGGCCCTCGGATCTTTGTAGTGTTAACACAAAATTTCACTGTGAAAACCTCACACGATGATTACCAACAAAGTGTTTGGGGATTGAAAACAAAGGCAAAGGGCTATCGAGGCTCTCAAGCTGTGTAGGGAAAGTGATGGATTTTTGATGATTTGCTCGAAATAAAAAGAGGCCCCCCCAGCTGATTGGTCTTGTGTATTTATTCTGATTAGTTATATTACAGTGTTTTTATTTTTAATTGAGTTGATTTTGATTTTTGTTAAAATTTCATTGATTTGTCCGTGTTATAAGCCCCGTGTGCAAGAGTGAAGTTTTTTTTTTCTGTTTTTTGGTTGGGATATTTCTATCATTTTGTGAGGAAGGAACTTTTCTTATTTTAATAAATTTGCATCACACTGGCGAACGGAGGCAACGGAGGTGGAGGCGCTCAGTCGGCCGCCGCTGTCGCCAATAGCCACCAAGCGCAACAAGGTGCACAGAGAAATGATGCTGCTGCTGCTGCTGCACAGGATTGGAATCCTGAGGAGTGCGACAGGTTTAGCTTTGACGATTCGGATAGATTTGAAGGAGACTCCTTATGCAGTTGGAGCTCGGAACCAGAAAGTTTGTGCAACAACTGGAGAGGATGGAAGAGACCTGTAGCAAACAGTGGATTCTCATCAAATGGATTATCTAGAAAAACATCAGATGGTAAGGATTACAAATTATTTATTTATTTATTTCCTTTGTTACACACACACCGTCCCTCGATACCTACTTATCTAACTCATGCGGAACGACAAAATGAAACTCTGTTTATGTAAGATTAAGCCAAGAACTATGTTCAGGTTTATTTGAAAAAGAAATACAGTGTTGACCTTAACTAATAATAAATTCGTAAGTTGTCTATTAATAAATGTATGCCATGTCACAAGTGGATAGTGCTCGATATTTGATTGATACAAACATTTACGATATTTATTATTAATGATTCTTTAATTGCGATAAAGTGGCATTTACTCTCCTCTGAAAGCGTCACAACTATTTTCTAGCCTAAATATAATTAAAAGTTCTTCACTTGTGTCCTGGGGAAATAAATAAAATATTTGGAATTCTTCTCCGACCCTATTGCCCTAATAAGAAATCTTTTTATGCATTTTTTTATTCATAAACACAATTTTACTCGCGTATGTTTATTGAACAAAATAATTTGGGGCGCATGCATAAATATACATTAATCTATTATACATAATCTAAATTTTGTGGAAAACAGTTCAGAATTCACGGCTTTAACGCACCCATTTCTCTGTTGGCCCTTCTCCTGTGACCACTCTCACTAATCGTAACCTCTCCAACATTCACCTCAAACTTATTGGTGATAGCGCCATTTGTTCCTCAAAATCACAGACTTGTCCACTTGGCTCACTCTTACAGTTTACAGCCATTATCTTCGCGCATACTTCGGTATAGAAATTCGTTTTTTAACAAGAAAAACTCGACTGTGGAATAACCTACCACATTCAGTATTCCCGAATTCATTGAACATCCAAGAGTTCAAACGCAAGGTTCACCGCCACCTCCTCCAACACCCATTCAACTCCGTAATCTATCCTATCATTTTCTCTATCCTTCGAGCTAAGCTAACTACTAGACATTGCACCAAGACGTGTACGACATGACGGACTAGCAGTACAAAGGGTGACACCTAAGCTTAGACTATCGTATAAAAAATTGACCAAGAACGCCTCGTCCAGGGGTATCTTTGCCTACCGTGCTCTTACTTATTTGCTATGACTAATGTCGATGATAAAGCTGTTTAATACAATCGGATATTGCTCGATCTATTTGATGAGCTTGTCCCTCTGCGTAACAAAATGTATTTAGGGAAATCTAAACCTTGGATTACCGTGGAAATATAATTGCTTATTGCTGAAAGGGAGTGTCTTTATCTTCTTCTTTAAAGGCGTTCCAAATTTGTCGTTCGCTGTAAAAGCGGCGCAACTCCACACTTTAAAACACTAGAGGTTGACCCGCTTCGGAGTCACATTCCATCACATCCTCCGATATAAAACCAAAGCAACTGCAGATGTGCACTATAATTGCACTTATAGTGTACTTCGGCAGCTGCTCCATCCCACAGGGGTGTGGGATCACTATGGCATCACAATGGGCATATCTTTTTGGCCTAAGTTTAAACCAACAGCTCAGCCATATCTAACCTAACCTAATGCGACTCATAGTGATAACATCCCTCCAAGGTTCTTAAATATGAATCATACCTTGCCTCTTACCTGTTATTACTCACCTGCCTCACTGTATCTCAGTTTCCCTCGGCTTGGAAGCTTGCCTTAATTATGCCAAATACTAATGCCCGTCCTCTACTTGCCCCTCGGATTTCCGGCTCTAGTCGCTCTAAAAAGGTTAAAATATGTGGCTCTAGTTCCTCAAGTGCTCTATTCCACGCGGGGGTCCCCAAGGCTCCACGCTTGGACCTCTGCTATTTCAGTATTAACGATCTTCTTTGAATATCCGATCGTTCCTTCCTTCCTTGTTTATGCTCCTTTAATACCTCGTGGGACACAAGAATCCTGTTTTGTGCGACAGCTCTCAGCTTCGTCCAACTACATACCTTTCTGCGTCAAAAGATCTACAACATAGGTGGAGTATAGCATCTCGAAGCTGGTCGACTTTAAATTTGCTGCAAGTAAATCGCAGCGTATTTTTTTTCTTTCCTTCTCCTTCTGCCCGTGCTGACGTCTCTGTTATAGCGTTTTTGTCCTCCTGCATCGTTTGCATTGTTAAAGCAAGAAATCTAGAAGTGGCACTGAATAGCAGCATGACCTGCTGCTATCACTGTTGGAAAAACTTACGGACTTATGTCAAAATTTGAAGATTAGGGACTCTTCTAAAAGTGGATGAACGTTTATGAGGCTTATGTTCTTGAATTTGCCTCGTACACAAAGGGTGCATAGCCTTTCATATATTGCATTAAAGCTGGCATCATAGTTTTACTGACCATAAAACCTACGCGAGCGATGGTGAGAATCTTGCATCAGTCGATCAGTGCTCGAACGCCTGTCATGCATGACAGGAGACACCGCTGAGTATCCGCACTCTGACGGTAGTGTCTGATTCTTACTGACTAGACTCACCACCTCTTTCGTTGATGTCTACGTACCCACCCAAGACGAAACCCTCGGGCATATCCAAACGTCGGGTTCCATAATGGATCCCTGGGCGGCCCCAGATATCATCTCTCTTCTTTGCAAGTCATCGTTGATTTCGTACGTTATGAAGCGCTCATTCAGGTAATCTCCCAGCATCCTTTGCAGATTCAGACGAAGTCTGACGTCGCGCTCCATCACGCCAAGCACCCTATCCCACCTAACGGAATTGAAGGCGTTTTTCACGTCCAGAGTGGTCAGCACACACACGAGACGGGAGCGATGATTACCCCGCACCGTTGTCCTGGCGGCTTTCAGCAGCCTCGGCAGGAGCTTGCCTGCCGTGTCCAGCATGCAGAAAGCTGTGTACGAGGTTGCTGCGTCGGCTGGCCCTCTCCCCTTGCTGATCAGAAAACCGAGCCTGAACTTGCCCGCCTTCAGGCACACATTGTATAACTCCAGCAGAAGGGAGGGAAGGCTGGAGGCCATTATATTCAATATTTCTGCCGGAAGGGCGTCCGGACCTGGGACTTCCGGTTCCGCATTGAGCGACCGGCCGCTGCCAGTTCTTCCTCGTTAAAAGGGGTCACTTCAAGTTCGGCGGTCATTGGCGTTAGGCGGCCACACGATGTGGTCCATTGTGACCAGATCCCTGGGACATCCTCGGGCGAATGCTCCCAGTCTCTGCTTACGATCCTGTATCTCAATCCCCACGGGTCCCGATCCGACCGCTGGATTTGATGGCTTGCTTCAGATATTTCTTGGCCGCAGGTTTCTTCCTACCTTTATAATGTAATACAAATTGTCCGTCGAGAATATTTAGTCTTTACATTTAATGACAATCATTTTATTATATCCAGTTTTTTCCTTCGTTTTAAATGTTTTCCATGTCTGCCAAACTGCCTAGACAGAGTACTAAGCAAAAACCCAGAGAATTTATCGTTTCATTGTTCCTCTATAAAAATTTGCACGATCATTCCCTCTCCTTGTGTATGAAATAGAAACTGAAATTCACCCAATTATTGCTGATCAGTTCACACAGCATGATTTTTTGCTTTCTCATATTAGTAATCATCGTGCACGTCGTAGAATAAAAGATCATTAACCCCCGTCAAAAAAATACAAAAATAATGTATCGGACCCGTCTCACGAATAATCCTTGAAAGTTCTTTGACTTAACCAGCTGTAATTGAAACAAGAACCAGTTTAACACACGACAAACAGTTTTAATTCATCGTATATCTCTCTGCTCTCTCAGGTACCGTAGACAAGACGAAGACGACCTCAAGAATTTCTTTAAAAGAATAATTTAAGCCTATGGCTGCGGGTTCTGGGGCTCTGTTGTTTTTTGCGCGCCGGGTAGTACTTCTCCAGAGAGTTAACATATGTTTGTTCCCTTGTATAGAAAGGAAAAGGTGAATAGTTAGTCCAAAAAACAAGACGACAACAAGACGATAAATACCTTTATATAGAGATATATATAAGGCTTCTTAACGACGTTTCCTTCTCTGCATCGGCCTTCGTCAGGATGTGTTATCGATGTTTTATTCGATAGCATTATGCTATTGTTTTAAATTGACAGAATTCAGCTCTTAACGAGGCCGTTATTTAAATTCAATTACAATACAGCAAAAACAACATTGCAATCTCCCAAAAAATATATTGATTGCTTATGATTTAATCGTTTTATGAATAGTTGGAGCGTGTTTTTTAATTTCAATAAAAATATAATTCTTCGAATTTAATCCACTTCCAATCAACCAGTTGAAGTTAATTTAAAAACAAAAAATATTTAATAATGAGATTGTTATAATTAATCATGTCCACCATGTAGAGGCCTCCACTTTGGTCTAGAACAAATTTTTACAACCTTTTAATATTGCAATGATTGAAAGATAAGTTGCAATTGTAATGGTATCATCGGCGGCGGCGTCCTAATTTGCATGAGCAAATTATGAGAAATCGAGCACGTGTTGTTATATTCACCCCTTCTTTGTCTGGACGACTTGCGACACCTGCAAAAATAATGGAAAAATTGTTTAAAAGAGAAATTACTTTTATGAATTATTTTTTTTTGCAAACCTGGGCAGAAAGATTAAGAAAGAAATTACGTATATGTGTGTTTTTTTACGTACTTAAGTCTTTTTGAGTACAGGTGAATGGATGCAGGAAAATAAACATAATAAAACCACGGATTTTTATTTTAGTAGTGTATTTACCTTTTAGGTTGTTCTGTAGTACTATGTATGTAATTTGATTAAATTGGCAAAGGGAAATCCATCTTCGTGTTTATTGTCTTGCCCTTGACTTGAAATACTACGTATGATCATGAATTGCGTGTCAACATAGAAATTATCCAAAAATCAGTTTTTCATATGTCGAAATTTTTGTTTCCAGTTGCAATCGCTTCAATCTCGGTTTTTTCCTGCATTAAAGTTATGTTTTCTTTGAAGAATGAATGATATGGCAAGGCAGGCCAATATATCATTCTATGCTTGTAAGTAGACCTTCGGCAAAATATGGGGTTTGAAGCCGTGCATGAATATACACGGCAGTGAATAGACCAGTGCTGATATATGTATGGCTCCGTCGTATGGTGGGCCGCTCTTACCAAAGACGATAACAAATCCAGAATGGGTCAAGCCCAAAGAATGGCTTGCCTCAGAATACCTGGCGCTATATGTACAATTTGATTTATAAATCAGGCAACAGGCGGTCTGCACCGCTCCGACCTTGCGAGAACTGGGTTTCTTGGTCGAAAAGAACTACTTGCACAGCAAATACTCCATTCTCTATCACAGGCAACGGCAGTAGGACCTGTCTATTGCTTGGTCGTAAAGTAAAGTTTTTGACAGAGTATGGCACTCAGCCCTGTTAGTTAAATTCAATATAGTTACAAAGACATTGAACTCATTCTAGATTGTGGAAGGAAGGTTCATGTCGAATTCAATGGAGCTTTAATTCCAGATCCCTACTAAAGGAGAATGGGAAAATTTTGAACTGGACAAGGAGCACGACGTTGTCCTGTACACAGATTGATAAAATCAGATCGTGGGTAGGAACTGCAGTTTTATCGTCCTTGCTTAATCTTCAATAATTGTATCGGCTTCGGCAGTGTTTTTCAGGCAGAACTTCTGGCAATCTGTCTAGTCTAGTCTGTCTAGTAATGCGGACATACATACTTAAGACCAGGAGCCAATGTAATCTCGTTATCAGATACCCACCCATGCGGTCATCAAGGCATTAAGCTCGGCTCGTTTAACGTCCAAGTTGGTTGAAAACACCAGAACAAGCTCTCTTCCTTGGGCGGGAGCTACATGGTCACTCTTTGATGGGCATTGGGCCACAGGAACTTCGAGGGAAACAATAGGATAGATGGATTTTCCAGAATGGGCGCAACTTTCGCGGAGACAAAAATGATGAGCAGTTGTGCGTGTTAAGAGAGATATCTCCATATACTTTCTATTAGTAGCTGGCCCCAGATGAAGGATCAATGAATCGTCAAGGCTAGGAAAACTTGGCCTTGTTAAGGGCTGTAGACAGTAAGGATGAGCCGAAAGGGTTAGCTTTGTGTTGCGGGAAAAACATTGCCGTGGAGGCAGGAGGTTAAAAAGGCGGTAGAATTACACCAGAGTCGCTAGATTCCTGCGGTGACTTAAAGAATCAATTGTGGAGCAAATGACGCCGTCGCCAATAAATTGGAGGGCGCGTTTTTGCATCTTGTCCGGCCATGCTAAGGTGGTGCTCGGGCCCCTGCCCAGATATACGAGTTGAATTCGAAGCGTGCCGAATGTAGGATTTGTAGATTATAACCCTGGCCGACGGCTGAAGGAGGAAATTGCATCTTTAAAGAAATCCAAGCATTGTGATACTTGTTTACCGATTTGGAATATGTGATTACTTCAACGCAGATCTTCGGTTAATGTTAAGTATGCTTAGGGCATTGAGAGATGGTTCTGAGGTCAGTTCTACACATTCCATTGAAACGGGAGGAATTGTGGAACGCGTTTTGTTCGAGAAGAGACACTACTTCGTTTTCAGTGCATTGAATTCGACATGATTTTTGAGCCCCCAATCTACAATCAGATTTACATATATCGCTGTTGCTTGAAATGGACATAAGTTCACGAGCATGCAGACAAGGTCTGGCACGTGCTTGTCATGCAGCCAGCTTGAGAATTCCGCACTGTCGTAGCTGTGGAGAGTAACAGGACGGTGAAACAAACGAACACTCTCTGCGGGGGGTTCGGTTCTGGTCATCACCAGACACCAAGTACTTGGAAACCTCTATTTGAAGGATTTGGTGAGATTTAAAAGATCAAAATAGAAGATTTGACCCGGTACCTGAATTTGACTGGATGAATCTACAATCTTTCCTAGTTTTTACTGTCTATATAGTGCGGCTATAAAACGGTTCATCTCCTCCGTTCATGGCACTTCTACCTACCTACCTATCATTGTGTTCTTTTGGGTTTGTAATCTTTATCGTATTTATGGCTGAGGGTGATGAGGTGTGACGCTTTTGGGATGATTGTCATTTGGTTTGAGAGGCATAGTGGGCAACCCTAGTTTCTTCCCCTGTAACAACAGTGTGCAGAACCTTCAAGTTCATACCCTTCTAAAAAATCTTTGGAGGTTGCCACTCGATTCAATTTGTGCTGTCCTGTTCGCTGTTTTGGGACAAACTTTGCACACCGTTTATGAAATCCGAGTCAATCTGTGATTGTTTCGTGCGGCAGAGATCTGGATATTTGTGGAAACTTCATCGAAAGTTCATACAAAGTAAATCTGCGGTCGCTACGAACAGTCAAAATCGACGATCTCCCACTCCTTTGCTCGTCGTGCGGATTTGTACGATCGTTTTTAAATTCATGACACCATTTAAACATCCTCGTACGATTGGGCCAGATAGTAAGGCAGGCTTCGAAGAAGGGTCTATACTATTGGAAGGAAATGAACTAAAGCTAAATTGGAATGCACAGAAGTATGTCTACAGAACTTAGCTAGATCAAACCTTACTATTGAAGAAGTAAGTACTGATGATGCCACCAACTTGTTAACAGCACCTTAGCATCACTTTTTCTAGATCCAATTGATCTTGACGAACTAAACCGCGAATTATTTTTGCTCCAAAGATGTAATTTTATCATTTAACCAGGATTCATTATTGAACAATATTTTATGATAAATTATAAATAGTTTTCTTTAAAAAACAACAACAAGTGAATAACAACACCTACAATGTACGTCGAATTCCACACAAAAAAGTAAAATCGAAATATTTTCTTCCATTTTCCAGATCAACTAGGGACACTAACAGAATTAGCAGCAAAATGTGTTGCATCTTTTATACCCTTTGAATTGGTAGAGCATGTTTATCCTCCTGTGCCAGAGCAGCTGCAGCTGCGTATTGCTTTCTGGAGTTTCCCCGACAACGAGGAAGATATTCGGTTATATTCCTGCCTAGCCAATAGTTCTTCAGATGAATTTCATCGTGGCGATCAACTGTTTAAGACTCGGGCAGTTAAAGATCCCCTCCAAATTGGTAAATATCAAATTTAGTATATAATAGCTTAAACATAAAATGGATTAATGGTATTCCTTTTAAAAAAAATATAGGTTTTCATCTGTCCGCTACAGTTGTTAACTTGAGAGAATACTTCAATGTCGCGGTGACATTCGATCGCAGGAGGATATCCTCTTGCAATTGCACATGTAACTCATCAGCATATTGGTGCTCTCATGTAGTAGCGGTTTGTTTACATCGAATTCATTGTGTAAGTTTTATTTTTAATATTATATTTTGGTGATTAGTTTGTTTAATGGATTAAATCCTTTTTTTTTGTAGCCGAATGAAGTTTGCTTACGAGCTCCAGTGTCAGAATCATTGACACGATTACAACGAGATCAATTGCAAAAGTTCGCGCAATATTTGATAAGTGAGCTGCCGCAACAGATATTGCCAACAGCTCAGCGTCTTCTAGATGAATTGCTCAGCTCTCAGCCAACAGCAATAAATACAGTCTGTGGAGCACCAGATCCTACAGCTGGGGCCTCGGCAAATGATCAGACCAACTGGTATTTGGACGAGAAAACTCTGCATGATAATATCAAGAGGATTTTAATAAAATTTTGTTTACCAGCCCCTATGGTTTTTAGGTATAGTGATTTTTATGATTATATTTAAGAGAGATTTTAACACGTTTGCTTTTGCAGTGACGTAAATTATTTAACAAATTCAGCTCCTCCAGCTGCTGCAGAATGGAGTTCATTACTGAGGCCATTGCGCGGGCGAGAACCGGAGGGTATGTGGAATTTACTCTCAATAGTCCGCGAAATGTATCGAAGATGTGATCGTAATGCTGTACGACTTCTTGAAATAATAACAGAAGAATGCCTAGCTTGCGATCAGATTTTAATATGGTGGTTTTACACCAAACTTTCACTACTTGTTGGAACAAATGGACATAGTGGTGGGAAACATAGCAACACACATAGCAATTCAAATGCATCACAGCATGCATGTAGTTCATTATGCGATGAAATTGTTGTATTATGGCGTTTGGCCGCCTTAAATCCAGGTTTAGCTCCAGACGAGCGAGATATGTTACATGCACAATTTACGGCGTGGCATTTAAAAATACTGGATAGAGTTGTTAAGTGCCGAATGCAGACATCATCGTGTAGTAGTAAACATCAGCAAAATTCAAGGTTTGTTATTAATTTAAAATGATAAAAAACACAGTTTTTTCTTGAAATTTTGTAGGATTGCCTCAAAACACAGAACGGATGCGGAGTTATTTGTTGGATTTAAGCCAGCAATTGAAGCGTGTTACCTCGATTGGGAAGATTATCCTATTGCGGGTATAACACATACCCAGGATACAAATCCTATGTATTATAGTCCATTTACATGTTTTAAGCATACAGAATCGAAAAATGATGTAAATAGTCAGGTAAGAGTCATTTATCTTTGAATTTTATGAATGTACTTGATTTTCATCTATTAAATTTCCAAACAAACAAAAAAATATAAAAATCTAGGTTAATTCAACACAAGCAGTGATGGCAAATAACAAACATTATAATTACATAAGCTCTGACCATCATCATCAGCTGAAAAATCGTTATGAGCGACCATTTAGAGATCGCTGTTATGTTTCAAGCAGTAACAACAGTAGTAATAGTTCTAGTGATAGTGTTAATGTAAGACTTCAAGCTCACACAATGGCCGATATTCCTCGTGACAATCGTGACGATGGCAACAGATCAAGTGCCAGCAGTGAAGGATTCTGTGAAAATGACGACTATGGCGGCGACAGTAGTGGTAATAATATGGGTGCCGAAGGCGGTCGACCCATACTACCCGAATCTCCACCACAATTAAAAAATATTATAAAATCGCCAGAAAGTGAATCAGACTCGCAGGGTAGCGGTGAACTTTCGGCAAGTGCAAGTGGTGGGGATTTGGAGAAGCGCGGTGAGGATAGTACGAGTGACACAAATACGAACAGTTTTAGTTACAAAATAAATGAAAATAATTCGAATAACGTTATTGTAATACGAACTAGTTGTAGTTTAGGTGAAACATCTAATATAATAACAGCTTCGAATAAGCTGACAAAACTAGATCAAGTCCAACTAAATACTATAAAGGGGGATAGTAAATTGTTATCACATATAAGTAAACCGAATACTAATTTAACATTAAGTAGTAAAAGTGCCAATGATGGTGGTTTAACGTCTTCGACATCATCTTCACTATCTTCAACAGCAACGAGTTTAAATGCTGATCATAAAAGTTCAGCTAGCTCATCATCGTACAGCTTTATACACCCCGAACCACAACCATCAACATCAAGAGGTGTAGTTAATGAAACTGAAGCGCATGCAGCTATAGCAACAAATCGAAGATCGTCGAAAGATGAATCTTTTTCAAGCTCGGGAGATGAATACAATTTCTGCAGTAATGTTGTCGATCGTCCGATAACAACAAATACGAACTATACGGCTAGCGTAGTACACAAGCCGTATCATCAAACCTATCATCCAGTTGCAAAAGCTCCGGATACGAGCACTAAGCAAATAATATTTTCCAATCTTCGACCATCGGAAGATGCTTGGGACATACTACTAGCCAGAGCAGAGGGATTGCATGCCCATGGACATGGAAGAGAGGCGTGCATACTTGCAGTACGGCTAGCCGAAGAGATGTTAGCCAATCCACCCAATCTTATGGTGGAGCTACCTCCACCTCCGAAAAGAAAGGGAAAGAAACATAACTTCAATCCTATCTCACATCAACTCAGTGTTTTAGCATCATCGACTTTGGCTAAATGTGCATTTTTGTGCACGGTATTAGCCGAGAACTCTGAGCATTACCACTTAGCGTTTCGGATATGCTTATTTGCTCTGGAAATGCCTCGGCCACCAGCGAGTACGAAGCCTCTAGAGGTGAAATTAGCAAACCAAGAAGCCGACCTGCTTGGATTGCTGAAGAAAATACCACTAAACCAGCCGGAGCTGCGTGTAATTCGAGAAAGGGCCGAACAATTAAAGGACGGCACCATAAAATCGCGAGGGGAAGCCTTGCTACCTATAAATTTGGCAAGCTTCATATTTGAAGCATTAGTTATGCCATCTGTTTCGGGAAAAGAAAATAGAAACAAAATAATGAGCATGTCCTATAGAATTCCTACAGAGGAAAATCTCGGGTTCGAAGCTGCCGTAGCTGCTCTTGGCCTAAAGGCCAACGTATCAGAAGCTGAACATCCTCTATTATGCGAGGGTACCCGTCGACAACGCGGTGACTTGGCTCTCACTCTATTATATTACTACAAAGATGAACCAAGGAAAATCGCGAAAATAATGGAAAAACTCTTGGATAGAGACATACATACATTACTTAAAAGTCCTCTTTTACCGGCATACTATTCAAATAACCCACCAGTGCGAACCCCTGCAAGTCAAGCTCGCCGTGAAGAGCAAGAAGCTGCAGCACATATACATTGTTCCAATGCTGATATATTTTCGTCCGAATTCGGTGGCGGCAGTCGTCCACATAGTAGTACAAGTGCAGAACTAGAAGTTGGTATGGGTACGTTAAGTGTATCGTCTCAAACAAGTGCTTCATGTCCTGCAAATCAAAACATCACATCGTCATCGTCAGTAACTGGAACAACAACACGATCCAAGGATAGCCGTTATAAAGGAAAGAGGGCATATCCGTCCATTCCTAATCAACCGTCTGAAGCTAGTGCACATTTCATGTTTGAGCTAGCTAAAAATGTTTTAACAAAAGCTGGTGGTACAAGTTCAACGTCCCTCTTTACGCAGGCATCAACGAATCACAATCATCATGGACCGCATAGAGCCTTGCACATGTGCGCTTTTCAGCTTGGTCTTTATGCATTAGGACTGCATAATTGTGTAAGTCCAAATTGGTTGTCGCGAACTTATTCATCTCATGTATCCTGGATTATTGGTCAAGCAATGGAAATCGGCGCTCCGGCCATCTCATTCTTAATAGATACATGGGAGGGTCATCTTACACCGCCAGAAGCAGCGGGCATGGCAGATCGAGCGTCACGAGGCTGGGACAACAATATGGTGTATCCTGCAGCAGAACTAGCCTTGTCTGTGCTACCACATGCGGCTGCTCTTAATCCAAACGAAATTCAACGAGCAATCTTACAATGCAAGGAGCAAAGTGATCAAATGCTGGAAAGAGCGTGCATTACTGTTGAAAATGCTGCAAAAGGAGGCGGAGTTTATCCAGAAGTATTATTCCAAGTGGCGCGATACTGGTATGAACTCTACACACGCAACAGTCCAAATACAGAACTCGATCATGATCTTAATGATGTTGATCACAGCGTTAGTTTAAATGCACTTATGGATCAGCAAGAGCAGTCGCAAGGACCGCAGCAGCCCCCAAATCAACAAGTAGTTGTTACAACAGCGCCACCACCTTTCCAGCAGGGCGTTACTACATTGGCGCCAATTGGTATAGCGCCTTATCCACCGTACAGTTTTTGTCAAGGAATTTACCATCACCATAATATTACGTATCCGGCCAATCAAATGCAAATGTATATATCTGCCCCACCGGCCTATCAGTATCCTGCACCTCCACAGCCACAGCCGCAGCAAGCTGGGCCTCCTCCCCCTTATGCGCCACCGGGAACCTTTCAACCCCTGCAACATGCTCAGGTTCCTCCGCAGGCGTATCAACCCATGCAGTGCGGGGCAAACCCTGTCGCGCAACCATATGCTGGTGTACAAATGCCGGTGCAAGTAAACCCACCTCAACAGCAAATACAACAAAATATGCAGTATTATAGTCAACCGATGGCTATAGCTCCGCCTCCGCCCCCATCTACCAGCAATATCAGAACGCAACCAACTCATCATGGAGTTGTTTATCCTTTCGTTCAGCAGCCGACTGTACGGCAGCGACACCCTCATCAGTACACGTAAATTGTTTTATGATATAAAAATTAAGTTTGTTTTTGCTAATAACTTATTTACAGCCCAACACAGTTGCGTTATCTGTTAGCAGCATATAATGTAGGTATGCTGGCCATGGAAACACTTGCTAGAAGGGTCCATGATGACAGACCACAAGCTAAGTATGCACGTAACCCTCCATATGGAGAGGACGTTAAATGGCTTTTGCGCATATCAAAAAAGCTTGGAACCCAGTATCTACATCAGTTTTGCGTATGCGCAGTCAATTCGATCGTTAGTCCTTTTGTTCTTCATGATGTAGCGATCGAGTCTGCCCATTATCTGGGAAGGAATAATCCATCGCTAGTAATGCAGCATCTAAGGTCTGCTTTGACACCGCTGGTGCAGAAATGTCAGCAAATGTAATGACATATTATTGACTGTTATTGAATAGTACTAAGCTAGCTTATTTCAGGTATATTCAATGCATTCATCAGAAATTATATCATTTGACACCAGCTGATTATGAAGATTTTGCAAGCATTATTCTAGCCGCTCGTGCAGCCTTTCAAATTACACCAGAAGGGAATGCACAATTCAAAGACTGGTTACAATCTATAAAAAGGTAAGTATATCGTTTTGTTTAGTATCATTCGTTCATAAACTATTGCAGTGTCATGACTGCAATGTTCTTTTGTCGATAGTTATGTCATTAACACTTAAAATTTGGTTTTCTCTCACAATTCTGTAAAAGTGTACACTGCTCAGGTACACTGGGGTATCAAGGGTACTGCAGCTGCGAACAAGTTCGCGAGAGGGGATTCTGGGACGCTGGTATAGAGTCATGAATATATCTGTGGCACCTTATGGTCCACCTCGTAGGTATCTTGCCTAATTGGACCATTTGCCTTGAGCCGCGTTATCACTTTAAATGGTTCAATCAAGTTAGTATTGGACGGCATCGAATTTAATCGCCACCCATCTCTGCAGGTGTTCCCCAGGGCTCTATTCTATCACCAGCTCTCTTTTTATAATTTTTATGAATGGCCTGTACTTAATCCCATACAACCCACTTCACAGCTTTGCTGGCGACAATACCCTGCGTTTCTCGTATTACTGCAGCTATGCTAATGCAAGATAAGCATGTGCCAGATCTTGTTTGCATTACCATCACTATGGCAAATGGGCCTATCCTTTTGGTGTAAGTGTAGTAACAAACCAACAGCTTAGCCATATCTAACTTAACCTAACTTATGGCCCTTTGTACTGCACCCCTATACTTCACATTGTAAGCCAGACCGGTCGAACAGGTTCAGAAATCTGCATAGTGGCTTGTCGTTTAGACTTCACTGTTTGAACAGGGTGTCATTGAACAACGTATCACTGCCATGGTGATACTGAGTAATTGGGGCTTTCCGGGCTCCTGAACCCGGTCCTGCCTTCGGTCGGTTTGGTGGAGCAGTTCACTAAAACGAAGCTCGGGTGTGCTCCGCTCGACTCCTCAGTTCCACTTCGGCTCTCCTTGTCTTGGCCTTCTGGTGGGTTTAGAAACTTCCTGGGTCTTGCTTTCAGTTTGTTGGGATTGAGTTTGCGAGAACGGGACTCGTGGCCATGTGGTGCAGCTCTCGACATGATCATTTTTCATTGGCTTGGTCGCTTTCTTCCACGCTTTGGTCGCTTTCTTCCGTTCGGGGTACAATCCGAATGCCATATGTGTGATATGAGGACGTGGAGCTGTCAGACATCACCTCCGGCTTTGATCATCTCAGCTCGTACTTGATCTACTCCTGCTCATTCGTTTCCGCGGATCGACGAGGTCCAGGCGGCTGACCGAAATCCATGACCGCGTCCGTTTACGAATGGGTGGACTCCGATAATTGCTTTTCTTCTTCATCGCTATCGTTCGGTTTGCGAGCGCCGCGAATTTATGGGATAATGCCATTTGAAACTCTCGCCTGATGGCCGAGGCTTTTTCTTGGCTGGTGACGGCGCTGTTTACTTCGCTCCTTGTAATCGCATGTTTAATTTCGCTTGAACCAGATAATGGTCCGATCCGCAAACGGGCTCACGCATCGCACGTCCGTCTTTAAGCGTCGATCGGAATCTTGCGTTGATCAAAATGCAGTCTGGCGCTGTTGCCAACGATCAAATTGCTTGACGCTGCAAATGGAAGGAGGACTAAACCGTTGTCGTTAATTTCTCCTTGTCCGAATTTGCCCATCGTTCCTTCCCAGCCGGTTCGTTCTGCATCTGAATGTGCATTAAAGTCCCCCGCGAGGATGATTAATTTGGTTCGAGCTATCGTATCCAACATCTGTTGAAGCTGATCGTAAAATTCGTTCTTTTTCGCATCCGGGCTGGTCTCGGTTGGCGCATAAACGGATACGATATAGGTCTTGACGGTTCCATCGACGGTTATAACCGCCAAACGATCGGATATCGTTTGGAATGCGATAACGCCGTCGAATAATAAATAATAAAGCGTCATCGGTTTGTCGATCATTGGCGGGGCGATCGTCAATGTCCCGGATCCGGTAGGTCGTAGTTCCGATAGCGCAGGAACTGATATTTTGAATTTTGATGATTCCATTGCTACGACTTCCATTTGATTGACTTGATGTCCTGCTCGTACATTCCACGCGGCGAATTGAATTTCCATTTTCGGTGTGACTAATTTGGGTCTTCGGCCAGTAACCCACTTCTCACCAGCATCCCTGGTCCCCAGCGCTGGCGCATCGGCTACCCCGGATTCTTCGGTCTCTCGATTCTGGTCAATTCGGCAGGCCGATCACCCACCCGTCTTTCATACTCTGGACTTGGCACCAGACGATGGCGGAGTTAAATCCGACCCAACAACCACTGATCCTTGGTGCACGGGTTATTGCAACAAAAAGGTGCGCCAAACTTCAAATTGGCCTTCGGTCACACTGGAGGTAGTCCTATATCTACCTACGTACTTTGTAAAAGTGAACTAGTGCTCGTCTCGGATCCAGACAGAATGATCGTCGGTTTAATCGACCAATGATCGGACGGATTAAAGGGAGATTCAGCTTTTCGCATAAAAAAATTCCATTCGATCGCTTTTAAATTCAGCACCCTAACTTTCAGCTGTTTCTTTGGTAAGACTGTAACTTGGTTAACCGTTCAATGCGATTTTCACTCAAATATGTTTAACTAAATGTTTTCTTTCTTTATATTGAAAAATATTAAATAAACAATTTAATTTCAGATCAAAATCATGCAAAAAGGACTTATGGACGCAAATAAACACTGCACTACAAAGCAACTCTAAATGACAAAGACTTGATTCGGTTAATTCCGAAATAATATCAAGTAACTCATCTGGAAATACAAGCAATCAATCCTCTTCAACATTTCACCATCATCATCATTCACACTCCGGGGCAACATCATCCTCAACAACAGCCTCATCATCATCATCGATACCGGTCAATAAAAGTAATGTAGTTTCGGTTGTGCAACATTCACATCATCATCATCAGCATCCATCACATCAGCAGCAGACACAATCGTCTGATCAACAATCTGTTTGTTCAAATGGTATAAATACTGGTCCCATTGTTGGGCCAGCAGGTGTTGTTGGTGGTGGTAATCAACAGACATTACAGCCACAACAGCAGCCAGTTTATCCAATGTTAGCTATAGCTACGCCAGCATCCGCTTCAAATCAAAATTTAAATGTTATAGCAGCGCCGATCGTTGTTGATTTTGGTAATTTTACAGTTAATTGTTTGCCACCACCTCCGCCGCCATCAGCGGCAGCACAGGCTCAAACGATGTCATCAGCATCGCAGTCCCAGCAGCAACATCTAACTCATGCATCATCATCGGGACTCGGAATTGATCCGAGAGAGCAGCAAAATTGATTAATTCAGGTTTTATATGTTTCACAAGTAGAAATTTGTTAAATGTATGTATGTGAAAATAATTTTACCCTCTATAATAATTTTCCCTCTATTTTTTATTTTTTTATTTTTGGGGAAGAGAAATTTTTTGAACAAAAATATTCTTTTTTGTTTGTTCCAGATTAGATTAATTATATTTTGATTATTTTATTTCTTATTATTTTTCTACTAAAAATTATTACAGTTTTTTGGTAGTTTAAAAATTCAAGTTTAACCAGTTTCCCCCTATTTTCTTTTCTCATTTTCTTTCTCCAAGACTATTTTAATTGTGTAAGCTCAATAAACATTAATAACAAATTATTCACTTAAAAACAAAATCATATATATTAAATGTATTTTTACGGTCGTTATTCGCGATCAGCAAAAACACTAAAAAACAAACTGGAAAATAACTCTTTGATCTCATTTATTTAGGATGATTCTATTTCAACACGTAAAATTTTCAGAACGTAAAAACAGAAAAGTGCAGATAACACACACACATATTTTCACAATATATATTTTTGTAAAATAGTTTTTATTTGATTTGATAATTGCTATTTATTATTATTTCCCTTTACAGTTCCAACACAGTTATTCAAGGTATTCTCAATTTACGTTTTCTTTATTTAATTTAATTTGTTCTTTTAGAAACGGACGTATTCAGAAAAAAACATTAATAATTATTATAAATTGTTGTTCTTGTAATTAAATTTGTTTCAATAGTTCTTTTTTTTCTGCTAAAAACTTTTAATTGAAAAATAAAAGGCCTAGAAAAATTTTCCTTTTATCAGTTAAGGTATAAAGTAATTTTTTTTTAATTATATCAAGCAGGTGTTATAAAAATATTTTTTTTTGTTTTGTTCTATTAGCAAGAAGTTGTTGATGTTTTATGTTCGGTGGAATTGTTTTTTCTAAAGTTCTTTTCACGTTTAATTAAGGTTGATAAGTAAACAGTAGAAGTTAGATTTTATTTTGGGTATTGCAATCGAATTTATTTGGCAATTTTACATATTTTCTAACAAATTTATATTTCTTTATAAATTTTCCTCATTCGTTTTGGTTGCCAGAAACTTATCAACTGATATGAAATGCGAGAAATAATTTCTGGTTTTTTAAACACGCAAAATTTCCAAGAAATTGAGTTTTCATTTAAATTGACGTTTGAAACAACACAACACTTGTGTGAAAGTTAAATTGAATCCAAAACAAGTCCTCTGAGTATGATATCTCACCCCTTATGCATGCATTGTGATTCATTCATTCGCTCTTTTTCAGATCATTCAAATTCAGGTCATTTCATTAGAGACCCGTACATTTGGTTCTTTTCGCTCATGGCTCATAACACAGTTTAGTATCACTGAACTAATGCAGTATCATTGAACGAAAGAACATGTATTACTTAGTGAACCAGTTCATTTGGCTCAGTTTACTGTTCCGTTCAGTACGAACGGATCATTCACAACCGACGCAGCACTAAACTGAAGATTCATGTTTGTTGTGTGGCAATACGTATTGCACCCTTTTTTCATTTACTAGGTGGAACGCGTTGCGCTCCGCTGCACCCATCGAAGCGATATAAAGAAAGTAGTCAAAAATGTACGGGCAACGAAGATGTACTATCCACGTAAGCCCAAAGTGACTCAGTATTTACCCAAGTATTTAGTTGTCACAAATCAGCTTTGCCATTGGAACAGCACATCCGGTGTTTTTTGAAATTTTAAATCATGGCATTATTGCAATGTTTTACTATAAACAATATTTTTCTTTTCGTATTTTACGTATACGAAGAAAGCTAATGGTTTGCCAACGCTAGAGCAGGCGCACGGATACCTTAAATTGATTCCCCAAATTTCCAATGACTGGACTTGCGTCTTGTTAATTGTCATTGCAATTGTCTGAATCAAAAGATCTTCGCCTTGGTACTTTCCCTTGATAATATTGTCTTCTATCACATTGTTCATTAGCATTTTCACAGACAAACTAGCATTTTCATTGTAAAGTCTTGGTTGATTGATGTTTCGTAGCATGATAATTACCAAACAAACTTTCAATCACTAACCGGGCAGTTCGAGAAAGCTCAAAATTCAGTTGGATCACTTGACCACATCACTTGAATTGCACAGATTACTTTATTGAGATTTATATTCACTCGGGTGACAAGAGTCCTGTGCAATCTACCTGACCCCGAGCTAAAATATGCGTTGTAGAACTTGTCACACCTGCGTTGAAGAACGCAAATTGTTTCCGGTAGAATGAAATTTTTAACGCATGTGCAGGAGAAGGTAAAATGTGCCGGATAAGTGCACAACATTCAGGCTGCATAGTACCAAGACAACATATTCGTCTGCAAGATCAAACCTTACATTAATCAGCTATATGTTGCAAGGTTTTATACGTTCAATCAAGTTCAACATTACAAAATACATATGTATTGGTAAATGTTTAGAATTCTTCTTCTTATTCCCCTTTAATCCCTTATGGGGCATAGGGTGGAAACAGTTGCCCTCCAGCGGACTTTGTTTTGTTCGACAGCTCTCAGTTCCGACCGGGATCTCAAATGTTTAGAATTTATGTTCTAAGAAAAAACATTTTAGGTATTTAGAGTGATTTTTGAGTGTGGTCAAATTACATGCTCAACAATTTTGGTGTTGCAGCCAGGTCGGGCAGCGGTTGACGGAGGAGGATGAACATTCACTTTGTCAGCACTCAAAAATCACTCCGAATATACCTAAAAATTTTTGGAGCAATTTTGATTTGGAGTCAAACTCCCCTTTCCAAGTTGTGATAAGAAAAATGATTGGGGCGCTCAAAAATCGGTGTGAATAACTCAAAACTCAAAAAAGTTTTGGAAAGATTTTAGTCTGGAGTCCCAATTTTAAATATTTATCTGCTCTGTATATGGCGTTACCTTGGAGTTGGCTATATACCCTGGCACGCAGGCAGCCATATACTCACGGCTCTGCTTAAAACTAAGGAAAAGTGGCATCCACTGCCACTTACTACTCAAAAATTAAACTTGACGGAGACTAGTGGCATTGAAGTGATGCCACGCCACTTGCCAGATGCCACAGCATCGCCACTTCACTTCAATGTGCGGTATTTATTATTATTTATTATTTTACGAGAATAAATTATTCCATTTGCTATTAGTACAAATGCAGAATCCTTGGCAGCAATTTTATCGCTATTACTATAGCGATGTTTCCACTAAAAATGTTCCCCTCCTTCCTGCACGAAATATTTTTCATGAAACACAAAGCTTTGTTCGTTTACTTTGGGCTGATAAAGTTTTCTGGTAAAAACTTTATGAGAGTGGGGGTAAAATTTGCTAAAGGTAAGCGAACGGGTTTTGGGTGGAAACTTTATATGACATAATTTTGACATTTCTCAAATAAATGTTTACGGAGTTTTAATTATAAAAATGGTAGATAATAAAGTTTTGAGTGTTCTATTGTTCTTGGAGAACATTCAATTTGGATGCTTGCTGCCTGCTCCATGTTTTTAACGCAAATATTAAAAAAATTAAGACGCTTCTCAATGAAGCACGCTTGTCATTTCTGAAATGTCACGAATAGAATTTGACAGAACATTTTAACCACAGAAAATTTTGTGGGTAGAAAACTTAAAAAATGTATGCCTGGGGAAGCGAAATTTCCCCTGTCCAGAAAGTAAACGAACGTGTTTTGGTATAAAGTTTTATAAAACTTTATAAAACTTTAAGTAAACGAACAAAGCTCGGCTACTTCGCTCGGCTCATTTTTTTACCCTGCCAACTATTTTCCCACACACTACGGTGTAGAAGTTCGTTTATAAATAGAGCCACTCAATTGTGGAATAATCTTCCGAAGTCAGTATTTCCGTATTCGTACAATATCCTAGATCGACATCTATTCGAGCACCTACCTCTGTCCCATTCTTTTCTATTCTTCAAATTAAGTTGTCTACTAGACATTGCATCATAATCTGAACGACATGGCAGATTGGTAGTACAAAAGATGAATCTTAGCTTGGGGATTTTAAATAAAAACCTCCAATTGTGTAGTTTCCGGAAACAATCCCATCAAGGGCCATTCCGCTCAGAAGTAAAATTGGTAATGGTTTGTCATTGATCTTCGTACAGTAATAATTCGTTTGCGCTGGGCCGGTCATGTTCAAAGAATGGATAACTCAAGGCTGCCGACAAAAGCCTTGAAACTACTACCAGATGGGAAAAGTCGAGTTGACAAACCAAGGTTAAAGTGTGAAGACGATGCTAAGGCTGATGCAGCAAAACTCTTCATCACAGGAAACTGATGGCAAGCTGCGGAGCAGAGAGAAGCCTGGAGAAAGAAGCTGAAGGATAACAAAGATTGAATTGGGCTGTAGAGTCATTGAAGAAAACATTTTATAAAATGACGAGTTATCTTTTTCTTGATCGATGACTTTTTCGAACTGCAACAGCGTTGTAGATTTTTTTTGCATTTGCTCTTGGTTTCTTGCTTATAATTTAGCCCAGCTTAAAAATCACCTTCTTAACGCCAACTGGACTCTCGGGTCCACACATAACAAACATTTTGCAAAAATAAACATTTGTCAACCGAGTTGACATATGTTTGACAAACTGACAAACATTCGTCAAACATTTGGGAAAGTTTTTACGAGAAAAATGTTTTCCGTAATGTTTATTTCCTGCCTGCGTCTGTCCCATGGGAAAAATAGACCCCTCTTCGTTTAGATTTTTGTCAGTATCATCTAGAGTTGATCCCAACTTACACGAGGCAGTACATTTGTTCCTTAAGCGATGGTAAATTGTCCTGAGGCTTTTTAAATCTCCTGGTTGAAAAATAATGAACTTGTTTCGAAATAAATGAGGCGAGGTGCGATTATAATACGTAGTGGAGAAACAGACATGGACTTCGTCTTTCTGAAATAAGGCGAGGTGCGATTGTCAAATATAAATATATATGTATGTATGTATAGTGCCTATGAGACTTATGCCTCTCTAACTCTTGCGCTGAGGCAGTTTAATGCATATTAGCAGCGAGCAATAATAACAAGAGTGATTAGGTAGAGCTCAAGGACAAGTAAAAGAGTTAAACATATGAAAGAAGAAATAAGCAATAACATTAAGGAAAAATTCAAAAAAAATATTAACAAACACGCGATGCAGATATGTTCTATGCAAAAAGCACAAGAGTATGAACGAAACAGAAATTTTCCTTGATTCCCCTTCCTATTGCAATGTTTACATTCAAATGGAGGCAACGTGGGAACAGAGCACGTGGCGGTATAGAAGTTGAGTATGTATGCGGTTAAATTTCGTGTTGGTACAGCACTCGCGTTACTTGATTACACTTGTATTGTCCCTTATTGTTCATTCGTACTTCCATTTCATTTTTTATCTTTCTTTCATATACATTGCGTGTAGTATGAAAGTAATGCTGCCTCCTTTTATCATAGAAATTACTTCTGTTATATTTTGACTTTTTCACTCGCATTGAAATTTTTATCAGCTGATCTCAAGGACAATGAAACATTTTTGAAAATTTGTTCTAGCTCATCACTCTTATTATTATTGCTCGCTGATATTAGAATCAAACTCGCGAAAAAAGCTCTTCATTAGTATTTATTTTCTTTCTTTGTGGGATGATACACGAGTCAACGTGTTTCTGCAACACACTGTCAGTTTGTTGAGCGGAGGTGATACACGCTACACGCAACACTCTGTGTAATAACATTGCGATTTCATATGTGTGGGTGTGCATTCCAAATTATTTTCACCCAGAATCGCTTGACAGTTACGCATACATAAACATTTTTCAAGCAACTGGAGGAAAAATAGAAATCGTTTCTAGTTTCAGTCAACACCGCACACTTCACCCTTACCCGTCCCTTGGCCTACGAACTGCGCAGAAAAAGCTCGTGTTGATCATCATGTTGACCCGTGTATCATCCCCCTTTTTTTAATTTGCTTGTACAAAGGCACCTCGCCTCATTTGAAGTATGATATTGTACTGGCTGAAAAGAAAAAGGGGCACCTTTCATTTTACGAGCATATACCCCGTTTATGACTTGGTTGAAAAGTTGAGTCGAGGTTGATTTGAAATTTCGACCACCGTATATGAATTCGAGTTGAGTTCACTTTAGGTTGAAATAGAGTTGAATTGATATCAATACATAACCTCAAATTTATGTGTGAAATACTCATTTTTAGATACGAAAATATTCAGAACGAAATAATTTTTTGTTCCTGTGCCCTAAAAAACACAAAACTAACGCCGAAAGCGGGCTTCACGGATGGTAAACAAATAAAACAAATGTCACTTCAACCCAATTTCAACTCAAGCCGCGAATATGAGGCGATATTCAACTCCATCCAGGTAGGAGAACTGAGTTGGGTTGAGTGGACCCAGCTTCAACTCGACATCCGTTTATGACTGGGTTGAACCCAGGTTGAACCTGGGTTGAACCTAGTCATAAACGGGGTAATAATCGTGTCCTACCCAACACTGGCGTCATCTTTAAGTCGTTATTTTTGAATCATGTGGCTTTCGACCGTTTTGACTAAATTCCATCGTTATCCAAAATTAAAATTAAAATTCTCTCCCATAATGACAAATACAAATAAAACTTTTAAAGAAATTCTCTTATAAAACAAAACAAAATAAAAGCGAACGTAAAACACAACAAATTTCGCTTTTTAATATACAACAATATCCTTTATATATTTTGGAGCATTACATTTTTTTTATTATTAATAATATAATAAAATTTAAGCAAAAAATGTGTTCATATTTAGATAAAACTACATAAATATTATTTTTTATTTACAATATACAAAACATTGTTAAGACTCAAAAATGTTTATTTTTTTTAAACAAGTTTTTATTTTTTTTTATTTTATTTTTATATTTTTAAGGTTTTTTTGATTAAAAATAATAATAAAAAAGGAAAATCTTATTTTGAATTGAAGGGACTCTTTATGAGAGTTCTGTAAATCTATAAAATATATTTTAATTAAATTTACCTTAATTAAAACAATTTTTTTTTTGATCATCCATATTATATTATTTAAATAAAAAAAGAAGGAATTATTATTTTTTTTCATTAGCAGTAATTATGTTTTTTAAAATAGATAATTTTTTGAAAAAAAAAAAAGATTTTTTTTGAAATATATATTTATACATAAACAAAAATTTGATTTTTATTTTTTGTTCTTACAGACATTTTATGAAATTGATGTGGAAGTGGTCATAAATTTTGTTTTTGGTAAGAAACATCATTTTTTAATTTTATAATTTCACTTTTGGTTGAGTTTTTGTAGTATTTTGAGTTACTAGAGAACTTCTTTTACACGTTTTCTGTGTCACTAACTACTAAACTGCAGGTGAACTTTTTTTGATTTTACAGAAATACACATATTATTTTTTCTAATATCATGAAAATTGCGTATTCTATTTCTGTGTATAACCACTAGAGGTAAAAAATTCAGTTTTGAATTAATTTCTCTGAAAGGAAATTTTCAGGTAAAGGAACAGACGAGAATCGCATGGCATTATGTCTGCGATGGAATGACTCTATAGCTGAATAAATGTCCTAGTGCCCGGGATTTCTTAAAACATCCAAATTCATCATTCTGCCCGCAGCTCGGGCTTTAATATACAAATCCTACATTCAGCGTCGGTAAAGATCCCATTTGTTTTCACTTTTTAGGTTTCAATCTATTTTCTGTGGCCTAAGGCCTTTCGACCTCTTCAACACCCGCCAGCTTTTCAAAACCCAAATTTATTTTTTTCTCGAGTTAAGTTCACTAATAGACGTCGGGAACAACCTAAATGGTGGGTACCACGCGCAATATAGGCCCAGTGTACATATACATATACCCCACTAACGGAAAAGACCATCGGCCTTCCAGGCGAAGGCAAAAAGATCGTAAATTGAACAAGACCGCACCTGAGCGGTGGGTGCTCAGGAGCTGATAAACAAGACATTCACAGGGAACATGTGTGGAAGTATTGTCTTTTTATCTTCTGAGACAGTCCTAAGTTTTGGAGGCGGTACCGTCAGATATTTCACCAAAAGCCTAAGGTGTTAAATTGATTAAACTAATAACAACTTTTAAAACAAAAGCTCTTATTAGTTCTTTAGCCTGTCTAAGACCTGGGTCCTATTACTAATAGGTTTGGTTGAGTTCCTTAACCCAGTCTTCTATCAGAAACACGGAAGTCGATCAGCGTCTCCGACCTCTCCTTCGCGAGCTTGACCGCAGCCTCATTGTCCTCGATACCCCAGTCTCCGGCGATCAAGCTGAGCGGGACCGAATGTTTCCTGGCCAGGCTCTGGAGTACGTCAAAGCACCCTGCAACTATTTTAGGAGAAAACACTTCCACGTAGAGTGCCTTAGCTGTACAGAAAATCTGTAATTTTGGCGCCTTTCAAACTTTTCTTAAGGTTAAGCTTAGCGCAGGTCTCAATGGCATGTATTTCAGTCTGGTTACGTTTACATTGCAACTGAAACTTTGGAGTTGGGTCCTGCAACTTTAACTCATCAGTTAACCAGTAGGAGTTTCTTGGACCTTCCAAAAGTGGAAGCTCCTCCCACCTGGAACGATCCCAACAACAAGTCTCAGGACACTTGGAGATGTGAAATGGAATCAATCCAATGATTGCCTCCATCGAAACTGTTCGACAGACCTGGATACAAATAGGATCTAGGTTCAACTTGTATCGTTTAAAAAAAAGGGACTAGGTCGCCCTCGTTTGGGTTTATTGATAGGATCTTCGTGGTACACACTCTTTGAACTTCTCGGAGTGCAAGAAATGGTCAAGTCAAACTTCCCAGAAGCAGTGATGGCAAGATCATATGCGTAGCCCATGGCATGGAAATCTATGGTGATGGCGAGGTGCAGCACGCGCCTGATGTGAAAAGTAAATAGGTTAAGCTGATAGGTCTATCCAGGACTGACCAACTCCTGGAGGTTCCAACATGTGCAAAAAAGAGCCAGCTATAAGCGATGATTACACTTCACAGCTTGTTATAGAGAATTAGCTCCGGGGTTACACCGAGTGACCGACCGGGTTGGTGATAAAATTCCAAGCTATTGCTTTCTCGGTAACAATTTAAAATAACGGCGGCATTCGCAACAAAATTAAGTGTATGGAGGTTGCAGAGAAAACAAGCATATTTACAAGCAAGCACACTTCTTTGGTCAACATCGAGCTAGTGTGTTATGACTGCATGACCTATTTCTTCTGCTCCTTTAATCCCCTTTAATCTAATTTATTGACCGACAATAGTTCTTCATTAGTAATTCTATCTTGCCGGCGGATTTTTAGGATGAAAACTTGAAGGCCCCTTGTGATGTATTGGGCGACTTTCCATGTTTCGCAAATACACAATAGAATTGCCTTAAGATTGGAGTTGAGTATCCGCAATTTGGAGGAAATTGAGATCTCCGTCGATTTTCATATGCGAAACAGGGTCACAAATGGCTTCTTGCTTTATTTATTCTGGTAGTGAAGTCTTCTTTTGCTACTACTTTTTAACATATTTTGGAAGTCCTGAATGGCAAAATCCTTTTACCAAGCATCACATTCAAAACTTCTTATGTTATAAAATAGGTAAATGTTTTGTAATTTGAGATGTCTGGGCAAAAAGTTGTGAAACTTGGTTCGAATTGGCTGCGAATCGAATTGTAAGTAAGTTACGCCGTTTTGACCACATTTTACCCTGCTCGAACTCCATTTTGGGCTGCTCTCTAAGTGACTATCGTGAGTATAGACTTCTCCGACTGTTTCACGATACCATACAGGAGCGCATACCTGCATAATTGAAGCAGTTTGTGTAACTTTCGCAATTCCTCAGATATAATAATTTAACGTTAATTGGTCAGCGTTCTTTCTATGTCTTCACAGCACAGCTTTCGAACTCTATCCCTAAGTTATATTAAATTAAATTTGAATCACCCCGACTTGCTGGATCAAAGTGGCCCGCGATACCATTTGGATTGTCCACCTATGGTCTATAATACGATGCAGCTCCAAGGGCTTGTTGCTTTGTTTACTGAGAAAAAAACCCTCGACTCCCCTCCAGATGATTGGAATGTATACCCAGGGCCGGTGCTTGGTTGAATTGCGCCCGGTGCAAGACCACGACTTGCCGATATGATAGCGTCGCCCCTGTTTAAGCACAATGGCCTTCTTGTAGCATTGGGGAAAGCAAAAGATATTTCGCCAAGCCGCGATTTTTTGAATGGGCCAAATGTTTCTATAGCCGGTTTCAATCCCTCTTCTGTCATCATCCTATCAACCCAATCTCGGTTTAACCTCGTTTTCATTTGATTCCGAATAATTGCAATGTCTACCCGAGAAGAAACTTTTTGAAGATTGAAACTTCCATCATGATTTTGCCAGTTTCCTCCAGCTTCTCTGCCATCCCTCTCTTTCTAAAATTGCGCCCGGTGCAAGTGCACCATTTGCACCTATGAAAGCGCCGCCCCTGTGTATACCCAATCGAAGGTGGCTCGAAAGAAACCGACTATTTTGCACAGAATTGGCACGTTTGCAGTAGTGCCGGAAAAATACCATTACCACCCGGGGATTTGCAGGCTTGAAAGGAGGCCACTGACTATTTAAATATGCCTCGGCCGAAGATACCTCCTCAGTTTTTTATGATGTTTTCTTTTATTACCCTTTTATTACCTCGGGTAATATAATCATATTTGGTAACAAATCTTATTACATTTTCCAATAGTTAAAAATAAAAATAATTAAAATTACTAAATACCATTCTTATAGAGTCCCTTAAGTGCTTGACAGAAAATGTTATCTATTAGCAGTATATCGTCTTTCTTTTACTGTGTACGCTGGTTTTTGTAAATAACAAGTTGGCGCAAATGGGCTATGGTTACTTGGCACCATGCGCAGTAAGTGAGTTTGTAGAAGTAAGCAATTGATTGAACATAATAAGCCGAGTCACTGACCCATCGATAGGATCTAGTCTAATATTGATGTTTATTATAGAAATTCTAGAAAAAACAATATTATTTTATATATTTTTTTTGTATTTGTGCAACTTCATTACATAATAATTCTTATTTTTTATTTATGTTTTTCATCATGCCTAATATCTTCTGTCCATCCATCATAATTTCAGAGAAGTTATTTTCTTCAAATTGCTAAAATCATTCATTATATTGTTTCGCTATCATCAAATCATCAATCCTTTTTCAAAAAGTTATATATTAATAAAAAAAAAAGCATTCCCAAAATATTATAAATTTTTTTCGTATATAATAATGTACAATTTGCAATAGATTACAAAAACAATGAAACGTAAGAAAAGAAACGTAAAAAATAAAAAAATAAAAATAAAATAACAAATAACACTTTTTTGAAAGCAATAGTAATTAAAAATTTACACTTTTTGATGTTTATGTAATGGAATAAATGTTTTTTTACTTGACAAAAAAATAAAAATAATAAAATTAATAAAATAAAAAAAAAATGGTGAATAAAAATAAAAATAAATAAAAAAATATTTTAAAATAAATTTACTAAAAAAAATGAAAAAGTATTTTAAACCTTATATTATATATATATATATTATACATAAAAAAAATATAGCTAATTAAAAAAAAAGTAAATTAAATAAATAAATAAAAAAAATACATTTATAATTTATTATTATTTCAAAGAACATTTTTTGTGAAGTAATAAATAAATAAAAGAACAACAAAATGGAGTTTATCCGCATACCCTATATAATATACACTGCGCGACAATTGTTTGACCTCACATGGTTTTTTTGGGGTTTTTTTTTGTTCTACATAGGAAGTATTAACTCAAGTGTATTTTTTCTTGAGTACCTATGTAAATTCTTAGGATTTGCAAGCCGTGCCATGAAATGTGCTTGCGTCGCGGAATTTCCAGAAGGCTTTTTCCAAATTTTGTACATTAAAGTCGCGACAATTGTTTTACCTCACGTGAGAATTTATTGAGAAAGTAATAGAAAAAGAAGGAAAATATGCAAGAAAAATAACAGAATACAATTTATATTTAAAATATTATTTATTTTCTAATAATTTACAATATATTTCCATCATTGCTGTTAATGAGCTTGAACATCCTCCGAGGTAATGAATCGTACAAATTGGTGAATAATGACCATAGGGATCTCGTTCCACACCTCTTCGATGGCAAATCTCAGTTCAGCGGTGTCCTCAGATTGTCTCCCGTCAGAATAAATAAAGCCTTCTCGTCATCCATCCCCATACATTTTCTATAATGTTAAGGTCAGGAGATAAAGAAGGCCTTGGCAAAACTGGCATATTCTCGGCTGCAAACCATTCTTTAAGCCACACGTGCTGTATGAGTATGAATAGCGGAGTAATCATGCTGGATGATCCAATCATTACTTTGCATGTACTCAGAAAACATTACTTTGGCTCTAGAGAGAATATTTTTGTATTTTTCTCCTGTTTGCGTAACTTCCAATATATCACCAGTTGAATGGAACCATTGTATGAAATGCAACACCAGGGGCCGGTTCGTGTATGTCGAAAACGAAAATTTTTTTTCGTCTCGGGTTCGCGTAGGTCGAAAAATTGAAAAGTTTCGCCTGAAGCCGACGAAAAGCACTCGAAAGGTCGTGGGCTATCGAGTTTTTGCCTTATTATTATTAATAATTTCCAAATAATAAATAGTTGTATATTTTTACAGCAGTTGTTGTAACATTTTCCGTGTTTCAATATTGTGGTTTCTATCGAGGACACGAAAAAATTTCTTTCGACCTATGCGAACGCTAAAATTTTCGTCGACAAAATTTTTCGACTTCAATTTCTTTTCGTTCGATTATCGTCGTTCGCTATACACGAACCGGCCCCAGATCATCACGCCTGGTTTTCGCCTGTGTCTTCTTGGCAAGTATCTTCCTTCTTTGCGACAATCGTGAAAGAGAATATGAAAAACCGTCTGGGCTGTCGTCTAAACAGAAGCGTTGTTCGTCCGAAAAGATTCATCTTTCTCCATTCTGTAGTCCATGCGATGTGTTCTTCAGCAAAACGGAGGCTATTTTCTTTATGGCGTTGTGTCCATTTCAGTTTCTTCTTTAAGGCGAAGATGTCCTAAATGTGGATCAGCCTTAATAATTCTTTGGATAGTACGAATATACATTGTTGTGCCCGCTCTTTGTCCTATTTTCCTTGTTGTTAGGGCAGAGTTTGATACGTCTCGCAGAATAGAACGTCTTTCCCTCAACGTGGTTGCTGTTTTCATGGCTCCTTTTTGTGTCTTTCCATAATTCTCTGGGTCCCTCAAAAAATTATTCATAACTCTGGCACTTCTACCAAGCCTATCGTCAATTTCCCGGTTGGATAAGCCTGCTTCGGTAATAGCCTTATGACACTGGCTTTATCGTAGGCTGAAAATGCTGCCTTGGTTAGGCTGAAAATGCCAAAATCTGTTATACTGTGTGACAGAGATAGCATGTGAGAGTAAGAACGATTATCTGATTATTATAACAGATAGTTGTGAATCTAGAAGAAATCCTGGGGAAATAATTAAAATATTTAAATTTATTATGATTTAAATTAAATTAATTTAAATTTATTGCACAGTAGAACACCGATTATCCGAATTAATTGGGGGTTGTTGCAATTCCGATAATCAAAAATTCGGATAGTTGGATATATGTAGATGGGAAATCTGGACCGATAGGATTTCTAAAGTTAAAAAAAAAATATTATTTTCAAAATTCAGATACCCCCAATTCGCTACCCGCGCCCTTCCGTTGTAATAAGAAAAATATGTTTCCCACGCCATGAAATTACTTTGGGGTAATCAAAAAACCCACTAAAAACCTCAAAAATTTACCCCCTTCAATTAATTACATATTATGTATTTATTATCACTTAAATTATATTTGTTGTCACTTCAATTTATTTTTATTCTCACTCACTGTTATAAAAAGTCTAGAGATGTAGCAAACTGTTATAAAAAGCATAGAAAAAAGAACATGAATTTCGTTCTTTTCCTATGCTTTTTATAACAGTTTTCTAGACTTTTTATAACACTTAAAATTCAGCCAAGAAAAGTTTGAGTATATTCCTCTCACTCTTACATACGGGAAAATGTCCTTTGAATTTTTTATTTCAGTTTTCAGCCTAGCCAAGGCTTTTCAGCCTACGATGAAGCCAGTGTCATAACGCTATAAACGATTTAATTTTTCCAATTTCTTCGGAATTTAGTCTTTTTACACATTCCATGATCTATATTTTAAATAACACTACAAATACTTCACGACAACAATTTCCAACAATACATATTTACCTTTATTTTTCTATTACTTTTTCAATAAATTCTCAAGTGAGGTCAAACATTTGTCGCGACTTTTATGGACAAAATTTTGAAATAACGTTCTGGAAATTCCTAGACGCAAGCACATTTCATGGCGCACCCTTTGCAAATTCTAAGAATTTACTTAGGTACTCAAGAAAAAATACACTTGAGTTGATACTCCCTATGTAGGACAAACGAAAACTCAAAAAACCATGTGAGGTCAAACATTTGTATCGCAGTGTAAGTAAAAAAGTGAATAATAGAAATTATGTGAAAAATTAAAATTATATATTATATATAAATAAAAATTAAAAAAAAAACACAGGTCATAACTTTACTATACTAAATATGACTTATATAAAAAAAGGATTGTAAAACAACGTATTTTTTGAAAGATCTTGAATTACATTATTAAGAATATGAAAGACATCCAAAAAAACCTTTAAGAAAAAAAAATCATAGCCAGAGACTGTAGCAGGATTGAAAATATATATAGTATATATATATTTAAAAAAAACAATGGGATAGAAAAAGAAACACATGATTATGTATTTATATCTAAGAAAAATTTGAAGAAAAAGAAAAAACATAAAAAATAAAAAAAATGAAAAATTAAATATCAAAGACCTAAGAAAAAGGAGTTTACAATTTTTCATATTAAAAAAAAATGAGCAAAAAACTAAATTAAAAAAATATTGTTTAAAAATCACACATGCATAATAATAATAATTAAAAAAAAATGAGTAGCATTTTTTAAACAAAGTACCAGAAAAGCAAAATAAAAAAACATTTTTGAAAAAAAAAAATATAAAATCAACAAAAAAAAATTGTCTTTTTCTCTTTTTAAAAACCAAAAAAAAAAAACAAAATATGTGTTGTAGTATTAGTAGAAAGCTAAAAAATTCATAGATTTATCTAATATATTATATATTATATACATATAAATATATATATACAAAAAAAAGAATGTTATTAAAAAAACGACAAAAAAACCCTACATTATATTGTATATCTGCCCAAAAGACAAAGCAAAAAATATTATTAATAAATTTAAATATAAAAACAAAAAAAAAAACAAAAAAAAAGACAGAGTATAAAGCAAATTCTAATATAAATATTTAAAAACAAAAAACCAAAGCAAAAAAAATATTTAAAATTAAGAAAATTGTAAAAAGAAATTATAATAATAAAGAAAATATAAAAATAAAATATAAATAAAAATATAAATAAAAAAACACACGCCCTATAAAATGTCTGTCTTTGTATTTAAAGAAAAATAAATACACAAAAAATAAAACGCTTCTTTTCGCGAGTAATAATAAAATAATTCTCTCTCTCTTTCTCTAATATGCAAAAGCTTGAAAATATTGAAGAAAAAAAATTAAAGAAAAAAATAAATAAAAAATAAAATAAAAAAAAATAAAGTAAAAAAATAACTTTGATTTATATATAATTCGCAATATTTCTCTCTCTATATTTAGGGATATTATTATTATTATATTTATTATTATAATTATTATTATAATTATTATTATTATTATGATTATATATTATATATAAAAAAAAGCATGAGAAAAACGTTATTTAAGAGAAGAAAAATAATTATAATATTGTAAGTTTTTAAAGGGGACAAAAAAAACATATGTAAAATTAGTATATAAGGAAAATTTTGTTCATTTTTTTTATTATTTAGTATTATGTACTATTTTGTTTTTTTTATTGAGAATAGTTTTTGTTTAAAACACAATTTCGTATTTATTTTTTTTAATTTATTATAAAATGAAAAAGTAATATTGGTTGTATGTGATTTTGTAGGAACTAGTATTATTTTTTTTAATAATACATATTTTCTTCTAATTTTCTATTCCTTTTGCTTGTGAAATATAAAATTATCATTTTATTCTACTCTGGACTACCTAGAGATCTATATACTTTCAATCTTATATCTTTGAATTGCTCTGTTAATAGTGATTGAGCGAGTAGATCCATCATAATTTAAATTGTTAAACTCTTCAAAACTAGGAATATCAGGTTCTGTTCTTGGATGGATAAAATCATATCTCAACGAAAGAACACCATTATCAGATACCAAAAACTCCATTCATTCCAAATGAAATGAAAGTAGCTTTCGGTGTTCCTCAAGGTAGACATATTGGCCCTCTTCTATTCAATATTTAAATCCCCGCACTGTTTGAGAAATTAGATGTTATCCCCGCGACTCCGGTTCTACACATTCAATTTTTCACTCCATTTTCTGATGTTCATGTTTATTTTTTTTTCACTCACTTGAAAGAGAATGGAAAGCAGCTCAGAATGGAAAGGAAATTTGCATTCAAGTTTTGTGTTTTCATTCCTCCATTGTATGTGCTCTTATACCTATATTCTTATTTTATTAATACTGGAACTTTTCGTTAACTCCCCACGCTTTTTTACATTTAAGTAAGTCGAAATAGCAATGAAAACTTTACATTCAAAATTATTTTTTTCTTTTTAGTTCATTTTAAAAGAAAAGGTTAGCTTATAGTTTTTTTTTTAAATTATGTATTTATTTTTATTTTCTACTTTTTAGCCTATATGTCTTCCGCCATTTTGTGGTAGTCGCCATATTAAATTTAAAATGATATCAAATCGTTTACTGTATTCTACCTCTACCTGTCATAATGGGCGCTTTCAGTAATGCAGGATGCGTGCGCAAATGACTTATTCAGCAATTGAAAGTGTGAAGCTTTCAATGACTGAATAAGTCAATTGCGCACGCATCCTGCATTACTGAAAGCGCCCAATCTTTTCATTTGGTACCTATATCGCAAGCTTCGGTGGAACAGAATTGCGAAAATTGGCCGCCATCTTGCCTCTTTTTGCAAAATGATGAGATTGAATTGTCGCGCGAGCTATAGATATGTGCAACATTTGATATTGATATTTTATATGAAAATGGCTTAACTTCATAAGCAAGATTTGACCTAAACAAACTAATAAACATTGCAAGTGAAATAAAAGTGAATGAAAAGCGTGGAGCGGTAACAAAAAGTTTAAATTGCATTGTCACGCAATCTATACATAATGTGGAAAATTTAAAGTCCATCGGTTATATGAAAGTGGGACAGGATTCAGGTGCAAGATTTGATCCAAACAAAATAACAAACATTAAAATCTTAAAAACCACCATCTTAATGTTCAAACAAAATGGTCAGATTGCATTGTCATGCGAACTACACATATGTATGTGCAAAATTTGAGGTTGATCGGTTTTCGTATTTCTTCTCAGCGAACTCTTTCATTTGGTACCCATATCAGGATGGTAAATAAGAAAATTTTGTCCGCCATCTTGGTGCGACCGCCATATTGAATTATAAATGACGCCACACAGCTAATTGTATTTTAACTGTCTTGCAAATGAAAATTGGCCATTTTTTCGACTAAAGTATAGCAAATTCATTTTAATTTTAAACTAGGTGACCCGGCAAACTTCGTACCACCTCAAAATTTTAATTACATTGAAATTAACTATTTAGTTACACAGTCGATTTGATTTTGAATTGTGAAGTTGAAGCGATCCACATCATTGTTCTTTGCACTTTGTTGATGAGCTCGTCTTTTGTTGAGACGAAATTGAAAAAATACGGCGGAAACGAAATCAATCCGTTCGATTCGTAGACAGGAATACGGCCATAACCGATAGTCAGCAATATTGCTTTCAGAAATATATGACAGATGAGTCGTTTTGCAACAACTCGCATGTTTGTCGTCAGCTGAAGTTTCTTCACATAGCGTTCATTCAATTTCAAAAAAAAAGCTTTTGAAGAGAATTAATTGAATCGAATTCAAATAAAATAACCGTGGAAAACTGAATGAAAATTTGTGAATATGTACTTGAAAAAAATACTCTGTTGTATTCTGATTTTATTAACTGCATCCAAATCTTCATTTGCTGACAACACTATTGTTCCTAGGTATTTGAAGCTCTTCATTACCACTATATTGTAGCTATTTATCGTGAAGTTGGTCCTTATTTTTGCAGGTATTCTAAGGTCTATAAGGTTGTCAATGAGCTTTTCCCTGGATATTGAGTCATATGCCTGTTTAAAATCTAGGAAGATTTGATGTACATTTACATTTTTCTCCCAGCACTTCTACAGCTGTTGTCTCAATAGTTGGTCTGTCGTAGGCGTTTTCTTACGGAGACCTGCTTGGTATTCATTCACCCAGTATTTTCTCAGAAATAGGTTTTATTCTATCTTTTCGGATATGGGTGGAAACTTTTTAGCCTAAGTGGTAGCGAATCTTCATTCCATATTCTACATATTAGCCTATGTAGACATTCTATGGCATTGTTGTCGCAGTACTGAAATAAGTTCAGCGGGAATTTCGTTTCCTCCAAGGGTTTGTTTTGTTTCTGAGCTTATTTATGGCTTTTTTAACTTCGTCCAGGATTGGGCTTGTTATTATTATATGGTTCTCTGCTATGCCTCTTTTTGTGATGTTTAAGCATTTTGGTTAACCAGGTCTTTAAATTAGTTTTTCTATTTATTTTGGACTTCCGTTGGGTTACTAATAATACCCTGTCTGTCTATCGTCTCTGTACATACTATTATAGCTCTGGGTTTAAATTTGTCCAGAAATCGACGTTATATTCTTATACGCTTATCTAATGTTTTTGATGCTAAAATTCAAGCTAGCTTCCAGGATTTTCGCATTTTGTTGTTCCCTCTTCTTTTTCTTTAACTTTCGATCTGCATGTCGTCGTCATTCCGTCATTCTTTCCGCTCCAATAATTCTCTTGTAATAATGATCAGCCTCAGCCCACCGCTTTATGACAGATTTCTTTACCTCAAGCTGGCGTGAGAGTCGTCTCCAGCGCTGTGTATTCGGTGAAGTTTGAAAGTGATGGAAAGGCAGACCACTATTTAATTCTTGCAATTATAAAGTATTGTTCTGTAGCATAACACTAAGGCTCTGTAATTCTGTCTCGCCGATTATCACAATGACTAAATCGTCTACCTTACTCTGGACAGTAAAGTTTTTGGCCAATGAACTCTATGAGTTTATACTATATACAACTAGGCACCCCAGCATCAGCAGCGGAGTTATGACTACTCCTTGTGGACATTCTTCTTTGCTTGAGCGACCTCCATCCATCCAATGGCGCTACAGCCCAAATCGAGCCTTGGCCTCCTCTAGGGCATTTCTCCAAGTTTGACGGTCCCTTGCAGCATGTCTCCAGTTCCGGATGTTGAGCATTGACTCTGCGTCAGCCGTCACAGAGTCTATCCATCTACTCCTGGGTCTACCTACTGGCCTACTTCCCGAAATTTCTGATGCCATAAGCCGTTTTGGGATGCGATTGTCCTCCATCCTGATCATATGGCCGGCTAGTCTCAATCTGTTGATTTTTATTAAAGTTGAGAGTTGTGGGTCGTCAAAAATTTCATACAACTCGTTGTTGTATCTTCTTCGCCATATTCCATCCTCTCTGATTGGGCCTATTATGCATCTGAGAATTTTCCTCTCGAACCTGTTGACTCGTTCCTCTATGTCCTGGGTCATAGTCCAAGTCTCGCTACCATAACACAGTAATGGTCGTATTACTGTTTTATAGAGTGAGATTTTCATTTTGCTGTGCACAAATCTTGAATGCAGGATTTGTTTTTGGGCATAAAAGGCTCTATTAGCCAGTAGTATTCGTCTGGTTATTTCTTCTTTTTCTTCGTTTCTTTTTGTGACAGTAGACCCAAGGTAGATTGTTTTATCGACTACTTCTAGGTTATGTTCGTCGATGGTTATATTTCTTCCCATTCTAAATCGTCCTGCTCTGGATTGTTGCATCACCTTCGTTTTTTCTTCGTTAATCTTCAGGCCTATGTCCTTTGCGACCTCCATAGACGTTTCAAAATGGTTAACTGCATTACGACCACAAGCTCTATGCAAGAAATATGTATATTCAATTTAAAAAATAGTCTAGCTTGCACCTAGTCCTCATCTATCAAGGAATGCCACAAGAGCGATTCTTTTATTTAGTATTGCTTTTAACTGGTCGTCTATTGAACTTCCCTTTTCGGCATTCATATTGGAAAGAACAGGGCAGTTGGCACATAAGATAGGTTCCTGTAATTATATTTTCCTGTCGACTTATTGTCTTCATGGTCTTCAAGGGGAAGTTTTAGAGTAAAATAATTCAATAATTAATTACGTTATATATTTTATAAAAACTTCACTTATTTATTATACGTTCCTACTACTTCATAACCAGAAATAATGCAAAAATTTCGTAATTGGTTTGTTTAAAACACTAAAATGTTCTTTTTCTTTTTGCTGTGATTTTTTAACCTTTTTAATTTTATATAAAAAAATTTATGAAATTGTGTCTTTTTAACAAAATATTAGCAATAAAATCTCCTAATTATATTAAAGTATACCTATCTTACAGATACACAAAACCCCAAAAAATTAAAACAGTTTAAATATATAATTTAACCGTGGCATCTCCATAAGAGATTTAAAATAATGAAAAAAATTTAGTTTTGTTTTTTTTTAAACAAAATTTTTATTTAAATTGTAATTAAATAATTTTCGATAAATTAAAAATAGAATGCAATATAAATATATATATACAAAAAAAAGTAATAAAACGCAATTTTTGAATAAACAAAATCCATGCAAAAAAAACCAAAGCAACAAACTAAAAACAAAAACGAAAAAAGAAATTTAAAAAAAAAACACAAAAACAAAAAAGAAAAGCCCAAAATAAAAATTTATTATTAATTCAATGTGGTAGTTTAGAATTTAGTTGACACATAGGAAAAAAATAAAGAAAACAAGTGTTCTTCAACATAAGCAAAAAAAAAATTGGTAAAAAATTAATATTTTGAAGAAAGTCATTGAAGCCCGAAGAAAATGATGTTTTTTTGGTGTAAACTTTTTTCGATTTTAAAGAAAACACAGAAACATATAAGAAAATATACAAAAAAAAGAAATAAAATAAAAAAAAAACTCTGATGAAACATTTTTGGTGGTACTTATTTCATATATGTAATATTCAGTTTATTCAGGTTTGTTTGTTTCAGCAATGCTACAATAGTTTTGGTGCATTGGCTTAGGTTCTTTTAGAAAAACAAACGAAGGTGATGATTTTTATATCGAAGGTTCCCAGAGGAGGAGAGGAGTAGAGGAGCTGCAATGGACCGAACATACGACGAGTGTATTTCAAATCACTAAACAAGATCTGGTGCGAAACTAGTACAAACATTCCTAGGCTTATATACCCACTTTCTTATGCATGTTAGCGTTGAACTCCGAACATACCCTATCTCACCCTGGTATTCGTGCTACAAGACGAGCCGTAGAAATACTTCTGGACACCTAGACCTACCAAGAAATACTTCTGGATACTTCTAATAAACATTGCAATGAATGGTCTAGATTGTGCATTGGTTGCTGAAAGTAAAAGTGCAAAGTTTTGACACATTTGAGCTTCCAAATAGTAGGTTCAAGCTTCCAAATAGTAGGTTCGACCATATACATATGGACATAGTAGGATTCCAACCACCATCTCGTGGATCCTCTTACATTTTACCAATAGTAGACGAATTCACGAAATCGCCACAAGAAAAACACACTCAATTCAGAACGTCTCAGCTTCAACAGCGATAAAAAGATTGAGCACTGAATTCGTTCCACGTTTCGGCGTACCCGTTGAAATCACAACAGATCAAAGTACGAAGTCGAAACTTTTCAGTTAAGTTGCCAAACCTCTTGGGACTCATCGAATGAACTGCCTACAATCCGCATGCAAACGGGATGGACAAAAGCTTCTGCCAGCAACTGAACGGAGCCTTAATGGCAAGGGATAACACTATTCATTGGAGTGAAAACTTGTTCTTTGTAATGCAAGGCATCCGCACTGCAATCAAGACCGACTGAACCAGCCGAACTCGTATAGTGTCAGAACGTAAGACTTCCCAATTCGATTTTCATCCCAACTGATGACAATCTAATAATAGACTCCGAATTTTTCACTCGTCTTCATTCTCATATACAGAAGTGACACATCTTATACAAGCAGTTCAAAATAATGACTACATTCCAATAGCCTTGGAGGACGCCACCTATGTAATCATACGAGAAAAAAAAGGTCTGGGGGTCGTTCAGCTTTATTTAGCTGCTACTGCTTCGCCTTTCTCTATTCCTTACGGCTTATTCTAAGCTTAACTTTCTGCGGACGGCCTTCAGCGTTGCTTCTACTTTCCTCCACATTTCCTCGGACCTCATCATGTGGCCTAGGATGTTTTCGGGCGTTAGTGGAGCCTCGGCCATTTCTTCTAGTTCCGCCCTTTCATCGGCGAATCTCGAAGAGGTAAAGAAGATTTGCTTTGCGTTTTCTTCCATCGCTGGGTATACCGAACACAACGGTGAATCATAGGGCCCAAAACAGTGGAGGTATTTCCTGTACCCCCCATGTTCACTCAGGAACTTCGTGAAATCCATACTTCAAAGCTAGGGATACGTATGTGCGTCCAACGACCCTTCACAGAGTTGCCCCACTTCCCTTGCATTCTTGTGAGTGCTGCACAAATCGCAGACGCTTTGTCTGACGTGTCCTCGAAATGCGCTTTGAAGTTTAGCCTCCGGTCTATCATCACTGCCAGGTAGCTCAGAGCGAGCTGCGGGTGGATAATCTGTTCCCCTACCTGTATCCTTACAGACACTAGCTTTCTCCGTTTGCTGATCAACACTGCTTCCGTCTTGTGCTTCAATACAGAGCGTTCTAACCACGCTTTTATTTCCAAGATCGCTTCGTTTGCAGACAATTCGATATCATCTGGGCGCTTTCCTACGACTACTACACCGTGTGTGTCATCTGCCGCTGCTTCCTTTGGAAGCATTGTATATTGCGATCCACAGGAGAGGGCCTAGGACGGAACCCTGCTGAACACCGCATGTTGTCCCGAACAGCTTCGGACCATCTTCCGAATCACAATGAAGTGACCTACCCAGAAGCTAATCGCCTACTACTCGCCCTGGGTACTTTGGTGCGCCTAGCTTGATCAACGCCTCAACTATTTTGCTCCACATCGTCGAGGGTTTTCAGTGCGCAACAGTGATTTTCCTTTATGGCGGGCCCACCACCATGTTGACTGCATCAGTCGTCAACCTTGTCTTTCTCAAGCCGAATTGCTTGTCCGACAGGTCACCTACCCTTTCGACGCCAGGGAGTATCCTGTTACAGATCAACGGTCGAAAAGTTTGCCTATGCAACTAAGGAGGCCTTTCGGTCTGTTTAACGATGGGTCGCCTAAAGGCTTGTTCAGCTTTGGTAGGAGCCCGAGTTTCTGTTGTTTCCATCGCTCTGGGAAGATCCCCTCTCCCCATCACGCTGTGAAGACCTCAGCGAACCTTTTTGGCGTTATCGTAGCTGTTAGCTTCACCACTTTGTTGGGTTTGCCACCCAAGCCAGTGGGCCTTATTGATGGCTACGTTTTGTGCGGCCTTCAGAATCTACTATGCGGTTGCTTCTTCTGGTCCACCACTGAACGTACGCTATACTCTGGAGCAGCGCGGGCAGGTGATGTGGAAAGGGGTTGCCCTTGGCCGCTGACATAACCATTTTATAGGCTCCGCCCTAGGGGTCTAAGTCTGATTCTCTGCACAACCTCAGCTCAGATTTAGTTCTAGCCTTGTTCAGCCTCTTCCTCGCTTCCTTATATCTCTTAAGGAGTTCATCGAAATCCGGGCGGCTCCGATTTCTCTGAGTTCTCCATCTCGCTTTCAGGCAGTCCTTTCGGCATGCGTCGATCTCGGGGTTCCATCAGAAGTTTGATGAGTTGCAATGGTTACTGTCGCGCCGGGTCCTGGAAGTGTCACATGCCTGTTTCACCGATTCTTCGTTTTGTTCTGTCTATTCCCTGGCACCTCCTGCCGTCCTCGAACACTATGTGTAGCTTTAAGTCTCTTGACGAAGGCTGGCTTATTGTCACAGAAATTCGCTAAGTAGAGGCCGCACCATAAAAGAAGGAAATCTTCAAATCACAATGAGAGTCTCAAGTCTCCAAGTAACGTCACTCTCTTTGTTAAAAATAAAAACAAATTACCGGCCTATTTATATATTCTAAACATGTGCGCTTATTTCCATTATTTTATGGTGCGAACTCTAAACCGCAATTAGAGACTTTGGTCCTATTGGCGAAAAGCATTTTGTCTTTTCCGCGTTAACGAAAACCCTGAACTTGTTGAAGCCCTCAGAGCCATCTCATCTTTCACTGATTGTAGAGAGAAACTACCAGGATCAGAATACTGATTTCAACCGACGCACTACAATGTGATGTTGCAATTTTGCATTCTACTTACGAAATAATGACGTTAAAATATTCCATACTGCGATGGTATCTTATCAAACTTATCTAACACCTTCGAAATGAGTTTATGCCACTTTAAAACCACTCGATAAAATTGTTTATGACTTGGGTACGATTGCAGATAATTATTGTTGATGCATTTCTTTTTAATAACAAAGGAAATTAAGGGATGATAAACGTATTTCAATTATAAACCCCCTCAAATACTAGTCTCTAAACTAAAATATAAATTCTTAAAACAAAAATAAATCTTTTCTTCGGGGCTGTAATCTCTATGCCATAAAAAAATTACGAATCTCACGTGGATACAACAATTCCGTTGGAGGAATAATTGTGGATTTACTTCGAGAGCTGAAACGTATATTTTTCTGTTATAACCAGTTTGTTGACAGATAGATGCTGTGGGTGCTGCTGCGGGTGCGCTCTTATCACAGCTGATAATTATTTTATGTCTTTATACCAATCTAATTTCTGGCTACGCACGGAGGGAGAAGTCGCGCACTAAATGCTTTATGGCCGCAAATGGACCGGGAAGGAGCCCCATAAAATTATGGATAGAGGCATGGAGGAAATTAGCCGCCTTGGGCCTCGTTGATATATGCGAAAAGAAAAGTTTCTTTGGGTTTTACACTCAAGTATAGGTGCGGGGGCGGGGGAGGGAATCTAAAGAAGCTAGATTAGAGCTTTCTTATCAGAGCACCAAGTGCTAAAGTTTGTTTACGTACGACAACTGACTTGCAGCTGAGTTGTTGAGAAGTGTTTTTTTCTGTTGTTGAGAAAGTTTACTCAAAGCTTCAATGTTGGCAGCCCTGCATAAAAAGGAAGGGGACGCAGTTGATTCTCGTCATATCAGCGCAGTCTTCTGAGGAGTTCACCTCGCTTGGTGGATTGTGAGAAAATCTTTCAATTTTCATCAAGTTTTGTTTTTAGTTCTTTATTTTTTTTTCTGGTGTGTGTGCGAAAGGCGGAAAGTTTTCGCGTTTCTAAAATTAGCAAGTTTCTAAGCAGAGACAGTGTCGCGAAAATATATATTTTTTATACTATATCAAAAACTACCCCCGGAAAATTTCACCAACAACAACAATACAAGATGCCTTATACACCACGTGAAGTAGACGCCAAGGAGCAGATGAGCAAGACGGACACTATTAAGCTAAGGAATCGCTATATTGGGTAAGTCTGAAGTGGGGCACATATGAGGTCATTTTTGTTTGGTTTTTGCATGTGTGGAAATCGTCCAAGGACATCCTGACCTTGGCCCTTGTTTCGCCTTGATTTTCCTTGATTTTCTCTTGTAATATTTTCCAAATGTCCTTGAATTGTTAAAGTGGACGTGTAATGAATGATTGGGTTACAGATGGGATTTGTGAGTTGTACTATACATAATGCAGAGATATTTTTAAGTTGTGTGTGCATAGATGTGAATGGAATTTTTTTTTATCTGAATATCGTGACTAGGGGTTGTTGTTTTCCTGTAGCACCTTCTTGTTTTTTTATTATGCAGGCACGTTTCTTTTGACATAAATAAATCTTTTTTTTATGGCGGAGATTTGTGCGGAAAATCGCGTGAAGTAATGTTTTGATATGTGTTTTTTTTGTGAGAGGTTTAATATCATTTTTTTGCACAGGTAGAGGAAAAATATAAATACTAATAATATTTTTCTAACTTAGGATTTTTTTTAGAGATTAGACATATTTCGTATTTATTTTTGTTAATTTGAAATATTTTCCTAAGTGAAATTGTGCCAATTTATTTTGTTTTCCTCTAAGACGAAAAAGCAATATTTAAAACTTAATAAATTAAAATAAAATTTGCGATTTTTAGAGGAAAACAATTTTTTTTATCAGATTTTATGTTTGGGGTCGTCCAAGCTTCTTTTTATGTGGTAGTTCTAAGCTTAGGAGTCACTTTTTGTACTACCAGTTCGTTAGGAGTCATCCATAAATTACGTGAGGCGATTTTTGCGATTTTTAGAGCCCCGTCTCCTCCTTGGTGAGATGTCGTGAGATTTGGCTTGACTTCCACCTCCTTCACCCTAATCTCACGTGATATTTTTCTGATTTAAAAAAAATCCCTAGTATTTGACACTAAAAATTCGTGTTTACGGGCCTAACTACAAACATTAATTATTGATAACGGACAATTTGAACTCCTACTTACCCTTCTCTATTCCACTCGATTTTTTCGTTTCTAGCTCAGCGGGAAATTTATCAAGCGCTGCCAAAAGAAGCAATAACGCAGCGCTTCCAATTCATATGTTATGGAAGCTCTATGGAAGCACGCACCTAACTCCTATTTTTTTACTTTGTTTTTCTCAAGTTATCTTTTATTCTCCTTAGCTGGGAAATTTGTGGTTTTTATAATAATCGCGTCAGTTGTGAGTATAGAAGTTTTCAAACTCCGTGACACAAATAATTTGAAGGGTTCTGCGCACCTCGTTGCCCAATTTCATAAAATTTGTTCTATCATTTCCCCTCTTTTAACTTAAAAAGGCAACAAACGCAGAAAAAACTCAACAAAATAATTTGGGAAGGGATGTGCGCATGCCGGATGAATAAAGTTAAGTAGTCTTTATATGTATTGAGCAGAGCTTTGAAATACATGTAAAACTCCTGCTCAACAAAGGCAGTTTATCCATCGTAATAAGCATAATTTTACTATAATTATGCTAAATATTTCCCATCCCTAAATTTAAAATAAATTAAAAGAATTGCTGGAAAAAATTCTTTTAAAGATATGAGCATTTTCATTCATAAATTGAGAGTTCTCCGCAGCCGCAAGCAACACAACCTCCCCGGGCAGAAGCGCGCTTGCGACTGGCGGAAAATGTCAAAAGTCTAGTATTCAAAGTGATAAAAACACAAATATCGTATTTTTTAGTAGAAATTACTACAAATTATTTCTGTGGCATTTGTGTAAAATATAAAAACCTTAAAATAAAAAAAATATATAAAAACGGGTGTTTTTCAGTCATAATTTGTAATTTTTTTAAATAATCATCGAAGTCCCAGAAAAATACACCTCCCTTTAGCAATACGCAGTCGCGACTGATTACATGGCAGCAAGTGATTTGATAGGAGGAGTTAAGTGAAGCTTTTGTCTGAACTTTTTAACATTTTTAAGAGCTTAGCTGGGGAAGATGCGCGGGATGTCACGAGGTTTGAAAACGTCTATACTATTTTTGGTGAAAACAAAAGCTCCAGGAGTTTCCAAGAGCTTTAATTTCCCAGCTTCGATTGTGCTTCTTTAACAACAAAATGTAAACGCTTCGCTCGGATGACATGGCTGTGTTAAAAGGAAGGGAATTGGGATATGAATAAGAAACGCAGTGCTCATCCTCAGTCAGACTGAGTATTGTGTGGTTTTCATCGGGCCGTGCCTGCCGACCTGGGCTGCCGGCGGCCTGTAAGTAAAGGGGGGTTTTTAGTGGAGACATGTTTTACTTAATTTAACCCAGTTTTCCCCCCCCTCTCCCCTACACAAGATTGGGTGAGATTCGGCTCGTCCCCCTCCCCCTAAACGCCCCACCTAATTAACGAACTAAGAGGTCGTTTAATACTATTTACATATACCTATCTGTGCTTAAAGTTCATGACCTGTACATAAAATATTTTCGAAGATTATTTAATATATTTAAAGCAATTGAGACCGATTTAAAATAAACTTCATAATTCATCTGCACTACCTATATACAGTATTTATACCTCTAGATGATTTTATCAGACATTTTTTAATATAAATATAAATATTTACTTTAATCCCAACTGTGATATTCGTTAATCATTATTTATATTATTTAATATTTTACCAAAGAATTTTTTTTATTAAAAGTTGTTATCTATATATAAATTACTTAATTCTAGAGAGGCTTGTATTAAAAGCATTGGAATATATTATTATAAATTTTTAGCTTTATTGAATTAAAATCCATACAAAACTTGATTTCTGAGTGATACTCGTGTATGTAAAAAGATTTGCTTAGGCTGTTATAGTGGTCAATACAGACCAGTTGAAAAAAAAATTCTTACAACTTCTAGTTTATTGAGTTAAACTAATTTTTTCTAAAATAAACGTTATCCATATTTTATTGATTTTATCGGATATTTTCGAATTGTTTTATTTGTGAATTATTAAGTAGTAATTTTAAATTCCAAAACAAGTTCTATATTCAGGGATTATCTTGCTAAATTTATCGAGAAATCCACAATTTTTTTGGCTGTGCCCATGCACGTGTATATCTTTAATTTTACAACAAACAAAACACCTTAAATAATCTTAAATTACTACCATATGTATGTATTTTATATTATATTTTAGTTTCCTGCAGGACTTTTCCCAAATTATAGTTAATTTTATAAAACACGCTTCAAAAAGAACTTTAATAAGAATTAAATTAGTAAAACCCCGGATTCTATGTAAAGTACTAAGCATGTTTTAATAGGATTCTAATGATACTTGTCGTGTCTGCTAGATTTTTTTTATGATAGGTACAAATTTACCATCTGTTGTCAGGAGGTAAGAATTTTATGACTTTATAACAGGTAAAGGTTTGCAATTGAATGAATTTTGTTGAAGTTTACTAATGATACTAAAGGGTCGTGGAGTTGATTTTCACATATATTTGAGTGAATTCTTTTTCTATATCTTCAACTATTTTAAATCAAACATTTGGAGTTATGATTTATGGCTTATGCAGGTTTTTTTATAGGCGCCGATAGTCAATAGATCATTTCTTTTACTTTCTTTGACTAAGGGGGCTTTGCAGGTACTACGCCCTGTTTTATTTGGTCTATTGTAACAATTTCATCGTTAAAAATCTTCTAGGTTAAGGCTTAAAATTTATTTGGATCTTAAATCTCGCTAGAAACTCGTTTTTATAGGCTCAATTTCCTCCTCTGCTTAGCATAGTTTCTTTGAATATGACAGATTAAGGCGGCTACGCACGTAACTGCATCATTGCGCAAGCATCATGTCTGAACACCAGTTTGAAGATTGGTTGAATTTTCATCTACATGCTTAAACAAATCTCGCTTAAAACAAAGTGTGAGTAAAAAGAAGAAATTCTGCAAGCATATGCAGCCATGGACTTGCTCTTCTCATTTCCGTCATTCAAATGATTTTTGAAGAAAGTAGTAGTAGCCGGCAGACCCATGGCTATTTGTTGCACATTTTCGGGTGTGATATAAACGTGCTCTCAATTTCGTAGACGCTACGTATACCACAGCGGGACATCATTCATGATAATTAAAGAATACGCCATAGGCCATTCCTACACGAGGGACCATGATTCTGGGAGCACAAGTTTTTTTGTAGGAATGGCAATACAGCTTCCTTGCCGGCTGCGCTCCAGATAAGGCTTCTTGAACGCAGCTGTTCTTAGCTTTCTGTTCGCAACTTTCTTGCCTGATTAAGAACTAAGTAAATAAGCTATCGGTCCATTTCACCAGTTTAATTAGTTTAGTTACGCTCAAAAGAGGACTTTCCGCAATTTACCCATTTCTCTACAATTTTTAAATAAATTGGCATCGCGCAAACTGCCATTGAACGGCTTTGTTTCCTCGCTAGAATTATTAGTTTATGGAGTCATCAGAGGTCTTCATTCGATATGAGGTCTATAATGCCGGCTTTGATAGTCTAGATGGTAAGGTGTCTGACTACCATCGCAGAGGCCCGTGGATCGATTACACGCAGTGGTCCTACTATCGTCTGGACGCACAATAAGCTGTGAAGAATTCTCCATTCTATCGCGATACTATTGGTCCGACTATCTTTGCCCTATTTTACAAACTGGAGTTTCCTATTCAATATTATAGTCTTGGTGATTCTTCTTGCTTCGACCACTTCTAACCTCACGATCTTAATTTGAGATTTACTTTGTGGTATGGAGAACGGTTATCAACTTGATGCTGTTTATACTGACTTCAGTAAGGCTTTTGATCGCGTTGATCACCATATCTTAATCACAAAACTCTTAAAATTCGGCATTTCTGGTCCTATCCTAGATTGGATTAAATCATACCTCAGCGAAAGAATACAGGTCCTCATATTTCAAGGGCTTCAATCGAGCGACATTGAAGAACTATTCGGCGTCCTCAGGGTAGTGACTTAGGGCCGTTTTTGTTTAACATATTTATTTTATGTTATGCGATATCGATGCAAATAACGAAGAAACATTTTCTTTTACGAACAGTTGCTTCTGTGTCGATATTTTTCCATCTGAACCGTTGTTTTCAATATTATATAATATCTAGGATGATAACTACTAGAACCAACCAATTTAAGCATTCGCCATGTGAAGCTCTAAAGCGCCATTCTATTCCTCAAAACTACAGAATTTTGCAACATTGTATTCATGCACAAATTTACATAATACATACTGTATAGTTTTCACTTTTCACGCTGATATAACTCGAATGTTTTTTTCCCATGTTTGTTTAAGATAAGAAATGTTTACTCTACATTTGTGCAAAGATTAGAGCTGTTCCATTTCTGCAATAGAGATATTAAACACACTTAGGTATTTGCTATTTGCTTAGTTACTTACTGTTGTTTAACGATCATGTTTACAATTGTATTTTTAGGATTAATAATGTTGATATATTAATTACCTAATCCTCAAGTATTTTGTTTTGGTATGAAATGTTGGACTATAGCAAAAAGTAGTCTTGAGTTTGTTGGTCCATATTTTCTAAGTGTTTTTTCAAAAATTTTAAAGAAATAAATCTAAAAGTAGAATTGCCCAAATATATGCTCTAAACTAGCTAAAAATTCCCATTTAAAAATAATCACGCTCCCAAAGAAAGTATGAAAGAAATTTTACTATTTATGATTGTTAGCGCAAGATAAACAATATTATGAGTTGCTAGCTGAGTAAAAATCTGTGCAAATTGGTTTGTCAGCAAATCAACAAATCTCGTATAAATGGAAAAACTAAATAACACCAACTTAGAGTGAATGTCTAAATTATACATATGTGCGAGCTTCAGCTGAAAGCCAAGAATTGCATCATTGAATGTACTTGAAGTTGGTTGAACTCATTATTCAGATTCTAACAAAATCTCATTAGCAAATAATTATTAAAAAAATACAAAATTGCAACCAACCCAGAAAAATCCAGAAAAAATAGGTTTCAAATTTTCTTGCAGCAAATCTTGCCAACTATTCTATCGGTCTGATCCATTGAAAATTGTACGAGGCCAGGGCCAGTATATGTTTGACGAGGAAGGAACTCGTTACTTGGACTGCATTAACAACGTTGCACATGGTAAGTCCCAATTGATAAGAATGCATCTTTACAGAAAAATGTTACATAAAGTGTGTCAGTATCCAATCATGGATATTATTGCCGCAATTCAGTATTTTTTTTAATTATAATTATTATGGCAGAGGAAATTTTCCGCTTCAATATACATACATATATTGCGACTCGACGAAGATCGTGTTGAGTCAGAGTTACACAACGTGGCGGCAAATTGGAAGCTAACTTCTGTGTAGAGATGTTTTAAGTATTACGATTTATTTGGGCGATCAGTAATGTCAGGGTTCAGTATATGCCTAAAGATAATCACGTGACGTGAGATTAAGATTGAACAATTTTGATGCTCGCTATTTATATTGAACAATAATATTTTGTAGAAAGCGAAATTTCAAGCTTTGATACTACTTACAGTGATGTTTTGTTCAATGAAATCGATTTATAGTAAATAAGTAGTTTTGAATTCAATGTAGATTTTTAGATAACGCTAGATTGAACAAAAATAACTTAATAGATTCTCTTATCACATTTATTAGCAAATTTATTTTGCGCGCAAATAAGATGAAAATAGCTGTGGAGGTCAGAAATCATATTGATATGGCGATTTAGACATTTTAGGAAGGTCAAAACGTCATGGTCTTGTTTTAATCAGTATTTATATTGTCGTATGCTGTCGTTAATAAAAAAACGTAGATTTGCAACTCATATTCATAATTCATTGTTTATAGCACATATTTAAAAAAAAACTTCTCGTTCCAAACGATAATATATTTGGCCTTTCATTGATAGCCCTCGTCAATGGGTCTTTTTTCAGATATGCCGTTGTTTTTACGTTTATAAGTAGAAGTCTCAAAGATTAAGACGCGTAATAATGGAAAATGCCGCAAAAATCGTGTCGAATTTAAAACGCCGGCTTCAAAACGAATTACAGTCTAATCTCTAACCTCGTTTCAATGGGCTGTTTGAATCTAACAGCTGCTTCTTTTCTGAACACTCTAGGTATTACAATAACAGCGGATCTACAAAGACACATTCAAAATCACAAAACAAACATCCCAATGTCTAGAATTTCTTAAAAGATACAAGTTCCTCCGTCAGCTAACAGCCCGGGCTACAATGTACTAGTACTACATTTAGCCCTCGCTTTAATACAACTTCTTTATCTGCCCTGGCCACTGTAAGACTATCTAGCCTAGATTCTTTGAAAGTCATCGGAGATGGCTCATTTTGCTTCTTTAAAGGCCCATTGAATACCGTAGGAATGTCCGGGCGAAAGAATTCACCCCTGTGGAACACCGGCCGAAATGGTGTAGGTTTGGATTCAATGCCATCCAATACTACCTTGATTGATCGGCCACGAAAGCTCTTAGGCTAGTTGTTGAGAACAGAATCGATACCAATTGCTTGGAGTTTGGTCAACAGAGCCCGAGGGCATAGTCGGTCAAGCAAAAGCTTTGGAGATATCTACAGCAATCAGGCCATGCTCACCAGAGCCATGATTATCTGAACGACATGACGAGTTGGTAATATAGGGTCTTTAAACAAGATGTGCAATTTTAAATCAACAGAAAAGCGCATTATTTTTGGACTTTGAGTGCTTGAATCGTTGAATCGAAGCATTGGGCATAGACTTTATATTTAACGTAGCCCTAAAACAAATAGGGTAATGGTGTTAGATTACACGATCTAGTTGGCTAACTAAAGTCTCCATATAATAATTTTCAGGCCAAAAAAAGTCAATCAACAAAAATAAGTCATCACTCAGAATAATTTTGCTTAAAAAATGATTATGTTCGCGCATTTACACTAACCAAAGGGCGAATATACATATGTCCGTCGTTGTGTGTGATCTACTGGGTTTAATTCCTGCTACAACTCATAAGCACGTAAGTCGGCTTGGCTAACCTAGGCGCTAGGACGCCCACTAACATTTGAGAGGTCCGTGCTTTCAGTCCACTCCACTTATCTTTCCATTTTTCGACCTAGATAAACATCGTTCATTCTTGTCTTCCCTCTTTATAATTTTTTCTTGCCCTTTCTCCTTCCGTCACCTGGATGCAAAATAAGCGAGAAAGGCATTTACTGTTCGATCAGCGAAATCAGTGTTCTATCTCGGTATTATTGGATGGAAGCCGGTGGAATAAAGCACCATTGGTTTTTTTTATGTGGCAGTTCTAAGCTCAGGAGTCTCCCTTTGTACTAGCAGTCGTTATGTCGTTTGTCACGTCATGGTACATTGTCTAGCTGTAAGGTTAGTACGAGAGGATACGGTTTTTGCATTTGACACCATCAACAACAACTTTGATTGAGTGGCCAGAAAGGAAACTCTCCATCTAATATTGTAGAAGTGGGTCCACACCAATAGCTTTGGGTTTAGCTAGTAGGGGTGACTGCCTGGAGATATCTAGATTAACCAGACTAGTTTCACTAAATCGATGCGAACCACGGTTTAGGTGTTCTGTAAGGCAAACTAAAAGTAAGCAAAATAACCGAAGCCCTACTGTTTGTCGTTTATAAGTCGGTTGGATTTTAGATATCTTATAAGCTTTTGTTGATTATCGTCTCCATGGTTTTGTAGAGAATAGAACTAATTGCTGTTGGCGGTAGTTGGAGGGACTACTGGAGTCACCTTGTTGGTAGTTCTTTCACTCTTATCTTTCTATTTTTCGGCTCTAGTGCTTACAATGATAGAAATCGCGACAAAGGCGAAAACCTTTAAGCTCGTCTTTCACATAAAAAAGATCTTGATGCAAAATTCGGTACAAACTGGTTTGCGATATCTCCAAATCCTGTGATCGTCTCAAAATTAACAAACCTAGGTCAGCCTCACTCTCAGCTACACATCGGTAGCATTTGTAACTATTTTGGTCAGACGAGCATAGTTGGATTTTTCACATCACTAACTTGTCCAAGGCTTTCGAATTTATTTACTAAATTTTCTATAGCTGTACGAGAAGGTTTTTGGGGTGATGTTATTAGCCTCAAGTTAACTTTTCTTAGAAGCAACTAGTCCTATCATATTAGCCTAATCCATTTTTGAACAGTAACCAGTTATAGGTATCGCTTGGATCACTCCAGAATACTTGCATTACTGCGAAACAATTATGGCACGTGCATATTTTCTTATACTCCATGTAATCACTCTACTCCTTGCTTTGTCATCGCAAGCTCAAAATTGTATCGTACTTTACTTATTGAGTCACCTTCATTCTTTACTTGGGGGTCTCTACGACAAATCCCCTATTCAGTTCCATATTCGTGCAATCATTGCATCATAATCACAAAACCATTGACATCGACCTTACCGATTATGCATTCCCCGAAAATTGAATAAAAAATCCAATTAAATAAACAAAAATTAAATGCTGATAACAATAACCATTTAAATATAACCTTTAGATTTCAAATCATAATCTCCACCAATAAAATAAAAAAAAGTAAAACGTTTTATTTAAAGAGAGATAAACGTGAATTCGGTCAAAATAACACGTACTTCCCTCCCTCATTTTCAAGAGTTCATCACTTCAAGTACATCCATGATTTTAAGTGCAAACGCATGTCTCCAAATCTACAAATATTATTAGCGTCTTACGCAAGCGCGCAACTTTCTTATCTCATCTGAAGAAGAGAAATGATAACAAACCTCGGGAATATGGAGACATGTGCCTTATTAAACGAAGTTAACACTATCACCGCGCCTCCAGCTCGTGCTTTTCACGTGAATCTTTAGCTAGAAGATAATCACGTATGAATCTCAAGGAGGAAGAGCCATGATACTGTTGACAGCAATATTGAGAATTACAAGAAGGAATTTCCTGAGTCTTGAGCTTGAATGATTAAAATCTTTCTATCTTTCATATGCGTAATAGCTTCTCCCTAGTAATCACTTATTAATATACTCTAGTGCCAACTAAATAGCGCAATTAAGGGTGTGACTGGGTTATTCGTAGCTTCAATTTAAATGCTGATTGAGTCTACACTTGAATGGAATGCAATTGAGTTGCTTGAGATAACCCATGGGGCAATTAGCAGCAGGAAACTCGAGACAATCACGTGCTTACTAACTGAGTTGTTTATTTTATGACCAATGACAACAATTGTGCCTTATCATTAGTAAAACAGACTGGGAGCCATTAACTAGTGTCGACTTATGACACAAGCCAAAGGGGGAAGAGAAGTTGGAAGACGCGCGTTTTGTTGCTTCTCTTATGATATACAAACTGTATACTTTTCTGTTATCAGAATGGAAAGTTTGCAAAAGACTTGAAGGAAGACGGCGCGGCAGTGTGATGATAATAAAGAGGTCGATTACTGCGCTTTTGTATATGGGGCATAATAAGAAGAAATCGCTTCCTCGGGGCTTGAAACAGAAAGCCAAGATCAGGTAATTATGTACCTTTCGGAGTTTTTCAATATTAAAAAGCGAGTTTTGTTTTTATTGAGAAAGAAAACCGAAAAACAATTGAGTATCATTAATGCCTTTTGAAGGCCGAACGTGGGAAAATGTTTATGTACTTTTAAAGAAGGTGAATTGTGACGTACTTGTACAATTTTGCGATAACCTGCTGTTTTCGATTTTTTGATTACTTATCACTCTTGTTTTCTTTTATGTTCATAAATTAACATGCCTTTTTCGCACACTCGCGTACTGAGTAGCTGATTGTATATCAATACTTTCAATTTTAAAAAACATTTATTTTTTTTTATTATAAAACTTATATTGCATCGAGAAAATTGGTTCTTACCTGACCTTTATTTTTAACATGCAGTAGAGCCTTTACTTGACAATTACATGAGTGTAATTCCCTAGCCTTAGTTAGCATTTAGACCTTACTCAGAGAAAATTGTCGCGCCCTCACTGCCTTCAATGAGCAAGCTCACACGATGCCATAAGGGTGTTGAGTAAAACCGGTTTTATTCGTTAATTTCTTCCGCTCCCTTCCCTCTCATCTATAAAACCAGTGTTGCTCGCCATGACTATGCACCGTGTGAGGAAGCCCAATCATAGATCAATCCTTAAAGAAATACAAAATGGAGCAAAAGTAATGCCATAATGTGAATGTGCCATAATATTTGCAAATGGCGTTATTGTGCTTTGACATATATGTTGTAGCCAGATAGAAAACTAGTTGAAAGCAAACAATGGAGCGATAGACACCTGAAGAATGCTGAATTATTCTTACTGCTCTAAGTACTATGAAAAATAATCCAAAAATAATCTCCATTCTAAGTAAGAAGAAATTTGGAGCGTCACCGCAGAGTATGATCCTATTGTTCAGGACCCTAATAAGATCTAAGATGGAGTTTGCCAGATCCCTGTCACTGAATGAATCAAAGACTCTAGAAAATATTTAAGAATGTGTTTGGGATTAACTCTCTCCACTCCAAACTGATTTCAGCAAGGCCTTTGATCGAGTGGACCACGCCATCTTAATTGCAAAATTATTAAAATTTGGAATATCAGGTCCTGCCCTGGAATGGTTAAAATCATATCTGAATGGAAGAACACAGGTTATCAGATTCCAAGGATTTCTATCTAATGAGATCGAAGTAACCTCTGGTGTTCTTCAGGGCAGTCATCTTGGTCCTCTCCTTTTCAATATTTTCATCTCCGATCTGTCGGAAAAACTAATAAATATTCCTCACCTCTTCTACGCAGATGATCTTAAAATCTATAGCGTCATTAAGACCCAAAGTGATGTTTCCTTCATGCAGGCGAAACTGAATGCCTTACAAGACTGGTGCACTACGAACAAATTGCAACTTAACACCAGCAAATGCCATGCAATTACCTTCTCCCGTGGAAAAAACGCACAGAAGCAGGACTATTATCTGAATGGCATAATGTTGAATGAGGTCGATCATATCGTAGATCTAGGCGTGGTTCTAGACAAAAAACTCAATTTCAACCTGCACTACGATAATATCACTGCCAGAGCCAACAAACTTCTTGGTTTCATAAAGAGAAGAGCCAAAGAGTTCGATAATGTATGGGTCACAAAAACACTCTTCTGTTCTCTAGTCCGCCCTATCCTGGAATACGCGTGTCCTATCTGGGATCCCATATTCCAAAAGTCTGGGATCCCATATTCCAAAAGTTCAAAAGAGATTTCTCCTCTTCGCCCTGAGACATCTACACAACCCACATGACTACCAAACCCTACCGCACTACTTGGACAGGCTCAAAGTGCTTGATCTCATGCCGCTATCTAGCAGGAGAAAATTGCTCATATCTTGCGTTGCCTTTGACGTCCTAAGTGGAAAGCTTAATGTGCAATTTCTGTCGGACAAGATCAAATTCAATGATGTAGTCCGCCACACACGACACACTAAATTACTTAGGGAATATCCACACCGTACCGATTACGCAAGGAACGAGCCCGTCAACAGATGCTGTATGGTTTTCAATAGCCATAGCTCCTGTTTTTCCCCTTCACTCAATAAGGCATCCTATAAGAAAATACTCAGATCCCTACTAACATCCCCCCTCCTTGACAATAGTAGGTAATATAAAAAGACTGTTATACTAAGTTATAATTTAAGTGTTATGTATACGTAGTTTAAGTGTGCCTTGTTTGGCGAATTAATAAAATAAAATAAAATAAAACAAACCATGTCTTCTACGTCTTAGCAAAGGGGATGCCAACAAACCTAAGGGCGGAAGATTGTAAAAGATTTACTCAGAGTTGAATGGTAATCTGATGATGGTAATTGATGGTAATCTTTCGAGAATCTTTTATCTCGTTAATTCTTTATCTCCTTTGGAAAAAGTGATGCTAAAATACAGGAAATTTTTGATGTTTTCATTCTGGAAGAACCTGATATTCGATCTATCAATATTAAAAAATCTTGGGGAATAAAATCAAATCCATATAGATGCGATTAAGGTCCTCATGAATTAAAAAGAGGATCCTTTCCCACTGATGTTCAGGTTGTAGCTACTGAGGCCTCGATTGCTCTCAATAGAATTGGAATATCCTTCCAGTAGCCCTTCGTGGTGCGATCCATTACCGAAGAGTTCTATGATATCTCTTGATCACATCCATTTTCGGAATCCTTTCTATAGGCAATATTCAGTGAATATCGGATGAAGATGACGATAACTACCTCCTCGAAGGTAACCTGAATTCAAAGGAATCCTGCTTTCTTAATTCCTTATTCTTACTTGGCTTGAATCAAATGAACGGTGTGTCTAACGTGTTGGGGAGGAAGTTGGATCTTGTATTCTTTGCCTCAGTAAATATGACTTTCGAAGCCAGTCCAATAATCCTGACGTCTGGTGACAATTACCACCCTCCGCTCTTGCTTAATTATTGTTTCAACTCAGTGTACAATTCTTGTCCGGAGGTGGTAACCCATTCCTTTAACTTTAAAAAGATTAACTTTGGGAAACTGTTATCTAAGCTTGCATCGATTGATTTCAACAGGTTGCTTTCCGCAAATGAGTTGGATGTCGAAGTGGCGTGTTTTTATGCTGCTTTATGAAGCCTTCGTTTCTTGCGTACCATTTGAACGCCGAAAATTGGTCAGTTCATCTCTCTGGAAAAATTCGTACATAATCCCTATTCATATACAAGGGGCAGAAAGAATGAAATATGGAATTATAGACCAGTTGCGAAGCCGTCTATCTGCATGAAGCTAGTAAGCCCGCAAGCGCTTCTAGTATGGATCCAGTCGTACTTAGCTGACGGGACCTACCAAGATCGTGGATCAAAATCTGTTGTCATAGAAGCGTCATCCGGTGTCCTTCAAGGCAGTCATCTTGGTCCTCTACTCTTTATTCAATAAATTGATGATATTGTTCTCTTGCTAAGACATTGTAGAATCTTGATTTACTCTGAAGACATCAAGTTGTGATTATTGATTTCGATTATTGAGGATTGCAAACGTAGGACGACGTAGTCCTATAATTTATAACTACATCTTTCTTAATGATTGTAACCCTCGTGTTAATTTTGTTAAAGATCTGGGGATTAGATTTGCGAGTAAACATTAAATATAATTCCTCCAAGGGAAGTTTAGTCCTGGGTTTTATTAAAAGGTGATCCAAGAAATTTAACAACACCTTGATCACTAAACATCCGTATATTTCTCTAGTCCGAACATTACTTGAATATGCGTACCAGATTTGGTCGCCTGACTACTCTTCGCACGTTGGAAAAATGAAATCGGTTCAGCGAAGGTTCACTCGATTCTCACTGAGATCTCCTTCTGAACACCCATTAGTTCTTAACTTAAGCACTCTCCACAAACGCCGTGAGGTGGCCGATGTTGTATTCTTTTATCAGCTCCTCAATGGAAGCGTTGGCTCAGGTTTTCTAAGTGGTCGTGCGTGGTTTCGGGAGAGCAGTTATAATTTGAGAGGGCCATCTCTCTTACAGATCAACTCCCTTACACCAATTACTGTAGATTTGAACCCGTTAATCGCATGTTCATTAATGTGAAGAAAAATATTAACGTTTTTAGCGTGACCATAAGCAAGGATGTTCTCAAAAAGAGTCTTTTTAACCTTGCACGTTTCTTTTTTTTATTTTCTTTTTATTTTGTTTGTTTTATTATATGTTTGCATGCTTTAGTTGCGCCTCATCTCTGAGGTATCCTCTGTCTTCTTCAATTGGACCTCCACACTAAGTATCTAGCCTCTTGTAGCGCAATCAGACTGAAAGAAAAAGGGTACTGGCAACTGTCCATGGTCCCTTGAGACTACTCTCCACTTTCTTGGAAGGGAGCATCTCGTCAGGTCCTTTTCACGTTGTCCCACCAACGTGTTTTTGGTCGATCGTCTTTGGCATTATATTTTTGTCTAAACAATAGATAGATTCACAAAGACCTCTTGGATGCCGTCAAAGTTACTTCCAACTATTACCATGTCTTCAGAATACCCAAATATCTGATAACTTCTATAAAATATATTCCCTTCTGCTTTAACAGTACTTTTTCGTAAGTCAATCTGTATCAGCTATATGCAGACTTAATGCGATCCAAGCCAGTCCAAGCCTTAAGCATTGCCTTTCAAACACCAAATAAAATCATTAAAACACAATTCAATTCACAATTAAAACATAAACTAATTTTCACAAATTTTACCTTTACAGTTGGCCATTGCCATCCAAAAGTCGTCCAAGCTGGAACTGCACAAATGTCAACATTATCCACCAACAATCGCTTCCTTCACGATGAGCTTGTCCAGTGTGCCAAAACCCTAACAGGAAAAATGCCTGGTGATTTGTCCGTTTGCTTCTTTGTCAACTCGGGATCAGAAGCTAATGACTTAGCCTTAAGATTAGCAAAAACTCATACTAAACAGGAGGATATGATAACTTTGGACCAGTGAGTAAAAACATAGTTAGTATAAATTCAATAATATAATTATTTCATACTTACAGTGCTTATCACGGTCACTTGTCATCTGTAATGGACATATCACCGTACAAGTTCAATCAGCCAGGTGGTGATCCAAAACCAGATTATGTGCATGTTGCTCCTTGTCCAGATACCTATCGTGGAAAGTACACAGTTTCTGATTATCCAACAGCAGATTTAGGAGAGTTGTATGTGAAAGACGTCGAAAATATTATCGAAGGACTGCAGTCAAAAGGAAAAGGAGTAGCAGCTTTTATAGCTGAAAGCCTACAAAGCTGTGGTGGACAAATTATCCCTCCAAAAGGATACTTCGAGAAAATCTATAAGGCAGTCAGAGGTGCTGGTGGTGTTTGTATTGCTGATGAGGTACAAGTAGGATTCGGTCGTGTTGGTTCACACTACTGGGCCTTTGAAATGCAAAATGTTATACCAGACATTGTTACTGTTGCAAAACCCATGGGAAATGGCCATCCGGTCGGAGCAGTTGTTACTACACCAGAAATTGCAGATAGTTTTGCTGCATCTGGTATTTGTTACTTCAACACCTACGGAGGCAATCCTGTGTCATGTGCAGTTGCAAACGCAGTAATGCGTGTAATAGACGAAGAAAACTTACAAAAGAATGCTCTTGATGTAGGAAACTATCTCCTAGAGCAATGCCAACAGCTTAAGTATCAATATGATTGCGTTGGTGATATTCGTGGTACTGGACTATTCCTTGGCGTTGAACTAGTTTCGAACAAGAAGACACGTGAACCAGCCACTGATTCTGCACGTTGGGTGGTAAATCGAATGAAGAATGTTCACAAGATTTTGGTTAGTTCTGATGGACCAGATGATAATGTTATCAAACTAAAGCCTCCAATGGTCTTCAACATCGAGAATGCTGATGAATTCTTACTGGGCTTCAGGGAATGCTTGTCCACGCTGGAGAAACAAGATCACCGAACTGCGAGTCAACAAACTATGTGCAGTCTTCCGCCGAGTAAAATTCACGAGAAACGAGATCATCTTATCAAATCTGTTTAGAAACTTAATCATGCTGATTTTTGTAAAATTCATTCATTCATGCTAAAATTATTTCTAGTATCTAGAATTTTTTGTTAAGTTTAGCTTTAAGTTTGGATGTTCTATATTTGATTTGAATTATTACTGATATTAAAAGAAATGTAACTTAAATGGGAAGAGAACTTCTCAAAATATATTATATATGCCTAGACAATACTTAGATAAAATAATTTCGAAAAGGGAATATTAAAAAAAAATTATATAATAAACGCCATTAGTACAAAACGTATTATTATGCTTCTTCATAGGTCTATACTTAATACTTTCGGAATTGTAACTTTGAAAATTCTTAAGAAAGTGTTATATTGTAGTTAAGGCGGTTTTGTAGTTAAAGCAATTTTTTATCTCAGCTATATTTTCAAGCATCGTATTTATTCCTTATCGATATACCATTGTGCCTAATCGACCGAGCGTGAGATCAGAAAAATACGAGAATAGCAAACACCTCGGTTTGCTTTGTGAAAACCTTATCTGGGGTGGTAGCACGTAAGTTGTTTCAATCGACCTTTTCATACAAAATTTCAAGACTGCGACAACTTACGTGCTACCACCCCTGATAACCAGAGAACACTGAAAATTACATCTCTAATCGAGCCAAAACTTATTTTTATCATTAAATTCTACAAATTCTCAAAGAGAGGAGCTAGATATCTAGTAACACTTGATCGTGCTATAGATAGGTTAGGTTGAAATGGCAGCCCCTACTAGGGAGCCGACTTAAGCACATTATTGGGCACATTATGATGCCATTCTAGTGTTGGGACAAATTTCAGGCTTTCAATAAAGCGACAGAGGTCAGGAACACCAGCGTTTTGCAGCTAACTCTATCCGTCAATAAAAGGTGAGTCAAGGAATGTCCCTATTTTCGTCACGAGGGCCGGGCATACACAGAGAAGATGGGAGACAGTTTATTCTTTATCCTTATAGCCATAACTTCCACATAAGTCGTTGTGGGGAAGTCCCAATCTTTCGGCGGCGGGCCAAATGGGCAGTACGGCACACTGTTGCTGATGGACCACAGCCTCGAGCTAAGCTGATTTTTCTCACCGCCAGTTTATAGGAGGCTAAGGGCATTCCCTTCTGGGTTAAGTGGGGTATCCTTTCCACTTTGGCTCACTGACTAGCAAGTTCATCTGAGCTACTGTGCCCAGGACAATCTTCAAAAAGGAAAAGGCATCTATTTTTGAGTAGGAAAACCTGGTGGAAAATTCGTAACCTGCCCAAAAAGAAGAGCCAGTGTAGTTGCGAGTAGCTAGCAGGACTTTTGAGTACTTTATGCTGAAAGCGCCTTCAATATCTTAGAAAACAGCCAGAGTGAACTCCTTGAATTCAAGGGATTTTTCAATGAGCGCTACAAGGGAATGCAGTGTCTAGCAATTTACCTACATGCCTACATAAATGCTGCGAGGGAAAATCAATTGTTTTGCTTAATATGAATCTCCACGAGTCTTTCGAGGATCTTGAACAGAAAGGATGTGAAATATATAACTCTTAAGACCTTTGGATTGCGGTAGAAGGTTTTGCCCGTTTTCGAAATGAACGCTACCTTCGTCGCTACCCTCCAGGACTTTGGAAAATAGCTAAGGCGAAGGGAACTCCTATAGATGGCTGCAAGAAATTCACTGACTTCCTGTATTTCATTCAATGGGATATATTCCGTCCGGTCTAGGTGTTTTATAAGGCTTAAAGCCTTCTATGGCCCCTAGGAGCAAACCCCTGTATATCATTCTGTCATAGTACCTAAATTATATTCACTAGCTGGGCTCCCAAAACCTGTTTCTGCGGATGAAGCAAGAGATGTCGAACCAGAAAAGTGGGCATTGAGCAGGAGTTTCAATGACTTCTGACTGCTTGTGATCCAGGTGCAGTCTGCTTATTGCAGCAATTCATAGCACATTGGGCTTCTAGAGAGAACTGCCGTGTCCGAAAAACCTTCTATTATCTCACAAAAGGTCTTCCAGGATTCCCTCTTTGACGTGCGCAGTTTCTACTTGAGTTCCCAGAGGCGACCTTTATAGTTGTCCTAGTCCGGATCCAAGTTAGACCGTTTCGCTTTATTGAAGGCCAATCTACTTTCAGACCTTAGTTTGGGAAGCTTATACTGAAGGTTTACCAAGGAAGTTTAGTTCTGCTGATGTATTCGTTAGCGGGACGGGCAATATCTTATTTAGGAGGTTGCTGATATTCCTCACTTGATGTCCGAGCGTAGGTTCATTTCCCCAGTTGCACAGCAGGAGATTATTTTGGAGTAAATTGTCAAAAAGGAACTCATCTCCTACATTTGTGTCTGAGCTGCCGCAAACGGAGTTGTGAGCATTTGTGTCACATCCAATGATGAGGCTGGCTCAATAATTAGCAGCTTCCTTTGCCGCAGATCCAATCCACGCTGCCTTGTCGCCCTTTCTGCTGTCCAAGCAGGCCACCACAGGGTCAGCATAGCTATATTTAGGCAACATAAAAGCATGAAGGTCATTATTAACAGTTTTTGGCTTACCTTCTCCATTTCTGGATACAGCAACCTGTATTTTGGAGTCCTGATTGATAAAGCTCCGAACAATCCAAGGCTCCCGTAACAGGACGATGGCACCACCTTCTAAGTTCCTATGTCCGCGAACCTAAATGCGAGTAGAAGGAGCAAGGTTCTACCGATTTTCTCTAGCTCGGCTCTGCATCGCTACACTAGCTTTGAGCGCATCATTATACTGATCCCAAAGTTTTATAAAGGCTTGCCTATCTATGAAAATTCCAATGCTACAATCCTATGAACGTTGAAAGATACTAGGAGGCTGCATTTGTTTAGGTTGAAAGTTACAGGACAATGAACCGTTACTGGTCTCTGCATAGACTCTTGCCCCGAAGCCCTCAGACGGCTTAGTGCCGTCGATGAATATCCATAGAACAAACTCAAACTCTTTAGGACGTTTCCGTTTCTCAATGTTCTTTTGGGGGTGTTTGGATGGAGTAGTCCTTCCTGAAGGTCAATCCAGGGAGAAGGCAGTCTGTTGTTGTGGCGTCAATGTTGCAAATCCAAAATGTTATGCTATATCTGTATGGTTTCAAGGTCTAGGCTTCAAAATCCCTTAATGTAAGGACACTGCAAACGGCTAGGCTAGGAGCGCTCGTTAGACATCTTCTCATAGTTTCTCCTGTCTATATTTCTATCCCCTTGTTTATCTCTAATCAATCATCGAATATTTGCTGGAAGAGAAAAAAACTTTAAATTTACGCGCCATTTCCGAGGAAACAAACTCAAGAGGAGGAAATAAAAATTTTAGATTTGAATGTACTTTGTTGTATCGTGACTACATGCTAACAGATGGCAGTCAAAGAGTTCTAATTTTCAGAGTAGTTTTAAGCTGTTTATTTTTGTAATTTTGCAGCGATTTAACACAAATACGAATACAAAATCGTTAAAAATCGAAAATAAAACAAAAAAAAAATTTAAATTTAAATTAAAACAAGTTTTTTTTAGTTCAAACGAATTTCAATGCATTTTTACTTAAACTAATATCCACCAGATGTCCCTACTACAAAAATTTAACGGATAAATACCATTGCATTTATGCACTATCTTTTATGTAGTGCACAGAGATTATGATTTCATTTTATTTTATAGACCAAAAAAAAAAAACCAAAAAAATAGGGCCAATGTACGTTAAGGGAGTAATCAGCTAACCGCAAATGCAATTCATATCAAACCGCAAACACGAACAAAACAAGAAAAAACTTATCTCGATTTGATTTATTTTCGGCTCCGATTGTAAATAACGGTAAACAGAATATTCGGCCGAATACAATAGAGGCCTTGTGTCTCGACGAAGCTCCTTTCCCGCGCCGTTCGGGTTTAGTTTGATTCAAGCCTGGCTTAGTGCCAGTCTAGTTTTGTTGTGCGGTTGTTTGTCGTGTGGAATATTCTGGAAGTAACGGAGCTTTAGAGAAATATGTAAGTACTAGTACAAAATGGATTCATTCAAAATATGTGTGGATAGAGTTAAAAAGATAGAGGGCGCGCTTTTTTAGTGGGATTTAGAGGCCCTTTAATATGATTTTTAGTCTTCTTCTGACATGCGCACTTCTTTCTTGCTAAAAATTCCAGAATGGTGCTCCGATTAGGGACGTTCCTCGTGCTTTGTGTTTTTATTTGTGTGTCCTACGGCGAGGAGTGCCTAGAATTTGAATGTAAAACAACCGGAAAATGCCTGGACTACAAGAAGGTGTGCGATGGTAAGAAGGATTGCAGCGATAATTCCGATGAGGATAACTGTGGTAAGATTCGAAATCAATTTGTATAACGGTATTACATTGAAGCTATGTTTTTTTTGGTGTAGAACTACAAACATGCAAGCCACCCGAATGGTTCCAGTGTGCTGACAACAAAACCTGCATTTCTGCCGATTTCTTCTGTAACGGTGAAGAAAACTGTCCGGGCGGTGATGATGAGGATCACTGCCATGGGCCACATGTGCATGCGCAGTGCAATGATATGGAATTTACATGCTCCGATAAAACTTGCATTCCTCTAAGGATGGTCTGTGATGGCAAGCAGGATTGTCTAGATGATTCCGATGAGACGGTGGGATGTGTTGGTATTGAGGATCGTTGCGCAGGATTCTTGTGCAGGAATAAAAGGTGCTTAGAGAGTCACACATGGATTTGTGATGGATACGATGATTGCGGCGATGGAAGCGATGAAGTCGGATGCCGTAAATATATTTATTTTTTTAAAACTAGAAAACTTTTACAAAAACATTTATTTTTTTCTAGCTTCTAATTGCAAGATTGAAGATCACAAATTTCTATGCAAGGACAATCACTCCTGCATTGCAATAGAGAAGGCATGCGATGGTGTGCCGGATTGTCACGACAAAAGCGATGAGGATGATAAGTGTCGTAGTCTACTCGTCAACTGCAGCTCCTTACATTGCCCTATCCCCAGTGAGTGCTACAATCTACCAACTGGTGGCGCATGCGTCTGTCCCAAAGGGTTCTACTTCGACGCAAACAAACAACGCTGCTTAGACATAGACGAATGCCAAAATTACGGCATCTGCAGTCAAGGCTGTACTAACACACAAGGCTCCTATGTATGCACATGCGCCAATAAATTTATACTAGGAGAAGACGGCCGAAGTTGTGTCGTACGCGGGGCTGAGCCTCTGCTGTTGTATACCACACAAAAATCTGTAGTCGGAGTCTACTTGAAGTCCAGGCATATTTACAATGTAGCAACAAATCTCTCTCATGTTATTGGAGTTGATTATGATGGCCTAAGCGTGTACTGGACAACAATCAAGCATCAATCCGAAAGTATTGTAAAATCACGTGAAGATGGAAGTCACCAGGAGACGCTTTTAACATCAGGACTTGACGCCCCGGAGGATTTAGCTGTTGACTGGCTGACGGGGAATATTTACTTCACAGATAACATGATGAAGCATATTGCAGTTTGTTCCAATAACGGTTTCTATTGCACGATATTAGTCATAAAAGACGTCGACCAGCCTCGTGGAATCGCACTGAATCCGCTCAATGGAACTATGTACTGGACAGATTGGGGTATTAAGCCGATGATTGCTAAAGCATCAATGGATGGCGAAGATGTTCGAACCATAGTCACCAAAGACATCCACTGGCCAAACGGAATAACCCTAGATCTACCAAACAATCGCTTGTACTGGGTTGATGCTAAAATGGAGACTATCGAAAGCATCCGACTTGATGGCACAGACAGGAAAGTTGTTCTTACAGAAATACTAAAACACCCATACGGCATCGCTGTATTCGAGGATCGACTGTACTGGACTGATTGGGGAACAAACAGTCTTCATTCATGTCATAAATTCACTGGAAAACACCATGATGTTGTCATCAAAGACACAAAAATGTATGATGTACACATCTATCACTCTGCCATACAGCCCAAACAGCATCATCCTTGCATTGATCATGCCTGTTCGCATCTATGCCTCCTAGCAGCTAACAACTCGTATACTTGCGCATGTCCAGAAAGTATGGTGCTCGGTGTTGATCACTTAACCTGCAAGAAAGTCGTCAAGAAGCAGCGATTGTTTCTGGGTATTGGTAACTACTTGGTGCACATGGAGCATACATCATTTGGTAGACATAAGATAGCCGATGGTGTGCCACTGCCGATGTATATACATAAGCTGGCGTTTAATTCGATTAATGGAACTATTTTCATTGCGGATAATGTCCAGAGGATTATTTATGAGGTTGATGTTAATACGAAGTCGGTTAAGGAGTTGGTGAAGAAGAATTTGGGAAATGTTACAGCAATGGCGTTTGGTAAGTTTTTTTTTTGATATTGAAGGATTTTGTGATTTGGTTATTTTTGAATTTTAGATCATCTTACAAGCAACTTATACTGGTCAGACCGAGAGAGGCATACGATTGAGGTCTTAAGCTTGAGAAATAGGGAGCGAGCGATTGTGCATCATTTTTCAGGGAATGATGTTCCTATTGCTATGGCTATAATTCCAGAAGAAGGGTGAGATTTTTTAGCGTATAACAATTTCAATTCTTTTATGTAGCATTTCTAATAGAATTAGTGTGTAAGGCAGTGTTTAGCTGAAGCCACTTTATTTTATATAAGCCTAGCAAGGTTCATAGCACGCCGCTTGACAATGGACCTTTGCCTCTTCAATTAGTTTCTTCCAAGATTCACGGCAGCTAGCCCTACGTAGTCCCATTGCTGACACATCTATTTCAACAGTTTCAACCATATTTTCCTGGGGTTTCCGGATATTTTTGCATTCTGCTCGTGTGGCATCAAGTAAGACTTTAGTTATTCTGGAGTTTCATCATCACTATAGCACTACAGTCTATTAGTGGCCTTGGCTTCCCCAGCTAATGCCTGCCAATTATGCATGACCAACTTATCTAAGTCTTCCTCAACGGAGTCCTATCGCTTCTTTGATCGACCGGAATTTCTCTTTTCATCAGGGATTCGATTTATAGCTAGTTTAGCAGGATCGCTATTGTAAAGCCTTTGCATGTGCGCCACCTAGTGCCGGTTTTACTTATTTTGGCATCCCGTTAGAGTTATTTTTTGCGCACTTTTTAAAAACATTTCCCTTAGCTAGATTACCTATGTTTTTCTTCTTCTTCGGTGGCTCTACAGCCCAATTCGAGCCTTGGCCTTTATCAGCTTCTTCCTTCAGATGTCTTTCTGCTCCGCAGCTTGTCTCCAGTTTCTTGTATATGTTATTGAGCGGTTTTGCTGCATCGGCCGTAACATTGTCTTTCCACCTTGAACGTGGTTTGCCAACTGGTCTTTTGCCATCTGGTAGTAGATACAGGGCTTTTTTTGGTATCCTTGAGTCATCCATTCTTTGGACATGACCGGACCAACGTAAACGCAGTAGCTTAGCATGTGGCAACAGTTTACACTGTTTGTATAGATCGTGCAATTCATGATTGTAGCGTATTCTCCTTGCATTGTCTTCAATAATTGGGCCGTATATCCTTCGGAGAACCTTCCTCTTAAATATATCCATCTTGTCGGCGGATTTCTGGGACATACTCCATTCTTCATACGTAGGCAGTAGTAAGAAGTATGTTCTGTTTGCGGCGTTTATTCTTCTGTGCACGTCTATCATTTCATCGTTGCCTTTGCTGTTTGGTTTCTGGACCCCAGGTAATTAAATTTGTTTATCCGTTCGAAGTTATATTCCTCCCAGGTGGTGTTGTGGCTTCTTCTTCTTCCTTGACTAATTTAGAATCTTACTCTTGCCGGCATTTATTTGCAGCCTTAAATGTTTGGCTACCTCTTCTAATTCCCTAAATATTTCTCTAAGATATGACAGTGATCTGGCAAGGCAGTTTTTGTCGTCGGCATATCCTGCCAATTGTTATGATTTGTTAAGCAGGGTTGCGTTCGCATCAATGCTTACTTTCCGAATTACTCCTTCTAGGAATAGATTAAATAACTTGGATGCCATCTTGCTTGACTGGGAAGGCCTCCGTCAATTCTCCTTTTATTTTGACTATACACCTTGTATTTTCCATTGTCATTTTTGTTAATTGTACTATTTTTAGGGGGTGCTTCGGTCCAGCATTGTCGTATACATTTGTTCCCTGTCGATGCTGTCGTATGCTTGTTTGAAGTCGATGTAAAGTTGATACACGTCGATGTTGTATTTCCAGCATTTTGGGTGGGTTTGCCTTATTGAAGAAAGTTAGTCCATTGTTGATCTATTTCTTCTGAATCCAGCTTGGTATTCACTTAGTGCGGCTTCTGCATAAGGTTCCAGCCTCGCGTTAATTATGTTTGTCATTATTTTATATACTGGGCATAAAAGAGATATATGTACCTCTTTAGTTTCCACAGTTGAATTTGTCCAATTTCTTGTGTATTGGTCAGATAATGCTTTGTTCCCAATCTTCAGGCATTGCTTCGTTCGTCATCTTGTTTGATCAGGTCTGCTGGGATGTTATCAATGTTTGTTGTTTTTTAATGATCGTATGGCACTTTGTACTTCTTCCAGGCTGGGTACATTTGTTTCTCTGGCGTCATCGTTATTTGTAGACGCGGTCCTGGTACATGTCGGGTGCTCTCATTTGCGTTCAGCAGCTCGCTAAAAAATTCCTCTAAGCCGTTCGTTTACATCTTCGCTGCCTGTGACTATAGTGCCTTCTTTTGTTCTACATATACCGGAGGAGGGTTTGAAGCCTTTCTTGGAGAAGTTTACTTCTTTGTATGCTTCTGGTGTTTTGTGCGCCTTCTCCTCTGCCCTTAGGATGTAATTGTCTTTTCTTCTTCCTGCAAATGTTTTTTGCTGTTCTTGTTTTCTCATATTTCAATTTTTTGCTTCTCGTCGGTCGGTATACATAGAGAATATTTCTCTATTTTCGCTTCTGTCCTCTATAACTGCTTTACATGCTTCGTCGTACCATTCACTGGCTCTGGCTGTGCGTTTGTAACCTACAGTTTCCTTCGTGACATATGTCAGTATTGTCTACAGTCTTATCCATTTTCCTTCTACTGTATCTTCATTTATATTTGGATCAATCCTTTCTGATAGAGTTTCCCGATATCTCTCCAATACAGTCTGTTCTTGAAGTCCACCCACGTCGAATTTCTTTTGCTTGCTGTTTCTTTTTTCTTGAGTGGACAATCGACATCTGAATCTAGCTTTAACTAGAAAATGGTCCGATTCACAATTCGAATCTCTACAGGATCTTACTTGGAGGATACTAGAAGCTGCCCTTCTGTCTATGAGTATATGGTCTATTCGGTTGCAGTATCTTTCGCTGGGAGATTGCCAAGTGTATTTGTGAATATCCTTTTTTCTCCACATCTTCTTGAACTGACGATCCTATTTTTGTAGAATATCCTGTAGTTGCCAAGGTCCATTGTCCCGTCTCCTATCCATCTGATATCTTGTAACGCTAGTAATTTTATTTTCTATCTGCTTACTTCGTCTAATAGTGACTTAACTGCTGCAGTTCTGTACATACTTCGGGTATTCCATGTTCCGAATATCATTTCTAGGTGCTGTTGCCGTAGTCGTTGCCGTTTTTTTGTCCGTTCCGAGGCTTTGCTTCGGGTTTGTTAACTGATGTGTTTTGGAGAAAACCTTATTTTTGCATTTTATGACGTTGCTAGCATGGCTAGTTCTTTATAAAAAAAAAACTGAATGAATTAGTTCTTTATAAAAAAAACTGAATCAATTTATTTTTCCAGGAGAATGTTTGTAGCCTTACGTTCAAACTACTACACTCATATTGATGTTCAACGAATGCACGGTCGAGGATCCCATCATCATGTAGTCGAAAACGAAATTGGAAATGCCAACATTCAAATCCTTATTGATCCCGATACAGAAACAGTATTTTGGGTCGACACTGAGGGTGGAAAAATTGAATTTTCAAACTTCGAAGGCTCAATCCGTCACTTATTCCGATCTCGACTAAAGAACCCCTCTGCCATAGCAGCCATAGATGACGATTTAGTATGGTCAACATATGGATCCAAAACCATGTACTACACCCATCGCAGTAACCTAGGCTCCATAAAGAAATTCGACCTAGAAATGCCACCATACTTCAGTTTTCCAGATCAAATCGCTATGGTAGCCGCAAGACCACTATACGTTGTCGATCATAATTGCCAGCGTAATAATGGCGGATGTTCTCATGTTTGTGTATCACTTGGCAAATTCTCTTCGGCTTGTCTATGTCCACCAGGAGCTGTGTTTAAGGATAGCAAGAATATGACGTGTATTGATTCGCTTGATTGTGAGTTTCGATGCAAGTCTGGGGAATGTCTTACGGCGTCGCGACGGTGCAATGGTCGAAAGGATTGTGCTGATGGATCTGATGAGGAATTGTGTGATGATAAGGATATAGCCAAGGCGAAGATTATGTGCAAGTATGATGAGTTTACATGCAGTGATAAGACTCAGTGTGTTCCAGTTGAGGCTCGGTGTAATATGGTTAATGATTGTAATGATAAGTCAGATGAGGAGCATTGTGATGGTAAGTTTTTTTTGTGTTTTATATATTTTCTTTTATTTAAGGGTTAGTATTTGAAATTTAGTTACTTATTTTATTTTGTAACCATAAATTACTGAGTTTAAATTTTTGAAGCCAAATTCTCGGTTTACTTTGAAAATGGATACGCTGTTGAGTAACTTTTTTATCTGTTACATAATACGATATTTATGTAGCAATGTGTAGTACTTAGTGATACGGAATCGGTACTCGGTACTATCCAAATTCCTGCAACAAAGACAAAAGCATACACATTTCTGTGACCAAGTTGTGTTTCCACTTTGCGTTTGGGATGTAAACGGGTGTTTATAGGTCTGAATCCCTTATCCCTTATAAGCTATATAAGTATTTGCTAGGAATCCTGTCCACAACATTAAGCCTTGGCAGGGTGGCGGTATGACTACTGAGGGGGGGGGGGGGCACTTTCACAAGTGTAAATGGTGCACTTGCACCGGGCGCAATTTGACGGGGGCACAATTTCAGAAAATAACTTTACAACCAATCGAAAAAGTGTTTCCTGACTTCATTTTCATCTATGAAAGAAATATCAACTCACAAAGAAGACAAAAATTATTCCAAAGCCTCTGTATTGTGTATTGTAGCGCCAAAAAAACGGGAGATTACGATTTCGGTGGTATCCCGATTTGAGGATGGCTTTCGATAAAGCGCCCCTAAAAACACGAAAATGTAAAATGTTCGTTGCGATCAGAAACTGAAGAGCTTATGGGCCGCTAAATGGTATAGTCCCGGTGCACTGTACCTGTTGAAACCAGTCCAAAAACGACATGTTTACCACTTATTGTTAGGAATTACACATTGAGCAGATTGTCCTGGCTGGCGGTAATCCAACAAACCTCTGATTTTTGACGAGCTATCAAAAAAGTCTGTGGTCGGGCGTAGTTATAATGGAAGGCAACACCTTTTCTATTATTCAATTCTGGTCGTTTTCGTTCAATTGCATGGCGTAAACTCTCTATTTGTGCACATAATGAATCGTCTCATTCAACTGGAAGAGCCTGATAGCGCATGATTCCCTTCCAGTGCAGATGTAGCAGAAGTTAATTTGGTCTTTCATGTTTTTCGCATTCAATTCATGAGGAACTCTTACATCGACCTACTTTTTGTATCCAGATTTGTGCAAGAAGAAAGTAAATGAGCCAGTATTTTGTGTTTTTAAACAAATGGGATGCTCTTTTTTGTTGACTTGAGTCTCTCAATGCGCATGAGAACAGCGATTTTGAGATTCCCTTCTTTTATGGCGCGAGCGCTAATTGCTGAAGCTGAAAGGTTCCAGCAGCTTCCGAATTTGTTGAAAATGGTTAGTAATAATATTGGGCTTCGATGCTGAGGAATGCAACCTCGACCAAACTCCTCAATATATTGACAGAAACAAGTTTCAGCTTAAGTTCGTGCGTCTAAAATATTTTCTAGCTACAGACGAAAATAAGATGCCAATTCTTAGATGACTTTCATTTTTCTCTAATATCTTGAGGCAATCCTCGTCAATGAGGCGAAAGAATTTCATTGCTATACTTCAGCGGTTATTTTGCTCTGATGACCACCCAGCCATCCATAGGAACCGCCGAATTTTGAGCTTGGAGACACTGGATAAGCTTTCCAGGATCCACATTTACTTCCGGCAACCAGATGCGAGCTCTTGTGTCTTTTACTTTCGCATGCGTTACAGATCTTAGAGACGCTTTCGCCTCGGAAGTCCTTTGGGGCATGGTTTTCACATCTGATCATCCTGAATCCTGAAACCTCTAGGTATTAAGCAGGACGTTATTCTGCCCCTGCCTGAAATAATGTGGTCCAACACCATCTTCGATAGTTTGGCTTCCACCTCCAATCGGGTTCTGGAACGACACTCAAAGCCCCCTCGTCAATCAAAACTACTTCCAGGTGATCTCTGACCACTTCGCTCAGCAGCCTTCCTGGACACGGCTGTGATCCGCCTGCCGCTGCCGTACTTGTTGCAGCAGTTTTGTTTTGGTATCGCGCTCGGTCTTCTCTTTAGTGGTTAGGGTTGTCTTGATGTACTGCCAGATATTTGTTGTTTGACAACAACAACCACTAGAACTTCATTTTGTCAGACTGTGCTCGCTAATATACAGTATCGGCCTTCTCATTCGTAGCAAGCTGGTCAAGAATGAAAAGAGCTCTCCGGTACTGGCCCTGAATGCGCATACCATCTGACCTGCACTTTCTAGGATTCGGTTTGCCCGACCGACACAAAACGGTGGTGCTGGCACCTACCTATGACTGGTACTCGTTATGCAGCTGGCAATTACATCCACACTAGAGGCAAGCAATTTTTTGTTTTGTTTGTTTTCCGTCTTTGTTATCCATATACAGCCCATGGGTAATGCGGAAATGACTCCATCCTGCCAGAGCTGCTTACCAGGATAAGGCACTTATGCTCTCCGTCGTTGTGGGGCATCCGGGTAACCGTGTGCCACCTTAGCTTTGACTGACCTCTTCTCAAGTAGCCTATTTGGGGTAGTTCCGAAATGGAAAAAGACGATATCACTGCATCGATGATCTAAGGTCTTTTTTATCGATATGCTTTTTATTGCAGTGGCTCGTGTAAATTTATCAGTTAAGCCCTATATACAGGTCGATCGATATCATTTATTTGTGCATCCCTTTAGGTCAAAGACGAATTGTATACGTGATCGCTTATACGGGCCTTCATATAGCTCGAACTTTTTTCGTACGAGGTTGATTCGCCCGAACACCTAATTAGGATCCTCTAAGTAGGTGATCGAGGATACGGTGCCTTTAGGTTTTGATATGGAAACGAAGACGACGGAGAAATTCTGAGTCGGCATTGCGGGTCGTGTGTCGTGCCACATGTGTCTAGTATGACAAACGTCCTAAGTTTTAACTCCAATGAGTAATGTTGCCCCTTGCCACTAAGGCAGCTTTAAGTTATCGATAAAACCGTTCAACCATCCCTCTTGCGGATGGTAGACGGTCTTCCTAATATAACGAGTGAAATTTGTTCGTTAAACATTTCAATACAATATTTCTTTATTACAGAATCCGGAAAACGTTGTCATGCCCATCAGCATCAATGCGACAATGGTAGATGCGTTGATCTTACCGTAATATGCGACAGCTTCGATGATTGCGGCGATGGATCCGATGAGAAAATGTGCGATAACTTCAACGAAACAATCTCTACTAACTGTGGAGAAAATATGTTCAGATGCACAAAAGGACCATGCATACCCAAAAAATGGGAGTGCGACGGTCATTTAGATTGTGATGATGGATCTGATGAACATGATAAATGCGGTATGCAAAAATTCAATCAAAATATAATATTGAAATAATACATTTTAAATTTTCAGCTTCAGCGGAATGTCCTGCAGGATTAATAAAATGCAAGCTCGGTCAATGTATCGATGAGAAGCTAGTCTGTGATGGTAATGATGATTGTGGCGATGAATCTGATGAATTGAATTGTGAAGATAAAATACGGAAAATTGTATGCGGTGATGAAATCGATAGCTTCGGTGATCCAACGAAATTTCAATGTCCTTCTGATCCTTTACTATGTCTTGATATGCAAGCCAAATGTAATGGTACAGCCGAATGTCCAAGAGGTGAAGATGAGGTAGGATGTTCTGGGTGCAGTGTATACGAGTTTGAATGCAGAGACACGAAGGATTGTATTCGAAGAGAATTTCGATGCGACAATCAGAAGGATTGCAGTGATGGAAGTGATGAGATGAACTGTGAGAATCGGAACAAGACTATACACTATCACTTTAATACAATGTGCTCTGATGATATGTTTGATTGTAAGGATAAAACGTGCATTGATAAGTTGCGAGTTTGTGATGGGAATGTTGATTGTGAACAGGGCGAAGATGAAGGTCCAGGATGCAAAACTGCTTGTGTTAGTCATTCGTGCGATCAAAAATGCACTCCGTCGCCGTATGGGGCGGTTTGTAGCTGCCATGATGGATATCAGTTGAATGGTGACAAGAAAGGATGTTCGGATATAAACGAATGCATCGAGTCGACTCCGTGCGCTCAGATTTGTGAGAATGAGTATGGATCATTCAGATGTAGCTGCTATGCCGGGTTTATGCTTCGATCTGATAAAACCAGCTGCAAGTCAATTGATGGTGATCATTACATGATTTTTAGCTCATACAATCAAATACGAAAACTCAGTGAAAATCCGCTGGCGTTGCAAATTCTATGGTCTACCAATGACAGTCGAATGACTGGGCTGAGTGTTAATGTTAAGGAGAAATTGGCTTTCTTCACAGTCGCCGAAGAGGAGGCGATATACGAATACAATTTAGAAACCAACAAAATTCGCAGTATTTACGATTCGGGCTCGAAATCTAAAATTTCAATCGATTGGGTCACGAATAACGTGTATGTTCTCGACTATTCGGGGCGTTATTCGATAAAAGTTTGTAATTTTGTAAAGTCTATGTGCGCGCAGCTAATTAAGTTTGCTTCACGTGATGTTGTAAAGGCTCTGTATGTCGATGCTTATAACAAGTATATCTTTTATTCTGTGGTGCATTCGTCGATATTTGGTAGTCCGAGAAGTGTTATTTATAAATCTGGATTGGATGGTAGTCGTCCAGAGATCTTACTGAAATTGGAAGGTTTTGTAACCGCTATGGATTGTGATATATACAAGAACGAGCTGTACTTTACTGATTTACATTCGAAAACATTGCAAATGTTAAGCTATAAAGGTGGACAAGCAACAGCGATAATCAAGAAGGAGCATGCAATTAAAAATCCTTCTGGTTTGAGTGTATATGAAAATATGGCGTTTATTATCAATACTGGGTCACCAGAGGCTGTAAAGTGTCACCTGTATGGAGATAAGTCATGCCAGGCTTTTAATCTTAATGTTTATAATGCAGCTGACATCGTCGTTGTAGCATCGACAAGGCAAAAACAAGTAGCAAATCCCTGTGAGGCTAACACCTGCTCAACGATATGTGTTCAAGGAGATACTATTCCAAAATGTCTTTGTCCAAATGGTGACTTTGTCCAGCCAAAAGCGCAGTGTCCTGATGGAGATGGCAGAGTGCAATCCATCGGTGCAAGTACATCGAACACTGATAGTGATGCATCAACAAGTGGCGGAGCACTAATAGTATGCTTTGTAACAATGGGCATTATACTGATGGGTCTACTCGGGTACATGTATTACCGTCGTAAAACAGGCCGTGGAAATTTCAATATCAACATGCATTTCCAGAATCCTTTGGCTAGGCCCGATGAATCACAGACCATTGCTGGCCATACCCATTCGAAAATCTATCGACCGCTGCAGAGGCTTTTTAGGAAAGGCAGGACCTCAGAGATATCCCTCGACAGCGGAGCGGGTGACCTATCATTCACTGCAGCCAGAATCGTAAATATATTTTAATATTTATACTTAATTTAATATTTAAAATTTTAATTGTTTTTAATATTTTTGTAGCAGGAACAACATGGATGGACTGGCATATCAAACGCAATATCAGAACATGCTACTGACTCAGACAATGATGAATCCAGAGATGTGGGCCATTTCGATGATAGATCGAGGCTTGTCCTGTGACTTTTTTTAATCTATTCACTATCTGTTGTTTGTACAGGAATAATTCTTATTATATTGTAGTATATAGTCAAGTCAAATCTTATAGTTATTTAAGTGTAGTTTTCTTTTTTGTATATAATATGTAAGATATTGTTATTTAAAAGAAAAAACAAACATTTTTTTGTTAGTTATAAATTAACAGAATTTTGTAGCCATAATATTGTGATCCAGTTGATTATTTGCCCTTATCAAAACAACAAAAACAAAAATAATGTTAAAATTAATTGTTTTAAATGAAAAATAACAAAATTTATGCGAGGGTGTTTTAATATATGTAGTAGTAATTATAATAGCATCTAAGAACATTGGTTGGTTAGTAAAAGATTTTAATATTTGTTGTAATTGATAGACTCCGCGCCATAAAACAGAGAATCGCTGTTTTCATGCGCAGTGAGAGTCTAAGCCAGCAACATCACTGTGTTTGTATAAAAATGCAAATAGCCGCAACATGTATGTATATTCTCAATCACAATTCCACATTCCCTTATTTTATGGTGCGGGGTCTATCGATTCGCTAATGAATTTGCCGTACTCTTTGTATACTTACGCACTGCTGAAGTAGCTTGGAGGTTTATCTGGACAAACTTCATATTAGATGTTGATTTACTTAGGGGATTTTGCCCTCCTTTTATGAGACTTTTTGGGTTGGTAGATTCCCCTATAAGAAGTTTGGTGGGCACAGCCCCGCCTGAAGCAGCAATAGAGGAAGAACTCCTTTCCATATCCCTGTCCCAAGTTGGATATGGCCTCTAGAAGACTCCTTTGCACGGCTTCTAGTTGTTCTGTGGTTAGGAGAGACTCCGGATAGTCAATCACAAACACGCCTATTCTCAAACAATCTGCCATGTGGCAGAAGGTCGACTTTGGAGTTGTTCTCTTTTCTGAAGGCGACAGTATGACTGGAGCCTTCGCACTTTTCGCCCAGTTATTGTGGCTAGGCTATCTGGCATTTTATTATTAAGGAAATCGGTATCCCTCTTCTTCATAGGGGCCCCGAAGAACCTAGCAGCCTCTAATTGGGAGTAGTTCGTCGTCTAAAACGTTTTTGGACTGGCCCGTCAATAGGGCCTGCAAAAGACTTTGGATAAGGCTTGGGGTCTTACACCACAAATGATGTACTGCATGCACAAAACGATCGTTAAACCTCATGTCACTTATGCCGCTATAGTATGCTGGCCTGACTAAAGAGGTTATGGCGATCCTGAAACGTAGCAAGCCGTAACGGTTTCCTTGCTTCTCCAGTACTGATGAACTCAACCTACTCTACTGCCTTTCCGAAAATTTCCCTTCACTGGGAATTCGGCGCCCTGCTGCATGGGTTTAGAAATATCCAACAGGTCTTGTAGATTTTTTTTTATAGTCACCCTTTGTACTATTAGCTCGTCATGTCATATAAGTCATGGTCCTGTGTAGCAGGAGAAATGTTGCCGTGGAGGCATGAGTATATTGTACTTATTTCAATAGAGCAGGCAATGTGGTAAAAGAGAGCTGCAAGAGCTGCTACATTGCTACGGTTTTGCATTTTGTCCGGCTAATCTAAGATGGTTCTTGGGGCCCGGCCGAGATATACGAGTTGTATTCGAGACGAATGTAGGACTTGTAGATTATAGTCCTGACAGACGGCTGATGTAAAAATTTGCACCTTTTGAGGAATTCCAGACACTATGATGCTTGCTTTGCAATTTGCAATATGTGGATTTTCCAGCGCAGATCTTGGGTTAATGTTACGCCTAGGATATTTAGAGATGGTTCGGCCGTTAGGTTCTTATTGCCCGCTGAAATAGAAGGAGGGTGGGTGCAAGTTTTATTGGAGATGAGACATTACCTCGTTTTCGACATAGTTCTTGCGGCCCCAATCAAGAATTATTTCGATAACCCTGTTGAATGAATTGGACAAGAGTTAGCGATGGAAGTGCCTGAAGTGCTGGAAGCCTTCATGGGTGCTTATCCTTATAAGTTTTTTAAAGGTATCTAAATTGATCCCATGAGTTAGGCGAGCTCTACATAACCATGCGAAGCCTAATTTAAACCGAAGTGTGCCTAATTAATGGTGGACGTACAGTGCATTTAGCATCCAAGCTCCTGCTGAATTTGAATCAGATAGAAAAACCTACAGCAAAAACTCTCGTATTACTACAGGCCTTAAAACGTGCAAAATTAAAAAAATCTTTCGTTGTGGGATTTGAGACTCTCACTGCCCATGGAAACGCGATTTTGAGATTCCCAATTGTTTTGGCGCACGCCATACGATTGGCTTATGGGTGCATCGGCTCCAGCTAGTAATATATATCGTAGCCGATCAAGGGCTGGTACATGATAAAATAATCTACGTTAAAGGAGCTGAAACGAGATGATAGATTCAGGAAATATTTGGAAAGGAGGTATCCAATGTGATGTACATATAAGACGAAGGGATTTTTTTAAAGGAAACAAATTTGTTAAAACTTAATAAACATTGTAATTTACATAAATGTTGCGGATTCTGCAGGGAGATTAGATCAGGCAGACCAATAACCTATGAAAATCATCAAAGGTCGTAAGCAAGGAATGTCAGGCTGTCGCAAGCGTTCGCAAAGCCAACATTGACCTCGAAAAACGTGATGCTGTGTGATTTTGCGATGGGACTGGAAGCGAATCGTCAACTATGTGATACTTCTCGTTGATCAGATGATTTATTCAAAAATCTACTTTGGGACAATTGGTCGGCAATCGAACGAAACCGACTTGAATCGAATAATAGGAAAGGTCCTGGTCTTTAACTCCGACAACTTCCAATCAGACACTTACAGTGGCTCAAACGAATAATCGGACAGTGACAATTTTTAAATAAATCTCATAAAAACATGGCGAAATAATCGATTGAAATTAATAACACGTAGCTCATTTTCTTCTAATTTCATTTTATTTTCATATACTTTCACCAAAAATTAATTTATTTTAATTATACACTAAGAAAAAAAATAAATAAAAAAATAAATTCAAGTTTCATGTCAAAAGAATAATCGGACACTTTGGTAACAATTGTAAAAATAGCTGTTTTTTTGTTAAATAAAATTTAATTCAATATTTAGTAGCAAATCCTTTTGCTGCCACTACCGCCTGCAGTCTATTAGGCATAGATTTTACCAATTTTTTGCAAAACTCGGGCTCAATATTACACTATTCTTGTTTAATTGCCTTTTTTAACTGAATAATGTTATGGAACGTTCTGGTGTACAGTCTTCTTGCGATTTCTGCCCACAGATGTTCTATTACATTAAGGTCCGGAGATTGAGCCGGTGTTGACACCAATTTGGGGCAATTATGAATGAGCCAAAGCCTTGCAACCATCGACGTGTGCTTGGGGTCGTTGTCTTGGTAATAAGCAAAGTTCTCTAAAATCCCTAATTTTTCCGCACTTTGCTTAACATTTCCTTTGAGAATGTCGAGGTATACAAATTTGTCCATTTTACCATTTATGAACTGTAAATTACCCACTCCCGCACTAGACATACAACCCCAAACCATTACAGAGCCTCCTCCATGCTTGACTGTGGCCCGAGTATTTTTATGCTCGAATTCTGCATTTGGTTTCCGCCACACGTAAGCTCTTCCATCAGACCCGTGTAAATTAAATTTACTCTCATCAGTAAATAAGACCTAAAATTGTTCGTTAGAATTATAAAATATTGAGCTGAAAAAATTTACTGTGTCCCAAAAGCTATGGTCTTTTAATAAATATTCTTCGGCAAATTTCAAGCGCATTCTTTTATTCTTTGTGCTTATAAAAGGCTTTTTTCTGATGATTCTTCCGTGTAAATCGGCTTTTCTTAAAACATTTCTTACGGTTTTCGTACAAACATTTTTTCCCAAATTTTCATGCACAAAATTCCTTAACTCCTTCGCTGGCTTTAAAGGATTTTCTTTAATTTCCTTTAGAATTCGCCGTTCATCGCGAGCATTTAATATTTTTCCTTGGCCCTCTCTGCTTTTATTGGTTAGCCTATTCTCATCACGATATCTTTTTATGATATCATGGACAGTTGAGTGACCCTTACCAACGATTTTCCCAATTTCCCGCGTTGATTTTCCTTCTCCAAACAGCCTAACTATAAGCTGCCGTATTTCGAAACTAGTTTGCTTACCTTTTGGCGCCATTTCTATTTTTCAAAATACACTTTTACTATAAAATGCTTCTTAACTTATCGTTTCACGAACAGAAGTAGAATTTAACCAACAAAAGTAAAAAAATTCTAAGAAAAACCTTTATTTCTGCAAGTGTTACCACAGTGTCCGATTATTCGTTTGACATGAAATTTGAATTTATTTTTTTATTCATTGTTTTTCTTAATGTATAATTGAGATAAATTAATTTTTGATGAAAGTATATGAAAATAAAATGAAATTAGAAGAAAATGAGCTAAGTGCTATTAATTTCAATCGATTATTTCGCCATGTTTTTATGAGATTTATTTAAAAATTGTCACTGTCCGATTATTCGTTTGAGCCACTGTATATGGGAGCCTTTTAATCAGAAATCACAAAATTTCCTCTTGTGACTCGACTGAAAATATGACGAAACATTGTCGACTATAATGGAGTATATTTGGTTTAACCCTAATTTACGGAATCCGTCGGTCGGTTGAAACAACTTAAGTTCTACCACCCCAGATGAATTTTACTAAACTCCACGAACTTTTTCCCAAACCCACAACACTTTTGACTTGGCTGCATAATCTTATTATCTTCTACTCTCTTCAAGCTGAAGACTCGAACTCAACATCCAAAACCATTCATAACCCCAATCTCTCAGCTATCCCCACCAACGACTCATCCACCCTGGAACGATACTAAACGCAAACAATTTTTTTATTTAATCCTACTAAAATATTTTAAGGCCACTACTATTAATTTTTCCAAGAATCGTTGATTATACATTTGTTCCCAGTTGAAGGATCCATCTGCCCCCCTCCCCCACCCCTCAGGCATCTCTGGCTCAAGAGCCTGAAATTTCATTTAAAATTTTTACGAGCAGCAGCAGGGTGCTTTATCAACCCTTACGACTTCCGATTTAAGTTTATGTGTCCCTGGCACAAAAGCCGTAGAATTTTGCGGTAAGACTATTTGAAATTTATATTAGATGACGACACACGAATGCATCCCGGTGCACTAGTGTTGGTGTCTCTATGGCCGCAGTAATAGAGGAAAAACAATTGCCATGGGATCTGGAATATTGGAGGTTCTTGCTAGTATTATGATAGTGTATAGAGTAGTATCTTTTCACCACAGTGCAACGTCATGGTATCCCTTGATTCGTTGCAGCCCCCCTCCTGCATCATCCCCCTGCCGTCGCGTCGGCGTTGTCTTCTCTGTTTGGTAGGTTTCTTTAGTAGAATGCATACCTGGAAAATGCATTTTTCCGCCGCTGCATCTTCTACGTTCGTGAATAAATTTCCAAAGTAAGAGAGTCGAGACTTTTTCGTTCGTTGTTTTTGTGTGCCGAGATGCAGCTAACGAGAACAAGGACTGGCAAGTGCTAGGGGTAAAAGTTGAGGCCTGGAGTATGACTTGAAGGCAGCCACCTGAGCAGCAATAGCAGCCAGCATCTGAGACAACCTTTTTGAGAATTATTTATCGGTGATGGATACTGTCCCGAATGATATATTCTGGGATCTCCATTCCGAAGTAAAACAACAGAAGCGCTCCTCTTGTTCGCCTCTTTTTTATTACATGCATGTTCTTGGAAGCGCATCACACACATGGCACATAGGAAGGCCTGGTCCTCCGCCCGGGGGCGACCGGGGAGGCACCATATCCATGCCCAATGGACACTGGGGCAAAGTTTATGACGTTGCATAAAATTTGCATATATGTTGCCCCGAAGACATTACGTATTCCATAAATGTTTTGATGTTTTAATCAGAAACGATCGAGGAAAAGAAGATGTACGCGCGACCAGCAGGAGAGGCAGCTTCGGCAGATTTTATGGCGATGTCCTAAACGAATGGAAAAATGCATTTAAGCTTGTGGGGTTTTGTGTTGTTTGTGTTTTTCGTTGAATTTATTCCTTCCCCACACAAAAAGATCGTCTTCGGGAAAATATCGAAAAACTGAAATGTTTCCGCTCTGCCTGGCTCTCGCTCACAGATGCCAAAACATGATCGCCACATCAAGAACACTGAGAACCAGAGGAGATAAGTATCCGTAAACTAATGAATTGCGACGAGATTCGAATTGCGCGATTTACTTCTCCTCTTTCTAATGGGGCATACTGAATTCCTGACGCACCACAGCCAACAAAAGCATCCTCTCCCTGTCCGTAGAGTAATTTCCATTTGTCACGAGAAATGATTTCTCAGAGATTGAGCCAGTTGGAGCCCCATTAATCGCTGTTCGCAAGCGCGCACAAGACTCCCATCCCTCTGGGCATGGAAGGGGGTCGTCGTATTGCGCACGAACTCGGAAGGGGCTCCGCACATATCTGATCCACACACAACAATTAAACATGGTCAGGCCTAATATCGAGCCAGGAATTCTACGTAATCGCGAATAATCTCCGGAGTTGAGCTCTTAGACAAGACTCATTAACACACACCGTAGCCGCGAGGCGCAGAGGTGAGGCGCAGGCAAAAATGAAGCGGAATGCTTATGGGGGAGCAGCTATGCGATCCGGGGGCCCGTCGTTCAAGCGGAGGGCCCCCAAACGACGAAAGGCGATCTCCTCTTGACCGTAATTCAATTCTTTGCGTCTGGTACTGCTTTTGCTGGTGCTGCGCTGCTTGTTGTTCTTGTTGTTGTTGTCATCGTCGTTGTCGACGTCGTCGTCAACGTCTTCGAAGCTCAAAGAATCGACACCAAGGATACCTTTACTGCAACAACAACAACTGCAGCAGCACCACCGGCAGCAGCAGCAGCAGCGACATCACAACAACAACAAAATCCCCCCAAAGACTTCGGCCAGAGGTTTCCAGATCGACGAGGTGCTGACTCTGTGATTTCTGTGGAAAATTGATTCGAACACTGTTCCCCATTGTGTGGGAGTGAGAAAATCAAATCTGGTGGTAAATCGGCGTTGTTTCTTTTTCATCGATTTTTTTCCATTTTATTTAATTCTTTTCATTTTACTTTTGAAACGCGTTCATTTGCAATGCAGTGATCTCTTCTGGGTGCATGGATCATCATCGTCCAATGGGGCCCCGGTCTTTAATATAGTTGGCCTCGGCAAAGAGACGTAGCTCTGCATATGGCAGAAGAAGCAGTTGCTCGATAACAGTGTCGACTCGTGCATGTACGTATATATTGGGATGACACACACCTTATCTAGATCAGAATAATCCTCACGTCAGAGAAGGACTACGACAACGCAGCTGTGTAGGAGACGAATGGATGGAATGTTCACTTTTCCAGTAATGAATTGCATTTAGTCCATTTTTTTTTGTGTTTTAATTTCTTTTTTTTTGTTGCCAGATTGGGTTACACCGAAGCAGGTATGTTAAGAAGGCTTGGAGTGTGTTATATGAGTGCCAATGGACGTCGTGTGTATACTAAGCAGTTGATTGGTGCTTGATAACTAAGTTAAGTTGAACAAAAATAATGCAAGGAAATTTTTAAATAAAAATATGCGTGATTGTGATTAAATGAAACAGTACTAGAAGGTCGCAGTAGCTCAGAGATCATCATAGCGGCTGAGCAGTTTAGAGTGAGCAACCCTTTAACTACTAACTTAGATATAATAAACCATGACACGACCTCTACCTTCGCCAATGGCAGGAAACGTGAAGTTATAGACATTACGCAGGCCTTTCAATAGGTTGCTAACTATGTGAGAGACTGGCATGCATCGGAGGAACCATCGTGCTCATACCACAGACATATTCACATGGGATTGTAACAATTAATCCCCTGACAAAATAACCTGTCATAATATCCCTTGAAAAAATATGCTTACGAAAAAAAATTTCCACTTCAAAACCCCCCACACGAATATATCTTGTGGAACCCGAGGCAGTACGACGGATTCTTTTCGAGCTGCCATTCAGAGGAGACGGGACGAGTCTAGTGAAGCCTGATGGGCCAGTAAACTTATACCAAATTGTAAGGAGTTATGAGGGAACATGGCGAAGTGATAGTTACTCCCTCACGCAGTCTATGACTGGGCATGCCAGGCCGAAGCTACTCTTTACGCCTTGTGGCGGTATGGACTCAAACATCATTAAAAAGGGGTTGGTTGAGTTTAGTCAATAGTGTGCTGTTCATCTATGTCTCCTGTTTTAGGCTTGGGACTTAAATTCGGTCCCACATACCTTCCTGCTCGACCGACGTAAGATTCTTGCCACTCACCTTCCTAAAAAAACCCCCACTTACCCTTTGACCCCCTTTGCGACGCCCCTCTGCTGCTTCAGCCGCTCCAATAGTATAAAAGTGTATTAATTACCAAAATTTTTTTTTATATGAAAAAACCAAGCTTAGGTGTAACCCTTTATACTCTACCAGTCCGTCATGTCGTTCAGTTCATGGTGCAATGTCTAGTAGTAAGCTTGGTTTGAAGAATAGAGGAGAATAGGAAAGGTAAGTGCAGTTCCAACTAAAGAGATGCCGGTGACCCTGTTATCTCTATCGCAAGTAAAAATGAAACTAACCCGCAGCTAGCATCCAGCAGGCACGCACGAACAGTGTCAATTGACACGAACGAGCCTTATTAATAATGAAGGATGCATGCTAGCTACGGGCGCCGTGCGTTTTTAAACGAACGGAGCAACTTTTCTTTTGGAAATTCTTTTCGTGGGGGGGATTTCACTGCACATGGAAGAAGCGATTTTGAGATTCTCAATAGTTTTGGCGCACGCCATACTACACGCGCGTAGGCAAATTGAAAGCTGACAACTTGACAGAAGCATGGTATCAAGAAACAAGGTAGTGCAAAAAATACTGATAGCTCCGAATACCGTGGAACACGGTCACGAAGTGACGTCAGCACGAAAAAACAATGTTACACTATACAGTCTTTTACATTACCTTGTTTCTGGATACCGTGGACGGAAGTAAGAGATGTCACCCCCCCCACAAATACGGGACGGTAAAGGAACGATTATTACAAGCCTTTCAAGAATCAGAGCAGCGACACCTAAAAAACTGCTCAGCAAAACATCTCAACTCCTTAACCTTCTGAAGGAACTGGCTGGCGTCATCTCTAAGTGAGGGATTGAAGACCTTATGGAGACAGCAACTGAACCCAACTTTCCCCACTGGTGTCACAGAAACGCGCTACAGCCGGACGATAAAAAGAGCATAAGAGTATGTTTATGTTGGAGCTGCGATAAGTCAATAGAGAGCTGTGACTTAGGGTCTGATTATGTTGGAGAGGCGATAAATGGCAAGAGCGCTGTGACAAGAGTTATGACAAAAGCAGTGACAAAAGCTGTGAGTAGTGCGAATAAAGCAGCCTTAACCGTTTCTGACAGAAGAGCAAACAGACTGTTGGAAATATGAGTGAGGAATCAACGTCCATCTTGATATAAACGATACTAGCGAAGAAAAGTATCCCCTGCTATATCGCAGCTTTTGTCGTTGGTCACGACCAAAGCGTGAGTCACCGCGTTGCTCCAATATAAACAGTTCTATTGAAAACCTTTTTTGTATTACCTCTGCTTCACTAGCTTCGCTGCTCTAGTATTCTGTCTGCAGTATGCAATCCGAATTGACCACAACCAGGAGTTCTACACCAGTATTCTTGCAGCGTCGTAAGCATTCAGATTCCGATTAAGTATTTGAATGTGTGTATACTATTCTGATCATTTCGAATTGAGTGTTTGACGTTTCTGACCCCTCAAACTGTTAGGTTTAATAGGTTTAAAATGAACTGCACATTTCTCTACAAGTTCATCACTTTTTGTAGAGAGTTCTCCTTGATTCTCTTACTCTTTTCCTAAAAAACCGGTTTGAATACTGCTGCAAGAATACTAGTGTAAAAAGGGCCAATGGATGAATGAACTAATTCAGCAGTCTTAGATCAAGCTTAACACATACGTACCTGTTTGAATACATGCCAAAAACTGCCAACGCCACAATTTGGTGAGCGTTTGAATGCACCCACCAGAGAAGATATGCAAAAATGTAATGTGGCTATTCCCCAAACCGGCACCTGCACGTGATCCAATCATGATAGTATGCAGTGTTAAAAAATTCATAAATTTTTTAAATATTACAATTTGAAACTGTCAAAAACCAGCAATGTCGTTACCACCTTAAAAGTGTGCCACTTTGTAAACAACATGCTCCCTCGGCTAGACTAAGGAAGGATGAAAAATTTGCAAACACATCCGCACATGTACACACACACTCATACATTTACTTTTTTTCTATTTAAACAGGCAAAAAAAGGAAGCATGAAAAATTTCGCAAAACAGCACCGAAACTTCGGAGTCTCATGTTACAACTTTTTGGATGTCGTGAACGGAAACAATTCGTCTTTGGCAGCCACGACATATTGAAAAATCACCAGAGCTTTTCCTCCCCCGAAATTTTCACCAAGCATGCGAAAATTTTTACCGTTTTTACCCTGAGTAGTTTCCTATATATATTGAGTACTACCACCACATCCACCTCCACGCCACCTCCTCGCCATCCCGTCACCATTCCCCCAGAACAGTATCCATCCACTCGGGATTTTAGCCTGTTTTGTCCTAATCCTTATCCTGTTTGGCCCCACTTTCCGTAGAATTTTTTTGGTTGTTCTCTTTTCCAGATTTCATACTTCTTCCAAGTAGTATTATCGCTCGGCTGCCATTTTGGATATTTTTCAACATTTCTCTATTGCGGAGGGAGCTGGGGCTGGAGGGGGTAGTACAGAGGTGGTAAGGTTATATTTTTTTTTGTTTTTTGTACTTGCTCCTTGGAAAGGCTCTTCATAATATGGTTTCAGGCTGCTGCTGTTGGTTGTTAACTTTTGGTATATTTTTGTGTCTTCATCCGGGCTCTACTCTTGCGCTTGGTGTAATGGGTTACATGAGTTGTCAGGTAAACTGATGTGGGATGAGGGGCGTTAAGGATACTGCCGCCCATCCTCCTCCTGGATTCTATATTGTTGTCGTCCTCGTCGTCGTCGTCGTCATATGCTGTATGCTGCAATGAAACAGGTGAATACTTGCCATTGCAATGGAGGGTAAAAAAAATGAAAACAAATGGAATTCGAAAAAGTTTCCAACTTAGCAGCGGTACCAATCGTGTAATTTGCAAATAAATTCCGGCCGTGGATGGGACATGAACCATAGAATTGTAGGCTTCAGTTAGTTTTAAGCTAACTTGGCAAGCAAAATTATTGTCATTGTTCAGTTGTGGGGGTGTAGGTTGTTTTCTGTTTCGAGATGAGACCAGCTTGTTATGGTAAAATTGCTGAAACTTATAAACTAAGCACTGTAAGAAAGCTGCAGACGAAGAATGGCGGACTGTCTTGGTTATATTTTGTTGTAATTTAAGGGGGTGTTACCGTCTAGAATGCCGATTTTAGGCTGTTTTTCAAAAAATTATTTTGGAGCTACAAGGCATCATGCAATATTCTGGTTTTTTGCTTGTTGTTCCTTATTATTTGAAGAACAGAAACTCATATTTGTGTCAAACAAATTTATTTTCTAAGTACAAATTTTCAGCGGTTAATGTGACCTTGTCACGCTGATTTTCACTGCTGGCCGATAAGAAATCTCGGGAACTAGTAATCTGAAGCAGAAATGGGTATGCAATTATTAATCTGCAATAAATTCCGCGGATGCTAAACCACAGTTTTAGTCAAAATGTTGATTAGAAACAAAATGGCGGCCATACGAAAAAAAATTGTCCATTTTTGCCACATTTTTTTACCTTTAGAGTGCTTGAAAAAATATTTAACAAAAATTTTTTTATGAAAATTTTGGTTTAGCATCCAATGAAAACTATCTAGAACATTTTCCCCAAATTTCAAGTCGATACCTCTCATAGTTGCTGAGAAAAGTTATCGGCCAGTTCAAAAAATGTGGTTTCGAGAAAAACGCGTTTAAAGTTTCGACATGACTTTTTATCATTTTCGGAAGTTTTCAGCGATACCAGTAATCCCTCCTCTTCTTCGAAAAACTGTTGACGAGTCATTTGGTCCTGCTGGCTACGCTGTATGGCCTCTCGAACCTCCGTTTTTTGCTACTGTTAAAATGACCTGGAATCGACTATTTGCGATTAAACCCAACCACGCAGTCGCGCGCAGAAAGTCAGTTTTCGAGCTGAGATTACTTCAATTAACATGCAAAAAAGTGGGTACTGAGTTTGCGGATTGAAAAACGACTTTGGGGGGTGATAGTATATAGTATAAGGTACAATAAAACGCAAAAAAAAAATTCGTTTTTTTTTAACTTCTAAACGGTAACACCCCCTTAATACAATTGTGTAGACGCATTGTTTTTTCATATGTAGTTGAATTCTTTTTCATAGTCCTGTTTATTTTCAAAATGAAACAAAGGTGAATCGTTTTGTTTTAATGCTGTAGCGTTGTAGCTGTGGCCAAAAAAACCGGTAAGACTAGAGGTTTTTGTTCTTGTCTTTTTTCTTTTCATGATGTATAAGGCCCAAAACCCGTGTACCACAAATTTTAACGCCAAACCACTGAACGATCTAAGCAGTCTACCTAGAGCTTTACTAGTCAATTCGGGCAAGGCCACGCCAAAGAATGGAGGACCGTGACAGGAAAGTTTCGAGCGACAACCTACAGAAATCTATCGCTTTGATAGGATACTAGTTGTAAGAGAGGATAAAAATCCGCTGTCCTGATGTTCGGGGCCAGCAAGCCAGATGTAATCAGCGTAGTCCAGATCCTTAAGGCTGTCTGGTAATCACTGTTGTATACCACCTTTTCTATCACTAACTAGAGCTCTGACAAGGATGTCGTTTATTACTATAAGAAAGAGTAATGGCGAAAGTACCTCGTGGTATTCCTGAACCCCCTTCAGAAGTCGTTTGATTTCTCATAGTGCATGAAAGCAAGGTATAGGAGGGAGTTGTAGTTTAGTAGAATGCTCCACTAAAATTCTCACGGTGTTAATATGATCTTTGCAGGAGTCGTCCTTTCAGGTCTAGCATGCTAGTTCTAGATATCTTAAGCGTTCGATCTACTGCCTCTTTTGTCTTTTTCAGCAGCTTTACCATTGGCCATTGTTCACTGCATGAATTGCGGTTTTTGGTAACACTGACTGTAAAAATTTCCCACTAAACCGAGTAAAAGCTCAATGTCAAAACATCTGTGTGGCACCTATAATAGGCACGGTACGCCAGAGTAAAAATTCTACTTTTGCAAATACGAAAGTTAACAAATTGTATAGGACGAAGAAAACCGATAATTATCTTGCCATTGGCATACTCGTTCGAATGCATAGGTCAAGCAGCATCGTAAGCGGTTAGTACTAAGTTGGGGGACCTATTTGTAAAACGACACTCGCGTTTGGAATGGTCAATTATGAATAAAGTCATATCTGTAACAGAGGGGGGAAAACATCAATAGCGAGCGTAATTTTAGATTTCATGCCTGTAGTGGTAGCGTGTGTATCCACTCATGTGGCACACGATACTATGATAGATAGGTATAGATTCTCTAGAGCTGCAATCGCTGCGATGTGAAAAGCCCCAGTCATGGAAATACAGACCATTCATTCTTGCTTAATGATAGTAGAGTTATTAGGCCTGGTTTAAAGCCAACACACCAAGGCGTCGTTAGTATCTTATCATGGGTCTTAGGCTGCTTACACACCAAACTCGACATCGACACGACATGACATTACAAAACGTCCATCGACAAACAATTTTTTCTCGAATCTTCGTACACACCAAATTCGACACCTCGACACCATTCGACAACCAGAACCACTCGACAAGACGAAAGTCACTGCATAAGTACTCGACGTATCGAAAGTCGTCGTTCGACGTTTTTCCTCGTGTCGCCTTCAGTGGATATAAACTGATTTGAATGTGAAGCCCTTCGTCGGTAACGGTTTTTTTCCTTGTCGAGTTCTGTCGAGTTCTGTCGTGTCTTGTCGATGTCGAATTCAGTGTGAATACACTCGTTTAATAATAAGAATAAATGGGTGTCACAACAGAAAATCTTGTCGTGTCGTGTCGATGTCGAATTCAGTGTGAATAGACTCGCTTAATGATAAGAATAGATGTGTGTCGCGACAGAAAAATGTTGTCGAATTTCGTCGTGTCATGTCGATGTCGAGTTTGGTGTGTAAGCAGCCTTAAAGTGAAGGTGTAATACATAACATTTAATTGTAGATCCTATGAGGATGCACAGGATTTGTGGTAGGCCTACAAAGATCTTCCAGCTGCACTCACTAGATTGTCCACGTAGTGGTTCCAGTGGAGTTTGCATATCCTTTTACCATAGTATCGCTCAGATCTCGTCCCAGTCAGTCTCAAGACCCTCTTCGATGTGGGTGCAATTACAATTCAGCTGCGATTCCATCGACGACTGCAGATTTATTGCTTTTTTGCATTTTTTCTTCTTCTTTGCTTCAGCTTTACGCGCCTCATCAAGTGTCGGTGGTTCTGTTGAAACGTCCTAGCGCAAAATGGAGTGCTCCAATAGCCATGTTTTGAGTACTTCTTAAAAAGCTTGCAGCGCTCCCGTTCCCTATATCAATTCCATAACCTTCCCTTCCTTTTTAACATTGCAAGTCATTGAAGGGGAGCATACCTTCTTATGCTCCTTCGATGGCGTCCGAAGCTGGTTGTTCTTCTTATCGAACGAGAGCCGGTCCATTGAGTATGCTAATGTCACCCTTTATGGTCACCAAGATAACCGCCCATTTTCTTCGTTCTATAAAACTTACGAAAACTCCAGTAATGCTCAAAGAGCAGCGCTCCCAGTTTTCCTACTGGAGTTGTCTTGAGGAATTGCAAATGTGTCCGTCTGTTCCTTTCCTAGCGGGCTTCCATGGGAGTGCTCCTCCATTGCCTTTAGAGCACTCCATTTCCCACTGGGTTGTAAAGCTTGTCTAATTCTCCCTTCATCGAAGTCTTCTTATAACTGTAGACTGTAGGTTCCTTCTGCTTAGATATTCTCTCCTTTTCTTTCCGCACCTTTTCTGCAATCCTTCTTTCTAGCTTAAAGACTTCCATTCTTGCTCATACTTCTTCTCTCAAGTTTTGTACGCCAGCATTCTGGGAGGACCCCTCTTTTTTCGAAATTTAGCTTGTATTGTTGTTGTAGATTACCTTCTTTTCATTTTGGTCGCTATCCGGGTTCTAAATCCTTCCTTGACTAAATAGTAGCACGTAACAAGCTCCTCTCGTTGTTCTTACAAGCAGTATACCCATGGCCGCTCTTCTCTCAATTAGGATGTTTCTTTGTTTATTGTTATCTCGGGTGGATACCAAAATGAAGCATTGCGATAGCACTGCAGAGTTCAGCAATTGAAAGTCTGTAGCTAAATTCTGCAGTGATACCACAGTGACGCATATTGGAAATGAGCCCTCTTCTGGTGATTGCTATAACATTTACCCCGTTTATGACTAGGTCGAAAAGTTGAGTCGAGATTGAGTTGAAATTTCGACCACCGTATATGAAGTTGAGTTCACTTTGGGTTGAAATAGAGTTGAATTGATATCAAAACATAACCTCAAATTTTTGTGAAAAATTCTCATTTATAGATACGTAAAAATTTAGAATGAAATAATTTATTTTTCCTGTACCAGAAAAAAACATCGAACACAAAACTAACGCCGAATGCGGACTTCATGGTAAACAAACAAGATAAATGTCACTTCAACCCAATTTCAACTCAACCTGCGTATATGAGGTAAAATATCAACTTGATCCAGGTAGGAGAGCGGAGTTGGGTTGAGTGGACACAGTTTCAACTCGTCATCCGCTTATGACTGGGTTGAACGCGGGTTGAACCTAGTCATAAACGGAGTATTTGGGTGAGTTCAAAAACGCAACACTGCACAGTTGCAGTAATTGCTGAATTCTGCAGTGTTGCGGCGGTGTTGAATTTTTGAATTCATTCATTGACACTGAAAGTGTTCCGTAGGCTATCCTTTCCTGACTCCTCGGAACTCCTCTTCTTTTCCGATTTTGTCGTTCATATAACCATTTGAATGTTGTTTCGCGGTATTACCCTGATGCCGTTTGGTTGGTAGAATTCTTCTGCCTCTTTACCTATTATCAATTATTGCTAAGATACAAAGCAATTCCTCAATCAAATTGTACACAAACCCCACCAAGAAAACATATTGTGCAAAATTTCACATTTTTCCGCATTTCTTCAACCCTTCGTCGTACTTTCAATTAATTTACGCTTAGGTACGTTCCTTTTCTCATCTCTCCTGCAATCCTCGTTCTACTCGCTCTCTCACAACAAAAAAAAAATACAGTCAGACTCGAACGCTTGGTTGTAAAAAGTCCTAGGATTTAAATAAAACGCATCAAAGGTCTCCAAAAGGGCAATGAAAATGTGCAGTTCCCTTCGTTTCATTTTATTTCCATTGGCCATCTCCAACAAGGGATTCGCAGTGTTCAATGGCCAAAGTGTGTTGTTGTGGATGCTCGCAATTCCTGTTCACCTAGTGAAGTCGTGCGTGCCCTGAAGTGCGATACACCGTGGATGCTGCACGATTTCATTGCCGTGAGTACAACAAAACAAGAAAATAGTTTCGAAAAAAGGAAAAAAATTAAAAAAATAAATAAACAAATGACACCCTTCCGCTATTCTATTGTAAGACTTTAATCCTGCGGTTGGATTGTGTTGTACCGGCTAGGATTGAGGTCTTCTTCCTTCTTCCAAATCATTTTTCGTTAGCTTTTTTGAGATCGAGACGTAAGCGAGCTAAATCCAGCGACATTCGTTCCCTGAATACCGCTGCTGTCAAAAAACTGTCCTCTTATACAGGTAATAACGAATTATCACATCCACCTGGAGGGAACGACAACATTGCGCCATGCCAGCCATCCCATCATGCTGCTGCATGGGAAACAAAAACGCAGAATTAAGTTGTTGCCCGCTAGTTTCTGGATAATCTCCGCATTTTATTCCCTGCCTCGATGCATAAAACTGGCAGCTATAGAGAGGAGTGGGTTCCGGTTTTGGCACCATCTACAACACACGGTTGTCGCCGCGCTGTTAGAACAATAGATGCAACACGAGCTACATGCATCGAACACATGCTCGGACACATCTGTATGTAGCAATCTCCGTTGGCCTGCCAGAGCGCACTATCAGGGGGATTATCAGTTGATATCTACTTGGATATACACAATGCCTAAGCGCAGGCCGCATGTGCATTTGTCTCCGGATTTGGTCTAACCGGCAGCAACTTTTATCGCCTCATTTCGAATTCAGCAGTTTTATTTTTTTTTTCGTTCCATTATGTCCTCCAAAGTACCCCCCCCCCCCCACTGCCGTACCTTGCGCACAATCGCTGCCTATAGCACTGCGCGCATGTTAATGCCTCAGCACATCCGTGCGCACTTTCCTTATCTTAGTATCTCTCTTAAGAACAGGTCTTAGGGGTGCGTACTGGCACTCTATATGCAGCCAGGCTCTTTACCTAGTTAACTATTTGCTGAGATTATTCTTATTGAAGCAAACAAGACGGAAGCGGTGCATAATCTATTCCCTTGGAGGACCACACCCGCCCACACGCACACACCTATATATAAACTATAAACAAGAAACGCATAGCTATTGCCTTTGGCTAGATTGCTCTTGCTAAGGCTCCGGCAATTAACCTGCAATTATCATTGTTTAGCTCAGGGACAATTAATAACCTGCGCAATCGCAATCGTACTGTGTGTAATGCAATGCCACACACGTGAAAGTGCATTTAGTGCACATTCAGGGCAAGGCTGCGACGGAGGCACAAAAACTATAGGAAATGCATAGACGTATGTATGCTTGTATCGTATTTATACAACATAAGGAAAATGCTCCCAGTGGAGAAAAATTAAGACGTGGGCTCCTCGAACGTCACGACTTTAGCCCTCTGTTCTTCGTCTCCCAAGAATTTTTGCGATCCGATCGCGTTTTGGCGCGCTGAGGTTCTCGAAACTCACTATAGGAGACTTAGATGAGGGGAGAGCGAAAAGAAGTTGTTTTTTAAAGTAAGATTAGAATTTCACGTTTTTTAATGAGTTTTTCTGTTTTGCTACTTTCTTTGAGGAAAACAAGGGGAATTTTATTTTTGGAATGATGATCACTTTTTTCGTAGTAAATAAATTCAAGTAAGCAATGAAACGCGGGAAATTTGCATATACATTCCTCAACTTATTGACGGGGGGATGTTGAAGTACATCAGCTTACAAGTTTTGGTTTGAAAAAGTCAAAGATTCCAGATTCATGTGGGTTCTGTCAAATATGTTAAGTAAAGTCGAAGTAAAAGCCTTGAAAATTGGACTATGCTCAGCTGTGATCGGTAATAGGTACTTTTAACAGAACGCAGTTTTTGTTTTAGAATTGGGTCCAAAAACACCGCGACCACTTCACTTCGCCTATTGTACTTTACCCCGCATCGCCACACACCATTCCAGACGCGAGTGTCGTTTTACTAAGTGGTCCCCCAACTAAGTACCACCACGTCCAATGCTGCTTGACCTACGCAATCGAACGACAAGCGGTCTGTTAAGTATGATAATAGCACGCTTTATAGTCACTAACGTAATTGTCCGCTTTCTTTGTCTTATACAATTTCTTAAGGCTGCAATTTTGTTCGCTTTAGTCTAGAAAAGGAAAAGTGGAAATCGGGAAATATGTATTTGGGGAAAAACTGGGAGGGCTAGGAAAACAAGAAAATAAAAAAGAAGAGTGAGGATTTTTTTCTATCGAAAAGAAGACTTTTTTTTCTTGATGAAACATAGAAAAGATTGAAGAAAAAGCAGTAGTAACACTGTTTTAGAACTAATCCTAGAATGACAACAACATGCAAATCAGGAAGTGAGCATGAATAGAGTAGACGTAGCTGTACTTTGGAATCTCGAGTAAGAAGAAACCGGGCCGAAAGACAAGAGAAAGTTCATGGGGGCTGATAAGTTAAGTGATTTAATCTAGGTTTTTGATTATACTTAGTGCTCACCTTTCGGAATTGACGAGATCCAGGTCCGTGGAGAACTCGGATATTTATCACGACAAATAAGACCTTCAACCGAATCCCGTGGCTATAGGTGATGAATAATTATCCTAATCTTATTGGAGGACTACCGGAGGATACTGTATTAAGTGTAATTTGAACCTCTTGATTTTGTTAGTCCAAGCGGGGTGTTCGTGCGCTGGTACCAGGGCGGGTTTCACGCTTTAATGATTGTCTGTGTATAGTTGATAAAAGACATCATCAAAATAACTAATTAACTCCCTCCTACCTTCCAGTCAGGTGGCCCATGCTTTTTTAACCACACTCTGGGTCCGCCAGATAAGTGTTGACGAAATTAAATAAGTGGTACCATTAGGGTTTCTCTGCATCCCGAACCCCCAATGAGCTGCCTTCTCTGGAGGAAGCTTTGAAGTGTTTTGGAACAATTTATGGGAAAATTTTTAAGTAATTGTGTGAGTGTCTGAGGTGGGCTTCTTTGAGGGCAGCCAGCCGAGGTCCACAGCACAAGTTTTTTTGGTAAATTAAACGAAAAATCAACTTCCCTACAACTAGGCATCCTGGTTGCTCGAAGTAGACATCAGTTCACAATAATGACAAGGCCAAGACTAACGCAGAGTAAGTTTGTGGGAATTGAGAGCAGATCATTAATGAAGATTAGGAAAAGCTCCTGAGGAGACCCGGCCGAAAAGGGGTTGGATTGGACGCCGTCCAATACTACCTTGATTGAACGGCCAGAAAGGAAGCTCTTAATCCAGTTCCTTAGAACCAATAGCTTGAAGTTTGCTCAACTCTGTCAAAAGCCATACTCTGTCAAAACCTATTGAGATATCTAGAGAACCAGACCATACTCACCAAAGCGATGGATGCTCTGGTTGAAATGCTCGGTTAAATAAACAAGGAGATCGGCAGTAGATCTCATGGCCGCTGTTATCCCTGCTTGTTCTATATAATTTGATTGGATTCCAGATATTTCATCAGCCTTCTATTGATTATTGTCTCCAGAAGTAATTGCTATTGGGTGGCAGTTTAAAGGGTCGCTGGCTTCACCCTTTGGGCTGAACATGAGCTAGTTTCCAAGAATTGGGATAAACTCTAGAAAAGTATGACAAGGCAAAAAGTTTGCGTAGAAGTTTAGCCAAAGATGAGGAAGATGAGGGTATTATAGAGGGAATTTTGTTAGGGCCGGTGGATTTGTTGACGTCAAGCTCTTTGAGACACCTATTTACCTCGCGAGTCCTGAAGTGAACCTCGTCCATTGAGTGGGTGATATACTCAAGGGTGAGGGGGAGTGTCATATCAGTATCGGGTAAAGAAGAATTTAAGGCGATAGATGCTAATAAATCGGCATTGGGTTTACTTTCTTCTATCACTTCCTTGTTGTGAATGAAAGGAGGTGTTGAGGAGGAAGAAAAATTCTTCTTGGTGGAAGTTACCAAGACCCGAAATTTTTACTGCCTGCACTAGTATTGAGAATCTTACTTTTTAACCTATCATCGAATGATGATTATACTTTCCTGATGATGGAATTACAGGAGTTTCTCAGTTTGATGTACTGACGACAAAAGCGAACGTCTGTATGCTCTAAAAGCGGATTCTTAGCTCTGATTGCGCTCATATATTCCCTATTGAACCATCTGATCGGCCTAGGCTTTATAGATTTGGTAGAATGAGGAATGAACAAACACATGCCCCCTCGTATTATTTTGGTGACACAGGGAGGGGCATAGTTCGCATTGGCACTACGAAAACACAAGTCCCAGTCAGTGGCTTGGAAAAAGCGAATAAGATCTAACCAGTGGGCTTTCCCATAGTGTCAGACAGTTCTTTTAGGAACTGTGGTGGTTTTGATCGAAGATGGATATAGGAAATAAGCACTGACTAGCTTGTGGTCCGCGTTGTCATGGGGTAAGCTAACCTCGACGGAGTGTCACGTCGGATGAGAAGTAAGAAATAGATCCAGGAGATGGGCTCCTTGACCTGGAATATCAGGTGTGTTCTGAGCTTCAAATTAGATTGAAATAATTGGGCGAGTGGAAACGCGATGCAAAATTTCATTGAAATTCGAAAATACTTGTTGAAAAGCATTGTCAAACCCAAAAATTCTTATATTAGCATGTTCTCATGGCCCCTTTTACCCCTGCTGTTGTCGTTATCTGGATCATTGGAGGTTCTACTCAGCGCTGGCCTTCATACCAGCACCCCCACAGAATTATCTTTTCATTGAGCTATATCTCCTGCCAAAGCTCTTTTTACAGTCGTATAAGACTCTATATAGGCATTCTTTACCCTTTTCAAGATGTTCGACTTCCACTTGAGTTTTGACACCAATTTTAAATTCAAAAATTTCACAGTAGGTTAAACACTGGTTGATGTTTAAGAATTTTAAAAGTATCCCAGATTATGGCGAAAGGTAATCTTTGTTTCGATGTATTGTTTACGGCTCTGAACGACGATCAGCACTCAAGATGTGCTAGTAAAGAGAAAAGTATGAAGCAAAAGTTCGCAACCTCTGTCTAATCTCCAATCATCTTAAGCCCACGTCTCTTTCTCATGATTCAAAACATATTTAGTATGCTACCAATCTTCACTACATTAAACACTTGTACTTATTTAATAAAATATCGTAACGGTAAAAAATATTACTTTACAGACTGATAAATGTCAAAGCAGGACATAAACCTTTGGCATGCATATTTTCGCAATGATTATCCTGAATAGAGCCGGGATAGAACTCACCGAGGATTACATTTAATTAAGAACGAAAATAAATTCTTAAGATGAATTAAAATCAACATTTCACTTTATGTATATATTTTTTTCTGTGCCCCACTATGTTTACAGGGAGTGTGGTGGGGGTAGGGATCAGGATTTTTTTTAATTCTCCCAAGGAATCCTGCAGTCGAGTGGGGTTCAATCGCCCAAGATGGATCTGGTTTTTTCGCTACTGGCTACTACTACACTTGTAGCTCCAGAGATGAATATTAACGTCGCATCGTCCTCAATTTTGAATATTAATTGAAAAGATGTAAATTAATTTCACATTTACAAACTACTACGCATCAGGTTGTATTCTGCAGCTACAAGACCCTCGACAAAGTTTTGTTATCCTTAATACCCTTTCCTGACCTAGAGTCGTTCTAGAGCTTTGCCAGGAATAGCAGGGGTTAAAGGGTAGCTCACCCCGATTTAGCTCATACCCCTACCCCCCTGCGTCTATGCCTCAGTAGAAACATTATTAAATCGAAATCCACAGAACAACAACCAAAATACACGAAAGAGAATGTGCGGAGAAAGCTTTGCAAAGAGAAAGGTAGATTAAGCGAACAAAAAGAGAGTAAAAATGGAGGTTTTGTACGCTAGATCAGCCTAGCACAGAAGGAAGCGTAAATCTCCACTCTCACTCATTCCCGGACGCTTCCTTGTCTTCCAGGTTTTGGGGTAGGTTTAATCCTCGTTCTGTGCTTTTGTTGTTCTTGCTGGAAGGTCTATAGACATTTTCTACGTTCCGTTCGTGCCAGGTAGTGCTAATGGACGGTTAAGCAGAGAGTAGACGAGCTTCAGTATGTGCTTCTTGTGCTATATGCTCCCTATCTAACATACATACATACTCCTTGCTTCTTCTTCTTCTACTATTCTGTATTTTTTTTTTGTGATGTAGTTTAGTCTTGACCATTTACAAAGGGGATGAACATAAAAGGGGCTGATTGTGGGCCTATGTGTTGGCTAAAGAGCTCAACATTCTGCTGCTCCTTTCATATTTTATGTCTAATGGGAAATGTCTGGAGCTTACTGCAAATGACTACGATGAAAGTATGAAAGTGAAAGACGTTTAAATTGCATTGACCTGGACATAAAGTGAAACACTTCAAACATTTTTCTTAGTTTATATTATGTACATTTATTGTTATTGCAGCAGGAAGGATATATTGAGAGGATGTGTATGTTAAATGCGGAGAATTATAGTCTAATTGGGGAAAATATATACATATGTACATATTAGGTTGAATGCATTCTTTTTTCTTTCATTTAATCTTCTTGTTATGTTGCGGAAGAGAACTAACGAATTTTATGTGGCTATGGTCCAAGCTATTGGTATTGACTCAATGCTAAAGAACCGGGTGTTCAATTAACTGAGGCCTGTCAATCAACCCAAATAAAGCTGTCCTGGTACCTTTCTACAAACGCTACAAAGTGGACCGAGGTCCTTTCTGTACCCAGGGTACCACAGTTGAGTACTCAGACACAGTCAAATATTTTGGAGTGGAGTTTGGACTGAACTGGAACGTTTAACTTGACTACGTCATCAGCAAATCCACGAGGGCCATATGGGCATGCAAAAGGCAAAAGACCACAAGTGATGTACTGGGTGTACAATATGATCGTTAAACCTGTGGTCACTTATGCCGCTATAGTTTGATGGCCCAAGGCTAAACAGATTACGTCGATCCTCAAGTGCAGCAAATTGCAACGGGTTGCTTGCCTCTTCATTACCGGAGCTATGCGGACCTGTCCCATAGCTGCAATGAAGGCAATCCTTGGATTGACCCCTTTGCATATCTTCATATGGAAATACACCACCATAAGTGCCTTGAGATTTCAGATCTTATCCAACTGGCCCTATACAAAGGACACATGGATATCCTCAACAATATCTCAAACATTTCCATTTTCCGCGTATCCGATCATATGGTTAGTAAACTGCGGCTCCAAAGGAATTTCAGGGCGATTATCCCGGATCGTTCTAAGTGGGAGGAACTTATTCTTCCTGGAGATCCAAAAAAATCTACACTAGTTTACCGAGTCAAAGATGGAACATGGCGCAGGAACTGGTGAGCCGGAATCAGGGGAGAACACACGAAGGTGCTGAACTCTGATATTATCCCCACAAAAACCGACTTCTGCATAGCTGAGATTACCTTCACGAGGAACTACGGAGTGCACATCCTTTCATGTCGTGAATGGAGAAACAAACCACATAGTTTGATGCCATAAACTTCTTTACTGATGGCTCTAAGCTCGAGGGTTGAGTAGGACCCATAAGGTTATGGACCTTCACTTATAAAAAATTGTAATATTCTATGGCGACCAAACTCCACTCGATCTTTGCTGTTGTTCCTCAAGGGTTATTCTATTACCTGTGCTCTATTTTCCATAAGTAGCCTTCTCTCAGTCCTTTAATCCAGTTTTCAACTTGGCTGAGAGATTCTTGGACTACCTTTATGGCTTCGACAAAAATGAGTCACGTACCAAAGCTTCTTTTTATGAACACAGATTATGACGATGATCAGTCGCAGATGGCTGACCCAGTGAAAGGGAATCTTGAAGTCATTTTTGATTGTAGCCGCAAGAATTATGCCTAAAACGATGAGTGGTTTAGAATTAATAGCTGAAGCTGACTCATCTTTAAACATCGTAGGCGTACCATATTCCAGCATATTCCAGATCACTTAATGGTAAGGATTTCTCAAGAGATACAAATTGCTGCTTCAGCTATCGGCTCAGCCTGTAATATACAATTGCTAAACTAGATAAAATACAGAAAGAGCACTGAATCTTATCATGGATAACGTGATTTATTCCATTATCGAGCTTCTGAATCGACGAGGAATATCGCAGCCTGGACAGAATGTTATCGCTTCTATTATAGCTGACTGGGAAGGTATCTTTCGCAATCAGTTTGTCGAATACTTCAATTTGTTATCCTGGATTTAAAATGATGGACGAAGAGCAAAAGAAGTGCCGCTCATGTTCCTATACTTCTACCATTGCAAATCTCGGACAGCATTCTGAGGAGTTCGAAAAGATTACTCACACTCAGGTTCCACAGTCAGATCACCAAGAAATCGGTGAGTAAATACCACGCTAGAAGATTAATAAGAATTCGAAGTCAGAAGTAGCAAAAAGGAGAGTCAATTGGGAAAAGAAACTTCAAAGTCTAGACATATTTTTGCGCAATTTCAAACATCGCTGTAATTATTAAGATAAAATAATAATAATCATCTAAAACTACGACAACAGGTAATTAAGGACTTATAAATAATACTCCCACAGAATACTACTACTATACTGAAATTCCTGATAAAATCTAGACCAGATGTGAGCTTGTTGTTATCCTTGCACAAAATTACTAAAAACTTGTTCCAAAATTACAAGCAAGCTCACAGTTGTTCTCGCTGGTTTCAATGTAAACGGGGAAAAAAAGGATGCTTTAATAAACACAGTGGAGTTTAAGTATGTAAAGTTGCAAAACAACACGGTGGATGTGGGTTAGCTTTCTTAAGAATCAGGGTGGTTTCCATATTTTCTTTTGTTGCTTTTAAAAAATTTTTGTTAAGGAAGTTTTAGCATGGAATAGTACGTAGGAGTTTTTATCTTAAAAAAAAGAAAGGAAAAGGTGAAGTTGAATGTGGGGTAGTATGCTAGATAGAATTCTGTAGCATAGGGAACTATTTTAACACGTTGAATGCCATGGGGGTCACCGGTGACCGGCACTGAGTTTATTCGTAGCGCCGTGGGGGTCACCGGTGGCCGGCGAGCCAAGATTACTAGAAACACAAAATTGCAGTAAATGTTCAATAAGTTTAATTTTTTCCATTTATCATGGTTACTGAAATGGTGTAAAGGATTTAATGCAGTATAGAGCAAACGGAAATAGTTTTATTTATTCAGAGGTGCGGCAAAAGTTCGGCAACGGTCCGATATTACCTGAATGGTAATCTCATTGGGGTGTGCAAGTAGGTTTGGAATAAAAAAATTTCTGACCAAAGTTTGGATTTCTCTTTGGAGAATCATAATCCTTAAGAAAAAATAAGGGCTGCGATTGGAAGTTTTAGATTCACTAGAGCGCTGACTACGGTGCCATTTGTTACTATAAGATAAAGTAATGGCAAAAGTGGGCATCCTTGTGCTACTCCTTACATTATGCAGAACTCTGCGTTTTGAACTTTTGTATAGATCTTTTATCGTATGATTTTATCGGAGTCATTTTGAGGCTGAAATTGTAGCGCTTTACATTGAAAACAATCGTTCAATTGTGAAAATTGTGAGGCCTACCGTAAAAAATATGGGAGAAAACGGCGCCTTTAGACAACACAATTCGTAGTTTGGTGAAGAATTTCTTTGAGTGCGGGACTGTTTGGCCTGCCAGCGTCCAATTCGATCGCTCCCCCGACAATCCAATGAAGTTGTTTAAGTGATAAGAGAGAGTGTTCCCGATAATCCAAATGTGTCGCTACGCCGCCGACCGCAGGCGTTAAACATGGGTGGAACAACTTTAAGGAGGATTATGACGAAAGATTTTCATCTCTTCCTATCCAAAATACAGCCATTGATTGACGAAGGTCATTTTACACTCTCTGGTGAAGTCAATAAACAAAACTGCCGTATTTGGGAAACAGAGAGCCCAGTTTTCTTCAAAGTTCGATAAATCTTCAACGACGCACGATGTCGTTGGATGCTGGTGCAGTTTGTCCGTCCGAAATCGCGTGAAAAAGGTCCGACGAACCTATTTTTTGCCACACCGAAGACCATTGACAAACTCAAATACTCCGAAGTAGCCTATAACGAAACTGTTTTGAAATTAATGGTAGAGAATTTCCTAAATGAATCTTGCTCATTTGTCAAAATCGGCTTAAAACTGTCAGAGTTATTGAATGCTGGGTAAGGGTTTGCTGATTTAAGATTTGTTGCAGATTTTTAGCAAATGGTCGCCAAGAGTTGGTTCGAACTGCAGAAGTCAACGAAAAGCTCACAATTTTTGCTAGTAACTTGGCTTATTTCTTGATTTCCAATTTGGTCTTCAAGGTCGGGTTTGCTAGGGTGGTGCGTTTAACTCACCCATCAAAAAATAACGCGCCTTTGGAACAGAGCGAATAATCTCATTCAGCTAATGAGGCTGGACCTGGTTTCCTTGATGAGTATTATGCCAACGCCACTCCTCCAGTTTTCGGATTTGTTCCTACCACAATATGAAAAGGGATCACCACGAAGGTAGCTATTCCTGGTCTTGGTAAGTCCCATGAGCTTGATATTATCTCGATTTATACCGTTGATATGAGGACTTAGTCCGGTACTCTAATTTGAAAAGCAAAGGTCGACTTTGTGTTATCCACCCGGTTCCTTGACATTATTTGCCAATTCATAATAAGAGCGGTGTTGTTGGAATGGGATGATAACTCTCAGCCAAACCGACTTAAACTTTGCTTAAGGTGCAGAACATTCACCATTCGGTATATTGGGAGCATTATTCGTACACTGGTACGTTATACATGAAAATGTGATATACGCTTACAAAAATACAGGATGATAATTAAAACTCTACTCTACTGTTTCGATTCCATCGCTCCTTAAAACCCATTCAATTGTTCGTTAGTCTCACCAAGACCTATCGCCAGCCAGATTTGTGAATTTAGCATAAGAGCCGTTGAGAGTCATAGTTCGGAGTAAAATGAAACTTCGCGTATTTCTCCATAAAAACATCTGGTCTAGAGATACGAATATAATAGAATTATGACAGCTTAGGAACTACGAGTATCTACATCCGGTGCAAGCACATGAGTCTTTCTACATAAGACCTGTTCCGCACTTGACTGCTCTATGTTCATTCGAAAATCAAGAACCGACCGTTCGATAACTATATTCCTATCACAGAATTCAAAAATAATCAATATTTTTCTAGTAAAAGATTTTTTGGAAATTCAATCTCCTGTAAACAGCCCCAATCATATTTTAGCCCTAGGCCTTGCAAGGTAGTAGTACGTAGTCCAAAGAGCTATTCCTTAGTTTAATTTTTCATTATTTTAAAATGGTTATGCGTTGGCCCTGGCCGTGGGGGTCACCGGTGACCTCAGTAAAATAAATGCGTCTCGAAGGAGGGCATCAATTATCTTGCCTGTTGTAAATAATATTTTCCCAAAATATGCACCACATAATGAAAAATGTATGTTGGCCAGACGGGAAAATCATGTAAAATTAGCGTGGCATTCAATGTGTTTAATGAGTAAGAGTATGTAGTAAGAAGAAAGGTGGATTTTTTTTTATTTTTTTTATCAGTGAAAAAGTTTGTGGTATCTTCTCGATAGATGGCGTCAATTACAAATAAGTCATTACCATCTAGCGATCGCGGCGACACCACAAAACAGGTGACAGTTCAAGTGTTATTTTGAGTGTACATATAAACTGTATGGGCAGTGATTGAAAAGTTGTTTATGTGAGAAAATAGAGAAAAATAATGAAAAACTGCGTTTTATTTTTCAATATATTACTACAAGGAGAAGAAAGCTCCACGAGACTTATGAAAATTAGCTGGATGCATTAAAGAAGCACTATTAAATCAATCCACCCTTGAAAGCGGGCAACCAGTTCGGATTCCGAGCGAAACACGCACTCACACGCGTCAAATTGGTGTCCGACATACAACCCAGTCGGGAAAGGAAGAACTTCTTCATTAATGCTGAATGCCTGATTTTGTAAATGGTATACACTACTCTTATTACCAGCTGGATTATTTTGTTAATTACAATTAACATAGAAATGTCATAGCCATGGAAGGCCTTACATAGGTCATTACTGGTAAAAAGGAGAAAGAATCAAAAGAACGAAGAAATAACAGAACAGAACAAATAAATGACATGCATAGAGGCATTACCCTCTGCATTACCAGGTAATGCAAAATGTAAGTAGTATACTTTGGATGTGGACGTTGTGGATTCTGTATTAATTACATTGCAACCGATTACCTTTGCAGTGTCAAATCAGGACTGAAGTAATCAAATACATAAGTAAGGGCTTCCAATATTCCCGACTGGGAATGTACGGGAGCGTGCCTTGCCGACTTGGAAAAAGGCATTCGACTCTGTTATACTACTAAATCTAATAAGATATAAAATGAGCGATCCCCTGTTTTGCATGATCTGTGACATGATAACGGAAAAGTAGTTCCTGATCAAAAGTTGGAATTTTACCTCAGAGGTCTTTCAAATTAAAAACGGGGTGCAGCAAGGAGCTGTGAACTAATCGCTGCTCTTCAACATTTATATAAGCGACATAGTTGGATCCCTTCCAAAACGTCCTGGCTTTCGCGGACGACCTCGGCATATACAGCACAGAACCGAAGATTGACGTGATCCAGATGCCACTAAAATGCGACTTCAAGGAAATTGAGCGTTACGCTGATGATTGGAATTTGAAAATCAATTATGGAAAATTCGAAACGATCCTCTTCAGGACTCCTCTCAATAAAGCTTCACGTTAGGAGGAACTGGAAAGAGCGTTATCTATGAAGAAATGTGGGATAGACCTTGGTAAAGAAAACCGAGTAGGTGGAATTAAAATATATCGCGACTAGGTTATGACAGTTCCTTCCGCCTCTTCTCTCTCCATCTTCCGGCTAGAGCTGTTGTTCGACAATGTAATACTAAAAAATAGATTGTCGACAGTACAAAGGGACTTTCCCTAAGCCTCTAGTCTGCCCAAAAAAAAAGAAGTACCTAGGAATTTGGCTGAATCAGTACGTATATTACTCAAGTCACATACGTCCTGCTATAGTCAAAGCCCGTAAGGCTCTTCAAATAACGAAAAGGCTCTTTTTAGTAAACACCTTCACTCCAGAGTTAAAGCGAATTGCTACAAGACCTACATCACACCGTCCGTCCATTCGAGTCTGATCTTTTTCTGATTTGCTTAACCCTAACAAGGCTATGTAGTCTTCTTAGGATTTTTTTCTTGGAGGTTATGGTTCGATAGTCTGTACTATAACATAGAACTGTGTCTTGTGCCAGATGGTCTCCCCTCGATGTGCCTATCCTATCATTCTTTTTCTTTGTTGCTGCGGTAATCATTGTCATAAGTATATAAGGCTATCTACAAATTCCACTCTATGATCGCCAAAGCTGCTTCGTAATCCTAATCGTTGTTCTTTTTTTGATATGTTCCTGTACTATGTTTTGTGTCTTTTACTCCTAAGTAGAACTTTACTGAGCTTTCTACAAAGTTTCCTTGACGAATTTCACTTTGCATCCAAATATGACTACAGCGAAGACGTAATCTGAATGTTTTTTGTGAAGATGCTATTTGCTCCATTTGCTCAACTGTTAATTTATTCTGTCCAAATCCTGCTTGGCAATCTCCTACTTGATCTCCCATATACGACGTTTTCAGTCTAGTTAACAAAAATGGACTCGTTATGGAATCAGGATGTCAGCTTTGGAACAGTCAGGATTCACAGAATTACTTGATCCTTAATTTTCCTACACCCAAAGAATGCATACCCTCTCTCATCTCTAATTTCCTTAACTCCCATGAAAACAAACACTCATCATTTTACCCAATTAAATAATTTTATGATGAACTGGGAAAAAACACGGAGCCTCTTGCATCACCAAATTGTGTAATCTTCAAAAGTCAACCAATGGCATGCACGTTAAATTCGCACCACTGGCTGTAAAGCAATGCCGTAGTAGTAATGCACGTCCCTATTCCTCGGTGTGAGCTTCACCCTCATAAGCCAGCGATTACGTCAATTGGTGATGGTTGCACTTTTGCTGACGATGGTGCCGGTGTAAAAACCACCCTCTTCAAGTATAGTTACACAGAATAATTCTTTGGGGGTAGTAAAGAGAAGGGTGCACTGCACATTTCACAATTGTATCGGGGTAATATACGTATGTATATAGGGTATGTAGAGGGTGCATCGTAAATTGCACGATTCCGGTTTGGATGGGTGCTAATTCGATTGACGTTTTGATTGTAATGGACTTAGACGTGATTTATGCAACTGGAAGGTAATATTTAGACATATACACAGATAAGGGTTGGTACAAAAAAAAAGACAATCAAATCATGTTGGAATAGAATAGGGGACGTATTTCGCGTTGTTTTTGTATATGGGTATGTACAAATCAACTAGCAATTGGATTGAATGACTTTGCAGGAAAAGGGGGCAATTAGTTTATCAATTGATGCATGAAGAACATAAATAACACATAAATAACACATAAGTATATAAATTACCTTTCGATGCTATTAAAAATTAAAAAACTAAAATCGCTACTAACGTATGGCATCATTGCGCTGGTACACGACTATCAAGAAATAATCATGCATGTTTCTTATCTGGACTTAATCACGGAACCTTTACGAACGTCGTCGTTAACTCATCGATGCTATCTCAGCTACGCAGGTAAGTATCATCCGTGTAACAGTTATGCGTAATTCACATACAATCAGAATTCAATGTTTCGCGTCCCGAATCATGATTAACGTTGATTTATCAATTTTACAGATTATACCTCTTACTACAGATCCCCGAGTCACCGCGAGGCCAGCACCCGTCTCGTTCTCTCTGCCATACAGGCATGGGGCCAGCGAGCGAGCCGGATTCGCCATAATATCGTGATTTAATGAAGAATGCTAATTCGTGTCATGTCTCCTCATCGCACACTAAACGTGGAGTTATAGAAATTACCAGGTAACCGCGCAGCTCTCGGGGCTTTATATTTCCCCGTGCCCCGCTCGGCGCTCCTCCGATCATGGCGACTTTCATTCTTATCAGTGCGCGCCTTATGTTCAAGTTGTCACAACTACAAGGAACGTGCATATAGTTCGAGCTGGCGGAGCAGGCGCACCACTCAAGGCCCATCTTCCGACCTACGACTGCGCGCTCAGCTCATGCTGCGGCTTATGGGTTTGGGGGAAAGACACACCTGGAAAATGTGCAAATCCTATGTTCTGTTCTAAGTTGTCTTCATTCCTATATACATGCATATATACTTTGTCGCTTTTTTGCATTTTCGATGATTCTACGGCGTGTCCTATGATCACGACAACGCGACGGTTTGGAAACGCATTCTGCAATTGCGCCATCTATCGCCTAGGTAGGCTGTGGCCGGAATTCACATTTGTTGATTTACTTGTCCCCCATCTCCATGTCCGCTGGGGGATATATTTGTCCACCAGCAAAGCTCTTCGTTATTTATGTCCCTTGAGGAAGCATGTTATATGCGTTGTTAGCCGGGGTCCTCCTTCCTCCTGCTTCAGTCATTTCTCATGTAGGGCGGTTAGGTAATCGGGCCGCGATCTCATCTTTCAAGATAAGTAATTGGAGGTGCCGGAGTCTCAGGGCATCTGACTTGGGGATCGGTGGTGCACTATTTGCTCTGGAAAAACTGATGCATGTCGACGGGATCCCAGGCCACGAACTTGTTCTCTCTCATTGCCCCTCCGTCTGCATAGGCGCGCATTCGTACCCATGGAAGATGACTTTTTCTCACGCTTGTTTTGATGGCAAATTCGTTCTAGCGCAATTGTCTTTCGCCTGAACTGAATCGCATTCCGTATCCGAAATATTTGTCTGCCTGCAGTATTCCCCATTTCCATGATGACGCTGAAAACAAATCTTCCAATAAGCACAGACCTCCTTTGATGGTAACCGATACTCATCATCAGGGGATAGCATACCTGTGCCGTGTTCTTTTTATCAAAGAAATTTTACTGCTAAACTGAAAAAAAGGTGTTTTGCTCAGGTGAGTTTACTCAGGTGAAAGAAAAAAAGACTTTCAAAAGGCTGTTTGAAGTTAGTGCAAGTTTACCTTCTGCTTCAGGTGAGATTTTTATTTTTAAGTATCAGTAATAGGCGAATGAGCAATTTGGCGGGCTTTCCGCATCTCTTACATTTTGCGGTTTAGTAATCAAAGTGCCAAGGGAAGGTGCATGTTACCTTTACCTTTCACGGAAAATTAAAAAAAATACAGAAGGAGAGAAGGGCGTTATCTTGTGGATACATGACATATACCTATGCATCTTAGTATTTACGAATTACATTTCATTAATAAAGGACTGTAGAGGGGTGGAATTTTTGCGATTGAAAATTATTTAGGGATCATTTTAGGCCTAGAAACGAGAAAAAATTTCATTGTCGAATTACACGAACCGGGCCCTGCGTCTCGAAATTGGCATGTTTCTTTGAGTATAAAGAGTAGAAGCGAACTTTCACTGGCGGGCATAATTCTCTCATAGGTTGGATTTCCACGATGTTTATTTTTAGTTTTGTATTTTATGTTATCTATTTTATCTCCATTGATACAAGAGAATCGAGAAAGCTATGAACGCATTGGAATAATTTAATGCTTTCTATGTATTTTCAAAAAACTTAAATACTCCGGAGTATCTTTTTCCATAAGAAGCATGCATCCTCTTGTATTTTGGACTAGAGGCTGCGTAGATGTAGAAGAAGAAGGCGATTGTTCAAAATCGCTTTTCTTTCTACGCTTAACAAAATGCTAATTTTGCAGTCTTCATGGCATGTAAATTTATATAGTTAAAACCCTATAAGAGCCGCACGATTTGCTGAAGTCATGGTTAATAGAGGAATTTCCTATTGGCCCAGCCTCGATGTTTGTTTAACTGTAGAATCCCATTTCGTCGACATTAGAATCTTGTGTTTATCCTACTATTTTTCCAGTAAATTGATCTTATTTTCCATTTTAGTAACCAGCGAAGGTACCAAATTGCAAAGGATAAACGAGTGATATGAATGATCGACACGCATCTTACCTAATTTCTAATGTTAATATTCAGCAAATTTAAGCCTTCCTTTAAGTTGTGGAACCATTCTAGCAATAATTTAGAAGCACCACTTTTGGATATCTACTTTATTTATTTCCAAAGTAAAAAGCGCATAAAAGTAAGCTATTTATATTACCTATGAATCAAGGGGAAAAATATAGTTTTTTTCTGTTTTGAAATGTTATAGAAAGTAATCGGCCCTTTTTGATTGCTTCCTACAAAATAAGAATTTTTTTAAATGTATTGATATGCTTGTTAAAAGTAAAAGCTTTAGAGCTTTTCGATAATTAAAGCTTTAAAGCTTTTTGAAAATAAAAGATTTGAAGCTTTTTGAAGGTTAAAGCTTTGAAACTTTTGAAAGTGAAAGTTTTAAAGCTTTTTCGAAGCTTAGAACTTTTAAAGTTTTTCGAAAATAAAAGCTTTATTTATTTTTTGTTCCATTTACCGCCGAAACCCGGAAATGAACCAGGAACCTTTAGATTATTAGTCTTAACACTTTCGCAAGCTATCGTATAACTAATTGACAGGTTCGTATTGATAAAGTGAACTTTGTTCGTATCACAAAAATATACAACTTCGTATATAAAAATGAACTTTTGAACATTTTAAATGAGTATGAAGAGATTCAGTCTTTGCTGACAGAGATTGCTTTAAATACGGAATTTTTAATTTTCGAAATGATGGAAATGATGAAAACACAATGTTTAATGACAATGTATTGTCCACAGCAAGTGTTTTAAACTGATAAAAATTGTTTCGACTAAGCGTTTGAAGAAGAATGTCAAAGCATTGTTCAGCCAGATTGTCATTGGCTTCGATGTACTTTGATGACTGAGGAAACAAACAAGAGCAGCTTAATTAAGAATGCCCAGCTAATGAAGGGAAGGAAATCCCAAAATAAGATGGCCTTGGTTTTACGCGAAAATATCGCTCTAATCGTCGTTTGACTGTCAGAGAACATAAAAGCCACTTTGTTCATATGGATCTTCTTAAGTTTTAGGTTAACGTACATTTACATTTACGATCAGCTCTGCTTGAATAATAAAGATGTGCGATCACTGTACAAAACTTGAGTATTTCACTCCATTATCTTGCACCCACAACACCCACTTCCTTGGGACCATCCCACAGTGTTTCGCCTAGAACAAGCTAGGTGGACAAAAGTCATTGTCAGATTTCCAGAAATGAGTAATTAGATAAAGAAAATAACACGTTGAAACCCCCAAATTCAATAAATGTTTGTGTATCACTCTTCAATGTGATGAGTCATAGTGTGAAGAAGTCAGCTAAAGCGGAACACCACTGATATAAGTGTAAGTGGACTATTTAATCACTTGCATTTCTGTAATCATTGCAACAACACATCGTATGATTGACAGTAAGTTATTTTGTGGAAAGTTTTAGTGATGGATATTATATTTGAAGGTAAGTGCTAATTTTTTAAAATGCGGCTACAAAAATGCAAAGGAAGATTTTAAAAAGATGTTAAAACACGTGTTCGTTTTTCTTAGTTTTGTAACTTCCATGGACTGGCAAATACCTGCCAACGGTCTAGATTTTGTATATTATTTAGCTACAGCGTTCATATTTATTTCTATATATGTTTCATCGAGCAGACTTGAGTAGAACCTTTTTTTTTGCAGAACATCTTCATTCCATTTCAAGAATGGAGTTTTTTGAAGAATGGGCAAAAAAGGAGAAAAATCAAAGAAACATCCTGGAGCGGTTGCCCAATCTGGCCTAGTACTCTACTAGCAACAAATTGGGTGATCGTTCCATTTAACAAACCTAAACAACACTTTCATCACCAAAAAGCAAGTGTGCACGCTAAGCGACACTGTGACCCGGAATCACCACCGGCAGCACCAGCAATTACCTAACAACAGGTAACCGGCAGCATGCTGACGCACACAAGGGCGAAACAATAAAACCATCTGACCAGAGGCGATGACGGCAGTCAGAACGTAGAGCGGTTACGCGGTATCTTGGACGGGTAGAAAATTAAAATTAAAGCAGGATTGTAATTATTGTTTCGATTAAAGTAAAAATAAAGCGTTTAAAAAATAAAGTAAAAATAAAAGTTAGAATCAACTGAAGTGAATTTTGTCATTAAATTTTAGTTATTTCTTGTGCTCTTTGTTGACGTTTTTAAATCCTAAACAGTTAAAATTAAATAAAGTGAATTTTTGTAATAAGAATTTTGTAGTTATTTTTTGTTCTCTTTGTTGACGTTCCATTTTGCAGAACATCTTCCGCGCACACAGCAATGGCTAACCCTGGCTCCAATAAAGTCTCTGACTCCGATGAAGCCGTGACATCCCTCATCAAAGCACAAGCGATCGAAGAAGCGGAACTAACCAGAATAATAACAAACATCAGGAAATCCCCAAGGGACAGGCTCAAGGAAGGCTACCTCCTCGAGCGAAGGGCACTGATGGAAAGGCAATGGAACATTATAGAAGGCAATCACCGCAAACTGCTTAAACTATATTCTGAAGAGCATCGTAAACAAAATTACTTTGCCCAGGATATTTTTAGCAACATGGAGGAACAGTATTGCCAAACCATGGGCATTCTTGCAGACCATCTATCATCACTGAGACCTCCAGCTCCTCCATCAACTTCACATCAAGAACCCAGTGCAGGTTTTAATTATGTGCACCATCCGCCCAGACCCGATCCGAGTGACTTGCGACTACCAAGAATAAACATCCCAAGGTTCGCAGGAGACTATGTCCTATGGCCATCATTTCATGATTTGTTCGAAGCCATTGTCGACAAAAATCAACACATAAGTAATGTTCAGAAGCTACATTACTTAAAAACATGCATCAGTGGAGAAGCCGAGCAACTTATTCGACATCTTCAACTTACAGATGCAAATTATACTGCAGCATGGAGCATTCTCAAGCGACGCTACCAAAATAACAGAATACTAGTGAATACTCAACTCACTGTATTGACAGGAATGCCCATGCAGCATCAGGAAACAGCCCCAATATTACGTAAAATGTTGGATAAGCTCAACGAGGTATTGGAGGCACTCAAGGGTCTGCACATTAACACAGAAACTTGGGATCCAATATTGATTCATATACTATCTCAGAAATTGTGCAAGGAGACAGTCACCCACTGGGAGGATGCACTGAGCTCCCATGACGCCAATTACTTGCCAACCATAAAAGAATTCAAGGAATTCCTAGAGAAGAGATTCCGCACTCTCGAAGCCATAGGGGGAACCAAGCCAATAACACACAAGCAGTCCCTAGGTAAATCAGAACCGGTAAGAATCCACTTAACAAGGGCAACTGAATGCAGCCTATGCCAAAGGGATCACCATCTTCGGACGTGTGCTCAATTCATTAAAATGAGTGTCAACGACCGAATCGCTCACATCAGGTCACAAGGAAGGTGTCTCAATTGTCTAGGCACATCACACTCTATCAGAACCTGTCCAAGTAGGGGAACATGTTTTAAATGCCACAAACGGCATAACACATTATTACATTTGGAAGAGCCCAGGCATAACAAAAGCTATCCAGAGCAACCAAGAAACGGAAGCACATCCGCCAAGGTCAACTTGGGAAGAAGGAACGAAGTTGACAGCAATCAAGCACAAGGTAACCAAGAAATAGTTTCACTTCAATGCAAGGGGCAGCAGGGATGTAAACAGGTCAGTAAATCCGTCCTGCTAGCCACAGCACTCATTCAGGTCCACTCTAGTAAGACAGGGACTAAAACACTTAGAGCTCTTATAGACCAAGGTTCAGAGGTCTCATTCATTACTGAAAGAAGCGTCCAGCTTCTACAACTCAATAAAACAAACACTTTCGTGACAGTCTTCGGAATAGAAAACCAACAGTGTGGGCCAAGCAAACATACAGTCAATTTTAGGCTCAGCTCTCGCTACGCTTACGATCCCCATATAGATATGAATGCGTTAGTAGTGAGGCAAATTTCAGCGGACCTCCCCACACAGCAAATAGTAGCACGAGAGTGGTCACACATCAAGGGTCTCCAATTAGCAGATCCTCAATACTTTGAATCACAGCGCATCGACGTTCTCTTAGGAGCCGATGTCTACCCCGAACTAATTGAAGAAGGACAAATTAAAGGCCCTCCAGGAACACCATTAGCGCAACGTACCATCCTGGGATGGATTTGGTCAGGACCGGTGGAAAGTACCTGTCATAGTCTCAAGGTTGCAACTAGTCTACACTGTGACATAAAGCAACTGTTACAACAATTCTGGGAATTAGAGGAATTGACCGAAGAAAAACATCTCACTGAAGCCGAAGCTCAATGCGAAGCTCACTTTAAGGCGACACACCGGCGCAGAGAAGATGGTCGATATGAAGTACAGCTGCCGTTCAAGTCACATCCAGAACCACCAGCCCTCGGCGACTCGAAAGGAATGGCATTAAGAAGATTTTTTAGTCTAGAGCGAAAACTGGAAGCACATAGCGAATTGAAACAAGAATACGAAAAGTTTATGGCTGAATATCTGGAATTAGGACACATGGAGTTAGTGATTCCTGAAAACCACGATACTCACACACTCGGTAAACCATGCTACTTACCACATCATGCAGTAATAAAGGAGCAAAGTTCCACTACAAAGGTAAGAGTGGTATTCGACGCTTCCGCGAAAACCACTAATAATTCATCACTGAACGATCACCTATTAACGGGGCCCACCATCCAGGCAGATTTAGCATCCACCCTGCTGAAGTGGAGAACACATGCCATCGCCTTCACTGCTGATGTTGAAAAAATGTACCGGCAGATAAGAGTCGCCCAAAAGGACGCTGATTACCAACGCATACTTTGGAGGAGCGAGACAACGAAACCATTACAAGAATACCGCTTGCTCACCGTTACATACGGAACAGCATCAGCACCATTCTTAGCCGTACGTACCCTTCAACAGATAGCAACCAACGCCGCGTCTCAGTCCGAAAAAGCGGCAAGGATAATTTTAGAAGATTTTTATGTGGATGATCTAATGTCAGGAGCAGATTCAATCCCCGAAGCCCTTTATCTAATAGAAGAGGTACGAAAAATACTCAGAGAATCCGGTCTGCACCTACGAAAATGGACCAGCAATCATAACCAAGCGTTGCGTGATATAGCAATTCAAGACAGGGAACTGAAAGGGCCTCCCGAGGTTAACATCAACACTACTATCAAAACATTAGGGATTCATTGGAACCCCGTCACTGATACATTTCATTTTAAAATCAAGAACAATTCAAGAAAGGTAGAGACTAAGCGAGAACTATTATCAGAAATATCTCTACTTTTTGATCCATTAGGATGGTTAAGCCCAATAGTAATTTCAGCTAAAATACTAATGCAAAGGGTATGGCTTGAAAAAGGCGAATGGGATGAGCTACTACCTCAAGGGCTTAGCGAGACATGGCGTAACTTCAGGAACCAACTTCACATGATCGAGGAACTTACAATTCCACGCTGGTTACAAACACACAAGGATGAAGAATATGAGATACATGGATTCTGTGACGCGTCAAATCTAGCTTATGCCGCTGTACTATACGTAGTCGTTAAGTCTAACGATAAAACAAAATCATCACTACTGACAGCTAAAACTAGAGTAGCGCCAGTCAAGCAGATAAGCCTCCCGAGATTGGAATTATGCGCCGCGTCCCTACTAGCAAAATTAGTACAAAGGACACAACCGATACTTCCAAGCAAGCCAACCCAAATTCATCTTTGGAGTGACTCCACTATAGTACTATCATGGCTACGAGGGCACCCATCAAGATGGAAGACATTTGTCGCAAACCGAGTTAGTGACATCACTAAAAAATGCAGTAGCAGCATTTGGAGACATGTGCCTACAAAGGACAATCCAGCAGATTCCGCAAGCAGAGGAATCTCGGCTCAATCGCTCATAGGCCATACATTGTGGTGGAATGGTCCCACTTGGCTTGTCAAATCCAAGGAGCACTGGCCATCACAAGAACAAGTGCAAGAGACCCAGCTGGAAGCGAAAGGAGCCGTCACCTTAATCACCACCTTGGAAAATGAATTCGTTACCAGACTACTGGAGCACTACTCTTCATGGAGAAAATTAGTTAGAGTCACAGCTTACTGCAACAGATTCATGACTAATTGCAAGGCAAGCACCAAGGTCAAAACGCTAGGTCATTTGAGAATTAACGAATTAAAAAAGGCCAAGAACAATATCATCCAGATACTACAGAAAAAACACTTTATGGAAGAAATTACGGCATTACAGAGTCAAAAACAATTACCTTCTAAAAGCTCAATTCTCAGCCTAAACCCCTTCCTTGACCCTGAGGAAATCCTAAGAGTAGGAGGGCGATTACGGCACGCTCACTTAAGCTACAACGAACGATTTCCGATTATAATTCCAGCTAGAAGCACAGTAACCAACCTGCTAATTGATGATGCCCATAGAATCACTTTACACGGAGGAGCACAATTAGTGACAGCGATGATAAGAAAGGAATTCTGGATAGTAGCGGCCAGAAATCTCATAAGACAGCGAATACATACATGTCTTCCATGCTGGAAACAGAAGGCAGCCACAAGTCAGCAACTGATGGGGGACTTACCAGAGTATCGTATAAAGCCAAGTCATCCATTCACACACACAGGAGTAGACTTTTGCGGTCCCTTGACAATAAGAGAATCGAAATGTAGAGGGAGAGTGCGAACTTCCAAAGGATACATTTGCATCTTTGTCTGCATGGCTATCAAGGCGGTGCATCTCGAAGCAGTAAGCGACATGACTTCAGACGCGTTCATCGCTGCCTTCCGTCGATTCACATCTAGACGCGGCAGAATCAGCCACTTGTACAGTGACTGTGGTACTAACTTTATTGGAGCCAGCAGACGAATGGCACAAATCAACATGCAAAAGGAGTGGGGAATATCAGAAGAAGTCTTCGCATCCATCGAGGAAGCCAGCACTGAATGGCACTTCATCCCGCCAGGTTCACCGCATTTTGGTGGTATCTGGGAAAGTGGAGTAAAGTCCATAAAACACCACCTGAAAAGAACAACAGGGAATACAATAATGACCTTTGAAGAATTAAACACACTCTTAACGCAAATAGAAGCTTGTCTCAACTCGCGACCATTATGCCCTATAACAAATGATCCGGAAGACTTAGCAGTCTTAACACCAGGACACTTTTTAATCGGTAACGCAATCCTAGCTCCAGCAGATGACTATTTATTAGAACCCAACATCAGGATCACAAGCAGATGGCAAATGCTGCAGCAAATGAATCAAACCTTCTGGAGGCAATGGCAGACAGATTACCTACATCGACTACAACAAAGGCCTAAATGGCTACATCGAACTCCAAACGTAAAGATCGGTGATTTGGTATTAATCAAAGATGAACGACTACCGCCAACAAACTGGGCACTGGGACGAATCATTGAAGTACATCCAGGAAGAGATGGACTGGTCCGAGTTGTAACGATAAGATGCAAGGAAACAACCTTAACACGACCCATAACAAAAGTAAGCGTGCTGCCTATAGAAGACAATGGTCCAATAGTCACCCCAGACTGTAGTATAAGAAAGAACTAAAATCAACCAAATCAAATCAATCACATTCCGTAAATTTAAACAAATAAGTAAGATAAGAAAGTAAGAAGCTACATAGAAGATAAGAAAATCATCAAGAAATTAGCCATAAGACTTTAAACTATCATCAATTTCAGGACAACATGTACTACACAAAGGTGGTAATGCTCTCCTTATTAGGACTATGTGCTACAGCAAATGCCATAATCGCCTACGACTGCGGACACGACAGCATAAACATTAGCGCCGTTTCTCTAGTGGAAGTCGCGGAATGTCAATTTGAAGAGACAAAAACTCGACATGAACAGGAAGAAATACAGCTTTTGCAACTAAGCGAAGTTGCAGTGGTCCAGACGTATCAATGCAAAATAAGCATTATACAGTCCATATTCCACTGTGGGATGTTTAGTCATCTATCACTGGTATCAGGTGGATTAAGTACCTTCATCGCAGAAATAAGTCAAGAGGACTGCATGAAGATCCACAAGAGTGGAACCTATCAATTAATTAATGGAAGAATTATTGCTGACATCAAACCAAATAGCAGTTCCACATACTCAGAAACTATTGCCGGAAGCTTAGACAATGATGGCAACTGCCAAGGCATCAGATACAGCAATGGTGGTCACGACTGGGACAAGGTAATTGTCATACAATCAATTACTTTGACCATCACAGATTGTCCCAGCACTGTCCGTCTACACGACAACAAAATTGTCATTCGCAACAACATAATATGCACATATCTCGATGGCCACTGCACTGATCCCGAGAACGGCAGAAGCTTCTGGGACATCATACCAAACACGGCTTGCGAGGAAACAAAATATGATGTATTATGGCAAGGACGAGCAGATAAATTAACGGTTGAAAATTATGACAAGGGAACCAAAGGAGGTAGCGTGATCTACACTGTAAATACAGAAGAATTCATCTTCGCACTAGAGATAAAGAAAGACATAACGGTATGCCGATTCAAGGGTTTTCAAACGGAGCATCCAAGACTGATCATTGTACCCAAAACGTCAAGTGAGTACTTTTTCACAAAGCATCCCACGAACGCAAAGAACCTAGACATATTGACCTATGTCAACTCAAAATTTGTGTACACTGAGAGGCACATGCGAATGCAAATAGAGAAGTTATACATTAACCTGGTAACTCGACGATGTGAGCTAGAAAGAGAGGTCCTGCAGACACAACTTAGTATCGCAGCCCATAATCCAGCCGAATTCGCGTTACGCTACATGAAGGAACGAGGCTACACAGCAGTACAACGAGGAGAAATCATATATATAATCAAATGCCAAGCAGTAGAGGTCGCTATCAGACGAATTTCTAAATGCTACAATGAACTTCCTATTACCTATTCCAATCAAAGTTTCTTCATGACTCCAAGGACTCATCTGATCCAGGAGTTTGGCACAGAAGTAGCATGTTCACCCCTAATGACGTCAGGATACCACATTCTAGGAGAATGGTACGGACTCAGTCCAGCAATCCATAGAATACGCACACCGAACACGCTAAAACCGTCAAGTACCATCGATTGGAAATACGAAGACTCAGGAGACCTAATGAGAGCAGGTATATACTCCACAGAAGCACTAGAAGACCTTCGAAGACAAGTGATGTACCCGTCGGAGCAACAAGCCATAAACAACATCGTAGCTCAACGACTACTCGGAATCAACGTAGACCACCAGGACGTAAATGTGTTAAACTTATTAACTCCCGGGGCTATACACAGCGCAATGCAGGTCGTCAAGGAACGAGTATGGACATTTCTCATCGACGCAGGACAAATATACTTGGCCATCTTAGGCGCTTACGCCGTCTTCACCATTATCAAGCAGATATGCAACATGATTATCAACGCTCAGACCATTCACGAGCAGTACGGTTGGAATTGGCGACTCGTAGCGGCATCATGGAGCACACTCACAAATCATCTCACAAGAGGAAACTGGCAACCAAGGCCGCAAGGAGAAACACCGCAGGATCATGGAAATCTCACAACCATCGCAATTCAAGAGTCAGAAGACCAGAAAGCAAACGAGAATGTATACGCAAGCATACAACACCTCGACACCATGGTACAACGCACCTCACTCTACCCATCCACTTCCATATCCACCTCAAGCCAATAAAAATCATAAACCACCACCTTCAACAACCTCAGCACTAAGGCGAGTCGAGGCGCCTCAAAACCTCTAAAGAACACAAGAGTCTACATCTAGCACGGAGGAAATGCCGCTAGATGAACATAACACACTAACCAATTTTCATTCCAGCTACATACTTCAATCTTGAAATCGGAGATTTCAACGGGGGGCAGAATGGAGCGGTTGCCCAATCTGGCCTAGTACTCTACTAGCAACAAATTGGGTGATCGTTCCATTTAACAAACCTAAACAACACTTTCATCACCAAAAAGCAAGTGTGCACGCTAAGCGACACTGTGACCCGGAATCACCACCGGCAGCACCAGCAATTACCTAACAACAGGTAACCGGCAGCATGCTGACGCACACAAGGGCGAAACAATAAAACCATCTGACCAGAGGCGATGACGGCAGTCAGAACGTAGAGCGGTTACGCGGTATCTTGGACGGGTAGAAAATTAAAATTAAAGCAGGATTGTAATTATTGTTTCGATTAAAGTAAAAATAAAGCGTTTAAAAAATAAAGTAAAAATAAAAGTTAGAATCAACTGAAGTGAATTTTGTCATTAAATTTTAGTTATTTCTTGTGCTCTTTGTTGACGTTTTTAAATCCTAAACAGTTAAAATTAAATAAAGTGAATTTTTGTAATAAGAATTTTGTAGTTATTTTTTGTTCTCTTTGTTGACGTTCCACATCCATCTTTATAACTACGTTTCAGCAAAATTTGATTTACGTGATGTTACTGAGGACTCGAAGAGGCAAATAAAGAATATTTTCGCTGCTTATTCTTCGAAAATTGCTACCAAATGGAATGCTGCGGGAAAATCAAAGGAACAGTTTTTAACTACAAATCACAGCTGGTTGAATGCGGAGGAAATACAATTTCGGGTGTGTACGGCCCAGCCACGTCCATCAACTTCATGTACAAATGTTACTCCTGCAGGAAGACCAAGAAAGGATTTCGAGCATTCGTCATTCAAAACCAAAAAACGCCGAGTTGATGACCTCGTTAAATCGCGTAGTGTTGGTGAATTAATGACCGCTGCAGAAGTTTCTGTGCGATCAGCAGGAAATCGAAAAATAGCGAAAGTGATAAAAAACATTAGTGAAAGCTCAAAAAACGCAAATGTATCAACCAGTTCTCACAACAATAATTCTTTCGAGAGTTCTAGACAGTTAAGTGGTGATGAAGCATTAGCGTATTACATTGACTCTAAATCGACAACACACAGCTATAAGCAAACTAGGAAGTGGTCTATGAAGGCAGGCCATTACGAGTATCCATCTTATCATTGTTTGCGTAAATCAAAAATTGCGTGTTATCCTCCCGAGGAGCACATTGAGATAACAGAGACTAGAGTTGAAATTCATTTACAAGCTATTTTAGATAAAACCGTTGAGCGATTACTGCAAGCACAGAGTGAAGTCATAAAAAATTTGCTTCCTAATTCATCGTTTAGGCTCATACATAAATGGGGTTGTGACGGAAGTGGTGGACACAGTGCGTACAAGCAGAAATTTGAAAACAGCGAGGATACTGACGAGTTTCTATTCGTATTTTCATTTGTTCCTCTTAGATTACTCGAAGGTAAAAATATCATTTGGCAAAATCCTCGACCATCATCTACAATGTTTTGTCGTCCGATTAAATTCATTTTTGCAAAGGAAACAACTGAACTAACGAAAACAGAAACTAACAAAGTTTTGGGACAAATAGACAATTTACTGCCGTCAATTTGTATCTTTGGCGATTCTCAAATCTCTGTCAAGCATGAACTTCTACTGACAATGACTGACGGAAAAGTGTGTAACGCGTTGACTGATACTCGTTCAGCACAGAAGTGTTTCATTTGTGGTGCTACCCCTAACATGATGAACGAGATATCAGGGAATTTTGACAGCGACCTTGATAATTTTGGCTTTGGTTTGTCTACACTTCATGCTTGGATACGTTGCTTTGAATGTTTACTACACATTAGTTATAAACTGGATATAAAAAAATGGCAGGCTCGAAGTAATGATGATAAGGCGCATGTAAAACAGCGATCGGACGCCATTCGACGAAAATTCAAGCAAGAAATGGGTCTAATTGTGGACAAACCAAAGCCAGAATTTGGTTCAAGTAATGACGGTAACACTGCTCGCCGTTTTTTTGGGAACCCTGAATTAAGTGCTCAAATCACAGGATTGGATGTTACACTAATTAAGCAATTTGACGTTTTGCTGAGAACATTGTCGTCTGGTTTTGAGATAAATTTAGTTGAATTCAATAAGCTTTGTCTTGACACCAGACGACTTTATATCAGTCTCTATTCGTGGTATTACATGCCTGCTACTGTTCATAAAATATTGATCCACAGTATACAGGTCATCAAAACTGCTCTTGTTCCAATTGGGCAGCTTTCGGAAGAGGCCCAGGAAGCTAGAAACAAAGATTGCCGAAGATTCCGCGAACACAACACCAGAAAGTGCTCACGTATTGCCACGAATAGAGACTTACTCTCCATGTTGCTTGTCACATCTGATCCACTGATCAATAGCCTCAGAGAGGTTCCCAAAAAGAAAGCGGATAAATTACCTGTAGAAGTATTAAAGCTTTTAGTAGCTCCTACTATAGAGCCTCGAACACCTGTGCCTACGGTAGTTTCCCAATACGAAAAAGACTATTATTTATATGATACAACGGACGACTCGGATGACGAGGGGGATTAATAATAGTCAAATTACCTTTTTTATTACTTTTTGTTTTGAAATATGTTTTTTGTTATTAACTCTCTTTGATACATTTACGGACTTTATTAGTTTTTATTTGTGTAAATAATTTTAAAATATTTTGTAATTAACTTATCTTTTTGTAATTCAGTATTTTTTTTTTATTGATTTTTGTGCAAAATATATTATGTTTATGTGAAAGTTCTGTGTATTATAAACTTGCCCCATATTTTTTCCTAATTATTATAAAATATGTCTGAAAACATCACAATAATACTTAAAAAACGTAATAAAATCCAGAAACATCAAAAAATAATTTTGTCCAGCTAGCTTGTTCTAGGCGAAACACTGTGCATCCGCAAAAAATACGAGTATAATACTTGTGTTGATTTAAGCTTTTACACCTGTACAATAACAATTCCTTAAAATGATAATGCGAGGATATAAAACAAAATACTAGCAATACATCACAACCCACCCATAGTCTTGGGTTGTTGCAGCGAAGTCTCCGTCTAATATTTTGTGCCCAGCATTCACGACTTAACAAGCAAATAACCACACGACCTTGGGATCCTGTCATATTTCCTAGTCGAATGCCATACTTCACCCTGCATCACGATCAGTCTCTCACAGGTATTCTAAAATTAGAGGGTTTCAATTGCTGGATACTCCTAAGCGCGCACATAAAAATATGACTCACCTTGAATTTGTTCATGATAAAAACCGAAACAGGTAAAAATAGAAAAAAACAAAAGAAAATAAAGAAAAAATAATTTTACTTTTTCGCAGTCTCATAAAAGCAAGTAAACAAATGGACTTTAGTGCAACAAGTTGCACAGGCTCCGAACGCAGCTAAAATGTCACGTTTCCGTGTCCGATTTGCATGCATAAATTCAGCGATGGCCAGTTAATTCGTGACATAACCGTCGCCTTATCAATTTGTAGCCCTCTCGCAGTGCAGGTCTCAACTTCTTACCCGGTTAGCCGCAGCCCTGGGTCCCGCATGCTCCCCTTGGGTGCCTTGGTTGAGGCTGGTCTAGTGCTCCCCCAATACCTCTTGGCAGAGAGCCTAGGACTGATCTGATCCGATCGGTAGAGTTTGATTCGTTCGTTCGGTAAGTCTTATACAAGAACAAAACTCTGCGGATTTGATCTGACTCTGTCCTGGGGGTGCTCCGGCTGCATGAATGCTGTTGGGCTGGAAAATCTCGGCCTGATATCATCGAGATTCAATGCAAATGAGTCCTGCACATAAGACTGCGAGGTAATGAAATTTTACTACTATTAATCGTTTATTTATATCCAGTGACGTTGACGATGATAGATGCACTTTGGTGTAGAGCAGGGCTGGGTCTACTGCGGCTGTACTGGGGCCTGTTGCTATACGTTCGAGGGGTCCACTAATGAAACATTTTGTGCATGTGAGCGAGCGAAGCATTTCTGCAGGGATTAATTAAAAACCCACGATGATGAAGTGAACAAAGCCCACAACCCAAAAAATCTCGGTTTTCTTTCGGGAGTCAACAACTGTGATTAAGGAGCCACCTACGAATGAGGCTAGTGACCTCTTGAAAAAAATTAAAAATCCTTGTTTTCATGTATTTCAATTTTCTCGAAACCTCGTTTTTTTTGGGTTTTTTTTCCCGCCGATGTCACTTTAAGATCATCCTGAAAACCTGGCATGATAACGCCCCCAAGCGGAGAAGTAGCTGCTGCAGCAACGACACGGCAGCACAGCACCAACTTTGAGGAGCGCCTTGGTTGTTGTTGTGTCCTCGAACAGGACGAAACGTCAGATATCGTCTTGGGACTTTTGTTTCTCAATTTTTGTTTTCGTGAGCTAAAGAGATGTTTTCTATACGATTTTCTCTCTACTTGCATTTTTTGGCAAATGTCAACATACGGATGAGTGATGCCACAGGTAAGCACGCGAGGTTGCCTACCAACGACCGTGCATAACCCCGAAAAACGTTGCTGGGCCATGCAATATTCAGCATTTTTCTAGGTTTATTTATTGCCCCGAGGATTTAGGATGGGTTCCACGTCGTCGAAATCCAGTCTTTCATTCACCACCCACCCGCCCGCCCGCACCGCCCGCGCGCGCGTTTACCCGTCACACATTGAAAGCTCTATGTGATATAAAGCTCACGTGACGTTCTTCTATCGCTTGGTGCTGTCGTTTCATATTTTAAACGTGTTCATAAATTTCTCAAGTAACCACCCCCGGATCGGCTGGATGTGGGTGGGTGGTTGGGGGGTGTCCTCTATGCGCCGTTACTGCAACCGCTCACGAAGGATACTTCAAGGTGCATTTCAAGGATTTGGGTTACTTTACTACAAATGGCATCGTTGGTAAGAATTATCAAGGGGCTTACACGGCATCACGGGGGGATGGGGCACGACGGTAGAATGTGAATTATTGACGCTGCGCGAACTCCGTAATTATTAATTACCCAATTAATATTGAAATGCTGTAGTTGGAGGTTGTTGCATTTTGGAGCCCCGGAGTTTACTGCAGCCGTTGACATGGGGTTGCGAGGGTGGATTATCGGTTAAGGGTTGATATATTATACATATACTATAGGGGGAGGAGAGGGGTGAGCACTTATTAAGTGGTATGTTAGTCATCGAGTTGGAAAAGTTTGTTAAGAGGGGCACTTACACAAAAAATTGTTTTTCGTTCAAAGTAAATTACACACACACAAAAATAAAAAAAAAACGTAATTTAATCTATAGTGAAATGTAAATTTTAAATTCGATTTTATTTGTGAAAATTAATTTGAATTATGAAGTTTATGTTAGGATTCGAATATTTAGTCAATGGTTTAATGATTTTGCTGCAACAGGGGATTAGTTTCAGTAACGTAGGAGGTAAGAAAAGACACGACTTACACTAGCAAAACATGAGCGAGGCTTTAGGCATGTGTTATGCCAACGTTTTTTTCAGTCTTTGGAACAGTTTTTGAAGTCGTTTTCCGGAATAACCTTCAAAAGCTTCTTCTTTACGTAAAACTTCAAGCTTTGATCGTAGTGAAGACACCTGAGCTTTTCATTAAGAAAAGCTTTCTTCTTAGCAGAGACACATAGGCCAGAGTCTTCCTAGATGTTTAACCAGGGACATCCTTTTCTTTTAATAAAGAATATAATAAAGTTATCTATGGTGCAAGATCTATGGGGTGCAATAAGGAGGGAGTCCCGGCCTTCGTTGGAGGGAAGGCATAGACTAGGGCGCCCTTTGCTTAGGGATGACAAACTGGAAACTTTTCTCATATTGGTCCTCAAGGCGGTTAACGTCTTTCTTCACAACCCATTCGACAAGGGTATAATAAAAAGAATACAATAAGGTATGTGACGTCATTATAATTCAAATATGGCGGCAAACACAAATTGGTAGATCACCTATTTCTTTACCACAGAATCGACATGGGTATCAAATGAAAGGGTATGGTATATAGCTGTGTAACGTCATTCAAAATCAAATTTGGACACCAGGGGCTGTCCTTAAATTACGTAACGCTAAATTTGATGATATTCGATACCCCCTCCCCCCTGTAACGGAACCGTAACGGGAAGCCAAGCCCCCCCCTGAAAAATTGCGTAACGCTGCAGTTAACCCCCCCCCCATTCAAGTTTCTGAATATGACGAAAAGAAAATTACTTTTTTTGCAAATACACGTTGAAAAACAAATAACTTTGTAAAACGGTTTTTCTTAAGTTTTTTATCTGCTCTTATTAAAAATCAATTGAAATAAAAATGTGAATATATATACATATAAAAATTGCTGACTTAGATTTCATCTTCCCATGGAACAGACATGTGTTTTTCTATACCAATCACAGGCATACTCTTGTTCGTTTTTTCGCTTGTTTCCAATTGACTGCTGTCAAAATCGATCAAGTCTTCATCAACCCATTCTAATTCTTCGTTTTGTATCATGAAGCTGGTGACATATCCCAGCCGTACATGCATTGCATTCAGAGGCTCCATGAAATCCGGCGAATTTCGTCTGACATATAATTACATGGTTTGCGTTCCGTGCCGGCTGTCACACATAGCCCGAAAATCTAAGTAACGTGTTCATGTGTTTGTGTGCTTATGCTTGTGTGTGCTATCTCGAATGCGGCAATGCAGAAAAAGTTGAAAGTAGCCCGACCTTTGCGTGGCATGCCTTCCACTCACGGGATATTCCGTCAGCTCGCATTTGAATACACACACTTCTACATTATCTGTCAACGAATGCAATGCATGTACGGCTTGGATATGTCACCAGCTTGACTGCTTAAACCTCACGCGCTCTTTTAGCAGCAGTGCGTACAGGTCTCAGTTTTGGAAAGTCGACTTTTTTTTGGTCCCGAAACCTCGATAGAGACCCCTATACCTGAACTATATAGTTCATTAAAAAAACACGGCTTTTGTTTCAATTTGTTAATCGCTTTTATTTGTTCGTTTTTCCAAGAATGGATTAGAAGAAATTTTCGATTCTTATAATATCCGTAAAGTAATATAATTAAAAATCAAAACGGAGATTTCAATCCTGAAAACTCGGTTGAAATTTTTCATATGTCTAATGAATTAGAATCTCAAAACTTGCGTTACATAACACTGATATTGACACCCCCATACCCCCTTGTAACGCTTAGTAACGCTGCTCCAGACCCCCACCCCCCCTCTGAGCGTTACATAATTTAAGGACAGCCCCCTAGGCAAAATGACGTTTTGCCTTTTTCTTTACAAACCATTTGATATGAGTATCTAATGAAAGAGTATAATACGACAAGCTAAGTGTTGTCTTACTAAATCAAATATACCGGTCGCCCAAGTTACCTATTTCTCTATAACTTTATTGACACGGCTATTAAATCAAAAAGGCCCAATCGGACGGATCTGCGCGAAAAATCTGCGTCAAAAGAACGCACCGGAACGAACGAAGTTCTGTTTACAAAATTTTTGACATCCCAATACGGCAATTTCTAAACTAGTGAAACTGAATCCGTGCGATAGCGGTTGAATCCGTTTGCATCCATTCATTGTAATCGTTGAGGTGAAAAACGCATGTTAAGTAAACCACTTTGACAGTTCGTTTCAAGTCCGTTGCGTTTCACTCTGTTCATTGTAATTGTACTTAAAAGATATGACAAATAGGTAAGCTGTATTCTACCCCGAAGGAGGAAGAACGAGCAAAATTTAACAAAATAATTATTTATTTTCGTAGCTATTAAAAATTAATAACCAGCCCCGTGTAAAAATTTTAAAAAATTGCCTTACAACAGGCTAACACTGGTCGCTTGGCTTTTCAAGGGGCATATATGAAGGCCGTAGAGTTTTTTACTTTTTTAATGGAAGCACATACGGCCTCACGATGGCCAAACTTGACCAAAATATTTAAATGGCTGAGTACTGAGCTGTACAAACAGGGATACTGAAAGTATTTGAGAGCTTTTGACGAAAAAAAAACTCGATCATACCGGAGACACATGAGCTTTCGACTAAGAAAAGCTTTCTTTCTGGAATACCCATACACTTTTTGTTCTTTTAAAATTTTCCTTGGCAAATTTTTGCAGTTTTTACGGACGCCGGAAGGGTACTGAGAGCGTCGTTACCCCACTGTGTCGGATGTGTGGGAGCATAACACGCTTTTCCCAATTTGCTTCCATGGTATTAGATCATGCCGATATTTTTTTCCACTGATACCTCGGTATCGCACTGAAGTTGCGGTCACGTCAGGGATATGTGTGGTTCGACTTTTATTAGGAAGCAATCGTAGCTAAATTCTTGTATTTTATACAGCTATGTACAGAAGCAGAAGGCAATGTAAAAGAGACGACAGCTTTGAATACCGTAAAATATGGGCGCTTGGTGACGTCAGCCCTAATGCAGAAGCAAAAACAACAGCTTCGATGCTATATGAAAAGTGGGCCCCACGTGACGTCAGGACTGAAATACCGTATACGTTATAGTCTTTTACATTCCCTTGTGCCTGTATACCGTGGGTAGGGGTTTTAAGCTGGTGCTGTAACCTGGCCGTACTTTATTTTGAAAATGCTGCTGATTAGACCATTACAGTGAATGGATTGCGATGTTGAGTGACTTGTATGGCCAAAAATTGATGGTATAGATGTGGTCAAACAATAGCTCTATCGCGTGAAAATTTTCTAGGAAATGATTTTTCAAAATGAAAATTTCAATTGACCGTGGTATGATCGGGTATGGTCTAACCCAGTGGTTCCCAAACTTTATTTCATACCGAAATTTTCTACAATGTATAAAATTTGGCGGAACCCAACGATGAAAAAATAAAATAATTACAGGGTGTATCAGCTAAAGTGTCCAACCGCTTGGCTGTGGATAGGCCTTGGATAGACGAACAAAAAATCGTATGGATGGGGGGGGGGGGGGGGAATCGTAACGGTTTACTCGCTAGGGCGTTTTGAAGTTTTTTTGGTAGAGGTTTACATATTACCCTGTATTTTTGTAAATCTATTAGATATTTTCATGAACAAGGCAGCAATCTACGCAGAATACTTCCGCCTATGTAAAAGTCAAGGGGTCAACCCACCAACATCCAGAGTTATGAGTCATCAAAGACAAAATTTTGTTTTTTTTTTTCACTAAAATTTCCACTTCAACCACCTTTTCCTCCAAAAAATACGTAATTAACTAATATGTTGTTTTAGAAAATTGGAAAGCTTGGACAATTTTCTATGAATAATGTCTAACAACTATTATGCTACGACCTTTACTTTTGAAGTTATTAGCAATTGGCTCTATTTCGTCCTTTTTTAGTACTTTTTCACCTGAGTTTTGTCGAAAAGTACCAAATAAGCACCAAATAAGGCCAACTGACGACTCATAACTCTGGACTTTGGTATGTTAAAACCTCGACTTTTACAGATTTAGATAGGTGGGAGTATTCTGCGTAGATTGATGTCTTATTCATTAAAATATCTAATAAGGTGACAACAATACAAGGTAGAATGTAAACCTCTACCAAAAAACTTCAAAAAGCCCTAGCGGGTAAACCGTTACGATTCCCCCCCCATCGATTTTTTGTTCGTCTATCCAAGGCCTATCCACAGCCAAGCGGTTGGACACTTTAGCTGATACACCCTGTATGTAGGTATATATTTATCCTTTAATATATTTTAAAACGTTTTTAATAGCTCGCTTTCTTGTCTGTCTGTTTGTCCGCTACATATCTTGCAATCGATTTTTTGAATACTTCCGGCTACCCGATCACCCTGAAATTTTGCACACAGCTTCAGCTCCGATGACAATGGTATACTCATTATACCGTTAGATCCATGGCGACCGTCTCAAGAGGACGTTTTCTTCACGGAACAAATTTTGCAATCAATTTTTCAAATACTTTCGGATATCCAATCATGCTGAAATTTTGTATACAGCTTTAGCTCCGATGACATTGCAATATGGTATACTCAATATACCTTTAGATCCATGGCGGCAGTCTCAGGAGGGCGGATTGAAATATTCTTCAAAACCCTTTCGACATGGGTATCAAATGAAAGGGTATGATAAGTAGAATACCTTAACCAATATTGTATACTCAATATATCGTTTGGCCCATGGCGGCCATCTAAGAGGGCGGATTATCATTTTCTTCACAACCCTCTTGACGTGGGAATATGGAATGGCGGCCAAAATATTACGCGTCGTGACGTAGACCAAATTTCAAGGAAGAAGGGCCACTTGCACTTTCTGATTAGCATGAACGCGTTAAACGGCCGACGCAGCGCCAGTGAATCTGCGAATGTATTTGCGCTTCGGCGCTGGTGACACGGAACCCTAAAATTTTTTCGTGGAACCGTTAGGTTCCGCGGAACCCACTTTGAGAATCACTGGTCTAACCACATTAGATTGTTTTATTTGCGACGAAAGTCTAAAGGTCCAGCAACGTTTCAAGCACTCAAAGACAATGTGAGAACTCCTATTGGCGAAATACAGCTGTTATACAGCGAAAATGTGATGACAAAATTTCACCAACAGAAAGACTGTTTGGGGGAAGAGCCGAGGCGGACATTTGGTACATAGTATGTTTCATTATTAACCTCAGAGTTTGTACTTTAGAATAAAATAAAAATATCATCACTTTTTACAAAAAAAAAAACGCTTTTATGCTAATTTAAAATCACACGTCTTGTTGAAAGACTCTGTCTTAGCTCCAAGGTATTGAACCCGGCTAAATAAAGATGTTCGATGAATATGGGCTGTAATCTGATCATCAAATAACCATGAGATCGCGTTTTATGACAGCTCATAAGCCATTACCAATCAACTCCATAAACATCACAATTACAAATCCGGAATTTCCTTGCAAGCAACCAGCCGCATTCGTTATCAATCACCACCAGTAGCGCATGTCCCCCCTAGGCGCGCAAGGAACTACTCAGCACTATGTCAAACATCCCAACTTCTTTCTTGTCTTACAACATAATTGCGTCCAGGTGTCGGGCAATATATCATCGCAAAGGCGATCATGTCCACTTACCTGTTGTCATCGGAGTAATCAACTGCGACGTGAACGCAATCATCAACAACTTAAGCCCAGTTATTATCACCAATTAATGCCGCTGCGTTGATAACAAATTGGCATTCATTGCTCGTGTGCCGCTCATGGACCGACGACGACGACGACTTGGCCCGGCCCGGCTCCCACTTCTCGCCCTGTCAAGCCTGAAGCGTCGAGAGCTGCACTTGATGCACAACATTGTATGCACCGCCGCCACACATGCATGTGTGCAGTCCTCTCCCGGTGGTACACCCTGCATCTGCTGCTGCCGGTGTGCTGCTGCTCTGGCGGCAGATTAATGCAATGCGTGCAATTAACAAGCCCCGATTGTTGTGCAATCAAAACGTTTAGTACGAGATTTGTTGGCCTGCTCACTTCTGCGGTTATTGGTGCATAATTTATCCCTTGCTGCCGCTGCATGTCGGTGGCATTATGAATGCGCGCGTAAGCAAATGCGGAACAAACAATAAATTCGCACCTGTATTTACCTCCGCTCTCTGCCTGGGAGGTGGGCTGACTGCGGCTGTGTGTAGTAGCCGCGCCGCGCGGTATGTGCGGCCGTTGTGTTTAATGCACTTCAGTTGCGTTCTGATGTGTTCAGGTTATTGCGTTTTAGGCATATTGTAATAAACGGCAAAATCTAAGTGGTTACGCGTCACAAACCGTGTGCAGGAGATGGATGTGGCTGATGGAGGGTGGCGCAGGGGAGCCGCAACAATTAACGTAACAATGCAAAACTCCGCACTCTCGCATAAAATAACATATGCGCTGCTCGTTCTCAGTGCGGCAGGTAGTTTGAATTTTAAATGGCCGGGAGATAGGAGTTGTTTAGTGATTTATTATCGCAGACGCAGAGGGGGAGTTAATATGTAGATTTGCATTCATTCTAACTATGTCGTGAAGCTCTTGCAGTGATTTTTGCTAGTTTTTGTTGTTACCATCTTTTAACATGTTTTATCTATAATAATGGAGATGACGTAGTTGGATCAATATCTCTGGAAGTGTTTAACGTAACATTATCGTTTAGAATCAAAGTTTTCTAGTATAAAATAAACGCATAAAGATGGCGCTTTCTGATTAACTCACAATAGCCTTTCGCAAAGTACATATAACTAAAAACGAATCTGCCAAAAGCCTGGTCTAAAACCCATGCCAACCACATTGTGAAATATCAAATCCAAACTTTTGTAAATGAAAATCATATTTTTGGTGATTTATAACGATTGCTTCAATAACTGTTTGATTCTTTTAGGTGAATTACTGAAGAAATTTAATAAAGGGGAGGTTCTCATCTAGCGACCCAAATTTTACATGATTTTCTCGATTTTTTTTTTCGTGGAAGGAAGCTGAGGAAGCACTCAAGTTTTTTTGTAGTTATCAAGTATATATTCAAGTATGTTTACCAATTTTTATAGAGCAGAATATCGAATAGTTAATTATTTATTTACATGTAAAGCCATTCGCCTAAAAAAAAAGTACCTAATCGGGCGCCACTCTACCGCTTCCAAACATCACCCGAGATCAACAAATGAAACCTTTTTATAAAATACATGACATTTACAGGATCTTGAACTATCCAACTAAGGAAAAGTCGAAAATTACGAAAATGGTGGACTTTCGAAAAAAAATTCCTCTTTTCGTCTATTTCTCTGCTCTTAAAAGTGCTATAAAAAACAAAATAATAACAATAGCCATCTGCGATTTAGTTCAGGATCCGCTAAATTTAATGAACTTTCAAATAAAAAAAAACCAAAGCGATATATGCAGTAGTTTTTGAGATACGATGGCGCCCATCTTAAAAAATACGGTTTTCTAAAAATACGGTTTTTTTTACCTTCGTGTAAAAAGGTGACTCCGGTTTTTTACTATACTTTAAAAAAAAAATGAATTTCGTCAAAACGGTTTTTGAGAGCGAATACTATAGGAAATTTACTAACTTTTTAAACAAAAAAAAAATCGATTTTTTTGGTTGAGCTTGATGAGAACCTCCCCTAAAGACGCTGTTGAAGAAATGTAACAATTTTGGATTGCAATGGAAGCCTCCAGTGATAATACAAGGTACACCCTTTCGCTCTACAAAAAATTGGGAACATATCTGCAATATCACGAGCAGGACCTCTACTATCAAATACTATCAATCATATCAAGCCCATCTTTTCATATACCACCAGTGAAGGTGCTTAGGTTTTATGCGCTTGATCGCAATGAAGGACAATAGAAAAATTGCGTCCCTGTTGGATTGCGCCCGGTGGAAGTGCACCATTTGCCAATATGAAGGCGCCGGCCCTGTTTTTTTATGTGGGAAGACCAAGCTTAGGAATCACGCTTTGTACTACCAGTCTGTCATGTCGTTCAGGTCATGGTGCGATGTCTAGTAGCAAGCTTGGTTTGAAAGATAGAAAAGAAAATGATAGGATTAGGGGGGTCTGGGGGTGTTGGAGCAGGTGGCAGATTTAAGTGCATTGACCTTCTTGTGGTACTGGAGAAAGAGGAGAATATTTCGCCAAGCCGCGATTTCTTGAAATTCTATACCAGGTTTCAATCCCTCCTTTGTCACGCTCGACACAATCTCGGTTCAATGTCGTTTTCATTTGATTTCGAATAATGCCAATGCCTACCCGAGAAGAAGCTTCCTGGAGAGTGAACGACGCGATGCGTTGTTCTTGATTTCGTTTGTCCATTTTCGTGACGAGCACCACGAACACACGTTTACTCAACACGACAGAGCAGCCGAACTAAACAATCTAGAGCGATGGGAAATATATCAATGGAGAGGGGAAGGATGCCGAGAGAAGAGAAAGGGAATTTCAAGGTCGCAGGGTTACCACAATCGCGGCAATATAATCAGTCTCATTACTTAATTGTCACACCTCGTACGTGCGAGTATCGAGATTCGAGCAGCTTAACAAACGAGTAGGCGGGTAAACAGCTGGATGTGCAGCTCGCTCTCTCCCTGTCTTTGTCTCTTTTTAAACGCTTTATATTAGCTTCATTGTATCTGCAATCTCACTATTTTGTAAAAAAAATGATGTTGGCGGTTCCAAGATAGCGGGCGATTTTTGCATTTGCGTTCAGAGACCCTCGCTATTGGTATCTAATGAAAGGGCATGACAGGTAGGATACAATTAGTTGTGTGGCATCATTCCAAATGGCGGACTACATTTTTCTTTACAACCCCGTGAGTAATCAAATGAAATACAGTAATCTGTTTGACTTCATTCCAAATTCTATTAAACATAGACTAAAAAATAGAAAAGATGTGCGAAAATTCTAACGGAATCAACTCCAGTGGAGTTTAGAATCAGCCGTTTGACATACAATATAATTAGCCGCGAGAGTAATCCCTAATTTACGAACTCTCATATGAACGAGAGAATTCCTAGGGAAACATGACATTTCCTCTATTACCATGAACCAGGGTACAGTATTCGTTGAGTTTACAGAAAGCCTTTTCCCTCAAATTAACTCGATGCTGTTTCCATGTCTGTTCTGGGTTGAAGTGCCAGATAAATAGTTTTTCGTGGTGTCTCCGTTGGTATATGTATATGAGTAAACGCACTTAAACTCTTAGACCCCAGCTTAATCCAATAGGTTTCGTAGAGTTTTCTTGGATTTAACGAAATTTTTCTCAACCCGCGCTTCCAGACGCTTACTCAACTCCAGCGAAGTTCAGAATCACCCTGAACACTTTGTTTGACTGACTCAGTAGTTTGTGGCGCTCTTATTTCATATTATGTTTCATAAATTTATTGCAGTCTCGCAAATCCCGCGGATCCGAGGGATTGTTGACCTCGATCCTGCAGGCTTGAGGATTGGTTCTGTGTGTTTCCTTTTCTCTCAACTGGATCTTCACTTCTTTATCTTATCTCTTCTCCGCAATTCCCGTCTCCTTTCTTTTTCTAATGACCTGCAAGGATTGCTGAAGAAGTCATCACCTATTCCATCGTTCTGTTGCGGTAATATTGAAATCTGACTAGATATACAAAAATACATGCGATGGTATTGACATTGTTTCATTTTCTTTCGACAACAACTTTCTGTCCCACATTGAAATCTATGATATACCCCCATATTCTAAAATTGTGACTAGTCATAAGTCACAAGCTTTGGCGGCTCGCCCTTCTTTTCTTATGAAGATCTTCTTTTTGTTTCTATGTCAAAGTTGACAGAAGTTATGTCACTTCGACATTACTTTTCATTTAGTAAACGGACATTCAAGCTGAAACTCACCACACACTTGTGATTGCGTTGTGACTTATATACCTATATGTGGTTAATATTCGGCAGTTGATAGAATTTGTTTTTCTAAGCTTTAGAGTGTTTTGGGGCGATTATATCGCGGTAATCGATGGTAGAAAATTCGAAGAGTTTCAGAAAATTAATATAAGGCGTTACTTTAGGTAGGTAACTCCGCCAGGTCCAATCTCGGGAAGAGAAGGACGGCAAAGTTTGATATACCAACCTCAAGTAGAATCTGTAAACCTAGTGTCTAGAGGTGCAAATAATCAATCCATGCCCTGAGTGGACTTAAATATTCGTATACCGGTGCACCTAAGACGAAGCACAAAGGATGATTGCTGAGCTTTAGTTTTCCACTCACAAAAAAAGGAAACATTCACTAAAACTAATCAAAACCACCAATTCCACTATAAACACATTATTATCCCTCACCTGTGTGAAAAATCGCCAGAAATCGAAGGAAGTAAAAATTTTAATTGAATTTCTCTCACGGATTTTATACCTTCGGAAAAATTTAATCATTCGCCGGCACATTGCACACTAGCTGCCTCCTGAAAATGGGTAATAGGTGCCTCGGACGGCGGCGGAAACAACTCGCCATATTCAATTGGAACAGAAAGGTGCAGGTAGGCTCCCTTCGGGCGATTGAAGGGCACTACTCGAACACCGCCATTTCAGCCGAAAGAGCACTTTGCCCGCTGAGACTGCTTCCCGATATATAGTACGTCTATGGCCGGCGTCTCTAGTGTCTCGTCGAAGAATCCAATTAGTTTCCTAATTCTGTTTGCCTAAAGACCATGCGAGCAGTGAAAATTGAAATTTCCCTCCGCATGGCAAGTTGCTAGCCCCCAACCCCCCGTGCAGCGAGGGACGAAGTCGGAGGGTAGTTGAGAGATATCCTTTGAGCTGCATCGGGCCCTAATGAAATTCATATTATGGGAAGAAAAGAAGTTAAAAAGGAAAAAGACGTCACAAAGTGAAGTGCTGTATGAACGCATCCATCAGGAAAAGGAAAATGCATGGCAGACACAACTTGCCCCTAGGAATACGTGGTGGCGACGTGTCATTACCTCATTTTCCACTTTGATGATGAATTTTCCACGCATCAAGAGTGTAGTTTTCCACCAGACACAATGATGACGACGGCGATGATGATGGTGATGATGAGGATGAAGAATACCCATATTTAAAAAGACAAAGGATTGCGGTGAATCCCGATGGGAACGAGCAGAACTTTACTTAATTCTGGATTATTAAAAAAACTCACCGCAAAAGAAACCACGGGGAAACACAACCAACCGCTTCCACCTTGCACTTACACGTGTATTTATTAATATCATTATTAATAATTCCTTCCCAGATGAAATCGACTGCGTGATTAAAATCCATCAAAAAATGCGGATCGCATATGCCGTGGGGGGCGCCGTGCCGTCGAGGGAACGAAGAAAATTGGATTTTTGCTAGAATTATGTAAAAACGGCGAAAACAAATGCGAGCAGCAAAATGCGAGCAGCTCTTGCGTTTATCGCATCGCGCAGGCTCATTATGGGTGCCTAATTGAACTGAATCCACTCTCATTATACGCGCATGTGTACTTCCTAATTACACATAATTGGGCAAGTGATGCAGTGCTGCAGGTTAACGCCTTGAATATATACCTGAAGGCTGCTGTTGGCACCTTTCTTCTAGCTTTACTCTCACTACGCCGCCGGTGGGTAGAGGGAGTTTGTGCATTAATTAGAAAATTATAATTTTGCAGGAATATAAATTACTCAATCTCATAATATATTGCCGACGAAGTGCGCATGTCGTTTTATAAGGTAATCAACGATGTGTCAAATGTGAAAATTTTATCTGTAATACCGCATGATATACGAGTCAATTGTCAGTTTATAGGCCAGGAACGGGGGGGGGGTGCTCAATCAGCCAAGCTTCACTTCGATCTTCTTCTTGACTCATTCAACCATTCAACTGATAATTGACATTTCGTTCGTGTCACGATATGTAGAAGCAAGGTAATGTAAAACAGAAATGTCATTTTTGTGCTGACGTCACTTGGTGACCGTTTTTCACGATATTCGAAACTGTCGGTCTCTTTTACATTACCTTGTTTCTGTATACCGTGCTTCGTGTATCATAAATGCTTAGTACATATATGCTAAACAAATTCATCTATAATAAGGTTGGGAAAAGTAATACAGTGGTATATTTTGCAGTATTATTACGAAAAAGGCAAAAACACTGCACTGTTTGTACGGTGAAGTCACTTTATCAAAATCTGTTGAGTGGAAATAGTTTACTAGTTGAAAAAACTGATGAAATTCTTGATAAAGTCCAGCATATTTAAAAAATGGTTATTAAGGCACAAGCTAACTAAACAATTGCCTAAGGATTCGGCCAAAAAGAATTTCCTGAAAAAAATATTTTCTTCACCGGTACAGATTCTGAGCCGATGTCGATGTCTAATCGTTGGGCGTTCTGGCCTACGTCATGCTTCCAGGGGAGATTATGTCTCCTTCGACGTCTCACGTCATAGATCTGAACTTTCCGAGCAGGTTTTCAACTCAACTCAACTCAACTCCGAGTTAAACGCTCTCCTGCCTCCACGGCAATCTTATACCCGCAACACCAGATTAGCCCACTCGTCTCATTCCCTTCACCTGCAACTACCCCTTTCGCGCACTCAACAAGATATGAATTCGTTCGTTAATAGAACAACTCGACTGTGGAATAAGCTCTCGCAGTCAGTATTTCCGAGCTCCTACAACATCCAAGAGTTCAAATGCAGGGTTCATCACCACCTTCTTCAATACCCCCCCGTACCTTTTAACCCTTAACCTATACCCCCCCCCCTTCCTCCCCCGTACTAAGCTTACTGCTAGACATTGCACCATGACGTGACAAATGACATGACGGACTAGTAGTACAAAGGGTGACTCCTGAGCTTAGCACTGCCACATAAAAAAAAACAAAAAGGTGCATCTTAATTCATACGAGCTAGATTTCCTGCCTACAGAGTTTTATTGTCTTCACAACATTTATGCCGCAATAACTATCGTAGGTCTCGTCGTTTTAAAGGCTCCGAAATTGTCTTTTCTCACATAAAGGGGCAACAATTCTCTGAAGAATTTTCCTCTTAACACGGCTAAAAGGAAATTTTAACCCATATCTTAACTCAACGCAATTTAACCCTTAATTCTACTCTTAACCTAACTTTTCACTTAAACCAACTTCAACTAAACTTAACTTAACTCAAGACAAATATTACGACTGTTAATTCAACTCTTAACTCATCTCTTAAAAATCAACTTAACTCAACTCAACACAACTCTCATCTGAATTTTTGACTCATTTCTTATCTCGATGCAACTAAACTTTTAACGCAACATTCAACCCAATTCTTAACTCAACTCAACTTATCCCAACTCAATTCAACCCTTAAATCAACTTTTAACCTAACTCTTAACGCAACTCTTAAATCAACTTGTTACTCAGCTTAAGATAAATATTGTGGCATGTCGTCATGGCGTTATACAATTTGCCGTCAAGGCATACGAGTCGGTTTTACCCCTAGGGCGCACCGCGCACATAGATGCAATAGAAGAAATGAGTCAGCAGCCCTGTCATAGTAAGGTCTGCCACTTTCTTGGGTGACATTGTCCAATAGATAAGAGTAGCGTAGAGTAATGTTATCAGTGACGATGAGGATTGGATTCGAGGGAACTTAAAGAATATGAAGAGCTATTACGTGGTGCCGGTAACGAAACGATAGACGACAAAATAAGGCGAGGGAAATGGAATTTCATACATCTTGCAAGGTGAAAGCCAGAATCTAGTCAAACTTGGCTGGAATCCGCAAGGAACCCGTCGAGTTGGAAGACCTAAAACAGTGCGAAGGAGACCCCTATTAGTAGGAGTTGCAAAAACTTGGAGGTCGTGGACGAAGCTGAGAGCTGTAATGAAAAACAGAGTCCGGTGGAGGGCAACGGTTTCCGTGCCATGGGGGATTAAAGGAGCACAAGAAGGAAAGAATACCATTTATGAAGATCAGAAAGAGGCCGGGGGATAGAACTGGGCCTTAGGGAGCACCGGATTAGGTGTTTTAGGGCTTATGTTCAATGCCGTCCAGTACTACCTTCATTGAACAAGGAGATCTTTTTGCTCTAACGCCGTGCTGCCAGTCAACGTAAAGGCTTGCCAGAAGAGTGGTTTCTCCTACAAAATTATTTCAGCCTGCATAAAGGTAAATTGATGAACTACAGCAATTCAGATGACCAGACTGTTGGAAAGTTAAAGCAAACGTATTAGGGGGTCAATGTGCTGACAATTGGTCATAGGGTGTTCATACGTCCAAGGTGTGAAGATTACAAAAACTAGGGAATACCTTCAAAAAGAACACAATCACAGCTCTGTCAGCAAAGTGTTATCCACCACGTCCTCGTCGTCACCTCTGGGCAGGTAACTGTACCTAAGATGGGGGGCGCACGCGAGTTTTAAGCGCGGGAAAACTGATCATACTAGGCTAATAATCTAGTCTCGGGAAAAACCGATGTTACGGAAGTTTCAGTTTGAAGGAGGCCAAGGCTCGATTTGGGCTATAGTGCCATTGAACTAACCTGATTACGGGTACAAATTGAAAACCGCGCCAAGAGTTAAATGCTGGGTAAAAATGTCAGACTAGAAACGACAAAATATGTCTGAGTTAGGCATCAGCCAGAAACTTCTTATGTTTGTTGTTTTTTATCGGTGTGCGTGAAAATGTCGAACTTTGAGTCAAGAGTCATTTACGCGATGTTTTGATTTTTGCGTTCGATTCGAATAAAATGCGGCTGAAGATAAGGTTTCTATTAGTGAACGAATGCGTCGCGAATGGTTTCACTACTACAAAAGTGGTTATTATGACGGGGATGACGTGAAAGGAGCGTCCCTGACCGGTTAAAAAGTTTGAAGACGAAGAATTTCAGGCATTATTCGATTGGATAAAGATCCATTTCAAATGCAACGCAACAACAACTACTGAACTCGTTGTTTGAAAGGAAAAGGAATGACCCAAAAGCAAGAAAATTGGGTGCCATACAAGTTGAAGCCGAAAGACGTCGAACTTTGTTTCTTCGTATGCGACGGCATAGATTTTTTGCATCGCGTTGTGACTGACGATAAGAAATGAAGCCGTAACGATAATTCAAAGCGTGGCTACCTATCAACATTCATGGCTCAAAGCATACATATGTTATGTATTTGGTGGGACCATCTTGTTGCGGTATATTACAAGCTGCCGCAATCGGGTGAAACTTTCACAGGAGCTGTTACCGAACACAACAAAAGGGTTTGAGCCGAGCATTGAAGGAAAACCTGCCACATGTGGAGCTCGGCCACATGTTGGCCGTTACTAATATTTTTAGTTGAATTGGGACGTCTTTCCCCCCCCCCCCAAATTCTCCAGTTATCGTCCTTTTCGAACAACACCTATTTTATTGAGCGGCTAACATTGGGTCGATTTGTGGATCGCCTCATAAGAAGACAAACTTTTTATGCATAATCTCTATGATCCCAGAAGGATGGGGAAAGGATGCGGCTAGGGATGGACACTATTTAAAAGAAATTCACAATAGTCCCTCAATTTAGATCGACCATAGGCCAGATTGTGAATGATTTTTGACGTATTCGTAGATTTCCTAAAGTGTTCGTTCGCTACAACGAGGCAACTTCGTCTCCTGCTTTCACAAACACTTTCTCATACTCGAAGGAGTTCACCAAGGCTATGAAAAAGTATGAAGTAAATTCTTTTTGGAATTATCCTTAATTTGAAATGTTATTCATATATTCTCCTACAGAGTGAAAATTAATAAAAACGCACCTAGAACAAAAAAAGTTAATATTACCCTCCGCCATCCATCAAAGGACGCTCCTTGCAAGGATAATAATTAAAAAATATTTGCAAAAATCGCTGTCCAAACAAAACTTTAATTTAAGTCCTCGGATTATTTTTAATTCAATCGAGGAACGAACTCTGCTCAATCATGTCGAATGATTGCGGAGAATTTCGACGACAAATCAAGCCCTTCGGGAGGCCAGCACCCCTCCGCCCCAGCAAGGGTGCAATTTAAGGTGGTGAACGTTTGTGGCGCTGCCGGTGGCCGGGGGAGTGAGTCTTCAGGCTGCGAGCATATCTCATATTTGCCCGCCTCGATATTGCAGGCTAGCACAGAGAGATAGCGCACAAGGACGAGGAGCTTTACATTTTGTTGTGCACATTCCTCCGCAGCCGCTTCGGAGCACACATATTCGTTCGTTCGTTCGTTCCGTTTCTCAGACAAAAGGATGTTTGCTAATATCCTAGCGACTCATGATGCCCCAAAATCGGAATGAGATCCTTTGCCAAAACGAATTTCTGCAGCAATCGACTGTGTCCTTCTACTTTAGATTGCCGGAATGTCGGATTGCGGATGAATGCCCTCAGGAGCTAGTGAGATATATTTCAGAGATATTTATTTCTCTTAGTAGTCATCCTTTAGGCCTCCTGTCCTGCTGCCATGGGATTCCGGGTGCATAGTAGGAGTGGACAAAACAAAAAGGATCGTCTTCCTCCCTTGCCCTGCACATCGTCTGCCCCGTTCATATGTCGTCCTGGCGTTTACGTCAATAATTACATTTACTAGAAGGGACCCCGGAAGAACACTGACGAGAATGGTCCTTGGAGAAAGATGGAGTACGGCCGGGTGGGGGTTGGGGGATGGCAAAGGAGGATGCAGGTCTGCCATACCGCCTTTCTGGTCCAGGCCCAAAATCTGTCCAAGCGTTCACCTAGCGAAGTTATTATTCCGTTCCGATGTTCTACTTAGGTACATGTAGGACTATAATCCTGGTAGGGACGCAGAAGACAGTTTCCACGGATAATTGATGGGCCGGGTAAGTTTCACCCTTGAAGCTGTGAGGTTAACTGTTCACCCATCCCCGGTTCTAGACATTAGAAGGGAGACCAATCTGTTCGATGTAGGGTGCCTGCCATAGACGCTGCTATCATTCTAGCATGTATATGTGTGTGTATGTGTGCGTTACGAGCGGGTGCACATTTTGTGAAAGCATTTTCGTTTTCGTAGCCCCCGTATATCTGAGCTTACGACCATCCATACTAAACGACGACGTCGGCTTAGGGTGAGAGGCTTAAGGGCTTCGGGGGCTGGTCCCTCCCAAGAGACCGGGAATGGGACGGTGGCGATTTTACAGTTGAACGTTATTTCTTTTCATGCTATACAGTTTTACGTTTCTCCAGGCGAACATGTAGACTCCGTTCGGAAAAACGTAAAATGTAGGGAACATACCTTGGGCCGAAAATTCTACTAATGGCAAATGGTGTGAGAAGCTACGGAATTATATTTTTCGGAGAACATTCGCGCAAGGAGTGGAGCTTTGATATCCACAGTTTGCTGCCATGGTGCCTGGCGATGTTGAGCAAAACCCGAAGCAAAACAAGGCATCCTTTTTGTATGCTCAGGTGAAGGTTTTTTGCTTAAAAAAGTAGACGACGGCGACGGGCGTAGGTATGGCGGTGGCGTGGTGGTGGTGAAGGTGGCTTCAAACCGAAATGGACAGGGAGATGTAGGGAAACGTAAGCAGAATTTTAATTGAACTTCGTTAATTATTCAAAAGGCTTCAGTCTGCTTCTATAGGGAAGTTTTTTTTCCGACAGTTCCTTTATACCTTTTCCATCACACAAAAAATAAAACAGGAAAATTCACAAAAAATTGGGTTGGGGGAGGGGGGAAAACAGGCTGACACCTGATTAATTGTGTCCTTATTGAACATTCCATTCAGAATTTTAAAAACTCCTACATTTGTCATTGATTGATTCCATAGTTGAATATAGGTTTTCATATAAGGGCACATATGGTACAATTAAATTTCAGTACTTCGGTATAAGAAGCATTGGTACAGTTAATCGATACATCGATAAGAGCGGGACGTCCCCGCAACGGATACGCTGTTGTCGGTGCTGCTAGGTCTCGAACTCTAATTACGATTCGTTTCCATTCGTGCCGGTTTTTGGCGACACCTCGAGTCTCGTTGACTGATAATCGTTGATTCTTTAGGACGCCCTTGATATTCTTTAGCCTGGTTTCTTTGCTGCCGATCGTTGCATTCTTCAGTCTGCGAGACGATCTCGCCAGAGAAGTTTACGTGACTTGCGGTTATCATTAATTCGACAAACATATCCAAACCACCGCAGTCGTAGGTTTTTGTATTTCTTCTTAGATCAGTCGCAGTTGATCGCACCTTTGTCTAACTGTCTCGTTTCGAAGGCGATCGTGGAGTGACCCACCGAGAATCTGCATCAAGCATCGCATTTGGAAGATCTCGAGCTTGTTGACGTCCGGTTTGAGCAGTGTCCACGTTTCCGATCCATAAAGAAGAATGGGAAGGATCAACGTTCGGTAAAGGCGTACTTGCGTTTTGATGGCAATATTTGTTCGTTTCTATATGCACCGCTTACGCGAGGCTAATGTTGTTGTTGCTTGGCTGAACGTGGGCTATGAACGTCGGCTTAGATGCGACTTTCTTTTCCTAACCAATGATCCCAAATATTTGAACATCGGAACCTGTTCGATTTGAGTTCCGTCGATTTGAACGCTGGCTTTCAATCTGTCCGTTGTGAGCACTTTGGTCATTTCCACATTGATTTTTAAGCCGTATGCCTGGGCGATGCGGGAAATGTCGTATAAGATATCCATTTAAGAGAAGTGGCGAAGCGACGTCTCCCTGTAGGACACCCGTTTGAATCGCAAACTCCTCAGATAAGTCGCTTCGAATACGAACGCTGTTGTTTGACCGATCGTACTACGCTTGCCGTCTTCACCTCGATAATTGTCGGTTCGGTATCGAGAAACTGATTCGTCGGCTGTTCGATAATCGGTGGTTCGGGTGCTTGACCTTGTGGTGGATCGTGGTTGGAAGAACTCTCTCCATCGCTGCAGACGCTCATGGGGAGAAGTCACGAAAGTTCCAATGTTGTCGTTTGTTGATGTTGTTTAGTCGCCTAACCGCCGGATTGTCTGGTACGACGTCCGGTACTCCTGCCTCGACTCCGCTCCGTTCCGATTTCATTTTCTGTCGAACTTTTTTGTTCAAGCGTCGGTATTGCTCGAAATCGACGTGTTTCATTCCTTTCCGCTAATCGACGAGGTACAGATAGTTGTCGGAGATCCATGGCTACGTCTGTTTACGGATAGGTGGACACAACTTCATTGAACACCCCACAATAGACTCCGACAATTGCCTTTCTTTTACATCGATATCGTCCGGTATTGCGATCGCCGCGAAATTGTTGGATAATGGTGGAGTCCTTTTCTTAGCTCTTTATAATCGCATCTCGAACTGTTCGCTCGAACAAGATAATGATCCGATCTGCAATCGGGCCCACGCATTGCACGTACGTCTTTGAGCGTCGATCGCAATCTTGCGTTCATCAAAAAGTAATCTAACATCGCCGAGTCTTTGCTGGATGCATTTCGCCAGGTGAGTTGTTGTTTGAGTGGATGGGGGAAAGTGCTGTTGCCAACCATCAATTTATTTGACGTTGCGAATGAAAGCAGGCGTAAGCCGTTGTTAATTACTCCATGTCCGAATTTGTCCATCGTTCTTCCCAGCTGATCGTAAAATTCGTCCTTGTTCACGTCCGGGCTGGTCTTGGTTGGCTCAGATACGATATGGATCTGGATTGTTCCACCGATGGTTATAGCTGCCAAACGCCCAGATATTGTTTGGAATGCGATAACGTCAATCGCCCATAAACCCGACGCCAGGCTCTCGTCTCTCTCCACCGGAGTAGTAAAACGTCCTAGTTTCGTCCATTATTGGCGGGACGAACTCAATGTCTCGGATCCGGTAAGTCGTAGCTCCGATAGTTTAGTAAACTATGATTGTTTTACATTGACGAAGCAATGAAGCGTTGTACAATAGCCGGTCCCTAATTCTTTTCCGTAGTGTACATACACCCCAAACAATACCAAAACCCATTTGGCTACCATGTCTGACCATTAAATCTACGTAAATGTGCAAATCCCCAACAATCTGCAACACTTCCAAACCAAAGTTCGTTCACATTGATCAATCTCTAAATTTTCAATTTCAATGTCAATGCTGCAAAAATCCTCCACACTATCCGATTGCAAAAATGCTCACCTTGACATTGCGCATTCGCGCACAGCGAAAAACGCAGCCAAATTTAGATCGGCGTGATCGTGCGCGCGCGCAGCTTAGAGAAAGTTCAAGTTCATTGTTGCGAATTTTGGCAATCGGTAAAAAACAAAATCCGCCGTTAGTCCCGCCGCGTGTGGCAATAATTGATGAATGGTGATCGCTTTCAAAAAACGGTGATCGCAAAAAAAAATGGAAAAATTTCGCATATTAGAAAAAATTTCCGAAAAATAATTTGCGACTTTAAATTCGAAATTCCTGTTGCTACGCAATTACGCCGAATTTCGTTTTCTATTCAATGCGTTTCCCACTTCGAAAAAAACGGCGGCCAGATCGACGATCTTTCGGCTAGATCTAGCCGAAATCCGGCTAGGCCGCCCGGGGACGCGATAGCGCGTACCCCAATTGGTTTGCGCGTTCTTCCTATGGAGGAGGCCGATTTCAGGGTGTTTTGGTACGCATCGCGGCGATTCGGTGATAGTGGCGCTGCGAGCTTTTTCCGGGAGATTAGTTTAGTAAACTACGCATCTGCGGAATACTAATCGGCGCTAAGCCGGGCTTCCATTGGGCCTATATTGATTCTGAGGCGTAGCAGGGGCGGGCTTTATTTTTTAAATGTTTTTTTCCTGTGGGTAATTTTTTTATTTGTAGTTTAGAAGTGAGCGGCTTGATGACGTAATTTTGGGGATTTTTATATTTAGTGTTTGATGATGATTTATAAATTTGAATTATTTTGTTGTTAATGTTAAATGAATTTAATAAATTAGCGTTATTGTTGTAGAAATCTTGTCGGGGAAGTGATTACTAGTAATTTTGGGAAGGTTGCACAAACAAAAAGCACGAAATTACAATAAATGCCCACACAATTTAACAATGGTTCTAACGAAGTGCCAGGATCTTCTAAACTGGCTTTTACTCAATGTAGATCTTTATTATCAAACAAATCCCTTTCATCTGTTGGTCGTCGCATGGATCTCGGAGAGACAAATGAAAACGGTATGACGTTAATATGATGATCACAGGCACAAGATTCCAGTGGAAAGATATACATAAGGTAGTCTAGAAACTGGAACTCAAAACTCAGATCATATTATACTCATAGATGAACGTCACTGTTCAGAAAGAGGTATTAGAAGTCAGATCATATGGTGGTGCAAACATCGACTCTGACCATCAAATGATTAGGGAGAGAATTGAAAGCGGAATGTCGACAGTAAAGGAAAGAAGAAAGAAAATGTAACGTGAAATTGTTAAAGGAAGAAGAAAAACAAGAAGAATATGTAGAAGAAACACAGGCCTGCAAGGTTTTTTTCAACGAGGTGCAACGATGATAACATGTCTTAATAAAAATCGTCGATTTCGCGCCAAGAAGTTTTTCTTTTCAGTATTACAAAAAAGTGTTGTCAAATTTCACGCTTTCGACATGGTTTTCTATAGATTTTGGCATGCTGAAAACGATCCCGTTGTCAGATTTGCCCTATCATTCCATAGTTTTGAGATATTTAACGCGCAAAAGTGCAAAAAACACGCTTTTTGGCACTTTTCGGTTAGGATTGCTCAAAATCCTGACGTGATAGGGCAATTTGGCCAACGGATTCGGATTCAGCGCGAAAAAATACTTAAAATACGACTATTAAATTGAAAAGAAAAAAAAAACCGTTTTTTGCAGGCCTGTGAAATCAATAGAAAAGTGATAAATGAAAATATGGAAACGCCGAAGACATGGAAGTTAAATGGAATTACTTGAAGGTCCTAATCAAAGGATCAGCATCAAACGCTCTAAACACACGCATGCATTTATCATGAAAATTCATAATTTATTACGAACCTCATCAATTAGGAAACCCGATTAGGCAAAATTTGGTCAATCGATTACTGCCCTACCACTTGCTAAAACTGTCAAAACGTGTGTCACCCCCTAAAAGTTTTCGTCATAAAAGACGAATTTTCGTCATATTTTCATTGCCGTATGTCGAGGCTATAATATATTCCGTGAACGAAAAAATGGATGGTTTGGCAGTGATTATGCACGAATAAAGCAGGAAAAGAATTTGATATAACAAAAATGATGCAGAAACATAGAACGAGAAATATAGTGAAGACATATAGCACAAAGAAAGAGAGAAAGCCGGAGAATAGAGTACATAAAGTGAAGGAACAGTTGTCCATCCTGGATCCGGCTGATGATGTGGGCACAACCTGTCTATGTGCATGATCTTCTTCTTTGCTTTGGGTCCTCGTTGAATCCTGTAGACAACATCGTTGATTCGTGTTAGGATTTTATAGGGCCCCTCCCACTGGCGCTGAATTTTCGGAGACTTCCCATTCTGTCGCCGAGGGTTGAACAGCCAAATGAGGTCACCTTCCTGGTATCTGCTACTGTTCGCTTGGAGGTCGTACCTTGGTTTCGTTCTAGTACTGGACGTCTTAAGATTATCCCTTGCGATTCTCTCGACTGAGGCCGTTGTATGCTCGCCTTTCCTCGTTTGCTCTTATCGAGGACTCTTACTGCCGGGTACAAACTGTGCATATACGACACCAGTTCCTAGCATCCTCCCGCATGTGAAGCCAGTAAAATCTTTTCTTTAATTTTGCCAGAGTTGACCCCAAGAGTTTTGAATGTCTTTCTGACCGGCTATTATGACACTCCTTAAGAATAGCTGTTATTCTAGCACGAGGGATTGGCACCTGCATTCGATGAGAGGTACCCCCAGCGGTTTCCCATTGACGCTTCAATATTGCTCCTTCGATGTGCAATGAATCCCTTAACTGTTCAGGGTTTCGCTTCTCTCTGCAATGTCCTTTTATTTATGCTTCTCCTTGTGTTCTTTCCATGACAAATTCGGAGAAATTTCCAGGTCGTCACGTTAAACATGTCAGAGTCCCTGGTCCTCACATCCTATTCTTGGCTCAACAGTCGTCCTCTGACATTTTTCCTCATTTCGGTATCGGAATCTCCCTGTTGCGATATTTCATCATTCCTCCTTCAATGTCCAATAGGATTCTGTGTGTTGCATAAAGTCGAAATCGATAATACACTCGTCTACCATATCAGCTACCAGAAACGAGTGAAAAAACTCAATGTCATCGAGTACCACATCCATTATTGTTTCCCCAAGTAATTGTACTGGCTCTTCTGGTAGGTTGAGCCACTCCTACTCCGTGGAGATTCCGCTCTCCTTCGTTTTCGACAACTGCATTGCAGATGGCCCGGCTCACCACAGTTCCAACATCGCAGACGACCACGTACTTCCGAGGTGTTGATTCGATGGCAAATGTTCTCAGTCGTATTGATTCCCCTGAGGTGGATTGCACTCCTTGTTGTTCGCCTCGCTGCCTCGTATGCCAGAGCATATGTATGCCAAAACTTCGAAGGTAGTCGTCTTTCAGGACAATCTGGCAACAGCCCCGGTCGGCTTTTTCCTCCTCAGTCCGGAAATTTCTTGCTGCTGCTTTGAATTGGAGCTTGTAAATAGGCCATGGAATTTGCCCGCCGAAAGTTGGAGGCCGCAGTTTCCTAACTCCGATGACTCCCTGATATGCAGTTGCTGAGTGATGAATCCTTACTTTCTATGTAGGCTCTGACGGTTTCTAGTTTTATTTTATGGAATTTTGAAGTTTTTCTAGATCATTTTTTACATTTTGCAACACTTTCATCGCTTTTTAAACCAAAACTGACTCCTAAATACCATTGCACCTCTTTTTATATATACAAGCCAAGTTTCAGAGCTTTCCACCATATACTGGAACCAACTAGAAAATTCTGTAAAGTACTTCTAGAAAATTCGAAGCTTTGTCCGTTCGGTTTCATTCTAATCTAATAGATGGCGCCATGTTCGTTTGGTAAATAAATCGTTAATTAACATCCTAACCAAATCTTATTTATAATGACTTGTTGTTTCAAACTTCTAACAGATGGCGCATAAATCATCACATTATGTTCTTCCTGAGATATCTCAGGTATACATATAGTTTGAAGATAGAGGCATCAGAGGTGTTAACAGAGCATTTAGCTGATGTGAGAGCTATGTGAGAGCTATAATGCACCTTAAAGAGCTTAAGAAAGGACTACTAGGACTAGGATTGTTATCCATTCTGACAGACAGGCGACAATAGGAGAGATAAAGCACCGTAGGATCAAGCGAACATATTAGTTTGAGCCTGGAAATGTGATTTAGATGAGTGTTGAACACCTAAATGTGGGTGCCGGATTAACCCGTCTTCGAAGGTAAAGAAATGCGGATGGCATAGATCTGGCCTTTGCATTATGTTAAGTGAAGAGGGCACTAGACTCTCAGACTCTGAATACAAAATGGACCGAAAGCTAGAGGTCCGCGTCTGATTTGACCATAACTCCAACCGGTCACGTCATATGTCATCACACGTCCAGACCAGAGGATTGTTGCGGAAAGTGCTTGGTTTAACTACCGAACAGATAACCCAACTCGCAGCCTGCAGGGTTTGCCTCGACCAGGATGAATCTCTTACGTTATAGAGTTTATAGAATATAATGGGACCGTGGCACTTTTGTACCCGATAAAATGTTGGAAGAGGAAGAGACCAATCAAAATTTTTGGACTTAGTGTAAAATCATGGGAAATCAGTATGAATTGAAACAACGAACATTAAGAATTGAAGTCCTGTTCCACGTCTCTTTTAGTTTTTCTTTTCAACTAATCACATAATATTACATAGTAACCACCAATAGGAGCAATTCCCTTTAACTACATCCATCCATGCATATTAAAACCGTAACTAAAAATCAATTTACCAAAACCTCCCCTTGACCCTCCGACTCCCCCACCCCTAAAGGAAAAAACCCCAATACTGAAAACCCTTCCAAACCAAACCAATTGCACTCCAGCAACAACAACAACACCAGCAAAAAAGCTCACTAAAAACCCCCAAAACGAAACATTTCAAAGAACCTCTCTCCAATAAAGTTACAAAAGGTTGCGGTGAAAGGAGCGTACCTGTACCCTCTGCTACCTTTGTAATTAGCTGTAATTAGATTTAATTGCATAGGCGGCGGCGGCGGGTAAGATGAGCGCCCGGGAAAAAGTCAAGCATAAAAAATGCAAAAAGGAGACAGAACGGGGCGCACGGAGCGCCTGCCTTGCACTGCATCCTTTGCGTCTTCTGTTCTAATTAAGTGCATCCAGCTTAATTGTCCATTCGCACGGATCAGGCTCGCCAAATGTACCAGAAGATTAGAACGTCGTCGTCCATTGTTGCAATCGGTGGAAATGCAAATTTGCACATCCAGCGGTGTACCACCGTGCGGGGCTTAATTGAGTGTTGACAGGCTTCGAGCCGGCATTAATGGCAGTTACAAGACGCAATTTAGTTAATATAAAATGCGTAATGAGCGATTTTCATGTTCGAGTGTTCTTTTAAGTGGTTGGGAACAAAATAGGGAGGAAAATAGGGGAGAGAATGAATGCGGTGGGAGTTATCGTTTTGATGGAGCCATAGAGCCGTGAGAGTCTATGGATCGAGTTGAAAAATTTGCAGGGAGTTGTTCTGGTAAAAAATGATGGGTCTCCTACACCATCCTTGATATATCTTTTAACTCTTTTGTACCATGGTAAATTCCCAAACGCAAGAAAAGTTTTTGTTTTATTAAACCTAGTTATGCTCGGCTTCACGGTGCGAGTTCAAATCATAAACGAGGATTAAGAGCCGTTTAACCCCCTTTACCTGCTTTTAATGCATTAAACTCGCACTGGAACACCGGGCATAAGTTACTCCGACTAGTATCTGTTTTATGATTTTCTGGTTAAGGGGTTCAATTTGCGTTTGCTGAAGCATTTACTAATTGCAGCGCGAACACCTATCAAAACTGAAAAGCCTATTCAGCACCGCACGCGATTTAACAAATTATACATTGGATGGTCGGGCAAAGCGTAATTATTGTTAAAATTACTTCATAACTTTGGAGTGAGTTGTCAGTTTTTAAAATATGCATTTTTTTACAATCGTGATATTTAACTTAGCCCGGGAACTAATTTGAATATGTATATTAAGCAGTTTGGGTAAACCTACCCAGCAGGAAAAAGAGGCCTCCACGAGTAATGTAGGATGCCTCCAAGGAGAGGTATTAATACCTCCGAAATGTCTCCCTTTGCCATGATTTTAACATTAGCATGTCATTGGAGGAGAGGGCTCCTTGTGACCTCCAAAAAAGTCTAAAGAGAGTACTCCTTTAGAACTCTCAATGGAATTGAGTTGGAGTACTCCGTTAAAACTCGCTGCAGATTGAAATTGCAGATCTCCTCTTGAGTTCCAAAGTGATATGAAAAGGAGGCCTCTTTTTAGCTTTCAAATATTTCTGTTAAAATATTTCATAAGAAAAGAATGTATTTACGTAATTCAAATATTTTTAATTCAGCATTATTTTTTATATTGCATATTAATTTGGATTCACTTATTCGTATTCAGTTTGTTGTTTTTAAACTCTCGAATCAATAACTGAAAACCTATTTGGGATGGTTCCTCTATTCATCCTCTAGGGAGGTCTCCCAAATTTCCTGCTGGGTAGTTTTGAATGGCTCTGTGTCGTTATGTGGTTGTTCGAAATGTTTTGATTCTAAAACAACACAGTCATATCGATAATCTAAGGGTTAAGGCGCTCGACTACCATCACAGAGGTTCGTGGTTCGAATTCGCTCCGCGAACAAATCGAGTTATCCAACCTAGATAGCTTTCCTTGTGGCTTGCCTTCGCTCTTTACAAAAAATTCCCTGACTTCTTTTCCTTATCGCAAACCCCAAGCGATGATTACCTCTGAGCGCTAGTCTTATGTTCTAATACTGACGCCTAAACAAATCTTACAAGCCAAACGATAAATTACAAAACGCAGCAAACCGTTTTTCTGGAGCATAGGAGAAAATGTGCGCATGGAAAGTTGGGGCAGATACATGCGTGTGTGCGGTGCGTGCAGTGGTTCCGCGCAGTATGCAGCGAGTTTTCATTGACAAATCTTGGGGTGGTTGAATTCCGTCTCGTATTTCACACAAAATCCAAAAAAAAAAAACCGAAGAGACAAGTGCATTTGCTTTTTGTGAGTGCTGGTAGCTGGTTACTATTTGAGGCTATATCGGATGCGGAAAAAGTTTAAAGTACACCAACTTTTGTGTTGCGTGCATTGCGTTCACATAGCTCCTTTTTTGTTGTAAATAGTCCTGGAAATGAAAAGGTCGAAAGGAAAAGGACACTTGCATGCCACAACGCCCAAAACCTCGTAAAACGGCCACCGAACTTCTGGTGGAAAGATGAAATCAACGAACTTTGACGGATTTGCCTAAAGGCAAGAAGGGACTGACAGCGAAGGCGGGAACGGTCAGACACTAATGATTATCCATTATTAGTCCAGTCAAATTAGAGGTTTGACTGGAAGATAATTCCGAAGTTGCTGAAAATTGGAATAGCCCTTAAAAACATTATTATACGTAAGCTGTAGAGACTGCCACGCGATTGGGCGACTGCAAACTTTTTTATTCAAGGTCAAAGGGTCAAAATATCAGTTTTTTGCAAATATATGCTAAACCGTACGTCTTATCAGAAAATTGTGTTTACAAAGTTTGTAGATTAGGCGATTATCTACAAAAAAATATATTATACATTTTCTCGTAGGAATTGCCATTTCTGAGATATTGTCGTTTTAATAAGTTAAAATACTCATATTCTATCATTCCCGACTTGTAAAGGTCATCAGAAGTTTAATAAATCCTTTGTTGGAGTACGCGGCTAATATTTTCAGGGGTGATTCCTGGATATATTTGGAGAAAAAAATTGTTCTACAGAGGGCGGCTATCTCCACTATCCACTAAGATACAGGGTGATTAGGGAATTTTTTTTTTTAAATTTACTGAAATTTGAATAACTCCTAAAGTAATTATGACAGAGTAGCCTAATTAGGCTCATCTTTTAGGTAAATGTGTATTCTTTAATTTGGTGTAAAGCACAGCAACCTGAGTGACTCCGTTCAAAAAATATATAGGCTCAAACAATGCTTAGAATCTAGACCTGGCAGATTTCTTCGTTTTTCTCAAAAAATTCGTTACTAACAGTACATTTTTTTTTTGCTTTTCTGATGCACCAAACTATTACCTACAATATTTCCATACACAATAAGTGTTTATTTTGGGTAGTTTTGTAGGTAGTAGTAGTAGTAGTAGTTTTATCGTGTTTTATCGTGAACAAATAAAAAGTTACTCGTCTTTCAACTGCGGCATAATAGCATTGGTTTGAGCCTACATATTTTTTGAACGGAGTCACTCAGGCTGCTGTCCTTTACACCAAATTAAAGAATACACATTTACCTAAAAGATGAGCCTAATTAGGCTACGTTATGATAATTACTTTAGGAGTTATTCAAATTTCAGTAAATTTAAAAAAAAAATTCCCTAATCACCCTGTATCTTAGTGGATAGTGGAGATAGCCGCCCTCTGTAGAACAATTTTTTTCTCCAAACATATCCAGGAATCACCCCTGAAAATATTAGCCACGTACTCCAACAAAGGATTTATTAAACTTCTGATGACCTTTACAAGTCGGGAATGATAGAATATGAGTATTTTAACTTATTAAAACGACAATATCTCAGAAATGGCAATTCCTACGAGAAAATGTATAATATATTTTTTTGTAGACAATCGCCTAATCTACAAACTTTGTAAACACAATTTTCTGATAAGACGTACGGTTTAGCATATATTTGCAAAAAACTGATATTTTGAACCTTTGACCTTGAATAAAAAAGTTTGCAGTCGTCCAATCGCGTGGCAGTCTCTACAGCTTATGTATAATAATGTTTTTAAGGGCTGTTCCAATTTTCAGCAACTTCGGAATTATCTTCCAATTATGGCGTTTTTTCGTCTATTTTGACTGGACTATATAGCCATTAGTGATTATCCGCATTATGAACTTCTTTAGGACAACTCCTTGCGATTATTTCGCCAAATAAGTCCTTCCTGACGGTCAATCTAGTCCGAAGGTATTCTGTGGTTGCAGTGACCATACCCTCGAGAACAACTCCAGGATGTTTCTATGACCTTAGAAGAAGTTATAGCATAGGATGGCCGAGAAAGGGAACGGACAGCTCCTTGCTACATACAACTGAACCTGAACCATTTCCAGGAAGCCAAAAGCCCTTGTTGTACGGACATTGATGGATGAAACACAACAAACGCTGGAGCCTCGCACCTGGATGGACCAAATCTAAGCGGTTGTCTCTTGTGCCGTCTCTTAACGAGGCTAACGAATTGTTGAGGTGTCCGGTAGGATGGGCACCAGGACACTTGTTGGTTTGATTACCGGACACTGCGCCTTGAATTACCACTTATAGAGGATAGGAAAAGCGGACGACCCTACCTGTAGGCTTTGCCTTAAGGATGATGAGCCTGCTTTTCGTTCTGACTGTGAGTGCTTGCGATAGCGAGGAACAGGGTCTCGTTAAATCGCGAAGAGTCAACTCAAAGCGACTAGATCAGTGCTCAAGTCTAAGCGACATGCTATTAGGTACACTGCTGAACCCGTGCCAGCGGTCTGGCTTACAAATATGAAGCATAGGGTGTGGTACAAGGGAACAGGCCGTGGTGCTTTTGCACCCAACATCTCACCAAAAGAAAGAAAGAAAGAATAACCGCCAAAAGCACGGTTGACGGTTTGACGGTTCTACAAGCTGGATTTGATCTTGGCCTCTCGCAACTGTTCTCTCTACTGATTCTTAACCGATTTCATCCAGTTTTTCATCCCTAAGCTCTGGGTATCCTGGTCTACGCCATCCATCCAGCGGAGATTGTGTGTCCGTAGATAATAATAACAATAATGAATAGCAGAATGATTCACTACATTTGGAAGGTCGTTTATACAAAAGTTTAAGAGTAAGGGACCCGCGATTGAGCCTTTAGGTACTCCACAAGGAAGAAGCGCAGATTTGGGGAAATATTCTTGATCTTGACAATTTGGGAATGCTCATGGATATAGCTTTCAGAAAGTTTAACTGCAGTAGGGCCGAGTCCAAAATTTCTGCCCAATTTTTCAAGCTGCTTCATTATTAGGGGTTTTATTTTGGATCGAAGATATAGTGCAAAATGCACAGGAGAATGGCGATAGATTGTGTCCGAGACTGCTGCAAAGACAGATTCTTGAAGCTGCTGCGGGTGCTTGTCAGGCACGGATGGAATCCTTGTGATTATATAGCATCAGTCAGCCGACTTCGCCTCTTGAGGTTATCAATTTCCTGATGAGCGGCTTAGAACTCTGATTTTAGATTTTCTAACTCAGAGTGTAATTGGTGATGTCGGTGTTGACTAAGATCATGGAATGATCGATGCGCAACATAAAGCGTTCTTTTTCTGCTCTTCAACTTCTTCTCCCCCAAATGGAGATAGAACAGGTTCTCGACTTCTGGCTGGAGGCAGTTAGATGGCTATTCAATTGCTTCGAGGAAGTAGATCTGGTGAGAACCGAGCTGGATTGGGCCGTTGTTCGAGGAGACGATGATTTTTGGGCCGATCTAACCGATCGTACCGTGAAGAACTTTCCGAGCAGGTTCCTCTTCGCTTGTACGAGCTAGATGCTCTGCCCATCGGAGCCTAGAGAGCTGGTATTCGCTTATGATGTTTCTTGGGTGTGGGGTCTACTATTTTGTAGGACAACAAAACTATCTTACAAGCGGTAATCAACAATGTTATACACGTTGCACAAACAAGTTCGCAGGGTTTTTTTCTTTGGTTTCGTCGATGAACTCCCTTTTATTCTCTTTTGAGCTCTTTGTATCAATCTTTGCTAAAATCTCATTACTGAACTATAAAATCCCCGTTTTCCCCCTCTCTAAATCCCTTCGCAATATTTTTCACATAAAACTAAAGATCAAACAGAATATAATTTACAAAAAAAACAAACAAGGCCCCATAAATTTCCCCGTGAATGGAAATCGGAAAAGCCTCTTCTGAACCACGAGCAATCATTAAAATTCGCTGATAATTCGATAATTCATTTCGTCCGCGACGATCACACAGATCGATCAAATTAAATCGAAATCGAGAATAGCCCGAAATCGGTGGCCGCGTCACAGTCAAAGGCTAACCCTCGCCTAATTTGATTGACATTTGTATTCACCATGCTGACATAATGACAGACAGACTGTCAGACAGGACGAACTTATTCGTTCAGTTCAGGATTTTATTGTGATCGCGCGTTTTCCACCACATTCATTCCCTTTTCCACATCGCTCTGCGCCAAGAAGATCCTCTGAAAGATTCCACTGTATGTGAACGAGAGATGTGCTGCTATTGGGAATCGATCGACCTTTGGCTTACTGGTTTCGTTTTAATCGGAAGATAGATTTTGTTGTTGGTGGTGCTGGTGGTGGGGCTGCAGTTTTCGAAGATCGCGATCAACTGATTTGGTGGTAAATGATCTTTAGGATGATTCACGGGATTGACGATCGGATCACTACATGGTAGTCAACGACAATCTTCCTTGATTGACTGCATTTCCAGCACGCCTGTGAAGTGTTTTTGTCATTGTTGGTCGACGAGCTCTCAGTCAGCTCCTCTGTACTCGGGACTAGCAGAGGCCCTTTGGTAGGTCTCGGAACACACATGTCACTAAGCAAGAGTTTCTGCTTTACGATTCCTCTGGACATAATGGACCAATTACCTTATCTCAGATCGCGCGTCGATTCTTTATTGCGGTTGGGATACGTGTATATATAGATACGCCGGAGGAGGCCTTGTGGTGTACGCAATATCGCAGCGACGGCAAGAGGCAGCCTATTCCGCGTACACATGTCTTCCCCATTGAAGAGGAGCCTTTTTTGCTCGGCTGTGCTTCCTTCCACCTTTAGCTTGTTACGCTGTTATTATTTTCGTCATTATTCGATGTATGATTATGCCACGGCTGAATACGAGGCCGAAGCGCGCACATATATGCAGGCAGCGAGGTACTCCCATCCTGTCTCACATGCAGAGAAATATTTATTGGCCTGGTGACAGTTGGATGCTCTGTGTGCGGCTGATCCTTACCACAGATAATCAGGACTGCCAATAGGCAGGCAGGAGGTCTATTACGGAGCTCCTCAACGTTTGAGTTATGTGACTGGAACATCAGGTCTAAGCAGGAGCTCCTTTCATCTATTGAAAACTGCCTCCCTTGAAGTTCTTCCTCGATCTCTGCGCCGGTGCAGTCGTGCGGATTACCTATATCTAGTCAGGAGAAACAATTTACGATAAAATATGATATCGCGCGATCATTTGGGCCTCAGCTAAGTTCACAGGGGCCCCCGTATCTCATCTCAGGAGGAGTAGCCACTGTGCAGACCAATTTAATTGCAGATATCAACAGTGACAATAGATGAAATTTATAAACGCCATTGCACAGCCCCGTTACTGCCTGGATAGAGCGAGAAGATTCGCTCGCGGTGATAAGGCGCGGCGAATGGAGATAGGAGGACTTTTTCGATGCGCAATGGTATATAGTGTGGGAGATTCGAGGGCTAGATTAGAATTGTGCGCCGTATGACTTTCATTATCACTTCGGCTTCCACTATCGAATCTTGATCTTATCTCCGCAGAACTACCAACAGACAGAACAATACCCAGGATTAATAAAAAATACAAACGAATGTGGAACCATCGTTGGCGCAGACGTGTGCAACACATGTCACATTACGTACATTGTTTTCTAGCCGAGGTGCACTGACTTCGGCTGCGCTGATTAGCAATTATTAGTCAAGAAGTTCCTGGAAATCGTTTCTATTCCGATTGGAAATGTGCTTTGCATTGAAAATTTCCACACAGACTTCGTTTGTTTTTTTGTCCATCACAAGATATGATCATATGACAGTTGGTCTACTCTGCATGAGGTATGGCCGCTGGCCAATCGGAGCCACACAAGTTGTTGCAAAATTTTTAAGATCAAATGTCTTCAATCCAGTTCCCAGTCGTGTGCGCTGTTCTCGAAAAGCAATCGGACCCGGAACTTGTCTGCGACCAGCTCGGACAGGGTCGAAAATGCATTTTGGATCTTCTTGAAGACATTTTTCTGCTGATCTTAGTCATCCGCGAAATTCTTAGAAGCATGAAGTTCGATCCACCATTAATTGAGAACAAGTTTTTTTTTCACACTGACGCAAATTTTGTTTGCGTTTGAGATATGCTCATATACCTGCGGCGGTATTTTGGACGTTTCAGGGTTTCAACAGGTAATTGGCGGGGTGAGTTGGTAAAAAAAACTGTTCGAGGTGACCCTTTGGGAGAATGCAGCGATCAGGAAAAAAATTTTTGTAAATTGTTGGTAGGAAATAGATTAATAAGTAGAAGTTGCGAAATACCAGATGAGACTACATAGTGCAGAGGAATTTTGATCTTGTTGAAGATATCTAATAGTAGAGGTACAAAATATGTTTTATGATAATTCGGAAAATCCATTTTGTTTCCTGGAGGGCATTTAGCAGCAAAAAAAATGTTAGAATCGTGAGAATTAAAAATTTACTTTAGCTTTGTGAAGTTGGTAAACCTGTTTTCTGAATATCTCTGCCAAATTTTACAGCCATATTGAATTCTTAATTAGCATTTGATAAAATTTCGAGGTTAAATTTTTGCTGCAGAATCTTTTTTGAAGTTTATGTAGTTGTGAAATATGATGGGCCATTTTTAGAACAGGTCTAATGTGAAAAATATGACATAAGAACTTTCCAGGCGGAACTATGTATCAGTGTAATAGTTTGGACGGTTGTTTTTGGAAAAAAATATGGCTTAGATATGAAAAATGTACTCAAAATGCAGTCCAGTTTCATACTTATTAACGTATCTGAAGTAGATGACAGCTTGTTACAAACGATTACCAAATGAGTACTAAAATTTAGAAGAAGAGGAAACCAGCTGTATATTTTTTAAACAATATAGTATGGTATCACTAACATCAAGTAAATTCTTCTTCCGTTTCTCAAACGGCGCTACATTTCTTGTAGGACTTCGAACTTTATGAAGTCTCTTGTGTCTAGTTTCTAGTATGGTATACAGTTTTCGTACATCTTCTTTTTCCGAAGTTAGTACAAGGTGTCTGTGTTCGAATGCGACATTTGTTTTTGGTTAATCCTTACAGGATAAAATGTACTCCTTAGGATTTTTAACTTTTGAAGGTGAGCCGATAGCTTGTTGGCTTGGTCCATGCCCAAGCTTCAGATCTGTAGCATTAATGGTCGGATCAATGATTTACATATTATTACTTTGCATGAGCGCCCTTGATGTTCTCTTGCACATCCCTCCCCCTTCCTTCGACAGACGGTGACATCAAAAACCATGCCTCGTGCAGTGCACAATACAGCAGTGCCTACACTACAGCGTACAGACGATCAGTTTGGATTTTCAACCCTAGCAAAATAAAAAATAGTCTTCCAACGGGCGAACACCCGCCGAACATCAGAAGGTTGTTTGCAGAACTGTACGGCTATACACCTCACACAAACACACGCACACCGAGGGGTTATTCGCTCAGTTGTTCATATATAATGCGATGTGGCCGTGTGCAGACCCTAGGCTGGGTGCCCCAAAAGGCCAACCTCGGTCGACCGGCCCTTCACAAAATAAAACAAAATTCACTATCTTCAGTCGCTATGCAGTATATCAGCTCAACCAAGAGCTAAAGTGTGCTAAGTGAGAATAGCAAGGCATTTTTTTTTTATGTGACAGTGCTAAGCTCAGGAGTCACACTTTGTACTACTAGTCCGTCATGTCATTTGTCACGTCATGGTGCAATGTCTAGCAGTAAGCTTAGTACGGGGGAGGGTGGGGGGCAGTGGCGGTTCTTCTTTGGAAGCAAAGGAAGCACTGCTTCCCTTGACCAAATAGACAACTTCCTAAAAAAAAAATTTAAATATATCAAGATTAATCACAACAAAAATCTTAATATATTTCCTCCTCTGGAAACACTAAAGCTGGAGATATTACAGCTTCCCCATGTTGTGTTAGGCCATGGTCATGATATGAGCGGCGAGTGCCTCTCAATTTTTCTGCCGCTCTTATCGTGCCCGAGGCCTTACACAACATGGGGAAGCTGTAATATATCCAGCTTATTTGGCCCAGAAAATCGACGTGAAGACTCCAACACATTCACTTTAATTGAACCCACACTTACGCAAAGGTTTACGTTAATATAGTGCCCTCAGAAGCTGATCTAAACGCAGCTTCTTCGGAACCAAACAGGCTGAATTGAGAAGTCGAAGAAAGAGAAATTTTCTGTATCCACCAAATTCTCTTTGTTTTTTGGTTTCGTTTTCTGGTAATCTGTTCTCTTAAAATATGAAATTTCGTTTTGTATATTTGAGTGAAGAAAGAAAAGATCGAGGATAAGTGAAGTTTCTCTTTTTTTTTTTTGCTTATTCTAATGGGGTGGCGGGTGGTGTGTATTGAAATAAGCTGATACATTTGTAGCTTCCATTATATCTTTTATGATTCTCTTTAATGGTGATTTAAAGGGATAGAGAATATTTTTATGAATTGTATTTTTGAGTATGGGCTGCCAGAAATGCTTTTTTTGCAAGGAGAATGTAATGATTGCTGTTGTGGGTGTATGGGCTGTATGAGAGGTATGCAGGGTTTTATTATAACTATTTTTTTTTTTTTTTTAGATTTTGAGCCGAAATTATGCATTTCAATGAAAAATTAAATGAGTTGAAAGTAGTAGTTGCAGTTTTTCAAAATTTTTTAGACTGCAAACAATTCTTTATGTTTTGCTTATCTGACCCCACTCTATGTTATTTTTCAGTTTTTTAATTAAAGGGTTCGATACTTTTACTTTTATCGTTCCCCTTGCGCATTGCTTCCCTTATCCTGAATCTTACGAGCCGCCACTGGTGGGGGGTGGTATAGGTTAAGGGTTAAAAGGTACGGGGGGGGGGGGTATTGAAGAAGTGATGAACCCTGCGTTTGAACTCTTGGATGTTGTAGGAGCTCGGAAATACTGACTGTGAGAGATTATTCCACAGTCGAGTTGTTCTATTAACAAACGAATTCCGCGCTGGTGCAACGACGTTTTCTTTTTTGTACAAGCAGACCTTTCAGGGTTCACAACACGTATACCAGATAAAAGGGTGAGGTGCGGAACAACAATAAATTTAGGCCACACTCAAAAGTTACTTAATAAAATGTTTTCACTTAATGAAGGTACTCTCGTCTACATTTTAATGAATTTATAAAATCTAAAGATAGAATAATCTAGTAGGATTCCTGACGGATGGTTATTCGCCCCTCCACTACTTCCATAGGGCGTCGCTAGCAGCCTGGGTTCAAGTGCCACTCATCTCACTAATGAGCTCGTTAGGCAATTCTGGACCCAGTGCCGCGCTATAGCAACTAGCTGACATTGGTGGTTCTGCTATCTAACCACTTCCAGCCTTCAAATTTTTACGAAGCACTTATGCTTTTAAATATCAACCTGTGATCTGATACTTGGGATTCGGTTCGATAGTTCTTACAGATGAGTCATATTCGCACGTCTGAACCTTTGACCAGGTATGTAAAATGTCCCTATAGGTGAACTCGGTTCCTGCATGTGCAAAAATGTTTCCTTCAGGTGACTGTGGGCAGGACTACTACTGTCCAGTTGTTCTGTTCGGTTGCGCCTGGTTCATCCAGGGGGTAGGAGGTTTACAGCTTCGATCTCACTACTTCCTACTCTCCACGCTGAAACACGGACGTAGTATTGACTCTGCCACGTTTTTCCTGGATTCAAAGTCCTTTATTCTTTTTTTAACCAAAGCACTGCACTTAATTTTGTTAACAAAATTTCCGACGGATCCCATTCAAGTGATTCGACGCTGTACATACATACGTGCCTGTTGCAGGCTAGGAGCAGGCGAGTGTCATTTTTATTCGGGAATATCTTCCATCTAGGAGGGATCTTCACTTCTCTTCGTCTTCTGTCCTGTTTTGTGTATCAGTCTTCAGTTTTTATTCCCACGAGTATTGCGAAAAGACTACCCTAGCAAAGGGTAAAATACTCTACAAACAAATTTTGCCCGGGCATCGTCAAGACCGCTACCGACCAGATTTTTTAACCACTGGCTTGCCATTCAGTGCTCAATTAGATACCTTGACACGTAAGCTTAAAAGTAGCACCCATGTGATGTAGTGGGAATGGGGTACCCCAATAGCCGGTTCCGGACAGATGAATACACGTCGGGGTCACCAAAATGTCTGTCTAGCTAGGGAATCCACCTTGCCACCTTACATTGCCTTTGCATCCGCGATAACCCAGGATCCAAGCAGGGATATCTTCATTACGAAATTGAGAACATCCAGCCAAGGGTCACCAAGGGCAGGTTGGCATTTCCAAACTAATTTTAACTTGGTCCTATGGGACCTTATAGCTCTGATTCCCGTTTTGCTATCAGAGTAGATAAAGATCCACGGAAAGACAGTCCGTGGAGTGCCCAGACTCATCACTCTACTTGCATATGAATGTTTTGATCCAGATTTCGACACCAACGTTTGCTTTTGTTTTGGAGCCACCTGTGTACCATACTTGTTCATCTTGTGGTACTTTCGAAAAAGTCGAGTAGGTATAGCTTATCTTGTATGTGCAAGTAAGTTTCTCAAGTTTTGAGATTTGAACGTCCATATCGATAGCATTCTTTCGTCCTCCTCGTTTTCAGTCTCTGCGCAAGGTGGAGTGTTAGAGCTCGCGCCATAAAAGAAGGGAATCCCAAAATTGCTGTTTTCATGCGCAGTTTCAAGCCTCCACAAGCAAGCAACATCACTCTGTTTGTTTAAAAACACAGATAACGCTCATTTATTAGCTCAGTCTCAAATCCTCCTGCACACTCTTTCTTTTATCGGGCGAGCTTTGTCAAATTGAGAAGTTTTTAGGCAGCGTACTGTTCCGCCACTTTAAAGTGCCGTAGGTTACCAAGGACCTTATGATGGTGGTATACATCTAGTATATAGTTTTCGGTTGTAGATCCCTTGTGGATCCTGCTTATCCTGCTTATCAGAGTATCCATATGATGGTTCCAGTTGAGTTGGCATCTAGTGTCACTCCTTGTTGAAAAGCCTACTGTTTTTACTGTGAAATTTTGTACATTTTTGCAATACCAAAAGGCTGAAAGAAGTTGGTAATGTGTTGTTGATTACTCCTAAAAAAGCAACCAACTGTGATGGATTACGACAATTTGTTAACGCTAACTCTAAAGTTGAAAGCTAAAATGAAAGTTTCACAGAAGTGTTTACACCAAATTGCATTTTCCCTCAACCAGAGTAAATTAACAAAAATAACTCATGCCATTAGTGATCCCCATTTATACCATTCATTTTCAGTTAATAAACCCACACCAGTCCCCAGCCGTGCATATACCCCCTAAGTAGCATGCCGAAATTGCATTCTCCAATAGTATCCAAACCGATTATGTGCTCCCCCCAAAAACCAGATGAGCCGAAGGTCGACACCAACGAAATTAAAATCTATGACAGTGGCCAATTTTGAAGCGAAATTAACAATATTTACAAAGACAGGGTGACACGCAATATACTTCCCCGAAAATTACTCAGTCCCAGCGATTACATTCCCGAAAATCCAGACAAACAAAATCGATTTGTCCTTTACGTAAGACGTGTGAATGACCTCTTAACTCGCTGAGCCCCAAAACAACCGAAATAACTGAGAATACGGTGGTGGCAGAAGAGAGTGCGGCAGGATTGCCACGGGGCGGGGGAGCGACGACGGCGGCGGTGGCCCGAAAGGGAAGGGACCTGAAATACCCGAATTTGCCCGGTCAACCACTTCTTGACAGTTCCTTTTCTCTACGGCTACGACTTTTTCCTCCATCGCACAACCCAGTCCAAGTGTCTCGAGCCACCACCACGCCACACACAACCAGAGGGCGCTTAACCTTTGGAGCTGTCACACAGGGCCACCCCCTTCGACTGACGTTTAGCGCGGGCCGACTGTCATAACAACGGTCTGGTGCGTTGCCTGCTAGTGAAACCCAGCACGCTTCCATGATGGAACGAACGTAAACAAGAAGAAGTGTCGTAGGGCTGCTCCAGTCCACCCTGCTCCCCTAGCCCCGTCCCACCGCCCCCTGCAGTTGCGGGTACGCTCCTTCTAGGGGCAACGAGGGTGTAGACTATAGCCCTAGCAGTCATCCTCCCAAACGAACACAAGCCCATAAGCCGTGCCGCCGTGCCGTGCACCGGGGAGAGGATTTTTCTAAATAAGCTCCATATAAAGGCACGAAGAGGTGTGCGTAAATTGTGCGAGCTGCGTCCTTTATTGGTATTAGTTATGCCCCGGCTGAGGAGTCGAAGAAGAATTTTCTTCCCTTTTTTTCTACCTACACACGCACGCAGGCCTTCAGACGAAACATATCGATCGGGCGAAATTTCGTTCTAGACCTACCCCAACATCCTTTCGGGGATTTCGTTGCCCCCGGGGCGAGTTCCTTCCTCCTTGTCTTTTTACGGTCTTCGACTGTTCTCAGAGTTTATTTTTGGTCTCGAGTCGATGTCGTTGCCCTCGAATCCTTGTTGCTTGTTTTGGTAGGCGCCCACGTAGGCAATCCCTTGAGGTGGGGGTGGGGGTGGGGGATGGGATGGTAAATGGCGAAATCAGACGATGCCTTTCCATGGGCGAGAATTGATGGAAGAGTCCGCATGGTGCTGGTCTAGCTGAAGGACTAGCAGTGTGGAGGTGGTGCTGCAAAAAGGATATTCCGAAATTAAGAAACTTTTGCATCCTTTTAATTTCGATGTAAACGCTACTCACCAGCTGGCAAAGCACCGGAACAAAGTGTGAACTTTACGGATTGACTTTGATGACTGTCAAGTCAGTCCCACCTAAGTGAAGGTCCTTGATCCTTCATCCATTTCGGGGGAATTACTCACGTGCCCGTGCGACGAAAGTACGCCCTCAAACTTCTTCAAAATATTTTTGTTGTCGTTCGTTCGTTTTTTTGTGTGTGACGAATTGTCTGCTTCCTTTCAGTTTTGGAAAGGTTACCTCAGCTCATCCTCGAGACACATCTGCACACTGTCAACGCTGCTCCTCCACATGCCTTTGTGTGCTGCCCCCCATTCCTTGTTCCTTAACGACGACGGTTCCACCTTGCAGACAGATTTGGGCTTGTGTGCGTTCGCATTCAATTTTATCCTCACGCAATGCCCGAACATTGAACTTGTGCGAGGTTAGCCGAAGATGAACGACCGACCCAGGAATGTTTTGACTGCGAAAGGACCTATTTTCGATGGGGAATGAGGCGGCGGCGGACGGAACAGAACGGGGGGCAGCACAGCACACAAAAGTCTGTTCACGTTTGGGGTCGACCAACGCTAGTGGATTTCCTCTGAGGATATCCTTTTTTTTCTACTATATGAAAGATTGCCCGAGTTGGGTTTTTTCTGTTAATTAGATTGGCACGAGAGAAAGGCTCCGAAAAAAAAATACAGGCGAATTTTATTTGGTCTGGGTTTTTTAATAGCCGCTTACTTTAATGATTAAACGATTTTGACACTAGCCCTAACTAAACTCTAGAGGGAGAACTGTTGCAAGGTTTTGATGGGTTTGAATCTGCGGAGTGGAAGGCATTCATTTGGGTTTTAGTGGCGCTTTAATCAAATTTTATGGTGGTTAATTTGTTTGAAGGATTTCGTCCTGGAGATATCCTATCCAACTTCTACAAGTGCTAACGATGATAAAAGGAAAGAAGATTGCGATTCTTCAAAGGATACTTCTGTCTTAACGAGGGTAGATCAACTTGCATTTTTCATGGATGTCTTGAAGGATAAATCTGTGGCTGGTGGGATAGAGCTGAAGAAATCTTTTATGTTATAGCGTTGTCCTTTTCAAAACTAAGGCTCGACGGGATAGGATAGAGTCATTTACTTACACCAATTCTATGCAACTAGTTCCAGTTTATGGAATCGCCCTCCAAGTGAGTTCCCCAAACAGTTTATCTGGCTACAGGGTTACTTCGCAGATCGTTACCATATGAGTCAAAGTCAACCAACCATGTAATAATAGCTGCGTTCCTTTTCTGCTAATTTTTACTATTTTTTACACTTGCGTACTAGCAACTACACTTGCTCTTATAAACGAGTAGAAAGCTCTTGCAATTACGCAATTGAAATCCGCTAGGGGGAAAGCGGCCATTTCGAGTCTATTGTGAATTATTTTCACTTACGCCATTACCCGCTAGATGGCTTTTATTTGTGTCGAGCTGATTTGCTCATATAAAAACGTCCATAAATAAAACTTCACTCGTATAATTATCAAAAATTATTATCTTTCCTTTAGAAATTTAGAAATTGTCGCATTAATTTCCCCATTGTGTCACAAATTCTTCTTTTAAGAATTTTTTATTTGTAAAGTTTAAAGTAACATCAAAAGTTTCAAGTGAGCTTTTACTCAAATCAGAAAATTTTGCGTTCCTTTTCTGCTCTGCTCACAAGTACTAAATAGCAGAAAAGGAACGCAGCTATTGTTTAACTCTGTTTGAAGCTACATTTGATATGCTGCTGTGTGATACTGTTCGCGATTATCCCTTTGAAGTTTCCATCTCTTTATTAAACTACCAGTTCCAAAAGCAGACTTTGATTAGGAACAGTTGTCGACCATACGATAAATTGTGCATATCTTTTACTTAACAAAAATTTAAGGCTCACTTTTTATGTGAAAGTCAGCTCAGGTGTCACACAAGAAACTGAAGGCAAGCTGCGGAGTAGAGAGACGTCGGGAGGAAGAATCTGATGGAGCCCAAAGCTCAAATTGGATTGTAGTGCCATCTACGAAGAAGAAGCTCCAGTGTCACTACTATACCGGTTCGTCATGTCGTTCAGATCATGGTGCAACGTCTAGTAAATAGTACGCTTAGCCCGAAAGTTAAACAAGGTCTGGGTATGCATGACTAGGAGATAGTCAACCTCGCGTTTCAACTCTTGGATGTTGTATGAGTTCGGGAATACTGATTGTGAAAGGTTGCTCCACAGTCAAGTTGTTTTGTTCATAAATTAGTTTCCAGACAGAAATATGCCCGAACATAAGGCATGGGTGGGCTAGTCTTGGGTTGTTGAAAAAATGAGTCAATTGAAGAACAAATGGCGCCGTCGGTTGAAGGAAGAATTGCATCTTTTAAGAAATGCCTTACACTGTAATTCTTGTTTAGCAATTTGGAATATGGAATAAAAACATCGTGCTTAGAATGGCAAGAGGCCCATCTTATAAATCTATTTGGAATAAGAGATCATGAGATGAGATCTGATCTGGATCGAATCCCAGTGGTGGGGTTCTATAAATTTGCTAAAAGTATGCTTATACATATTTGCTTTGCCGAGCAGTGATTCTCAACCTTTTTCTTGTTGCGGCACACTTTTAACAATTTCAAAATTTGGCGGCACACTGACAATACAATAAATTTAAAACAATTTTACTTATAGACCGTCAGCTAGTAACAGATTTAGGTGCCCCATTTTCTCATGCTAGCCTCGAAGAGGGTTGAAAGGTAGATCGATATCTTCATAGAAATAGTAACAATGAATGTTTGAATAATGGAATGCCAGGCTTTCGCATTTCTGACTTCTGACAATTTGCACGAACTGAACATGAACTGGACTTTAGCCGGTGAAGCCACTTACGTGGATTGAACTGAACATTATTGAACTGAGGTCGGTGAAGCCGGGCCATTAAGATTTAGTTTAACTCATACAAAGTTTTAGTTTTTGTTGATGCATTGCTTCATGTTTCAGGCAATTATGTTGGTGACCGTGAAGGGTATCATTTAGCATAGTCTATAGACCGGTTCTGGTTCGATTACAGGGGCTAAACAGCTTTGGACGTAATTAGTACTCAGTTGGGAGACCGTATTGGTAAAACGATACTTGCGTTTAAAAGTATGAAGTTTTCGACGCAGGCGCAGTTATTATTCACATATCCACGCCGAGCTTTTCAAACTTTTCGGAATTCCTTTTCCACTCGGAATCGAGGAGAAATGATTTTTTCTCCGGGGGGGGGGCAAATGAGGCATTTCCGTATGAAGATGCGCAAATGAGGCAAGAGATAAGATACTCGGCGTGGGCATTGTAGCGCAATCTACTCTGGGTGCATATGGGGCTGCCGGGCTAGGCGCATAAGGACCCCTTCCAAAATGCTAGTCGGACATAACCCCATAACCAAAGAATTTAAAGCCAGCTCGTAATTCAATTGACCGAATATTTTAACGGTTACATATTCGCGTGTTCCCCACCTACAATGATTATGTTCCGGCGCCCCTGTTCCCTAGCAGGATTCTTCTTTTAATTTCCGCCGTAATGTTGTTGTCTTGGATGCTTTATGATGTTACTTTTTCTAACGCTACATATGCTTCCTTCGCTGCCCTCAGACCTGCCTGCCTGTTGACCTGCCTATGACGACTATATCATCTGCATATGCCATTAGCTGAATAGACTTGTTTGGAGTTGTCCCTCTACTTTCAATACGTTCCTACCAGACCGTTTTTGTTAATAAGATGTTTAATAGTAAGCAGGATAGAGAGTCTCCTTACCTGAGTCCTCTGTTCGCACCGAAAAATTGCTCCGTATTCTTACTCCGTTTATCATTCGACTCAATGAGGTTTTAGCGATTTGAATTAATTGGTCTGGAAAGCTCAGTTCCACCATTGCTTCGTAGATTTTTGAAAGTAGCACAAGATCATACGGTTCTAAACTCAATGAAAAAGAGGTGGGTTTCTATATTAAACTCATTCGTCTTTTCAATTACCTGTCTTAATGTGAATATGTGATCGGCTGTGGACTTTTGTTTCCTGAATTTGGCGGCACACTTCAGGAATTTGGCGGCACACAAAAGTGCCGCGGCACATTGGTTGAGAATCACTGGTCTAGAGGAACACGGGAAAAGTAGAAGAGAAATACTTGTGGAGGAAGCTGCCGCCCTTGTGATTGTAGCTTGGATTATATCAACAACTTAACTTATTGCTTAATTTTTGTGCCTTCGCCCTTCGACTAGTAATTTATATCACGATCAAGCTTGGATTGATTAGCAAAAATGTGTGTCTGTTCTGGATGATTCTTTAAAAGTCGATTCCTGAATTAATTTGGTAAATGGGCAGCCGGCTATGGTCTGGCAGTCAAATTGGGTAAAACTGAGATAATGCTATTCGCGGGGAAAATGCAAATTCCCACCTTCCCTAGGTTGGATAGGCACACCGTCACTTTATCCTGCAGGGTGAAATTTTGGGATTCAATATTGGATCCAAAATTCAACTGGAAGCCGAACATCGAGGAAAGAGTAAAAATAGCCTGTATAACTTCTTATAACTGTAAAAACCCCTTCAACAGGACAAGAGGTCTCGAGCCAACGCTGATTTTGTGGATGTACAGAGCCGTGGTTCTTTCAATTCTCACTCCCGCCACAGGCACACTCCCGCCACGGTCATGCACTGTTTCTAGACTAAAGGGAGTAAAATTGTATAGGGCGAAGAAAACGAGCAATTATTTTGGTGACCAAACAAAGCGCCAATAACATACTCAGTAGAACGGTTCTAGTTCGATTGCGTAGGTCAAGCAGCATTGGACGTGTTTAGTACTTAGTTGGGAGACTGTTTGCTACACGTGCGTTTGGAATGGTCTATGCGGATAAAAATGTAGGTATGAACATCGTAGCGGAATTTTTAGATTTTCCTGCCTACGGCGGGAGCATGCATACTTTTATGGCATGCCTATTTGTTCGCTATGTGCGTGCGTTCTTGTAAGAAAATTAATCAACTAAAAATGATTCTTACTGGGGCCCACAATCCACCAAAGTGGTGCGCTCGTGGAGCGATATGATGGAGCTCGTTGCTGTTAATACTGCACCAAGACACAGTCCGCTTATTATTGGTCTCATGATTGAAGGCACTTGTGAACTCTTTCAGCAATCGGCGGGCGCCCGAAAATTTAGTCACTTTATCGCAATAAAGTTGCTGCCATAGATTTCTTTTTTCTTGGTGAACCTTTTTAGTTTAGCTATGAGGTATAATGAGGTCGGACACCATCCAAATGTGAACGGCTCGAGTGACGAGGCAAGCTTCTAACTAACTCTACTAACTCTCCCTCAGCCGAGGAAGAAGCCTCTAACTAACTCTCTTAGCGGTCTCCATTTTGTTTTTGAGTGTTTTTTCTGTCAAATGTAACCATTGAGAGCAATGTCGGACAACAAGCTTTAGTCAGAAAAACAGAGAGGAGATGAGCTGAAGAGCTGAAAACGCCAATAAGGGTTTTGTTCCAATCGGCTTCTCATCTAATACTACCGCGAACGAAAGCTCTCTTCGTTGATATAGCATACGGTTTCCTCGCTTACTATTCTCAACAGCGATGGGTGGACAAAAAGCAAAGAATTTTTGTAAAGAGGAAAGATACAACAAAATGGAAAGAAAAAGGATCATGCCATGGACTGGATTCGAGCCACAGACCTCTGAGATGGTAGTCTTGTCTTAACTGTAAGTTATCAAGTCGGGCTTTCTCCAAGATCTATATTTAGACTTATCTTTTCTTTTCGCATAGATCTGGCAAATTGCATTCAAAGAAGCACTTGCACCCTTGGCGATCTTCAAGTGATCCTCAATTCTCATACAATTGAAAACGTAAGAAGAAGCGCTTTACTGGTATTAATCTCAGTCAGATATAGCTGAGAAATTGAAGATATTGAATGGAAACAAATTTCAACAGCTGCTCATACAAACAGTGGTCCCGTGGTGCTTCACTTTCAACACCAGAAGATCGCAACAAAATTTCTCCAAAATTTCTATAATGTTCAAACCCTTCTCAATTGAATCTCTCAAGCCTCACTTTGCTGACTACTTTTAAGCTCACTTTCATTCCTCGCTTTTCCGTTCTTATATAATTCAATTTTTTTCTTTTTGAAAAAGAATTAGACCAAAAATTTATGGATCACTGCGCACCTGCACGGCGGGGCCAGGAAAGCTACACGAAATGTGCGAAAAAAGTCAACAGCCGCGCGTCTGGGCTAATTCACAAAAATTGAGGCAATGAGGCGAATTCGCTGTTTTTTTTTTTTGGCTTTTTGCCATACATCCTTCTCTTTTTGGCAAATCGTTGTCGACGATGACTATGACGACGACGTTGACTGCTGCTCGGCGAATTTCATTAGCTTAGCCCAGGTGAGTGCCGCGCCGCGCCGAGAGTTCAATCAACCTGACGATCACTTTTTGGGGGATTTTTTTTTTGTTGGTTGGTATCTACCATTTCTTTTCGCCGACAGCAGTGGCAGAACGCACAATCTACAACTCACGAGGAATGGGTAGGAAAAAAGAAGTTCACCTTATTTCCAAAAACGGGCCTTCAAAAATAGTACAAAAGAGATCAGCGAACCTAAGCCTCTCGCGCACCGATGGCAGCGAGAATTAGGCCTAAAGCATGTGTAGCAAAGGTGGCCGCCGAAATCCGAAGGAGCCTAAACGCGCGCGGCGAAACTGGTTTTTCGCGCTAATTTCGGCCGTCACACATTTGGACATGGCGCCTTCTATTAGTTTTCTAAACGGCCTGCTACCGTCCATAGGTGGATGCCGTATTTTTTTTTTATCGCCGGATGCTTTTGCCGATTGCAGGAAGCTCTCATGATGGACATCAACTTCACGCATGATTGGCACCTCAAAGAAACCTTTCGCAGATCTGAAAGGTCCGATCCAAAACTTAATCGCGCTGCCCCGAAGGATAAAGGCACGTGTAGCCCCTTTCCAATACCTCCGCACCAAATCCGCTGCGTTTTTATCACGGGTTTTATCGAAAGCTCGTGGGTGACCTCGAAAGCTAGTTGATAAATTCCCGATAATGAATGCGTTTGGGCGACTGATCTGCATAATTTTCGGACCGTTTAGCGCTCGGAGTCTGCGCGTTGTGTTTTTTGTTGTTGTTCCTTCTGCTGCTATTATCACTATTGGCGTTTTTCTTGTGGGATAAATTGGCATGAACTTTTCCCTGGATAAAGAAGAAGAAGACTACTCCAAAAAGACCGTTGGTCAAAGCCCTGCCCAGATGCGCGAGTATAATCTGGATATGCGTTTCCAAAGGCCGACAAAAAAAACGGTCATTGAGAAGATTTGTGACCGGCCAGATGTCGTCGTTATGTGATTATATTGTTTGTGGGCAAATGGGATAAGGGTCAACGCAGGTTGAAAATTTTCACCTTTTGTTAACTCTTAACTTTTGTGTGTGACAATTTGAATTCGGGTTCGATGCAAATTAACTTTGGAGTAGTAAAATCTGCATTTTAGAACAATTTTTTCTCTTCTAACGGGCGTGTCGCGAATTTGAGGCCAAATCTTTCTTGATAACAAAAAAAAACGTAAAAATATATGCGTACTTGAGGATTAAGATGTTTTTATAAAAGCCATAAATTTTTATTTGAGTTTCATGGACTTAATAATAAGTTCCATAATGACTTAATGAGCGCCGGGCGAGAATGTTGAGGTTTTTGGGAGGAGAGATATAAAATTGGTGGTCTCATGAATTTAACTGCGTATGCGCAGTCTGCTTTTACGATGAAATGCGATTTTATGTTCTTAAATACAATCGAGTTGTGATTTCTTAATTTGAATAAGGTGTTAAATTAATTTTAAACTAAAAACCGTCAAAGAAAGCTATAAAAGGTGGATGAGCGCCATAGGTGAGTTGAAAAGTTCGCGGAATCGCATTCTATAAGATATGCAAGTTTTTCTATGTTTTTCTGATGTCATTCTGCACTGTTTTAATTTATTTTTAACTTTGTTATATAGGTGTGTTTTATGTTCAGGACGATGTACATATGTATATAATCTGCACCATAGCAAGAGTTGTGGGTGTTATATGCCACAAGTCTTGTTTGGACCAATAGTGCTATTGACCCAAATGACTCAATTGTATTGGGTTGTTCAGAAAGAAATGACCTAGCCATGTAACAATTAGCATAATGCTGTTCGACATGAAAATGAAACTCCACGATTACAAGATAATGAACTACTATATACGATCACAGAGTTCACACACGGAAGAACTATAAATCTTTGCGAAGCTACTGCTAGGGTAGGATCTGTATAACCATGCTAATCAAGTAACCTATCCGGTTAGGATCATAAAGAACATAGCTCCGTCCAGGGACTGTCCGGCTAAATGATACCATTTTATTAATTTAATTAAAGAAAGAATAGGGCAGTTTACCGCTGGGAACCCTCCTATGGGAGCAAAATTGCAGCAGAATTTGTACAAGACCAAAAAACGTCCAATTTTCTTAGTGACCATAATGGGTGACATAAGCGTCCTCATTTGAGCGGTTCTTGTTCGATTACGGATAAGTCAAGCAGCATTGGACGGGGTTAGTTTGTAGTTGGGGGACAGCTTGGTAAAACATTCGCGTTTGGAATGCCGACGACGAGGCAATTGCAAAAGGTGAACCAAAATAAAAGAAGACAGGCCACCACGAATTCTTTATTAAAAAATTGTTTACTACTGCTTCAAAAACTCTTCTAAAGGAGCATTAAAAGGAGTGCTCCCCTCTATGGACGTGCAATGTTAAAAAATATATAGAACTGTTTTATGGGGAGGGAAGCGCTGCAAGATCTTTAAGGAATGTTTTAAAATTTACATTCCATTTCGACAGGCTCCGATTATATGGGACTCGTACCCACTAAAAATACTTCCGGGTATTCTACTCTCTTTGCTAGATAGGCTTTTTAGCGTTGCGTCCTCCTAGCCAACGAAGAGAACACCTTTTGACAGTCTTTGGCTTTATACAGGCTATAGCCAACTTAGCTATACGATAACAGGATAAGATTTGAAGAGTGCTACCAGGAATTTTTGAAGGTCTAGGGGCCTCCAATTTGAAGCCATTTTTATGTAAAACTATGCCATAGCTCTTGTCAAGTTGAATCTTGTGATTCCCATCGTGAGCTGAACATTGAATCTTGTGCTGAAATTGATTTTCGTATTAATGGTCCTTCTACCATTCCCTGTGGTAGAGAGCTTCGCGCATTTCTTAGTTTATACATATTCAGAATGCACCAACCCGCTTGTAGAAGCCTCAGGGCTGTAAAAGGCTGTCTTTTGGCTAACGTGACGATCAGGTAGTAGCAGTAAAACAAGAATCAGTGTATCAATGACGGTTGTACACAAAACAACAATGACACAAAGGCTCTATTTGGGCTGTAGCGCCATTGGATGGATGGAAGTTCAATTTCTTGCGAAAGGTCTGTTTACTGGCATAGACAGCCACGTTACACTTCTTGTCCTGGATTCGATGCGAAGACTCCCCAACAACTTGGAATAAAAAAAAATTAAATAAAAATAATAATCAAGTACTTATCTTCAGTATTCGTCTATCAAGGCCCTGGTGTTATGGATAGCAGCAGACATGAGGTTTGTACTAAAAAAACACAAGTCCCAATCAGAAGAAAAAACGAGGAAACTCTAACCAATTGGTGTTTGAATAATGCTAGACAGTTCTGTAAGCTTGGTTGGAGTGGAAAATTGATATGGGTAGTTAACGCTGACTAGGCCGTAGTTTGAATTACCAGAAAGTGAAAGAGGTCTGAGAGTGACAGAAAAATTATGAGTCTTATAAATTAAATTTGGCTGAATAGATATCCGCTGGACTAGTGTTGATCGATGTTAACAAATATATAATTTGGGTCCCCTTTCGTACAGCAGCTAACTCCAAACTGCAGGTAAACTCCAAACTCCATTTAACCTCCAAATCACAGGGGCAATAGTTCTTACAAAAATTGCATGGCATTTTGATGCCAAAACCTCTCTCTAGCTCCACATTCTGTCTCTAATAAAACATCACAGCGAAGAAGCTAAAGAGCCGCGCACATTTAATCACTAACAACAACTTAATAAGTGTTCTACGTTAAGTAATTAAGTCAGAATTTTTCCTTAATAAAACGTTAATAATAAATCAAAATTCCCGGAGAGCCAGACAACACAGGCCAGCCACTATGTTGCCAGACCACGAAAGGAAATGCACCCATGTAAATCGGACATCTACGTAAATAAATGAGTCATAAAAATAAAATGAATTTAATTTTTCCATTAATAAATTAATTAAATTCTTGATTACGTTGAAAAATTTCACCAGCAACACCTTCATAATCACGGAACGCACCACTTTTTCGCTTCTCTTAATTGTCGGACACAGTCGCACCAACACATGCGCGGCAGAAGACAGACTGCTTGTAGTTAGCGCTTGCGCAAGCCCGGGGAAATTTATAGCATCTGTGAATTGCGTGTTCGCATTAAAGCGTTTAAATAAAACAAAGTCAAAGTAATAAAGCTGCTCATAACTTAGGAAGTTTTTCACCTTCATTTTTTACCTGTCTAGAGGGCCCTTGTTTTGGGCGCAAGGAGGGTGAAAGGAGCAGACAGAATCTGTGGGCTTTGCTAAGGAGACATGTATGTTTGTAGGTGAAGAGTGGTCGGAGATGGCGCAATGCAGAAATTGGTGGTAGCGAAATGAGGCAGGCACTTAGCAATTTTGAATTTCGAATTAGATTCGGTTTCGGTTAGGCTCGACTTGTGCTGCCCCTTGTTGCAGGCACCGCCGCACAGTTGTCACGACAACGCATTTATTACGACGACGGGGCTGCTGCTTTGTGCGCGCCGTTGCGCAGTTTCTACCTAGTACATGATCTTGTGTCCCAGCAGCCGGAGGAGGCTCTCTCATTAAATCCTCAGGATGAATGCTATCGCCGTATGGCATGCGTTTGTCAGGGAAAAGATTCTTGCATGCATCTCGGGATTTGTGTGACATCTGCGCAGAGATGAGAATTGCGTGCGGGGCTTCATCGGTCCGAAGTCAATAATTGGACGAAACCAGCTCTCTCGATATTTATGTGCGTACGTCGGGCCTATATCAAACAGACCTCTTCTCCCAGGTATCTGGTCAAGATTCGCCTATTTTAAGTGACAGTTCGCAATCAGTGCGCAGGCTCAGGAGGACAGAAAGCACACACAGACACAGGATTGTGGTCAAATAACATATCTCTGATAAAATGCAGTATGTCCGTCGAGGCCGCTCAGTTCACTCGAGCGATAAAATTTATGTTTATGCGCATGTAATGGATATGAACGCCGTCTTGCGCAGTTAGTTTAAAGTCGGTTCCATTAAGCTGTCGTCCTCCATACCTGAGTTACCAGCTAAAAGCCGTAGAGCTCACTTTTGCTCTCGATTTCGCTTGTTTTATTGCCGGCCAAAGACAATTAATCCGGGCAGCTCCGGAGCCCCTCACCATCCCACCCCGAGCGCCCTCTCTTCAGTGCGACTGGCGAAGAAACCCTAGCTTATATCAAAACCCCTGTCCGGGGGCCGCGGTAACCATCTTCGACGGGAAGTCTGAGCATGAAAAAAGGGGACTCCTTCCGGACAATTATATATTTCAAAATTAATTGGATTTTAATTGTCATGAATGCGAGAAGAGGCGGAGTAGCCATCGGGCAGACCGCGGCGCACAAGGAAACTCTGCGCAACTTTTGTTTTGATACCTTTGGATACCTTTGCTCTTGTCAAGGTGCCTACTGTGTCTCTGGTGCTGCTCTGGGTGCTGACGGTGCTGCTGCAGCAATAACTTGCACCCTTTTCCATATTACATACATGCAGCTCTTGTCGACCTATAGTCGTCGTCGACGTCGTCATCTTCGCCAGTTTGCTGCAGTCCGTCTATGTTTTTCACGCTCGACTTCTTTCTCCGCTTAATTGAATGCGTTTTGCAGCTACAAAATAGCGTCAAATGCAAATGGGCATTTTGCACGCAAATGCGTCTTAATACAAAGTGCATTGTGGTGCAGCACAGCAATGCAGGCACGCATTTGAATAAATTTAAAACGCCTCTGGGTTGCCATTGATTAAATGCTTAGAGGTTACTTATGTTCGAGATCAGGTTTAAATGTAAATAAATTTTATAGGAAGTTTTTTTCCTTTTTCTTGAATGGCGGAGTCTTGTTTTTGCATTGCTGATTTCTAGGTGCATTTTTTGTGTTGTTGTTGGTGAAACTTATGGATCGATAGTTTATATACATGTAGGAAAGGATGTAGCAAGGAATTTTTTTTATGAATAAATATCACGATTATATAATTTTGTTTAGAATAACATTCCTAAGTCCTTCTTTTGAAAAATGCGGGTCATTAGTCACACGCTCTTTCATAATTCATGTTTTCTAGATGCGTTTTATCACCACCAAAGCATCTAATCGCAACAAATTCTTGAACGTTTTGATAAACGACAAGTTTAAACATGGTTCAGTCGTTTCAAATTCGTCAACACAAGCTTAGAAGTTGAAGAAGAGAGTGTTTTCCATTGCCAGTGCCTGAATTCACCGACCTCAGTTTAATAAAGTTGAGTTTAATCCCCATAAGTGGCTTCATCGGCTTAAGTCCAGTTCATGTTTAGTTCGTGCATGTTTGTTGTTGCTTTTTTGCCAAAAGTCAGAAATGTAAAAGCTAACTAGAATGGCATTCTACTATTCCAAATGGTTACTCTCTTTTGAGTGAGCTTTTACGGTCAACTTCAGTTCGAGTCCAGTTGGGCGAACTCAGGTGTGTTTTATCTTCAGTTGAATATGTGGAAATTGTATGGGAACTGAGGTTATTTCAAAGTTCAATCCACCAATTTGCACGAACTTGCGCAGTTCGGCCGGATGAAGCCGGGGTATAAGACGCGAGTTAAGAGCTTGAGTAAAGGCCTCATACAACAGCGAACCATTAGTTCAAATAGCACCGAATCAAGCTAAGCGCTTACTATATGTTGGAGAGTTCGGATGGATTCGTGGTCTTGAGCTGCCCATTTGGATTTTCAATCGTTCAAAAATCCATTTATTAAGTGACAAGTACCGCTTTAATTTTGGCAGGGTTTTTTGGCCTAAGAGAAGATGATCCGGTCCTTCTCTTCTGAGAAATTCCAGTCATTGTAACATTCTGGCAGTCAATACAGAAATGGATGATTTTTTGTACGCAAGGTCTTAGATTTCCCCCTCTAACAAGATCTGACAACCAGAATACCAAATCCTCGATTTTTCAAACAAAAGAACATAGTATCCACTGAAGAGGCAAGAGCTTTGAGTTTTTTCACCGTTTTTTGTTTATAGTCAGATTTCACTGATCTAGAATCGCGGGGTTAATTTACATAACAATTCTAGAAAGCATAAAAACACAAACAAACCATAAAAGCTTTGAAATCAGCTTTTAATGGAAATTTGGCGAAAAGCTCTCGAAAGCTTTCCAAAGGTTCTATAAAGCTCTTGGAAGATCCAAAAAGCTCACGAAAAGCTTTATTTCTGGAATGGTCAAAGCTCACCTCAAAAAGCTCATTCTAAAAACCTCATCGTAAAAAGCTCACGGAACTGGTTCTAGCTCCGGATAAAGCTCAAGCTCAAGCCCACAACCGATGTCGTCACTGCACTCGTATTGACATAACTATACTACTTTTGTTGTTGTTGTTTATTTGGAGACTGAAGGCCTGAAGTCCGTGGCAATTATAGTATGCGGGACAATAGTAGAATTTTAGAAATGCTTCAAGTTGCTCATATTAGAGGACGTCCTTTAAAAAGAATTCGGGATGAGCTAGGTGAGATATTTCACCATCGTTGATCTTGAGTGAATTATCCGAAAAAAATTTGATCAAGTTGGGTTTTAATAGGAAATGTTTACTAACTACTTATGTATGTCCATTTTCCAACATACTTTTCAAATTCTTCAGTTGTCCACCAGCTGTATAGCATTCCACAAAAAAAGACAGGCACGAACCTCTTAACATGAAAATATACAAAACGATTTTTTCTGGCCAAACCTTTTAAGGTCCTTGTGTGCCTCTTTCAAGTTAGCATACTTCCACAACTGCATCTTATCTAATTATTCATAAAGTCCCAGCAAAGTTTTGACTTTTAAAGGATAACTTGTCAAAGTTTTGCACCCAAATACAGCAAACCTGGCACAAAGGAACCTCCAGCAACAAGTCCGACCGTTCGTCTTCCATTCCTGGATTATTTGGCGGTCAGCTGGCCAAATATGGAACTAGGATCCAAGCCATTCTAGACGATAGTCGAGATCACTCGTGACATTCTGCATGGGGGTATGAACTTGGGAACCATCAGTGTTTGGTATTCTCGTGCTCTCAGGTCTCATTTCCATACCGAACTACGCAACATTTTCGACGTTTTTGATGCGCGGCCGTAATTAAGTTTCATTCATTCGTTTGACAGCCGGAAAGTTCGCCAATGGACGAATGGTATGACGACCACAGCGACGACAACTAAAGACGATAGATTCTACCTTATCTATTTATTTTTTTAGTTTTTGTTGTTGTTGTTGCTTTCTATGTGGGCTTTCTTTTCTTTCTTGGTTTTCATTCACATGGGCATGGGCTGCTGCTGCATCCAGATTGGGTCGTTCCATACACACGAGAGGAGGCTATGCAAATCCGTGCGGAATTTATGTTGATGTTATTCAGTTAATAGAATATTTATTCGATTTTTTCCGAGGCTTTGAATGAAATTCACGAGAAACGTAAAAAAGCAAAAAAAATATATTTTGATTTTTTTCTGGGTGTTTTTAGGATGTTTTGAAAAATTTTCAAATCGAGGGCAATGCGCTAAAAATCACCGTATGCTTATTGAAAACAGTGTAAAATTTATGGTCTAACCCTTTTTTTCCTCAATCTCTTCCAGTGGGTCTCTTGATACATTTTATAGTGCTTTATTTTTTATGTTATGTTAAAATCATAAAGCGCGTGTGTAGCATCCGATCACGCACTTTTAAAGTAGGTTACTAGATTTGACCAGAGACTTTCGTATGGTATAGTATCATGTAACAGTTACTACTATCTTCGAGATTATGAATTTGTAAGATTTCTAGATAATCCCAATCCTTCCTATTGTGTTGTGAGTTTAGCATTTTGGGTGGAGATTGCTCATAAACAATGCAGAACTGGTCTTGATGAAAGCTTGGTGGAGGAAATATAATAGTTTGAAAATGCTTTCAATAAATAAAAGTGGGTATTTTTTTGGCTGGGGCTATTCATCTCAATTTTATTTAAATTGAAAGATGATGACGAAAGGTGATTTATTAGATGGGAAAACATTGGTGACATTCTGCTACTGGGTCAATGCTTGTTATTTAGTTTCAACGGGAATATGATGGTTGAGTTTGGGGGTTCAGTAGGTGATGATGCTGGTGGAATGTTGTTGATTTTGTTGGGGATAATTTGCACATTAGCAACTCGCAAATGATTTTATTATAGTTTTGATATCATTAGTTATACTTTATAGTGATTAATGCTATAAAGCCTGATTGAAAGTTCAGTCATCCAGTACCCCTATATGCTTACTTTTAGAGAATGACTAATCAAACCAGTTTTTCTAGTTCCTTTTTGTCCTTTGTCGTCTTTTCAGTGGGAATCTTCAAATCAGCGCTAAGGTGGTAATAGCAGCTCTTGGGAGCTGCACGAGTAAGAGAGGTGTAGCCTCGGCAACCTCTTTCTTTATGTGCTTTCCTACCACGCTCCTGCTGATAGCAGAAAGTGTTTTCAGCTCTCGTTTGTCAGCCATCCATGTTCTCATCAATACTTATTTCGGAACTGCGCCTCACCACCGTGGCGGAGTCACACGGATGAACGAAGATACTGCACTAACTTAGCCCCTAGAAAGAAGTTAGAACAAAAATAAAATGAAAAAATAAAAAAGCATGAGCATGAAATATTTTGGGGGCTACTGCTTATAAATTGGAAAATGGTACGAATCTCGGCTAAAACTTCAAAGATTAATTTCCCAAGCAGCTTTGGAAGGGGAAAAACAAAACATTGAAGGCTTTCGAATTCGCTTTTAACGAAGGTTTATTGAAAAGCTCTCGAAAGCTCCCTACAAGCTCTCAAAAGCTCACTAAAAGCTTTGAAAAGCTCTCGGAAAGCACTCAAAAAGCTCCCAAAAGCTATTGAAAAGCCCTATGCTGAATTTCAGTGAAATTGCTTAAAAATTGCTTGCGGCTTATGATTTTTCGGTAAACTTTGAGGATTTTTTTTAGATAAGTGTTAACTTCCTTGTCGGGCCTAAATGAATTCAGCGAAAAGATTTATGGTTACAACACACACTATATTAATAATGTAGGCTTTTTTGGATCTTACCTGCTAGATTTCCTATCCTACCAACAATGTGAATTGTTTATGTACATTGCCGTATGACAGCGGTTAATTACCATTACGAATAATGTTAGAAGTCTCTGGCGAATTCATATAACTCTCTAAGTATTGTAACGGACATTATTTTGGATGTTGGAAGATTAGCCAGAATTTGTGAAGCCCTGGAAAGAATAATACAGAACAAACGAACTTATAACTTGTTCCTACAAAAAGTTGATCCACAGTGATTGATATTATATGACAAATGCATATGTATCACTTCAATATACGTACAATGAACAAGAGTCTACTAAGAATAAAGAAAAGGAACTGCAACTGATCTACAGGAATACAACGATCGACGCACTTAGAAAATATAGTGCCTTGTGGTGTGCAATAGCTGATTTTTCAAGTACACCACAAAAGCTTGTTTACATTTTCAAGTATTTGATCCCAGCTCACAAGCAGAATAGTTAAACAAAATCCGTCAAACTCTAACTATCTAGTTAAAGTCTGGGAACATAAGCTTTGAAGGAACCAGCCGGGTAGACAACAATTACTGTAAACAGGAAGAGCCGCACAAGGTATGCCAATCTAGGGGGAAATAAACGGAACTTGTGACAATCATACTTTCGTGTAACAAGATTCGAAGATGTTACTATAACAAATCTTCCAGTCTAATAAGGGTACTGCACGAGGCCTGGTAAAGTTTGGGAGAGAGCAGTCGTAAAAGCACATAGGTTTCTTTGTTTTATAGCGTGGCCTTTCAACCCCTGGAAAAGCTCCCAAAAGCTCTAGAAAAGCTATTAAACCTCTCGAAAGCTTACGAAAAGCTTCCGAAAACTCTGGAAAAGCTTTTAAAACTCTCGAAAGCCCGAGAAAAGTTCTTGAAAGCTTTATAAAATCTCTTGAAAACTTTTTAAAAGCGCTTGAAAGTGTTATAAAAGCTCTTGGCAGCTTTCTGAAAGCTCTTGAATGTTTTCCAAAAGTTTTTAAAAGCTCTCAAGAAGCTCTAGAAAGCTTTCTAAAGGGCATCTTTCGGCTATTGGGGTTGATTCACAACGAATAGGCGAAAAACTAAAAAAATGAAGCACAGGACAAACGACTTATAATTCAATCCAACAATTACCGTATACAGGACCAGTGGCGGTGGACTTTGTGGGTTTGGGAGAGAATAGTTTTTCATGAAGGGGGAATATGTGCGACGAGAGATAGGTACTCTATTTTTTGGAGCTTAAGCATCTAATAGTAAATCAGTTACTTTGTTTTACAGTAGGACCATCATAGGATAGTTAAGATCCTTTTCACTAAATCATAACGGAATTTTAAAATTGTTCTTCTGATATCGCCATCTGCCATCGCTGCGTAGAAAAAGTTTACCCCTTTCCAAATCGCTTAATGATTATTAAAAAATTAAATTTTCTCCTCATTACCCCCACCCCCTCCAATGAGCAGCCAAAATTAAATAATTCACAATGTGCTGTTGTCTATAATTAAAACAGCCGGAAACTGAACAAGAGTTATTAATTTCGATTTAATTTCTTCCTGTTCAGCAGCCAAGAAGGACCATCTTGAAAAAGCATCCTTGCGCCTCTCTGTGTTGTACACCATCTAAATATACGTCCTTTAACTTGCCCTGCTCTATGTACACGAAGATGCGCCAGGATGTACTCGACTGCTATACTATAGCTGGGAGACGACTGGTGAATAATCTATGACTGGAAGCACCGTCGCACCGGACCCAGTTGATGAGTGCCAGGATATTGGAGGAACGAAGTAGAAATCTCTTGAGTTCCGCATCCAGTTGATGGTAAAAAGCATCGAAGGCATAAATTTTGAAATAATCTGAGTCCCACCAGGGATGATAACAGACAGGTCCTGCCAACCTATCCTAGACTGGAGAATGTACCTCGTCATGTGAATGTAACAAAGTCATCGTGCACAAAACAAAACGAGGACCAGACCGAGACTGAAGCTGGAGCTGGCTGGTGGTGTTTGTTGCTTTGTGTAGCCTTAAACCGAAAGCAGGTTTTCAGTTTCTCTAAAATAAGCGCCCAAGGATGGGGCACACTTCGATGGGTTTTGCCGAGCTTAGGTTAGAGCAGGATCCTCGAATTCCTCCCCGGTCAGTGCAGCTCCCGAAAATCCCAATCTGCCCATGAATCCCCTTTTACTTGGTAGATTCTTCTCTCTGCCCGTTTTTGCCGATTTATGGGATGGGAGGAGGCGCCCCTTCGATATGGGGGTGTGAGGAACCTGCGTCTTTTCCTCGTTATGAGTGGCTTACGTGTGTGGGTTTATCGTGTATGGACAGCTTCGAAAGAAAGTTTAGGAAGAGGCTGCATGCTCCTAGGTGCACGCACACAGACACCGGCAGAGAAAACAGCATCGATCTGGATTGAATTGGATTGGATGCCAGGATCTGGAGGGAAGGGGAGGGCGGCATGAAGCAATCCTGGCCCGAGATATCTTGTAGTAATTCGGTAGCCAAGTAGAGTTGCCTTCAATCATTTCGTAGCAAGACGGAAATACAGCCACTCATACTCCCCCCGGCACCGAGCGCCGTCCATATACACAGAGTCACACACACACACGCACATACTTTTCCTGATAATCCGAAGAACTTCCACTTGCATATGCGGTTTTAATGCATGACTTGGTGCTGGTCTTTGTACGTTCGCAATTTCCAGGACTACATCCCAGAAAGGATGCAGGAACAGGAGACATCCTGGAGATCGTGTGCCTTGCAAGCCGTTTACGATTTGATTTATTCCTTTTCTTCATTTCTTTGACGAGTTCGCATACAATCTCTCTACCGACGAGAGCGTCGTCGTCGTCTCTACGTTTATTAGATCTGCCCAGGTTTGGGGAAGTGGAAAATTTCGACGGTTGAATCCCTCAACTCCCATGGAATGCTTGCGGGGACACGATATGCCAATGGTGAAGGGACTTGATTCACTGTGCTAGAGCACTAGCTGGTGGTTTTGTCCGCCTTTTCGCTTGGGTCGCTTACATATGCATGCATATACAGAGGGAGAGAAATCTGGAGGAATAAGACCATTACCTGATCAGTGGAGCTACAGCTAATCAGGATGCCGGGCAAGAAGGTGGCCTTGGCAGGGATTTTTGATTTGATTAAGTTTCCTTCCCATAACAGCACCGGACCCAGAGGGGGAATTGCGGCAAAAACTCCCATATATCCCTACGAAATCGACAGGAGATGGCGGGACCATATCTAAGGCAACGATTGTTGACAGTAGTAAACCTTCGACATGGACATTTGCACAGCGGGATTTCATTGCAAATGTGAACATTTATAATTGATTAAATAAAGAAACTTTTGGGAGTGTATGGGTGCGAAAGAGAATATATTCAAATCCACAAACGGGCGTATTAAGTCCCTCTTGAAAAAAATACTCTTCAGTCAGAGATGAGGCGGTCGGAACACCCAATGTGTTTTTTAAAGAATTTGCTTCTACCAACGAATAATTCTGGGAAAAAGAAAACTCTTTAGATGGGCACATCCAGGATAAGGACTACTCGTCGTAGATAATTACCTTGTTTCTAGGAATGGCTTAAGGATATGAGTGTGGGTAGAGGGTGTACCTTCGTACTAAACGTTCCGACGGAAATCCCCACACAAAATTGCTGATGGTTTGACTTGGCAATTTAGTTACACACATGCAAGTATTGAAGCTTTTTCAAGCTCTAGTTGAATCCATTCAGGGTTTCAAGGCAAATCAAGCGTTAGAAAGGATTTGAATAAATGAAGATGTATGATGGCAACCGCAGGACAGATTAGAATAAATTTATTTTGTTGGTTTTGTGTGCTAGATGAAAATGGAGGGGGATTTTTTTGATTTCGTTTTGGTTAGTTATTAATTAAGTTGAGAAAAGCCGATTTGAATATTTCTAATTTTAATGTGACTTCAGTTGGGGCGAATGATAGTGAAACTTAATAATAATACGTATAAAACTCCCACTTGCAGTCTATAATATTTCCTGTGATATAATCTACCATTTCGAACCATCCTCGTTGAAAGCAGCTCGTATTTGCTTAGATGTCGCAACATATAAGGTCTTCCTTCTTAGTCTTAATTCAATTCGAGATCAACAAACATCACTAGAATGCTTGAATGTGCGCCTTAGGGCATTTTCTGCAGTTTAGGATAATTTTCATCATAATTGCTTCAGTCGTTTATAAGCTATTTAGGTATTAAAATACTTGCATAAACATTAGACGCGTAAGATATGGCATTTCATGGAACTGTTTGAAATCGTCAAGCAAACTTTACCCCTCTCTTCATTAGTGTTGGATAGGACACGATTATAAAATAAGTTTGTAACGTAATTACAATTCATCTCGACTCATTTTAAGCTAAAGCTTGGTCAGTAACACAAAAAGAAGTCACAAAAAAAAGAAGTGCCATGGCTTCTCGATGGCACAGTAGACATGAATAGACCCCAAGGATAAGACATATTCATGTCGAAAACAAAAACAACAAAAACAATAAAAACAACAAAAACAACAAAAACAGCAAAAACAACAAAAACAGCAAAAACAACAAAAACAACAAAAACAGCAAAAACCACAAAAAAACAGCAAAAACAACAAAAACGACAAAACCAGCAAAACAGCAAAAACAACAAAAACAGCAAAATCAACAAAAACAGCAAAACAGCAAAAACAACAAAAACAACAAAAACACCAAAAACAATAAAACCAACAAAAACAGCAAAAACAACAAAAACGGCAAAAACAACAAAAACAACAAAAACAACAAAAACAAAAAAACAGTAACAACAACAACAAAAACAACAAAAACAACAAAAACAACAAAAACAAAAAAACAGCAAAAACAACAAAAACAGCAAAAACGACAAAAAACAACAAAACCAACAAAAACAGCAAAAACAACAAAAACAACAAAACCAACAAAAACACCAAAACAACAAAAACAGCAAAAACAGCAAAAACAGCAAAAACAACAAAAACAGCAAAAACAACAAAAAACTACAAAACCAACAAAAACAGCAAAAACAACAAAAAGAACAAAAACAGCAAAAACAACAAAAACAGCAAAATCAACAAAAACGACAGAACCAATAAAACAACAAAAACAGCAAAAACAACAAAAACAACAAAAACAGCAAAAACAACAAAAACAACGAAAACAGCAAAAACAACAAAAACAGCAAAAAAGCAAAAAAGCAAAAACAACAAAAACAGCAAAAGCAACAAAAACAACAAAAACAGCAAAAGCAACAAAAACAACAAAAACAGCAAAAACAACAAAAACAACAAAAACAGCAAAAACAACAAAAACAACAAAAACACCAAAAACAACAAAAACAACGAAAACAACAAAAACAGAAAAAACAACAAAAACAACAAAAACAACAAAACCAACAAAAACAACAAAAACAAATAAAACAACAAAAACAAATAAAACAACAAAAACAACGAAAACAACAAAAACAGAAAAAACAACAAAAACAACAAAAACAACGAACACAGTAAAAACAACAAAAACAGCAAAAACAACAAAAACAACAAAAACAGCAAAAGCAACAAAAACAGCAAAAGCAACAAAAACAACAAAAACAGCAAAAACAACAAAAACAACAAAAACAGCAAAACTACAAAAACAGCAAAAACAACAAAAACAACAAAAACACAACAAAAACACCAAAAACAACAAAAACAACGAAAACAGCAAAAACAGCAAAAACAACAAAAACAGCAAAAACAACGAAAACAGCAAAAACAACAAATAACACAAAACCAACAAAAACAGCAAAGAAAAACAAAAACAGCAAAAGCAACAAAAACAACAAAAGCAGCAAAAGCAACAAAAACAACAAAAACAACAAAAACAGCAAAAACAACAAAACCAACAAAAACAACAAAAACAACAAAAACAGCAAAAACAACAAAAACAACAAAAACAACAAAAACAACAAAAACAGCAAAAAAACAAAAATTTATCCTAAAAGTATGCTAAACAATAATGAGTCATGGTAACGATTTTCGTCTCCGCACATTCTTTCAAATAGACTCCAGGGATAAGACATATTCATGTCAAAAAAGATATCCAGATATCTCTCCACTACGTATTTACACAATCACACCTTGTCTCATTTGGCTCGCTCGATACAAGGTCGTACCAGTGGAAAAATTGTAAGCGCTGTTCGAGAAGCTGATTTTAAGCGCTGCGAAATATGCTCGCAAAGAAACGAGTAAAACTGGCAATTATCTTAATGACCATAAATCGGTTCCCGTCCGATTAGATAAGTTAAGCAGCACTGGACGTTGTTAGTACTTGGCATGGTGACCGCTTGGAAAATCGACACTCGCGCTTGGAAAAAGACGAGAAAATAATTGCAAACGGCGAACAAAAATAAAAGCTTTTTCACAGCCAGAACTTATTCACATATCCAAAGGCGTCCAAGAATATTCTTTATTAAAGAGTTTTTTTTTACAATGTTCCTAGAGCGCTTTTGAAGAAGCATAAATTGAATTTATTTTTGAAGTGAATAGTAAGCTTCAAAGTAAATTCTCTGGCTTCAGCACAGTTTTACTTAGATTCATGCTCTGCACCTAAAACAAATCTTAACCTGTTTTATTATTTAACTTAGCTTTGAGGCCCAATTACAAGAAGAGAGCGTCTTCTTAGTCTTTTAACGAGAGTGAAACGAAAATGGAACAGCAAGAAACAAAATCTCATTTCGCTTCATTATTTCCACTCTCATTTACCGGTTTCTAATCAAATTTCTTGCTTAGCAAAAGTTTCTTGCTCTCATTGTAATTATGGGCATTTATTGAAACCTAACTGGAGAGAGAGCCGAGAAGGTAAAACAGTCTCGGATAATCCCTGCTAAAATGAGAACTCCATAAGGGGCATACCGAAAGAGGGATTTCCTATTAGATTTCCTCATGAGCACTACACGTAGAAATTAAACCCAACTAGAAAATTCCATTACAAATGAAATGGAGTAATCCCAGAATCTGCCTTTCGTATTCGGAAAGCTTTTTAAAAAGCTTTAAAGTAATATAGTTAAGCTTTAGTTTGACTCATATAAAGCTTTATTTTTTGTTGTTGCCTTGCTTCATACTTCAGGCAATTATGCTGTTGACCGTAGTGTGTCCTCAACAGACCGGCTTTCGTTCGATTATCAAGGTCAAGCAGCATTGAACATGGTTACTACTTAGTTAGGGGACCGATTGATTAAGCAACACTCGCTTTTAAAGATATAAAGCTTTCGACATCGCCAAAGTATGCCGAAATACTCAAAATTTTCAGCCTCCGTTTTTAAATCGGGCAGCGATTACTTTTGCTCAAGGGAGCCAAATAGGGCATTTTTTATGAGCAAGGCGTTTTATGGGTCGTAAAGGGCAATTCACATGGTTTCCCCATACGTCAATTCGGCTAGCGTATTATGGTACCATTAACACCTCTTAGTCGGGCTGGACTCTTGTAATTTCAAGGGGTTTCAACGTTCACAATGTTAATTAGCTCAATTACTCGAATGGCACCATAAATAGGTAGGTTTCGGAATGACATTATAAAGAGATTTAAAATTTGGTACCAAGATTTTGATTTTCATTTTGTTCGGACTTGCTTGGAAATTATGGAGTTAGACTAAAACCAAGCTACGCCAAACACTTATAAACACCTTGAGTAATTTACTAAATCATAATAGATTTTAAGTGGTTGAAGATAATAATGTAATAGTAATAATTCAAAAAACCACCTTGATCCTTGAAAAATAAATTCTCTTGTCTTCTGAAAGTGATTAATTTCTTTGTGACTTCTTCCCTTCACACAAAGTCAGCAAAATCCTCAAGGCAACGCTTAAAGCCTCCGGGCAAACGCACAAATAAAAGTGCAAAGAATATAAATGGCCCCAAAGCAGACACTTTAACATCGAGACACGGATTTCAGCCCAATTAAACATTCGCATTTGCTGAAGAAAGATTTGAAGAAACTTGTTGCCGCGTCAAGTCTCCTGACCAAAAACCATCGCCGTTCCATTGTCCCTCACGCACCTTGACATACCGTGGAAAAGCTAAACGTAGCCGAGTCTGGCCCGGCTGCAGCTCCTACGGCCGAAGAGGAGGATTGAAGAGTCGACGAAAGGGTAGCGAAGTGCATCTTCTTTTAAGGCGAATCCCGCTGCATTCGCGCAGCCGCAAAGCAGACAAGGAATTATGCATCATCTGGCGGCGCACAAAGAGGCAAAAGGCAGCGCCAGGAGATTAGCAGTCATTTATCCACCTGGTTGTCTATGAGGTTACAATTGTAATTACCTACCTGCGCCACTGTGCACCCACTGTGACTGCCATGATGTGGGACCCCCTCGTCGCACCAGCTCCTTGTCCGGCATTCTGCCGCTGCAGCAGCAGCAGCAATAGGCTACATACTACAAACAGCATTGTCACAGCCACTGACTGCCGCCGCGACTGCGGCGCGATAAGTGGAATGCGCATGCGAATGTCATCAATTCATCGTGACATCTCGTTAATACAATTAAAAATCACTTAAAAATTTAAATGACACTAATTAGAGGCTGCAGCTACTCATTTTTTGCTCGGCTCGATTAATTTCGCCTTGTAATTGTCCCTCTGGCGGACGGAAGAGGAGGCGCCGCCCGTTTGGGGAACGCCGTCGCTGTGGTGCAGCGCTCTTCTTGCTGCAGTTTGGGGCTTCTTCTGGAGTTTCTCGTTCTGCTGCCACCGCGCGCAGCTTTGGCTCTGCTCAGCGGATTATTGACAGAACATTGAGGGAGATCTCGGGTTATTCTCGCCGAACACAAATAAGGCGGTTCGCAATTCATAAAGATAAAACATAAAACGACAAGCAGCGCAGGCCCGCTGCGGCACAAAGAGGCCCCGTCCTTCCTGGATTGGCGGTTTTTGTCTTTTTCGGATATCTGTGGAACGCATCTTGTTTGGAATCAGAGACACTGCATCCTTTCAGGGCTGTTTTGTGCGGCTGCTAGGCCTTCGAGAGACATTGCCAAAGCCATGTTCGAGTGGTGAATAGTTTGGCATTAAAGATTTTATGTTGATTCTTAATTAGTTGAATGGGAATACAAGAGGATATCTACATGATCTACATCTCTATTTGAGAAGACCGTTGAGAAGGTGTAGATCGAAGGGCTTCTCTACAAACTTTACGGTTTTATTTTAAAATGAACTAAATATTAAAAAATAATTTTGCATTTAAAGTTTTTATTGCTCCAGGCAGTATATTGAAACAACCTACCTTTCAAAATATATAACACTTTAGGACCTATATTCTTATTTTAATAACACTGGAATTTTCGTTTGCGCCCTCGGCCCTTTTCACATTTCGAAAGGTAGATTTTTCCCATATACTGGCTGGAGCAATAAAAACTTTAAATTCAAAATTATTTTTTTACTTTTTGGTCTATTATATGCCTTCCACCATTTTGTGTGGCCGTAATTTTGAATTTGGATTGACACAGGTAATTGTATTTTACTTGTTACACCCTTTCATTTGATACCCATGTCGGGCGGTCAGATTGCATTGTCACGCGAACGATACATATGCGTGAAATTTGAAGTTGACCGGTCCATAAAAGTGGGTCAAAACCAAGTTGCTAGATTTGTTTCCATACTATATACAACACACAACATACAGGTAAAGCTATGGTATGCTTGCTCGCAGCTTGAAATAATTCAGACTGTTCGGCAACATCACTTCGAAGCGAAATAACGTCTTTAGTGATGACTGGAAGTTGTAAGATCTATTTTAGCAAATGCAAGCCGATCTTTTTCTGGTCTCCTCTAAAGAGAGCTTTTCTTGATGTGCAGATGAGCCAAAAAAATGCCGAATTGCAAATAATATACTGGACAAGCATTGGATAATAAATTGCAACTGAAGTACGTTGACATATGGTTGCAGGGTACAGTTCTTATTTATATTTGTAAAGTTTCGAGATTTTGGAAGGCAAAGGTTAAGGACGTGCTAAAGCTTGTATCGAATCAACTTTCAGCAAATTTTAGGCCAACAATGCTCTTTACGACAATGGTCTATGTCAATAGAATCGACAACGTCATAATCAAGCTGATTCGTACTCATGCTGCTGGAGAACGACAATTCTATTCACACAACAGTTCGTAGAAGCATATTTATTAATACAGAAGCATTTATCTATCTAGAATCCAAAACTTTGGTTCGAAAGGGATCTAGGTTGTCTCTTTCTTCTTTCTATGTAAGAAGGGAGCAATGAAAATACGATGTTCCATGAGGATAGCTTGTATGGAATACCCGAACTTAAACAGATATAGACGAAAGAATGGGGATATCGAAATGCTGGCATTGTCGACAAGATTGAAATCGCATGTTAATTTCAAGAAAAGATAACAACAAAGGAGATGATAAATTGTGCGATGATTAAACACTTAACACGAAAAGTGATCAAAGCCGATTTGAATGAAGTTCATGGCCGTACATCAACAGACAATGAACATACTTCGGAACATTCAGTGGAAGTAACATCGGGCGTGATCCAAAACGTCAAAACTTTGATCGCATGTGCTGAAAAACAGTGGCAGCACTGATGCTCCTGCTGTGCCACATGCACCTAATGCGCATTTCATCGGCTGCAAAGAAAAGTTTTGGGACGTACATAAAAACTGCACGCGCATCACTTTTCATACAGACAAATCTTCTTGTTTTCTTTCAAGCTTCAGTCGCACTTCACCACTCTGCACCGTCTGCGCATAATTTATGCGCAGACAAACGATTTGCTGCGTTTTTTCAATTTCATGATCTGTTTTGTCGGATTTGTTTTTGATGAATAGAATGCATGCTGAGAGTTTTGACTGGGCTTGTTATCTGTAGTGATTGACGAAATCCATGGCATATGGTTTTGAGTGATGGATGTATTAAAGTGTGGGAAAATGGATTGACACCACATCCATGTAATAAGATTGGGTGAGGAGTTTTTTTTAGTTAAATGCTCCAGCTGGTGACGCTGTAAACTCCAAATAGAAGATGGGCATTCCTCAGTGAAAAACACAAGAAGGAATGGAGTAGGTTTGGGCGAGCGCACCGTTCAAGGCCTACAGACCAAAGTAAAAATAAAAAATTGCCCTTACAACGGGCGCACACTGGCCGTGATTAAAACATAATTCTCGGTCCTGTGCTGGGCATCAGAAGGTTGTTTGCAGGACTTTCCCACTAAAATATAAATCAATCCGCACCAAACACTTCGCGTACAACAAACCGACGACAGGCGAGCTCATTTCTCTTTGGTATCGACAATCTTTAAGTGTAGGATAAATCGAAAGGACCATTGTACAGAACGAAAATGATCAAGCTTCTACGATTGAAAACTCTACGGCAATCATATGCCCCTTAAAAAGCCAAATGGCCAGTGTTCGCCCGTTGTTAGGCCACTTTATTTTTTCGGGTCACCAAAGCCCGCTAAGAAAATCTTTTTAAATGCACCAAATGATTGCTTATCCTAGCCAGAAACGAACAATTACTAATAAAATTTTAGGTAGTTTCGCTGGTTTGTTCCTTTTCACACTCAATTGGTCCAATCGATGCAACTCTCACGAAGTTCTTATGCGGCGCCGTCTAGAGCTGCTGAGAGGAAGTGCGTAGAGATCCTCCTACAGAGACTTTTCATTTTTAAGTGACAAGTTGTACCATTAAGTTTATGTATTATAGGGAGTTGCATATCCTCGGATATGATGTCTCTCACTTTCAACTTGTGACGCTGTTAACTCTGAATGGATGCCGGGTAGCCCGTAGTGTAAAGGAGAAGAGTGAGGAGTGTAGGTAAAATGGAGGATACCCTACAAAGCTTACTAAGCCAAGTTGTAAAGTTATCGTGTCGAGGGCTGCATGGCAGTGGGTAGTTTTTGCACAGAGAATATGTGTTTCGACGCCTTCCATGCAGTGTCGGTATCCCACATCCTGAAACAGTCCTGGCTGTAGAGGGTATATCGCAGTCCTACGCATCCAGCCAGATATACCTCCAACAGCTTGAGGTCTCCCCTCTTTAGAGTGATAACGTCCCTTAAGGCAAATTGTATTATTAGCTCTTTAGTGTAGAAGTCTTTAGTGTGTTGTCTTTAACCTGGTCCTCTATCAGGGGCTTGGAGGTGGACCATGAGACTCTACAGAAGGGTTTTGGGCACTGGGCTAACGTCTTAAACCCGTACCTCGGGAGCTTGTCTGCAGTCCCATTGGCCTCGCTACCCCAGTGTCCCCATTTTTCCCGGTCAGACTCTGGAGTACATCAAAGTACCCTGACACTATTTTGGAAGAATACTTCCATATTGAGAGTGCCTTAATGGCAGCTTGAAAAGATTTTCATGTGGGCGCCTTTCAAACCTTCCTCAAGGTTGAGCCAAGCCCAGGTCTCAATGTCACAAATTTCAGTTTGGAAATCGAGATTACAATCGACCCTATACCATGTTCAATCTTTGATCCGTTGGTAAATGAATGGAGATTTCTTGAACTCCCGGGAAGGATAAGTTCCTCTCACTCAGAGCGATCTGGAACACCGAATGAACACTGGAGGTCCGTGTCTGGATTGGCCAACTGTAATCGATTTCTTTCTGTGCCGCCTCTTCCCGCGGCTAAAGAATTTTTTGGAGCACAGTAGAAAGGATATCAAAACACTTTTTGGCTTGATAACCAGACACTGCCCCCTGAATTACTACTTATGGATGATCGGTAGCGCGGGGGACCCTACCTTCAGATTTTGTCTTGAGGAGGATGAGTCGGCCCCTCACGTTCTTTGTGAGTACCTTGTGATAACTCGAGTCAAACCTAAGCGACAAGCCTCTAGACTGGCTTCTGAATCTGTTTAAGCTGTCTGGCCTACAAATATGAGGTATAGGGCTGCACTCAAATAGCCCAAGGAATGTGGCCTCATTACTTTTGGACCCAATACCTCACCAATACCTCATCATGAATATGAATATGTCTGCTGATGAATAATCATGCTATTTTCGACCTTAGAACACTTATTTTACCTTTCAAGTGTTTTACATCTACTGGCATTGTATTTTTAAAAAGTATATGCGAGTTTTTAGAGGGGAAGTTGAGCAGCAATTAAGGCCAAACATCCATATTCCTTGATTATTTCTCTATTCCTTCGTGGTTATAACAAAACACCCATTTTTTGGGTTTTAAAATTTCAGTTGAGATCTACTCTACCTACTCAGAAGAAGTTGCTGCTTCCTTACAATTTACATGAAAAAATTTACATGAACTCTTCCACCCCCAAAAAAATACTAATGGCCTGACTGCAGCTCCCTGTGCAATAACAATGCCCAAAAAACCCTCGAACCTTAAAATCTAGCATAAGAATTACTTTTCCTAGTTTCTGTTGTATTTCGTATACAATCAAAAAAAGGGATGAAAACAAAAATTTCTAGAGGCCAAAAGCTTATATTAACCTCCCGAACACACACTTACACTCTCCCTCATTCCTCGTTATATGCCACGCAAACCGAAAGCGCATTAAAATTTGTAACAGAGTCTTCAGGTGAGAAAGGTGGGTGGGTGGAGTGTGTGCCCGAGAGGAGACCGGAAGTGCTGCTTTAGTAAAATCCAGAATAAACAAGCTGTTTTGAGAAACAACGCTGCCCAGAGCAGGGCTAATGGAGGGATGGATGATACCTTGTAGGAGCAAAGTTGTACCATCTACAGCTACTGCACAACTGCAGCTGCAGAGCAGATCGGAAGAGGAATCCAACCGAAATAAATTCGTGCAGCTATGAAAATTTTTCATTCTCCGCTGCGGCCGAGAAGCTGCTCCGGCACAAGGTGGGAATATTTAAATGGTTTAATTGACCGAAAATAAATCAGATAACGCGCGGATACGAAACACCATTTTAATGGGAAATTTCTGCAAATCACCTTGATAAGATTCTGTTAAGATCCCCCCGTCCCCCACCCAGCCGAAAATATTCATGTTTGTTTGTGAGAAAGATTTATCCTTCTACCCTCCGCCCTCCCCCGCCCCGAAAATGGAGACTAGATCCCATAAAATTGGAAAACGGAAAATCTCAACTTTTATCCAAGCGACACAGTGTTCTCCCCGTCTTATCCTTGAGGGCTGCCTTGAGACTAGCGACATCTAAGTCCAAATACCCGAAAACTTTACAACCCCTAATCGAAGTGGAAAGTGGGTCACGAAACCAATTTTTGCTATCGTGCGCTTCTTTCATTCTCCTTTCTGCACGCACACTGCCAGTCCTCCTCCTTTCGGTGAATATAAAGGCAGCCAAGGGACATAGAGAAATCCAGTTAGAATAGGGGATGGGAGCACGGTTCAGGAGGGTACACGAAAGAACCCCATTAAAGGCTATATTGGGGTAGGTTCGGGGCTGGCATTTCATGCTCTACTTACACTACCCCAGCCATGGTGTGGGGGTGAATGGCTTGTGTGTTGCTTTTATTGTGGACCTCTCTTTATTTCCCGCACCATTTTCTTTGTGTTTTCTTCACATTTATTTTTTTCGTCGTTGTTGTTTTTTTTTTCTGGTTGTATTTGTTCTTTTTTTTATCATATTTCTGCTGCATAAACCCCCGACCACCAGCAAAGAAATATAGCAAATGGGCTTGCAGCAGCAGCTCGAGGAGGCACGGACGGGACAAAGGACCCGTAGGACATACCGCCGGCCGAGGAGGGTGGGGTACAAAAGAGTGGTATCGTCCGAGAAGTGATTCACTCCCTCTCAATTTGATACACATCAAGGGGCTGTTAACAATGGTCGAACGCGGAGGGTTACTTACCTCAATTTGTGCTCACATGTGCCACTTAGGTGGGGTAGTTAACTGATTTCTGGTTGGGATAGGTCAGAAGTGGTTGGTTACCTGCTCGGTCTTATGTTTAGTTGAATTGCGTATACGGAAGGGTGGAGTTTAATAAACTGAAGGTTTTTCAAGTGTTAACACAATTCATATGGAAGCCACGAAGGGAGGTTTTTGAGAGGTGTAAGGCTGTATGATAATGCTGTGGTTTTTTTAGGATGGATCAGGTTTGAATGGGGTTTATTCTGATGTTATTATTGGGATTGTGATTTTTTTAAATCTAGTTCTTAAGGAATATGCAAGTACGAACAGGTTGCCTACAACATTCAAGAAAGCCGAGAGTTGAGCAAACAATTTTTGATTTACCGGTCATTTTTTGGTGCAGCGTCTAGTAGAGCCCGCACCATAAAAGATGGGAAGTGGCGCGAATGAGGAATTGTGATCGATATTTGCTTTTTGTGAGTCGGATATTTGCTTTTTTAAACAAACAGTGCTTTTATGGCGCAGACTCTATCAATCATTTTTCGGACAAAACTTCTTTATATTTCTGGGGAATTCGAAAACAGTTGAATGCGGTCTTTAAAGAACTTCAAATTAAAGCTTTAAATTACTACCATTGACACGTTGGTTGCATTGAATTGGGATTGTCCTGATTTCACTGCCTAAATTTAGTAGTTATATGTATGTTTCTATCAGTAGTGTATTTTAAGATTTAGCGCCCTGGGCCTATAAGATTTGCCGCCCCATAAAGTAACGGAAAAAGAGAAAATGTGCAGTGCAGAAGAAAATACGAGATGCTATATAGATGTGCTTCCTTCAAATCCTTATGCTTAATAAATAGATTAACTTAGGCTTAGTTTAATTTCATGTGACATCAGGAATTGTTTTTAAAGAACGTATTCCTCTTGTCGATTGTCCAGAAGATTATTTGGGGATAATTTTTGGAGTAGTAAAGTCGATCCACACATATCCATAACGTCACGGCGGCTTCAGTGCAGTACGGGGAGCATCAGTGAAAAAAATATCGGTACGACATTATTCCCACACTCAAACCTGTCACTGATGTCACTGAACATTGAGCACTGATACCGAAAAGTCGGTGCTGTGTGAATGTCAGTGAAAAATTCGTCACTGAAGCCAATGATATGTAAAGCGTAGGTGGCTTACCGTCATGGATATGTGTGGATTGGTCTTTATGCGGTTAACTCTAATTTCTGCTTCAGACTTTGTATCCAATTTGCAACCCAATTACAATGAGCGCAAGGAACTTTCTGCAGCAATAAACTTTCTCTACTTTTTATAATCAAAAGTGTTCCAATTTAAAAATAATGAAACGAAAATAGAACCGCAAGAAATAAAGGTTCATTTTGATTTAGCTCTTACTGCTGCAGCTTTATTATGTCCACTCGTATTTCCTTCTGTAGGCGCGAAGCTTGCATTTCTTGCCTTGTTCTCATTGTAATTGAGCCTTAAGAACGCGAAATTGGCGGTTACTGCATCTTATGAAGATTTCCGTCTCCTCAACGTGCAATAATTGGTGGCATATTTGGAAAAAAGGCGAGTCTATATGGGAAGTGTCCCCCACGTGACGTCAGCACTAAAATACCGTTTACGGTATACAGTCTTTAACATTACCTTGATTCTGTTCCGTACTTACTGATCTTAGCCTGCAGGGCATTACATCCCACAACCGTTTTGCCAGCATTGTCATAAGATTTTCCTCTGAAACGTTAATGTCGAAATTCAGTATTTTGAAGGTGTTTAGCCGTTATCAGCATGTTTTCCGCTTTGTGACCCGTATTTGGTAGTAAGCAGACACAATTAACGAAAGCTGGTCTAGATTTGTTGCTGGTTTTATAAAAGTTATTTTTCTCTCAGTATGTTAAGTAACGGTTATTAAAGATTCCAAAGCTGATCACAGCAATAGGCTGCGCCGCCCCTCACAAGCTGGCGCCCCGGGCCATGGCCCTCATGGCCCTAGGGTAGATACGCCACTGGTTTCTATTAACCTAGTCCTAGTCTGCGGGCATGATGTTTGATTTTACTTGTTTTTAACTTCTGCTTTGTACGAGTAATAGTTTGTGGATAATAGAGAACTCGCATCATTTGATATTATCGGATGGCCAAGCGTCTAGTTGCCGAAGGTGGAGGAAACCTGACAAAGGGAACTATCTTCGTTGGCTAAGGGATACAGAATTACTCTTCAGTGGATAGTGGGATCAGTAAAATATTGAATGCTAGATTTGGCAATATAAAATGCTGCTCCTTGTAAACTTACATCAAGAAGAATTCCACTTCATCCACAATTTCTTCTTTTATTTACAAGAGAGAGAGAGAGGAAGATATCCAAAGCCGATTTACTTGTATATCTGTACCCCTCCAATTCTTATATTTTTCTGGTACTACTCTGTGCCTCTCCATCTCCGAGAGTTCCACGCACTCAATAGAGGGAGTTTTCTTCAACACACGTAAAGTGTACAGGTTTCTCAAAAAACTCGATATCAATAAATCCACTGGCTCCCATGATATACGAAATGTGCCTCGACCTCTACGCATTCTGTGGCTGTAGTCAGGCTTCTCTGTACTTTATGCTGGCTTGGAAAATAGGTGATATACAGCCCTTACCGAAAAAGGTCAATCTATTATCACTTCTGGAGACAATAATTGGTAAAAAAAAAACTTATAGAACACAATGAATTCAACCAAATACTAAGTGATACGGACTGAAAGCTCTTTTCTGGACATTTTATTAGTAGTAACGCAACAAGGCTCCTGGGCCAGTGGCGACATCTGTTGTGGGCTTGAATATGAACTTTATCTAGGGCAAGAACCTGTGTGGTAAGTTTTTGTGGTGAACTTGGGGTGTGATGGCCACCTGTGTGAAACTAGTTGAACTTGGCTAGTGACTCTTGAGTGGGCTTTCATGCGGGAAGAGTCTTGGGCGGGATCCTGTAGGGACTTAGATCAGACAGACAATGCAGCTCAAATAGACCATGCAGATCAGTCTAGTCTGTCCTATCTGATCTGCCTGTTTAGTCTATCTGGTTTGTCTAGTGTATCTGATCTATTTGAAAGTGCCCTGTAAGTTTTTCAGAGAGAGAATTTCCTCCTCCGGTCAGGTGCGCGGACAATAACCTACAAGTCGTACATTTGACCACGTAACTGGTTTGTTTCCACTGCGGGCTTCGATAACTGCTTTAACATGATTGGACAAGTAGCTGCAAATCATGACTTCATACCATCCAAGACATTCCATTTGCTCCCCAATACACTTCTTAAGAATACAACAGCCCTGATGCGACTAGGGCAATTTATACCAAAATTTCTTGCCTTCACGCTTTAAAAGCTTTTGTGCTAAAAGCTTTCAAAATGTTAAGAGCTTTCAAAAGCTTAAAAGTCTTTGTTCTAGAAGGTTAATAGCTTTTACCTACTAGCCTTTAAGCCCTAACCTTTTAAAATAAAAGCATTTTTGTAATGGTCTTTCGTTCGGTGGCTCTCTAAACCTTCCGTTGCCGGGTGCTCTTGTTCATTCAAAATCCTTATTTACTAAAAAATGCCGCCAGGAATACTGTCGGGTCGTACACCTCGATAATGCCTAGTCGACATTCCACAGGTATTCTAGTGGTCGGTATGTGGTTGGTATATGATCTGTATGCGGTGTGTGTGTGTGGTCTGACCATGCCGGATCGTGCACCTCGACACGGTAAAGGAAATGCTGCTTGGAACATTGTCAGATCATACATCCGGGCAAAGCCTAGACAACATTTCATAGATATGCGGTATGTGGTGTTTGTGTGTGTTCCTACAGTGCCGGATCGTACACCTCGATACGGGCCGGAGAAGATAACCTCTCCGGAACGAGTTTGACGAAAGACTGCATGTGGCCTGGTGAAGTGGCTTCTTTTATAGCTGGAAAACTCGTCGGGGTAGAAAGCTTTAAAGCTTTGAAGTGAAGGTTTCAAAGGGAGATGCTGGCTAGGGAAATATTTATTTTTCTAAAGCTTTGTTGAGGACACTTTTAGGCTGCTCGCACACTGCATCAGAAATTGTACGAATTTGTGCGAGTTCTGATGAAAATATATACAATTTCATCAGAATTCGCACAATTTCGTACAAATTCTGATGCAGTGTGCGAGCAGCCTTATCCTTTTAAATTAAAACTTTAAAGTCATCAAACCCATGCGCGCAACGAATTTTGATCGGCCGGCCGGATCACAATCGATAGTAGTTTTGGTTGCACATCCACACTTCGATGTATATGTACATCCAATTTGACCGTGTGTAACAATAAAATCAAAATGGCTTGTGCATATCTATGTTGTGTGGGCTTGTGTTTGGGCATTCTAGATTATAACGCAACGCGGAAAAAGTTGAAAGTAAACCAACTTTAAGTTGTGGGCAGCAATCATAAGGTAACAATCTTTTAGGTGAAATTTAAATATACATGTGCTTCTATATTGCTTGACCGCACTACAAGCGCCTATGCATCTTCTATAAGCAATCAATGAAACTAAATAAAATAAGTGAACAGTAAAGGTCCAAGTAGACTACCTTGAGACATGCCATACGAACTGCTTGAAATAAATCAGGCATAATGATGCATCCACAGAGATATGTCCTTGAAGATATGCGAAAAAAATTAAATGTTATCAAAAATATTGTGAATAGTGATGTGAATACTAATGACTTTGTTAGAATGAAATTTATCTTCGTTATAATTGCTATTTAGTGATAAAAACTAACTTTGACTATACCAAGAAAATATGCATAACTCTCATGATATTATATCCTCGTCTACAACTCCTAAAGCATCCTTGTTGAAAATGTTAAAATTGAATCGTATTTCACTCTCCACATATGGACACCCGAAAAAATCCCCCCTTTAAAATGTTCCAACCTGCATTCCACACACACATTGTATTATCGCACCAACTTCGAAGCTGCTTCTCCTAGGTGGTGCAATAAGGGTAAGAGTAAAGCCTTTTTTTTTAAAGTCACATCCTTCCTGCAAGAATTCCCCAACATTCAAACTTAACTAAACACGATTTTTATACGATTGAGCACCACCAGCTGAAAAGTGGAAGGTGCATAAACTTCCGATAAGTTTTTCTTTCCTTTCACACTGTTATTTTTTTTTTCGTTCGTTTCGTTCGTTCCTCATTTTTCCCGAAGCTTAAAATATCCTCATCCATTTTCCTTATTTATTTTTCCCTTGCAGCCTTGCAGCAGCAGCGGTAGAAATGACTTTGAAATCTTCTTGAATCCACCTCGAAATGTCCTTTAAGAAAGAAATCAGATGTTCGACGGGCGGACGAGCGGGCGTTGCGATATGGAGGAGAGGACCGACCGTGGGTATATACATATAGTATGTACCTTCTTCGTCATCATTGAAGTCGCATTAGTAGTTGGTACCACCACCACTTGGGCTACCCATAGTCAGGTCTGAAGCACCCCTGCAGCCCTATACACTATAGAACTACCCTCCGCCTCGATATGCATTCCAGAATGTTTAAGATAAAGTTGGCACGCAGCAAAAACAGTATTTTTTAGGAGCGGGCGGGGGATGTGCCGGTGGTGGGGGTGCACCAGCACTCGATATGGGTGCTTAAAGTTGAGAACTAGGTCAAGGATGTTAAATTGTTATTCGTCGTCGAGACGGAGCATAAAACTTGATGACGTTACTTAGAACAACGGAATTATTATTGTAGGAACCCAATCCTTGCCACCTCTCCGCCATGCATGCATGCTCTGTGCCCTGGCGGTTGGCTTGACTTCTGGCTAGAGAAACCGGCTGGCGGTGCCGAAGGATGGGAGGATATGTCTCAGTGCACCGATAGCATTCATGTTGCATCCTGAATGCCCCTCGAAATAGAATTTTAGATCGCAGCGGAGGCATCGTGGTTTTTGTCGGTGACGGTCTCTTCGTGTAAGTCGCCCGTCGCCATCACCACCACGTCCTCCCTTTGGTGCCTTTTTCCCATTTCGTCTATTTTTGATGTCCTTTTATACATATAAATATATATGTATGTATACACAATTTTTTTTAGAAACTTTTACGGGTTGCACAAGCTATATTTGGACATCCCTAAGCGCGCCCACACCACCAGCAGCAGCATCCCTTTAGCCTTGATGCAATGTGCCGAGGCATGTGCATCTGATAATGTCGTAAAAATTCTGAACAGGACGAGAAGGACGAAGGATGAAGTTGAAGTATAGTAAGTAGTTCAACACACCGAAAAAAAATTCATTGGACGTGAAGAGCTCCATTTTCCAGCGGGAATTATAACGGACAAAAGAAATAGCTTCCTTCAAAAAAAAAAAAACAAAAAACACAGAAATAAAATAAAATAAAAAAGGACGAAAGAAGAAGAAGAGCGAAGCGAAAAGCGAACAAAGATGATGTGTAAAAAAACCGAGTTTGAAATTATTTTCCATTTCGTCCTTTTTGTTTTCTTTTATCGCATTTTCCACTTTCTTATCTGCTACACAGATCGGGCTGCGGATTGGAACAGGACGATGGACACACAAAAACGAGAATCCTTGAGAGACCAACCAAAAAAAATTTGAAAAAGGTTTTAAGACGTTCTTCAGTGTTGACGAGAGAGAGGAGAAAGAAAGAAACGGAGCAGTGGGGGCAGTGCGGTCGTTAAGTTTTCATTTCGTCGAGTTTTATGGCCTCGGTGGATATCCTGACGGTGTATTTTGGAGAATGTCAGCAACTTTCTGCATCGCTCGTCGTCTGACTTCTTTTATTATTCACATTATAGATTCGGTTACTTTCGAGAGCGTGTCCGTGTCGTACTGCGCCGTTAAGAATATATCTGAAAAATAGACAAAAATGGACACAACAAATTTAGACAAAACCATAACAGTTATTCTTGCCTTTTGTGCAGCGTTAGTACAGTTCTTTATAGCATAAAAAAACAGCAAAAAAAATTCCATCTTAACTCGACCTTAGAAGATTTTACAAACAATAACGAATTTTCCTACACTCAGCGCCAAAAAAACCTCCCGCCTCCACCATCTGCCTATACATACTATTTCCCCCACCTTATTATCTCCTCTATTCTTTATGTCAAAAATTACATACAAAAAAAAATTTCAAGTGTCCTTGCACTCGTATTGTGTAACGAACAATGCGCTTTCCTCAAGTGTTTTCATAAATATGAAGCGGTGCAAAAATTCTTATTCAAAAAAAAGGAAAACTTCCGAAAATTCTATGGTGAATGTGTAAACACAGCTGTGTATGGGGTGGGGGTGAAAGAGTTACTATTATCATTACTTAGGGTAGGGTAAAATTGCCTATGGAAAAAAAGACATAGTCCACAACGAGTGAAAATTAAAGGAGGGTGAAAAATAGGGACAGTGCTGCTTGGGCACGTACAAGATTTGATTCACAAAAATTTTTGTATAAGTTTTTTTTGTTTGGGTCTTATCTTATTCACTACCCTATCTCCTAATTAGCTGAAAGGATTGAGATTTTTATTTTTTTTTTTTTTGGTAAAAAGTCAACGTGTGCACAAAAATACAGATGAATAATATGTCAAACTGAGAATTAAGTTTGATTACAAATTTTTGGTAGATGTGAAACAAAGAAAAAGTTGTAGAGTCCGCACCATAAAAGAGGGGAAATGAGAAGCGCGTATGTTGAGAGTATAAATGAGCCGGTTGTAGTGACCGCGTAAAGTTTAATTACCAAACTTTACGCAATGTCACACAACAACTTCCGACACGATCAAAACGATCAGTCGGAACACTCAATCGATCACTGAACGCAAAGTTCAGTGATCTTGCCGCTTTTCGTTCCGTTCCGATCACGCCTGGTGATCGAACCAATTTCCGGCATCTCTCTCACTACTTTTTCGACTCGAGTCTTGACACAGTCGGTCCCCACGTTTCGATAAAACATAAAATAAATTATATTTATATATAACATATATATATTCGAAATTAACCCAGTAAAATTAAAAGCTAGATAAAATACAATAAACGATAATCATTGTGTAATAAAATAATAAGAATAAAATTAGTTAATAATAAGAAGTGCGTTCTTAATTATACCACCTCGTGGTGCGAAAGGCTAACTAAACGGTAATTTGCCTTTCTTGGGCAAATAGAGTGATGCTGCTTGCTTGTGGTAATTTCAGATTTTGCTTGCTCATGGAAACAGTGATTTTGATAATTCCTTCTTTTATGGTACGGTCTATACAAATAGACGAACATGAATTTTTATGATGCCTGAAGATTGGAAACAAAACATTATCTGCCCAATACACAAGAAAGGAGATAAATTCAAGTGTGGAAACTACAGTGGCACATCTCTTTTAAACACAGTATATAAAATAATGACAAATATAGTTAAGGCCAGATTGGAACCTTATGCAGAAGCCGTAATAAGTGAATACCAAGCTCGATTCAGAAGAAATAGGTCAACAATGGATCAACTTATTTCAATAAGGCAAATCTTCCGAAAATGCTGGGAATACATCATCGACGTGTATAAATTCTTCATCGACTTTGAACAAGCATACGACAGCATCGACAGGGAGCAATCGTATGCGACATTGCTGGACCTAAATATAGTAAAATTAACAAAACAGACAATGGAAAGGGATGAAACGACAATGGATACAAGGCGTATAGTCAGAATACAAGGAGAATTGACGGAGTCCTTCCCAGTCAAGCAAGGCTTAAAGCAGGGCGATGTGCTGGCACCCATGCTATTTTGATCTCTGCCTAGATGGAGTAATTCGCAAAGTATACATTGATGCGAGAACGCAGCCCTGTTTAACAAATCAAAACAATTAGCAGGATATGCTGACGAACTTAGCGACAAATTCATGGAATTACAAGATGGAGCCAAAGATATAGGGCTGCAAATAAATTTAGCCCAGAGTAAGAATCTAATTCAGTCAAGGGTGGAAAGAAGAAGAAGAAACCACAACACCAAGGGGGAAGGGGGGGGGCGAACATAACCTAGAATGGTTAAGCCAATTTAACAACCTGGGGTTCTCAGTCAGCGAAGACAACGATGAAACGATAGACGTACAAACAAAGAAGAATAAAGCCCGTGAACAGAACATACTTCTCACTACTGCCAGTGATGAGATCCGGAGACATGACCAAAGAATGGATGACTCAAGGATACCAAAAAAAGCCCTTTATCCAGATGGCAAAAAACCATTTCGCAAAACACGTTCAAGGTGAGAAGACAATGTTAAGGCCAATGCAGCTAAACTGCTCGACACAAGAAACTGGAGACCAGCTGCGGAGCAGAGTGTCGTCTGGAGGAAGACGCTGATGGATGCCAAGGCTGGAGTTGTGGAGTTGCTGTAGAGCCATCGAAGAAGAAGAAGAACTTTTATGATTAGCTTTTCTTTCAATCTTGTTTTCTATAATCAACTCAAGATTGGGTGTAGTCAAAGCAGAAACTTCGATGCTCTCAATCCAGTTTTGTAAAATCGAGTCGAGCTTAGAGTTTAGTTAAGGATTTAGACATATATCTAGCGGAATCAGGTAAGACATACCAAAGCGATATGTAATTTGGTTCAGGTCTGTTAGTCACATGGAGGGAAGCTTGAGAATTCCTGCCCCCCCCCTCCTTAGCAGCTCCCATTCTCTATCTGTATATCAGTGTAGCTTAATGTATAATAAACAATTAAATGTAGCGTAAAGCTATTTTCTAATTTGCCTCTTGGACTCTCAATTTAATTATCCAAGCCCGCAAAAAAAATTGGTGCTGATAATTGCTGATCCTGCAAAATTCCTAAGATTTCACAACAGCTGCAGAAACAACACTTGAACTCATTGCTTTTAACCCCCCATTGGATACCCGTGCCCCGACACCAAAAAGCTTACCATCACTGGAAACACTTAAATCCATTGCCTATCCAAAAACGCACTTTCCGACGCACCTAAACACCATTGCATACCCCCAAGCACCAAAAGCTCTCATCCTACCACGGGCATAAACCTCATTGCATACTTCCAGGCACCAAAAGCTCTCCGCACCACGCACACAAACCCCACACCACGGGCATAAACCCTCCGTTTGTTAGCGAAGGCATGGAGCGAGCAAGGGAGGAGCAGGAACCCTCTAGCCTAACTACTGCCACGCAAAAAGGTCAAAATTTAATATTCTCGGTCTAAAGCTGTGCGCGTGTGTAAATTTGGTGACCCAGAGAGAGAGAGAGATAGAGTTATCGTTTTTACTTCGAAAATACAACTCCCAGTCAGTGGCTTGAAAGATGGGAATAACTCATTTAACATTTGACCTATAGTGCGAAAAGTCGTTTTAGGAGTTGTGCTTCTATGTGACAGACCTTAGGAGTTTTATGTGACAGAGCTTAGCAGTCATCCTAGGGTTGGAGCACAATAAAGACATGAGAAATTTCCATAAAGAAGCATTTGAATGGAGCATTTTTCATAATTTTGTTTTTGTTTTTGTTTTAGGATCTTTAATCCGCCTTGAGAAACCCATCAGTGACTCGCGGTTGTTTGATTTCCAGGTGATCTTCCCACATTCATTTGGTCGTACGTTATTTAGTTCCAAGAAATTGTTTACCTAGTTTTGTTCTATTTTCTCCCAAAAAACTCTATGCACACATTCTCGCGAAAAACTGAAACTCTAATTAAAAATTCGCATCCTGATCGCTATCTTAGCACGTCATCAGCCCGTGATGGAGCCCCCTGCATCCAGAAATCTAATGGAGCATGTGAACGGTTGATATTTATCATTGGTGTTCATCTGCAGCGCGCACAGCAATGTTCACAGTATATTTTCGCCTAAAAGCTTCCACACAAACGAATTCAGCGGCACCTAAGCCCCAAGCACTTAAAGCTTCGTTATTTTTTGCGCGATACATCCTGGAAAGGACCTGACAGTTTTCTTACCGCGCTTTCCGAGGGCCAGAAAGTGTAGGGAGTGCAAGGAGCACAGGTCCTGGGAATCTCCTCGTTAATTTTCCATCATTTAAAATTCCCTTGAAATCCATCTTAAATGACAAATTATCGCATCCAGACATCAAATTCATCACTAGCACAGCACTGCAGGCAGCCGAGGCCCTAGCTGGAGCAGCATGGGGTGGGCCCCGAGTGGTTGGGGTAAGTGAAAATTTCGGTGGGGCGGAAAATAGCGGGCGACGGAGCTGTGCAGAGTTTCCTCGTTTCTATTTTTCACTACCCACCGCCAGCGCCGAGAGGAACAAAAACAGGGGCTAAATGATGCCTTGCGGGTGGTGGTGATGCAGCAGCGGCGAGGCGCGGAGTAACCCGAGGTGGTTACTTCTTGCCGCCCTTGTTGAGATGGCGAATGGGCAGAACGGGGGGATGGCGAGGAGGAATCTTGTGCAATAAAATGCTACGACGTCAATAGCTTAAGCCACCCACCTTCGCCCGGCAGCCTTCCGGTGGATAAGATGCTCCTTCCCAGCTCCGCAGTAGTTGTGGGTTTCGGGTCTCGCTCTACTCAGAAAACGCCAACACGTAAAGCTCGGCTCGTTTGGATCCTTGAGTCACGTCATCTATTTCCCCTGGGAGCGATAAATTGCAGTTGGCTAAGACGACGCAGCACTGGTGACATGCAAGTCGTATCCTCATGCACTTCCTATAGTCAGTTTGGGGCTGCTGCTGCTCCAGAATCACGTTCTCGAGACGAAGATGTGACAGCGCTGGGATTTGAATGCTTTTGGACACATCAGTTAGTATAGATTGTCACCATTGATATTGGGACGAAATGACTGCAGGGAAATGCAACTGCTCCTCCAGTTATTTCGGTTCCAGAGTTGGGAAATTGCTCGTCCCGAAATGTTGCAGGGAACGTTTCGCCTTGTGACAGGATTGTTAGTGTCGAAAGGATTCAATTAGATTTGAATTTTGTGCGTAGATTTTGTGAACTGTTATGGTTCAAGGGTGATTGGAGTAAGTTGATGATGATTTGGTAGAAGGAGAACTAACGACAAACCGCAATATCGTCTTCGGCACTACAAAAGTTTGTTATTTCTGAAACAATCCTCCAAGGAAAGAAAATTATTTTGAAAACTGAAATAATTTCATCGTTCCAGTGCAAAGTTGCAAAAGTTGAAGAATGGCGAGTTGTTCAAAGAAAGCAAATTCAACAAGCTAAGTTGCTCCAAAATTTTAAATGACTTTAATCTCTACAATTGTTGAAAATTACAAACGCAATGACCATCGACAAAAGTAGTAGTGAGTACAAGTAGAGTCACAAACTTTCTCCTTTAAGTTCAACCACAACCATATTGAAATTTCATGTAAAGCCCGCGCCATAAAATAAGGGAAATGAGCGAACGCGCATGTGGTATTGTGATTGAGAATATGAATGAGCCGGTTATTTGCGTTTTTAAAATAAAGAGGACGACGTTGCTCGCTTGTGGTGACTTAGGACTCTCCCTGCGCTTGAAAACATCGAATTTGAAATTTCCTTCTGTTATTGCGCGGGGTCTATTAATTATTTTTTGAGGCACATATTTTTAATACTTGAGGGCAATCGAAAACCGTTGAATGTGGTCTTTTTTGAAAATAAACAATTAAACTTCCATTATTCTAGTAGACTGCTCTGTTTTGAGGGAGCTTGAACGTTTAACTTCAGTTCGAGTTCAGTTGAGAGAACTGAGGTCTGTTATATCCTCAGTCGAATATATGGAAATTGTATGCCAACTGATGTTATTTTAAAGTTCAGTTCATCAATTTGCTCGAACTTGCGAACTTGAAGCCGGGGAATAAGTCATTTCATGATGTTTCATTATGATATTTGATAAAGAAGTCTAGCATCAGAGGTAAGGACCCTTTATATATTTTTTTTTTTATGTGAAAGACTAAAGTCACAGGAAACGCCCTTTATACTGTGTCGACAATCTATTTTCTTCATATAGAGTGCAATGTCGAACAGCAGCTGTAGTCGGGGAAGAAAGGAACTGTCACAACCTACCCGCGATATTTTTAGTCCACCTACTTCCAACCATTACTGTCGCGACTTTGACATCGGGGTATCGAGAAACAACTCGCTGGAGTGTTATGCCTCCTGAAACGAGTTGAATCTCATCAACCAACCGATGACATGCGCTTTTGGGCTATGGCAGGAGGGATCAGGAATGTAAAGAGAGAAGAAGAAAGAAGGAAAGTTATGTGGGTGGGAAAGTGGAAAAGGCGAAGGACCGTGGGGCTGGCCGGGATTCGAACCCGGGACCTCTGGGATAGTAGCCAGGCGCCTTACTCCCTAGGCTACCGAGGCCCCCGTCAGGGTTCTATTCATTAAGTGCAATGTCCGACAGCAAGCTCACAAGGCGATGTAAGGAGAACAGATGGAAAGAGCGAAGACAAGAATAAAGGAAAATTATCCAGATGGAGGAAATGGAGTGGATTCGAACCACGGACCTCTAGGATGGTAGTCTGGTGCCGAAATCTCTAGACTACCTAGGCCAAATAATGAGGATGAGAATAATGCAGAAATAGCGTCCAAGTTAGAAATCCGTCAAAAGCAATTCTCTTAATTGCCTTGGAGGCCCAGGGTTATCCTTTAGTGGGTAATAGGTCACAAAAATATCGAGTACGAAGGATGTGTGCTCAACCACCTGTGAGGCCCATATTCAAAACATGAGACACCGCCAACGGTACCAAGACCAAGAGCAAGACTAGTAGCAAGACCAACTTCAGTCCATACCAGCACAAATCGTAAAGGCATTATTTCGGCCTGCCGTCATCGACTGCCTTCTACGGGGTGCTGATCAGTGGGGCATGTAGATCAGCGATCTTTAGTCTCTGCTTTCTTTAAGAGAAAGTTGGTCTTGAAGAAACTCGCTAACCATTTCTTTGGTTACATAAGTGCGCATAGTTGCGCCCAGAGGTGAATAGCATTCCACCGAGAAGCTCCATCTCAGGGGCGGCGCTTTCATAGGTGCAAATGGTGCACTTACACCGGGCGCAATCAGAAATTAAGATTTTTAAAAAATTAAAAACTAAGAAAAAGAATTGAAAAGTGTTTGGGTGCCTTTTTCCATTCTGCAAGGTGTGGCCAATCCAATTCCATTTAGTTCGTCTGATTTCGCTGTCTATCCTTTCTTGGCTAGCATGGTGCCATTGTTCGGCGAGAAACACCCGAACCGACAATTTCGCCTGGACTATTAAACAGCATTGATGTTAAAGCGTAGGCAAAGTCAGCACAAAAGCAAGATCGCGAAGCAAATCCTGGTTGGACAAGGGCAGAGGCGGCGCTTTCATAAGTGCAATTGGTGTATTTGCACCGGGCGCAATTGGACGAGGCGCAATTTCAGAATAAAAGAAACTCCCAAGAGTGTTTGTATCTTTTTATGTTGTCCTTTATTGCGTTAAAAAAATGAACAGAAATTATGGGGGCTTAATATGGCATACTGCACCGGGCGCAAAAAAGCCAAACGCCTGCCCTGCTCCATCTTCCTATCTTTCATTCTCGTCACGTGCCCAGCTTACGCCATTGGGTCACAGGGCAGGATCAGCAATGAAGCTGCTCTCTCTGGCTGCTTGGCCTGGGGCCCTCTGTGTTAGTAAACACCCTTGCCGTGGTCAACAAAATTTTCTCTAAGCAGCCCTGCTAACTTGAAGCAATTAACGTAATTCTCGATCTGCTGCTACCTGATCGTTCAATCAGGCAGCAGATCGTCTGTGCAGCCGTGAGACTACGAGAAGCGATCTGCTTAGTGCAGAATATTCATAAACACCGCAATATGTTGCGCTTTTTACCACTGAGAAAAGTATAAGGGCCATCGCCCTACATGACATTTCTCTATTTCAACCCAGATTTCGACAACCAAATCTTCACCAGAAAGGGATGGGAAAAGTTTCTGGCTGATAATTTTCAAGCTAAAGGCTAGCAGTCAGAGTTATATTGGCAATCATGGCACTAAGCGCGATCACTATTTAGGACCTCATAGCTGATCGAAATCTGTTAATAAGATCTTCCTTCAAAGTCACTCCAACCACACTTCTTCTTCTTCGATGGCTCTACGGCCCAATTCGAGCCTTGGCCTCCTTCAGCTTCTTCCTCCAGACGTCTCTCTGCTCCGCAGCTTGTCTCCAGTTTCTCGTGTTGAGCAGTTTCGCTGCATCGGTCTTAACATTATCTTCCCATCTTGACCGTGGTTTGCCAACTGGTCTTTTGCCATCTGGTAGTAGATACAGGGATTTTTTTGGTATCCTTGAGTCATCCATTCTTTGGACATGACCGGCCCAACGTAAACGCAGTAGCTTGGCATGGGTCGAAAGTTTACATTCTTTGTATAAGTCGTACAATTCGTGATTGTAGCGTATTCTCCATGCACTGTCTTCATTGATTGGTCCGTATATCCTTCGGAGAACCTTCCTCTCAAATATATCCAACTTGTGGGCGGATTTTTGGGAGATACTCCATGCTTCACAACCATACGTAGCTACTGTACGTATGATGGTTTTGTAGACTCTTATTTTTGTTTTTCTGTGGATGTCTCTGGATTTCATTACTGGCAGTAGTGAGAAGTATGTTCTGTTTGCGGCGTTTATTCTTCTTTGTACGTCTATCATTTCATCGTTGTCTTCACTGACTGTGGACCCCAGGTAGTTAAATTGGCTTACCCGTTCGAAGTTATATTCCCCCCAGGTGGTATTGTGGTTTCTTCTTCTTCTTTCCACCCTTGACTGAATTAGAATCTTGCTCTTGTCTGCATTTATTTGCAGCCCTATATGTTTTGCTCCATCTTCTAATTCTGTGAATACTTCTCTAAGGTATGACAGTGATCTGGCAAGGCAGTTTATGTCGTCGGCATATCCTGCCAACTGTTTTGATTTGTTAAGCAGGGTTGCGTTCGCATCAATGTTTACTTTGCGAATTACTCCTTCAAGGCAGAGATTAAATAGCATGGGTGCCAGCCCATCGCCCTGCTTTAAGCCTTGCTTGACTGGGAAGGACTCCGTCAATTCCAACCACACTGTTATGTACTAACGCAAAGATTTAACAAGTGCTATCAAAAAACGATGCAATATCGGCGCCAATTGTGACCCTGTCTTCGGGAGCGAGGCTGTTGCGTCCACCTACCTATCAAAATAATGAAATAAAGACTAAAAAATGTGACTTGAAAGCCCTTGAAGTAGAGATATCTTAGAAAATTAGACAAGACCCTATAAAAGTATAAAGCGTTAAAATAAAAACTAGACCTAAGAAAAAAAAACCCATAAATTTTCTCCAACGATAATGTATTCCCTGCAATCAGCAACTTTATAACATTTTAAGACATTATCATTTGCAGCGATCACCACCTTCCTTCAGGCTATCATTTGCCAAAGTGAAGATATTAACGCCGTATCGAGACCGTACATCATCACATTGTCGGGTAAAACGCGAGAAAAGTGGCATATACAATCCACACAGATAAAAAGGCCCACTTTTAATTCCGAGCACGATCAAATTAGATAGCTCGAAACTTCACTTTACACACGGGGCAATAGTGAATCATCTAGATGATCGCCGCTTGATCACTTTACCTCCTACCGTACGTGAAAAATCCCAGCACAGAAAACATTTTGTGCACTATGATCAAGCCCAGAAAGATCGCGTCCGATAAGCTATTAGCAATGCGAGAAGAGTAGTGGAGTAGATGAGATGATGCCGGGCTGATGGTGGTATACCGCGGTGGTTATGTGATGGGAACCGACTGATTTGGACAGGCTGCTTCTATACATGTGGATATATATATATAGATAGCCTAGTGAACAAACAGAAGGTGCTTTCCTCTTCGGGAATCGATCTCATGATGAAGATCACTTTTCTTGGGATACATTCAAAGTTATCTAGAGATATGCAATTAGTCTTGGTTAAGTGCAGTTGGAATTCATTGAGACAATCTAAAAGGAGCGATGCACGAAAGATCAGAAGAGGTCGACTACGTTAAATTATCGATCGTTAAGTAGTTGGTGCCTAGCTTTTCAGCAGCGCAGCCTCTTTCTCCGTACGTACACGGCTATGGTAATGGCGGTTAAAACAATTGTCGACAGATTTCCTGCTGTGGCGCAGCTTATACACAGTGGTGGTGCGCGCCTTCCCTGGAATAATTGGACCGAAATAAATTCCCATTTATGGATCAGATCGGAAAAAAGGCGCCTTGGAAAAACTTGGTGCTCGTGGGTAAGTTTTTCAGCTGCTGCTGCCACGATCGTTGTTGACTAACGGCTCTGCTGTAGCGAATTCCTTCTGTCAATATTTTACAGAAAATTTACTTTAACCCATCCCCGCACACAAGATCCTCGTTCCATACTCCATTTCTCTACCAAACATCAATGGTAATAATCGCTGCGTATCGAACCCACTAATTGAATAGGCGATGTGTTAATTACGAGATCACTGCGTTCCTACCTGTGGCCTACCTGAAGAATTTCGCATTTTCCCTTAAAAAATCAACTCGCCGCAGTGCAAAACAATCAACAACAACACCAACAACAAAAAACCCAACAAACGACGACCAACCTGCAGCGAAGATCGCTCACCAAGCGCCGGCTGCAGTAAAAAAAACTGCAACTGCACCACAGCGCAGCATCTCGCCAGTCGCCGGCCGTCGCGCATCTCTCGGGCTGCGCAGCAGTATCAGGGCAAGAAGTGCATTCCTGTTGACTCGAATTAAGATATAAAGAAGATATCATGATCGCTTATGGAACTCGCGAAGATCATTTTCCTGCCATTCTCTGCCACACATGTGAGTTGTCTGGCCAACTTTGTGAGGAGCACGTTTTTCAGTTTTTGCTGCGCCTGCGCGGGGAGATTAATTTGTTGTTGTTGTTGTTGTTGCTGCTGCTGCTGATGCTGGTGCAGGGCAGGGAGTAGTAGTGCACACTATCCGTATCTTGACGTGATGCGGATCAACTTCTTTTCTTGATTAGGTGCACTCGAAGGTAAACTGTGCGTGATAAATCATGTTATTAGTTGGGGATCACCACCTGAACACGTCCCAACTGCACTCTTTGATCGCGATGATATGTGATAAAATGATTAAGGGCTCCAGGTGAGATCCCCGGGGAAGTTTTATTGTTATTAAGAGATTTTCTACATGGAAATTAATATGTTAATAATGATGTCTTTAGGTTGACGAGGGGAAAATGCATTTTTAATGAGGAGAAGAGGAGTTGATATGCAGCGCAGTTTGTAGTAATTGAAGTGGTGGATAATAGTTGATCTAGATTAGATTATTACAATCAAGTACTTAAGTAGGATTACGCAAAGCTTTGGTAAATAGAGTAACCAATTTCATTGGTACCCTAGCTACAAACTGCTTGAATGCAAATACGTCTGCGGCTCGACCCTCTTGAACTCTCTTCTTCCACCCTCTCTTCGTTTTGCTAGTGCAGCTCAGAACGTCATCTACTCACCTATATCTTGGTTGTACTACGTTTCTTTTTTTATTAATCCACCAATGAGAGCCCAAGCTATCATTCTTTCTTCAGAGGTTTGTACAGCTTGTCCGAGCCATCATAATATTTCATCAAGCTTTTCTTGGAGTTATTCGGTTGTTGCAATGCGCCATTTGTTTTGGTTATTGTACTAGCAGGGATTTTACTTTGGAAGTTTTATTCTTGACAATTACCTAGTTTATAGCTACTCCAAAAATAATTCGAATTATGGATCATCCCAAATTTTTTACCCTATAAACGAGGTAATTCGAATTATGGCTTAAACCGAAATATTTCGGCTTACGCCATAGTTATAAGAAAGTATTTAATACCCGTTTATACGCTAATTCGAAATTTGGATGTAACTTTGAGTTAAATCGATTTAATTTTTCTGCTATAAACTAGGTAAATCTTTTTATTTCGTTAATGTCTACGCTCCAAGCCCCTACCATAAAACCGGTTGGATAGCCTTCACATAACTTCGTTCTTTAATTTATCAAGAATTTGGTCTGTGAAATTGATTTTATGTGCGACTACATTGTCCGACTGAATGTCGTCATTTATTTTAGGAATTGTCAGTCCTTAATTCTGACCGGACAAAAAGGGGTTTTGGGTAGGTAGATTACCATATAGTAGAGTTCGCAGTAAGGAAACACAAATCCCAGCCAGTGGTTTGGTGAAGAAGCGAATAAGCCCCGACCAGTTGGCCGGACAGTTCTTTTGGGAACTCTGTTTGAGTCAGGATATGAGTATGAGAAATTAGCGCTGACAATGCAGTGGTACGAGTTGCCAACACTAGAGACTAGCCTAGTTCGACGTAGTACCGTGTAGAATGAGAAATATGAAGTAGATTAAGAAGATGGGCTATGATAGGGTATTCACCCTTTGGAAGCTCCATTTCGAAGCTTAAAGCTTCCTACCAAGAGAAGCTTTCCAGCTATAAAAGAAGCGGATCCACCAGTTTAAATCAGCTCTTTTCCGGACTCGTTTCGGAAAAGTCATCTTCTTCGCTTCTAACCGTGTCGAAGTATATGACCCGGCGATACTCCTGAACCATGTCGAGGCATAAGACTCGAAAATATTTCCGATAATAACTCCTGAATCGAATAGTGCCCAAACAGTATCGAGGTGTGGTTCCGACAATAAACTGACAATTGATTCGTTAGCATAAAAAAGAGAACCTGGTATTTACCACCTTACTAGCACATCCCGCGGTGCTATAGGGTATGCGCAAGGAAGGTGTCTTAAATTTTGTAATTTTCACGGGCCTGCAATCTGATAGCCTTGCTCCCTTTTAAAAAATGTCGACAATTATATAATGCCCCCCTCCACGTCGCTTTGCGCAACCACATTAAATCACCGTAAACTACCATGAGCCTAATGATGGTAGTATCCAGTACCAGTGTCTTCATCCCAGGCACCATGTAGATCCAGAAGCTCCTACGTGATCTGCTCATTAGAGTATCCAAGCGATAGCTCCATTTGAGCATGTCATCTATCATCACTCTTAAGTATTAAGCTAGATGTAAAAAACCTATAGGTCTGCTTGCTAGGGTTGATTCTGCCCGGCACTGTTCGTCTTCTGGTATATACAGGTATATGCAGGGAATTGGCTGGCCAGCATTCAAAATAAAAGGTGGCTAAATCGTCTAGGAAAGTGCGTCGAATACGTAAAAATATCGATCCACACATATCCGTAACGGTACGGCACTGATCCTTTTCGTGTCAGTGGCTTCCGTGATGAATTTTTCACTGACATTCACACAGCACCGCTTTTTTCCGTATCGGTGATCAATGTTCAATAACATCCGACATTGTAGTTTTGAAATTTGGACAATGATCTCTAGTGCATCATGGAATTTAACATGCAGAGAGAGGGCTCGACCCAGGTGGACTCTTCCAGAAGTGGTCGCACAGAAACAGGGTATTTCAAATAAACTTTCCCTAAATTTCTGTTGAATTCTTATAAAATTCTCCGTTGAATTAAAAAAATTATTTGCTAAATTAAAAAATTCAGGGGGCAGTATATTTTTCTGTGTCTTTCACGGACACCTGAAGGCTACCGAAATCTACAGTGCCCTACTGCATCGTATATCTAAGAACATGTGGCGCCTTTCTTAATTTGTTTGCATATGATTATATCGTACTAATAATTTTTCTTCACTGATGCTACCGGTACTGCACTGAAGTCATCGTCACGTCACGGATATGTGTGGAATGACCTTAAGAGGAGATCATTCAGTTTTTTGTTTAGTGATGATCAAAAATGCTCTTGCTATTGCATTCGTGGTGCGGTAATTGCGTAAGACCAAGGTGACTTATTCGAAGCCTTGCATAGGCCAGTTCATCACCACCTTCTCCAATACCCCCCGTACCTTTTACCCCTTAACCTATACCCCCCCATCCCTCCCCCGTTCTAAGCTTACTGCTAGACATTGCACCATGACGTGACAAATGACATGACGGACAAGTAGTACAAAGGGTGACTCCTGAGCTTAGCACTGCCACATAAAAAAAAGGCCTTGATTACATTGCAATGTTTTATGTGTTCAATCATGTTCTATATTATAATATAAATAAGCCATGGTAAATGTGATTCCCCTTTAAATTGTGACTAATCATAAGTTACAATCTTTTGTGACTCGTTCTTGTCATGCGGAGTTTGTGACTCTTGACTAACAAAAAAATGATAAGAAATTCACTTCTAATGTTGAATTTGTATTCCTGTGTTGCGGGCGACAACGTAGCCAATGCACGTCAGAAAATATAGATGCAAAGTTTGTGAAAAATTATTACAAAATTGATAGAAATTGGATTTTTATACTCTTGTGACCTACTATTTATACTGTCACAATTTTGAGAATGGTTGTAACTGTTTACGTATTGTCACAAATGTGACTGCAAAATTAGAATACTAAATTATCTCAAGTTGAGATTTACCACACACTTGTGATTGAATTGTGACTTGTGACTGCTTTTAGAATACAGCTGGCGAGACCAAATCAAGTGCCTCCTACAGGAGCCTTGACATAGTACGTTCTGCTTCACGTGCTATTTCTTAGACGTTCACTGTTTAGAGCCATACTCCTAGTGTCCAAGGATGTATTGTCGAAGGCTCCCCCGATATCTTGGAAGGCTGGCAGAAAAACTACCTCATTTAGGCCTGCAAATTCCAGCACCAGATTGTGTAGTGCTGTCTCTATGGGGTTTCCCGCCTGGTAGGCATGCTTATAGGAGTTAAGTGACTGTCCCTGAAGATAAATTTTCCTTATCACCCTGTAGAAAATTTTCTGCATTGTTTTCAGCCAACGGGTAATCCGAACGTCCTAGCTTGAGTATAAATGCATATTACTGGAATGATTAAGTCCCTGCAAACTTACTTGATGGCAATTAGAACACTCATCCCATTCAGGGTGTCCAAATTACAGTGTAAAACTACCTCATAATCTAAAATTTTTCGTCGTCATTTTACATAATTCTATCAACTTTTTCGGGAAACTCATTTATCTTCTGCGGGTCTACAGTTCCCTTTTATAAAGCAAGTCATAAGCGTTTCTATGCCCTACAAAAAGACCCTGGAAATACGTAATTGCATCAAGCATGGAAATACGTAATTGAGATTAATATCCAACTAAAGTGAAAATAATACCTTTCGAGTCCTGCAAATATCACTCCAAAAACTCTCTCTAACACCAAGCACATGACCTCCTTCCCTGGGAACATATACGAACTCGAACTCTACATAAACGAACTCTGTGAACATTCCAATAAGCCAAAAGCCCGAGAGAACGGAAAAAAATCAGTCCATCCTCCAAATCACTTGCATCAAAAATAAACAAACACAAAAAAAACATTTTTCAATACATTTTGAAAAGTTGGCAAAAATTCCCTAATAATCAACAACTCCTCAACCAGCACAAAATCGTCCAAAAGATGATTCATCGCATCTCGAAAATATTTGAAAGTTTTTTTTGTTGTTTTTTGAAAAAACCCCAAAAAAAAAAAATTTGACAAAAACAAAAGAAGTTTTTAAGGATTACAACAAGCGCAAGGATTCATCCCCCACATCCCATAGAGCTGGCAGATAGCGCAGCCCCATTTGTGGATGCACCAAACAATTCCAGCATGCAGCCTCTGCCCCTATTTTCATCCATCGCTGAAGGAATCTAGCAAGATTTTCGAGAAGCCCCAAAGACGGGCAATTTTTCATCGTCAACAGGACGACGGCGAGAGGCAAAAAGTTGAATATAGAAAAGCAACACAAACAAAGCAACAACAACCACAACAAAAAAAAGGAACGGGATCAACAAAAGTAAAAAAATTAAAGGATTCGGGGGTGTTTTTGGCAGGAGGCTTAAAGGGTTGAGGGTTGTGGGAGAGCAAGAGAGTGAGAGAGAGAGACACAAAAGTGCCCAGAAATGCGCCGAAAAGTCTGGAGCAGGATAAGAGGGCATCGATCAACGTCGCCTCGGAAGGATTACTTCGGGTTGTGGCCTCTTGCACAAAACACATGAATGCACTAAGGCAGCAGCTTACACACACCCGAGGAGTCGTCCTGCAAGCAATAATAGGAGCTTGGTCCGTGGGTGGTGTTGACTAAGAATCACATGATCGGGTTGCTTGGATAACAAAGGAGATGCGACATCTGATACGAGGGGGGTGGATAAGACTGGAAGGGTAGGTGTACTACACAGGGACGAACCACTGTGCGTTTGTCTATTCCAGTCCATGTTTTTGTGGGCCAACTCTCTATCTCTTGACTACCGCCAGTGCCCCACACCATCAAGCATGTCCTTGCTTTAGGATAAGTGACATCTCCGATATTCCTTGAAGCGCGCTCCCCGCACAAGGAGGGGAGAAAAGCGCAGTAACACTGTGTGTTCCTTGAGCAAAAGTGGAATACATGCCTCCCAGTCCTTGTCGAGAGCATTTCGTGTGCACTCCAGTGACTGAAAACATTTTTAACCCCCCACCCCCGCTGTTTGAAGGACAAATAAAGGTCGAGTTTTGGCTGCAGATGCATTTTCGCTCCCCCACCCCCACCACCCAGCAGCTTGTGTTTCTTTGTTTTGTTCTCGGAATACGGCCACCCGCGCCCTAATATCCTTCTGATAGAAGTGGAGTGGTGATTCATTCCGACCTTATCCCACCACCACCGGAGCCGGAGAAGCCCGGTTTAGTAACGGCTTTCGGGGGCTGTGTGTGGGTCGCCCAGTTATCGTGAATATTTTAGAGAGAGCGGAATAAACAAACAGGAGCTGTGCACTACGTCAGCCCTGAATCACCCCCCACCACCACCATCGGGCGCCCTAATCGACTAGCCTTGATATTCTATGTAAACGTGGAAGTTGGCTCAATGACGACTGCCAGCAGCGCCGTGCCGCCTCACACCTCCGCTGTCTAATTCCGAAACTAAGCGTTCTACTTTAAGACTTACACCGCATGCACACATGTCAACTGACTAAATAACGACCATTGGGTTGCCGGGCGCCCCTCATCACTATTAGCAGGAGGGTGGCGCATCAGCCCCAACCCCATACGCCCAAACCCACACTGGCCCCAGCCGCCCAGTTCAGGATCCACAAATCCAGCCATGGCCTTACGTTGCACATTGTGCTTCCTTCGGGCATGAAGGGAAAAAATGACGGAGGACTCTGTGCAGCTCCGGAGCGTGATAAATTACGTTACGTTATGTGCACGGAATTTTCTTTTCGAGGATGTCGACGAGGACGACGTTTGTTGATGATGCCGAGATGCCGTCTTCGGGGGCTCTTGTGCGATATGCACCTATACTGCTAGCATATAGCCAGAGCGCGTCTTTTGTTCCTCCTAATGCTAGGTTCCACAATTCTGAATCTTTCGAGAAAGAGAAAGATGCCCGTCGTCGTCGTCGTTTCATAGCTGCAGAGCAATGCAACTTGAAGGCATTGTGTAAGGGCAAAGTGGTGCAAAGACTCATTCATCAAGGTTCTTGCCGGGATGTAATCGAGCGCTCCAAAATCTTACGCTATCCTAGGAACATTTATCCTTGTTTTAATCCAATTAAATTACCAGAGATAACAAAATAGCGAAAAAATATATGGCAAATATCACCACGCTGTGTGCTCGCCGCGACTTGTGGTTTTTGTTTTGTTATGATAGGACATACGTAAGTGTGAACATTTCAAATTGCGGAGGTTTTAAAATGTTGGGGATAGATACTTACATGTCCTTTCAAAGACAACAACAAAAAAAACTTTAGACCTTCCATAAAACTTTCAGCAATAGTTAAACAGAATCGATGTACATACAAATGACGTAGGGTAGATGACACAAAGCCTCACCAAAAGCCTTATTTCATCGTGTAGGTTGAGAAGATACATTACCATAGAACAAACTAGTACACAATTAGAGTGTGTCAGGTTTCGTGTAAGTATCTGTTTCTCGCTTCTCAAAGATTTTGATATTCGAACTTTCCTTGTGTTTCAAAAGGTTCGACAAAGCTTAAGGAAGGTCAAGTGAAATTTGTTTAGCATTTCCACTCTGTAAATGATCGAATGAAAATATTGAACTCGAAAAATGCAAGCTACAAAATTCAAACTTTAAAATATCAGCAAAATAAAGACAATCCAGGTCAAACTATTGACTGCTATGCCGAAACTCGTCTTCAACCACTATAGGACCCATTCAGGCCTCGCGTAGTCTACACGTGTCTCAAAGAACTTGACGTCAATTGACAACTTGACTAGACTTGTTAAGATACTACTACCTATGGCTCTTAAGAAATATAGCTTACCTTTGTCCATTTTTTTATGTGAAAGTCTAAGCTGGTCAAACTTTTTGCCCTATCATACTTCTCCACGGTTTTTTCAGAGTCTTGGAAACTAGCTAATGTTTATCCCATTCTGAAAAAGGGGCACTCCAACAACCCTTCTAACTACCGCCCAATCAAGCTTTAAAGAAAGAAGATTGCAGTTTCCTTCCAAGTCGTTTTGATCAGCGTTACTGTCTTAACCACAGTACGGGGTGGCACTTTCATTTGTGCTAATTTTGTACTTGCACCGGGCGCAATTTCAGAAATTAAGATTTTGAAAAAAAATTTCTCAACGAACTCACGTGGATACCAAGAAGGCATACATTCCCTTTCATTTCCAAGAATCAGAAGTAAAAATTCACTAGACAAATCCGCCAATATGGCATACTGCACCGGGCGCACAATCTCTTGCCTTATTTTCAAGTTGAAAATTTTGCTGCTACCAAAAAAGTAAGAAATGTCTTGCCAGTACGTATCAACAAACAAACCACCTCACCTTATTTTAATTTGTGTTTTACTACCCTAAAAGAAGTTAGAAAGAAGAAACCCAATCGCACCTCGGTTCATTTATTTCGATACACGCTCATATACGAGTAAGACATTATTTTTGAACCGGGACACTTAAAAGAAATTAAGTCCTCAGTACAGTTTACCATAGTGTAAGGAACAAATGTACTGCCTCGTGTAAGTGCGGCGCAACTCAACTGTAGCAGCTGTACATTTTTATATCAGTACCAAACCGATTGTTCTACCGAAATAAACCTACCTTAATGGCAATACTTTACCTGTCTCATCATATTAGCGCCTGCTCAACTCTTTTCCATTGCCTACGAGTACCACTTCCAGACAGACAAAAACTCAGCTCAACATACAACTCAACTGCGAAACAAACTTTCATAGTCAGAATTTCCGCATTCAGCTGGATTCATCGTTATCTTTTTCAATACCTTTCCGGCTCTTCGTAACCCAAAACCATGTCACTCGAGCTAAGCTAGCTTCTGGACATTGCAGCATAACGTGACCAACGATTTGGTAGTACAAAGAGTAACTCTTGAGATTCAAACTACCAAAAACATGCTGGAGGTCAAGCTCTATTCAAAATGGTTTAAACCTCGACCCCGAAACAAACTGAAACTTAAAATAAACTCAGTTCGCATACAATTTATACATATTCAACTGAGGATAAAACAAACCAACGGAACTCGAAGGATTGAACAGAACATTGCTGAACTGAAATCGGTGAAGCGTGAATTATTAAATTTTTTACTCTTGGTATTTTCAAACAAAAAAAATATATTTCAAAACACTAGGCTGAATTTACGCAGAGGACAACTTGTGTTAATACTACAAAACCTTGACAGGCTTCCTCTCATGATAATGCTATCTCCGCCTTTGAATAGAGAAGACGAGGAAGTGCAATTTATTAAACACGAGGAAGCATTTTGGCAACACTAATGCATAGCATTCTTTACGTATTTGTGGGATATCGTTTCTCAGCAACCATCTCGGTGAGAACGCTTCACTTGGCTAAATGTTTGAAGCAGACCCTTCGTAAAACCTGAACAAATTTCACTACGCCTCTGTTCAGGTGGGACAATGTATTTTGTTGTTGTGGTTAAAGTCAATGTATTTTGTTGTTGTGGTTAAACTGGAGGGGGAGAATTAGAGAGAAAATTTCTTGATCCCAAGTGCTGCCCTCAAATCCGTGTACATGTACGCTATTTTCGGTTCCTTATCTTCTCTATTCAAAGATCTCCGCCTGCAAATTTAATCAGGTGTCTGGGACCACTTCTTCAAAAATCGGGAAGTGGGTGTTCCGGAGAGGTTTCAAATCTGCACTAGATTACTCTGTACATATCCTGTCTCGTGTCCGCCATAGGCGTAAGATGGTTTGCAGGGTTGTTTAGAGGAAATCTTGGCCGATTCGCCCAGACCCTCTATATGTATATTGTCAATGTACTTCCACGGTTGCCTGTTTACGGTCTTATGTATTTCTTGTGAAACCTTAAGCAGTCATTGTAAGGTTTTCAATATTTCTGTTTATAGTAGATATAGTCGAATTGGATGTGGTTAGTGTGCTTACGGATAATACAATTTGCTTGACTCTAAAAACACAAAATTTCTTCCATACCTTAAATAATTTCATTATACATTCTTTTTATAAAGTTCACATAAGAGGAAACATTTCCCTTATTAGGGCTATATCCAAAATTAGATCAACTCAAATGGCGCCGCGCTTGCAGCTCTATAAAATTTGCAAGATCCTTCCATAAAGGTGATCCTCTTACAAGACTCTGCGATCAGAACAAGTACTCCATACAAATTTAGAAATGGCTGTGATTTTTGTATCCCCCCTCTAGCTCCTACCGCACTCATTGAAAACGCCAAACACTGTGTAACCGAATCCCCTCGAGCTTTCGGCCTAGCGCAGAAAGCGATCCTCCGGCGCATTCCGTGCCAAAGCGAGCAAATTCATGTAAATTTAGTCATCGACTGGAACAAATGGAAATGTCAAATCCGACACTAAAGAGCCATTCGGGGACCCTCGATTATGTAAAAAGGCTCATCGGGCTCCGCAGCAAATTTATTCCACCTCGTCCACCAATTTGTTCGATGTCGATGCAGCCTTGGCGGCCATCTGGCACCCTCCGCATTCCCGTTCTGGGCAGCGCGTGAAGTTAAATTTTCCTCTGCCGCCCCGCCCGCCCCGATCTGGCCGGGCAGTGGGCCTTCTTCACGATCGCGCTAGTAGCCTGCAGGAGTGTAATCGAGACTCCTTCCCGTGGTGCATCTCATAGTGGTCATAGCGCTGGTCAAACGTGGATAGGTACACATGTTCCAGAGATTACATATAGTCGTAGGCCGTGTCAGTTCCATTTCAGTCGGAGCAGGGCTCCACCAGTACTGCGGCCTCCGAGCCGATCTTCACTCTAGGTGCGTCTCTTTCTCTCCCTCTCGCCACGGCTCGTTGCTGGGGCCAGGTCGCCGCCGGTGGTGTCAGGGTCCTATTGTCGTCCTAAGCTACGCCTGGTGCCTGGTGTTCGCCTTGTTTTTGGTTGTCGTTCCTTGCGGTCGTTTTGCCGGGGAGTACTCGTAATCGCAACGCTTGATGCTGTTTAGATGCAGCTCTCGGTCTGTGATCACGGCTCACGCAAAATAGTCGTGCGCGGATGATATTCGTGATTCTGCAGCTCTTTTTGGTCTTGGACTCGTCTTTCTCGGGATGTGCATCTATTCCTCCTGCATTTGATACTTGGTGCCAGGGGTGGCGGAGGATCATTTCGTGCCTTGTAAGTTGCGATACCCATCCCCTTCCCATTAAAAGTAGGCTGAAAGCGATGTTCATGAAAAAAATAGTTCGTCAGAGACGTGAAGTGATTTACGTGTACAACTGCGGATTATCCGGAGTGGTGTGCCCAGGTACCAGGTAACCGTCAGAAGATTAACATGGGATCCAAAACTCTTTTGTTGTTCGCCATATTCTAGGTGCACACCGAGCGACTCCTTGCCATCTCTGACGGGCGAGTTTTGGGACATCCAGGGAATGTCTTCCGCATGTAGAAATGTCTCATCGCAGACGCCATAGTTCACCTTGCATAGAACGACTTTTCTTTAGTGATTTACGATCCCAAATTCGTCCCTTGCGAGGTCTCAATGCGCCTTCTCCGATGTCTTGTTGTTTTCTTTGTTCTGCGTGAGTCGTGGGTGTTCAATGCCAATGCCCCGGGGGCGCTCCTCGTTGCTGCACCGAGCCGTAATCTGTTTCTGCGAGGATATATACCTGCGCGGCTGTCTCTTCCGTGCCCCATGGCGCTCCGCTGCGATATGATTTCCTTAAACGAGACATGACTTTAATTACGTTGCGGGCGCTGCGAACTTGTTTTAATTATTTCCAATGATGGGCTCCAGATTAGGTGCTCTCGTTGCAGCGATTTAATGAATTTCGAATTTCGTGCAATTAGAAACGGCCAGGAACTGATCGCGCTGCGCTGCATTCTGCGCGCGGCTTCATTTTGACTTATTTATGGCGAGGATGAGCAAGAGATAGGTGATCATCACTTTTGGTTCTTTATAGGGGCGCTGAATGCAAAAGATCGCGGCTGAAAAGGCAGTTCTTAACATAATGAGGCTAAACCTCTTCCTTGTTGGCCATTTTTATTCACCTGCTGGTTTGTGCGGCGGATTTATTATTTTTGTTATTTTATTTCGAAGTCGTGATGTGGAAAGTAAACTAGGCTATATATATTTTTTATAGTGGTGGTTAGAGGATATCAGATTTAAGTGATCTTGCTAGGAAGTTGGGAGTGTTGAAGATGTGCCATCTGCGTAGTATGGGAAGAAGATGAAGATTAAATAGTCTAATTTAAGGGATAACTATTTGGACCTCTGCTTTTTTGCGAAAAATTTGGTGAAATGAGTCTGACATTTGATTAATTAGTTTGCCTCATTGAGCACCCTTGCATATGTCATGACATTGCGTTCAGAAGCTGTTGTTCCAGCTCTTCAACATTTCATTTAAGCAAACTTTGAGATGATACCGAAAGAGCAACAGCCGCTGTGTTCACTTGCCACATGATATATGTTGTCTTTCCCGTGCCGATTTACTACCGGAGGGTGTGGTGGCTAAAACCACGGACTACCTTCGCGGAAAGGACTTCGCCCTCGACTACCGTCAAAAAGAGTATGGAGAGTCGGGGACGTCCCGAGGAATTTCTATTAGCTAGCACCGACGGCTCCAACATTTATTTAGAGACCATTAATTATTTAGAGGCCACTGTCCTCTTTTCGTATAGAGTGCAATATGGAGCAGCAGCTATAAAAACTCTGGATTCAGTAACGATGTGCTCCATTCTAGTTGAGCGATGCAGACACAAGATGACTCGCGGGTTCGCGGACAAATGCACCATGGATGCGAATGAAAAAGCAGACGAACTACTCTCTTTTGTGCCGGAGACTCGTACATACTGAAGGTCAGAGCACTGATAAGCTCCCTAAACTACACAAGATGGCTTGTATATGTCTACCAAAGACACTGAAACTGAGAACTTGAAGGAAAGACCAAGATTTAATATAGCACACAACAGGTGATTGGTATATCGGCATATCGGCGAAAACTTACGAGAACCTACACGCTAACACGAGGATTTTTATTATCCTTTCTGATAACCCAGGCGGCTTTTCAGTACAATAGAGTCAAACTGGTTTGACTTGCCTTAAAGAAATGCGGCCATTCTCAATCGGGTCAAACGGGTCGGGATGCCTTGACCAACGATCTAAACTTTTTTCTCTAAGATTATTATTGGCCAGACTAAGCTGCGGCACTATACTTTCATGGGTCCGAAAACGGCTATTGAGGCACCTACCAGTAATTTGATGATTGATAGCACCCTAGACGATGAGATCATGATGAAATATTTTGAAAGTTGGACGTCTATACCTGGCCAGATGAAGTCTATGTGATTTTTTCCTTCGCCTTCACAAAGAATTATTGCAAAACAGTAAGAACGATGTTAGGACCTAGTTTCCTTCGGGAGTGATACATTTCATTCTAATGCGTCCCTAACATTTCTATGTCTTTCTGATACATATAACAATTTTTCCAAAAAAGCTCCTCCAATTTCGTCGATTAGCTCCTCATTGGCGTAGTATTTCGTTCGTACCTAAACACCCTTGATAGTTATATGCACAGTGAATTTTTTACTGAAGGAAGGGAGATTTGCTTCTAGCAACTCAAACAAAGCCCCAAAAAGTGTTTTTTTTTATCTTCTCCACAGACTGGTCATGGTTTAATTTTTTGTTTAGTTTTTTGCGACGTACTAGAATGGCCCTTAAGGTGCGTTTCCACTGCGGTCTGCAGACAGTGCGCGCACATAAAAGTCGACAAAAATAGAGCAAAAAACGAAAAATCTCGAACTGTGCGGAGACAAAGTTTTCATTGCGTATCCACTAAAATCTTGCAGGAAGCATATCGTCGGTCTAGAACCAGAAGAACGTAACCACCAATTTTGAAATATTACAGGAGAGCTATTAAAAGGTGAATTTTATGCATTATCGTTATGGGAAATGGTGATACGATAAAATGGAAACTACTACTATTATAAAATGTTATGGCCGAATTTATATAAAGACGGATAAAGTAACTCTTCTACAACCAGAAAATTCAAAAAAGGAATTATTTTTTTTTTGGACATACGTTGTTCTGGTTCTAGACCGACGATATGAAAAGTCTCAAACTATGTTCTAAAAGACTGTGCGCGCACTCTGTAGAGACAAGACTTTAGGTGGATACGACCTTGAATGATAAAATTTTTGTGTGCGCACAATGTTTTATGTTTTCCGATTTAACTCTAGATATATTACCTCGTTTCAGTTCGGCGATATAAAAAAATGAGTTTGGAGGACGAAAATTTATTAATACTATTTACGCAGAGCAAGGCGAAGGCGTCGTCAGCTAGAAATATGTAGGGGACCTTGATTGCCCTTTCCCATAGGCTGTGTGGCTCCGGAAAATTTAATGTCTTTTTGTCTATCATTGTTGATAAGGAGGAGTTGTTAAAGACGCCCAATCATTTATTTTTATATTCTTTGGATTCGACATCTCACAATCAGGTTCGGCGCTTGGGGATTTGCGCCCCATTAGCTGTTCATTTTTGAACGCAATGAAGGACAAAGGAAAAGACAAACACTCGCGGAATAAGAGAAAGAATATTCATTATTTCACATTATAGTCTAAGATCCCATGACATAAAAGGTGCCCCATCGAACACCTCAAAATAATAAAGTGAGATTGGCTGAAAAACATGTACAGAACATGTAAAGCCCGCCAGACTAGTAAAAATTTGTTAATTGCTATTTTTGATGAATTTTTGAATTTTGTAAAAAAACCATGTTTTTTTCCAAAATACCTGTTTGGTCCAGAGACAAAATACCAAAATGGCTGAAAATTGATACACAGCTTCTTTATGACTTTTTAAGAAAACAATTTCGGAATCCAACTTGCGTATAGCTTGTTGGAAAAGTTGGCTGTTGTGAAAACCCATGCTATTCTTCATCAAATTTCAAAAGGAAATTAACGAATACATCCAATTTTTGTTGGTTGGCCTTTGTGAAACTCGCCAATATTAATTTGTTAGACAGTAATACCCCGGCTTCACCCCACGCGGCTGTTAAAAAATGGATGCACTCATATAACACCCAGTAGTGCACACGCGAGGCTCACTGCCTTCTCCTTATGCATCCACCCGACTACCCTTAACTTTTCCTAATCTTTTTCTATTTTCAGGTCAAGCTTACAAGCTTACTACAAGACATTGCACCATGAGTTGAACGACATGACGGTCTAGTGGTACAAAGGGTGATTCCTGAGCTTGACCATGCCACATAAAAAACCGCGTTCGAAAACTATTTCTTCAAAATAAACCCCTTGTCTGTCCTAAGATATTTCGTGTTTTCCATATTCACTGGAAAACAAAAGATAGGCCTCAAGAAGCTACTTCAAGACTTTTCGAAGACTTTTTTCAAGTATCCACCGAATTTACATATCCGCGCACATTCTCCGCAGAAGTTCTCCGCACCGACGCAGAAGATTTTTCAATGGATACGTTTTGTATCCACTGGAATATCGGTGTGCGTGTGTAGTCTCCGCACTTTTCATCTCCGCACATTTTTTATCTCCGAACATTGATTTTGGTGGAGACACTTTGGCGGATAATGTATGGAGATAGTGCGGAGACAAAACTCTTGGTGGATACGCACCTTTAGTGTTCTAATTTATCAGAATCAAAATTTGAATCTAATAGATTTGGTATAATGTTCAAAATCTTTGACAAAAGATATATAGACCAAATGACATTAATCAAATAAAATGTGATAACTAATAGTTTTTCAAACATTTTCGAATTGAATTTTAAACTTCAGTAGTGCCGAAAAATTAAATATTTTACAAATTGTTCCCACTCCTTAGGACGTATGTTCAACGTCGATATACTACCAAGATTTTTGTCTTCACACACATTTGTTTAATTCTGTATAATGAACTTAACAATAGATCATGATCTAACTACATAAAACCAGCAATCCAATCAATTTCATAGAATATACATACATTCTTACAAGTTCTTGTATTAACAAAATGAAAATTGTACAAGATTCACTCCCTCGCCCCCCGAAAAACTAAGGAGCAAAGGCGCCATCGATCTGCTGATATAATCCGACATTATCCGCGCAAATAGTCCTCCTCCTTCTCGACCATTTTTATTATGTCTTATCATCTAAGAGTTCTAACGACATGAAAAATGGCGAGTTTTCGTCTTGAATCCAACCGAAAAATTTCTTACCCTACACACTGGTTCCACACATCCACATATCTACACACCCACATCGTGTATGGCGTCAAGAGCCGGCCACTGAAAATGTAAATATGGAATTGCTGCCGCCGCTGCCGACCTACCACAACGCACCAAAACTTGCGAGGGCCACGGACCACCAACCGCAAGCAAGCCCTGCTGCACTCCATTCCACGTACACCTTCCACACTCCACCCCCGCGCACCCTCTGCCAGTCTTCATGATCCACTTGCTCCGAGCCCTCCTTGTCCGTAAGCCATTGTTCTTTTAGGCCATTTCACTCGGTCTTCATGCGTCTCCTTTTCGTTTTCTTTTTCCGTCCCTTCTCGTTCCCGAGTGTTGTCATGGGACCGGCGAACGCGAAAGAAGAAGGTTCGCTCCATCAAGGGCTCGCTCAGGTGTGTGTATAGGTAACAGCCCTTTTGGCTTATGTCAATTCCAAGCAGACGTGGATCTGACATCAAGCCCTTCTTTCTAGTCTAGAGGCTTTCTTACCTGTGCATGTTGTGGAATGTAGACACGGAGGCCTACACACGCCATAAGAGAGAAAGTACCCAAAAGGGGCACCTACGTTCGCAATAAAACGCTCCACCAAAGAATAAGCTTCGTTAAGTTCGTTCTTAACGGGGGAGGCTAAATGCGTGGCAGAAAGAAACATACACAGGTGAAATGCTCCCCGGAAACAAAGTCCACCCTTAAACACATGGAAGTGCCCATAGAAGACAAGAAACTCGGGGCTGGGGGGTGGGAAAAAGTTTTGTTTTGAATGGTGCCCCACAAAAATTGATTAGTGGATCAAAATCAATGTCCAGAGTCTAGACGTACATAGGTAAGTGTTGTCTCGTCATCGTCAAATGCGCGCGGCCGGTGATTGCTGCAAATTAAATTAAGAACACACCCTTAGCGATTTTCTAGGTGGCAAATTAACGGAAATTGCCGGGATTAGTGTTATTCGCGATAAATGCAATGCGGCGATGGTGTAATTCCTGAAGTGGTTCTGGACGATTTGGACTTTTGCAGAATTGGTTTTGTTAGGCTTTTCATTAGTACTGGAATATTGACGAAAAGGATAAGCGGTTTAGGAATTTGTTTAATAAATTAGTATATTTAATATAAGAAAAATTAACTGAAGTTAACAGAGTTATCTCCTACACAACGTGAAAAACAAAAAGAAATATGGCGCCGTTAAACTCAACGAAACTCCAAGTTTAAGATTACAGAATATCCTTTGTACGTCTTGTCATTGATGAAACGTCACTTTATTCAACTTAAACGACTAGTCGTGTCGCGACGATTCGACTTTCGGCCCAGGAGCTCAAGACCTGCGATGGAATAACTACATATTCCAAATTGCCAAACAAGTGATCTTTTAGTGATCCACTGGTGATCTTTTAGTTTGCCTTACAGAACACCTCAACCGAAGTTTGCATGGATCTGGTGAATCTAGTTTGGTTGCTTTGGATATCTCCAAAGCTTTTGATAGAGTATGGCACTCAGCCTTGTTAGCTAAACTTAAAGCTATTGGAATTGACTCGATTTTGTATACATAAGTGGGTTAAGAGTTTCCTTTCCGGCCGTTCAATTAAGGTAGTATTGGATGGCGTCAAATCTGAATCTCACCACATATGTGCGGGAGTCCCCCAGAGCTCAATTTTATCACCGGCTCTATTTCTCATCTTTATAAAGGACCTACTTTCAATCCCCTCCAACCCACTTCTCAGCTTCGCTAACGACGGTACTTTACGTTACTCGTACAGCTAGGATACAAGACAGACTCATGCCAGATCCTGTCTTGATGATCGGGAACTTATGTCCATCTCTATTAATAACGACATTGAACTCATTCTAGAGTGGGGAAAGAAGAATCGTGTTGAATTCAACCCCACCAAAACCAAGTACTGTCTTATTTCAAAGAAAAAGATCAACAGCTCTCCATCCTTGAGAGTGGACAAAGTTGAACTAACGGCCGATCCCTCCCTACACATCTTAGGCAGTTCGTTTACGTAAGCTGTGACTTTATGGTTGTTTCCTATCGTTCAAAGTTTGTAAAATCTCTCATTCTCCCGCATTTCCTCTATGGCTCACTTGTCTACATTGCGTATGACTCATCTTGTCGTCAACGACTTTATGTTGTATTCAATGATTTCTTAAGCTTTATCTTCCCCTTGAGAAGTTCAGATCATGTATCATCTGTTCGGAATTCCCTAATAGGCTGTGACCTCTTTTGTTTTTCGATGTTATGACATCAGCTCTTCTACATATAGTTTTCTACGCTAAAAGTCAACATTTTCAGGAAACAAGCTTCTCTTCTTCTATCCACCTCTTCTCTTTAGCTTTCTCTTCCCTCTTCTACTTTCTAATAGCCATAGTTCTCCTATTCCTATATACCTTTGCCTGGCTCATAACTCTAGTATGTTTACTCTCTCACCCTGTCTTCAACTCTGTTAGGTATTAAGCGTAGTCTTTTTGCCCATCCCTACGCCTCTTTGTCTAAAAAATCGGTTTATTGGAAATTTTGGAAAGTGAAGCTGGGAAAGTGATAGGCCGTGTAATATATTTCTCTCTAACAGCTTGGCAGCCCTGACAAAAGCTTATAACTTCTATTATAGCGATCGTTATACCGAAATAAACGCCCTCCTGCCTCCACGCCAATCTTATACCCGGTAACACAAGATTAGCCCGTTCGGCTCGCGTTCCATTAGCTTACAGCCCTCATTTTGGGCATGCTACCTACACACAAATAATTTGTTCGTAAATAGCACAACACAACTGTGGAACAATCTTACACAGTCTATATTCCAGAACTGGCATCCAACAGTATCTTGGCATCTTGTGTCTTTGTGCGTCGTAAAATTTTTCTGAACTAGGATAAAGGAAGAAGCTTGCAGTTTACGAAACCAGAAGTGTATTCAGCGCCGGCCCTAGCGCTAGCCTTGTTGAGGGTGGAGCGAGATTGTGTTTCGGCGCCCTTTGTTCGACGCTTTCACTTCACATAAATTGTGTTTCCAGTTGTCCTAGATAAAACTTTTTCGAGTACTGCACTGGGGGCCCCATAAACTGGGCTGGGGGCCCCATAAGGATTTCGATGGTGGTTTTAAGGTCACAGTTCTGCCTATAGCGGCAATAGAGGAAGTATTGCTTCCCCGACGTTTCGCCAATAGCACCACCTTCTTTGGGAGGCTATTTGGTTGTTTGTATTGCATGGTTGGGCATTAGGGCTAGCCCCAGCCAGTAAGGTTGAGAGGGTGGAGAGAGTCTTCTCGTTAAAAGAGGCTTTTCCTATCATCTAAGTGTTCAGTGATGCAGTGTTCACCATCCTGACAAAGTCATCTCTGTGAATTTTATGCGGTGTACTTTGTGGAGTATTCTCCTACACTCTTAGGGTCTTCTTTTGGACCCCTATCCTTTCAAGATAAACCCAGTCCTCTGTTGCTGCCGAAAAGTACCCGATTTCAAAAAAGCTCAGCGACAGCTTGTTCCCGTCTACAGCAAAAAGGCTTGCTAATTTCAAGGCTTAAGGCGGCCCATCATAAAGGGCGCACCGACCCCTACCGACCTGGGTTGTTCTGAGCCCTGAGCCAATTCGGTTACCGCCTCCAGAAGACTTCCTTGTATGGTAACAAGTTGTTTCGTGGTCAAAAAGTCTCCGGATTGTTAGTCGCAAGCACGCCAATTCTGACACTTTCCGCTATTAGACTTCATTATGGGTGGGTCCGACTTTTCTGAAGGCTTCGCCTTTTCTTTTCAAACCGTATGGCCAAAGCCTTCGAACTTTTCACCGGGTTATTATGCCCTGAGAACATCCAGACGATCTAACCCTCTTCTTATTAAGAAAGTCGGTATCCCTTTCTTCCTCGGGGGCCATGCAGACCCTACCAGCCCTACACGGGAGTAGCCAGCTTCCATATATCGCATAAAATGTTTTCGGGCTGCGCCAGCGTCTTTTGAAAGCCGTCGTTTTTTCGAGTCGCCTCTCCAATTAGGTGCCCTTACTTCCGCAGGAGATCCAAGGAGATCTCCCAATGAAGGAGTGATCTCAACGCACTCTATCGCTGGGTTTACGGGCTCAGACTGACCTCCCTGCTTTGTTGGTGGTTCTTTTCGGAGCTGTGGGAGCCCCAGAAATGTTTGGAGCGTTAAGAAGTGCTTCACCTTCAAAACTTTTTTAAGGTTATTTTATATTGATACCACGAGCTCGGCGAGGAAGGACGGTCGCCGATGGTAGAGCTCCGTATCACCAATGGAAGGCTAATTCAAACCGAAGTTCGCCTGGTATCCGCAGTTCATCGTTAGTGGTACATTCACGCAGTACCACCATTCATAACTTCAGCACGAATGTTTACACATTAGGATTGCGGTTTTTATCGAGTTTAGATCCGCTGTATTCAGTCTGCTCCATGGATCTCGAGCCTAAGGCCATGTACGATCGGTCTTGGAGTCAGTGTTCCCAATTTGTGCCGTTTTCGAGTCATATTCATGAGTACATGGAATAGGATAGCTCCTCAAAAGTGCCATCAAAATTTTATTTTTTGCGCGAAATTGTTTTTGCATTCATTTTGGCGCCCCTTGCCACCTGGCGCCTAGAGCGACCGCTCCACTCGCTCTACACTAGGGCCGGCGCTGAGTGTACTAGTTCGCGATTTGCTTTAACAGAGTCCAGAGGTAAAGGATCGGCTTTATCAATGTACCGAGTGTCCCAATAGCTAGTTCTTCATCGAAGAATACAGTTTTAGAGCCTTATTTGTCCAGGGCGTACGCGTTTTTATTACGTTCCAATGACCCGATTGTATACTTACCAAATTTGGACCAATCCTACTCTGGACCTTATGACTCAAATGGCTGCTTGACTTGGTCCCGTAAGTGCCTAACTATGCTTGAAAAACAGTATACCTAGTGTGAACAAGCTGAACACTCTGGTAAACTTGGGGTTTTCACTCAAGATGCCGCCATCGACAACTATCTCTGTTTTGAAGGGAACTACAGGTACACCATGCTGCAAAACCCAGAATGACTGCCATATACAACATATACATAGAAGAGGCATAAACTTTGAGGTCTCACTGTCCTCGGTTTTCGATATCATTCTCAATTCTTCAATCTGCTCTCATTAAAAAGAATTGAACTTGTTTTTTCTATTTAAAAAAGCTCAAAACTTCCCCAAAAACAATTATTAAAAATTTTCCCGTCCGCATTAAGCTTCGTCCGTGGCAAAAATAAATATGAAAATTTCTGTAATGGATTTGTTACATTCACCGTCACCGACTAATATGACGCTGCTGATACCGAAAATATCCACTTTGAAATCTGTCGGCGTGCCACCATCCACCATCAAGGACGAATTTATTGAAAATCAATTCAGAAATATTGACACAAAACTGAGACCATTTCGAGTGTTGGCCCTGCACCGCCGACACGGGGATGAGTCTACGGGAAGCCTACCGAATTCGTCTTCGTATTGACGTTAAAAGCTTTCGTGCTATAGGGACGCCGAACACGGGGATGGGGGTGGGTAAGCGTGTCTATCAGACGTCACATTGAACTTAGTCCACCCCAATGCGGCAGCATAAGAGCGAGGGATAAGTGCATTCTCTGGTTCATCCCGAAATTAAAATTGCACAAATGCAAATCGATGGATGCGATCCATTTGTGCTCCAGCACTCCTCCACGGCTGCTGCTGGTGGTGGTGATGATGGCACGAATCGTAAAGTGGCAAATTGGGCTTGACTTTCTTCCATCCGTGTGGTTTCGGGGCTAATTGATTTGAGAAATCCTTCGACGTTTATTAGCTTAGATCTGGGGAGGAGAGCGGCGGGTTCAATTTGGCCAATCTGTGCTAATCGAAGTGATCCGATGCGGCCCTGCTAGACTTGGTTTCAATTTGAGGCTTTATGGTGTCTTGGTAATAAAATTGTGGTGCTTAACCTCTTGGCTTCTGTTGAGAGTCAAGGAGTTCGGCCGTGTGCTATCTGTGCTGCGATTTACTTCTCGCGTTCTTCTTCTTCTTCCAGCATATAATCCCTTCTATGCAATTTACCAATTTCGAACGCATTCGCACAGTTATGTAATGTCTGGTGGCCCTTACAGTGTAACGATCCACAAAACGACGAGCGAGCGATTCGCAAGGCCTTACTTAAATCGTGCTCCTTCAAACGAGATTCCGCTGTGCATTTCCAGTATTTCCCGCAAAAATCTTTTGTGGTGCATTTTCTCCACTTCCATCCGCCGATGCATTCCCAGAGATCTTTGCAAATGCCGTGCAATTACCTCTTGCGTTGCCTTTCTTTTTCCTCCGAGTGATGAGAGATCTTCTTGAGGTCTCTGCTGGTTCCCGAACCAACACCCCCAACCACGCCGCGCTCTCACCGCGCATTCTAGTTACCTGGCACTCAGGGTGGGGGGATCGTCTTCTCCGGCGTCTCTTCCTGGGTTTTCTTTAAATGCGCGCGAAAGCGTGCAAATTCGGTAAATCCATATCTTGGGCAAAACTGTAGATAATTAAGGGGGGAGCATTGCCAACAACACGACGCTTAACTGTTTACTCACACCGGTTGCGAAGGCTGTTATTAAATTGTTACTGATTTACAAATTGTTTAACTCGCGGTTCTATTCCAGTTCTAGATTTGGTCAGCTGAGATGGACTGGACGGTGTAATTGTGAGCTTCGCGGTTGGCCAGTGAGTTGCTGATTGATTGGTCGGTTAAGGAAGGTACTGCAGCATCTTGAAGGGTATTTGTACTGGAGATCATAAGCATTGATTTGAATGTTTGTTGTTGGAAATGGCCCGATTTGTCGATTATATGAACGCTAAGAACTCTATGCACAGCCAAAGAAATAGGAAGTAATGAGGTCATACTCCACCAAATAAAAGACTCATCGAGAAATGCAGAAATTACTCAGTGTACCTTAATAATTAAAGGAATATACACATCTGTACAAGCATGGTTGTTCAACACATATCTGCTTATGTACACCGTTTACAAGGGTAGCGATTTCGGTTGTGGCAAATAAGATATTCAGAAACGGTGGTGCGACCCTTCCCTCCTCAAAAAATCAATCCGGATATGGCGCATACCCACACTTCAAGAGACAAAGCATATGATAGTCCGGGCCACCTATTTCATAACAATGCGCAAACAAGCTTTTCGTTTGTGTCTTGGGCTGAAGGTTTTGCGGTTTGTGTCTTGGGAACCTTTTGAAGTTTGTGAGTTTTTTTGACGTATCTTTACCCAGATATGTTGAAATTCGCTGAAGTGGGTACTGGGTGATCTTTCATGCTGGGGTAGTCTACCTTAACTCCTTGTATAGTCTGAAATAGCTCGACCTGTGGTATACTGCATAAAATTGTCTAAGTGAGTGCATATGTTGTCTATACTTAAATCCGGCCCTGAGTCAAAGTACTACATGACGCCGGACGATTTATCGCTTCTTCGCTTATTACACCTACAGGCGAAGTCAGAAGATAGGGTAAAAAATTACTATGAAGAGCACAAGAAAGAAGGAATAGGTGAAATCAAAAGAAATGCAAACGAAACTTTGCAACAGAGGGGAAACGAACTACGAGCCTCTGTCATGGTAGTCGAGTGCCTTAATCCCCATGTTACTGACATATCGCATTCTCGTTCTTGCCCTACCTCTTGTCTTGTCCCTGATTAATCCGACCTATCTTGAACGAGCAAGCCTGAGGGACGTTTTGCCTAGCTTGGACCCAACCAGGGTTACCAAGTTTGGCCCACGCTGGGAAACGCTAAGTACTCTCTAAAAACGAATTGGTAACTATTAACTTCGCTGGCTACAAACTGTGAATATGTCACTATATATGGATATAAATACTATTAGGGTTTGATGGTACAATTTTGAATCTTGCCTAGGCGCACTACGACGCGGTTTGAAAGCTCCACTTCAGATTAACCCATGTGCGCATGAGATTTGATCGGCAGATCGGCTTACGATCGATGGTTTTGGTTTTACATCCGGATTTCGATGTACATCCAATTTGCCGTATATGGGGGCTTTGAGCAGTGGCCTGCACGAGAACTTTGCATGTTTGAAGGAATCTGAGGTTTTGGAATATGGAGAAAGTGGTTAACGTTACATCTAGGCTGTGCAGGAGTTATTAGAGATTAGAGATTAATTCATTTTAGAGGTGTTGAATTCATCTAGATCCAATCAAAAATGAGTTCGATCCAGAGAAGGTCTGCCACGTGCTTGGCTTAAATTGTTTTAGGTTTAAGAGAAGCGTAGATTACCGTCTTCAGCGAAGCTGTGAACTGGAATCGAGGGAATTGAGAGATTATTTATAGAGGTTAGGAGACTCCTAATGGAATTGAGTCTTTTCGAACTTAGAGTTGTCTGCCTAATACTGCTTCAATTGAATGGTAATGAAGAAAACTCTCAAACCAGTTCTTTACAAATACCATTGGCTTATAGTTAAGTGTCGGTGGATTTATTGCCGTCTTGCTACTTGCCTAGAAGTCTAGAAGAAAATCGCCTGTATTGAGTAAGTGACTTGTTTCAGGGCGGCGGCAGCAGTACAGTTTAAAAAAGAGCTCTTGAGGAACAAAGATGCTAATAAATCGGCCTTAGACTTGCTCCCCGTTGAAAATAAACGAAAAGGCCGTCGATGAAATGAAAGTCGATTCAATTTAAAATCGAGCCAGCAATTTTTACTTTAACTTAAAATAAGGAATGAACAAATGTATTCCGGTTTGTGTAACTCTGGTGACCCAAAGTTGGAGTTCCTACTGCGGAAACACAAGTCCCGCGCTGTAGTTTGAAAGGAAACCAAGATGGCCCAACCAATTGACTTTCCTGGAGTGCCAGACATATGGCTACACCGTTTGGTGGCCTGCTCTTACCAAAGAATATAACAGTCACTCAGACTGGGTCAAACCCAAAGATGAAGAGATAGGTACAATTGGTCGGAAACGTAGCTTATGATCTACTGTTAGGTTATTACATATCAGCACCACCCAGCCTGAAAAGCCCTAAAGGCTGCGAGTTCAGGGGGTTGCTCGGTTGAAAACAGCTACGGGCACAAGGCATACCGTCTACATGGGCTGATTCTATACGACCGTACACTGTCTGCTGCAAAAGTGGTTTGGTATGAGCGTGAGAGAGGACAATGGAATTTGTGTACATTCCATCGTCCTTTCTCGCCTTGTTCTCCATAAACCAACTTTGCAGCCGACTCTTGTCGTATCATGTGAACGCTCGTGTGGAACCAGGCAAAATTAAATTTCGGCAGAGACGTCAATATCCAGATGCCTACCAGAAAATAATGGCAAGATTTGAAGACCGTAACGACCATGACGTTCTCTTGTAAATTGACGGAACCAAATCAGGGTTGGGTGAAGAGGCCGGAGTTTTTTCCCCTCGCTTAATGTCCAAAAATGCTACAACCCGCTAGTTCTTTCCAGTTAGAGATTTTGACAAACTTTCAACCTTGCCTTTCAATATTTTCATACCCATTGCTGGAAGCCAAGGTAATCTTGTTATCAGATAGCCAACCTTCCTAGGCATTAGACTGCCATACGAAGCCCTCTCCGCATATGGAGATCAACGGAGATCTCAACTAACACCAAATTGCGGCTGTTCAACTCCAACGTTAAGGCAGTACTTTTGTACGGTTGCGAAACATGGAAAGTCACCCAATTCATCACAGGGCGCCTACAAGTCTTCATCAACAGATGCCTGCATCGTATCCTAAAAATCCGCTGGCAGGATAGAATTTCAAACGAAGAACTATGGCGCCGTGCCGGCCAAGAGAGGATAGACGACCAAATCAGACGAAGGAAATGGAATTGGGTTGGCCACACCTTGCGACGCGAAAACGAAAATTTAGCCAAACAGGCCCTCGACTGGAATCCGCAAGGATCCCGTCGAGTCGGAAGACCTAGAACAACGTGGAGGAGAACCCTTCTAGAAGAAGCCGCAACGACTGGGAGATCCTTGTCGGAGCTAAGAACTGTCGCGCAAAACAGAGTCCGCTGGAGGGCAACTGTTTCCGCCCTATGTCCCATGAGGGATTAAAGGAGCACAATGATGATGATGATGATGACGAAGCCCTCTTCTCTGACTGGGAGGTACAGGGTCATTCTTTAGTGACCCACTTTTGCATCATAGGAAAATTTAAGGTAACGAGAAAGCAGGTGAATTGGCCATCCTGAGAGAAACTTTTTGCGGGCACACCCTTGAGGAATGCACGGAAGTTGCTGTACGGGCTCAGTAGCTGGCTCCAGATGGAGGAGATTGTCATCATGCATCAAGGCTATGCTAGACTAGAGCTTTTGAAAGCAATCAGAGATCGCTCGACTTCGTGAAGTTGCCTTGTAAGGACATCGACAGAATGTTAAGGATAATTGCGTGATATTGGCCAATTGGGCATCATGCTTCGGGATTGAGAATTTCGTTTAACTGCTTTGAAGAGGAACATAACGGGAAACAACCGAACACTTTTTCTGCGGCTGCTCGACTCTGATGGCCAACATCAGGCACCGTGTACTTGGAATCCTCTTCTTAAAGGATTTGGGTGAGGTTTTTGAAGCTCAAACTAGGAGATTTGATCTGAATATGACTGGCTGCAAAATCCTTCCTAGCTCAACTCTCCAAAACAGAACAAGTTTTCATGAGTGTCACCACAAAACGGCGCACCTCAGGGCCAAATTTTATCCCAGCCTCAGTTTTGCATGGGGCTGCTCCTTCTACCTACCTACCCATACCGAATTTCATTCAATCATTGAAGTCAAGCAGCATTGTTTGCGGTTAGCAATTAGATGGGGGACCACTTTCGAATATGTAAATGCATGCGGTCGGCAACCACTGCTTAGGAGGACGAAAAATGATTATCCGATTCGATATCCCTCGGGATAGTTTCGGCTTCTTTAGCAGCTTTATAACTGGGATCCGGTCCTGGCCTCTCTGATAACTATTCTCTCCGCCGGTCTTGATTCTCAACCGATGTCATCCAGTTTTCCAACCCTAAACAGTTGTCTACGTCCTGATGTACGCCATCCTACCTATTTGTCGTCCTCCATAGATCGAAATAAATCCACCTTGAAACCATCTTCCTATTCCCATAACTAACCTAACCCAATTCTTAGAGTAAACAATCAATACTCACCTGCTTTCCACCTCCATTATAGATTTTACGACCACACCGAACAAGTCATAACCTTCAGGGTGGCCGCAACAAATCATGAAATAAAAATATATTCCGACAAACAAAAAAAAAGAAATCTTTATTACGTTTCACACTATTAACTCCGATAGCGTGTTATCAATCACAGCATGCACAGGTACCCCGGTCGCTCTGCACCCACCTGGCGGAGGCAACAGGTCCATACCGAAAAACGGGGTTAGTTGCTCCAAAAAATAATCCACCAATCTTAATTTCGTCGGTGTTGTTGTTGTTGTTGCGTTTTCTTCTTCGAAATTTAAATTTTATTAGGGTGCGGATTTTGGAACGTTCACCTGAAGGCGCGCTCTCACCTGTTCGTTGCGCACGAGCGTGTGTGTATGGTGTGTGGTGCGGTGTGCGGCGGGTGTGTGTGTGGGAAAGGGGTGGTGAAGGTATCGGAGGATTGTCAGAGTCAGAGATTGAGCAGCGTCGCGTCGGCACGGAATATGTTAATTGTGCAATTAAGACCGGCGGTATGCAATTAATGATGAGGCCGAGGCGGCAATTAATTGCACTCGCGATCATTTTCCATCTCCGTGTATTGACGTGCGGCCTTTTTTTTACTAATTTGCTTCCATTCTCTGCCTTTTTAGCATTTTTCCAATTTTTATTTTAATTGCACTCGACTTTTCCCCGCATTTTTAAAAAGTGCATTTTTCGCCGTTCGCCAGATTCTAATTTGGTTACTCGGTGTCGGGCTGGAAGGCTGCTGGATTTCCGTGTAATTAGAATATAATGCGGCCGCGCATTGGGCACTGGATGAAGCTGACTAACTGACTAGCCCTAGCCATCTGACGGGAGCGGGCCCCCGGAACCGCGGGCCGAGGGGCCCTCCTCGAACTTGTTAGTAATTAAATTAATTATACTCCACGGCAGCGATGTGCTGCTTTTTAGCATTTTAATGTTGGCAGAAGTGATAATTTTGAAGAAATACACTTTCAGTTCCTGATAACAATACATCATAGTGAGGAAAGAAGGCTGAACTTGCTCATTTACCCCTCCCTGCCCCTGCATCGGCTGCAGCTCCCCTCCCTCCCATCGCTCGACTCTTCTGATTCTATCAATCTTTCGGCTTAGTGCACTCTTGTAATCAGTTGCAGTGTTGCACATGCAACTTAGTAACGATTTCGTGATATTGCTGGCTGGTGGCTGTTGCGGGCCTCGCATTTATAAAAAAAGGGAAGAGAATATTTGAATATTTTATGATGTTCGATGTTGTATGGTCGTGGTGTGTATATCAAGAGGAGAGTTGAGCTGAGATATTATTACTGTGAAGTGGTTACCCTTTGGTAGCCCCAGACACAGGAGGAGAGATGATGATGGGGATTGATCGCTTGTAAAACCGTTAATTACATATTGATTAGCTTGAAATTACATGCAACTCGTTAGGTGTAATAAAATTCAAAAACGAATTTATAGAATTTGTTCCGCATTATGCGTTGCAAATGCGCCCTTATTATAGAAGATGGGTCAAAGATCTTCCAGGTTTCTCTTATTTTAGTTGTTGTTATATTGCTCAAAAAAATTGAAATTTTCTATTAATTGGTGAAATACTGCACCGAAATCATAAGAAACGTTAGTACTAAAATATATCTTAAAAACAACTCAATAGTATATTAATGCAGTTAGACGCCTTTCGTCAACTGACAGGTCTCCGCACAAGCCTCTGCCCTGTTATACTTTTCCCTAGTTTACCTAGACACTTGGAAGTTAGCTCACATACAATCCATTCCGGCAATAAGATGAATCTAACAAATCCTCAAACTACTGCGCAAAAACAATAACCTCTGTTCTCTCTAAAAAAAAATGGTGGTAATAATCACTAAGCCCCTTATGGAAGATCCTAAAACCACCCAAATTCTACTTGACAAGCTGTAAGAGTTATAGGTAAGAGTTATAGAACGTATACATGATGACTTGAACTCAGGTTGTATCCGAGTCCAACTAGATGTAGACGCGAGTCGACTGAACTCGATTCAGCTTTGCTACCTGGGTCGGGTTGAAACTATGCTTATAGAGTAGTTGAATTTAGTTGCCTGCAGCATCTCTGTGTTTTGTTTGTGACGCGAGTCGAAAATTCAATTCAACCTCATCTCAACTATTCAACTCATCATGTATACGTAGTATTAGACCAAAACAGTTGTCTAGCTCGTCAATGTTGGAGGTTTTGGCTCAAACCTTGAGCTGGAGGGAAAGCCTTCCAGAAGTCTAGACCACAGAACCACAGTTCAGTGATCTAGGAGTTGTTCTTAATGATCGTTCTGATGGTGGGAATTTGTTTGTTGTGTGAACTTACGCGGTCACCCCATACTGCTACTCCAGGGTAGCGTTAACGGAATGTTACCCCTTTGGATGTCTGGGCTTTGTCTTGCACGCTTTTAGCCTATCCTCCATTGAAGTCCGAACACGATCGACTCGTATAAATACGTAGTTGGCATTCTTCATAGCTGCTGGCATTTAGACATCCTTTTGAACTGATTGTCGGGAATCTGTTGCCGTTAGGATCTGCATATGAAAACGAAGGCTAGGGAGAAATTCTGGGTAGTCTATTGAATTTTTAGCAGTTGGGGTGGTAATCGAACTGGGAACGTCCCATTTTAGCCGTTACGAGCTCGGCGGCTGGGTAGCATTGTAAGTCAGTCTTCATTGCCGTGCAGATGCCTAATAAAACAAAGCACAAGTCTGTGCCTTCATTTTCATATATTAAAAGAACTTTACAGGGTGTTTGGGTCTTTTTCAATTGCAGTTCACTGCTATAAAAAAAAACGAACAGCTAATGGGGGCGCAATTGGCATACTGCACCGGGCGCAACAATATCAAGCGCTGGCCCTGTGCGGACATCGAACTCATTCTGCAAAAACTGTGTCCAATTAACACAAAAAGGACGAACTAACTGAATTCTGAAAGGAACCTACCTTGGAACTAGAACTGACCTTTCTGCTATCTTAGTGGACAGCTCATGGTTGGAAGGTGTCAATTTTTTTTTAATAGGCAGTCAATGTAACGTATCGTCAAGAAAATGATCCTATGCTTGGGAATTGTTAAAAGATGCGAGGTTCTCCTTCAATCAGCAGCCATGGCTACAATATACAAGTCCTACCTTGAATACAACCGGTTTATCTGGGCTGGTGCAAACCACCTCAGCGTGGATCAACAAGGTAGAGAAGTGTACCATTAAATCATTGGTGATGGCAGCTTTATTGTCTCTATAAACTCATTGAGCAATTGTAGCAGTTTTGACAAACTACCGTCCCCCTAATTAAAAATGTAACTCACCCGCTCCTAGCCTGCAACAGGCACGCAAGGCGTCAAAACGCTTTCGCGGTATCCGAAACAGGCAGGATATGTCCTAGTAAAAATAAGACTCGCCCATACTAAGCATGAAATAGGGACGCTACCCCTGAGTAAAAATTCTACTTTCCTAAAGCAGACCGATACAGGCACGCACCAATAAAAGTCGCACGGAATAGTTTAACGTTCACACTTTTTTTAACCAAATGGGGCAAAATTGGGGCTTTAAAAAATTGTGTAGGACGAAGAACACGGGCAATCATCTTGGTGACCATAAAGGGTGCAATTAGCATTCTCGGTAGATCGGTTCTCCTTCGATTGTGTAGGTCAAGCAGCATTGGAGGTGGTTGGTACTTAGTTGGGGGACCGTTTGGTTAAACGAGACTCGCCTTTGGAATGGTCATTTTTAGTTATTCATGCCAGTAGGGAGAATATGCAAACATCTGGCGAGCGCATTTTTCGACTTTCATGCCTACAGCAGGATCGTGCATACCTATGCGGCGGGCGTATTTGCGAAATCTTTGAAAGAGAGTCCAAAAAACACAGCTGACCCAACCAATGAAACCTTCAGAAACCCCTACGGGAGGTGAGTGCAAGAGATCTGGACCAATACCATCATAATTTAAGCTTGCTACTGAAGGTTAGAATGTTGCATTCCGAGCCATGTAGCAGTCTTATACTATATAGGCAAGCCAGCCCCAATTTCTACGATCTTTTGGGTTCACGGCCTCCGTAGCTCTGTAGAGGTTTAGGTGCATGAATTCAATCCCAAATATCCGTAGTTCGAGTTCAGTTCGCACCATGGTCCTTCGTATTTCCATTTGTCCCAACAAGATAACATTCCTTGTTTCTTTACATCTTTCTTTGTCCTTTCTCCTTCCATCGCCTGAAAGCATAATGAGGAGAAAGTGTTTTTTCTGTGTGTTTCCTGTATAAATAATGCCACATTTTTAAAACTGTTACATCAACCTATAACCACAAAATGCGTTTTACAAAAACATCCCAACTATTTGCGCATATCTCCCACAATTTACCGTCCAATTTTCATAATCCCACATTTCATCTTAGCCTCGACTCAACAGAGTCGATTCTAGATTAAGATCTCCTCCACAATATAAAAATCCACCTTAACAGGCCTTCAATATCAGGCAATCTACAACGCACTTAATTCCAGCCATCGGCATACGTTCTCTCTCTATCGCCTGCCAATAACAACCTCATTTACCTAACGTTTTTGTACCAGCAGAAAATTCCTTAAAGGTAGGAGAACCGCGCTGGAAAGGGTACAAAAAAAACGTTCCCACTGCCTCTAAGCGCAGTCGCAAAAAGTCGTGCGTTCACTATTATTTCTGCACAAAGAACTCCGCACATGCCTGATTACGGCCGATCTCGTAAATTCATTTTCCATAACTGCACACTCACATGTCGACGTAAATAGCTGATAGCTCACCTAATCGCGATCTTGCATTGTTCCCCGGCTAGAGTCTGGCCTGTGCATTCCGATTACCTAATCCTCTCCCGTATCGGACTCCTTGGCAAGGTCCCAGGTATAGTGGGTATGGAGTGTAGTATGTAAGACACTGCGTGTACGGTTCTGCGCAGAGATCTCTGCCTATGCGATCGCACCAAAGATCGATCGATTTGTTCTCAGAGTGCGGGGGGAGCTGATCTTGTTAAAATTGTTGTGAAGCATGAAGACCGAATGGTGGTGGTGGGGGAGCCGCAGCAGCAGCGGAGTAATAAGGGAGAAGGACAAAAACCGTCTCGAGATCGCGCGAAGAAATCGCCCAGCTTTGTGCGCGAAGACTGTGTGCGCGCCAAGTTTCGCAATCTCGACCGCCGATGGCTGGTGCTGATCATGCAACTGATCGTTCGGGCGATGTTTATATATCTAATCTGCGGCCGTTATCATAATCAGAATTGATTGCTGGTTTAGTGGATAGTTGAGCGAGGGTGTTTATGTTGCTGGCCTTATCTCGGCACTTACAGCGCTCTCCAGCGGGTTCGGTGTGCACCACGACCTCGTTTTAGATATCTGCCAGATCGGTTATGTTTCACGCGAGTACCCCATACAGGAAGCATGACTTTGGTCTGGTTAATGCCTCGAAAGTGAAGATTATCAGCCTTCCTTAAGTAGATAATCGATTCATGTTCCTGCGCTGATCGGTTCAGGTACAAATTTTCAGATTTCCTAGTTATTTTTGTGCGCCTCTCTGTCAGCTTCCAATCTGCGCAACAGCTTACCACTTTTGCATGGTGGGAACTAACAGCCTTAAAATTCCCTTAACACAGATATGAATGGCTTCCCGATCGAAATTTTGATAAACCTAGACAATTACTCGCTCGTGTGTCACGTAGGAAAGTTAACAACAACAACAAAACATATAGATAGAGAAACAGTCTTTCCGGAGAAATAGAGATCATCTACCACCAATCAATGCTGAAAAGTGGTGTGGTGGTGATCTCCTCTAGCGAGTAATGAAAGGGAACGATCCTGAGCCCAGATACGTTAGGGGTCATATCTCGCGAATTACATCAGAGGATAGGGTTGACTAACTTGAAATGGGTTCATAGTCAGAGACAATAAAATCGCGCAGGCGATCTTGTACCTAAGTTACGTGCCTTCCCTTCGCCCTGCCACTGATTTCTGCATGCAGTGCATACACCTTCGCCTCGATCGGTTGTTATCAAGGCGAAAAGGGAGCGAACTGCTCGATTTTAAAATGCGATCGTGAGGTTTTTGTTGCAGGTCATGCGATACCTGAAGAATTTCTATTGGCAGTCATAATTCCTGGTATGGTGTGCTTCTGATGCTATATAATTACAAAATGCGATTTTTACTGTAAGAATTTTTCAGTGTTTTTTTCCAGGTGGAAAGTGTTTTGTCAATTTTCTTGGAAAATGTGTGAAATTGGGTTGAGGAACTTTTTTTATGATTGGAATTCTTTAGTGGTTAGACTTTTCCTATAGTTCGCGGATTTTTTAACATTCCAGACGTCTGGAATTAGGAGCTGCAGATGCGCCGCCACATAGACGGACATATTATTGGTTATAGGTGCTTAACCCTTAAATATTTTTCATTTTGAAGTGGTAAATAAGATTATTTAAATTTCTATTGTGACCATCACATTTTTCTGAGTATATTTTATCAGCCTGTTGTTGGTACAGATAAGAGAAGTCGGACTTCTTTTAAATCTTGATTCAGAGGAGATGGAGCGGATGAATTCTGTGCATATAAGATCTTTTTCTATTTGAAATTTTCTATGTCGAATGGAATTAGGCCTTATATTTGTGCCGGAGGAGAACTCTCGTGTTAGACCAATTGCTAGTTTAAATTTGTTGAAATTTCTGTTTTGATTCGTCCTGTTCAATAGAAGTCACCATTTAGTTTGTACTGGGCATGTACAATGGATGATTCACTCAATTTTTTTTTTAATCTGAAGTTGAAGTTTGTTAGTAATGGTAAAGTATCATCATCATGAGTACACAGCCTATTTTTGGCCTGGGCTTCCTCCAGCGTTCGCCTTCATGATTGTCGAACTTTGGCTCGTCTTATTCGTCGTCTATTATTCTTAATTATTTTATGTCTGTCTTGACCTCTTATTGTATATTTATCTTTGTTCGATCTGTTCCATACATCGTCCCAACAGACTACGATATATTGGTCATGTCATATATCGTAGTCTGTTTATTTCAATAACTTTGACAAGTATGGAATTTAACAGATTTCCGCATATTCTTTCAGATGCCAAATGTAAATTTAACTCTTGTCGGTACTGAATCTAATTGATGGGTTTAAGAGGTTATGCAAATTGCAACACCAATTAAACCAAATAATAGTACTACTTATTGGTCCAATCTCTCTCTATCTCTACGTTGAAGGTATCGATTGGTACACCAACTAAAGTTGCAACTGCTAAAATTCAATTACAGACGGCCGAAAAATTAGTTTAGTGTAGAATATGTTGATAGTTCGTTCTCGCCGCAAACGAACATTTGCTCGCGGGCAAAATGACGTCACCAAGAAAGTGCACATCGCAGCTATGCACATCTGAAATACTACGTTTTTACGTCATTATGACGTTCTTTTGCCCGCGAGCAAAAGTTCGTTTGCATTGGCGGATGCGTACCATTTGGTTTGATGCTTTGCTTGAGTGGAACTCCGTGTCAGATAACTTTCAGAATAGCCTTTGGTTATGGCCAAAGATAGCACTGACCACATTTAGAAATTTATCTCGCATGCATGAATGCGCGTGCTTTGTCGAATGCGGCAATGCAGAAAAAGTTGAAAGTAGACCGACATTTGCGTCGCATGCGTCACGGAATATACTGTCAGGTCGCATTTGAATACACATACTTCTAAATTATCTGTCAGCGAATGCAACGCATTAAATTTGCATATATGTATGGGCCAGCTTGTGTCCTTCTCATTGACATATTTGCCGTAAGCTCAATAATGGTCTTTTGATTTAAGCTTTCATAACTTGGGAAACAGTTTAAATACAAAAGATTTTTTTTTTGTAATCCAAATAGTGTTCTACCCTGGGTTCACCGGCCTTCAGTTCAGTTCAATCCTCACAACTGACTTCACCGGCTGGCATGTTCAGTTCGTGCATGAAATTGTTGTTGCGTTTTCGCAAGATGTTAGAAATATAAAACATCACTGGAATGGCCTTCCATTATTCCAATTGATTATACTTTTTTGAGCGAGGTTTTATTTTCAACCTTGATTTGGCTTGATTTTGCCTGAGTTCAATATGTGAAAACATATGGGAACTGAGGCTAAAATTCAAGTAACATCAGTTGAGTTTTTCTGCACTCGAATTTTAATTTTAATTTGTTTCTGCAAAAGACGCTCTTTTTGCCTGCTTGATACATTTGTCAATCTCCTCATGTTCCTTATTTTTATCCGGTGTCAAAAAGCTTTATATTTTTGTTTACTTTTTCAATTGCGTTTTCGTCCTTCCAAAGTCAAACGAGAGTGTTTAGAGTGGATTTTACCTAGTGGTCCTCCAACTAAGTACTAATTCCAACTAATGCTGCTTGACTTTCGATATCGAACAAGAACCGGCCTGTTGAGTAAGTTAAAAAATCCGTTAGGGGTAAACTAAGTTAAATAAATGAAGAAAAACGAGTAGGGTTATCAATTTATCAACTATCTCTATACTGTAATCCTCGATTTTCAGATTTTCTTACTTTGACGTCTGGTTGATCGATGTTTGTCCTTATTGCTTTATAGTCGAGATCGTTCTTTGTACTGTGCATTTTATCACTCTTGTCAGCTTTGAGAGTATATTTAACCCCCCCCCCCCCCCCCAAAAAAGTTTACTTCTGTGCATATAGCATCATAATCTTGCTTTCCTCGAAGATTTGAAATATATTTACGTTCTTCTCCCAGCTTTATTCAAAAATTTGTCTCAAAATAAGCAGCTGTTCGGTTGTCGGGCGATCCTTCCTGAAACCTGCTTGATACACACCCACGATGCTTTCTGCAAATGGTTCTAATCAGTTTCTTATAAAAGATGTAAAAATATCGTAGCCAACAGGCAGTAGCGCCACTCCTCTGTTATTTTTGCGGGATAGTTTGTAGACTTTCTTATGAATTTGTTGTTGAAAGACTTCATAGAAGATCCAAATGCAAACTATCGAATGAGTTTTCAGGAATGTCAAAAAACAACGACATTTTACGTTTTTTGAAGAAGTTAATTTTTTTTTTTTTGATACATTGTAACCGCAGTTTAAAAAGATTGCAGAAGGGATACGGTTTTGGTACTTTGCTACCACTTTACTAGGGTGTAATTTCAATAAAGCAAATAAAAATACATTTTTCTTTTTCGATAGTTTGCATTTGGATCGACGATATGCTCAGTAGATGAGGGCTAACAAGCCTACTTTATTGATATCGAATATTTTATAAATACATAAAAAAACTTTCAAATTTGTAAATTTGTCCGAATGTATCGAAAAATAAATTTTTATATTTATGCATTGGATAAACGACTCAAGCCGGTTGGTCTGACATTTTCAGTGACAAATAAGTTGCGACCAAGATCCATCATAATATTATTGGCTAATCACTGTAAATCTCAGCTTTTGGAAGTGTGTTATTTTAACACACTTAAAGTGTTTTATTATGACGTCACCCATTTGATTAACATTGTAGTCACTTTTTACACTCTACATCACTACAAAGTTAATTAAAAGGGTGACTCTATGATAACACACTTTACGCGTGTTAAAATTACACACTTGCAAAAGCTGAGATTTGCAGTGACGCTGGAGAAAAAATGCGTTTTGCTTTTCTCTTGATTAATCTTCGTACATTTCCAAGAAATTCCTAAGTTCACCTTGATATTAAAGCGGTTTACTATTTTTCCTTTGAACATATTCTAGATAAGAACTTTTTTATTAGTTCAAAGTTTAAGAGGAATAGGTACCTACTGTTATTTTTCATGGCGAAATGTTTGCCAACTTTTAGTGTGAAACTTCGGACATACCCTAATACCATATCATGATAAAATTTCAAATAAACAAAAACACACCACCCAATGGCGGATGTCACTAAAAAACTTCACCTTTCTCTTTCAGATGGTCACCAACCACACCAAACAGCAAAAACCACCCCCTAATTAGGTCTCCCCCCGGAATCCATCAAAAAACCATAAATTACCATCGCGCCATATGTCATCCAATTTGAGAGTGAAAATCTGCAGCAGAAATGCAACCGCAAAATTCGCCGCGGCGCATGGAGGGCGGGCGAAGGAAGACGACAGACGACGCGAACGGCGAATTGTATCTACAGGAAAAAGCCGGCCGAAAATCACGCGAACGGCGCTTGAAATTTGAGACAATGGCGGCCATAAATAATTTTTAACTAATGCCCTTCCAGGTGACGGCACTGTCGGCCACCACCAGAACGGGCGAATTGTGCTTATCGCCACTTCGCCGGTAAGTACCCTGCACTGCACACCCTGTTTTTGTTGTACCCTTTTTGTTGCCCGTTCAGATAGTATCGTGCGGCCACCTAGCTCCGGTATCGCCGAGCCGGGCTTGATTGGCGCGAAGCTCTCCGTGGTGGCTGAGTGCGCCTTTGCCTAGCCGCGCGGCGCGGTGCGGCACAGTCTAGGCACCTTTTGAGTTATGGGAGTGTGGCCCGCACTCAGCGATTTCCTTCAATTGCACACAGCCCGAGGGGGCCAGACAATCGTCTTATAGGTTGCAATCGGATCGATTTTTACCTGCTCAGCACACCTAAGTGTGTGGCATTGTCTTCCTCCAATCCAATGCCGCCCGGCTACTGATTTTCATGCCGATAAGCGACTTTTGTCAATGGCGAGTTGAATAATTGCCGCCTAGTGTGATGCGCTTTCTTTGGCCCTTTGTCGACGGGATCTGTGGGAATTTAATCTATTAGAAGCAATCAGGACTTTGCCACGGACGGCCGGGAGCCTTCCGCTTGATTTATAGACTTTCTACCGCAATGTCCGATCTGCCGACTAGGAACATCCCTTTTACCGTTTTATAAGCAATCAAGTTCGACCAATGCACTTTTTTCTGCTAGGAAAGCCAGAAATCACTCAGTCGAAAAATGAACAAACAAGAGCAGAAAAAATTGCAATTCGTAGTTCGTCCCACTCATCAATCTTTGAGGCGGCTGGAAGAGCCCTCCCAGAGCGGGCGAAATCAACATCGCCGGGAGCTGCTGCTGGCTGGAGTATCCCAGAGTGCGCACGGCCATTGTTGGAGGACCGATACTTGCAGCCATTCGTGAAAATTGCAAGCTGCAAATGGCTCGCATTCGGCATTGGTTTTACACCCCCTCGCCCCCTTAATCCCCTCAATTTACAGCAGCAGGACTGGGAATCCTTTGTTTGTTCCCATCCGCCATCCCCGAAAGCCAACCCCAGCCGCCGAGCCTGGATTCTCCGAAAAACCAGCGAAATACGGCAACAACAAAAAAGATGAGAGCGAATTGGCCCTAATCAAATAGTAAAAAACTAAAAGGAGCGCGCAGCGAGCAGGAAAAAATGACGCTCAAGGTAGCAGCAAGAAGGATGCCCCCCCCCCCCGCCCCCCGGCCGGAAGGATTAGTCCGCGCGCAAATCTTTTACTTTTCCTGGAGCGGAAATTTAAGGCAAAGAAAAAGTTCGAGTGCCCTTCGAATATCCTTTGCGAGACTTTACCCCAGTTCCGTGGAGCCGGGCACAACAAGCGTGGGCGCCTGCCCCCCGCCACTCGCCGCAGCCCGGCAGATGGATGCATCCTTATGTGTCTGTGGATTTGTGTGCATCCCTCTGACCTCTGGAGTTAATTCCGACAGCGCGTACACCCACATGTCCATCCTTTTCGATGCTTTCCTCCTCTTGTTTTGCGGGTTTTTAATTTATTTTGGCCATTTTGAAGCCCCTTTGGCCGTCCGATTCGCTCACTTGGCTGGCAGGGGCTGGTGCAGCGGCCGAGGCAGAACAGCAGCAAATAGGACTATCAGCGCCGCATTCAACCCCCGCCACCGACGCCCGTCACTGGCTAACGACACATGCACCACGCAGTCCCCGGCCAGGCAAAACAAAGGCCGAAAGGAAAATCAATACATCGCCGAATCGAAGGGTGATCGCTGCGATAGGCAGACGGTATCCAACCAGGCAGGCCAGGCCAGCCAACAACCCCCTCTGTATGAATGCAACCACTGCAGCCCGCTGCCTGCCGCCTGCTGGCAGGCGTATATACGTGCAAAAACAAAACGGGAATGACTTTGAAAGGGCACAGCAAGGGTAGCTGTGGCACCAGTACTACGCCGCCACCGTTGCCAACACCACCACCACCACCGTCGCCACCAGCGGCAGCAGCGGCAACTACCTACGTGCAGCGCCGCATGCACCCACTTCGCCGAATAATCGTTCGTCCATTGATGCGATAAGCCTGTACCTAGCCCGAAAGAAGTGCATTTCATCCCCCATCGCATGGAGGGTGTTGTTGATGGTGCGTCTCTGTGCTGCTCTCTGTGTCTGCCCGAAGTGTGTTACTTCCACTCGGACCCGTGCAGTACGTCGTAGCTGCCACAGGATATAAGCCATGGGGGTGTGGGTGAGCGCACTAGAGGTAGCCCCGGCTGCATGCGGATGCGATCTCCCTCCGAAGCCAGAACTACAGGCTAGTGTGCCAGGCAGAGGACGACCAATCACATCTGCTTAGGGGAGTGGCTTACTTGCAGCCCCTTGCAGTTTATAAAATACAACAACAACAAAAAAACCGTTTCCTTCATGGAGTTGCAATATTTCCCGCTTCTGCTGTGTCACAAAATGCAGCACCGCCGTTTTGCTTTCTTTTCGCCACCCTTCGCCGTGACAGCCATCGCTAACTCGCCCCCCTCCCCCTCCTGCGGGGACCCGTCAATGCTGAATGCGTTTCCATGTGACTACCATCGACCGTTTGCGAGAGAGCTGCTCCCCCGTAAAATTGTCCAGTGCACGCCGCTGGGCTCCGGCAAGGGCTGGTGGCTTCCAGCCCTCATCGCTAGATTGCGCGTATTTCCACCCCAATCTGCCATGCACATTCCGAGAGTGGCTCCCTCCTTGCACATGCAGGGCGAGGTATATGCACACAGGGCCGAGGATAATACAAATTGCCACTGTGCTTTGCAGGCGGGCGGCTGAGTGCGGCTGTGTGCGTGCTCCGGCTCCCTCGCATTGGGGGTGGTCGTAATGGTTGATCTCGGGGCGAAGGTTGTGTGTGCAGAGCCTTTTGCCTACGTTCGATTGCATAAACAGTGGCGGGTGGATTATTGGTCTTTTTTGGTTGTTGTTGCTTCTACCATTGGCATTGTTGTTGTTGCTGCTACTGCTGCTACCGTACCGTTGCTGCTGCTGCAAGTTTGAACGACTTTCGTGCCTGCAGTTGTGCTCAACTCCATTTTGTGCAGCCCACTTTTATGGGCCACAACAGGGACTTTTATCCTTTTAGAGTGTAAAAAGGGGTTCCGAAAATTATGAATGGAAATAAATTTCACCGAAGAAGAAGAAGTTATGGCCACCATTTTTTATGTCGTCCTTATAGAGCTGGCGAGATATCCTTTGGGGTGCGTGCAGTTGATTGCGATAATCTTAAGGAATGTGCGGATTATCCTTCGATAGTTGGGAAAATGCATTGCCAATATTAAAAATATAAAGAAAAGTTTCAGGATATTTGCGATTGGAGAGAATTTTGTTGAATTGGCACGAATTGGTTTAGAAGTTTGTTAAATTGGCACGTTAGATTTTTGGGAAGGAATCATAGAAAAAAAGAATAGACGAATATGATGATATTGATAACAAATATTTCGACCAATTTTTTCGCATTAGAACACACGAAGAACTTAAAGAAATCTATGACGAGATAAAAATATAATTCCACATGTCAAACTAGACAGACTGCGATGGCTTGGAAACGTTGTACGAGCCTCGGAACAAAGAAGACTGAAATTTCAATTCTTGACCAACTGGGAAAAACCAAGGGACACTTCAGAAATAGCGGGATGTACCTATGTCGTAATAGAAGGATACAAAAGCTTCGTATAACAAACTGCAGAGAACTAGCAAGAACTAGAGACGACTTGAAGAAGAGCCTTCAAGTGGCCCGAGTCCTGTAAGGAGAATAGTGCCACTCAAAAGAAAAATATCAGTTCGTCCTAATTTGAAATTCTTGCATTTATATATTTGATTCTAATAAAAGTTCAGATGATTGAAATGGTTATTAGCTGATGTTCGTTTGATTCTAAGTCATTGGTGGAGCTAGTACGGGCACCGGTAGGAACGGCCCGCCCCCATAAGCTCGGAACGGCAAAAGATTTTCTAGATTACGTGCAACAAGGATTAAGAGTAGACTGGTTTATAAAGAATGCACCAAGCCGTACCAAGCCATGCTAAGTAGATAAAGAACAACTAATTCTGAAAAGAAGTATAGAGAAAAGAGACGAACTGAGAAGAGAATACACAAAACAAAAAAGGGCAGTGTTAATTGGGAAGAATGAGAAAAATAGAAGAATCGGCAAACTTAAATGACACAAGAAACTTAATACCCCCTACAATCAAAGAAATATGTGAGTGCGAGTAATAAAAATTAGAGCCCACACCATAAAAGAAGGGAAATGAGCACATAAGTGGAATTATAATTGAGAATTTAAATAAGCCGGTTATTCGCGATTTTTTATCAAACAGAGTGATGTTGATCGCTTATTGGGACTGGATATATGAGTGGAAACACTGATTTTGAGATTCCCTTCTTTTATGGCGAGGGCTCTAATGAGGAATAAAGGTCTGACAGCATACCCGTGGAGCTCATTAAACAAGGCGGAGAGGAAACTATTCAAACGCTGTATCATATAACAGAGGAAATTTAGAAGCAGAAAGAAACTCCGGATGAATGGAATGATGCTTAACACGTAGTAGAACTGACGAAAATTTCGATGAAAAATGCAAGGTGTAGAATTAGAATAGGTGAGCTATGCCTACCCCTCAGAACAAATAGAGCGCCAGGAGACGCACTGTCCTGCTTATTAATCAATATTACCCTAGAAAAGATGTAAGGAATGCATCGACTAATACCTCAGGGTGTACCCCAAAGTTGCAGACGGAAAATAAAGATAGACACCTACAATATAGAAGAAGCCTCACCTCACCTTATACTTAGGGGCGATTATAACTAAAGGTAATAATATAGCTAATAAATGCTGCTTTCGAGAAAAACATACATACATATATCATAGAAAAAAAAATTGAATCTATACACAACTCTAACAAGGCCGAAACATTAGGGGGAAGATTCGAAAGGAAAATCCTTCGGACGATTTGCAAAGGAATCTAAGTGGATGACATTCCGAGGTTTGACGAGTAAAGGGTGTGTTGAAAAAAAACTGCCGAGGTGCAGCTACTACCATAGTTCATCTTTTTTTTTTTTTTTTTATGTGAAAGACTAGAGTCACAGGAAAGGCCCTTTATACTGTTGACAATCTATTTTCTTCGTATAGAGTGCAATGTCGAACAGCAGCTCTAGTCGGGGAGGAAGGAACCGCCACAACCTTTCCGCGATATTTTCAGTCCACCCAACCATTACTATCGCGACTCTGACATCGGGGCATCGAGAAACAACTCGCTGGAGTGTTATGCCTCCTGAAACGAGTTGAGTCTCATCAACCAACCGATGACATGCGCTTTGGTGGAGCGGGGAAGGGCTAAGGAAGGCTATGACACGAGGAATTAGGAATGTAAAGAGGGAAGAAGAAAGAAGGAAAGTTATGTAGGTGGGAAAGTGGAAAAGGCGAAGGACCGTGGGGCTGGCCGGGATTCGAACCCGGGACCTCTTGGATAGCAGTCAGGCGCCTTACCCCTAGACTACCGAGGCCCCCCGGTGATGCGGTTGGACCAGGTGATGCGGTCAGAGGATGTGTGGAGAAACCTGGAAGAAAATGCTGTAGGCCATCCAACAGCAGCGGGGTCCTAATCTGCAAGATTTCCGCAAGCGTGCTCTGAAAGGGTTCGCCAAATATGGTTAGCCTCCTTTTGCTTAGAGCTGGGCAGTAACAGAAGAGATGTTTTACACTTTCCTCCTCGTCTTGAAGCTTATGCAAAAATCGTAGGTCTCAAGACTATGCGTCCCTAGTAGACATCGTCCGGTGAGCACTCCCACTATAACTGAGAGCAACACTATAACAAGGAGGTTCGGTAGTGAGGTCCGCCTGAGATCATAAGAGGGCCATGTCATTTTGGCCAAAGTGCTTTTATTAAGATCCCTCCAATGCCTTGCCTTTTCTAGACAGTTCGTCAACTTTTAGTGATCGGGTAGTCGGAAAGAGACTTCAATTCTAAGCTCTGGGGAAAAGACACCTTCTCCGACTCGACCCTCAAGCTTAGAGCCATCAGTAAAAAAGTTTACGTCATCCTGAATATTATGTGGTCTATTTGTCTATTCCCGACGAGAAGGGATCTGGAGTCTGTAGTTTCTCGTGAATGTAACCTCAGGTATACATAAGTCTGTTCTTGTGGGGATGGTTCAGAATCTTCGTGTGCTCTCCTCAGATCCCAGTCCAAAATCCAGATTCTTTTATTATGAGGGGTGTTATGGTTGTGCTTTCGCTTGCCGCAAGGTTCAAAGAAGGAAGGTATAACATAACCTTTAAGTTCACATTCTGTAGGTGTGGATGGAAGTGCTCCTGCTATGCAAAAAACCGCACATCTTTGCACCTTCTGTCGTTTGTTTAGCACGATGGACCTACTCAAGGTTGCCCACCATACTAAGACCCCGTATTTGGCGTACAATCGCTGTGTAGATCCGTCGTACTATGTTAGGGCGCTATGTTGTCTTTCCTAATGCCCTCTTCTGTGTTTTTCATTCCAGAGGAGTTTTTTTGTCCAGGACGCTGTTACTAACTTGGATCCTGACATTGTTAAGCCGAGAGGTGATAAAGGTGGGGTTTTATACCTCCTCGTGAAGACGACCAGTTCCTATTTTACCGGATTAACACTTAGTCCGCGGGAAGCAGTCCAACTTGAAAGGGTTTGTAACGCTGCCTCCATGAGATCACAGAGGATTTGAGGATTTTTCCTTTTGTAATGATAACAAAGACGCGAAGACTGTCTGTCTGTCTCCATGCGTCGCCACAGCTGGTTCATAGTTGCGACCCAAAGGAGTCGAGGGTAGTATAGTGAATTGGGTAGCGACATTCATCGAAGCCTCGTTTCTTACAAAACGACTAAAGTTGGCAGATTTATCTGTCCTGCCCCACTATTCTGTCTATGGTGAGCACCTTTACGAGGGGCAAACTGAAGGGTCATGTTGCTGACGCCCGGCTGAAATAATGCCTTTACTGCTTGTGCCAGTTTTGGACTCAAAAGTCATGGAAAAGATTTGGTGAGTTTTGTCGCTAAGAATTTGTCACTACCAGTTTTTTGTTTTTTTTTTATATGAAAAAACCAAGCTTAGGTGTAACCCTTTGTACTGTACTGTACTGTACTTTGTACCAGTCCGTCATGTCGTTCAGTTCATGGTGCAATGTCTAGTAGTAAGCTTGGTTTGAAGAATAGAGGAGAATAGGAAAGGTTAGAGGGGGTCTGGAGGGTGTAGAAGAAAATGACGATGAAGCTCACGTTTGAACTCTAAGATGTTGTACGAGTTCGGAAATACTGACTGCGGGAGATTATTCCAGAGTCGAGTTGTTCTATTCATAAACGAACTTCTAAACCGTATTATGCGTGAACGGGGGGCTGTAGGGTATGAGGGTGAGCCGAGCGGGCTAGTCTTGTGTTGCGGGAAAAGTATTGCCGTGCAGGCAGGAGGTCCTGAATTTCAGTGGAACAGTCGCCATGGTAATAGCGATAAAGTATGGAGAGGGCTGCTACATTCCTACGGTGGCTTAAGGTGTCTATGGAGGCGCGAAGGGGGCCATCACCAATGAGTTTGAGGGCACGATTTTGCACCTTGTCGAGACAAGCCAAGTTGGTTTTTGGGGCGCCTGCCCAGATATACGAGTTGTATTCGAGGCGCGGCCGAATGTAGGATTTGTATATTGTAGCCAATGCGGCTGGCTGGAGGAGGAACTTGCATCTCTTGAGAAATCCAAGGCATTGGGAGGCTTGTTTTGCGATGTGAAATATGTGATCATTCCATTGCAGATGCTCCGTTAAAGTTACCCCTAGGATGTTAAGAGTTGAGTCAGCCGTTAGATTCTCTTTATCCACTGAGATAGGAGGAAGGTCGGTACAATTTTTATTGGAGATCAGACAATACTTCGTTTTTGTGGCATTGAATTCGACGAGGTTCATTTCGCCCCAATGAAGAATCGATTCGATATCCCGGTTGATCGAAGTCGACATCAGTTGACGGTGGTAAAGACAAGGTCTGGCACGTGCTTGTCTTATATTGTCGAAGGAGTAAGAGAAATTCAGAGTACCGTCATCAGCGAAGCAGTGAAGTGGGTTGGAGGGGATTGAGAGCAGATCATTAATGAAGATTAGAAAAAGTGCGGGTGAGAGAATTGACCCCTGGGGAACTCCGGCCGAAATGACATGTGGGTTGGATTCGACGCCGTCCAATACTACCTTGATTGAACGGCCTGAAAGAAAGCTCTTAATCCAGTTCCTTAGAACTAAGTGTATACCAATAGCTTGGAGTTTATTCAACAGAGCTGGGTGCCATACTCTGTCAAAAGCCTTTGATATATCTAGAGCAACCAGACCAGACTTGCCAAAGCTGTGAATGCTTTGGTTGATACGCTCGGTTAATCACACAAGCAGATCGCAAGTAGACCGTTTAGGTCTTTAGCTTTGATTGCGTTCATACATTCCCCATTGAACCATTTGTTCGGCCTAGGCTTCACAGATTTGGTAGGGTGAGGGATGAACAAGCGCATACCCGCTCGAATAATTTTGGTGACACAGAGGGCCGCATAGTTCGCATTGGCATTACGGAAACACAAATCCCTGTCAGTGGCCTGGAAGAAGCGAATAAGACCCAACCAGTTGGCTTCCCCATAGTGCCACACAGTTCTTTTAGGAGCTGTGGTGGTTGTGGTCGAGGATGTGGTTTGAATGTGGACCCCGGTGGAAGCTACTGTTTTGGGCACATATCTCCTGCTGTTCAACTGATGGAAGATTCTCACCATCCCTTGTAAAAAATGTTCTTAGACTTTTTCGGAAAGCTATCGTTCAGCATGAGACTTAAAAAAATAGCTTCTTTCCTCTGGCGAAGGTCACGATGACAAATCTTGACATCAATGGCAAACTTCTTAGTAAGCTCGTTTCCTTTGTAAGAGACCAGTTAACATGATTATACCATACTTAGCTCTTATTGTGATGACGAGTTGAACGGGGTATCTCTATATATAAAAACCAGAGAACGGCAGTTTAATAAGAACCTTGCCAACAAAGAGTGACTGACTATAGAAAGGAAGATAGTATACTTTTTAGAGGCATTCCTTCGAACTTGACAATTTGTAGAATGTTGTTCGGTAAAATAAACATTTTGAGGAGACAAAACTCCAAAACTGCTGATATTTGGTCCAAAGCTTCTTTAATACTTTTTAAGAGAACAATTTCGAAATCACAAACAAAACAATATGGCCGCCGAAGATTTCGCGTTTCCCCGTGTGTCCTTGTATCTCGCTTTATATAGGTCCTTCTTACAATAATGTTGACCCGATTAACCCTTTGAAAGTTATTCAAGGTCAAAATTATCAAAAATCACGTTTTGACCAAAAAATCACACAAAAATTGATTTTTCATCGACTTTTGCAAAGCATGGCTGCGTATTTTCTATTCGATTCGTCAAAACTCATGTTATTTATATTGTTGGTTTTGTGCAATGCCAGGATTGTTTTTTGTAGAGCACCAGTTTTTTGCTTAGTAACCACCTGTTCTACTTGTTAGACTGAGTAAGAGCTGCTATTGCCCAGCCGTGGTTTGGTAGAAAAACATTAAAAACATCAAAAAACATATTTTTATAAGTAACCCTTCGCTATAAAAACTTTCCTCAGTAGCTCCACCAGCTTTTCCAATGCTTGAAGGATTCATCGTTGGAGTACATAAAGAAAAAAACAAGATTAAATTAATAGAAAAAAAAATTTAACAATTTCCCATTCCATCTCATAAAACATTATTGAAAACGTCTCCACGTCTCTAATAATAATAAAATCAAATAGAAAAAGGATCTCATCCTCATACTAGCCTGGTGCATGTGCAGTGCATATATGTATGCATCTATAGAGCTAGCATTAATTTTATTCGAGTAATTAAAAGTCATGTCCATGTTCCTTAGGACATAGAAAGTGTGTCCTTGCGGTACCATTTCGAAAAAGAAAAAAAAAATGCAATCATAAAAGACGAATGCAAAGCTCATTTCGTTTGAACACAAGGATATCGTCTGTGGCTTCCATTCAGCTTTTATTAATCCCAAAGGAAACATAGACTTTGAACAAAAAACAGTTTTTTAATTCGCTTGTCGCAATATCGACCAATGATCGAAGAAATGCCAGAATTAGTATTTTAATTTTTCCTTTCATTTCTCCAATAACCCCCGCCGCCGCCGCCATGAATGCAGTTTTTTTTTTGTTTCAACCATCGTGGAATAAATTAAAATTAATTTTCATGTTCGTTTGGTTAAACACACTTTGGTTGCACCCACACACACACAAACACACATAAACACGAGAGTGCAGCAAGGACGAATGGAAGGATGTTCGATATTATAAATTCTTGATATTTTTTATGCTAATTTTGTTCACATTTTTAGCTCGATATTGAGGAAAGTTTTTTTTGTTGTTAGTCCTTATGGAATTGATTAGCAACAAGGATTTTATGGAGTTTCTGTGTAGAGTTTGGACCATGGCAGAATGTTTAACAAAGATTGTTCAATGAAATTAGTTTAAAATTAAATTAAAAATTGATTAATTGAAAGAGAGCAGTTTTTTGTTGAAGTTTTATCTCTGTACAATCTGATGTAAAGTTTTATGTATGTACACAATTTGTTTTTCTGATTTTATAAATTTTGTTTAGCTGCATCTGGAGCTGATGTTTCGAACCCAGAGAGAGACTTTCAAAATCTTCAAGGAAAATCCTTTGAATATGTCATACCAAGGTATTCGCCGTAAAAAACTATGTAACATCGGCACAACTATCTATATATGTATAATCTCAAACAGACAGTCTTAAAAGCCATTAGTTCATGCGCACTGAAATTATGTCTCATAAAGGGATACATCGATTCCTTAAACCTTCTCGCTACCGTTAACAGAGTTTTCTTGAAGTAAATAGATACCACGGCATGAAAGGTTCGATAGGTAGCTCACCTCTCGTTTATTAGTCCATAGCCTGTTTGTAGGGCATCAAGTAGTCAAAGAAACTCTTTAGATATGGGTAGATAAGGGCCAGTTTCACTGCTGGAGCCATAAGGCCAAACCTAAATGAAAAGTAACGCAGAAGTGAAGTAGACGCTGCTTCCACTGAAGTAGATGTAATTTCCACTTACTTCCAATTCGGTCGCTCTCATTATTCATACGCAATGGTACCTAACTTCACTTCACTGCACTTCCCATTTAGGTTTGGCCTATACACCAACTATGAGACAAGCCAATCACTTACCCTTGCTCATTACCCTTGCTCAAGCTTATCTAGTTTAGTTAACCTCAGAACTCAGAGTAAAAACCTGACAAATGTAGATACTATCCAGTAGAATTAGAAACCATAAAATCTGTCATCTACAACCGTGTTGCATTACAGAGTTCTAATCATCGAAAATACGCACAGTTGGAGTGATACTGAACGAAGCTGGAATATCCAAAATCTTAGCAGCAATCGTAACAACGGTTGCCGTTTGCCGACGCAGATGAAGGCGTTTGTCATTAATGACCAATTTACGTCATATTTTGATTGCCGTGTGTCGAGGCTACGTGTAGTCCGGAAAATAATTACGTTTGGGCCTGCATGGCATATGAAAAGACAGCCCCAAGTGTGAAGCTTAATAACTCTACAGGTAAGAACATCTTGCGAACTTGAAACGCCAGACACAAGATCCTTTTCAGATCATAATTATATGTCCATCGTCATAAATCTTGGAGCAGGCGAGCCTCGCTTAGATGCTCTTGTTTACACCAAACATCTTTCCTCGAGCAGGGAGAATATATGGCTTCAAATTCTGTGAAGTGTCCTCTGAATGCCAATTTTTTTGGGATTCAAAGCGGTGGTCCCAAGCAGATGTCCTAAGTTGCAGCCAGAAAAATCAGTCCAATGGCAGAAGGCCTACTAAGCCATATTACCATGGAAAAGTTGCATTGGACAGTGAACAGTTTTTCTCTAAATAAGTCGCCAAGCATGTTCCAAAACACACATACCTATTGTTGATGTCAATCTTTAACAACTGTCTAAACTACAACTATGCACCTTATTCCTCAGCGGAGGTCAAACTGATCTTCATTTTTATGTGTAAGTCTAAGCTCAGGTATCATCCTTTATATCACCAGTCCGTCATGTCGTTCGCGTCGTAGTACCAACTGTAGTATTAAGCTTACCTCAAAGAATAGAAAAAGGAAGGATAAGTTAATCTATAGAGTCATTGGCGTTCCTTGAGAATATGGCCGCCTGCGTGCCAGTGCATATGGTCGCCTCTAAGGTAACATATTCTCCTTCAACGGCTCTACAACCAGGATCCGGTCTTGGCCTCGAGGTATGTTGCTCGTTCCGTAATGTTACGTGACGGCGACTTCAGTGCAGTACGGGGACCATCAGTGAAAAAAATTATCGGTATCATACAATTCCTAGCAAAACAAATTGAGAAACGGGCGACATGTTCTCAAACATCCGATGCAGTGGGGCACCGACGATCTCAGTACCCTTCAAGCATCAGTGAAAAAAAACTACGTTGCCACCGATATTTTTATATTATCCCGGATTTGAAACAAATATTTTTTGAATTCAACGGAAAATTCTATAAGAAGTTCAACAGAAATGTTTCGTAAAGTTTTTTTTTGAAATACATACAATCTTGTTCTGTGCGACCACTTGCCTGAACGAACCCACTCTCTCCATGTTAAATTCCACGATGACCTTGAGATCACTGTCCAAATTTCAAAATTAAAATGTCAGATGCCATTGAGCATTGTGCACTGAGACGGAAAAAGGAGGTGCTGTGTGAATGTCAGTGAAAAATTTAGCACGGAAGCGACTGACACTGAAAGCTTCGGTGCCGTAACATTACGGATATGTTGGAATCGAGCTTTATCCGTATTCGTCGTATTCGAGCTTTATACGTATACGTCCTTGGGGATTTAACCGGCTTTTATTTTGGCCGCCTGCGTGCTGCGTACGGGATGAACGCTGGTGCGGCCCTGTATAGAGTGTGCTCTGTATATGGCGTATAGAGTGTCATGACCAGATAAATTTAGTAAGAAAGGCTTCGACTGTACGTGGAGCTATCCGCCTTTGTAAGGTTACGGGGATAATTTTCAACTTCAATGTGATAAACACAAAATTTTGGACACCCTCCACGGACTGCTTAAGATTTTACAACAAATATATGAGGACCGAAAATAACAAACAGGGAGGAAACATTGCCGAAATATAGAGCGTCTGGACAAATTAACTAGCAAGGTTCTCGCTAAGCGACTGTGCCTACCAATTTGCGCCAGGCCAAGAAAAGGACTGAATCCTCTGGAGAAGCCTAGAAGTTTTTTCTGAATACACCCTTTCCGAGCTGCAAAGAGGTGCACAGATTTTCCTTTTCCACGGAAGTAATGAACGATCTCAACTGAATTTTCCATCTGCTGGTTCCGCATTGTATGCCTGTATACAGGTATGGATATCTAAAAATTCGCCCGCCAAAGGAATGTACGTCTCTGTTAAAATTATGAATGTATTCGTAATCGAATATTCCAAACGCGAGTGTCATTTTACCCAGCGGTCTCCCAACTTAGTACTAACCACGTCCAAAGCTGCTTGACCTACGCAATCGAACGAGAACCGGACTACGGAGAATGCTACTGGTGACCTTTATGGTCACCAAGATTATTGCCTGTTTTTTTCGTCCTATACAGTTTTTTAATGTCCCAAATTTAGTCTAATAAAGTGTGTTTCATTTAGTCTGTTATTGATACGTGCTTGTAGCTTGCTGTATTTGGAAAAGTAAAATTTTTACTCAGCGATACCATGTGAAGTTTCTTAAGTTGTACTTCGTCTGTGTGATTTCTGGAGTTTTAAGTTGTTATAAAGTTGTTTGCAAATAAAGGCTACTCGTTAAGGATTGAATTTCATTTTTTTACAAATAAGGATCAGGAGGTCACGCATATCCTCATTTCGTTGATTTTATGTGCCTTAAGCATCTTGAATTGATTAGAGAGACTGGTTACTACAAATTAGTCCCCTATGCACATTCCACCACCAATAACCGTACATAACACACTGAGACCTTGACTAGTGATTAACTAGAAAGCAAACTCCTTGAAATATAACCGAAACATGTTAACATAATCAACTTTTGCTCTTTAAACTCACAATCCCCCTCTCCCCCCCCTCCCTCGCATACATAAGCAAAACAAAAACTCCATTCATTACTAAACCTGCATCAAACGCTTGTGCATATCAGCTTCCTTGAAACAAAAAAATGCGGGACCCTAAAGTACAACAAAAAGGACCAAAACAACAACAAAATTTAATCGCAGAATATCCTTCTCCATGCTCTAATCGTATCAGTTCCCTTCCGATTATCCCATTGCCATAGTAATAACATCAAGAACAACTCAAGGACGTCTCGTTTTCATCTTAAAGAAGGCAGCTCCAGTTAGGCGGGTACGTGGTGGGGGTGTGTGGGCAAGGAAGCTGCAAGCTCTCAAGGAAACTTTCCGAATTGCAACGAAGAAGGAAGTGGTGGGGGGGGGGGGCAGGATATAGTGGTGGCGAAGGATCTGGCTGGGTGGCGCAGGGAAGGCGATTTTTACAAAGGAACAAGCGAACAGTCTTCATGCAGTTTCATAACATCTTCCAGGAGTTTGTTCAAGGACGTGTGCAACTTTCTTTGTTAAAGTTGTTCACAAATCTGACTTCCTTTTTATTTTAGCTGCTGTAAGGAACTTTTCAATGATTTAAGTGGGTTCTAACCTTTCAGCGAACACAACTTTTTCTTTTCTTCTTGTTGTTGTTTTTATTTTTCAGGTGTATTTTGTTTATAAAGTTGCTTGGTTACTTTGAAGTCATAATTTGTTTATAGTAAGTTCATCCATTGAAATGTTTTGTGTGATATAAGTACCTTAAATAATGTCCTGCTTTTTTATCCAAGGTGAGACTCACAAAAAAATCAATCAGTTCATCAAAACCAGGTGTTTGCATACTATATCTCATGCCTCAAAACATTTTATTCATATTCCGAAATTCAAAGCAAATCAAAACCCTATTTTTAGATCACCCGCCCTACATTTACACTATTGTCGGTTGAACGTTGTTTACTTATGCATATTTGTATGTATATCCTTATTTTGATATTCTCATGCCGAAGTTTTAACGCATACAAAATAAATAAAATTCTTGCATCCATTTTGTTTCGGAGTTTACTCCGAAAACTACTTGAATGTACTTTCACGAGACTTTCACTACCCTATATATTTTTCTTCGTAGTTTTAATAGGTTTAAGTGTACTTTAAGTATTCAATTTTTTGAATTTTAATGTTTTCGGAAATATAAGACTATGAAATATGTTTTTGAATGATACTCCGAAATTTTTTTAGAAAAAGTTAAACACTGTCCAAAGTATGTCTTTTAGTACAAACTTTTGTCGAAGTGTCGTACACGTTTTTAGATGACTGTTTTGATTAGTTTCACATGCGGTGATGTTTTTAGAGAGGGTTGTATTTTAGTATACACTCACTCAAAAATGTGTTGCAATGTTTGGAAATTATTGCTTTTCTAACAATTACTAAAATTGTTTGTCATAAACTTATCATATAAATATTGAGCGCTGGATGACTGGGATAATGAACATAGTTTTTAGTAAAAACAGTGAGGAGGAAACAGCCAGAACAGGATGAAGCCAAGCTTAGAAAATGGCCCTCTGGCCTCATGTCAGCTTTAGCGTGGTGGTAATCAGTTTTGACATCGTCTTTGAAAAACCAAGCGGCGAAATTCAAGCCAGTTTTCGAGGAAACCTTCTCAAAATAGACTCAAATCCTTCGACTGCAGCATGAGTGCGAAGTAACATCTCTGACATAAAGGAAAAAAGTATTCTGATGGAAGAAGGAAACTTCTCTAAAGGCCCCCATACACGGTCAAATTGGATGTACATCGAAGGGCGGATGTAGAACCAAAACTATCGATTGTGGGCCGGTCGGCCGATCAAAACTCATAACGCTTATGGGTTTGATGAAAATCTGGATGTACATCCAATTTGACCGTGTATGGGGGCCTTTAAACTCATCTGATTCGAGGGTAGTTCCCCCAAAGTGTTACACTCACCAACGGTAAAGTACTGATGACCATTGCCGTATAAAACTGTGGCGACAAGTGGAAAAGTGGTCCACAGCCGGGTTAACGATAAAATAGCTCACAGTTAGCGCTGCCGACGATTTTATGATTGAACGGAAAGTTTTCCTATGCTCAATAATTCAGCTACTCCAATACCTACTCAAGCGACAAACACTGACGAACAGAAGAACAGGTCTTTCTCACTAATCCTTACAAGTCACGTCGGAAGAATGGATAGGGGATTGCTGTAAAAAAGGAAGAGGAAGGGAAGTTATTATGAAAGTATAATAAGAAGTAGGGTTTTTGTAAGTGGGAGATGTGAAAAGATGCTGACCCATGTCACTGTGAGGAATCGAGCCCAAAGCCTCTGTGATGGTAGTCGTTCGTTTTACTTTGGTTATCCAATTATCTTGAAATCTATTGATGTTGATGGACATTTAAGAAGCTATCTCCAGTTTAGTTGCAAAGTCCACTCCGTGATCAGTATAGTTGTCTAAATGACAAAAAATTCCTGCTCCTAATATACATATTAGCTTCTCTGATCCATTGATTTTCTAAACTCCAATTCGTAAAGGCGGGTAACACACGTAATTGCATACTTCAGAAGCATTCATGTTCAATTTTTTTGTGCAAACGTGTTGTTTGAATTGTTCCACCTGTGGCTCCAGATGGTGACCCCTTGGTCACTGCGAGTAACACGAGTATGGGGTTTCTGAGCCCAATTCACCTGGTACTACGGGTGACGCCTGTGGCTACATACCTACTAACCATAGGTCCAAAATACCCTTTTATCTTATCGGAAAAGGTTATCAAAATCTCAGGCGTTATATCAATGAACGAGGACGATTTGGCGGACTTTGCCCAACTTCTATCTGTGGGAGATGATGACATTGCTCTCACCCCGGAGGAGAACGAGGCTGATATAACGGTCATCGAGATTGATCCTACTACTCGCAACCATTATGCAGCGCAGATTAATCTCGATCACAACAAGTCATCCGCCAGTCTCACGCTTTTTGATAGCTGGTTTGGATGTCGCCCTGGTGGGTCAGGAGCCTTGGATAGTCCGGGGCTTTGTATGCGGAAACAGGACTCCGGAATATAGGAATGAGAAAGGCAAGCCCAGAACCTGTTTAATTGTTAAAAATTACCTTAATTCTTTTATGTTGTCCAAATATAGCAATGCAGACACGGTAGTAGCCTGCTTGGACAGCAGAAAGAGCGGCAAGTGGATTGGATCTGCCTACCTACCACATGAGGAGGAAGACATATACAATTCCAGCCTATTCGATGCGGCAAAGGAAGCGGCTAATTACGGAGTCAGCCTCACTATTGAATTTGGGGCAGCTCAGACACAAATATCGGAGGTGAGTTGCTTTTTGACCATTTACTCCAACATAATCTCTTACTGTATAACAGGCGAAATGAATCTTCGTTAGTTACAAGTAGTGATGAGCAAAAGCAAGACAAGACTAATCTAGTCTTGGTCTTGTCTTGTTCTTGTTCTTGTTCAGTCTTCATTCTTGCGAACACGGAATGCAAGCATAACTAAGTCTTGGTCTTGTTCTTGGTCTTGCTAAATGTGCAAGAACAAGACCATTTTTGCTCATCACTAGTTACAAGGGTAAGACAAGAAGTCTTGGACATTGCTCTTGTATCCCAAGACCTGTTCAATTGTGCCGAAAACTGGGGAATATCCAAGCAGCCAGTCCCATTAAGAAATACAGGAGTAAAACTAAGCTTTCTTGGTGGACCTCTACATTCTCCAACTAAAATCTGAAAGTAGCCTTCAATAAAGCCAATAAATGGTCTAACTTGGATTCGGACTGGGACAACTATAAAGAGCGTCTCAGGAAGTTCAAGTACGAATTGCGGGGAGTCCTGGAAGACCTTTTGTGAAACAACAAGGTTTTGGGATACCGCAAGACTTGAGTAGACGATGAGAATATTATCATGTACTCGTAAATGCTCTCGCGAGAACAAAACTCACTCCCAGTATTATCAAGTGCTCTCTTGAGAATCTCTCTCCCTCATACGTGTAAATAGATACCGTAGGAAGATCCCAATAAGACTTCATGAAAATTCACTCTTTCTAACTTGTTAGAAAGAACGATTGTTCTCACGTTATTGTTTTGAGAATTTTGAAGGCGGATGTGTTTTATTGGCGAGATGCGCCAAACTTAAAAATGAATATCTTTTGTTCTCATCGTGTGCACACACATGAAAAGTGATGAACATATTCAAATGAGAGCGGCTCTCGCGAGAACGAAATTGGCGCTCGCAAGAACAAATACTATCCCTGCACGCATTTCGATTTGGAAACGAATCGCATGCTCGTATCGATATCAAATCGTTTCTCGTGGCGATAACGAATCGCCCTCAACTCTAAATGTACTGCGTAAAATTAAAAATTAAGCTGCGCACGTGTAGCATCTGCGCCCTGCATATTCATGTACACGCACACATTGATCAAAAATCACTCCACCGAGCAAAACAAGTCAAAAACTCAAACTTTCCAAACAATCTGTTGAGGAGAAACCAATTACCCAGGAAAGTTTTCATGTTGCATTTTGAATCTATTTCTCGTGCCTTTCGCAAGCAGTTCTCGAGTAGTTTTCGAATTGAAAGCGGTCCGAAAAAGCGAGCCTCCGATAAATTGTTTGCAGGGATGCCTCGTATAAACAGCCATGAGAATATTCTCATGAGAATACTAAAATTTACGTTGAGAATTCTTATCGTTCTTATCGCCTATGTGCCAACATGAATCACGAGCAGTCAGGAGTCATTGAAACTCCTGTTCGACACCCGCTTTCCTTGCTAAACTCTGTTGCTACATCTGCAGAAACTAGTTTTGGGAGCCAAAATAGTGAATATAATTTAGGTATTATTGACAGACTGATAAACAGGAAGATAGATCAGCTCCGTCCAAGATCTACCAGTTGTTCTGGCCTCTGTTAATAAGGTTCTCCTATTTTTTAGGTCCTTTAACTCTACGGGCTCCCTGAGAACTCTAATCAAGGGAATGTCTAAATTCTCGTTCTCGCGCAACAAGATTTGGCCAATTTCATTTTCTTCGAATAATTTCGTGGCTATCCTTTCTTAGCCTGGGCTGCGCAGAAGGACGGGTCGATCGCTTTGGCCCTGATCGTGGCGTACGAGCTCAAACTATGGGCTAGGCAACGTTGATTTTAGGCCTAGGCGTGCAACTTACCAAAAACCTTATGGATTTAGACCTTAGTTCTATTCCAAATTTGCTTTATAGCTCTCTCAAGTCAGCCAGTTGCCAGCTGTTAGATCTGGTTTGTGTATCCGCTATCACAACCAACTTTTTCTATATTAAAACTTATTACAATTGTATTTATTTTTGTAAAGACTTCGTCTAAGCCATATTTATATTAAGATCAAAAAAGGAGTTAATTCACCAAAATGATTGCTTGTTAAGATCGCTTCTATGCCCTGAAAATGTTCCACCCCTGTTGAATCTAGCATTCAAATAGCCCTACCCATCAAGCTTCTACCCCGAAAGTTCAACCAAAGAAAAAAATACCCTGAATTTCGGAAATATCACATCGAAAGGATCTGGAAATTGGTTTAATCCTTAAGCAATATTTTACCAAATTTTATTGCACAAAAGATTTGAAAAATCTCCTCCATTCCAGGACACGTCCATTCTGTTAACCTGACTAGCAAAGCCGGTGGTCCGTTGATCAAGGGGATTGGATTTGAGCTACTAGTATGGGAAAAGGGGTTGGGTTGGTGGGGGACGCGGGTAAAAATCTTCAACGGTAAAATATTTTCAAATGTCGTCCAATTTGTTAGGAGGCACTAGTCCCCAGCATTTGCCGATATCCGGCAAAAAGTGGATGAAATGTGGAAACTGTATCACGCCTGGCTGGGCTTTAGTTGCGGGTCCAGGGAGCCCAGGACTCGATATCTTTACCTCGACAGCTGGCAAATGGATCTTACATAAGCCGCAAGGAAAAAACCTGTGCTAGCCACAAATAAGGAAAATCCACTCAAAGTACAGCTAACGAGGGGGAGGACGGTCGCTCGGGTTATATGTGAAATCTGTGGTACCCTCCACATTCTCCTCTCTCTCTATCGAGGCGGCTGGGCCGAAGGTTATGTCCTTTTGCCAGTGATGTGCCAGTGTCTAGGTATGCTAGAGAGTTGGAGCATGAGGCGACCGGCTGTGTTCCTTGGTGTTTGTCCAAGTGTTTTGTGCATCGTTTCCAACGCTTCTACGACATCAAGGAGAAGAAATGAGCTTTGCACATAGCTTTATCGTGTACGGGGAGATATATCCGAAAAACCCTTTCATGTCCCTACTATCCTCTTTGGGCCCCCATACCCCCGTTGGTATATATTGCGCTACTCAAAAACGGGCCCACATGTAACTCTCAAAACTCCAATCAGGAACAGAAGAAATTCGAGAAGCGGAAAGAGCTTTTGGGCCCTTGTATGGACATAGCGCTTCGTGCATAGGATACGGATATTCCATTCAACAAAAAAGGATCCTAACTCCTAGCTGTGTTTTCCTTTAAGGGTCTAGTTTTTGCCAAACATTCTGTCCTGGTTTGTGTTTACTTTTTGGCCATCTGCTCAGAATCTAGCAGCCCATTCCACCCCCCCGAAAAGCCGGGCGGGCGCCCCCCACCACTTCTAACAAAAATCAGTAGAGGAGGGCATGGGACCCTATCAGTTGTATGAGCTCCACAATTTCGTCGTCGTCCTTTCGTGTGGGCTCCTTATCGTTACCTAAGGGTGTGGGCAGTTTTCCTTTTGTAAATGTCCGACGACGACGACGAGTGGGTAGGGATGAAGTTCGTTCCCTGCATGAGAACGTGAAGCAAGTCCTTTTCTTCTTCGTCTATTCTTCTTCTTCTTCCTTTTTTTAATCTAGTTTCTCTCCATTTTGTTTTAGTCATCACCGTAGCCTGAACTTTCTCGGGAGAAACACAAGTCCTTGTCGATTGTTCTAGAATATATCCTTCAGTGCAAGGATGTATGTATGTAGGTATCTGTGTGTGCGTGTGTTTGTGTTACGGTCGTGGTGGGGATGCATTTAGGTTCGCTTGTGCCTGAGTGGGAATAAACTGAAGCTGCAAGGATACCGGGCACGACGTATAGCTGCACATCCAATGCGAATCACCCCGAAAGAAAAATTTTTGCGAGAGTTTCATAAATAATCCAAGACACGTCAAGGCTCTGCAGGGGACTAACAGTGGATGTGCTTCCGTTTCGGTAGAACGAGAATCCTCATAACAGAAAAATGTCTTAACGGTACGACACCGGAGCAGTCTCGAGTCTCCTCTTCTCGGGGGTGGCAAAATGAAAATATAAAAGTGCACCCTGCAACCCTTACGAATAATGCAATATTTATAAATTTTTCACAACCGAAAAGATAGCCACGATGCTCCTCCTCGGCAGTTTGGGTTTCGTGCTTGAGAGTTTTCTTACTTTTATAGTGCCAGAAGGAGAGCCAAGGACCAAGGATATACCAATATACACACATCTGAACATACAGCCGGTGTACAAACAAATACCGATGCACTGTTCAGCCCCGGACAGGTTATATCTGAGCCTGAAGGAGTGTACACTATCCGTGCATCTGTTAGGGAGATGCATTTTCTCGTGGGATCCTGTGCACATGTCCTTTATTAATTATTCTTCACGTACGCCGTGAGATTTATTATTCCTGTTGGCCTCCCATCAAATGCAAGTTCAACTTGATAAATTGGTCAGGGAGATGTTACAGTGTTCTGGGTCGTAAACGATGTTGTGGGCTTGACTTACGGTATTTTAACGAAATTAGCTCCTGGAATGCAATATAACTTCAGTTGGTGCAGTGGATGCTAAATTCTGTTCCGAAAAGGATTCACTTTTTGGGGGGGAAGTTTTAATGTCAATTGCGGTTAAGTATTGCGGCTTGGCTGGTGGTTTTTTATAGATTGAATTAAAAATTTATGATTTTTTTTATGCTTAACAATATTTATAGGTCTAGTCTATATAGCCCATAGTGCAGAAGCAACAACGAGTTCAAAAGGATATTCTCGAATCCATAGAATGACAAATCGACATAAGCCCAAAAGAAGTATTTATATTCCCGCAAACAAAAGTTAGAGTTACAGCAATAAACGAAAGAAATCCTTTTTAGTAATCTTCATCCCTTTCCCGTCTTTGATGATATTTTCAACTGCACCCCTCGTTGCTGCTGAACCAATTTTGTTGGTTTACTTATTTGAAAACTCTTTCGCTCACAGTTCCTAAGAATTTTCCAAGGGCACCTAAATTCTGTAGGATATTGATTTTGAGGAAATATCTTGGGAGATTTTTCAAAAATTTTCAATAAACGGAAACGAATTTGTGGCTGTGCACAGTTCAATTGCGTAAAGGAAAAGGAAAAATCTTAAGATTTGGGAAAAAGTTCGTTGGCTTTGTTTAGAAAAATTCAACTGGTTTTCCTACTAAAAAGGTATGAACGCAAATTTTATTTGAAACTAATATGCCCAATTATTATCGACAATTGCTCCTCATTTTCGGGTAGTTATAATGTCACCCTGGTAGAAAAACTGAGTCAAGTAGTGTTCACATAGACTTAAGTCCATTGAAGGAGTTCTACAGACATCGCAATAAGTATATACATATGTAGTCAGTGCAATATACGTAAAAAACAGGACTGCAGAGTGCAGGAGTGAGCCAAGAGTGATAGTCTTCCATTGCGGAAAAAAATTGGCCGTACAGGCAGGAAGGCGCTCATTTCAATGGAGCAGTCGCTACGATATAATTTTGTTATGGCATTTCTACGATCACCCACACTCAATAAGTCTATGCAGATGCTAAAGGAAACATCGTCATGAGTTTGATAGCACTGCTGTGCACCTTTTCGAGCTATGCTTAGGCAATTTTCGATACGCCTGCGCAAGTAGTCAAAGGGGCGCAGAATTTAGGACCTAGCCCTACCCTATTATGATTTGGGTTTTTAAACGAACAGAGTGACGTTGCGCGCTTTTCTTTACGAATCTACTTTCGCGGTGGGGATTTGAGGCCTGCACATGGAAAACCCGATTTTATTAAGATTCCCAGTAGTTTTGGCGCACGCCATATTAATGGAACTACTGTATATACTGTATATATATAAAGTTTTATTGTAATTTTCTTTTTGTATAATCAAAGAAGGGCCTAATTTGTAGGATAATGCCGACTGGGCTACGATGGGTAAAGCCACATTTGCGCGAAAAACTCGAATCGAATAATCGCCGTCTGAACGTAGCCTAAAGGTTATACAATTAAAGAAGGTTTTTGAAATTGCACAATTTGACAACTTTAGGAATTAAACCGGGTCTATTAAACAGAAACATAAATAATCTCAATAAGGATGAAGTTGAAGAAGATGAAGCGTTTACAGCTGTTTACAATTTCTCACGAGAAATTTCTATTCGACAGATTTTAGACATCTGTCAAGAATTTGACCCATCAAACGAACTGTCGTTATCGCCAGAAAGGTTCGTCGTTCAAATTAACGGCTTGATTAATACCTATCAATGGAATGAGCAAAATGAGCTAATTGCCGTTCAAGCAAAATTGAGATATGTATATAAAGATGCAACAATCGAGATTCATCGCACCTGGCATGAATTCTGTTCTGGCTTATGTCAAAATTTTGTTGAAGTAAGCAGTGAAGCTAATATTTAAAGTAAGTTAATTAATTGCTTTAGACGGGACGGGACGGTGAACGTCGTTGAATATTTCCATCGCATTGGGGAATAAACATCAGATGAGCGATGCCGCTATCATTCGGTACATCAGAAACGGTGTTAGGCATTCCTACTTGCAGAACGCATTAGCCAGCACGGGGTTCCAATTAACGAACGAACTATGTTAAGCCGTCGAATGATACTTAACAAATCGAGCATCAGCCTGAGCGAGAAGCCTGAGCGGCTTCTAACTGCTGTTTCTTCTCTACCTTGGTATGACATCTATATCTCTACCTCTGTCGACGATAAGGTAGCTATCTTGTCTTCCTTCATCCAATCAGTGTACGAACAATGTGTACCGCTTGTTACCCGTAGACTTAAAACTCCTTCCCATTGTCCATGGTTTTCACGCGAGATTCGGGATTTGATAATCCAGCGCGAGTATATGTACCGGCGTTACCGTAGAACTAAAATTCGCAGCTACCTAATTGAGTACAAAGTGCTTCGCAATCGCATCAACCTCAAAGTCAAAGCTGCCAAACGTGTGTTCTATGCTCGCAAGCTTAATCCTAACCTAGATCCGAAACGACTTTGGTCTAACCTTCGCTCGCTTGGTGTTCATTCTTCTGCATCTGACCCTTTTGATGTTGATGTTGAGCTCATAAACTCATCATTTATCCTCTCTCCCCCGAGATATGATGGTATCTCTTTCACTAATTCCTCCTCCTCTGACTCACTCAGTCTTGGTAGCTTTTACTTCCGCTGTGTTGATTCTTTAGAAGTTCTTGAATCTCTACTGTCTATCTCCTCGAACAGTATCGGCTTTGATGGAATCTCTCCACGCTTTCTCAAAATCCTGTCTCCCCTAATTGCTGATCCTATCACTCATGTTTTCAACTATTGTCTTACTGCATCTGAATTCCCTTCGCTCTGGAAAAAGGCCATTGTGATTCCTTTACCCAAAAGACCGTTTCCATCTGATATATCTGATTTTCGTCCTATTAGCATCCTTCCCTTTCTTGCTAAAGCTTTTGAAAAAATTATTTTTACTCAAGTGATGAGCCATCTTGAACGTAACAATTTTCTTTCTATCTTTAAATCTGGCTTTCGTAAATCGCACAGTTGTGAGACTGCTATGTTAAGGGTTACAACTGATCTAAGGGCTACCATTGATCAGGGTAATATTGCATTTCTAGCTCTGCTCGACTTTTCTAAGGCTTTTGACTCGGTGGTCCATCCGCTCCTGTTGTCTAAACTTAATCAACTCTATCAGTTCTCTTCCTCTGCCACGCGTCTTTTCTCCTCTCTTCTTTCTGATAGATTTCAATGTGTTCGGCACAACAACGGCAGAATATCCTCTCTTCTGCCGGTGCGTCTGGGTGTCCCTCAAGGCTCGATACTGGGTCCTCTTCTTTTCTCCCTGTATATTAATGATCTTCCTTCTGTCATTGACAGCTGTTCTTTTCATATGTATGCTGATGATCTTCAGCTGTACAATTCTTTTCCTCCTAGTGATATTGTTTCCGGTACAGCAGTTATGAATAATATTTTATATCGTATCAGTGAATGGAGCTCTAATAATTTCCTCAAACTTAATCCAATTAAATCCCAAGTACTGCATATCAGTCAGCGTCCTATGTCCTCTGAATATACTCCTAATTTATTAGTAGGTGGTGTTCCTATTCCTGTCGTTGATTGTGTCAAGAGCCTTGGGATATTTATTAGGTAATTGGAAGCTTTCCTGTTGCAATCATGTTTCCTTCATGCTGCCTAAGATATATGGTACCTTGCGAAAACTGTGGCTGTTCGCGGATCTGCTATCACCCTCTATCCGTGCCAAGCTTGTGAAATCCGTAATACTGCCGCATTTTCTCTATGGCGCCCTTGTTTATATATCTCTTGATTCGTCCTGTCATCATCGACTCAGGGTCGCATTCAATGATTGTTTGAGATTTGTTTTTCACCTTCGTAGATCCGATCATGTGTCGGGCGTGCAAAATTCACTACTCGGATGTGGGCTCTTTCATTTTCTCAATGTCATGGCACTAACTCTCCTATATAAAATATTTTACTCTAAGCGTCCTTGCTACCTCTCAGATTTCCTTGTCCCGATGCAGTCCTTGAGATCATTTAAGTTGCTTATCCATTTTCATCGTTCCATGGTTGGGCAGTCGTTCTTTCTTTGTGCATGCGATTAGACTTTGGAATAGACTTCCTATATCCATCCAAAAAATCAGCACAGCCACAATGTTCAAAAAGCAGGCTTCTATATTTCTAAGCTCTCTTCCAGCTTCGCAGTAGTACTACTACTCTACTGTTCTTAGCTTACCTAGCTCTATTGTATTTTCTTAATCTCTTACTTCTTTCAAATTCTTCACTTCTCTATATTAAGCTAGTTGTAAGAATTTAGTATTATTTACCGTTTTGTTTTGTACTCTAAAAGATTGTAATCTTGTGTAATCTATCCAATAAATAATAATAGTAATAATAATAATAATAATTCCATCAAGCACAGAGAAACGCCAAATGTTAAGACCGCTGAAAATTGAAACAAAATCTATCAGTTAATGTTGGATCCAACAATATATGTCGATTCAAATCAAAGCATAAAAGCATAGGTTCCCAATTGCACCAGAATGAGGCTAACGAATTGCTAACGATCATCATTGAACACTCTGACTGCTTCAGGGAATCACGCAATCGACTGGGAGTATGTAAAACGGTATCGATGACCATTAAATTGACATTTGATCAGCCTATCAACAAGAAACCGTATCGTGTTCCATTCGCCGAAAGTGATACAAGTGACAAAATCATCAACGAATTGTGCTCGTCAAGAAATCAAATGGAGAATTTCGCATGTCCGTCGACTAGAGAGCATTAAACGCCCATCAATATTAAAACGCCTTTTCCTAGGCAAACGGTCGAGGAAATATTATCCATTAACGCAGGGCATCGCTACTTTACGATACTGGATCTTATATTCGGGTATTACCAAATTCCGTTTAAAGTAAATTCTAAACAGTATACCGCTTTCATCATTCACCGAGTGCAATATGAATTCAATAGTATGCCTTTTGGGTTGGTCAGCGCCTCAAGCGTGTTTCAAACAAAGATTGACTCAGCTATTACAAAACCCAATCTGATCTAATCTGTCTGGACTCCCACATGTAGTACGATAGATAGCTAACTTGGTGTCTGATTAGCACGCACTTCTTAGGGCTAAGTTTCTGTTGGGCAGTTCTCAAGTTTCGTTGCCATCCGGAAAACATGTCCAAACCACCGTAGTTGACGTTTTTGTATTTCTTCTTCGATCAGTGTCTATTGATCACATCTTTGTCTAACTGTCTCGTTTCGAAGGCGAGGAGAGAGACACGGAGTAGCTGCCTCAAGCATCGTATTTAGAAGACCTCGAGCTTGTTGACGTCCGGCTTGAGCAGTGTCCCCGTTTTAGATCCATAAAGAAGAATCGGAAGGATCAACGTTCGGTAAAGGCGTACTTTTGTTTTGATGGAAATATAACAACAGAAAGGCAAACATATTTCACTAAAGATTTGATATTGGTATCGTTGCAAGTAAAAAGATTTAGACTTACACAAATGTGATTCAATAAATCCTCATTTTAGAGGAGCTTTAACATTGAAAATCAAAATAGAAGTCGCAGGATCATAGCATTCTCTAAAAGAGACAATACTGAGATGTTTTTTTTAGATAATACCTGAATTTGACATTGAAAGAAAACTCCATTTTCATACTTAAAAAAAGACCGTTTAATTTATCAAAGAATAAACTTAAAAAACCCTTAACGCCTTAATGCTTATACCTAATGATAACACAAAATTCTCTCTTTAAATATAAACTCTGCTAAGGAAAAAATAAACAATATATTTAAAACAGCGAAAATACTTTGCACGAACAAAAAAACGCTTACAAAACTGGAAATCAAATACTGTAAGGATATTGTAGATTATACACAAAAAAGCAATACAAAAAGGACTACTTACATCATCCTCATCTCAATACCTAAAAACTTCTCCTTATACCAAAAAAAGGACGAGAAGTAGTACTGAAAAAATGCGATTCCCGCAAGGATGCACTAGAGCAAGTGCCGAACACAAAGGACTGCACCTTCATTTAGCTCCAAGCACACACTCTCACTTAGTTTAGTGTGCCCACTCGACACTCATCCGCCTGCTCGCAAGTCGTCGTCGAAAAAAACCGGCTCAACCTAACTTATCCGGGCTGTGCGGGCCCCTCCGCCGCCGGTCCGCCCCCTGCTTGCTGGCAGTATCAACCTTATACACCCCCTCCTTTCGCCATCCCAAAGTGCTATCTGAAATGTTTTTCAAATATTTTTCGTTTTTCAGCCCATCCTTGGAAGCTTGCAATTCACCCCCACCCCCACTTATTGATCTGGTCCGCAGCCTAGAAAAACAGCTTAAACCGTTATACGACCTCTCTTCCTTCTTGCCGAGGACTGGCCTAAAGCTGAGCTAGACCTTTTCTCAGCATTCAGGAGCACCCCCGCCCATTCCACCCCGTGTCCATCCGTCACGTAACACTTTTCGGCGGATATAAACCTTGCAGCAGCCTCCAGCACCCCCATTTCGCCGCCGCCCACCATGACTTATATTAAGCGAACTGGTGTTCGACAATCCACAGCACATAATGGAAAGAAGACAACAAAACAGCCCCCATTAAGCCCTCTTGAAGGGGCTGCCTGCTGCCAGCCCCCAGGTCCACCCCACCGGCCCCCACCACTCGATTGAGTATTCGCCTTACGCTTCAATAAATTCCTCTCTTGTTCGTCGGTCGGGGGTTGGTCGGGGCTGGCTCTCCTCGTTGGGGTTGTTGTTTTTTTGGTAGCTCCTCGAAGGAGGGGGGCCCGAGTGCAAGACTCCATCCTTCCACCCATGCCATCCTTGGGCAGGGGGTGGGCTTGCGGAATATTAGAAGCCCCCGTCGAATTTCCTCCGGAGGATATGTATATGCGCCTTCGCCGTAAAAGCGGCCTTTGTATGAGGTGGAAGCGGTTTTGTTTTTGCCGACTTTGGACGATTTTTTTAATGACATCCAACAGATCGAAAGGTGAACGAAGGATATTGGACGAACGAAGGATGTCGTCCTCGTCAGCTCGGCTCGGCTCGGCCGCCGTGTGCCGGTGTGAGTGCGGGCAAAATTGTGAAAATATTTTTTAATTAGAATTGTTTGTTCTTCGATGGGAATTGGAGGAAAGTATAACGAACGGAGCAAGTCTTTTGTTAACTTTCGGGAGAAGCTGGGCTCCGATCTCCTTTGTTGCCCGCCACACCAATGGAGTTGCACGGCAGTTTTAATCCTGGAATAGTTTCCATTTCTCTTTCAATAAAAATATGACAAATCCTTTTTTGTTGAGGACCGTAAATTGGACACGATGATGATGGATCAATTCTGGAGAAATGTTGACGTATTTTGCGGAAGTTTTTTCTGTTGTTGATAATGTCATAGCGAGTTGAGACGATGCACAAAATACTGAATACCCTAACTTGAGAATTGAGATGAGAAAGTTCACAAACTTGATATCTCCTTCACAGGATATGAAAATAAGTTTTTGAGCCAAATTAAAAATAATTTAAGGTGATCATATTTATAACGATAGAGAAGCATTGAACGCTGCCAATTATATTTGAACATAACTGGAAAAGTTGTCAGTATCGCAATTTAGTATTGAAGTTAGCGGAAATCATCATGCGTATTAAGAAATAACAAGTCGATAATCAAGTAGATTTGAAAGCATAACTGAAGCTACATATGTATATGACTCGTTAGTCAAATATATTTCGTGAATTGCCATTCTAATTGTTAACCTACCATCTTAATCAACATTTCAAATTCCGTTCGTTAAAATTGCAATCTAATAGATGGCGCCAGTGCATAAATCGTTACATTTCGTTAATTCAAATTCTAACAGATGGCGCATAAATCAACGCAAAACAAAACATTTCTTAAACGCCTAATTCTCTATGTTAATACCGACTTATGAGACCATAATGTTTTCAATTTCTTACGATTTTGATTATTGAATCAATGTCAGCCTTATTTCGGTGACAATTGGCGAAATGTACTTTTCTGTTTTTGGTTATATCCCAACTTCACTGGCTGAACTGAAAAAGTTTGAGCAAATTGGTGAATTGATCTTTAAAATAACCTCGGCTCGCATATAATTTCCACATATTTAATTGAGGATAAAACAGACATTAATTCGCCCAACTGTACTCGAACTGAAGTTTATCGTAAAGGCTTGCTCGAAAGAGAGTAATCAACTGGAACAGTGGAATGCCATTCCAGTGTGCTTTTGCATTTCTGACTTCTATCGAAAAACACAACAACAATTTCAAGCACGAACTGAAAACGAACTGAACTTTAGCTAGTGAAGCCACTTAACGTAGATTGAACTGAACATTATTGAACTGAGGTCGGTGAAGTCTGGTATATTGAATTTTTTTTATTGTTGGAATCATTGTGAAATGTAAGCTCAGTACTCGGAAATTTAACTCTTTCGATCAAGTTTGGTCATCGTGCGCCCGTATGTGCTCCCATTGTCACAATGATTTATGTCCACTATTTGCTTCGATGATATGTAATTTTAACGTCCCAAAGAAGATTTTAGTTGCGGAGAAAGTCTATTGCGCATGCCTTAGATGGTTGCTAGCAAAACGGATTGGCGATTGAAGAGGCATTGTGATTTTAGCCACTAACAAAGCAGCAATCTACCGTCGAGCTGATTGGGAAACACTGACTATTTCCTTCGTTAAACTTTCTCAGATTAGGGAATGAGGAAAATTCCAAATTTTTTGGCGCTGATAACAATTACTTTTGCTTGAGCCAGTGCGAATTCCTATTGGAAGTCTACTGTTGCACGATAAGCCTGCTTTTTAAAAAGAAGCAGAATTTGTACTTTATCAAAATCTCCTTATAAACCCACTCATGTAATTTATCAAAAAAGATACTATTGTTGGTAAGGCAGTTGTAAAGAACTTAACATGCACTCGCATTATACTCTTTTGACAAAGTTCTTGTTTGTTATCCTTGTCAAACCTGGTTAACTGTCCACTCAAAAATGTCTAGTTATCTGACCTCCTCATCAAGAATACATTTCTGCTCTGGTAACAATGGAATTTCATTTATAATTTTCAGAAAGAAAAATGAATCTAAAGGGCCCTATCCACGATCAGTTTTGCATGTCACGCAAGAATGTCATCTTCCCATACATTATCATGCATTCACTCAACCTTCAGTTTTAAGGAAGAAGCGGTAGTTAAAAGTTGGTGTTAAATATGAGTGATACCGTTTTTGCATTATCAATAATTTTACTATTATTAAATGTTTCTCTATGTTCCTCTATGTGCCTCGGTAGTCTAGGGGTAAGGCGCCTGACTGCTATCCCAGAGGTCCCGGGTTCGAATCCCGGCCAGGCCCACGGTCCTTCGCCTTTTCCACTTTCCCACCCACATAGCTTTCCTTCTTTCTTCTCCCCTCTTTACATTCCTGATTCCTTCTGTCATAGCCTTCCTTAGCCCTTCCCCGCTCCACCAAAGCATATGTCATCGGTTGGTTGATGAGATTCAACTCGTTTCAGGAGGCATAACACTCCAGCGAGTTGTTTCTCGATGCCCCGATGTCAAAGTCGCGATACTTAATGGTTGGGAGTAGGTGGACTAAAAAAATATCGAGGGAAGGTTGTGGCAGCTGCTTCCTCCCCGACTAGAGCTGCTGTTCGACATTGCACTCTATAAGAAGAAAATAGATTGTCAACAGTATAAAGGGCCTTTCCTGTGACTCTAGTCTTTCACATAAAAAAATGTTTTAATTGCCTGTTTCTATAATCTTCACTTTTCACTTGCCATAGCTCAGTATGACTCCGATATAATTCAAAAAAATTCCTTCCAAAAACTTTTATTCCCGGAACTCTCCATTTTTTATTTTATTCTGCAAGTTGATTTTGCTCTGATTTCACCTACTCACTCCGAAATTCTTAGTCAGAATGACGAACTTATTGACAGCAACAGCATCCATTGTCATTCACTTAGCTCCGGAAATGGAAATTACTTCTGATGCATCCCCGCATCCTCATTTTAGTAGAATGACTTGTCTCACTTTTCGCGCTTGTTTCTCTTGTATATTTGACACCAAACCAACGACGAAGTTCGACATTGTCACTTTGGGCTAGTACGATTGTCGTCAAAGAGTCGTACGAATGCCAAGTAAGTCGAAAAAGTAGTAGTTCGATTCTAGATCACTAATAAACCGAGCCGATTGCAGTCGATGACAGTTCTCCATTTCATTTAGATGATATAATGTGTAAGTTGTTATTTCAGTACAAACTATTTCCTTAAGGCTGCTTACACACCAAACTCGACATCGACACGACATTAAAAAACGTCCATCGACAAAAAATTTTTTGTCGAATCTTCGTACACACCAAATTCGACACCTAATGAACAAGAAGTTTATGTCGTGTCATGTTGAATTCAGTGTGTACGGAGATTCGGCAAGATTCGGCGAGATTCTCTGCGTCACAATCCATTTCAACCAGAACCACTCGACACAACGAAAGTCACTGCATAAGTACTCGACATGTCGAAAGTCGTCGTTCGACGTTTTTCCTCGTGTCGTGTCGTGTCGATGTCGAATTCAGTGTGAATAGACTCGCTTAATGTTAAGAATAGATGTGTGTCGCGACAAAAAAATGTTGTCGAATTTCGTCGTGTCATGTCGATGTCGAGTTTGGTGTGTAAGCAGCTTAACACAACGTTGTATGCCTTTCTAATAATTCATCGAAATGACAAATTTCTTAGTTACTATTGCGCAGATTCGCCTAGCACTCACCTGTCGAATGGTACGATCGCCAAACGCCATATTGTATTGCTGGTTTATCGTGCAGTGAAATAATACTTGATTGAATCAAGAACCCCACCCATAAGGTATTATTCCATTCCAACAAGTAATCCATTCTTCAATCAATATATTTTATAGTGGAGTTTGCCATATCACCGCCCATTTAGTGTTTCACAGAAGAATCGCAATTCCATATTTATATATTAAGTATATTGGCTGGCTACGCCTATACCACTTAAAGCAGTTTAAACAAATATGTAAAGCCATTATTATCTTAATATAACAAGAAAAACGCAACCTTCTACAATAATTTAATATAACAAAGGCGTATGCTTTCACAATCCAATTATATGGAACATTACAAGGTCACAATTTAGTTCTAACGTTATGCACAATAATTGAAAGAGCTCGCTAATCTTTTTGGACAAATCCTAGTAAAACATTAATAAACAAAAAAATATAAATTTGGATTGTTTTTTACAAGAATTAAATATATTTTTAACTTCCCAGTATAGGAAGTTATTGTAATCGGTCCGAAAATCGAAATCGAAAATTTCAACGTATTTTCATCTTTCAAGGTCCCAGGAGCATTTTAAGCAAAAAATTGGGAGGAAGTATGTGTGTGTGTGTGTATGTGCGTACGGATGTGGTCATTTTTTCCTGCACGATATCGCGCGAACCAAAACTGATATCGACTTCGTTGAGGTGTCGTTCGAAGCGTATTAACCGAAATATGATCTGAATAGATTTTCATGAAATTCGGTCCAGCCGTTTTTTTGTTTTAGCGACGTAAGTGATTTTTGTACCTGCACGATATCGCCCGAACCACGAAAGATATTGACTTACTTGAGGTGCCGTTCGAAGCGTATTAGCGACAATATAATCTGAAAAGATTTTTATAATATTCGGTCCAGCGGTTTTTTGGTTTAAATGACTTAAGTGATTTTTGTACCTGCACGATACCGCGCGAACTAAAAACTATATCGACTTCATTGAGGTGCCGAAAAACATTAATACATCAATTTTATATATATTTTCGTCATCCTAATCTTGTAAGTGCGCACATTTAGTTTGACATTTTAGCGAAAATATTGATAAACAATTGTGACAAATTCTCGGTATTATGCATATATTCTATATTGCCTATTGTTCATTTATTATTAAAATATCCAATCATAATATTCAACATCCATCATACTGGGAAGTTGATCGTGTGGACCGAAAGGGTCGAACCCACATCCCAACTAGTTTCATTTATTTATTAAAATCTTAATAAGTATCAGTAAAGTTTTATCATAACCTTGTAAACTATTTTCAATAAGTATAAAAGTTTCAATCAAGTTTTCAAACTAAAAAATTAAGGATATAGAAAGTATTTTAGACAATTTCGCCAACATTTCTAAACTTTGCAATATAAATAAACAATATTCTTATTCACACTAAATATCTTTCTACTTTTCCTACAAATTTTCCATCTCAGAAAAATCTATATTAAAATTACAAAAATATAAAAAAGAAAACTCCAAAATGCCACTGTAAAAGTTTCGACCGACTTTAATCCATAAGAAATCGAAAAATACGAAAAAAGAAAAACGCGAGATAAAAGAAGCCCGAAAAATATTTGGAAAGAGCCGGGCTAAAAGTGTGGGTGGCTGGAGAAAGTCCAAAAACTTGCAAGAAGTTTAACAGTACTTATAGAGATCCTTTCGACCTACACACCCACACATCGCTAGAAACTGAAAATTTTTGCAAAAAGTGCAAGTATAATGCATCCCTCTAGATGCAAGTGCACACGTTATGCAATCTAAGTATATTGAGAGCCCCGGCACAAATGCACCGAATACTCACACGCATACAGATATTCGCATACATACATATATAAATGCATATTCTCTCTCTCAACCCCCGTTTTGTCCGCCCATACAACAATAAAAGGAAAATTTCATCCTATTTCATCGGAAAAGGCTTTTCTGTGAAGTTCACGCTGGCAAGCGCCCTTCTAAGCGGTCCATCCACCCACTCCTTGTACTGAAGCCCCAAACAACAACAACAACTACAACAAAAAAAGTACAACCTACAATCGGAGAACGCACACACAAATATCTCTCCTCAACGGCTTTCGGCTAAAAGTGCAGTGAAAAATGGCAGAAGAAGGAAAACAGCCCCCCGAAAAACCGAGGAGAGCCTTCTAGGCGAATACTTGGAGAACTGCCGATATGCCGCCGCCGACGTCGTGGTGCACTCCTATAACGCGCGGCTCACATGAACTTTCTTAGATCGCATCCAGCAGCAGCTGTGCAAGGGCCGAGAAACATCCACCCACCGAGCGCGCACCAACTGTGGCCATTGCGTCGGTGTCAGTGTGTTGGTGAAGTGAATTGGCAAAAGCTCCGCTATTAGAAATCGAAAAACACAAGCCAACACCCAACCCACCGCCCTCTACATTTCCCATTAATGGGGGGCCCGCTTCAATTTCACCACATGCAACCCCCTCAGGTATATGGGGGTATGTGGAGTGGTATTAGACAGGCGTACACTAATACAATTATGCATAACTTTAATGGCAATTTTCACACATAAAACGTCTTACACAGAAAACGCACTTTTATATTATATATGCTCCACGTTCTAGAGACTGACACCTTCAAAAGTGCTTAACGATACACTCTCTCTCCCATTTTCTCCCTCTCTCTATGTCTCCCACGCTCTTTCTTGTCTTCTCTTAGCAAAGTCCTGCACCTAGCCTCACTGCATTCTCCTTGTGCCATTACTTTCTGTCTGAGCCTCTTGCACTTGGTGAGTGAGTCCTCCTCTCTTACACCGTACTCTCTTGAATGTCGAGAGCATTCTCCAATTACAGAATGCAGCGAGATATGCGAGAGATGCAGGTAAGGCCAAGAATTTTTTAATTACGTCACCAACATTGGCACATGTTTCACGTGTAATGCCACCACCCCCGCCGCACAAAGCTTTTACGGGACTACGACACTTGATGTTTGGGTGGCTGGTTAGCTATTGTTTGATTTGGAAACAATTTTGAAACCCTTTTTGGTGATAGTGTTGCCAGATTGATGATTTTTCCAGGTAGAATCATGAGGAGAGAGTTTTGAAAACTGTATTGGAGGCGATTGGTAGAGAAAAGACTATAAGGACTTGCTCAATCTTTAAAAGAAGCTTTCTAGTTATCAGTTATAAGGTTATTCCTACACTGACCTTCGGTAGGATATATTATAGCATTTCTACTCCAATTGAGACGCTTTGGACGCTTTCCTCAATTTGGTACCACTATTAAGGTCTCAAAACTTGAGCTATCTTCCTTGCATATACAAGATACACTCTACTGGACTTTTAATAAAATTCGGCAGGGTGGGCTTGTATAGTACAGGGATGGCTCCAAACCAGAGGCAGAAGCCGAAATGTAGAGTTAAAGCTCTAGATTTAGTAGATAGATTCACCTAGGCACCCTAGGGGGCTTACATGAGGGTTCAGTTGCGAAGGACCTACAGTGGCGGGTGAGCGGCGAGTACACGCACAGCGACCAACAAACCATCATCTTCGAGGTTGGAAATAAGAACCCTAGTTGCGGGACGGCTAGAGGAGAAACTCGTGCTCCTACCGAAGACGAACTAGTCTTTAGGGGACCCCTCGTACTACAGACCGATACGTCTCCTTGGTTGCATAGGAAAACTTTTCGAGCGGGTGATATGTAACAGGATTCTCCCTGAGGTAGGTGGCTTGTCAAATAAGCAATTCGGCTTCAGATGCGGTCAACATGTTGGTGGGCATAGCAAGAGCGGCCGTAGAGAAAAATCACTGCTGCGCATTGATAAATGTTTCGACGCTTTCAACTCAGCGAGATGGAGCAAAATAGTTGAGGAGGCCTTGATCAAGCTAGTACGAGTAGTGGCTGACTACCTTCAGGGTAGGTCGCTTCATTGTGATTCGGGAGATGGTCCCAAGGTGTTTGAGACCATATGAGGTGTTCCGCAGGGTTCCGTCCTGAGCCATCTCCTGTGGAAATGTACAATGATATATTGGAGCTTTGTCTTGGGTTCGCGGATGAAATCGGATAGCTGTCGTAGGAAAATACCCAGATGACATCGAACTATATGCGAACGAAGCGGTCTGGTAAATAAAAGCGGGGCTAGAACGCACTAGGCTGAAGCTTGCTGAGCACAAAACTGAAGTAGTGTTGATCATCAAACGACGAAAGCTTTTGTCCGTAAGGATCAAAGTAGGGGAACAGATCATCCACACACAGTCCACTCTGTGGTACCTGAGAGTGACGATCGACCGGAGGCTGAATTTAAAAGCGCACTTCGAGTTTACGATTTGTGCAGCACTTGCAAGACCGAGGAGTCGCCGCCTTCTTTTTGGGAAGGCGGTTAGCTCAGTCCTGTTATACGCGCCGCCAGTGTAGGCAGTAGCGTTAACAGTAGGGAAAGGACGGTCGCATATAGATTCGCGCTTGCTGCGCGTGCCGGACCGCGAGCAATGGTCCCCATAGACATTCTTGCGAGAGAAGGCATGCCTCTCTATGACCCAGAATATGGTAGAGGGGAACCAAGAAAAGTACGGCGGCATATTGCGCGTTGCGAGTCCGAAATGGAAGTGGGACGATTGCGTCAAGATCCACTGCATACAAACACCTAGCAGACCTATTAGCAAGTCCTAATCCCACCTCCCCGCGGTGCCCCCTGGGGTACTTCTTCGGAAGGAGCTAACGGGAGACGGGCGAATGGCGAGCTCTCTGCGCCACAAAACAGAGTTTTAAGTCGGTTGGGCTGAGGGTTAGCAACCCGCTCCCATAAAAAACACCATTGCTACGAATCGGCAAACAATGCCTCGGAACCGGATGGACAACACGACGACGACCTTTGCTTTTCGAACAAGGACACGAATCGGATCATGGAATGTGAGAACAATGCTTGCTGAGGGACGGCTGGATGAAGTCCTCAACGAGATGAATCGATATAAAATCAAGATCATGGGACTTAGCGAGACCAGATGGCCCGATGCGGGGGAACATATCTGCCCAAATGGTGAGTCCTTCTTATATTCTGGGAGAAATGAAACTGAAAGCCGTAGGAGTGGCGTTGGCGTAATACTCACCAAAGAAGCCAGGTCCAGCCTCATTAGCTGGTCACCAGTTTCTGAGAGGATTATTACCGTGCGCCTGCGTACCAGGCTAAGAAGTACTACGGTAGTCCAATGCTATGCTCCAACTGAAGACGCAGAAGATGACATCAAAGACGAGTTCTATATGCGACTGAATGAGGTTTTTCGCTCTATTCCAAGGGGAGACATCATTGTATTAATGGGTGACTTAAACGCACAAATCGGCCGCGACAACACCGGTCTTGAACAAACAATTGGAAAACAAGGCCTAAGCCAAGTTACCAATAACAATGGTGAGCTTTTCGTTGACTTTTGTAGTTCCCATCAACTAATGGTAGGTGGAACTTACTTTTGCCACAAGAAGATACACAAAGAGACCTGGGTATCACCCGATGGTAGAACGAGAAATCAGATAGATCACGTGGCCGTCAGCCGCAGATGGAGAACCATTCTGGAGGATGTCAGGAGCTTCAGGGGAGCGGACACTGGAAGCGACCACCATTTGGTAGTAGCAACTATTCGCCTTAGAATCGCTGCAATCAGAAACGTTCAACGCGATGTTATAAACCGTAGACGGTTTAACGTTGACCTTCTGCAGGAGACCGCTAAAAAGCGAGAATTTGCTGGAAACCTGCAGCAAATATTAAACCAGCAAACCGTTTCTGACGACACAAATATTGAAGAGCTGTGGAGTAGAACAAAGGGCGCTATATTGACGGCTGCGGAAACGAGCGTCGGTTATGTCCAGAGAAACATGCAACATTGGATCTCGGACACTACCTGGCAAAAAATAGAACGCAGGAGGGCCCTCAAAAATAACGTAAACTCTACAAGCGACCCGGAAAGACGTCACCAACTTGAACGGGAATATTCCCAATTACACCGGGAAGTAAAGAGAAGTGTGCGGCGTGATAAAAGGCAGCAGATAAATGAGCTTGCAGAAAAAGCGGAAAACGCGGCAAACACAGGCAACAGTAAAGTGCTGTACCAAATTACTAAACAGCTCTCGGGAAAGCACTCTACTAAAAAGCATGCCGTAAAGAGTGCGGATGGGAGGCTGCTGTGCAGCGACGAGGAGCAACTCCAAAGATGGAGAGATTACTTCTTCGCCGCCCTGAATGGTTCACTTGCACAGGAACCTCAGGAAAACAGCAACAATGCACAGCCGATAAGAATCAACACCCGGGCCCCATCCAAGACGGAAATAGTAACCGCAATTCATGCGATGGCCAATGGTAAAGCAGCTGGAAAAGATGGCATCCCGCCAGAATTGTTGAAAGCCGATTCAAGCCTCATAGCAGATGCGCTTCAGCCAATCCTAGAAATAGCATGGAACACCTGTACCTTTCCGGAGGATTGGACGGAAGGTATCATAGTCAAAATACCCAAAAAGGGGGACCTAACAATATGCGACAACTGGAGAGGCATCTGTCTATTATCTAATGTGGGTAAAATCTTGTCCCACGTTATATTATCAAGGATAAGAGAGGCAGTAGACCGAACGCTTAGAAGGCAGCAGGCCGGATTCAGGAAGGGCCGTTCATGTATAGACCATATTAACACCTTGAGAATCATAGTGGAGCAGTCTACTGAATTCCGATCCCCCCTTTACCTAGCTTTCGTAGATTATGAGAAAGCGTTCGACTCGGTTAATAGGAGCTTTATATGGCAGGCATTACGGCGACGTGGACTGCCTGATAAAATAATAGAATTGATAAAAGCCCTTTACAACAATTCCAAATGCAGAGTTCTCCATAATGGAAAATTATCCGACAGCTTCGAGGTGAATTCAGGAGTACGACAAGGATGTCTACTTTCGCCATTACTATTTCTTATAGTAATAAATGACATCCTTGTCGACGCTCTAGATAATAGAACAGGCGGCATACAATGGGGTTTGCTAGACCGCCTTAAGGACCTCGACTACGCGGATGATATCTGTTTGCTGGCCCACAGACATCAGGAGCTAAAAAACATGTTAAACAATTTGGCAACAGAAAGTAGTCTAGCAGGCTTAAGGCTGAATCCGAACAAAACCAAAGAAATGCGGATAAATGCAAACACACTTGAACGAACTGCGCTGAATAACCGTGACGTGGAACTGGTAGATAAATTCTGCTACCTCGGTAGCATTATTACCGAAAATGGCGGTACAGAAGAAGACGTCAGTTCCAGAATAAATAAAGCACGAGGCGCATATGCATGCCTGTTCCGCATATGGAGATCAACGGAGATCTCAACTAACACCAAATTGCGGCTGTTCAACTCCAACGTTAAGGCAGTTCTTTTGTACGGTTGCGAAACATGGAAAGTCACCCAATTCATCACAGGGCGCCTACAAGTCTTCATCAACAGATGCCTGCGTCGTATCCTAAAAATCCGCTGGCCAGATAGAATTTCAAATGAAGAGCTATGGCGCCGTGCCGGCCAAGAAAGGATAGACGACCAAATCAGGCGAAGGAAATGGAATTGGGTTGGCCACACCTTGCGACGCGATAACGAAAACCTAGCCAAACAGGCCCTTGACTGGAACCCGCAAGGATCCCGTCGAGTTGGAAGACCTAGAACAACGTGGAGGAGGACCCTACTAGCAGAGGCCGCAACAACTGGGAGATCCTGGTCAGAGCTGAGAGCTGTCGCGCAAAACAGAGTCCGCTGGAGGGCAACTGTTTCCGCCCTATGTCCCATGAGGGATTAAAGGGGCACAAAGAAGAAGAAGAAGAAGTGCCGAAGTGAGCTACTCCGTTGTAAGCTACACCTCGGCTGCTTTTCCAGCACAGCTTCTTTTTCCCTCATAACCGACTCCTTCACATTTGGTATGAGTCGGACATAGTACAGTATGGGCAGCTTGCTCAAAGTACATTTACTCAAACCGGCTTAATTTTCCTCCACTCTCGTGATAAATCCATGCGAGTGGCACCAAGTGCACCCCGAATTTAACCCTCATAACTCATCACTCCCAAAAACCTAAGTGCGGGCTGGAAGCGGTCGCCTACTTTCACCACTATGGTTTCCACTCTTCCTTCGAGTCGCCTTCCTAATACCGCGATTAGCGAATTCGGTAACGACCCCTTCTTGCTAGAATCCTGGCATCAGTACTTAACCGTGCCTGATGATCAACAGAAGAGGGTCTAGGATGGAGTGTTTAAAGGTTCTGCAAATTGTCCTGTACTCCCTTACTTCGCCGTCGAGTCAGAGCAATTTCTACCCACAAAGAATTTTATTACAATGCCCATTGGATTTTTCAATGCGCAGTCTTATCTACATCCATTGCTTCCCTTTATAGGCTGGTCATCGCATTGACAGCATCCGTTGTTGATCGACAAGTCTTTTTGAAGCCGAACGGCCTTTCCGCTAATGCAATCGAAGCTGTTGTTATTGTTGTTGTTTCTGCATTCTGCAGTCTAGAGTTGGCGTCGCTTGGTGGTCGCTTTTTATGGTATTCGAAGCTGTCAATCACTTTTTCATTACCTTGTTTCTGTATACAGTGGGTGTGGGGGCCTGGACTAACGTCTCAGTACTCTGTGCCACGAACTTTTCGCATTTGCTTAAATTGATCTTCAACTTCCAATCATCACTATATCGTTCGATTGTTTCGAAGTCACGTTGTAGCAGCATTGTAGGAGTACTCCAATCCTCGGGTCCGTCCTGTACACAATCAGGTCAACCGCATACGCTTATGGGAAACGGAGTAAACTTATTAGGTCACTTTTAAAGATATTAAATAAGAGCGGCGAATTTCCTGCACCCTATTGCAGACCATTTTTAATGCCAAAGAACATACTTGATTTGAAGTTACAATTTCCGACGACGAACTTCTGCTTTGAATTAAATCTTGAAGATTTTCATCCAATTGTGGTGTACTTCAGTATTTTATCACAAAAATTACTTAAAACTTCTTCAAACAACACTAATCAATACTATTATCACTCAACAAAACTTTCCATCTGGCAGCCCCCGAAAAGTCCATGCAAATCCCTGCAACATGCATCCAGCAGCACTTCATCGATCACGCACCGCATCAAGAATTCGCACGCCTGCCTTGCAATAATTCGCATCCACGGCCGGCAGCAGCAGCAGCAGAAAAGCTTTCATTATTCTTACAAAATCAGCTGAGAGCGAAAAAGCCTCCTTGATTCCTCGAAGAATTCCATCGAACTGTGTGCCTCAAGCCTAGCCACTTTTAGGTCCATTTCTTGTATATACTTACATACTATAACGGTTCTCTTAGTTTTGCCGCCGTCCGTCGCTTTAGATTCGCCATGGTTTGGTGGCTTTATTTCAGGTTCTCCGGTATAAGCTGGCCGACATGTTGCTAACGGTAAAGAAACAAAAGAAGCCAACAGAAGGAAATCTGCAAGAGAACAACCGCAAGAAGAACAAGAGCCTACCTCAAAAAATTCGCACGAAAAAGCTCTCGATTGGATTCGCCGCGTGCAAATTTGCGAATTCTTCTGGTTCTTTTCGTTCTCTCTCGTTCTCTCTGGCTGTGCTCTTGCAGTTCTTCTTCGCCGCATTCCCACTTGTTCGCTCGATGCGTTTGATTCTGGATGAATGTGCGGGGTTTCACAATGCGTTTTTTGCATGGTACCGCGACGTTCTCTGTGAGTACTGTGCGAATTCTCTTCGTTGCTTTTGGAGGGTCATCCGCTCTCTCGCCTCGTGCGGATGGATTTTCTTCGGCATACAACTGCGCTTTAATCCCCGTTGCCGGCTTCACATTCACACGAGATGAACTTCGATTTGCTGAGCGAAAATTTTTGCAAGCTGCAAAAAAACTTGCAAAAATCGTCACTTGATGTTTTCGCCGAATACACATGCATAGTGTTTTTGGTGTTGTGTGTGCGTTAGGGTGTGTATGTGTGTGTGCGATTGTGTGTACGCTGGATTTGCAAAATTTTTTGGGAATGTACGTTTGTAGCGGAGAAGTGGGTGCAGTTCTGTCTCGTTCTGATGCACTACAGCTGCATGCAGGCTGCCATTGGTTGCATAGAGAGGGAGAGATAAGGTGTACTACGCACACAAAGGAGGTGGCGATGGGTTGGGGAGTTGTTTTCTTTTTTTGCAAGCTTTTTTTTATTGCAAACAAACTTTTTGACGGTCATGCTGGTCGGCTACACAGCTCTCTCTCTCTTCTATACACACCGATGGGGGGGTTTAGTTTTTTTTTTTTTTTTTTTTTTGATGAAGAAAAATAATGCAAGCGTATGGTGGGGTGTGTATTGTTATTGCCGCCGGAATAGAAGAGCTTTTCACAAGATTCCTTCGTCGGCTGCACTGTATGTGGTGTGCTGCACACAGTGTGTTGTATTCGGGGATGCCTTCAATGGTTTGGGGAGGGGAGCTAGATTGAGGTGGTTGGCTGGGTATATGATGACGGCTTGGCCGCATTTTCTGTTAGTGTATGCGTGTGGTGTAGTAGAGTGCATATATGCAGACAGAACGCGCGTTTGTACGTGTGTAAAACTTTATCCAAGTGTTGCGAAGCATGCATTTTTGGGGTTTAAGCGGTCTTTTTGCACTTTTATCGATGGGAATTCTTGGTTTCCTTTTTTAAACAGTAGAGAAGAGCTTTGGGTATGCACACACAGCTTTTGTTGTTATATATATATGGGGGATCCTTAACTTTTCGGTGGAGCTGGGTGGCATACTACACACTTTTCGAAGGCACCCACATTGCCTGCCGGTGATTTTATAGTCTGCTGCTTATCCGTATACGTCTAGTAGTACTCGGGGAAATTTTTTTTAATTTTTTTTTTTTTTTTTCAAATTTCTTGCGCTGCTTTCTTTATTCGTTTTTTTTTTAATTTTTTTTTTTGGTATATTTTGTGTGCTCTGTATATTTCCTCTCTAGTAGTGCCTTTTCTGTAATGACGTTTTCTTTTTGAGGGGTATAACATAGAAGGTATAGCCGTTGGCCCGCTCGCACGTTTCTGATGCTATAAAGTTCATTCTGCACTCTCTTTCAAGAAAATAGTGTTTTTTTTTATTGTTAGACTATATTGTTGTTGCTGTTCTATGGAGTTTTTTTGGAGGGGGAGGAAGGTAGTGTGTTGTCATCATCATCATCATCATCATCATCGGGCGCATCGACGTCTTTGTGTACGAGTAGCTCTCTGGTGCTTGTGCTATGCTATATTTTTGCTGTTCGTGTTGATGATGTTTGTTGCGTTTGTCGCTGTTAGTTAGTTTTGCGCGCTCTCTCTCCTGGATCGTTCTTGTATTATTACACGCTTTTGTTGTTGCTGTTGTTGCCTTTACTTTTATATAGTATAAAGAGAGTAGATTAGGCTGCCTTTTAGCTCTTGCATATATGCATTTTGGGAGCACAAGAATTTTACGTTAGTGATGTGTATTTACTTTTTGATCTATATATGTATATGAGTGTAGTTAGTTTAAAACTCCCAAGTTTTGTTTGTACTCCATCAAAAATTGCGCTTCTCTCTTACTTTTTTATATACATATATTTGTATATATGCACATTTTTTTGATTTTATAGCTTTCTCAAAAAATAAGGAGGTATGCACTCTGCGCCTCATCATAAGAGTATAGTCTCTGAAAACATATCGGTGTTGCCTTTGGTCGCGTTGTTGGAGAGTCTCTCTGTTGTTTTGTAGTACGAGTGCCCTGCTGCGTTCTTTTGTGCCTAACTGCCGGATTCTTCCTCTTCTTCTTCTTTTTTAAATTTTTTTTTGTTTATAAGTATATATACATACATATCTATATATTTTTTTATTTCATCATCGTCGTCATCTTCTTCTTCTACTTCTTATATTCCCCTATCTTTTACTCTCCTCCATATACTCGATACGTTCTGTCACGAACGTGTAGCCCCGTGCAGGCCAGGCACAGCACAGCGCGCACAGCACACACAGTTTCACAAAAAGCATAGCAGCACAGTCTGCTGTATAGTAGTCCCTCTATTCGGGTACGGCTTATTCGCCGCCTATGGCTTGTATTGGAAAACCAAAACGCAGTGCTGCGTTCTAATCCAAAACGGAACGTCAGTAGTGTCGTCAGTTCGATACAAGTCGCTGCTGCCTGCTCTCTAATAATTTTTCGGTTTAAAGACAAAAATATATTTTGTTTAAATAATAATAATAAAAAAAAAATATTATTAAAATTTTTATATTTATTTATTTTTTTTTTTGAAAACTTTTAAACTTCTAATTTTACTACAAAAAAATTTTTGCAAATTTTTTGCGGTTTTTTTTAAATTTTTATATTTTTTTTGGAAATACAAAATTTTTATTTTTAACATTATATTTTCCAAAAAATCTCTTTTTTTTTATTAAACATAAAACATTTTTTATTTTTTTAAATTTAATAAATAAAATAATAAAAATATTTATAAAAAATTTTGTCCAGGCAGTTTTTTGCATCAACAACTGAGCGGCATATCGGGATAAAATATATCTATAATTTTTTTTTTGACTTTACTTTGGCGCATTTTGAAAAAATAAAAAAAAATAAAAATAATATTAAATAAAAAAATAAGGAAAACTATTAAGGAAATAAATAAATAAAAATAAAAACGGTTAAATATTGAAAAAAACAAAAAAAAAACGGTGTTTAAAAAATATATATATAACGAACGGGAAGTAGATGGCGCTTGAATTTTGAACCGTTTTTTTTATAATTATAAAAATAAAAACACAAAAGTTTAAAAATAAAATCGAAAATACTTAAAACGAAAGTTAAAATCAAAGTAGTTATAAAAAACAAAAAAAGGAAAAGAATAGTGTCAACAAATCTGAAGCAGAAAAAAACACACTCTTAAAAATTTGGTGTTTATACATTTCTCTAAAAATTAAAAAAATATTATTAAATATAAATAAAAAAATAAAAATGTGAAAACAATATACATAAAAATACATAAAAATAGTAATTTAAAAAAAAATCTACATAAAAATTCCGGTGTGTTTTTTTAAACAAATTTATATTTATTAATATAAATATAAAAATAAAGAAGTGTGTGAAAGTTTAATTATTTTATTAATTAAGTTTATTATCCTGGTTTTTTTTTATTAATCCTCTTTTTTGGGTATTACTACTACGATATTAGTTTTTTGTTTGTATTGTTGTGTAAAAACATTTGAAAGTTTATATTTAAAAAAGATATAAACAAAAATTCCACCTTATCCTAAAAAAAACCCAAAATTTTGAGTATAAAAAACACATTTAAAACGGAAGGAAAATACTTGAAAAAAAAATAAAAGTTGTTAAAACATTAAAAGTTAAAATATAAAACAAGAAAGAGTTCGTTTATTTTTTGTTTATAACAAATAAAAGTGTGGTAATAAAAAAATATTTTGGTGCGCGTCTTCTGGTGTGTATTTTGGTAAAATAAAACAAATTTTAATTTTTAATTTCGAATCTTTTTGTACTTAATTAAATAAAAAAAAAAACAAACAAAACAATTACATCAAGAAAAACAATAAATTTTGAAGATAACTTTAAAAAAAATATTTGGGGATTTTTAAAATTAATAAAAATAATAAATTTTAAAAACAAAAAACACATTTTGGCACGTTTTTTCATAAACATAAAACATAAAAGCAAATAAATAATATAAAAACATAAAGTGAAGTTTGTAAATATAAATATAAATAAAAAAAAAGGAATTCCATTAAAACAAAAAAAGGAAAAGATATTTTAAAAAGTTACAAAATACTGTGATTTTACTTAAAAATATAAAGGAAGTGTAAAAAAATAATTTTTATTTTGTCCCAAAACAAAACGAAGGAAAAAGGAAAAAGGAAAAAATAAAATATTTTTTATTGATGAAACAAGTATGAGTGTATCAAAATTCAAAATTCATGGATAAAAAATTTACTACAGTTGAAAAAAATTTGGAGGGTTATGAAAATATAAAGCAACAACAATAACACAGCTTGTTAATATCTCAACTTACCAAGAAATTGTAAAGGATCTTGTTTATGTAAGTTTTTTTTTGTTTTTATTTATATTTTTTGTGTTTAGTGTTTATTTTTTGGATTTTAGTCTATATAGTTTTATTATAATCTAATTATTCTTAAATTGTGACTAGTCATATAAGTCACAAGCTTTTTGGTGTGCGAGTTATTTCTTAAGAATTTCTTATTTTGGTTTCTATGTCATTGTTTAATAGAAGTTATGTTTTACTTCGCGTGTGTTTCAAGCAGGGACAGCGTGCTTTCATAGGTGCAAATAATGCACCGGGCGCAATTGCAGAAATTGAGATTTTTAAAAAATTTAAAACTTGGCAAAAATAGAAAATGTGTTCCCGTGCCTTCATTGTCATATATTACAGGAAATGCACCTTCTGTGCCTATTTTTTCATTGTCTTCTGCAGGATGTGGTCAAAATCCAATTCTATTTAGTTTACCTGATTTCGTTGTCTATCCTTTCTTGGCTTGCACGGTTTCATAGGTCTTGATTTGTAGTACTATTATATGTAGATCCCCACTTCGGCGAAAACACCTTAATCGCTTTTGTTCTGAAGTTGTCGAAAGCGCCTTCTATGATCAGTAAATCTGTTAAGTGGACTGTTTTTTTTCTATGCAAGATTCTACCGTAAAAACTAATACATATAGTGCAGTGACCACCTATGACCCTTCGAAATATGAAGGCTTGGAGAACGACATACAGACCTCTATTATGGACACTCAAGTGTAGTACTATAGATTTTCGGAGCCCAGGATTGTTTTGGAAATAGTTAGGGAAGTGCGGGCAATGCCGAAAAACATCCTGGAGCATTAAACAGCATTAGCAGAACAGTTTTGTGAAGTTTACGCGTGATCAAACTCAACATAAAAGCAAGATCGCGAAGCAAATCCTGATTGGACAAAGGCATAGGGCGGCGCTTTCATAGATGCAATTGGTTTATTTGCATTGGGCGCAATTGGACAATTCAGAAAAAAAGTGTAAACGATTTCCGTGCCTTTATTTTTATATATTAAAGGAGCTCCAAGGAGTGTGTCCTTTTTATTTATCTTTTACTGCGATCAAATAATGATGGAGCGAAATATGGCATATTGCACCGGGCGCAAAAAGTCGAACGCCGGCCCGAGTTTCAAGCTCCATCAATTATTGTAATCTTGTCAGCATCACATATGTCTTATATTCTATCAATTTTTGTTGGATTCGAACAATTATTGTCCATCAATGATTAGGATTAATTCTCATTGGTGATTAGAATATTACTGATTGTGGTGGAACTTGAAACACAGCCGAACTTCTATTTCGCATCTGCGGTACTTGTCATTTAGTATAGGCTTTCTCCAGTTGAAAATCACTATACTCATATAATCACTTATCACTACGTTGTGACTTGTGACTATACTTTTAGAATACGAGGGTTTATTTCTGTATCTTTATTTTTTATCTAGTTTTTCTAAAAATACGTTAAAAAGTACTGTTAGTAGTCCTTGAAAACAACCATGAATATTAATATTGTGTGTTTGTATGTATTTAGTCCAGGAGATTGCGGTAAAATAAACTTTCTTTCATATACTGGAATGTAATTTATGATTAAATTCAATGTTTCAGCCTCTCCAAACTCCTTATGACGAAATTTACAACAAAATAAATTTTTAACATGATAAATTAAAATTCCCTCTTTGTTTATATTTATTAGTATTTCTAATTCATTGCAATGTCTGCAGCAGTAAAGACTACCCCATATTATGAAATTTGTAAAATAATAATGTATAGTATCGAAGTAAATCGCTCCAAAAAAAATTTCATACATTTAGGGTGATTTTTGAGTGCCCAAAAGTAGTTTCACGGCGGAAGAGGCATATTTTGTTATCGGCGATGTGGGGCTCTAGCCTAAAAAAATGTTGAGGTTTTCAGAGCGATTTTTGAGTGATCCAATCAAGGAGCGTTTCACTACACAATAAAGTCCCAAAAACTCAAACTCTGTGTTCTCTTCACTCCAACCAAGCCATCCTCCTTATAGACACTTGCAGCCTTAAGGCCCCATTTGGTAGTACATCCGCGGTTCTGAAACGGTTGAAAATCTGGAAATCCTTTTATCTTTATTTTCATGTCAGTTAAAACTAGGCTTGAAATTCGTACTTCTTGTTAGGATATTATTTATCATTTGTTGAATTCGATCAACTTGCTTGTACCACTTGTCTGGCTCCGCGATCGGTAATTTCGTTAAGATAGGTATTAAGATGTCATTTCCCCTCGGGACGCCAGTAGTGATTAACGAATATGGTATGGCCCATTTTACACTATGAAACACGAAACAAAAAGTTTCCTGCAAGCTTGGTGGAGGTGTGAGGGAGGGCGAAAGGTACCAAAAAACTTTCAGGGAACAGTTTTGATAGCTTCCGTCTCTCTTAAAGCTCTTAAATATTGGTCTTCCTTCTGCGCTTGTTTAATTCGATAAGCGGTGGTAGCAAAAACTTCTGGTCCTTGATAAGTTGCATCAAGAAGAATTTCACTACATCCACAACCCCTTTCTTCATCTACAATGAGAAGGTAATAACAGACAGCAAATCCAAGGCCCATTTACTAGCACCTTTGTTCGCCTCAAATTCTTCTTTACCCGAAACCTATACGCTACCTCCGGTTCTCGAGCACAACGCCCATTCAATGGACAGCATATTCGCGAAGATTATACCTAGTTGCCTCAGGAAGCTCGATGCTAACAAATCCCCCGGACTCGATAATATCACCCCTATCGAAAAAGTTGACTCCATCACTCCCTCCAACAATCGCCTAATAGCAATTACTTCTATTTTCTCCAAAAACATGAAGACTATAATCAACAAATATGGGATATCTAGAATACAACCGTCTTATAAACGACAAACAGTATGGCTTCCTACAAAAAATTTCGACTGGCGATCTTTAATCCTGAATTGGTCGTGTACACTATTCCAGTGGCTCTGGAATGGGCGAACTGGAATGAAAAAGTAGACTTCCAATGCAGTCACTGGACTGGTTTGTTCGCTGGAATAGGTTCACATTATTCCAGTGGCATTCCAGCGCTGGATTCGATCGTTGGACTGGATTATACTACTAGAATTATCGGTTCGACTATCGTGGGGTATTTTTTTTACTCGGATTATCGGTCCGACTATCGTGTCCGACAATCGGATTAGACCGAAAACCTGAACCTATAAACGAAAAAAGCACTTTTTTGTAATTGTAGACCTTAAAGTGCTCTATCTAAATATTGTAATTATTGATCGTATTATATGAAGCTTTTACTTCCAGTTGGTCAGACGACTGACTCTCAACTCTACTGTGGACTTCTTCTAGGTTCTGCCAGGCAATTAAACGAAACGATGCGAATGAATGATAAGAAAGGAGCTGTCTTCCATCACGACAAATCCCGACCGTATATTTTTGGTGACCCGCCTAAAAAGAAAGTTTCGTTGTGAAAAGTTTTGATTGCTTCGACGTATGGTCCAGATCTCAATGCGAATGAATACGACATGTTAGTATCTGAACTCGTTTTGGTTATATCGCTGTAGCATAGCCATGCTCTGATGCAGACAGGACAGCTGGCTCGATCCATTTTGAAATATTAGTTCTCCGACATTATCTATACATAGTTTCATGATATAACCCAAATTTTGGAAAAACGCAAATATTGTCTGGAAAGACGGGGAGGTAAGCGCTGAAAATGAATGCCAACGCGCTTCTTATTCATATCCCAATTCATTTCCTTTTAACACTGGCATGCTATCGAATCGAAACGCAAAAAATGGGAGTTTAGAGTGCGTGCTTCCAAGGAGCTTCCATAACATATGAATTGGAAGCGCTACTTTCTTGCTTCTTTTGGCAGCGCTTGCTTAATTTCCCTCTAAGTATGATCAAAAGTACATGCATATCCTTCACATACAAGCATTTACCTTCCTCCCAAAATAAAAATAATAAAAATTTGTTTGTTCCCCGTTTATATTTTGCTACCTTTTTAAAAATATTGCCTGAACATCCTGAAATTTTTCTCCTTGTCTAGAGATATTTTGTGCATCCTTTTGAGCTGGATTTTTGTATTTTTTCTTGTATGAATAAAAAAAGGCATTTTTGGGCTATAATTTTTTTTCACCTCTTTCACTTTTGTGTGTACAATCAAACCCACCACCCCCGAAAAAAAATTATCCTTGTTAAATTCACCCTCCACACATGTTTGCCGCCGTTTGCTGTTTTCATCCATCCCCCATCACTCATCCCCTAGATTACAAACAAAAAATAAAAAAATTCTGTCTGTTAATTTTTACTCTCCAACTTTGAATATAGCAGAGTCTGGGGCTGGGAGAAATGCAGGGGCATGTTTCGGTTTTGGCGGAAAAAATAAAAATAAAAAATAAAAAAATAAACCAAGAGAAACCCCCGTTTTTTTATCGATGTATGTATGTATGTATGCATGTGCAGCCAAAAAGTGAATAAAGTATTTAAAAAAAAAAATAAAAAAAATTTGTACCCCTAAAAAGGACAAACGAAATATTTTTTTTTATTTTTTCAAAAAGAAAAAAAAAGGAATCTGCTTGTGCAATGTGAGTGTATATAGTAGGCAACCACCATAATTTTTGGATAAAATTTTTTTCTCTTTTCCTTTTTGGTCCTTTTTATCCAGACATATATTGCAACGTCCATTTCAACCCCCGAAAAATACAATTTTTTCGTGTGCATATTTTTATGTCCTTTGAGAAACTTGTTATCCCCCTTTGCTGTTTGCTATTTTTTTTTTATATTTTTGAATATGTTCCAGGATATGTTGTTGTTGTTATAAATGCGTTTTAAAAAATGCGTGTTTGTATCAAATTTTTTTGGTAGTGTGCATTTTTGTGTATGTGTATGTTTGTTTGTATTGTAATCTGGTTGTTGCAATTTTCGTCAGTTTTTTGGCTCTCTTGCAACATGCATTGTCGTCATCGTCGTCGTCGCGCCCGTCGTCATCCTGGCTGACCTCAAAATTCGACAACGGCGACGTCGACGACGAGCCCAGCAGAGCAACCCTTCTGCATTTCCTTTCTTTTCTTCGTTGTTGTTAATATACACACATGTATGTGCAATTTTTGTTTTTTTATTGTTTTTACATTTTCTTGTTATTTTTGTTGTTGTTGTTATTTCGGTTGTTTTTTGGCCCCCTTTTTTCTGCATCGTCTTAAGTTTGAAGCACATTTTTTTTGGTGCACAGCCAGGACTCTCTAAAAAGGTAAAAGCCATCATCACAGGGGAGAACAAGAACAGTGCACCATGCACGATGATGCATTGAAACAATGTTACAAAAAACGCATGTGACAAAGTAACAACACACATATTTTGTGGATATAAAAAATTATTTAAGAAGAAACCCTTTTTACCCCAAAAAAAAAAAAAAATAAACGACGAAAAAAACTGCATTTTGCACAACTGCCTTTTTGCTGTGCTCCTTTTTTGGTGGTTGGGCATGCACACTCTCTTCCTTACCACCGAAAAAATACCAAAAAGGGGTTGAATGCAGTTATGATGCACTCCAATACAATCACCAAAAATTCATGTTTGATCCACAAATGGTTTTTTTATGCCCTCGTATCGTGTTGTTGTTATTTAGGTCCTTTAGGTCTTTTAGGTCTCTTTTTTTCCTGTTTCTGCTCAAATGATAAAATGATCCTCCAGGTGAATAAATTACCAAACCAAAAAAACAAAAAAAAATTCAATCGAAAAGGTGTGTCCCAAAAATGCGTGCTGTTTTTAAATTTTTTATTTACAAACATTTTTTTTTTACTTTCGATTTGCCGACGGCAAAACTTAGTTTTTGAGCATAATTTTTTCTTCGCCGGATTTTTGGATAGTTGACCTTTGCGATGGTCTGTAGGTCATTGGACATTGAAATATTTCTTAGATAGTTATTGTTTTTTATGTTTAGGTGATGTTTTCTTATGTTAATGTGGTTTTAGTAGGTTTGTATTGAAATTGGATGGTGGAGTTTGGGGGTGTTACAATGATGATAAGTTGTGGCGGTTTTTTTGTTAACAGAAACGTAAAACTTACTACTATGTAACTAAACTGTTTCTGGGTTTTTGATTAAGGTTTGTAGATAGTTATAGTTTTATTAAGGGTTTTTCGGGGCTTTTAAATCTCTTTTTTCAGTCGTTTTTAAGTCTTGTCTCAATTTCTCTATAGTTTTTGTCATTTGAAGTTTTCTTATGTCTTCTAGTCCATCATCCATCCACATCTATCTTGGTAGTCCTACCCTTATTTTTCCTGATTGTATACCGTTGAAAATCCAATCAAGTAACTCTTTTCCCAAAAGTTTGTACTTAGTGTCCATTGCAACATAGTCTGCTCAATTGGGTTTGGTCTTGGAACGCCTCTAATCAGTATCATTCGCGAGCTCAGCATCAGTATAAAGGCCTAAATGAGAAGTGAAGTGAAGTAAAGGTACCATTGCATATGAATGAATGAGAGTGACCAAAATGGAAGTAAGTGGAAGTTACATCTATGTACTTCAGTAAAAGTTACGTCTACTCTACTTCTGCGTTACTTTTCATTTAGGTTTGGCCTTAACGCTGAAGTTTTAGATTTTCATTGTTACTGTAATCTGCTTATGTTATGAACGCAACCTCGTGTTCTGTGCCAAATAATGCTGCCCCCGGCTTCTTGATATGTAGGATATATCCTCGACATAAACTTAATTTCCACTTTTGTTCTAGGCGACAATTCCTTCGACAACTTTTGATTCAGAGGTTGATATCGGGCTGCAATCTGTCGTATTAAGGGTGAGTTCCAAAATGCATCACTGTGGTAACACTGCAAAATCCATCTACAGACGTCCATTTGCTGAATTCGACAGTGATGCATTTTGGAAATCACCCTAAATGTCGTCAAAATGTCTCGTATACAATTCGATTGATTCACTTCGATTTGGTCACAAGTTTTCGATTGATGAATCTCCATTCCGAGATAGTTGGTCGCCAGACCAATATCTTTCATTTGGATATGTTGCTTCAGTTAACTTTTAAACCATTTTTTTGATGATCGTCGTTTGAAAAGATAAGCATGCTATCAACATAAGCAACGAAGTGAACTGAATTTTTGTTGATTGGAAAATAAATGTAAAGATCAACACGAGAAAGCTTTAATCCAAATTTTCATATCATTTCCTACGTCTAGCTTCTTGTTCCATTAACGGCTGACTTGCTTCAGCCCATAGATGGCATTCTTTAATAGACACACTCTGTTCGTTCCGTCATTAAACGATCGATCATTAACGATTTTTTGTGTAAAACCGGTATCTTCGAACACCCTTTCAATTAACTGTACCATATTGATATACTGGGCCATATTGATAATGAAATTGCCGATATCCTAGCCGGAGTAGGGGAAACTTATCATTTGTTATGTTGAAACCGTTCTGTAGCTTAGCCAACTGCCACGGAAGATCGCCCGTCAGTAATTGGGTAGACTAACTATTTCGCCATAGGCGTATTTAAAGATAGACTCAGACGATCATTTACAAAGAATATACCTTAACCTAGACATAGCATTGTGCCAAGGCCAAGCATACGATGGAGAAGCCCACAAAACATTAGCATATTTACCTATTGTGCAAGCCACCGACTTAACTTAGCTTTGAGTAGAGCCAGCATTAGCCATAAAAAAAAATCTCAAGTCTAGCAACATTTTTCCGTGAGCCCAACGAATAAGGATAAGGGAAGTGTACCATATTCCGGCCTAGTACATAATTTCGGTCTATTCTTTTGTAAGCTACAAAATAAAGAAACTGTTGAATATTTTTTTAAATGAAATAACCAGAAATAATCGGTGGCATCCTGAGAGTAAAATATTTGACCATAATCAATCGTCCTTTAAATTTGGAGTGAATAAACTCCTTTTGAATCAATCAGTCGACGCGAAAACGTCAAAGAAAGCGCGTTTGAGGGTAAGCCGAGCGGACTAGTCTTGTATTCGGAAATTATGGCCCCTGTGCTGAAAGTCGTATTTGCTGTCATAAGAAGTGACGCTAATACAGCGGTGTGCTGATAGTCGAATCTTGTAGTGTAAAATCTGCTGACATAAACGACAGATCATTTGGTGTGCTGACAGTCGTTTTTATTGTAGTTTTGTTGTCACTTTTGGTCGGGCTGTTTGCATTAGTGACAAAGTAGGAAAATTTGAAAGAAAATACATATTTGTTATTTTGGAGTGTTTCTAAAGAGCAGAGATATTCTGACAAATTACACAAATATTTGAGAAGAAATAATAACATAAAATTTTTAATTCTTCGCTTTTGTTATCTTCATTTTCCGAACTATTAAACCACAACTCGGCAGAATTTAACATCTTTAATCTCAAATTGTTTATAATCTATTAAAATATTGGCAAAACACAAACTCAAAAATGTTTATTCTTCAAACTAAAAATGTTTATTCCTCACCAAAGACAAAAACTTAACACATACATTCTCTGACCCATGTGCTGAAAGTCGTAATTTCACTGAAACGACAATTTCTTCAACTCAAACGACTTGTCCCGCCACCCGACTCTCAGCACACCAAATAAAAAACGAGACGACAACGAAATATACAAGCGACTGACATATGACTCGACTTTCAGCACAGGGGCCAATGTTGCCATGCAGGTAATACCTTATAACTTTAGTGGAACAGTAGCGATAAACTTTGTAAAAGGCTATTCTACGGTGTTTTGATGAGCCCCTGGAGGTTCAAATATGTCATCGCCGATGAGTTTGATATAGCGATTTTGCACCTTATTCAGCCATGCTAAATTGGATTTTGAGGTACCTGCGCAGATAAACGACTTGTATTCAAGACGAGATCAAATGTCGAACTTGAAGACTGTAGCCAGAGCAACTGAATCTCTTAAAAAATCCCAAGCTTTGAGATGCTTGTTTGGCGATTTGGAAAATGTTATCAATCTATCGCAGATCTTCAGTTAAAGTTGTGCCTAGGATTTTAAGAAATGGATCAGCCATTAGATTCACAGTGCCCATTAAGTCAAAGAAATTTCGGTGCAGGAAACCCCCGGCGAAAATGATGTGGGGTTTAGATCCCACAGGGGGACAGAGAGGAAATTCTCATTCCCGCTCCTAAGTCGATACTTATAGCTTGGAGTTTATTCAGTAGAACGAAGTGCCATGCCATACACTCTGTAGATCTTGTTCTGAATCCGTACTGCCTGTCGCCTAGAATTAAGTTAAATTCAATAACCAATTCAATCCATTAATCCATTATTTTGAAGAGAGTAAATGGTATCGAGTGGTAGTTGGATTGGTTATTAAATTCACTTTTTTTTTCTGTATGGAAGCTGATGACGAGTTAGTTCTCAGAGGGAGAAATATTAAAGGGCAAAAAGTGTGCGTAGAGGTTAGGCACATTCTCTTTGAACCATAGGCCGTATATTGTTAGGGTCGGTGGATTTACTGACGTTGAGGCACTTGCTTCCCAAGTAAAAACGCCAAAAAAATTCACTGAAGAACAGTGAAGAACAGACTTAATTCAATGAGTGAAGCATTGCGCAGAAATTAGGTTTCCAATCCCCAAAGAACAGCTACCTTCATCCCAACAGTTGTAAACTAATATACAATTTTCAAAACACTTGATGGCCCGGAATATGGTACATTTAGCTTATAGTTTGATGTCCTAGGAAGCATCTCCTAGATTTGACAACAATTTTTAATTGTACAAATTTTTGCTTATTTTTGTACAATTTTCTCTTATCTCCCAAAAATTCACCCAAATCCCTATCTCCCTTGAATTGAACTTTCCGTAATTGATATTGTCTGTAATTACATCATCACTTGCAGTATCATATGTTATGCACTTTGTATTTACATCAGATATCACACTTACGACTTTCAACGTAAAAAGGTAAGTGTAAAAACACAAATTTAACCAACATAACGAAAAAAAAATAACAAAAATAATTTCAAGCCCTAAAGTCTGATCATGATCATGAACGAAAGGAAAATTGATCCTTGATGAAGACATATTTTTTTTGTACCTGTTTTCCTGTTCACCAGAGGGCGAGGGGCGGAACTGGAGGTGGACTTAATAAAATTTGTCATGTTTTGGTTATAGTGCACAAAAGCGATGTCCGTTCATTGCACTCGGATGTGTAGATACATGAAAAAGTAAAGGATGAGGACATTTTATGGATGATTGAATTACTTCACTTTATATGTGTTATCAAAAATCTGTGTGGCTCGATCGTCGAACTCGAATTGGGTAATTGGATACGATTTTGTTTTGAGATGTGGTCACATTATTTGTATCATAATATACATAAATAATTTGATAACCTACCCAGAGAGGATAAAAATTGATTTATATACAAATAGTATTAGGCGTGTTTTATTTGGTTGTTGTGCTTATACTATTTATCCGTAATTTTCACCAAACTTCTTCAAAGGATCTTCGGCTACAACCTTCAAATCTCTTACAATATATCAATCAAACCATATGTTACATTAGTTAACTCGATGGATTAAGGCTACTGTAACCCTTCTAAGCACTGAAAAAAATGCCTAGCATGTGAATCGTGCTATGTATCCTCGAAATGGCGCACGGGGCCACTATACCCAAATTTAAATGCTCCAACCTTTTATCCGGAATCTTGTAGGGCAACGAGTGGAGACCTGGAGCAAGTTCAAAAACCTTACTATGGTTAACCATGGTTAACTATGGTAAACTTTTGTCGTTCAAAAACTCCGTGGTTAACCATGGTGTAGTTAAATTTTAACCATGCTCGGGAGCATGGCAAATAGCCGACACTATACGGAAAAAAAATTTAAATTTTCTTTACCACGTAGTTAACCACGGTGCGTTCAAAAACCTTCATGGTTAAACATAAACTTTCGTGGTTAGGTAAGTGAAGTGATGTAGCATAACCACAGCTTACCTCGTGGTTTACTATAGTAAGGGTTTTGAACGCGCTCCTGGTGTGTCTTGTCACTTGACGCGAATACCACTACTACAAGTTGCGTTCAGAGTTGAACGCTAGCTTACGCAAAGTGGTTGGTGTGTAAGGACGCAGAATGGTAAGTGAAGGGCTGCCAACCGGAGTGCGACCGGAGACCCAGTTAGCACTTGGGGCGCCTTGTGTACCTTTTGTTCAGTTCAGTGGTTCTTTGGTCGAGTTTGACGGATGCCTAAAGTCATCCTGTGGAATTTAGGAAGCTCAGCTCAGCTCAACTTTTTTTTGTGGTAAGATGAAGCTTAGAATTCACCCTTTTAGTACCACTAGAACGTCATGTCGTTCAAGTCATCGTGCAATGTATTAGTAGTGAGCTTGATCTGAAAGATAGATGAGAAAGGATAGGTTAGAAGTCTGGACGGTGCATGAGTAGATGTCGATGAAACTAGCGTTTGAACTCTGAGATGTTATATGAGCTCGGAAACACCGACTACGGAAGAGAGTTCCACAGTTTTTCTATTTATAAACGAACTGCTAAAACGTAATGTGTGTGAAGGGAAGGACTGCAGGGTGAATGGCTGAGCCGTGTGGGCTAGTTTTGTGTTGCAGGAATAAAATTACCGTGTAAGCGGTTTTTGATTTCAGTGGAGCAGGTAAAACTTGCTGCTACATTCCTACGGTGGCTTAAAGGATCGATGGAGGAGCATAGGGTGCTATCGCCAATGAGTTAGATGGCGCGATTTCGCACCTTGTCTAGCCAAGCCAAGTTTTACGAGCGCCTGCCCAGATATGCGAGTTGTATTCAAGGTGGGGCTGAATGTAGATTGAAGCCAAGGCAGCTGGGTGAAGAAGAAACTAGCATTTCTTAAGAAACTTTATATCCAGTCAATTCTGCGCTGCCTGGTTTTAGCTAAAGCCGGGTATTTACACAGAAAGTGAACAAATGTTTCCCTCTCGTTGGTCTCCCCCAGCTACGGCAACAGATACGGGATGCAAAATTTGGCATCGTGGTTTCCTATAGGCCAATGTCCCGTGATGATTGCGGTGACTCTAGCAATACCTCGTCGGGTCCTGCTTAGGAGGCCCATTATTTTTTCTTTGTTGTAGGTCGGCCAAGCTTGTCTAGAGAGAGTTCAGGTTTGCAGTGCTCTCCACTTTCGGCTGGCTAGCACCCTGTCATTCATCATTGCGCTTTAATCCCTCATGGGACATAGGGCGGAAACAGTTGCCCTCCAGCGGACTCCGTTTTGCGCGACAGCTCTCAGCTCCGAGCAGGACATTCCATGATCCGATTCGTGTCCTTGTTCGATAAGCAAAAGTCGTCGTCGTGTTGTCCATCCGGTTCCGAGACATTGCCGATTCGTAGCAATGGTATTTTTGATGGGAGCGGGTGGCTAACCCTCAGCCCAACCGACTTAAAGCTCTGTTTTGTGGGGCAGAGCGCTCGCCATTCGCCCGTCTCCCGTTAGCTCCTTCCGAAGAAGTACCCCAGGGAGCACCGCGGGGAGGTGGGATTAGGACTTGCTAACAGGTCTGCTAGGTGTTCGTCTGCAGTGACTTTTCTCGGGTTTTGGCAGAGGTGGCCACCACTTTCCGAGGTCTTTGTTAGCCGTTTGCCCCCCTAGCACCCTGTGGTAGTCAAAAATAGCGCTTTTGATTCCGCCTATTGGACTGCCGTATTTTTCAGTCTCCGAGCCCCGGTGAGAAACTTTGCTTGGCTAGGTAGTCGGCTTTCTCGTTCCCACCTATGTTCCTATGACCGGGAGCCTGAACGAGACATGTTGTGCTTTCTGCCAAGCCTATCTAGCTCTGTTCTGCAACGTTAAACTACCTTTTATCGTATTATTACTGAATTTAGCGCTTTTATAAAGGCTGACTATGATTATTCCAATGCTACATCTTCGTGAAGGTTCTAAGTTCATTGTCTGGGATACCTTCAGCATTGCCAGTATTTCCGCTTGAGGTTCGCCATCACTTCCACGAGGTAGGTGCCAGGACAATGAGCTGTAAGTGGTCTCTAAATAAACCCCTGCTCCGACGCCCTCTGCTGTCTTGGAGGCGTCTGTGAATATTCGTACATCGAACTTTCACAGGACGACTCCGTTTTTTCACTCTCATCTTGAAGGTATTTCGACGGAGAAGTCCTTCCTAAAGATTAATCAAGGAGAAAGTAGTCTGTAGTTGTAGCGATCAGGTAAACGATTCAATAAAAGACCCGGAATACTCGTACTAGTTTCACACTAGACCATTTGTCGTAACACTAGCTTTACTTAAAAGCCTTTGCTGGGGTTCTCTAGGAACTTTTTGTAATTCTTTGTCACCTTTTTGTGGCTTGAGGTAATGTCTTATCATGTAACGTGGCGGAGTCTACGTTGAAGCGAGCGTGTCAAATAGTCTGCGACAAAGTTTTGTTTAACAAACTGCAAAAGATAGAAATTACCGTGTCCTGTAGAACTCCATACCTCATAGTTAAGACTTCGATGGCAGAAGGTATGTACATCACTCAAACTACATATCTACTCGAAGAAGCCAAATATACAGTATAGGAAATGGCGTCTGTTATAACGCAATCGGGAACGTGGTGATGACGGGAGCACTCAAACGACTCAACAGCAGATCACTCTGCATTCGATCGCAAACTGATCGCCATTTATGCAACGATCAAACGAAACGAATTGAACACATTTCCAAATTTCCATTTTCCAAAGACGCAAACCTTCGAAACTTAAATTAGAAGCTTGAAATTAACTTTTGCTATAGTTATTTGATTTAAAATGTGTGCAAAATCGATCAATTTCAAGATCAATTCAACTGGTTTATTGTAAAATGAACAATTTCGTTTGGTGAAATAGGCCAAAGTCTTTTTGGTACAGTTTGACGAATTTTGCTTTGGAAACTCATAACCAGATTTAAAACATCTATATCTATAAAAATCTCATGTCACAGTGTTTGTTACCGAACTCCTCCGAAACGGGTTGACCAATTTGTATGAAATTGTTTGTGTATATTTGGTAGGTCTGAGAATAGGTCGTAGGCTATTTTTTATACCTTTAACCAATATAACAGCTGAAAAATCCAAAAAATGGTAATTTTAAGAATTTTCACTTCATTTTAGTTTCAATAGCTTCATGGCCTACCTATTGTTTGACAGCTTCGTAAATGTAAATTTGTGATTAAATTGAATCATTACATTTAATGAAAATTTCAAATTTACGCAGCAGTCAAACCATAGGTAGGCCATGACGCTATTGAAGCTAAACTGATTCATGGCGGCCGTTTCAAGAGGACGGAGTACCACTTTCTCCACAACCCCCTCGACAAGGGTATCAAATGAAAGGGTATGATAAGTAGAATACAATAAGCAATGTAGTATACAAAATATACCGTTAGATCCATGGCGGCCGTCTCAAGAGGCCAGATTACCACTTTCTGCACAACCACCTCAAAATGGGTATCAAATGAAAGGGTATGATAATTAGAATACAATAAACAATAAAGTACACTCAATCCATGGCGGCCATCTCAAGAGGGCGGATTACCACTTTCTTCACAACCCCCTCGACAGGGGTATAAAATGAAAGGTATGATAAGTAGAATACAATAAGCAATGTAGTATACAAAATATACCGATTCATTGTGGCCGTCGCAGGACCCATGTTCTTTGAGGCACTTCATCTGTGTAAAATTCGAAAAATACTAGTCAGTGGATGGCTTTTATTGTTTAATATTGGTTGGGTGCAGCGAGGCGTACCGGGTCCCATCTAGTATCTATATAAAATTACGTTACCTTTTCTATTCACCTACATAGATCTAATATTAAATATACAGACTATTCTTAAACAAAAAATCAACAATGCAATTCTTGCATTTGTTAGTCCAAACTTTGCACAGCGTGAAGCTCCATTCTAACTTACAGCTTTCAATTGAATCGAGAAGGCGGCTCTATACCGACGGCAAACTCTATTCGATTGCACTGTATAAACTTTGTTGTTTCGTTTTTCTATTAAAAGTATGTCATAAGCTTATAATAACTGCAAGCCAACCAGCGATCTTGTCCAGTTCACACCAGATAATGTCGTCTATTTCGCCCCTGCAATGCAACAAATCAAAAAAGAAGGAAACACAACCCAACTTCCGTCTATTTACCTTCCTTGACATTGAACTTACTAACCAAACTCCTTTTATTCTCCTGTAATAAATTTAGTCCTTTTTGGTCTAAAAAAATTTAAATTTAAAAAGAATTCGTCTGTGTGCATTACTGCAATTAAAAAAGTTAATAGCCCATTGAACAATTTGAAAGAAACGGCAACCTGTTAAAGGTGAGAGGCTGGAGGAGCTTTCTGTGAGATTCCTGAAGAGCTTTTGCAGATTTTGTTAGACAAGAGTCGTTGAAAGTAAAAGTCATAATCAAAATTATACTTTAGAAATTTTTGAATTAAAGCAGAAAAGGGGTGCTTAAAAGTTTTTTAGTTATAAATCAGGTTTTTGAGTTTGGAAGGTGAGGGTATAGGGAAGTAGACACATTAGCGTGAAAGTGTAGACAAAAACCCAATATGGCGCAAAAGCGTTAGACACTGTCTTAGGTAAATATTTTATTTTTAATTAAATTTTCCAGACATTTTTTAAGTTAGTTTTAAAAACCCACAAGCATAAAGTGAAGTACATAGTATGAAACGCATTTAAGTCCTCAACAACTCGAGGCCTACCTACAAAACGCACCTTAGTACCACTTCTAAGCATGTAGGTACCAGTACTTCGTTATTTTTGTAACCTATATTTCTGTGATATTAACTGCAAATCCTCTCATCGCTCTGCTCTCTCCTCCATTGCATGCTAGAATGATTAGTTCGGATTTTGCTGTCACACAATTCTGTAGAGGTTGTTCCGTAGGCATGCTACATTCTCTCAATCCCAGGAGGAAACCTTTGAAGTCTTTATGATCTTTTGTAAAAAGGACTAAAAGGCCGGAATATGTAAATGGAACAGTTGCGTACTTATGTGCATAGTATATATGTGCACTGCATGTACACTACTACTAGTAGTTTTTCTTTTTTACTAGCAAACAAAACAAAAGAATTCTCATATGAGAAAGTGCAGGCAAAGTAGTTGAAGTGCAAGTAGATGCGTGCTTAAGTAGAAAGCTTTCTTCTTCGTACATTTTTTCTTCTATTTTTTTTTTTTTATCAATGAACAAAGTCAAGGAACGCGTGCTTTTTCCCTTATTACATACTCACCCCAATTCCTCTTGTTCTTGTGAATTTTCGAGAAATGGTATTCAGGATGCAGCTAGACTTTAAAGATAAGAAGAAGAAGAAGAATGGGAGGGAGGGGAGAACCTTTACTTGAAAATGTTTAATTAATGCTTCAGCGTTTTTGCGCGCTCCCTTTCAAAGTAAAAGTAATAAGGACGTTACTTTTTGAGCTTAAAAACCCGCCCCGTTTTTCGGTGAGGGGGTTGGAGGAAGCTTTGAGCTTGCAAAAGGACCTGAAAGAATGTTTGCGATGGGAATTTACATGACTTTATGGTATTAGTGCTGTGGTGGTAATGTGTGCAGCTGAATTGCCGACGGCAATTGTAAAATGCTTTTGTAGGTTTAAAGGATAAAGGGAATTTTGTTAATAAAAAAATGGGTTTTGTTAAGTTTTTTATTGGTGCTAATCTGCTTTTAGTTTTTTTAGTATTTATCGAACTCATTTGTACCAAAAACTTTGATAATACTCATACAAAACCGGATATTAGTTTAAAGGATTTTTTTTTAATAAAAACATTGCGCTGCATCTTCCTCTTAAATGGCGTTTTACTCCTTGTAGGACTTGGACCTTTCGGAATCTCTTGTTCAAGTGTCTCTACGTCTTCCTAGCTCTCTGCAGTTTGTCATACGAAGTTTTCGTATATCCTTCATTCTTTATGTACTTTGATAGATCACTTAAAGATCACTTTGGTACGACGTGATCTGCTTATATTTTTTTTTTTTTGTAATAATTCTCTTTCAATTTTAATTTTGAGCCGTAGTTCTCAACATCATATGTATGTTGCAACATCCAGCAAACAAATCACATATAACCCATACCTATCTCATATCTCGTATCGTATATAACCCATACCTATCTAACGTCAAACAAGGAACTGCCACGATCACTTTTCTTAAATAGCAACAAAGTCTTTAGAGGACCTCGTTTCCATAGCAAGAATTGTTTTTCGAGGACAGGTTTTCAATCTCTTGCCTTAACTCCCAGTTCCTGAATGTTTATATCTTCTTCGGGGCATAATTGATCTAATTGAGCAATTATGAGATTTACACGAAAGTGCTGTAATACTTCTTGGCTATTTCCTGGCTTATGAGGTATCGCAAAATACATGTGTTTACTTTCAGCTCTATATATTATGCCATAATGTGTCCTCATTTGAAGCTTTTAGCTCTGCCCTTGAATGGAAACGATCTTATTTCAACGATCAGTTATCAAAGTCCAATGATTCCTTTCAAATTAAATCGAAGTAACTTCCGGTATTCCTCAAGGTAGTCAGCTTGGGTCTCTTTTATTCAATATTTTCATCCCCGACCTGTCCGAGAAATTAAAGACATGCGTGTCCTATCTGGGATCGGATGTAAAGTTCAAGTTCAACGATGATTTCGACATTCAAGACTTACGAAGCTAGTTAAAGAACCTACATTGTATGCAAGGTACGAGCCTGTCAACAGAATTATTGCTACCAATGCAAAGGTCTTGGATTCGAGTACCGCCTAATTTAAGAACTTTTAACTTAATTTATCTTCTTTACTGAATAACAGCTCTGTTTAACTATAGACAGCGCCGAATCCCATATCAATTATTCACGACCGGTGGCATACCTGGCCAGCGGGAGTGGGTTGCGAATTGGGACTCCAAGTTAAAATCGTTCCACAAATTTTTTAGGTATTCTGAGTGATTTATCCTTCTCCACCCTCCGCCACCGCTGTCCGACCTTGGTGAATTACCAAAATTGATAAACATTCGGTTTGTCAGCACTCAAAAATCACTCTGAATAAAATTCGCCCACTCCTAGCCTGCAACGGGCATGCATGTCGTCAAAACGGCTGCACGGCTGCAAAAGCAGGCACGGTAGGTGTGAGATAAAATACGATTCCTCTGCACTTAGAATGAAGCAGGCACGGTACGCGTTTGTAAAAATTCTAGTTTTACAAATGCAGCCCTCACTGGCACTTATCATTAAAAGACGTAAAAGAAGTACAGAATAGTTCAACACGGCACGCTCACATTTCAGAGATTTCACTTCAGAGTAAAGGAAGCCAATTTGCGGCTATAGGAGACGAAGAAAACGGCCAAATATTTTGGTGATCATAAACGGTGCCATTAAAATACTCAGTATACCGGTTCTCATTCGACTGCTTAGGTCAAGAAGCGTTGAACTTTCTTCCTCTTCTTCTTTAAACTCCTTTAATCCCTCATGGGACATAGGGCGGAAACAGTTGCCCTCCAGCGGACTCTGTTTTGCGCGACAGCTCTTAGCTCCGACCAGGATCTCCCAGTTGTTGCGGCTTCTTCTAGTAGGGTTCTCCTCCACGTTGTTCTAGGTCTTCCTACTCGACGGGAACCTTGCGGATTCCAGTCAAGGGCCTGTTTGGCTAGGTTTTCGTTTTCGCGTCGCAAGGTGTGGCCAACCCAATTCCATTTCTTTCGCCTGATTTGGTCGTCTATCCTTTCTTGGCCGGCACGGCGCCATATTTCTTCGTTTGAAATTCTATCCTGCCAGCGGATTTTTAGGATACGACGCAAGCATCTGTTGACGAAGACTTGTAGGCGCCCTGTTATGAATTGGGTGACTTTCCATGTTTCGCAACCATACAAAAGAACTGCCTTAACGTTGGAGTTGAACAGCCGCAATTTGGTGTTAGTGGAAGTCACCGTTGATCTTCATATGTGGGACAGGCATGCATCTGCGCCTCGTGCTTTATTTATTCTGGAACTGACGTCTTCTTCTGCCCCACCATTTTCGGTAATAATGCTACCGAGGTAGCAGAATTTATTTACCAGTTCCACGTCACGGTTATTCAGCGCTGTTCGTTCAATGGTGTTTGCATTTATCCGCATTTCTTTAGTTTTAGTCGGATTTAGCCTTAAACCTGCTGGACTACTTTCTGTTGCCAAATTGTTTAACATGTTTTTGAGGTCCTGGTGTCTGTGGGCCAGCAAACAGATATCATCGGCGTAGTCGAGATCCTTAAGGCGGTCTACCAAACCTCATTGTATAAGAAGCGTTGAACGTGGTTAGTATTTAGTTGGGGGACGGCTTGGTAAACTCGACACTCAAGTTTGGAATGGCGGGTGCATTTGAGATGTTCATACCTGGGGGTATATACCCAGTCTTCTGTATTATGCTTTATTTGGTGTGTGGTTGGTTTATGATCGGGTCACACACCTCTACCCTATTATGTAATTTGCCATGAACGTTGTCAGATCATACAGCTCGGCAATGCTTAGGCAAGATCCCAATGGTATTTGGTATGTCGTCGAGTCCGGCAAAAGACTGAATTTGTCCTGGTGGACGCTTTCTTTTATAGCCGGAAAGGTCGGCTTTAAAGCTTCGGAGTGAAGCTTTCGAAGAAAGAACATCTCACTTTGGTCTGGCGCGTTAATGTTTCTGGTTTTCTGAAGTTCTTAGAGAAGTATTCTAGTAACAAATCATGGTTTGTTACAATATTCCAGATGAGCGTGTTTAAAATCATGCAGCCAAGACTAAAAAATTGGCCTGACTACTGCAAGCAGGCGGACTCTTTATGACGTCGATAAAATCGTATAGAACATCACAAAATACTGACAAGTTGGGAAACGAACAACCTGGTTAACTATAGCTTCTATTGTCATAGCTATTTGTTCGGATTTCTTTGCAGTTGTCCAGCTTTATAAGTTCAAAAACCAAGGCTTAGGTGAGGTTTCGAAGCTTAACCTAGGATACAAGCTTCATAACCTTAATATAACGAGGTGGATCTGAAGTCGCTCTAAGTACGCTGCCGTGTCGTTAGGAATGCAGTTACAAGGCAATGCCGGTTCGACACCAAATATTAACTTCCCAGTATAGGAAGTTATTGTAATCGGTCCGAAAACCGAAATCGAAAATTTCAACGTATTTTCATCTTTCAAGGTCCCAGGAGCATTTTAAGCAAAAAATTGGGAGGAAGTATGTGTGTGTGTGTATGTGCGTACGGATGTGGTCATTTTTTCCTGCACGATATCGCGCGAACCAAAACTGATATCGACTTCGTTGAGGTGTCGTTCGAAGCGTATTAACCGAAATATGATCTGAATAGATTTTCATGAAATTCGGTCCAGCCGTTTTTTTGTTTTAGCGACGTAAGTGATTTTTGTACCTGCACGATATCGCCCGAACCACGAAAGATATTGACTTACTTGAGGTGCCGTTCGAAGCGTATTAGCGACAATATAATCTGAAAAGATTTTTATAATATTCGGTCCAGCGGTTTTTTGGTTTAAATGACTTAAGTGATTTTTGTACCCGCACGATACCGCGCGAACTAAAAACTATATCGACTTCATTGAGGTGCCGTAAAACATTAATACATCAATTTTATATACATTTTCGTCATCCTAATCTTGTAAGTGCGCACATTTAGTTTGACATTTTAGCGAAAATATTGATAAACAATTGTGACAAATTCTCGGTATTATACATATATTCTATATTGCCTATTGTTCATTTATTATTAAAATATCCAATCATAATATTCAACATCCATCACACTGGGAAGTTGATCGTGTGGACCGAAAGGGTCGAACCCACATCCCAACTAGTTGTGTCCTTGTTCTCGATCCTGTTCCATAGGCTCCATCAAGCAAAATACGACTATGCTTGCACGTGAGTTACTTTTCCAAAAAGTTTCCTTTAGCCTTTCGTCAACGTAGTAAGGAGTCATACCAGGCGAGGATGGTAATCTTGTGCTCAGAGGCGGCGCTTTCATAGGTGTAAATGGTGCACTTGCACCGGGCGCAATTAGATGGGGACGCAAATTCAGATTTAAAAAAAAAATAAAATTTGAAAAAAAAATAATGAAAAAGTGTTCCCGTGACTTCATTTTCATTTATTATTCATTTTCATTTTTTTTTTTCGAATAGAATTATATGCAATTTTGATTTTTAGGCATATTTGGAAGGGAAAATCAAAATTCGGCTTCCACAGATATCTTACAAATCATCTTACCTTCAAAATAAAAAAAAATTATCTACATTGGTTAAAAATTGTGGTCTCTAGAAACTTTTGAACCAAAAAAGTGCTTTCTGCCCCAGTGTGCGCCGGTGCTAAAACTGTGGTTTTAACATCATTCCTACTGCACCCTAACAATTCCTTGACCTTTTTTTTCCTTGTGAGAAGACAGCACAGGAGGGAACGACTTATAGTTGCCCAGTCCAGGCATGGACCTCCAGCGTTCAGTATGTTTCATAAGTTCGATCGGCCAGGGATAAATTCCACAAAAGGGTTTTTCTTAGATTTACGAACAGAAGCAGGAATTTATTGATAAATGCAAAGCAAATTGTACCCAAGTTGGAAGTGCCTTGTGTATTTCCAGCTTCTTCGTCGTTGCTGGAAAGAACCTTTCTTTCATATGATCAACTGATTGGGCGCAACAGAGCATACTGCACCGGGCGCAAAACAACCAAGTGCCGGCTCTGCTTGTGCTTAGCCAACTCTTACATAAATATGGCTTTGTGCGCTTGCATTGTGGTACAAAATCGACGAATCTGCCTCCTATAAATCTTATCGAATTCGGACGACGAAATTTTGGATGTGACGAGATTTTGTATGATTCTGATGCCACTTAAAAAAATGAACTGAATTTGTTAGCACTCTCTGCAGTTGGGCCTCCTCGAAAATAATTGGATTGAATGGACAAAAGGGATACACCCGAAAAGATAATAACACCACATCATCAAGTGAAACTTTGAACACCCCTGACCATTTGCTATCATTACTTAATTGCATTCATTTAATCATACCTAGACATGATGGTTTTTGAATCGACAACATTCAAGAATTTTGTTATAGAGAGATATTCCGATAGGAACGTATCCTTATTTACGCACTCTTATCAATATCAAGGTGTCACAAAAACGAGTCTAGACGACGACTAACAAAAAATAAAAAGGTACAGACCAAACTTCTTATCTTGTTATACAAATAAAGAGTTTTTGGGTCAACGTTGTTTGACATACTAAAGGCAGATGTTCCCTTGCAAATATCGACTCAATTCAAAACTCAGCTGATTGAAACGTTGAGTCTGGTAATACCGCACCTTCAAAACGACATCTTAGGACTTAGGACATGATTTGTTTATTGTTGCGAATTGTTGCAGTTATTCATTCTTAATTGATGGATCATTAAAAAAAGATCGTCTACTGAATCTTCAATTAATCTAATAAATATATAATTCTTTAATGTTCTGTACTGCATAACAAATTATTACAAATCACACAAATATATATATAATAAGATAATTATTATGATAAACATGTTGATATGGATATAATTTCCATGTAACTACCGATGCCTACAGAATTATATATTGCATTTTTTATTTTATTTTATTTTTTGCATCAGTTCGTTTTAAGGTAGATCAAGTTGCTACACATGTTAACCTCAAACAATTCGCTGATTATGAAATTCTCTTGCTCTTCTCTAATTACTCTTCTACTTATTACTCTTCGGGGCTGTGTGTCCCCACGAAATAAAAGAATCAATAAAAAAAAATACGCGAAACTGAAACAGAATGTGAAACGATTTTTTTGTTGTATATTTTTTGAATCAACAACATTAACACCAACAACAACAACACCAACAACAAAAAGAAAACAATTATTTCGTTCTTACACAACGAAGAATTTCGAATTTGAGACAAGAAGTTATGCGATACCACCTGTAGTCTGTGGCAGCCACCAAAAATGAGTCACCTGCAGACACCGGGCGCGCCTCTTAATCAATAATAAAGACAAAAAAAAAAAAACAAAGTGTGTGCAAAACAAAAATACAACGAAAAAAGACAGCGGAAAAAAGGATTACACAGGAGAAAACAAGTAAAGTTGAAAAATACCCGAAAATAGTAGTCGTCGTCCAGTGAACTTTCCAGCGAGGGACCCTTTAACCTCCCCCCCAAAAGTGCATTGATGCATCATTGCACCTGAATTTCGCTGTTGTCGTTGTTGTTGTTGCTTTACCAAATTTCACCCTAAATTCGTTCGGTTATTACCTTTCAAGTCCCCCTGTCCCCCCCACCCACCGTTTTCGGCGCAGTCTCGTCCTCCGTCTTTTTGGCCATTTTTATACTCCGACACCGACAGACAGCAAGAACCTTTTTCCAGCCGCTCTTTTCCCTTTGGGTCAAATTCTGATGCGTTTGTTGAACACACAACCGCGCAAGCGAAGTGCGCTCCGTCAGCGAATATTGCGTCCAGCAAAATTGTGTAACTGGAGTATCGAGGCGAAAGCCGCGGCCACTTTCGGCGAATTCGACCAGGGCAAGGCGATCGTGCCGCCCGGACATGACAGAAAACTGCAACTACAGTGATAACAGCCGATCCGACAACGACAACGACGACTACGACTACGGGAACATAAACACACTCTCGGATTTCATCTCGACACGTCGATCGCCGTCGTCGGCGCAGGAGACACCTAAAAATTCAGGGAAAAACGTTGCTGATGCGAAACTGTTGTAATTGGGGTGCATACCGCTGCGGTAGTCAGCAAGCGGTAGTAAGCTGGTATTTAGATAACAGATTTCAAAAGGCGGCTCAAAACACGATCGGTGTCCCCCGGCATGGACTTGGGTGGTTCCTGTAATTTTGTGGATTGTTTACACAGTTTCAAGTACTTGAGAGTATTTGTGGATATGCGTCGAGAGTAGATAAGGTGACTGTGTGTAGAGGAGTGTAGATCGAAGTGCGAAAACGAATGAAGATCGGTTAGAACTTTGATGATCTACATAAGATCAAGACTTCTAATATTCACAATAATCACTATTTTGTAGACATGGGTTAAATAAGGTTAAGTTAAGGGCGATCGGAGCCCAATTAGGTCTTTGACAGCTCGCTTTAGTTTTTTGGTGATCGTGATATTGCAAGCTTAAGAATCACCCTTTGCACTACTAGTCCGTAACGTCATACTCGTAATGGCGCAACGACTACTAATAAGCTTGATTCGCAGGAAGGAATAGAGGCCAGGATAAATAAATAGGACTCTAGAGGGAGCTGAAGAAAGAGCAGAAAGACCTGGAATTTGATCTCCTCGAACTTTTTTAGGATCTAAATCCAAAAAGTATATTGAAGTCACGATCTTGCTTACCTAAAGCTAGGCAGTTGTATAAACGACTTGGACAGATCTCTAAAGCAATTCTGTAGAATTTATCGGTGCTCCAACCCTTAGTCTCTCTTTTAAATTTCTGTTGAGATCTCAGAGTATCTTTGAGAGTCTTCCAGAACGTAATTGCTTAGTGTGCATTTCCTAGTTTTGGCTTGCGCCCGGCACTTGTACGTTTTGGGATCATGACAATGTTCCTCCTAGATTAAATAGGAACCGGTGCTGCCAATTTTCTGGTGAGTCCACAAACCATGGGCAGAGAGGCGGCGATGGTTTAGGTCAACTTCTTGGCTACCCGGGTTCCAGGCCACCGTTATCCCTTTGGTTTGTAGGGAAGGAGTTCACGAAAGCAGGGCTTCGAGTGTGCCCGTGAGGCTCCCCAATTCCACTTCAGTTCTCCTTGCCTTGGCCCTCTCCAGATTAATTGCATCACAAAAGCCCATGAGTATGGTAGGAAGAGTAAGCTCCATCCTGACGGAGCGTTCAGGGTGCGCCCGGTGCATAGAGGAGATCGTTAAACGACAATGCAAAACCAACCCACTGCACTGCTCTCAACACAACAACTTGACATCTTGACTTGATAGGCCCGATCATATTAGCCCATCCATTTCAGGAGATTATAATCGCACTTCCAGCATTCTGAGATAGTTACGGCCCGTTACGGCATTTAAAAATTTAAATACACTACATGGTGCTCCCCCTATCTTGCCTGTTGACTAACGACCACATTTGTTCCTTACACGATGGTAAATTGTACTGAGGAATCAATTTTTTGAAATGTACCGGTTCAAAAATAATGTTCTACTGGTATAAGAGAATGCATCGAGATAAATGAGGCGAGGTGTGATTGTAGTATATATGTATAAGCAGTGGTGGATTTCTTCTCTTTTTCTTCTTTTGGCGCAGTAAAGTTTCTACTTTGAAATAAGGCGAGGTGTGATTGGGAGGAATACTTTTCTTACTCTGACGCAGTTTAATACATATGTACATATATTGAATCAGAATCGTGACTGGCACCACGCCTCATTTGAAGTATTACATTGCACTGGCTCAAAAGAAAAAAGAGGCTCCTCTTCCAAACTCATTTTATAATCGTGTCCTGCCTAAATCATTCATCGGGAAATCTCCGAAACTATCCAAAATTTGAAATTTGGCAGGCATTAGTGAACTTGATAACTCAGGCGGCATATAAAGCGCTTGGCTTGCTGGAGGACGATGCAAACTCGTATCACACTCAGGATTAAGGCTGTGTCTCTGGCTCTGCTAATTGGCTTAGTTTTTTGCCGGAGTTTGTTGCCAAAGTTAAAGTGTGTGATGGGTGCACCATACCAAGGTATCGACGCCCTAAACTGGACACTACAGAACCATAACAAACTTATGGGGGGGGGGGGGGTTACAGTGCTTTTGACTGGTGACTTCTGAAAGATTTTGCCTGTTGTACCACGAGGGACACGTGTAGATCAAGTTAAAGTCTGTCTCAAGTCAAAGTTCTATCCTTGAGAGTTAACGTGTCTTCAACGTGATTTGCAGACAAAGAAGTTTTCTAGCGTATTAAGGTTCGTTTATATGCAGACATCGAGCGTGGCAGACACACCGCTACACGACCGCGCAGACATGGGCCGTGCCCGGCCAGTACTCGCGGAAAGAAAATATTTTGTCTGCGCCATTCATGTCTGTACGTGTCTGTGGATGTCTGCCGGGCAGTATGAAGAGAGCATCGGAACCTTGCAAATATTTTTTCTTTTCTTTAACAATTCGATTATGGATAAATCTTCCACTGAGAAGTGTTTGAAGATTTTCCGTCGGTGTCAAGCACGGCACATGCCCCTGATATGCTTGATGATATAAACGGACCTTTGCTGGAAATTGGTGATGAAACGATTTTGGAAGAGGAAGGACGAATAATTATTCCGAGTAGCCTTTGTGATAGTGTGGGAGATCTGATTAATCTAATTGACAGAACATACCCCAACACTATTCGTGTATGTCCTTACCATAATTAAATTTTTTAACATCAAGAAGAAAGTTGTGCAAACATCCACGGAACTAACAAAATATGTGTGCATCTGCTGCAATTAATCAAAATTGTCCTCATTTACTTCTTCTCACAAATACACCTCCCAAAAAAAAATGTATATTAACAAAATTTGCATTTATCACCTTCGTTTAAACACAAATGAAAAAAAAATGAAAAAAAAAAACAGGTGATAATCCTGACGATATTGAATTCTACAAAACGAGTTTCATGCACTTCCGTCGGTATTTTGGTGCGGAACTTTCCTAATAATTAAAGTAGTGAAAGTTGCTGCAGAAAGTTTCCACGACTTACCTACCCCTCTCCGCGTTCCTCATCATCCCCTCGCGTTGCTCTACAGCATGAGATGCCGTTCAGCCAACCCTTAGCACAATCCTTATTTTAGGTGCCGAGCGTAATATAATGTCACAGGGTGGAATTCTGCTAACACTTTCGCCGGCATTAAATTTTGGAAAATTTCAACAAAACAAAGTTCCTGGAAGATTGAAAGTTTTCGAGTAATCCTGGAAAACCACCCCCTTGCAGCCCCACCCTCTACCTCCACCTTCCGCAAAGACAAGGTTTTAGAAGACAGAAGGTGGTGGTAGTGCTGCCTGAGCAGCGCTAGTTTCATGTGAGTCTGAAATCTGCATCGTCACTCTGTGATTATTTCGCGAAATGAAAAAAACTCGTTTTCTAAGAATTGCAACTTGAGTAGTGGTGGTGGTGGGGGATCGAAGAATTTTCCTAGGCGGTTAACCACCACCACGTTCCGGGGAGCTTTCAAGGCGCCTCTTGTAACCAGCTGCGCATGCGAATTTGGCCTAAGTTCGATTCGCGATTGCATCCGGAATCGTGTGAAAAATGGATTTTTTTCTTCTTCTTAATGCGGGTGTGGCGTTGAAGGGGTCGCTGCTTAGTCGGAGGCATTTACTGGGTTGGATTGGAGCTAGTATTTGATTGCACACAAAATGCCACTTTATCGCATCATCATCATCATTATCATCATTGAGATTTCGAGAGAGGTGATGACGAGCTGCGAATTCGTTTCTGTCTGGCGCCGAATTTCTGCGTTTTTTGTAGTTATTGTTGTTGTTGTTTTTGCTGCTGCAGCTAGCAACTGGATTAGCTTAAAACGCAGCGGATCAACCCGCAGCGAATTGCAGCCTTGACTTTGCATTTGATTTGTGTGATTCACAACCGCAGATTTGAGTGTGATTTTTTTTTGCTATTTCGTTTGTTGTTCGGTTGGTGCAAAAATATGCTCTGTTCAATGTCGAGGATTTTTGATTTTGGTCAACATTTTTTTTGCATCGATCGGTTTTTTTTTTGCACAATAAAATTGGTTTTAAATTGAAATTTTTGATAAAGCCTTGAACTCTAAATGTGTTTTGCTCTGTTAGATATAGATTGTAGTCAAGTAGATGCTTCAAGCTTCAGTTATAGTAGATCTGTTATATGTAAATATTAATAACCCGAGTAAAATTAATACTCGCCCGCACTTAGTCTGACGCACAAACACGGTACGCTCACACATTTTTAGACTAATGAGAGCAAAATTGAAATGTTACCAACTTACAAGACCAAGAAGACGGGCAATGTTATCAAAGTGTCCATAGAGGGTGCCATTAGCATACTTAGTAGACCAGCTCTCGTTCAATTTCGTAGGTCAAGCAGCATAGGACATGGTTAGTATTTAGTTGGGGACCGCTTACTTTTATAGTCGGGGGACCACAACGATTGCCGCAATAGTCTTATAGAGTTTTGCAAATCACTATCTAGATCATGTCCCGAGATATTATGTATTAACAAAAAGGAATTTCTCAAGTTAGAATGTTTTATAGGTTGTGTTCGCCGATAGTTATATATTTCTTCATATTCTAAATCTTCCAGCTTTGAAGCGAGCTAATTTTCAACGTGCAAACGTGAATTTTCCAGCTATGCCGAAGCTGCAATTTTCAGTTGATACTTGAAGCAAAATTTGGGAATAAGTCGTTCATTAGGAGTGGTTCTGGACAGATTCCAGGATCAGTCTATACTGAGTTAAAGGTGGAAAACGTCGCTGGAAGTCTTACGAAGCTCACGGAGTAAAGGAGATTCGATCAATCAGTAATAGGTGCATATGGCGTCATTGTCCAGGGAGAGAGAATCGCGCAGATATGGTGACGAGAATATTAAGGGCGGCAGCTCTACGTTATGGTTATCAGGTCCGCCTTAGCTTACAGAGAGACCTAACAATTGGGCTGATGGAGACCATAGACTGGGGGAGACATTTTGGCTACGAATTTTGTTGCTGATGTATGTGAAATAGGTGCAACGGATGTTTTGTTATCAATTGTATACACATACACCAGAAATGCTAGCGACTTCAGCAACTGGATGAGCTTTACTAAAAGTGACTGATGTTTTTCGGTTTGTAGACTTGTGCCGAAAAAAACCGCCTGCTGGAACCTATTTAAAGAATTGCGGAGCGGTCAAGGTATATACTAGTTTATTCCATATTATTGATGCTGAATCCATTTAGGTAAAATATAATTTTTCTGAATTGGCAGAGGCTTCCAATCGGGGGTTGAAAGTAAAAATCAAGAGCATCAGCTCATTCTGTGGAAGGATACACATATACGATGTGAAACATGTGCATGTGAAAGCATTCCACTCACTACTTCAAAAGAAGATGGCGAAACGAATATCTGTATCAACTAGATAGTTGCATTGTGAAAAGCGTTCATTCTCCTCAAGTTTCAGCACCGGCGACGTCGTCATTCTGGAAGAAAAATTAATTTAGGATTTGGGTGTCATAGAAGAAGTTTATGTCAAACGACATGGTAAGATCCGAGCTTTTCAAACACACTTGGATAATAGGAAAATGCTTAAACGCCCTTTTCAATTACCCTTTCCCTTGTAAATCTCATCATAGTTGCACCTTGGTCCCACGAAGGACATGTACAATAAATTTTCAACGGCTGCTACATTCCGGCTTAATTGTAACTCCATCCATCCAATGGCGCTACAGCCCAAATCGAGCCTTGGCCTCCTCAAGGGCATTTCTCCAATTTTGACGGTCCCTTGCAGCATGTCTCCAGTTCCGGATGTTGAGCATTGACTCTGCGTCAGCCGTCACAGAGTCTATCCATCTCCTCCTGGGTCTACCTACTGGCCTACTTCCCGAAATTTCTGATGCCATAAGCCGTTTTGGGATGCGATTGTCCTCCATTCTGATCACGTGGCCGGCTAGTCTCAATCTGTTGATTTTTATTAAAGTTGAGAGTTGTGGGTCGTCAAAAATTTCATACAACTCGTTGTTGTATCTTCTTCGCCATATTCCATCCTCTCTGATTGGGCCTATTATGCATCTGAGAATTTTCCTCTCGAACCTGTTGACTCGTTCCTCTATGTCCTGGGTCATAGTCCAAGTCTCGCTACCATAACACAGTACTGGTCGTATTACTGTTTTGTAGAGTGAGAGTTTCGTTTTCCTGTGCACAAATCTTGAGTGCAGGATTTGTTTTTGGGCATAAAAGGCTCTATTAGCCAGTAGTATTCGTCTGGTTATTTCTTCTTTTTCTTCGTTTCTTTTTGTGATAGTAGACCCAAGGTAGACTGTTTTATCGACTACTTCTAGGTTATGTTCGTCGATGGTTATATTTCTTCCCATTCTAAATCGTCCTGCTCTGGATTGTTGCATAACCTTCGTTTTTTCTTCGTTAATCTTCAGGCCTATGTCCTTTGCCGCCTCTTTTAATTCGACATAGACTTCTTTTGCTGCCAAAAAGGACCTTCCCACGATGTTTACGTCATCCGCATATCCAAGTAATTGTACCGACTGGGTAGCTATTGATGCACTTCTCTGGACCGACGTTTTCCTTATCACCCATTCTAGGGCCAGGTTGAAAAGCATGGGGGCCAGCCCATCTCCTTGTCTAAGCCCTTGACGTACTTCGAACTCCTCTGTTATAACATTCTGGATCCTCACTTTCGCCAGTGAGCTATTTGTGGCGCATTTGATCAGTTGTACCAACTTTGAAGGGATTCCTATTTCCGATAGGATCTCATATAGCCTCTCTCTGTTTATTGAATCATATGCCTGCTGAAAGTCGACAAATATCTGATATACGTCTACATTCCTTTCCCAGGTTTTCTCCAGAATTTGCCTTAAGGTCAGCAGTTGGTCCGATGTTGACCTGTTTGTCCTAAAACCAGCTTGATATTCTCCTATAAGGCCTTCCGCTATAGGTTCCAGTTTTTGTTTCACAAGGATTGTGAAGATTTTGTAGCTGGTGCTGAGGAGTGAGATGCCTCTGTAGTTTTTGCAGTTTAATTTATCTCCTTTCTTGTATATTGGACATATAATCGCTTTCTTCCAGTCCTCTGGTATAACTTCTTCCTCCCAGATGGTGCATATGAGTTCGTGTAAGGTTTGTAGCAGTTGGGGTCCTCCTTCCTTTAGCAGCTCAGCTGCTATTCCATCGGCGCCAGGCGATTTGTTGCTGCTCTGCCTTTTTACAGCTTCCCGCACCTCATCCAATGTTGGTGGTTCTATTGAGATGTTATCTTGGGGAATTACAAATGCCTCTGTCTCTGCATTCTCGTTTGATATGGAGATAGGGTTCAATAGGTTCTGAAAAAACTCTCTCCACCTTTCCTTTATCCTATCAGGATCTGCCAACAAGTTCCCATCTATGTCCTTGCAGATGTCCGTTCTTGGCTGAAACTTGTTGGTGATCTGGCGAGTTCCTTTGTACGCTTGTCTAATTCTCCCTTCATTGAAGTCTTCCTGTATCTGTAAGATTTTCCTATTTAGATATTCCCTCTTCTTTTTTCTGCATAACTTGTCTGCGGTTTTTCTTTTTTCCTTGAAGACTTCCATCCTTGCTCTTGTTGGCCTTGCGATGTACTCTCGGTGGCTCTGGTTTCTTTCTTCAATTGCTGCTCTACAGTTTTGGTCAAACCAATCAATTCTAGTCTGTCTGGGGGCCCAGCCTAGTGCCTCTTCTGCTGCCCCCTTTATGCTGTTTTTGACCTGTTCCCATTTGTCGTTGATGCTGGGCTGCTCATCTACCTCTCTCAAGTTTTGTACGACAGCATGTTGGTAGGCATCTCTTATTTCTTCCCGTTTTAGCTTATCTATATCGTATTTTGGCTGAGTTTGCCCTCTATGCGTTTTAGTTGCTATCCGGGTTCTCAATTTCACTTTGACTAGATAGTGGTCCGAGCCACAGCACGCTCCTCTCATTGTTCTTACGTCCAGTATACTCGTGGCCCCTCTTCTTTCAATTAGGACGTGGTCAATTTGATTATTAGTTCCTCCGTCTGGTGACTGCCACGTCATCTTATGTATATCTTTGTGCGGGAACATTGTTGAGATTACTACCATTGCGTTTGAGCTTGCGAAATCGATCAATCGACTACCATTGTCATTGGTAACGTTATGTAGGCTATGCTTTCCTATGACTCCTAGGAACTCCACTTCTTTTCCTACTTTGGCATTCATATCTCCAAGCACCATTTTAATATCGTTTGACGGTATTAACCTGATGGTGTTTGTTAGCTCTTGGTAGAATTCCTCTTTCTCCTCATCCGTTTTCTCTTCTGTGGGCGCGTGGACGTTTATAAGACTGATGTTATGTAACCTTGTCTTAATGCGAAGTGTACATATTCTATTGCTGACTGGTTTGAAGTCCAGAATCAGAGATTTCATTTCCTTCTCTACGATGAATGCTACTCCGAACTCTCTTCTTCCATTTGATGATCCGCTGGAGAGTACCGTGTGGGTTTTTAGATCCATTATACCACTGTGGGTCCATTTTGTTTCCTGAAGGGCTGTGATCCTTATGCCATATTTTTTTAATACTAATAAAAGCGAACGCAGAGCGCCCGTTCTGTTGAGCGTCCTGACGTTCCATGTTCCAAGATCGTATTCCATATTCCGTTGCCTGAGTCGTTGCCGTTGAGTCCGTCCTGTCCGAGGCCTGCCTTGAGGATTCGTGACGGGTAGGTTTTTACGGTGAAAGGTTGTCAGCCTGCCGCCCAACCCCCAACCTGGAGGACCAGTCCGGTATTTGCTTCGTTTTGAGGCGCGAAACACTCGCCTTTCACCCTCCTCAGTCTGTTACTCTTGCGTACACAAGAGCATCCAGGGGACACCCGATGTAAAATCTACATCTTCGTGGAGGTTGAGGTAGGATTCGGTAGCATATCGGAAAATCTTAGATCGTGAAGACCTTAGATCGCAGGTGGCGTTACCCAGGATTTATCTCTTTGACAAACCGGCACCATCAAAGGTCCCTGAGGCCTTGCTACCATTTGACCCCCTAATTGTAACTACCCGAGTAAAAATAAGAATAACCTTACAACGGGCGAACACAGGCCGCTTGATCTTTTAAGGGGCATAAGATGGCCGTAGAATTTTTAACCATTTTTAATGGGAGCACATACGAGCCCAGGACAGCTAAACTGGACCAAAAAAGGTTTAAATGGTCGAGTACTGAGCTGTTGACAGGAGCATACGACGGGCATATAAAGGCCAAATTGATAACATTTTCTTTATGTACAATAGGCCTGTGGCCTCATACTTAAATATTACCGATGCACAAGAGAAAAAAGCTCGCCAGTCGTTGATTTGTTTTACGTGAAGTGTGTTCTGATGTTCGTCGGTACATAACCGAGGACTGGCTTTACAGCTCTCAAGAAATTCCAAGCAGTGGAACGCATATTTAGCGATTTGGAATATGCGGTCATTGCATTGTTGGTCCTCTGCTAATGTCAAAAGACTTGGTGTTAGCTCTATGCCATTTATGGAGTCTAAAAAAAAGTTCGGAGGTATTAAGAGCCACTAGACCACACTCACCAAAACGAAAAAAACACTATGATTATATTTTCCTAGGAAACTGACAACTAAAGATTTACAATAAAGACGTCACTACAGCTTTTAATTCTAAATTGGTATTTTGTTGTCATCTTATACATATATGTAATGTATGCCTAAAATTCTGAATACTAATTAATGTTTACAAAACGGGAACTCTAAAAAAGAATAAAAACAAAACAAAATTCTATAATTAACAAAAAATTTAATATTATGTATTTTTAAATATTTTTAATCTAATCCTAAGGAAAATTTTTTTCCCCAAGATTCATTCAACATTTCGTAAGCTTGAATTTCCAGTTCTGTGTGTGTCGATCCAGTTCTTCAAAACTAATTCGATACCACCAGTAAAGTAGTAGCTTCGAAAATCTTCAACAGCACAGAGTTCTATACTCTGTTGAAAGTCTTGGTGGTATCAACAGCAGCGCCACCACTAGACCAAACTTAACGAAGCAGCGATAAAGATGTTCTGTTCGACGACATACAAAAAGTTCGCCAATATATATTTTTTCAGTCTAGAGCCGTCGTATTGTTGGTCGAATAACAATATATGGCTGCTGCCGGTATTTTTCATACACACGCATTTTTACACATAATATTGCATGAAACTTAGTTTTTAATTTTTATCTGGACTGTAAAAAAAGGCTTTTTTGTATTTATTTATTTTTTTTAATTCGTTTTAAGAAACAATTCGCCATATACATACCCATTTTTTCTGTGAGTGCAATTTTGTATTATATTTTTAAATTTAACCTTTAAGTTCGCAAAATTTTCAAATAAAATAAATTAAAAAATATTTTTTGTTATCAAAAATAAATTCAAAATTTTTTTTCTCCTTTTTTTTTATTTTCAGAAAAACTCGCGTATCTTCAAAACTGTGTCATTCATTCTGCAGCAAATTTGATAACGAAAATTTCTAAATTAAGAAAATAAATTTAAATTAAAAAAAATAAATTAAAAAAATTCCTCCCAAGCAATTTTTGTGTCATGTTGGTTAAAATGTGTGTGAAAGTGTTCTAATCGATTTCGGACAGGAAATTTGTTTTGAAAAATATAAATAAAAAAAAAACCCAGAAAAGTTTAAATAATATAAAATAAAATAAAAATAAAATAAAAAAATAAAATCGATCAGGAATTTGTGAAAAAAAATAAAATATTTAAAAGGATACAAGAAATCTCAAAAAAAGGAAGAAAACGATTTCGAGGCATCAACAAAAACACGTTTGAATTTTTCTCGCCGGGCTGTGAAAAGGAAAAGGATTTTTTTTTTCGAAAATAATAAAAAAAAATACAAACAGAAGAAGAAAAAAAGGAATTTAAAAAAAAGGAAGCAAAAAAAATTCAAATTTCAAAATTCAGTCTCCAATTCGCCGTGTCATCCATTCACTGGCAGCACGGCCAAAAAATTTCTGTCTTATGGATTGCTGGACGGGTAACGCCCGACTGGCGAGTGTTCTAGTTTAAGGTAAGCAACAAAACTAATAAATATTTTTTAATCATTATATCACACCTGTACCGGTTTTTGGATGGAGTTTTATAGATGGTGTAATATTTTATTTATGAAGCAGTAAAAATTATTTTTAGTTGGTTTGGATCTTCAGTTTTAAAGTTATTTTGTATTTGGACAGTTTTGACAGAATTATAGGTGGACGAAGGTAGATCCTCCGCTTTTTTGTTTCTCCCGAGAAAGTGATTTTTTTAAATTTTTATATCAAAATTACTTCAATAAAATGACCTTCGGTTTGGCAACGTTCAGGCAGAATAAATAAATCCCTGAAAAAGAAGCTCTCTCTTTTCAAGGTTAATTAGTCTTTCACTGCCATTTGGATCTCCCTATAGATATTTGACATACTAGTTTGCCCCAATAAAGTTTGCAGCGACCGGAAATGGTAGTGATCTAACGGTCCTACATTATCAGAAGCATATGGGGTTAAGGAAGCCAACCCAACCCGACTCAAAATGCCACCCTACCCTTATTCCAATGAAGAATAACTCTGTTTCAAAAGATCAAACTGTGGCGATTAGCATCAATCATTTCATTTTCTTTCAGCAGCTCATAGTACACGGTCCCACTAGCAACACCACATAACCTTCTGCTGATTCACACTTTTGGCGTAGATCATGGAATTTCCTCACGATATATTCTTTAGCAGGATTGTTTTAAAGGATGGGAGCAGCCGTAAAGAGAGCACCACGCTTTATTATGTAAATTTCAAACTAAATGAAAAGACCGTCGGTCCATCGGACATTGGTAAGAAGGCCTTAAATTGAAGAATGCCGAACCAAAGCGGGGTTCAGAAGCTCTCTGATAAACGTCCATCTTCTAAGCCAGATAAGAGCAGGATATTTACACAAAACATGAGTGGGAGCATACTCGTTTTCAATACAGAGTCGGCATTCTGTCTCCTGAGACTGAACTAGGCTGTGAAAGTGGGTACCACAGGCGCACACAGCCAGTCACATTCCCTTCTTAATTGATGTGTTTTTACGGGGTTCGGTAGTTAGCCCAACGCTCAACCCCACTACCAGGAGGTCCGGATCCAAGAATTATAATATCCCACAATAGAGCTTTAAGACATTGCAAAGGACGAAGAAACCGGGCAATAGTTTTGGTGACACTAAAAGCTGTCATTAGCAAACTCAATACACCTGTTCTCGTTCGATTTCGTAAGTCAAGCAGCAATGGACTTGGGTGTTACTTAGTTGGGGGACCGCCTGGTAAAACAACGGTCGCGTTTGGAATGACTACAAATACATTCACATCTGCAACAGAGTTGTGCATGCCCTTGTGGTAGACGCATTTTCAGATTTGTGTACCTTTTGTGCGTACCTACATATCCAGGTAGGCGAATTTATTCGCTATGAGTACTAGTTGCAGGGATTTTTAAAAAAAAATACCCAACTAAATTGTTTTTTCTCGGGATTCACCCTATTTAGAGTGTTTAATAAAAAGAGTCCTACAAGCTCTTTAATATCTCTTAGACCTAGGGTCGATTCCCATTAGATTAGATTCAGTCCCTTAATCTAGACCTCTATCTAGACCATCCGATCAGGCTTGTTCTCAGTCTCATTGCTCTTATGCCTCACCTTTCCATTGCAATTGAGACTGTGGGTTTGTTTGGATTAGGTGCTACGACACCTGCCCTTTACCATGTTCCACCTGTGACCCATTGTTGAACCAGTAGACATTTCTTGGTGACCTAAGAAGGATGAGTTCCTCCCATTCAGAGCCTCGAATGTGCTTTGACACCGAAGTTCACCAACCATATGGTCCAGTACGCGGCGAATTGGAATGCTTGGATGCGGATATCGATATTTCCTTAGACTTTATTCGGCCAGTTCGATGAGATCTTAAGTCTCAAGGCACTTGCGGTGGAAGATTTCCTTAAGGAGATGTGACAGGTCCTTATAGTTCAAGAAATGAATAGGGAAGCAAGCCCTTGCAGTATGCTGCACTTAAGAATCGCCGTGACTTGTTTGGCCCAACAAAGTACAGTGGAGTAACTGACAAAAGGTTTAACGATCATGTCTACACCCGGCGCATCATTTGTCCATGTTCTACCAAAAAATCTTTTACAGGCCCTCATCACCTAAGTTGCATAGTCTAGGTGAGTGTTTAGTTCAGTCTCTTACCGAGCATTGCTTGCAGATGTATTAAAAAATCTGAGAACTCAAGGTCTTGCTCTGGATAAAAATAAGGTCTAGGTCCAATTTATAAAGTTTATAAAAAGATACCAGGACGGCCTTTTTTGGATTAGTTGTTCGGCTCCCTGTGATTCACCATGTTGGAATTACTCGGAGTGACCTCTGAAATGATCTAGTCAAAGTTCCCCGACCCCATAACTGTTCAATTAGAGTGAGAGCGGCAGCATGCGTCGACGACATGAAGCGTCGGTAAAGGAACGACAGTAGCAGTGTTTAACGACGGCAGAATTATAATAAAACGTCAAAAAAATAATTTTAAAAAATATTTTGAATTTTCATCGATTGTCACTTTTGTAATTTCCCAAAGTGATTCTTTCCGTTTTAATGTTTCCCAATGTGTTTTTTGCATCATAATGTTTCCCAATCTTATTGCTTTTGGTTTTAATTGTTTCTCATACTGAGCCAACGCTTGTCAAAATAGAAAATAGAAAACGGTCGCGTTGCGACGGACGGCAACGTTTGCTTGACGCTGCCATTTAAACTGTTCTCATAAGAATACACGGTATCTATCGAGTTGTCAACGTTAACGCACGTCGCCGCTCTCACTCTAATTGAACAATGATGGTTATCTACATAGCCGATGACATCGAATCTATATTCGTCTCGTTTGGTTAATAGTTCATCGACAATCAGTGACCAGAGTAACGAGGGGAGAATTCCAACCCTAGTATTCTGTACACTAATACTGGAGGCACCAAACTTTATCACGCATTATAACGTGCGGTTAAAAAATGTTCAAGAACTGCGTTACCAAACTTGAACGGTCCCAAAATGGCCACAATCTGGAAACGCATTCACAAATATGGCTTCGCGGTATAGAAATTAACTGTAACTATAAGGACCAACGGAAAGGGCCTCCTTGGAGTGTTTTGACTCCTGAAACGACGTAAATCCAAACGACCAATAAAGGATTTCGACGAGTACACACAATGTAAGCGAAATAGCGAATAACACATAGAGTCTCGGTAGCCTAGGGCTTAAAGCACCTGAATACCATACCAGAGATCCACGGTTCGATTTCACGCTGTGCCATGGCATCGCCTTTCCACCTGAAGAATATAGCTTCTGTTTGATCATTGTACTTTAAATAGAACAGTCGACAGCACAAAACCTTCCAGATTATTTATATGTATTTCCATTTGATTGTCTTAAGATATTTTTTACTAAAAGTTGGTCACTCAGATTGGGTACGGGCTCACCCATGTAACCACAAGAAAAAAAAATACATGTTATTGGCATAGTTTAGGGTTAACTGAAACAGAATTTTAAATTCTTCTAAAATACGCCCGAATGCATACCTAATGACAACCCAAACGTTGAAAATTCCAAACCAAACCAAAAAAAAACCCAAAGATCCAAAAACTCTCGAAGGACATCCACTTAAGATCCAAAATTCAGTTTCGCACACCTTGAGCGCGGAAAAAGCTTCTATACCTTTCCAAATTCAGGCAGATGAAGAACAAAAAAGCATCACGCTACATATATTCAGAACGTCCGCCTTGCAGCAGCACTTTAAGAATGAAGCAAGGAAGAGGAAGCAGAATCGCGCTTGGTGAACACGTCCGCGCGCCACTGAAGAATTCCTCGTGCGATTCTGAGCAGATTACGTAATCCACACGCGCAATCCCGTCCCACAAATGTATGCCGACGCGACCGCGACGCAGGCCCAAATGCTGGTCTTCAATTTTCTTTCATTGATTATGATTCGCGAAGTTGCAAAAGGGAAGAAGAGGGTGCACGATGCGGGCTGCCGGATGATAGGGTGCGCAAAAGTGGTGCGCTATCAGATGTGAGATTTCAGTAGGGCCTTGATCAGATGCCGTTGGTATCGAAGCTTCCTGCATGCGTGATGAGCTTTCATTGTGCGCTGTTCAACCAGAATAAACCGAAATGAAAACTTCGCATCAATCAGAGTTTGGCGGCCACGAACGCTTTGCGGCCAGAACGCGGATATATATCTTTCGATAGACCGCTCATCTGCCTGCGCGCACAGGTGCAAGTGGGGGACGGACATGCAAACACTTTGATAACAGATCGACCGTCAGTTTTTTTTTGCGATCGCTTCTTCTTCTTCTTTACATCCTGGGGCTAACGGCTACTTTTGCGATCGCTTCTTCTTCTTCTTGTACATCTTCTTCATTTTCGTCTTTCTAAGAAAGCTTCACCTACCGGATGGCCTACGATCACACCAAAAACAACAACAACAAAAACCGGTACAAAAACGTAATCTGCGCGCGCACAACCATTTGGCTTCAAAAAAAGCTCCGCGATGCATATAATGGATGCGAAAGCGCGGCGGCGGCGGCCGCTGATCGTTAGTTAGTTAAGCGATCGCAAAGGAGGAAATTGCGCCTGTGGGCGTGAATGTGTGTCCCTCTATCATTGACGCATGGTAACGCATGGATATTTTGGCATCGAGTGGTGATTTTTTTTTGGTCGTCGCTTGGTGCTTTTTTATCTAACCCAAAAATTACGAAAAAAAATTCTCGAATGGATTTTTGGCCTTGGGTTTGCGAATTTTTTTTTTGTTCTCATTCTCGCTCGTTCGTTCAATCGTTATTATTTTTTTTTGTGCGAATTTTTGGCCTCTGTGTTTCGCTGCTTCTTTTTTTCCGCGCTGTATCTTCGCCGTGTTTTTCGCCGGGGCGGGGCGGGCGGGAGGCTTTGTTCTATACCTCACCTTTTCTTGTAGTTGCGTCAGATTATACATATATAGGAAACTGATGGTGGAATTACATTGGAGCTTAAAATTAAGCGAGAAGATGAAGAAGAAAAAAACATTTTATGTATATTAAGAAGACACTGAAGCAAAAAAAAATCTATTCTTGTTCTTCAACCTTCTTCTGTTTTTTTTTTTTGTTCTGTTGGCTGTTCTGGACGTGATTCTCATTTTACTCATGCTTTGATTGATTGTATAAAAGCTTCTCGATTCGTGGAATGTTGCATCCTTCTTAAATTATTATTGGGTTGGGATTACACCATTTTTTATTATTTTTTTTTTCATTTTTTTTTTATTTTTCTTGATTTCTGTGTGATAAAAATATTTGGGAATGCAGACATTATATGCGAGGGAATATATTACGTTTTAGAGATATTTTGGTTGCATGGAGAATTTATGGTGGTAAAGCTGGAGTCGTACCTTTTTTGAAAGTGCTTTCAAGGCTCTAATCTCTTCCAAAATTGGGTACAGTCTTAAATAATTTTTGGAAATATTCCTAAAATCCTTTTACACTGAATATTCACTGCAATAATACCCCAATACAATCACTGAGCTTAGGCTTGATTGTGATTTCCGACTTGTCGTTTTTACGCGTGTATTTTATGTTAAATTTCGAGGGTCATTTAAGACCCCACCATACTGCATGCAAAATGTACATTATGTGTTTTTTCTGATATTCCCTTTTTTTTAAATTCTTTGTTCCAAATTTTGTTCGTGTTTTTTTCTTGTAAGAAATTTTGGTGGTTTTGTGTTTATCAAATATAATTCGACAAAAGATTTCAGATATGAAAAATAATGAACTTTTTGCAATAAATTAATGCAGTTTTTTATATGGCAAGATGAAGAAGTTTGAAGATTAGAGTATAGGAAGTGGTTGTGAATGCAGGGAGATGCATTGTAGACAAATTGGAGATTACAGCTTAAGATTTTAATGATAACTGACAAGATAGTAGATATTTTTATATTATATACAGTACTGTACTTTCTTCTTTGTAATCCATCATCTTGACTAATATATATTATCTTACACTTTCATTTTCCACATGTAAGTTGGACTTTAATTACTGGATGGTCTGAACTTTCTACTTGGGTACTCTTTTTTCGTAGTATCTTTACAAAAAAGCTGAAAACACTAATTGAGATTCACAAAACTATCACCTGTTCAGGAATTTTTTTTTCTTAAGGATTGATTTGTCGGATGAGCCACAATTAAGCATTTGTGCGATCTTGCTGCTTATATGTATATGAATACTCCAAAGTGCTGTCAAGTACAGGATGAAACGAAATTTCTGAGTGGTTAGTTTGTTTTGGAGGTCTTCAGCCCGCCACAATATAAGCGAAAAGGTCCCGTAGGACCAAGTAGAAATTAGTTTGGGACTATCAACGTGCTCTTGGTGAGCTATGTGTTCTTAATCGAGTCACCCTTATAAGGATCCAGGTCACCGGGGCTTCAATGGCAAAGTAAATTCGTATCTCCTAGGACTCTGGACTCTAATATTGCATCAGGACTCTGATATTGCATTCATCGGTCCAGCGCCGGCATTTGGAGCACCCAACAGCTTCCTGTAAAAGTTCTGGCCGATCGGGCTTTAATGAAACATACTGAGTGCTGAAGATCCACGCCTAGACGGGCCAACTGTAAGTGGTTCCTTCCTGTGTCATCTCCTCACACGGCCAAGAAATTGTTAGACACAATAGGAGTGATCTCAGGACACGTGTTGACTTGATTACCGGACGAAGGAAGATATTAAAAACGGAGGACCCACTTGCAGGCTTTGGAGGAGGATGAGCCTACCCTCCAGGTTCTCTGTAAGTACCCCGCACTAGCGAGGAGTGTAGTAAAATAGGCTAAATAAATGGCCGCAATACCTCACACACACAAAAACAATCAGTCTTACCCTCGGCTGTTCAAAAGTGAAATTGAATTGAAAATAAAACGGCAGTTCACCGGAAGAGTTTTATTTTATAATGTTCAGTTCAATCCACAAAAGTATCCAGTTCATGTTCAGTTCACGCTTGAAATTGTTGTTGCTTTTTCACCAGAAGTTAGAAATGCAAAAGCTCATTGGAATGGCATTCCATTATTCTAGTTGATTGCTCTGTTTTGAGCGAGCTTTTAAGTATTCAGCCAGCTCGAGTGTAGTCCGGGGAACTGTGGTCTGTTTTATGCACAGTGAATATGTGAAAATTGTTTGCGATAAATTGTTTGTGGTAAACTGAATTTTAAAATAACGTCAGTATTTTAAAATTCAGTTTACCAATTTGCTCTAACTTGCACAGTTCGGCCGGTGAGTCTTAAATAACAGTTTGTTCAAACTATGACAAATAGATGTCGCTCTGTTATACTATTCTAGAGAATTCGAAAGCTTTTTCTTCAATTACAATTCGTCCAATGTTCAAATTATGGTAAATAGGTAGTGACGCAATACTGCTTATATGATCATTATAACTTTAACGAAGCAAATTGAATATAGCTTGTTTAGAAAAGTTGTTGTTGTCGTTTCCCTGAAAATTGAGTGTTTATACCAACTGGTTGTATCTATATAACCGCTACTGTACCCAAGCTTGTATTCAACCTGACACAAGAAGATCAACAGGGAATCAAACAACTTCAGTATATCTGATAGAAAATTGGGTTTAGTGAAGAAGAGTAGCTGTTCGAAAGTTGGAATAGTTGCATACCGAGAGTTTTTACTTGGTCGGCCTAAAGCAATCAAGGAATGCAGACTTGCTTGTCTCTATTTGCAGTAGTTCTGTTGTTTTCGTGGTGCCGAAACTCGCGAAAGTCCAGTTGCATTGGTTGGATTTTACACAATAAGGTACTTACAGTTGGTTAAATAATTGATTCTTTACTTTAACGAAAACGGCCCAGCCCGAATTGAATAATTGGAAAAGTGTTGCTTTCTATCACAAAAAACGGCCGCTTACGCACTTCTCTAATGCCCGTCAAAAATTGGAATCTTTTGATGCATCCACCGAATCACTTTGTTCCTATCTCTGTAGAACTCCCTTAATGGAATTGTCCTGACTTTAAAAGAATCCTGCGGAAACCAGCTGAATCTGCTTTTCTACTGCTATCTAACACTTTCAATTCTTCAAATATAGCTTCTCTGTCACCTTAGCTTTCACAATTAATAACATTCAAATTCATTACAATTAATCAAATCCCAATTGAAAATATATGTATATCAAGGTCGTCTGGCCTAATAATTATATTCACGTCCAAACATTTCTTAAAACAAATTTCACCGAAAACCCGCACAAATTTAAGCTGCATATATTTCATTTCACTCGAGCATAAAGCAAAATACTAATTGGGTGTAATTGGATTCTAATAGTTCATCAGTAGGACACGTTTTATGTTAAACTCCCCAAAAAAAATTCCCAGCCCAAAAAAATCTCTCGAATTTGTTTGAATAAATATTCAACGCTAATTGAGTTCAATTCATACTTTTTGTTCAATTTTAATTTAGTTTAATTTATGTTACGTAATAAATTAATTTACGCGCTTTTGACCTGCCGAGGATTTTGATTCAAAAGTTTTACCTGTTTTGGTGTGTGTTTTACTTTCTGAATATTATAGAGAGATGATATAGCAATTGTGGAACTTGAGAACGAATCCAGCCTTAAAATTAATGAGGGGAAAAGTGAATACCTTAAAATGGCCTCGGGTGAGAAAATCGGAAGTGTCTTATCAGACGCAGAGTCGACGACAGAGTTGACGAGAGTCGATGACAGAATTGACGATAGCCGACCGAGTTTACGACAGAGTCGACCGAGTTGACGAAAGAGTCAGCTAACTCTCTCTCTCTCTGACTCTTTCGTCAACTCGGTCGACTCCGTCGTCAACTCGGTCGACTATCGTCAACTCTGTCGTCTACTCTCGACGACTCTTGTCAACTCTGTCGTCGACGCTGCCTCCGATAAGATACTTCCAAGAAAATCACAAACTATTACCATTAGAGATTACGAAGGTTCAAATAATTTGAAGCAGTGATACCAGTGCCAACTAGGGATACGGAATCGGTGTAGAGTACTCTATTAAATACTCGTGAGTAGAATCGAAATAAAAGTGTGTAAGCGATTCCTTGAGAATCATTGAGTACTTACCCATTACGCATTACTCGGGTTTCGGCTGTGACAGATTACAAATACTTATGTAGCTTACAAAGCACGTATAGTGAACAAATTCGCCTACCACACGGGTATGCACGCTCCCGCTACAGGCAAGAAATTCTAAAAAGGTTAGCACAACTTGTTACAGATATGAATGTATTCGTAATCGACCCTTCTAAACGCGAGTGTCGCTTTTTCAAGCGGTCCCCCAACTAAGTATTAACGACGTCCAATGCTGCTTGACCTACATCATCAAACGAGAATAGGTCTACTGAATATGCTTAATGGCACCCTTTATTTTTAAAGTCTCAATCTTGCTCCCTTTAGTATAAAAAAGTGTGAACGTACCGTGCTTCGTTTGTACTATACCGTTCATGCCTGTAAAGAAGTCGCATTTTTACTACTCAGACGTACCGTGGCTGTTTTGGGTGGCATGCAGCCATTTTGACGCTGGGCGTGCCTGTTTTAGTCTAAGAAGGAGCGAGTCTGAGTTTTAAACAGGATGGGATATAAATTCAAATTCATAAAAGCCCGTTTACATCCCAATCGTAAATTGGAGCTCTTTCATCGCACAGAAACTATTATGTATTTCTCTCTGGTTCCACGTTCGTGCTAGAAAAGCATACAGATTTATGTGGTATAAAAGAGCTCCAATTTGCATCCAACGCCCACAAATAATACAAGGAAGACGAAATTTACACGTTACACAATACTAATAAGGCCTGTCCTACTAATATGGTTCGGGAGTGTGGACATTGAAAAACGCAGACGAAGCATTGATAGGAAGATTTGAAAGGAAAATCCTTCTTTCGATCATCAAAGGAATACAGAGGAGGAGATTTGGAGGAGAAGATAAAACTCAAAGTTGTATGAAATTAGTAAGACTCTAAACATCGTCAAAGTGATCAAAATAAACAGGGGCCGGTTCGTGTATGGCGAACGACGATAATCGTACGAGAAAAATTTAAGTCGAAAAATTTTGTCGACGAAAATTTTAGCGTTCGCATAGGTCGAAAGAAAATTGTTCGTGTCCTAATGCAAAAACTCGATAACCCAAGACCTTTCGAGTGCCTTTCGTCGGCGTCAGACGAAAACTTTCAAATTTTCGACCTACGCGAACCCGAGGCGACAAAAAATTTTCGTTTTCGACATACACGAACCGGCCCCAGGCTACGATGGATTGGTCATGTCCAACGAGGTACAGAACAGAACCCGACAAACATAGTGCTGGGGAAAGTCCCACCATGAAAACGGAGACCAGGTCATCCTAAGAAAAGATATATAGATGACGTCGAGGAAGGCTTGAGACAGTTGCGAATAAGAAACTGGAAAAGTCGGATCGAGAATCACGGAGGCAAACGCTGGAAGAAGCCAAGGCCGACAATAGGCTGTGGAGGTACTGATGATGATGGCTCGATTCTACTTTATAAGTAACGATATGAGTAAAAGTACTCGGTCGAAAGTATGAACTACTGATATGAGTAGAATCGAAAGCTAAATATACTCATATGAGTAAAGAATCGAGTACCGGGGCCGGTTCGTGTATGGCGAACGACGATAATCGTACGAAAAAAAATTGAAGTCGAAAAATGTTGTCGACGAAAATTTTAGCGTTCGCATAAGCCGAAAGAAAATTGTTCGTGTCCTAATGCAAAAACTCGATAACCCAAGACCTTTCGAGTGCCTTTCGTCGGCTTCAGACGAAAATTTTCAATTTTTCGACCTACGCGAACCCGAGATGAAAAAAAAATTCGTTTTCGACAAACACGAACTGGCCCCCGATTCCGTGTTCCTAGTGACTACACTACGCACATCTCTTTATGACAGAATTCAGGCCGAAAATCAGGTCTACATTGCACACAAAAAACTTCTACAGTCCAAGCTTTCGAAAAAACACAAAGCTTATAGTTTAAAAAAAATGTCAAACGACCGATTGTAACGCGCATACGAAACACGGATCGTTAGTTGTCGAGGACGAAAATAACCTTGGAGTTTTTTGAATGAAAAACACTCCGCGAAATATTTGGTGTAACAAGGTTGATAAGCGGAGAATACATATATGTTGAGAAAGCACAATTTTTGAAATAGCTTCGACACACGGCAACGTAATTATGATAAAAAATCGTCATTATGAGGCCCTTGAGTGCAAAAGAGAGTCTTCTTCAACGTTGTACCAGATTGAAAATGAAGCAGAGGACCGCGAAGGAGGCGGTAGGATGACGTTTTAAGGTCCGTTTATATCTACAGACATCGAGCGTGGCAGACTTCGACAGACGCCGTTTATTCACATTTAGCGTGCCGTATCAGACGACAGATACTAGTTATATTTTTGTCGAAATGGTCAAACAGTTCTTACGGGGAGATTTCCAAGACAAAATGTCTGCACGGTTCCGATGCTCTATTCATATTTCCGGGCAGACACTAACAGACACGTACAGACATTAACCGCACAGACAAAATATACTTTCCGCTTATACTGGCTAGATACGGCCCGTTTCTGACCACGTCTGCGAGATCGCATCACGAGAGATGCGTATACGTTTATGCACATTGTATAGAAAAATATTATTTTGTCTGTCGCGGCACGTGTCTGACACGCTCGATGTCTGTGGATATGAACGGACCTTTACAAGATATCAGGACCTTGGGAATAAGACACTCGAACGATTCAGCCGACAACAAGCCTGAAGAAAATTTATAAAGGAGGTCAAAGCTCACACGGGGTTGTAGCGCTGCAAGAAGAAGAAGAAGTAGAGCCGAGGCGTATATTTTGTCAAATATCTCAGAGTTTTTTTTTAGATTATTATGACTATTTAGAAATGACACCTCTTGTTGAAACACTCTATACTTACGAAGAAGTGGTTCATTTGGGAAACGACTGTCTTCTATAGGCGATTTCTTAAACATTAATTTTATTCATATTTCCAATTCAGTAGCGCCCATTTTAATTTGAACATGTGACCTATCTTCAGTGTCTGTCATTAAATCTTTCCATAACATCACCATCAAAAGCTTCTACTACGCATAAAATCCTGTCGCAAACAATTTTATTACCTGATTCAACAACACCATATCCGCAGCTACTTTTGACATACTTAAAACAAATCATTGAAAAAAAAATTGTCTAGACTAAAAAAACCCGTTTTTGTTCTAAGAAGAGCCTCCCAGCTTTATTTTTACATCCTATATATGTTTACCAAAAAAAAATTTTTAAGCATAAGAGGAAATTAATTTTTTTTATGTATGAAATTGTATTTAAATTATTTTCGAAAAAAAAAATTCTGCCTCTTCGAATATTCGAAAGAAATCACCGAAAATATTTTAGAATTTTAAAATGTGCAAAAATTGTTATCACTGGGCTGAACTTGTTCCAGGCAGAAGAGGCAAAACGCAGGCCAGGCCCGATTTTTTTTTTTTTTTTTTTTCAAAAAAAATTAACAATTCCGATTTTTTTTTCCAAAATTTGTGGCGAAAAATAACAGAAAATAGCGACACCCAAAAAAAATGATGGCATCGAACTAATAAAATCCATTCGGAAAGTTGTCCTCGATGAGCGTCTTTTTACACACCTACTCGCGTGTGACACCAGCCGCAGCAGCTAATCTAGCAGATTCTGCGTGTATCGCTTTTAGCCATGCTGATGACAGCAACAACAAGAACGCCAGCAAAAGCAAATAATATTAGTAGGAAAAAAGTTTGTTTAAAACGCGATAAACACTCGCGGAACCCGTTCCAAATTATGATAAAATAATGCAGAATTTTTTTGGAGACTCTGGAGCTGCGATCTCCAAGTTTTTTGGCGAAAATTGGCGAAAAAAATAGAAATCCCAAAAAAAAAAAAATTTCAGCGAAAACTTCAGAACTTCTCAACATGGGAGACGGGCGTGAAGCCCATAGTCTGGAGCGAATTCGAATGCGGCGGCGCGGTGTGCGAATGCCATTTTGGAGGCACCTAGACCCGGACCGCGGAGCTTTTTTGGGGACCGGTTAATAAATAAAGTTCATGATCACACAGAATTAGAGGCAAAAGACGCTCCCCAGACGACCTGGGGAGCGGGGGAGGCCGACTCGGGGACCGTGGGGGCCCCCGCAATCCGCATGTACAGGAAATCTCTGAAGTTCGCGGACAGACGGTTCCCCTAATCAGAAGAAAAGAGTTGGAACGATTTTTTTGAAATTCGCGCAATTACCAAAGACGCGTATGGTTCGCGCAAAAACGACGTCGTGCAGCGCGCGTACTTTCCGTACAAGAGACGGCGAGGTTTTTTTCTGTCTGTCACAGATGGAGCTGTTTTGATGGGGCAGGGGAGGGGGCAGGTCGGTCGGTCGTTTTTTTATTGTTGTTTTTGTTGTTGTTGCTGCCGCTTTCTTGCTGCGAAAAGTTGAGGTCAAACTTGGATGGATATTCCGCTTAGCCGCCGCCGCCACGGGCCGGGTATATCCATTCTGGCAGCGCGTTTTTTGGTCTAGTCGCTGAGTGCTGCGAAAAAAAAACTGAATTCGCTGTGTTTTTCTTTTTATACTATTTTCGCTGTTTTCATGGCTATTTTTTCGTCGTCGTCTTCTTCTTCTTCTACTTTTTACATCTACGGTTTTTGGGCTTTCCGTAGAACAATTCAGTCCGTTGCCTTTTTAAGCTAATTTACACGCCGCGGAATTAGGAATGGGGAAAACTGTGGCGAAGAGAGATGGGCGAAATTTGGTCTTCGCCGTTTTTTTTTTGTTGTCATCTTTCGGTTCATCGGGCGTCTTTCTTGCTGGATAAATAAGCAAATTTCGTTTTTTTAAGTTTTAAGAAAGATTTATGCACATAAGTTGCATTTTACAGTTAATTTTTGAATTTTTAACCAAATTCGGGGTGGTTCGCCTATTCCTGCATAACATAAATTTTAAAATATCATCAAAATATAAAAATCCCATTTTGTAAACTCTTTTGGGTTACCGTAACTGGATAATAATTATTAAGGTAGCGCGCGGATTCGTGACAGCATGCGCTCGTGTTTAGGCTGCACCTATTTTATAAATAACGCGAAATACAGGCGCAGACTCGCAGTTGGTTAAATAAGAAAGTGTACTTGAAAGTCTGTATAGAATCTGTTAAAGGTAATTTTGAAATCAGATGTGCTGCATCATTAATCTTTAATATATGGTAGCTTAGTGAACAAAGTTTAGGTACAAATTTTTGTATTGACTTGTATTGTGATAAGGAAGTCGTGTGGAGCTGAAAATTTGGAGAATTTCGTACGTCCATTGAGACTTTTTCACGGTTTCTTTCATCCTTGATGAAAATAAGCTCAAACAGCTACATAAAGCATTAACAGGTGGCTTACAATGCTTACGCCCTCCTATATATTGGGGCTAAAACGCCGCTTTTCTCGTTTGCACTGGCTACTGCATATACTACTAAGCCAAAATGAAGTAAGCTTAAAGTAGACCGAATTCGTCAACGAAAAAAGACCCCGAGTAAAAATAAAAAATGGTCATACAACGGGCGAACACCGGCCGTGATTGAAACATAGTCATAGTAGAATTTATAAATGCAACCCCAGCGGCATAGACCATTCCAAAGGCGAGTGTTGTTCTAGCAGGCAGTTTGCCAGCAAAGCAGTGACCACTTCGAATGCTGCCTGACCTGCGCAATCAAGGTCCTATAAAACACATTCAACAATACATTTGGTGCAGATTTTTTTTTGGTCAAATTTGCGTGGAATGCCCGTCTGTACAGCTTAGTTTTTGACCATTTAAATCTTTTCGTCAAGTTTTCGGGTTTGTGAGCCCGTATGTATGCTCATTAAAAATGGTTACAAACCTTACGGCCATCATATGCCCCTTAAATAGCCAATCGGCCAGTGTTCGCCCGTTGTAAATCGATGTTTGCCCGTTGTAAATCCCGGAACCAAAAACTAAATATTTTAACATTGTCGTAACTTTTTTAACAAACTGACATTGTCTTCAATCTCAGCCAAGAGTCATATCAGTTTTTAATCTCATGACACAATACTCCAGCCTATACTATTAAAATGGTATTTAAAAGGCCCTGTGGCAATTTTCAGGAAGTACTTGAACCAATCTAATAAGTTCCTTTTTAAATTCCTATCTCGAATCGATTCAGTATGTAAAAGGCGCCTTCAATATCTCAAAGGCTGCCAAAGTATATTGTTTGTAATACAGTTTTGGATAGTTTCCACCAAAACCACGGTCATAGCTCAGCTCGCTTTTTTATAGAGGACGGACTGGGGTGTTCTTTGGAGAGGGTCTTGCATAATTGGCAATAACTCTGCTAAGTATCTGTTTTGTCTGAGGCGATGGTTTTCTTGTGTAATTTTAGGCAATCTTTATAAAGATGCCAAAGACCTTATTTGTAACAGCTATTGAAGATCTCTCTTGTTAACCTTCTCAGTTTCGAATGATCTTCATTCCCCCACGGGGAAAGGATTTCTGCTCCGCCTTATTGGGAAGAATACATTATATGCCGATTGGATAGCGTTTTCGAAAATATTGACCCTATCTTCGATTCCCTATATAAGGCCTATGCTTTCATGTGGACACTCTCTTGAGAGTTCAGCTCTCAGGAACTCCTCTGGGGGTACTGGCAGGTCACGAACCCTATGTTCTGAGGCTAAGTAAATACCCTTCCTCCCTCCAAATTCCAATCGAACTACCATTAAGTCCGTTGAATTGAAGTTCGGGCAGAGGAAGGCTTTGATGGTCGTTTTAACCAAAATACGAATTCCCAGTCCACTTATCCATAGGAACCGTCGGATTTTGTGCCTGTAGACACTGGGCAAACTTCCAAGGCTCCAGATGTACTTTTGGCATCCAGATTCGAGCTCTAGGTATCCTCGGAAAATCCGCAGCTGGGATTAGCTTGAGCCTCATCTCAGTGACGTATTCGCCTAGAAAGTTCCTTAAGGCCTGATCTTTACATGTGATTACCCTAAAACCGAAGAGTTGTTGTTCCCTTGCTTGCGAGGATGAGGTCCAATAACACCTCCGATAGTTTGGCTTCCACATCCACACCCAGATTTCGGGGCTAATAAGGTCTCTCGTCCATCAAAGCTTCTTCCAGGTGCTCTGGAAAACGGAACCAAAAACTGCACGGCTGCAGATGATCTCCTAAGGATTGGTGCATCTAAAGACTTATTCCAAACTCAGCTCGTAGCTCAGAGGACGAGAACACGAGAAGTGAAAAACCTGGAAGTAACTTTAGGGGTTTAGGTCATGGGTCGAGCCCCACGTAACCGATATATAGGAGTTTTTCGGTAGCCACAGCTTTAAATCTCCCAACGCACAACCAAAAAGGGTTGATGGCAAAAAGGGGTTTGTTTAAAAATTTAGTTAAATATTCTATAAATTCCAGTAAAAAAAATGTAATTTGTATTTGTAAAAATATATTCATTGCAACAATTTTAATCTTAATCAAAAAATCACCTAAAAAATCTAAAATTCATACTTCAAAAATTCTTCCTAATTAGAATTTAAACCAAAAAAAACTAATTAAAATTAAATCTATATTTAAAACAGCCGCCGTCTTATCACCTTTCTTCCCCATAATCTCACGCCACAACAGCGACCGCGTCCGTCGCACACTTTCCTCGTGTCCCAATCTCCTCCTACTATCTCCCAAGGTTACATAATTCTCAAACTGCAATTCCCAATATTTATTTATTTTTTTCACACACAACGCGCATTCTCACACCACTTTCCAGGTATACTTGGTGAAAAATTTTATGTGAGAAAAAAATAAAGCTTCCCAAGGAATGTAAAATAACCAAATTGACAAACTGCAGTGCAGTAGCAACAAAAACAACAACAAAAATGCAGCAACCACCTGAAGCACACTAATTATTCCCTCGACTTCAGTTCAGGCAGCAATCAGTCTTGGGAAGAAAAGTTAAAAGAACAAAAAAATCGTCGCGGTTTTCACAAAAATAAAAAAAAAATAAAAAAATTTATTTCTACTTGAGCACATGCAAAGTGGAGATAACGTGCGTGTCCAGTCATTAGGCCGCCACCACCTACGATTTGAAGGTAAAAAAAAGATGTGTGACCTTAGACTGTGATCTAAAGTAGGCACAATACACAGTTCTATACAGCAACTACAGCGAAAATTTATGGCAAAAATTATATGCATATGTCTACGCATATAATACAACAAAAAAGCTTGTTTACGCACACAATCAAAGAAAGAAATTGATTGCAGTCGTTATCATTTTTTTCGCATTTTGCAAAAACCCCGAGAATAATAAATGGCCCCAGTTCGCCGTAACCCAGCCCCTCGTCGAAATTGCGTGAGGCGGACAGTAAACGAAAAATATATATTAAAAGTGCAGCGAAGTGCAATGCAACTTATCAAAACGATGACGTCACGTCTGCGCTCATAAATCAGCAGCCCCCAGTGCAGCACACCATATTGACTGAATTATGCTAACGCATAGCCTCTGCGGCGTCGCCTTCGTATACAATTAAAAAAAGTGCGAATTTGTTCTAAAAATACACACCCACGCACACTAAAAATTTATCGCTCCCAGATAAACATGCGTGTACGCGGCGAATTTACATAAACACTCAAAATATAAATAAATTCTCACGTCTCGAATTATTCAATCGATTCACACATGCGTACACCGCGCGGTACCATGAAATGCGGAAGTAAACCCACAAAACAGCTGGGGATCACCCTACACGCAACGTCACGCACAGTCCCTCTCTCGCCGCAAGCAAGATCCCCCCCGCGCTTTTGTTGGAATTCGCCGTAAGTGGCTCTATTATTAGTCGGCGCACGCACACCCACCCACCCCCAGTTGGGACAATGCGTTACTCTTTACGATAGTGTACGCAAAGTGACGTTACGCAATAATCGGAAACACATGTGCGTTGTGCGTCGCAGCCTTGACACAGTTTCGATGTTTGGAAATAAACCAAATAAAATAGCGGCGAAAAAAAAATATCGCTTCGCCTCTTATCTCGCGAATTTGTGTTTTTTCTGTACGCAAAAATCCGCGTTTCTAGGTCGGTGCGTGACTAAGAAAAAAAGTGCGAGAATGTGGGAAATGCGAATTTTTTTTTTTTTTTTTTTAGTTTTTTTTTCGCTCCTTTTTGCTCTTGTATGGCGATGAGGAAGCGACGGGGCGAATTTATTTTGGCACTGGTGACATACTTTTGCGAGCGCGATAGATTCGCATTTCGCGATTGCGATTTTGTTTACACTGAAAAAAAAAATAAAGCGAATTTTTTTATTTTTTTTTTGTTACTGCGAAAGTGGCGGCGATGAGTATCGGCTTGTCGTTGGTGTTGTTAACTTTTGTTTGACCTTGGGTTCAATTTTATTGAGCTGCACTACTCTACTCGGCTGTAAATACTTGTTTAACGGGATTTTGTATAGTATAGCGAAGTTGTTTTTGTTTGGCCTTTTGTTGTTTTTGTTTTTGCGGCGAATTCATCTATTTACACTTCTCTATCGATATTCTAACGAATTCGCTCTGTTTCTTCAGGTATATTTAAAATTGATTACAATCAGAAGAGTTTCTAATTTGACTAATTTGTTTTTAAAAATAGGGGATGTGAAAGTTCATCGTCGTTTTGTGTCTTCGCCGCAGTGCATTTGTTTGTTAGTAGGAGAATGATCGAGAACGGGGAACGGATTTTTATGGTAAAAATTGTGCATGAATTAATTGAATATTTTATTTTGTTTGTGTTTGTGTATGCGGCGGAGAGAGGAAGAGAAATTCAAGGCTAGTTGAATTTAATTTTGGGATAATAAATGCGAAATGGTTGAGCCCATGAAAAGATTTTGAAGATTGTTTTTAAGAATTTTTAAAAAGTAAATTTTGTAATGGGTAGTCGTAAATCAAAATCAAAGTTTTTAACATATATTTTGGAATTTCAAGGTCATAATAGTATTACAGCATAATTTGGAGAGGGAGTAAGTGTGTGTGCGGTGCCGGTAATTCCATGCAAGATATCTCGCTAACCAAAAATGATATCGAATTAGTGGAGGTGTCCGATCGAAGCGTAACGGAAATATATGCAAAAAATTTCATAACATTCGGTCAAGCCGTTTTTTCTATTTAAACGAAACGTTTAAGGAAGTTTTTGACTAATAGATACTAATTCGTTGAGCCGTCAGAAAAAGTATTCTAGAGAAGGGGCCTATCGACTCCATCCACTAAGATACATGGTATTTATGAAAATACGGTTGAAATAGTTAAGTAACTCCTATACTGATTATCGTAGAGCAACATAGTTTAGGCTATTTTTTTTTAGGTAAATATTTATTTTTGCATTTGGTATGAAAAACAGAAGCTTAAAAGATATGTTGGCTCGAATCGATATTTCAAATCCTAACTTGCCTAATTCGCCGTTTTTAAGCTTGTTTTCTTGCGTTTCTGATGGACCAATTTCACTGTCATAATTTCACTGACAAGAACGGTCGTATTTTTTCTAAGTATGTAGCTAATTTCAATTACATTCATTCAATATATTGGCAATTACATTGGACAGAGCCGGCTTTAGGTAATTTGGCGCCTCGTGCGATATATTTTTATGTACCCTTAACTTTTTAAAGATACTTCTTTTAGGTAGGTTACCTGTTATTATGCGGAAATAAAAGATTATAGAATAGAAATAAAAGATGGCCTTACAACGGGCGGACACCGTCCGCTTAGGCCACATACGGGCTCACGACGGCCAAACTTGACCAAAAAATTTAAATGACACGTGCATGCAACGGCAAATTTGAACCAGCCCTAGGGTGGTCGCCCTATGATTTTCGAGTTCTCGCAATATTTTTTTCGGGCTTAGTTTAGGAGTTATAAGGAGACCAACTCATTTTAGATTATAATACAGGTCTCCAGTGCTTGGGCTGATATGTGGTAATCAAAAATAGCGTTTTTAGCTCCGAATTTTGGGCTGCCAACAATCTTGTTAAAAAATACTGGAAATATTTTTCTTTTGTCATTTTGGGATACTCTAAACATTTTTTTTTTGTTTTTTTGTATAATTCCTTGCAACAATTTACTCATATCTTTTTTTTTATTCTTGTTTCAGGTATGCCCAAAGAAATTTCATTGATTTTTTATCGTTGTTGGTAAGTAATGATTATTTGTAATTATTATTATTTTTTTTTTTTAACAAAGACAATTTTGGACTAGACAATCGACTACCTTATTTAAACTGTATTTAAGTTTCACAAACGCATAAATTCTTTTCCAATATGTCAACTTTAACCTTTTTCTGTTGTCCGATTGGTGGTAATTATTAGTTACTTTTTACGTTTGCATTGCGGCTGAAGTTGCGAAGTTCTTACAACTCAAGGTCTGCAAGCTACAATGTTGTTAAGTATAGACCTTTTACTTTAAAAGCTGAATAGTAAATGTTAAAAATAATTCTTGGATTTTTAAACAAAAAAAGAGCTAAAAATAAATAAATATCTTGTAATGTTTCGCGCTTAATTAATTTTTTCATGAAATTGAATTTTTTTGTTGATATAAATCGGTTGAGGGATTAGTATTAGAGGATTTTCAAAACTAACTCTAAACTACAGCTCGACTTAATACCTACTTGTCTGATTGTAAATTACCATTGGTTTAAAGGAGTTGCTTATATACGACCTTGGTAGCCTATTGGCAAAACAACGACTGCCATTCCATAGGTTCGTGATTCGATTCCAAGGATCAGTTCTTCGCCTTTCTCGTTTTTCCCATGTTGGGCCCAAAAAGTATTGCCACCTAAATTGCCCCTATTGTAGTTTGAACAGCCCCTGCGTCTTAGCGTCATTCAACCTAGAGAGTTGTTGCTCAGACTTGCCTCTTTAAGTTAATTCACGCTACGCAATAAGACCATATTCCTTACTGTCGTGGTAGAGAGATGGTAGAGAACGGGATGGGATAATCATGCTTCTCGAAGTGATTCCTTCAGATGATCTTCCATAGGTGGTAATTTACGGCGTATTTAGATCGGTAATAATGCCAGCCTGTATTCTGCTGACATCTTTTTTAATACGCTACTACAATTCTTTGGCCGCGTTACAACACGGCATAGATGAAACGGCTTGGTGTGTGGGCTTGATCGTTTTGATTTCCGGTTGGTTATTAGGCAGGTTAAAAATCCGATTTTTCATTTAGACCATGCTGAAGTTGTGTGTGCCAATAGCCCTAATAAGGCATGGAGGTTACGTCTCTGCTTCAGCCGGCTGCAGAGATCTCTGTGCCCTGCTTATTAAATTAGCCATATACTGCTTATAGTGGAGTTAGGCATCTAATCCCACCCTTAAGTATTTGGTTTATTGTAAGAAAGCTTTGAACACAAGGACCACAGTTCCGTCAATTTCGTTAGTGTTAATTTCCTGGGTACCACAACTATTTTGTCAGGATTTAAACTAACTAATCGAAGCAAGGGAAGGCCGACAGGGCAACTTGGCTATGGACATCAATATTCCCATAGTTATTTATTTTTGATAACAACTTTTTCGACTGATGCGTTACAGAAGATCTAGAAAGGATTCATCTTCCTTGTATTTGAAATTTGAAACCCTTAAGATATTGTTATCAAGGTTAATGGAATGATGGATTGAGGAGGCCCGAACCACAGGTTCTTCCTAGATCCTTAATCTGGCTCTGATCTTCATAGTACAGAATTAAAACCAACATTGCCGTACTAACCCCCCCAACGAAGGAAAAAGACAAACAGTGGTCATGTGTCAGTGTCAACCAACCAACTTTGAACCTTGCTCGACTCGATACTCCCGTACAATAAATGTAAAAAAGGCTGCCATGCCAATGCAATTGTGAATGCAGGAAAGCAGATATCCATTGCATTCTGATCTGCTCATATTGCGGAAAGGTTATGTGATAATGTCAAGTCGACCAAAAGACAGCATTGACGATGAAGAGACTGAAAAAAGCGACCGGACAAATGTCCATTGAATTTTTTTTGCAATGTGAAACCATCGACACACGATCGTCGTTGCGACAAAAAACTACAACTAATATTCAGCATCGTAATAACAAAAAACAACGACGCAAAAATTTTATGTCGTTACGACGAAAACTCAAAAAGAAGGCCGTCGATATATTATTGCTCTTGTATCATTTCATTTAGGCGTTTCATTTTCCAGTGTCATGCGATATTAGCTGATTTTCATTTGAATTTTGTTGGAACGTTAAAATAAAAAGTAATAATAGATAGAGTACTCGAAAGACACCGGTAACAACGTAACAAGGGAAATATATATCTTTTTTAATTTTATTCAGTGGCCTTTTCGGTACACAAATCGACTTATGTCTAACTGTCCAAACATTATGACGAATTTTGCCGTGTGTCACATTCTAAAATGGCATTCGTCGTAACGACGAATTTTCGTCATAATTGTGTTATTTATAAAGGATCATTCGTCTACAATTTTCTTCACTGTTATTACAAATTTTTTTTGTTTTCTTCTCAGTCTTCACCTATAAAATTTCTGATCTCTAAATATAACCCCCCTAATTATTTAGATGGAGGGCAGACTTGTTATGAACAACCACTTAACTTAATATTATTCCATTAATAAAAACTGTAAAATTCGCAATGTCCGGTTTCTTTACCTCTACTAGGAGAATATATCTCATAGTTTCCAATAAACTGATCCAGAATTTTATGAGATCACTGTATGGCCTTATAATAGGCATACCCTTTCTAGTTTTTTTTTTTTCTCATAAAAATTGCTAATATCCCCTACTCCAACATTCATACCCTCTACTAAAACAATTTTACATATTCTTACAACAAATTCTTGGCGCCAGTAGAAAAAAAACAAAAATTTATTAGGCTTTCTAGATTGGACGGCACTAGTGCCCAATATAGATTTAGTGAAACGAAATTCAGTGCATAATATCAAAAGAAGATATGAAACGGTCTTATCCAGAAATTATAAGATAACAATTCAAATTAGTGTTAATTAGTTAATAAATAACAAGTGAGTGAACTCTACTAAAGATTTGTTTACTTAAAACGCCATCTAGTCAATAGAAGTATTTCTGTATTCGAAAATTGAATTAAAATCACTACGAAAAAGGTTTCCACTGAGAATAACAATGGAAGACTAAGGTATACTTTACAAACTCCAGAAGCTCAATTATTTATTTTTGTTTTGATTACATAGAAAAGAAATATACAAATTTTAACAATACAAACAGGTTTTGTAAATTTTCATATCTGGCTTTTACTAGAATTCACAAAAAAAAATTAATTTGCCGTAAAAATTTAACCCAAAATAGATTTTTACCAATAACGCCACTAAAAAACCTGAAATTTATAATAATTTTTTTCTATTTTAATTTCAATTTAAAAACATCGATTTAGGCTCAGAATTTGTGTGATTTTAGATTAAATTCAGCCTTAAAAAAAATTAATTTGATTTTTAATTATTTTGCCAAATTTGGTTCCATCAAAAAACGACCAAATTTGGACGTAATTTACCACAACCATAAAATGTTTAATGTAACGAAATTTCCTCGTGTATATTTAATTGTTGATTGTTAAAAAAAAATAGTATTATACTTAAAAATAAATAATTCACCTAAAAAAAATTTAATTCTTCAATTAAAACTGGGTTAATCGGATTTTGAGAGACTAAACGGAATTTTTAGAATTAGAGTTTTAGATTTATTTCTATGACACTGAACAAAAAAAATTGTTTAAATATTTATTTATAAAAAAAAATACTGGTATATGCTGGATGGAATTCACACGCGTCATTGATATTGGCATGGGTGTGATTTGTGGTGTTTGGATCTAAAAATCGATGATTTATAAATGGTCCATGATAGTTAAGGCTTAAAGCCAAATTTTTATTTTGTTTTATAGAATTAATCTAAGTCTGTTTAGTATAGGAACAGCTATAAATTCTAAAGTGTGTTAAGCGAACAGCTGTGTGACGTGATAATATTGAAAAAAATGTTGTGTGTTAGTATTTGTAGTAGATATAGTTGATCGAGTCCAGTGGCGTAGGAACAAAGCCTAGTATGTCTGGTAATGCTGCTAACTTCATTTGTATGCCAGTTAAAATATGAAAGGGCGTACTTCTTGTTGGGGTATTATTTATCATTGGTTGAACTTGACCAATGTGTTTGTGCCACGCGTTTGGCTCCGCGATTGATAATTTGGTTAGAATCGGTGGTAGGATACGATTTATCCTCTTTACCTTTCCCTTGGGACGCCAGTAGTGATTAACGAATGAGCAGGGGCGGTTCTTTTATAGGTGCAAATGGTGCACTTGCACCGGGCGCAATTTGACGGGGCACTTCGAAAAAATATTTGAAATAGAGCTCCCGTGCCTTAACTTTCATATATTGAAGGAACCTCACAGAATGTGTGTCTTTTTGAATTTTCCTTTACAAGGTGTGGCCAATCAATTCCATTTCCATGTCTGTTTTCGTCGTCTATCCTTTCTTGACCGGCACGGTACCATAGTTCATGATTTGCATGTAGTTCAGTGACCACCCTTTATTATGGTCTATAAAATTGCGGAGCCCAGGATTGTGCTTGAAACATCTTGGGAGGTATATCGAAAACATCTTGGAGTAGATGATGAGGTTGGTAGATGTGTGAAGAATGGTGTCAGTGGTGCCGAAGGCCATCTACCAGCACAAAGATTAAAAAAACAGCATTAGTCGTAGAGTAAAGCACAATCAAACCCAGCATAAAAGTAAAATCGCTAAGCAAATACTGGTTGGACCCAGAATTTCATAGATGCAAATGGTGCACTTTCACCGGGCGCAATTTCAACAATTTAAATTTAAAAAAACAATTTAGAACTTCGAAAAAAAAAGTGTGGGAGGTTAGTGATGCAAGTGTTCCGGTGCTTCCATTTTCATATATTAAAAGAATTTCACAGAGTGCTGGTGTCTTTTTCCATTGCCCCGTCACTGCTGTGAAATATGAACAGATGATGGATGCGCAATATGGGATACTGCACCGGGCGCAAAAAAACTAAGCACCGGCCCTGAGTGTACTGTGGCGAGTACTTGTGCCTTTGTAAAGTTTTCCTATCCTTTGGTATATTAAAGAGGAAACTCAATTACTACTTTTGTCCTCAAGGGGCGTAGTTTTGTTAGACGCCCTTTGGTCGACGCTATCACATCCATTCATCCTTTTTTAGAGCACTGCCGAGGCAGCCTTGGCGATGGAGGTTTATCTGGACAAGCTTTCTATCGGATTATACTGCCCCCCCCCCCCCCTTTGCGAGCATCTTTGCGCTAGGGACTGCCCGCTAAGGATTTTGGTTCTGGTTTTAGGGTCAAGATTAGTGCTTTTGTGGTTAGAGGAGGCTCGCCCTTCTACCAGCTCGCCAAATGCAATGGCCCCATCCTGACGCTCGAACTTCATCCTAAAACAGACTGCTGCGAGGCTTCATTTGGTAACCATAGAGGAGTTCCTGATTCCTTTGTGATTGGAGCGGAAATGGTCGTGGTTGCTCACGAGGTGCTGAGGGGACAGGGAAAGTTTGGCTGATTATCGGCCAACGCTCTGATCCTAAGCTGTGCCCTACCAAACTTATAGGCAGTTTGGCCTCCCGTCTGTTTCACCTCGTCAATAGACCTTTTAGTCCACAGAGAACGGAATCTTTATGAATATTGGGCGGTGGATTTTATGGAGTACTCTCCAATCCTGCATCCTAAGGTCCTGTTTAAAACCCCTATTCTTTTATTTAATGTCAATGGGGTCTTCTGTTCGACGACCTTGCCATTTGGCAGAAGGTAAACTTTTAAACTGTTCTTTATTGTGGATACGTCGGACCCCTTTGCAACATCCTTTTCAAACCGGCTTTGCAACATGCTTTTCAAACCGTATGACTGGAGCCTTCATTCTTTTGCCGAGTTATTGTGGCCTGGAGAAGGTCCAGAGGATCTAACCCTCTTGTTAAGAACATTGGCATTGGAAGAGTCAGCTTCCAAAAGACGTCTAAAATGTTTTCGGGCTGCTCCACCAATCTTTTGAAAGCGGCCTCTAAGGAAATCTTCTTTTAATGAAGAAGTGATCTCAGCGCGCTCAACCACGGCTTGCTGACTTAGACTGCCATTGAAGAGTGATCCCGAAAATTCCCCTTCACTGGGGCTTCATTCAGCACCCTCTTGCATGGATTCAGAAATATCCAACTATCCTTGTAGGTCGTCCTGTTGGGACTATGGGAGCCCCAGAAGTCTTAAGAGGTGCTCCATCCTCACATTTTTTTAAAGGTATCTATATTGATCCTTAAACACTACTGTTCATGCCTTGAGATTGTGAGTTTTATCGAGTTTGTTGTCTCTAGATTCGCCGTATTCAGTCTGCTTCATGAACAGGCATGGGCGGAGATGTGGCGTAAGGTCATGTACAGACGGTCTTCATCTTCAATTTGGCGCCCTTTGTAACCTGGTGCCTAGAGCGACCGCTCCTTTCGCTCTACCACAGGGCCGGCACTGCTTAGGACAGTCCTGCTGCAAATCAGTCTTTTGGTCAATATACCTTTAATCACACCTTTTCCGAAGGTCGCTAACTGTCTGAAGATTGGATCTACCTTAGCTGTGACCAGAGAAGTTTTACAACTTTAAAACGTTTAAAGTTCAGGGCTCGACTTATAACTATTTAACCCCCCCTGAAAATATTTCTTGCTACGCCACTGACAGAGTAAAAGTTTTAGTGTAGAAAGTACTTTTCTTTTATTATAAGTATTGTTTAAACTTTAATAGAAAAAAACTTTCGTGGCACTGTAGAAGTTTCTGTATCAACTACTGCAGCTCAATACTTGCCTGAGTACCCATTATTATAGGGGATTATATAAAACTGTCCCCTCACCCCTTAAACAGCTGTTATGAAACAAATTCTTCATAGAAACTTGTTAAAAGAAATAAAAACTTTATTAAAACAGATTTTTCATAAACTTATAAACTTAAATCAACCTTCAACCATCGTTCAGATACATTTCATAATTTTCTCTATTTCTTAAATATACGTCATACGTCATCGTCATCCCTTCTCCCTTGTTGGATATATATTATATATACAATTGCGTAAACTTTCAATTTTCAAGCAGCCCGCGCGCTCTCTGGATCGGGCCAAGTTCATTATCAATGCTAGAAGCCTTCACTGATTAAAATTGCTCGCGAATGCCAAAGCCGCGCCGCGCCGCGTAACAAGCGAGACAAAAATTGCGAATTGTCAGACCGCAAAAATGATTACGTTCAACTACACACACACACAAACATATACATATAATGTTTTAAGAAAAAGTTTGATCTAATTTGTGATTCAACAGAGACCTATCGCGTGAGAGAGAAGGGGTGGAGAAGAGTATGGTAGGTGACCGCAACAGCAGCAACAAAAGTGCGACCAAAAAGCTCGTGCGAAAAATTGAGAAAATTGGCGAACAGAGTGAACGTGACAAAAGCACACACAACAAAAAAAACTACGAAATAAGCATCGATCGACGCGATCACACATGCGCAAAAGCTTTTTTTTTGTATAAAGCGATAAGCTTAAATCGAGCTTTCACCCCTCGCCGAACCACGCCCCCTTCCCGAAAAGCTACAACAACAAAAAAAGCCATGCTTGTGCTTACTTAACTCTGATCGCGATTACTTTGTAAGTGCATTGCGCAGCCTGATCTCCGTATCTGTGCGCATTTGGGAGCTTTTTCGCACTCAGCAGCAGCATCTAGCGCAGCATTTTAGATCGCATGGAAAGGGTGTGCAGCTTTTTATAGTCAAGCTTTTACATTTTTTTTTCGCGAAATATTTATTTCCTTCTGTGGGGTTCGGTGTGTGTGTGTGGGTGTGTGTAGTGCAAGATATATAGCGGCTGGCAATATCGCGCGGCATTTTTGAAAAATGGTCGAACGGTCTAGTGCAGCCTTGGGTAATATATACACGTTATATTAAAATGCTTGACAGCGAACGCTATATAACTTCTGGCCAATGTCAGTGTCAAGAGTACTACTCGCAGCTAGTAACTGGGCGATAGACGCACACTTATCAGGTTCTAGCAGGTTCAGTCACACACAATCCACAGCAGAGTGCGAATTTTTTTTTTGCCTGAGATTTTTTGATTTTTGATGCGCTTTGGAGCCATGATTTTTTTCATTTAAAAAATTTTTTTTCGTGGCGTTTTGTTGCTGCTATTTTTTTGCCTGTAGCTGTGCGATTGCAAATTTTTATTTTTAGAAAACCAAAAAACCAAAAAAAAAAAAATTATGTATGAAATGGTTTTTTTGCAGCTGCTCCGAAGCACACAAGTTTTCTTCAAGTTTATCACAGAACCGATTGGAGTGCGTGCAAATATGCACATTCTTTCACGATTAAACCGAAAATAATCGAATATGTTTCGTTGGAGTCTCTGAAATGTTACAGTTTTTTTTTCAGGCGATAATCTTTGATCAGTCTTTAGTTTTTTTGTGTGGGATTTGGGTTAAGTTATAGTTTGGAGTTGAACTTTTTGTGTGTATGTGCATTTTGTAATATAGATCTTGTGTAGATCGGACAATGAGGGAGCTTTTTTAGACTCATATGGATTTTTCGTCTTAAAGTTATAAAGTTGCATCACACAGCATTCCATACGTATTAAAATTGGATCTACACACTTGAATACAATGCCATCCATCGAACAGGTACTATTTTCTTTAAAACCATACCTATTATTGGCACCACCTGCTGGCTGATCTTAAACAACCATTAAAGTTCAGTAGTTTTTCAGTAGCGATCGATCGATTTTATTACCACCGATCATTCCGATTTCGACATACATATACATACCTACATACTTCCCACGATAAAAGGACTACCATATACCTACTGTATATCTTTACCGCATTCACATTTTCTATTCAATTGCCGTCGCCAATCTCAATAAATCGAAACTGGCATGGCAATTCCGATAGAATGTGCGCCGCTGGTACAACAGCAAATAAAAAATACAGTTGTTTCGAATAAAATCGGTATTTTTGTAGATTTTACTACCTTCAATCAAGAACTGTTATATGGGAATTGAAGGAGATATAAAGTAATGGGACCTTTACTTCTTCGGCTGGGAAAGTGAGTTTTATTAGTAATTTAGTAAATTGAAATTAAAATTAATTTTTTTGGAAGCTCTCGAATCGTTTCAATAGCCTTGAAATCGTGAGAGCTATTTGTAATTACATATACAGGGTATTTTTAATGATTGATTTATGATTTTTATTTTGTAATGTGTTTTTGAGATGTTGTTCTATGATCTACTTAAGAAATAAATTATATCACAGCTTTAAAGGTGTGTACTTGGGTGTGAAAAGTACAAACTCCTTCACAAGATATATTTCAAAACAATTCTGAACAATAAAATTATGTAAATGGCAATTTTTCAACAAACGAATTATTAATAGCAGCCTTCCAAACGATCACTTAAGTGCAGCTAACTACGATCACTTAAAATCCAATATTATTTTAGAAGGAGGTTTGTATTGCTACAATTGGACCGCTAAGGGTATGTTGCCGATCGTGATGTATGAGATTGAATAAAGATCAGCCAAAAAAGTGATGTATGCTTATTCGCCACGATCATCTTGTTGATCGGTTGATCGTGAGGCATACATCCTGAACTTTTGAGTTTTAAGGTGATCGTAGAGCTAAGAGGACAGGTTGGGATTTTAGTTCACATATACTCCTGCCTTTAGTATGGCGATCTTTAAAATTTTCTCGATCGTTTGCCAGGCCTAAGTTCAGCGGAATGTTACTGATCGTTTGATCGTTAAGGTTCACGATGATATGTTTGCTTAATAGTTTGATTCCCTGGTATTGACTTTAAAAATATTTTCATTTCGTACGATCGAAAGGATTTCATACGCGTTCATATTTTTATACAAGAACGAAGAAGTCTGATAGTGCACGCACAAAAACATCCTTTTGAGCTTGACGCCGAGGGTACGTGCCATGAGTTACTGAAGAGAACAGTAAGTACTGTGTTGAATGGCCACGGGCTCTCGTTAATCGATCGACGATCATTCGAGTTCGAGAGGGTTCGAGTTCGTTTATAACAACAACAACTGCCCCGTGCAAGAACGTTCATTCCTGAACTCCACCCAAGAGTCCAAACGCCCGGTTCATCGCCATCTTCTTCAACAAACCCTGACTCCCCCTAATCTATCCCAGCTTACTACTAGACATTTACTACATATTCATGATGTGTTGAACGCAGGTTGAACCCGAGTTCAACTGTACATAGACGAAAGTGGAGTTAAGATAGGTCGAGCGATCAGATCGATTCAGCTCTGCTATCTACGACGAGCTGATGTTGCCCATATAGACGAGAGTTCAGTGGTTCGGTTGTTGAATTTGGTTGACAACGTCTGTGTGTATTTTTTTTATTGCCACGGAATGGCCGCCCTAGTTTCAAGCAAAGTAGTGCAGCATGAAGTTTGGTTTACATAAGACACGCCATATATCCATAGAAAAATGAAAGATTCGATCCAGTTGTTTGACAAAAATAAGGGAATGTTTTGATCTTCGTGTTTGTGGTCCATATAAACGAAATTGTGCACCTCGTAAGTTGACAGCAGAGTTATGGTAGGTTAAATGAAGGGTTAACTTCCGTGAGACCAAATTAGCGCTTTTGACGCGTCATTTTGATGCCACAGCCTCGTGTACCTAAAGTTTGGTGGTTATTTGGTCGGCTGTTGCGGATGTCTAAAGCCATGCTGTGGAATTTAGGAAGCATATCAACTGTCAAACTGCCTAGTAGGCGTTTTCTAACTTTAATTTTTTTCCTTTGTGTCAGTGGGTCAAGTCGTCCTAGGGATGGTACAGAGGTCAGTTCAATCAACATGCAGTCCGTTCAAAAACCTTACTATGGTTACCTAGGTGACCCTGCCTATTGGGCTACCAACCATTTCGATCACTGATCACGTAGTCGTCGTTCTCGTTTGAATCTATCTATATTCCTATGTTCGGGAACCCAGAGAAGAACTACGTTATGCTTTCTACCGAGGGTATATAGCTGAACTTTGTATTGCTTCACTATCTCGAGCTTTTATAGAGACTTGGCAGTCTACATTCTTGTATGGGTTCAAGGTCCTTGTTTTCAGGATGGTATAGTGTATACCTGGGGTGACAGAACAGTAAACTGTTAGTGATCTCTATACAAACCCCTGGCTCGACGCTCTCTGACGTTTTGGAACCGTCGATGATTATCCCCACTCTCTTCTTGAGGGTATTTCAGCGGAGATTTTGGTCTGCCTGAAGATCAATTCTAAAGCAAGGTAGTCTGTGATTCTGAATGGGGAGTACTCTTGCTCGACAGGTGACACATTTTTAAAATAAAAGAAGATGAAAGATCGTTGAGTGGCTCGGTGATCGTTGAATGGTGGATCGAAGATTGTTGCGTGGTTTTCAGACCCTCCGATCGCATGTAGTTAGACGATTATGGTTATCTGGTATGACAGATAACCGTTAGCCGAAATCCGTGATATTTTGAAAATACTTAATCATCAATCAAACTTTTTAGTGGATGTCATATTCAAATCTAAAGGTAGATAGTTCGTTAGGAGCGGTAGTCCCACGACCAAACCGGAGGCTGGGATATAATTTGCGCTTAGGTGCGCTGTTTTGTAGCCGTAATCGTGAAAAACTTTTGTTTAAGAAAAGCAGTAAGTTTGGAAAGATGTAAGATCCAGCCAGTCAGATTTGGTTCCAGATCAAATCTCCTAGTTTGATTTTTGAAACCTCCTCGAAATCTTTCATCTACCGTCTTCTTTGCCCTCGATGTTCCTGTGAACCGGTAACCACTGAAAAGTAACCCTGTATAGGGTGCGCCAAAACAATGTTGTAATTTCGCCTTTGAAATTTGTTTACGGGCAATGACACTCCCCCAAAGCATCCGACCACAACAAGAGTTGCAGTTATTTATCAGTTAGCTGATTGAATTGTGATTGAGCATATCAATGAGCAGGGATTTGGGTTTTGAAAAGAAAGGAGTGACGGTGCGGACTATTTTTTTCGAATGTGCTTCCATGGTGGGAATTTGAGGCTCTCACCGCGCATAGAAAAAGCGATTTAGGGATTCCCAATTGTTTTTGCGCAGGATATACCTCTTGGCAAGGGTACAGAGCTACTTCTGGCAGTTTTATTTTTTTGCCGCTATTTTGTCCCATTTGTGGGTATTTAAAAATATTAAAAAAAAAATAAACACCGCCATTGTTTCTCTTTTCCCAAACACTTAATAACATTGTTAATTTATACAATTACATTACATATTCATCCCTACAAAACGACAAAAAAAGTGCATTCCCGATGAGACAGTACATAACAAAACATTTTTCGATGCACAATTCCCTTACTACCCCCAATATAATGAATGCATCGACACGCCAATCACTCCACCATCAAAGTGTTTTATAAGCGTCCGTCGTTTATAGTCGTACGAAATATCAGCACCGACAATCAACCTACCCCGACCGACACCGTCAGAGGGTAGTTAACTTCAAATAATTTCAAAGATATGATTTTTGCATTTCGTTTATTACTAAGGGTGATTTGCATTTAGTAGATTCCGCGACGCGCGCGGAATGCATGTGTGCAAAGTTTATCAAAACTATTTCGACCTTTTCGAGAATGAAAATTTGTTAAAAGCTTTTCGAAACAAAATGGAAATTAATCACAAAACTAATTGTGTCGCACGTTTTTTGAGAGGAATTGTTGAACATTTATTGTTGATTAAAGTGATTTGCCGATCTTCTCAGAAATTAATCAAGTGATTGTTTTTTTTTTTTGTGGGTGCACAAGCCCTGATTAAGTTCGGTGATAATAATAATTTTCAATAACGATCGGCGGATTAATGAACTAAATACGAGAGCTAGGAAAGGAGGGGGGGGGGGGGGGGAATGAAATTTTACTCAAAATCTGGAGATGATGTTATCTGAAATTACAGTTAAAAATGAAAAAAGTACTCCCTACGAATAAAATAATTACCCGAGTAAAAGTAAAAGATGGCCATACAACGGGCGAACAGCGGTCGTGTTTGAAACATAGTCCCAGGACATGTGCCGGGCATTAGAAGGATTTGGGACTGTACGGCCGTATATTTGTTGAGAAAAACCTCATGAAATCTGGTGCTTATATCAAATTTTATCAGCGCACTGCAATTAATTGTTATTTTTGTTATTTGGTGTTATGTTTGTAATTGTTATTGGTGTCGATTGGTTTTTTTTTCTTCTTGAACCGCTTAAAATAACAAAATTTCCGACTAACACCAAAAATCAAGTGTGCGATGCCTTCATAAACCGACGATTGGCGAGCCTGGTTTTCTCATGCTTAGAACCTGCGATACATCATGTATTTTCTAAATGGACTGACTTAAGTATCTGTTAGTACATATTAGAGTTGAGCCTGACTTACAAGAGGCAGTTCATTTGTCCCGTACACGATAGTAAATTGTACTGAGGCCTCAACTTTTTTATATGTCTCGGTTCAAAAATAATGTACTATTGGGATATGAGCGTGTCTCGTGCGATTGTCAATTACGAAATGGAGAGATATTTCTTACTTCTTTTGCGGCAGTAAAATATCCAATTTGAACTGCGCCGAGGTGAGATTGTAAACATGAACTGAAAAGACAAACCGAGTCGTGGTGAGATTGTAAATACGAACTGGAGAGAAATCTCTTACATTTTTGGTGGTAGTGAAATTTTATACTAAAGAGACAATTCTTACATTTTTTGCGGGAGTGAAGTTTTGTACTCGAGAGATATTTCTTACATTTTCCGAGTGAGGTAAATTTTGTGCTGAAAAGATAAGTCATACATTTTTCGTGGGAGGTCAATTTTTTATTGAGGAGACAATTCTTACATTTAGGGAGTGAAGTTTTGTACTCGAGAGACATATCTTACTTCTTTTTAGGCGAGGTGCGATTGTAAAGTAGAAATATACTTTTTGGAGGCATAGCTTGCATACCTACTCTGGGTCAGCTTAATGCATAAGAGATTCAAACCCGTGATTTTGATGCCGTGCCAGTATCTACAACAACAACATTGCCTCCGCTTTCGCAGCTAGGAGTCTAATATTTGGGATGACTTTGAAAAGCAGTGAGTGACATAATAAAAACCCCAAATTAAATAACTGAAGCCATAGATAAATATCTTGTAGAACCACTGTTGCTAAGACCCAGCAAAGCGGTGGTATTCCAGAAAAGGTCAATATCCTAGACACTATCAACTTTTCGAACTAAGACTGTGCAGCGTTGCAAATTTTGTCCCTTCTGAACTCCTCTTTTCTAAAGCGGGTCAAGTTCTGGGAGAAAGAAGAAATAGGTTAAGTGGCAACAAAGTGTCACAAATCCCTATCTATAACAAATAAAATATTTTCGTGTCATTTTCAATTTTAGGGAGTTTCGTTTGAAATCTGTAAATATATTTTTCCTTATACAGTTTACAAAAATTTTGAAGAATATTTTGGTAATTAACATTCATAGGCATGATAATTAATATTCCTATTCATTCATTCATCATTTATCGTATCCCTTCTTTCATAAGCGCAATAGATCTACCCGCATCACAACATTACAATACAATGGCACCTCGCCTCATTTGAAGTGAGGCATTGTACTGGTTCAAAAGGAAAAAGAGGCTCCTCTTACAAACTCATTTTATAATCGTGTCCTACCCAACACTAAGTACATATACATGATGAGTTGACCTCAGATTAAACTCAAGTCCAACTATACATGCAGACGTGAATCAGTTAAGTAGGGATCGACTAAACTCGACTCAACTCTGTTACTTAGCTTGAGTTGAAGCTGGGCATATAGGCGCGAGTTCAGTAGTTGCATTTAATTGATTCGGCAGCATATCAGTATTCTGTTTGTGATTTGTGTCGCAACTCGAAAATTCAACTCAACCTCAATTCAACTATTCAAATCATCATGTATGCATTCGTAGTATGTGTTTCGTAAATACCCTGTATGTTAGTGGATAGGGGAGATAGGTCCCTCTCTAGAACAATTTCTTTCAAATATATGGAGGAATCACCGCTGAAAATATTAGACGCGTAGTCGAACAAAGGATTTTATTGAATGTCTGATGACGTATACAAGTAGCGAAAAGGGGATATGAGTACATTGAAAATTTACAATATTTTTTTTGTTCACCCGATTATTGGAGCAATGCGATATTTCATTTATAATGATGTTTTCAAGGGCTGTTCCAATTGTCAGCTATTCCCGATTTTTGCGGCAGTTGAAAGGGTTAAAATGAGTGTGTTCCTGTGTCACTTCATATTCGTGGGTTGGGTTTGGGTGCGGGGATATACAGATAGCAGATATAAGACATTGAAGACATCAAGAGAGGGACCGACAATCGAACGATGTGCACGAAACATAGGTCAATATTAGGCAAGGGAGCTATTTATGATCTTTGGGGGCAGGTGTACACGCTCATACCAAGAGCAGTAGGACATTTTTGAAGTGAGGCATTTCCATAAATTGAGCGGTCAGTACAATCTACCGTCCTGTAAGGGACAAATGTACTGCCCAAGATAAGTCATGCTCTAGTCTTACTGTATGGAATCTGTTAATCAAAAAGCTCACAGAGCTATTTTAACTATGTATATGTAGGTTTAAAAACGAACTTTCTATTAGCCCCACTTTTTAAAAAATCAACAATAGAGCTCTTGGGGGGGGGGGGAATGCCCCTCATTTCCCTTCTTGAATCCGCCACTGACTAAAACGGCAGCTTTCGTGTAATTAATCCTTGCATAACAAAACGAAAACTACCTCAAGGTCGAATAAATCCTTCTGGCGAAGCCCCAAACTCTGTGGACACCTTTTAATCTGAAGTGGGATACCCGCGTGCGGATTGTAATTTATGCCGGGACTAACGTGGAAAAAATCTGGCACCACTCTCGGCACCACTCTTCGTCTGTTTTTGCGTCTTTTATTGGCGCCCAAAGAGAAGTGATGTAACCCGAAAAGGTACCAAGGGCCGAGGGTGTGCACCTCCACGTAGGATGCAATTTGCAGACTCCGGCGGCGCCTGCATGAAGTGCGCTCTGCACAGCAACCAGATCCCGAAAACGGTGTTTATGATGGTCATGGCAGTAACCCTTTCGCCTCCTCCTGCGCCCCGGATATCGGGACCTGCCCTAATTTACGACCTGGCCCATCCTCGGCGCACTTTTTCCCAATCACACCAGCGATGCAGCGCCTCGTTTGCGGCTGATAAATCAACGGGGGCACCATTCGCGCGGCTGGCTCCACTTCGCCTGCGGAGGCTGCATTTAAGTCCTTCGGTGGTGACCCACGAAATTTTGTTCTTTTTTTTTATTTTTTTTTTTATTTTTTGGCGTGAAAATTGCTGTTGCCTCCTGTTCTCTCCGGTATTCGCCACACACAAATCCAGGTGTAGACCGGGGCCGCGACGCCGACGAGGTGCTGCAGCTCACGATGCATTCAGATAATTGCTGCCGTGACTTCCGTGTGATTACTGTCATTCACATTGAAATTATTAAGAATTGTGATAATCTATGCCATTGCCGCCGTAGCCGCCGCCGCCGCCGCTGGCTAACAGGTGATGACTATGGATAAAGATGCTCCTCTAGGGCTGCTGAATTATTTCATGAATTTAACATTTCTTAATTAGCGAAACATTTTCCTAACCGACATAAGAAGTGCGTTACAAGCGAATTGCGTGAGTGCAGTAGACGCTGGACGGCTTCCAGCATGAGCAATTCCCTATATAATAATTTCCGATCTGCGGCCGGCTTTATTCGTTTCTGTTAGCATAAAAGAGAAAGGCATCATCCTCTCCTGCTGCACACGGCGGCGCATATCACACACATTTTAATATTGCTTTCATACCTTTTCAGAATTAATTCATTCATCAGTCATCAACCTTCGCCTGTCAGATCGCTGATCCGGCTGTCATTCGGCGATAATCACCTTTTATTCCCTTTGTGAACTTGAATCGCGCGGCACAACTCTAGTTGCGCACGCACAAAACACAAGAAGAGAAATGCACAAACCGAAAAAAATAGAAAAATATAGTAGGTATGTGATTTTGCAGCGAAAACATGCGGATTGCATTGCGAAGCACCTCACGTTGCAGCACTTAATGCAATCACGCATGGGCACGGCCGCGCACACTAAACGCTCACGCAAATTGCACTGCGGCGAGAATGCGGACGACGGCGGTAAAATGCTGCCGACTGCAAAGGAGCATTTTTCTAGAGTCTGCGTCCTCCTGCGTTTGTGCGATGTTCGCCCATGCATAGCGACTGAAGACCTCAATAAATTGCCCTGTCATGTGCGTGCGCAGATAATTTCATAGTTTTTTCGCTATATGAAAAGAAAGGGACAGAGCGAGATGGAGAATGAACGAAAGGGATTTACCTTGACTACCTTTGATTCACGTTCACGATTCATCTTAATCAGTAACCATCGGGGAAACAAAAAGCGTGATACCTTTTGGACTATGGACTATTCCTTTTCGCTTCGTGTATGGGCGAGAGAATATTCGTAATACTTGCAAAAATCTGTACTTTATGCATTTTTGTTCTTTAGTTTTTTTTTTTTGTTACCTTATTTTTACCTTTGGGACTTTATGCTGTCTCTGAATTTCTTTCGCAGGGAAATTGAATAGAAAATTGTGGAAAATTTGTTGTTATCAGAGTTTTCTAGGAGGAGGAATGATTGGTCGAGCGTGAACAGAGAATTATTGGAAAATAAGTGAAAAACCAAATAAAAAAATTACAATAATACAAAAAAGAAAATTCGTAGTGATAGACTATCGATTTTGGATAACAAAGCGTGATTTTCAATTTTCAAACAACTTTTCTTTGTCCTTTTAAAAAAATTAAAATATTTCAGGACACCGCTTATATTAAATTGCTATTAAATTATCATTGATGTAATTTCGTAAGCCCCAACATCACACTCTCCTAGATCTTAAGCTCAGCTGGAAGTTAAACATCGAGGATAGCGTTAGCTGGCCTGGTTAGTTTTTTACTCCTGTAAAAAGAGCTTCGGCAAGAGATGACGTGTCAAGTCAAAGACGGTCCTGTGAGGATATATAGATATGGCAATAGGGCAAGAGAGGCCATTACATCACGTACCACGAATACCTAAGATATGCTCTTACACCTGCTCCTTCTCTAACTTCAAAACAAATACACGTCCTCGAGCAGTGCCCATGTACTGACGGAATCCGTGGCCTGAAACTCAAAGCCCTACCAACATAGCAGCATCTTGGATCTGCAGCCCAAAGATACGGTCGCCCCAACTACACTGGCTGCCGAATACCTTCACCATAGCTTGACCTACAGGATTTCTCCGTCGAAACATCCTCAAAAATAGAGGAAGAAACGGAGACGTAAAGAAGTTTGCTTAACAGATATTTACCGATGGTTCCTAGACGTCAGGCGACGTCGGGCAGGGGTCTATTTAGAAGACACCACTAACGGTTCACTGTACAGTGCAATCCAGTGCCTTTTGACAGGAGGTACTGACTAGGTACTGGAGTGCTTTTTGGAGCAGGTACTGACTAACGTGACTGTTCTGACTTCCAGGATATAGGTATATAGATGGCAACGAGAAAACCGACCACATACAGTTTTTCTCTGGGGGCCCAGATCAAGATTGCTGGCAGAAATATGACTCAAGCATGGTATTTTTAACTATTGTCATTGCAGGGGAGCATACGTTTACATACGCCCTTGTTAATATCAGAGCGACGGCACAAGAAATTGGTGCTAGAAATTCTGCACATCAGGAGTCGCCGCGCATTATTTAACGCCGTCTTGTTTTGACGCAGAGCCTACTTGAAATCGTTATTTTGTTGAACATTTGAGAAGCTACATAAAAATTCCTACTGTTAGCATCCTCGGTTCACCTTACATCCTACTATCCTTTTATTCCCGGCAACCTTCGATAAGTTCGTTTATAAATAAAACAACTACAGCAGTCTTCTACAATCAGTCTCCAAACTCTTACAACATTCTAGAATTCAGGCTTAAGGTAGATCGCCATCTGTTTGAACAACTTCCGATATCTAACCTATTCTATTCTCTCTTCCATCCTTCGAACTAGTTTTAATACTAGACATTGCTGTATAAGGTAGCCAACGACATGATGTACTAGTACATAGTACATAGGGCAAGCTTAGTCTATTACATAGAAAAGGTAAATTGCCGAATTCTGTAAGAGAGTCATCTAGAAATGATATTTTCTAATTTCTCTCCTATATGTTAATAGTTTTATAAAGAAACCTTAAATTTCCATAGGAGTACTGCAAAATATCTATGCCATGGTTTGTCTACTGATAGTTCCATTACACAGAAAATTTCCACAGATTTACCACACCCATAAAAAGTCACGTTTCATGGCATTATTTTAAGCCTTAATAATACAAATTCTCCCCTAAATTATTTCCAAAACTAAAAAAATAAAAAAACTCCTAGAAACCACACACAGCACAACCATACATACCATACCATACCATACATGTATAATCTGCCTCGTGTCACACACTATCAGTAATCGCGCTCCATCCACATTTTTATTGCCCATCAACCTTTTTCCATATCAAAAAAAAAAAAAAAACCTAGAAAAACTTCGCCCAATAGTAACATTCTTCAAAAAAGCGCTCGAGACTCCGCCCAAGTGCATCGGAGTCACCTTAGAGTGCATCGTTATATTTTTATTCGCTAAGCCGGACAAAACCAATTAAAGCCGCGAACGAGACCAATTGAGCTTGCAGAGTTTTGAAGCCCTCAATGAGCGGCGACGTCACTTCCATAACTCAAAGGTGAGAAAAGCGTGTGCAGTTCTCCATATCACAGGTGCTTAACAGGGAAAAACTAGAAAACAATAAGCCAAACAAATTAGAGAGCGAAAAAAATGAGTTAAGCGCCAAGGCGGAGACCGTCGTTCTGCTGCAGCTCAGAAAGAAAGAAAGTGTAGCATCAGTTTTTTTTACAAATCCGACACAGACGCCGTGTAGTGTTGGGTAGCACACGTTTTTAGGAAGGCGCTAGAAGCGGCATATTTGCCTGGTAACTATCCGTTTACACTTGCACAACAAACTTTCCCGACTGCACACAATAAGACTGCAGCTGCAGCCAGAAAAAAAACGCCAAACGCTCAGAATTTAAACGAAATCAACGCCATAGTGAAATGCAACAACAACAACAACAGCAACAAAAAAGCTCCAAGTTTAGCCCAAGTTTTGTTGCTGTAATTTCGCTCGATTTTCCACTTTATTTCCACGTTTTTTTTTTCGCCGCCTTTTTCCTATTTTTCGGGCTAACATTTCTCGCCGCGCGTCGTCGAGCTGGTACTAGCTGGCGGGCGGGGCAAAGATCATCAGACGGACGTCGCATTTCTTTGCGTGCGATGCGAAATGACGGTGGGACGGGCGCGCGAAGAGAGAGGCGAATGCACTTTGCACTGTGGTGGAAATTGTGGCGGCGAACTTCGCTCGCTCGCCCACCCCCTCCTCATCATCATTAATGTCGAAAATTTCGCTGCTATATACAGTTTATGCGCTGCCCCACCCCTTTGTAGGCTATCTGCAGCCAGGCTGAACCTATGTAGTGTCTTCGTGTATAAGTGCAGCTCTCAGGTCGTTTGTCTTTGGAGAAAAACTTTGGACACCGAAATTTTCCAACTATGAATAACCCCCACTCATCCCCCCTCCCTACTTATTTCTGACAGTCCCTAGAGGGGTTGATTCTACCCCCTGCTGCTCTCTGGACTTCCCTCCTAGTTTTCGCTTGAGTTCTCTTCGTGCATTTTTACTATTGAAGCTTTTCAATTCCTTGGTAAACGTTTTAAGATGTTCTGGATTGGCTGCTTGCTTCTTAACTTAGTTTGTCCAACTCTTGTTATTATTTACCCCTTGATTTTCTAATTATTAATGCAAAGATGGAGCACAGTCTGTGGAGATGGAAATTGATGATGAGCTACTTTCTGAGACATTAGCTCGTATTTATCGTTTAGAAAGTCACTCAGATCTCTGGATTTTTATCCTTCAATAATGAGTGCGAAATTTGAGTGATTTCAACGTTCACAATGTAAATTGGATGAGTCAGTCGAATGGCAGCAGTATGCCAAGGTAAAATTTTTGAACCATGCCAAATGGGCCATGGTCAAGGAGGCAATTTCTTTGATCTTTTTCTTACTTCTCATCTTTTCTTTTTTACCTCCCATCCAAAATGATATTCCGTCGAAGTTGATTCACCTTCATCTGCAATTTGGACCACCATCGTTTTTATGCAATCTCCTGACTTGGGCCTGCGTTCCCAAAACAAAAACATTGACTTAACACGCCTATCCGTGTCACCAGATCTATACAAGCCGAAATGCATTTGTTCGTTAGAGTCCCCGTGCCTTTTAAAAGGGTCCCTGGAAGAGGTCCTCACCAGAGAGGGGTAATTAGGGCATAAGGATTCAGCGACCTACCTTCTCTGCTTACTTTACGACAGTGATTCCCAAAGTGGGTTCCGCGGAACCTTACGGTTCCACGAAAAAATTGTAAGGTTCCGTGTCACCGGCGCTGCGCTGGCCGTTTAACGCGTTTTTGCTAATCAGCTTCTTCCTTGAAATTTGGTCTACGTCACGCCGCGTAACATTTTGGCCACCATTTCATATTTCCATGTCGAGGAGGTTGTGAAGAAAATGGTAATCCGCCCTCTTCAGATGGCCGCCATGGGCCAAACGATATATTGAGTATACTATATTGCTTATGGTGTTCTACTTATCATACCGTTTCATTTGATACCCATGTCGAAGGGGTTGTGAAGAATATTTCAATCCGCCCTCCTGAGACTGCCGCCATGGATCTAAAGGTATATTGAGTATACCATTTTGCATTGTCATCGGAGCTAAAGCTATATGCAAAATTTCAGCATGATAGGATATCCGGAAGTATTTGAAAAATTGATTGCAAAATTTGTTCCGTGAAGAAAGCAGTAATCCGTCATCTTGAGACGGCCGCCATGGATCTAACGGTATAATGAGTATACCATTTTGCATTGTGTCATCGGAGCGAAAGTTGTGTGCAAAATTTCAGGGTGATCGAGTAACCGGAAGTATTCAAAAAATCTATTGCAAGATATGTACTGTACAAACAGACAGACAGGAAAGCTTTCATCGTTGGGTTCCGCCAAATTTTATACATTGTAGAAAGGTTCCGAACGAAATAAAGTTTAGAACCACTGCTTTACGAGAAAGTTTACCTCGACGAAGCTCGCCACCTAATTCCATAAGGGCTCTAGCAGTCCCTAAAAACCACCTCCTTCTAATTTTAGCTTTGTTTAAGGTTTCGGACGATGACCTTGAGCGTCTTCTTCTTTTGGTATGGTATTGGGTCCAAAAGTATCTGTTTGGCCTATTTTACTTCAACTCTTTAGCTCATATTTGTAGGACAAACCACTTGAACAAGTTTCAGCAGTTTGTATAGTGGCCTATCGCTTAGAACTGGATTCTTCGAGAAGGGTCGCGATGAACAACATACCACTGTCATGGTCATCACGGGAAACTGGGACTTTCCGAATTCCTGACCCTAGTCCTGCCTTCGGTTTGTTGAGGAGTTTGCGAAAGCTCGAGTGTGCACCCTGGAGCTCCCCAATTCCACTTCAGCTCTCTTTGCCTTGACCCCTTCAGTCCATAAAGCCCTATTAGTATGGGAAAGAGGGGAAGATCCATCTTTGCAATCCTTTAACGGTAACCATAGGAGATCAGTAAACCCAAGCCTCCTGAAACAAGAGAATCCCGCTAACCAGCCAACAAAAGCTTTACATATACCGTTCTTCCCTATCCTAAATTGTGACCGAATATAAGTCACAAGATTTTGTGACTTGTGCTTGTCATTGCTAGGTTTTGTGGCTATTATTGTGACTATCAACTGTTTTGGTACTCTAAGCATCAAGCCACAAGATATATCGCAAAAATTTCTTATCAATTAAAATTGTGACTGCAAAATTAGAATACCAAATTTGTCCAAGTTGGGTCTCATCACACACTGTTGAGATTGCGTTGTGACACTTGTGACTGTTCTCAGAATACGAGTATTAACTAAACCTCTGCTAAAACTCTTTGGTCAATCATACTTCTTCGGAATTTATCGCAAATCTTGGAAGCTTGCACATACTTGAAACTTGCAAATACCGGACAAAAGTGAATCCCATAAACCACCACGTAATCGGCGTCACCGCTTCCTACTTCATAGCAACAGTCAGCCTGAACCTGGAAATGAACAAGCTGGCGGTACAAGGCGACAAATTGCGACTATAGTAAAAATGAGTAAACTTAGCGTTAATATCGGCACTTAAAGGGACAAAACAACAACGATTCAGTACCAACCTGTATTGCCATTGCGGCATAAATTTCGTGAGCGCAAATCGAATTTTGAAGAAACAACTATAACAATTGCTGAATCAATTAAATGACATCGAAGCCACCATTGAGAATGACGGAGTTAGATTCAAATTTACCTCGCAGGCATCAACCCCATTTTGAGAGACTATGGGAAGTGAGAGTCAAATCCACGAAATATCACATCAAAAGAGTCAATAAATAGCCGGTGTGCCGCAGGGTTCAATTTTGTCACCCATTCTATTTAATACTGCTATCAGCCCCCTTCAAACCAGCTAACGAATTGAATAATGCAAGACAAGCACGTGTCAGATCCTGTCTTTATCATCGATCGCTTTCTAATGTCTGACTCAATCAACAAGGACCATGAACTAATTCTTGGTTGGGGCTGCTAGTATTGTTTGGAATGCGAGGATACTTCCAAAAATCAAGCTTTGTCTAATTTCTAACAAAACCTGCAGTGCTTCCTTCCATCCCACTTCTTGCAACTATCGATCTAAACCACACCATAAAATGATAGTCCATGAATGTCGAACCCAAATCAAGACCCCCCTACCAACACCTCATCTATTTCTGTTCAATCACATTTCAGTATATTCAAAAACTATTAACTTAAATATTTTATCGCAATATATCCAAAATATTTCGAGGCTCTTCCTATTTACAGAAATATTATAAAACCTTGAATCTAGTCCTATAATATTATAGTCCCGGCCTTCTGCATAATCTCAAAGCACACATCCAAACTACCCGCACGAAACCTTGATATGTATGTGTGTTAAACAAAAGGATAAAAATAAAATTTTCATTATTTTACACCCAAAAATCGAAATGTTTTTTGTTTTTGTTTGCATTTTTATAAAAATAGAAATTTTGCCGCACACACAAAAAAAATAATTGCATCGAAAATGCATCATTTTGCACTCACTTCATCGATGATATTTACGCGCTCGTTTCACAGGCCCGCACCATTTCAAGGATAATTTCATAAATCTGTTACCTCATCAGTTGGCGGCTTCCGGTATCTTCTACCTTTGGTTTTTGGCGTATATACATACATAGTGCATCTCCATGTGCATATGTATTGCTCCTCTTTTGAAACGAACGATTGAAAAAAAAAAAAACAAAAAGTGTGTTTCAATGCTGGCGTCTATTTTTAAGAGAAAGGTCATTGCAGAAAATATTCTGGAAATTGATTTGGCAACAAATCACGCTCTCAACTCAGTGTTCAATATCGCGCGCAATGGACGGATTAAACGTGTCTAATTATTATGATTGCGTAGGCTCCCACATTTGTGTGTGCGTTTTCCTTTGATCAATCGTCGGCTGCATCAGCAGCATCAACACAGCATCAGTGCTACCCCCCGCGCATTCAGTAGTGGCTCCCCTTTCACCGCTGCCGCCGAACGATCGAGGAATGATCTTGCATCCGAGATCTTTTTCAATGCCAAACCAAAACATAAGTGCAGAACCAGAACTGCGGCGAACGCGTGTGCTGTGTGCATCGCCGTGGTTACCCCCAGATTATTGTCGGCGACCACCGCAAATGCATCGCAGAACAGATGACGCGTGCACGCGAATGCATCTCGCCTACGTGTAGAGAGAGATCTCGCATGAAAAAAAAACACTGGCCACAGTTGCAGAACAGTCACCATATATCTACACTGCATCCCGATGTGCTTTACGTAATCGTTGCAGTAACAATAATAAAAACAACAACAACACCAACAAAAAAATGTGCATCATGTGTGAAAAACAAGAAGAAGAAGAACAAAGTGCATCATGTGTGAAAAACAAGAAGAAGAAGAAAGAAGAAACAACGCATGTGCAGTTGGCAGCTTATCACACTTCTGTCAAAGCCATCAAGAGCTGCGCCTGGAACTGTGTCATGTCGCATGAGTATGTTCCGCTCGTGGATTATTATTATTATTGCTGCTGCTGCAGCTGCACAAAGTGCATCCCAGCCATTCTGGGGAGCTTTTGTGTGTGGACCATTTTTGTGTTGCGTCATTCGCCTGCACATAAAGCACCCTCTCTTCGTAGCCTTTTTGTGATAACAAAAAAGCACGCATGCATGCTTCACTTATATACACACACTGATATTAACGCACGCACACACATATATATAGTCGTATGACATCCATCAGCGACTGCATTTCGCTGCACTTTCAGGTGTGATAAAAATAGCCCCACTGACACATTCGCTCATGCGCGCGCGCGATGTGCTTATAGATCGGCGGTTGTTGCGGAACGCGAAAAATTCATTGTCAAGGTCGAGCGTTGTTCACTGCACGCCGACGCAACAGCAGTGCAGCAACAACAACAACAACATTAAAGCCGCGAGAGAGTTTACAAAAAAAAAACTTATCCGATTGCGCGATAGTTGAGAGCTGTACGCGCATATATGCACCACATACTCCAATTGCGCGCGCGCGCATTTCGACCGCCGAACTTGATAGTGCGCATCGAACTTTGCCGTTTTGTATAGTTTTAGTAGTTTTAGCGCTTAAGCTCAAAAGCGGACCCAGCAGGCAAGGTGATCGCGACTAACGAGCACAGGGCAGGACAGGGCAGGGCAGGCAGGCAGAAGAGGTGCACCAAGCTCGTTGTGTTTTTTTTTGTTTTTTTTGTAAGTGAAGCTTCGGAAGTATGCGGTGCGCGCGCGGATCAAGCGCTTAAGTGCTAAAATTATTTCGTTGACTTTAATTTGCACAAAACGTTCTGCATAAGCTGCCGCCGCCACGACAAGAAACGCAGAGTGAAAGGAGTAGAGCTTTCACTCGATCACGATCGACGGATTCTTCCTATATTTTTTTTGCACTGTATTTTTTTTGTTGTTTTGTTGTTGCTTCTGCTTTTCGTGGTTCGTGGTTGAATGTTTCCGCGGAGAATAATAATAATAATTGTGAACTTCCCAATCGAGTAATTTACAAACCCCCATCCAGAAAAAAAATTTAAAAAAAAAATAATAATTACAATTTACACGTGCGCGTATGTGGGGGTGGGCGCGCAATCGCGGACAATCGTGGCTCGTGTGTACATATATAGAACGCAATAGCAATTAAACGTTGTGTGACAACGCGTGACTAGAAGAGTGGAAGTCAGTCATCAGCTGATTTTGTGAATTATTTATTCTACTTCCCCACAAGCGGATCTCTATTTTGAAATTTGGAATATTTACCGAGGGTAAGGATTACAAAAATTTTCAAAAAATTATTTTTAGAGTTTTTCTTTAATGAAAATGCAGAGATTTTTATTAATGAACGAGTGTGTGTGGATACTATACAGCGGCGACTGAGTGTCTTTCGTAGTCCGGTGCATTTTCACCTCAGTTGTAACCTATAACTTCAAAATTTTAATCTTTCTTTGGATTTTTTTTAACTTTATTACTATTATAATGCAACTCTGCTACGAACTGCAACATTTAAAATGATTTATAGTTTTAGTTTAGAAAAAAAAATTAAATAGAAGAAGTTTGTGTTAAGTGCTTTTAATTTACGTCATGTGTGCTTTTCTTACTAAGGTTTGAAATAGATGCAAGCGAAAATTTTTAGTTTTGTGCCAAGGAATTTTTTTCGTAAGATAGAGAAGAAAAGAAATTTTTAAAATTTCAATTAATCATTTGTATTGAAATTCAATTTCAATTAAGTGTTCTTAATGATTATAGTAGAGGTTGTAGTACTAATTCGCTATATTTGGTATTTCCATAAGTGGCAAGGCTTTGATTGGGAATGTACACATTCACTATTGATGTGATTGATTGCTATCCTGAATAGTCTAGGCTTGATATGCTGGGATTAAGTTTGTGCAATTTTGAAACAACAACACATATGTATAAAAATTGTCAGATGAAATAGTTTAAAAGCACTAAATACTGTTGTTAGTTAGATAGTCGTGTTTTTTTTTTTCTTAGAAAAAGTAAAAAAAAATTAACTTTAGGTGCTTAAAGCATGTGCTCATGAATGAAAATGAAATATGGCTTTACAGCGGGCGAACACCGGCCGTGATTGAAACATAGTCCTCAGTCCATGTGATTTTCGCTCGAACTCAAACTAAAAACTCACCGCGTACTTATCGACAATAACAATGTAATTCGGTGCTCATATCGTCGAATTCATTCACGAACATTTCAAAAAATATATCAACAAAATGCAGTTTCATTTTTTTTCGGTTGTTTTTTTGCCAAGTTGTTTTTCAAAATTTCCCACTAAAATATAAATCAACACCTACCGTATACTTCACATACATCAAACTGACGACTGGCGCAGTGGCGTAGCGTGGGGGGTGCCGAGGGGGCCATTGCCCCGGGCGGCGTAGTTGTTGGGGGCGGCGGCCAAACTGGACAGAGCTAGAGATCTTGCCGGCAACATGAAGCCCTAACCATTGCCACATCCAGCACGATGTCCTGGCTGATGGTGTCTACAGGCCAAACCCAAATGGGAAGGGAAGTGAAGTGAGGTGAAGTTAGGTATCATTCCATATAAATGTATGAGAGCAAGGGCGGCGCTTTCATAGGTGAAAATGGTGCACTTGCACCGGGCGCAATTTCAGAAATTAAGATTTAAAAAAAAAATTGAAAAAGCTGGAAAAGTGATCCCATTGTCATATATTACACGAAATGCACCTTCTGTGCGTTTTACCATTGTCTTCTGCAAGGTGTGGCCAATGCAATTTCATTTAGTTCGCCTGATTTTGTCGTCTATCCTTTCTTGGCTGGCACTTGGTTTCACTACTTCGGCGAGAAACACCTGGATCGCCTCTGTTCTGAAGTTTTTGAAAGCGGCTTCTATGTCCAGTAAGGCTGTTAAGTGGACTGCTTTGTTATGTAAGACTCTACCGTAGAAACCAATACATGCAGTGCAGTAACCATCTATTATCCTTCGAAATATAAAGGATTGGAGAACGACATAGAGACCTCCGTTATGGAGATTCGAGTTTATAGTATTATTAGTGCTGGAAATAGTTAAGGAAGTGCAGCTCATAATGAAAATCATCGGAGAGCATTACTCAGCATTAGCGGGTGAGTTTTGTGAACTTAAAGCGTAAGTAAACTCAGCACAAAAGCAAGATCGCGAAGTAAATCCTGATTGGACAAAGGCAAGGGCGCGCTTTCATAGGTGCAACTGGTGTATTTGAACTGGGCGCAATTGGACAGGGCGCAATTTAAAAAAAAAGTGAAAGAAAAATTCCGTGCCTTCATTCTCAATGAGTGTTTGTGTCGTCTTTCATTTTCCTTTACTGCCATCAAAAAAAATGAACAACAATGAAGGGGGCGCAATATGTATATGGCATGCTGCACCGGGCGCAAAAAAGCCAAACGCCGGCCCTGTGTGAGAGTGACCAATTTGGAAGTAAGTGGATGTTACATCTGCTTCAGTGGAAGTTACGTCTACTTTACTTCTGCGTTACTTTTCATTTGGGTTTGGTCTTATTTCTGGACTATAAATATGAACCTTATTTCTGGACTAGCGCATATGAAACACGATAGGTGTGCATTGGCAGCTGACAGCGGATTGCCAAATTGTGAATGACTCAGTCGGTTAGATTGTGGTGAAAAATTGATTCAATTGTTTATTTTCAGTTGAATTGTAGTTTTGTTGTAAGTTCGTTCGTTCGTTTTTATACAAACAGAGTGACGTTGCTCTCTTGTATGAGACTCTCAATGTGCATGGAAACAGCGATATTAAGATTCCCTTCTTTTATGACGCGGGCTGTAAATGCTGAAGTTTGAGGACTCCAACAGCTGCCGCATTTGTCGTTAAAATCGCCTGTAATAGTATTGTGCTACGATGATGGGAAATGAAACCTCCAGATATTGGAACAGAGAAGAGTTTAAGCTTCTACGAGGCTTTCTATCTAAAGACAGACTGAAATAAATTACAGAGAGAAATTACTGATTCCAGCTCTCTGGGTTTGTTAAAGTTTATAATTTAGACCAACCTTGAAGCACGGATATAGCCTGCGTCAAAACAATAGAAAATCTCAAAATCGATTTTTTAATGCGCAGTGAAAGTCTCAAACGACTGATCAGATTTTCACCTTGAGGCAGGCTATGGAAAAATGTCTAGAGTTTCAAAACTCAATTCAACACCTCTTCATAGACTTTAAAGCCGCCTATGATAGCATAGCCAGGGTAGAACTCTACAAAGCCATGAGAGAATTCGGCATCCCCAACAAACTGACAAGACTATGTAGGTTGACCATGATCAATGTGTCAAGCCAAGTAAAAGTATCCGGAACACTGTCCAGACCAATCAACATCTATAATGGACTCCGACAAGGGGACGGTCTGGCCTGCCTCCTTTTCAACCTGGCGTTGGAGAAAGTGATCCGAGATTCGGGCGTGACATCTAGGGGTACAATCCTCCACAAGTCCACCCAATTACTGGCTTACGCAGACGACATTGACATCATTGGAAGAACAACAACAGCTGTACAAGAAGCTTTCACTCAGATTGAGCAAGCGGCAGGAAATCTGGGACTGCACATTAACGAAAGCAAAACAAAGTACATGGTGGCCTCGTCTGGAAGAACACCTAACATTGGTCCCACAATCAAGGTAGCAGAACACGAGTTTGACGTGGTAAAATCATTTACCTACCTTGGGTCAATAGTAGCAGCCGACAATAGCATGGAACCAGAAATACGCGCACGACTGCTAAAAGCCAACAAAGCCTACTATAGTCTGTCAAGGCTCTTCAAATCCAAATATCTAACCATAACGTCTAAACTTTTACTATATAAGACGATGGTCTTACCCGTTCTCACATATGCATCCGAAACGTGGGTGCTTAGCAAAAAGCACTCAAACCTCTTGGGCGTGTTTGAGAGGAAAATACTTCGGAGGATTGTTGGCCCCGTATGTGAGGAAGGACGATTCCGGAGACTCTACAATGACGAGATCTACGAGCGCTATCGCGACATAGATGTTGTGAAGAAAATAAAGCTCGGTAGGCTCCGGTGGGCAGGGCATCTAGCTCGTATGAGTGAAGATGAGCCTGCTCGTAAAGTTCTCTGCGGTAAGACCTATGGGGTGCGACAGCGAGGGAGGCCCAACCTTCGCTGGAAGGATGGCGTGGACCAGGACGCTCAGAGTTTAGGGATGCCAAACTGGATGACATCGGCTCAGAATCGGGACCGGTGGAGAGAACAGTTGCGCGAGGCCAGGACCGGATCCCGGTTGTAGAGCCGTTAAAGAAGAAGAAGAAAGTCTCAAATCCTCACCACGAAAGTGGATTCGAAAAGAAAAGTGCACCTCGCCATTCCGTTCGTTTAAAGCCCCAAATCACCCGCTCATTTATATGTTCAATCACAATTCAATCCGTCTCACTACGCGACTCTTGTCCTGGTCAGATGCTATGGTGGAGTGTTATTCCCGGTAAACGAGTTTCAAAAGGGAAATTAAAATGCATGTGCGCTTGAATTTTATCCATACACGGAATGTTAATGTGTGTGGAGTTGTCATTTCCTCACCTGCGCGTAAAATTCCCATTTATTTTGGCGCGCACTTTACCGAACATTCATTAGTTACATATAATTCATTGCGTTTACATGATGCCTTGAATTCTTGGATTGAAAATTACTTGAAATTCAAGTTGGGTTTTGATTCATTGATTAAAAGAATCAATTCGAAAGTAGGGGGCAGCAAATTTATGGTTCGCCCCGGGTGGCACAAATCGACGCTACGCCACTGGACTGGCGAGATCGTTTCTTCCATTAAAAATAGTTAAACACTCTACGGCTATTATATACCCCTTAAAAAGCCAAGTGGCCGGTGTTCGCCCGCTGTAAACCCATTAATTGGTCTTATTGTAAATTCTGGCTTAAAATAAATTTGCTATGGTACAACCAATATCTTTTTCACCAGATGTTATTCGATCCAACTATTTCCTGCGTACTATTTCGAGAAAGAGGCTTGGCAGCCATTGGGACCTATTTGGTTTATTGTCTCAACCCCATCGTTAAAAGCTTCCAGGTTAACACTTTTGATATAGCCTAATGCCCCGGCTTCACCGACCTCAGCTCAAAAAATTTCAGTTCAGTCCATATAAGTGGCTTCACCTCACCGGCTAAAGTCCAGACCATGTTCAGATCGTACTTGAAATTATTGCTGCTTCTTCGCCAATCAGAAATACTGGAATGACATTCTACAATTATTCCAGTTGATTACTCTCTTTTGACCGAGCCTTTACATTTAACTTACGTTTGAACGCGGGCGAACTTTTATCCTCAGTTGAATATGTCGAAATGTAAATGAAGTTATTTTTAAAGTTCAGTTCAGCAATTTGCTCAAACTTGCGCATTTCAGCCGGTGAAGCCGGGGTATCAAATTGATTTTTGATTCATTTCAGGGCCTGGGATCACATTGTTGCTCTTGTTGAGAATTTTTGGATACAATTCAGAACATTCTCGTAGCAACATGACTCTCCGAGAAAATAATGATGTGAGAGATCTTTAGAGTTCTAAAACTAGGCACATACCTCGGTAGGGGCCTCGGTAGCCTAGGGAGTAAGGCGTCTGGCTACTATCCCAGAGGTCCCGGGTTCGAATCCCGGTCAGCCCCACGGTCCTTCGCCTTTTCCACTTTCCCACCTACATAACTTTCCTTCTTTCTTCTTCCCTCTTTACATTCCTGATTCCTTCTGTCATAGCCTTCCTTAGCCCTTCCCCGCTTCACCAAAGCGCATGTCATCGGTTGGTTGATGAGATTCAACTCGTTTCAGGAGGCATAACACTCCAGCGAGTTGTTTCTCGATGCCCCGATGACAAAGTCGCCAGTAATGGTTGGGAGTAGGTGGACTGCAAAATATCGCTGGTAGGTTGTGACAGTTCCTTTCTTCCCCGACTAGAGCTGCTGTTCGACATTGCACTCTATATGAAGAAAATAGATTGTCGACACAGTATAAAGGGCGTTTCCTGTGACTCTAGTCTTTCACATAAAAAAAAAAAAAAAAAAAACATACCTGAAGTGCCTCAGCTTAACCAACAATGGGGGTGTCCGAGGACCATATACACCCAGCCCTACCCATTAATGGTTTTAAAATCCTCCGTGTACCAAACAGCAAAAACTGATAATCGTCATAGATGGTAGGAATGGTATCGGGCAATGCGAGCACCGCGTCCAAGTCTAATTCCTGGAGATCTAGATCACCTATTCCACAAGGTCTCCTGGCCAGGGTTTCACTACTAGATGGAGCGGAGAGAGGTTCAGTTTGGCTTCCTTAGACGCAGTTTGACATGCAGCGAGATTGGTCAGCCTTTGAAACTTTGCCAATCGCGGCACCCTTTTGTTTGGTCTTATTCCTAATTATGTCTGCTGTTCCATTTGTTAGTACTTTTTCACTTAAGCTTTGTCGAAAAGTAACAAATTAGCACCAAATAAGGCGAATTTTCACATGAAAATTGCTTATAACTTTAAAAGTAGAACTATAGCGCCGTGTCGACTAAGATAGCATAGACGACCAAATCGGGCAAAGGAAATGGAATTGAATTGGCCACACCTTGCGACGCGAAAACGAGAATCGAGCCAAACAGGCCCTTGACTGGAATCCGCAAGGAACCGGTCGACTCGGTAGACCTAGAACAACGTGGAGAAGAACCCTATAAGCAAAGGCCGCGACAACTGGGAGATCTTGGTCATAGCTGAGAGCTATTGAGCAAATCATATTCCGCTGAAGGTTAACTGTTTCGACGTCATCCGCGTAGGCCGTTGCTTGTGTCGACTTATTAGAGACACTATGTTAAATAATAAGCATGACAACGTGTCACCTTTCCTCAAGCTCCTCTATGATGCGAATTTTTTTTTCTCTGCTGAATAGTAGAGCTTATAAGCTCACCAAAGCTCCCCACTACCAAAAAGTTCAATACACCGGGTCTTGTCTTGAATAAAGCTCATATCCAGAGCCACATCCATTAAGAAAAAGCTTTAGCCAGGACACAAACCAAAACTTGAACTCGTATCGCCATAGTCCTACTACTACTTTACATAGTAGGTACTATCTGGAAGATAGTTGATAGATTCCTGTTAAGCCTTCTGCGATCGGCATTGAAGTTTCTTGTACAAAATAATGGGGAGTGTTTTGTACGCTGTGCTGAGGAGCGTTATACCTCTCTATAGTTCACATATACTAGTTGATCTCCTTTTTTTGTGCAGGATACATACAAAATGTTTTCGCTTCTTTTGCTATGATTTCAGTTCGTACATCCTTAATTTTACTCTAAATTGCGTACAATATCCTTGAATGCGTCGACAGATATCAAAGATAAGTCACTAACATCAAAAACAAAAGTAAAGCATTTGCATTGACGCGCGTCCTCTTCTTCAAATACAAAATGTAGATTAAGGACCAAAGTAAAATCTTCAAACAGTGTAAGAGCTTAAGTCAATCCATATACAGTTAAACATAGTGCAATCTCCACCCCCTATTTACAACTATTAAAACGCATAAAGCTTTGATCCACCACGAGGTCTATGATATCAGAGATGCAACATGCCTTTACTCTTCAAGAGGCTTTGAGAGCACACATAAATTTCAAATATCATTTATGTTACAAAGATCCTAAACGCGTTTCTCTGTGTGTTTTGTCAGCGAGTGTACAGGTAAAAATCTTTCGCGTTCCCGGGGAAAATTTTCCTTTTTAATTTAAAGCTGCCATTCCACCATTTGTTGCACTTGTTCATATTTACAGAGAGGATAGTGAATTTTTTTTCCATATCTACAATAACTTTCTAAATTACTTTCAACGGAACAAAACAAAAAAAAAAAGAAATTCTTCCCTCTAAGCCCGAATAGTAGTAGTACTACGACGTGCTAGGACCGTGTGTGTTACAGCGATGACAAACAAAAAATACACCTGCGTCAATTACAGAAAAGTCAACAGAATCAGATAAAGTGCACCGAGATGCAACAAACCCAGTCTGCAATTTTATGTCAAAGGGTATCCAGCCCCTGACACCCTTGTCAGTAACGAGTCTATTATCAGGCAGGGAAGCCCTCTTTGATTTAGACCCGGTGCCGACTTACACCCAGTACACTTCACGTTTGTTTACTTGCTGATGTATAAACTTTTATAGTTGTCGGTGAGCTGACTGCATTCATGATGATGTATGGCTCACTCTTATCATCGTCGTACATATGCATATACATAGGGATCCGTCAAGCGCGGGGTGCATGCAGCATAAGATATATGTGCTAGAGCATAGCTGCTGGCTTTGGGATACTCTCTCTCTAAGCTCTAACTTCCGTCTCCCCTTGCTTGAGCCACCTATATGGGGGCTGGCAATGGTTGGCTACACTATGTACTGCACAGACCATGAGGTGGAGGTGGAGGATATCTGAGGCTGGGTTCTGGGAATGGGTTCTTAAACATACGGAAAACACATGCACTGTGGCTGCTTGTACAGCGCCGAAACAATTAGAAATGCAAATTTGCAACAAGTTGCATTTGAAGTTTTCTCTTTGACACAGAGGGATCCCGGCCGCTCCGCCGATGGATGGATGCAGTCTGTGTTTCCCAGGCCTTACTACTATGCACTTCGCGCAAAAGGAGAATAATTCCGACACCTTCCTTCTGGCCCCAATCCATCCTTCTTTATTTTTTTTTGCCGTGTTGCCCTGTCGCTGGTGGTGCAGTTGTTATCGCCGGTGCCTCCTCCTCTTCCTTTTTGGTTGCTGCTGATTACTTTCCCACGGATGAAATTGGCTTTGAGTAATTTTCCTGATTCTTGCTTAGTTAGGGCGAAAAAGAAAACAATTAATTTAAATAATTTACAATCGTTGACAATTCGCGTGTGATCCTGCAGCTAGGAACAATTCGTACGTGTCGCCCCCAAATGTACTAGTACAGTACCAGTCTCTTCCTATGCTGACTCCACTATGGCGGCGGCGATGTTGATCCACTACACAGCCTCCAGCCGCCGTGATTCTCGTGCATTTAGGATTTTCAATTAGAATTTGAAATTTAATCAAATTACGCAATGCAAATTATTCCCAGATCCATCCTATGACATTACTGAACAGAATTTCTAATAGAACGTGACAGCGATCAGCCAAGGTCGCAACCCCCGATGATCCCCCGCCCCCCGCATCCACACGATCTCTATTCTATAATCCATTGATTGTACGGCATTCACACTTTGTGCTCCCAGTTCTGTTGGTAGTACATCGAATTGTATTCTATCCACTATTCTGCGACGGATGCTGGCTTGTACCAAAGGGGGATTATGTAAGCTTAAACAAGGCATGTTTTTTTCGGGGGAGAATCGCAAAAGCTGTGCACAAACCTAAGCCCGTTTAAAAGTGTTCATTAAGCACCAAACAGAAAAAAAATTACGCAACTTTGGAGCTTGAATGTGGGAAACTGAACGGCGATGATAGAATGTTGGTGATGCGTTCTTCGCGTTGTCATCGAAGTCATTGCTGTAGGAGCCGCATCAATCAATCACCTTGAATTTATGTGGAGTGATTAGAGAGCTTGAATGGTACGTCAATGATGGAGCGGAAATTAGAAAAAAAATCGAACAAATAAATTTATTGATCGATATAAAGTTTTATATGTTGTGCAGCATGCTGAAGTGATGATGATGATGATGGTACAAGGTTGCTTTCTATGTAAACTTGATATTACTTCCTCTATTTTTTTGCACTCAAGAATTTCAACTCTTCAAGATATTAGCCCTTTTGTGAGATAGCAATTAAATGAATTACAAGCTGATCGTGTCAAGCCGATCGATTGATGAAGATCTTCGGGTATACTTTTCAACAGCCAGCTTAGGAATCACTTTTTACACCAGGAGTCTGTCGTGATATTCAAGTCATAGTGTAATATTTAGTATTTGGCTTAGTTTGAAGGATAGAAGAGGATAAGGTACGTTAGAGGTCGAGGAGTGATCGAGCAGAAGGCGATGAGCCTTACGTTTGAATTCTATGAAATTGATCTAGGAATACTGGATTTTGGTAGATTGTTCCACTCTCGAGTTGTTCTATTTATAGACAGTAAATTGTAGCCCGAGCTGCTGTTTGAAAGAGGAGCTTCAGAACCTCCAGGTATTAAATTGCTTTTTTGGTGATTTGAAAGATGTGATCGTTTCAGTGAAGATCGTTTAAACTTACGCCTAGGATGTTAAGATATCGGTAGGCCATTAGATTCACATCGTCGATTGATGAAAGATGGACAACCAGACAACTTGTCGAAAGGTCAACGTTTCAGTTTGGGAGCCCTTGAAGAGCTTGAAGATCAACTGTTTTTGATCAAAATTTAATTCATCGATTAAGCCCTTTTCTGGCTTAATAGTATCGTCTAATATTGTTGTATTTAGGCTAAAGGGTCAAGAGCTGCCATTACATCCAAACAAATTAAGGGTTTGGTATATCTCAAAGGCTGGTGAAACCATCTATTCATATACCTTCAAAAATGAGGCCGTGCCATGATAACGGACTATTTTTTGCCTGGAATAGAATCCCGTGACCTCGTGATGGATCAGACACCAAGAATTGAGCAATTGAAGGTATAAACATTACCCGCGTCAATGGCCAAATACCAAACCAAGGCCAGTAATAGTCTATCATGTTACAAATGATGATGATAATCGTAAATGGCATTGGTATTTCGACAGTTAAAAAATTGCGCGAAATTTAAAATCACACTTCTTGTTGAAATATCCTTAAAATAAGATAAAATGCCTTATGCCTCGGCTTCACCAACCTCAGTTCAATAATGTTCACTTCCATTCACATAAGTGGCTTCATCGACTTAAGTCCAGTTTATGTTTAGCTTGTGCATTAAATTATTGCTAATTTTTCGCCAGAAGTTAGAAATGCCAAAAGCTCACTGGAATGGTGTTCTATTATTTGATTACTAGTTGATTACTTTCTTTTCCAGGGCCGTGTCTAGCCAGCCTACGTAGCGTGCAGGTGGCAAAATAAAAAGCGGCTAAGTAGCCAAGGTACATAAATACATATGTCGCTAACGGATAAGTGCACAATGCGGTGAACTTTTGATCCGAAAGTTTCGTTAGCTTCCAACGATTTAAGGTCCGTTTATATGTACAGACATCGAGCGTGCCAGACACGTGCAGTGCCAGACAAAATAATTTTCTTCTATACAGTGTGTCTGTGAACCTATTTACATCTACCGTGATAAGCCCGCAGTATGGGCGGAAAGAATATTTTGTCTGCGCGGTTCATGTCTATACGTGTCTCTGGGTGTCTGCCGGGCATCGGTACCGTGCAAACATTTTGTTTTCTTTACAAAATGGATAACGAAAAACTTATAGAAATAACTAGTGTCCATCATCTGACACGACACTCTAGATGTGAATAAACGGCATCTGTCGGTGTCGGGAACGGCACGTGTCTGACACTATCGATGTCTGTAACGTACCTTAAGTCAGCACCAACAACATTCCGAACGTGTACAAAGGCGAACTTTGGACTTTGGACTTGTAGCTCGAGCATGGGCAACACGATTCGTTCTATCACCAAGCGCCTAGCATTGGAGGGTATTCATAGTATCGTGTAGAGCCGGCTTTAGCTAAGAGCAAAAATTGGTCTTGCTGACGACCCTATACTCAGGCACGGCCCTGCTCTTTTAGGTTTCAATTCAGTTCGGGCAAGCTGAAGTCTTTTTTATCCTCAGTTATATGTTGAAATTCTATGCGAATTGAGTTTATTTTAAAGATCAATTCACCAATTTGCTCGAATTTGCGTAATTTGGCCGGCGAAGCCGGGGTATTTTAGAAATATTGTTTCTGTGGTACTAAGGCAGAACCCGATATGTCCAAATATACAATTCTTCAGGAAACGGGTTTTTAAGTTTAAACCGATACCGTAAATATATACATATTGGACTTTTTAATTTTGATGGTACACTTTTTAGAGAAACAATCTGTCATATTGGTTTTTGGCAACGTATTATTTACTAAATTTTCGACATGTTAGCAATTAAAACGAAAAATCGTTTTTTTTTTGGACATATCGGGTTTTGCCTTAGTACCACAGGTTTATTACCAGAGGTAATAAAAGGGTAATAAAATAAAACCACATAAAAATTCACTTGACAGACGACATGTTAAGAGCTAGAGTTTGTGCTGACTATCTTGGAAGATAGAGAAAATACACGGGCATGCACGATGCTCAACATGGCATTTTCCATTACGATTTTTGCAGAAAATGTAAGAATCCGGAGGAGGAGGAAAGTGTACTACATCTCCGCTGTCACTACCCAGCCCTAAACAGAAGGAGAGTAACCACATTTGGTGAAATCTTTCTAACCACACCTGCGGAAGTCTGTAAGATTGGGATTCCGCAACTTTCGTTACATTTACTACGTTTATAAGCGGAGTTTCACTCCCGGATCTTCAATCCAAAGTAAAACTCCCGATGCGTTTATAAGCAATGGGAGTGTAAATCCAAAATACTTTCTGGTTTGAGATGACAGCTCCAAGCTCAAATTCAAAATCATAGCAAAGACAAATATAAACCCAATGTTTAATTTAATTTATTTAAAAATATCAATAAACAAAGAAAAAAACTATTGTAGCAAAATAAAACACCCAGCTTCTTCTTTACAAAGTTTTTCCCCTTCGGAAAAAATTCTCACTCCCAGTCAGCGTTTATAAGCACAACATAAACCGGGATCGAAGTTTCACTCCAGCTTTTTCTTCGGGAGCGAAAATCCAAGTTCTGGATTTTCACTCCCGGTTTATAAGCGGTGTTTCACTCCGGATCGAAACTTCCATCCGGAGGGAAACTCCGCTTATAAACATAGTAATTCTTGAAATGATTTAGTGAAAAAACGAAACTGGGATCATAATGGCATCACAATAGGCCTTTGGCTTAAGTGTATGAGCTTAAACCAACAGCTAAGCCATATCTAGCCTAACCTAGTCTATCAATTTGGAGGTGGCCTCTCTGGATTACACATGATCTCGTCAACTAGGTGTGATTCGTTAATCCTATCTTCCTTCAGTAGTGTATGGATTAGACTATGATCATTATCATCATTTGGCTCTACAGCTTTGAGAGCTTTGGCCTGATTCGTTAGCTTCTTCCAGTCATTTCTGTCCAATGCTACTTCTCTCCATCTTCTGACGCCTAGTATCGTCAGATCTTTTTATGCGCAGTCACGCTATCTGGTCCTTGGCCTTCCCCTGTTTCTTTGTTCTATAGGATCAGCATCTAATATTTGTTTCGGCCCTCGTCCTGGTGGCATCTAAGCTACATTTCCTGCCCATCTTCTACAAATTTAGTTATGGTTTGGTTTGAATAGACTATCCTTGCCTAAATCTCGTACAACCCAAACTTTTACGTAAAACGATCTTTCAATTTTAGATCAATCTTCGTTGGGTGATCACTCAATGCCGCAACAGCCCAAATGGAACCTTGGCCTCCTCTAGTGAATTTCTCCAAGCGTCAGCCATCAGAGTATATACATCCATATCTACTTCTGGGTCTGCCTACGGGCCTATTTCCCGAAATTAGTGCTATTACAGTAGTTTTATTGAAATCCTTAAAAACTATTTTATCATTGACTCAAGTTTGTTAGTTACTCTATGAACTGCCACAGTTTTACCCAATCGTATTCGTAATGGGACCTATAAATGTACGGAACCTTAATACACCTCCCAACTAAACATTTTGGCTTATTTTACCCAATAAATTGCAAAACTTTCCTACTTTTTCCATTCAATACTTTTCCCTCATAGAAATGAAAGTTTTCTTCAGATTTTGTCACCATTGTTTTGTCGAATGTCGCGTTTCCCAAAGTTCATTGAATTTATCTAACGAAAGTGCTCGGATGACTTCTCCCTCTGTCTCAATCTTCGTCTTTCCAATTATATCCACTCCAAGCATCATTAGTCGGTTACTGACTTTAATTTTCATTAAAAATTGCAAAAAAAAAACACCTTTAAAAAAATATACTCGTACCCCCAAATTGAAGTTTAGCCCAGTGACCTGCAATCGCGCCCAACTCACCTTGACTTTGCCGAGTGAGAGCTTATCAAGTTCATCTTAAAATCAAAATCAAGCTCAGTGCTCACCTCGCGCTTCAATTCAAGTTCAGGTTCGAGTTCGCTTTTTACAAAGCCAAAAATACGGCGAGGATTTATTAATAGAAGTCCCAAAAGAAACGCGCCAAAAATTCCGGATGGTAGTGGGGTGGGGGAAGGGGAGGGGGAGATAAAGATAAATAAATAAATGAATTAAAAGCTGCCCGCCCTAAATATGCGGATGACAACAGCCTGTCGGTATTGACCGCCGGCCAACTCAAAGAAAAAAGCATCCGCAACGACTATGACAATATGTTTTTCGCCGCGTGTCTTTTGTTTGACCGTCAACTGTACGCGGCCTTGCAGTGTTGCACTTTGCAATCATCGCCACGAGCTCTCCTCATTTGCAGCGGCAATAACAACGCGAGTTTTATCTCATTTTCTGAGCAAACATAGAGAGTGAGAAAACAGAATGCACAAACGATGGAGATGCTGCGATCGAGATAAAAATCCGCGCCTTAGCCTCCTCCACCCATGCCTCTTCTCTAGTGCCTCATCCTTTCACTTCACGTTTGTTACATGTTGACAGTCATTACTGCAGTTTTTGTTGTTGTTGTTGTTGCTGCACACGTGTACCCAGTTAAAGTGCGTTATACCATGGACCGCAGCATCATCCCCTAAAGGTTCGCCCCCCCCTCTTCAGCCCCTCGCTTACAACGTGGATGAACAGTTTTAATCAATGGAATGCACATGTCAAAAAGTTTTTTTTTCCTGCAAAGTGCATCCAGTAGTCCCCGTCAACATACCTGTCATGTGCATACCTGTGCCTGCTGCGGCTGGCATCGCTATTATCCGTGAGAGGAAAACACGCGCGAAGTAGCGAGAAAAACAGCAAACATTGCAGTTGTTGCAGCGCAGCGCGACTTGTAATCAGGGTCTGGGGTATGCAATCACCCCAGGAGACGACGATGGGCTATTGTCGCGCGGCTCTGGGTGACAAGGGCGCAGCGAACTGCTTATTCTGGGGTTGAGGGATGACGACTCTAAAATGCATCTCCTCCTCCTCTATCTACTCGGAGTTACGCAACCTGGCAGAAAATATAATATATCACACATACACACATGCACACGCCCCGCACGTTACCGCAGCGCGAATCATCTTCGAAAACTAAAAAATAAAAATTGCATCTCCGTCGCCTGCAATTTTATGAGATGCATCGCGTGCAGCTTATGCACAGTCGGCTATAAAACCGACACGTTGTTTACGCTCGATGATGGGGAAGCTGTTAAAGTTTTACGATCTGCAATTTTCTTTTCTCCCAGGTGTGTGGTGGCCAGGAAGATACCTACTATTCTGGCCAAATCAAAAACTGATATCCTTGCTTGCACCGGAGGACTGAAGAGACCCTCGACTCGACTCGACACACCTTGAGCCCTCAGCTCGGGGGATTTATATATTTTGTTTGTAACGAGCCACTTTTCACCTGGGCGGCACGGGATATTTTAAGTGGCGGACGACTGTAGGAGTTATCTGCGAAGATGCAATTTTCTGCGAAGGGCAATGAAAGTTATTGTCGGGATGCATATTTTTTGCGTAGACAGACAGTCTTGTTTTTTTGAGTGTCATTTTCATAAGTCTGAGACTAGTTAATAGTAGAGTTGCCAAGAAGTCATTTTGACCATTCTGAGTTCAGTTTTTATTAGTTTTCTTCGAGAAAATTCTTTACGTACACATATTTTTTGAAATTGTTTCGCTACACTCTTTTTATGACAGGTCAGACGGTCGCCCCAACCAGAAGGCAGAGGATGGGGACACAAATGATGCTGGAAGATCACTGTTTTATGATCCTACTCGTGCACAAAAACTTTAACCGTAACGATATGACAGTATTCTCAAAATAGTTTTGGAACCAGCTAGTCATTATCTCGTAACATTTTATGGAGCCTATGCTGAAAGTCGTAATTCGACTAAAACGTCACTTTATTCAACTCAAACGACCTCTCACGAAACACGACCTGACTTTGAACACACGGGCCTATATGTCTTTTTAGGTTTGGAAACTTTCCCAAGCCTAGTTAGAATCCCGTCCAAACCCAAACAACTCCAAAAAAATATCCAGTTATCCCTCTGTTTCTTCTCGCAACTAAGGCCACGGCTGTATGGGCCTCACCAAAATATAAGGGAAGCTCAAAATCGCAGTTTCGATGGACAGTAATGGTTCCAAACCCCACAAACGAGCAGCGTCGCTCTGTTTAAAAACGCAAATTACCGACTCATTTATATATTTTCAACATGCCCGCTTTTTTCCCATCAGTTTTGGCGCGGCCTATAACAGTGAATTCAATCAATTTTAACAGGATGTCTTCACACGACTCCGGCGCTGTCTTTTCAAGCTATCACCAAATGATCTTTCTAGTCTTAGCGAATTACGTTAAACACCTCTGGACCTTAGAAGGTAGTGCATGGCAGGTGCGGTCATGACCCCCCCAAAACAGCCCGCATTTCCAAAAATAGAGCTGAAACAATATTTTGCAAACCGAAAAACAAAAAAACCAAACGAACAAAACCTAGTTTTTGCAAACATAAAAACCTGAAACTAACCAAAAGACTTTTCTTCTGTTGACTTGGTTTTTATTCATTGAAAAAATTCGGCTAGCTTTGTTTATTTGGTTCTTTTTGTTATTTTGTTCTATCCTGTGACCCCCCCCCCCCCCCACGGAAAAAAATTTTAGATCCGCGCCTGGTGTATGGCGCATTTCTCTCAGGACATCCAATCCTGTTTTCCTGTGAGGAGTGATGTTGTTTTTTTGATCAAAGAATGAAACTCCTCTTGAAAGGTTTCGACCAGTTTGGTTGTTATACAGGGTGTCAGATTCAGTTTGTGATTTTTCTGAGAGATGGATGGATTAAAATACTGATTTCAGCTCAGATCTCAATTATCAGTTTTCTGGTTGGTGGCTCTCGCTGTGTGGCGTATGACACGGAACCACATCAGCGAATTGTACGATTGAAGGTCGATCCAGACATATCCTTGACGTGACGGTGACTTCAGTGCAGTACCGGGAGCATCAGTGAAAAAATATATCGGTACGATGTAATTCCATGGAAAAGAATGGGGAAAGGCGCGACATGTTCCACACAACCAATGCAGTGGGGCACCGATGCTCTCTGCACCTTTCAGGCGTCCGTGAAAAACATAAAAATTCACTTTTATACTTATACACTTTTAAACTTAAATTCTTGCAACTAAGCAGACAATCTAGCACATTTTTGGTGCCTCGTAGACGAACAGTGTATGGTGAACGCTTTTAATTATTTCAACTTGCTCGTATGTGAAATAAAGTACAATTCATCACGGAAGCCACTGACACGGAAAGAATCGGAGCTGTGCTCGTAACGGATATAACTGAATTGACCTGGATTCTCTCGAAGTTGCTTGTTGGTGCTTCAATTGTGAATTTTATTTTCTTGGTGCCCAATATATTTCATCACTGAACCAAATCGTTCTTAAAATTTGATCAAACTTCGTTTTTCCCAATGCCAAAGCTCGATGCTTTCTTTTTCTTCTAAATTTGCAGAACATAGAATGCTCCAACCATAAAACTTGCTTCAATTCTTGTATAGATTCTAAAATAAATAAATGGGAAACACATTTATTTATTTTGGCGTTTTGCTGGGAACAACTAAGCTCTAAGCTGTGCACATGACGATATCCATTTGTGAGATGCCATTGAATGGAGCCTTATGTAAACGAGAGTTGATTGTTCTATATTCCCTCGTGGATTAGAAGTGGGACGATCAAGGGATGGCCTAATAATGAGAAAAGAAGCTCTCCTTGGTCTCTAGAATTTTGGTGATGCTTAACGAGTCCTTTTACAATTAACAATCTTACAATTCCACAAAATCTAAAATCTCTCGAGCGCCGGGAATTTTTTTCAATAATTCAAAATTATCATACCTGCACTAACAAGAAGAACGCGAGAACAAAAAAAAATATCACGGATCGATTATATCACGCCGGCAAATCTCACACGTCGCAGCAGCAGCTCGATTGCAATATAAAGGTGGACGAAGCCTCGGCAAAAAAGAGACCGGCAACAATTCATACCTGGAGACGAGCGTGTGTCACATTACATTCGCGGATGCATTTTTTGCCGCGTGTAATGAGCAAGTGGTGACTTCTGTGCACATTGCATCACTCTCCGCGCGCAGCACATCGCAGGATCGGGAGCCACCCCGCCTGTTTCCCGTATTTCATCGCTTATCGAAGAGACGTGGAGAAATCCGTTTCGTCCGACGACGACGACGATGATGCACACTGCACGCGCTCGCCTGCATTGTACTGCCGCTGCATCTCATGTACCTGTGCTGCAGGCTCCCAGCAGCAGGGGATATCGAAGGTAAATTTCAAGCAAGCAGCGGCAGCATCCGAAGCATCCAGCAAGCTGTGTGTGCAGAGAGAGAACAGCTGTCCAGGTGCGCCTTAAGTACCTGGTTAGGTAAGCTACTGTTAACATGTGTCCAAGTTTGGTGGACAAATTTACGAGTCCGATCGGTTAATGAGCCCTGCGCCTCGCGATGCATCGATGCATCAGCAGCAGCGGGATGCAGGCCTTTTGGATTAGCGCGCTGCATTCAAGGCACGCGAACAATGGGATCTTGTTGGCTGTTGGAATGCCCTAAGTAGCGGTGTTCACATTTTCCCGTTATCACCTGCAGCGGTCGAGGCTTTATTCAGGTGTTCAATCCTCTCTCAATATTGTGCATGGCCATATACTGTATAGTGGGTGGATCCCGGTGCAGTAAGGCTCAAATCGCGAGCCGCTCGCGGACCGCGACTGTGCTTCGTTATGCAATCAGAACTTGTTTCGCGGGTGTATACCTACCTGAGCAGCAGCGATGCATTGAAATACATATATACGAGTATATATGAAACAGAATGCGTAGAACGCGGCCTTGGACTCACCCGCGCGGCGGCGGATTCTTATGATATTTTTTAGCTTCGTTCCAGATCAGTTCGATTCCGCGATTTTCTTCTCTCTTCTCCTCTCCGTCTCTCTTTCTTTCGCGATCACCTCGATCAAACAGCGATGCTGCTTGCTTTGCAGATCTGCAGCTGTGCGGTACTGCGCCGTGTACGCGTCTGTAATTACAGCGATTTTCAGTGCGATTGCAGCTAATTGAGCTTCAATTGAGTTGCATAATGCCCAGTGCAGTGTGCGATCGCCCCCCGCTCAACCACCCTCGGGCTCTGCTGCAGCTATGCAGTATGCTGCAGTCAGAGTCTCTATATCTGCAGGAACTTTCACATTGCTGCAGGGAGTATATAGGAGCAGCTCGACGGGGCTTGCGGTGACCTCTAACATGCCGCGATTAATACGCAATTCACGATCTTGCTGCAGCTTTGTGTTAGCTTTTGTTTATTTTGCTGCAAGAATGCAGGCGCTACTGCTGGACTCCTGTCGTTGGTGGCGGCGGCTGTGCAGCCTCCAGCCGGATTTTGCGCGCATACTTTACATATTTGGAGATAAATCAGAAATGGGATTGCACCTAATATGTCTCAACGCTTTTTGTGGCACGGCTTTGTGTGTTATGTTGTAGCTAGGTGAGTTTACATTTGTGAAATCCAGAAGAGTTTCGCATTGGGGGATTTGGACAACATTTGCTGGTTGCATTGTTATGTGGCTTATTAGTGCAGGGTTTTTCTTTAAGCAACAAACTAGAATTCTTAAGCTAGTATCAAGGTCTGCAAGTAAGCTTCTACGGTTAAGAAGAACACAATCTCGATCTCTCAATCTAGTTATTACTTTCCTGGAAACTATTAAATTCAAGTCACAAATTATGAACTGGTGCATTGTACTAAGATAGTTCCATTATCAGAAAAGACTTACAAACTAGTTCTGATTTATCTTGTACTATCAAGATTGATCTTGCCTATAATATACTTTTTGCTATACCCTCTATCATAATCATGATCACAATAATAATTTTGTTAAATGGCTGGACTAATTAAAGGCAACGACTACTAATCCCATACTCGATAAAATTTACAGAGAGTAGAATTTGTCACACCAATTGGCCGTATTCAATGATCGGGTTAAGGTGTCCGACTGCCAATCCAGAGGTTCGGGGTTCGATTTGGCGGTCATTCGTTTTGGCACTACTCCCACTTGAGTACCACTCCTTCTTAACTTCTGCTCCCATTTTACACCAATTTTCTACTCAATCTCCTTTCTACCATCGCCTGTAAGCATAACCAGCAAAGCCATCTCCTGCCGGATCGCCGTATTGAAAATTCTGTCGGGATAGTATTGAAAGAGAGCCAACGAAATAAATCCGTGAGTTGACGTTAGAATTCATATTTTCGTTTCTCTGAGCTTTAGTCAGAAATGGAAAACGTGCCTTAGACCTGTCTTGTTGGAAAGACAACGAAATTCCGGACGGACATCTACCATTCACTGCTTCACTGAACCCTACAGAACATCGACATATACTATTTTTGAAATGCGGTGCCTCGGGTTCACTCTGACTGGACCCAGATCGTAGGATATGGGAAATGGCTCAAAATTTCGTTCTGAAGACAATGCGATTATCCTTGGGATCATGAAAAAGCTACCATCATTTTTACAAAAAAAAAACTGTCCGAGAAGAAATTGGTACGTGCTTCGTTTTTCAGCGAATGAGCGGAGTAGATCCTCCGACAGTTCGATAAATTTTGTTGCTCGCTTAATTTCACCACAATCGACACAATCGCTTAAATCCACCACACAGCGACTGCTCTGAGTTCGTCGAGATCAACACTTTAGCCTTTTTAATTACCTTGACCACTGCGACTTCTTTTGAGTGGATTTTCATCGTCTTTTGAGTGGAAGTTTTCTGGAGTGGAATTTTTATCTCCTTCTGAGTCGATATTCTTCCTTTTCTTCTTCTTCTTCTAAGAGGAAGTTCTCTGAAGCGGAGTTCTTCTTCTTCTGACTGGAGGTTCCTTCTTCTTCCTTTGAGTGGAGCTTTCTCGAGTTTTATTTTGAGTGGAACTTCTCCTTTTGAGTATAAATTTTCTGGAATAGAGTTTCTTCTTTTTTCTTTCTCGTCATTGTGCTGAAACCTTCATTAATTACTTTTAAGGCACTCTTTTTAGCTGAAATTTCTCAAAAGGCCGAGGTAAATCAAAAAACTTAATCATTTCTATTCCTGAGTTTCCAGCGTAACGTCACACAATGAAACTTTGCAGTCCTTCTTTTTGACACTTCGTTTTGAAGTGCCTCTTGAAGTGGGCTATGTGATAACTCTTCTTGTTGGCTGCAAACAATGAAAACCTAAATACGATTTCAAACTGACGACTGATTTTCTACGTAACAAAATGCTTATTTCTCATTGGTCAACAGGCGAACATACCACAAAAAAGGGCACAAATAGTACTATATGCCGAGTTGCTGAAATTTACGATCTGATGTACCAACAAATATCATGGGACTAAAGTCACCCTTAAAAGGCAGGCTGTGTAAGACTTGGGTTTTAAATCATTTAGTCCTGTGACATTGTTGTGTTCTCTGCCAAAAATTTTGACTGTTCCGAATCTTCACCCTTGTGCTTCAGGTTGAGCTGGAGCAGATCGCCGATTTGACCTAACGCCTAGCTCTTCTTTCACTGAAATTAACGTTTTCTTGCCTACACGGCAATGTTATTTGCGTAACAAATTAAAAGAATTCTTGGCTCTTTTAACATCATAGGTAGGGCTGGCGTTTGGATGTTTTGCGCCCGGTGCATAATGCCACATTGCGCCCCCATCAGTTTTAAATTTTTTGATCGCAGTGAATGACAATGGAAAAGAACACAAACACTCTGTGGAGTTAACTTTATATATGAAAATAAAGGCCTGGCAACACTTTTTCACTTTTTTTCCTGAAATTGAGCCCGGTGCAAATGTGTCATTTTCCGACTTCCCATTCTTCTCTGGTGATACGGACATAAAAACCACGGTTGAAGATGTATCTCGCTGTTATGTACCCAGCGTGTAAAATTTGCTACTAAGGGGAGCGAATTTGAAGCGCTGTCAACTTTTTTTTATGTGGCTTTGCTAAGCAGGAATCACCCTTTGTACGACGAGTCCACCATGTCGTTTGAGCTTTAAGAAATTGTCGACTATGAAGAATTCGGACAATTAGCTTCGTGACCATAAAGAGTGCTATTAGCATACTCAGTAGACTGGTTCTCGTTCGATTACGAAGGTCAAGCAGCAATGAACGTTGTTATTACTTAGTTGGGGGACGGCTTAGTTGGGGTAAGCTTGGTAAAAACGCTGTCGACACTTTAGGAAGGTCGAAAAGGCACTTTCAAAAGGTGATAAAAACAACTTTTCGACACCGAAGCTTGAGATATATTCAGCCTCCATAAGTTCTCTGATTGCTTCAAAAAAGCTTCTAAAGGTGCATAAGAGGAGTGCTCGCCTCTACGAACATGCAACTTTAAAAAAGATATAGGACTGGTATGAGAAGGGTTTCTAAGGAGCATTCTAAGATTGATATTGAGCAAAAGCCTCTTTGCACTGTCGACGGTCCTATTTTTTGCATTGCAATGTCGGACAGCCAGTTCATTGAATCGGAAAGATAGATGATAGCAGAGTGAATAAACTGATAACCCCAAACATGTGATTTTATTCTACCAGCTCCTATAGAACTCTGGCTTCGAGTAACGAACAGGAAATGACTTCCTCGCCTTTGATGCGTAGTGGAGTTGACAGGTGAAATAGGAACGCGTATTTTTGTAAAGATAAGTCTTAGACGAAGGACCATGCTGGGTACTGGATTGGAACCACAGAACTCCAGGATGGCAGTCGACTGTCTTAACTCCTAGTCTACCAAGCCGGGGATGAACAGATCAGGTGGCAGGATTGCATAAGTGTGCCCAAACCTCCGTTACACCGAAAAATTCAAAGTTTTTGGACTCGACCTTATCTCAATTTGTTAGATTCTTTTAGGGCTCCCAACACAACAAAGCCATAATAGATTAGATAACGACTTTTGGATTTAGTGGAATATTAGTTGCATGTGTCCTTTATTTTCAATAGAAAGGATAAATTCTATTAACACTTACAAGGAAGACTTCATCGACCTTAACAACTTAAGACTTCTTCGTTACATATTTTTTGGTATATTAAAAACTTCCAATAATGAAATTTGTTGTCTTAATCGACTTTAATTAAACCACACCAAATTTGTCCCCAGTCTTTTACAAATTTACGCTAATTACAAACAAGAAACGAATTGAATTTTATCTAAATCTGTTATACCGCTCTCACCGCCCTCCTCCTGAGTCCAGCCATCACCACACCAGAAATAATAACGTTGTCCGGTTATTAGCGCTAAATTTCCTCCATAAGTAGTAAAAGTAGCTCAAAACTTTGTTGCATAGAAAATTAAGAATGCGCCGTGCCGCCGAGCTGGTAGCGCCATAAATTTAAACCAACACACCTTATCCAGGTGTTACACATATATAAGTGTGTGTACAGGAATCATGAGATACTACATAAAACAGAATATGCAGAGCGGAACGGCCATTCGTGGTGAAGAGCGAGGAAAAACAGAGAGAGAGAGATACAAAAGGAGAAAAAAAAATATAGTGTATTTAGTTTTTTTGGTTTATTTTTATTTCGAGCGCAAATGAACCGTGCCACTTCTGCCCGCAGAAATAATCGAACGAATGAACTCGAGGCATTTGCAGCTTATGCGTTGCCCAGGTCATTTTCCTTTGCAGAAAATGCACTTAAGCATGCGCAAAAGATGAAAATCGAACGACACGGCGACGACGACACGCCGCGCACGCAGTCGAGTGGATCATTTCCTTTGGGGACATTTTGAAATTGAGTTTTTCAATTTTGTTTTATTTTTTGATTTGTTAAAATGATTTTTGATTTTTTGCAACAAAACAAAAAAAAAATAATGAATTCCACTCGATTTGGTGAAAACGTATTTTTGTGAGAGGATTTGGTAAGATAGGTTTTTTTTATTTAAAAAATAAATTTAAGTCTTAAGTAGGCTTTCTTCTTATAATTATTTTATTGTTGAAATGAACTTCAAAAAATAGTTCTAGTCCTTTTGTTAGTTGCACTTGAAATAGATTACTACTGTGTAGTCAAACAAATTCCTAGTCAATTTTCAATTATTCCTAGAAGTACCTTGAAGACCTTTCAGTAATCAATTTTGTTTTAATTGTGAAGATTAAATTTTGATAAATATAAAACCAAGAATTCCATTTATGTACATTGTAAGTGTGTATGATTTTTTAACTACTTTCTAGAGATAAGATAAAAATACTTGACAATTACTTTTTAGTTAAACAATATACTTACATATCACAAAAACATATTTACACTATCATCTTGTCTGAATAATACTTTTCAAAATTGAAGAGGCAGTGGACCATTTTAAAAAATAAGAAAGTTGGTACTGAGACAATATTGACTTCATTGCGATCAATATCGAATTTCCCGTCCCATTTTTTGGTTGTCTTTTTTAATTTGAAAGTAGACTTTTTTCATTCACACTAAGAAAGAAATACATGAAATTATCATTGTGAAAAATCGCTAGTCACGGGTGCTCGCGATTGCTCACGGCGTGATTCTACATCCGGCTTAACGGCTGGCTTAACTCTTAACATTCTAGGAGTAACTTTAAGGTGTCCATTACACGTTCACGCAAGCGTCAACCAATCCCATCAGTTATGATGGATGGAAATCAAAACATTCAAATAAGTACACCAATCATCACCTTAGACGGTAGGATTTCCGTCAGTCATAGCAGTAACTGTGGCAAAACTGACAGCAAAACTTATCGTCTAATGAAGGATCTGCGATGGAATGATCACATATTCCAAATCGCCAAACAAGCCCCCAAATGCCTTGGATATCTTAAGAGATGCAAGCTCCTCCTTCAGCCCGCCGCCCTAGCTACAATCTACAAATCCTACATTTGGCCTGGCCTTGAATACAATTCATATATCTAGGCACGCGCCCCAAAAACCACCTTGGCTTGTCTCGACAAGGTGCAAAATCGTGCCATCAAACTTATCTTTCACCCCTCCACCCTTAAAACCAAATGTAGCAGCCCTTTCTATATTTTATCGCTACTAGCGACTGTTCCACTGAAATTCAGAATCTCCTGTCTGCACGGCAACACAAGACCAGCCCGCTTTGGCCCACCCCCATGCCCTACAGCCCAACCCCCTCAGGCACAATACGATCTAAAAGTTCGTTAATGAATAGAACAACTCGACAGTCAGTAGTTCCGAACTCGAACAACATCTTAGAGCTTAAACATAAAGTTCATCGATATCCCTCTAACCATTCTTATTCTCCTATATTCTTCGAACCGAGCTTACTACTAGACATTGCACCATGACCATAACGACAAGAAGAACTGGTGTAGTACAAAGATTGATTCCTAAGCTTGTTTTTTTTTCACATGAAAAGTTTTTTTACACTATGAAAAAATTAAGTGATATTTGGCGAGACCCACCCTCTCCCAAACGTGAGATTGGGTGAGATTCGGTGTCTTGCGAGTAAGTTCAGTTTGTACTTGCCAAAAATTCTTTTGTTTGTAAAAGACTACCACTTAGAGGTAATACCCCTTGATACTATCGAGCCTTCTATTATTGAGTGAAATATCGAACAGCAAGCTCTAGTCGGAAAAGATAGCAGAGAATGGTAGTGAATAGTGAAAGAACTGGCATAGCTAACACATGGTTTCTTCGCCTTCACTCGTGATATGGACGTGGTGAATCGAACTAGGCTGACAAACTTGTGGATGGTAAATTCAGTTACTTAGACGTTACTCAGTTTTCGTAGCCCAAGAGTCCTGGGACCCATCATTAAAAGAAACTAATCAACTTTTAGGCATTTGTTGAATAAAAAGAACAAACATTGAGGCTCGACACACGACCCAATCGCAATTCATAAACGAAATTTTGAATCATAGGTATTATCTGTCGTTCCGAGTATAATATTGTCTGTTATTTATTTGGCAGTAAATATTCGAACATCAAAATGGAATTGAATCGTGAGTCAAACCGGATAATTCCTGTAGAGTTCTAAAATGTAACTATAGCAGAAACTTCACGAAAAGTGCTTCATTTTAAATCAGTTCCTCAAAATTAGCATCAGTCAATTTCAATGAGGACTAATATACACGGTGGGCCATATGTTGGTTTCTTTTTAAAATTGTTATGTATTTAAACTACACTGTTCAATATTTATTAATGAATGCTGCATTATAGAAGAGGGTGCACCTTCCGAAAACATTTCCTTTCAAACTGCTGCCGGAACTGATTTTGCAATAGCTCATGCATTTTGTAGTACATTGTCGATTGTTCGTTATCATATTACGCGAATAGCTCGATACGTAGGTTTTCCTTAACTGCGTAATTGTTTGATGGATGGTTTGAGTAATATTTTTCCATGAAAGAGAGTTCATCGGCGCTGCTACCTGTCAAAATAACAAGCACTTCAAAAAAGAAACCAATAGCCCACCCTTTATGTTTGTAACAAGTCTTTCAACAAGAGGGGTCATTTTAACTTTCGCGCCTATTTTTGATCTGTCAAAATACAACTGTCATTACAATGACATTTGATAGGTAAAAACTGGGAGGTTTTCAGATATGGGTCGATCGATATCGAAAATCTGATTGAAATCGTGAAAAATCACTGCAAAAATGGTGTAAATATTGCCGAAACGGTTCGTAAAGTTCGTACTGCTTCTTGCCATTTAATTAATACGCTTCGGACTATGTAGTTAGTGATCTGAAAACACCAAATTGAACTCATTCGATTAGGTCAACGTGCTCCAGTAATATCGCCGAGAATGCAGCTGAAACCCGAGGTTGGTCCACATCGGCACAATCAGGTGAATTGGGTATATCACAAGTCAGTTTGCAACGCATTTTGCTTAAAGATCTTATCGTACATGCGTTTAAGTTAGAGTTAACATAAGAATTGAAGTGATCATTCGATGGATCAAGAACATTCGCTGATTCGACGACGTATTGTGTTTCATTATTGATTTACTTAAAAGTGATTTATTAATGAGTCTAAAGATTATAAGTGCCCAATATTAAATTTGCTTATTCCTTTCCATTTTCCTACACTGCTAAAAGTCATTGAGGATTCATGGGAATTACTCATGTCCTAGACACAGATTGAACGTAACCTAAAAACAACAGTCACAGTCCGAGCAAATGTTTCACAATCTCTCAACCGCATAACCTGAAAATTTGTGCGCTAAACTCCATGAAATATATTTTCCCTATCATATTCTTTCCAGTTACGCAATCCGCCAGAGAAACATATGCACTTGTTACCTAATTGAAAATAAGCAGATAGACCGCACTGCACTGGGCCAACAGCACAAGGCTCCGTCAAAGTTCAAGTTAGAAAAAAAAAATTAAAATCTCGCCTCCTCGAACCGTGCACCAGCGAAAAAAAAACTTAACCAGAACGTGACTGATATTTGGACACGTATGCAATTTTAATTGGGCAACACTAATCTCCAAATGCATAGCACAAAATTGCAATTATTATATTCAGTTGAGGTTTTGTGTAGAATCTCAGGTAACACAACGAAAAAAAAAATGAATCTCACCAAGGATTCTCTGCCTCGTGTGCAGGGGGTTACCCAATTTACCGCGTCCCTGACGGGGCGGCAGTAATCATACTGCTGCAGTGCTGCACGTAGTCTCACGTATATGTCACCCATTAGCGCGCGGCCGCCGAATACAATGTCGAATGGCCAATGACGACAGAGACCCGCTCGGCAATTACCGGCACACCACTTACAGGTCTAATCAATTTTCATGAATCAAATAATGGCGAGATGATGATTGAAATTACCCGGTCGGCCGCGGGCAGAGCGGGGGCCGGACGCGGGCCGGCGGCGGCCACTTGGAGGTGTCTTAATCATGTTTCATTATGAGATTTCTTAATTGCGTGCTGCTCAATGCAGCGCCGACACCAGTCAACAAAAGACCTGGACGAATTGGTGGATGTGGAGTCAGTCTCTCGGGCGGTAATTACGCGCGCGGCAATCTGGAATGGACAGAATGGCGCGTAGACAACGGCTACAGCAATTGGTGGTGCAGTCTTATGTCCAGCATGCACCAATGCATCTGAAGCGCAGCAACTGGCCGCGATCTGTGACCCATCTGCGAATGAAACGGATAACACTTTGTGCACCCGCGAAATTACAGTAATTAAGGCGAGGTCTCCTTTGTGTCAGAATTAGTCTGCGCGCCTCTGTTCGGTTTCCCATTCGCGGTGAATCTGATGCACAAGAGACCGCGGAGGCAGCTCTGGACTTTTGTTAACTGAAGAGGAACGTACTATCACTATTTGTTTCTGCACTGCCAAGGCTGTGATTATGCCGCGGCCGAAGAGGTTAACGGTAATTGAAAAACTGACGGGCGCCCGTGGGAAATCGCAACGGCTCACAGTCGCGACAGATAGATGGCACAATCTCACCTCTTGCGCCAGATCGTTACTTGACCAGATTCGTACGAAAGACGAAACCCAAGACTAAAACTGACAAACTCCAACGATACACACATACAAATGCACTCAATCTCCTTTCGGGGTAAGTAATAGTATTAATTTAGATAAGACCCTGCGTAATTTCATTTTCTAGTACTCGGCTTTTGTGCCGAGATAAACGTGCAGCTTGACCCGGACTCATTAGTGCGGTGCTCCAATGCGGAAGTCCCATGAATCTCGCTCTCTGGCAACGTTCCTAATCAGTCTCCTCCACCTCCTTCAATGTGGACTAACCTGAAAGGAATGCCTCAGCACGTTCTATCGAGACTCGATAAATCTAAAGGCGTATTTTAGAGACGCCTGCGAGATTAGAATGTGGCAATTGTAAGGGAATGGTGCCTTTTGGTTGTATATCCAGGTATCGGGGTAAATAGTTGGTGATAATTTTTGTTTTGAGCCGCTTCAGTGTTAGCCAGGGGAAAAACGAATCCTTTTAGATTAAAGTTTAGTTTTTTGTTTTGTATTGGAGTATTTTGTATCTCATTAGGACTAAATGCTTTCTAAAGAGTTGAATGTATTTTATCACACATTTCTGCCTATAACTAAAGCTGATAGTGGATTAGAAAAAACATTTTAGATTCAATACGAAGGTGGTGTCCGACAGATAGAGCTATTGAGGAGCTGAAGTCTAGTCTTCCATACAACAAACAAAGAATTAAGAGCGGGCACAAACCTCCCAAGGATTTGAAACTCACTTATTAAAATAGTCACGAAATAAAATCTATTCCAAAATTGTGACCATTCATAAGTCACAAGCTTTGGCGAGTCACGCTTACTTCTTATGAAGTTTTATTGTGGCTGCTATGTCAATGTTGACAGAAAATATGTCTACTTCAGTTCTACTTAGGTTTCATTTAGTACAGTCCTTCATGTTGAGACTCACCACACACTTGTGATTGCGTTGTGACTTGTGACTGATTTTAGAATACGGTAGTGGATCTTGAGCTTCGTTCTAAAATATGTGACAGCAAAGAAGGTCGCTTGCAATATAATTCACAAATTAAAGGTATGAGGAATCGATGAGGCTCTGAAAGAGTTGTCATTGTACTGGGCAGTCATCGTATTTATTAAAGCTGCAACGATTTTTATGTGAAATACTAGGGCAGATGGGGCAGAAGAATGAAAGAACTGCCAATTCTACTTCATTCGTTGCAATCCAATACTAACGACTATCTTCAAGTAGCAAAGGTTGATTTCAGCAATCAAATAAAAGTTAGCTTCCTCACTTATTGTGCATACAGGCAATAGCGCAGAGAATTTCTATAAAGATGAAAGACAATTAAGGTAATACAGGATGGCGGCTAATCCAAACCCCACGCCACTTCTGCCAGTATCTCCCAGGGATCAATGGTACCACCTGTGCTATTTCTAATCTACTCTGACCTACTCTCAAACCCTTTCAACCCACTGTACGGCTTTGCTGATAACGGTACTCAGCCTTCGAAAATGCAGAAAAACCACGTACCAGATCCTGTCCTGATCATCACGTTCATAGTCACTATTTTCGAACTCTTACAACATCCAAGAGTTCAAATCCAGTGTTAATCGCCACCTTCTCCAATACGCTCCTAACCCCTTATAATCAAAAACCTAGTCTATCTTCCGAACTAAGCTTACAACTAAACATTGCACCATAACGTGACCAACAAAATGACAGACTGGTAGTAGAAACGGTTTTTCCTGAAAAAATATCTATATGGGAGAAACGAAGACAGATGTGGAGCTAAGACGATGCGTTGAATCGATCCCCAGGCCTCTGGGATTGTGGTCGCACGCCTTAAACCCTATTTATCCGAGGCACCATATATAGGTTAGGTTAGATATAGCTGAGCTGGTCGAGCTAAGCTCATACACTGCACAATAAAATAATAAGCCCACTATGACTTTAAACCTGTCGTTTCTTCGCTAAACTCGAGATTTCCCAAAGGGCTCACCAAACGTAGTTAGTCTCCTTTTGCTTAGGGTTGGGCAATGACAGAGGAGATACAGTACACTTTTCTGCTCTTCTGGATTTTACAGCTTCTGCAGAAATTGTAGGTCTCGAGACCCTATCCCTATCAGACAGCGTCCGGTCAGCACTCCCACTAAAGCTGAGAGATCTTGGGTGGTGTGAATAAAAACTGAGTGCAAGTGTTCACTCCCATTTTTGCAGGGAACACTTAGTTTGGCGTGAATAAAAATAACCTTCGTTAGGTTTCGTTAAGTACTTCACTCTGTCATTTCCCCATATCAAGTGAACACTTCTTTTTGGTGTGAATAAAATTATGTTTTTACATTTGTTTGCGAGTGAACGCTCGTAAAAATTAAGGGTAGTGGCGAGGAGCTTTGAAACGAAAAATGTATGATGTAATTGATTTTTTGGATGAAATAGATGAAGAGATAATCGATGGAGTAAAAAAGTAAAAAGGAAAGTTCAACTTCAACAATTTTGTCAATTTATTAAAACTATGCTTTGTGGATAAATGCCATGTGTATAATCCAGAGCACCAATTGCACTAGGCAATTTATTTTTTGCCAACCATTCCTTTATTTCTTCACGTGAAGTCGGAGAGTTGATCCATTTCTCTCTAGTACTACAGACCTCCCAAATTATTTTGCCAATATTATTCTATGGATGCCAAGATATTCACCGACTTGAAAGCCTGGATCACCTACATGTCTTAAGAAAGTTTTAATTTTTTCAAGCTTTGGTATAGTGCCACCACGAGTTTCTTCCTTATTGTTATAAACAACGACTTCAAGTTATCACCGGAATCACCGCTGACCGTGACTTTTTCTTTTCCGAGGATTAATATTCAAAAACGTGTTAATTCCCTTTTTAAGTAAGGAAAATAGGCCGAAAAAAGAAATAGCGAAATAGCGGAAATGATTGGGTACAGGCTGAAACTTGGCAGAGAGCTTCCTTTTAATTCGGGACTTGTACAGGTCATCAGACGTTGGATGAATCCTTTGTGGGACTACGTAGCTAATATATTTATGGGTCATTCCTGGATGTATTTTGATGAAATGAAATTTGAAAGAGATAATCGATGGAGAAAGTTAAAAAGGAAACTTCAACTTAAAGGACAGTTTCCTCATTTTATTAAAAGTATGTTTATCCATGTTTTACGCATAAAAGTCATGCATTCAATCCAGAGCATCAATTTCACTAGGAAATTTATTTTTTGCCAACCATTTCTTCTTTGCCTTCTTCATTTCTTCACGTGAAATCGGAAACTTGAGCCATTTATCTGCTCTTGTGCATGTAGTATTACACACCTCCCAAATTATTTTGCCGCTGCTGTTTTATGGATGCAAAGATCTTCACCGACTTGAAAGCTCGGAAAACCTACATATCTTAAGAAGGTTTCAATTTTTCCAAGCTTTGGTATAGCACCCACCACTTTTACAAACTTCAATCTATACAGCTATCATCGGAATCACCAAATCACCGCCCTTTGTTGGAATACGTAGCTAATATTTTCACGGGGGATTCCTGGATATATTTGGAGGACAAAATTGTTCTAGAGTGGGCTATCCACATTATACACTAAGATACAGGGTGCTTACGAAGAATTGTATTTATTTTAAATTTACTTAAAGTTGAATAACTCATAGACTAATTATGGTAAAGCAACATACTTAGGCTCATCTTTTATGTACATGTGAACATCTATGTCAAGTTGCGAATGAGGGCGTATGAGTATTTCAAATCTTTAAAACGGTGATATGGTCATATCTTATGAATGGCATTTCGTTCGGGTTAATGTATAATAACTTTTTCTGTAGATGATCTTCAAAACTTTGTGAACATTATTTTTCGATATAATTACCAACTGATATTTTGAGCCTAAAGCCCTTCCCTTGAGCCTAAACCCCTTATAACTCCTTATTAGGCACCCTAAAAGGAAGATCTCTGTAACCTTTGCAGCATGCACCCAATCATTTTCGCTATTTTTAGTATTTTACCTGTACTACTTTGCTTTTTGATAAAAATAAAAAGTTTGCCTGCTTTGATTCTTACTTGACGTACAACTTTGACACTTCAACACTTGAATCCCAAAATTTCCCATGAGTGAATTGCATTTGAATGAGGAAATTTTTATTCTCACCAAATCGAGTGTTCATTTTTAACGAATCACTCCACTCAGAAGTGTTCACCGTAAGTGAACACTAAGTTTTTATTCACACCGCCCCGTGTCATGAAGCTCGGTAGTGAAGTGATCCGCCTGAGATTAAGAGATGGCCAGGTCATTTTGGCGTAGGTGTATTTATTAAGATCACGCCAATGCTTCTTTGCTTGTTGCATTGTTTGATACCCCTCTGTCTCCATGCGTCGCAACGACTGGTTCACAGTCACGACCCATAGAAGCGGGGAAAGTACTTCTCCTTGCCGGATACCTCTATTGACGGCTCTTCGGACCAAGCAGTCGCTTAGGATCGCATCGAACTCACCATCCTGCTGGTAAGCATTTGATGGATGAGAGACATCAGCGATGCCTCGATTCCCTGTTTCGTCAGGGCAGAATAATGGCGCCCGGGAGCACGTTGTTAAACGATGCGAAGGAATGCCACTAATGTATACCCCTTCACCTCAAGATTGGATAGAGTGCAGCTTCTATCTATCTGTTATACTTGACCCTAAACTCTCATCCTTACACATGGTACAATAGTATGGTAGCCTTTTTTAAGGAAGAAGTACGACTGTACCCACAGCTCCAAAACAAGGCCAAAAGAACACGGCCGTCTCACAACAAAAACACACCTGGTAACCCTCTAATGTTGTCACCTAGATATGGCTTTGTATACGCGACACTGACCAATAGTAGGAGGAGACCATGCATCGAGAATGGGCATCCCATTAGTTGCAACGATCCAAACGCAAAAGAAACTGTTGTATACTCCATGTGCAAATGCCCGGCACTAGCCAGGGCCAGGCACAGTACATTTGGCAGCCACGTACTGAAGGAGATTAAAGACCTAGCAACAGAGAACCCACCGAACTTAATTCAGTTCTTAAATGCTAGGAAACTAGAACAGAACAGTACGATAGCCGTAATCCTGCCCACAGTCACCTGAAGGTAACATTTGGGCATCTGCGGGAACCAATTTTTCATATAGGAACATTTAACATATCTCTACCTTTGGTCATAGGTTTAGACGTGTGATAGCTGTAAGAACTAAAGAACCGGAACCGAAAAATTGGAAGGCTAGAAGTGGCTAGATAACAAAATCACCATTGTCAGCTAGTCCCCAGCGCGGCCCTGGCTCCATAACTGCCTGAAGGGCTCATTAGTGAGATGACCGATACTTGAACCCATCTTGTCACCATTAAAGCTTCGAAAGACGCTGTATCGGAGTTCTGGAGGAGCCAAAATTTCACTGCACCTCCACTAAAATATAGACTTGAGAGTACCTCAACTAAGTGACAGCAAATTTATTTTTCTCATATTTTTTGCTATAAACACGTGCACTTTGTTTGAATAAATAGATTGTTGTTCCGCACCGAACCCTTTTATCTGGTGTATGGGTTGTGAACCGTGAATTAGACCTAGACCTAATTGTAAGAAAAAAACGTCGTGGTACCAGGGCGGGTTTTTTCCAGACCGATTTCTAAAGAGATAAGAGTAAAAATACAGATCTACTCCTCTCACGTTATCGTACAAAGAACTTATTTATCAAAATTACTGTCTATAGACTTCCGTAATTATAAAAGAACTCCTAAAAAAAAAAAAAAAAAAAACAATAACGCAACAAAATGCTACAAAACAAAATCTCGCCATTAAAAATATGGACTAACAAAAAAAAATATTCCTTACAATTTCAGAAGCTTTAAAAATTTATGCCTTAATTTCTTCTCTGGTGCTTCCACGCAAGCGTAATGCAGTCGTAACAATGTCAATCATATACCGAGTGCGCAAGTCCATCCACCATTAATCCTTATTCTTTGCAACTTGAAGATTAATAACGAAGATTTCTGCTAGTCCCTACAGCGGCTTCCCTTTCAAGGCCCCTACTTACTTGCCTGCTACAGTGCCAGGCTACCGCAACTGTTTAATAAAAAAAGGCTCGTTTGATGTTTTGATTTATATCCTGTTACCGCAACGTTTCACCAGCTATATATTTTTTTTTAGTATATACCTGGTGGATCTTTCTCTCTTTCTCTCTAGCTCATACTTGATTTTTCATAGCCATTAATCAGTCAAGACTCAAGAGTTTTTGTCTTTCTGCGCACAGCGTACACACAGAGCAATTATCCTTAAGAGTCTGCGCAAATGAATTTCTTAATCAGAAAGTGACAGTTCAATGCAAATCATTCAAATTAAATAGGATTTTACTCATTATTTTTACTTCCACTTGGGATATTTATTGGTCGTAATGCAATTGGACATTAATTACTGATGTACGCTAATATACAGCCTCTGGCCCTGTTGTACTGTGCGCAGTGACTAGACATACTAGACTAGCAGCTGGGCTACAGTGTATGTAATAGTGCTATCGGAAATGGTGCGTACACCAGAGAGTTGAGAAGCTAGATAGAACAGGATCCATAATTAATAGCATTAACCTGACAAGGCTGCCTGTATCTGGGCATAATCCAGACTGCTCACAATGTCGACTGTTTCGAGTCAATTATTATATCGGCGTTTCCGTGAAATCAAATGGTTGCTCCAGCATGCAGCATACAGCAGCAGCAGCAGCACCAGAAGCACCACCAGCAGCAGCAGCTATAGTCACTATTCAGCCCACGGCAGTTCCTCCAATCTCTTTTTCATTCATGCTAACATATCGCGCCGCTGCCGTGGTGTCGTTCACGGTTCACCCCGGCGCGCAGCTTGTGAGCCGGGGGCCGGCTATGCGCATAGAGCTAGGTGTGTGAACATAACCTCAAATAGGAAAAATATGTTAAATTAACACTTTTCACCTAACGGCCACAAGGAACTGAGCGCGGCGCGCATACTCAGCTCCGCTCAAATTGATTTAAAGCCCAATTTACATAACCTCAACTTGAGCAGATAAACAAAACATAAATCAGTCGAGGTGAAGGCTTTTGCACGGAGGCCTTCTATGCGGCCACATTGCACCGTGTATACAGCAGCAGCAACGGCGGCGGCATGCACCTTACCAGCTTGGTGTGGTGGACTTACAGTAAACATATCGAGATACCTGGGGACGACACCTGGGCCATGAACATGCATGCAGGCGGATATATATACATATATATAATCCTTTCCTCTCACAAATCGCAAAACTGCAGTGTTTATTTATTTATGGCGTTAAGTATCTCCAAATCACACAGAGTTGCCAGGCCAGACCTTAAGGTGATTGCCTCAGCGCAATCCTGCTTAGTCCCCCGCACAGTCAAGCTGTCTATAGCGCAAGTCAAAAGTACCGCTGCGGCTGCGCACAAAATATAGACACTCTTCCATACACATCACCGTACTTAAACCCAATATATTCGTCGTGGAACGAAGTGGACTACCCTCTGTCCAATGATGTATCACCTTCCGATGCAATTTACGTAGGTGTTCAGAAATCAAAACGCGCAGATTGCCTTTAGTACGTTACGTTTTACCTTTCTCTGGCTCTCCTTTGGCCATCTCTATGTTTTTTTTTTTCTTATCTCCTTCCTTTTTTACCACTGCCCTGCGCTGCGCTGTCTCTGAGCATCTTTTATTATTTAGCATGCGCGCAATGTCCGCCTGATACAAGAGAACCAAATCGGTTCGCGCACAGTTGCAGTTGCGCAGCGCAATCTCCGCGCTGCTGCAGCAGTTAATTCATAAATCAGGCGTGGGATACTAATTTCGTTAATTAACGCATGCGCGCATTTATGTTGAATGTTAAGCCGCGTGCGCGCGCGCAGGCAGGCAGGCTCAGGCGCAATGCATCGCGTAACGAGTTGTAACACGATGAATGAGTGGCGCATGCACTATCCGCTCGATATGCGTTCAGAATATTAATTTCAGATCAATCTGAACTTAATGGACTGGATTATGGTGCAATTCTTTTTTTCGATTATTTTGTTTTTTTATGGGAAATTATTTTTCATTAATTTATTCTGGATTTAAGTTAATTTCAATTTTAATTAAGATTTTTTTTTCTCTGTTTTTTATCTTTGCAGCAGCGTAAGCTGTCACCGACATGGGCAGTGAGCACTACTGCTTGAGGTGGAACAATCATCAATCCAACCTGTTAGGGGTGTTTAGTCAATTATTACAGGACGAGAGTCTGGTGGACGTCACATTAGCTTGTTCTGAGGGCGCTTCCATCAGAGCCCATAAGGTAAGTTAGAATATTTTCAATTTTGTATTTTTTTTTTATATTTTAATAAACTAAATTTTGTGTGATTGTAAATGGATAAATCGAAATTTGAATGAAAAAAAATTAAGATAAGAAAGAAGGAATATTATATAGGTGGTATATGGGTGGGTGGGTGAAGTCGAAAAACGATGCCCGATTGCCCTGTGTGGAATCGAACTACGAACCTCTGAGATGGCATTCTTAACTCCTAGGCTAGCTGCACATTGCATTCGTTTTCGTATGAATTTGCCTTGTAGAAATTTCCAGAGATCTCCTATCCTGCTTGTAAGTTCGAGTAAGAGAGGTACGGGGGGATTCCATTTGTTCATCATTGGAAAATTTTGATTAGGGTACGCCATCTAGACCTTCGGTATTTCAACATTGAATAACTTTGACATTTTTTAGCCAATTTCGACAAATGTACACTATTCTGGAAAGTTATTCACTACCATTTTAGCTATGATCCAAAACATATCGAAAGATCGTACTGAAAATGTAGTGCTTTAAGGCCGGTCCACACGCTACGTTTTGCACAACCTTTTGTCTGCGCAGTTCAACACGTTGCAGATAAAACGTTGCGTGTGGATCGAAAAACTTCGCAGTTTTGAGTCCGGCGGGAAGACGGTACAGTTGCAGCGATAACTGAGCAAATGAGCTTTGAAATCCATGATCTGTGCGGACAAGTCGGTGCATGTGGACGCTTGCTCCGTTTTCCGATTCGTTTTGTTCCTCAGTTTTTCCTAATCACGCGATGATGGCTGACCTTCGGCAATGTTCTCGGGAGTTTCTTACTGATTTTATTGCACTTTATGAGAGTTTCCCATGCATTTGGATTGTTAAATCGAAGGAGTACAGTAACATAATCTAGCAATAATCTAATATGGGAAAATTCCCGCCTTTTTAGAAGCCATTTCCGCGACCACTTTGAACGCCCGGTTCTTTTTAGATGTTCCAATCTTTTTTTTTAACAAGACAGCATGCAAAAATTGACCACAGTAGAACCTCCTCCATGACGATATCACACAAGACTGAGCGAAAAATGCAAATATGACTGCACCGTCTGGACGCTCAAAATTACAACGTTTTCATTCCGTCTTAAGACTGCGCAGACTTAAAAGGTTGTGCAAAACGTAGCGTGTGGACCGGCCTTTACATTGAAAAGAATCATTCAATTACAAAAAAGAAAAATGATGATTTGGAGTGGCCTGCCCGTTCTCCGGATTTAACGGCTTTTCTGTAGAGTTATTCAAAAAGTAAAGTTTATGAAAGCAAGCTGAAAACCATTGACGAAGAAATAGATGCTATAACGCCCGAAATGCTGATAAATGTTACGCAGGATGCTCGAAAAAAACTGCCTTTTGTTTATCGAATTGAGGTGATCATTTAAGCCCGGGTCACACCGAATGCGGTGCGATGCGATGCGATTGTCGTTCAACGATATCTGTACGAAAAACCAATCTCTGATTAGCTTTGGTATCCCGATTGCTTGTGCCTGTGTATATAGCTCCTTTACATGGATACAAGGAATTGTCTCGAGAGTAAAATTTTTTTTTGGAACATGTTAGTTACATCGAATACTATACGAAATGGACATTTTCTAGCTCTAGCAACCGCCGCTACGTAAGTTATCGGCCATTATGTCAAAAATTTACCATTTTGGTCGTTCTTTCTAAATATAGATGCGTATATCTCAGCATGTGTAGGTCCGAAAAAATAAAAAAAAATAGAGGTTGTTCGTTATGATATTGGCTACCAGCGGTTACAATATGAAACTTTTATCTCCACACATAACCTCAAAAAAATTCAAAAACTGAAGAAACTACTGAATTTTGGTTTTTTTGGTGAAAACTTCGAATATTTTTAATGAAATTTGATGAAATTTTCAAAAGTTATACTTTATAATGTGAACAAAAACTGGTTAAAATTTCAAGTTAAAATATCTAATACAAGGCTCAAAAATTGACTTCAAATTTGAAAATTGATTGGCCTATCAGTTTTGTGCATCGCTTCGTAAGAGGTTCTTACTTTTTTTAAAATGTAGCTTCTTTTATGCACTTTTGATGGTGAAAAAGAAAAAAATTTAAACTTGAAGAAAAGTGAAAAAAAATCGAATCGAAAATCGACTATTTTTTCATTTTTTCGTAATTTTTTTTAGAAAAAATACACAGTTTTTGATAAAAGTCAATTTTTCGATCATCATAGGTCAAAAATGAACTAATAATACAATAGAAATTGAACTTTGCCAAAAAAGGTCAAATTTTTCTAAAAAATTGACGAAAAAATTAAAAAATAGTCGATTTTCGATTCGATTTTTTTCACTTTTCTTCAAGTTTAAATTTTTTTCTTTTTCACCATCAAAAGTGCATAAAAGAAGCTACATTTTAAAAAAAGTGAGAACCTCATACGAAGCGATGCACAAAACTGATAGGCCAATCAATTTTCAAATTTGAAGTCAATTTTTGAGCCTTGTATTAGATATTTTAACTTGAAATTTTAACCAGTTATTGTTCACATTATAAAGTATAACTTTTGAAAATTTCATCAAATTTCATTAAAAATATTCGAAGTTTTCACCAAAAAACCAAAATTCAGTAGTTTCTTCAGTTTTTGAATTTTTTTGAGGTTATGTGTGGAGATAAAAGTTTCATATTGTAACCGCTGGTAGCCAATATCATAACGAACAACCTCTATTTTTTTTTATTTTTTCGGACCTACATATGCCGAGATATACGCATCTATATTTAGAAAGAACGACCAAAATGGTAAATTTTTGACATAATGGCCGATAACTTACGTAGCGGCGGTTGCTAGAGCTAGAAAATGTCCATTTCGTATAGTATTCGATGTAACTAACATGTTCCAAAAAAAATTGTACTCTCGAGACAATTCCCTTTTCACTAAAATTTAATGCTCATCTGACTCCACTACTACACTTAAGTCGTATTTGGCCACCCGAGTAAAAATAATTTAGTTCGATAATTTTTTGAAAAGCACATTACGGGCGAGACTTAGTTTTACTCGGACAATGTAGCACCAATTCCGAAAAGACAAAAGTCTTCTACGAAGACCCAAAACACAGTAACGTCGTTACTAGGGCACAAACGCAAAAGCTTAACGACAGCGCAGAACACAAGAGCATCCCTGGCCTCACCATAGACCTGGGGTACAATAAAATTAATCCGAAAGTAGCTGAAATGGAGCCTCTATATTACGCAGACCCCTCACACAGAAGGCGGCCAACCAAGCGTAAAAACTTAGGTGTTTTGAGAAGCCCCGAGGACTACTACGGCTCCCCCTTGGATGGACACCACCGAATGTTGTCGAGACATATAACCGTGTACGCCAAAAGTGTACTGGTAAAGACGATTCTACCGCGACAAAATCGGTATTCCGAAACCATGAAGACCTCTAGACAATTCCGAATGCCCATGGTTGTAGCGGACCTTGAATTGTGGCCTCCATGTCAAGTGAAAACTAGTTCATTCTTAACGTACCCGCTAAATATAACTTATGGAAAAATCTTATGGAATATAGAACATTAGATGACAAGCAATACGGCCGCAGACCTAGCCAGATTTAATACCTCCAAAACCAATTACTGTGTTATCTCTAGTTAAAAGCTTGTCCACCATTCCTTCCGTTTCAACGAACAGTCTTGGTCTAACCATATATTTATCTCTTAATATTCTAGGCGTGACATCTGTTGTAAAGAAAAAAGGTAATTTGCCATTTTGAATTTGCAATGACGGCACATAGCTAAATGCATTCTATCTGTTTTGTTCTTTCGTTTTATACCCATGTCGATGGGTCGGTAACACAAATTCCAATAATCGGCCGCCATCTTGAAACCGCCATCTTGATTATTTTGCAAATGGTCCGATTTTTTTTGTCACACAAAATGCATATTTGCAGAATTTGAAATTGATCGGTTATATTTTCTAGTTTTTAGTCTATTATGTATGTTTTCCGTCATTTTGAATTTCGGTCGCCATCTTAGAACCGCGATCTTGAGTTTTTTTACAAAATGATCAGTTTTCGTTGTAACGCAACCACTTTTTGTAGTTTCGCCTAAACCACCCCCATTTCTAAATTGTGAGTTGTCATAATGCACAAGCTTTTGTGACTCATGCTTGTCATTAAGAGTTTGTGACTATTTTTGTGATTTTCAACTGTTTTGGTATTCTAATTACCCGGTCCTAAGAAAAATCTTAAATAATTCACATCTAATGGTGAAATTGTATTCGTGTAATGAAATAAAGCATATTATGGGTGACAACTTATGCCAGAAAATATTGATACAGCAAGGCAGCATCGTTGTGATCTCGTCTAAGCTGTCTGTGCGTCGAGTCCGTGAGTAATTATGAAAAATATAGTTGAAACCTGCTCTTTATACTCGTGTGACTTTCTACTTATAAAGTCACAATTTTGATATTCTCATTGTGACAACACCAAACGGTTTCATTCTTGTTATTACGTTGTGACTTATAGAATATATACGGTTATAAAATTGCTGTCTGTTACTGTTTTCTCCACTTAAAAGACTATCAGAACGACTGGATGTCCAATCGACTGTTCTGAAACATGTTCAACACCAAAATAAATCTAAATCTGTTCTCATTGAACAATCAGAACACCCGTTCCACACCCGAATAAAACCATTTTTCCATTCATTTAAACATTCCATTTTATACTGTCAATCTTAATACTTTAATCTATCGTAAAAATCCCATGTTTTTCCCTCAATTTCATACCAATTTGTCGATGTCCAGCTCTTTTTGAAATAAATTTATTTTTGATTAGGAAAAGGTCACTAAAATTCCTCTAAGCACAACTCGACACTAAATCATGTCGCGTCAATCACAAAATCCGAAAGTTAAAATCCAGCGATTCCCAGCTAAAGCCGCGTGAAATAGTGTAGTGTCTGTTGGCCGGGATACCGTGCTAAAACGTAAAATTGAACAACAACAACAAAAAACCACCACAATTCACATACACACATTTCTCCCCAGCCACTTCCTATTTGTACTGTAACAAATGCACTCTATGAAGGCACAATTCTGCAGTCGCTAATTAACAGCAGTTTGAGAATTGCATTGCTGCATTATGCACAGTTTCATCATTGGCTGAAATCGATTTGCCAAGATTTATGAACGCAACAAGACGTTTAACTGCGTAAATTGCTTTCGGATTTACATGCGAAGTAAGAGTCTCCCCGAGCGAGAGTCGAGGCACCTTGGGCTGGGTAGAGGTAATATGACAACATCCCAGGTATATAAAAGATCCTAGAGGTGCTTTCCCAGTGTTCGCATTGATATCGCCACAAAACGCGTTCTTCCAAATCAGTTCGATACACCCTTAACAGCAACGTTTTTAGCCATTCGCCATTTGGTTTATTGCATGTCAGTCGTACAACTGCACCGAGTGTCGGCAACGAGGCAATGGACGATTTGACTACTCCGCTGGCTCAACGGTCGGTGTGTATGGGAACAAATGACCTTTTTACAGATTTTTATAGCCACACTTTAGCCGACAGCTAGAGAAGCCGAAAGCGGATGAAGTCAATAAGATTGCTGCGAACTCTAGACCTTAGCAATTCTTTGGTTGCTCGTTTCATCAGCTTCCACCACTAGCAGCAAAAGGCGGCGGCTTCATTGCTGATGGAATGTCCTAATCGTGCCTTAATCCGATCGCGGATAATAAGGAGATCTTGGATCATGTCTGTCTATTGTGCAAGATGTCTTCGCTTCAAGCCTTTCGATCACATTTAGTGGCAATTTATTTAAAGGAAAGATGTTCTTTTAGGCCTTATTCATCTATAATCGAAATTCGTCACACGTCACACAAAAGACGAACCACATTGACTTTATGGACGTAAGGCTGAGTGTGTCAAATTAATTACTATTTCTCATTGAAATACTGCTTTCAAAAAGGACAAAAAGGATCACTTTCTAAGACATTGTCATTCGTTTTAAAATCGATAGAGCAATCGACCAATTCGGCAATATCGCATGGTCTTTCACAATTGACACCAAACTTGACTCAAATATAAAGATCTACATTCAATCCCTAAATTTCAGTATAGATGTTGTTTTATGTGTGCAATTGTTGCTGGCTTAACCACACAGACTTTATTTTTCAAATAACCCGAAACAAAGAGCTTGGTGATTAGCCTAGGACGCCATTGCGTTAAACTACATCGACCTGAAAACCTAGATCTCAATTGCTCGATGCTTTCACTGTTGTGTGATACGTAGCTCCATCTTGTTGAAAATAAAGTTCAACTGTGTGTATTCTTTTTAGTTGAGGCTACAAGAGGTGTAAAACCATGTCCTCAGACTCAGACTCGGAGACAGGCAGCGTCATTTAGTTTTCTGAAGCCAAATTGAGCCACCGTAGGAATATAGCAATACTAATCTTTTCGGCTCATTCCCATAGCTTACAATACATCTTTACGTCCAGATGTCAGTCAAGAGGTTCGTTCTTGAATAGAACAACTCGGTCGTGGAACAACATTTTGGAGTCAGTATTTTCGAACTCGTACAACATCCTAAAGAGATAAAACGTAAGGCTAATCGCCTTTTCGTTCAGGTTCGGCCAGACATCGATGAACCCATGTATCCTTTTGATCGCAGAATTGGATAAAAGCTTGTGGGGGGTTAAACCTTATATTGCCGTTGATATTTCTAACCGAGTAAAAATAAAAAATGCCCTTACAACGGGCTAACGCTGGCCGCTTGGCCTTTCAATGAGCATATGAGGGCCGTAGAGATTTTAATCATATTTAACGGAAGCACGTACGGCCCCAGGACGGTTAAACTTGACAAAAAGTTTTAAATGACGGAATACTGAGCTATACACACGGGCATACGACGGGCATATAAAGACCAAATGGATAACATTTTCGTTATTTACAATCGATTTTTAGATTATCATACGTAGAGATTACCGATGCACAAGAGAAACAAGCTCGCCAGTCGTCGCTTTAGTTTACGTTTACAATTGCGCCATCTAGACTTTCGGTACTTCAACATTGAAGAACTGTGGCATTTTTTAGCCGATTTCAACAAATGTACACAATTCTGAATCGCCATTCAGTACCATTTTAGGAGAAAATTTTGACGATGGGCGAAGCTCATTTTACTCTCTCTGGCGGAGTCATTTTATTTCGTTTCCATATTGTCGAACTTGTTGAAAATGTTTTCCATATCTTATGATGAGATTTTCCAGGTCCCTGCCAACACGTGTTATCCTATTAAATCAAACAATAATCCCCAATCTCACTTTTATTTGCTTCAAATCATCTGAACTTAACCTCAAAAAACACAAAAACCACGATGCCCTTCACTCACTCTTAATGCGTCAATTACAATCAAACCGAACACACAGCTGGAATCCTCTTTCTATTCCCAATTCTCGACTGTGTCGAAGCGATAAGTCCACCTTTTGTCTTTCTAATAAATTTCCCACAATTCGTCTTGATCTCATTTCATTTTCTCTCGACTTGGAAAGTACAAGTAACACAAAGACCTCTCTTCGCCAAAGTAGACGAGCGCAAAATAACAACAACAACAAAAAAGAACACTGGGTTAATTCTGCAGCTATGACGTTTCCGTCAGGTAAAGCGAACAAACGAATTTTGCAAAAACCAAAACAACAAAAAAAAAACGTGCAGAAAATTTACGCGCGCACAATAATTGCGACCATAGAGTAGTGTAGTAGTTGTCTACCGAATAATGTGTGGTTGTTGGTTGGTCGCTTTTACACACGACGACGACGAAAAAAAAAATATGGAATTCAGAAAAAAAGATTCGCGACTGGTCTCACATTTGACCTTCAGAACCAACACTATAGAACAACAAAAACAACAACAACAACGGCCCGCACGAAAGTCCCAGTCCCAGACCAGAAATTGCAAATTTCGACATTGAAGCTGCGCGCGCACCACAATAAAAATTCAAACGAGATTTCTAGCGATTTTATGTGATTCTGTCCTCCAGCGGCAGCATGGGCGCAGCGGGGGGGTATAAGGGATATCCAGCCATGAAATTGCAGCACAGCACAAGATTCCAGGACCCCTCCTTGGTTATCCATCAAAACGCAAAATCTCCACTTCAGATCTAGTTGAATAGATGCAAGCTTGCCAGTCAGAATTAAATTGGCGGATTGCTTTCCGGGATTTTGTCGGATCTGGTGGCGGTGGGTACGGCTCCTTCCTCTGTCGGTCAGTTGGTTTTGTGTGTGGGTTACACCACAAATCTCGGCATGACCAATAGATTTGACCTACCTGTGTGGATCTAACTAAAGAAAGAATATTCCCACACTTTGACCAGTGGTCACTTCAGGCAGCAGCGTTCTGACCTGGTGACAAGCGATCCCATAGAACACTCTATAGTATAGTATAGAGAGAGAAGTGAGCCTTCCTAAAGATCGACCAATGGTCAAGAAGTGGCGATGCAAATATATTTCGGGTCTCATGAGCCTCTTTTTCGGGGTATATTCTTTTTGTGTGTTTTTGCCTGTGGTATTCTTTTTTTGCTGCGAAGCATTTACAGCGGTATCGAACGCGCTTTTACCGGTTTCTTTAATACAAATCACCTCTATTCATTCTGGCTATGGACGTCGCATTTAAATGCTGTTGTTGTTGTTTCTTTTTAAGATCCATAATTTTCAACCAGACCAATCAGAGACGCGAAAAAAGTAAATACAAATACATATGTCAAACAGGTCCCACAAGGTTCGGAATTAGGTCCTTTTCTTTTCTCATTTTTTTGTGTATGCATAATTATTACTGCGCTAAGACTTTGCATTCGAGGATAATTTATAACAAATCCTTGCCACTGTCAAGATGGACCAATACAAGAGTGTATGCGAAAAATTCCCACAGTGTATATACATATATATTTCGAAAATAATATGGCATTATTTGACCTTGACGAATTTTTCGGTGGTTGCGTTGCTTCAATTATTCACGGTGTGGCATAGACCGGCGAGGCCTGGAGAATGTCGCACATTTTTTACCAAGCTCTTCCTATATAGTAAGTATAGTCTGGTGTGTCCATGGCCCAAGCACCAAAGATCTTCTTATAAGAGATAAGCCAAAAACGGACCGATGAATTGCAAATTTGGCATAGTAGTGACACGCTGACGTGATCTGGAATCTGGCCTGGACAGCATGGGAGACGGCCAGACTTCCACTTACACACCCATAAAGAAAAACTACAATCGCCACTAAGCGTGCAATTCTGTTTTAGCCATGGAATGAAGAAGTTTTGTTTTTTATTTATTTATTTATTTTTATTTTTAACATTTTTGTGTAATGAAGGAAATGCGATGATTTTTCTAATGTTACCGGGAGAGAGCTTAATGGTTTAGATAAAAGTTATTTTATGGCGAGAATACAAGGCTATAAAGAGTTTTTTTAATGGTGGATTTTCTATGTAGGTATATGGTGAGTTTTTATAAGTTATAGGATACTTCGCGGGACTTAAATTTGTTGCTTTTATTATTATTGTTATTTAGCGCAGCGCTTAAGTGTTTTCGATTGCAGGGATTTTAATATATGTAGACTCCGGGGTTCATTTATAGGGATTTTAACATTTTTAATGGCGGGGAGTTCTGAGTGAAATAATAAATGTGTTTTCCACTTGCTACACACACACACACATAAAAAGAAAGTGAACTATTTTCTGGATCAGTTTTGTTTTATTTATCAACTTTGTAGCTTTATTTGATAAGATGCATTAAAAAACCTGCTCTATTTTTTCAACTATTTTCGACTACATAAAATGTTTTATCTACTCTAATTGTCTGCAATGGCGTCAAGGAACTAACAAGGAGATTTTAAATATTGGATGGAATTTGACTAAAAGTTCATTTCATTTGATGCAGCATTTCATTAAATCTAGAAATATTAATTCAAATTGAATCTCAAGTTGGGTACCATATCTACTCAGATTATCTGTCAGATCTCACAATAGAGGAAGGTAATAGCTTGACTTAAAAATCATAAGGCGTCAAATCCAGATGGTATCCAATCTTTGTGGAGAAGCTATGCTATGCCTTATATAATCTCATTTACAAACTATATAAAAGCAGAAATATAACAGTAGAGTAGTTTCTAGGTATAATACGGCTACTCCAGTCTACAAAAAACGTGAATTGAACTGCAAAATACCAATCACCCACACTTTGGAGCACAGATTACAAGGTACTATCATATATTTTGTTCAGTTAAGAGGCCTTGTCCTATCCTATTTTGTCTCAACTCTATTTTTAACGTGTAAATTGGATTTTTATGGCCATTTGTTTTATTACCCTTTTATTACCTCTGGTAATAGCAATGTTTTAACTCCCTAACTATGCTGCTGTTGCATATGGAAAAACAAAAAAATGCGTGAAGAATGGGAGAAGAGCATTATCTGCCAATACACAAGAAAGGAGACAAATTCAACTGATTGACGGAGTCCTTCCCAGCCGTTCAAGGCAAGGTTGGCTCCCATGCTGTTTAATCTCTATCTAAGAGTTATTCGCAAAGTAAACATTGATGTGAACGCAACCCTGCTTAACAAATCAAAACAGTTGTCAGGATATACAGTTCAATGGCATTACAGTTCAAATCGAGCCTTAGCTTCCTTGAGTTTTCTCCTCGAACGTTATCGCTCGACTAGCTAGAGTCCTCCAATTTCCAAATGTGCAGCGTATACTTCTATGGCTTCAACCATCTTTTCCTCGGTCGTCCTGCTGACCTGTCACCAATTTATGATTTCCTTATAAATCTTCTTCCCTGCTCTCATTCCCGGCACTCGCTCTATAGGGGGGGCCTCGGTAGTCTAGGGGTAAGGCACCTGACTACTATAACAAAGGTCCCGGGTTCGAGTCCCGGCCAGCCCCACGGTCCTTCGCCTTTTCCACTTTCCCACCCACATAACTTTCCTTCTTTCTTCTCCCCTCTTTACATTCGTGATTCCTCCTGTCATAGCCTTTCCCGCTAGTCCTTCCGTGCTCCACCAAGCGCATGTCATCGGTTGGCTGATGAGATTCAACTCGTTTCAGGAAGCATAACACTCCACCGAGTTGTTTCTCAAATGCCCCGATGCCAGAGTCGCGAAATGGTTGGAAGTAGGTGGAATAAAATATCGCGGCTAGGTTGTGGCAGCTCTTTCCTACTTCTCTCTCTTTCTTCTTTGCAACGCCTTTACTTTTAACGTGTCAAATAGTTCTTTTTAATTTTATTACCCTTTTATTGCTGGTAATAAAAATTGTAATTACTTTTTTCACGAATGATGCAAACTGTTCCAAATATTCCAAATAAAAGTGTTTTAAATTATTAAACATGTTCACCTTTTCAGTTTGAATTGATACACTGAAAAATATATAGCACAATCATACTGTTGAATACGACGTACAAAGAGTACTTTCATATATTTTGTTAAGTCGCATATAAAACTCGTCCTGATGTAAATCCGACTCTACACAATGCGGTGAATATTTCATTGAATGTTGGTTTCCAACGATTGAGTCAATACCGACATCAGCTCGAACGTGTCCAAATACGAACCGTTGGCCGCTTGACGTTAGAGACTCGTAGCGCAACCATTGACCACACGATGCGTCTTGCCATCAAGCGTCCAATGTAGGAGGATGTTCATAGCATCGTTTAGAGCCGGTTTTATCGGCTGCGTCTTCAGTTGGATCGTAGCATTGGACTATCGTAGTTCTTCTTAGTCTGGTACGCAGGGACATAGTAACAATCCTCTCAAAAGCTGGTGACCAACTAATAAGGTTGAACCCCGTTGCCTTGGTGAGTATTGCGCTAACACCACTCCTATCGCTTTCGGGTTTGTTTCTGCCTAGAATATAAGAAAGACTCACCGTTTGGGCAAACATGTTACCCGCGTCGTGCCATCTGATCTCGCTAAGTCCCATGATCTTGATTTCAATTCGATTCATCTCGTTGAGCAGTTCATACAGCCGTCCATTAGAAAGCAGTGCTCTTGCAGTTCAGGTCGTCGTTGTGTTGTCCATCTCGCCCGAGGTCTTGTTTGCCGATTCCTAGCTCTGGTGTTTTATATGCTAATGGATTGCTAACCCTCAGCCGAACCCACTTAAAACTCTGTTGGCGCAGAGAACTCGCCATTTGCCCATCTCTCGTTAGCTCCTTTCTTCCTTTAACTTTTTATATTTCAATCTATTTCTCTGACCCGGAGTTTGGGGCTATTTGTACCTGTAGATCCGCCGTTGAGCCGGGCCTGCATTGGTTTTGCGAACGATATGGGGCGGACTGTCGCAAGAAGTATTCGCAACACGATCGGAATATATGCAGAAGCACCTTGATTGATAGTTAGGATGATAACCACTGACATTTTGGCGAAGCAGTGTTCGCGCATCTATGGCCCAATGTATGCCTGCAAGGAAACTAAGGCCATTCGACCAAAAACAACTAGTCTATCGAAGAATGACAGAGAATGTAAAATAAGTCGCAGTTATACCGCCTTTCCCAATTTTTGAGCGAATACGAACGCTTTGAGCCATACTTCTACTGATTCGTTCATGACGTTCTGAACAAACGACAAGTTCGACACGAGCAGAGGGTCATGAGTCATGTCATGAGAGTTCTTAATTTAAGATTATTTGTTTGTCCGATCATGCAAAGGTGATTCAATCGATTCGAACGAAGCAAAGATCAAAGTCATTTTTTTTAATTAGTAGAGTTTGGAAGACTGGATGTTACCAGCCATCTGCGATATACTAAGAGTGTCTCATTTCATTTAGCCACCTACTAACAGAAATGCTGGAATGCAAAACTGTGACTATTCTGGCATTTTATAAAAAGAAACAAGGTTGAAAAAAAAAACACAATTCCAGATTTATGAAAGACTACGTGTGCATTAAAATTGACCACCTGTTTATTGTTATCGAAATGAATTGCAACTGCAACTGCAACAATGCGCATTTCTAGAAAAACACTCTTTTTCTAATGTAAACAATATCCAATACGAAATTTTTATAACAGATCCAATGAATACCACCATATATCAGGCAAGAAAAACCACTTGTCATCTCTCTTTCAAGTGAGCGCGGAAAGTGATGCAATTCCTGATAATGCATCATACAATAGCCCCGTGTGTGTGTATAATAACTACGTACGAATATAATCGGTTTTAGAATGGAATTATAAGCGCTTATCGCGATTTCAAAATGCATTTTTTTATAACTGCACGAAAAGAAAAAAACTAGTATTATAGCACCTAAGCGGCGTCACCTCTCATCTGGTGACCAATTTCTAACACACTTCTTCCTTGGAGACTTTGCGAGTTCGTATATGGTGCATTTGTTGTAACAATGTATAGTGTGGTAGTGTTGCACATTTTTCCAGGTGATAATGTAGGTAGAAAAAATGCATTGACACGTTCCTTTCTTGTTTTTTATTTGCTATAATAAAGATCGATTTTGCGCATATTCACGCATACGTAACCTGCACGCGCATTCGCGCGAAGGTCACAGCTGGCACGATCTGTGTGGAGAGTGTGGAGCTGTGCGAGCATGCGAGATATCAATGCAATTGCCACACACCAAACTGAGTGGCAATAAAGATATCTGCGCTATCTTGAACAATTCTGTTGTTGATTCTTTACCACGTTGTTTTTTTGCTACATTCTGGTCGTCTGTTTTAATTCTCTAATCAATTCACCTGTTGTTCATTGTTTGTGCAAGAATATGGACTGCACCGCGGTGATCTGCAATTATTGTTATGGTGGCTCGATATACATATTGCAACAAAAGAACAGTTTGTCATATGTTTTATAAGGCCCAAGCAGGCTTTTTGTGATGTTAAAACAGTGCATATTGAAACCATATTGAAACAATATTGCAATCGATTACGAATGATCGTGACAAGATCGTTTATCTTGGTCAGGTGGCAAAAAACCCTACCAACTATTACAATATTACATGCCAAACAATAACGCCGTATATGCCACTGTTAACAACTAAACGTAATTGCCCCGCAGATGAAATATGTATGGCCACACAAAATTTTACGTTGGCGTTGATGGCGATAATGTTCAGGTGCGCGCGCAGCTCTCAAGATCTTCCTGGTGCAGTTTTTGTTGTACCGTTTGTTGCTGGTCAGAGAGAGAAGAGGCTGGGTTACCCCCGACGATTATGGTGCAACTAGGCTCTAATTTGAAGCAAAGTGTGTCTGCGTTCGGTTTAATCGATTTCATGTCGGACGGAGAGTCCGATTGCAACATTCTTCTACGGCCAAAAGTAATTCGATGTTTGTTTTACCACGAGATTTTCGCTGAAGAAGATGTTCATCGTGGCATGGGATACCGCAGGGTAAATTACACAGGAAGGCACCGGACTTGTCACGACTAGACATAAATTTTCAATTCGCCAGTTCAGGCTGTATAGTGTATTCAGAGTCGCCTCCTCCTAGTCCTGGGGTATATACATGGTATATATAGACCAAGTATAGGAAAAAGTACAGGTACCTATGCTACAGTCCGATACAGTGCAATGGGGCGATTTACTGCACTCTCTCACATCGGTATGATGTCACAAGTTGAGGCCAATTGAAATTGATGTTGTTCAACTGAGTTTATGGTAATAAGCAGTTAGAAATGTCACGGAAAGATGCACGTTTTTTGGGATTCCTTTTCTTGGATACAGCTCGACCAAGATGAGAACCTCTTCCCAGCATGATGCACCCGAAGTCCTGACCTCGTATCGTCGTGGCTCACTCACAATTCAACACACCAGAATAATACTAAAAAAAAAAAAAAACTACGACAATTTATTCCACCCTTCAATCTCGAGCCTCTACTTAAGTCGTTATGGAATCTAACAAGCTCTTCTAAGCTCAAATACAAAGTCCAAGACAAATAGACGCATTTGCCACCCACCTAGAGCCTCCTCCTCCTCCTGCGCCCAGACCTGCATCTCGGCCCCCGTGTGTATTCGTCTTCGTCGCAAATCTACATGCATGAATGCAAGGGCCCCTTCATTGGAAGACCAGTAAATCCAAGGTGTGAAAATTCTCTCTATATGGCATCACATAAGAAAGGAAAAGACTTCAATTTCACGAGAGAGCCCCTTTGGGGTGTAAATGAAGGTGTGAGAGTGATATACGCTATTCTACCGAGAGATGCACTGTAGTCGTCGGGGGAGGAAGAAGTGTGTCGACTGATGATGGGGATGGTGTAGGGTACTAGGGTAGAAATGCCGCCAGATGCTGCTGCTTATGCTGCGGGGATGCACATTAATGCATCCCTTTACGCCTCTTCTTGGGGCTACGTGTGAAAAAGGTGGTGTTATGTGGGTCAAGTGAAGCCTTCGATGATGCCTTTGTTCGCAATTTTTCAAGCGTGTTCCATGTTCATATTTATTGTTCGTTAAAATGCATCTAAGAATTCTTGCACAGCCATTTTGGAAAAAACAGATCCTTTAAAAAGGAGCTTTTTGTAATTAAAGTTTTATGCGCGCTTTTCTTGGGTGCATTTTAAGTGGAATATGGTGTGTTTTTTTTATTCTGCATTGTAGATGATGATGATGATGATGATTGCATATCGTCTCCATTAGAGATTTTCCGTCACGTGAGAGGGAAGATGGTGCTATGATGATTTTTTATAAGTTGATGTTGTTGATTGATGTCTGTCGCTAGAATAAAATAAAAATGGGGGAATAAGGAAAGCAGTCCGCGTTTATGACATCGCCGTGTTTTTTTCCCTTTTCAATACTAAGTTCGTTAGGTGATTTCATAGGTCAAACGGTGTAAATTGTGTCATAGTCTGGTGAAGCTTCACTATTTTCGACGGCTATCGTCACATATTAGAAAATTCAAAGCTATATCTACAAGTTCCCATACTTGAAATGGTTTTTGCTGCTACTGATGTTAAACAGCTGATAACTGGGTGGCCAAATCTCGACAATTGTTCGCCTCAGGGGCGGCGCTTTCATATGTGCGAATGGTGCACTTGCACCGGGCGCAATTTGACAGGGGCGCAATTTCAGAAATTAAAATTTAAAAAAGTTTAAGACCAAATTCCAGTCCCTGTACTTTCTCATGCTAGAAAAAACCGGGAAATTTTACTTCTCCCCGGGCAGGAAGTTTCCAGAGATTTTAGCTTCGAGATTTTCATAAACTCAAGCAATGTTATTCGAGATTTTACTCAAAAAGTAAAGGAACAGACCTTCGTCTTACAGAATCAGAAGCAATCTCCCAAATGAGAGAAAAATTTCGGCCGTTTGGAACACGCTGCAATGGTCGAGTAGACGAAGAGAGGTATCTATATTCAATGCCTCGGCAAAGATACCACAACCTGTTCTCAATTTTTGAGCCATCTGTGTAGATACATAATGACCCAGTTGGGATAACATCATCTGTCCAGTAATATCTGGCCGCTTTGATGCTTTTACTGTCTTACAAATTAATATGGCAGTTCCACACGGGCCAACCGACAAAAATTGATTATAATCGTCCATTCTCGATTCGATGAAGAATCGTATGGGGCTTCACAAGAGCCAACTTTCCCAACGAACATTATGTTTGAATGCTTCAGCTTGTTCTTGTTGTTGTTTTTAACCCTGCCTAATTTTTTCTTTTCTTTTCCTAACGACAGGGAGAGAAAAAACAGCAACATCCTTTAAGCTGTCAAAAAGTTGATTCAAAAATTCAGTGAGAGAATTCAGAAGTTCAAAAATTCTGTCCACCCCTTCGTGCCCTCCAACTCTCTTCTCCGCAAACGAAGTTTTTAGCAGATTTTTGTTGGTTGGATGTTGACCCATATGAAACTCCCTATGTAATCTTATTATTAGGATGCAATTTTACATTTTGCGCAAACTATGACAATTATTTCTCCCATCCAGCAAGTGCCCACTGCTTTCGAAAATGAACAGCTTAGGGGGCGCAATATCGTATAGTGCACCGGGCGCAAAAACCCCGAGCACCGGCCCTGGTTCGCCTATCAAGCTGTTTATAAGAAAGAATTCAAGAATTGACAAAAATTAGGTGGAAATGAAATTAGGCCGGTGGAAGCGTAAACCGGAATTTTCTCATTGCCTGTCTAATAATTATGACCAGCTTTCATAGGTGCGAAATCTTTAAAAGAAAATTGAAAAACGGTTTCCTTGGCTTAATTTTCGTCTATTAAAAAAATCGTGTCTTTTTCCATTGTCATTTCACTGCTCTCAAAAGAAGGGCTGTTGGGTTGCAATATAGCATACTGCCCTGGGCGCAAAAATTCCAAGTGAGGCCCTTGATTCTGAGGAAAACATTTCCTCCGATTCGTTATTTTATAACGCGAATCGCATATTCGTTGTAACTTTAGAGTCTTTAGGTATCTCCACAAATTCGATAATTCGAAACAAGCGTTTATTTCATCAGCGGCTGTTGGTCCTTGAATGACTGGAAGCGTTTGCCGAAAATCGCCGGATAGCAGAATCGTCGTACCTCCAAAGAAGCCCTGATTTTTACCCAAGTCAGTTCGTCGGCAACATTTTTCTTTCAACAAGTCTGTACCTAGCTATAAAGATTTTTGCAATTGAACAATTTATTGGGGAAAATGAGTTTACCTCAAATTTAAGTGGATTGAACTGAACAATATTGGACTGAGGTCGGTGAAGCCGGGGTATAAGAGAGTTGGCTGAAAAGAGGAAGCCTGATTATAATATTAGGACTGGTATTTTGGGCATGAAACGCATCGGCACGGCATTCCTTTCAAAAGAGTCTTCGGAATGCCGCATAAAAAACGAGACGAAATGCAAAAAAGGGTGCTACATTCGCTTCAAAACCAATGTTAAGCTTGCAGATTTCTTTGATCAACATGATATGTGTGATAATGTGTACTGAGAGCTTCTTTTAAACTAATAAAATGAATACGAAATACTGTTTTGCCACTATGAACTGTAATACTGTTTTGCCATACTGTTGAAAACATTTTGATTTACGAATTCATGGACTTAGTATCATAATTATGGCCGAATGGTACAGCCAAAACCTCGTCGAATGTCATCGATCAACCACCGTATTTGTTTGGCATGGTCACCTGGTACGATGTCCTGCTCCTAATCCTAACACAACTTAAGTAACGCATGTAAGTTTTGCACCCCTTCCCGTAATTTCGAGTACTTTTTACACAGAAGGAATAACCATACCCCTATAAAAGCTCAAGAACTACGCCAGTGGTGGGCAACGGCAGCTCTTGGGAGCCACATGAGATAACAAGGCAGTTCCAGAGAACGTCAATCCTACTTGTGAGTTCGAGTGAGAGATGAAAGTAAAAGCTTTGAGTTAGCTTTTGAGTTCGAGTGAGAGGTATAAAAAGGAAGAATTTGACAAGAGCATTTTTTCTGCTTCTGAAAGGTTGACTGTTGCCCACCACTAGCTTATGCTAAGAAACAGATATTTATCTCTGCCTTCTACTGAGTATTCCAACATAAAGTTACTCTTGTTTGGGATTTGAGTTATTGGAGCTCTCGATTCCAGAGTTTTGACATTGTATTCATCAGTCCTTAGCCGACGATTGAAGCACCCATCAGTTTGGAGAAGAGAAATCTTAGTGGTCGGACTCTGATGAAACATACCAAGCACTGGGTGTCCACGTCTGGTTTGGTTTGGTGGTTCCTATGTCGTCTGTTGATGCGGCCAGAGAAACATTGGAACTTTGTATGTAGTGGGAAAGCGACGTACCAGAGATGTAGGGGAAGAAAATATGCACGAAGCCAATTCTAAAAAAAAAATCATATCAAAAATTTTTGAAACGGGGCTTCGTTTTTGCAACGTTGAGCCGGACAAGCAACCGCGGAGCTTGGTAGAAGACAGTGATTGTTGTCTCCTGAAGTGAACACCGCCTGATCAGTCAACTGTACAAGATGAGACCAGAGACTAAAATAAGAGCAAGGAAGAGTACCGACCTAAGCGGAAATAAGACCTAAGCGACCTAAGCAAGAGATTTGACCTAAGCGTAACCTTGGTAGCCTATTATTAACCCGTTTGAATAAGCCTATGCTGTTTAAATGAGAAAAGTCTTTTGTTTTTTGATTACAGTAGTATATACTTCAAGGAAGATGAAAAATAGGAAGAATTTCTGTTTAGGAGTTGTTGACAGTATTTAAGACAAATTTTATTACCCATCTCGACAATTTCCCCTGCCACTGGACGCTAATTAACTCGAATGAGCATAACCTTTTCCACAGCAATCAATTAAGCATAAAATTAATAATTAATGCAACAACTCCACTTACAAGTACAAACTTAGCCTATCTAAATCGCGACTCTTCCACAACAAGTCCTCCTCTATCATTTCGTGACAAAAGATTTACGATTAATTTAAAATTGTAATTTACTGCAAAGTATTAAAGCCATTAAAAAAATATACTCCCAACACTGGAGCTGCAGCAGCAGTAGTCATCTGTTGAGCCCGGCATTCACCTGACTCCTACCTGCATCAGTTCAACGTCAGACACTGAACTCCTTATGGCTCCACTTCCACTCTATGTGCGTACATGTGTGCTTAGCAGTAGTTTCTAAGTTTTTCCCGGAAAATTCTAGCCAAGATGAATAAGTCTCCTAACGGTTAATTTTAAATCGATTTTGTTTTTTTCAAATGTCACATTTTATAAGGCCTTAACTCAACCTGCCATTTGCACTTTACCGCTCGCTACTTTGGAGGTATGTATGCCATATGCATATGGAGAAGAAAGGTCGCTCCTTTGAGGTCTATGTGTGTTGAGACATTTGAAAGTATATCTCTGCTACTTTTTGTCGCACTGCAAAATGACTAAGAAATGATGGAATGCCTCAAGTTGAGAAAATTTTTCAGAAGGCCTACAACTTTAGCGCCCAGAGCATTCTTTTTTGTTGTTATTGTAAGGAGAGAGAGATTTTCTATTTCTAGCTAACAAGTTTCTTCTTCTCCGGTGAAGTTTTAGCGGCGCTGAGTTATTAGCAACACGACGAGTACTTAATCACTTTTTTGCCTTAAACCAATTTTAAAGGTAATTGCCGGTAAAGCCATCAACATTTGTGTGTCGTAATATAAAGGCAATGAATCTCTCTATCTTTCGTGAGTCATTTCTTTTGCGGTTTTGTAGTTTAAGGAAACGTTTAAACGAGATAAATTTATTACTAATTTTTCAGTGTAGCAATTTTTTTTTAGTTTAGGTAAAAGTTTAGAGGCGGTCAATTTCGACGACGAAGATTGGCGATTTTCACTGTGTGTGAGATATGATTGCGCCGGTTTACATGATGGGTTTAATTATTAGTTGGTAAAAATTTAACATAAAAGACTCAAACGCAAGATTCCACTTTAAACGGGCCTAAAAATGAATTTTTATGATGTCTTGTTTTATTACCCTTTTATTACCTCTTAATTACCTTTATTTTCTAAGACGTTTTATTACTTATTACTAAAATTTAAAAATATCTCAAAAAATTGGAAATAAAACTGAATGAATAGTGTTATGAATATATACAGCCACCGTACCTAGCCTCCCAAAAATTTAACCCCAAAGTTGGAGTTGAGCCAGAAATTCAAAGTCAAAATTCCCACAAAATGGGAGTGGAAAAGGGGACATATTAGCTTTGTTCCAGTACTTTTCCTGCAAAAATTTGTTGGGCAAAAACTTAGTTTAATGGTGGGGATAATTTTGTCAAAAATTCAGAAAGTAAAGAAACACTTTTTGGGCAATTTCTTGCAAATCAATAAGAAGATAACATAAATGTCGATTGCCTATGTGTATGCCTCTTTTCAAGATACCCACACACATACAAAAAATTGTCAATTGACAACTTGCAAGAAATCGCAGGACCGAAAACCTCCGGCTAATTCCTGCACGAGGGGAAGTAAAAATTTCCCCGCTTTTTCTTGCATGAGAAAGTAAAGAAACACAAATTGGGAAAATTTTTGTCCCTCGTAATCCCACATTCGAGTTCTGGAACAATGCTATTTTAGCAGATAATCTACAAAGATAAACTTTGAAGTAGTTGCCGGGTTATTCTCTGTGAATCGTGCAGAATTTCCGGCTCTTTCGGACTCCTTAAAAATGTTAGCAATTTGGAAGCCGTGTCAATAAAAATTCGACCGCAAACGGGTTTACCCCTAAAGGTGAAGGAAGCTCAGTGAAATCTACCCTTGGAAGACGCAATAAAAATTTCATTGCAACCCTCTACTTCAAACTTGAATTTGTAAAATGCTTATTTTATTACCCTTTTATTACCTCTTAATTACATTTTTTCCCATATAAATGCTGTAGACTTCGAACACCATTATCCTATTCTGTTTTATCCTATAAATTACGCTTACTAGAGCCCGTGCCATAAAAGAAGGAAATATCAAAATCGCTGTTTCCATGAGCAGTGGCAGGGCCAAGTCCCCAACAAGCGAGCAACTTAAGCAGAAGGCAAATAGCTGCGTCATTTATATTCTCCATCTCAATTCCACATGAAAGGTACTTTCTCTTTTTTTATGGCGCGGGCTCTACATAAACGGCATGACAAAATCCCCTATGGATACAGGCACTGCTTCCAATATGAAGCTTGTCCAGATAAACCTTAATCACGCCAAGGATGCCTCTGCAATACTTGAGAAAAGGTTTATTTCGGGCAACCTATTCCAAGAACCATGGATGCACCGAGAAACAATATGTCGGCTCGATACCAATGCTGGCAGACTGATCTTTCGTGCGAGCATAACTGCCCCAGAGCATTATTGTTCATGAGGAAATGGCTTACCTACCTTCCTCTTTCACAGTTCCAAAGGCAGACCAATTTTATGGACTTGGCCTTCATATGCCCGTCGTATGCTCGTGTGTACAGCTCATTACTCGGCCATTTAAATCTTTTGGCCAAGTTTGGCCGCCCTAGGGCCGTACATATTTGCTTCCGTTAAAAATGGTTAAAAACTCTACGGTCATCATAGGACCCTTAAAACCCGATGCAGCCGGTGTTCGCCCGTTGTAAGGCAATTTTTTTGTTTTTACTCGGGTATGTCTTAACGTGATACCTCCTATTTGGCCGTTTATTACAATAACATGTATAATTTTGGATAACAATAATTCGAAGACCGGGTAGCACGAGCAAAGCTATATTATAACATCTCCTTTTGGATATGGTTTTGCTATAGTGCTCTTCAGAGACTTTACAGAAAGTGTGGCCATTAAATTACGGGTTCCTAGCATAGAGTTGATCTAATCACAAAAATTTAAGCATAGAACTCCCAAAGCCAAGAAACGGATTTACTCCATTGGCTTCATTCAGTAGCGCGACAATGGGCTAGCTTCAAAGATCGTACATCGGTGGATTCCTCGATTTTCCCTTGGAGGCAATGGCAGGAAAGATAGCAGGGAAGTGGGACAAGGGAAAAGACGAAGAACCATCTTTTGCAGCCTGGAATCGAACCACAGACCTCTGTGATGGTAGTCGGGGCCGTGAACTCTAGGCTACTGATGACGAAAACGTTGGCATCATCATATTGAAACTCAGAATTTGGATTTACATTTTTGAAAACAAAGTATTCGGCATAGCCTCTTTGGTGCAAATCCAATATCCTTTGCCCTTTTGAACTACAACTCTTCTTTAATCTCACAGTAACTCATCCCTCTCCTGCATCCGCACGCACAACCCTTATTAAACCACATTTCCAAACTTATCAATACTCCAAAAAAACCCACCCATATTCCTTCCATAACTTCTCCTTTCCAGCTAATCTCAGCTCTACTTTTGAAAAATCCCTTCATAACTATCCAATATCGTCCTCTAACGAGTATGACATCGATTCTGACTCTGCACACACCAAACAAAACTGCACTAAATAAAGTTCACCCTCTCGCCACCCCACCACGGATACGGATATACAAAGTTAACCCGTACGAGAGACAGGCCCTTCCCTGGGCTGGTAGAAGGCAAAACCTGTGCTGATAGCATAGCAGCAGCAGCGCCAAACAGCCAGGGGATATATGTCGATATAGTTGACAAGTGCCGTGGATACTGCCTTTGATCAGCCTCACGATGTTCAATTACGCAAATTAAATCCGTCGTCGGTGGCATAAGCCTACCAGGGGCGCACCTACGACTTCGCCCTTCGCCTGAGTTCAGAGAATCTCCCAGCAATGAGAGGCGTCTATAGGTACGCATCAGTGCAGGACAAGATCAAAAGTCGAAACTTAATTTGATTGTTGCTGCTGGTGGTGTTTTGTTGTTGTTTTTGTTGTTGTTGCTGCTGCTGTCGTAGGTGCTTCTAGTGCTGCAGTAGCAGTAGCTGTTGTGGTTCTTCCATTCTGCCTTATATACCTGGCCAAAAACGATGGTGACTTGCATAGGCTGGAGATTGTCGTCTCTCTGGGCATCATCGTAGAGCACGATGCTAATGGACAGTCGAAATGACTGCACACGGCCGATACACGAGCACCTATCACAAGGGGGTAGTTTTTTGTTGGCACTTCTGATAGAGGTGCGCTCTATCTCTGTGGATGACACTTAACTATTGTTGGGTTGCATTTTCAATCACAAGTGATAGATTTTGAAAGTTTTTGTTGTTGTTGTGTTTTCTGTATTTGTTTTTTCGTGCTGATTTCTGTTTTTCAAGTAACAATTATCTTTTTCAGGTGGTCCTCTCGGCCTGTTCATCATACTTCCAGAGCCTATTCCTGGACCACCCCTCAAGACATCCAATTGTGATATTAAAGGACGTCCGTTTCTCTGAACTGCAAACTTTAGTTGAATTCATGTATAAAGGCGAGGTAAACGTGCAATATTGTCAGTTATCTGCGTTATTAAAAACGGCAGAATCGTTAAAGGTAATCATTTGTCGTTTATGTATCAATAAAGTAATAACCTATATGTTTAACGGTATTCCAGGTCAAAGGGCTAGCAGAAATGACAAATCAAAGTACAGCGCTGCGGGAACCTGAAAGAGAACCCGATAGATTAAGGCCTCATTCACAGCCGAAGCCATCAACATGTGAAACACCGCTCGAGGCAACTGGAGCATCTAGTTCAATATCAGCGCAGTCTACTAGTTCGACGGCGACACTTAATCCAAGCTTAATAATAAAAAGAGAGAGCGAGCGGTGTAGCCCGTCGCCGCCGAAAAGACTGCAACAAACATCCCCAGCCCCATTAGACTTGTATCAAAGAAGATGTCCGAGTAGTAGTAATCGTGAATCGCATGAACCAGTACGAACACCAACTATAGATGAGCCACCATCGCCGGGCGATAGGCCAAACTCAAATGACGATGATATTATGTCGAATGATGTTGGTCTTAATATGACAATGACCCCTTCATGCTCAGTACCTGGTGGCAGCAGCAGTATCGGTGGTGGCTCACAATCGACACCACAAACCGTTGTTATACCACCATCGAATTCATCAAGTTCATCAATACCCTCAGACCTCGCTAGACCATCATCAAGAAGTGGTGTCGGTCTATCAACTTCAATTACGCACACAGCGACAAGTAGTGGAATATCTAGCCCAATTATATCCTCAGAACCAGTAGCTGGACCTTCTGGTCTAGGACCTGTCCAGTCAGTGCCATTGGTGAGCTAAATGTCTTCTTAACATTCATTCATCTGTACAGACAAAATCTATCTACTTAACCTATACCATTCGTTTCAAACACTTACAAAAAAAACAACGTCTGTACAGATAAACTTGTAGTCTAGCACGGTATTGCAACTTCTCTAAAGTATCCTCTCCACTTTCAGTCATTGAAAAAAGAAATCGATTGGGAACGGACAGACGACAAATCTACAGGCGACACTATGGACTATCGTCACTCACATGATTCGGTAAGTCCTTCTTCTTTTTCTATAAAAAGGATATTATTTTGTTTTGTTTTTTTGTTTTTAGTTTATTCTTTAGCTTTAGGTGTTATTTTTATTTTTCTTCAATTTTTGTGACTTCTTCCTACGCCTAAGAAAGAGCATGAAATATTATCGGCGCTCGATAGAGTAGCGCAAAGCTTCTATAAATGTATTTTTTTTGGGCGCATTGAAAATGGATTTATAGCATGACTATAAATATTATAGTATAATTGTTGCATGTGTTGCAAGTTTCTGAGGAGAATTTTTGATAATTAAATAATATTTAAAAAAAAGAAAACAAATTAATTAAAAAGTTCAAAGATTATATTATTGAAAAATGGTTTTTATATGTGAGATTGATTATAGCGAATCGGAAGCAGATACTATGAATTCTATAACTTTCTAATAAGCTTAGGAAAAAAAAAACAAAAAAAACTAACTACATACGCACGCTCAGTATCAACTTAATCAAAAATGTGGATGCTGTCTTCAATGTGAACTGAAGATATGTAAAAACCCAATTGAGAAATGTTAGAGAGTATAAAATTTCAGCAGTCGTATTTTTCCACAAAGCTGCAAACCAAATATAAACATTCTGTATAACTTAGTCGTCAGAACTACCACATCAGGGGTCGTAGATTCAAATCCCGTGTCAATTTAATTCTTCTTCTTCTTTTATCGTTACATCCCTGGGTGGGATTTAGCCTTCTCTGCACGACCTGCCCCATGCTGCTTGATCCATGGCCATTTGGCTGGAGTTTGACACATTCAACGTCCGTATGTCACTAGTCGTATCGTCTATCCGTCTTGTTCTTGGCCTACCTCTTGCCCTCACGGCTTCTGGTTGGCCATTGAATGTTCCCTTTTGTATCCGTCCTTTTTATTCATCCTTATTAAATACTCCAGCCATCTTATATCTTATTTTTTGGGTTTTCGAAAATTGCACTACCTCTTCGTTTTCAAGGAAAAAAGAAAGCTTACAGCGCTTCCGTTCCCATATCAGTTCCATATACGACATTGCATGTCATTGCCACGGAGCATACCTTTTTATGCTCCTTCAAAAGCGTTCTAGAAGCACTATAAAAAAAAGCTTTTTTATAAAAAATATTTATTTACGCCTGTGGGTATGTAACCCAGGATCGAAAACGTTTATTTTCTTCATCTTTTATAATTGCCTTTTGCTTTCCAAACGTCGTTTTACCATACAGTCCCCCAACTAAACTCTAACCACTACCAAATCTGCTTGCCTTCTGTATAGAACGATAGCCGGTCCATTGAGTATTCCAATATCACTTTATGGTAGCCAAAACTATCGCCCGTTTTCTTCGTTCTATAAAATTTATTAAAACTCCAGTAATGCTTCCTTGGAAGCATACATATTTAACAGTGCTCATAATAAGCTCCCCTAAGAAGCGCTCCCAATTTTTCCCACTGGGAAGCGTTGCCTGCTTTAATTCTGCCCTTGGATGCATTGGTGCATTCTGTTGTCATTTCTTAGGAGTATAACGAGGTATTTAAAGTGTTCGCCTCTCTCGAAATATTATAGTCGGCAAGGCTTAAGTTTTGTTGGCTTCTGGTGAATTTCCAAAACCATAGCTTCTGTGTAAAAAATCCCAGAATTTTTAAATTTCACACACACACACAAATTGAGTTAAACAACAAAATACTTAGGATTAGAAGGTCGAATGATCTCATCTACATGCAATGCTTCGACAAGAATGAATCTACCTTTCATGCTCTTTGTCGCTGTCTCGCCAATCTTATCGTTCGAAGGATTTCTTGGGTGCAAATGATGCACTTGCACCGGGCGCAATTTACAAAAAAAAAATATATTCGAAACTTTGAAAAAAAAAGTAATTTAAAAGTGTTCCCGTGGCTTCATTTTCATCCCTGTATATTTTATTGATAAGATATTCTGTGCATCTGCCCTCAAACTTATGTGGATCACGCGGGCGCAAGAAGTCATATCTTTCGCATTTTCGGGTAGAGCCCCACTGCCTCATGTCGGAACGAGGTTTGTGGCTCCAGCCTACAAGTAGAATGAAATCTGTATCGAAAGCAGATCAAAAGCATGTTTCAATCTTCGTTGCAAGACCGACCGTACGTGCCACAACCCGCTGGAATTTCGCCTGCTCTGCTGTGTAAGTAAGTGCGAGGTCATTAAACTGCTCATGACTGGGCATATAACATACTGAATACGGCGAATCTAGAAAGAGCATGCTCAATAAAACCAGCAATCCCAAGGAGTAAACAATCGCGTTGAAGAGATTTTTGGTACTGTGTGAATGAGCTACTAACGGTGGATTCCGGATAGAGGTCCCGCCAAAAGAGATGATGCCGGAGCGCGCAGCTGGGGAAATTAAAGCTGCACACAAATAAAAATTGCGCACATATTGATAAGAAATGCGCTTATGTATTTTCAAATTTCCCCTTCGAAATTTGTTGCGACTAGGCTAAGGGACGGGAACGGCATGCGGGGATTCTACTGCGCATGGAAAACGCGACTTTCTCGGCATCAACTCTTTCGGCGGGACCTCTACCAGGCAGATCTCCGGTTTAAGTCTGCCCCCCCCAATGATATTGCGGAGCTCATGGGTTCAATTTTGATCCATATCCTGAGATGCTGGAGAAACGCTACTATAGAGGCAAGTCTTTATTCCCAAATGGGGAGACGATGATACAAGAAGCAAAATCCTATCGACTCATCTCTTCTTTTATCCTGAAAACTATGAAGAACGCTTAAAACAAGCGGGGGTCTGAAAGGTGAAACCACTCTATATTGCTTCCAATTTGCCTACCGGCCAGCTGGTAAGTGATGAGCAAGACTGGTCTTGCACATTTAGCAAAACCAAAACAAAATAGGACAAGGAGAAGACAAGACTGTAAGATCAAGATAGCAAGACTTTCTGCTCATCATTAAGTACCAAAAGTCTTTCAGTGTTGAGCAAAAAGTTTTGTCTTGCACATTTAGAAAGACCAAGACAAGGCGGTAAGATTTTTTACAAGACTTTCTGCAAGTATTTTTGCAAAACTTTTTGCCCTTTACTGCAAAACTTTTCCCACTAAGTGATGAGCAAAAAGTCTTGCTATCTTGATCTTGCAGTCTTGTCTTGTCCTGTCTTGTCTTTTTTCTTGCTTAATGTGCAAGATCAGGCAGGAATGCAAGACCAGTCTCGCTCATCACTACCGGCTAGGCAAATCTACAGAGACTGCGATATTTAAACAGAATAAGACTAATAGTTGAATATACTTGTCGGTCTGCGAAGCAGTTTACGAAACAGCGGAGCACTTGCGATGTGCGATTCTGAAGGTTTACCGAGGAGGAGATTGAATCTCCTCCATCGCGGCTTTCCTGTTCCCAGGGAGATTTGGGATATGAAGCCGAAATCAGTTTTAGGATATATCAAAAGCTTTAACCTTGAAGGTTTTTAATGATAAGGTTGGCGCAATACACCTAATAGGTCACAGTGCCTTCAAAGACACCCCTCATCGAAACAAGAAGAAGAAGAAACTAGGCCCTGCTGACGACATTTTTTTTATAAAATATTTGTCACAATATAGTTGCTGCTATAGTTTATCAGGAGTCTCGATACAGTTTGTTAGATAACGCAGTAAAAGGAAAATGCCTGTGCTTGTTTGAAAAGAAAACACTGCAATTTTGCGACTTGTTTCTTTACTTTGCTGTTAAATCAATTTTATTAATAGTGTGTACTAGCTCTACTTTGCCGATCCCCCCCCCCTCGCACCCCTTCAAAAAACATCACTTTTAAATCAATTTCCTCTAATAGTGATCCGATTCTTTTAATAAACTGCATACACAGCAATTTTTTTTTCGTGCATGTTGACAGTCAGTCCTCCTGCATAACTCTTTTAGCAAACAGACAAACTCTTTACAAATTTGTGCACAGAGAGAGAGAGGGAGAACAGGCACGTTACTGTGTACAAAAAAAAATTAGAAAAAAATATTGCAAGTTCTTTGAACTTTACTATGTTTTTTTCGTCCCTTAGCGCTGCGCTAGCAAAATAGTTATCGTAGGTGGGTGCTGTTGTTACAGGGTAGTTAATCGTATATTCGTACGTACGTTTTTTTTTTCGTGCTGTTTGTTCTATCGAAATACGGAAAGTACTTAAATAAACAAAATGAACGAAAAGCTCCTGGCTTCCAAAAAGGCGGGGGGGGTCGGAAAATCTGCCCATTTTCCACCCACTCCAGACATCCTTTTTGGAGATTGTGTTCATCCAGCCAGACATCAGCCATCAAACTACGTTCTTCGAGGTTTTTCACAACCGAAAAGGACGAAAAAAAAAATATGCACGAAAATCCCCACGAACAACTCCTGTGCCCCTCCCGGCCGCCCTCGCTACTGCTATTACGGATGTGAAGGAGAAAATAACTAAAATGGAAGAGAATGAAAAAAAAAAACGAAGGATTTTTATACGTGAGGCCACCCTGTTTTTCGTTTAACTTAGCGCTGAAAGGATGACATGGCCCTCTGCTGCTGGCGCCGGTGGTGCTGCTGCTGCACGCCCTGCTAATTAAAACCCGAGTGCAAATTCGTGATATTTTAATTAATCCACCGACGCACCCGACTAGCAAAGGAAAAACGAAAAAAAAATTTTTTTTCGCTAGCACTCTTTTTTTTATTTGGCTAAAGAGAGGCTATATGCGTTTTTTTTTTCTATTTTGTGTCGAGGATTCTATTGGAACGAACGAACGTACGAACGAACGAACGAACGAGCCCATCAACAGCCGTCGGCTCTCCCATAGCTCTGCCAAACCTCGACTTTTGTTCAGCCACCCATGCACGCCCCTGTCTGCCTTCCGAGCCATCCATCCACCTTCGTTCATTATATTTTCTCCCGTATTTTTTTCTCCATTTTTTTACTTTCAATTTTTGTACATTTAACACAAAAATGTCACCATACACACCGACATTAGTTCGTCCTTTTTTTGCGTCCTCGCAGGCTCAAAAGCTCAAAGTTCCTGCGAAATACACACGAAAACTGCACCCAACGACGCCAGCCAGCCGACAGCGCAGGGAAATTCCTCCTTTCGGTGGAAAATCTTCCATCAAAGGTCGTGAAATTTGTTTAGACTGCGTGGCGGGGCTGGCGACTAGTGATGAAATATCCTTCCCCGCCTCCCTTCTTCTAGACCACAGAGTCCTGGCGTAAGGATTTTTTGACAAGAGTTTTCAAGGTACCTGGACTCATCCTTATTTATTTTCGTACACGTCTACGTGGATGCAATAAAAAAAAAGGAATTTGCTAAGCCTTTATCGAGGCACAGAAGTGGTGTGGTGGCAGGTCCTTTGTCCCCCGGGTCCCGAGAGTTTTTCATCCTGGTTTGTTACCGATATGAAATTGTATTCTTAGAAATCCAGCATTGAAAAATGTTTTATGCGAAAAAAACTGCATTTTTGTTCTAGAGTCCTTCAATACTGTTATCATACAGTTGCAGGCTTTACAAACCTTTTTTCTGTTGAATGCAGCTAAGGCATCCATCTATCCACCATTGAGTGAGGATGCAATAAAAATTTGGTGAAATGTGAAATTCAAGGTATGTAGTTTTTAATAATAACAAAAACCAGGGTTAATTGTGGAGCAGTATTCAACTAGCGAGTAAAGGTGGGTCCACACGATAGCGACTTTTGGTAGCAGAGACTTTGGTCTATTCTATCAATCAAAGGAGAGTCGCTGCTAAGTTGTTGGAAAAAGTCCGCAAAGTCATTCCGTCGACATGAGCGTCGGTCGTTTCATTCAAACTTCACAGTCACAGAAGCCACAAGACAAAAGTCCTCGTCGTGTAGACCCACCATAAGGCGAAAAGTTCCATTTCGTCATATAAAATATGGCGTAGTGTTGGTACAGACTTGGCATAGATTGAAATGTAAGCTTGGTGTAGACTAGTATAGACTTCATGTGGACTGATAATACAAGATAAAGCAAAGCGACTAATCTCCACTTTTCATGTGACAGTTTTATGTCAAGCAGTCATCATCCATTCGGCAAACATGGCCAAACCACCGTAGTCGACATTTTTGCATTTCTTCTTCGATCAATGCCTGCTGATCGCATCTTTGTCGAACTGTTTCGTTTCGAAGGCGATCGCAGAGACACCGAGCATCTGCCTCAAGCATCGCAATTGGAAGCCCTCGAGCTTCTTAACGTCGGGCTTGAGCAGAGTCCACGTTTCAGATCCATAAAGAAGAATCGGAAGGATCAACGTTCGGTAAAGGCGTACTTTCGTTTTGATGGAAATAATTTGAACGTTTCTATATGCACCACTTGAGCGAGGCGAATGTTGCTGTTGCTTGGCCGATGCGGCTGTGAACGTCGGTCGTCGATGCTACTTTCGTTTTCTCAACCAATGATCCCAAATATTTAAACCTCGAAACCTGTTCGATTTGAGTTCCATCCAAGTGAACACTGGCTCACTCGATCCGTCCGAACGCTTTGGTCTTTTCCGCATTGATTTTTAACCCGTATGACCGGGCTATGTAGAAAATATCGTATAAGATGTCCGTTGGTTTCGGCATCCACCTCGGCGAAGACGTCGCTATCGTCGGCGAACATTAAGTCGGCTACGAAGTTGTTGTCGTATCGAACTCCGAGTCGTCCATCGAATATTTCACGCATAATCGCTTAGATCACGACGTTGAAGAGAAGTGCCGAAGCGACGACTCCCTGTCGGACACCCGTTTGAATCGGGAACTCCTCGGATAAGTCGCTTCGAATACGAACGTTGCTGGTTGAGCCATCGTACGACGCTTGGAGAAGTTGGATGATTCTCAATGGCACATATTCAGTTTCTAAGATTCTCCACAAACTGTTCCAATCGACGCAATCGAAAGCGGATTTGAAATCGATGAAAACGACGACAGTTCATTTGCCGAAACGAATTTTTCCTCCATTAGTTGACGGAGGGTGACGATGTGGTCTAAATCCTGCTTATTTTTTCCGGCTCGTTTGCTCTCGATGTTTCTATAGCCTCGATTGTATGATTTTCGTAAATACTTTGCCGACGATCAGAAGAAGGCTAATACCGCGATAATTCTTGCATTACCGACTCTCGCCTTTCTTGAAAATTGAGACGTTCCGAATGCCATATGTGTGTTATGAGCACATGAAGTCATTATGATAAGACATCACCTCCGGCTTTGATCATTTCGGCGGTTAATTGGTCTATTCCCGGCGCTTTTCATTTTCAGCGATTTTATTGCTATCTTGATCTCGATAATTGTCGGTTCGGTATCGAGAAACTGATTTGTCGGCTGTTCGATAAATCGGTGGGTACTGGACCTTGCGACGTTAGACTGCAGCTAAAGTTAGGCTGCACACACTAAGCAGTTGCGTTCTGAAAGACTTAAAGATCTCCAAACTGAAGGTCTGATCATTTCTTAAACCCCATAAACTGGTTTTAGACATTTACCACAGTCGAACATGTTTCAAAGATCAAACAACTAAGACCTTTAGATGCACGAGGTTCGGGCCTCCGGTCGCACAGCCAAAGCTATAACCCAACCTAAGGAGTCTCCCCAAAAGCAAGATACTCTTTACTTGTTCACCTCCGCATGCCTCTCTACACCAAATAAAGATGTTTTTGCTTACTTCATGCGTCCGCGTGTATTTTGAACCAAAATATAGAAACGAGTTTGTTAATTCAAGAAAACTTGAAAAGGACGTTTTGAATCCACACTCAATGAGAAGTACCCACTGTGATAAAAACAAAGTATGTAAGTAGTTTTATCGAAGGAACCTATATGTATTGGACGTATGTATCTCTATTTTATTTCCACTCTAATTTTTTAGTGTTGAAAATAGGGAATTTACCCCCCCCCCTCCCCTTCCATCTAAATTGTGCCTAGTTATAAAGTCACAAAAGCTGACATACTCTTGCTTGTCATAGGGAGTGTGATTCTTGTGACTATCAGATGTTTTGACATTCTAAACTCTAAACGCCCGTTTGTGCATTATCTAAATTATTACTGCAAAATGAGAGTAGAATACCAAATTGCCTCAAGTTGAGACTCACCACCAGCACACACTTGTGATTGCATTGTGACTTGTGACTGCTTCTAAAGTACATGTATTACTAAATTGAATTAATTAGCAATGACAATGAAATAATATTGCTTTTAACGTTATACTTATGTCCATCATCTTTAATACTCGACATACTCCTTCAAAAATAACTTTAACTCCATGCCATAATCCATCCTAAAGTTTCTTTCTACTATCATATATTTTTCCCCGTACAAGACCACAACAGCCCCCCCTGCAAAACGAAACAAATGTCCTTTCAGCGATTTTAAACAATTGCCATCCTACTAACAACTTCAGACATTTACTTCCTTTCTCAAGAATAACAAAAGATTCGCCAGAAGTCTGTCATCTACATCCATAGTCATAAAAAAATGCGTTTAAAATTGCGTAAAACTGTACTCCCCCCCATTTTTCCCTATTCTTCTTCTGCTTGTCTTTAACTTGTTTATAATTGCCTGCTCGAGGACATTGTACAGTGGATATAGCTAAGCTTAATACTAAATTCAACATATAATTTAAGAATTTGTTAATCCCTTTCTTCTTCTATACACTAGATATTATACAGTCAGGGCCATAAAAAATTAACAAAAATTATCTGAAAAACCTGGCTGCCGTTTTCTATATATATTCAGTAAACTTTAACGATGTGAGCTACGACAAAACTCGTACGTAACTATTTTAAAGTAAACACGAGAGAAAAAAACGTAGTGAAGGTAGAAATAAAGTAAACATGTCGTGCTCTTACCTGGGTTAGGTACGCCTATATTCATTCTAGTTTTTTTCATTTGATTCCTTTTTCTGTTATTTTTTTCGTGTTTTTTTTTCAACAATAGAATCGTGAAGTGCCCTGAATAACACACAGTTTCAGGCCAAAAAAAAATATAAAAAAAAATAAAAAGGACGAAAAAAAAACGAAATGGTAAAACCCTGTGACAGGCTGAATGCACGATATGCATAAAATATTTCATTTACTCAATTCGCATTGCACAAACTAAAACTGATGGATTTTTTTTTCGTATTTATATACATAGGTAGGATATATATGTATATATATTCGTATATCCTTCACTCCGATGTTCACCATATCGAATCCTTTCCCCCCGAGAGACCAGTCTGGGTTATATCTATCAAAGTGTGTTATTTCCCCAATCGAAACTAGCGTTTCCTCTTTGAAATTTTCATGAATTTTATATTTGACTTTTAGAAGAAAAAAAAAGACAAGTATTCGCTCTGTTTAAAATGTCACATCAAACTCAAACTGGTATGTGCAACCCCCATGCCATTCCATTTCACCTGTCCAAGATAGAAAATGTGCATATGGTGGGGGTTTTGAGATATTTTTTACCACCCACACACACATTTAAGTGGTATCACCTGAATGGACATCATCATCTACTACTGGCAGCATAGAAATAAGAATTTTCACATCGTGTTTCTGCAAAAATGAAGATGACGAAATTTGCAAGTTATTTGCGCATATTTGCAAAAAAAAACAGAAAAAAAAAGAAAAAAACCCGAAGTTTTTTAACCTAAGGTAATTCAAAATTGAAATTGATTCGACCCCCTCCTAGATGATGGTGGCCATCAGTTCTCACAGCCCTACCGTCATCGTGAGACTGACTGGACTCTACCAGCAAAAACATACAAGATGGGCCCAGGACATATTGATGGAACGCAATTCCTCCACTAATTGTATTCCGGCTGAACGCAACATTCTACTACGACCGACCGGACGAACAGACTTCCCTCTAGTGGTGGAAGAAGTATGTCTGTCCATTTCGGTATATACAGAGTAACCCGGTAGCTAGCCCCTAAACCACCCAATTTAAAATCTCCAAGCTGGGCTGCTGCTAGCTACCACCTAATCCATCCAGGAGTGAATGCCGGAGGTGAAATTGTAAAATACCAGTAAAAACCCACCCGAGCACGAGCAAGAGACCTCACCGCGCGCGCGACGAGCGCGGTATATTCGTTAGTATCGATCCTGTCTGGCCGAATTCATGACACTAGGACATTTACAAGCGCTTACGACGGGAGTATAGTGTGCACTATTAGCCACCCCTAAAACACCACCATTCATTCCTCCCTTCCCCACTTTCTATCGTTCAAAAAGTTTTCTCAATACTGAACACTAAAACAACAACAACAACAAAAACAACAACATTAGCGTCGTCGGCAGTATAGAATTGAATGCAAGTAGCTGTGCAGAATAATAATAAGAAGAAGAACGAAGGACACAAACAATCATGCACACAACACTATCCTAGAAGCTCTAGACCAGACATTATGTGTGCCTCTTCCAGCCTCAGGATAGCCAGGTTCTCTGTGCTGTGTGTGTATATATGCACTAAACTACCTCGCTTCCACCTTTTCCGAAGGATTTTCTCTACGTAGAAATTTTTTGTTTTTTTGTTTTTCAATGTTTTTCGTCCTTCCTCTCCAGTTGCAATGTCAGGAGGCTCAAGCTTTTCTGGGTTCGCCGGCACAAATAATCCACCCGGACACCCACCGAAACTAACCCATCAAACGTAGAGCACTCCGTTTTGCAGCCCTGTTCATGAGGCTACAAAGTACGAATATTTGCTGGAGCACATCGGCGCCTGCATATGATGATTCCCCAACAAGCCCACCCCAAAACCCAAACAGCAGCAGCCTGGGTCCTCCCCGACCCACACACCTACTTCATCGTCGTCCTTTCGTTGCGCCTTCCACAGTTTGCCATCTGATCGTGTGCTTTTTTGAGCTTTCGTGCTCCGCACACACAGCGTGTAGCCTCTTAACCTAACCCCAAACCCCGGGTTTTTTAACCAGCCGCATATTCTCTCAATCATTCTTTTCGCCCACTACCGCCCTGCGGGTACGTGCACACCTGTTTGCCTGTCAGTGAAATCCGCGCTAGACCCAACGTTACTTGCACGCTTACTTACGGCTACACATTCTGAACCCTCGTCCGCCCCTCTCCACCCCTGGGTATACCCTTGTCGACTTGGTACTACTGCATCGTGGGGAAAGGGTTGGTTTCGACTCACTGTCTTTGTCTGTGCGGATGACAGAATTATTAAGGGGCTCGGTTTTCGGCTGCCCCAAACTGTCCCGGTTCAACGACCTCGTAGGGAATTCTCCTCCCACCACCAATTTATTTTTCATTTTTTTTTTCGGGGCTGCCAAAAGGATTAGAATCCTTCACCGTCATGGATTAAGTTTCACTTCAGCATAGGAAAAACATTCGAATCTCATCCAACGATAAAACTGCCGGACTCTGCTGTAAATTAACCACCCACCCCCAAAAGTCGTCCATCCCCTCACCCCCACCACCCATATCTATATATATCCACAATCCTGATGCTGCAGCTCTCCTCCTAACTGATGATGAGAATGATGATAGTGATGATGATGGCTCTATCAATTCATTTTCGCGCGGCATATGTGACGATGCACCACTGACCAGGACTTGATACGACGACGAACCGACTTCGACCAACTTTCCAATATTGTCCTCAAATCTGACCCCATTATTGGTGCATGCTTGTATTTAACAGGTTGCACACAAAACATTTGAGCCGCGATATATATGCAGCATAGCAGTAGCTGCAGCAGCAACGACGACGAAATGCATCGGCATGGAAAATGGATGTGTGTTTTTCAAGTGCACCCGCAGTCACTACTGGTCATGCATTTATAGAGAGAACGAGGAATCGCATCCACACCCGGCCAATGCATTGGATAGTAGTTAGAAGTGGGTTAGCCATATATTGTAGAGCCCGTAGAGGGATGAACTGAACAGATGATGATATGTTTTCTATCCATCTATGCATATAGTATGCACATGAGAAGAGCCTCTCTTCCCTGTGTGTTTATTACGAATATCGTCCCTTCACCGCTTGCCCGATTTATGGATTTAATTTAGGCCAACTCTCTCTCTCTCATCTACATAATGGTTTCCTGCAGTAGTTTTCATATCTTGTATTAACATTGTGTGGTGGATTATTGGACACTGGTTTCTGTACTGTTGTTTTTTTGTGCTGTTGTTGTTTTTGTCCTTTGTGCGGCATCCAAAATTGGAAAATGATGAGAGATGATTTTAGCTGCATCGAGGTTAAACTGGATCATCAAAATCACATTTGGTAATTTTTTGGGTTAATCTTTTTTTGAGCATATCTGCATCTATGATATTGAAAATATGAAAAAATATGCTAACAGTTACAGAAACAACTTAAACTGTTTGTCGTTGTCACTTTCATTTTGCAACTAAAACGACAAAAGATAGAGCCAACAAAAATCGGTCCTCCCGAGTAATAATAAAAAATGCCCATCGTATGCCCTTGTGCACAACTCGGTACTCGGCCATTTAAATCTTTTAGTCAACCTGGGGCCGTATGTGTTCCCGTTAAAAATGGTTAAAAAATCCACGGTGTCCCTTAAAAATCGAAGCGGCCTGTGTTCGCCCGTTGTAAGGCAATTTTTTATTTTTACTCGGATTGATTTTATTAATTTGTACTGTTTGTAAGTTTCGAAGTAAATGGAAGCTTGTTCTTGCCAAGAATAAGACAACCAGACGCAAGAATGAAGCAAGAATCTTAGAGTATCATGGGCCCAAACTATTCAACAATCCTTTTTTCGGGATCGGAACTTAGTCGTACGCTAGCGCACCAATTCCATACTAAATTCGCTATAATCAAGTGTGGACTGCATTCTAGTTGACATGACACCTCTTTTTTCACTACTAGTTAGAAATCGTTTGCCGCAACTTTGCTTGCAATAATGTGAAAGATATATTGTCGAAGATATCTATGAAGGGTACTACCATATTGCGCCAGTCCTAGCCTCCTAGTAGAGTGGAGCGGATTGTCTTTCGGCGCCCGTTGGTCGTTCACATTACATAAATTGATTTTTCGAGCCCTGCCGAGGCAAGCTATGAAGCTCATTTCATTTCATTTAAGCCCCCTAAGTTGGATGGTTAGGCATTAGAGCTTGTCCCCTCGCCAGTGGTGTTGACCCTAACACCAGACCAAAAAATGCAGTGTTCACCATTCCGACATTCAAAAAACTTCCTTCCCGGAATCCTGATAGGCTTTAATTGGTAACATCGAGGTTTTTGCTGCCTTGGACATCAGAGCGTAAATGACCGCTGGCGGTTGCTGAAGGGACATCGCAAGTTTTGCTGGGGGCAGCTTTGGTAGTGAAATTTGCTGCCGCCTTGATAATCGAGAACGTCATCTATGTGGTGTGCGGTGCACTTTGAGGAGTAGTCTTCACTTCTAGCCCCATAGGGTGGTGTTTTAGACCCCATCCTCTGAAACATAATGCTAATGGATCTTCTGTTGCCGCCGGCAAGTGTCCGATCATAACATGACATGACGGCAGCTTGTCCGCGGCGTATCCCTTTCTTCCTCGAAAGGCACACAAACCCTAGCAGCCTCTATATGGGAGTAGTCAGCTTCCAGAAATCGCCTTAACACTTTTGGGCTGCGCCCATGTTCTCAAAAGGATTAGGTGTCCGTTCTCCCACAGATGGGCCTCTAAGGATGTTTTTTTCCAATGAAGAAGTGATTTCTTCACTCACGGCTGCACTCCTTGAAAAGGAATGGCGAAAATTCCCCTCACTAGGAACACATTCGGCACCCTGCTACAGATTACTTCAACTGGCCTTGGATTTATCTGTGAGAGAAAAGCGGTAGAAGGAAGGACTAGTCTCACAATTTCTACCTACGCTGTTTGGAAATTAGAGCTTGATCAATTTCGTTGACTATTTGTGACCTGGGTAATAATGTAATGAACTGTTTTTCTACTGTCAACGGGTCTAGAATTGAGGGCAATGTTGAACAGTAATCTCTAGTCGGAAAGATCAGAATAAAAGAACTGATATTCCACCAGCTCTCTATTTAATACTACCGGCGTTGCAGAACACTGATCTCGGAAACCGAACAGAAGCCAGCTCCTTTGTTTACTATGCTTAGAAGGTAAAGAGGCAAGAGATTTTTATAAAAAGGAAAGACAAGAAAGAAGGGAAGTGATTTAGGTCGGAAAATGGAAAGGTGAAGAATTCTAACTACGGGCCCCTAAAATGGTACCCAGTTTAAGCGATCACTTCCTCATTGAAGTTTTAATATAGCTAAAAGTTGCTGGGGCTAAATCTGAAGAATACGATAGATGCGGAAGCAATTCGAAAATTCGCACATTAAAAATCAGCAACCCACTTTTCTACCAATTGTCCAGTTGTTTTGTACCAATTCAAACAACATCTGTCAATCCAATCTGTCTTGTTTGAACGGTATTTTTCCCCAATTGAAATCAATGCTTTTATAAACACACGAAATTCAGATTATTTCATAGCTTTGAAAATTACAAGAGTAGCGTCGTAATACCATTGTGACTTATTAACTAACGAAAAGTCATGATATTTTGACACATACCATTTGAAGGTTGGTACAATTTCATCAATTTGCCACTACGGGCGCCATCTATATGTCAACTTATAACATAAAGCAAATATCGTACCCAACTTCAAGCTCTAAATATTTTAATAAATCTCTACAATAAAACTCACATATAAAAACCACGTAAAATAGTAAAAACTTTGAACTTTTTTATATTAATTTGATTTTATTAATCAAATAAATAATGTTTGTACGTTTACTGTATGATTAATTTTACAAAATAGCATGCCAATTATAACAATAGTTTAGAAAAACAAAAACCAGCGATAAAACTTAAAACCAGTATTTTCCTTTTCTTTTTTTTTAAAAACCAAAAAGCTTACGCATTAGAAACTTGTATTTATACTTAAATAATCTCTCCAACGAAAAAAAAAAACGAAATTTTAAATAAAAAACAGAGAAAAGCTTACCCCTGCTAAATACAAAACTCGAATTCTAGAAAATATAGAAAATTATTTTTATTTTTGAAATTTATTCACCAAAAAACGCTATTTTGACCGCTATTCAAAATAAACCTTTTCCTTAAAAACAAAATACTTATAAAAAAAAATTAAATAGAAAAGTTCGTTTCTAGTTGATCCTTTACTGAGCTGTTGCCAAAGTTTTTTTAATTTTTTTTTTTTATGATTTTTGTGTAAAAGCTGAAACCTCAAAATCCTTTTCTGACTCCTAAATCGATTTCCAGCAATAAATCAAACCAATGATATTCCCCCTATTTTTTTTTAATAAATTTTGGTTTTGAAACAATTTAAATAAATTTATTTAGAGTGAAAACAAAAAAAAAGATATTTTATATTTTGAAATATAAAAAAAAAGAATGTTACAAACAAGAGGGGTAAAGTTTACTTAACGAAAAGAATATTTAACGAACAAGTTTTGGACGAATCTAAAAACGCATAAAAACAAAACTAAATTTCCAGAGCTCCTTGAAGTTTTTTTAACCGATTTTTCATCGATCCTTAGCTGCGCGCGCATATGGAGCTTTCGATGTTTTTATTTCATTTACAAAAAAAATTTTTAATTTTTATATATTTTATTTTACTCCTTTTTCTCATCAATGCTACAAAAACAAAATTTCTTTAAATAAAATTTAAAATAAAAAAGAAAAGTTTCTTTTTTTTAAACTTATTAAATTCGAATTGGAAAGAGTGAACAAATGAGAAAAAATAATTTATTTTATATTATTATTATATAATAAAAAAAATTTGCTCTTTGTGGATTGCTTTTATAACTTGGAAAGTAATTGTTTTTTATTTTTTATTTTATTTTTTTTATCTTATGTTTTATATTTATTTAAAAAAAAACCAAAAAAAAGCAAAAAACAATTTTTTTTCTTAAAATCTGGTTATTTTTATTCTTTTTTATAAAAACTTTTTTATAACTATCTATGTGTATTTTTTTTAACTCGATATTTTTATATGTTTATTGTTGATGTATTTTTCGATATCTATATATAGATTTTAAAAGCAGTAAATTATTGATTTATTCAAAAGCAAAAAAAAAAATAAAAGTAAATGACAAATAATACTAATAATAATATATTTTGTGGATATACAGTGTTGGCGGAAAATATAATTATTTACTTCATATGGTTTTTTTGTTAGTTGTTTAGTTAATAAATGTGTAAAAGGTACATTTTTTTAAATGTTTATGTAATCAGAAACGTAAGACATTTTATTAATAGTAAATGTATCAATGTAATTTATAATTATCTTTTGGTTTTTTTGTGTATGAAAAAAATAATATGAGATATTTTATATTCTGCAACATTTTTATCAATAAATACTACTATATCACAACCGAAGATAATATAGTTTTGTTTACATAATACTATTAGTGGTCTGAAAGAAAAAATAGGTTGTGCTGTCGAAAATAAATCAATTTCTAAAATCCGTGATTATAGATAGCTACACAGTCACAGAAAATTTAAATATACACCAAAAAATACTAGACTTATGCCGATTACTACATCATTCTTGAATAATACAGCCTATCCCAAAAATAACTGCACGATTATTATTTTTTAAAATAAAAGACAAGCGATTGGAATTTCCTGGTAGCGCAGGTCCTTCCAGTACTTAAGGCCGGATGGGCCGGCGCGTCGACCTCTAGCAACCTGGGCTATTCTGAGTCCTGAGCCAACTAAGCTAACGCCTCCAAATGACTCCCCTGCACGGCAACTAGTTGTTTTATGGTCAAGAGAGTCTCTGAATATTCAGTCTCAAGCACTTTCTGTAAATTGACAAAGCCGACCTTAGAGCCGTTCTAGGCTTCATTATGGCCTTCGACCTTTTTCTGAAGGTTTTTCAAACTTGGCTTAAAGTAGATCCATAGAATCTAAACTTCTTATTAGAAAATCGATATCCCTTTCTTCCTCAAGGGACATGCATACCCTAGCAGCCTCTACATGGGAGTAACCAGCTTCCAGAAATCGCCTAAAAGGTTTTCGGTCTGCGCCACCCCATCTTCTCAAAGCAGTGGCTTTTTTGAGTGGTCTCTCCGATTAGGTGTCCCCACTTCCACAGATAGGCCTCTAAGGAGATTTTCTTCCAATGAAGAAGTGATCTCTTCACTCACGACTGCCATCCTTGAAGAAAATTCCCCTTCATTCGGGCCACATTCTGCACTCTGCTACATGGATTCAGAAATATTCAACTGAGCTTGAAGGTCGTCCTTTAATGGAAGCCCTAGAAGTGTTTAAAGTGTTTTGAAGTGCCAAGCTAGTACCCAAGCAAAGCTTTCAATTGAGTAATCTGACCTCAAGATTTCCCATAGATGGTAATTTGAAACTTAGTGTCCAGTGATTAAGCCGATCAGTGGCTTGCTGTCTTTTTTACTGCCACACAACAATTCTTCGTTTAGAGTTGATCAAATCAGCCTTATTCCACTAGTGTTCGATACAGACAAATCTTTAATCTACAAGGCCTTCATAACCAAGCTGGTGACTGATAATTCCAATGGGAGATCTGTGTCTTTGCCAGGACGTCAGATATTTTATTTCGTTCGATTGGCCCAGGGCCTATCCACGAGTGATTTTTACAAGGTTTTATCGCACTAGCTATCGTTTGGATTTTAGACTAGATAAAAATTCGTTTTTTAGCATTGACCTTTCTTAAGCTCTTGTAGGTGCATGCCAAAAAAATGTAGCGTGCACTTACATATGCTTGAAAGATAGTGCTAGGATGGCCATGCTGAATGCTCCACTCAACCTGAGGCTTTAGCTCAAAATTTCGGCACCCAGCTACAGCTACATCTATCTGTGTACCTTCTTGGTCCATCCTGTGATATCTTAGGAAAGACCAAAAATAGTTTATCTTCCTATCTTGTATGTCTACGGAATCTTTGAGATACTCTAATTTCAGTAGGCAGTGTAGATCTACTACCTGACCAAATATACACAAATATAACAATCGGTATATAGGCATTCTGATCTTAACACATTAATCCTTCAACCAACAAATCTCATGTTTGGTATCTTTTCAAATACAACTCCTTTCTACAATTTCTTCAAAATTAATCTACCGATAAAACCTTCTACCGTAAACCTGTTAAGCCTTGAGAATTTTTTGTTCTCATTTTAATCACTATTGGAATTTCCCATTACCAAATTGGACATTTTGGAGATTTATGTTATACCCCGGCTTCACCGGCCTCAGATTAATCAAGTTCACTTCAATCGGCATAAGTGGCTTCACCGGCTAGCATGTTCAGTTCGTGCTTGAAATTGTTGTTGCTTTTTCGCCAGAAATTAGAAATGCAAAAGCTCACTGGAATTATTCCAATTTTTTACTCTCTTTTGAGCGAGCTTTTACTTGGAAACTCAATTTCATGTTCTGTAGGCCCAAAGCAGGCATTTTTTCCTGACTTTAAAATGTGAAAAATGTATGGGAAATCAGGAAATTTTAAAGTACAGTAGACTAATTTGCTCGAACTTGCGAAAATTTGGCGGTGAAGCCGGGGTATTATATAATCGTCACGCTGCAATCAAAATATAACGACAATTCGTAATTTATGACGAATCCCGGGAGACACACGTTAAAATACCTCATTATATCATGACAGTTGTAAGAAGTGGTAGTATAGTGAAAAATGTCAGAGAACGAAAAATTTAAAAAAATATGGAAACAAGGAATAGTCATTTTTTTTAATATGGAAACAAGTAATATCTTTTTATTAATGTTCAAGTAAAATTAAAATCAGAATCAGCTGATCACTCTTGAAAAACGCCTAAAAGCGGGCTTTGTAACATAATCTGTTGTTCGACATACGGCCCTCTTTTGAGATTTCGTAAATTATTAACCAAAATTTACTTAAACGATAAGGCTCAAACTCCTAATTAATGCCGAATTTTTGTTATATATGCGCGTGCGTGTATCGAGGCTAAAAGTCACCGACATGGGGAAATGGTGAAAGGAATGGTGAGAATGATTGTGAAACAGTACTTAGTTTTAAAGGTGTTGAAATTCGACATGATGCTTTCGGTCAATTAGAATAAGCTGAACATCCCTGATGGTATAGTTGGGCTTGATTTTATAATCTAAAAGAGGTCTGACACATGCACTGTCGAAGACGAACAAGTAACGCAAAGTGACGTAAAGTAGGTTGGAGGATCTAGAGATTTCTAGATTAATCATCACTAAAGCGATGAATCCTTTGGCTTCAGACAGTAAAGCTTCACTGCTCGTCGATGGATTCAAACATTTCATAAGCTTTCTGCTGACTGTTGTCTCCATGATTTTGAAAGATGGTCTTTTATTAAGAAATTCCTATTGAGCGGTAGTTGAAGGGGTTATGGGATTAACCTTTCTTCAGTGAGCGGGCTAATTTTCAATAGTTTAAACTCGAAATTATTGTCGTCAAACTCTTTGAAGTACCTATGCACTTCTCAAGCTATGTCTGTCGTATACTCATTGCCGTGGAAACCATAGCAGTTTCAGGTAAAGAGGAAATAAGGCGTAAAGTGAAAGAATTAATAGAATTTCTTCAAATAAAGAAGATAAGCAAGAAAGGAATGGCAATCAGGGGCGACGATTTCATACTTACGAATGGTGCACTTGCACCGGGCGCAATTTCAGAAATGAAGATGGTTGATGTGGTTTCTCATGTAATAAAAACCGGGTAAATTTGAATTCTCCTCGTGCAGGAAGTTTCCTTGGTTTCACGGCAAAATTGATTTTAGCTTTCGTCCTCGAGAATCAGAAGCAAAAATTTCGGGAAAAAATCTCCCAAGCGAGAGAAAAGGGAAAAAGATGAGAACCATGTCGCTGTAGGTGACTTCGTCCTAGAGTTAACACATTTTCAAAGCACTATTATTATTTTCTGGTATGGCAGCACAGATGTCGTTTTCAAAACATTTGTTACGAATTTTAAATGGAATTTTTTAATGGAAAACTCGAAACAGAAGACTTGAGACGACCTCTGTGCTGCCAACCCTGTTTAGCGAAGTCTATTTAAATGTTTATCAGTATTTTTTAATTACAAAAAAAGGGTAATCGATTGATATTATTATTATTATTAAATTAGTAAAATAATTGGCAATGTAAAATATATTATATAAAATACCAAAAGAATAGTAAATACCAAAACAAGCACATCCTTCATCTACAACACATCACAAATATTAGAGCAATTATTTATAATAAAAAAAAAAATAGGTAACCCCAATTAAAAATTTTAAATATAAAATCTTCCACAAAACTGTATATCCATAAAAAATAAATAAAATATTTTATTAAAAAAAAAATACATTTACAGCTCATGAAAAAAAAAATTCATAAATTTTATTTAAATAACTGTTTTTTACTTTTTAATATATATAAATTAAAATTATTTATTGTCAAGAAGTTGATCTACGTTTTTTGGAAATGGCTGTGCTATAATTATATTATAAATTATATATTTATTTATAAAAATTATTCATCATTCATATAAGATATTAAAAAAAAAATTAAATATAAAATAAAATAAAGTAATATTATGTAATTTTATATTTAACAAAATTAAAAAAAAAAGAAAATTAGGTAATTATTAATAATAATAAAATCATGAATTGGATATAAGTTTTATTTACAAAAGAAAACAATTTAATTGTTGCACTAAAATTTTATTAAAATTTTTTAAATCATAAAATCCACGAAAAAAGAGTGTTTTTTTTGTTGTTGTTGTTGTTATTATTATTAATAATAATAATACACATAAATACTTTAATTAGATATGAAAAGTGGAAAAACTTCTTGAAAATATTTGATTAAGTGTTTTTTTTTTATTTTTTTATTTTTTTTTTTTCGTTATCAATTCTTATTACAAAAATATGAAAAATATTTTTTAAAAAATTTAACTTCTCGCTCTTTTTTCATCAAACATTTTTTCAAATAATAATAAAAGAAGAAGAAAAACAAAATCGTTAATTATGTTTATGTTTTTTTTAAATAACATATTTTTAAAAAAACCAAAAAAAAACAACTTAGTTATGGAAACAAAATTCTTTCTTTTTTTTTATTCTATTATGAATGGCATTTTTTAACTAAATTTAAAAACAAAAGTAAAAAACAAATTTCGTCTTATCAATAAAAAATATAATCGGATATAAAATAAACACTTTAGAATTATGACGTTTTTCCAGCGCCCAAACAAAAATCGAACTTCAACTTCTTGAAATCAAAAAAGAAAATTAAAAACAAAATAAAAAAATTAAAAATCAAAAAAACAAAAATTAATAAAAAATTAATTAAAATTAAAAAAAAATTATGTTAAATAAAAAAAAGTAAAAAAATTATAATTTTATTAAAAAAACAAAAAACGCAAAAAAAATACAAAAAAAATATATTTTTGTGTTTTTTATTTATTTAATTATTTTTTTTTATTATTTTTTTTTAAATAGAAAAAAATATTCTTTCTTGTATTCATATCTCTCTACACAAATGAAAAGAAATGGGAAGAGAAAATAATATTCACTATTTTTTTTATAATTTTAAGTTTTTGTGTTATTTTTTTAATTTTTTTTTAATAAAAAAAATAAATAAAAAATAAATAAAAGAAAAATAAGAAAATTTCAAGGAAAAAACAATTTCACTATTTTAGAAAGCTCTGCCCCTCTTGTTTGGCATCGTTTTTTTTTCTATAGAATTTATTTAAATTGTATTATAGCAAAAAAAAAAAAATAAAAAAAATGAAAAAAAAATATATTTTTTTGATTATATTTTTTGGATTTCGAAAGCATATTTTTTAAATTAAATGATAAATAATATTCAAAAAAAAATTAAACTATAGACTCTAGATGAAAAGCAAAACTAAATTTATTAATTTTTTTTTTTTTTTGAAAAATAAAATTTTGAAAGTCACAAAAAATTTAAAGAAAAATTTTAAAATAAACTAAAATGAAGAAAATTTAAAACTAAAACGAAAAAACAAAACAAAAAACAAAAAAAAAACAAAGAAAAGAAGTTGATGTGGATTTTTGTTTGGTTTGCAGGAAACGTCCGAATCGCCACATGGCTTAGGTGTTGGTGGCAGCGGTAATAGTGGTCCACCAATTGACCAAGGTGGGCCAGTATATCCGTGCGTATATTGTGGCGCGACATTCCCCCATCAAAGTAAGCTGACACGTCATATATTGTCGCATTCATTGGAAACGCTTAAGTATCGAGAAACAGCACATCTACTGCATCCAAGTCATATAGCAAATTTATTGCCACATGAATTGCCACCGTTGCCGCAACATTTTTCCCATAGGCAAATACCGCCACCATTAGAGCCGCTAGAGCCACCTGATGGTGGCCCAATGGATATTGATTTTGCAACAGCTGCTGTTGTTGCAGCAGCTAATATGGGTAGCACATCGGGTGTTGGTAATCCAGCTGGTAGTATATCAACTGGTGGCAGCGGTGGCGGCGGTAGTGGCCAATCAGCAAGTGATCCTAATAATGTTGTTTTATGTAAGTTTTGCGGTAAAAGTTTTCCCGATGTTGCCTCCCTCATCACACATTTGCCGGTACATACAGGTGATCGACCATTTAAATGTGAGTTCTGTGGCAAAGCGTTTAAGCTGCGGCATCATATGAAGGATCATTGTCGGGTTCATACAGGTAAGTAAATATTCCAATTTTAATTTAATAAAACCCACCAAAAAAACCCCAAACAATTATTTAAATCATATAATTTCAGGCGAACGACCCTTCCGGTGTAGTATGTGCGGGAAAACATTTTCTCGATCGACAATACTAAAAGCTCACGAGAAAACACATTTTCCAAAATATGTTCGAAAATTTCTATCACCAAGTCCTGTTGATACAAAGGATGAATTACCGCAATAGTAAAAACAAATAACATATAAAAACAAAAATATATATAAATATAAATATATATTTAAATTTAGGTTTAAAACCATAAGTAAAAAAAAAACTTTTATCATTATATATATACAAACTACAAAAAACAACAAGAAAGTACACACCCACGTACATTTATAAATAACACGTATACCTTATCAGTAAAAAAGGAAAAAAAAAGTTTTCGTTGATTTAATACATACACACAACTACAACAACAACAACAACAAAATATGCTTTTAAGTCAAGAGCTTATGAGTAAAAAAATATTTAATAAAACAAAAAAATAAATAAACTTTAATTTTTTAGTTTATTTCTTTTAATAAACAAAATTTTAATAAATAAATAAAAACAAAAAACGATCCAAAATGAAAAAGGCAATAAACTAAAAAAAAACAAAATAAAAAAAAATCATTAATAAAAATCGTTACTAATATTTTCTCGATTTATAAAAAAACAAAAATATAAAAATAAAAATAAAAACAAAAACAAAAACAACAAAACGTTCTCTTAAAGGACCAAAATAGTCTCTTGTAATTACTTATATATATAAATAATATATTCGAAGAGAAACACAAAGTTAGTTTTTAAAAATACCAATTTTCGTCAAATTCGGTCGGAAATAATAATTTTGAAAAATATAAAAATAATTAAATAAATAAAAAATCCATAAAAACTTTTTTTTAGAGCAATAACTTGTTGGAGGTCTCGTGTGATCAATTTGGTTGTTGAATTTAATTCAGAAATAATTTTTTTTTTGTTTTAAATAATAATAATAATTTTTTTTTAATTTTTTTTATATATACCTACAATATATTTTTTTTGTTCTTTAAAAAATCCACGCAGTAACATATTTAAAACATTTTTTTAAATTAATGATAAAAACAAAAAGAAATAATAGAACAGAAGAATTATTCTTCAATTGGTGCTACATAAAATAACTTTTCATAAAAATATATATAAATATATTTTTATTTTTTTGTTTAATATAAAAGAAAATAGTTGAACCACATACACATACATACATTGAATACATTGAATAGAGTACATAATAATTATAAAATGCCGTTAATTGTCGTTAATTTAACAAGATTTAATTAATTTTTTTATTTCTTTTTTAGTACCATTTTTTTATTAAGTTGAAATTTTTTGTAAGTAGTCAGAAGAATATTGGTTAGAGGAAGAGTATATTGGATCTGTTGTTATGGTGGTCTAATATAATATTTTTGATTTTATATAAGAATTTTTTTAAGACGTTGAGATTAAGACGTTTTGATGTTATCAAACTGTTTTCCCATAAGGAATTTAAAATCTTATAACATTTAGTAATTTTAAACTAATTGGCAACACCTTCTATATTGTCCAATCTCTAAATCTAGTACGGTTTCTGTAGCTTATTAATTAAGACGCCCAACATCCGCCTCAGAGACTCTTGGTACGATTCAATCCAACATCATGGTTCTTCGTCTTATCAGTTACTACACCTAGATAACATACATTCTTGTCTAACAGCCATTCCTCGCTCTTTTGCCGGCCATTACTTTAAGCCTAGTACGCAACGAAGCCATCTCCTTTACAATCACTGAAGTAAGCTTTGTATCGCGGGCGTTTTGGCAATTTTTTAACTCTTCTCTCTACTATCTTTCTGACTAGAGTTTGCCGTTCGGCATGGCGCTCCTTAAGGAAAGAATCATCGATAGTACAAAGGAGCTTACCTCTGAACTCTAGTTTTCCATTTGGCTTTTTACTTCTACACCTTAAAAAAATATTATTTTGTTAGCAATAACTTTACTTTTATATCAAAATCGCTGTTTCCAAACTTCAACCCAAAAAACGAAGGATGATGTTGACTGTATGTAAATAGTCCAAAATCGTTCATATACAATAATTCCTCATTACCACTTAACACAAGTAAAATTCTATCAATCCTCTGGAAAAAAAGGTGAGTGTTTATAATAATAAACACTTGAAGAAAGTGTTTATAGTAATAAACACCTAAAGAAAGTGTTTATAGTAATATGTAATACTAATCAGAAAATCATGAATATATAAAATAGATGCGATATAAGAGACAAGAGAGAGTAGCAATCTAAACTTTTCTAAGTTTATCATCATTGCCGTAATGGTGCGCAAAGTCTACGCTAATGCTAGGTTTCCACTTGTCGTTTTGAAATTGATAAATGACCTATTATTACGTCATTTTGAACATTCGCAAGTAGAAATAGCGAAAAACTGCCTATAATTGAAGTAACCAACGGCACCAATCATTTAAATTCTTGGTAAGTCATTGACAAGTGCTGTTGGTCAATTCAATTATAGGCAGTTTTTCGCTATTTCCACTTGCGAATTTTCTAAATGACGTCATAATAGGCCATTTGTCAATTTCAAAACGACAAGTGGAAACCTAGCATAACACTATTTAATTTTGGTAGTAATCAATCAATTTTTCAAGTATTAATGGCCCATTCAGCAAGTCATTTGCTCTTCTTTAAAAGCCCCAGTTGGACAATTATGCTCACTCTTTTTGTAAAATTTTCCTTAGATAAATTCAGAGACTTTTCAGCTGGCTCGGGAAATTCATTCTTAAGTTTCTCATCTATAATTTTAATCTGCGATGAAACGGAGGTAGAGGAGGAGGTATTTTAGATCAACAATAATAGACCTTTAATTTTATACAATACTAGACCTTTATTTTTATTGTTAAATCCGGACAATATGACTTCAGATCAATGTTATTATAAACTCGACGACTGCTTTGATCTCTTTAAATTTTTCATACAAATGCATAATTTTCGGTCAAAATCTAAAAAAAGACTCAAAACGCCTTCTAGCGGCGAAACTATATGGGATTCGAAAACACAAGGAAGAATAAATCTGTAGGAAATACAACTTTGCTTTTCTGATATTTTGACCAATTGCAGTTTCTTCTCAAAATTGAGAAAAAGGCGAAAAATATCATACCATATACACATTTCTCCAAAACCACCCTTTTTCGAACAGCGGGTTGTAAAAGTCACGATTAGACAACCTAAATCCTTCAGTTGCCACCGGTGTCATTGCTGTGGGAATAATTTTTGTTGCTGTTGACTTTTCTTTGCTGCCAATAAGACCACAGCAATTTACTTAAAGCAAAGAAATTTTCAAAATTTTTGCTATAGGCTGTGAAAGCATCGTTTATTTCATATTACTTCGAATGCTGTTGCTTACAAATGCTGAGGCATGCTGGTCCCGCTGCGAAAGCTTCACATACACATAATAAAAGTTGTCACCCTTCTAAACAAAGTATCATTTGAAGTTGGACCATGAAAAAAAGCTGAGGAAAGCAAAGTATATTTCACAGCCTTGGAGACAAAGCTTTGAAAAACTGTAAGCAAACAGAAAGCATTTCACAGCAAAGTATTTTAAATCCAAAGCATTTGCAGCCGTATCAGTATGCTGCTGAAAGCTTTTAAGTAATTTGAAAGCAACAGCATTTGCAGCAATACGAAACAAACAGCTTTCACAGTCTACAACAAAGTAAGTTAAAAAATATGTTCTTTTAAGTTTACTATGCTTTCCAACCCTGATTTAAAATTTAAAACCACAAAGTTAACTTGAAACCAAAATTCTAGCTTCACCCCATAACCTTGTGTTTTGTTAAGACCCCCATATACGAGCGCCCCATTGTGGCGACACTTCAATGTTGCCAGTCCATTGGACCCGGTCCAAAATTTGAGTACACACACGGCAGGAGAGATGCCAACTTGGTCATATATTTGTAATATATTTAGTTTCTTTTTCCAACTTTGTTCAAGGTTTAGTTTTAGAGTAAGCCCCTGATCAGTTGTCAAGCGATCCTTGCTGAAGCCTACTTGATATTTTCTGCGAATATCCTTTAAGATAAATGTAAAAATCCTTTAGTTAATAGTGGGAGTAGTACGATTCTTTTGTAATTTTTCCAGGATAATTTGTCTCGCTTCTTATGAATTAGACAGGCGACCGATTTTTTCCATTCGTCTGGAAGGGTCACTCCTCTCCAAATCTCGCATATAAGCTGGTGCAATTGTTTTAAGAATTCCTGCCCAACTAAGGCTCAGTAGTAGTAGTGTCAGTAGGGTCTCCTTAATACCATCTCAAGGTGACCTCGGTAGCCTAGGGAGTAAGGCAGCTAGCTACCATCCCAGAGGTCCCGGGCTCGAATCCCGGTCAGCCCCACGGTCCTTCGCCTTTTCCACTTTCCCACCTACATAACTTTCGTTCTTTCTTCTTCCCTCTTTACATTCCTGATTCCTCTAGTTATAGCCTTCCTTAGCTCTTCTCCGCTCCACCAAAGCGCATGTCATTGGTTGGTTGATGAGATTCAACTCGTTTCAGGAGGCATAACACTCCAGCAAGTTGTTTCTCGATGCCCCGATGTCAAAGTCGCGACAGTAATGGTTGGGAGTAGGTGGACTAAAAAAATATCGCGGGTAGGTTGTGGCAGTTCCTTCCTTCCCCGACTACAGCTGGTGTACGACATTGAACTCTATATGAAGAAAATAGATTGTCGACACAGTATAAAGGTCCTTTCCTGAGCCTCTAGTCTTTTACATAAAAAAAATCAATGTGATTTATTGCTTTTCTGTTTCATCAGTGAAGCTTGTATTTCAAACTGTAATGGTAGTTCTAAAGTCATTGCATTCTCCTATATTACTACGCCCGATGAGTTATTATTTCCACTGTTCTCTGTACTTAGTAGATCCTTGAAATATCTTCTCTCATCTTCAATTTTTTTAAGGTCTATTAAGATGTTTCCTCTGGCGGCTTTACATTTGTCAGTCTTTGGGTAAAATTATCTACTTCATTCTCTTATTTGTTTATATTTACTTCCTGATTTCCCTTTTTTAAAGTCATCTTTATGTTTGATAACTTTTTTTTGCACACCTCATTAAATTTCTCCTATTTCCATGATCAATCTTCATGTTATCATAATTAGCCACTACTAGAATAAATCAAATCTATATTTCTTCACCAATATTTTTCTGACACTTTTTGATTATTTCAAAAAACAAGAAAAACCGAAAATGAGTTTCCTGAAAAGTGAATTTAATTCAACAGAAATTAAAAAAAAATACAACCCGCAACATAGATATCATCAATAATAAAATAAATAATAATTAAAACAAAAAAAATGAATTTACAATAAACAAAAAATATTTAAAAAAAATAAAAATGAAAATAATATAAACAAGTTGTAAAAAGGAGTATAATATAAAAAAAAAAATATTATATAAAAAAAAGAATAGATATCTGTGATCTTAACGATATTTAAAATTATAGTTGACTATATATTTAACCTTTTTTGTCGTTTAAATAAGATTTAAAAAAAATACAAAAAATAATAAACATTTAACTAAAAAAAACGAGTTGAATATTTAAAAATAAAAAAATAAAAAACAATTCGATTTAAAAAAACAAAAAACTGAAAGGTGAAGTAAAAACAAAAAATTATTAAGTATAGTGTAGAAAGTATAAAAACCGAAAAGTGAAGAAAAGAAATAATAATAATAAAAAAATAAATAAAGAGAAAAAGAAATTAATGCAACCCATCTGAGATACGAGGAAAAATACTTTGATATATGGAAAATCCTTTTTTTTTTGTTTTTTTGGGTAATAATTATAAATATAAATATTTTTTTTTAATAATCCAGATTAAAAAAGTTCTTCTATTACTTTTTTCTGTGTTAAGGAATTGTTGTTTATATTTTATTATTTTTCTTATTGCTACTATTAAATATAAATAATAATTGTCTTTTTTTAAGAGTTACTATAAATATAATTTTGCTTTAATAATAATTTTCTTTTTTTTTTGTAAAGTTAGAGAAGAAACAGAACGCACGTTGTATTAATTTTTTTTTTTGTTTTCTTTATGAAATTTAAAGTTATATTATTATTGCCATTTGTTAAGACAAACACTTTTTTTATATAGAGAGAGAACTTCCCTATCAAGGATTTGACAATATTTTAAATTATATATGATTATTTACAAAAGAAACGAAAACAAACACTTTTTTTTTGAATATTTGTTATAAAAAGTGCTAAATGTATTTTATGTGTAAGAAATATTGTTTAAAATTTTTGTAACTAAAAAAGATTTTTATAATTTGTTATTTATATAAGGTATAAAATTTGTATAGAGATTTACATTTAGAAAATCGAATAATTATGTGTTTAGGTTGATTTTTTTTTGCAGTTTTTGTTGTATTCAATATAATTATCACTTGGTTTATTGGGTCATCGTAAAAAACTTAAAACTACTGGCAAAACTCGATCACTAATATCAGATCCTATTCAATTCAAGGCCAAAAAATACTATCAGCATTTTACTTCTAGACCCGATGATGCTAGTATGCCATAAAGTGGAGCACGACTACATGAAATTTAGTTTCATTCTAGTTTAACATATTTACCTTATAATAGAAACCATTCGTCCAAAAATGCGATTGATCGCTGAAAAATCCTCTCTTATAATATTCAATATAATATTAGAGCTTCCAAAATTGCCCAATCAGCAAACTTTCAACGTAATATAGTCACATAACTTCAGTTCTTGTGTCAAAACAATCTTATAGTACCAAAATACACGCAGACGCATGAAGCAGGCGTGTTTTTAGGGAAGGAGTCAAAATAGAAATTTCGTGCATCAGGGAAGACCCTCTGCAAGAATAAGTCATTTTGAGTCTGGATTGTGCGCCCGAGCTTGTATTTTTATAGTACGCAAAGTTCAAGTTGATGTCCAATTCTTAATAACTATGGAAAACAAACAAATTTGGCTTGTAGATTGTTCAATCACTTTGTATATATGCTACGGCCCCTGTGCCGAAAATCGAGCCGTCACGACATGTCGTTAATTGTGGTTAGAGTTGTGGTAGTAGACGTCATATCACTTCACATTTTCATAATATATATAATTAACATATATAATTAAGACTAGCCAACTCGGCGCACCCCTTCACCCTGCAGCCCTCCCCTTCACGCACATTACGGTGGAGCTGTTCGTTTATAAATAGAACAACTCGGTTGTGGAACTCTCTTCCGCAGTCGGTGTTTCCGAGCTCATATAACATCTCTGAGTTCAAACGCAAGGTTCATCGACACCTACTCATGCACCCTCCAGACCCCTAACCTATCCTTTCTATTGTATCCTTCAGATCAAGCTTACTACTATACATTGCACCATGACTCGAACGACATGACGGAGTAGTAGTACAAAGGGTGACTCCTAAGCTTCATCGTATCACAAAAAAAAAATATTCGATTTCTTCCACTTGTTAAGTAGAGTCTGTACTTCCCAAATAATTCCACATATAAGCTCGTTTATGAGGGTGCTCCCAGAAGTCTTCTTCTTCTTTAATCCGTTAGCGGGCGGTCCGAACAAGACGTCCCCGTAACGGATACGCTGCTGTCGGTGCCGCTTTAAAACATGCGAGGTCTTGCCTAGTTTCTTCGGTTTCTCAATCCAGCTGGTCGACCACCCTCCTCCTTTCACACCCTGGACTTGGGACCAGGCGGCGGCGGAGTTTGGGTTCACTATGAAGGGAGTAGGTACTGGACCACTTTAGCTGGGGAAAAAACCCAGTTTGACTGGTTTGTGACGAAGCCGTTAAGGTTATGATGCCGTTATTAATGATGTCGCAAACCGACCAAATGTGTTTTTCCCAAGAACTCCAGTACCTACTGAGTGGAGTGAAGTTTGCGGGAATGATCACTCTTGCCTCTAACATTCTTAAACACCAAATCGAATTTTGACGCTTGACAATTCTTTCTAGTTTTTTTTAAATCGCAACTTTTCCCCACAGTTTTCCCATATGGTTCTCTCGCTCATACTTCTCTTTCAATTTAAAGCTCAATCTCAGAGTAAAGCTCACTCTAATATTGTTATAGCTTGTTAGTATGGAAAATAAGAGCTTTCAGAACCTTGTACGAAACTACACGCAATGTTGTTTTAATTTAACAAAATAGCTGTCAGATTACCGCATTTTACATAATTCGAAAACGGTGTAGAGTTATCAAATTACCCCAAATCATGAATTTTAGGCGGAGTGAACTATAGGTTGATACGTAAGATAAAATTAGAATCAACTTCTTGAAGTATTTTTTCTTCCGTCCATATTGTTTGCCATTCCTTATTGAACTCTTCAATTTTTTAACTTTCGCACAACTTCTTCTTCTAAATCTTCTTCTTTTTAGCCAACTGACCACTTTCAAATCCTGCAAGCAAATTAAACTTAAAGTAAAGCACATAGTTTTAAACTTACTTTGCTGTGTGAAAGCTTTTGTTTCATATTGCTGCGAATGCTGTTGCTTTTAAATTGCTTAAAACCTTTCAAATTACTTAAAAGCTTCCAAGAGCATATTGGTCCGACTGCAAATGTTTCGGTTTTAAACTACTTTCCTGTGAAATGCTTTCTGATTGCTTACAGTTTCTCAACGCTTTGCTCTTCAAGACTGTGAAATACTTTGTTTAGTGGGGTGACCACTTTTTTTATGTGTAAGCATTTGCATCCGGACCATCATCCTCTTACAATTGTAAGCAACAGCGTTCGCCGCAATATGAAACAAAGCAAAGTAAATTGCTGTGGTCTTCTTAGCAGCAAAGCAAAGTCAATAGCAAGGATATTAAAACTGCGGCAGCAATTTTGAACACTAGTCCACTATTTCCGATTCTGAGTTGATGTTATCTAGTTTGGAATCCCCAGTTTGTTAAAAATTAATATTTAAACATATTTCTTACACAGGGGCGGCGCTTTCATAGGTGCGAATGGTGCACTTGCACCGGGCGCAATTTGTTAGGGGCGCAGTTTCAGAAATGAAGATTTAAAATAAATTTAAAACTTAGAAAAAAAAATTGCTTTTACCGTGATTGCGGCACTTTTAAATTCTGTTCCAAAAATTGACAAAAGAGGTAAATGAACGAAATGAGAACAAAATTCTCTCCTTGTGGCGAGAATTCGTTTTTAATTGCACTTTTTTTTTGTTTATTTACTGTCTAATAAATTAGAATTACCAATTTCACACAGTCCAACCAACAAAAATTGGCTGCAATCGTTTATTCCCTGAAGAGTCACATTCACATGGGGTTTCACAGGATCCAACTTCTCCAACGAACTATACATTACAATGCTTAAGCTTGTTGTTGTTGTTTTTAATCTTCTCCTAATCTCCTAATCCCTGTGTCATTTCTGTTCTGTTCCTAGCAAAAGGGAGGCAAAAAACAACAACAACCACCCAGTTGCCAAAAAGTTGATTCCAAATTCAGTGAAAGAATTTAGGGGTTCAAAAACCTGCCACCCTATCGTCCTCTCCTACTCTTTTCTTCGCAAAAGACGTTTTCAGCAGACGGGATGCTTGGTTGGATGCTGCCCCATGTGAAACTTCCTGTGCTATCTTTTTTTATTTTATATGCATTATTATGGTGCAATCTTAAATTTTGCGCAAACTTTGAAAATTGCTTCTCCATTTGTCTTTTCCCATTGCCCGTCACTGCGTTCAAAAATGAATAACTTATGGGGCGCAATATGGCAGGGTGCACCGGGCGCAAAAAACCCAAGCGCCAGCCCTGTTCTTACACCATAAAATATATTTTCAGCACTAAACTCAAGTTTTTCTTTACAAAAGAAACAATTTTTATTCTTATATAGATATACTTTAGGCAAATAAAAAAAATTAAAATTATGAAAACTTTCATTTTTCTTAAGAATAAAATTAAGTTACGTTTAAGGATATTTACATTTTATGAGAATAATCGCATTAAAATAAATTTAAAAAAACATTCGGCTATAATATTTAAAAAACAAAAAGAAATTTAAGTCATGACAAAAATGAATAAACAAAATTGTGATTTTACCCATTCGAAAAAATTTATTCTAAATTTATATAATAATATTATATACAAAAAAAATTAAAAATTAAAGAAATGTTTTTGGTGCTTAAGAAAAAAAACAAAACAAAATACTTAATAAAACAAAAAATTAAATTAAAAAAAAACAACAAAATAAAATTGGCTGTGATAGCTATTAAAAAAACAAGAAGAAGATGAAAATTCATTAAATAAAAGTTTAAGTTAACAAAATTTTTCTTTTTTAATTTTTTATTCTTTCTTTTTTTTTTAATTAATTATTAATATATTAAATATATATTTTTTTATATTTATTTTTAAATTATCAGTATTAACCGTTAACATTTTTAAAAGAACAAAAATTGTGGTTGTTCTTATACATATACACATTATTAATTTTCGACATATTATTTTTATAAAATTCACATTTACATAATTTAAAATTATTATTTTTTTATTTTTGGCGAAAAAATTTATTTATTCTTTTTAATTTTTTTTTTATTTTTTGTTTTTTCTCTCTTTTTTTATATAGTGTATTATTTATGGATATTTGGATGATGTTTTAGACAAAATTATTATTATTAATTATATATTTGGCATATTTAAGGAATTTTTACAAAAAATTTATTAAACAAATTTGGATCTCATTGACAAAAAAAAATTGAAAATTTATTGTGATTTTATTAGGAGAAAAAATTAAAATTTTTCGAAATTAAGATTTATTAAAAAATTTATTATATATTATTTTTTTGTTGTAGTAAATTGTTTTTCTTTTTTGAATTTAAGAACTGAGAATAGGTAAATATTAATGTTTAAACAAAAATATACATTTAAATATGTATATAAAAAAAATAAATATGTAAGAAAAATGAAAGATTTCTAATCAAAAAACAAAATTATTATTATTATTTTTTAAAAAGCAAAACAAATAATATTTACTAAATTCACAAAATATTATTTGTTACTTAAAATATTATTTTCTTTAAAAAAAAAAACATTGTTTAACACATTCCAATTGAAAAACAACAATAACAAAAATAAATCTTTAATGAAAATTATATTTTCAAATTTCTTTAATTATAAGTTTTAAATATTTTATATAAGAAAAAAAACAAAAATAATTTATTGTCAATCCTTGGTAGATTCACACCATTTTTAAAAACAAAAAAAGCAATCTAGAGTGTTGTGAAGTTTTAATGTTGATTTATAAAACAACAAGTAAAATTTATTATTATTTTTTTTTTAAATTATGAAAAAAACAAAAAAATATTTTTTGTTATTTTTGTCAAACAAAAATATTATATATTAATTATTACAACACCAATCAATTATTTTCTTATATAAAAACAAAAACCATGTGTTTTTAAGATTTTTTAGTTTTTAGAAAATTATCTTCTTATTTTTTATGTGTGTTTTTAAAACAAAAAACAATTTTTTTTATTAATTTTAGTTCAAATTTCAAGCAAAAATAGAAACGAAAACAAAAAAACACATTTAAAAAAAATATTATTTAAATTTTTTTTATAATTTCATTTACAAAACACAAAATTTATGTTGATGAATTTAATAATATGTTTACAAAATTTTATTTTATTTTTTTTTTATTATTTTTTAGGCGAACAATAAATATGATTTGTTAAATTAAATGTTTTTCGATTTATTTACTTATTATTATTATAATTTTAATTTTCACATTTTCAAAATCATTTCACAAAATTCATACCAAATTCATTTTTATCATTTTCTTGTTAAATTCATCAGCTTTTTTATCAAAATTTGTATATTTTTAGTTAATTTATTTTGTAAATTTCAATATAAACTTTCTCCAAAGTACCCTCATTATAGGTATCAAAATTGGGTTGTGCTTAGGTTAAATTCACTTCACTATTTTTTGTACTTTCATAGTTCATTCAATATTTCCAGCTAAATTCCAAATTTAGCAAGCATACGGACAAACCAAATAGTAAATTTCCAATTATTTAACTTATAATTAACTAGCCGATTCCATAATCCATAAGGTTTCTCAAACCAAGATTTTCAGTATAACCCCAAAATGTTCAACCATCATCTGTCCTTCCACCACAAAGCCAATTTCGAACAAATATCGGGATTTTTGTCGCACAATCCTCAGCGTGAAATCATCGTTGCGGGCGTTTTCAATGTTCACAACATAAAGTTACTGACTTACTCAAATGGCACCAGTATCTCTGCCAAGGACGTCGAGCTCTTTGCAGGCACCAATAATTCACACTTCGGACCACTTCTTAGTCAGCCCTAGCTTCCTATTCAAATTACCCACTTCTCCTAAACCAGTTAGAACTATAGGGCATTATGGGACCAATTAGCTAGGGATTATTCACTGGGACCTGTGTTTCCGAAACAAAAACGTCAACTCCGCCACTATACATGTTACCAGAATCATACAGGCGGGAATGCACTTATTCATTCCCCATTCTACTAAACCTGTGAAGTCTAGGCCCAACAGATGTTTTAATCATGAGTATATGAACGCAATTAGAAACAAAGAAGCCGCCTTCCGAGCGTACAAGAGTTTCCGGAGTGAATCGCTCCATCTAGACTAAATAAAAACAAGAAATTCCTGTAAAGTCACTATCAGGAATGTCAAAACTTCAAGTTAAGAAGTAAACTCTTTAAAGCAACCCCTGGTAGCAAAAACTTCTGGTGCTTGGTTAGTTCCATCAAAAAGAATTTTACTACGTCCACAACCCCTTCACTTAACCACAATGATAAGGTAAGGATAACAACCAGCAAATGCAAGGCCGATTTATTAGCATCTCCGTTCGCCTCAAATTCTTCATTACCCGAAATTTATACGCTACCCGCGGACCTCAAGCACAACGCTAATTCAATGGACAGGGTATTCTTCAAGACCTGCGAGGTATACGGGTGCCTCAAGGAGCTCGATGCCAACAAAACGCAAACTTTTTGCCCTATAATACTTCTCCGGAAGTTACCCAGACTCTTCGAAACTTGTCCATGTTCAGCATATAGCGAAAATATGTGACTCCAGCCTTCCCTCCAACTACCCAATAGCAATTACTTCTATTCTCTACAAAACCATGGAGACCATAATCAACAAAAAGCTTATGGGATATCTAGAATACAACCTACTCATAAACGAAAGACAGTATGGCTTCTGATCCACTGGCGATCTTTTAGTTTGCCTTACAGAACACCTCAACCGAAGACTGCATGGATCTGGCGAGCCTTGTCTGGTTGCTGTAGATAACTCCAAGGCTTTCAGTAGAGTTGCGCACTCAGCCCTGTTAGCTAACCGTGTTTCTACTAAAAAAAAGCCTGACGTCCTGCCATTCTAACCGACCTCTTATAGTCCCATACACTAATTGACGAGGCCCAGAGAGGCAGGAATAATATTTGGTGAACACCAAGGTCTCTTGGCTTTGCTAAAAGAATTTTCTGCCATAAAGAGAAGAGGCTTTTCTATTAGTGTAGTTAGGGTTATTGCCCTGAAACTAGCTATGCATATATGATAGAACAGCTTGCATAAGGCCCGAGATGGCGCCATCATAATCGTCGCTGAACGTTTTGACGATATCAGTTGCATAGGCATGTGTCTTAAAGCTTCGGCTATTCGAGAAATTTCGAGCGCAACGAGAAATTTCCAAGGTCCGGACGGAACTATCGATCGACATCTGTCGCTGGCACTTCAGTAACAGTCTGACTTGAACATCTGACTTGGCCGTTAGGCAATTTGCAAGCCGTGGAGTGAGTTCGCTGCGGGAACCTCAGGCATCAATTTCGCCAATAGTTATGCTTCTGAGTGAAATGGATGCCACCATAATTTTGAAAACCAGTGCACGATGCCACCACAATTTTGAGAATAAGTACAAAATGCCACCATAATTTGGAAAACAGGACTCTCTTTATTAGAGATTTCGACAAATTCTAATTCGTCAATAGTTTTTCTTGTGAGTGAAACAGATGCCACCATAATTTTGAGAACCAGTATACGATGCCACCATAATTTTGGCAACAAAAACAGGACTCATGCTGTTTTTAGTTTGATGATGGTTCTAGGATATTTTCTTCAATGTTAGTCTGAGACTTTGGTTATCTAGTGGTACTATTACTTACTCAGTCTAATAGCTTTACAACCAAGATCCCTTTGTAGCCTCTCGCAACTGTTCTCTACCCCGGTTACGATTCCGAGCCGATGTCAAACTTCTCCATGAATTTCGATCGATTGAATCTTGGGAGTATATCAATAACGTTGTTAGTGTGGAATCTTTGGAAGCTCTTCGTTTCTTATTTATAATACCACGATTTCATTTCTACTTTAGTGATTAGTTATGCGATCCTGTGCATAGTCACTTTGAATGTTCTGTGTAGAATTTATTTTCTGCAACAAGAACAAAAAAAAAACAAAAAAAAACTTTCGTTAAAATTTTGAAGATTAATTAAAAAATAAAACTTTGGAGAAAGTTAAACCTATAATTTTCCAACAACAAAAAAATAAGTTCCTTTATTTGTTTTACCTTTTTAAAAAAAACATCAAAAGAGTTCCTTTTTCCGTTAACTATATACATTTTATTTTTTTGATTTGTTTTAAAAAAAATTAATTTATAATTTTTTCATAAGCAACGGCCATTCAAGATCATTCCTTTTTGTTATATACATATACATTTACTAATTTTAAAAAATTTATTTTGTTTTGGGTTCTAGTAAAATATATATACATACATACATAAATGTATGAAAAAACGAAATATTATTAAAGGATTTTCCAGAGTGATACATAAAATGAAAATAAAAAAAAGAGATAAAACAACACAGAGGTAAACAAACAACATTCTAATGGTTAAAAAAAATATTTTTTAAAATGAATGATATAATAATAAACGAAAAATTAATAATGGAAAAAGTGTTGGCTTTGTTTTAGGGCAGTTCATATGTTTTCGTCGTGTTTTAGGAATTTATTTTTCTTTTTGTTTCTTTAAAAAAAAAATAATAATGCAATATGGAAACAAAAATCATTTTTAAATATTATATTTAGAAAAAATCCTGCTCTTTTATTATTATGATTATTATTATTATTTTTATTATTATTATTATTATAATTAAAAATGCGTAGATTTTTAAAAAACAAAATGATATAAAAAACGTGGTGGAAAACAGATATAATGATAGCAATAATTAAAATTTAATAAGAATTTTTTTAGGGAATAAGTAATTTATTATTAAAAAATAAAAAAAAAAAAACAAAAAATATTTACACAAAATTTACCAAAAAAAAAAACAATTTCAATTTTAGAGAAGCGAAAAAAATAAGTTCTAATTTGGAAACAGGTAAAAAATAAATTTAATTTCCTTTTTGTTTTTCATAAATAGGACATTCCACTTCAAATCGGACAAAATTTTTCGACCCTCCTCCGTTTTGGCTGAAAATTTTCAAGGACTTTGGGCAACTACTTAAGACTACAAAAAAAATTTTTTTAGAATTTTTTCAACAATCTATTGACAATAAAAATTAAATACGTTTTTTAGTGATTTTTATGAAGTTTGACTGTCTTTCTCGATTTTGGCTCTATATCTTTCGTTGGGGTCGACTTTTTTGATAGGATTTACACGTTTTCAGATCAGAGGGGTTGTTTACAAACCACCAGTAGCAAATTTGCTGAAAAACATAAACATATTTTCGAATTCAATGTCAAAAGGTCAAAAATAGTAAAAAAAACTTTAAAACTCAATTTCTCAAATATCCCATCACGAAAATGGACGTTTTTGGTGTCAAAATGTTCGGGAGAAGTCACTCTAACACCTCAATCAAAAATCTCGATGGGATCTTAAGGGTTTCGAAAGTTATGAGTATTTCTTTATAATCATTAATTTTTTACGATATTTATTGAACCCTTTAACCTGGATATTTTTGAAACGTCATCAATTTTCACCAAAACTTGTATAAATGGTTTTTTTTTGGCCGCTGATTACGAATCCCCAGTCAGATTTTCAAAAAAATGAACCTTTTTCCATGAAATGAATTTTGGTCCGCCATCTTGGCCGCCATTTTGAATTTTGAAAATCTAGAAAGAAAGGCAAAATTCATAAAAATCACCTAAAACCGCATTTAATTTTTATTGTCAATAGATTGTTGAAAAAATTCAAAAAAAAAATTATGTGGCCTTAAATAGTTACCCAAAGTCCCTGAAAATTTTCAGCCAAAACGGAGAGGGGGTCGAAAAATTTCGTCCGATTTGACGTGGAATGTCCCAAATATAAATTAAATTAATGAAGATTTTTTTTTCATAATTTTGTTTTGTTTTTAATAATTAATTTTGTAGCCAATTACGTAAATTAATGGTTGTATAAAATTAAATAAAATTAATTATAATTAATTTTTTAATTTATCTAGAAAACGTTATGGTTCCTTAGTTATGATATAGATTATTTTTTTGCGTTTTTTGGGAGAATTAATTAATAATAATTTTTTTAAATATTATCGCATTAGTGTAAATAAATAAAAATTTATATAACCGCCGGATGAAGCAGGTAGGAAACATTTTAATAAATCTAAAATGAAAAATAACGTAAAAATTACTTTTTTTTGTTTAAACTTAGTTTCAAAATTACCACTTATAGTTTCAATAATTATTAAGTTTAGGTGAAATAATAAAAAACGAAAAAAAAAACATTTTTTGAAAATATTTAAAAAAATAAAAAAAACTTTAGAAAAAAAATCAAGAAAAAAAATAATAATTTTAATGTTTGAATAAGCTCTAGAACTTAAGATCCCTCACAAACCACACACACACACTCACGCAGACACAAAATATCATTAGGATAAATAAAGAAAAATCAATTTAATAAACAAAAAAAATGAATAAAAGTTTTTAGTAAAAAAAATTAAAAAATCTGGCAAAAAATAAAATTCAGAAAAATCACAAAATATATAACAAAAAAAGTAAGGAAAGAACAACAACAACATATTAATATCAATAAAAATATCACACATTTAAAAAAAATATAAATTTAATAAAAAACAAACAAAAAAAATGAATACAGAAAAAAAACACACACATTTTTGCGTATTAAATATTTCCCAGCAATGGTCGGTAACGAAAAGTTATTAAACAAAAAAAAATTAATTCAAAATTATACACACACAAAAAAAAAGAATTAATAAATAAAAAGAAAAACAAAAAAAAGATTATTAATATTTAAAAAAAAGATATGTAAATTTTGTAAATACTATTTAAAGAAAACAAAAAACAAAAAAAACAATAATTTCTCGTTACGACCGATTGTAGCTTAGAGTGCCTCTTAAAGTTAAAAATTTATTAATAACAAAAAAAAATAATAAATATTAAAATGAAAAAAAAAATTAATAATTAGAAATTTGAGAAGATGATGAAAGAAGAAAAAAAACACATAAGACTTAACATAAACCCGAGGAAAAATTATATTAAAAACAAAAATGAAAGCATATATAACGATATAAACAATAAAAAAATAAATATTTATTAAATATTCACAAAAAAAAACAAGAAAAATATGCAGGAGAAAAAAAAGGTTTAAGGCAAATTTATATTTAAAAACAAAAAAATAAATAAAAACAACGCATTCATTTTTAAATTGCAACATAGCAAACAATAACGATTTCAGCAAAAAATAAAAGAGACGACATTTTAAATCAATTCAAATCAAGAACAGAATGGAAAGTTATCAAAAGAAAATAAAACAAAATCTCGACAAAAAACATGAAATTACATTTTGAATTTTGTTTTATGTTTGTTTGGTGTGTAAGGGTTTTAAATTTTGTTTTATATTTAAAGTTATTTTGGCTGTAATATTTGATTTTTAGCTAAATTCTAAATCGTTGACAGTTATTTTTCTGAATGAAACGGATGCCACCAGAATTTTGGTAACCATATTACATGGATGCCACCATAATTTTGGGAAATGGGACAGAAAATATGTTGTAATATCAAAGATTACTCCTCAAATTCTAGTTCGTCAATAGTTTTTTTTCTGGATGCCACCAGAATTTTGGTAACCACTACAGGATGCCACCATAATTTGGGAAATATTAGAGACTTCACCAAATTCTAATTCTTCAATAGTTATATTTATGAGTGAAATGGATGCCACCAGAATTTTGAAAGAAGTAGAGGATGCCAACATAATTTTGGGCATCAGTAAAGGATGAGTAACACTATCATTTTGAAACCAAGACAAGATTCATATTGCAATATTTGAGTTTTCGCTAAATTCTACGTCGTCGTGACGACTCTATAATATTTCTTCTAATATGGATCGTTCCAGGGGCTGGGTCTATCTTATAGATCTTAGCATACTTTTTAAGCTCTAACCTCTCCATCTTTCTGAACCTTGAGGTAGAGACCTTATTGACAGAGGACACCACAACTGGGAGCTGAGACACAAAAAAGACTGTTCCAAATAGACTGCTCATTGATAATGACAAAGGACTATGCGTTGGTTATTCCAATAATCCAATTAATAGATGATAATCTAGGTGCCTGGCCAATGTCTTGACATCAATCCTAATGCTTCCCAACAACCCTCTAACAACATTACTAAACGGTACAGGAGAAAAGCGTTCGAAGTTAACTAAGCTAAGCGTAGACGATATATTGATATATTTCATTGGAGTCCGATTGTGTAGGAGCTGCTTCACGAAACTCCATTGGGTCTTCCAGTAACCTGTTCTGGACCAATTAACATAAAGAACCAGAACCCTATTTGACCAGGACGTTCATATTTTTTACCTTTAAGGCCTTAATGTGTCGCCCCTTCATCTGCCTCCAACTTGAAATCATCCGTGTGCCATACGAGGAGTAGCCGGAGTTGTGTGTTCTCGGTAGGGGATTTAAACTTCGTATTCTTCATGATCATGGAATCAATTCCAAAAAAAATGTTTCTAGGACCTTCCTACTAGACTAGACTACTAGACTATCATCGAAATGTGCTTTTCCAATTTTAACGTTCCTGTCTCCTATAGACATTGCATGCTCAATGTTACAAAAAAAAACTGTCTCTATCTATGTCTCTTTTTTTCTTCCTTGAATGGTGGATGCCCTTCACAGAGCGATAAATTCTGTACATAAATACGTGTGGTGCGTGCCTGCGGCGATGTATATTCTAGAAATGCATGCATTCTAATATGATCTGGCAACTTGCGTGAAAGGAACGCACACATTACAAAAGTTGGTCTACTTTCAACTTTTAACGTATTACTGTATTTGATGAGACTACATGCCTAAACACAAGTACAGACAACAAAAATATACATTCGGTGGTACGATTTTTCGGTGAGAGGTGAAAAACATGACGAAATGCAATCACGCAACTACGCAATTATCTGTCAGCGAAAATTTACATACATATTGCGCATCGGACGCATGCGCTGCACGCACGCATGTGGAATTGTGATTGGGAATGCAATTGAGTCGTTTTGAAACAAACATTGTGATGTTGCTCGCTTGTTGGAGATTTTATAGTCTTTCTATGCCTATGGGCGCAAAGAATTTGAGATTCCCTTCATTTATGGTGCGGCCTCTAATTTCTTGTATCAGTATTTTGATTTTGTATTTGTAGTAAAAAATTCTGCGTAAACTTCGGTTGTTCCATGTTCCAAAAATTATCTTCAGATGTCGTTGGCATTATCGTTGAAGTTTTGACTGTCCATTTCAAGCCTTTGTTTGTGATAGGAATGTAAGAATGTCGCAAATGGTTAAAATACAGACGGTAAAGGTACAATTATGCAGCTTAGTTTTGGCTGCAAATTCAAATTATAAAACAAAATTTAAAACAAAAATTTACACTAAAAACACTTAAAAGCAAACAAAAAACTAATATGTGTAAACCAAAATTATTTAAAAAAATAAAATTTTGTTGCAAAAGTCGTTATAAACAAAAAATTGCAATTTTTTGCAAGTAACAAATCTCAAAAATAAATAAAAAACATTATGAGCAAAACTAACACTGAAAAAAATATTTTAAAATAGAAATGGAAAACATTGTTAATAGCTCAGGGCAACTCAAATTCTTCCAAAAAAAAATTATACAATTTACAAAAAAATGCAATAGAACCATATTTAAAAACAAAAAACAGAAATAAAAATAAAACAAAAAAAAATGATTAAAAAAAAGCATAGATAATTTTTTTAGCAAAGCAAACAGTTAAATAAAAAAAAAACTATTTAAAAATTACAAAAAAAATAACAATTTTTTTAAAAATAGAAAATTAAAACCAACACACAAAACAGTTCAAAGTTTTTTTATTGAATAAAAAAAATAAAAATAAATAAAAACAATAAAATAAAAATATTTTAACAGAAAAATTAAGTGAAAATAAATCAATTCTAAAAAAATTATTTGATTTAAATATTAAATATAAAAACAATACGATAAATATTATAAAAAAACATACAACAAAAAAATGGGATAATTTTTTTATTTGCAAAAAACAGTAGTACAGAAAGCATATTATGTGAGAGACACAATAGCGCAATATTTGTTATATTGATTGAGATATAGCAATATTATTAATGAAGAATAAAAAAACATATAGATACAACAAAAATTGATACAGAAATAAATAAGAAATAAATTAAATAAAATAAGAAGAAATATTTATATTTTTATTTACAGTTTACTACAAAAACATAAACAAAAAAATGAAATAGAGTTTTTTACAGAATATTTTTTATTGCCATAAAATAGTACAGAAAAAAAAAAACAAAAAATAACAAAAAACAAAAAGGATATTATTATTGTATAATAAATACAATATTGTTGCCTCTTCGTAAGAAGCTGAAAAAAAAATTCACAAAAAATAAAAATACTTTATTTTTCTTTTTATTAATAAAAAAATTTCATTGTGTTACTAAATAAAAAACAAAAAAACAAAAAAAAAATAAATAAATAACCCAGCCACAAAAATACTCAGTCAGCTTATGTTGGTTTCATTTTTCTGTAGTTTTAAACACACACAGAGAAATAAATTACAAAAAAAAGAAATAGAATTGATTGTTTTTTGTTTTCTAAATACAACAAAAAAAAACGTTATTACATTAAAAACAAATTAATAAAACTAAAAAATATATTTACAAAATAAAAATGCTTAAAAAAACTGTTAAGAATGAGATGACATACAATCGAAATAATTTATTTTTGATTTTAAAAAAAAAAAAGTAAAAATAAAACAAAAAAAATAAACCAAAAAAAAACAGTTTTCCCCCTAAAACAACTCCAAAACAACAATAGAAAATATTTTACACATTTTTTACAAATGAATAAAAACAAACAGCAAAAAAAATAAATAGGAAAAAAAATGTATAATTTGAGTGCCAAGCTAAATACGGAAAAATAAATATATAGATGTATTTTAAAACAAAAAAAAGCACAATTTTAACAATAATTGTGAGGATAAAAAACAGAAATTCAACACCACTAGACGATTTACATAGAGATTGTTTTTAGTGCGAGAGAGTTTCATGGATGTAGTTGGATTTTTTTTTCATTAAGTATTAGTGTATTTTATCAATTATGTTCCTTTCCTTGTTTTGTTTTTACCTTTTTATTATCTTATGAATTTTGCTGTAAACATTTCATCGGACTTTATTTTATGTGAAAGGTTTAGTCCTGTCCACCATCTCTAACCTTCGCCATCTCTCTCTTGTTGACCTTCTTTTATATGAGGTCCAAGCATGGGAGTCACATTTCATACCACCACCCGTGAACCTACAAAATTTAGAAGTAATCTTAGTTTGAGGGAAGAAATAAAGGACAGGGTAGATTTGCAAAAGTCTGGAGGATATGAGCCGAATGGTGCAGGAGCTCACAACAGCAATAGAAAAAGTTGAAATTTTGTAGCCCACTGTAACAAAAATCAAAACCAAAAATATTTAGAACGGGGGCTTCGATTTCGCAAAATCTATGGGTACGCAACCGTCGTCAGGGCCAGGAGAGACAGCCTCGTCTTCTTTTCCAATTCTCTCTGGCCTCATAGATTCATATAGCTTGTTAAGTAGGTACGTGAAAAAATGGCAGCCGCTGCATTGAACAACCGCAACTTAACTTAAACTGAGAGCTCCATTGATTTCCATATGCGATACAGAGAATGCGCATCTCAGTCTCTCTATTTTTTCCGAAAGTAACGTTTTTCTTCTGATATAACAAAATTAATCTAGTCGCTACCTAACTTACGCTATGGCCCCTGTGCTGAAAGTCGTGTCGTGTGTCGTGACAAGTCGTGTGAGCTGAATAAAGTGACGTTTCAGTCGAATTACAAGCCAAGCCCCTGTGCTGAAAGTCGTAATTCGATCGAACGTCACTTTCTTCAACTCAAACAACTTGTCACGAAGCACGAATCGACTTTCAGCACACGGGCCTATGTGCTTTAATTTATTTTATTTTCTTCAGCTCTCGTCTTCAGTTTCGTCTCAGACCTATTAAACTTATAAAATTGTAAAATTCTGTATTACATGGGGTAGATCTTAATGTCGGCGATACAGCAAACAGATACAATCTGTTTAGTTGTATTGTAGTCTCTTAAACGAAATTAACAGCCCTGTTATATACTACCTGTTTTAATATCGAAAGCCCTGATAAAGATGTCGTTTAATATTAGAAGTACAAATGCCGGGACGCCCCACAATTTTTTCGCTTTGAACTATCGTAACAGATCTTCTTTCCATCGCCAGTCACAATACTAAGGAAAAAGACCCTTCTTTCTTTGCTGTCAAATCAGCTGTTTGTACGTGAACAAATGCGTTTTTTCTTGTTTTGGATCATTCTCAAAGCTTTCAAAAGATGAGAAATAGTTTGCTGTGCCACCGCTAAAGGTTCGTTTATATAAACAGACATCGAGCGTCCCAGGCAAATGCCGTGCCCGCCACAAAACCCGTTTATTCACATCAAGCGTTCCGTAGCAGACGACAGATAATGGATATATTTTTGTTGAATATGTTCACTTGATGTTCTTGTTGAATACTTCTCAATGGAAAACTTATCACAATGTTAAAGAAAAGAAAAAAAAAATGCGTGGCTATTCATACTGCCCGATAGACATGAACCGCGCAGACAAAATATGAATCCACAGACACATACAGACATGAACCGCGCAGACAAAATATTCTTTCCGCAAATACTGGTGGGGGACGGCCTGTGTCTGTCGGCGTCTGTACGGCCGTGTCACGGTAGATGTAAATACGTTCATACACACTGTATAAAAGAATATTATTTTGCCTGACGTGGCGCATGTCTGGCATGCTCAATCTTCATGCCATTTTTCGTATTACGGTTGTCGATTTTGGTAAAGTCATTTTATCAACATATTATGAACAAATTGTTGCAATAAAAACTAAAATGGAGGACACAAAACCTCTCTTGGCTTCGACAACCACTCGATTACACTACATCTTTGGTCACGTGACAACCATAATAAGGGCGAATTTTGGGACCCAGAGTAGATTCCGACTAGCGGGTCCCGGTAGCCTACCCCAAACCAGAGGTTCGTGAAGGAATCTACTTCACGACATGATCCTTCCTCTTTTTATTTCATCCACAACTGTGCTTCGTTCTAATCTTTTCTCATTACAAAAAAACCCTGTCCTTTTTTCTGCCCTACGCCATAATAAGCGAGGAAGCCATCTCCTGTTCGCGATCACCGAAGTAAGCATATTTTCGCGTTAGAATTGAATGAAAATCGAAGGAATAAAACCGCGTATTGGCGTAAAAAGGCTTATCGGAGGTAGCTCTGGTATTCAGTACCTTCCATCTTACTTTTGGCAGATTCAATTCAAAAGATATCTAACAACTCTTGTATGAATAAATCAACGAGCTATTAAGTTTTCTTTCTTTCGTAAACTACCTGCTTGACGTTTAGTAATCAGGGATATGGAGGGTTTAACATTTTGCGTTTTTGTCTATCTGACCTTCGAACCATTTGCCCCACCCCTTGTGTCTGCCGACATCACACCTAAAAACCGTCGACAAAGGGCTCAATGACTACTAGTTTTTCCCCTTCATTTGTCTCTTTACTAATGAAATGGGACATTCCTAAAATCCGCCTTACTCTTTAAAAAGCTTTTAATACCATCAATCTTTAGTTTTACTCATACAAAACTTTAGTTGCTGTTGCATTGCTTCATATTTCAGGCGATTATGCTAGTGGCCATGAAATCTATCATTAAGCGTAGTCGTAGACCGGTTCTGGTTCGATTACACATATCAAGCAGCATTGGACGTGATTAGTACTCAGTTGGGGGACCGTATCATCTACCATCATAAAACAAACTGGAAACACAGTTCCCTAAGATAAATCCTTTCTACCCCAGTGGGCACTGTTGTTAACTCTTCTATTCTTCTTTTTTTTTCTTTATCAATTAATATTCTACCGCACAACCAAAACAAAAATATATTGCAAAATTTTTCAACACAACAAAAATCTTCCAAATTACATCACTGAACCTCCCAACCATTAAACAACAAATCAAAAAAACAAAAATTTCAAAATTTGGGTCAAAAATAAAGAAAAAAAATATATATTAATATAGAATCGAAAAAAAACAACAACAAAAAAAATCATATATCTTAAAATAAACTGTCTTTATTATATCCAGCGACACAAAAGAATGCAATAATTATGTAAATACAATAAAATATATAAAAAAAAAAACAAAAGTAAATAAAAAAAAAGTATAGAGAACCAATAGTTAATTTTATATACAAAACAAATCTATATAAAAAACAAAATACATATATTCAAAAAAACAACAAAAAAAATACAAAAAAAAACCAACAACAAGTTTATTTTTCTTCTTTATTTACAAAACCATTTGATTGATTTGTTTATAAAAAAACAATAACAACAAAAAACCAATTTATGTAATAATCATCATCCACAGAAGTAAAATTATTTAATTTTTAATTAATTATTATTATTACTCAAAAATGGAAAAGAGTTATTTTTGCTCAATCATTTATAATCGCTTTAAACAAGAAAACAAAAATTAATAATTTAACAAAAAAAAAATCGTACATATTTGGAGAAAAAATAAAAGGAAATGATTTAAGAAAAAATAAAAATAAAAAAAAAAGTTTAAAAAATTAACAATGTAATAAAAATTAAATATGAATTATTATTATAAATAAAAAAAAATACACTGTAGTGCCTAATCCCCAGATCATGACAGATTTGATATATATGAATATGTAATTATATTGAAAAAGGATGAAGAAGAAGATGAAGAAAATTTAATAATATTGTATTCTAAACAAAAAAAAGAAAACAAAATGATTTGAAAAATAAAAAAAACAAACATCATTTTTAATAAATAAATAAATAAATAAAAAAGAGAAAAAAAATAATTTTAAATATGAAAAAACAACAAACAACATACAAACAAAACAAAAATATATAATTACACACAACTAATACAAACAAAAAACGAAAAATAAAAAATATTTCTCACAAATAATAAAAACAAAAAAACATTAAAATCGCGCGAAATTCAAAAGCCACAGCAGGACCCTTCCAAGAAGTGTTGAAATTCCTTTTTTAATTTTTTTTTAATTTTATAAAATTTTGTTTAAGTACCTCTAAAAACACGTAGAATTATTAATATTATTACTTATATTTGTTTTTAAGATTAAGAAACTTAATTTAATTTAATTATTATTAATTTAAAAGATTCCTTTTAGTTTTATAGAAACGTAAATATTGTTCCTTTTTTTAAATGAAACGAAGAGAAAAATTTTCGAAATACCTGGTTCAACCTTAAGTTTCCTACGAGGCTCCTTTAATTTTTTAGTGGATATTATTTTAAATAATAAATTAAGTTTATTTTTTTTTAAATTTAATTTAATATATTGGTTAAAGTATTCCTAAATAATTTTTTTTAGTTTTAGTTTATTATAAATGGTATTTATTTTTAATTATAAGTATATACATATATGAATGAACATTTTCTGTTAAGGATAATTCTTCTTTCATTTTTTTTTTCTTTCGTAGAATTCTTTGAGGATTTTGGTATCAGTGAGGTTTGATGTATTTAGTTTTCAATTTATATAGCTTTTTGTGATTTTTAAAAAATATTGTACTTTTACACAAAGTATAAACACACCAACCCAAGCCATTTTTAGACTTCTCGATTTTCCACCTTCCATCAAAACCACGGCTCCAAGCGACTTCTTACCAAATTATATACAAGACGCAGCGACAATGTTATCGACTACGGCTAATGTGGCTTAGATCACTGTATAAATGTTGTATGGTATGCTATGTGGAAGGAACAGCGTGTACTCCGGCATTCCAAAGTTGATCCAAGCAGAACACAAAAACAAAACCCACCCTGGTACCACGGTGTTGTACATAAACTTAAACTAATATTCCGGGTATCAAAGTATGTTGAACCAAAACTATCATTTAAAACTTTAAGCACGAACGTAGGACTAGTAACGGCGGCTCCTTTTGACGGACTGCTGAACAGGAAAATACTTGAGTTTTAGCTCGTTTTTTTTTTCAATTGATACGAATGTACTGCCTCTTGCTTCCACAGGAAAATGACTACCAAAGGACACTTACTTAATTGCCTTTAAACAACACCCACTTGTTGGGCATGCTCCGGCACCTCCGCGGGTAAGGACGAATGCCTCGTCTCACTTCTTTGGTATAGCACCTATTGGTATCAAACAGACATCAAAATAATTTCACGGCAACTTACTCCGAGCCAAACTAACTTAAAAGACTTGAAACCAACTTTTTTGGTTTTCTTTTTCAAAAGCTATCCTTTCCTCCTAGCCGCTTTCAAAAAATTCCCCCTTATTTATTTTTTTCGCCTCCTTCAAAAATTTAATTCACTTAGCCTCCTTTTAAATTACTCAAAAACTTCATCAGTTTCAAAGTGGCTTCTAGGTGAATAGGGAAATAGGCCCGCCGTTACAACAATCCACATAAGAATTTACATACTCATACCCCCTCCAGAACAGTAATAAAGAGTAAAGGGGCTCGTAAACAGCCTTGCTTCCTTCAGGATTGAGAATTGTCTAATCCAGCCCCGGACCTTCAGCGATTGGTGTGTTTCACTCAAGCCCCGACTGGTGGATGTCCTTAAAATTCTCACGAGTATCATAGGAAAAGGAAGGATCATCTTAACAGAGTCTCCATGTCAGGATAGATGAAGGTCGAAATATATGAGATTCGCGAATAAAAAGCGGGAAGCGTCATATCCGCAGATTCCACATCACTCCCCATAACACGCGAATCGACGCCATACTGTTGATTCCTTCCGAAATATCCTGGGTAGAGAAAATAATGAGATAGCACAAACTCAATCATTGACTTTGATTAGCACTGGTCAGTATTTTGAGTTATATTTGGGAACACCATCCTGTCCTGTTCAGTTGAACAATAAAGATATTTTTATGCCACAGAAATTTCAAAACAAACGCTTTTCTAACAACAAATGATAAAAGTTAGCTACCTTGAGCTGCATGATTGTCAAAATATTCGAACCGAGTGTATTGTTAGTCCGTGGATAAAAGAGAGGGCGCACCGCAGAACCTGGTAAAAAGACACGCTTGACATCAACGAATGACTCCAAAATCATGGTGACAATAGCTAATAGAAGGCTGATGAAATATCTAGAATCCCACCAAATTCTTCACCACAGACGGTATTGCTTTCCTTAGACCAAAAAGACTGTCTACTAGTCTCTACTGTCTACTCAGTGTATGTTGAACCGAGCATCTCAACTAAAAACTCCATAGCTTGGGTCTGCTTGTATAAGTCTTTTGACATATTATGGCAACCTGTTCTACTAACTAAACTTCAAACTAATTGGTATAGATCTTGTCCATCGTCATAAGCCATAGCAGAGGCGGCAGGACTCCTCTCAGAGGTACTCCACACGATGTTGGCTTTATCACTCTGCTATTGAGCCATTTGCTGTAGACGATTTTAATTTTCAGCATGTGGAAGATCGCTTGATCCAATGACCCCACTGTAGATCCCGACTTCCCCAAAGCCTCCCTCGTGGCCACAGTGCTGATGTTAGTGCGCCGTTGTTGTATCTAGGAAGAATGCTGCTTTTGCTAGTAGATCACCCTGAAGACTCTGTCCATGTACTGTCTCCCTCGTATACTCTCTATAGCTTGGAAATGATCTGATTGGTGATTTTTGTGCGGCCCTTACGGCTTTCTTATACAGCCTATTGCAGTCTTGCCGGTGCCACTAAGGTTTTACACCTGGGCAGGGGTGCACTTGCACCGGGCGCAATTTAAGAATTTAATATTTAAAAAATTAAAACTTTGAAAATAAAATTGACCTCAATTTCATATATTAAAGGAGCTCCACATAGTCTTTGGGTCCTTCTCCATTGTCGTCCACTACGCAAAAAAATGACTGCACCGGGCGCAAAAAATTCAAGCGTCGACCCTGCACCTGAGAAATCCTTAGTTTGGTTTGTATTGCCGTGACATTTTCAACTATGGATAATATATCCCTTTTTGGCCATACATATATTATGTATTGCTGGCATTTGATTTTTTCTGGATCAACGTTGTAAAAAAAGTGTAGCTAAATCAGCCAAAAATTAAGAATTTCTACTAAATAATTGAGAACAAAAATACAACAACCACACTGTAAAAATCCCTCAAAGAATTATTTTTATTTTAGAAAATAAAACAAAACAATATTTAAAGCCATCTATTAAACAAAATTATAAACAAAAAAGAAATAAATACATAAAAACAAAGCACAAAAATAAACAACAACAACAAAAAACTTAAATAATACATCTCTCTCTGTCTTCTTTCCACCACTCCCCTTTTGTTTAAATAAAACTCTCACTATCTCCCTCTACAACCACCCTTCTCAACCAAAAACCAAAACTAACTATATCCTTTTAAAAACAAAAAAAATCCTTAACAACAAAACAAAAACAAAAAAAAAACATGAAAAAAACAAAACACATCAATCCTAAACTAAGTCTATTCCGTACAATAAGCAACAACAAAAACAAAAATTGTGTTACAAAAACTACAAAACAACAAAACAAAAAAAATAGCTGCAATATATCGTTGTCATATGTTCCTACAGAAATATAAAAACAAAAAAAAATAAAATTGAAATAAAAAATAAAAAAATAAAATAAAAAAATAAAAAAAAAACGAAATAAGTAAATAATTTGTATTTTATATAAAAACACAGGAGAAAACCGTATAAAAAATATTTAATTCTAATTTATATAAAAACAAAAAATGAAAAGTATAATTTAATATTTAAAAAATGAAAAAATAAGTGGTTAAGAAAAAAAACAAAACATAAAAATAATTTAAAAACAAAAAAAAATACAGAGAATGAAAGAAATAGTTAAAAAACACACACACACAGGACTTATTATTACTATTATTATACAAAGGATATTTAATGGTATGTCTTTTTTGTTATTATTATTATTATTAATTATTATTAATTATTATCTTTATTATTATTATTATTATAAATATATATAATTAATTATTTATAAAAAAAATTTAATTTAAATAAAGCAATTTCAAAGAAAGAAAAATCTATATATTTCAATTTTACATTACAATTATATATATAATTATAAATACATAACGATGATTTTATGTATTAAATAAAAAACAAAACAAAAAACAATTATACAGAAAGAACGCGTCAAAATAAAGCATATTTATATATAAAAACAAAAACAAAAACCCATAAAAGGACGAATCCGAAAATGAAAAATGCGTTTTTTAATTATTATTAAAAATTATAACCAAAATAAAAAAAATGAACACAATTTTTTCATTAAAACAACAAAAAATATTCATTTCGACAAAAAACAAAAAATTATATAAATTAAGAAAAATAAAAACAGCATTTTTAAAAAACCGAAAAAAATTAGAAATATTATTTATTTTAGAAAAACTGCAAAACAAAAATTTGGTTTTAAAACATAAACAAAAAATCGAAAAACATATTCTGGAACAACAAAACTTATTTAGAAAGTCACAAAAGTAAAAAAAACAACTCAAAAATAAAAATTTTGTAGAAAGCAAAAATTAAGTGAAAATTTAAAAAAAAAATTAAAAACAATTAAAATAAAAAAAAAAACTTATGATCTAATGGTGGATTTTTTAAAACAATTGGCAAATAAGAAAACAAAATAAATTTTTAATAAAAATTATTTTTCTACCACCATATAAATAAATACACACACTTACACAAAAAGAAAAATGGAAGAAACAAGTGAATTATAAAATTAGTAAAAAAGAAAAAAAATTAAACGTGTTCTGTCAATTGTTGAGAAGCACACATACACACAGCAATTCCCATTAATTGGACAGAAAATTTAAATAGAAATTGTATAAAAAATAAAAAAACACGAAAATAATTTGAGAGCAAAATTATTTAAAAAAAAGATGAAATAATAATAAAAAAAAATATGAGAAACAAATGAATGCATATCATAGTTGTAAAAAAATACAATTTTGACGAGAAATAAACAAAAAAAAAGAAAATGCTGTAAAAAAAATTTCAAAAACATTTAATATTGTGTTTTTAATTCAATTTTTTTTGTTTTTGCCTCAAGTTATGTTCTAAAACTCAGAGAGTAACTCTAAAACTCTCAGGAAAAGGGTAATTATTGGACCATTAGACACTCCAATAAATTTAAGGACCACAGGTATAGTGAAATCTAAAACCACGAAGAATTCGTTCGAAAATACTAGAATACATTTTTCTACACCTATTATTATATGAGTATATGGGCAGCGCATATCGTTAAAACCGCGGAGAAATTAAGCTTATCGTGCACATACCGACTAACGATAAAGACCGTCGGACGTCCGAACGAAGGCAAGAAAGTCTTTTACCCCGTTTAGGACTAGGTTCAACCCTGGTTCAGCCGGGGTTCAACCCAGGTTCAACCCGAGGTGGAGTTGCAACTGGCTCCACTCAACCCAACTCAGCTCTACTACCTGGGTCGAGTTGATATTTCGCCTCATATACACAAGATTATTTCGTTCTGAGTTTTTTCGTATGGGGTCGTCCATTAATTACGTGATGTGATTTTTGCGATTTTTTAACCCCCCGCTCACCCTTGGTGACATGTCGTGAGATTTGGCTCGACCCCATCCCTCCCCCATAATCTCATCTTATTTACACTAGAAGCACGCATTTACGGACGTAAACACAGCAAGTCGGGTGTTCCCCGGCTCGAAAACTGTAGGCTATCTGGTGGCGGCTGAATAATCCACGAGCTACCTTGCACTTGTGGCGTTCGCATAACCGGAATAAATGTTGTGCAGGATTTAGCAATATCTCACTGGAGAGATATGTTTTACTTAATTTAGCCAAGTAATCTCCTATCTCAGTAGAAGAAGAGGACGTAAAAGCGGATGCACACTCACGCCGTGAATTCACGGCGAGAATTTATACCGTATCCACTCAGAATGGAAAACAAGGAGCGACCTAGACGAGAAAACCATACACACTCGTGCTCGCGGTTGTTCACGGGGTGACTCTGGAGCTGGGTTAACGGCTGACTCATTCTTAACATACTAAGGGTAACTTTAAGGCTTCCATTACCCGTTCATACAAGCGTCAATCAATTCCACCAGTCGTGATTGATGGAAATCCAAATATTCACTACTTAGACAGCAGGTTTTCCGCCAGTCATAGCAGTAACTGTGGTAGACTGACAGCAAAACAATTGACGTCGAGTATGACTGGCACGGAGCTTAAACGTAAGCGACAGCGGGAGGTTTGTTTGAAGTGTTTAAAGTGATAACACCCCTTTAAGGCAAAGAGTCTAGTTCTTTAGCGTCCTAACACCTAGGACTGATTCCAATTCGCTATCAGGAACTTGGAATTTAGACGGATATTTTGCTCAATACTAGTACCCATATTATGGATAGTCTAGAGGCCACTTAAAGGAAGATTTTCACAACCATAGCAGCTGGCAGCTATAGTTGTGACCTTGAGCATATTTCTTTTGGAGCAGAGTATATATTCTTTGGTAGACCACTTTTTGACAAAAGCTTGATTTGCTCTTAAAGTGAGCGATATATCGAAGACACAAACCAAGCGTCATCGAAAACCAATTGCTAAAGCGATGATGCAATCCCGCAAGGGCGATGCAATCTGCTCTTAAAACATTTTCGAGGTCGATTTAGTACATATTAACAAGCATATCGAGTCATACGACGCATCGTTTACAGTCAACATCGTACAGGAGGTAAACACAACTTGCAGGACAGCAGAAACCTAACACCGGAGTGACAAAAGGGTACGATCGCAATTTGCTCAATTTATCAATTGCGGTTTTTTTCCATCCTCTCCTAAAAATGCAAACATCTCCTCCAACAACCAATTCCAGCTAGAATATGCAAATATAAATCATAGGCCATCAAAACCCGGATTTTTGATTCCCATGCCAAAGTAACGCAATACCTACTTTGTTTGACTGGGGTTTCGAAAACTTCTGCAATGTAGAAGGACTACACACTAAATTCGCTCGCTATAGACTCATTAAATTTTCGCTGGAATTTAGTAATTCTGGCGAAAAAATAAGCCAAACAGCCATCCACTGTCAATAGCACTGTTATTGGTTTCGTCTTACACCATCATTTTACTTACCACTGAAACTCTAGTTTTGTTAGTTTTAAGTAAAATGTATATAAAGAGACCAATATCTGCTTAGAAAGTATTTTGATACTTTTCCTCTAAAAAACAAAGTAGACATTAGAAACACGTAAGTAAATAACTCTATACAAAAAATTTTATACTAATAGCTTTATGTATAGTTAGTTGTATGCAATGCTCAAAATACTGATGTTTCTGCAGTGATCAAAAACAAAGATCATAACTAATTTTCTTGCTTTTCTTTTAAATTTTTCAGGTTGAAGATCACATAATTCCAACATTCAGCAGAGCACTATCAGCCCATCCAGCCGGAAGATGTCAAACACCATTCGCGTTCCCCTTTACTCCTCTCGGTCTAAGTCTTTTCGATACCGATCCGTCCAGAATCCTGAGTATGCTTCACCATCAAACTTTACTGGCTGAAGAAGCTTTGAGGTATGAAACAAAAAAACATACATTTTAAAAAATATTCCGTAATATAAATTTTAATAATTCCTATTCAGATATCGAGGAATACTGTTCTCCCCAAAGGATCCCCTCCGTTATAGTTCAATCAGTGATATCCTAACCAAGGAACAAGATATGCTATGTAAACGTTCACCACTGTACAAACCCGGACATAGATACTCTGCAGCAAGCAGTTACCAAGACGCAGCCATGTACCAAAAAGACAGTCTTCTCGATGAGCTAAAAAAGAAATCCGAAGAAACCGTCCAAAAGGAGGAAGAAGAAGTTGAGCTGAATGAAAATGGATGCAGCACAAAAGAATCACTGAGTGATTTTTTACGGCGACGATCATCATCATCCCTAGCCGATGGTCTTCGATACAATCCATTGTCCAGTACCGAAACGTCCAGTTGCAAAGAGAAGAGCTCCTCTTCGTCAACATCCTCTACTCCGCCCCCGCTCATAAAGCCAATCTCAGATGCTGTTCTATTTTCAGAACCGATTGAAGAAGAGACACGCTGTGTTGTGTGCAATGCGAACTTTCCAAATGTTTGGCTGCTGGAACAGCATGCAGCACTGCAGCACGCCAATTTGGGTCCAAATGAAGAGAAACCGTTTATATGCGAACAGTGCGGCCAGTCGTACCGGTATCGTTCGGCATATGCCAAGCATAAGGAGCAGAATCATAGGGCTCGATTGCCAGCTGATAAGCTGTTTACGTGTGATGTTTGTGGAATGCAGTTTCGTTACTTGAAGTCGTTTAAGAAGCACCGCCTTAATCATGCACTAGAGAGGCTACACGGAAAGAAGGAGCGTAGAAGCATGGACAACCATAGTCAGGATGTCGTAACAAGTTCAAATGAAACTCTAGCCGATGATAACTTAGATTTAAGGATAAGCATTAAAAGAGAAAAGGACGAAGATGAACAAGATAACACTGTTGACTCAGCTGGCGGCTTGTATTCAGAGACAAATTCAGCTAGCGAACCAAGTATCACAAGCTCGGAAGGAATTCATAGTACAAACAAACGAGTAAGTTCTTTTTTGAGTAGTTTTAAGGAAATGATAATTGGAGATTGTTGGATTTCTGGAAAAGGGAGGTGCACCCACCCATTACAGTTTAGGACTTGGAACTTCTGTATCATATTTCATCTCTCACGCATCGGTAAAGAAGTAGAGATTTCTGGGTTCACCGGGAGGAAGAGTTTCTCCCACTCGGAGCAATCTGGAATAATTCCACTCCATTTCCTTTACAACAGGTGCTCACCAAAGCCGTGCAATGGGGCTCATATCAGGGACCTGCCGTCCATAGTTGCGATGGTGACTTCGACAAAGTTCGCTACCCAATTCACTAGCTACGTAAGTGCCCCTAGGTGCATCGGTAGATAAACAGCACTCGGTCGACAAGGTCCTGCCTCTCGGTTCTGTGGTTTTGTAGCCCGTCCTAAGAAAAGAACCCCCACCTTCTCGAAGTCTCATTCTCCCCTCTTGATCGGCTTACTGTCACTGGACTAGATCTGCTATCTATGTAGCTACTGTATCTCTCCTGGCATTCCTTTGCCTTTCTCTGCTCCTTTGGGCTTCATATTGCTTAAGCCTCTAGTGGATAGCCTCCTCCTAACTAAGAGAAGAGCTAAGGAAGGCTACGACAGGAGGTATCAGGAATGTAAAGAGGGAAGAAGAAAGAAGGAAAGTATGTAGGTGGGAAAGTGGAGAAGGCGAAGGACCGTGGGGCTGGCCGGGATTCGAAACTTTCAATATTCCAAAATAGCCACAAAAAACAAAGGACGGAACTTGAAGGGGCTCTCGGGCAGGCAATACAACAAACACCTTTTACAAGCGTTCTGATTAAGGTAAGCCAAGATCCTGTATCCTAGTTAAAAGGTACATCAAAGCTTACCTTGGCCAACCTTCAGTTCAACGGTCTTAATGGTATGTAGTTAAATTGTATTTCGGAGGGGAAACGGTCTTTACTTAGCCTCACCCTATATGGCTTTTGACCTGCCTGCACCCCGCGGGAGTCTTGGTGAACTGAATGATAATAACAAAATATGTACGCCATCTGTAGAAAAAACTCCACGACTTTTTTTTAAAGTTGATATTTATTCAACACGTCTCCAAGGGTGCAAAATTTAGCTTCCAGTTTATCATCACTCCCAAGTATCTTGGGGCGAGCTGTGAGTGAATGATCTGTTGGCATACCTTGATCCTCAGTTTTGTGCTCAGCAAGCGACAGACCAGCGCTTTCAGTCCACTATTTAATCTCCAAGATCGCTTCGTTTGCGCACAATTCGATATTATCGAGGCGTCGTTCTATGACCACTTCCCCGGTGTGGTCCGCGAACCCAAGCGCGAACTGCTGCTTCTGGGAGTCGTAGCCTCAACGAATCGTTATACATTTTGATCTACAGGGGACAGGGCCCAGGACATATGGCACAATGAAGTGCCCTACCTTCTTTCCTTTTTGGATAAAATGCCAAAACAGGTTGTGGCGGAGAGGATGGGGTTGTCTGGCTACCCACCCGGGCCTGACACGATCCGCCGCCACTGTCCCCTAAAGCGAAGAAATAGTCTTACTTTCGATGGCCCCTGTTCTCCCTGGCATATTCCGTAACGTTCTTCGCTTTCCAATCTTTCGACTAAAGCTTGCTATATGACATTACAATCTATGACATGATTAGTAGAGACAACAGTATAAAAATAATCTGCCTCTCCCTGAAGTCTGATCTTTCCATTTTAAAAAGAAACCCAAGCTCCAACCTTATAGTGTAGGTGCAGTACTATAGCCCAAGCGAATGGCAGCTGAATTTTTTGATCCAGTACCTCACCAAAAGAAATAAACTTCGCTTGGCTATGATGATCGAACTGAAATTTGATTATTTATTAATTTCACATTTTTATCTCTTTCAGCCTCGTATCGTTTCACCAATGGAACCTGAATCATCACATCCAGCAACATCAATTAGCTCATTGATCAACGCTGAGCGTATACCAAGTGATCAAGTTTTAGGCCTTAATCCACAAGAAGCATCAATACTCAACTTTCTACGCGTTGATGCTGCCGAACGGCAACGCGACAAAAGGTATATTCCCACAATTAACAATCACTAATGTTATAAATTTCTCTACATTTTTACAGACCTCCAACATCTAGATTCGCATGTCCATTCTGTGGTAAATGTGTCCGTTCAAAGGAGAATCTTAAGCTACATGTCCGTAAACATACTGGCGAACGTCCATTCGTTTGTTTATTTTGTGGACGAGCATTTGGTGGCAAATCAGATTTGACACGACATTTACGCATACATACTGGTGAAAGACCATATCATTGTGAATCATGCGGTAAATGTTTCGCCCGAGCTGATTACTTATCAAAGCATCTAACTACTCATATTCATAATGCTCCTCGCTGAGATGAGGCGCGGAGGAGACGACTCCTCCGCAGATAATATAATAATAATATTAATAATATTAATAATTATAATTATAATAATAATAATAATGACCACGATATTCAGCTAATAATGGGCTCTCATAGTTCACAATTTTGAAAAAAGTAATAATATTGTTTTTTTAATTTTTTTTCTCGCGTCTGATTTTTTATTTAGTTTTGTAGAAATTTTTATTATTATTATTATATATATTTTTTTCTATAAGGAAAAAATGAAAGAAAATATTTGTTATTAAAATTATACTTTAATAGAAATGGTTGTAAACAATTTTTATTTTTAATTTTATTTTTATTTTTGGGTTAAAGATAAGGATAGGAAATCGCGAAGCACATGCCGTATGTGTACAAGTTCAAGGCAATATTAATAATAATAATATGCAGCTATTGAAGTTCCTTCCAAATGACTTAATGTTACCAGATTTAATATTGAAAGTCTGCTTATCAATATAAAAACAAAAACAAAAAATAATAATGGGCTATCTACATAAAATAACAAAAAAAAAAACAATAAAATAAATAAAATAAAAAAATAAAACCAATAAGGGGCCATCCATAAATTACGTCACACGTTAAGGGGGAGGGAGGGGGTCGACGAAGTGTGACATTGTGTGATAAAAGGTGGGAGGGGTCTTAAACTTCGTTACCCCACATTTAAAAATCTAATATATCTAAGTACAGTAATACCGCGCTTTACGTGAGGGATACGTTTTGCAAAAACTTGCGTTTAGTGAAATCAGTGTTACCAGATCATTGGCGCCCTTCTCCCCTGAATGGCCTAGAAAGAGTTTGATATTTCCGTAAAACTCGTTATTTCTCCCCTAAAATTTCTAAAACGTATTCTTGCCAACACATTTGAATTGGGTTAGGTAGGTCATGATCGATACATATTATATTATGAATTAGTAATAAATTTCAGAAGTTGATTTCATTTTTTCAGTTATTATCAATAGCATGGTAAATCAACACTTACTGTGTTTCCATGAGCCTGGGTAGAGTTTTCGTTGAGTAAACAAAAAGCTTTTTCTCTCAAGTTAACTCGATGCTGCTTCAATTACTGTTTCTATTATTGAGTTTCCATGAGAGTTCAACCAGAGTTGAACCCGAGTTATACCACGTCATGGAAACAGACACGATAAAGAGTTTTCGTTAAAGATTTTCAACTCTGCTTAGCTCAACGAAAACACGTAGGTTGAACTGAGTTCACGCACATAGCTAAAAACGCCATAGCGCATAGAGTTAAGTCGTTGAGTTGAAGTCTCATTTCAACTCAACCACAACTCAACTCGACTCCCATCGAAACTCGGTACGTGAGCCGATTTAGAGTTTTCGTTGAATAAACAGAAAGCTTGAGTAGGTAAACTAGGCAAGACTGCAAGATCGGTCTTGCTCATCACTACCCCTAGCATCTACTTCTTCAAGCACTTTCGCCTAAAACTCGTCTGTTAATGAAACTCATAGTAGATGGTGTTGCTTTATCTAAGTCGAAAGACGCCCAACTAAACCGGCTTACTTGCTCCAGGGCAACGATTTCACATTTTTATTTCTGAATTATTTATTGCTGTTTACCGTGATTGATATAAACTTGAGGGCGCTGTTGTTGACTTTTAAATTTTGTTTAAAGAATTGTTAAAAGAGCTAAATGAACGAGATGAGGAGAGCAAAACTCCTTGTGGCGAGAAATACTCTTGAATTGCTCTTTTTTGTTTGCTCCTTTTAACCCCCGGCTTCAACTTCCTCAATTGAATAAATTTCAATTCAATCTGCCAGCTGGTTCATGCTTGAAATTTTTGCTGCCTTTTCGCCAGAAGTTTGAAATGCAAAAAGCTCACTGGAATGATATTCCATTATTCCAGTTTGTTATTCTCTTTTGAGCGAGCTTTTACGTTCAATCCCAAATTTCATGCTCTGTTGGGCGAATTAAAGCTTTATTTTTCCTGAGTTCAATATGCGAAACTTCATGGAAGCTCAGGCAAAAAGTGAAGTTCAGTACAGTAACTTGCTCGAACTTGCGCAGTATGGCCAGTTTCATACGGGCCAACCAACCAAAAATAGGGCTGTAATCGTCAATTTCCTTTTTGAAATTCGATGAACAATCGCATGGGCTTTCACAAGAGCCAACTTTTCCAACAAACTATACGTTAGAATGCTTTAGCTTGTTGCTGTTGCTTTTAATATAATTTAATCCTTCTGTCATTTCCTTTCTTTTCTTTTCCTAGTAAAATAGAGGCAAAAATCAACAACCACACAGCTGTCAAAAAGATGATTCCAAAACTCCGTAAAAGAATTCAAAAGTTTAGAAAAACTGCCCGCCCCATCCTCTTCGCCTCCTCTCTGCTCCGCAAACGCAATGTTTTCAGCAGAATTTTGGTGGTTGGATGTCCCATCATGTAAAACTTCCTATTTATGTAATCTTTTTTTATCTTATACTCATTATTATGGTGCAATCTTAAATTTTGCGCAAACTATGAAAAATATTTCACCCATTAGCTAGTTTTTGGGACTTTTTTCATTGTTTTTCATTGCGTTCAAAAATGAACAGGTTATGGGGCGCAATATGGCAAAGTGCACCGGGCGCAAAAAACCTAAGCGCCAGCCCTGTCAGTTGTGACAAGGACGGGGGAGAGGTCAAAAATCATGAAATTCGTGTGACGTAATTTATGGATGACCCCGTAAGTGAAAATAACAATATATTATTTTTAACTTAAAATTCCGTTTAAAATAAACAAACAACAAACAAAAGCAAAACTACAAAAAATAAAATAAAATAAATAATACAAAAATATGTTCCTCAATAACAAATGTCACAACGATTTTTATTTTTTTGTTTATTATTTTAATTTAAAAAAAAAAAACACATTTTAATTTTTTAGTTTCTACAGACTTTCACAAAGTATTCAAGAAATATGAAAACAAAAAGCAATAAACTGAAAAAAAATGATATTAATTTTAAATATTATTAAAAATAAAAAAACAAAAGAAACTGAAAAGATGAAAAAATAAAACTAGTGGAAAACTTTTTAAATAGAATCAAATTAATTAAATTAAAAAACAAAAAAAGAAAAGAAAAGCAAACAACAAAATAAAAAACGAAAAATTAAATAAAAAAGTAATAATTTTTTGGTTTCAAATACTATTTTCTACTAAAAATATTTTCTATTTATATTTTTTACAAAAAGAATAATAAAAAATATATTTAAAACTATTTACAAAATTTTAATACAAAAAAGAAATAGTTACAATGACAGTTTAAATTAAAAAACAAAAAAGAAAAGAAAAATAAAAATTTTTAGCATTTAAAAAAATGAAAATGATAAATAAAAACACAAAAAATAGTAAAAGAAAAACTAAAAGAAGAAAAACTTCTTATAAGATTTTTTTTTAAATAAGAAAAAGAAATAAAACAACAAAATAATAAAAATAAAATTTAAAATCAAAATATTAATTGTTACAAGAAAATAGAAAAAATATATTTTTTTTACCTACTATCTCTCAAAAGCGCATAAAAATATGAAAAACACAAAAAAAAATAGAAAATGGATATTTTGTTTTTCGTTTAATTATAATTTTCTTTTCTCAATATTTGATTTTGGTTTTTTTTTTTTTAATTAAATAATAAAAACTTCTTATTTTGTGAAGAAGCAAATATATATGATAAATCGTTAGTGATTTTTTAAATAATCTGCAAACTATAAAACTGTGATTTTTACATAAAAATATTTATTATTAAATAGTGAAAAACTGAAAATGCAAAAACAATAAAACATAAAAGCTTGACAGATATTTTGTTATAGTTAAGAAGTTAAAGGAGTTTTGTTAGAGAGATGATACACAATAGAAGTTAATTGAAGCTTGAAATTATTATTTTTAAATTTTGTACAATAGAATTTCTTGATTCAATGTATTTTATGTTAATTTTTTTAAGTTACTAATACTTGTACAAACGTAAATTTTTTTAAAAAAGCTTCTACATTGAACATAATCAATAACCATACCATATCGATTGTCTTAAACTACTTATACTATCTCAGTTCCTTTTTAAAGCCTTTATTGAAGGTCACAGATTCAGTTCCTAAAGACTTTTAAAGTCTTATTGCAAAATACATTCAGATTAAGACGTGTTCCACAATTCGAATGGAATGAAATCGAATCGGAATTTAATTTCACAATTAATTATATGTCACATAACTGAAATTGGTTGAAAAGTGGAACATGTTATTTCGATTTCGAGAGTATATATTCGACAAAAATCGAATTGTGAAACTGCCCCGATTATCTGCAATCATTAGCTTCTCGCTTTCTGCTTCATCATCTTAATCACTCACAGCTACAACCTTGCCTCCGCAAAATCCTTCTTGCCTCTTACTCTTCCAGTTGGTAACCCCAATTCTGCGTAAGCCCTTTTCTCTGTCGTCTTTATATCTCTAGGACTTACTTGTTGCCTTATTCCTTATAGCATTCGGTGGAACAGGGAGCCATTGCCCTGTCTATGATGACTATACCATCTCCATACAACATTCGCGAAACAGATTTGTTAACTTATAGGGTAGTTACTATAATCAGTCCGAAAATCAAAATCGACATTTTCAACGTATATTTTCATTTTTAACGGTCGCAATAGCATTTTAAGCAAATATGAAGAAGCAAGTCTGTGTCCGTACAAATAAGTAATTTTTTCATGAACCGTATCTTGCTAACCAAACAATATAACATTGAGGTGCTGTTCGAAGCGTATTATCCCAAGTATGATCTGAAAAGATTTTCATAAAATTCGGTCGAGCCGTTTTTTGTTTAAGCGACGTTCGTGATTTTTGTACCTGGGCGATATCAAGAGAACCAAATATGATACCGACTTCGTTTTGGTGCCGATCGATGCGTATTAACGAAAATATGTTCCGAAAAAGGTTTCCATAAAATTCGGTCGAGCCGTTTTTTGGTTTAAACGAGGTCTGTGATTTTTGTAAATGCGCAATATCGCGAGAACCAAATATGATATCGTCTCGTTTGTGGTACTGATCGAAGTATATTAACGAAAACATACTCTGAAAAAAAAATTTCATAACATTCGGTCAAGCCTTATTTTGTTTAGATGAAAAAAATTCGACTAAGGGTCACAAACACCTTAAATTGATTAGTTTTTCTAGTATCTGATAAACTCGTTGAAATCCTTTCTAAATGAAGTTATCAGCAGCATATTCATCAGAGTGATAGCTTCCCTACAAGACATCTCTTGTCAAAATCCAAACACTCGTTACCCTTTACAAACATCGCGAATTTTTCAAACTTTAGATCAGCATGTTGTTTTCCACATTCTACAGTTTCTGGAAGCTACAGTTCATCCCGGAATTTCTAGTAGTTACGAAAAATTGGGTCTTTTCGGTCAAGTTTAACAAGTCCTATACATTGATTAGTTTTGCTTTAACCTCCATTGAATTTGTATAAATTGCTTCCCCGATAGGAGATTTCGCTCTTAGTGCAGGGGAGTATTCGCTAGATGTTGTCGTGTTTCTGGCGCGATTCCAAACTTCAAATCACCTGGCAGCGTAATCTGTTTAACAGTTTCAAATTTGAAAACCTATTTCTACCGTTTTTACTACTTCTATATTGGTTAGAGAAAATTTAAGAAATTTCCTACATTGCCGAAATTCGCGACAACAGAGGAAATGATCAGGATACACTAGGATTAATGTTCTTCCATTTGGAGCTAGGAAGTAAAAAATTTCAGATTTCCCAACTCTTGAACCACCTACATACACCTGATTGGAAAATCGGCCATATGGGCCCCAAAATTTAAATTCTTATAAGTTTTGATCCCGAATTCGTTATTTGCTACTTTAAAAACCCCTAGATTCCGATTTTCATGGAAATCGGAACACAATTGGCCAATTGGGTGGCCATTTTGAATTTCGATCCAATTTCGGCGACATTTTGAATTTCGAAAATTGCAAGGTGCATCATGGGAGACTCCGACACACCTCCATTCAAATTTTCGAAGCTCTGCGATGACTTACATACACGCATACATACAGAAACTTTCATTTATTAATAGATTAGAACAAACACACGGGTCGACAAAAACGAAACCGATTTGGAACTAGTTTTTGCAACTTATCGCGGGCGATTGTTCTTGTCGGTCGCAAGTGATTTCAGTTGCATGGTTGCACTTTTATGTATCAAAATGTTGTAGTCCAACTAATTTTTGACGTATGTGGCCACAGAACACCGATTGATCCAAAATCAGTTGCGATCGTGTGTGTGGACAAAGGTGTCTTCTTGGTGGCAAACTGGCGGTTCGCGTGATTATTGTGAGACTGATTTGAAACTGGGATTGCAAATCGGTCGTGTAAGCAGTAGCGTAGGAACGGGGATGTTTTGGATGCAACCAGTCAGTCTTTTGGTCAGTCTATATGAGCAACTGGAAAACTGGTTAAAAAAAAGAGTCTACAGGGTAGAGGCGATGGACCTTGCGATTAAACTCCTAGATGTTGTAAGAGCTCACAGTAAGGAAAAGAAACTCCCTCTCAACTTCGTCGGAGTGTTATACCTCCTGAAACAAGTGAAACCCGCTAATCTGTGATGTCGGGAGCAACAGACTACCAGGCGAACAAGGAGATGTGTCGTCCGTGAGGTTAAGACCCTACCTAAGGGGATCTTTGGAACCTATTATTAACCAGTGCCAGCGAAAAACTTTATTAGGGGTACTCACAGTTCTTTTAAAGAATGTTCAATGAATGTCCACAAGTACTCCGTTTAAGAATAAGTTCAACCCAGGTTCAACCCAGTCATAAACGGTGGTCGTGTTGAAACTGAGTCCACTCAACTCAACTCTCCTACCTGCGTCGGGTTGACTCCATATCTATAAATGAGAATTTCATACAAAAAATTGAGGTTATGTGTTGATGTCAGTTCAACTCTATTTCAATCCAAAGTGAATTCAACTCAACATCATATACGGTGGTCTTAATTTCAACTCTATCTTGACTCAACTTTTCAATCTAGTACTGTACTGATTGCAAGTAAGCTTGTAATTTAATACTTTGATTATATTCCTTAGGGCTTACGAATCGAGCCGGACTGTCTGAGTTGCTGTTGTTAATTGAGTTTATGTTACATTTTTGCACCCCTGCAGCCCAGCCTTCAACCCTCCATTACCTTAATGAAAGATATATATTTTAATTTATGCATTATTTACATCACGAAACCCATTAAAACCTGTGTAATAATTAACTAGTACATACCTAGTATCACAAAAAAGCACAATTTTCACAACAGAAACAACACACCTTTCACATCAACAAAACTACTAACTTCTAACTTGAATCTCTGTCAAGTACACAATAGTTTCTATATACAATCTTTTGTTTAAAAGCCAGATAACTCCAAAAAAAAAGCTTCATGAAAAAAACAAAAAAAAATCAAATGAAATCAAACGGAAACATCGAAAAAAATAAATAAAATAAAATAAAATAAAAAATAATAAAATAATAAAAAAAATAAAACTAGAAAATAAGCAAACAACAAAAACACTTTGCGAATAAATAATAGAAAAAAAGTAAATCCAAGCCGCCGTACCAATATTTTTAAACACTTTAAACACTTTAACGCAAAATAAATAAAAAAATACAAAAAAAAGTTTTTAAAAAAAAGCAAAAATAATTTTTAATAATAAAAAAATGAAATAAGTAAAAACTTTCACTGTGCCAAAATAAATGTACCTCATAATCTAATTAGCAGAAAAGTTATGTAACTATAGGGAAGAAAGAGAAAGTAAGAAAGAGAAAGTAAGAATATAACAAGATTGTGAAAAAAAGGGATGCAATTTGTTTAAATTTACAAAAACTACAACAACAAAAAATTATGATTAAAATCAATTACAAATTTTTTCTTTAATTAATTAATAATTTTTTAACTTTTATGATATAATATTATATTTTTATTTTTTTTTATATAAAATTTGATTACGGGGAAATGTGGCATTCTTTATTTAAATAAAAATAAGCAAGAAAATTAAAAAAAAAAAAGTAAATAAATGAAAAACTTTTTTTTAAAATAAGTAAAAACGTAAACTTCGCGGGATGTTTCTATTTTTTTCATTTTAGTTTAGTTGAAATTAAGAAGCTGTGAAATGTTGTACATATTTGAATTTGTTTTAATATATTATGAATATTTTTTTGAAATTTTTGTTTTGTTTTGTTTTTTATTTTTAATTTCATTACGTTTTTGGTTCATTGTTTTCATTTTTTGCTTATTAGTCGATTTTCTGTGTTATTAACGCGAATAGTAACGCGAATAGAGGAGAACACTCGTTACTAGATTCTGAAAGATAGGGATTCGACTTCTCGCAGCGATATGGGTTTTTAAAGTATCCTTTTCTAATAGTTTTCAGGGGCTTATGCAAAAGTAATTCTCTGTGCTGCAATACCCTGTGCTATAATCAAATTGGAGCCCATACCCAACTAGAATTTCTGCAGCTAGGGCCCCTGAGTGTCTCATGTAGATCCCATATAGAATGCCCTATAAGTTACATAATGGGGGAATTCAAAGCCTTTCCTCAATCCTGGTTTGCTTCGCTTTGACATATCAAATAAAACAAAGCTATGATGCAAATCCAAATGCCAAAGCACTAAGGTAAAACTTTCACTTATAAAACTGAAAACGTCTGAGAAGCTCACCAAGCTCATGCAAGTAAAGCCTAAATTTTCGATGAACTTTTAGGAATGCCGCATATGACTTTAGTGAGGAAAAATAATTCTTACCCAATCCCGAGTAGAAAGAAACCAAAAAATAGAGAATTTTGGAATAGATATGTGAGTTTACTGCAGCAGCTTCGAAAACTTTATATTTGTGTTCCCCCTTTGCAATTCATTTATTTATTTATTTATTTGCCAAACAAGGCATACTTAAACTAAATACAACAGAATAATATTGTACTTATAGACAAACACTGGCATATATAATTAGTTAATTCTACAGTTACAGATAAAAAAAAAATACATATTAATAAGGAACATTGCAAGTATTTAATATTTAAATATTAAACTAAGATCTAGGTCTATGTTAGTTAGAAGAGGACAACAGGGAAATGAGTTTTCTTTTATAGGAACTTTTGTTTATTGTGGGAGAGAAACAGGACGCGTAGGAATTGAAGGTAATGCAGCACCTGTTAACAGGCTCGTTTCTAGCATATTCAGTGCGATGCGGGTACTCTTTAAGCAGTTTGGAATGTCTTGTTTGTCGAGTATCGTTAAATTTGATTGTGTCCGACAGGAACTGCACCTTGAGGTTATTGTTCAGGACATCCAGGGTAAAACAAGATATAAGCAATTTCCGTCTAAGGGATAGAGGCAAGAGATCAAGGATTTTGAGCCTGTCCTTATAGTGAGGAAGGTTTTGAAAATCCGAAGGATTATAGAGGTTCCTAAGCGCGAAAAGAAGGAACTTCTTTTGGACAGATTCTATTCGATTATTACTAATTTGAAATATAGGATCCCAGATCTGGCACGCATACTCAAGAATAGGACGGATCAATGAGCAAAACAAGGCTTTAGTAACCCAAACATTGTCGAATTCTTTAGCTCTTCTCTTGATAAAGCCCAACAGCTTGTTGGATCTAGCAATAATATTATCATAGTGTAAGTTAAAGTTTAACTTGCTGTCGAGGACAATGCCTAAATCAACAATGTGATCGACACGATCCAAGACATTGTCCTTTCCTTTTCGTCCTTCCAAAAGCAAGTGTTGTTTTACCAAGCTGTCCCCCAACTGAGTACCAAATAATTCTAATGCTGCTTGACCTCCGAAATCGAACGAGAACTAGTCAATTTAGTATGCCAACGCTTTGAATGAATAAAACTTAAACTTAAGTATGAAAAGCTTTCCGAATACGTAAGGCAGATGATAGGATTATTCCATTTCATTTGAAGTAAGGGCTGCCTCATAGGAAGCTTATGAGAAACTGATAACGCATCTAACTTCAGTATCTTTGATTTTTGATCATGAGGAGCCTACGGTGAAATCCCTCTATCGACCCGACCCTGATTTGCCGCCTGGGACTCACACCCTACATGAAGTATGTTTCCAATGTCTCCAATTTCTTATACGAATCTTCTGAAGCTCGTACAATGTGTCCGAGCCATTGCATTTTATTAGATTTGATGTATATAACTGTATTTATTTCGTCATACATTTCTCGAAGCTCTTCGTTTGTTCTAATACGCCATTCGTTCTGACTAACTGTTACAGGATCAAAAATTCTGCTTTGGATATTATCCTTTCGAAAATTTTGAGCTGATTTTCTTTTTGCGGGGTCAAAAATCCTAGAGTAGTGTCGGTAGTCTGGCTACCATCGCAGAGGTTCCGAGTTCAAATCCCGGCAGCACCACGGTCCTTTGCCTTTCCCACTTTGTCCACCTAAATAACTTTCCTTATTTCTTCCTCCCCTTTCCAATTCTGATTTCCCCTCGATACCCCGACGTCTATGGTTGGAAATATGTGGCGGGTTTTTTTTATCCTATCTTGACTTCTTTGTAGAAACTTCTACCGCCTTTATCACTGTAGCGTTGCTTAATCGCACTTATTCTATTTCTGAAGTATAGTCAGTTTTTCTTCCTTAATAACTTTTTCGGGTCTCTTCGTGCAGCTACATTTTTTTCGTAATTTCCCCTGGTCATCCGTGCTGGGTGGGTACACTTGCGTTGCTTGGTTTTTTATTTCAACGTTTTTCTTGCAGTGATCATCAAACCAGTTCCTCCTCTTGCTTGGATTTTGTGTGCCTAATGCGCTGTTGTTTGTTTCTGTAATTTTTTTATTTATCGAGTTCCACAACAAATTTATATGAGTTCCCACTTCCAGACTCTTCTTATTTCTTCTAGCTTTCCTGTTAACATTCTTTCATACTGTTGTTTTGTTTATTCATATCTAGGTCTATATAATGTTCTCACATGTTGCAAATTTTATATCGTTATTGCTTAAATCATTGGTCCTGGAGCGTTACTGAGATCTTTGCGTAAATCCTGACTGTTCCGAGGCTGACTTCTCGATTCCATAACAAGAATTGTTTTCTGAGGAGAAGGACCAGTACGGAGTTTGCTTCGTCTTAAGGCAGGAAACAGTCACCTTTCACCCTCCTCCGTCTGTTCCTCTTTTACAGAAGACAGCATCCAGAGGTCACCCAACGTAAGATCAACATCTTCGAGGAGGTGAAAGTAAAATTCGGTAGCATGGCTATAGATCTAGATCGTACTAACCATTGACGTTACTCACGACTTATCTCTTTGGTGTACCGGCACTACCAACGATTCCCGAGGCCCTTACTACCATTCGACTTCCCTTCTTATTCGATATGACCAATCATTGTAGTCTGTTTCTTTTAATCAATTTGACAATGGAGTTTTCACCGAATTCCATCCACCTGTATTCCGGTGTGAATTGAAGATAGGATATTCTTTCGAATCTTCCTACCAATTCATCGTTAACGACTACTGCTTCAATATCAATATTGTAAAGGTAAGGCAATATGTAAGTTTTGTCTACTACATATTTACCGCGTATCAAGGTATCGTGCTGCGATATCATGAAAGAGAAAATGTTCATATTCCAGCAGCTACAAATTCAACGGCAGCACAAGGAAATTTCTTAGAAACATTGAATATATCTTTAAATGCCTTTGAGAAACATTATTTAGATAGAAGCTTTGATCGAACTGGACAATTATGTATTTCTGTTTTTTTTTTGCTCTTACTCAGTTTTTCCAACCTACTCAGTTGTTACAAAGATCCCCTTCATGCATTCAAATGGTCTTACAAGGATAGAAATATCGTCGGCAAAGGCTAATACGGGCACTGTCCTATCAAAAGCAATAATTCACCATCTATTCCGGCTCTACACTGTATGTCTTTCATCAAAATTTTCGTTAGCTCCACCAAGACCCACGCTTGTTTTTTGCGCCCGGTGCAGTAAGCCATATTGATCCCCATCGGTTGATAATTTTTTGACCGCGCTGAAAGACAGAAAACAGTTTGCAACACAAGCAAAATATTTTATGAAATTTAATAAAACAATTAAGATCTATTAACTCATTCACCATTTTTCACAGATGTACCTCGGATTAAAATTTCTATTTTAGTTAATATTTTTTTATATGAAAAAACCAAGCTTAGAGAGTCGCCCTTTGTACTACAAATTTTAATTTCTAAAATTGCGCCCGTTGCAAGTACATCATTTGCACCTATGAAAGCGTTACCCCTGAGCTCTACTAGATATGTATTTAGGTAATCCAAGTTGTTCCACAGTTAGTGTAAATACTTATATTTCGTGGATGTTACATAGAAGCAGGAATTGGACACTTCTCTACATTTAATAAGAATCCATTAACCGCCTTGACTACAAAAAGCGAATCCTTTACACCCAAAAACTGCAAAAAAAAAACAAAAAATTTAAGATCCCTTTACTAATTGTTTCCCGTCAAATTTTAAAGCATATTTTACATCCGAACTACCTTTAATTTCATTTAGTTTCTGAAGCATTTTTGTATATTTTTTAGTTATTATATTTAATTAATTAAAACATCTAATTTTAAAAAAGAAATCTTATTTCTAATCTATGAGAGCAACATTCACGACAAAGCTTCTAGCTAACAAAATAAATTAACTCACACAATTCAGCGAATAAGTCAATTCCAAATGAAGTAAAAGTAGAAAAACAATTCAACAATTGAATTCCCAAAAAAAATTAATTAAACAAAAAAAAACTCTTAGATAAATAAAAAACAAAAAAAAAACAAAATTCATTCACTTAATTTAAGAGTAACAAATTGTACAAAAAAAACACATTGGTAAGTAAAAATTAGTGAAAGTGAAAAAGAAAACCAACCAAACATAAAAAAATGGTGAAAATTAGATAAAACAATTAATATTAAAATAAAAAAGCAATAAATTTACATAAGTTCTTGATGTCTAAATTATTATTAAATTTAAAAATAAAAATTATAAAAATTTATGCGAAATTAGAGTTACACTGCTTAAGTATTTAAGTGTAGCAAAACAGAAAAAATAATATTTGTAAAAATTAACAAAAAAAACTTATTTCATTTGGAGAGTCGGAGACAAAATATTGAACGAAGGGCAAAATACAAATTAAAAAAAAATATGAAACATACTTATTTTTTTGGCAAATATAAAATATATTTACTATTTTGCTGAATATATGATGTTGTTTGCCGCTAGACCCAGACAAATTAGATTGATTCATGATTCAAATTCTAAAATTAAAAATAAAAATATTTAAAGGGGGCCACTTATTTCGACTTTTGTATAATTAGAAGATGATGGCTTTTGGGATTAGTTTTGTTTAGTTTAAATAATTTAAAATACTCATAAAGTAACAAGAAAAATCAAATTTTTATTAATTAGTTTGTATCATTAAGCAAAATTTTTTAAAACACAAGTTCATAAATCTAAAGGTCTGAAGTATGGTTGTTTTATGAAGTGAACATAGATTTTTATCTATACGTGGCATCTGGCTGGCACTGTAGCGATTTTTTTTGCACCACTTTGCAGATGCTGGGCTAGCTTCTGGTTCCTTAACTCTTTATCAGTCAAAGAAAAACTTATATATGTGGCGCGCCTTTGACTAGGTACTAGAGATATAAACTTAAGAAATAATTGCCGTTCTTGATTTGCGAACTGATCACCGAATTAAGAGGACAGCAGTTTCATTAAGTCTAATTTCTTATCCATGGCAGCAAATTGAATGTGTTTTTTGGCACGTTCTTATTCTTCGGTAGAGAGTTTGTTCTTCTGGAATCTTTGGTTTGCTTACTCATCTGGCCTTAGAACAGCGATCCAGTCCTGGCCTCTCGTAACTACTCTCTGCGTCAGCCCAACCCCGAACCGATGTCATCCAGTTTCCGAGCAGGTCCTATTTTACTACTACTACTTTCTTCTCCAATATGGCTACATTCTAAGGGCCGTAAACATTATCTAGCCTGCCTACCTAGCTTTAACCGAGAGCCAAGAATTATCTTTACTCTCAATCGGTGGCATGTTTAAAATTCTATATTGTCGAAAATCATTTGAATGACATTTTTCCCCCTTTCAATTGTTGACAGTTAATGGTAGTTGCGCTGGTACTAGTGGTGGTAGTACTGCCGGATTTAATAATCGAAAAGCTTTTGGTCAAGTTTCAGGGGTTGTGTGGCCGTGTGTGTTCCCATTAAAAATTGTTAAACACATACGGCCATTATAGGCCCATTAAAAATCCAAGCGGCCGGGGTTCGCCCGTTGTAAGACAATTTTTTGTTTTTACTCGGTATGTAAGTACTGGAGCCAATATTTTAAGTCGTCTTGACTATAAGGTTACCATGCATTATGATTTTGCTTTCATTAATGTACAGCCACAGTTTTTTTTACCACCAGCCCAGTCTGAGTGAAGTCTGCATGTTCTACGATTGATGCCTTTTTCGTCTCTATAAGCGACGCAGCAGTCAACAATCTCATGTAAGCTGTGTACAACATCTTTAAATTTTTAGATGCAGTACCCACGATGCTTCTTTTCTAATGTTCTGCCATCTCTTCCCCCCTTCATACTTGCATTACTACATCATGAATCAACTGATGTAGTACAAGCCTACATATTTGGTCGCGAGGAAGCAGTCCGCAAACAACGTCTGGAAGGTGCCTGCTTGAAGTTCAGGCGTGTATTGTTGCCAAATCGGAAAAATATTGAAAAATCAAGTTAAGGTCACCACTATTACCACATAAAGTGAAATATTGTCTTCCTTACTCAACTCGAGGATTTCTAGCAGATGCAGCGGAGGGCGTGGGGTAGAAGGAAACACACGTACTTTCGCTTTTGGGTGGAGAAATCCACACCCAAAATATTTCATATCCACCTAATAACCCAAAATGTTTTCGAAGATAAGCACATAAGCAAGGCTTTTCATAGGAAAACTATAAAGCTATTAAGAACTTACAACTGTATAGATTAAGCTTTTTAAGCCCCACACGACTAGCATTTAAAACCGGGAAAGCCTCATTCAGTGTGTGGGTCTCATGCCGAAAAAGGATTTTCTTCATAGGTTCCCATGAGTTTTTGTTGTTGAATTGTTTCATATTTCAGGCAATTACGTTGGCGACCGTGATAGGTGTGATTTAGCATACTCAATAGTTCGAGGTCGACTATAGAGGTGAAGCAGCATTGGCCATGAGCAATACGAAGTTGGGAGACCGCATTGATAAACAACCTTCGCGTTAAAAATTATTAGGCAGTTATTACCTAGTATAGCCCCATAACCGAAAAATTTAAATTCCTATAACTCGACAGACAACTGGTAAATAAATTATCCGATTAACTTTTCACATTTTAACGTTACAAGTTCACCTGTTGTTGGACTTATGACTCTCACTGCACATGGAAAGAGCGATTTTGAGATGCTCTTTGTTTATGGTGCCGCCCATACTAGATATTACATCACGACTTGAATTACATGATGGACTGGTAGTACAATACGCGCCAAAACAAATGGGAATTTTACGCGCAGGCGGGGAAATGACTATTCCACACACCATTAACATTTCGCTTATGGGTGTAAAACACAAACGTATGTGTATTATAATTCCTGACTACGACAAGATTCGCAGGGAGACTGATTGAATTGTGATTGAGAATATATATGAGGGGGTGGTTTGATTTCTTACTCTCACTGCGCCACTAGAGACCCTCTGCGTAAGAAGAAACGATTTTGAGTTTCCCAATTGTTTTGGCGCACGCCATACAAAGACTAATTCATGAAAGTACTTTTCCCAAAAGATAAAAGATGAAAGAACGTCTGTAAAACCCCGACATTCCTAAAAGTTGTTGGGTTGAGGTAAAATAAATATTCCCCTGAAGTTTCCTAGGATTGAGCTTGATTCCGCACCTTTTCCCATATTTTCTCTCAGGATGTCATCGAGGAAACTTCAGAATATTGCGTGACCATTTTTGAGACCAAATGGTATTCGCACAAATAAGATTTAGCTAATAAAGAAGGCTGTTTTTTCTATATCGGACTCATTGACATAATTAGCGAAAAATGGTTTTTCATTAATTATAGAATTTCGTAATTTTAAAATTATTTTTTATATATTTTCAAAACCAAAAGTCATCATCTTTATAAATAATTTCCTTTTTGCATTAATATTAAAAACAAAAATTATTACATAAATTATACATTTTACTTTTTATATAAATATATTTATATATTTAAAAAATCATAATCGTATTCATAAAAAAAATATGAAAAAAAAAATTAAATTTTAAAAGAAAAAACTTTTTGGAGGGGCATAGACTTTGGTAGTTAAATAAAAATTTTCAGTGTTCAATCCCTTTTTAAATTAAAAAAAACGAAAAAAAAACACACACACAAAAAAAATTAATTATTAAAAAAAAAACTGTTTGTAGTAAACTTAAAACACAAAAAATAAAAATATAAGAATTAAAAATACAAAAAAAAAGAAATGTAAATGACAAACGAAATAAGTTAAAAAAAACTACAAATTTTCGATCAACGAATTGAATAAATAATAAAAAAATAAATATTTAATTTCTTTACTGTCGAACCATAAAATTATGATGTGAACAAAAGCAAAATTATATTAATATTTATTAGAATTTAAATTTAAAACAAAAAATAAAAATGATGAATCTCCCGAAAAAAAATTAAATAAATAAATAAAAGAATTATCGAAAAAAATGAGGTTTCAAAAATCGAAAAATTGAATTGATTTACAAATTATAAAAATAAAAACAAAAACAAAAACACAAGCAATTAATAAAAAATTTGTAAAAAAAAAACATTTTGAAATTATAATCCAAAATATTCGAGAATATTCAATTTATTTATTTTTAATTTTAAAAACAAAAAAAAATTAAAATTCAATTAAATCAAAGAAAAAAAAACACAAAATTATAAAATGTAAAGTATAAAATACAAAATGAAAAAAAAGTAAATCTTATTTACTTAAAATTTTAGAAACGCAAAATTAAATATGTTTGATGTTAGTTGTCTTAAAAAATTATTACAAAAATATAAAAAAAACACACAAAAAAAAAGATAATTCTGAAAATAAAAAATTTTAAAAGCAAAATATTTCTCGTTGGTGTTGTGAGATAAAAGCAAAAAACAAACAAAAAAATTAAACAATAATATTAAGGCAAAAAAAAAATTAAAAATATTCAGAAATATAAGTCAAAATTTTAAATGTCTAAAAAAAATGAGATTTTAACCATATATAAATTTTAAAACAAAAAAACCTTCGATAAATTTATGTTAGTGAAAAAAATAAAAAAACACAAAAACTTTAAATATTAAAAATATATTTTCATTTCTGCAAAACATTTAATCAAAAAAAAACAAAAAGAAAAAGCAAAGAACAACAAAAAAAGAACCGAAATTTGAAATTTTTTAGCAATAATTCTAAATGACCTCAATCAAAAAAAAATTATAAATTGTAAAAAATTTAAATAAATAAAATATCTAAGTTCGGAAATATGTAATTTTGCGCAAAAGTGAAAAAATAAAATGAGGTACCGATTTATTTGTATATATGTACTCGTATATATACAAAAATTAAAAACTACACATACTTTATATTTTACTTTGCTAATACAAGAAACAAAAAAAATAAAGTAAAAATGTGTTTTAGCAAAAAAAAAAAATAAATTAAAAATAATTTTTTTAATAAAATTATAGTAAATATTTTTATTTATATAGCTATAAGTAAACTATAGTGTTATTTCTCGATCGAACGAAGTCAGAATGTGATATTTTTCTAATGCACACCATAAAAATAAATAAAATAAAAAAATTAATAAAAAAAATACAGTTTAATACAACAACAACAACAACAAACGGTGAAATAAAAAATATAAAAACCCAAAAACAACAACAACAACAACAACGTATAAAACATAGTAATAAAAATATAAAACACAACAACAAAAAGTGAAAAAAACGAAGAAGAAAATCAATGTTTTTTCTACATGAGCCCATAATAAAACAACAAATATTTATAAAAACAACAAAAAACTAAAAAAAAAATAAAATAAAATAAAAACACAGAAAAAAAAATACAATTAAAAAATAAGAAATATTTTTGCCATAGAGACTGATTTTTATCTAAACGAATTAATAAGAACAAAAAATAAATAAAAAAATAAAATAAAAAAACCTAGCAACAAAATGTAATAGTTTAAAAAACAAAAAACAAAATGCCGAACAGATAAAACAAAAAAATAGTTAAATACAGTTACAGATACTTTTTTATATATATGTATGTATAAAAAACAAAACTAAATAGTATTGAAATAGACCAGGCCTTTGTTACTTTTAAGCCTTTTTAAAGATAAAATACAAAAAACAGAATTTTTACAGTTAAAAATGGTTATTATATAAATATAGTTTATAATTATCAATTAACAATGTTCTGTGTGTCCCATTCGCGCGGGCGAAGGGGACAGTTTTGAAGTGCGTAACTTCCGTTCTTTCTTCTGGATATTTAAAAAAAAGAAATGACAATTTATCTTTTAATTGTTTTTAATATTGGGAAAATTGTTTAATTGTAAATTTTACCGAAGAATATAGCAATAGTTATAGCATGAGTAGGAAAGATTGGTCAGGGTTACAACATGAAGTATTTAAATAATTTTGGCCCATTTCTTAGTCCTCTAGAACTCGTGAAGTGAATAGAGTCCTCAAAGAAACTGATGCCAATACATTGACAACACACCTACCGTAAAGGTGGTTTTAAATATCTGACATTTTTCCGTCGCGGCGTGTCGTAGGTGATTATTTCTGTCGCAGTTTTAGCTTACACAGTGGCTCTGTCCGTCTGTCTGTCCGTCCGTCTGTGACCTTCTTTCATCTCTGAAAGTACTATCGCTACAGACTTGGGCCATATCTCAAATTGTAGCTCTTGATCAAGAGCCCAAAAAATGAGAAAATGGTCTGGAAATTACAACCGAAAGTAAATTTAACGACAAAAAAGAGATTTCTAATAAAGTACATATACCTTAGCCTAGAACTAAGGCGCTGGAGTCCTATCCGGGGAACCAAGTTCAATCCTCGGCCGCACAATGGTGAATTATAATTTTTCTTTTACTTCGGTGGAACATGTTTTGAATCTACCACAAAATTGTGTTATTTAATAATGATACTCAGGACATGACCACACAAAACCAAAAAAGTCCAAATAAACCAATATTTCAGTTACCCATAACCTCAAATTTTACTAATAATCAGCTATTTCTGTCACCCTGCCACAGAAAAAGTTGAACCTCGTTCAACCTCGCCGTGACGGTAAGATGTAGCGAGATTGCAGCTGAATTTACATATCTGACATTTTTCCGTCGCGCCGTATCACAGCTGATCATTTCTGTCGCAGATTTTCAATACGCGTTTTACATTTGTGACGAATTCTGTCGAGGCCAAAACAATCGCGAATTTTGATAACGGACTTGGAGAGAGTAAAAATGAAAATAACTAAAAAATATAAATTAACAAACAAACTATTTTAAATAAAAGCTCTCTTTAGTCCAAGCAAGACCAAGCAATTTCAAATCAATAAACATTTCAGTGACACATAACCTCAAATTTTACTTACAATCAACTGTTTCTATCACACTGTCACAGGAAAAGTTGAAGTTCGTTCAGCTGTTGCCCGTGACGGTAAGATGTCGCAGAGATTGTTTCCTATTGGTCGAAATTGTAAAAAAGAGCGGCGCGACAGAAAAACGTCGGATATGCAAATCCACCTTCATGGATATCAAAGAGTGAAATTACACGGCCATTCACTTGGGACTCACGTCAAACCTGTCTGTGTAAAATTTGAGTATTACACGGTGCATTTAAATTTCTGCCTCTTTTCCGTGTAACAATTCTATTGTCTATGTGGTTGTGCACAAAAGAACAAAAATTCTTATAATTATCGCAGTCCCAGCCAAGAAAGTTATGCTTGTGTTAGTGTAATTTGCTGTGAGACCGAAATTTTTCTTGGATTCACAAGTGAGACCAACACATGCACTTCCCTGCGCCCCCTTGTCTAAGAAACCGGTTTATTGGAAGTGATTGGAAAGTGAGTCTGGGAAAGTGATAGGTCGTGTAATTTGGCTCAAAAGGCTGCCCTCTCTCCGCTGTGGTGAAATCTGCCCAATTCGAAGCTGTGTTGAAGCTTTCGTAGCAAAACCTTAATACCAGAAAGGGTTGCTAGCCATTCGCTGGTAACCGAATATATAACATTTCACACTAGCTACTACCGTCGTCAGTTGTTTATTGATTCGATTCGGCAGTTCGATTTTAACCAGCCAAAAAAAAATTTATATTGTTAACATTTTTGATGAAAAGGGTGTCCGGGAAGAAAACTCAATCTCACCCAAATGTCCGGGGTTTTTGAAGTTTTTGTCCGGCTTCGTCAACTTGATGGTGATGGCAGCCCTAGGCACATGGCACCAGCGGCTACAAGTTTCAAACCCAAATAATTCACTAAATGTTCTTGAACGGATCCATAAGCTAGGTTCAAGTTCTCTGCCAACTCTCTAATGATCAATTCGTGATTTTTGCCCAATATTTCTTTGATTTTATCGATGTTTTAATTGGTTTGTAATTCAAGACGCAGTGCTCAGTAATCAAGCCAACAAGTGTATAAACGTCAAGCCAATAAATGCAGCCAGAAAGTGTCCTGAGCATCAAGCCAACAATTTTTATGATATATGTACTTTCTACCACGCCCCAACAATTCATTAGTAACGTTAAGAAACGACAATAAAGCACCAAGTGTTCTGACAACCTTTCTTCTACGCGCTAACAATTTCTTAGACATGTTAAGAGATGACACAGGAAGGAACCGGTTGGCCAAACCAGGCATGAACTTCCAGCGTTCGGTCTATTTCATCAAAATCTTTTCCGCAAAGGCTCTCTTCATCAAACTTGCCAAGGACACGTTGGCGGTCCCAAAATGATTTTGACTTGGTCCTACAGGACCTTATCGTTCTAATTGCCCTTGGCCAACAGGTAAGATAAAGGTTGTTTTTGCTCTTCTTATTCTGATACTTTCACTCTGTTTTTAAGTCATCCGTGCACCATACTAATGCACTCTGTGGTACTTTAGGAAAGGTCCAGCATAACCTCTACAAGAGATCCACGTGTCTGTCTAACGAGAGTATCTATATAATGGTTCTAGTTAAGATTGCCATCTAGTGTCACTCTTCCAGCGAATTTGGCTTGTTGTGAAAATCAAAGTCGGTTTCGCCAGTCCCGGAACTTTTCGTCACTCGTTGACTGAAACTAGAATCGTTTTATCGGGATTGACAATTAGTCCTAAGCTAGCGCACCAGCCGGAGGCAAAATCTAGGGTCTGCTCCAAAAGTTTTGACATGGTACCATCTGTTTCACCTGTTACTACGATGACAACTTCGTTTGCGTAGCCTTGGGTTAAGTTTGGACATTTTATAGCTCTGTAGTTCATCTACAAAAAAGCACCACACAAGGGGAGATAATACTACTCCTTGTGGACATCGGACGTGGAAGTCGCTCATCTTCTCGTATCTAAATTCTAATGCAACGATCATCACCAAAAAATTTCACTTTTGCACTTATATGTGAACAATACTGTGTTCCAATCACTCGTGTCCCAGTTCTGGTGCTTCCTTGCAAATTTGCAGAAAACTGTTGGACATGAACGAACCGATTTATAATCGTTTGGTCACTAAAGCGGATAGCCGTCCTCTGGAGCGAGTGGTGACGCATTGTTCTCTGCTCGCAGTTAGGCGTATGTAGCGATCAATTTGTTATAGTTGTTCGAATCCTGCCACATTATTCGAAGTTCAGTAATCCAGCGATTCAATCCAGTGCAATGCTAGACTGGATCATATCGTCTACATTATTGGTATTGCAGTCATTCAAAATCTATTGATCGGTAGCCCGGTAAGAGTTTCAGTTAACTTTATCATTGTGAGGAGTTTTGGAACTAAAACAATGCGTGTTTACAAAAAACAGCAATTTTCCAGCGGGGCTGGAATTGGCGAGCTGGAATGAAAAAATAGACTGTCAATCCAATCTTTGGACTGGATTATTCACTGGAATGAGTACAGTCCAGTGCCGATTCACATTATTCCAGCGGCATTCCAGCGCTGGTTTCGATCGCTGGACTGGATTGCTACTGGAATATCAGTATTTTTGGTGACATTCCCAGTCTCTTGGAAGCGATTCCCAACTATACTGGAACGCTCGTGGTTTTCACTCACCTGCAGAGCTACTGAACGCTGCAAATGATCTTCATGTATCAATGGTATGTCTCAAGTTGTGGTTTGCAAATCCATATGTTTAAAAATGATGAACTGACTAAACTTTTTAATGAAATCACTATTTTCAATAAAAATAAAAACAACTAAAAGATAAATTGATTTAACAATAATAAAAAAACGATTTAACGAAATAAAAAATTGAATGCAGTTGTGTGTGTATGGGTAAAGCTGGAAAACGAAAAGATAATATTTTTGTGATTAGAGAGTAAGCTTAGAAGAAAATAGGAATCTGAATAGAGGCTTATAAAAAAATAATAATTAAAAAAAGCGGGTACAGAGATAATTTCGATATTATTATAATAAAACAAAAACAAACCGAAAAAAAGTCCTTTGCTTTTTAAACAAATTTTTTTATACAAATAAAAAATTAATAAAAAAAACAAAAAAATAAAACCCAGAAGCAATAATTAAATTCCAGGACAGTTAATATCTGCTACAAGACATAAGAGTATTGTGTACCCAAAACAAACAAAGAAAAACGAAGAAGCCTAGAGAAGTCAAGAAATCAGTGAGGTGCTAATATTAACTGAAACAATGTGATATACTGTAAAAAAATACATAAAACATAAAACAAAAAACTTTTTACTGTACAGATTTAAGTTTTCTATAAACATAAAAAAATATAAAAATTACCATAAATAAAACTCCATTCTTAATTTCAGTAAAAAAAATAAAATTAAAAACAAAAGGATTAAATATAAATTTAAAACAAAAAATAAAAATGGCTAAAAAACAAATTTTAAGTTTCAATAAAAAAATATAATACTTTCACCACTTCGCACATTTTTTATTTTATTATTATTAAATTTTCCCCTTTTTATTATTAAAAAAACAAAATTATTTAATGGAAAGTGAAATGTGTATAAAACAAAAATACATTTAATATATTTAAGGAATTAACAAATTAAAAAATATCCTTAAACAAAAAATTTAAGACAAAAAAAATTGTAAATTTTAGGCCAAAAATTCACACATACAAAAACAAAAAACAAGTTAAATTTAAGCTTTCGGTGTATAAAAAAAATTAAATAAAAAAATCTCATAAAAAATAAAAAATTTACTTCATTTCTCGGTGTTTTAACAAAAAAAAATTAAATTAAATTAAAGTCTAAAGAAAACCAAAAAAACAATTTTTAGGCATTTAAACAAAAAAAAATCAAATTTAAGTAAAAACAAAAAAAAAAGTGTGTAAAAGATTTCACTTAGGATATTATTGAAAAAAAAACAAGAAAAAAATGCTCTTTCACTTTCGTGTCTTTTTAAAGAAAAAATTAAAAAACAAAAAATTTAAAAAAAAAATATAAATTTTTAATAGCACAACAAATTAAATTCTTTAAAAACAAAAAAAAACAATTAAGTAAAGAAAAATTAAAGGAAAAAAAAATTATTAAAAATATAACAAAAAAAAACAAAAAATATTGATGTGAATATGTATGTGTTGTATCGATCCTATTTCTCTCTTTCTAAAAACAAAACAAAAAAAAATTACAAAAAAAAATCTATCTAAATATCTTTACCTCTCTTGATACGTAGATTATTTGGTTTAAACACAAAAAACAAACAAACAAAAAACAACAAACAACAACAAAGTCAAAAAATGAAATGGAAATTTAATGAGTTTTTATAGATTATAAAACAAAATTTAAAACAAAAAAAAGTGAAGAAAAAAATAAGATACTTTCGTGAATAAAATTTGCTTTTACGAAATTAATATTATTAATAGAAATTGTGTGTTTTTGAATTGGTTATAATTTTTAAAAATTTATGTAAAGAATCGCTCTCACACTTAGTTTATATGTATTTATTTCCCGTTTCATAAATATTCCACATTTCTTCCATATTACACAACTTAATATATCTTCATAACAAATTAAATCAGTGAAGTTGACGACAAATAAGTTTAAATAAGTTTCTAATCCCTTCGCGCGCACCGTCAACTCGACCACACCGGCGTCACAGTCTTTTATTAGTCAGTTGACTGGATCCTCCTTACTTTAAGAGGCATAACACTCCATCCAGCAAAGTGCTTTCTGTTAACCCCTATGGTTAGATCAATGGCATTGGCAACTTCAACTAAGGTTTACAACATTGCGCATGCTAAGCCGCGATACAAAGAATTTTGCGTGGAATTTTGCAATATTCGTAGGTTTCAAAAAATTTCTTTCCGTGATGTGCCGTATTTATAAATATTACAATATTGACACTAAGTGAAACCTAGATTTTTCATAATGACAACTTAGGTACACTTAAGTACATAATTACCCCGTTTATGACTAGGCTCAACCCAGTCATAAACGGGGTCGAGTTGAAACTGAGTCCACTGAACTTAACTCAGCTCCCCTGCCTGGGTCAAGTTGATATTTCGCATCAACCCAAAATACACTCAACTCAAAATTTCAAGTCAACCTCGACTCAACTTTTCAACCCGGTCATAAACGGGAAGTGTGAAATGATTGTTGTTCATTTCAACGTTCACAGGGGTCAAATTACTCTATATAACACCAATGTTTCTAGCTGGTACGCTAACCTCTTTGCAGAGACTAATATTTTTCACTAAATAATAAATCACCTTACTCGAATTCCTGAGCTGCATACCAAAAGGCCCACCTTCACCATATTTTTCTTACCTCTGACCCAACCTCACCGGACTCGGACCACTGCATAGTGGACGTTAATGTCCCATATGAATCTTCTAGCTCAACCCAGTCAGCTGTAAGGAGAACTTATAAAGGTACAGGCATGAAGTAAATCAAAATCGACGTAAGCACATAAAGTTGTAAGTTAAGAAACTCCTGTAAATTCACTATTAGGAAAATAAAAGCATCATTTAGACCCGTATTCACTGGCCTGGATACATTCACATATATAAATATCGTGGATATTTCGTCGTATCCGTGATTTTCAGTACACGGATAAATTAAATACAAGTTGGACAACTCAAGTTGGAGTAATCCGCAGATTTCTAACCTCTGCGGTTTCAAATTTACAAAACTGAACAAAATTGTGAGTAAAAATTCAAAAAATAATGAGTGTGCTTAAGACCACACTTTAGAAGTAAAACTACCAACAGCTAGTAATATGCAATAGATATAGTGGAAGATCGGTCAAATATTTAGTACCCCATTAGAAAAGTCAGGCCAACGACAGATGCAAAAAGTACAGTAACGAGCCAATATTTATGAATTCCTATTTACATTAAAACCTAAAAACGGACTGAAATATTTTTGATTGAAACTAGTTTAAAAATCGCGTAAAAACTGCATTAAATGAGGTTCCATATGGCTTGGTGCTTTTGTCTATCCAGACTCTTCGCTCCCTGGTTCCTCACGAATTTTGTGGATGAAGGAAGAAGTGGGGTGGTACCTCTCATCATCTCCACCATGTAGCAAAAACAATGACAACAATGTAGCGCAAGTGTTGATAAATCTGGTCTATTCAAAGCCGAGTAAAAATAATTTAGTTGGTTATTTTCCTTAAAAGCATGCACATGCTACACCTAGCAAGTATAGCGAACAAATGCGCATGCCAAACGGGTATGCACGCTCCCGCTACAAGCATGCATGATATCGCCACGGGCCCCAAGCAGTCCCCTAACTGAGCACTAACACCGTTCAAGGCTGATTTACCTAAGCAATCGAACGAGAGCCGGTCTACTGAGTATGCAATTGACACCCTTTATGGTCACCTAGCAAACTGCTCATTTTCTTCGTCCTACACAGTTTTTGAGGAAGCCAATTTTAAAGGGAGCAAAAAGAAATGCAAAAAATCGACTTTTTTTTTCAAATTCATCTTTTGTCTAGGGGTAGTTTTACTCCCTTGAGGGTTGAAAATAATTTATTTTTGTCTGATAATACGCATTCAACCGGATTTGAAGCATAATGTTGGAAAAACAATTTTTTACAAATTTCTATTATTTTCACTACCACAACACACCAACTACCCCAATCGTAATCCTTTAGTATTATCCTTTATCACAAAATTTGACTTAATTTGTTATAAATCACCCAACTTCGCACCACTCTCAGTAAATTTTTTGAGTAAGGCGCGCCTAAAGAAGTTTTACTTAACAAATAAAATACGAAATATCCGTGATATTTATGTGCGTGGAAATATCCAGGCCGGTTGATACGGGCCTCAATGTTAGATTATGCCATAAAAATAAAATCAGTAAAAGCTTGTGGTCCTTGATAACTTCCATCAGGAAAAATTTCACTCCATCCACAAATCTTTTTTTCATTTACTGGGAGGAGGGGTGGTATTAACAAAAATGAAATTCAAGGCCGACTTACTTGCATCTCTGTTCGAATCAAATTTTTCCTTACACTGCCTTGCCATCATCTACCGAGTATTTCTCGTACTCCATGGAGACAGTTTTCTTCAGGACTCACGAATTGTATGGGTGTTTCAAAAAGCTTAAAGTCAATAAATCCACTAGCTCTGATAATCCTTGACCTTTGACTAAAGCTTTACACGAACTTTTCCAAACTTTACCTAAACCCTTGGAAACTTGCTCAATCCAAAAATAGGGCTGTCAAACTACCCCTCTAACTACCGCCCCATAGCTCTTTCGTCTATTCTCTACAAAATCATGGAGACCCTTATAAATGAAAGGCTATGTTGAATCCAAGCCAATTACTAGACCACCAGCGATTCAGCTTTTGAACGAAAAGATTTACTGGGACCTTCTTGTATACGTTGAATCCAAACTCCACACCATCTTTGCATTTGTCCACAGGCTCTTTTCCTAGTTTTAATAAATGACCTACTCTCAATCCCTTCCAACTCACTTCACAGCTTTGCTAACGATGATACTATGCGTTACTGCTATGGCTTTGATAGTGTAAGATGATCACGAATTCATCTCTAATTCCATCAACAGGGACATCAAGCTCATTCCTGACTGAGGCAAGAATCGTGTTGAATTTGATGCATTAAAACCGAAGTACTGTCGCATTTCTAACAAAACCTGCAACAGCATTCCTCTCGTTTTAGTGGACGCTCTAGAACTAACGGGCGAACCTAGGCATAACATTAACCGATGTTCTGCGATGAAAGTATCTTAGTGTCCGGGATTCTTTAAAAGATGCAAATTCCTCCTTCAGTCGTCAACCCTGGCCATAATCTACAAGTTAATCTTATATTTATTCTCGCCTTGAATTCAACTAGTTTACATATATGGCCCAGGGCATCGAGAATCGCTTTAGCGTGGCTGGACTAACAACAAAATGGCGCTCTCAATCTTATTTGAGATTGCGCCATTTGCTTTTCAATTTGACTTATTAAACCACTATTATTTCACATACCTTTCAAAAACACACAATTACCTATAAAATTTTAATTTTAACATTTAAAATTTAAAAAATAAAATAATTTAAGAAATTTTAAGCAACTTCAATTTTAAACTTTAAAATTTTTAGTCTGCACTTACGTACAGAATAAGAAACTTTAATACTTATACAAAAAAAATCAAACAAGATGCCTGCCATTAAAAAACCGTACCAAAAAAAAAGAAAAAGCAAATTTTTTTATTAAAAATGCAAAAAACAAAAAATAAAACAAAAAACGAAAATATTTAATTCAACAAAATAAAATAAAATATATTCATCATTTTTAATATAATACAACAAATTCATTTTTGATTAAGTTTATTTTTAAAAACAAAAAACTTTTTTATTCTTAAAATGAATGAAAAATTAAAAAAAAAGTAAAGAATAAAAAATAAAATCAGTTTTACTTAACAATAGTTTATATAAAAAATAAAAAAAAACTAAACTACAACTTTTTCCGCCGAGTTTTTTGGAGAATATATTTTATATTTTATTAAAATAATAAAAAAAAATAATATTTTTCCATACAACCGAAATACATCATAAAAACATAAATAAAAAACAAAACAAAAACATAGTTTAAATTGCAATAGTTGTGCCGATTTAAATTTTAAATAATGCAAAAACAATATTTACATGAAATATAAAATATTTTTAAAAAACAAAAAATGTATATTTTTTAAAAATAAAGCAAAACAAAATAATAAGACTCAAAAACTATGGTTTTCATATACAACAACAACATTAAATAATTGAGTAAACAACAAATTTAACAAAATTTAGTGTTTTTTTGTAAATAGAGAACACACACAAAGGAGCAATCTTAAATGTAAATGCAATAGATTATATGTTTTTTAATATACAATACTATATCGAAGATATGAACAAGATGGTGGTGATACTGAAATAATTTATTTATAAACTTTACCATAAAATAGCCTTTAGCCATAAAATATTTTAAACTCTCCTTAAAGAGTCAATTGAAACGACAATAGCAATACATACTACTTTATAACAAATAAACAAATAAACCAATAAACAAACTCCATCTTGGGGCATATCTAGATATATTTTGTTCCTTTTTAAGAATCCAAACAGAACTATATTTGTTCCAAACAGAACTATATATTTTTTCAAAACTCTGTTTATAGCGAATTTTTATATACATCAATATGTACCTAAGTTTTTATTATTTTCCTTATATAAATATGAATCCAAAATTGGAAAATTTTATATGTTTCGAAGGCATAAAACAAAAAAACTGATGATGATAAAAGCAAAAAATTATTAGAAGCAAAAACTTTTCTGTTTCAAAAAAACTAAACCATTTGAAAAACGAATAAAAAAAAATGAAAAAGACAAAAAAAATAGACAAAAAATATTCTACTTTACCAAAAAAAACGAAAAATCAATTCTTGTTGTATAAATGTTAAATCAAATATACATGGAGTTTATATATGTATTTTATGTGTTTGTATTTAATTTCCTTAATACAATTCCGCCTCTTCTTTCGATCTTTGCAAATACACCCTGTATGACCACCATGACGTGTTATAACAACCGTGTAAAATCCAAATATTTAGCCACGATTTTCCCGGTAAAGATCGATCCACACATATCCGTGACCTGACGACGACTTCAGTGCGCATCAGTGAAAAAATATCGGCAAGATGAAATTCCTTGAAAAGAAAATTGGGAGCGGCCATGTTCCCACACATTTGACTCAGTGGGGCATCGACACGTTCTCAGGACCCTGCAGGCACCCGTATAAACCGTTAAATCACTTCCCAAAGAGTCCACATGAGATGAACCCACTCTTTTTATTTTATTTTCTGCCTAAGAGCAATGCTATTGCAGTAAGATATTAAACGTTAAATTTCACGATGCACTAGAGAACACTGTTCAAATTGCAAAAACTAAAAAGTAATTACAGATGCTATTGAACATTGAGGATTGATACGGGAAAGGCGGTGTTGTGTGAAGAATGTCAGTGAAAAATTCATCACGGAAAACCGTCGGAGGCGTGCCGCCAAGGATATGTGTGGATAGATTTTAATTACTCAATTTTACGACCGATTTAGCGGAAGAGGATGGCACACGATCAATCATGTTTGTTTTTCCTGTCGTCTCCACCAGATTCAAATTTTGGTTTTTTACCGCTCCAAATGCTTCCGTAACATAGTGAGGGAGTCGCAGAATTTTTTGCTTAATTTTTTGGCGTTAGGCAGCGCTAAGATTGAGAAACGATGGCATGCACCATTAATGGTATTGCACATTCGATATCATAGGACGTAAACTTGTTAAACCCCAAAAGCACAACGTAATGGTCTTCTTTTTTGGTGAGGTACTGGGACCAAATGTACCGCTTGGTCTATTGTACTACAGTCGCATACTTAATGGGCCAGAATGCCCACCCAGAATTCAATTCGCCGCGTGGAAACAGAAACAGGTACGAACAGGACACCACGACGGTTAAAAGGAAATCATAGGAATGGGATTATTTAAATGCAAAATGTCCGTTGTTGCGCTATCGGAACGTTGTTGCGCTTACCGGATCCGGAACATTGACGATCGTCCTGCCAACAATCGACGAAATGATGACGCTTTACTATTCCGGTGAGACGAGAGGACGGCGTCTGGTCTAGGGTCGATCAACGGGCTGTCAGCAACGTTCTAGCATTCCAACCGATTTCCGAGCGTTTAGCGGTTATAACCATCGGTGGAACGATCAAGACTCATATCGTATCCGTTTATACGCGAACCGATACCAGCCCGGACACGAACTGGGACGAATTTTACGATCAGCTTCAAAAGACGCTGAATACGATACCTAGAGCCGAATTAATTATACTCGTGGGGGACTTTAATGCACATTCAGGAGCAGATCGAACCCGATGGGCAAATTCGGACCGCCTTTCATTCGCAGCGTCAAACAATTTGTTCATTGGCAAAGCATCTTAAGCAAAGCATCTTAACTCAAACATCAAATTACCTTCCGGCAACGACTCGAGCGAAATTAAAGATGCGATTACAAAGAAGAATTGGGCGTGACTACGGCATCCGACCATCGGGCGAGAGTTTGAAATGGCATTATCCAAAAAATTCGTGGCGCTCGCAATACGAGAATATATCGTTGTAGAATAAAGGCAATTATCGGAGTCCATTGTGGGTGTACAATGGAGTTGTGTCCACCCATCCGTTAAAGGACATAGCCATGGATCTCGGGCAGCTGTCTGGACCTCGTCGATCAGCGGAAACGAATGAAATACATCGATTTCGACCAAAAAAGTTCGGCAGAAAATGAAATCGGAACGAGAAGCGTATGGAATAACGTTGCGGCTGACATGGAAGAAACGGCGTCGAGGCACGAGTACCGGACAGTGTACCAGACAATCCGGTGGTTAGGCGGCAAAACATCAACAAACGATAAATTCTCTCCAATTGGGGAGAGAATTCTTCCACCAGCTGTGCAACCACTATCCGCGAAAAGATCTAGCACCCGAACCGCCAATTTTCGAACAGCCGACGAAACGCTTTCTCGATAACGAACCAACGAACCGACAATTATCGAGGTGAAGACAGCAATAAAAGCGCTGAAAAATGGAAAGGCGCCGGGAATAGATCAAGTTACCGCCGAGATGATCGAAGCCGGAGGTAATATCTTATCACACCAACTCTACGTTTTTATAACACATATGGCATTAGGATCGTATCCCGTCGGCGTGGAAGAAAGCGATCGTTGTGCCAATTTTGAAAAAGGGCGTCAGTCGGGAGTGCAAGAATGGCCGGGTTCATGTTTACAGAACTGACTTAGATCTTAGTAGCAGCAAAGCGTTCATGAACATCGCAGTTAAATTGTCGAAGTCTACTAAGTCAGCATAAAATTTATAACTGCAAAAAATTACACTTGGAACAGCTTGTGGAGAGCCTTGGAAACCAAACACGTGGCTTTGAAAATCATTCAACTTCTACAAGAGCCGTATATGGCTCAACTAGCAGCGTTTGTATTCGAAGCGACTTATCCGACGAATTCTCGATTGAAGCAGGTGTCCGACAACGAGAGATCGCTTCGCCACTTTATTCGACGTTGTGATCGACGCGATTATGAGTGAAGCGACGACGCGTAGTCCAATACGACGACAACAACTTCATAACCAACTTGATGTTCGCCGACGATAGCCCCATCTTCGCCGACATGGATGCCGAAGTCGGAAATCTTATGCGACATTTCTCGCATCGCCCGGTCATGCGGGTTAAAGATCAATGCGGAGAAGACCAAACCAACGGAAGGCTCGATAGCCAGTGTTCACCTCGATGGAACCCAAATCGAACAGGCTCCGATGTTCAAATATTTGGGATCATTAGTCGAGGAAAAGTATGTACATTCTGAATGTATGTATCGTCCGATACAAATTCACTGAGAAGAGCAGAAAGGTATATACGAACTCGTTTATTGGAGAGGTCATTCAGAGGTTTATTAACTCTGTTCAGTAACTTACGGCCTTAGCTCGCTATGGTAACTCTGAAGGCATTGTCAAAGGATCGAGTGAGGGATCAGATATCCTTAACAACGACTTCTATATAGACGACGGAACGAACCATAAATGGCATGACACTCAACGAGTTACAAAAATGAAATTACTTACCTTGTGATTTGGAGCCAACCATCCTTGTTTAGTGAAATAATATATCTTTACTTTGAAATTAAGAGTTGTATTCAAGTGCGGGAGTAAACTGCAACAATCCATCTCTAATCAAAATACGATCACATAAAATTTAATAAAAAAAAAACTTTATATATTTTATTTTATAATAATAAAAACAAAATATGCCTACACAATAAAAAAAAATTCCTAAAAAATTATCCTAAGAATTTTGTTTCTTCCCCGAAAAGCAGTGCCGTTTAACTGGACTCCCAGTATAACAAACATCAAGCATCTCTAACAAACTTCTCTGCCTTAATTCGGATTTTTCTGCTGTCTTCTTATTAGTGTGATCCTTCTTAATACCACCATCACAAAATTTTTGCTTAGCATCCGCTTTTGCAAATTTACTCAATTTTCTTTTATCATTAACCAAATTATTTGCCGAATCACTTTTGCCAACCATTAACAATAAACTTGGTGATTTTTTCAATTCTTTAACATTATTTTGAAATTCTTCGTCACATTTATCATCTAATAATTCCGGACTTGATGACATACCAGCAAATAAATCCTGACATTCATCAATTTCTTTTTGTATAATTTTTTTGTATGTTTCATCTGTCTCCTGCGATGGAGCTGTAGTAAATTTTGCGTCACTTTTGTCGTCTTTGTTGTTTACTACTTGATTGCCCCTTGCTGCTATCTTCGGTAAAATCGCCTGTAGACTGTTCTAAAAATAAACTAATTTCTAAATTGCATTGATAATGGATATTTAACATTTCTAACTTACGGCAACAAGATTTTTATCCTTTTTACTATCTCGATGTATGTGACAAATGAAGGTGTATAGTTCTGTTGGTGAGATTTTACGTTCCCTGAATTTTCGTAAGTAACTCCATAAATCTTTAACGGTGACATTGTTCTCGATGAAGAACGTGTGAATATCATGTATGCCATCACGTAGCTCAACATTTCCGAAAGTGAAATAGACTAAAGGACGCTTTGTGACAGTGCAAGCCATTAATTGTAGAAGTGCTTTTAGTTTTGCCTCACCACCGAAGGCCCCACAACCCCAGTTTCCAGATGCTACGGCTGGTGCTGGAGTTTCTAAAGTATGAAAGAATCCCACATAGGCTTTATTTAATTCACGTAGCATTAATTCCTCTTGGTATTGGTGGGACGACTGGACGAAAAATAATGCATCAATTGCAACTATGTGACACTGTCGCCTTCGGCTCTCATCGAAGGGGGTCGAGTCTTCATAGTTTCCATCCCATGTAAACGTGGAGGCATAGCCAGTATATTTACTGAATTGCTCACAGCCAACCATAACAAGTGCTTCGTTAGGCCTTAAGGCTTCGGTAAACAGCTTGCTAACTATAAGTTCTGGACAAATAACAAAACGAATCTCTTCTTGAACACAGCCCGCACCCAAAACGCCACCGCCAAGATATTTGTTCGCGAAATCAACCTGTAGAAGACCACGACCTTGATCTTCTATTGTGCCACATGATGAAATGTGTAAGGGTGTAACGCCTAATAGTGCTGGACATTCACTCCACTTGGGCAGCTCTGATTCAGTCATGGATCTTCGTGTCATTGTTACTACACCTAGAGGTGCTGGAACATAAATTTTGTTAATAACTTCTTCTCATTATATTATAAACTAATCCATCACTTACTTTTCCTGCATACTCTACTAAAGTAATGACATATTGCTTTTATTTTTTCGATTACCTGAGGACCAGTCGATTGGAAAAGTCTAGAAAGAAAATAGTAATTATTAAAAACTCAATTTTAATGCAAATATAAAAACTACCGATTAAAATTAATATCCGGAAACGAACTATATTCAGATTTCTTCTTCAATGTGTTCCTTCTGGGATATGTGCAAAGAAATGCGTTCGCAAGAAGGCACGATACTTGTTGTTGACTGAGTGAAACTGATCTAGATTATTTAATAGTGTTAGAATTGGCTTTTACGGTTTTAAAGAAGGGATCCTCACCTGTTCTGTCCTTGTTTCAGGAGAGGTATTGCAGTTTGTATTAATTCGGGTAGTCTTAAAGCTAATCGAATAATTTTCGGTAAAAGTTGTTGAAAAAATGCATTGGTTTCGTCTTCGTCCAATTCCTGAGGATGAATATATGAATTATTATGCCAGAATAAAATTGGAGTTTACAAGTTTCTGATTATGTCGTAAAATTTAAATTGTGATAACATAACACACTAACTATGTTAAAACATTAACTTGAAACAAACCTAACTATCTAGCCTGAGGTCAGCTGAGGACCAAATATATGTAGATCAAAAACAAGAGAAAACAGAGTGGAACATCACAGCACTAACATAATGTTGCTATTACTAATGGAAAAACTAGACGTAAATGGTATATTCATAATAGCCACGCATAACAATAAACCTAAGGCAGAATCTCATGCTAGTCAAAAAAAAACCCAATGAGCATTACTTTGATTTTGCTAGTTTACTTACAAGTCTTATACTTGAACATTTATACGTAATACACCACTAGTTTATTCCCGATTCATTGCAGTGTACGAAAAACTCAGCGGTAAATAAAATTCCATTCATTACATGACCTCCATAAACTAGGGCTTAAGGGCATTCGACATTATACATTACGCAGTTTGTTGTTCAATACCTCACAGTCGCATGACCCTCCTTCGTTTAACATGCGTCTAAAGGGTGAATCAAATATTTGAATTAAAAAAGTACTTTGGTTCAATTCCGATAATTGTTTTGTACCAAACGCCTCAATTGAGTTGAAAAGTTGTGGCTCATGAATATGAATTTTGATCGTGTTCGCGAGAGCATGAAGGTTTTATTACCTTCATACCAGTATATGAGATCTCTTTGAAGATAGAAGACAATAGAGTTGAACCGGACTTACATGGGGCAGTACATTTGTCCCTTACACGATGGTAAATTGTACTGAGGCCTCAATTTTTTTAATGTCCCCGTTCAAAAATAATGTCCTACGTGTTTGGAGATAAGAGATTCGAGGTGTGATTGTAAATACCTTGTGAAAAGACATGGGTTTCTCCTCTCTTACTTTTTTGAGACAGTAAAATATCCAATTTTAGATGAGGCGAGGTGTGATTGTAAAATATAAATATAGATCGAGGAGGCATATAGGTTTCTTACTCTCTAAAATGTGATGCATAATGCATATTAGAATCAAACTCGTAAAAAAAGCTCTGGAGCTCGCCTCATTTGAAGTATGATATTGTACTGACTCAATAAAAAAAATGGGTTCCTCTGACAAACTCGTTTTATAATCGTGTCCTATCTAACAGTCATGACCTGGATGATTCATTCTTCTTCTGCTAAAGATTTGATGTTTCCATAGGGTCTTAAAGCGTGTGTGAGGGGTCTTAAATCTCTTTTAAGTATCCCACAACATAACTGCCTAGAGTGCGTTTCTCTCTCATTTGTCTCCCCCCAGCTTCGACAACAGACGTTGAACGGAAGACCCAACTGGGCTGCTTGGTCTCCTATGGGCCAATGTGGTGATTGCCGAGATTCTGGCAATCTCTTCGGAGTCTGTTTAAGAGGCCCATTGTTTTTTCCTGTTATATGTCAGCCAAATTGCCCTAGAGATAGTGCAGGTCTCCAGTGCTCTCCCCTTTTGGTTGGCTAGCAGCAGGTGATAGTCAAAAATAACATTTGCTATTGTTTTGCTAACCATCTAGGTCTCCGAGTTCCGGAGAGACTCCCTGCTTGGCTAGGTAGTCGGCTTTCTCGTTCTCCTCTACGTTTATATGACCGCGAACCCGGATGAGTCACGTTGTGCTTCCCACCAAGTGAGCGCAACATTACTGAATCCAGAGCTTTTATAGAGGCTTGGAGGTCTGTGAAAGTTCCAATACTAAATCTTTGTGTAGGTTTTAAGATTGTTGTTTGGCAGGCCTTCAGGATCGCCAGCATTTCAGCTTGAAAGACACTAGCGTACACTGGGAGGTGCCAGGACAGTGAGCTATTAATAATCTCTAGATAAACCCCTGCCCCGACGCCCTCTGACGTTTTGGAGCCATCGGTGAATATTCATACATCGAACTTCCGCAGGACATCTCCGTTTCTCCACTCTCTCCTTGGGGGAAGGTAGTCTGTCCGTATTACTATGGGCTGTTTCACACGAGCCGACGGCCAACGGCCGGCTGTTATCGTCCATTCCCTTTTGAAACTCGACGAAAAGTCGCATGGGCTTTCACACGGGCCAATTTTTCCAACCAACTCTACGTCAAAACGCTTTAGCTTATGGTTGTTGTTTTTTTATTGTTTTGTCTTTTCTCTTTCTTTTCTTTTTCCCCAAGGAATAAAAAACAACAACAACCACAAAGCTGTCAAAAAGTCGTATCGAAAATCGTGTGAGAAAGTTGAATGGAAAAATCTTCCCTCCCCGTCGTCCTCTCTCACCCTCTTCTCTACAAATGACGTTTTCATACGATTTCTGTTGGTTGGCCGTCGGCTCGTGTGAAACAGCCCTATGGTACAAGGCTAGATGTTTAATGTGATGGTCGGGGGGAGTAGGTGCAAGAGAACGCCAAGAGCTTTCGTGGGGCATGTCCTCATGGCCCCTACTGATGCCGTTCTCTGGACCCTTCCCAACTTTTTTGTGCTATATGCCCTACTCAGCGCTAGCCACACTTCTAGCGACCCATCCGTCAGAATTGGGGGTACCAAAGCTGTGTATATCCACAGGACCATCTTTGACTTAAGGCCCCATCTTTCGCCAAAAGTTTTTTACAGGCGTAGAAGGCTATTCAGGCTTTCTTTACCCTTTCGCCTATGTTTGTCTTCCAGTTGAGTTTAGGATCCAGTATTAGACCCAAAAATTTCACACTGGATGATAAAGTGGGAGTATGTATCTTGGGGAGATTGAAGATGGAAATTTTCGTTTTCTCTTTGAAAAGCATCACTTCAGTCTTTTCCGGATTGACTACCAGACCGCAGCCTGCTGCCCAGCTCCCAACTTTATTTAGGCATCCTTGCAAGATTTCACTTATCACTGTTGGAAACATTCCGGACACCATAATCACTAGGCCTCGTGGAAGAATTATAGTATGCTTCCTGAAACAAGAGAATCCCGCTAACCAGCCGGCAAAGGGTGTACAGTAGAAGTCTACCAGGTGAACAAAGAGGTAGGTACACCGTCCGCTATGTGAAGACTCATCTTAAGCGGAACATTGGTACCCTGTTATTAACCGGTTAAGCCGGCGAGATGCCTCTTACCTCTTCAAATAACTTGTGCAACGCCTTAAACTTCCAAATACTTTGATATTTCGAATTATAAGACAAGATCGCTTCTTCTAGCTCCCTACTATTATTGATAGGTCTTAATAGGGCCTGTTCAATCATCTCCCATCTGCTTTCAATTAAAACTGTCCCATCACTCTAAAATCAAAACAAAAAAACAAATATTATTATTAAAAATCAACCACACGAATAAAAGTAAAAGTGACTCACCTTCGTCACAGGGTATTGACTCTTTGAGGAGCACGGCAATCTTACATGCAAAGCATCCCATTTCCCATAGCCTTTCAGCGGTTTCGGTGGCTCATCAAAGTTTTTTATTGGATAATAATATAGAACAGTATGTGCATCGGATGGACGAACGGATGGAACATGTTTTAACTCAAATTCATTTAAATTGCGATAAATTTCTTGCATAGAACATCCGCGCCAAGATACTTCCTCTTCGGTTGTCATCTGATTGGGAAAATTTTGTGGAAAAAAAAGATTTCTATTATTTATCTTAATAATTGTTATTATTATGTAGAATGTTTACCTTGAAATGAACTCATATGTTTAGGAATTAAGTATAAATTGTAAGGTGTAAAACCGAAAAATTTTCAATAAATTTTCTTTAAGGAAAAATTATAGTTCCTGAGCCACTTTCACAAACTTCAAGAGTGTTGTTTTTGACATCTGGGAATTTCCCTGATTTGGCACTGGTAAACATTTTTAGCGAAAAATTTACATTTTCGCTATTAGTTGTGTGTCTTGGATTATTTAAAGTGTAGATTGATTTTAATTAATTAAAGCTTTTTTAATTAGTAATTCTTCTTTCTTTTTTCTTATTTATTATGAATTTTTAATTAATAAAATTAATTAGCATTTATTTGCAGAAATTAATTACTAGAAAAAGTAAAAATAAATTTTAGCACAATTTATTTAGATTCAAACCAAAATAATATAAAATTTTTGCATCGCAGCCATCGGGGAAATTTTTTTGTTCAGAGACGTCAAATCCATGGCAAAACAACAAGCAGCCATCAAGTAGTCAAAACAATACGGGATCGATTGTAAAAGTAAAAAAAGCACATCGAAATATTTTTGATATATTTTGTTTAATTAAAAAATGAGTTTTATTTGTACCTATGTAATAAAAGTTAAAGATGCGCCTTCAAAAACCTGTTAATGAAAACGGTGAGACTCGTCCGGGGCAAACCTTGAAATTTTCAATCCCACCACAAAAGGTATTTTCCTCCATGCTTTGGTCGCAATTCATTAATCATTAATTAAATAATTTCTTTCCCGCAAACAATAGATAAAACGTTACAAATTAGTTAAAAAGAAGAAAAATGCATTTAGGGTGAAAAAGTTCAAATCTAAATCGACTGTAATCACAATTTCGGATAAGATAATTGATTTGGAGTCTGAGGAGATTACAGGCGAACTTGGCCCCACAGAGGATGAAGCTCCTCAAGATGATGATTGTATATTGATTGAAAAACATACTTCTGTAATTATAATTGATGATGAAAATCCTGATAATAATAATGTTGTAAATAAAACTGATGAAAATTCAAAAGAATCAAGCTGTGAAAGTACGTCTGGCCAAAATCTTGAAAGTGATTCAAATGAAAACAAAATCAACGAAGAGGTTAATAATGAAAATAAGTCAGATGTTCAAGTTCCTGATAGTATTCCTCTAGAAAAGCTGGAAATAACAGAAACACAGGATACAATACTCGAGCTAGAATCACAGCTATCAGATGCTTCAAGTGATGACGTGGAAATAGTAAAGGTAGTTGATCCAAAGGGTGCTTTATCGCCAACCTCACGTTCACGTGCAATTAGAAAGACAAAGAGAAGTAAATCTGTGCAAGAAACTTCAACATGTCCTACAGAGAACAAGGAGAACCAGAATTTTTATAAGGATACCAAACCGGGGCTAGATGAATCTGTAGTGCCAAAGTATAATGAAGTGAAAACGTTACAATCTAAAACATCACCAAAACGAAGAAGAAGGAAACGAAAGTCAGCTGACGATTCTGTTGTATTTCTAAGTGAAGAAATTGATTTAGATAAATTTAGTCCGATAAAGCGTAGTTTTACCAAAGAAGCACCTCAGTTTATTGCACTTACAAGAAGTGAGATTGTAAGTTTATCTGTAAAATATTTCCTATTAATCGTATAATATAATAATATCATTATTTTTATACTTTTATGTCTTTCTCAGGAAGATGGAGTACCACCTGAAAAAATACAAAGTAGTCTTAGCAAACTTGGTGAAATTTTTAGTGCTACACCCTTAACAAGAGAAGGATCAGAAATTTTAATGGGTAACGAACAGCAAAGGAATGAATTGTATTGTAGTAATTCGTTTAATCCAACAAAACAACATCTAAAACCAGGAAAAAGAATGATAATTGTAGATGCCAGTAATATTGCCTTTGCGTATGTAAATTTTTACTAAATTAATTAAATTTTATACAGTTTTGCATGATCTCGCACTAATACTTATACTAAATCGTTTTGCGGTAATTTTTTATCAATATTTATTTATTCGCCAAACAAGTAACACTTAAGCTACTATAGAACAAAAGAGAAGATTCAAACATTTCCCCAGACACACCGAACAAAACCTGCAATACATGTTATGACTACTACACTATAATATACATGTTATGACACGAATAATCTATTTCAAATTATAGATCGTCCCACGAGAATCCTTGATGTTGCTGGTCATGACGCCCATCTCTTTGATCTATTTCTTACTTCTCACTTGATACTCCGACGGAAGTTGATACACGTTTCGGCAATTCGGATCACTGCCTAGTTAGCGTCTACTCCCATACAAATTTCCTACCTCATCCAAACCACCTAAAAATCCCGCTACACACTATCGTCGTTTTATTCCGCGTACGTCGAATAGCGTTGTCTGAAGTCTGAACGACGATAGAAAATTGCAGTTTGGATGCCAACGCCGCTGCACTTTTCGTCCCAGCGAAAATTCAAATCCATTTTGATTTTTCGCCGTTCGCTGTACGCTGTACTACAATAGTGTAGATGAGAACTGTGTGGCGTCGTTCAAGCAGTGAAATTTGCACCTGCTCTACACAACAAATTGAAATGATGACCGATCTCAGATATTGTTTTAGAAAATGTATTCAACCTTCCAGCAAGAACCGCCGCCACCGTCCAACAAAGTCTATGTCCATGGTATTATGCGAACTAAACGACGAGTAATGTGTATAGAATAGAGGCTTACGTCGTTCGGACAACTCTGTTCCACGAACGCGGAGTAAAACGACGATATTGTGTAGCGGGCTTAAGAGAACTTTGGCCTCTATTCCCGAATTCGTCTACGAGAAAGTGAAAGCAAATTTAACATATGGGCTAATCACTCAATTACGACGGAAATGACAGATCCGACCCATTCGGGAATAGGGACCTTTGTCGGATTATTGGAAGGCCAATTGGCTGCGGCTTACACATTTCTGCTGACTAGGACTTGAGTTTTCGAAACAAAAATGTCATCTACGACTCTATCCTTAACATCAGGAAGATCAGGCATGCATATATTTGTTCATTCCCCATTCTACCAAATCTGTGAAGCTTATTGACCGAACAGATAGTTTAATCGGGAGTACATGAACGTAATCAAATCGAAAGCTTAAACTATAATAGACGTGAAACGCAGGGATTGGCGTACGTTCTTTAACGTCTATTATAGTTTTAGCTTTAAAACGCCGCCTTTAGAGCGTACATGAACCTTCATGTGAATCGCTCCGTCGAGAGTACGCAAAACTAAGAAATTCCTTCAAATCCACCATCAGGATAGTCAAAACCTAATTTGACAACACAAATCGCGAAGAAAACCCGGTGGCAGCAAAAACTTCTGATCGTTGGTAAGTTCCATCAAGAAGAAATTTACTACATCCACAAACCCTTGCTTTATCCAGAAAGGGGAGTTAATAACACAAATCTAATTCAGGGTCGATTGGACTCGAATTCTCCGTTGTCCACCACTACTATGTCAACGCCTGATTTCGCACACAAGGAACAGTGTCTTTTTCAGAACTCGCGTGGTATAAAAAGAGGTGGATGCCAACAAATCCATTGTACCTGATCATATTCACCTTCAATCGTCTTAAAGAAATGCGCCACACATTTGGCTAAACTTTTTACTTTATCATATTTTTCCAAACTCGTGGAAACATGTAGGGGCAGCTCCACACTCGTGCCGTGAATTTATTCAGAACAGAAAACAAGGAGCGTTCCAGGCGAAAAAACCATCCACACTCGCGTTAGCGGGTGCTCGCGGCTGTTCACAGCGGGAGTCTGGAGGCGGCTTAACGGCTTTTAACATACTAGGGGTAACTTTAAGGCTTCCAAGCAAGCGTAAATCAATTCCATAGATGGAAATCATCAATTAAATCAGAAATCAAAATATTGGTAAAACTGACAGCAAAACCTAAATGGACCCCTAACGGAAGATCTGCGATGGATAGATCTCATATTCCAAATCGCCAAAAAAGCCTCCCAATGCCTTGGATTTCTTAAGAGATGCGAGTTCCTCCTCCAGCCAGTTGTCATTGTTACAATATACAAATCGTACAGTCGGCCCGCTTTGAATATAAGGCGTATAACTTGACAGGCGCCCCAAAAACCACCTTGGCTTGCCTCGACAAGGCGCAAAATCGTTCCATCAAACTCATGTAGTACCCACTCCACGTGAGATTGGTTGTGCTACGGGTCAACCCCCTCCGCCCTAAACGCCGCACTTATTTAATAGACGACCCCTAAGGCTTTCAGCGGAGTATTACCCTCAGCTCTGTTAGCTAAACTCAGCTATTGGTGTTTCCGTTTTATAGAACTGGCTCGAGAGTTTCTTTTCCGGCTATTCAATTGTAGCTGTAATATGCAAACCCTACATGAGGCCTGTTCTAGAAGCAACTCGCTTATTTGCGATGGCGTGGAATCATAAATTACAAAAAAGGCCATCACACTAATGGATGACGTCCCTTTGTTGTCGCCTATATGTATCTAAAAGTTCATCCAAAATTGGAGCACTGATATAGCGACTTAAACACTAGGAGCAGTTCTTTTTATTCTTAAATGGAGTAGGACCTGTACCTCTTGAAGTCTCTTCTTCCAAACGTTTCTACGGTTCATTTCCTGAAAGTCGAGTCGTGTGAGGTGACAAATCGTTTGAGTTGAAGAAAGTGGTGTTTCAGTCAAATTACCACTTTCAGCACAGGGGGCTTAAGGGCAACTTAACACTTCCACTCTCTAGCTTCTGTGCGGAAAGTCATACACAATTCGACCGAAACGTCACTTACTTCAACTCATACGACTTATCACGTCACACGACTCGACTTGCAGTACAGGGGCCTCTCTTTCGCTATTCCTGTCCAGTTTGTTATGCGAAGCTTTCGTACATCTTCTATCAAGTCATCCATTCATCTATTTCTTAGTCATCTTACGATTGTTTTTCCTGTTAATTTACCAATGAAAATTCGGCATTCTTTCTTCTGAAGTTTGTATACATCGTATCCGAACCATCGCAGTCTGCCGAGTTTTATATCTTCAAGCGCTTTATTCTTTATAATGTGGCATTCGATTTTGTTAATCCTTTCTAGAGAAAATACCATTCTCAGGGGTTTCCCAGACTTAGGACCGTAGCATAAAGCGGATTAAAGTTTTATATTCGTGTCACTTTATATAGTTTCCTAAATTTAAAAGGTATAGCTTTCATTTTTATCATTATTTTCAGCCACTCCCTCACCAAAGACTTTTCCGTAAAAGGCCTAGAAATCTGCTTAGCATATTTTGAAAAAATGGGACATGAAGTTAAGGCAGTTCTTCCTGTTAACCGTACAAATCCGGGAAAATCAACAGATCCCCAGAAACTTTTGGATCTTCACAAAGCCGGAAAAATTGTTTTTACACCATGCAAGAATTTACCTGGACTAACTTCTACGAGCTATGATGATAGGTAATAAACCTGTTTTGTTTTTATCTACGGAAAATATTAACCCTTTAGATTATTTTCAGATTCATTTTACAATTGGCTGTTGAATTTGACGCTGCGGTCATTTCAAATGACAATTATCGAGATTTAATAAAGGAAAGCCCAGCATTTAAGAATATCATCGAGAATCGAGTTGTTGGCTATACATGGTGCAATGATGTTTTTATCCTGCCGAAAGATCCTTATGGTAGACTTGGTCCTTCGTTAAGCGTTATACTTAATCGTATTTAGTGTGAAATATTTTTTTTCCCCGTTAAATTTTATTTATTAACCTTACAATACACTTTTATCACACGTTATAATTTTTTTTGTTTTTTTTATGGTTTTCGTAGGTTTAATATCTATTTAGTATTCGCCAAACAAGGCGCACTTAGGCTATAAGCAAAAGAATATAAGAAATTATTATGGTGTTAACTATAAAGTAGAAAGGAACAATACTGGTATGTTTTAATTCGAAGGAACCAAGAAATCTCTCAAGATAATGCAAGGTGAGTATATATAAAACATTAATCCACCCAGCTCTATGCTAGCATCTGAGGCTTGTGTAAGAAGGAACAAAGAATTTGAAGAAATGTATGACGAAATAAATGAACGATGAATTCAAAAATTCAACACTGCCGCAACACTACAGAATTTAACTACAGACTTCCATATATAAAGCTGTGCAGACTACGATGACTTAGACAAGTTGTCCGAACCTCGGAATAAAGAATGATATACTAGATTTCCAAAAAACGAAGCACGATTAAGAAATAAGTGAATGGATAACGTGCTAGAAAATATACGAGAACTTCGTATAAAAAACTAGCAATACTTATAGACGACTGGTGTACTGCCTGCACCACTAGGGACAATACAGCGCGTGTTAGAGCTTTCCTGAAAAAATGCGACGCTTTTTATTTAATTTACGTTTTTTCTCCCTTTTTTAAATATTCTCACAAAAATTAAACACAAGAAAAGAACACTTGTCCTAAAATTTCTTTTTATTTCACAATAATCTTTAATTTCTTCATTTTTTACCTTTTCAATAATATTAATCTTCTCTAGGTTCTTCAATTGTTATATTATTAGGTTAAGAACCTCCGAGACTCGCAACTCCATCGCAGTCGTTCTCGTCTGTTATTTTTTTGTTGGTCGAATTATCTAAGAACATAAGGTGATCGAGGGTAAACTGGCATGGCATTATTTCGGAAACGAAGCCCTGCCTTTTGGAATCATTAGTTGGAAACCCAAATCATCATCGGATTTGCATCACTACAGGAAGTCTCAAATACTTCATCTTTCCCTGCAAAGTTGCATCCAAACATTCCCACGGAAATACTTGGAGCCATCTACGAGCCACTCGCAGCATCGTTCGAACTAAGCTAATTTTTCTCGCGGCGAGTTTATGCCACCTTCGGTTCCCTGTCTAGCAAGCTCATCTGTCTTGCAGGTTCCCCTAATTCCCCTGTGCCCAGGAACCCAACACGGAGTTATATCAAACTGAGTGGCAGTCCCACACAGAGACCTGCGACAGTTCAGAAGAGTCGTGGATGCTGTGGCTATCCGTCAGAATACATATATTCTTATGACATATATTATCTTCAGCTATTCGAGCTGCCCAGATCGGGTAAATCTGGAGTATAGCAGTACCCACCTCCGATTTGTCTGAATTTTTTTTTATTTATGCATTTTGGCCCATAGAATCCATTTTTCGAAAAATTAATTGTCGCTCGCTTACCGTTTTCGAGTTATAAATTTTTAAAGTTTTGCAAAATCGGTTAGCTTGAAAGTGATAACAGCTATATTGAAAACACTTATTTAATTGCTTGGGGGAGTATGGGAGGGAGAGCATCCAAAATTGTAACGAGTAACTTTAGACGGGGGGAATCAAGAGAGGAAGTCTTAAAAAAGGGGGTATGGGGGGCAGAGCCACCATTCCAAAAAAGCGTACTAGGCTTTTCAATTGCACCTTTTGTTTTAGAAGAACATATACGATGATTTGTAGAACGTTCAACACCAGTATTAACTTCACGATTTTGCTGAATCCTTGCGCATGTATACCAATGCTAAGATTTGCCTGGGAAGTTCCTAATTTCTGTTGCCAAATTGTTTAACATGTTTTTGAGGTCCTCGTGGTGTCTGCGGGCCAGCAAACAGACATCATTCGCATGTTTCGCCTACTGTTACTAATCTACGCAGAAACTTTCGGATTACGACGCATGTGCACCAAGAGAGCCTTTGAGGTGACCACACGATTGAGTTTGTCCCCAGCAGAGAGCAAACGCAGCACCTATCTTGTAGTAGTTTTTTACATGGCCAATTTACCATGCAAAGCTTGAAACGACGGTACCTTCTGACTCCCATGGCTCAACTATTCCTCTCATTTTTTCTTTTCTTCGGTTACTCAACACCACATGTCGTGGATTTTATCGATCTTTTCAGAGGTACTCACTTCTACTAGACGAAACGTTCTTGGAAACAGCCTGCGCAAACTTTCACAAACTTCAAAGCGTATATTTTGACAACTCGAAATTTCCTTTATTTGTTCACAATCGGTGTGTGTGGTGTGTGTCCTAGATAATTTAGTCTAGCTTGAGTTTAATTTAAGTTTTATAATTTGAGTTTTTTCCTCTGAAAAAAATTGTTTATTTATATATTTTTAATTAATAAAATTCTTTAATAATTAATTGCAAATATTAATATTAAAATAAGTAAAAAATAAAACTTATACAATTGATCTAGACTCAAACCAAAATATGGCACTACAGGAATTTCAACATCTGAGATCCCGTATTGAGGGAATTTTCCTGAAAAGACATTTGTTCTGAAGTATTGCCGCCAAATGCATCGCGAAACGCCAAGCAGTCATCAAAAAGCCCAAAACAATCCAAAATCGGGAGTTTCTCACTTAATTATGGTGTTTTAATGCGTGTTTTATTCTGTGAAATGTTTTCAACAAGTGACTGCAATATCGGTGCATATAAAATTTATTTTCTAAACGATAGATAAGGGCCAAAATGGAAGTTATTAGGAATGCTGATGTTGCGCGACTTGTCCTCGGTAAGAAGTCATTCCACAATCATTTTTTCGCTACTATAGAAAAGTGCATTACATAAAGTGATTGTGGCTTTCTACAATGATTTAAGTGTTATCTAAATAAGTTATTTGTTTCAGGCTATTTAAGAGATCAAAACTTAGAAAAGGCATCGAATATATTTTGCAAGACAAGTCCATACCTTGAGGATGAGTACCGACTTATACAGAAGGGATTGCGTCCCGCAATCAAGCTTGGTAGTGGTCAATTGGTGGCCATTATTAAGGAACATTGTGAAATTAGTGCCAAAAGTATACCATAAAACATTGTATTTAAAAACAATCATAATTAAATCCTTTTATTTTTAGTGGATCAATTGGTTGACTCCCTGCCATCAAATATCACGGCGAGCTTCCCGAAGCATTTATCTTCAAGAATATCATATATTTCTAAAATCGTTAAAAAACACTTTGGGATTAAAGAAAAAGCTCCGCCCAAAAGGTTTTAATACACAAACACATGAAAAAGTTTGATTTTATATTTGTTAATTTTATTTTTTGTTGCAGAAGACGTTCAATTGATTCTGTTGACACAAGACTGGAAACAACAAGTGTTCAAGATCTTCCCGGCTATAGTCCATCCATTAGTAAAAGACGCAGGATGTCAGGATCATCTTACTTGATTGTTAATACACAAAGTCATGCTAATTCCGATGCAGAGAATTTAACTGATGAAGAGAATATTTCTGGAAGTTGTTCAAGCTCCGAGCCAGATACAGTTCTCAATCATCCAAATTCAAGTAAAAGTAATGTGACACAGTCACCGAAAGAGAAATCGCTGACTTCTAATGATACATCAGCGGAAATGATTGAAGTACCATCGTTTTCGGTGAGTTTTATTACTTTCTTATAGTTTGGCAGTTTTTTTGTATTTTCGGTTCTTCTAAGGCACTCTGGCCTCTTGAAGTATTTCCTTGTCGTCTTTCTAGTTGGCTCCAGTTTGTTATGCGAAGTTTTTTTATTTGTCCTACGCTCCTTTTGTCCTTTGTACCGAGGTTGGTACAGTGTTTCACCCATCGTAGTCTGCCTATAACAGACTACTTTAACTATATTTATTTCGACAAACCAGATTTCCACCTTTTGCAGAAGCAGGAATTATTTAATTTTCAAGCTGGATTCACAAGAAATTTAATTAGCGATCAACTCTGGCGTACCGCTGGGATCTATACTGGGCCTAAAACTGTTCAATAGGTCCCCATCTGCGGCGGCAACCGCATTTCAGATATATCTGAGAACATTGAGGTTAAAACTGCGGCGTGAAAAAAGACAAAAAATCGAAAATTCAAAATCCACAAAAACAAAACAAAAACAGTGAACAGTAAACAGCAAAAAACCCTCTGTGAAATCTTGGACCTGGAGGTGTCGCGTCCAAAATCTGTCAGTTTGATGAGGACAAATTTTATTGACCCTGATGGTTGCGGCAAATGTAATGCCGGAAATGTGGCGAATGAGCTCGCACAACCGAAGCCCCGTTACAAGTCAAGCTTTGTTATTGACTTCTGCAACATTCGTGGACTTCATGCGAATTTCTCTTTATTTGAGTGCCACTTAAATAATTCCAAACCTGTTTCTGGCAAGGATGTCGAGCTCCAATAATTTACATCAAATTGTGGACTATCCCACGAGAGTCCATGATCTTTTTCTTACTTCTCATTCAGCGCGTTACTCCACCGAAGTTAATTCACCTCTCCGCAATTCGGACCACTGCTTAGTCAGCGCTAACTTCCCATTCAAATTTCCCATCCCTCCCCAACCAGTTGGAAGAACTATATGGTATTATTCATTATTTCCAATCCACTTACTGGGACTTGTGTTTTCGAAGCAAAAACGTAACTTCTGGTAGTAAAAACTCCCACTATACCCGAAAATATACCCCCTATCCTCTTAAAACAATGCGCCTCAACTAGTTAAACTTCTGCGCAAATTTTTTGCTCTATCATACTTCTCCGGAGTTTATCCAGACTCTTGGAAACTTGCACAACAAACTTGCAGTCCCTCCAACTATCGCCCAATAGCAATTACTTCTATTCTCTTCAAAAGCATGGAGACAAAGCTTCTGGGATATCTAGAATCCAACCGAATTATAAACGATAAACAGTACGACTTCCGATAAAACAGATCCACTAGCGATCTTTTAGGTTACCTTACAGAACATCTCATCGGAAGTCGGCATGGACCACCCGAAATCTCATAACTCTTAACCTATTCAATCCGCCCTAAGTTTGCTGCCAGACATTGCACCATGACGTGACAAATGACATGACGAACTGGTAGTACAAAGGGTGATTCCTGAGCTTACATAAAAAGAGATACCTGGGATTGATGGTCGTTCGAAAGAATGGTCTCCATGGATATATTTGCGAATGCCCCGCAGTGTGTGCGTTCAGGGCGGTGCCAAGAACTATGTGGCGGTAGCTGTCGCCCTACTCTAGTAGTGAATTTAAGGATAATTCAGCCTCAGTATCGTCAAGTCGTAGCCTAGTGAGGTTGAGGAGTCCGGCATTACAAAGAGGTGCCAAACATTTTTCTTCTTTCAATGGGACTACAGTCTAACTCGAGCCTTAGCCTCCTCTAATCTTTTCCTTCGTTGTACGGATTCTGGCCGAAGTTTCCCAGTTCGATTGTGAAGAAGTGTTTCTGCATCTGCTGCAACCACATCCGTTCATCTTTTTTCAGCACTGACATTGTCTTAGGAGTTCTAATGTGAAGCGTTGGTCGATGATTGATGTTCCGCTACGCAAGCTGGCTAGATATTACCCTAGTAAAATTTCTGAGATAGGTTTCAGCTTATTCCTTTTTGATGTATAGGACAGTTCTCGATAATAAAACCAGTAACATGAACAAACATTTTCATTTCAGACGATCTCCGAAACTCTATTAGAAAATACCGAATTTCAAACAAAACTTGCTGGATACATCAATAAAGCCCTACAAGATTCATCAGTGCCTCCATCTGCAGAAAAGAATCCAGAAGGTTTAAATAAATCAGAAATTCCTCTCAACACAACCAATGACATCATACATGAACAGCTTGATGACGCCATTAAAAACATTCTTGCGGCAATCGATAATGATCCGATTTCTAACCAAGTTATAGAAGATATCATTATTTGTAAGTGTGTGTTTTTTCATCTTTTTTTGTAATTTCTGTTACTTATTGTTTATTATCAACTTGTGTATTACAGCACCTGCTAACAAATCTATTAGCACAAATAAAGGTACACAGATGACTCCGTCTAAAGACGAAGATAAAGTTGGAGATCAAGTTTTGTCTTCAAATAGAAAAGAACAACCAAAAGTAGATATAGAAATTACTACTGTAAAACAAGTAGAATCTATAAATAAGACAGTTAATTTTGACAAAGGAACACAAATGACGCCTTGTAGAGAAGATAATGATGCAGGAAATGACGAAACGAATTATACAAATGCAACTGATGGCGGTAGTAGCACTGGTATAAAAATAATAGCGACATCCAGTGTAGTATTACCAACAAATCAAAATCCAATTTATCAGAAAACTATTGGAGAAACTTCGATAAATACTACTACTACAACTACGACAAATTCGTCATCTAATAGTAATTTTAAAACTCCGATGGTCGATTCTAGTGGTGGAGTTGCAAAATTTTTCATTGTAAATTCAAAAGATGGCACAGAAACACCTTTAATAGGTAATCCAATGCTCTCGAATACTAGTTCTAGTAATGTCCAAGGATATAGTCCATTTAGTGATCAAATTTTAATGGATTTGAGCACAGGACAAATATCAATTCCATTATATATGGCCAATGAAAGCCTAAATTTTCCAATGATTATAAACAATAGTGTTGCCCAACAGCTACAGGAGGGCAATATTAATTTAGAAAATACCCGAATAGAAATTCCTGTAACAATTGAAGCTGTTGCAAATTCTCCAGATGGACAACAATCTGGCGATGGCAATGAAGTTATTGAAATAACAACTGCAGATGGATTGAAATTATTCCAAGGTACTGCTATAGTACAAAATAATCCGCCGAGTTCATTACCAACATTACTAGAACCTAGATCCGATGATAAATCTACACCGAGCTCTAATATGATTGTTCAATCAAATAAAAGTCTTTCAACGCCGAGGCGTAGACAGTCTCATGTGCGGGTGTTAAATTTTGCCACACCATCGAAAATGTTAAGTGCAGAACAACGAAATGAGCCGGGAATTTCTGGAGAAGTTGTTTTGGATCAAGGTGGTAATATTGCGAAAAATGTGGAAAATGTTTTAATACAAACAAACATTTTAAAATCACCGATACTAAACGATGGATCAAATTCAAATAGTTTAGATATTGCAATGGATAAGAGTAATGATACTGTTATACATAAAAGCGAGTCTGAAACTCCTAGAAGAAAACCTACTGGGTTTGGTTGTGTGAGAAATATATCACGTTCGAATAGTTTAGAAGATGAAAATCAAGATAAGAAACCGGAAGATGATAATGGAAAGAAAATGAATGAATGTAAAACAGTTAAGAAATCCTTAATACCACGAATGTCATCTGTAAAATCTGATAAAACACAAGAACCTAAACCATCAACAGAAAATCCTGTGCCAATTGATGATTGGCAACGTTATAGGTCGATGAATCGAAGTAATTTTGATCAGTATTTGAGAGAAGTATGTTCAAGCTCTGGATTGGCAAATACGATAACAAGAAGACGAAAGAGGAAGAAGAATTTAAAGAAATTAACTGATTCCCAAACGAAAGGGGATAAATCTACAACTAAAAAGACACCTGCAAAGCAGAGTTGTCATGAGGGTAACTCTAGTAAAAATACATCAACTGAAAGTCTTGAGCCTAAGCATGCTATAACAAAGATGGAAATATGTAATGTTGAAATGGCATCGAACAAGAAGAATTTGCAGGTTAAAGAAGTAACTTCGCAGGTGAAAGTAAAAATAGAGCAGGTAAAAGAAAAGTCTTCGGAGATAAAAGAGAAATCTTCGAAAATTAAAGAAAAATCTTCGCAGATAAGAGAGAAATCTTCGCAGATAAAAGACAAATCTTCGCAGAAGATTAAAAAAGAGATAGAAAAAAGTAAATCAAAGCCTTCAGCTTCCAAGCAGAAGAGTGTAAAAGTGCATGCTTCAGCAGAAAAGCAAAAGGATAATTTTACGGACTTCAAAAACCCGCCTAAAAGTTCAGCTTCAGTGAAAAAGGTAAAAATTAGTAAAGAAGCCTTGGAATGTGAACTACAGAAGCGTACAGCTGACATTGGCTGTCTGCTGCAGACTCCCTTTAAGGAAGATTTACCTAACATTCCTCCAACTCCGAATTTTGTTACACCAATTGAAACTCCAATCAGCAAAATGATGAACTCTCTTCGTCCTACATCAGATATAAAAAATCTTGAAGTTCCTACACCAAGTTATGCCATTACACCTGGAGCTAACTTAATAACAACCGACAAGGATACTCCTCGCAGCGGAATGTGGAGCAGTCATCCAACTGATTATTCATCAGGTGGATCATACTATAAGCCGGATGAATCTGAAGATCTAGACAGGCATCTAGATCGACTGTTAACAACACAAAGACAATCTCGTCGAATTGAGCAAACATCGAAGGATTCTTCATCATTACCAAATTCTAGTCTTGAACTAAGTTCGGGAAAAGATAAAGAAAAGAAGGATAGTTCGACTGTAAGTGAAGAAGTTAAAGTTGAATGCCCAGTTGTATTAGAAAGAGTTAAGTCATTCACAGAAGAGATACCACAAGTTGTACCACATTATACATTTGTTGCAAAAGATCTACCAGAAGATGAATCATCTGATTCGGATTCATCATCATCTTCATCGTCAAGTAACTCATCAAGTAATTCCAGTTCGTCTAGTGCTAGTTCTAAATCTAAGCTATCTCTATCGGATATTGACAGTTCTGAAGATGAAGAATGGAAGCAACAATCTGTCGAGGCAAATAATCCGAATTTACTTATTGCTGAAGATGGTGAAGTGCGATATCCAGTTAGAAGTTGGATAACACCGAAGAAGAATGAAACCAGTGGCGGCAAGAAGTTACAGTCAGCTAAATCTCACACAAAAACCGCTAAAAGATTGAGTGATCTTGAGGCAAAGAGGTTGAGAGTTAAAGAAAAATTAAAAGGAGACTTGCAGCCTGCTAATGTTAAGGTGATTAAGAAGCCACCAGCTACAGTATCTAGAAAGATTATTAAGCAAAAAACTGTTACTACAAACAAAGTCGCAAGTGTTGTTGAACATAGTGAACCACCGATTGTAGAACAGGATAATGAACAAGACAAGCAAATTAATATGCTTAAAGCATTAAATTTATCAAAGAAAGTTGTTACTGCAAGCAGTTCAAAAACTTTACCAAAGGAAAACAGCCGCAAATCTGGGAAAGTTACGGAAAATTTAATCCACAAAATCGAAACTATTTCGAAAACTTTTATTCGCGAAGAGTCGAGGGAAAGTTGCGAGTCAGAACAAATACGAAACGCTGCTATGGTTTTAACAAATATGCAGAAGCGTGCCAAGTATATTGATCCAATAAAAATGCCTGAGCATAACAAGAAGAAGGGCAGACCAAGTAAGAAGGATTCTTCACCAGTAGCTATGAAAGTACCAAGGACACTTCAGATGTCTTTAAGAAATAAGAAGAGTAAAATCGCGGCTAATACGAGAAGTTCAAAGAATACTAAGAAAGGTAATGATAACAGCAAAAAATTAACACCAATTAAGAAGCCGCCAGCAGCGATTAAGCGAAAAGTAGCTGCTAGTAAAACTGTTAAAGCTACTAAAAAAATCATAGCTCCTCCTATTCAAATATCAGAGATAAGATCGTCCGTTGATGATTGTGAAAGTGTAAAGAAGGTAATCTGTGATCGTTCAGATTCCAGTCGAGTCAAGGAGGAAAGTCCAATTGTATCGTCGAATACAGCTCCTGAAGAAGATAAAAATTCATCTTCAGATGACAAAGATGATGATGATGACGATGAGGATCCATATGATCTCTGTGAGATTGAAACTGTTGATGAAAACGATGTGGTCCACTATAGACATTACATTTATGATGGACCTTGTACTGATACTTCTTCATATGCCCCGCCAGCATTTGAATCAATAGAAAATCTATCATCATCAGTTATGAATATATTCCTAGATAATAAGCAGCATATTTTAAAAGTTCACGATGAAGTTGAATTATTTAGTATAGTACCAAAAATTAAAACAAAAATCATTGATGGCAAGAAACCGATTAAGAATGTACCTAAGAAACGGCAAAGAAAAGCTCATATTGAGCCATCATCATCATCATCAAAAAAGGATTCACCAACTGAATGCCATCAGAGCATGCACGAACAGAATATTATACCATTGCATTCATCAACACCAGTTCAATCTACATTGCGGGCAAATCCGAGAGTATTAGAAGACATGCAAGATGCAGATAGGTAAGTAGATCTAAAAAAAATTTTTTTGATTTTGTTAATCTATCCATCGGCCGAAGATATAATGACCGGTCTAATAGATCTGAAGGTTAATAAAGGTCACGGTCTGGACTGTCTACCTGCAAGTTTTTTGCAGTACCACGCCCAACTCATTCTTCTCCCTCTTCACCTAATTTTTAACAAGTCTCGATCTGCCGGGAAGTTCCCCTCGACATGGAAGAAATCCTATAAACTATGGGGGCATTGCTATCCTATCTATTATCCTTAAACTATTTGAAAAACTTATCTATGACAAGATAATTGCTCCGAACCTAAACGATCAGCAACATCGTTTCAGAAAAGGTTGTTCCACCACATCCAGTCTTATGATACTGACCCATTTGAACGGGTAGACCACCACATTTTATTTATGAAACTGCGATATCTGGCCTCCTTCTGGTTTGGATAACATCCTATCGTAACGGGAGAGCTCAGGTGATAAGATTTCAGGGTTTCCTTTCAAAAGAAATCAATGTGACCTCAGGTGTACCGCAAGGCAGCCACCTAGGATCCCTTCTATTTAACATATTCATTTACCGATCTATCTGAGAATTAAATGGCATTCCGCACCTCTTTTACGCCGGATCGGATTTTCACAACCGTCCTCACTATACGAAGAGGCTCAAAATCCTCGATCTCTTGCCTGTATCTGTATTAGGCGAAAATTACTCATATCTTGTTCTACCCTAGATGTCCTGCCCAATAACCTCAAGGTGCAGCTCTTGTCGGACACCATATAATTTAACGATACTTTGCAAATTACTTAAAGAGTACCTGCATCGCACTGAATATGCTAGAAACGAGCCAGTTAACAGGTGTTGCACTATCTTCAATACCTTCTTCTTCTTTAACGGCTCTAGAACCGGAATCCGGTCCTGGCCTCTCGCAACTGTTCTCATCCAGTTTGGCATCCCTAAGCTCTGAGCGTCCTGGTCCTGGAGGAGGCCCCTTGATGTCACGCCCGAATTTCGGATCATTTTCTCCAACGCCAGGTTGAAAAGGAGGCAGGCCAGACCGTCCCCTTGTTGGAGTAGATGTTGATTGATAATAATTAGTGCACGCTGTGATATCTCCTTTTTTATGTATCGGGCAGAGGATGCCTTTTCTCCAGTCTTCTGGCATCACTTCCTACTCCCATACTTGCACAATTAATTCATGAATCGCCTGGTGTAATGTAGGCTCTCCATATTACTTGGGTGAGTTCTAATGCATGGCCATAGCTGTTTCTGGCCATTTCATTGCGTAGTGCAGCTGTGTTGATTCGAGCCTGATCAGCGGATACAAAGCTTTTCAGCGTTGTAATGCGCTCTCGGAGCACCATACCAATAAGATAGTGAACCGAGTCGAAGTTGGCACCTTGGTACGTTCGTACCGTTATCAGACCCGAAAGGTGGCTACGGTCTATTAACACATGGTCTATTTGGTTGCGAGTGGCTCCATCAGGAGTTACCCAGGTGGCTTTATGGATATCTTGACGCGCAAATCTAGTACTTGCAACGACCAAGTTCTTGCTGCCATCTCTACAATTCTCTGTCCATTGGCATTAGTGTTTTCATGCAAGCTGTGGTTGCCGACGTATTGCCTGTATATGGGCTCCCGTCCTACTTTGGCGTTCAGATCTTCCAGTATTTTTACATCATACCTGCGGCAGGCATTAAGCTCCCGTTCAACTAATTCGAAGAATTCTTTATCATCATCCGGGGACTCTTCTGTAGGTCCGTGAACGTTTATGAGGCTAATGTTCTTAAATTTACCTCGCACACGGCATATCCTTTCATTTATTGCTTTAAAGCCGATAATGGTAGGCTTCATCCTTTTGCTGATCATAAAACTTACTCCGAGCACATGGCGTTTAGTATGGCAGATGTAATACCCAATCTTCAATACTTGCCCAGCATTAACAAAATGTCTTACAAAAGAAGACTAACTTCCCTGCTGCCCTCCTGATTTCTTACTCACACTTATCCTCTTGGGAGCCTGGCATTTATAGACTGAAATCTTTTTTAAATACTGGCTTTATTATGCAAAAATTATTAAAATAATAAAATACTACTTTTTACAAAATGTTTAGAACCGGTATTGTGTCGGAACGGCCCAACGATAATGATATCTATGGCGCTACTACAGCAGCAGCATCTGAATGCCCTACAAACACCGCCGCCGACGCAGCCGCTGCCGCATATGCAGAATCTCATTCGCAAACAATTAAGCCAGAAGATATTTATGCAGTTTTATCGCATCTTCATGGTGATGATGAGAAAGTGGATTAATCTTAATGCCACACGTTTATATATGTATGTAATAATATTATGTCTATAGTTATAGAAATTGTTGATTTTGTGTCTTTGATATTATTATTTATTTGTTTTGGAGAAGTATATTTTTTTTACATTCATTTCACTATACACAGTTTTATTTTAACTCATTATTACTTTCGTCTAGAATTGTAAGTGCGAACTTCTTCACCAATTTTTATTCCATTTTTGAATTCTAATGTGGCTCTTAGTGGTAAGTTGATTTTATGTTAAAGATAAAAAGTGTTATTGTTGTGTATATATAATATTAATAATAAATGGAGATAAGAATGTGAAAAATATTTTTTTTCTATATTATTGCCGATATCATCATTATCATCGCTGGTGCTATAGTTCTCTGTAATGTAGCTTCCAGTCACCCTTCTCTTTTGCTGGAGATGTACAACTCGTGTCTGAAGGCGGGCAGATTTCCTGCTCGCTGGAAGATCGCGAGACTTGTACTGATCGGCAAGGGAGCGGACCGAAACGCCCGGCAGCGTGTTACAGATCCTTGCGTATGTTGGATCCGACGGAGAAGCTACTGGAGAGATTACTGCCGCTACGTCTGCACGAGACCTGACTGCCCGACAGTTTGGCTTCTGGCCGGGTCGCTCTACTATTGACGGTAGTTGAGGCTGCCAGGTCGACCGAGCGGGAAAACCACCTTTCCTGTCACATGTACCTGCTAGCCACTCTAGACGTAAAGAATGCCTTCAACTCCGTTAAGTGGGACAAGGCACTTGGCGTAAAGGAGAGCGACTTCAGACTTCCTCAGTACCTGCAAAGGATACTGGGGGATTATCTAAACGAGCGCTTCATAGAATACGAAACGTAGTATGGCTTGCGAAGAAGGGAGGTAATATCTAGGGCCGCTCAGGGCTCCATTCTGAGACTTGACGTTTGGAAAATTTCCTGCGACGGGCTCCTGCGTCTGGACATGCCCGAGGGTGTTCTCCAGATTGAGTACTTTTTCGTCGTCGGGTTGATCATCACTGCGAGAGGTCGAAGTAGCGCAAATGCGCCTCAACCAGGTAATGCGTAGAATCTCCTCCTGGATGGGCGACTGCTGGGTTGAGCTTACCGCTCACAAAACGGAGATGGTGTTACTCACGAAAAAGCGTGTCAATACGATGCGCAATTTCAGGGTGGGGGACGCGACAATCGAATCACCAAGGGCCGTAAAGTTGCTCGGTGTGATACTTGATACCAAATTGTCCTTCAGCGTGCATGTATTGCGAGCGGCGGTGGTAACGTCGCTTAGCAGGATCATGGCCAACGTTCATGGTCCCAGACTCTGCAAGCGACGTAGAGGCCATCTTGCTCTCGACGGGCTGCGGTAAGAAAAATACCGCAAGACCATGGCCGCAGTACAAAAACGGCTCTCCGCAGAGATAGGAGCAGAATGGGGAAACACGAGGCAGCGAGGGTTGCCAGGGCCAAAACCATGGAGGTCTGACAAACGCGCTGGGAGGGTGATTCCAGGCAAGGTGGACAGTGTGGTACGCAGGTGCACGGTAATAATCCTCTCAGGAACTGGTGACCGCTGGCTCTGGCTTCTTTAGTGAGTATTGCCCGAAAGCCACTCCTACGACTTTCCGTTGCCCTTCTGCCAAAATATAAGAAGTATTCACTGTAGATATGTTCCCCCCGCATTGGGCCATTCGGTCTCACTGAATCATAACCTTGATTTTATACCGGTTCATCTCGTTGAGGACTTCTTCCAGCCGTCTATCGGCAAGCAGTGTTCTTACAATCCATGATCCGAGTCATGTCCTGGTTCGAAAAGCGAAGGTCGTCGTCGTGTTGTCCATCCGTTTCCGAGGCATTGTTTGTCATAGCAATGGTGTTTTTATGGGAGGGGGTTGCTAACCCTCAGCCCAACTGAATTAAAACTCTGTTTTGTGGCACAAAGAGCTCGCCATTCGACCGTCTCCCATTAGCTCCTTCCGAAAAAGTACCCCAGGAGGGTTGCGGGCGTCTACAGTGACTTTTCTCGAGTTTTGGTAGAAGTGACAAATCCGGTGCCACCACCTTCAGAGGTCTTTTTTAGCCTTCGGTCATAATTCAAAATGCAAAACTTAGAGATCATCGAAAAGCTTTTTTAGTAGCGAAACCAAATACGGCCTCTGGACAAGATGCACAGCTACACTATCAAACTAATTGGAGATCGCACTTTTTTCATGTTCCATCTAAGCCACTTCAGGAACTTAGCAGCCTTGACAAAATTACATCGTTATTATTATAGCGGCTGTTCTACTGAAATTTCGCCCTATACGGCAATAACGACTAGGCCATTCGGCCCGCATTTGCAAGACTAGTCCGCGCGAGCCCCAATGTTGAAAGTTGAGTCATTCACACTTTCAGCACAGAGACCATAAACTCAACTTAGCCGAAGTTGGTCGAAGTCGAGAGTCACTTTGATTCACTTTGTGCAACTTTACTTCGCCTCGGGCGATCTCGCATCTTTCGCGGTTTTCGCCTCCGAATCAAAGGACTCAAAGCGTGCTGGAGTTGGAACACGTGAACTCCTCGCGAGGTTATACGAGTGGATAAACCCGTACTTCGGACTTCGATCAACTTCGCCAAAGCAAGTTTGTGAGTAGTGGGAGTGTAGGCTTATGATACTACTCGTAGATCACTCTGCGGTAAGATCGGTACGGCGAGTTAGGCCAAACTTCGCTCCGGGGAGGATCGCGCAGATCAGGACGACGAGGTAAACCAAACTGTATGACATCGGCTCAGTATCGGAACCGGTGGAGAAAAGAGTTGCGGAAGGCCACAGCCAAATCCCGGTTGTAGCGCAAGCAGTTCAAGAAGAGGAAAGAAGAATCGTCAGAAATAGGAAGATAAACGTAATCAAACACAAAATAATTTTACTTCAAACAATATATTTAGTTAGTTTCTCTTCAAATTTAATACAAAAGTCTAAATACTAATTAAATAAATTCTGCATCTAAATATTTTTTAATTTTTCCCCTAATTTTATAACCTTTGACGAGTGTGTGTGTGTGCAGTTTCTAAATCTAAAAAAATATGACTTTTTTTAAATAATTTTGTTTTTTGTTTGACCTTTTATATTAAATATTTTTATTATTACATATTTTGAAAAATCATGGTTGAAATTTGAAAAATTGGTTTTTTTTTTAATTTTAATTACTATAAAATATTCATTTATATTTTTTGTATATAATATATATATATAATAAAAAAAATCATTTTAAAAATTTTTTTTTTCTAAAATGTAACTATTTATTAGGAAGTGGATTTATTTTTTAATCGATTTTTTTATTATTGTTTAAGAATTAATTTTTTTGGGTTTTTGTCATCAATTATAATTTTAATAAATATTAAAATTTCTCTAAAGATTTTTTTTATTTTAATTAACTAAATATTTACCAATTTTCTTTGTTACCATTTTTTGTTTAACAATTATTTAGATACTACTAAAATATTGTGTAATTTTTGTAGTTTTTATTTTTTAATTTTAATTTTAGTCTATTCCAGCCAAACAATTCGTATTTATGTAACAAATTTTTACTTGTGGCACTAGAGTGATTTTTTTTTATTTTTTTTAATTTTTAATTAATGTTTTTTTTTGTTCTGTTTATTTATTTATTAATTTTTTTTTATTTTTGTTGAAGAAATAAGAGAAATTTTAATAAATATAATTTACATTTATTTTTATTATATTATAATGTAATAATTTTTATTTATTTATTTATTGAATAATGAATTTTACACAGTGAATTTTGTTTTTTTAATAATGTTGAAGAATATTGGTCGTGTATGTGCATGAATTGTTTTTTATTTATTTTGTTATTCCAATTTTTCTACACATTTATTTTTATACATTTATTTATATTTTTGTTTTGCACTAGGAAATTTATTTATTTATTTATTTTTTTACAGTAATTATAATTACATTTTTTTTATTTAAAAATTAAATGCTCTTTCTAAATTTTATCTATTAATTTATTTACAAATTATTTATATTTATATGTATATTTTTGTATTTATACAAAATATTAAGTTATGTACATTCCTCTTCTTATTTTTTTTCTGTTTTGAATCTGTACACATTTTATATTTTACTTTGTTTTTTTATTTTTTTTTTCTTGTTAAATTTCCGAAATTAAATTCTGGATTTTTATATTTAAAATTTCCTTTTTGAAAAAGCAAAGTAAAAAAATGGTTTTTTGTTTTAAGCGTCACTTGATATGTTTTTACAGCACAATTTTGGACGTAAAATGTTAAATTTATCTTTAATTAAATAAAAATAAATTTCAAGTGAAAAAGTTTATTGGAAGCAAAATATTGTTAGAAATTAAAATTCAACTTAAATATCTAAAAACAAAAAGTAAAAATGCCCGATTTTAAATTTCAAACAGGTTTTTTTTTCACATAGATTTCTAGTATGTATATTTATTTATTTAAAATAGGGTGATTGTGCAAAATTGTAGTCTCAATAATAGTGCTATTAAAAGAATGAGTATAGTTAAAAAATACATTTATTGGGAAGTCTTGAGAACTCATTTAATGGAGATTTATTACTTGCAACAAAATTTGAATTATTAACTTAAACAAAGGGGCTCGGTAGCCTACTGAGTAAGGCGCCTAACTTCCATCCCAGAGGTCCCGGATTCGAATCCCGGCTGCCCCACAGTCGCTCGGCTTTTCCACTTTCCCACCTACATAACTTTCCTTCTTTCCTAGAGCTGCTGTTCAACATTGCACTCTATACGAAGAAAACAGATTGTCGACAGTATAAAGAGCCTTTCCTGAGCCTCTAGTCTTCCACATAAAAAAATATACTTAGAGTTATCTTAGTTGTGATGAATTTCACGACTATTAGCTCTGTCTATAAGCAGCTTTATAAATCAGTCTGTTTCTTTTGTGGAATTTCTATTAGGCCAATTGTGACAACATTTTATATGATGGAGAGTAACTTTTTTTCACAGTTTTACTATAACTAGTTGTGAAAATTGTTCTGTGTATAATAATTAATTTGTCCTTAAAGTGATTTCGAAGGTGACCACCAAAAAATTCAGCCAAGTACTTATTCTAGTCTCTTGTAGCGCGGTTAGACTAAAAACTGGCAAAAAAGCCACATGGACACAGCAACATTATTGGTATGATTGACAGAGAGTTGATCCCAACCCATACAAACTATATTAGAGGTCGTCAATTAATTACGGGAGGCGTTTAGGGTGGAAGAGAGTCGGAAATCTCACCCAATCCCACGTAGGGGGTCTGGGGTGTGCTCAAGGAAATGGCAATGAACCTGACGTTTGAGCTCTAAGATGTTGTACGAGTTCGGAAATATTGGCTGTGGGGGATTATTCCACAGTCGAGTTGTTCTATTCATAAACGAACTTCTAGATCGTATTATGCCCGAGGGGGTTGGGCTGTAGTGTATGGGGGTGGACCGAGCGGGCTAGTCTTGTGCTGGGGGAAAAATATTGCCGCACAGGTGGTTTTTGGGGCGGCTGCCTAGATATACGAATTTTATTCGAATTATATGCGCTACAACAATCCGTTCCTAAATGCAAAGTTTTTAATAGCAGGGATAACGAAAAATCACAAAAAATAAACATTAGCGAAAGCCAATATTTGTATTTAGTACGGAAAACTTTCATCCAATACTCAAAAGTATACAATCGAAAATGGCTGCGCTGTTGCTTTGACTGTTGCGTAACAAACTTTAATCTTGTACGTTTCCGAATGAATGACTTAAAATCATCTGCGTTTACGTTCTCGTTGCAAAGCGTACGTATGCGTTTACGAAAGGACCCAAGCTTGCATCGCTTACATTGAGAGGCTTGTTTGGCACTATATGAATATGTGATCATTTTATCGCAGATCGTCCGTTAGGGGTCCATTAGACGATAGATTTTGTTGACCACAGTTACTGCTATGATTGACGGCAAAGCTACCGTCTAGGGTGATGATTGTTGTAATTATCTGAATATTACTGATGGAATAGATTGACACTGGCATGAACGTTTAATGGGCACCTTAAACTTAACATCACGAAAATCCCTTCACATAATTAATGGACGATCCCTTCTGGAAGAAAACTGCAGCTAATGAAACCAAAAGAAATATCACTATGCATCCAAAAAGCCCCATCGAAGAGTTCAAACGCAGGTTTCTTCGCTGCTTTCAACACCTCCCTGTTTCTCATATAACCCTAAACCTATTCTATCCGCCGTATTAAACTCACTATTGCACATAGCACCATGAAGTGACCAATGCCATGCAGGCTCGTCACATAACCTTACGGGGTCAGGGGCTAAAATATGTTTGGGAGCACCCCTTTAAAAAAATTCCAAAAAACTTTTACAAAAAAAATATTTAATACTTATCAAAATCTGTGGTAAGAGTAACTTCATCAAGAGCATTATATATTGAACAGTTGGTTCTTGTCGGCCTACAACGGAACAACTGTTTTGCAGTTCGTTCCCTGGGTTCAGATCTGGAACTAAGTACTCATTTCTATTTTGCTAGAATGAATCCAAAAGCTTTCTAATAACTGTTGTAGGGACATAGCAACGAGCTTATAAGTTTTCTCTTTTTACTTAACACTTAAGGGTCAAGTCAATTAAAGTCAGGGAATGAAGCGCTTTTAAACAGATTCTGAAGCGCTGAAATGGAATGCAAACGCGCTTCTTATTCATATCTCAATTCCTTTCCTTTTAGCACAGGCATGTCACCAGAGCGAAGCGCTTATATTTTGTTGTTGAGGAAGCGCAATTGAAGCTCTTGGGAGGTTCCTGAAGCTTTCTTGACCCATAGTATCAATATCATCGCTATTTTGCTAAATGAAATCCAACCCATAGTAATGTTTGTTTCAATAATTAAATTTTACACAATTAGCTGAAATAAATTTATTAAAAAAATTATTCAACAGCATTAATTCAATAATAAAATTTCACCAGAAATAGTATTTCACAACTAACGCGGCTTTACAAAAGCACAAATTTCTCAAATAAGGGGAATAAGAGATAAATTGAGAAAAACAAAGCAAAAAATGGGAGTCTAGAGTGTGTGCTTCCAGAGTGCTTCCATAACATATAAATAGGAAGCGCTCTTTCTTGCTTCTTTTGGCACCGCTTGATTATTTTCCGCTGGGTAGTGATTAGTGACGGAGCATAACTTAATAAAATATTTACACTCTCTTTAGCTTTTGTACTTTCCCTTTTCAATTAAAAAGTTTAAAGTTGCGCATATCCAGATAGAACAATAATCTTAAGTGCTTCCTGGGGAAACGCATCTTTCTGATGACATCCCCATGTATTGCAATGAAGTGGAATGGAACAGGCAAGCACTTTATGCTTTCAAAGAAGCGCATTAACTGCCGTATAGAAGCGCTCTTCTTCCCCGCTGGGAGGTTGTAATAAAATACCGAGATAAAGAAACAAATATCACTTTGGAATTCGACGATTAATTCATCCATGCTCTATCCTAGCCAATTGTATAGAACTCTAAGGCCTGAACTATTAATGCTTAAAAATGATTAATAAAAGAGTGTCAATGCACAATTTAAAAATGTTCAGTTGGCAAAAAAGTACAATTAACAATTCAAACATTACAAAGAAGCCACTGGTATCATACAAGTAAAATGATATTCAGCTCCACTAAAACCTACAACGGGACAATACAAGAAAAAAGGAGCCCAAAACTCCCTAGAATAAAAATATTTAAATGCCATAGAATATGATACGAAAAAACTGCATTATACAAAATAGAAAATCACTAGCTACAAAATTGTGTAGAGGATGAAACAACATAAATGGTTGAAGGAAGCCACGGTCAATAAAGACTATAGGTGCACTAATGATGGATGATGAAAAAAATACAAAATATATTTTATTATGAATTTTAAATATCAAAAAAGAGCATTAGTTACAATTTTGGAGTTTTTTTATATATACGTATATGAAATAGTTATAATATATTTTCTGACACAAATATTTATACTTTTCTAAAACTAAAATAATAAAAATTATTAACAAAAGCAACTAAAAAAAATTCCTTTGAGCATAAATCAAAACTCACGTGTAATTAAATATAAAATAGAATGAGTTTTTTTATATGTATAAAACTGAAAATTAAAATTTTTTAAAATTAATCATATATAAATTATAAAAACAATTTTGACTACAAAATATGCACGCATTATTAATAACATCGAATTGTTTTTTTGTCATATTATATCAATTTGGCTATAAGTACAAAATAATTTGTATTTTTTTTGTATATTTTTTTTTATTCTTTCTTTTTATTTTTATTAAAATATAATTAATTTAATTTTTCCATCTATTTTTTTTATATATATATTTTTATTTACTTATTTTGTTTGCTTCATTTTTTTTCAATAAATTTACATGTAATCGCGTCATCGCTACCTAAAATCTATATAATTACATAGAAAAATCTCTATATTTACAACAATAAAAAAAGGAGCAAGGGTATACTCCTTTTTTTCTCTCCCTTACAATTTACAAAATATTTTTTTTAATGTGTATTACACAGCGGGCAAAAATAAATAACTACTAAAAAATATTTTTTTTTATATTTAAAAAACAAAAAAATTGTTAAATCTCTTAATAGTCCAGTAAAATGGCGCAAAAAAGGGTCATCTGTGAATTTTATGAAAACAGCCATTTTGTTTTTTCATTGGGTAGTGGGGGGAGGGGGGTTGATTGGTAGTATAAAACCGAGTTTTCGGGATCCGGAGTGGTGTCCTTCGGCCGCCATCTTGTTTTGAGTGTGAAAAGTGGTTTGTCGCAGTGCCGGCGGATCGTATTGGGCCCGGGTGGGTAGTCAGGCAAGCACACCTCCTCCTCCGAAACTGTTATTTGGTAACAACCTTTCCTAAAAAGGTAGGGCACCCTCATTGTAAATTGGAAAATGGGCGACGGTGTACGGAACAACATGTGGTATCCCAGGGCCTCTCCGGTGGATCACAATGTATCATGATGTGTTGGGGCTACGCCTCGATGCGGTTGAGTTATGCGCGAATGAAGCTACATATCGCAAGCTACAGCATGGTCTGAGAAGTTGAATGTAGACCAACATTTGCGTTGCGTGCGTTGCGATATCAGTTTTCATTTGAATGTAAGCACTTTTATTAAATCAATCAATGTACACATGCATATGTCTCCAGCTTAAGCGTCCTTCGCGCATGTTGCACATACAGGACCATATCCAACGATGCGGCGTGCGTGGTAGCGGGAATTATACAGATGCTGGCGAAAAAAGGCATGCGTCCCAGATATGTTCGAGGGGAGAAAAAGTCAGTGCGACGGGAGATCTGTAACAGAATGGCTAGGCAAGTGAGACAAGTCTGTAAAATGTCGCTCGACCTTCAGACTTAGCCCAAACGTAGATTGATCGGTTACGAAGGAGTGTGGGGAAGCGATTTACGAACTACCTCACGCAGGTCTTGAGTGGAAATTGAGGATATAGAAAATACCTCCATCGTTTCGGGCACAATAGCTCAGCGGCGTCCGCAACACTCCAATGAAGTTGTTGAAGCGGTAATACGAGTGTTACCGATAATCCAAATGTGCCGTATCGCCGTTGATCTCAGGTGGAACGTTTCTAAAGAGTATTATGAAGCAAGATCGTCAACTTTTCCGAAACAAAGTGTAACTTAATGATTATTGCCAACAGACAGGCCGCGTCGTTTGCAATATAGAAATGCCATCGCAAGAATGATCGATCTAGATTTTTGCGACAAAACGAAGCTCACTTTGTCTCTGACGAAGTCAATAAACAAAACTGTCGACAGAGAACGCATACGCCATTCACGAAACACCACTGCACGAAGAGAAAATCGCTGTTTGGGTCAAAGTGTGCTGAAAAACCATAATCTATGCACGAGTCGACAGAAACGAAACCCCTTTTGAAACTAGTTTGAGCTGCTCTAGCGCGACTTTTTTGTCGGTCTGAACGATTTCAGTTACTTGGTTGCACTTCATCTCAACTATTTGACATTTTGCCAAAACCTCGTGACTAAAAACTAACTGACCGATTGATCCATAAATCAGTTGTGCTCGTGTATGGACAAAGATTACATTTTGATTGCAAACTGGTTGTACTCGTGATTATTGTGAAACCGAGCGGCACCGACAGCAGCGTAACCGTTGCGTGCACGTCCCGCTCGGACCGCCAGTTAACGGATCAAAGAAAACAAGATTGTGAAACCAGTTTGCAAATAGTCTTGCAAATCAGTCGACTCGTGTGAGCAGGACCTTACACTCCACAACATATTTAAATTCTATAGTTGAAGATGTCTGCCTACTAAGCAATACAGCAATAACACAAAATCGTCTAAGTCTATTTATGTGCGTGTATCCAAACGTGGTCAATTACTGAGTTTTCGTACAGAGTTTACGATGGGTTAACTTAGAGTAAGCGTCCATGTAAATGCGGGTTGCTCAAGTTTGGTTAAATCCAAGAAAACTACACGACACACGTCGAGTTAAGCCGAGTTTCGTATTTTTGTAAGTTTAAATGTCAAGTTATTCTACGCCTACGACAGGGACTGTGTTTCCATGAAGCGAGGCAGAGTTTTCGTTGAGTAAACAGAGGCAACTTTTTCTCTCAAGTTAACTCGATGTTGTTTCAATGACAGCTTTGGGTGAAAGCGATAGATAAATAATTTTGTATTGCGACGCCGTCGATATATGTGCAGTAATGGATACTTAATCACACACATATGCAAAACTCGGCTTATCTGGATTGGTTTCGTTGAGTTTACTTGTTTCCATGGGCCCCGGTTTCCATGGGCCTACTCTGAGAACACCCAGGGTAAAGTTTGCATGGAAACTCAGTAAATATGAGCACAAGGGGATTACTCTCGCGTCTAATTCTGTTGTATGTCAAACGAACTACTAAGTCAGCCAAACAAAGTATTCAGGCCATTTTTAAACTACGCTGAAATTGATTCGGCTAGAATTTTCGGATTCCCTACTCCCAACTAACCCCCTACATACACAAAATGGCTATTTTCATAAAATACACAGCGAAAGTACCATTTGACTGGGCTATAAAGCAAATGCTACTTAATAGTAAATATAGCCCATTCACTCACAGAATGTCACGCTCATTCTTATTAAATATTACAGAAAAGGAAATTTTCGGAATTAATTGATTTTTCACCTTTAAGAAAATAATGTTTATATATATATTTTTTTTCGTTCCTTCTTTCTTCCTTTTAATAAAAGATTTGCTCAGTAACAACAATTAATTATTTATCCACGGAACGTTGTTATACACATATATATTTTTTTTATTTTTTTTGGTCTTGACTGGAAGTCTATATATATTTCATTCATGTCTTTTTCCGAGATGCCTTACTCTTGAAAAATTGTTTTTCTCATTCCCATTCTACAACAAAAAAATAGTGTTTCTTAAAGTTAAAAATTGCTTCTTCTACTACGTTTTTTTTTCTCTATAGACATAGTCAACAGAATAGAATAATAATTAAAAATAATAAAAAAAATGTCGGGAGATAAAGAAAACAAACAAAGAATAAAAACAAAAACAAAATATTTTTAAAGGTAGTAGTATTACGTTGCGGTAAGTTGCCTTAGGGATAAAGTGAAGGCACAGCTGCCATGCGATAAAGTAAATTTGCTCCTTTCACTGGAAGTGGATGCGCCTCGGTGTTGAAAACCCATTCATCCAACGATAATAGAGAATCGTCAGAAAATAGTAGATAAAGGTACTGTAACGATACAAAACAAGAATAGGACATAAATAACAACAAAAAAAAATATATAGAACTATATTTGGGTCGCATATAGACCCCCTCGTGTTCCATTCCACCCCTTCAGGCCCTTATCAAACCAAAACCTAAAAACCTTCTCTCTCTAGTCAATTAAGGAATGCGCGTCTCCTTACCTTAGTTGGAAGGAATAAGGGTCTAAGCCACAATCTAGATGAATAATTAATTTTGGATAACATCTATTTACCTTTAATGTTTCAGCTAGGAAGAAACTTTGCTGAACGTCATCCTTTTGCGGCTCCTCCTGATATACATTTTTCAATCCACAATAGCCGTGCGGAGTCCGGCAATGTTTTTCTAATGCCTGCACAGCCTCCCAGCCCCAGTCACGATATTTTTGATCATGTGTTAGTCGCCATAATACAAAGTAACTCTCAAAAGTTTCAGGACGAAGGATATAGTATTTTTCTTGAGCTTTTAAAGCTCGCGCCTCAACAGCCTCGGTAAATCTGTAATAAAAAAACAAATATATTAACAAAAAAAAATAAAATTAATACTTTTAAAAACCACAATCGTGGAATTAAATAAAAAAAATAAGGATAAACAAACAAAAAATAAAGGATATATACCTAAACGCTTCTGGGCCCAATTTAGTAGGAGTACGGTCATAGCTCTCGTGGCATGTGTTCGTTAGTCCTTTACCGATTTCCATAAATTTATCTGAATGCTCGTTGGCTCTTGTATTCGCACCCAACGAAAACAGTCCTCCTGTAATTAATTGCACACATTATACATATATTTTTTTGGTGTTTCTCTTTCTCTCTCTCTACTATGAAATTGACTTAATCGGAGGAATGTTCAAGGATATATAATAAATAAGATTGTTGTTTAGGTTAAAATATGGTCATATCCCTAGAGCATGATGATATCCTCTAACCGAAGGAAAATAACCCTAAAACAATTTTCATGTGGCTATTGTGGTTTTTTAAAACAAATTACAATCATTAAGTTTTGAAGGTTTGTTGTTACATTGGGCAAATAATATTGTGATTAACCCTTTTTAACGCTATGCGCACAAGGGTGGCAGTGCAGAAGTCATTTCAACTCTTTTGTTGTGAGTTTTAAATCGAAAAATAAATCGTGTTCCTTCAAGCATTCTCTCATCCCACCCCTTCAAACTGACAAAGATTGCAGGAAACTTTATGTTTCGTGTTTCATCGTGTAAAATGAGGCAATGGAAAACTTGAAACAGTTCACTTGAAACGATTTCTATGCTGCCATCCCAGCATATTGGAATTGGATTGGCCACACCTTGCGACGCGAAAAAGAAAATCTAGCCAAACAGGCCCTTGACTGGAATCCGCAAGGATCCCGTCGAGTCGGAAGACCTAGAACAACGCGGACGAGGGCCCTACTAGCAGAGGGCACAACAACTGGGAGATCCTGGTTAGAGCTGAGAGCTGCCCCGCAAAACAGAGTCGGCTGGAGGGCAACTGCTTCCACCCTATGTCCCATGAAGGATTAAAGGAGCGTAAAGGAGCGTAAAGATCTCAGCATATAAGGTAACTTGCCTAGTAAAGCGGGACAAAAACCTTCCTCCTGTGGCGAAATGAAGTTCTCTAAAGAAGTTAACAAGAGAGATGTTCAATAGTTGCTACAAAAAAGGTCTTTGGCAATCTTAAAAAAACTTCCTATAGCTGTAGAAGAAAGCCATTGCCTCAGACAAAACCTAGCAGGAGTATTACCAATCTATCGAGAGTCTAGGAGACTATGCCGTGTCCTCTCAAAAAAACCCTCCACTTCGTCCTTTATAAGAAAGGAGAGCAGAGTTGGACGGAATCGCAAGCGGAGCCTACTCTTTTTCGGGTGCAAGAACTAAAATGGTCGAAGCACCAGGGACTAATCCAGGCCCCTACCGATGTAGAAAAATTATTGATGTCCATAGATTTTTGCTTTTGATTGCTTTTTGATCATTTCTGATCCGGGCCGAATGTTTTCTGTGCGCCATTTCTCAAAATGGGGCATGTGTTGCACTGAGCTCCGCCGTCGTCTGATCCCAAGTCCTGGGTGTGAAAGGAGAGTGGTTGACCTGCCGAATTGATATGAATCGGAAAATCGAAGAAAATAGGCAAGAAACCGGATTTTTTTAAAGCGGCACTGACAGCAGCGTATCCGAGGAGGTCCCGCTCGGACCGCCAGCTAACAGATCAAAGAAGAAAGAAGTGTTGCACTGACGACGTATTATTGGAGGATCCGTAAAACTTATGGGCCGTCCACACTATGCGGACTTGAATCCCACGCGCTTTTCGCTATACGGCCTCAGCCAAAAGCGCGCATGAGCTTTAAATCGTGAGCAAATTGAGAAAACAAATCAATTTTCATATGAAAGGCCGTACGCGTTTCTGAAAAGCCCGTATTGTGTGGACGTAAAATGTACCTTTTTAAGCGCAGCCTTTTGTCCGTGCCGTTGGGCCGTGCTGCCTTTGCCATTAAAAATATCACAAAAAAAGCCATTAAACTCTATATGAAAAAAAGCGGCAAAAGCGCGTATGACCCAAGACCGCGTAGTGTGGACGCACCATTAGAGAGTTCATTTTGGTATGTTTTTGGGGTTAAATAGTCCAATAGAGGTAGAAAATAACTCGTGAGACAAACCCTTCCGCCATTTTACAGCCATGTTTTGTTAGTAATTAATTCAATTTTTGGACAGAAGAGAGACTGAAACAAAAATTCAGCAAGACGAAGTTCACAAACGATTGAAGATGATGCGTGTCAAATATTTTATCATTATAATAATAACTGCTACAAATCGTACAAAATGGAAAAATGCCTCAAGAAACTTCGTGAAAATCTAGCTGAAACCACTGAATCACAACAACTATTCGAGTCTTCTCAGAGGACAACGAGCACTGAACATAAAGTCCAACTGTTGCTAAGATCGATGACTACCGCTCGTCCACCTCCAATAACTGATCCAGACGATCGTCCATGTGTTATTTGTGGTTTATCCAGAATATGGGCCAAAGGATGGGTGGATATAAATGTGTAATAAGCTCCCAGCAGCCAATCTGACCCCAGCCTTCAGTGAAGTTTTCACTCTTTAGAAAGTTTTAGAGCCACTCTTAAATGCTGGTCAAATGGAAGCATAGTCTTCTAGGAAATACATATAGGCGAACGTTTTGATAAAAATGTTACAAGTCCTTTTCGTTTCATGCATTAGCAAAGACACTCCTTTGAAATGACTGAGCCTGTGGGACTACACAACTTCTTCATCCCAAAGATAGTGAGAAGAGGTCGCGAATCCGCGAAGGACTTTAGACCGATTAGCCTAGCATTCTTCGTGCTTAAGACACCCGAAAGAGTCATCGACTTCCACACCGGCCAATCGGTGGTGTGACCTTACTGCCGCTGCTCAACATGACTATCTCCGAAGTAGATCCACCGAGACAGCTTTGCCGGTAGTAGTGAGAGCAGTACTCTTTGGCAGACATATAGAGTGCGCCTTTAGCAATGGCTGAACCGATTTGAGAAGCTCTCATAGCCCTAGACGTAAAAGCAAGTCTCAGGTAATAGCTGGCGACTATGTTGAGTTCGAGAATAACTCAAGCGGATTTGGTAACCAAGACGGCAATCAAATACGCCAATAGCGGTACACCACAAAGAGGGTGATGCCAGAATCGCGGCAATCATCTCGAGACATTGGCCAATACAAGAGCACGCTGCCAAAACTGGAGATCTTGTACAACGTTTGTTGCCGTAGTTGAAAGGGGACGAACGAGAGGGAACTAGTCGTTCAATTTCCGCGTGTGCCAGGCAGCACACACTGGGCAGTTACTTTTTGGAAGATTTAAAAGAGATGTCCAGACCTGGCATCAGATCACTGATAAGCTTCCTAAATTCCACAAAATAACACACAGCAGCCGACTAAACAACAACTGAACCTAGGTACATGAGTTTTGGCAACAAAACGGTGCGGCAAGCAGTAATTAGGCCTCTGGCCTTACTGGAGGCAGCCCTACACCTAAACAAACTTAATCCTTTTTTATAAATAACAATAAATATTCTAAATCCAACACGTACACACTTTCACAGCATGGAAAAGGAGAAGTTATTTATGCGGCTCAGCAATGCGAAAAACAAATAAAAATAAAAACAAAAACTTTTTAGCACTAGTCGATATTATAACAAGATTTCATTCCTAGATAAAGTCAGACACAAAAAATTGCACGGTTTCATGTTTTTTGCCACGGAGGACGACGGATGATTTATATTACAATGTCTACTTTTTACACAAAAAGGATAGCACGTACTTACATACATACACATGTTCATAGTGCATTTTACGTATGGAACAACTTTTATAGAGAATATTGAATTTATAAAAAACCGAGTTTTAACAATATTTCAAACGTAAAAGCGCCATGAAATGCTATTTATCTTGTGTGAGCGCGCCCCTTTGATTTATTGAGGAAAACCTGAAATAGATTTTTCTTCATATCCTTTATGCATTTTCTTTTTGTTTGTGTATTGTAGGTATAGGCACTATTCTTGAACAGTAAAAGCAAAAGAAAATGCCAATTTTCCAGTCGTTTGTTAGTGCTGAAACTGTGTATTTGTTCAAAATTTATTACCGATTGAATTCATTCCGTTCCGTTTTCCCTTTCACATTGCTTGTGCGTGCACTTGACAAGCTGCTTCAATTCTAATGGATTTATATAAAATGATTGGTTATTTGTACTAAATTAACAAAGAGTGGAGTATAATGGACGATTTATTAGGTACAATTGAGAGGAATTGCTTTAACGTTTACTTATATAAATTTCTTTGGCATTTGTTCCAAGGTTGGAGATTGCAACTATACTTTGCAACAACGTTCATTATATTCTGCAAACTTGTTATCAAACTTATATTTCTATTGTTTACATTTATTGTTTTCGTTCGATGTTCCCCTTGGCCCACTTCGCTTTTTTTTAAAATCTTTACAGTCAAGCCTCTGCTTGTCCTTTTAAATTACTTCCCAACTTTTCTGGTCATGGTTCACTGTGACGTTTCTCTCGGCAATGCACGTGCCCGTCATTGCCTTAATGCTGTCAACGTATGTACAGCTCATTCAAGAAAGACATGGAATGAGTTCTTGACTGGACCAACAAGAATCGTGCCGAATTTGTTACATTCCTTTATTCCTCAAAGGAGCATAGGATTGTGTAACATAGTATCTGAACTCTATTTGGCCATTTGTTGTTTTTGTTTTGTGATGATTTAAGGTATTTGATGCATTATATTTCATTTTTATCTATTATATTGGGGGTCTAGCTTTAGAACGGCTACACTCAGAACTACAACCAATTATCTAACGAGATATACTACTAAGAAATTATCTAATTCTGTGTACTATCTAACGCGGATCTGGATTCATAAATTCTATTATTTATGGTCTCGTTTGTATCATCTTACGATGTCGTCGTTGTCGTTGTAGAGTATTGCGTATAAGATATTTTCCGTTATTCTACAAAACAGGATTACCCCATACCCTAGCAGTATCATAAGCTAATACTAGTATGCCTTCAGCCCATGCAAATCAACAACTGATCATATTTTTACCCTGGGGAACGTGATGGAAAAATGTCTCGAGTTTGCAAACTTAATCGAGCCCTTCTTCATAAACTTTAAGTCCACCTATGAAAGTATAATTAGAGAAGAACTCTACAAATCCATGAGAGAAATCGGCATCTAAGCTGACACGATTATGTAGGATGACCAGGGCCAATCTGGTAAGCCAAGTAAAGCAAAATACTTGGAACTGTGTCCAGAGCAATCAAGATCTATAATGGTCTCCGAATAGGCGATGGTCTCTCCAGCTCTCTTTTCAACCTGGCCTTGGAGAAAGTAATCCGAGATTGTTCCTCATGCTAGTCATTTCAGCCATGTTCTAGTCAATATTTTCATTTCCAACCTGTCAGAGAAATTATTGAATATCCCGGTGAAAGGGGGAGGATTGAATCAATTCGGAATGAAAATTCTTTTTGCGCTGAGAACTACTAGTCTCTGTTGACATTTATTTATTTCGGCTGAGGCAGTCGAAACCACTTTAATCTGGCTGGATAATGTGCAAAAATGCGCAGTCAATCTAATCGATATACCACATAACTTATTGTTGAGCTACTGCAGGATGTAAATGCTGTTCGATCGAAATCGAGGATTGCAAACTTTTATCATAGTTGAGCTCAAAGGTTTACATACATAAAAGGACTTATTCGATAAGTGATAGTAAAGTTGAGCTGGAAACAATACAAACTCAGCAAGGTACTGACTAATATCACTGTTTCCTAGTGCCATCATAATTTCTTTCAAAATGAGGTCGAAACATATATTACCATCATGGCATCAGTGTGCCAGTTTTTTTTCGAAAACTATGATTCCGGTTTTCAGTTCCCGTACCATTTGCCACCTCAAGCACCAACCATGATCAGGCCCACTAAGAGCAAATTTGGAGCGCTGCCAATATGCTTCGAAGGGAACAATATTGGAGCGTTAATAAATTTTATAGGATGAAGAAAACAGGCCAACTTTTGAGCAACAAGACTTTACTTTGAATACTTTTTCACGACTAAATAAATGTGTGTTATCATTAAGCTGTGCTACGCTTACGAGACCTTACTACTGCCTTTAATATTGCATGATCTTTCCATCTTTTCCTCTCTCGTACTTCTTGCGTCAATAAAATTGAAGCAGCGTTTAACGATTTTGTACTTTTGGTTTATAAGTTACGCCGTTTTGATCATACTCGAACTCCGTTTTGGGCTGTTATATGAGTGACTATCATGAGTATAGGCTTATGCGACTGTTTCACGATATCCTACACGAGCGCAAACCTGCATATATCAACAAGTTTGTCCAGCTTTCGCAATTACTCAGTAATAATAATATAATAATTCCGCGTTTCCGAACGTTATTTGGTCATCGTTCTTTCTTTGACTTCGCAGCACAGCTTTGGAACTCTCTCCCTAAAGTATATTAAATTAAATTTGAATCATCCCGATCCACGAGATTATAATGCATTTTCAAAGTGGCTCGCGATACCATTTGGGTTGACCACCTAGAATCAAGAGTGTTCAATATAGATTAATGGAGAAAAGTGATTATTTTCCAAATGATTATATATTACTCAAGTCTACTTCATTAATTGCCGTTGTCCGCCCTGTTGTCCTCACCCTAATTAATTCGAATATTATTTCCAAGTTCAGTATCTATTAAATTTTTAAATATTTAGTTGCGACATGATAGATAGTGTAAGCTTTTAAAAAGTAATTTAAATCATTCACTGCCATAAAACCCAAAATTTACTTAACACTAATAAATCATTTATGATGTTTATCATCTTCCACACAAAGAGAAAACTAGCTTATCCTGCAACAAAATTCCATATTATGATAAATATCAAACACATACCTGCAAAGCACGCCAAATGATCCATCTTATGCTCGAGCCTATCAAACTTTAAATCTGATACATAAGTTAAGCCACCAGCACTAGTCCGTACCATTTTATCAATAATGGCAACCATTGCATCGTCAAACATTTCCCTAGCTTCCTCGTCTGTTTGTCCAGATTGTATCCATGCTTTTAACAGATACTCATAAAAGCTATCACCGAGCGCTCCAAGGGACATGTGTACTAAATGAAGAGTGTAAACATTCAATATTAAGGCCCCCAACAAATATACTACATACAATATATATTTTCCCTAAATAAATACTTACATTGACCCCATTTTCCAGTCTTTGGGTTTAAGTAGTTCGGATATAGTCCTTTTGGTTTTTCGATTTCTTTAAGGACTTGCCGAATATTTTGAACTCTTTCTTTGTATAATGGATTACCGGTTATATCGCTTAAGTATGAGAATTCGAGATGTAGTGTACCGAATTCTGATAGGATACTGCTGCCACCGCTTGCCCAGCCATAATTTTTGCTTATCTATAAAGAGTAAAGAGATTGTATTGTTAGATATTGGTTGGTTGTGAATAAAAACTGAGTGCAAGTGTTCACTCAATTTTGTTTAGTGAACACTTAGTTTGGTGTGAATAAAAATTACCTTCGTTAGGTAATTTCTCCATATAAAGTGAACACTTCATTTTGGTGTGAATAAAAGTTCAGTTTTTACGTTTGTTTGTGAGTGAACGCTCGTAAAAGTTTAGGGTAGTGGCGGCGAGGAACTTTAAAACGAAAATTGTATGATGAAATTCAATTTTTGGGACTTGTATAGGTCATCAGACGTTCAATGAATCCATAGTTGGACTACGTAGCTAATATTTTCAGGGGTGATTCCTGGATGTATTTGGATGAAAAAACTGTTCTAGAGAGAGCGGCTATCCACACTATCCACTAAGATACAGGAAAGAATTCGTTGCGACAAACGAACTATCGTCGTTTTCATCGATTTCAAATCCGCTTTCGATCGCATCGATTAGAACAGAGTGAGTGGAGAGTCTTGGAAACCGAAAGCGTGCCATTGAGAATCATCCAACCTCTTAAAGCGTCGTATGATGACTCAACCAGCAGCATTCGTATTCGAAGCGACTTGTCCGAGGAGTTCTCGATTCAAACGGGTGTCCGACAGAGAGACGTCGCTTCGCCACTTCTCTTCAATGTTGTGATCGACGCGATTATGCGTGAAGAATTCGATGGTGTTCGATACGACGACAACTTCGTAACCGACTTAATGTTCGCCGACAATATCGCCGTCTTCACCGACAAGGATGCCGAAGCAACGGACATCTTATACGACATTTCCCGCATCGCCCAGTCATACGGGTTAAAAATCAATACGGAATGGACCAAAGTGCTCACAACGGACGGATCGAGGGCCAGTGTTTACCTCGATGAAATCTAAATCGAACAGGTCGTGAGGTTCAAATATTTGGGATCATTGGTTGAGGAAACGAAAGTAACATCGACGTCCGACGTTCACAGCCGCATCGGCCAGGCAATAGCAACCTTCGCCTCGCTCTAGTGGTGCATATGGAAACGAACGAATATTTCCATCAAAACAAAAGTACGCCTTTACCGAACGTATTCTTCCGATTCTTCTTTGTGGATCTGAAACGTGGACACTGCTCAAACCGGACGTTAAGAAGCTCGAGGTCTTCCAAATGCGATGTTTGAGGCAGATCCTCGGTGTCTCACTACGCGATCGCCTTCGACACGAGACAGTCAGACAAAGATGCGATCAGCTGATCACGCTGATCGAAGAAGACATGCAAAACCGTCGACTACGGTGGTTTGGATATGTTTGCCGAATGGATGATGACCGCTTGCCACGTAAACTTCTCTGGCGAGACCGTCCCGAAGAAAATCTGGCTAAAGAATATCGAGGGTGACCTAAAAAATCAACGGTTATCACTTAGTGAGGCTCGAGACGTCGCCAGAAACAGGCAAGAATGGAAATCGTGAATAAAGTTTGAGACCAAGCGGCACCGCCAGCAGCGTATACGTTGTTGGCCTCCATCAGCTTCTTCCTCCGGACGTCTCTCTACTCCGCAGCTTCTCTCCAATTTCTTATATTGAGTAGTTTTGCTGCATCAGCCTTAACATTGGCCTCCCACCATGACCGTGGTTTGCCATCTGGAAGTAGGTACAGGGCTTTTTTGGTATCCTTGAGTCATCAATTCTTTGGACATGACGAGCCCAACGTAAACGCAGTAGCTTAGCATGTGTCGAGAGTTTACACTCTTTGTATGAGTCGTACAATTCGTGATTGTAGCGTATTCTCCATCATACATTGTCTTCATTGATTGGGTCGTATATCCATCGAAGAACCTTCCTCGACTCGACTGGCAGTAGTGAGAAGTATGTTCTGTTTGCGGCGTTCATTCCTCGTTGTACGTCTATCGTTTCATCGTTGTCTTCGCTGGCTGTGGACCCCAGGTAGTTCAATTGGTTGACTCGTTCGAACTTATATTCCCCCAGGTGCTGTTTTGGTTTCTTCTTCTTCTTTCCACCCTTGACTGAATTAGAATTTTACTTTTTTCTGCATTTACTTGCAGCCCTATATCTTTGGCTCCCTCTTTTAATTCCGTGAAAATTTCTATAAAGTATGACAGTGATCTAGCAAGGCAGTTTTTATCATCGGCATATCCTGCCAATTGTTTTGATTTTTTAAGTAGGGTTGCGTTCGCATCAAAGTTTACTTTGCGAATTACTCCTTTTAGACAGAGATTGGTGGAGTATGCCAGTATACTTCTCATTTTTTGATCGCAATGAAGGGCAATGGAAAAATTGAGTCCCAGTCGAATTGCGCCCGGTGCAAGTGCACCATTTGCCAATATGAAAGCGCCGTTTAAGCGCAATGGACAAAAAGTTGCATTGGAGAAAGCGGGGATTATTTGGCCAAGCCGCTATTTCTTGAATGTGCAAAATGTTTCTATAGCAGGTTTGAATCCCTCTCTGTCTCGATCCTATCAACCCAATCTCGCTTCAACCTCGTTTTCATTTGAATAATCGAAATGACTACCCGAGAAGAAACTTCCTGAAGAGTGAACTTCTATCATAATTTTGATAGTTTCCTCCAGCTTCTCTGCCATTCTTCTCATTGCTTCATGAGCTTTGAGACTTTCCGATATATTCTGTATTCTGTAGATTTCGCCGACCACGGCAATCTTCTTCCTCGGCGTATAGTGTTTTTGTTTGTATCTCTTCTCTGGTCTTGTAGTTCTCCCATCTAGCCTTGTAGTTATCTAAGAGTATATGATCATGGTTCCTTACTGGCATAGGAGGCAGGGGCGGCTTGGTTTTTTTGCGACTGGTGTAGTATGCCATATTGCGCATTCATTCCATTTTTTAAATTTAATTTCTGAAATAGCGCCCGGTGCAAGTGCACTATTGCCATCTATAAAAGCGCCGCCCCTGCATGGCTGCCAGCCCATCACCCTGCTTTAGGCCTTGCTTGATGGGGAAGGACTCTGTCAATTCTCCTTGTATTCAGACTGCACACCTTGTGTTTTACATTGTCATTTTTGTTAATTTTAATATCTTTATCGGTAGGCTTTATATAACTCCTTATTAAGAACCCTAAAAGGAAGCTTTCTGCCGAGTTTCAGCCTTTCTCCAATACTTTCGATATTTTTAGTATATTTTACTTGTACTACTTTGTTTTTTGATAAAAATACAATTTTTGCCTACTTTGACTCTTACTTGACGTCCAACATTGCCACCTCAAAACTTGAATCCCAAAATTTTCCATGAGTGATTTTTGCATTTGAAAGAGGAAATTTTTATTCACCCCAAATCGAGGGTTCACTTTTAACGAATCACTCCACTTAGGAGTGTTCACTTTAAGTGTTCACTCAATTTTTATTCACACCACTCATTATTATCTTCGATATATGGTGAAAAAATATATTAAGCATACTTACTGCCGATTTAACATTCACTAAAGCATATGGTATACCAGTTGGTGTTTGGAAAGCTGGTAGTAGTTTATCAGCAACATACTGTGCCTTGTCCTTGAACATTTGATCACCAGTGAATGCGTATAGACTTAAGAATCCACCAACAAAACGTATATTAGTCTCAAATACTGATAGATCGGCTGAAATGTTTTCTAGTGTAAATCGTCTAGCGACCCAGTCTTTTCCCTCTTCGAATTCTTTATTGAGGCCCATTATGTATAAGCTATCAAGGCCGTCAATTATTGTGGCACCTAAGTCATACGCCCCAAATATACTGCCGGAATGTGCTCGCTGACTGATGGGACGCAATTCATTTTTGCCCCATGCATATAGCTTATAGTTGTCCCAGGCGTGCTTCATCATCTGAAATAGAGAGAAAAATGGGAGAATTTTACTTTTTTAAATTGCAAATATTTTTCTGTTTTTTTTTTATTTTGAATAATGCCGCTTTTATAGTTTTCCATTTAGGCGCAATTTTTCACTGCGATACACACTGCAGTACATTTAAACAAGTAAATTTTTATGATGAAACATTAACTCTGGGGAAATAAAAATTTATACCTTATGTTTATGATCGTCGCCGTCATGCCGTGAGAAAGCATTTCCCTGGTTGACTTTCTCAATATTAATAAAAGGGTAAAGCTTCAAGCCCCCCCGCACAGTATGTGGGGCAAAACATGAGGTGACATATTCGTACTTAAATAAATTGAAATTTTTTTTTGTTTTCATTATTGCAAAAAAACAAAAAAAAGAGTTTAACCATAAAAAAGAGTGTTCTCATTAACAATTTTTATTTTAAACGCTCCCTCTCTTGGGTAAAACTAAATATCGACGTTTTTATAGTGCTGTTCAGTGGCGTAGAAAGAAATATTTTTAGAGGAGGGGGGGGGGATAAATAGGTTGAGTCCTGAGCTTTAAACAATATCTCTCAAAATTGATATGAACTTTAGTGATGTTTTAATAGGAATAAGACCAGAAGAAGTGTTTTAGAGGAATTCAGGAATGCAGTACATGATCAACGGTTCTGGAGCAGGGATGGTCAGCCCGAGCTACGAAAGTCGAGTTACGACTTTAAACTCAGGGGCCTAGAGTGGAAATGCTAGGTTGAGTTTAGGCTCGCGTACTGAAAGTTGTGATTCAACTCAAGCGACTTGTCGTGTCGTGACGACTCCACTTTCCACACAGAAGCCTATAATTTACGGAGCGAGTTCCAAAGTTGTACTGCATAACTAGGGTTGCCATCGCCTAAATTGCCTAGGCCGGACAAAAGCTACAAAAACCCCGGACATTTGGGAGAAATTGAGTTTTTTCCCACCCATTTTTTTAAATTTAACGAATACGTTTTCTGACGCATTAACTAACCGTCGTATCGAATTGAAAACCAACTATATAATCGGCTACCAGCGAAGGACTAGCAACCCTTTCTGATTAAATTCTTGCTATGAAACCTACGACACAACCTTGGACAGGACAGAAACTTGGAAGACTTAGGGGATAGATATCTACAATTATTCCGTTTATGACTAGATTGAAAAGTTGACTCGAGGTTGAGTTGAAATTTCAACCACCGTATATAATGCCGAGTTGAGTTTTCTTTAGGTTGAAATAGAGTTGAACTGAAATCAAACATAACCTCAAATATTTTGTGTGAAACTCTCATTTATAGATATGTAAAAGCTCAGAACGAAATTCCTGTGCAACCAGAAACACCGATGATAAACCTAACGCCAAAGGCGAACTTCGCGGATGGTAAAAAAACAAAACAAAAATCCACTTGAACCCAGTTACAACTCAACCACTGTATATGAGGTTAAAAATCAACTAGACCCTGGTAGGAGAGATGAGTTGGATTGAGCGGACCCAGTTTCAACTCGACACCCGTTTAAGACTGGGTTGAACCTTGTCGTAAACGGGATAAATAAAAAGAAGAAGAGGAAATAGAGGCGGAAAATAAATGGGCCTTTTAATTCTGGCACATTTTTTCTCGATGTTGATCTAAGTCCAAAGCACAGTATACAGAAAAAAGACAATGTAAAAGAGAAATGCCATTTCAGTGCTGAAGTCAATTGGTGACCCCTTTCTATATAAAATCTAGGCTGTTGTTGTTTCTGCATTACCGTAGTGCGTGATTACACACTCGTGCAACGTAGCGAGGTGTTCAGTCACCCGGCACACCCGGTTCTTTGACTCGGGCGCAAAAACCGCCAAAGATGCAAAGTCGCCCGAGGCGAAGTAAAGTTACACAAAGTGTGCCGAAGTGCCTCTCTACATTCACGACTTTGACCAACTTCGAGTAGAAAGATGTAGACCTAAGAATAAACTTAACAATGTAATGACTCAGTGAGTATGTACTTATGGAGTAAAAAAAATATGCCAAATCGAGCAGAACAATTTTTGGTTGTTGTTTTGGGGCCGCAACTGACCTATCGAGTAAGAGTTCCAACCTACCATTAAAATAAAGTTTGAACATTTTTATACTAGAAAACAAAGTTCTGCCTGGTTTGTGTCCGTGCCAAGTGTCTGGCAGACCACCTTTTATATTGGTGTTTAATTACTACTTAAATCTTAATAACTGTTATACCGATTGGCACCTGCTTGGTCATTTTGATCTGCAAAGATTGATAACTAAAAACTTGGTTTCTTTAAACGACTGGATTAAGTCCTCTTTTTGTTTCGGATCGGTGTACGTATTATTTTTTTGCCAGGCCGAAGTTTGCTTGGATGCACAAAAAGTGCCCGGGTTTTACTCGAACACTTTTTAAAACCCTTCCCGGACGGCTTCCAAACTAAGACAAATACCGCTTATTCTTTCCGGCTAGTTTGCTCTCGATGTTTTTGAAATTTCGATTGTATGATTTTCGTGAATACTTTGCCGATGATCGAAAGAAGGCTATCACCGCGATAATTCTAGCATTCCCGACTATCCCCTTTCTTCAAAATCGGGACAACGATCGCTTTCTTCCACGCTGAAGGGACACCAAAACCACAATCAAAAAATATCACACCAACAAATATTGCGGTCCAGAAAAGGTTTGCGCCCCGGGGCTGTAACCCATTTAGCCCTGTGGTTAGAGTGGCCCTGATTTGCATTACTTGGTCGATGATAGACTGACTATGACTTAATGATTCGATATGCACGGTCGAATAAATTATACAAATAGAGGTCCCATACCCCCCTCGTTCTTACGCCACTGGTCTTGTTGGTAGACACTATTTCTTCTTAATTGAATTTGTTCATTACAATTTAGTGTCACAGTAAATGAATATGCATTGCAGTAGTACAATTTATTTATTTTATTTATTAATATTTTCAGCACATAACTAAACCCCCAGTAACTCAGCTACTGAACCATTTCATGTGGAATGTAATAAAACAAAGTCACTCGTCTGGGTGGGGGTTGGCTGGCAAATTATTCGTATAGGCCTCTCTCTATGTAGTTTACGAGTACAAGAATTGGTCTGAAAACACAAATTCTGGGTTCTGGATACATAACATATAGAGAGGAGCTAAAATACACGACATTGGATCCTTTAACCCCTTTAACCTGCAAGTCACCTACGGTAGATGGGATATTTCCGGGTTCTCTATTGCATGACGAAGGAATATAATATTTTGTAGTGTCGTTGACCATACTGTACAGATCATATATCAAATGGTTCGAGAACATCAGAGAGAGTAAAAGTGTTTCTAATTTCAAATTTCCTATTTCCCATGTTGATAGTATAATATCCAAAAAAGACGATATAGAGTATGGATGTCTATTAATATGAAAGATCCTTCGGGGATGGATTGTTGAGTAAGGGTTGTTGTTAGATTAATGGTTCTTGTAGATTATTTTTAATGTAACGAAGGAACTTGGTTGTGTATAAGCTGTTGATGTGTTCAATTGAGGTGTAAATGGAATGTCGATTAGTGACTATTATGGAAGAAATGGGATAAAGTGGCAGGTGGATTGGCAGAATTTGATTATTCCATTGGATTGGGTCATATTTAGGATAATGGCAAAGCTACTTAACTAGAAGTTCATGTTTTTTTTAAGATAAGGGAATGTGGTGCCAAAAATACATTAAAAATAATTGAATCGAAAGACTGGAGTCAGGATTATGGAGCCCCAAAGACTGTGGTTCATCATTGGGCTTATAAATAATGGAATTTTCCTTCTTCTAATAAAAACAGATACTAGTTTTACTTTCTTCTTAGCCTTAGTGTATAGTTTGTAGTGTAGTGTGTAGTGCCGTTCAAATGGTAGCATAGGCCTCAGAGGATATTTGGTGGTGCGGGGACACCAGAAAGATAAGTTGTGAACAACGACAACTGCTTATACTATAGCTATGCTATGCTAACTCCACTTCCTCGGAGATGTTGACTTTACAACGTGTGACTCCTGGATATTCTTGTCTATACTAGAATAACAGACGAAGGAGGATGAAACGCGGGAGAAACGAAGCAAACTCGAACTGATCTTCCAGGTAGGCAGGATGATAACCGACTGGACTCACAATGTCTTAATGGATCTCAGAGCCCACACTATACTCTCCAGCGGATCAACGGAAGGAATAAGAGAGTTTGGAGTACAATAGCACAAAGATTAAACATCTTAACTGTACATAAAAGCAGAGAAAACATAAAATAAAATAACAGTAGGGGACCTAGAATAGAGCCTTGTGGAACACCACAGCGTAGAAATATGGGCTTAGAAAATCTAGCCTGGATTTTAACGATTTGAGAGCGACCAGGTAAGTAGATTAGAATTAATTTCACAGCAGTAGAACAAAAACCTAAGTATAACCTAATTTCTGCAAGAGAAACTGAATGAAATGCTTTCGAGAAGTCCAGTAAAGCCAAGAAAGTTATTTTGCTGTTGTCCAACAAGGCATCATTTACTGAGTTTCCATGAGAGCTCAATCAGAGTTGAACACGAGTTATACGTCATGGAAACAATTACAGTTAAGAGTTTCCGTTAAAGATTTTCAACTCTGCTTAACTCAACCAAATTAGGTGGCGAGGCATTTGAACTCAACCACAGCTCGACTCCCATGGAAACTCGGTAATAGATATCAGAAGAGACTTTTAGTAGTACAGTTTCACAACTGTGTCCAGATCTAAATGCTCTACCCTGATACCTTTAAAAACGATTGAGGATGTAGCACCTCTTAACGCTCCAATCACTTCTAGGGCTTTCATAGCCCCCAACACGTCGACATACAAGGCCGGTTGAAAATTTCAGCACCCATGCAGCAGGGTACCGATTATGGCCTCAGCGAAAGAGGAATTTTCGGGATCCTTCCTCAATGAGGGCAGTCTGAGCCCGCAAACCACAGTGGAGTAGGCTGAGATCACTCCTTCATTGGAAGAAGATCTCCATAGAAGCCCACCCACCTGCGACCCGAAAAAGCGACCGCTTCAAGAAAACTGGGTGGCGCAGCCCGAAAACGTTTTAGGCGATTTCTGGAAGGTGGCGATGTCGGTAGGTTTTGCGTAGCCCCCAAAGAAGAGAGGGATACCGTTTTTCCTAATAAGAAGAGGGTTAGATCCTCTGGAGCCTCTCCAAGCTACAATAACCCGGCGAAAAGGTCGAAAGCTCCATACGGTTTGAAAAGCCTTCACTAAAGAAGTCCGACGTATAAAACGGCTCTAAAGCCATGTGTTCGCAATTGATTATCCGTAGACTCTTCCGATCACTGAACAATTAATTGCCGTGTAAGGGAGTCTTCTGGAGGCAATAGCTGAGTTGAGATAGGACTTAGAACAGGCAAGGTTCTTAGGGGTTGATGTGTACTCAGGTGGCTAGCCACCATCTGCGCCGACTCGGCCACGGCCACCTGGCTGAGAGATGTGATGGTGCGCCTTAAACCCTGAGAAGGAGCTAGTATCGATGTTGCAAACGAGGACAAGCTGCCGCCCAGCCATGTTTCGGCCGGTCGTCCGTCGCTGCATCGAAGACCTTGACGCCGACGTCATGTTGAAGTAGATAGGAGTCTAAAACAGGCGGCTAAGGGTGCAGGAGTGGAAACCACCTCAGAAAGTGGAGCGTTTTCCAATAACAACAGAGCTCCTGACGGACCACTGTTAGCTTATTTATCATCTAAAGAGAATAGGGCTGTTAGTTGATTGTAGGTGTCGGTTCCGTAGGAGAGCTCTCTAAACTGCGAAGAACTTGCTTGCTTGGCCAACGGTGAGTCTACAACAAGGAAGAGATTGAGTCTCCTCTATTGTAACTTCCTGGCTCCTAGGGAGATTTGGGAAATGAACTCTAAATAATCAGCCTTAACCCGGAAGGTTTTTATCGACGGGGTTGGCACAATAATACAAATAAAATAGGTTGCAGTGCCCGCCAAGGCGTCCCTAAATAAAAATAGAATAGAACCATTGGCGAGCTGATGGAGAAACGATTTGGTCATTCAACCATTTAGCGAGACCTTCATGTCATCCGAAAAGGCAGCAAGCTAGTTCCTTACCAACCCGTTCAGAGAGTGAATATGAGCTTGAATAAGAGCTTTCTTTGTTGTAATGACTCAGGAATGAACATTTTGTGTGACTTGTGATGAAAAGTGAATCCTGCACAATATCGTCATCTTTACCTTCTACAGCTTGGGGGTGATAACAAAAGTGGGCGCTAGAACGAGTTGTCGCCTCTTTATCGCAAGGGTGGTTAACTCAGTTCTACTATACTCAGCATCAATGTAGCCTGCAGCTTGAAATAGGGCGCTAACAGAAGAAAATTGAAGGGCCGCGTGTTGCGCGTACAGGATCACATCAGAGGATGCGGGGTGCGTTATAGTGGCGATGATCCCCATAGCTATACTAACGAGAGATGGCATGCGTCTTTTAGACCCAGAATATGTTATAGGTTAACCTAAAATGGTACTACCGCAGATGGCTATAGGAAATACTAGCATCGTTTCAGGTACGACGACTTACCGCTGTCCCCAGCATGCCCAGGTATCCAGGAGAACGCAGAGTACGTCTTTTTTTATTGTGCAAGATGCGCAGAATGCAGGATGAGATATGAAGGGTTTAACCCAGTATGAGCTATTAAATCCTAGCCACAGAGGTATTTTCGGGGTGGTTCAACATTGGAACCTAGTAGACCTAGTATGAAGTTTTATTTTAAGAGTGCATTCTCAAAGGTAAGTAGAGATAATAGTGATACAGCTGTTGCAGTATGTTGCTACAAAACGCTTAAGAACATGTCATAAATTTTCTCATTTCGATAAGGATCAAAGCTGATTTGTACGAAGTTCTAAAAACAGTTGAAACATGTTATCAAACCGTGCTCTAGCGCAAAACTTCCCTTCTAACTGAGGCATGAAAATAAAAAAGATTGATGATGACAACTATATATAGTTTCCTCCCGAGAGAAAATATATAATCGACTTTAAACGAAAGGATACACCAATTACCCTCGACAAGCGCTTATTCAAAAGAAATTAATTGGAATAATAAATTCAAAGAGCGTAGCCGCACAGCACATAACACATAATCCATAATAATAATAATTTTAGAAACTGAGATTATTTTGTGTGTGTTGACGGTTGAGAGAATCAAGATCCACAGTGGAAATGTGGAATATTATACAAGGTACATATGCTAATCCCGAATGTGAATTGCGTGCTGCCAACACATAATTTCAGCAATTTCCTCCATTTCCACACATGTTCACGCCGCAAGTGCTATATGAGTGTATGTAGTGTACAGAGGGTAGGGGTAGAGCCGAATTAAACGATGTGATAAATAATTGAAATGTGAAGGGTGAATATATTAAAATATTTAAAACAAAAATAAATGGCTTCGATTCAACAGATACATACATATATGGATGAAGTACGCCGAAGATATATTGGCGTGTTTTTTTTAAATCTTTAGCTTCTGGTTGTGATATCCTTTTGAGATTTGAGATTCGTACTCCTTGTGTTTGTAAGTATCAGCAGTTAGGAGCATGTACACCCATTGGCAAAAAGAATTTAAATTTGAAATTCTTGGAAAAGTTGTCCTAGAAATGCTTCCGATATATGCAGGTATGCAAAGTAGAGGTATATAAATAGCTCTCAATATCCCTTTCGTCATCAGTGGATTTCGAATGTTGTATGTAGAACGTGTGCAGATATGCCAGACGCTGAAAAATGAATTGTCGCGTTAAGTGAAGTAAGTATTAAAGAGAGATAGGTTGTAACGATCTTAGTGATGAGGGGGCTGGCTGTTGAATTCCTTGGATCATCCTTTTATAAATCCCAGGACTGAATTGCCCTTGGAAGAGATATAATTGATGTGGATGGAAAAATCCAATTTACTTTCTAGCCTGACCCGTAGATCGATTACAGAGTTAACGCGAAAGACCTTGTTGCCGAGAAAAGTTTAATAATAAGTTATAGCACCACTTTCCTACAAAAAGTCATGACCTTACAGTTACTAATATTAAGGACTAGGTTGTTGTTGGAACACCAAGAATAGCAGGTATTTAGTCTGCTTGCGGAAATTTGCAATCGAGTTTGATGTCATTAGCGTAAATAAGGATTTTGGGTAACAAATATCAATTGATAGAATAATAAAAAGAAGAGGACCAAGATGACTGCCTTGCGGAACACGAAAGGACGTTGCGATGCTTTTAGATTTGACTCCGCGGAATAGAACCTGGTAGGTTCTGTCGGCTAAGTACGACTGGAACCATACCACAAGGGCATGCGGAAAGCCTAATTAGTTTAAAAACTAAATAGAATGAGAGACCTTGTCGAAAGCCTTACTGAAGTTTGTGTAAACATTATCGGTTTTTTTTTCTTGTGATACGATGAAGCTTAAGAGTCACCCTTTGTACTACTAGTCCGACATGTCTTTCGAGTCATAGTGCAATGTACAGTAGTAAGCTTGATCTGAAGAATAGAATAGAAAGGATAGGTTAGGGGTCTGGAGGGTGCATGAGTAGATGTTGATGAACCGCGTTTGAATTCTAAAATGTTATATGAGCTCAGAAACACCCACTGCGGAAGAGAGTTCCACAATCGAGTTGTTTTATTTATAAACGAACTGCTAAACTGTAATGTGCGTGAAGGGGATGGCTGCAGGGTGGAGTGGTGAGCCGAATTGGCTAGTCTTTTGTTGCGGGAAAAGAATTGCCTATTGCTATTGATGACGCGGTTTTGCACCTTGTCTAGCCATTCCACGGTGATTTTAAGGTCACCCACCCAGATAGACGAGTTCTATTCAAGGCGGGGCCGAATGTAGGACATGTAGATTTTAGCCAAGGCAGCTGGAAGAAGGAGAAACTTGCATCTCTTAAGGAAGCCGAGGCATTGGCACGCTTGTTTGGTGACTTAGAGTATGTGATTATTCCATTGCAGATCGTTGGATAAAGTCACGCCGATGATGTTAAGATATGGATCAGCTGTTATATTATTCTCGCCCACTGAAATGAAACTTTTCCGATGAAACCAAATTCAATCTTTGACCGCTAATCTTACCCTTTTCACAATTGCATGCGTGTGAACAGAAAAAGGTGTTGAAGTTGTTGTAACGTGAACGTAACGCGCAAATACAACAGTATGCATGTAGTTAAGAGTTGAGTCATATAAAACAGGGCCAATGATTGTCAATGACATGTTTACTTCGATGCAATGTCTGGTAGTAAGCTTAGCTCGAAGATTGAAAAAGGATATGATAGGGTTAAGGGTAGTCTGGAGAATATACGAGGGGGAGCCAGTGGGCGTTAGAACTCCTGCCGGTCGGAAGCGATTTCAGTTGCGTGGTTGTACTTCATCTGAACTACTTGACATTGACGGAGTTGAAGATGTTTCCCTACTAAGCAATACATCAATAACACAAAATAGTCGAAGTATATTTATGTACGTGTATCAGAACGTGATCAATTACTGAGTTTCTATGCAGAGTTTACCCTGGGTTAACTCAGAGCAAGCGCTCATGAAAACGGAGGTTGAGTAAAGTTTCGTTAAATCCAAGAAAACTTCATGAAACTCGTCGGATTAAGCCCGGTTTTGCATATGGGAGCGGACATAAGGCTGTTTGTGGGTTATCTGACTGGCCATGTAGGACTGCGGTATCACTTCCACAACCTAGAATTATCTCAAGAGACCATATGATGGCTCTGCATGGATGACGATTAGACTTCTACACATATTCTTTGCGAATGTCCTGCTCTGATCTGGCTTAGAAGAAGAACGTTTATCAGAGAGTTTATGAGATTCTCTTCTTTTATGGGCGGGTGGTCTAATATAGAATGACTTTCATGGAATACAAAATCAGATGCTTATAAAAGAACAACCACATCAAATTAATCAACAAATGAACCAACATCCTAAGTAAGCTATTAAAGACTAATAAATTTTAAAGTTGATGTCAAGAACTCATTTACCAGTTAAAAGTTAATTGATACTTAAGGGTGATAGTTATATAGTTTTTAAATTGAAACTTTCTACAAATGAAATCCCAGAAGCTTTACCAATTGTATTTACCGAATAGACACCATTAAAGCAATTAAATTGAAAAACCACATACGTGAGCGTGCATACGATCCCCAACCACAATCAAAACGTAAAATCAATTAAATTGGTGCCTGGTCTGCTGTACCGCGTAAAATCGTTCATTCATCAGCTTTATAGAATATTTTGCAATTTTAGTTTCTTTTTAGATATATGAAATTATCACAATTCCATTTCAATTTAATCACTCTTATTTAGATCCAATTCATCTCTGGAATATGGTGCTGAGCAGGAGTTCAGATAAATTTTTTTAAAGGCATTATAGGCATTAAGTGAATTACATTTTCAAGTAGGAAAATATTTTTCTTAGGCTAGACTATATTTGTGCGTTTTTTTCTTCTAAATATACTCCTTGAAGAAAATCAATTCCCCTCCAACAAAAAAAAACAAATTTTGAAGAAAAACACCGACCGTAAGCCTTATGAGAAGTTTAAGGAAAAATTTCCTTTTCTCCTGTAATAAAGCATTGATAACAAAAGTATTATAAATCATATCCAAGAAGAGTGTATCCAGTGAAAATATATCTAAAAGTCAAACGTAAAAATAAGCGAGCTTTTGTCGGGGGTAGGATATGCCATCATCATCCCTCCGCAGTTGTTTAAGTATAGAGAATGTTTTTCTTTGTTTGTTTGTTTATTTTCCCGAAAAAGATCTCATCAATAATCCCTCTTCGGTCCCCAATTGAATACGTGGTCTTTCTGTGCAGAGTCCCATTGAAGTTAATGTTTTATAATCCTGTGTACGGAGCCAAAGAAAGGAATAAGGATTTTTTTTAAAGAGTCCCTTCCATTGGGGAGGACAAAAAAAAATTTTTATTTTTATATCCCTCTCTCGAAAAAGGATAAATTTCCGTTTGGAGAAGCAGAATTATATTTTTTTACCTTTCTTTCGTTTTTTTTTATTTAACTTGCTTACTGACCGTAAATTTCGATTAAAATGAATTCAAAACAATTTAAATATAACTAGACACACAAATAAACATTGGAAATAAATTCTCACGAAACCCGCAAAAACCTGCAGTTGTAGTTAGCGTTCATCATCATTATACACGTTAGCAATCTACTCGATCGCATTCGTTAGCGCTCCACGCAATTTTTACATTTCGAAAGGTAGTTTATTCCCATATTCTGGCTGGAGTATTGAAAACTTTAACTTCAAAATTATTTTTTTGTTTTTTTAGTTTATTTTAAAATAAAAGCGTATTTTTAGTTTTTTTTTCAAAACCATATATTTATGTTCTATTTTTAGTCTATTTTATGTCTTCCGCCATTTTGTAGAGACCGCCATATTTGATTTTAAATGATGTCATGCAGCTTACTTTCTTAATTACTGTCGTACACTTTCATTTGATAACTATACCGAGAGCGAAGTAAAGGAGAAGGTAAACCGCCATTTTGTGTTGGCTGCCATTTTGAATTTGGAATGAAGCTGCACAGATAATATTATTCTACTTGTCACACCCTTTCATTTGATACCTATACCGAGTGCGTTGTAAAGAAAAATGGAAGGTAAGGGGTCGTCCATTAATTACGTGAGGGGGGGGGAGGGGTTCGAGCAGAATTTCACCAAATCTCACGTGGAGGAGAGGAGGGGGGTCTCGGAAAATATCACGTAATTATTTTTTTAAAAAACAAACAGGGTAAAATTGCGAGAAAATTGGGTTAAATTAAGTAAAACATGTTTCTCCACTAAAAACCCCCATTCACTTATAGGCCAGCCGACACGGCTAAGCTTGACTCAGTCTAACTGAGGGATGATATTTCAAATATCTGCCTGACAGGCCGTGGCATGCAGGTGAAATCATGATTCCCTACAGATACACAGGCGAAAACGATTGCGTAATATAGCAGGTTATTAATTCAGTGCAAAAATGTTCATGGCCTCAACGAAAGCTTGCTCCAGCCTCACGCCGTGAACACCTGCAAACAAGCGCAAATGCGGGTGTGGATGGTTTTCACGACTACCTCGCGCCTTGCTTTCCGTTCCGAGTGGATACGGTGTGAATTCTTGCCGTCAGTTCACGGCTTGTGAGTGAATTGAAGTTCATATCTTCAGGCCCGAACTGACGATAAATGCAAGTTTTGTCAGCTTTCTTGAACTGCAGGCCCCATACAGTTGGCGGTCAGTGGGTGTATAGTGATACTTGGCCTCAAGGTGAAAACTTTCGCGAGGGCCTTTTCTGCAGTTCTATATTCTAAGGAAAGGCACGCTTTGCTGTGGTTACGACCGTAAATACGTATTTTTAGTGCAGATACTAGATTTTTTAAAATTTGAAACGTGAGATTAGGGGGCGAGGGAAGGGATCGAGCCAAATCTCACGAAATCTCACCAAGGGGAGAGGGGGGATCGAAAAATTTCAAAAATCACCTCACGTAATTTAAGGACGAACCCTAAGGTAAGGTTTTGTGTTGGTCGCCATTTTGTGCTCGCCGCCATTTTTAATTTGGAGTGACGGCACACAGGTAATAGTATTCTTCTTGTTATACCCTTTTATTTGATACCCATACCGAGTGGTTTGTAAAGAAAAAAGTTATCCCCCGTTTTATGTGGGCTGCCATTTTGCGTTGGCCGCCATTTTGTATTTGCTGCCATGTTGAATTTGGAATGACGCCACACATCTAATAGTAATCTACTTGTCTTACCCTTGGATTTAATTCCCATGCCGAGTGGCTTCTAAAGAAAAAGATAATCTGCCATTTTGTTTTGGCCGCCATTTTGAATTTGGAAGGACCCCACACTAGCTATGGTATTCTATTTATCATACCCTTTCATTTAATACCCATGGCGGAGATCGGGAAACACAAAATTTCGAAATTCGGCCGCCATCTTGAAGCCGCCATTTTGATTTTTTTTACAAAAATGTCATATTGCATTGTCACGTGAACTATACATATGGGTAAAATGTTTGGGTTGATTTGTGTCAAATATTTCCTCTGCAAATCCCTTTTTTATATTTTTCGTGGGCGCCATCTACCCGATCGCATTCGTACCATGCGGTTTTAAGTTTCAGCTCCATCTACCGGCTAGTTTTTGAGGTTTAGTGTCGCACTACAAACAAGATATTCATTTTTATATATATCGTATAGAAGATAGATAAACATTGGTAATAAATTCTCATCGAAACCCGCAAAACCCTGCAGTTGTAGTTAGCGTTCATCTTCATTTAACGCCTGAGTTGTGCAGTCACTTTCTCTCCGGGACTGCTGCAGATTGCGTTAAAGCGCAGTAAGCTGCATTCAAGAAAATCTAAATTAGATATGCATAAGCGAGCACACGGGGGGCTTTCATGGGCTTTAAAATGCGATTAAGAATTCACCTCATTCAAAATTTAGTAGACCGCAGACCCTAGGTAACAATTTACAGCAAAAAAAAATAGCAGCGATGAAGGTAACCCAGAGGATTATTGTCGGTGCTCAATTGCGGCTCTTTTCCAAGTGGTTGGTGCAGGGAGAGAGAGTCAAGTTTCATTGCAAAGGCAAAGGCCGATTAACAGAAGCAGCAGCAGCCAACCACCCTATTACACTTTGTTCACCCTTCTTTCCTCCCCCAATGCAATTTTTTCCTTGTAAATAGCTTCTCCCTGCGTCATCATAAGCGTTTGTTTTCATTTTATGCTCCAGATAACTTAATGCGGAACCAAGAGTAGCTTCTTGCTGCACTCGGCAGCCCCGGCACTTGTGCATACAGGGAATGCAATACTTGACTAGGAATTGGGGCCAGCCTAAATTAACCCATTGGCGACGTCCTTCAGCCAGCGAGAAAGGGTTGAATGCATATGTACTAATTCCTCCTTCGTTGGTGGGTCAATATCACATCGCTTACACTCAGTCGCGACCTTCTACAGCTCATATGTATGACTCTGAGGCAGACATGTTGATTTTCATGCTCGTGAAAAGTCAAGCCTATGGATGAGCAGTACGAACAAGACAAGAGGAGAAACGTACAAACAGTCGATGGACAATTAGTGTAAGCACAGTTGATATATTGACAGCTTGAAGGTTACCACTTTTGATCTCTACAAAAATTACCTAACGAGCGCAATTACGATACCTTTCAACGTGGATAATATATATATATAATGCGGGAGTGCGGGAATGCGGGAGTGCGGGAATGCGGGAGTGCGGGAGTGCGGGAATGCGGGAATGCGGGAGTGCGGGAATGCGGGAGTGCGGGAATGCGGGAGTGCGGGAATGCGGGAGTGCGGAAATGCGGGAGTGCGGGAATGCGGGAGTGCGGGAGTGCGGGAATGCGGGAATGCGGGAGTGCGGGAATGCGGGAGTGCGGGAATGCGGGAATGCGGGAATGCGGGAGTGCGGGAATGCGGGAGTGCGGGAATGCGGGAGTGCGGGAGTGCGGGAATGCGGGAGTGCGGGAATGCGGGAATGCGGGAATGCGGGAATGCGGGAATGCGGGAGTGCGGGAGTGCGGGAATGCGGGAATGCGGGAGTGCGGGAATGCGGGAATGCGGGAATGCGGGAGTGCGGGAATGCGGGAGTGCGGGAATGCGGGAATGCGGGAGTGCGGGAGTGCGGGAATGCGGGAGTGCGGGAATGCGGGAATGCGGGAGTGCGGGAGTGCGGGAATGCGGGAATGCGGGAATGCGGGAGTGCGGGAATGCGGGAGTGCGGGAGTGCGGGAATGCGGGAGTGCGGGAATGCGGGAATGCGGGAGTGCGGGAATGCGGGAATGCGGGAGTGCGGGAATGCGGGAATGCGGGAGTGCGGGAGTGCGGGAATGCGGGAGTGCGGGAGTGCGGGAATGCGGGAGTGCGGGAATGCGGGAATGCGGGAGTGCGGGAATGCGGGAGTGCGGGAGTGCGGGAATGCGGGAGTGCGGGAATGCGGGAGTGCGGGAATGCGGGAGTGCGGGAGTGCGGGAATGCGGGAGTGCGGGAATGCGGGAGTGCGGGAATGCGGGAGTGCGGGAATGCGGGAGTGCGGGAATGCGGGAGTGCGGGAATGCGGGAGTGCGGGAATGCGGGAGTGCGGGAATGCGGGAGTGCGGGAGTGCGGGAATGCGGGAGTGCGGGAATGCGGGAATGCGGGAATGCGGGAATGCGGGAATGCGGGAATGCGGGAGTGCGGGAATGCGGGAATGCGGGAGTGCGGGAATGCGGGAGTGCGGGAGTGCGGGAGTGCGGGAATGCGGGAGTGCGGGAGTGCGGGAATGCGGGAATGCGGGAGTGCGGCAATGCGGGAGTGCGGCAATGCGGGAGTGCGGGAATGCGGGAATGCGGGAATGCGGGAGTGCGGGAATGCGGGAATGCGGGAATGCGGGAATGCGGGAGTGCGGGAGTGCGGGAATGCGGGAGTGCGGGAATGCGGGAATGCGGGAGTGCGGGAGTGCGGGAATGCGGGAATGCGGGAGTGCGGGAATGCGGGAGTGCGGGAGTGCGGGAATGCGGGAGTGCGGGAATGCGGGAATGCGGGAGTGCGGGAGTGCGGGAATGCGGGAGTGCGGGAGTGCGGGAATGCGGGAATGCGGGAATGCGGGAGTGCGGGAATGCGGGAGTGCGGGAGTGCGGGAGTGCGTGAACGCGGGAATGCGGGAATGCGGGAGTGCGGGAATGCGGGAATGCGGGAGTGCGGGAATGCGGGAGTGCGGGAGTGCGGGAATGCGGGAGTGCGGGAATGCGGGAGTGCGGGAATGCGGGAGTGCGGCAATGCGGGAGTGCGGGAATGCGGGAATGCGGGAGTGCGGGAATGCGGGAGTGCGGGAATGCGGGAATGCGGGAGTGCGGGAGTGCGGGAATGCGGGAGTGCGGGAATGCGGGAGTGCGGGAATGCGGGAATGCGGGAGTGCGGGAGTGCGGGAATGCGGGAATGCGGGAATGCGGGAGTGCGGGAGTGCGGGAATGCGGGAATGCGGGAGTGCGGGAGTGCGGGAATGCGGGAGTGCGGGAATGCGGGAGTGGGGGAGTGCGGGAATGCGGGAATGCGGGAGTGCGGGAGTGCGGGAATGCGGGAGTGCGGGAATGCGGGAATGCGGGAGTGCGGGAATGCGGGAGTGCGGGAATGCGGGAATGCGGGAGTGCGGGAGTGCGGGAATGCGGGAGTGCGGGAATGCGGGAATGCGGGAGTGCGGGAATGCGGGAGTGCGGGTGTGTGGGAATGCGGGAATGCGGGAGTGCGGTAATGCGGGAGTGCGGGAATGCGGGAGTGCGGGAATGCGGGAGTGCGGGAATGTGGGAGTGCGGGAATGCGGGAGTGCGGGAGTGCGGGAATGCGGGAGTGCGGGAATGCGGGAGTGCGGGAATGCGGGAGTGCGGGAATGCGGGAGTGCGGGAGTGCGGGAATGCGGGAATGCGGGAATGCGGGAGTGCGGGAGTGCGGGAATGCGGGAATGCGGGAATGCGGGAATGCGGGAGTGCGGGAATGCGGGAGTGCGGGAATGCGGGAGTGCGGGAATGCGGGAATGCGGGAGTGCGGGAGTGCGGGAATGCGGGAATGCGGGAATGCGGGAGTGCGGGAATGCGGGAATGCGGGAATGCGGGAATGCGGGAATGCGGGAATGCGGGAGTGCGGGAGTGCGGGAATGCGGGAATGCGGGAGTGCGGGAATGCGGGAATGCGGGAATGCGGGAGTGCGGGAGTGCGGGAATGCGGAGTGCGGGAATGCGGGAGTGCGGGAATGCGGGAATGCGGGAGTGCGGGAGTGCGGGAATGCGGGAGTGCGGGAATGCGGGAGTGCGGGAGTGCGGGAATGCGGGAGTGCGGGAATGCGGGAGTGCGGGAATGCGGGAGTGCGGGAATGCGGGAGTGCGGGAATGCGGGAATGCGGGAATGCGGGAGTGCGGGAATGCGGGAGTGCGGGAATGCGGGAGTGCGGGAGTGCGGGAATGCGGGAGTGCGGGAATGCGGGAGTGCGGGAATGCGGGAATGCGGGAGTGCGGGAATGCGGGAATGCGGGAGTGCGGGAATGCGGGAGTGCGGGAATGCGGGAGCGCGGGAGCGCGGGAATGCGGGAATGCGGGAGTGCGGGAATGCGGGAGTGCGGGAATGCGGGAGTGCGGGAATGCGGGAATGCGGGAATGCGGGAGTGCGGGAATGCGGGAGTGCGGGAATGCGGGAATGCGGGAGCGCGGGAATGCGGGAGTGCGGGAATGCGGGAATGCGGGAGTGCGGGAGTGCGGGAATGCGGGAATGCGGGAGTGCGGGAGTGCGGGAATGCGGGAGTGCGGGAATGCGGGAATGCGGGAGTGCGGGAATGCGGGAGTGCGGGAATGCGGGAATGCGGGAATGCGGGAGCGCGGGAATGCGGGATTGCGGGAATGCGGGAATGCGGGAGTGCGGGAATGCGGGAGTGCGGGAATGCGGGAATGCGGGAGTGCGGGAGTGCGGGAATGCGGGAGTGCGGGAGTGCGGGAATGCGGGAGTGCGGGAATGCGGGAGTGCGGGAATGCGGGAGTGCGGGAATGCGGGAATGCGGGAGTGCGGGAATGCGGGAATGCGGGAGTGCGGGAGTGCGGGAATGCGGGAGTGCGGGAGTGCGGGAATGCGGGAATGCGGGAATGCGGGAGTGCGGGAATGCGGGAGTGCGGGAATGCGGGAGTGCGGGAATGCGGGAGTGCGGGAATGCGGGAGTGCGGGAATGCGGGAATGCGGGAGTGCGGGAATGCGGGAGTGCGGGAATGCGGGAATGCGGGAATGCGGGAGTGCGGGAATGCGGGAATGCGGGAATGCGGGAGTGCGGGAATGCGGGAATGCGGGAGTGCGGGAATGCGGGAATGCGGGAGTGCGGGAATGCGGGAGTGCGGGAATGCGGGAGTGCGGGAATGCGGGAGTGCGGGAATGCGGGAATGCGGGAGTGCGGGAGTGCGGGAATGCGGGAATGCGGGAGTGCGGGAATGCGGGAGTGCGGGAATGCGGGAGTGCGGGAATGCGGGAATGCGGGAGTGCGGGAATGCGGGAATGCGGGAGTGCGGGAATGCGGGAGTGCGGGAATGCGGGAGCGCGGGAATGCGGGAGTGCGGGAATGCGGGAATGCGGGAATGCGGGAGTGCGGGAGTGCGGGAATGCGGGAGTGCGGGAATGCGGGAATGCGGGAGTGCGGGAATGCGGGAGTGCGGGAGTGCGGGAATGCGGGAGTGCGGGAATGCGGGAGTGCGGGAATGCGGGAGTGCGGGAATGCGGGAATGCGGGAGTGCGGGAATGCGGGAGTGCGGGAATGCGGGAATGCGGGAATGCGGGAGTGCGGGAATGCGGGAGTGCGGGAGTGCGGGACTGCGGGAATGCGGGAATGCGGGAGTGCGGGAATGCGGGAATGCGGGAGTGCGGGAGTGCGGGAATGCGGGAATGCGGGAATGCGGGAGTGCGGGAATGCGGGAGTGCGGGAATGCGGGAGTGCGGGAATGCGGGAGTGCGGGAGTGCGGGAATGCGGGAGTGCGGGAGTGCGGGAATGCGGGAATGCGGGAGTGCGGGAATGCGGGAATGCGGGAATGCGGGAGTGCGGGAATGCGGGAATGCGGGAGTGCGGGAATGCGGGAGTGCGGGAATGCGGGAGTGCGGGAATGCGGGAGTGCGGGAGTGCGGGAATGCGGGAGTGCGGGAATGCGGGAGTGCGGGAGTGCGGGAATGCGGGAGTGCGGGAATGCGGGAATGCGGGAGTGCGGGAGTGCGGGAATGCGGGAATGCGGGAATGCGGGAGTGCGGGAATCTAAATTATCTAAAATCTTAGGGTCAAATATGAAAGTTATAAACATATAGTGCCCCATTTATACATAAATATGAGGTTTTCTTAAAATTTGTAAAAATGGTAAAAAATATCTTGTTTGTAGTTTGCATGATAAGTTTTGTTCTAAAACTTGCGTTATAGTTTTGTTTGTGTTTAAAAAGAGCCAAAATTAAGAATTGTAATGTTTATTTTGACTACAACATAAATAAAAAAAACCAATCTTCGAGGTGGGCAAAAGGCTGATTTTGTAATTTTTTTTAAATCTTTATACCATCTGGGGCACCTCTTAACATGCAATGAGGTGAATAATATTTTTTGTCTTCATTTGTAAGCTAAAATGACAACTTTCTGCAGGTATGCCCTAGCCGTTGTAAAAAAACAGTTTTTTCACTCCACCCTAATGGATATTCAGTTTCAGACTTAATTGAGAAAGAGTCATCATAGATTTGCTTTGCTGGGCTCTTAGCGGAAAGTGCTTCTATTTTAAGGCACACATCTGTAGTGGACATTTATTTATTTTTTCACGAATATATCATCCATCGTTATCCAGGTAGAGCTATCTATCTATAGCTTCTATGATGATGAAGTATGGTGGTTATGATGTTGAGTACTAAAATAAAACGTTTTCTGTATTTTTTTGACATTAAAACCTGTCAATGTCGTGCAGTTTTGAAATACACGTTCCATAAGGGCTTTTTCACAGAAAGAGGGAGGAAGACTAGATCCGGCGTTTATGTGATATTTTGCCTCCCTGCCAAAATGATATTTATAAATTTTAAAATTTTCGTGGAAATTTAAAGCGAATTTATGAAGTTTCATGAAAAATATGAAAGTTTAATATTTTTATTGAGATTTTATACTGTTTTACTTTTATTAAATTTTACAAGCTTTTCCAACACAATAGCTGAGGTAATTGGTCAAGGCTATTCAAGATAAGTTTTAAGAGTTCGGAATACAGACTTTGTGTAAGAGTATTTCACGGATACTATGGCCACTGGCAGAAAGTCGTGTGGTCCCGACACGATAAGTCGTTTGAGTTTAAGAAAGTGACGTTTCAGTCGAATCACGACTTTCTGTACAGAGGCCTACACTTCAAGTTAGCGTTTTCACTCTAGACCCCTGTGCTGAAAGTCGTAGTTCAACTGAAACGTCACTTTCTTCAACTCAAACGACTTGTCGTGTCGTGACGACTCAACTATCAACATAGGGGCCTAGATTAACGAATTCTGTCTGCTGTGCGCAAGAAAAGGGGGGCTTGTAAGCAAGGGAAATAAGTCAAGCGGACTAATCCTGCAGGACAGCGTTTATTTCGGCAGAGCAACGGCTATCATATTAGTGACAGAAATTTGTCGATCGTGATGGACACGGTGTCGCTTCCGATAAGTTTGGACAAGACCGAATGTAGCATTTGCATATTACAGCACGGGCGCATATGACTAGAAGCGGAACTTGTACTTCTTAAAAAATCCCAGTCACTATGATGTTGGTTTGGCGATTTGGAATATGTGTTCATCGCATCGCCAGCCTTTGGGCAATGTCACCCATTTTTGGATATTCATGCCTGTAGCGAATACGTGAATACCCTTGTGGCAAGCGCATTTCTACAGTACAGAGCCAGTCCGAAAGTCATAAATTCACTATTTCATTTATGCGGCTGGTATTTTAGGAGATATTGCCCTTCAGTAGTTTGGCTGAGGATTTTCAAAGAGAAACTGAACACACATACCCAAAAAATTTCAAAATACTTTATACTGTGCTGGCTGGGAATTTTCAAATAAAGAGAACGAAGTGAATAACACAACCAAACATATGCAAGATATTTTGGACAGTTTTTTTTTTGTATCACAATTGTACACATAAGCACTTTTGCCGGTCCGATGACTCAGCAAGCACATATCGGTTTAAGACATGAGTTTAATAACAAGTCATTGGAACCCGAAGCGCCTTCCTGGACCCGTAAGCTAATAGTATGGCGTGAGCCAAAACAATTGGGAACCTCAAAATAGCTTTTCCATGAGCAGTTAGATTCCCAAATTCCCCTAGTGTCACTCCGTTCGTTTAAAACCCCAAATCACCCGCTCAGAATTTTAATATACAGTAGGCTACATTAAAGACATTTTTTTCATAATTTTTATTACTCTCCCGCAAGTAGTGTCAGAGCGCCTCCCATCGGGTGGTTTATCCTCGGAAATCTTGCAAAGTCCTGTCAAGCGTTTCGAGCGATCTTTTATGGGCGATGGTGCATTCATCCCAAATAACAATTTTTCACGTTTTAAGGACTGTGGCAATACGGGAGTTTTTGCTGATGTTACATGTAGTTGTTTCTATTTAGTTCAAATTCAATGGAAGCTGTACGTCCACCATCAAGTAGTTGATGCAATTCCCGATGATGTCACTTCGAATCGACGCCAGAATCAAATTGATAAGAAATGTTTTACCTGTACCGCCTGGATCATGTAGGGAAAAAATTCCACTATTTCCTTAGGATACACGTGGCATGATTTTGTAGTTTTTTTTAATAATAAAAAGAATAATAGAAAAATAAATGCAAATCATCCGAATACTGTAGCTGTATTCATTCTCTCAATGTGATTTGGGAACGACTCACAGTGCGGCCGATTCCCAAAAAGCTGGCCAAAAGTCGAAAAAATAAGTTTCTAGATAGAGTTTTTTTGTCTTTGGGTTGGCTACAGTTCCGTTCATAGCAACGTCCTATACCCTAAGTATCGTCTGTATTTTCCGTCGCAACGTGGCCTTCGTTTGAGCATCGTATTACTGTCGATGAATAGTGAAAGTTGTACACATGTGAAAGATTTTGTAATGAAGTAAATTGAACAAAACCAAATGGAATCATCTTCGGAAGGTTAGTAAAATACGAGAAATCTTTAGTACATATCAATACCTCGACACAAAATTTTTAGCTGCAGCAATACGTAGATACATTTTTTGCAATTTTTTTTTATAAAATTTGAGTTTTTAAACTGTATAGTAATACAACGCCGTCATATGCTGCTTTGAAACCTATTAGAGGTTACTCAAAAAAGTAATAGTTACTGAATAAAACAAGATTCAGCTGCTACCACTTGCTACCTTGGCTTTTATGCTATTTTTTGTGCACAAGAAATAAATACGAAGAGAGAATGGGAGAAAACAGTGAAAGCCTATACTTTAAAGAGGGGATCTGCTTGTATGAGTAACGTACGTTTCTCTACAATAATTTCGTTTTAATCAAAATGTGCGTGCATGCTCCAGTTTACGCCATTAATACGATGGAAAGAGATTTGACGAGGCTCAAATGATTTCATGAAATTAGAAACATTCTAAAAAGTGACAAACACGACATTTTTGCAAAAGTAGAAACCCTTTTATCGAAAAGTGAGAATTCCCGTTATACGTTATCAGATGAAGTAAAAAGCCAAATATGTGATATCGTGAATAAAATGATACAAAGATGGGATTGCAGCAAAAGAGTAGAAGATAGATTTTGAAAAAAAAAAAAAAAACAAACAATGATTGGTTATAAAAAAATATTGAGGTCAAAAAAGGTTGCCAAAAGTGAAAAACTAATACAGAGCCAAGAGAGACGCAAAATGACGAAAAAAATTCAAAAACAGGTCGTCGAGAACTTAGTTTCTCCGAATCTTCAGAAAGAAGTAAACGCAGAAAAACAGAAGAATTACGAGCAAAGGTGTCAACAGAAGCTCTTTTGTACTCGGCAACTAGTAAACTGCGTTCGGAAGGTAACATTGATTTTGCAAAAGTGGTACGTGATATTTCCGAAGGAAGTCCTACAAAAGCTGCAAGATACAGGAAATCATTGGAGTCTACAAATAATAATGTAGCTTTCACTGAAAACGAGGCTTTATCATTGTATGTGAACTTGGATTATCACAGAGTAAATATCAGCTGCTGCGAAATGCTCATATGGAAAAAAAATCACGGATGTTTCCAGCATATAAAAAGATCCAAAAAGCAAAGTTACAGTGTTATCCTGCAACAGGTATGTCATTCACTGAAAATGAAGCAGCAGTTACATTGCAGTCTATACTTAATCATACAAGTGATCGCATTATCTTACTTAACATGGAAGTTATAAAAATTTTATCTGAAAAGCAACTTGAAAATTTCATCTTAATTGTTAAGTGGGGCTGCGATGGCAGCTCAGGCCATAATGAATACAAGCACAAGCTTGATGATGAAAACGATAGTGACGATACTGTAGACCTATCAAAATTCAATGTGCAAAGGAATCAGTTGACTTGACAAAAAAACAACAGACGAGGTGGAAGATCAAATACAAAATCTCGATACGTTTGAAACTACTGTTGATGGGACAATCGTGTGTATCAAGTATGATTTATCCTTAACAATGATAGATACCAAAGTGTGTAACTCATTGACAGATACAACTTCTGCTGTGCGTTGTTATCTATGTAAGCGCACATCAAAAGATTTCAACGACATTGATGCAATGCTTCAAACAGACATTATTACGGAACACTTGAAATTTGGCATTTCATCGCTTCATTGTTGGATTAGATGTTTCGAGTTTCTGCTACATTTGTCGTACAAATTGAAAATCGAGAAATGGCAGGCTCGTAAGCCAGAAGAAAAACAGTCTGTTGAAAACCGAAAAAAAAAAAAAATAATACAAATTGCGTTTAAAAAAGAGATGGGGTTAAACGTTGACAAGCCTAAATCTGGATCTGGAACATCGAAAGATGGTAATACTGCACGACATTTTTTTGAAAAATATCAACAATCGGCAAAAATAACGGGAGTCGATCAGGACATCATATATCGTTTCTACATCATCCTACAAGCCATTTCAAGTAGACATGAGATAAATATAGGAAACTTCCGGCAGTATAGTGTAAAGTTGGCTAGAATGATAGTAGACAAATATAATTGGTATTATAAGCCAACTTTAGTGCATAAGCTTTTGATTCATGGTCCAGAAATCGTTCAAGATGCCGTTTTGCCTATAGGACAAATGTCGGAAGATGCACAAGAGGCTTGCAATAAATTTTTTGCCATCTATCGCCTGAACTTCGCTAGAAAGAACTATCGTCAGAAAACAATGGAGGACGTGTTTAAACGATTTTTATTAGCTTCTGACCCATACATCCGGATCCGCCATTTTGAATTTCATAATTCTAGTGGAAGGGGGTGGATTTTCAAAATTTTAAGATCAAATTCGTAATCAGCGACCCCGAAAACCCCCGAGTAAGAAATTTTGAATCATTTACTTGATTTTTCGAGTTTTGGCCAGCTTTTGGGGAATCGGCCGCACTGTGCGACTGTGGGTAGGAATCAGGAATTTGATGGATCTCAGGGATTGCAAATAACGGGGAAGTCAGAAAGGTAGCAAGGAATTTTGGAATAAAAGACGTTATGCAAGGGAAGTAAAGCCATGAGATCGAGGAATTGAAAGAAGTTACAACCCAGTAGGCAATTTTGGAAAATTTTGGACACCCGGTACATGATCAGACCTTCTCATATGAAAAATGAACCTAATACAATTTACGAAATGTGCCATAGATCTTAGAGGGTAGTAATGAGACATGATTGCAGTAGGAGAGTTTGGAATTGACAACAATAACCAGGTTTGCGGCACATTCAGCGATTGGGAGAGGAGCATTATCAAGTAAAAGAGACAGGAAACCATTACGGCACAGCGAACAACGACTAAGGAAAACTACTTGCGATTTAATTGGATTTACTTTAAGGCAATTACTAGAACTTCACTCATTAATTTGAGACAAGGTGCTATTGAGTTCAGAGACGCAAAATTCAAACTGATGAGGATGACACGAGATAACACCGTTGACTAAGTTTATGCAGGAGAAGCGAGTGAACCACAGAGGCAAATGATTTGGAGAAATCGACCTTAATTAAGGGCGGAACGAAGATCAGTCATTACCTTCAGTATAGCAGTTAGGCAAATATGAGATTTACCGAACAAGCCTCCATCTCCATCATTTCTGCCTCGTCTCGATTTTGAACTTTGTTGATTGTTCTTCAGTCCTCAATCAGTATTAAAGCTTCATTGACAATTTCACACTATAAAGTGCACTTCGCACTATCAGTGGCTCGAGATCTTTTATTTAAGCCATACATTGCTAAAAAACTGAGCACATACAGCCACAGTTTCTTCAATCCAAGATCAGGCCACTGCGTCCTTCGCGAAAAATCTGCTTTTTTCAACAAAATTATAGGACCTTCGATCGATTTGAACTTTTGGAATCGTCTTTTTTTCGATAGAAAAAAAAAACAAAATAAAATGGATCTGAGTTCTTTAGCAGTAATTTGAAGAGTACCACTCATACAAAAGTTTCGAATTTTATCACATCAGTATACTAAAGCTGCCCGAAGAGGTTCGAGATATGTAGGAATACTCGCCGTACCTGAAAACCCTTACATAAAAATTTTTTTGCTAATCGGTTCACAGAAATGAGTCAAAAAAGTACTTATCGAATCTCAACTAATTGAGTATTTTCGAACGAGTACAAATTATTAATTGAGTTATTTTCTTTCGATTTTACTCATAAGTATTTAATCGAGTACTCTCCGCCGATTTTGTATCCCCAGATGGCTACTAAAGGGAAGGCTAGGTACTTTCATAAAAATATTCCACAATTTATTTCGAGTGAAAGTCATCATAATTCGAGTGAAATTTCGAGTGAAAGTCGTCATAATTGTGAATTTCACTTTAAGCTTACACTGATCCTATATTAAATCATCTCAAATATTTTATTTTAATGAATTACTTCAATCTACATTTTATGAAGACAATGACAAATCGGCAGAGCGCACATCTGTCAAAAACAATGTGAATATTTAGTTAAATTCTGGCAAAACACACTTTCATTTTACCTCCGCACCTACCCCCCCCCCCAACCACATTTCGACTAGCACCAATGATCCCCAGCTAATTACCATGGGTTACTACACAGTTTGGCGATTGATCCGGGATCATCCCCGCTGATATGATTACTTCATTAATTGCTATCGGTGGCATGTCGCAACGTTCTGATGACAATCACGTGTCTGTTCCGGCGCGGTAATTTTCAATGGCGAGCGGAGATACAATCAATTGTAATTTGCGTTTCGCAAATCCTGCTTCGTGCACGCGCCCTCGCCGCCGCCCTCCAGCAGCACAACAACAACAATTACGCCAACCCCCGTGTCTGCTTTATTGAGAATTCTCGGGGAAAAAACACGGCGCGTAATTAGTTTGCCGTACACTTTTTTTTTCTTTTTTCATTCTGTGCAAATAAGAAATTATTTCTGCTCCTTTGATGCTGGGATTGAAAGTTAGTACGCACAAAAAAGGGATGCTTTCTTTTTAATTAGCACACATTTCTCCTTATTAAAGCACGAACTGTGGAAATTGAAAGGAGTTATTTATTATAAAAATAAAAATGAAAAAACAGGAAAAAGTTTTAAAGTCTTCTTGTACGTGAGCATGGAGAGTGTTTGCCACCATCAACTGCTAATTAATTTTGATGGGAGTACAAACTGACTAAAATGTGTAGATTCCGAAGCTGTGTGTATGTGTTTGTTCCCCGCAGTTGTTGTGCCAGTCTTGAGTGGAAGGCAAATATTTGACTAAAACTTAACCCCGTGCCATTGGAGTTTAACTGGAGTGACATTGTTGCATAGCATAGTGAATATTTCGTGGCATGTTGATGTAGATTCAATCATAAATTCATCATTTTCCAGGGTGGAAATGGGAGAAATTTCGTGAGTAATGAAATCAACATTAATTTCAGTGCTCGGGATTGGAAATTGGTGAAAGGGGATGTTATAGTATAATTGGTCACAAAAAACACTGATGAATAGTAAATTAATGCTCGTTGATGGAAATTATAGTGGTGGATGTGATTGGATAATGAAATTGTGCTTTAGTGCAAAATTAATGCAACCGCCATAGGGTTTGTTCGGTTTTGTGGCGAAATTTTATAAAATACACGTATTTTATTTTTATATGTAGTTTGTATTGCAGGGGCCTCATTAGACGAGAGGTAGTTTGATTCCGTGCAGCGTTATGGTCCTCGCCCTCTCTCCCCCACTTTTTTGTAGTACCCCACATTACAGAAAATTCCGGTCTTTTCTTCTAGATGGTCTTCCAACAAGACGTGTCATTTTAAATCAATACAAAAATGCAATAGCATCGTAAAAAGTGACGACATTGCTATTTTAATATAAAGTACAAACTCTGAGGTTAATAAAGGGACACAATATCTGCCAAATGCCCCCTTTGGGTCTTATTACAGCGATTATTGCTTTGATGAAATTTTTCATTTCGTTTTCGCATAATAGCGGCTGTATTTCGAAAATTCCGAGTAAAAATATAAAAAATGGTCTTACAACGGGCGAACACCGGCCGCTTGGGGTTTTAAGGGATATATGATGGCCGTAGATTTTTTAACGGAAGCACATATGGCCCTAGGATGGCCAAATTAGACCAAAGGATTTAAATGGCCAACCCGTGTAAAAATAAAAAATGGGCTTACGGCGGGAGAATCACGGCCGCTTGGCTTTTTAAGGAGAATATGATGGCCGTAGAAGCACATATGGATCCAGGACGGCCAAACCTGACCAAAAGTCTCACAACGGGGGGACCAGCCGTTTGGGGTTTTAAGAGACATATGGTGGCCGTAGAATAGCCAAACTAGACCAAGAGATTTTAATGGCCAGCACGAGTAAAAATAAAACATGGACCTCTGCCCATGGTATTTTTGAAAATGTATCCCCCTTTATAAACGGACGAATATCTCATTTCGGTATGACCGCAAACTTATGTCGCTTCCAGGGCCGTGCCTAGTCAGCATTTAGGGGTTGTGAGAAACGATTTTTGCGATTGTGGCCTGAAAGTTTTCGTCTTGAAGCCAAGTACCACCATTCACCTTCCCGATCGCCAACTGGCTGGGGCCTACAGTCCAAGAAATGATAAAAATCTGTGTGTGGGCATTTGTCGTCAATTTGTACCTAAAGATTTGAGGTGGTAGCACGTAACTTGTTTTAATCAACCTCTTAATACAAACTTTTTTGTAACACTCGAATTTCTGTATGAAGAGGTCGACTGAAACATCTTACATACTACCACCCCAGAAGTTCTATTCAGTTTCAAGCCGTGAATTTACGACACTATTTCATGGCGTTTCCAGTCTAACTTGAAAGTAAGGCGCGAACTAAGCGCGAAAGCCATCCACATTCGTATTCGATGGGTGTTCACGGGGTGAGTCTGGAGCCGCCTTAGGGCACAAACATATTAGCGCGGAGGCAATATTCGCACCGCCTGCGCATTGGGTCAGTAAATATGGTAGTCCGTGTATTTTAAAGGTTTTTCTAGTCACCAATTTATTTGTGCCTTTAAAGTTTTCATTGAAGCTATGAACCCTTTTGCACTTGATTGAATCAGCTATGCTAAACTATCGTCTTCACCTGTGTGTCTGTAAGCAATCATGACGTCAAGTCACGGCATGTCAGGCGGATATCTAAAGTCCTCATCCCTCAGTTAGACTGGCTATTGCGTGGCCTCCATTGGGCCGTGCCTGCCGAACTGGCCTGCCGGCGGCCTGTAAGTGAATTATAAAGTGAATGGGGGCCTTTAGTGAAGAAACATATTTTACTTAATTTAACCCAGTTTTCTAGAAAATTTTACACTATTTCTTGAGGAAACCACGTGACATTCGGCTCGACCAACTCCCCCCCCCAAAACGCCTAACGTAATTAATGGACGACCCCTTAGGCGGCCAAAATAAAGGCGACTAAATCGCCAAGAAAAGTACGTCGAATATGGATAAGCACAACATTCAGGCTGCACAATACCAGGAGGATCTATTCGCCAACAAGACCAAGCCTTATACATATTACAAGGTTTTATGCGCTCAATCATGTTCCAGATTGCACAAGTATTATTATTAATAAAAATTAAACATGGTAACTTGATGCATACTTTTTATTTTCTTATTAAAAATACTTTTCCTACTTTGTTTGGTAAATGTATAGAATTGGAGCTCCAGACCAAAACTTTTTTTTCAGGTATTCAAAGTGATTTTTGAGTGCCTCAATAGTAATTTTGGGAGGTAGAGAAATGGGAATCTAGGCTTGTTTCACACAATTTTTTTGATATTTAGAGTGATTTATTCTACTTCTCGTCCCGCCCAACCTGGGCGCTACACCGAAATAGAAAAATATTCAATTCGTCAGCACTCAAAAATCACTCTGAATACTTGAAAACTTTTTTGGAACCATTTTCGTCTGAAGCCCTAATTCTAAAAATTTACATTTTCTCTATATGATGTTACTTTCGAGGTGGCTAGGTACCCTGGCACGCGGGCGGTCATATACTCAGGCACGGCCCTGGTCGCTTCCATTGCTTAGGATATGCATACGTAATCGTTACGTTACCGAATGCTGTTGACTGACTTTTTTGGCTTGAAACTGATACTACGGATGGACGAACGGCTTTTATTTTCAAGAAGCAGACCTACTCGTTTGACTTGAATTAACTTAACACTGCAAAATTGCATATTTTCCTTCTGCATTCGTTCAAGTGTAACAAAAATATCAAAGGATAACCGTAGCGATTTATACAAGGAGAATACTTGCTGCTGCTTGTATAAATCTTCAAGTCCTTTAATTCTGAATTATTTTTGCCAAAAGCAAGGCCATACCCATTTCTCCATGGGGCATGGCAGTGTTTTAGTTCCAGTTTAAGCTAAAACAAACAGTTGGGCTTTGGCATTTTGATATATGCCGTCTGTCTATTAGGGCAAATCCTTTTAAGGCCATAAGGATTGACATTAAGGCCAGGCATTGGTTGTTATGTTGTAAATCAGAATTACGAGGTTATTTCCACTTAAAATTATAAAGGACATGGAGTAGAAGGGTTGTGGATTTTTTGTGTGATGAGAATAAGAACGTGAAAGAATCTTCAGTTTTGATGGAGTTAAGTGCACCCTTGATTGATTGAATCAGATTCTCAGTGCCTGAAAGTTTTAAGGAAGCAAAATTAATAAGAGAGCATTGTTCGTGAGGATTAAATTGATGCACAATCATTAATTTACAATAAATACGTTTTTACACAAAGCAATTATCAAAAAATATTTGTCATCCCCGCAGCCACAAATTCATCTGCGTAGTCGCAAAGCAAACCAGGAAAAAAACTTGCACAAGTAACTTGCCGATTGAAACTTGCAAGCATTTGGCAATTCGAGCAATTCAGAACGCAAATATGGAATTTTTTAATTGCTTTAGGCCAAAGATGGAGGAATTTCATTTCGTCATTAAAAAGTGGTCCATCATCGATGATGGACCAAGAAGAAGAGTACCCACAGTAAAAAAAACGACCAAATTCGTTCCGCTTACATTGTGCGTGACACATTCACTGATTTTCATTCGGGGCAAACTCTCTGGCAGGAAATTAAAGGAATGACAACAACGCAGATGGTCTTTGGTCCCAGTAATTAGTTGGCCCAAAATCGCGCGGCTTTACACACAGTATAATTTTTTTTTCTTGTTCTGTGGTTTATTTTTTCATGGCTAAGGATAAGTATCGGCATTAGTCCTCCAGAATAGCGCGCTCCTCGTATTCTGGAACTTAATTTAAGGAACAATTCCTGCGGACGCGGTGGGGTCACTTATGAATTCCATTTGCTGTGTTTATGGTGAGCCAAGGACGTGATAGGACTTTGTTAAGAGTATAAAAATGGCCCCTTTGTAAAGGATGCTCGGGACGTGCTGTAAATTTCACACGAAAACTTCATTTGTTATGAAAACAAACTGTTTCATTACTTAAATTACAAAAGGACACCATGGATAGTGTGCTGTGCTGTGTAGAGAGCCCCCCATAAGCAAGAGCAATCATTGTTTTCTCTGGGTGTACGTACTATAGTGATGGGGTGGCATGCAGAAAATCCAGATCGTTGTTCATTTTGCTCTCATTCTTTTGCTGTTGACGATTTGTTTAGCAATTATGTGAATCCTGCGTGTTTGGAGAAGGGCATATAGTTCATCATGGCCTGAAAAGGGCTCCAGGCAACCAACCAACGATGATGCCATATCGAGGCACAGAAAGAGGAAGGATTAACTCTAGACAATGTATATGAGGCGTTGTTGACAATAATCTCTGATTTATGGATGTTTCGGTTTTGTTCTTGGGTTATCCTTTCTGCTGAGCTATAACATTTCCGGATAATCATGGCAAGTTTTTTTTAACTGCTTCCTAGTAACATTCGTGATTGCGTTTTCCATTCTTACACGAAACGAAAAATCCTTAAGCTATGTATGCTGTTCCTAAGTACGGCGGTCAAGGAAAATATCCCAATACAAACTCTATGTAAAAAAACGCTTAAGGAATCGGTCAAGAAATGCTCAAGGAATTTTTGCTTAAGAAATTTCTGTACCTAGTACGCTGTTCGCTCAAGAAAAGTGCTAGTACTGTCCTGACACACAGATGGAGCATTTTTCTGATGCGGTAAAGAAAAAATTGGGAAAACAATTTTTTCTTGACCGAAATTGACATTTCGATACAAAATTCCTTTGTCACAAAAATGGAAAAATTCGAGGCCCAATTTTCTGCAGTGAGAAGCACGCAAAAACAAACGCCTGTTGTTACAAAGAAAAAAAGAAGTAGAATTGAGTCCTTCAGTACGGTGGAGTTGCAATTATTGGCGAGGGAGGTGCAAAAACATGAAGAGATTTGGGAGTTATCCCACAAAGATCATTGCAACTCCAACGTACTGCAAAGTGCATGGAGAAGTATTGCTGAAGTTTTCAACAGGCCAAGTAAGTTTATCCATGATTTGTTAATGCAATTATTTTATAATTCAGTTTGTAAATTACTGTTACGATTCATTTTCAGTAGACGAGTGTAAGTCCGCATGAACCTATCTAAGAGAGGGCTACCGCTATCGGGTAAAGCAAAACCCGAAGAAGTCGGGAGATGATGGTGGCGATCCTCTGTTGGAACCTTCATTTGAAGACTGTGATTCCGATTTATGGTCTGCAATGTCGTACCTACAAAATAATTGTAAAAGGCGAAAGTAATTAATGTATTTTTAAGAGTCCATTAATTTTGATGTAATTTATATAGGACTATTTCAACATCCGCTACCACTTCCACTTTGGATGATGATTGTGTTGTGGAGGAATGTTCAAAGGAATCGAACTATTCATATGTAAGCACTTATTTTCAAACGGTTAAGGGTATTTTTATTTATATCTTTATTATGATTTCCCAGGCCAAAAATTCAAGATCGCGGTCAACGTATGTATACTATGAAATGTACACATTTCTCCACAATAAAAGGAGGGAATTAACTAATAAATAAATGTTAAGTTCATTTTATAAATAAAAATTTGAATTTATTTATTTTTTTTAGTATTTTTCGTTTTTATTTTAAATTTATTCTAAGTTTACAGCTCTTCTTTGCCACGGAACAGAACCAAGGGAAGACACGACATAGTCTCTTAACACATTTCTCACATATTTTCCTATATTTGTATTTCTTCCAACGCAAGATGGGAGAGATGATTGATACAGACTGTCTTGAAGTTGATTTATTCTTTCCCTCCATTCTCCTTCAATAACATTTCCTGTTGTTGGATCAATCCTATCTGCAAAATTAGCGCCACAATAAGTATATTTACTCGAAGGATCTTTTAGTAAATAATTGTGCAGAAAACAACATGCCGTTATAATTTTTTGGGCTCTATCTGGCCCACAAAATAGGGTTTTCCTTAAACACAACCATTTCGCGCTTAAAATGCCAAATGCATTTTCGACGCATCTGCGAGCTCTACTTATTCGATAATTGAAAATTCGGTCGTTATCGCTCATATTTTTTAAGCTGAAGGGCTTTATAATGCGCTTGCAAAGTGGAAAAGCATCATCTGCAATGAAGAAATATGGGAGTTGTTTACCAGCAATTTGTGCGTTTGGAGGGAAGTCAAAGGTATCCTCTATAACATTGTTTCCAAATTGTGATGACTTAAACACATTGGCATCTCCTTCGCTACCATAAGCTCCCACATCAAAATAAATAAAGCGGTATGACGCATCTGCCACTGCCATTATTACAATAGAGAAGAATCCCTGTAAATTTATATTATTGCTTATACAATAAATACAATTGAAATAACAATTACTTTATAGTTATAAAACAGGCTTCCTGAATTATGCGGAGCCTTTATTGCCACATGCTTTCCGTCTATTGATCCAATACAATTTGGAAAAAACCAACGAGCATTATAATCATTAGCAATATCCAGGAAAAATTCCTTGCTGAGATCCGGCATGTCATGTTTAAGAACAGCGCAAATAGCGTCAGAAACATCATCAATTATGGTCCCCAAATGCTGCTTACTTAAACGATAACAACTTGCAATGTGTCTTTGCAAGTCGCCAGAAGCAAAATACCTACAGATAATAAACCCAAATCACATTTGTACGATTATATTTCAATTAAATTGAACGCACTTACTCAAGAACAATAGCTAATTTTTGTTTGCTGGAAATATAATCGTGCGGTCGAACATACCTCTTAGGTAATAAATATGGTTTAATACGATCATATAAATTATTAAATTGCTCTGAAGTCATGTGGAAGTTCTCTTGAAACAATATAGGATTTTGCATCAAGTCATTGAACTAGAAGAACATAAAATCCTTGTTAATAACAAAGATTTAAATAAAATAAAAATATATTTACATCTGTCTTATATCTGCCTTTTGAATTCCTTTCTAAAAGATAGGGATTTACACGACAAGTGGGTAGTTTTCTCCTCCGCCGTTTTTTTCTTTTGTGTACAAGTAATATTAGGGATGAAGCCAGCAAAATGAAAAGGGACTGTTCATCCAACATTTTGAAAAAAACTTAACGAATTCAACAAAAAAATTATTTGATAACTTATATTATATTATTATAAAACTAGGCACTAAATAAAAACTCTAAAAAAAATTTCCCGCTGGCAGATATTATTTTCCTATTTTCAAAATTTTTCGCACTTGTCAAAATTTTCTGTACCGGGGTCGAGAAATAATAGAAGTACTTTTCTTGACCGGCGTACTTAAGAACAGCATACTTAGCTATAATATCAAAAAATACTTGCTACTTTCACGCCATTGTAATTTTCGCTTGCTACATTTCATCCCCCTAAAATCTCCCTCCATCAACTCCCCCCCCCCTCCAACTTCTTCTTATATAGTACACTTCTTGAAAAACAAACATAAAATTAATAAAACTAGAACGTCACTTTTCGCAAGTATACACAGAACATAGTGTGGATTACTACGCGCCTTTTCGAAAAAAAATCAATATAGACTAGAGCAAGGATTTACTGGTTTTATACTTGGTGAATGTTAATTTTCGCATGTGTCCTTGGTCTTAAGAATTTTATTACACCATCCCCTCCCCTCCCTCAGTTAAGTACTGGGAGCTTTACAAAACATAAACATTTATGTTTATGGATTAAATTAAGTTGCGACTTTAGAGGGAAATTTATATTTACACTAAGATGATTATCTTAGAATGGATAAGGAACTCTCTGTGACTTGGTTTTCGTTTTAAGATTCATGTAACATTTCTATTTTATTTTCGATACTTAAATTTTGCGTTAAAAAATACTTTGGTTAGCATTTTATTTACGACCGGTAAGTTAGTCATGCTAAGTATATAGGCCGCATTGCAGGGCGAAAAAAATGTGCTAAGTACTTTTTTTGTAGGTGTTCTGGTGTAACTTCGCAAACCGTTATTGCAAAAATTACTTAAAATATACTTAAAATTTATAACCAATAACGTTCTACAATAAATTGCTATATTCACTTTCATAAGAATGAATTTGTGTCTTGTTCACAATGTCCGAGTGCATATTTTACGATGTTTACTGTGTGGAAGTGCAATTTTGGTACATAATTTTCTATAACAATAGCCCAGTGACTTTACATAAAAAAAACGATAGCCAAGTCTCAAAAAAATGCCAACTGAATATTTTCTGGCGAGTATAGAGAGAAAAAGTAGAGAGTAGAGAGAAATAGTAATTTAAAAGTGATGTCACCGGAACCGGATTATTGTGGATTTAATAAGGCCCAGAAAAGAATATCGATAAATGATCGAACCTTCGATAGCCCATTAGTAGTCTGACAAATTCCAGAAGCTGTGGGTTCGATTCCTACTTCAAATAACGATTATTCGTTTTTTAAATGTTTTTGTTCCATTCAATGATCTTTTATAAAATCCTAAAAGTATGCAATCAATAATAACCGTCCCACAGAGACGGTACGTCGATGTGTTAAAATATCACTGGATTTTAAAGTTCGCAGCGACTCAGCAAAAAAAAATTCAGATCTCTTGGCTGTGTTCAAGAGGAAAGTCTTTTAGAGAATTGTTGGCCTGTATGTGAGGGAGTACGAATCCTTTTGCGTAATAGATGGTGCAGCTTGTATGTATAAATGAAGAGAATCCTGTTTGAAAATCTTTTGCGGTAGGGTGTTATAGGATGTATTTTCCTAGATCACAGCTTAGGAATCAAGAGGATCTGCATGGCATCGTCTCGGAATCGCGAAGCTCCAAATCAATTTCAAATGCAAGACCAACCATTGCGTTATTTAGTGTGTGAAACACTAGTTATGATTATAGCCGGTGGAAAGAGAAAGCAAAGGCAGAGTATTGATGTAAAAAGCAAGGATAAGAAAAAACGAATGTTATCTAGGTATGTAGATCATAGGTTAGGTTGAAATGGCTGTTCCCCCACTAGGGAGTCCACTTACGCACACAATTGCTAATGCGGGATGAAATTTCAGGCCAATGCCACAACTTCTATAAAATAAGTCGTTATGGGAAAGTCCCAATCGTTCGGCATGCGGGCCAATGAGACAGTGTCCGGTCACCACCTTCACTGCATAGCTTATCTCTTTTTTGTTTAACTGAACAAGATTTTGTACGCTTTGCGCCCAAAGTCGGACATATTGCGTGAAGAGTTTCGCACACTGTTGCTGTGGTCCATCTCAGCACGGCTCGAGTTAAGATGAATTTTCTCACAGCCAGTTTGTAGGTGACTAAGGGCATTCTCATCTGGGTTAAGCGATGTTCCACTCCCATCGTTCTTTAGCATAAGAAGAGAGATGTTTTGGCCACTTTGGATCTCTCTAAAAGATTCGGCTTCCACATCAGTTTGCTATCTATCCAGAATGAGACCCAGAATTTTCGCATCCGCCTTAAGTTGCAATCATTCATTGCAAAGTCTTAAGACAGCTTCAGACCCACGCTGTGAACACAAACAAGCGGAACGCGAGTGTGGATGGCTCTCGCGCCTAGTTCGCGCATTGTTTTCCATTCTGAATGGATACGGCGTGAATTCTCGCCCGTGAGTGTGGCCTTTAGAGAAGGAAAACGGGAAATTTATGCTTCCTTATGAAGAGCACTTATTCAGTGTTAGCTGGGTTGATGAAAAATCGGTCCCGGATTCGATTTCTGAGTAAATGTTTAGAATTGGGGCTCCAGAGAAAAATCCTTAAAAAAGTTTGTGAGGCATTTAGAGTGATTTTCGAGTGCCCCAATAGTAATTTCAAAGCAAAGGGAGGGAGTATTATTTTTTTATAACAACGGGCGGGGCTTGCTATGATTTCCGTTGCACCGCAGAGTGGCGATGGATTATGATAAAGCACCCCAAAATACCTAAAAACTGCAAACTTCAAATATCGATATCTTGAAAACTAAGCGAGATATAGAAAACTTTTATGTTACATTTTAGTCTTATTTTGGGATGCTTCATTAAAATTCATCGTCAAAGTGCGCATTGCGCATTACTATTGGGGAATCAAATATCACTCTAAATACTTTTTTAAGCATTTTTACTCTGGAGCCCCAATTCTAAACATTTACCGATTAAACTGTCTATTCGGCTGAGGATTTACAGGTTTGATAGTATAATGTTAGGGACAACCAGAGTGACAGCGTTGGTATGAATAAGAAGAAGAAGTGAATAATTTCCAACCATATGGCCATTTCCTATAGTGTCAGAAGCACTCTTGTAGGTTGATCTTCGATTTGATGTAGGTTATGAGGATTCACGGTTCAGCTTCTTCACCCGAGAATGTAGCGATGATTTCACTTCACTCCGGGTGGGAAGTGGTCTTCACCCAAACCTATTTTAAGATCCTCCGTAATCCTACTTTTTGGACAGCTTAAAAAAATTGGAGAAACGCTGGGTAAAGTGTATCGACTAGGAATACGGAATCGATGAAGACTACTCGATTAAATACTCATGAGTAAAATCGAAAGAAAATTACTCAATAAATCAATTCTACTCTTTCAAAAGTATTCAATTCCTTGAAAATTGGTGAGTGCTTTGGGTGCGTAATCGACCATTCCAAACACGACTGTCGTTTTTCCAAGCAGTCCCCCAACTAAGGACTAACAACATCCAATGCTGCTTAACCTGGGCAAGTGAACGAAAACAGGTCTACAGAGAATGCTATGTGTAAAGCGCTTATGTGGAAAATATTCACGACTGAAAGAAATTTGCAGTTAGCAATCAAAAACCAAATGCTCATATGAGTAAAGAATCGAGAACCGATTCCGTATCTTTAGTATCGACCTAATCAAAATAATTTGTTTTTCTTTTCTTTTCTTTTCTAAAGACTAATTGAACGATCCTAGTACATCATTCAAATCTGAGTTAACATTCACTCATCGTAATTCATTAATAAACTTCCGAGATTATGGAACACCCTACCACTAACAAAGTTTCCGCATCGAAGGAGAAAGTTCAAACGTTTACTAAAGTACCCTATATCCAAAAACACACATTCATTGCCAATCTAATCCCCAAAAATTCGTTTAATCATCTTTAAATGTCAAGCAATATTGATATATACGTCTCTATTAGAAAGCATCCAAACATGGTTCCTACATCAATATGTTATTGGAGAGTTGGACAAATTCTAATAATTCAAAAGAAAGCTCCTCTCCCACCTCGTTCTGTCCTCTCCATAGAAGATACACAGAAAGTATTGTGAAACTAAGTGAAGATTAATGGTTAATCAGTTTGCGCGGCAATTTTATGGAACACCTCACTTACAACCGGGGAAATTTCTGAACCAGCCCAAGCGCATATCTCTCTGTACTATACGATACCTGCTGAATATAGAACATATGTCGTGTCTTCCAACAATTCATGCTCAATAATAAATTCAAGCCAAAATTCGACATGTGTTCATGCAGGATATGTATGTAGGTGTGTGTGTGTGTGTATATGGAAAAGAACTATGCAGCTATAAATCGCAAAAATATTTTCCCAATAATTTTTGGTTTTATGTATTGTAATATTGTCATTTGTTATATATGTTGGTGGTGTATGGAAAGAGGGTGGTTTTTCGGGGGTTTATGCGGATTCAGATATTGCGTTTTATCTCCTCCATACAGAAGCAAAAATTCATTTATAGAACTAATTAGTTTTCATGTCATTTAGAGAGAGAGATGGAAAAGGGCAGGTCCAGATAATGCATTAATGGTGTTAATAAAACAAAGCTTTTAGCATGAAATTCAATCACTCTCGCTCGCTGTTGCCATTATTGCTGCTACATAGCGCACATTCTGTCTCTGGTCTAATCAAGTTGTTCCATGCTAAGATGACATACAGAAAACGTAATGGCACCAACTAACTTCCGATAATACAATATGCGGGGGGGGGGGGCAGCAGTCATTGAGAGCCCAGTATTCATATAAATGGTGAGATGTTTCCAAGGTCCAATTATCTGTTTAACTCGCAGCTACTACGACTACTGGATCGATACTACCATATATGTAGTAGCAACCCCCTCTGGCGTTTCTGAGAAGCGCCATTGTTGGAGGAGAGAGAGATCATGCATAGAAGGCGATAGTTGAAACTTTCGCATGTGGCCCATTGCTATATCGATAGCATTAAGCCGACAATCTAATTTTGATTTAGGAAATGAGACTTCGTTTCATATGTGCCATCACATAATGTAGTTGTTGGCCAATGGAGCCGGGGTCAATGAGAAATTACGACATTAATACTGTCACCACAACATCATTATCCGCTTATTTCGAGTCATATGTTTTTTTGTGATAGGGACGGGGTTGTATTTCTAGTAGGAAGTATGTTTCAGATAGACCAATGGGTCGAACTAGACCATTTCATAACTTCTATGCTCCCATATTGAAAACATTCTTTTTAATTTATTACTAAAAACTAATCTTATAAATTACGAAAAAATCCACCAATCATGATTCAACTCCCTTCAGATTAAATTACTCCCTTTTTCGATAAATTCCCCCAGATTTGAGGGGGTGGGGTACCAAAAGTTCCTGATGAATGAATGTGACCTGGTATGACATAATTCGCAATCGGTTTCGTAATAAATCTTCGAATTTGTTTAATCAAGCTTTGGAAACTTGTTTAGAAAAAGAATTAAAATAAGAAATTGATTTAGTCAGCCCGTTTTTTTGCTGTGTTTGGGGGATTTATTTTAAGAATTTTTCGGAGTTGTATATTTAGTATTAATTGAGGGCATGTTGTGTGGTGAGAGTTGGTCATGCAAGATTTAAAAGTTTTGACAATGGGAAAATATATTCAGAAATTTGATTGAAGAATTAATTTTTTGAATTTAGTACAATGAAAAGAAATTTTTAAAAATTTGTTGTAAAAAAACGTTAAAAAACTTCTTGCCATAGGGCGCCCGACTGCCATCGCAGAGGTTCGTGGTTCGAATTCACTCCTATAATACATAATCTTTCATCTTTACGTTTCTCCCACCTGGATAACTTTCCTTTCTTCTAGTGTTTCCTTTTTTAGATCCTAAAGACGCTAGAAGTCACAGAATAAAGACAGTAGCTTATAAGGATGACCTAGTGATACTACCACCCAAGTAGAAATTTGTCGAGCTTCGATAAGTTCTAGCGAGAGAAAAGAACGAGAAAAACTAACTAGTGAAACTAGACAAATACTTGCCAGTTACTCACGCGAAATTTTCTTCTAGTCGCACTGGACCAATTAGACTCGAGAAAACTGACTAGTTTCTGGTGCATAATTTTCTAGTAGCATTGGAATAATAACTATCCAGTGAATTTGGCGAAACTCTAGCCAGTTTCATGCTAGTAAATATAGTCAAAGTATTTTCCTCCGCATTATATGAAGACAACAGATAACTGAGAGTGCAAAAAAAATCTTGGCTTAATTGAATGAAATTTTTCCCTTCATGATATAATTCACATGTGAAACCAAACTACTACGTTTAAATAGCAAAATGTGTTTAGTCGTCATCAGACTTTTTATTGTCTCTGGTTTAATAAATTGTAAACTCAACTTTTGTCAATCAGCAGTCATATGGTTTCAGCAACAGTTTTCCTGAGCACTGTCAGCTGCGAATACCGTAGAAAAAGGTCACATATCAGCACCAATGCAGAAACTATAACAACAATCTCGATTTTATATCGAAAGCTGGTGGTTACTTCAGCACTAAAACGACATTTTTCTTTTACATTACATTACCTTGATACTGTATACAATGTTCTTGAGTTTTTGTCAAGTTTTACTGGTGCGTTTTTCTTACCAGTGTCTATCGAGCCGCGTTACGTCGAAATGGGATAAAACTACCAACTATCGAGTTTTTTCGTCGCTAGAAGGGAACAACTTGCCGGTAACTATTGAGTTTCGTGACAATATTTCTACTTGGGCAGAAAGCCTCTCCACAGTGAGATTATTGAGCTGGTATTTGAAAAGATGGTCCAACCGCTGCGGGATATACGTGATTCCGGGTAAAAATAAAAATGGGCTTACAGCGGGCGAACACCGGCCGCTTGGCTTTTCAAGGGGGGATATGATGGCCGTAGAATTTTTAAAAAAAATTAATAGGAGCACCTGCGGCCTCACGACGGCCAAACTTCACCAAAAGATTGAAATAGCCAAGAAATAAGCTGCACTCGCGGGCATTCCAGGGCAAATTTGAGCTGCACTCGCGGGCATTCCAAGGCAAATTATAGGCAGTGGAGTAGGTTTGCTGTAAGACCCACCTTGATATGCTTGTCTAAAACCTTCTCCATCGTTTTCAAGAAAAAAGAAGAGAGGTCGATAGGACGGTCACTGCATTGTCATGCGAAAGCTTCATCACCTTCATCGCTTCAGCATGATTGTTTACATCTGGAAATTGCGGGTTTTCTCAGTTCGATGACCCTCCATCTGTCCACGGAGCAATTCATGAGCACCTTTTCTAGCAACTGTCCGATGTTTTGATCTTTTAGCGAGGGTTCCTTGATTGTGTCATGTTCGGACGCCAACCTCATGTAAATTATACTTCACCTACATTGGTTCAGTAGTAGCAACAAACTAGAACATTTAACAATAAATACGCGCACAGTATATACAGCCAACAAGGCCTTTTATAGTCTGCCAATGTTTTTCATATTCAAGGCTGCTACTGTGGACCTTATGTGAGGAGGGCGAATCTAAAAGCCACAATGACAAGATTAGCCTACAAGAAGAACCTTCTCAAAAAGTCTTTGGTATTATAATTTATGGAATACTTTAGCGTTTTAGACCAGATCTTTATTAAACGGTGCACCAACAGTTAGCATAGGAGTTTAAGCATCCGACTACCATTCCAGAGGTCTGTGGTTCGATTCTACACAATCGTTTTATTTTGCCTTCTCTTGTCACTGCAATTCTAGGTGGTCTGTGCTGCCATCACCTCTAACCATAATAAGCAATAACGGCGGATCACGTTCGATCTACGAATTTAACTTTCTGTCACGTTAGCATTGTATAGAAGCCGGTGGAATAAAACCGTTTATGTTGGCAGTTCTTTCACTCTTTTCTTTATAATCTTTCGAGCCAAAGCCCCCTTTATATCCCAAAGTCAAAGTAGAACTGCCCTTTGACTTTGGGATGTAAATGGGGCTTTAAACTTACTGATATTGCCCGACAGTATAAAGCGGCCTCTTGTCTTTCACATTTATTTTTTCTGCAGAATTCATACTTAAGTTTGGTATATTTTAAGGCAGTAACCATATGAGGGCCATTCGCAATGGGAGTAGGTACTGCGCTACTTGGGCATGGGAAAATAAACCGGTTTGACCGGCCTGCGATGAAGGTCATTAAGTAGGCAATTAATGCCGATTAATAGTGATTAATAACATACATATTAAGAGGTAATAAAATTCATTAACACACCCTCCAATGACTTTGTTCCGAGGCCTGTTTATTTTCCCACGCCCAAGTATTGCAATACCTACCTACTAATATGGATAAAGTTCCAAGTTCCTCCTCCAGCCATCGGCCCGCGCTGTTATTTATAAATCCTACATACGGCCTCTTCTCGAATATAACTCCCTCGTTTGGGGCGGCGCTCCAATAACCACCTTGGCATGGTTAGATAAGGTCCAAAAAAAGGCCCTTAAATTAATTGATGACGACACCGCTGGCTCCACCATCGACCCCCTCAGCCACCGTAGGAATGTAGCAGCATTGACTAAATTTTATCGCTACTATCATAATGACTGTTCCTCCGAGTTAAACGCTCTCCTGCCTCCACGGCAATCTTATAACCGCAACACCAGATTAGCCCACTCGTCTCATTCCCTTCACCTGCAACTCCCCCTTTCACGCACTCAACAAGATATGAATTCGTTTGTTAATAGAACAACTCGACTGTGGAATAGTCTCTCGCAGTCAGTATTTCCGAGCTCCTACAACATCCAAGAGTTCAAACGCAGGGTTCATCACCACCTTCTTCAATACCCCCCCGTTCCTTTTAACCCTTAACCTATACCCCCCTCCCCTCCCCGTACTAAGCTTACTCCTAGACATTGCACCATGACGTGACAAATGACATGACGGACTGGTAGTACAAAGGGTGACTCCTGAGCTTAGCACTGTCACATAAAAAAAAAAAAAAAAAAAAAAAAAAAAATAGTATTGTGTTGGAATAAATATTTGCTATCATTTATTATTTTAAACACAAGATTTGCCACCTTTGTTTTGAATATAGCGAATGTCTCTCACAATTTGGAAGTGAAGCCCTACCCCTAAACCCAGAGTCACATTTTAAATCAAGACACGCAATATCTCAATTATTTAAGCTGATGATAAATTAAGTCTAAAACAAATAAAACTAAAATTTCAGCTTTAATTATTGTTAATAAGAAATTTCATAATAACTTTTGAAGTATTCTTAAGAGGGATTAAAATTGTGTGGTTGTTCACAAAGTTTTATTGTTGAAGTAAAGTATTAAGACATACACGAATTTCCCGTCCATCTGCACACAATATTTCGAGAGTTAAACTGTGTTCTACTAAATTTCAAAACGACGTGCCACAATTCATCCTTGTTATTCTTCCCTTAAAATTGCGTGCCAAAATTGATGCAACTTCAGCATCGGAAAACTTCCCCAATCAACAATAAAGTGGAGAAATGCCAAAAATCAGCTCAATTCAAGTGGAGAAAATGTGTGTGGGTGTGGGCAACCAGAATCTCGAGTGGGGGTTGAAGGGTGGGGGGATGATGTGTGGCCATTGAGATATCATGAAAACTTTCCGAAAACTTTGTCTCTTCTTCAATATTTCTTTCACTAACAAAATTATCCTTTTCATTTGTAGACGCAAAAAAGGATTCAAATCGAAAATCTCTTCGAAGTTTACTCAAGCACTCTTTGCTTGTTAAATAATCCTGTATCAATTGAATTTATCTTTTTTAAATAACGAAAAAAAAACTCCTTTCAACATTTTTTCTCATCTGTGGAATTGCGAAGGATTCACGTTTCGGATAAACCGATTGATTTCACTCTAATCGTATTTCATATCGGAACAAGTTGTTTCAATTTTATGCCATTATTTCGATTCTGTATCTCCGTCTGTATGCGAGGATAATGCGATATGGAATCAATATATATGGATAAAGGATATGTATAGAACACGCAAATACAGCCATCAAAAGGAGCAGAAGATTTACAGCAGGATGTTTTCTTGATAAATGAAACGGGGAAGAGCGAAATTCTGTTTCAGATTGATATTAAATTAATTTTATTAATTTTTGTGTTTCATTTTTCGAGGAGATTTATTTTTTTTACAACATAAATAAAGTACCAGGAATCGTCTGAACAGGATGTTGGATTAGACGTGGTGGATTATGTATAGTCTTTGGGATGAGACGTTGTCTGGTAAGCTGTCGCCTAAGTGTATTTGCTGTAGTCTCAAATCCATCGATTGGAAAAATGTTTAAAAAAATATTTAAGGTGAAGACATTGGAGACGACATGAAAATTTCGAACATTTGTCCAGTTCGTTATGAATTTTGAAACAAGTTCAGGAAACTGCTTGCATCGAGGAAATATCTTCAATTTCTATTGTAAAAAAATTTGCAAGGCAGAAATAGTAAAAGTGGCACAATGGCAGGGCATGACATCTGGTCTTTTCGGCTATATTATGACAATCTTCCACTAAAGTTGGTAGGAATCGCATATGTACGTAAAATGCATTTTACTTGAACTTCCGTCATACAATTCTGGATCGAGTCGATAGGAAAAGGAGGAAGATAGCCAACGGTGTCGTCCGTCTTTACGTCATCCGTTCACTATCAAAGCACTAGTGCAACAATGAAATGAAATTCTCGAACGTAAGACCCTTAAAATTAAAAGTCCTACCACTCGTCACGAAGTCGTGTACATAGCTGGCGGATAATGTGGGTATGGTGGGTAGCAAGTAAAATACCCATCCGGATTTTGAGAGTAAGGCTGCTTACACACCAAACTCGACATCGACACGACATTACAAAACGTCCATCGACAAAAAATTTTTTGTCGAATATTCGTACACACCAAATTCGACACGTCGACACCATTCGACAACCAGAACCACTCGACACAACGAAAGTCACTGCATAAGTACTCGACGTGTCGAAAGTCGTCGTTCGACGTTTTTCCTCGTGTCGCCTTCAGTGGATATAAACTGATTTGAATGTGAAGCCCTTCGTCGGTAACGGTTTTTTTCCTTGTCGAGTTCTGTCGAGTTCTGTCGTGTCGTGTCGATGTCGAATTCAGTGTGAATACACTCGTTTAATAATAAGAATAAATGGGTGTCACAACAGAAAATCTTGTCGTGTCGTGTCGATGTCGAATTCAGTGTGAACAGACTCGCTTAATGATAAGAATAGATGTGTGTCGCGACAGAAAATGTTGTCGAATTTCGTCGTGTCTTGTCGATGTCGAGTTTGGTGTGTAAGCAGCCTAACTGAACGTATAACCAAAAATTACTCAGAAAGATACGACAATGTAATCCTTTCTGTGCGAAGAAAAAGGAAAGTAAAAATCAACTTCTCTATTCATATACGCGCTCCGGAATGGCGAGAGGGCGGAGCAACGGCAAACTACACAAACACATGCAGAGCAGGAAGTACATGAAGATGGTACATGAATTCACACAAGCAAAATAAAAGTCCAGACGACACAAAAAATTGCGGAGAAGAGAAATCAGTGCGTCTCTTTCGCACTTCGTGAAATAACATTTCTTTATTTACCCTCTCTTTCTTCGATTTTTGTTTTGTTTTTAAATTGAATTTTGTCTCGCTTGCACCTTGTCGATTGATATATTCACTCGCAAGGGAGCTTATGGGAAATTTTGAGAGTGTCGTATCTTTGTGGGTAATTTTTGGTATAACCATGAAGGTTTCCTCTGGATCCGGCCCATATTCGCCGAGCCTCACACAAGAAGACGTGCTCTGCGTTATCCTAGGATGCCTAGTCATACCCGTTACAGCATTGAGCCATCGTGCCACGTTTCCAACACTCCCTCGTAAACTATCTATCTATGTTTGGGATAAGTCTGAGGATACACCGACTCTTAATAGACTCGTCTCACTTGCCTTGCCATTACGTAACACACTCGCAGTGCGTCATCTGCCGCCGCACTGAATTTGTTTCCCCTCTAACATATTCTGGGTATCTTGCCAGAATCTTTATGGGTATAATTCCCGCTATCACGCACACCGCATCGTTGGATATGGTCCTAAGAGGGCAGCACACGCGAAACACGCTAAAGCTTGAGACAGATACAAGCATGCGTTGGTTCGTACGGTGATTGATATAATAGAAGTGCGTGCATTCAAATGTAAACTGACGTATAGTTATGTAAACAAAACGCACGCAATGCAACAGTTGATCTATTTCCAACTTTTCCGTATTGAAGCAATCGCCATAGTCTCAAAAGATCCAAACATAAGAACACACAACAGACATATGCACTCGACGCTTAGATTTTTTGGTTATTTGTAGAAGACTAAATGGGACAAAACCACTGCGAAAATTCGCTGCATACACCGCACGCAATGTACGCACTCACATATTTGTTTCCAAATTTAGTCTGAATGCGGCCCCTCATTTTCTACTGTTAAGCTGAAAACATAACCATGCATGCGTGCGGTGCATCAAATCTAAATCTAATCCAAAAGTTTCGTGGCCCCATGTATCGGGCAGATCTGCAGAGTTGATTGTAGCTCTTGGTTCTGCGAGCAGCTCTCGAAACAGCGGAGCATTTTCTGGGCGATTGTGTATTTGGTCTACTGTGCTAACCTCGTTCTTTTAAAAACGTTCGAGGTTAAGCCTTTCGATGTACCCTTAAGTTGATTCAGAATTCATATTCCAAAACTCGTAGGGAATAGGAAAGTCACGATGGAGGAGGCTCCATATCCAGCCTTGCAAGCACTCAGTCCAAAGTGGTAGGTATATTTATTGGAGAGTACCTACGAATATTGACTCTAGATTTAATTTCTTGAGACTCGACAGGTTATCCCCAATGCCTCCTGGGTTAAAAAAACGGCCGAATAAGTAAATGCAGCGCCCCTGACAGGCCCTCCTACTCAGGGGCGGCGCTTTCATAGGTGTAAATGGTGCACTTCCACCGGGCGCAATTAGACGAGGCACTTCGAAAAACTGAAAGTGTTCATTTTCATATATTAAAGAACTGAACAGAGTGTGTCTTTTTCAATTGTTCTTTGCAAGGTGTGGCCAATCAATTCCATTTCAATGCCTGTTTGCGTCGTTTATCTTTTCTTGGCCGGCCCGGTGCCATAGTTCTTGATTTGCATGTAGTTCAGTGACCACCGATTATCTCTTGAACTATGAAGGCTTGGAGAACGACATAGAGACCTTTTTATGGTCTATAAATTTTCAGAGGCTAGGATAGTGCTTGAAACAGTGAGGGAAGTACACCGAAAAACATCCTGGAGCAGATGATGATGCGCGAAGAATGGTGGCAGTGGCGCCGAAGGCTATCGACCGGAAGCTTAGGCAGTACGAAGATTAAAAAAACAGCATTAGTGGTAGAGTTTGTGGAGTAAAAGCGTAAGCAAACCCAGCATAAAGGTAAGATCGCGAAGCAAATCCTGATTAAAAAAGGCTTTCATAGGTGCAAATGGTGCACCGGGCGCAATTTCAGAAATTAAGATTTAAAAAATATTCGAACTTATAACTTAACTTCGAAAAATAAAAAAATAATAATGGAAAGTGTTCCGGCGCCGCCATTTAAATATATTAAAAGAACTTCACAGAGTGTTTGTCTTTTTCCATTGCCCTTCACTACTGTAAAAAAAGAACAGCAGATAGGGGCGCAATATGGCATACTGCACCTGGCGCAAAAAAAACAAGTGCCGGTCCTGCTCCTACTTTACTACGAATGGAGGTTCAGTAAGTCTTTCATAGAAATTCGGGCAGGTCTTTTTAGCTACTATGATGTGATAACGAGACAGGTCAGCCAAAGTTTAAAGACCAAGTTAATCAAGAAACCCTTTTGCTTGGTCTTCACTCTCCTTCTTTTTCTTTTGATTCGTTACCTAGCAGCCCGAGCGGGACGTCCCCGCAACGGATACGCTGCTGTTGGTGCCGCTGGTAGTGAAGAGCAAACGCAAGAATAAGACAAGACTAATCTAGTCTTGTTCTTGCAAGCATAACTAAGTCTTGTTCTTGAAAAATGTGCAAGACTGTAAGAACAAGACTATTTTTGCTCATCACTAGCCCTGGAACTTCATTCACGATTCGTTTTCGTTCTTGACGATTTTTTGGCAACGTCTCGAGACTTGGTAACTGATATTCGTTGATTCTTTAAGTCGCCCTCGATATTCTTTAGCCTGGTCTACTTCGGTGCCGATCGCTGAATTCTCCAGACTGCCGAACGTTCTCACCAGAGAAGTTTACGTGCCAACAAACATGTCCAAACCACCGTAATCGACGTTTTGGCATTTCTTCTTCGATCAGTGTCTGCTGATCGCATCTTTGTCGAACTGTCTCGTTTCGAAGGCGATCGCGTAGTGCGACACCGAGAATTTGCCTCAAGCATCGCATTTGGAAGACCTCGAGCTTCTTAACGGCCGGTTTGAGCAGTGTCCACATTTCAGATTTATAAAGAAGAATCGGAAGAGGATCAACGTTCGGTAAAGGCGTACTTTTGTTTTGATGGAAATATTTGTTCGTTTCCATATGCACCACTTGAGTGGGGCGAAAGTTGCTGTTGCCTGGCCGATGCGGCTGTGAACGTCGGTAGTCGATGCCACTTTCGTTTCCTCAACCAATGATCTCAAATATTTGAACCTCGGAACCTGTTTGATTTGGGTTCCATCGAAGTGAACACTCCTCTAAGCCCTCGATCCGTTCGTTGTGAGCACTTTGGTTTTTTCCGCATTGATTTTTAACCCGTATGATTGGGCGATGCGGAAAATGTCGTATAAGATGTCCGTTGCTTCGGCATCCATGTCGGCGAAGACGGCAATATCGCTTGGCGAAGGTTAAGTCGGTTACGAAGTTGGTTGTTGTCGTCGTATCAAACTCCGCGTCGCCCATCGAATGCTTCACGCATAATCGCGACAATCACAACGTTGAAGAGAAGTGGTAAAGCGACGCCTCCTTGTCGGACACCTGTTTGAATCAGGAATTCCTGGGATAAGTTACTTCGAATACGAACGATGCTGGTTGAGCCATCGTACGACGCTTGGAGAAGTTAGATGATTTTCAGTGGCACAGGTTCGGTTCCCTAGGCTCTCCACTCCAGTTGTTGCAATCAATGCAATCGAAAGCGCATTTGAAATCGATGAAAACGACGACAGTTCGTTTGCCGAAATGAAATCTTTCTTCCATTAGCTGACGGAGTGCGAATATTTGATCAATGCATCCTCGATGTGGTCTAAATCCCGCTAGTGGAATAATTCTCTCCACCGCTGCAGGTGTTCATGGGAAGAAGTCACAAAAGCTCCATCCGATTTTTTGATGTTGTAGTTTGTTGATGTTGTTTTGCCATCTAACCGCTGGATTGTCTGGTACAGAGTCCGGTACTCGTGCATCGACGACAATTTTTCCATTTCGGCCGCAACGTTATTCCAGTACGCTTATCGTGCCAATTTCATTTTCTGTCGAACGTCTTTGTTCAATCTTCGGTATTGCTCAAAGTCGACGAAGATCATAGATCACTCGATCGATCGCGTCGATCATCACAAGACACTATTGGAAAACAAACGGCCAGCTCGAGATTTCTTTTTAACAATAACTACCGAAACTATGGAGAAGAACAAGCCAGAGCTAAGTCACCGAAGATTTTCTTTATTTGATACGATCAGGCCAGTATCAGGCAGTGTGGTTTTGGAAAGTTCTTACAGGGATTTTGGCTGGGTTTGAGGAATGAAATAGGAGATATTATCCTGAATATCACAAGCCAAGACTCTAAAGTCACCTTCAGTATATTGCGACCTTCAAACCCGTTTTCGGTCCTTGAACTGGGGCTTATCACTTTTCCCCCACCTACAATTATTTTAAGCTTGCTGAATAATATTATTTAAATAAATCCAACACATTCACTTGTTCGTTATCTAAAATCAACTAAACCCCCTCAAAATCACCAACAGCCGTGCTTACATAGCAAAACCATCCCCAAAATTGTAGTGCACAAAACTTTCATAAACTTTTAGATTAAATCTTGTACAAAATCCTTAATCAGTTTCCACTCGTTGCGTCCGAATCTAAGTCCCATTCATCACGTACTTCAAAGTTGAACCTACCTCAAAAAAAAAAAACAAAAATAAGCAAAAAGTCATTAGACTTCCAAACCATCTAATGGCGGAGCAGAATGAAACTTTGTTAGAATTAGTTTTTCTCCTCGAAACAGCACAGCAGCAGTCTCCGCGCTGCCACCCCCGCACACAAATCATATTCAACAAGAAGAAGTATGAATTTGACATTAACTGAAAATTAATTTGTGATTGACAATTTACATGGTGTGAACTGTTGGTGTATGGGTGTGTGAATGCCAGGGTTGTGGGCAGCGCGCAAGCATTAATTAAAGTCGCTTTTTCATTCGATATTTTTGATTGATGATTGATTGTTATTGAATCAGCAAGGATTGATAGTGTGGCAGTTGATTCAGTTCAGGCAGCTGCGTTGTTGGTGAATATGTAAATAAACCCGACCAGCAATGAGTTTTCACTTAATGAATTTTTTATATATTGGAATTAAGATGGCGAACACTTGTTGGTGTTTCGCTCAAGCGTGTGTTCTTTAACACGAGAGATTCTCTTTAGGAAGATTTGTATTTATTTATTCGGGAAACAAGGCACACTTAAACTAAGTACAACAAAAATGACACTTAAATTAAAAAAACATAGTAGTACCACACCTGCATGCCACGGCCTGTCAAGCGGATACTTGAAGTCCTCATCCCTCAGTCAGACTGAGTATTGTGTGGACTTCATCGGGCAGTGTCTGCCGGCCTGGCCTGCATGCCACGGCCCGTCAGGCGGATACTTGAAGTCCTCATCGCTCAGTCAGACTGAATATTGTGTGGCCTTCATCGGGCCGTTCCTGCCGATCTGGCCTGCAGGACGCCTAAAACTAAATGGAGGTCTTTAATCATGATGACACCTTCATGCCACGGTCTGTCAGGCGAATACTTGAAGTCCAGATCTCTCAGCCCGACTGAGTATTGTGTGGCCTTCATCGGGCCGTACCTGCAGACCTGGGCTGCCGGCGGCTTGCAACTGAATGGAGGTCTTTAATCATGACGACACCTGCATGCCATGGTTTGTTAGGCGGATACTTGAAGTCCTCATCCCTCAATCAGACTAACTATTGTGTGGCCTTCATCGGACCGTGCCTGCCGATCTGGTCTGCCGGCGGCCTGCAACTGAATGGAGGTTTTTAGTGAAGAAAGATGGCCAGGCGGGACAGTCCAATACACGAATCGTGGAAAGAGCTATCATATAATCCATTACACGTTATTTAATTAAAAATAAAGGAATGTAATTTGATGATTCATTAAAAAATTCATTTCTGTTCGTCTTAACCCAGATCTCTTCATTTAAATTTATCTTATTTCAGAGAAATATTTCAACAATTTTTGTTGAAAAAGAATTCGCCAAAAACCCAACAAAAGAATTTCAATGAATTCATTTTTTTGTGCCGTATCTAGATAAACTGCGAATCTCCCCCGTTTGTGTTCATATTTGTTAAAAGTAATTGCGGAATCCTTAACTCTCATCTCCGGTGTACAAAATGTGAATTGAAACACAAGCAATCCCGCCCGTCCGCCCGCCCGCCCGATGACAGAAAAATCGATGCCAGAGAAAACTTTTTCCGTTTTTCCACATTTGTTTTCCTGTCTTTAAGTAAAGAAGGAAAATGTTAAAAAAAATTCCCTGGAAAACAGTTTACCGAGAGTGACACAGACAACACAGAAATTTACCTCTTAAAAATATGAAAAATAAATATGAACAAAAAAAAAGATAATACTCGCAAAGAGAAGTAAGAAGGAAGACAGTCGGGAGAAAGGGAATATACGTAGGTATAAGATCTCACCTTCATCCATCATGAAAAGTCTTGTGTCTTCTCGCACAGAGTCATCATTCGACAGGAACAAAGGCTCATCCATCCTTTAATATGCAGCAAAGGAATTTCAGCTTTTTTCCTTAAATGAGTGCGAAATCTCCGCTTTCTGTTCTGCTTCTAAGCAAACAACAAACGTGAATACGTAAAGGAGGAGCATACAGAATGCCTTTTTAGTTAATCTTCAAGGTTGCTTAAGGATGCTGAAAAGAGTTTAACCATATAAGATCCCAAGGATTTAAGTTTTCTTTTCAGTATTTTTTTTCTCTCTCTCTGTCGTTTTCCTTGTTTTTGTTCTATTCTTTCTGCGTGGCAGAGGGAAACATCATGGGCAATAGAAAGCAGCAATTGAGGCGGCTTTCTACGGAGCCTGAAGTTATCAACCCAAAAAAAGAAAATATAACACAAATTCCTAGACACCACCAAGTCCAGTACTAGTAAAGAAGGAAGCAAGCAACCGGCTGGCGGTGCGCTCCACATCATGGTCTTTGCTATCCGCATTTTCATTCCTAAGTGTATTTTATAGTGTTCGAATGGGCCTCGGAAGACTGAAGTTGAGACTGTAAATGGACTACCGGCACTAGTGGCTGGGAATCGTTATGGCCACTATGGGAGCAACTTTGTTGATATAGGCATAGAAATGCGTAGGCCTATTTCACTTGAAACTGGCTTAAAGACTGACAGTGAATGCTGCCTTATCCTCGAGAAATTGAAGGAAGAAAGAAACTGACATTGCTTTTATTAAATAACATTTCAGTAAATATTATTTACTGCACTGCTTTCAAGAAAGTGGAAGAGGGAAATATTGAAGTGTTTCCGAGAAAAGTTCAGAGTTGAGTCAAAGGATAAGCTGCTGGGGTCTATTCTGGAATCACTTTGGAGGAACAAAAATAGAACTTTCATCTTGGGTACCATTTAAACCGAAACCTTTAACATTTGACGATTCATTGTAAAAATGAAACAAAGAATTGTCATTCATTAAATATTTAAGTTTCTCACTCCTTTTTTTTAGAAATTTTGCAACAAATCCAAAGAGCTTGACTCATGATTAAAAGCATACCATAAATACCTAGTTTATACAATACAATCTTAAAACCCTGAGTTTAGGACACAGATTCCTGAGTAGTATATATAAAAGGTTCCGGCACCCCCTTCCTTCGTTCCACACCCTTTACCAGCAAACCCGGTGGGTTTATGTCCGTGATGAAACTGAGCTTTTGTTGCCTGGATGTATGCAATTGGGTTTATGTCCGTGTTGCCTGAAGGTATGCAATGGGTGGTGTCTGGCGGCTTCTAATAGGTGGTGCTTGAAGCTATGCAAAATAGAATTTTGGGAGTGTTGTTCGGCGTGCGCTTATGGGTTTAAGTGTTATTTCTGCACAGAGCGGGATCATACCGAAGATATAAAGTACATTTCCCGATCCCGAAAGAAAACTCCGTTCATTAAGTGAGCTTTTGGGTTAATGATGAGGGAGCTAGAGCAATGAAGAATTTGAGGCCAACGGAAATGGATTTGCTTTCTATTATCAAAGAAGCACTCTCTTAGAAAAAAATCACAAATAACGATTTTCCTCGTTGATGTTGCCTAAGTGTAATCAAAGATATTTGAAGAGGGTTAGAGCTTGTGTTAAAGGCTTTCGGCAGGAAGTAAATATAGAATAATATAGTAGACCTGCAGCGCACCCCCATTCCGTCCGCCGAAGTGATGAAAATGAGGAAATTGGTTAAAACTAACTTCTTCTAGGGGGTGGAAATTGGCAGATATGCTGCTGTCAACTAAATTCAACTGCTCAACTACTAACTCACGTCTGTATGCATAATTTCAACTCAACCCAGGTAACAGAGCTGAGTCGAGTGCAGTCAGTTAGCTCGACTCGCGTCTACAAGTTTCAAGTTGGAATCGGGTTCAACCTGAGTTCAGCTCATCATGCGAACGTACTAAATGCAAGCTGGCCAGATAGTAATAGCAAAAAAGTGTAAAAAAAAAATCAAGGCGATTCCAAGATGGCGGCCGATTTTAGCAAATGTTTTCTACCGAGCGCACGACAAGGGTATCAAATGAAAGAGTATGACAGTTAAAATGCTGTGTGACGTTATTTTAAATCTAATATGGCCGCCACCACCAAAAGGCGAAAGACATATAATAGACAAAAAGTAGAAAATAAAAATAAATAGTTTTTCAAACAAACTAAAAAATACGCTTTTAGTTTAAAATGAACCAAAAGGTAAAAAATAACCACTTATTTAAATGTAAAAAAGCGTGGAGCGCTAACGAAAAGTTCCAGTATTAATAAAATAAGAATACAGGTAAAGAGCGCCGGTCTGCCAAAAATTTTTCGGATCCGCCACCACTTATCATATAATTTAGGGGGAGCATTCCCATCATCCAAGAGGAGCAGTGACCGTCGGTAATAAACCGTTTCGTATTCTGAAGAGAAAGAGGTTTTAGATTTATGATTAGACTAGCTGGAACCCAGTGCGCTTCGCTGCACCCATAAGCCAATAGTATGGCGTGCGCCAAAACAATTGGGAATCTCAAAATCGACGCTAATATCAAATTGATAAGAAATGTTTTGCCTGTACCGCCTGGAGCATCTATGAAAATTATTCCGCTATTTGCTTTGGCTACACGTTGCATGATCTTGTCGTACGATTTTTTTTTAATCAGCAACTAAAAGTCTTGTTTGAGTGTCCACGAAATGTTTTAGCTGATTTAAGTTGAATTGCTGTTCTCGCACCAATTCTCTGTCTTGCACAGCATTTCTGACTCGTGTCGATTCTGGCATACCAAGTTGAGTAAGATCTATGTTGTTGATTGATATGCATAAGTACTCAATTCGTATGTAATGAACGTCACCAATCGCTTTATCATGCCCAAAAACCCACCCAAAAACCCCTAAATAAAAAGTCTGACCAGCAAGAAAATATATTACTATGCTTTGTATCGAATTTTTAACAAAGCTCTTTATGACAGCGTTCCCTAGAAGCGATTTTTGTAAGTAGGCACCGATGCCAAAACGACCCCCTCTGATGTAAGTAATATGCGTGTGGTTAAAGTTGTGTCGCGATTGGTTGAATAGTTTAGGAGTTATTAGGAAACATACATATGTACATACATCGAATTTTATATTCATATATGTGTAGATTAACGAATCAAGATAATCCTAGTTGATGTTTACATGAAGAAGAAGGCTCTTGTTTGGCCTACATCTTGGTTTGGCTCAGTTCATATTTCACAATTGTGGATAGTAGTCGATAACAATATATTATGGAGTCGTAACAACGAGTTTTACAGCTCGATATAGACGATCAACATGTCCCTCATGAGTGACGAGGCGAGGATAGCTCGTGCCTCGTGGTGAGGAGATATGTTTTATACCAAAAGCCTTCTTTTTATGTAGCCAGTAATTATTATTAAAATATTTAATTTGCACTATGAATTTCCACATTTTTTTTACCGAAAATTATAGTGTCCAGTAAATTGAAACTAACATAGTAATTTAAAAAACGAGTTCCAGCAGAAAAACAAATACTATAGCCTGCTAACTTTTCACACACAACAAAAAACCGCCTATATTCGGTTATATCCAATTAGTCTTGCTATATCCCATCCCATATAACCCCAATCTCACCTGCACTTGCTCAAGGGGACTAATTCCACTGCACTGAAATTGCGCAATTAAAACGCTCCCGCGATTCAATTTTTCTTATATAAAACGCAAATGCAATTTAATTGCACCTTTTCAGTGTTTCCACAAAACGTGCAATTCTCTCCTCGTCAGGTATTTCCTGAAAAATAATTTGCATCACAAAAAAAATCTTCTGTATTTTTTTTCGTCGTCGAGTATAGTGTGCATACACTAGAATTAAATTTGCATAATTATGACACAAGAACGGAGAGAGTATGTTGCAGAGAGCTCTGCGCGTAATTAAAAGACTTTCTTCGGGTTTTGAATAAAATTTGCAAGTTTCTGGGCCTTTGTTTTTTCTGCACGTTACACCAAAAAAAAAAAAACACCGATATTGGGGAATGCCACACAGGAGACTAAGACGCACTGGTGAAACCGGTTTTATGGGAGAGAAACGAAGAGAAGAAAGGGGAAAATAGGCCATTTTCCCCTTCCTTTTCTTCGTTTCTCTCCCATAAAACCGGTTTCACCAGTGCGTCTTAGTCTCATGTGTGGCATTCCCCATTCTGCATACCTTTCGACGTGTTAGCGGGCCTCTTCTGCATAGGTAGAGAGTGAGAGATTCCTTAAGGTGTAGCGAAAAGAAAGTGAAAGAAAATTTTTTTTTTGTGAGTATGGATAAGAAATTTTGTTTAGAAAAAAAAAGTTTTGCCTTTGTGAAAATCCCGTAAAGAAGATAAAAGATTTTCTCCATAAAAAACGTTTTCTTATTTTTTACCACGTTTCTGCACCAACGGCAGGAAAAAATCCGAAGGTGGCGTGTAAATCTGCGCGATATATGATAGACAGAACATCCTATATGGCAAGATCCTTCCACATCCACATATATATGAGTTTTTTTTCCTGAGTTCAGCTGGGATGGAATTTATGAAAAGTATCAAATTATTGCGATGAATCCTTGGTGCTATAATGTTATACTCGCGAGATCCTTGTAGGTTGGTGGTGGGCTCACCACTTTTTCCCAGTTTTTTTTTTACTTTTTTTTTGAAGGGAAATCATTCTTTATTTATGAGGCATTGTTCAGGTTCTCAGATTTTTTTTGTTGATATCTGATGGGAATGATAAGCGCTACTGGGATGTGTGTGTATGTAATTTATGCTTTATCCAGAAGGGTTCACAAACAGCCTGTCATGTTTTAGATAAGGGATATATGTTTCCGCTTAACTGGGGAAAAATTAACAGGTTATAAATAAAAACCAGGTGTAGGTGGGGTGGGGGTGGAGGGGGTTGGAAATGTGTCAGTGATAAAAGTCAAGTATTTAGGGGATATCATTCAAGGGAGTGTTTTTCATACTATGTACATAGGAGAGGTAGAGGTGTTTTTATTTTTGTTTCATGAGATTAAATTTCGACAATTTTGATGTTTCATCAAAAGAGATTTTTATGAGATTTAATAATAGTTTTTTTGTTGGAGTATGTGAACACTTCGGAAGGTGCCAGGGGACGGATCTGTAAGTAGTCTCTAGATAAACCCCTGACTCAACGCTCGCTGACGTTATGGAGGGGTCGGTGGATATTCGTATATCGAACTTATTCAGGATGCCTTCATTTCCTCTCCTTAAAGTGTGTGTATTTCAACGACGAATTCCTTCCTGAAGGTCAATCTACGAGAAAGGCAGGCCGTTGGTGTAGCGATCATAATCTCGGGTAGAAAATCCTAGATGATGTTGTTGATGATCGTAGGGTTTTGAGGTCCAGGACACCGATTCCCTCAGCATGAGCGCACTACACAACCTTTTTTGTATGTGGTCCAAAAATCTATCCTTTCGATCTCGCCTTCCTATTTTCCTTTTTTTTATATAATTTTTTCTCAAGGTGCCGACTACCCAGTTAATCTGGCGTAAGCGGATAGTGTCCCGCCGTTACAAACCCATTTGCAAAAATTCGACTTGCGAGGGAGTGAGGAGCCGAAAAAAACCAATGGCCTACTAGCCAGTATGTTAATGAGGGTGTGGCTCGACCCATGACCCTGAGAGCAAGAGCTTTCTGTTATATATTGTGAGTTAACCGGGCTTCTTAAAACCATATTTCCCTCTCGGAGATACCGGAGACGGCGTAAACCCAAAAGATACGGTTGATACCCTCGATGGTCGCTATAAGATATACTAAGCTAGCCCTCGGCGGTAGCTGGGCACTCTCCCGGCGCGCTGGCGCTGTCGAAATTCCAGGACTGGCCGAAGAGAACGTCATGTTTTCCCGTTTCTCGTCCTCGTAGTTCAACCTCACCCTTCAGAATTCATCTCGTTACAGCTCATCGCTTGAATCTGCAGCCATCCCACATGGCCTTCAATCTGACTCGGTGGATTGCACGAAGAGATTCCGCCGTCATAAGTACCTGTCCCTTCGGCCGTGAGAGCAACTCGCACAGGACTGCGGAAATTACGTTTCCCTAGGAAACTGATTTGGCAGATCCTGGTGATTACCTAACTGAAACTTGGCCCCAAACAACCAAGTGGTCCTAGCTTAGGAAAGCTACCTAAGCGACTATGACAACCTATTGTTAACCGGTGAAGCCGTCGAGATGCCTTCTTAAGGCTACACGGGGACGAGCTTACTTAAACGATATGTAGGATAAGCTCCGAAGGTCCTTGCCGTAGTATACGCATTAGTTTACCATTCAGGTTCTCTAGCTCGTATCGACTGCTTCCAAGCTAGCAGGACCATGGGGCACAAGAACAGAGCCTGATAAGGAAAGGTGCCTATGGACTCATGATGGGTACTCCGAAAGGTACATTCGATGGTAGTCAGGTTGAGGTCCCAATTCTGGTGATCTTCGCCCAAATACGCCCGAATTAGCCGCCAACACGGATCGGTTGAGCCGCTCGGAAGCGTTGGATTCTGGAGAATAGACAGCGGAGAGTTTGTGTTTGATGCCGTAATAGTCTTTTTTCAGGCGTAGAAGGTTGGGTCGGCTTGGGTCTAATATTACATCCAGAAATATCTACTTCGATCCTCGAAAATGAGCGTGTTAGCTTCTGGTCTAGGAATGTCAAAGGTGGGAGTTTTCTTTACCCCCGTGAATAACCTCAAGACGGGTTTTCCACGTTGACTGCTAGAGGATACCCAGATACCATCTTTATTCACGAATCCTTGCATAATTTCACCAATTTCACGGATTGGAAGCATTCTTGAAACCATTATCACTCTGTTTTTGTCTAGCTTTTGCTGTAGGCTTTTTACCGTTACTATCCACAGTAGAGGAGAGATCACGTCTCCTTGTGGCGTACCTCTGCTGGCGTGTGTAAGTACCATCTTAATTTCCAAACCCGCTTTGCTTAACATCGCCACCAGCCATTACGTAAGGCTTGCTTCTACGTTTAGAGCTATACTATTTTCTCGATTTCTCGTTGTTGAAGGTACCTTCTATGTTTGAAATCAGTCATATTAACAAATTTTGTGTGTATCGAGCCACACGTTTGCTCGATTTGCTGCGATTGACCCATAACTGGAATAACACCACTAAATATAAGAAAAACTCTATCAAAGAGTTACTTAAACATGTTTTACAACAAATAAGATACACGATTGGTCACTGCGTCTGCGAGTAATCGCACTCTAGGGTGGCAATTAGAGCCTTTATCTCTAGGCTACCGAAACCAGCATGATACAAATACTATAAATCACGAAATAGGGACAACTAGAGCAAAAATATTTAATTCGTATTTTTCTGTTGCCTGGCCCAACAAAAATATGTAAAATTCCAACATATTGGGTATGGGTCGAGCCACACGTTTGATTGATTGGCTGTAGGTTGACCCCTAACTGGAATAACACGATTAAATATAAGAAAAATATCTATCAAAATTTCAACTTAATCATATTTTACTCTGACAATACAACAATATGTAAAATTTCAACTTATTGGGTATGAGTCGAGCCACACGTGTGTTTGAATTTTTTTTTAATTCACTTAAAACTGAAGTAACACGCTTAAATATATGAAAAACTCTATTGAAATTTTTACTTAATCATGTTTTGTAACAAGGGCGGTGATTTTCTCTAACCTTACGAGAATATGTAAAAATTTAACAATATCAGTGAGGGTCGTGTCACACGTTTGATCGATTTATTGTGATAAATACATCTAAGAAAAACTATCAAAATTTGTAATTAATCATATTTTGCAACAAACAATGCAATATCGAGATATTTTTGTCATTTGGTGTAAACGATGATGCTGCGGATAATGGAACCTCAGTTGCGCTTCGTAACATCTAGTCTGCCAAGGCCAACTTGATAACGAACAAGATTCATAATATTTCTAGAATAACGACAAAGATTCATAAATTAATTCCCCTGAGAAAGAAAACAAATTTGTATCGTTATTAAATTCAGAAAATCAACCACCATTGAAACACATAATCAAAAGAGTAAGAGAATGTAATATTGATTAATTGCAACCTGATTGGGTTATAAAATACCCCATATTGAAAATTTATTAAAAACGGCACGAGCTTCTTCCTTAATCCAATAAACGTAAATCTTAAGGATAACCATCGTTACACATACATCCAAACACCATGAACAATATGTGTTTTTAAGATAACACCAAAAGATAATTCTAAAGAGGATTGCATCGATGAAGTGTGTCTACACATTACCAGCTAACTACCCACTAAGCAAACGCCTTTAATTTTTTATCACCCTATTTCTGCAGGATATTGTTTAATTTAATAAAAAAATATATACAGCAACAACAAACATTACCTATACCACAAGACTGAAGTATGGATACACGATAACTGCCTTAACCACCATTAAGTTGGAGGAGTATAGGTTGGTGCAGAATCTTACAGAATCTGGTATGAAAGTGTGTTAAAGTGTTGAAGGAGTGGTCTTTAAAAAGTAACTCGCTGTAATCCTGGCATGATTTAGGCCCTGGATCCTGAAGGCTGGATTTTGCGTTTTTTTTTGTTTTATAGTAAACGCGATAAAGCACACCACTTTGAGAATTTCCCTTTTATCTTTCAGCGTTAATCCGTGTTCTGTTCTTTTAGATAAAAACTTAATGGGGTCGCGTATTTTTGCTGGCTGGCTTGCTACTCTACCTGGTCGACGTGAACTGTTCACCTTTTAAGACTTTCATATATATTTTGTAGAAAGTAATAATTAAATATAATTTGTGTTTTCGCTACCCGCCCTCCATTTAGGGCTTAAGATCGCCCCCCGGGCCAAAAGGTCGCACCAGTCGCTTTGTTGGGAGGTGCTTCAACCCGCTCCAGCTTCTCTGCATAATAAATTAATTTATTAGGTTAACTGCCTTTAAACTGGCAATAAATACAAAAGGGCCTCGGTAATTTCGGCAATGGCCTTCTCACGGCAATGGCGGCGGCGGCGGAGGGGGGGGGGGGGGTCCAACACGGCTGAATACATTTATCAAAAAATTTCTCAGGATTTTTATTGCCTGCGTGATTTAACTCGTTACAGAAGGAGAAAGGATCCTTTTCTCTCGCAAAAAAGGAGGTCCTTTCATGCGCTCTGCTCTGCGGCCTTATTCTAGTGGTTTCTTTGTGTCACAATCTCTTCAAAATAGTTTTCCTTTATTGTAGTTAATTTTTTTTGGTGGAGTCCTTCTTTTTTTTATGTGATAAAGTCAAGCTTAGGAATTACCCTTTGTACTACTAGTTTGTCATGTCGTTCGAGTCATGGCCAGTCTCGATAACTTTTTTTACCTGCTTTTGAACTCTGAGATGTTTTATGAGCTCGGAAACACCGACTGCGGAAGACAGTTCCACAGTCGAGTTGTTCTATTCATAAACGAACTACTAAAAAGTAATGTGCGCGAAGGGGAGGGCTGTAGCGTGTGGGGGTGAGCCGAGTTGGCTAGTCTTGTGTTGCGGGAAAAAAGTTGCCGTGGGGGCAGGAGGTTCTTTATTTCAGTGGAGCATTCGCTGTAATAATAGCGATAAAACTTGCTGAGTGCAGCTACATTCCTACGGGGGCTTAAAGGGTCGATGGAGGAGCAAAGAGTGCTATCGCCAACGAGGTTGATGGCGCGGTTTTGCACCTTGTCCAGCCAAGCCAAGGTGGTTTTAGGAGCGCCCGCCCAGATATACGAGTTGTATTCAAGGTGGGGTCGAATGTAGGACTTGTAGATTGTGGCTAGAGCAGCTGGCTGAAGGAGGAACTTGCATCTCTTAAGGAATCCGAGGCATTGATACGCTTGTTTGGCGATTTGGAATATGTGACCATTCCATTGCATATCATTGCATAGAGTCATTCCCAGGATGTTAAGAGATGGGTCAGGTGTTAGGTTATCCTTGTCCACTAAAATAGAGGGAAAGTCGATACAGGTTTTGGAGGAGATAAGACAGTACTTTGTTTTTGATGCGTTAAATTCGACCCGATTCTTGCGGCCCCAGTCAAGAATGAGCTCGATGTCCGGGTTAAGAGAGCTGCACATGAGTTCGCGGTCTAAGAGACAAGGTCTGGCACTTGCCTATCTAACGTTGGCGTAAGAGTAACGCAGAGTACTGTCATCAGCGAAACTGTGGAGTGGGTTGGTGGTTGGAGGGATTGAGAGCAGATCGTTAATGAATATTAGAAAGAGAGCAGGTGAGAGGATCGATCCTTGGGGAACGCCGGCCGAGATGGAGTGTGGGTTGGATTCAACGCCATCCAATACTACCTTGATTGAATGGCCAGAAAGAAAGCTCTCAATCCAGTTCATAAGAACTGAGTCGATACCAATAGCTTGGAGTTAAGACAGCAGAGCGGGATGCCATACTCTGTCGAAGGCCTTGGAGATATCTAGAGCAACCAGACCAGACTCACCGGAACTATGGATGCTTCGGTGTAGATGCTCGGTCAAACACACAAGAAGTTCGCCAGTAGATCTTTTCGATCTAAAGCCGTATTGTTTGTCGTTCAATATTTGGTTGTATTCAAGATATTCCATAAGCTTTCTATTAATTATTGTCTCCATGATTTTGGAGAGAACAGCAGTTATTGCTATTGGGCGATAGTTTAAAGGGTCGCTGGCTTCACCTTTTCTGGGAATGGGCTGAACATGAGCTAGTTTCCAAGAGTTGGGATAAACTCCGGAGAAGGCAAAAAGTTTGCGCAGGGGTTTAGCCATAGGTGAGGCACATTTTTTGAGTACCATAGGAGGAATATTATCGGGGCCAATGGATTTGTTGACGTCAAGCTCTTTGAGACATTTATACACCTCACGTGTCCTGAAGAAAATCCCGCCCATTGAATGGGCGATGCGATCGAGGACCGGTGGTGACATATCAGATTCGGTTAGAGAAGAATTTGAGGCGAACAGAGATGCCAATAAATCGGCCTTGGATTTGCTTTCTGTTATCACCTCCTTTCCATTGATGAATGGAGGGGTTGGGGAAGAGGTAAAATTCTTCTTGATGGAAGTTACCAAGGCCCAGAAGTTTTTGCTGCCTGCATTTGCGTTGAGAATCTTGTTTCTCAATTTGTCGTCAAATGACGATTTAACCTTCCTGATGGTGGAGTTACAGGAATTTCTTAATTTGATAACATGCTCGTGTGTGGACAAAAATTTCATTTTGTTTGCAAACTAGTTGTGCGCTTGATTATTTGGGACTGCAAATCAGTCGACTCCACAAAAAATATTTAAATTCGTTAGTTGAAGATATCTGCCAACTAAGGAATAGAGTAATAACACAAAATCGTATATCCGAACGTGATCAATTACTGAGTTTCCATGCAGAGTTTATTCTGGATTAACTCAGAGTCAGCGCCCATTACCGAGTTTCCATGAGATTTCAACCAGAGTTGAACCCGAGTTATACGTAATGGAAATAGACACAGTTAAGAGTTTTCTTTCAAAAATTTCAACTCTGCTCAACTCAACCAAAATGGATAGGTTTAACAGAGTTCATGCAAACAACTAAAAAGTACACTGGCAAAGGTACAAACAGAGCAAATGTCGCGCCTCGCTTGTACGCCAGAGACTTTATACTTAATAAATACGATTAAAGAAAAATCTATAATAAAATTTAATGTACACAGGATGAAATGGAAATGAATAGAGTTAAGTCGTTGACTTGAAGTGTCAATTCAACTCAACCACAACTCTATAATGGAAACTCGGTACATGGAAACGCGGGTTGAGTTAAGTTTCGGCAAATCCAAGAAAACTCCAGGAAACACGCCGGGTTAAGCCGGGTTTTGTATATTTCAACAATGCACTGCACATATATAAACGGAATCAGTCGGAGTCGGAGGTGGACCCAGAACCGTCGTGGAAACAGCATCGAGTTAACTTGAGGAGAAAAGCCTTCTGTAAACTCAACGAATACTATAGCCCGGCTCATGGAAAAACAGTAAATGTCAAATTAACCTACACCTATGACAGGGGGTTCCCAACGTACATGGAGTGTACGGGGATTACCCTCACGGCTAAATTTTATTGTGTGTCCAAACCAAGTACTGAGACCAAAGCAGTCAAACAAAGTATTCAGACCAATTCTAAACTACGCTGGATTGATTCCGTTGGAATATTCTTCAATCTATGATTTTTTGTAGTCCCACAAATCCCGGGGATTCACGGGATTGTTGACCTGGATCTCGCAAGTTTGCGGGATTGACATTTTGATGCGGGATTGGATTGCCTAGTCACAATCTTCAAAATAGTTTTCTTTTATTGTAGTTAATTTTTTTTGGTGGAGTCCTTTTGCTGTGTTTACCACGCATTTGGATTTTCATTACAATCGTCGTCGTTATCTCCTTGGATCAAGGATTCTTCTGCCTCATGTTTTTTTTTTGTGGTCATTCAGCCTCAAAATTATTTCTTTTCTCATTCGAGCTTTTCATTACACACTTTCATTTTTTTTTATCCAGAGAACAGAAAAGAACGAACAGAACTGCTAGAGAAAAATTCCGCCTTATGTTTGTATATATCTCAAGAAGGATATGGACAAGGATAATGCTTTCCGGTTTTTTTTTTGCTGTGTGTGTCCTTATATAGATTAAAGAGAGTCGGAGATTGGGATACATTAAAAACCCTCAGAACGCAGATGTTGATGAGTTGCAAATTAAAGGGCAAATACTGTGTCCCTTTTGTCGCAGTTGTCCTTAAAACACAGCATTAAAGTGATATCCTTAAGAGATGGAGAAACACACAATTATTTCGTTTTTATTTTTATTTTTAAACAACACAAAAAACAAAAAACAAAAAAATTAAAATATTCATTTTGTTGCCTTATTGTCGTCGTTTTTCGGTTTTAAAGAGAAAGTATCCTTTTTTACTGTATCTTCTCTTTCCACAGGATTAAAGGGATGGATGATGATGGAAAATTTTCGTCAGGAAAATTTAATTAAGGTTTACTTAAAGAATTGTTCTTGTTTCATTAAGGACCCCTTCCTCTCTACAACATAAAATTATCATGTTTTATTTAAATATGCATAGAGAATGGTATTTGGTGTTTTGGCTCTTATTTTCTTTGCTTCCTGGGATTTTTTTTGCTAAGGGTTATAATTTGCAGGGTCTCGACCTTTTATATATATATGGACTGACATTAAGACTCTTGTTGTGAATTCTCTGTGTTTTAAATTGAGAATATTTAGTTGTCATTCAAGTCGTTCTGTTTGTTATCAGGGGATTTAAAAGGCAAACAGCGTTTTACCAACCATAAACCTTGTGTAGTTAAAAGGGGAGAAAACATAACACAATTTAATTTTGAACGAGTGTGGTAATTATTATTTCAATGGCATACACAGGCACAGATGGGATGATCGTTGTTCAAAAATCGATAGACAATGATAGGGATGTTTTTTTGGCAATGATATTCAATGATGAATCATCTAAAAAGTTTCGTTAAAAGAATTTACTATTAACATTTCCGAATAAAATTGTTCTAGAATAGTAAAAAGTTAAAGTATACATTCAATTTCATAGATTCAAAATACACGGGGATGTTTGCATCCAGACGCAAAAGCTTCTCTGCAAGTTTTCTGAAAATTCAACCAAGGCGGGAGCTCAAAACCATATTTTAGCAAAATTTTAAAAATGCTATAAAGCACGGCAAAAATATTAATTTTGTATAAATATTGCAACATTGAATATGTAAATTCTGAACAAATGGGGTCGTGGGTCGAGCCCCATGTTTGCTCGATTTGCTGGGAATCAACCCTGGAACTGGAATACCATCGTTAAATCTAAGAAAAACTCTACCAAAATATCATTTTAATCATTTTTTTAACAAATAAGGCAAGTGCACGATTTGTAACTGCGGGTGCGATTAATTGAATCCCAACCTCTAGGGTGACAGACGCCTTTACCCTAAGGCTATCAAAGCCAACATGATACATTTTCAAAATGCTATAAATTACGAAATAGGGACCACTGCAGCAAAAATATATAATTGGAATTTTTCTTTTTTCTGACCCAACAAGAAATTTGGTGCGGGTCGAGCCACACGTTTGGTTGTTTTTCTGAAAGTTTTCTGCAAATTCAACCGTAACAAAGGTTTGGACTAAAACAGATATTATTTATGAGGCAGTTTGAAATCTCAGGAAATAAGTTGAAAACACAAATATATGTGTTGCGAGCGTTGCGTGCAGTGACAAACAGTATAGAAGTAGTGTATATTCAAATGCGACCCAACACACTGCCGGAAATGGGCTACTGCAATATCAATGGTAGAACGCTCCTTAAGAAGATTGCAGCGCAATGTCAGTTCCATTTCTTTTCAAGCTTCGCATGCCCGCAGATAGGAAAACTCTTTTTAGTGCTGCTTTGTACACATTCCTGACAAAAATTTGGAGGAAGTTGGATGTGCCATTTGGCCAACAAAGTTATAAATTTTTGCATCGCCAAAGAAAGACTAACACAAGGATCATTCACACGTCGGAGAAACCAAGCTCAGAAACATCGTCATCACTTGTCATAGATTCCATGAACTCGGTGATTTTTTCGATAGACATTCCTGACAATTTCCACGACCTAACGTTCTCTTCTTTCGGAAGCAGTTCTATTAAAGAAAAAAAAAGAAAAATTTATCCCATCAATGGACACACATTAATAGCATACTCGAAAACAGGTAATCGAAAAATAATGAAAATCAATTTGTTCAATCAATTTCTTTCACCGAACCCTGCGAGCCCGCTTTGTACGGCGCGTCGATCAGGGCTGCTTTAGATAGGTGGGTCTAAAAAAATTTTAAATCTACTATATCCAAAAACCTCTTCCTTCAGCTACAGGGGAGAGATGATAATAGAAAGCAAATCCTAAGCCGTCTTATTAGCATCTCTGTTCGTCTCGAATTCTTTTTTGCCCGCCAACCCCTTTAAGTTTTTTCGCCTTAAAAAATCAAATCGAAAATTCACTTCGTAGAAGGTGGAAAAATAAATTGCAGGCGTTCAACGTGTTATCGTGAATCTGTTAATTACTGTTCCACACGAAATTTGCACTTTACCGCGATGCCCCAGAAACCTTTAAATTTATGAAATTTTATTTGATCTCCTTTTGCTACTATTTCGGGCTGTGGTGAAGCGAGTGCAAATGTATAAATAGTACATAAATACATAGTTTCTATATTTATTTGCAAATTTTTCAAATCATAGTGTTAATTTTCGTCCATCGATGTTGAATTTGCTGTATTGAGGCCATGTTGTGTCTGAAGTATTCTATGACATATTTTACTGGAGATTTCGCTTCTTTTTTATTATGTTAAAAACGAAAATAGGAATAAGATTGATTTTAATAATTGAGAAAATTTCTGTCGCCTTCTTCATAAATTGTCCGGTTCTATGCCCATTGTGTTGGATCGTAGTATTGGGCAGGACATGATTATAAAATGAGTTTGTAAGAGATGCCTCTTTTTCTTTTGAGGCAGTACAATTTCATACTTCAAATGAGGTCATTGTAATGCAAAAATGAACAAAAAAAAGTAAGTTAAAAAAAGAAAGAAAATAAATACCAATGAAGGACTTTTCAGAGTAAGTAAAAATACTATGCCTCTTCAATGTATATTTATATTTTACAATCTCATCTCGTCTAATTTCAAATTGGAAATTTCGTTAACGCAAAAGAAGTAAGAAATGTTTCTCCCAGTACATATTTATAATCTCACCTCGCCTCGACAGTAGTTTTCGACATTATTTTTAAACAGGGACATTTAAAAAAATTGAGGCTTCAGTACAATTTACAATCGTGTAAGGGACAAATGTACTGGTTCGTGTTGTAATTTCAGCTTAACTCTAGTTCGGCTCAATTTTAGGAATTTATTTCCATGTGGAACAATATTGCTCAGTCAGTATTGCCAAATTCCTACAGGATTCAAAAAGTCACCAAACAAAAAGTTTCCTGCAAGCTTGGTCGGTTTGAAGAGGTAAGGTGAGAGGGCTTGAAGGAACAAGTATTGTTTATCATGGCGCTGGTGATAATGTCGTGCTTCCAAATGCTCCAAACTTGGGCGCAATATCCAATTCTTTACCTTTTTTGGTATACCGTATGTATTCGAGATATCATTTGGTCTAATTGTATCTCGAATTGCAAACTTTCGACGGATAAGGATGTTGCAAAGAAAGAAATAGGATATGTGGAAAAATATGTCGCAAATTTATATGGAATTGAAATAACAACGGTTCTCTGGAAGGGTACAAAAAGCACACGCCTTGTCTCGAATTATGCTGGTATTCAGAAATTTGCAACTTGTTAGTTTGATTGGGGTTGGATTAGATATTGATATGCAAACCTAGCGCTAAAAAGCCAGCGGACCGAACTTACCAGGAGCTGAATTGACTTCGACGGAGTATCGCGTTAGGTGAGAGACGTAAGAAGTCCGTCGAGAGGATGAGCTCTTTGACCTGGAAAATCTGAGACTCTCGTAAGGTGACCAAAAATTTGATGAAGATTATTGGTGCCTGCAAAGATCTCACTCAGCGTTTTTGCTAGGAGCATAGATGCCATTGGACTAAATTAGCCAATTTAAAATTATGAACGTTGAAATTACCCGTACCAATGATTCAACATACGGATTTGGATGATAAAAAAACCCGAGGTAACATCAAAACAGATAAAGCCGAGATAACATCATAACAGAAAAATAACATCAAAACCTGCACTTAAGGCTTCGAAACTTATGTTAATAACGAATATGATGTGTTTTCGGATGATGATTTTAAGCCAGATGTGGTTAAAATCAGGAGAGATTCTATTACATATTTTATGGTGACCTACGCCACTTCTACTCCTGCACAAACAACTCTAGAACTACCTCTGAATGTCGCAGATCTCTTAACAATATGGCTCAATAGTTCAGGACCCCCCTTCACCGAAATATAGAGGGAAATTGTAAATCTGATGAACTGGGTAGGAAAGGCACGGCTGCTACTCTCATTTCAGAAAAGAGTTAGTATGCCTTGGGTTACCTTTAAACTCCAATGCAAGCAACACACAATGCAAAAAGCGAAAAAGCATTGGAGGGATCTTAATAAATGCACTTTGGCCAAATTAACCTGGCCCTCTTATGAACTCAGGCGGACCACTTCACTACTGAACCTCGGGAGGCAAAACCCCTCAGTTATAGTGGCAGTGCTGATCGGACACTGTCTGATAGGGACGCATGCGACCCGCTTAGGTCTTGAGACTTACGATTTCTGCAGAAGCTGTAAGAATCTGGACGAAGAGGAAAGTTTACTACATCTCCTCTGTCACTGCCCGGCCCTAAGCAGAATGAAGTTAACCACATTAGGCGTACCCTTTCTAAGCACCGTTGTGGAAGTCTCGAAGATTGGGATCCCGCAACTTAGAAGATTCATTACTTCCTCGAGGTGGTTTTAGCGAAGAAACGACATTTTAACATCAGGTTTAAAGTTGGATCACTATGGCATCACAATGGGCCTAAACTTTTAGTGTATGAGGTTAAACCAACAGCTCAGTCATATCTAACCTAACCTACGCCAGTTCTAACAAAAATGTTAATACAATGAGTGAAAAGGCTGTGTACCAAGATGTACCCTAAAACCTGGCATTGACCTAAATCAGAATCACATGATATTTAAATTGCACTTAATGCAAAACGGGCCATTTGAATTGAGAAGCCACTACAAAAGAACAATTCTCATGAAAACCACGAATTTTACAAAAGTCTACATATAAATTTTTAAAACGGGGACTCTGATGTGCGAGTTCAATGGTTTGGATCTATTTTCTGTAAATAATCGATTCAGCCATCCAAATCGATAAAAATGTGTCCTCGTCCGAGTGTTATGCTTCTTAATACCAGTCAAACCTAATCGGCCGACAGATATTGGTTGCGGCTACCATATCAATTGAAACAAAACAAGAATTATGATCAAAACCAACAACCCATAGTTATATGGAAAAAATATTTAGTGATAAGAAAGAACAATTCCTATACCAGCCCAAAATTAATTTTAAAACAAATATCCCAAAAATAAATTGAATTCCCCCCTTTAAAACAGATATTCTAGCATTAATTCCAAGATACAAAAATTACACTATAATAAATCCTCCCTTATCCAAAAAAATATGCACATATATTAGATATTCTACATAAAAAAAAACAGTATAAAATATAAAGTAATATTTTTGTATGCATGCGAAAAAAATGCTAATTTAAAATCATATTTCTCTTCATCCTTAATTTTTCTCCCTTCTAGCTTCTCCTTTTCCATTTTCGCCCAAGAAAAAAATGAAAATACACAAAAAAATAAAAATAAAAACACCGAAAAATTCCTTTTTCAGGTCACATTTCCTCAAACCTTACAGATTATTACCTGTTTTATAACATCACGTTTCTCCAAGTCTATCATCGAAGTATTCCGTTCGGTAATATGAAGAACTTGGGGTATATTATTATTATTATTATTTTCGGCCCTACGAAAAATCACTGGTTGAACTTTGAAGGCCAAATCGGTGGCATTATCCTCATCTCGAGATATATTATCATCTATTATAGATGTTGTTGTTGCTGTTATTATAGTCGAATTTTGTTGTGAACGTTGTAGTACATCCGAATTCCGGTCATCGTTTATATGCTTTCGATAGACATTTTTTGGATGATTTTTAGCATAATGCTCGAGTGATGTATCTTCGTCATAATATCCTTCTGGTTTGGCTCGACGATCATTTAATCGAATCATATGTGCATCGTTTAGCTTTACTGTTAATGTAATGCCAATTATAGCGACTAGAACGATTGCTATTAGTGTGCCAACAATGGCAAGGGTTGGTACTTTTAAATATTTTCGGCACATTTGGAATTATTATTTGGTCTACTATATGTTTTTGTGTGTTTCAATGATATAGATATACTCTTTCTGCAGCGTTAAAACTATATAAATTAGCAGCTTATCGTGTTTGCATCAAATTCCAGGGGTATGCAACCTTTTTTTTTATTTCAAAACTGAAAACAAAAAGCACACATAGAAAGACGTAGATGCTGATGATGATGATGTAGATGATGAAAAAGCGACGAAAAAACGTTATCACTGTCACCGTCCTCGTTTCACTGCAATTAGACACTCGTTTTCATACTATGGAATTTATTGAGGTACACACTCTCTCTCTATATAGGGAGAAGCACTATACTAACTGTGTGTGAAGAGGGTTAGTTTGGGTCAGGGATGCACAGGTAGACCTTTTTTTTATCTCGTCCTCTCGTTGAGAATGAATTGCAAAGCAAAGCTTCCTAGGATATAAAAACTAGGACTAAAAAAGTTGGAGTCCCCAGGAATTCTTTTCCCTTTTTTTGATGATGAATGTATAATTAAGATACCGAAGGACTTGTTGTTGAAAAATGAATAGACATCTATATATTTCGTTTCTTGTTGCGTTGTTGTTCTAAAAGCACATATTTATATATATTAAATTGCGACACTTTAAATTTAAACAAACAAACAAAGCGCACTACTACACCACTTTCTCTCTCTCTTTACAACAATATTCTTTTTCTACGAAATTTAACTACAAGATTTTTTGTAAATAGATAATTTACTACTAAATAATAAATTGTCATTAAAGATTATCTACGTGGATTAATGAAAATCCATTTATTGTATGTAAACAAATCACCAAAACACTGTAGAATTGTATTCATTAAATAACGTTGATACAATTTGATACTATTAGCACATTGAAGACAACTGCCTATTATCACCGTTGAACTAACAGATGATTTATAACAATTTAATATTGTACACTTTTTTTTATTATTAATAAATTTACACAATAATTGGGCGGCGTGTTCTTTAATAAGAACCCAGAATCCATGTACAACTCCCGCCATTCACTAACAACTGGATGTTAACGCTTTTAGCAAGTAGCCATCCGAAGGCACTCTGTGTCATCTACTCTAATCTGGAGAACCCAGGCCAGGCAGCCTGCGAAGCACCCCTTTCCAGTTATTCCATGCCATTTTTCCAGGCAATTATATGTATACATCTATATACATAGTAGCATATTTATACGACGTCAGAGTTGGCGTAGAACTGGAAGCTTAATGGAAGCCTTCTGACGAAGAAGCTTTTCCTGTATAAAGAAGCTTTTACTATCATCGCTACGAATTTATTTTTTGTTTTTGGGGGGCTCACATCGCCGCCCCCAGAGTTTAGTGCTTTTTGGTATATTTTAAACAAAATAATGTAAAATTTTACTACTTTTTTTAGTACTATTTTCAAAACAACACTAAAACACTATTCTACACTAGACTATTAAAAAAAAATTAACATAACCCATTCTGACTTTACAATATAATTACAAAAACCGCCTTCACCTTATTACTAAACTATTAACGCCAACCCAAAAACTCACTTAACTACTCACTCCTCTCCTATACCAACTTCTACTACTTTGTTGTGCATGAGGCAACAACGTTAAACTCAACCCATAAACTCAATTCAATAATTGCAAAGTGCAGCAGTAAATTACATTAAAAAATTGGCGAATTATTAATATTTTTGCATCTAAAATAAATATTCACAAGAGTCTCTTTTCCATATGTATACAGCACGCAGTTGGCAGCTCTTGCATGTGTATGTGGAAATTTGCTGTAAAACCGGTTTGTGATGTCAAGAATATAAAAATTACAACAAAAAAAATGATAATAATAATATACAACGATTTTATTATGGGGAGTTCTCTCCATATTCAGAGACAGGTGAGTTGTTAGAGTTTGCACGCATTAAGAAGTGATTCAACTTTGTGTGTAGACAAATTTTGTAAACAAATAATATGCACACGTTTTATGGTTGCGTCCGGTTAAAAATTATTTACATTGTTGTTAAATTTTTGGGTATGTGTAGTTAATAGATTGGAAATTATATTAGGTGATTGGGAAACAGCCATCTTTTGGACATAATGTAAAACCGCCTTTAACATTTTTTTGGGTTTAAAGAAGTAAAGAACTCAGGGTCGTTATACAACTCAGGGTCGTAGGCCAATCTTTTAAAACTTGACTTGCAGTGCCGGTCATGGATTTAGGTTAGGTGTATAACTGCCTCGAGTGCAATTGGAGGAACAATTAGCTGGCGCCTTATTGCAACATTTTGATGCCACAAAGTCGTGTATACCTAAGATTAGGTGGTTATTTAACCGACTGTGGCGGATGACCTATCTTCGTGAACCTAGACGAGAGTGACGTTATGCTGTCTACCTAGCTCAACTCTGCATCAGCTTGGAGTGTATCATCACTGAATCTAGAGCTCGTAAAAAGTCTTGGCTATCTAGGCAAATTTCAATGCAAAATAACAGTGTAGGTATAATGTTCGTGGTGTTGCTGGCCTTCAGACTGTTGGTGAATATCAGTAGATCAAACTTCTTCAGGACGTCTTTCTTTAAAGGTTAATTTAACCGAGAAGTCCTTCCTTAAGGTCAATCTAGGGGGTAGGTAGTCTGTGATTGTGGCGACCATACTCTCGGGCAACAAATTCAATATATTGTTTTTGAGGTCCAGGCCGCGGATTCCCTCATTCTAAGGACGGGCAACCAGATGTTGCCAGATATAAAGGTCGGAAGAGAGCAGTTGCAAAAGAACATCAAGGGTAATCGTGATGCATATTCCCCAGGGCCCTGTTACCCCTATTGTTTTCGTCCTCTGGACCCTATCAACATTACGACATTATAGGTTCTGCTCAGCTCTGCCCACTACCTACACCAGCCTTACGTGAAGATTGGAGTACTCAAAATATAAGGAGGCGAGGAGGCGCAACTCAACATGAACAGCTGTCTCGCCAAAATATAAAATTTTCAAACAAAACCCCCGAATGCCGGGTGTCAGCCGCAATAAGTGGGGGGTTTTCTGTCGAAGACGAAATTTGGACATCTAGAGTTGTGGTACACATTTTCAATGTCTAAACTCGCTCAAATATTCAATTACGACAAGAATTTGCAAGACGCCTATAGTGCACAGTGGGCCATCTTTATGTGACCCGTCGAACTACGCAATCTTACCACTCTAGGTGCTCGGGTAGACAACGCCCGTACGGCCACCGTTTAGAGGTCACCAAGAACTTCGGATCAACTTTGATCTGCGTAGTTAGGCATCTCAAGAACCATTCTCCGACGCATAATTCATGATGATTTTGACTTTCTCTCGTACAAAATTCAAGGGACAAAGAAAATAGAGCCAGTTGATAAACCGCGACGATTGGCTTATGCCAATTTTTGCCTCGAAATGGCTGAAAACGATGGTAATTTTTGACGTAAAATTATCATGAGCGACGAGGCTTAACGGGAAGGTCAACAAGCAAAATTGTTGGTATTATTCCACTGAAAACTCTCAATTAATTGAAGAAGTCCCTCTCAACGATCAAAGAGTGCCAGTTTGGTGAAGTTTTACTGAGAGAAAGGTGATTGGTCCGTATTTTTTTCGAAGATGAACGATCGAAGCCGGTCTCCGTCAATGTTTTCGAGCTGTGATAACCGATTTTTTGATGCCAATCGTTCATGAAAATCGTATGCGTAGCTTTTGATTTCAACAAGATGGTGCGCCATCACAACACGTAATACGATCGATTTATTGAAGAAATTCTCTCTTGGTCGCTTGATATCGCAAAATGACGATTTTGACTGCCCTTCACCTTCGCTCGATTTGGCATCACCAAACTTTTATTTGTGGGATTTTTTGAAATCCAAAATCTACGTCAACAGACCACGGACTCTGATTGAACTTAAGGCCAACATTCGACGAGAGATTGCCACTATATCGACCGAGAAACTTCAAAAAGTTATGAAATTTGCCGAAAAACGAGCCCATTTTGTCATCTGAGCTAAAGGCGATCACTTAAAACAAATCATATTCAAAAATTAGTTGACATACATAAATTTGGTTTTACCATGATAAATGCCTATTCAATAAAAAAACAGTCTTTTCCTTTTAATTCCACATTCTCAATGGCCCACCTTGTACCTTCATCTGTTACTCAGTGCATTCGCAGCAGTCCAGTGTTCTTTTAAGTGTTCCATGATTTTTACTATGCCAAATTTTATTTTAACAAGGAATTTGCCTTTTGTGTTTCAATCGAAATTTCTAACGCCGAATCATTGAAAATGTTTCTCAAGAGTCCGATGCGGAATTCTGCATGTCTAAAACCCTGGACTATGTATGGTATAAAGCATTGAAAGTGGGAAGAGATGTGGTAGTTGATTTGGCTCATTCTGGTCGACCTTCAACGAACGACCTAAACTCAACAATATCAAAAATCTGGGGTCAGTTCACGCAATTCGACGTCGACTGAAAACGACACGAAGTGAATTCAAAAACCTTACTATGGTTAACTATGGTAAACTTTTAGCGTTCAAAAACATCGTGGTTAACTACAACGTAACCACTTCCATAACTTTTAGACGTTCAAAAAGACCCCTGGTTAAACATTGTAAGTTTTTTGAACGCGCTTAGTGTCGTTTTCAGTCGACGTCGAATTGCGTGAACTGGCCCCTGGTGATCGAAGATCTTTGTCTTAAGCAAAGTTCAATTCATAACAATATGACTGGTATTGTGGGCATGAAACATTTTGCAGCATGATGGGTTTCGATTTCGACAGAGTTGGATTTTTTCTAGAAAGATCAAGTCGCTGAATATACAATAAGCTTCCACGAACCTCATCTTCATGAAGCGTATCAGTCGAGTCGAAAGAAAAGTACCCAATGAGAATTATTTTTAACTCGTTCAAAAGTGCTCGATTCCTTTAGAAATGACGAGTACTTTTTGACATTTCTGCGACCAGCCTTAAGCCTGCTCTACACGATGCTATGAATACTCTTCAAACTTGGACGCTTGATGGTAGAACGATGCTCGAACTACGAATGTCCAATGCTCAGCTTCCAACTTTCTTGTTTGGACACGTTCAGGCTGTAGTCAGTGTCGACTCAATCGTTGGAAGCCAACATTTGAATGAAACGTTCACCGCATCAGCTTTAGTGTATCCATTACTTGATTTCCGGCTGGAGCATGTTACACTTATCTAGCTTACATGGCATATAACTTCAAACCTGTACTTGCCCGTTTAGATCCCAAAAGCAAAGTTATCATATGAATAAAAATACTCAGTCAAAATATCGAGTATTGGTATGAGTAGAATCGAAAGCGAAATATTCATCGAGAATCGAGTACCAATTTGGTTGGTATCCCTGGGTACAAGTACTATATGCAAGCATGACGACAGTCTTCAGGATGAGTCACCGAAATATAACCAAAACCTCAAAAAATCGCGTAACATACCATCCAAAACGAAGCTGATGTTTTCTTGGATTAAAAGGAAAAATAGTGAATAAAGAATACCTTTTGAACGTCACAAAATATAAACGCGGTAGTGTAAATCGGCCCAAACTAGATTGGGACAGCAACGCGCCCTTGATAGGCTAGGAAATGTCAATCCTTATTCTTGTTTGGGTTATCAAAGGGGCTTTAAATGTTAAGAAGTTAGGTGGTTAGCATCGAAATCATCTGCAGGCTTTGCTTCGAAAAGAATTACTCTGCCCTTCATGTTCTGTCTCGCGATAGTAAGGAATGTCTCGTTTTTGGGTCGCCTTTCTCGAACAGTAAAGTCTGGGCTTCAAACCACTAAACAGTTTGCAAATCAAGTGTTAAATGAAAATACCCTAAAATAAGAATTTGTAATTTCCACCCTAAATCACTTTAGTAACTACTGAATAAATTCTAAACCAAGTAAAAATAACATAAGCCACATACATATATCATTCTACCATGTCGAGGTACAAACCCTTTGTCCTTTCCAATCCAAATACTCATCAACAACCTTAGAGCCAGTCACATATAAATAGATTATCCCTCCATTAAATTAAGTAAGTGTTCAACAATCTGAATAGGTATAATAATGCGATTGGACATTGTCTGGAGAATGTGTGTGATCTGTAGGATATATCCAAGCAGAGCAAGTTTTTTGTTTCAGGACGAAGTTTCAGTATTGCTATGTTGTAACCCATTTCCATTCACACAATTCACTAACTTAAATACGTCCAACCTTTTTGCCTTAAGGATAGCAGAGCAGCAATCAATATAGCCACACAATAAATCTTCGTATTACCACGTTACCCTGTTTAAGTGCGGCATAATAACCCACTAGACCTCTTCTTTTCTATATATACATATGTATAATAAATAGATCTCAGGTCCTTCAGACATTCTAAGCGGCAAAAGTTCAATAATCTGAATCTGTACAGGGGTTAACAAAACCATCAAAAATCCTGAAAGAAAAATTTTTTGGTTAACACAAAGACGAACATAAAAAAATATTGGTTTGATATAATTTACCCTCGCTAGACTCTCGCTCCATGTAATCACTAATGGATAGAATGTACTCAAAATTTATTCCTTCTATGTATGGAAGAAGTTTCGTGTTTGTCCTTTTAGTCATAATGCGTCCTTAGCATATGATTTAGGTTGTTCCGAGAGATCTTGTTTGTAGATAGACGACGAACCAACTCCGAATAGTTTCAATGCAACTTGAGAAAATGTAGATAAATTTATCTGAACTTGACTCTACCCCTTCTGCCAAGAGGATGTGGTTGAAACCCACAAAGGACAGTGACAAGCCAAGAATACCATAGAGATTCTACAGATTCTTTAACGAGATAACATCACTAGTGTTTGTTTATATATATATTGTACATTGTAGTTGTTGGCTGGCGGATGCCTGGTCCAAATTGGACTGTTGAGCTTCACATAAAATAGAGAAGAAAATGAATCAATTTTTACTACTTTTACTACGTTTTAGAAATTTTGGCTTCAATACGTTTTTAAAGATGCGAAAATGTAAAAGCCACTTTCATTTCGACAAAACAAACAGCATTTCAACAACACTGGACCACTACGAAAATATTGGTGGAATAGGTTTTGGGATGGGGTGGGTGGAAGCTGAGGGAAGAAAAGCTTTTCTTAAAAACCAACCAGCGGAACAACCTAAGGAAATTTTCCAACCGCGAAGTGGTATCCTTTTCTCTATTCCTTTGTAACCTAAGACGTTTTCCGGGCAAAAGGAAAATTTCTAAGTGCAGAAAAACATAACTCAATATATCAGTTAAGTGACGTAGATGTTTCCTTGTTCGTGCTCCTTGGGTCTTGGTCGGTTCGCTTCTTGAAATGATATCCTTTATATTTTATTTTATTTTTTGTTGTTACTTTAAAAAGCTTCGCGTAAACTTCATAATTGCGCAAAAGATAAGGGATTTTCATGTGGCGGCATATCACCCTGTATATATGTATGTATAGAGAAAGGATATATGCAAGACACAATGTAGGCGGCACATCTCAAAATTTTGCTGAACTGTTTCTGATATCATTATCCGTCACAAGAGTTGAGAGGAATTAGCATCAACGTCTTATTCTATACTCTTATTCTATATTTCAGTTCCACACTTTTTATTCACCAAAAAAGTTTCATTAAAGTCAAATTTTTAAATTAAGGACACCAACAAAAAAAAAAACAGGATATCTTCCAGGATTGTAGAAGAAAGCTTTTTATTTTGCTGGTGTATTGGTGTTGTTGTAAATTATTTATGAAAGAGAAATAGGAAATTGTGAGAAGGTATAATGAAACGAAAGACAAGAAGGAAATGTAGAATCTATTCTTGGATGAATAGAAGTGGGTTACTTTTGGGATATGGTGTTTTGTATAAAGAAGGAGGAGAGAATTCCTTTGAGGGAAATATGGTAAAAAAAAACTTGACTAATAAGATGAGGATTTTTTTTGCTGTTCTTTGTTTATGCTCCTTTTTTTCATAAATTGATTACTTCTAAATATAATTAAGTTTAATAACTTGAAAGTGAAAGTGAGTTGTTAAAAATTTTTTAAAGTCCTTTTATGATGTTGGAAGTATTCACAAGTTTAGCGGGAGTTATACCTGAGGTTAAGTGGTATGATGCTTACCATAGCAATCTCGTGCTAAGAAGCTTTAAGTGGTGACGCTGTATCGAAATAGAAGGTGACTTCAAATAGAATCTGAGATCGAATGAAAATGAGAAGTAGGTAAAATAACATGATGAAAGGACTGACGAATCTACGAGTATTGCTCACGACAATATCATAGAATCGCAACTAAGGCAATGGTCTCGGGAATCGTTAAGATTTCATTGTTGGAATATTGGAATATGTAAACAATACTTCAATCAAAATTTGTAGAGAATAGGACCGGCTAGGATTAGTCTGAAGGGCCAGAAGGAGGTAGCGATACACCACGTTTTTGAACTCTAGAATGCTTTATTAGTTCGGAAATACTAACTGTAGAAGATCGTTCCACTGTTCTATCAGATGGAAAATAATGTTGATTAAGAGTGTTGGACTGTTCGTCAATTATCTGACACAGATTTACTTCCATTTCCGTCCGCCCTTAACACGTCGTTGTGTAAAGTCGATTTATGTTGCTGATCGTTACGAGTAGGAAAGATCAAAATTAACGAATCTGAACATTAAACACCTTCTTTGGCATTTAGGAACGTCTAATCCACTTGGATATAGCGTTGAGGAGGACACGAATATAAAATGAGTTTGTACGAGCGGCCTCAATTAAGGCCTCAGTACAATTTACCATCGTGTAAGGGACAAATGTACTGCCTTATGTAAGAACAGGTCAACTCTAATTCGATGAACATTGGTAAATTTTTTGGTAACAACTGTTGCGTTACTACGCTTTTGAAACTCAAAAAGCATACAATAATGGATATATACCTCTTTTGGTGTTTGATTGGCCATTTCACCCTTACCCTTTTTAACATTTAATTATTCATAAATAAACAAGTCACTTTATTCTTAAAATACCTTTGGCAATCAGCTGGTAAACCTATTACTATGATAGCTGAAGGTGTCTATGGTAAAGCAAATGGCACCATCCCTGATAAATTTGACGGCGCAGTTTTATACCATCACTACACTAAAGCGGTGTTTAAAGACTCAGCCAAAATAGACGAGTAACATTCGAGGGTTGACCAAATGTAAAGCTTGTAGATTTCACTGAAAGTTTGATGGTGGTTTGAATTTTGAAATATGAAGCCTTTCTATAGTCCATCCACGATAAATATTATGACCAGGATGTTAAGAGATGATCAGCCGTCAGGTCCTAATAGACCACAGCTAAGACAGGGGTGACAGCACAGAAGTCGTTTCAACTCATTTGTTACGAGTTTTAAATGGAAAAATTCAAAGGAAAAGTCAAAACAGAAAGAGGGATTATATTTTACGACTTTTAACAAAAAACATTAATTGGACGGACATAAAGAAAACTGCCAATCTAGTTCTTTAAAACTAAGTGAATACCAAAAGCTTAGTCAATTCCTGTTCCGTGCCCATAATCTGTAGAAATTCTTGAAGATATCGAATGCAACCAGACCAGACTCCTCAAAGGCTATTCCTACGTGAGGGACCATGGTTCTGGGAGCACGAGCTTTTTTGGGCAAGAGAGGCGTGCGCAGACACTCAGTCCCTCGTGTAAGAATCAACGTCAAAGTCATGCATACATTGATAGAGGTGGTCTGTTAAGGCATACAAGATGGTCACCAGCAGATCTTTATTATCTTTTTAGAAATTGTTCTGCTGTTATCTACATATATTACTTAGAAATATACACGTCTGAAAGAAATAAACACTTCTTAAAACTATCTGAATAAACAAGTTTACTTATTTTTAAAAAACTTGCAAATTCCACTAATTTTTTCATCAATGGTGATCTAAACAACGCTTACCGATCAAAGCCCATGAATGAAATCCATAAAATAGTATAACATACCTGAAAAAAAATAAAATGTATAATTAGTTTTATTTGTGCAAAGCAGAATATAATAAAAAATAAGCTACAAAATTGTTGTCTAGAAAGGACTCAGAGGACTCTCCAGGGGAGGGGCGCCCAGAAGAAGAAAAAGTGGCAGCCGCAATGACCCTCCTACCGGGAAAACAAGCAGATCCAAAGAGACGTCGCTTTATCCTAAGTCCAACAGTCTTTCTGTCCAACTATTTTTGTATTCACCGAGTTTCAATTTGGTGTGCTACAAAAGTTTTTGGGGGTCGTAAGAGAGTACATGTAAAAAAGAAAGAACGTCATGGTACCAGAGCGGGGTTTTTTTTCAAATCCTTATTAGTGTTGAGGAATGTAAACCCATGGTAATATCACCTAAACCTATTTTGTTGGAGTTCATCACTATAATTTAGATTGGATTTTGATTTAGTTGCTAGTCGGTATTCTGAATGTTGTAAAAATAATGAAGGTGTAATGCATTAAAATACAAAGGTATTTGGAGAACTGCATGGAGTGAAGGAAAAATGGTTAAGGGTGGTGTTGTTCAGTTAGATTTTTTTTAGAATGATGGGATAAGGCCAAACCCTGATGGCATAGCGGCGGGCGATTCTTCTCGTCCCAAATTTTCTTTACAGGTGTCCTCCCTGCTTCCTGTGTCCGCTCTGATGGAGGCTCTCCCATGCAGTTAAGTGGTGGTGCAAGAGTAAGTGGTACATCCGGAGTCTGACCACTCCACGATCTCCCGGTGAGCCAGTCCTACTCTTAAAGCCCGGCGTAACACCTTGTTGATGTTTTAGTTACTTTGAATTTGTTTGTCTAAATTTTTGGTATTCATATGTGGACATGAGGTTGGCCTCTTCGGCAACCAACCCAGAGTTCACATGACACCTCGATGCATCAAAAATATTGCATCAAAATGAAATAGGAATGTATTTTCTTAGTGAGCACCACTACCTGCCCCTACCCCGAGAGCGATTATAGCCTCCTCGTGGTGGCCACTGGAAGCAGTCCTGAAAGAGATGGGCTAATATGGCTGGGCCTATTAAGTCAAGATTTCAAGTTATCCTATCGAAGGCTACATGGCAGTGGGTAGGTTTTGCACTGTCGTTTAACGATTCTGAAATGGAGGCTCCGTCAGGGTGGACCTTACCCTTCCTACCACACTCATAGGATTTTATGGCCTATTAATCTGGAGAGGGCCAAAGCCAAAGAGTTTCGAAGTGGAATTAGGCTGCCCCACGGAGAACACCCGAGCCCCGTTTTCTTGTGCTCCTTCCTTATAGACCAAACCTGGACAGCCGCCACTCTGCCCAAAGTTTTTGGACCCGCCAGAAAATTGACAGCATCAATTCCCATATAATCTTGGGGAACAACTCCATCATCCAGGGGAGTAGAGACCCCAGATATAAGAAACAAAAAAAATAGTGAGTGGAATCGCAGTTACCCTCCTACTACAACAACAGAGCCAGACCACCGCCGAATTTCCCTATGGTTCCGGACTAACTAAAGGGTCAAGGCCAGGAGGGCTGGAGTGGAATTGGGGAGCCTACGGAACATACCCGAGCTTGCTTTTGTGAAGTCCTTCCAAACATACCGAAAGGCAGGACTGCGATCGGAAGTCTGGGACGCTTCAACAGTCAAGTGTAGGAAGCCTGCTGAACTTGTTCCAGTGGACTAGCCCACAAATATGAGCTATAGTGGTGTAGTACAATAGGCCAAGCGAATGGCCGCGGTACTTTCCGACCCCATAACTAAAAAAAAGAGGTTGTCACCACGTTGATTTGTTCCAGTGTATGCCTCCGATTGAATAATCATAGGCGTCTGTCGTTAAATTGGATTTTGCATGCTCAATTGTATGGTTCAGCAGGGTTGCTTCCGACATTGAGGTTTTCATGTTAAGATATGCGGCCTGACATTATGCTGGCCAACGAAATGCGTGATTGGCACGCGAGTCTCAAATGTTCGTGGATCAATTTGGCAGATGGTACGTGATCAACGATAGCATGAAGAGTTTGTCGAGGTGATACGAATCATTTAACAAAAAATCTTTTCTGCTGTTTGTGATTGATTTTATTAACTTGTATTATCTGGTATCGACGAACACACCAATTAACCAGTTCACCAATGATTCGTCAATTTTTTTCACACTATTAATGACACTGAAAACAACTCAAATTCTAGTGCGCATAATTCGATTACTAATTTTAACCAAACAATTCGACATTGTCTTGCAACATATTTAGGCGGACGAGCAAACTACCACCGCAAATTCATTAGTTAAGCCATTCAACCAATTAACTCCGTATGTTCTCCAATAAAATTTAATAAGGTTGCTTGGTAATTTGTTTGTACATTCAACATATTTGCAAAAAAAATAATCATCCACCTACATGGAGTTTTCTTCATTAACATTTCGAATCATGTTGTGCGACTGAGTTGTGAATTATTGATTTACGTTTCATGTTGTTGGTGCAGTTTTATTATTAATGGCAGAAACGTACAAAGCTCTATTATCTAGTTATAAAATTCTTTCCCCAGACGACAGACGAATCATGTGTTTTGCTCCATAAAGAACAAGGGTATTAATAGCACGAGCAGAAATGTTTTTATTTGTTCAATTAGTCGAAGCTTTTATTGCTCCCTATCACTATTAATTTATTGGCGATGGAATATAAAATCTTATTTTCTGTTTCAGAAACAATGAACTCAATTTCAATAGTGGTGGTGATATAATGAAATGGTCTAGTTCGTCTATTACTATGTGAAATTTTTGCTATCAATTGAGAAATTGCGGGGTGATAATTTGCTTTTAATAATAAATTTAACAACAAATAAAATTTGAGATAACGAGATAATTTTGTGTTTTGAGTAAATAGTTTGAAAGCGAAAAATATGCCCTGATTTAATTTTAGGATGAAATTTCATTTCTTATCATCCATAGACGCATAAAAATATGTGTGTAAAAACTTATTAGAAATTGCTAAGCGATAACAGAGTTAATTAGCTGGGTATTAATAGGCAAAATTATTGTTGTGAAATTGAATGGTTTTTCTGGGAAAGATTAACTTGGATTATGAAATCTTGTGAAATTATTAAAGAAAAAGAGGAGTTGATGAATGAAAAGCCAACTTGGTTAAAATTTAGTAACAACAATTTACTAACTTTGTCAGATCTGTTCCAATCCTCTTTTCCAAATCTTTATAATGATCTGCCCCCAATCCTCTTCATCGCTACTTGAAGTATGGGCCAGACTTTATCTTTAAGATCGTAAGTTCATGTCCATCTGTATCAACTGAATTCATACTGGACTGGAGCCAGGATGAATCACGTTGAACTTAAACACATTACCACCATCAAAACCGAAACACTGTCTAATCTCTGAGTAGTATAGCTATGTCACTACGGTACGCAATCGAGCTTTTTGGTTTGTGTCTTAGCTTTAAAGCTAAGGTTGTGGGATAAACTTGGAGCTTGATTCTGGTTTGTGTATTAGGTGTGCTTTCGCTATAAGGTATTGGGTGCCATCTTGTGCGGATTCTGATCAGTCGTGGGTCGTGAAATCTTTAATCTGGGGACTTAGGTGTTATCTTGGCTTGGGGGTAACTCGCAATAAGAATTCAATAATAAAATAACAATTGGATTTTATTTATGCGAGCTCCGCGATGGGTGGATTTGGTTTGTTGCACAGAACAAACGAACCATCGATGTACCCAGCCTTCAGGTTGGCTCAGAAGAGGTATCTGCTGCTGATTCTGGAGGCCACCAAAAATGTAGCCATCAATAAGGTCCTTGGCATGGATGGCATACCAAATAAAGCGACGAAGCCAGCAGCTATGATAGCGCCAGACAGGTTCGCTGAAGTCGTTACAGCGTAAAGCCGAATAAGCTTTTCGGGGACTAACGTCCTGCAGACAGATATGCCTCCTTAGTTGCATAGGCAAACTATTCGAGCGAATGATCTGTAACAAGATACTTCTTAGCGTCGAAAGGGTAGGTGGCCTGTCGGATAAGCAATTCCGCTCCGAAAGGCAAGGTGGACGACTGATGCAGTCAATATGAAGCATAGCAAGAGCCGCAATATAGAAAAGCACTGCTGCGCACTGATAGATAACCCTCGACCTAAAAAATGCTTTCAACTCAGTGAGGTGAAGCAAAATAATTGAGGCATTGATCAATCTAGGCACATCAAAGTACCTAGTGCGAGTAGTGACTGACTACCTTCAGGTAAGGCAGGCTTCATTGTGAAACGGAAGATGGTCCGAAGGTGTTCAGGACCACATGAAGTGCCGGCAGGGTTCCGTCCTGGGCCCTCTTCTGTAGATCGCAATGTACAATATTGGGGCTTGTACAATATTGGGGCTTCGTTTTCCAAAAGAAGCAGTGGCGATCGGGCTTGCGGATGACATCGGGGTAGTTGTCGTAGGAAAACACCCAGATGATATCGAATTGTATGAGAACGAAGCGATTTGGGAAATAAAATCGTGGGTACGCTTTCTTTATTTGCTCGAGATTCGCCGATAAAAAGGCAGAACTAGAAGAAATGGCCGAGGCACCACTAGAGCCGGAAAACATACTTGATCACATGATGTGGTCCGAGGAAATGTGGAGCAAAGTGGAACCCCAATCCATCCACACAAATTTAAGGCCAGAAGAGGCCATAAGAAATAGAAAACGGCAAAGAAATGTCACGAGTAGTAGAAGCTATGTCCCCACAATGTATATTTATATTTTACAATCTGACTTCTCTTAATTTCAAGTGTAGTGCAGTCGTATTTTGATTCAGTTCAAATTTGATGTGGCCTGCGCCAAAACTATTGAGAATTTTACACGCAGGCGGGGAAATGACAATTCCACACACTTTAACATCTCGTGAATGGATAAAATACAAGCGCTCCCCTTCGAAATTCGTTTAAGGGAAAAGACAATCCCCCATAGCATCTGACCACAGCAAGAATCGCAGTCTGCTGATTAAATTTTTATTGAAAATATAAATGAGTGGGTGATTTGGGTTTTCATACGAACGGACTGACGTTGTGCACTTTTGTTTTCGAATTTACTTTCTTGGTGGGGGTTTTGGACTCTCACTGCGCATGGAAAAATCGTTTTTGAGATTCCCAATAGTTTTGACGCGGGCTATATTTTACTACAGTAAAAAAAGTAAAAATTAAACTGTCTCAGAGTAAGAGTAAGAGAGTAAGAAACCTACGCCTCCACCATGTATATTTAAATTTTACATAACCAATCGCACTTCAAGGTGATGGGTGGAATTTTTACTGCCCCAAACGAAGCAAGAAAGAAGAAACCCACGTCTCTCCACAACGTACGCATTTTCAATCATACCTCGGCTCATTTCCTCATGTATGTAGTAGTAGTAGATTATTTTTGAACCGGGACGTTTCCAAAACTTGAGGCCTTAGTACAATTTGCCATCGTGTAAGGGACAAATGTACTACCTCGTGTAAGTCCGGCTCAATTCTACTTCAAGACTGAATCACAGACTGGTAGTACAAAAGGTGATTATGCAATGGTTGCCCCTAAAAGATTAATTGAAGAACAAATAGCGCTATCACCAAAGAGTTTAAGTGCGAGATTTTGGACCTTGTGGATCCATGCTAAGGCTGCTCCATCCCAGATCCACAATCCAATAATTTATGAATCAAATAAGCTTCTTTTATTCAAGAGTTTTGTAAGGATACAAATAAATTCAAAGCATATGCTTAGTCGTAATTTCTTAGCGAGTTCTTTTTTTAGATTTCTTTCTGTTAAATCATTCTTCCCACACACACAAACTACTCGTTGTGATTCTGATTTAATCTTATTCGCCATCAATCTCTGGCATTGGCTACAGTTGCTCCATCTTAAAATTAAGTTACCAGCCTTCCAGCGATAAAGCCAAAGGACACACTTGGGCGTGCGGAATCTTTGACCATGTTTTATTGTGTGCGCTGCCCTAATTTGATTCGTTACGTAGGCGTTTTTTGTAATTAACCCATTGGCCTTGTAGTATGAGATCTTTCTGTGCAAGTTCAAGGCTGCATTGTATTTCGACCAATCAAGCAAATAAGACCTTCGTCATTCATATAGCTAAAGGTACATTTAATGCTCCAAAAAACCTGTTACACCTTAACGTGTCCTCGCCGCCTTAATTTAATAAACCGAAATATTCCTTAACGAAAGGCAACATTAAAAATCAATTACTCTTAAGCCAGCGTAAAATATTGTCTAACTTCACAGACGACGACGACGATTTATAAATGAAAAATAATTTTCGAGCAATTTACGAGCACTTGTCATTAAGGATCGACTGTGAAAATGTCATTTAAAATCCTTTAAGTCGACAATAAAGACGAAAACTCGAAGCGAAATTGACAGAAGTAATCTTTATCCTCGAGCGTTTATGGCAATCGATATACTCCCTTCTTCGTTCTATGTCCTTTCAAAAAAAAGGACGAAAAATTATATTTATTATATGTATGTGTATGTATAAAACAATGGCCCATTCGCTCTCATTCTCTCTCTGTGCGATGCTGGATACGAATTCATCAATTTAAGTAAAACGCACGGCGACACATTGCCCAATACGCTCATTTGCTTTAAGGACACGATAAATTGTGATAATAGTCACATCCGTTTATATTTTCATGACAAGTATAGGTAGAGTGAGTGAGTGACTGAGTATGCATGCCGAGGACGAAGGAGGAGGGTGAAAACTTTTCAACAGGTGCTCCGATTATTACGGAAAGAATTTAAAGGCTCTGTGTGAGAGAGGACTTTGCTAAAGTGCTTAACAGTTGCGGGAATGTAGATGTAGATGGCACAACAACAGGCTGGATCATAACAGAGAGAGAGAGAGGGAGAGGCAAACAAAATCTGTATGTAAAGCAGCAAAAATGTTTATGTGTCCATATAAAAGGAATACGTACGTCTTACGAGAAGGACTTAAGGGAACAAGAAGAGTCCTTGTTGCATTTTTTTAAGTGATGTGAAAAGTAGTTAAGAAGCACTCTTTAATTGTGTTTCTTGAGATAATGATAAAGGGATTGCTTTTCTTTATTCTTCGAGGATAAAGTTTTTTTCCATGCGTTTTAAATGAAGCCGTGAATGAGAATCCTTAATGAATCTTAAAGCGATTTATGTTTATGCATTTAAAAGCTGTGAAAAATTACGACCTTTTATGGTTGTTTTTATGGTATAACACTTTATGGATAAAGTATGCCATGATGACATTATTATTCTACATCTTCACATCCTTCTGTCTTAAGCGAATGCAATTTAAAAAAATCCACGCATTACAGAATAAAAAATTTATGATAATATTCTTATCTCCTGTTTAAAAGCTTTAAAAGTTGTAAATTAATTTTCTGACGTAACGAAAGCTTTTACCAGCTTTCCCTTCTAAAAAGCTTTAAAAGCTGTAAATTATTTCTGTGACGTCACGAAAGCTCTTACCAGTGAATAGCTTTATTATAATGCACTAGATTATTCAATACGCGTGATAGGTTTTTCGATAGCGATATTGTCAACACTTATTAACACTGTCATTGTATCAGAATTTTGATTGTAAAGCAGATATCATATTATTATCATATTACTGTAAAAGGAACAGGGCGATGGACAGCTGAGCACTTATCTGCTGTAGTGCGGGTCTGGCCAACATCAGACACCTTGTATTTTGTAGCCTCTTCTTAAAGGATTTTGGGGGAGAGCTCAAAATAAGGGATTTTATCCGATACATAACTATGACTAGCTGGACCTAAAATCTTTCTACTTCCCTATCTTTCTTAATGTGCAAAAACATTGGCGCGGCGGCGTTTATGACTAACACCGAACACAAAACTAACGCCAAAGGTGGACTTCACAGATGGGAAACAAACAAAACAAATGTCACTTCAACCCAATTACAACTCAACCCGAGAATATGAGCGAAATATGAACTCGACCCAGCTAGAAGAGCTGAGTTGAGTTGAGTGGACCCAGTTTCAACTGGACTGGACTTCAACTAGTTTATGACTGGGTTGAACGTAGTCATAAACGGGGTAAATTTACGGATTCTGTTAAGTCAGCTTCAACATTCTTGTTCTTTAACGGCTCTACAACCGGAATCCGGTCCTGGCCTCGCGCAACTGTTCTCTCCACAAGTCCCGATTCTGAGCTGATGTCATCCAGTTTGGCATCCCTAAGCTCTGAGCATCCTGGTCTACGCCATCCCTCCAGCGAAGGTTGGGTCTCCCTCGTTGTCGTAACCCATAGGTCTTATCGCAGCGAAACAAATAAATCCCATATATTACACATTTCATCAACAAATAACTTGAATATTATGAATGAAAAAATTCCAGAATTTGAATAAAAAATCTCTGACTTTTCCATCCTAGTGGGAAAAAGTGGGGACGCTGCCCAGGAAAGCTTATTTTGAGCGCTGTTAAATATGCTGCCGAGGGAGCATTACTGGAGTTTTCATAAATTTTATAGAACGAAGAAAACGGACGATCTTCGTGACCATAAAGGATGGCATTAGCATACTTCATGGACCGGCTCACGTTCAATGCAGAAGATAAGCAGCTTTGCAAGTGGTTTGAATTAGTTGGGGACTGCTTTGGTAAAACCACGCTGGGCTTGGGAAGCAAAAGGGAATTGCAAACACGAACAAAATAAAAGCTTTTCGATACCGGATCATGCATATCCACAGGCGTCCTTGAATGTTCTTTATTAACAAGTTTTTTTATAATGCTTCTAAAACGCTTATGAAGAACCATAAAAAAGGTATGATCTCCTGAAATGACATGCAATGTTAAAAAATATATGTAACTGATATGAGAAAGGGACCGCTGTAAGCTTTTTCAAGAGTGCTCAAACATGGCTATTGGACCAATCCATTTCGCGCTGGGTATTACTTTCTTTCACTGACTTTTCCAGGGTTTCCAGTTTTTCCAGAAAATGACCACCATCAATATTACTAATACTACTCGACTTTCTGAGCTTTATAAAAACCCAGAACCTTAACAGACTAAAAATACAAAACTACCTCTAGTAAGATGATGAAATTAGTCCAAGTACTTAATTGATAATTTCAGTAGTGTAGTAAGGCTTCTTAATAACCTTCCAGTCGTCGTAAGTTTGATTTCAATACAGATACAATACAATACGGCTTCCAGCTACAACACCCTACAGCAGTTCTGTTCTTCCATTTCAAATAATGAAGAGCAAAATCCGGCTTCGTCTTTGATGTATCAAGAAAATCTAATCCCATTCAAAATTAAATAACATTTGCTCCCGTAGTTCTTGAATGTGGCAGCGATTACCCAAAAGCCAAAACTGCATGATGGTTTCTATAATTATGTATATCGAAATTGGGGCCATCTCTTCGAACTAGAATTCAAACACAGTAAATTAATTTATATGATCAAGAGACAGTTCTGCTAACCAGCAAACGAATAATTTAATATTGATACACCACTGATTCGCCTAACCTACATACAGAATTCGAATCCAATAAAAGTTTTTAGTAAGTAATCCCAGAAATGGGTAAAGCATGTTTGTACATATAAACTCTAAACGACAAACTTACAAACGTATCAACCAATGTTGAATCCCTATCGCATTAACCCTGATACATTTCACAATTTCATCGTCCATATAACTATATAGTGTAATTCCAACCACTTTGCCACCGAGCTATATCTGTGGATACAACATTTAATTGAAACACCATTTTAAAATTTAAAACTCGGTACCATACCAACCGAGGCTATTCCAGCTTAGCATGCATGCACCTCACGTATCATCCATGTAGTTATTTCAATTCCCAAAAAAACATCGTCAACTACAGAAAAATTTCCATATAATTGAAAATTTAAACTGCACACGTGTATATAATAAAAAAAATTGTTCACCAGATGCATTGCACGAAAAAAAAATTTATTTTAAATGCAGAATATAATATGAAAAAGTCTTGACTAAAACAAGACGAACGGACGGACAAAATTTAAAACTAAAACTAAAAAAAATTTGTGCACAGAAAGTAGAACTTTTCCTGGCAACTAACCCCTATAAGTATGCATATCGTCTATAGACAAAATGAGAAAGGCACAACTGTACCAGGATCTTATTCACTGTATGCAAAATTGCACGATTCTGCAACCGCATAAAAATGCAACATGAAAGTTTTCTGCCAGATCCTTGTGCCTTGTGCCCTGCCACCCTCCTTTTGGAAGGACTGCCGCCGGGAGTGGATGGGTTCTATTGCTGATTCCAAATGGAGTCCCACCAGAATAAAAATTCCTCTTGAAAGAGTTTAATACTTGAAAAATGCTACATTCATGCACGACGTAGTTACGATGGCACAATGATGACTTTTATACATATTGCACACATGCAATCCTCTCTATCCTTGATGCATCGCAAAAAAAACGACGAAGAGTTAAGAGAGTCCTGCCCGTCTAGACACCGAAGAAACGCTGAGGGTTGCAGTGCTCCTTCTTCATATTATGAAAAGTGTTTTTATGCATTTGCAAGCTTCATCACAACTTTACCAACCCAAGTGCAAGGAGGAGTATTTAGTATAGAAGAGGGAAAAATCCTTTTTTTATTTCGGGCTGCCCAAGGAGAATAAGCGCACACACAGACACGTCTTTAAAGTTTGCTTAACCAGAAGATATACTCTCAATGCGTTTTAAAGGATGTGAAATTATTGTACAACAAATCTTCAGGGCATATCCCTCCCCATGTGCTTCAAATTACGACGACCAAAAAAGGATGTTTGATAAAAGTTTTCTCATCTATTTCGTTTCATTAAAATTTACATAATCCAATTTTAGGCTGGTGGTAAACACACACACAACCACCACCGCAGGTGAACGAGTTTTCATTAAATTTATTCGGGATTAACTCTTGTAAGAAAGTTAAAATTGGCCGATGAATCCTTTTAATTTTATATTTAGTCCTTTTGTGCTGAAAATTAGCAAAATGTGGAATTTTGGTAGGTAAATTGGATATGCAGATATAGTACATTATATACTAAAGGTATTTAAGGTGAAAAATAGATTTTTGATAATTATAAACTTTTTGATGATAATTGAGAAACCTTAAGTTGCCACATTCTTAACAAGACGTGGTAGAGGTAAATGCCATGCATTAGGGCAGGTTGGTATGATGGTGAAGTTATATAAATAGTTTCTAAATTTTAAGAGTATTAAGTGGTTTGATGTTTAATTGTGGCCTCAAATAAATCTAATTTAGGATTAAGACCAAATAAATATGATTAAGTTTTCACACTTTTGAAGAATTCTGATAAATAATGCTAAAACATATCGATAAAAAGTCTAGTACAGTAAAGATGTAATATTGATGCGCCAAAAATTCTTGGAAGGATGATTTTTCATAAATCGTTAATGGAGCATAAAAGAAGTTTAACTTTAAATTTGAGGGAAATTTCGAGTGGACGTTTTTTGGAAAATTCAAAAAGTTTTTGAAAAGCATTTTTCTCTGAATCTACGCATTTTAGAGAAAAGTTGTTTAAACAAAAAATGTAGAGGACATTGTTACCTACAATTTGTTTCATAGAGGTCAGGCTGTACAACTTCAAATTCAGAAGCTAGGTGGCGCCAAAGTTTCCAAAAAAGTGTTTTTTCGGTTTTTGTCCCAGAAAAAATGTTTTTTTTACAAAAGTGTAAATCAGTAAATTGTTCCTCTTAAAAATGTCTACAACATTTTTTTAATCTTTTTTTCCCTCCGACTTACCGTTCAAAAGTTATAGCGTGCTGAAGTGTGAGAATTGTGCTCTGAAGACGGCACACAGGTTAATTATACAGTACAGTTATAATTGGTACGTTGCGATTGAATGAGCTATGATTGTTTAAACTGATTAACAACAACTCTTACCAATTATTATTGTTTTAAAGTTCAACTCCAATGAACAATGTATTATTGTGATCAATACTAACAGACAATGCAAAATTGAATTGAAAATTGAAATTGAAAAAATACCTTGATGTAGTTTTTTCTGCGTATCGTCGAGCATTACGTTCATCCCCATAATTCAAATAGCATGGCTCGTGAACCACGATTGGAATGTTTTCATCTTCAAGCAACGTTTCATTGTCAGTATCACCTCTAATTTTGCTTGCTTCCAACAGTGAACGCCGACCTTTAAGGCCGGGGGTGCGCGATTTACCGTCCACAATCTTTTTACAGACTTAAAACACACACTCATTTTACAAGAGCAAAGTTTTGACGCTTTCACTCTCGAAAACTCGCATAGCAAATGAAAAATGGACGCTTCTTAGTATAACAATAGGACGGTTAACTACGCAGCGTAGCATTTACTGCCTATAACTTTTGAACGGTAAGTCGGAGGGAAAAAAAGTTTAAATAAATGTTGTAGACATTTTTAAGAGGAACAATTTACTGATTTACACTTTTGTAAAAAAACCATTTTTTCTGGGACAAAAACCGAAAAAACTCTTTTTTGGAAACTTTGGCGCCACCTAGCTTCTGAATTTGAAGTTGTACGGCCTGACCTCTATGAAACAAATTGTAGGTAACAATGTCCTCTACATTTTTTGTTTAAACAACTTTTCTCTAAAATGCGTAGATTCAGAGAAAAACGCTTTTCAAAAACTTTTTGAGTTTTCCAAAAAACGTCCACTCGAAATTTCCCTCAAATTTAGAATTAAGCTTCTTTTATGCTCCATTAACGATTTATGAAAAATCATCCTTCCAAGAATTTTTGGGCGCATACCCCGATTTTCCAGTCCAACTTTACTGTACTAGTCCCAAAAAATATCACATTCCCAAAGAAACGTAGGATCCTAGGGGTTTAGCCAAATTCCCTAAAGAACTGCAAAGATTAAAAAGATATGAACTTGATGAACTAAAAAAAAAAATACAAAATTACCGTTTCAACAAACTCTTCTTCTTCTTTCTTCTTTAAACTCCTTTAATCCCTCATGGGACATAGGGCGGAAACAGTTGCCCCCCAGCGGACTCTGTTTTGCGCATTTTTCAACAAACTCACTGTCCCAAAATATATACGAAAGAAGCTTATGGTGTCCCAAAAAAAATATTTACAGAAAAAATGTGAGTGTCCAGAACAAATCAAGGTGTCCCAAATAATTTTGGGACAAACAAAAAATGGTGTTCCCGAATATCGTTGATCAAAACATGTTGATCTTAAATGATTGTATATTCCCTACAAAACTCGAACCTCTTGAAGTCTCTCCGTTTTGCTAGTTCTCTTCAGTTTTTCATATGTAGTTTCCGTATATCTTCTATAATATTATCCATACACATATTTTGTGGTACGTTTTCATTTCCTATTGTTCTTCCTTTGAACATCCTGTCTATACCTCTATCTCCAGGGTACCTACAATATTTTCAACCCATGATAGTCGGCCCGTTGTATGTATGCTACTATATTCTGTTTGTCAAGCATTTTTTCAAGTTCTTCTTTTGTTTTAATTTGCCATTTGCTTTACTTAATCTTGTGGATGTTCAAAGAAATTAATATCCTACAAAGAAATAGTTATAGACGTTCAAAAATATGAAAATTTTCCTAAAAGGATTTCATTGTATTAAATTGAAGCTGTTGTTACAAAACAATATGTTCTGTTAATTGAAATATTTATTTGAGTTTCGCTAAAAAAATTCTACGATCTACATTATGGGTGGCCAACCCATCATGGTACCGCGGGCCACTTTGAAAATGCATTATAGGAGAAAGTTCCAAAGCTGGGCTGCAAATACAAAGGAAGAACGATAACCACTTATTGTGCAGAAACGAGGAATTATTAAAAAGAATATTATTTCTGACGAGTTGGGAGAGTTGCACAAACCGAGATATGCTTGCGCTTGTGTAGGATATCGCGAAACAGTCGCAGAAGCATATACTCACGATAGTAACTTAGAGAGCAGCCCTAAACGGAACTTAACTTATTAGTGAAAATGGCGGAGCAGAAGAAGACGTCATTACCAGAATAAATAAAGGAAAAGGCGCATATGCAAGCCTGTTTCACATATGGAGATCGATGAGGGTTTCAACTAACGCCAAATTGCGGCTGTTCAACTCCAATGTTAAGGCAATTCTTTTGTACGTTTGCGAACCATGAAAAGTCGTCGTTTTCATCCTAAAAATCCGCTAGTATGATAGAAATACAAATGAAAAACTATTGCGACGTGCTGACCAAGAAAGGATATATGAAGAAATCATGCAAAGGAAGTAGATTTGGAATAGTCACACCTTGCGAGATGCAAACGAGAATCTAGCCAAGCATGCTCCTGAGTTGGAAGACCTAGAACAACGTGGAAGAGAATCCTACCGAAAGAGACCACAATAAGGAAGGAAATGGCTCTTTTTTTGTTTTTCACATGATGAAACCTTCTACTTCAAAATAAGCATTTTATTAAATTTTGTTAAATCTCACGGGCCGCAAGGGCAGCACGCTTTCCAAAAAGATTGTGAGGAACGCTCCTGGGACCGAAGCGTCTCACCCGGCCCTTTGACGATGAGTTTTCCGTGGGGATTTGATGGTGAGCATGTTGTTAAAATGAAACAAGCAAAAGTACGTATTTTGGCCTACTTAAACCGATGTCTTATATTTAGCTAAGTGTATCAAGGAAAATTAGTATGCGCTAGCATTTGCCAATGCAGGGTTTATTTTGTCATTTGAAAATGTTATCCGAAAAGCGAGTGGTTTCTCGCACCCAAAAACTTCTGAATACAAATTTTCATTATCGTAGATCGTATGTATTACTATCGAAACAAAGCTCTCTAACACAGCGCTCCCTAGGAGTGATTTTTGAAAGTATGCATCGAAGCTAAAACCACTGTCTTATTGTAAATAATATGTATTTAAAGTTTTTTTGGTGAACGGTTGAATGGTTTATACGTTTCTCGCGATTTACCAATTAGGCAATAGATAGATCTAATCTACATCTAACCATGGAATCCAGACTGTTTCTAGCTATAGTTATAAGAAGACTTTTTCACCAGTACGGACAGTGCATATGGATCCGAGACTTAGCAAAAGGTGCTCTAACCTCTTAGATGTGCGAGAGAAGAGAATAATTGGCCTCGTGTGTCATCAGGGAGGAAGATTCGCGTGTCTAAATGACTAGATCTAAAAGCACTATCACGGCATCGATGTTATAGAAGAGAGAATTTAGGTTGCACATGATTCAAAAGGAACCTGCTCAGAAAGCCTGTTGCAATAGGACGATCTAAACAAAGCTTACGCTCATGTAGACGTCTAGGGCTTATATATGCCAAACTACGATGAAATTGAGTACATTATCAAAAGATTAAGAATGTAAAATAACAAAGAAAACATAATTAAACGAAATTGTAAAAATAAAAGGGCGTAGTCTTATGCAGATGAAATAAGTTTACTAATTTTGTATGAGAAGGCAGTACATCACCCACGAAATTGCAATAGCCTGTGAAAACGCTCGCTCAATTTGGAAAATGAGATTGTGAAATTGTTTAAGAGATATTAGGGTATTACGCTAATCTGCTAACTGCATTTGTCATCGAACCAGTCGTTACTATTTCAACTACTTCTGCATAAGATAGAGTTAGTGGTATTAATTTTTAGTCCAGTCAATGCACGGTTTGCCTGGCAATTCCACCAAACAGCACCGATTGGCACCAAAATTTGGCTGTAGGTTCTACTTACCCTCTACTTCAAAGTTGTCAATGTGCCGACGGTTGCTTTTACCCTCGGGGTCGACGCCACCCCTTCTAGGGGGTTAAATTTTTTTTAATAAAAATAAGTATGGGAATGGATAGATTGACTAATTCTAAGCAACTTTTGTTATATAAAGTTTTTACTAAAAGTCAATACTTTTCGAAATATTCGAGAGTGAAAACGTCAATTTTTCAGCAAAAAAAACCCGTTTTCAGACGGTTTTTCATGAATAACTCTGAAAATAAGTATTTTATGAAAAAACCATTCAGAGTAAAAATGTAGCTTATAAAAAAACAAAAAAAAATACTGGGTTTAAAATATCACTAGACCTAATGCTAACGGAGTAATAGCTTGTTAAAGGTTGGGTCTTCTTCGTCAAACGCCAAAATCGTAAGTTTCAACGTGAAATATCCGAAAAACAACGCATTTTTCGGGGAAAACTCATAAAACTTTTTTTGTAGTGCTTGGAAAAACCTTTAATTTTCTTTTTTTTTTTAAGTTTCTAGTACCCAAATTAAGCGAGTTATGACAAAAACAAAATTGATCCCCATTTTTTTGGCAGCAAAAAAATGTGAAAATCACCCCCTAATTACCACCCCAATTGAACATGATCGTTACCACTTTACAATTTACTTCATATATGTACTTATAATATGCCCTATAAGTTTGACCGGTTTTAAGTGCTTGGTTAAAAAAAAAATGAGCTTGAAGTGAAGAGAGCTTTTTTGCAAGTTTGCAAAAAATTGCCTTTCTTTAAAAATAACTCAAAAACTATGAAAGATACGCAAAATTTAAAAAAGTGAAAAATTGTAGGTTTTCTTTTTCTAAAACTTCTGGTTTTTTTACTTTTTCTGTACGATGAAAATTGAGGAAGATATGGCCGTTTCAAGTTTTCACATGTTCGCAAATGCAACGTTTTGAAGCTGTTTCAGCTCAAACTTTTTAAAAAATAAGAGCTTACAAAAAAATTAGTTTACATCAGCTTATAGCTCTTGGAAAAACCTATAAAATAGTTTTTTGTTGAACTTGATAGCTCAAAAACTAAGGAAGTTATGGTAAAAATACCCAATCACAAATTTTTACAGTTATCAACACACGTATATAACAACCTGATATAGAAGATTCCTTCATCTTTTCACACCTTCCCAGCCGGAAATTTATCAAGCGCTGTCAAAAGAAATAAGAATGCAGCGCTTCCAATTCATATGTTGTGGAAGTTCTTCGGAAGCACGCACTCTATACTCCCATTTTTGTGCTTTGTTTTCCTCAAGTTCTCATTTATCCCCCTCAGTTGGGAAATTTGTGATTTTTCTAATAATCGCATCACTTGTACTACTAATACTATTTTTGGTGAAAACAAAAGCTTCAGGAGCTTCCCAAGAGCTTCAATTTCCCAACTTCGACTGCGCTTCTTCAACAACAAAATATAAACGCTTCGCTCTGATGACATGTCTGTGTTAAAAGGAAGGGAATTGGGATATGAATAGGAAGCTGATATATCAAAGCCAAATCCAAATCAACCTGCTCCTGAAGAGCTGTTAAAAATGATTTTTTGCAGCTGCAAAAAGGGTTGTGGTTCAACCTGCGGTTGCCGAAGAGTAGGACTCTTCTGCAATTCAACTTGCTCAAGATGCAGCGGAGACAATTGCCTGAATAGTGCTCCAATTGTAGATCAGGAGGAAGACGAGAATGAGGCAGATGAGAGTGAGGATGAAGAAGAAAAGAATTTTTAATTATGGTTTTTGATTTTTTTTGTGTTTTTTATATCAAAAAATATATTTATTGTTTTAATTAAAAACTTAAGAAAATTTTTAATTTTTCCTATTTTTTAAATCAAATTTTAAAAAGTAGGGGTTGTTTTTATAGGGGTTTTTTTATAGGGGTTGTTTTTATAGGGGTTGTTTTTATAGGGATTGTCTTCATAAGGGTTGCAACTTGTAATTCATGATGCAATGATAATTTCGATCGATTAAACGCTTGAATCTACAATTTTACACTTATTTTCGAATAGGGGTAGTTTACACCCCTAAAAAATAAAAAGCAACCGTCGGCACATTGACAACTTTGAAATATAGAGTAAGCAGAACCCAAATCCAAATTTTGGTTCAAATTGGTGCTGTTTGGCAGGATTGCCAGCTTTCGCCGTTTTTTCCGTGCATTGACTGGACTATTTAAGGCACTACATTTAAGGCATGCCCAATTCTCATTTTCGCTCGGTATATCGCCTTCAAAACTTATTTCTTCTTAGGAGCTACCAACCTAAGCGGAACTCTGGTACCCTATTATAAACTGATTAAGCCGCCGAATAAGGCATTCATTAGAGATCTCCATAAAACAAAAGTACACAAGCACGATTGCAATAATTGCAACATATTTCGACTATATTAACATATCCTCTCTTTGAGTTCAATTATCGCTTAAAGGTTATTGTCACACTTCCACCATTCCGAAATACTTACGGCACGTGCACATTTTCATGCAAACCTCCACTGATGACCGACCACCAAATTACGACATTAACCAATTCAAAATTAAAAAAAAACGTTTTTCAGCAATGCCAATTCTAGAATACGGCAACTGATCCAGTAAAAAGCAAACAAACAAACCGTCCAATATTAAGCCATTTTATCTCTCCATAAGCGCGTAACGTGAATTTAATTTCAGCTTAAATTATTGTTGATAGTATAATTGTTGAAACGATCATTGTTGACACGAACTTGGTCACCACAGGTCACGATATCAATAGCCCATAGCGCATTATTGTGACTGTCTTGTTACACTCCAGACATGATGTTGTCTTAAGCTCATTTTAATTTTAAACAAAAATTCAGTTTAAACTTCGTCAATACGAAATAAACAACAAAACAAAAAGATTGATGACGAGATGAATCAATGAACAAACACCAGCTGTATGATGGTTTGTTTTTTAGATCTATATTTTTTTTGACGAACGAAATGAAATCGTCGTTGTTTGTCTTTTTGTTGTTTTTGGGGGAAACATGAAAGAAGAACGAAATTTCAATCACATGTCACGAACTAATTGAGAGGAAGTATAATGGTTGGTCAACGTAGTACACTATGTATTTGGACGTGCTTTGTCCGATTCGATTCAATGGAGCAGCATGCTACGCTAACGTTTTATTCAAACACCACAGCAAAAAATGAGCAACAGTCGCTGCTGGCAGAGTTTGGAATAAATTTCGTTATTTCAATCAGCGAAATGCGGTCAACTATGAAATTAACATCAGCACAAAAATAGGAAAGCAATTTCAATTTGCCACGGGAAATTTTTAGTTTTATTTAAAATAAAATTCTCCTCTCGCCATTTGTTGTTGTATCTTGAAGGAAGTTTTGAAGTTTTTATATTAAATTTTTGGTTATTTTATGGAAAAAAATATAGCCATTTATTTTTTGTAGTACTGAACTATAGTACAGAAAATTTGCATTGCATCCAAAACTATGACCTCTTCTATTTTTAGCCAAGAGTGTAAATTCGTCTAGAAGTCTATCTAAGAAACATATTCTGGATCCAGATGGAGGCCCGCTTCAACCGGCCGGCATATACAAAAAACCCGGGAAACGATAGTGCAAATCAAAATTAAAAATCAAAAAAACACATACGAATAATTCATGTGGGCAAACACGTCAAGGTAACCTTGGACACTACCAGTATGAAATAAATTACAAAAAAAACTTGGGGTAAAAATAGCAAATTAAGCCTCGATCATCATCAATTGATGCGTTTATTGATATCAACTTTCCAACTATAACCACCAATACGAATCACACTATATTTTTTATTTATTTTCTCACAAGAAATATAAATTATTAATGCATAAAGTGAAATTTGTGTAGATATTTATGATCGTGTCATATTTGTTGCAGGGATCGACAGAGTATTTTTATTTTTGATGTAGCAATATTTTTTAGAACTACCTGAGATAGGACATTAGTGTATTAAAGTTGTAAGCATTGATTCGCAATCAGTTAATAGTCATCGAAATTAATCACAATATTCTTGGGATATGTGTTGGGAATTTTAATTGCATTCGAGATGCCTGAGCGTTTAAGTAGTGACGAATCTAAAAGATTGCAGATATAAATAATTAATTTTAGTTTTGTGCATAACAAGTAGTTGCAAATATAGTTGGAGCTACAGGGTGATCTATAATAAGCTTTGATTTTTTTATTCGAATTTGTACATTATCGATTTATATTAAAGGGGTCGTCCATAAATTACGTGAGGCGTTTAGGGGAGGGAGGGGGTCGAGCCAAATCTCACCAAATCTCACGTGGGGGAGAGGGGGGGTCTCGGCAAATATCACGTAAATTTTTTTTTAAAGAAACAGTGTAAAATGCCGAGAAAACTGGGTTAAATTAAGTAAAACATGTTTCTCCACTAAAGACCTCCATTCACTTACAGGCCACCGGTAGGCAGTGGCCTGTCAGACCAGGTCGACCAGCACGACTTAGCTTGACTCAGTCTAACTGAGGGATGATACTTCAGGTACCCGCCAGACAGGCCGTGGCATGCAGGTGAAATCATGATTCTCTACAGACACACAGGTGAAAACGACTGCTCAGCATAGCTGGTTCTTAATTCAAGCGCAAAAATGTTCATGGCCTCAACGAAAGCTTCAAGGCGTTGTTTCGCGCGACTCGTCGAATGCTGCAGAGTACGAGCCAAGTAACACTGAACCACGAAAAGGCCATTAGAATTTAGTGCTACAAGAAAGTACATTCCGAATTTTAGCGCAATGAAATGTTGAGTGAGTACTCACGTTTTGGTAGTTGTGTGTCCACCGCAAGCGGAAAAGCGAGGAGGGCAAGCAGTCCGAATTATCAGTTATCTCAAATAAAATCTTGCACCCAAACCCCCTCCCCCCACCCATTCACACAGATGAACTTTTTACACACCTTTCACTAGATTTCACTACGGTTACGTACACGGATTTTATACGCGAGGGCCTCTCCTGCAGTTCTACATTTAAACTCTGTGGTTACGACCGTAATTTTGTATTTTTAATGTAAATACTATGGATTTTATAAAATTTGAAAAATCTCACGTGAGACTAGGGGGGGAGGGAGGGGGTCGGGACAAATCTCACGATATCTCACCAAGGGGGGAGGGGGGGTCGAAAAATCACAAAAATCACCTCACGTAATTTATGGACGGCCCCAAACATAAATTGCACAAAAGCAATCATCATTGTATGATTAAAAAGTAGTTGTAAAACTGCATTGCTAAAGGTGGTCATCAATTCCCGGATAACTATTGATAACATTGTCTTTCTTGTACTTCTTCACTTCAGAAAGGCATTTGACAGTTTCACCCATAAGCTTCTAGAACCTAATCTAATTTTCACACATGACATTTCAATTCTCAATTTCCCCTTAATTCGGAATTACTTACATAATCGATCCCAATTTCAGATCCTTTAACAATCAAGTACGGTGTTCCGCAAGGTTCCATGCTTGGGCCGTTGCTTTTCAGTATGTACCATACTCGTAAATGATATCCAGATATGTAGATGATGTCCTAATTTGTTTGAATAGTCACATTTCATTGATAGAGAACTATGTACACAACATTATTCCTGATCTTGAACGTATCTAGCAATTGACTTTAGAATGGGTCCGTACTACAATCTTCTCGCGGATGCTCTTAAATATCAACGATGGTAGACCGACTCACCAGATGGCCATTGTGTCAACATTGGCAGAAAGATTTGTCTTTGAATTCGTTTCACGTTTTGGCATACCGCAATCACAACTGATTAAGGTAGACAATTCGAATTAAAATTCTTCAATGTAGTGGCCAAACTACTTAGTATCACACAATAAGAAAAAGCGTCTATTATCCGCAGGAAAACGTGATAGTCGAAAGGTCCAACTAGGCCTAACTACAACTTAAGATGCCAGGTCAAGTTCTTTTAAGACTGACTAATTGCTGCCAAAAAGTAATGAATCTTAAGCTTAGCTATAGAACTATATAAGCCATTCTAATATCACTAAACAATGGAAGAAGATGCAACAGCAACAAAGAAAGGGGATGCGCGCCTGGCCGTTTACAATACCTCCTAAAGTGTATAGTTACACTCCGCCGTCGTCTGATCCCAAGTCCAGGGTGTAAAAGGAAGAGGGTGGTCGACCTGCCGAATTGACCAGAATCGAGAAACCGAAAAAAACTAGGCACGAAACCGCATGGATATACGAACTACCTACTTACGAAATAATGCTACTGCATCCGGGGCTGTCGATGCGCCAGCGCTGGGGACCAGGGATGCTGCTGATAAGTGGCTTACAGCGCTGATAAGTGGCGAAGATCCAAATTAGTCAAACCGATAATGGATATTCAATTCGCCGCGTATAATGTCGAACAGAACATCACGTCGGCCAAAAGGAAATCATAGCAATGAAATTATCGAAATGCAAAAAATCAGTCGGAAACTACGACTTACCGGATCCGGGACATTGACGATCGTTCCGCCAACAATCGATGACGAACGAAAGTGGCATCGACGGCTGACGTTCACAGCCGCATCGGTCAGCCAACAGCAACACTCCCTCGCTCAAGTGGTTCATATGCAAACGAACAAATATTAAAATCAAAACGTTGATCCTTCCAATTCTTCTTTATGGATCGGAAACGTGGACACAGCTCAAATCGGACGTCAACAACCTCGAGGTCTTCCATATGCGATGCTTGATGCAGATTTGCGGTGTCTCACTCCGCGATCGCCTGCGAAATGAGACAGTTAGACATAGACGCGATCAACAGACACTGATCGATGAAGAAATACAAAAACCTCGGCTACGATGGTTTGGACATGTTTGCCGAATTGGATGATAACCGCTTGCCACCGAAGAAAACCTGGCTAAAGAATATCGAGGGCGACTTAAAGAATTAACGATGATCAGTCGCGTATCCGTTGCGGAGACGTCTTGCTCGGACCGCCAGCTAACGGATCAATGAAAAAGAAGAAGATACTGTTTAGTCGCTGTCTTTTTGACCCGCACGCCGAAAGATTGGGACTTCCCCACAATAACTTATGCAGAAGTTGTAGTAATGAAGATAAGGAAGAAACTGTCCCATTTTCTCTGTACATTTCCGGCCGTAGCGAGTAACAGAAGGACCTGCCTCGCCTCACCTTTCCTTGATGAATTGAGTGAGCCACAAAACGCTGGTGTTCCTGACCTCTGTCGCTTTATTAAAAGTTCCAAATGGCTAAATGGCCTGAATTTTGTCCCAACACTAGAATGACATCACAATAGGCCCAATGGTGTGGGAGAACTGCCATTTCCACCTAACCTAACCTATAGTTTCGTCATGCGCGTCCTTCTTTCCCTCTTTTTCTCTCGTTTATTTCCTATAAAACTGGTTTTTGCGTACTTCTTGAATCGTCGTTTACAACCTCACATTAAGTGTCAAATACCAACAGGACTGACTAAATTCATGGTAATTTTCAGTAAAATTGCTAATGGCTTCGAATTACACGCGAATATTACCGGAGAGATAATGTTTTGTGCCGTGTACAAAAGATGCTATAATAAATTAACCAAAATGCGAAAACAGATAAATCTAATGGCGCAGACTAGATGGAACTCCACCAGAAATGTCTTCTTCATATTAAATTATTTCCTCTATAATAGCTGCATTTTTTTATGTCATCAAGACCTAGGATAATAAAGTTATAGTCTCTGCTATAAACAATCAAAATACGTCGCCATAAATTATTTGCCCACATAAAACAAATCAGTCTAAATCGAATATTCTATGCTTCCATGAGTTTCATGTCTTTTTCAGAAGCTAAAAATCCCTCCGCGGCGCGTTCAGCTTATTAACCATGTTCCGTAATTATATATTTAATGTCCTTTTTACGATGTCCTTTCTCGAGCAACGTGCCATCTCCACAAGGCACTTTATTTTACAGCCAAACGGACCAGAATTGATGTCATTCCTGTCCATGTTTACGGCAAAAAGAAAAACTGTCCTTTGCCTATTTTTATTGTCATTTTGATGATATCCTTTCTGAGAGTCATAGAGATTAACTTATTGTGCATGTTGGTGAATAAATCGGTTAACGTTGTAGAAGCGAAAAGAATCCTTTTTTGAGATAAATTTAAACTTTAAAAACCCTTAAGGCACGACCGCGCGCACAATTCGACTATCAGCTCTAAATCGCCACAAATCAAAAGGACAAAAACCGAACATTCATATTCATTCATGCAAAAATGTGAATCCCCGTTTCTCACACAGTGACAGTTATATATTTACTAGGTAGGATGTGACCTGTCGTCAGTTCACTCTCAACAGCAAACGCCCCGCAGCGCAGTTTCAATTTCCAGCAGCCACAAAGCCTTGGTATATAACAAATTATCTGTCGGTTTTGAGGATTTGTACGGTCTGTGCGGTGCCAGGACCTACGAAAGTGAATTTGAATGAGAATAGGAGGATTTACCAATTTTCGGACCCGAAGCCATTTGCCACTTGATATTATTGCGGTGGATTTCGGTGAAATTCCAAGCATTCCTCAATGAATATCGAGAATCTTACACATGGTATTGGAGGGGGAAATCCCCTTTTCTTGGATGTGCAAGGACATGCAGGATAAATTATGATGGACAAACAATAGAATCCCAGGGAATATATGTATTTGAGATAGATGAGAAATGTGTGCATGTAATTGATGTGATGGATGGACTTATGAATGATTATGTAGATTGATATTCATGAATTTGATTAAACAATAGAGCTTGTGATGATTAATACGATTTTGATCGGTTTATGAAGGAATGATGAATATTTGGTGTAGATAATGAAATAACAAGAAGTCTGGTAATGGATACGGAGCTGAAGCTGATGTGGAGCTCAGTGAAAGAAAAAATTATAGAAACAAACATCAAGGAGAGGCACAGAACCGATGTTGACCCAGAAAGCACCAGAGCTAACAATAGTAGAAGTTGCAAATGCCATAGCGAAACTCAAAAATCAAAAGGCTCCAGGGCCAGATGGGAATTCACAGGTCTCTACGTTTAACGTGTCAAAAGGATTTTTTTGTTTTATTACCCTTTTATTACTGGTAATAAAAAAGTTTTTTAGGGAGTTTAATTACCTTTTTCAAGAATGATGTAAAAACTGAAACTGCCACTTAAAATTGGAAATAAAAGTGTTTTAAATAATTAAACTTTCCGTTTGAATTGATGAGCTGCAAAAAATTTAGACCAACCAAACTGTTGACCGCATCTTACAAAGTACCAGCATATACATATTTTTATACATATCACTATATGGAAGACAAAGTAGGGATTACCAAACTGATGTAGATGTAGAACTGTACGACATTCCAACAGAAGAGATTGTAGGGCACAAGACAGAATACGAAGTTGTAATTCAATCAATTTTCTCCAAGAATCAGGTTTGCGACAAAGAAATGCGATCTCACCGATACTTTTTAACATTGCTTTGGAAACAATAATGAGAAAACCAGAACTAAATGGAGCATCTTCAGAAGAAACATGCAAGATGACGTGCAAGATTTCGTATAACAAACCAGGGACGGAGAAACGGAGATGTCCTACGAAAGTTCGGTGTACAAATATTCACCGGCGATGGCTTCAAGACTTCAGAGGACGTCAGGCCAGGGGCTTATCTAGAGACCACTACCCTCCTGGTGTATCCTAGTATCTTCCAAGAAGTAGTGCTGGCGATCCTGAAGGCCTGCCGGATAATGAACTAAGAACCTACGCAAAAATGTAGTGTTGGAATTTTCATAGACAGCCAAGCCTCTATAAAAGCTCTGGATTCAGTATTGATGCGCTCCAAGGTAGTTAAACGATACAGAGCTGACCTAGATAGATTTGGTAGAAGGCACAACGTGACTTTCGTCTAGGTTCCGGGTCATATGAACATAGAAGGGAACGATAAAACCGACTACCTAGCCAAACAGGGAATCTCTCTACGGGGCTCGGAGACCGAGATGTTCGACAGCCCAACAGGCGGAGTCAAAAACGCGATCGCTTGCTTGCCAGCCAAAAGTCGAGAGCACTGGAGACCTGCACTACCACTTGGCCGACTTACAACAAAGAAAAGGTAATGGGCCTCTTAAACAGACCCCGACGAGATATTGCCAGACCCACTGCAATCATCACGGGACATGGACCCATAAAGGTCCGTTCATATCTACAGACATCGACACGCACCGCGCCAGACAAAATAATATTCTTCTATACAGTGTGCACGAACATATTTACATCTGCGGTGACACGACTGCGCAGATATGGACAGACACGGGCGTACCCGTCCAGTATTCACGGAAAGAATATTTTGTCTGCGCGGTTCATGTCTGTACGAGTCTGTGCGTGTCTGCCGAGAAGTATGAATAGAGTATCGGAACCGTACAGACATTTTTTTCTTTTTCTTGCCCGGCTTTAGCTAAAGATATACATCGCACACTAGCTAGTTACGTTTTGGAAGACTTAAAAGAGATCTCCACATATGTAGATGTTCAAATCACTATTAAGCTTCCACAACTCCACAGGATGGCTCTAGGCATCCGTCACACTCGTCCAAACAACCACTGAAGAGAAAGTGCACGAGTTGTGGCAACAGAAAGGTGCGTCAAGCGCTAATTGGGCCTCCGGTAGAACTGGAGGCAGCCCTTCACCTACCTACTTACCGTAGGGGCGGTTGCAAGAGTCTGTCTTGGGTCGGGGCGATGACCCAAAAAATATCTTCTAAAAAATTTCCTAAGATCCAACAAAACAAGAAATATTACTGCCTTATTTGTCACGAGAAGGGGAGCAAAATTGAAACCCGAAGTAACTCACTTAACGAAACGACAGAAAACTTATAGAGCAAAACCCAAACCACAAAATTGATTCAGTCGCGTAAAGAGAGTAATACCCGTATTCTAAAAGCAATCACAAGTCACAACTCAATCACAAGCAGGCTGCAGCGGTCACATACACTCTGTATTACTGGATCAATATTTTCGGACGTTCGTTGTCGTCCAGACTTTGCTTTATCTCATTACACGAATGCAAATTCACCATTAGATGTGAATCATTTAAAATTTTTCTTGTGACTAAGTGCTAAGAATACCAAAACAGCTGAAAGTCACAAGAATAGTCACAATATCTGAGATTATCTACACTGGCATTCCTGCAACTGTTATCGAACCTCTGTTTTTTATAAAAAGTTATAGAGAGGAAAGGAAATTTTGACGTAAAAACTTAACATATACACAATGTGCTACCATTTACCCTTTTTACTCCTCCCGGGTAGCAAGTATAGTTATCGGCACACTTAAATATCTCTTTTCGGTAACAGGAATACCAGAGTACATATCCACAATGACTAGCATGAGTCACAAAAGCTTGTGACTTATGGTCATAAAAGCTTGTGACTTATGACTGGTGGCAATATTTGGAATAGGGGGTAGTTTTCATTCTCAGGTTCAGTTCAGTTTCAATGGTTTAAATAAGGGCTTAGCTATAGGGGTTTGCCAATTCAGAATTAGCAGGACGTAGAGACGACTAGAAGAAGAGACTTCCTACAAGAGCCAGAAGAAGCAGTAAAGTTTTGCAATTATTTCAATTAAAATTTTACCGTTTTATGTTGCAATCCTATATACAAAAATTATTTCTGTAGATACATAACAATTTCTATTAGTTTAAATTCGTAATAATTCCCAGATCCAACAAACTGTAGAGCACTCCTATGCCTCTCTGTTTACATTGAAACTAATTTCTTGTATTTGCATAGCATTTAAGATACTGAATAACCAATTTTAATGTCTACAAAACATTTTCAACTACTAGTGAAGCACAAATTCATCACCAATCCTCTTCAGAATTAATTACTTTTTCCCCAGGGTGCGAGTGGCACTAAAAACCCAGACCAAAAATATGTTGACATAGAACAATAAAATTATAAATCATATTTGGCTCAGCAAAATGCTAATCAAAGAAACATTTTGTCTATCCCTCTACAAAGCCACCCCCCGAAACCCCAGTCAGTTAGGCGTAACCATATGACAAATTGATAACCATCCGAAAAAAGGCTTATTTGCCGAAAGAGTAACCCTGGACAAATCTTGGCCATCTTCCAGCATCATCACGAAGATCGACACAAGTTATTCATCCGAACTGGAAAACTCTGCCGAAACTATGCAAATACGGACTAACTCTGCCTCGGAAGCCCCAAGATAATACCTCATTGGTGACACCTTTCAAGCCTGCTAAAAAGCCATGAAAACTGTCCTGGACAAAGAATCCAGTTCGGGGGTGCCACTGCTATAAACTTTCCCTGTCAGACCTGAAACTGCCTTCATTTGGACTAAGTTGACCGAGCCCCACCAGCTCGGCCTGCGGTGATCCCCTGCTGTGCGACTGGAAACTTTTCAAAAAAAAAGATGCATCAAGTGCGAACGTTTGCTCCACTAGGCACTGGCCAGGATATCCTTGAACGAGCATTGTATCTAATCCAGAGACCGGAGCTTTTATCTGGAATTTTGTAATCCTAAATGGGACTACTCTCTGCTCGGTTCCATTGGCCAAAGCCATAAATCATGACAGGTTCTCCGGGGGTGGCAGAAGCTAGCGCTTGTTGGGCCTTGTTGCTTTTTAGTTCCAACAGTGGAAGGCATTCCACGTGCTTCGTGTATTTTATTTTTTTTGGTTTTTGGAGAATGTACGGTGAAGGGTGGGGGAAGGAAGAATTGGGGAAAAAGCTAGGCGAAATACTTTATCCTTGTCAGAAACGCTTTTTGTATAGTCTATGCACAAAAAAGGCTTATTAAAATTGGCTAGTGGAGTTTGAATAATGGATGTTGGCGCGTAAATGAAATGCACTTGAAATATGACGACGTTCGGGGGGAGCTTGTTGGCTACACACCCTGTCCACAATGGATCAAATTTGTGTGCTCTATTTTTGTTCAATTGCAAAGACAGTCCAATCAATACGAGAAGTTTGTACTCTTTGTAATCTTCTTTTTTTTTGTTTTTTGTTGGGATTTGTTTCACTCTTATCAAACGATATCTGTTTCGCGGTAATGATAAGGAAATGACGTTGTGGCGCTTTTTCTGATATTTCCGTTTTGCGAATGGAATCTATTTCTGTAATGTAATAGTTCTAATCTAATCCGCCCGCACATGGGTTTATGAGTAGTTTATTGCAAAATATGAATTGTTTATGATCAGTTTCAGTTAATGATTGTTATGAGAGTATGGGCGCCACCCATATGGTGAACATCGTGGCCAAGTTAGGCCTATTCTGTTAATGATAATTGTTTGAACAATTATGTAATAATTTGTTTTTTTTCATAACAAGGTCTTAAATGATGAAAATCAATTTAGAAAACCGCAATCCTTCACACAATCGTTTTAGTAATTCAAGATAATAATAATAGATGACTGTCATACCTTGAGGAATAAATTCATAGCGGACGATACCCGTAGAAAAAAAGCAAACTAGCCTTGTATTTATGTTGGTTTACACCTGTTTGGATTCTATTGAAAATTGGTATCTGGGAGTTTTAATGTAACAAATGACGAATTTGTGATCAACCCTTAACAATTCAAAATAGAGGACGAATTTGTTTGCAATTGTGTTACGATTACACTCAATATTGATGTCCGGGTGTTTTTAAGATCGAAATGAGGGTACAATGGTATTTCAGAGAATGATGCACGAATTAACTAGTTTAATGAAACCCGGAGAAATCTTGGTATATCTTGATGACGTAATTATTCCAAGCGTAACAATAGAGGGTCTAAATAAATTTGAAACGATTTCTACAAATTTTAAGGGGCACACCAACCTAACGTTAAGATTGGACAAGTGCGATTCTATGAAGAAACGGATCAACGAACAGCAACCTTCATTCGAACACCTAAAACAAATCTTGTGCAATCAGCAGGTACTCACACTACACGATCATAAGCTGAAACATCAAATTCATACGGACGCCAGCTCGATTGGCCTAGCAGAAGTCCTGATGTAGAAGGAAAATAATAGCGATTTGAAGCCTGTGGCCTATTTTAGCCGACGGTGTACTAAAGCCGAACAACAGCACCACAGCTGAGAATTGGAAGTGCTAACTGTTGTCGAGACGATAGAACGTTTTGAAACTGATTTTCTTGAAAAACATTTCTAGATAATCACTGACTGTCCAGCTATCGCGAGTACAAAACGAAGTAAACACCTAGTGGCGGAACTGTGCTACACTACTTGAAGTATGATACACCTCTTTCTACACCCTCCTCGCGGGACTACCGGAAACAGACTACTGGTAAGGTCATGTCTCTACCAGGAATGCTGGATAATGGTTGTCGGGCGGAGAGAAGAATACTCGGGTCTGATTTCGGGTGGCATGGCCAATCACCACCTAGCACCTGAGCAATTGGCACAGTTGCAGGAGGCGATCATTGATGTCATAATTGAAAAGAAAGGTAGCGAAGTCAAGGTAGCTTTCGAAAAAAGCTTCCAAAGAAGAGGCCGGCGACTGTTGGTCTGCTCAAACCATGACGCAGAATGGCTGAAGAGTAGCGTCTCCGACACTAAGGGCAAAAATGCTTTTGATATCACTCTGGTGGAAGAAGATAATTCCCGCTCAGACCCACTCCATTCCCTCAGAGTGCTACCTTAATTAAAGAGCCAGTGGAGGTTTTTTGGACTGTCAGAAAATATGAGGTCGTCCCACTCAGAGTGATCCAGGATAATCGCACTGAATTTCCTTGGGAACCGCAATTCCCTAAACATAGGGTCCGAAACTAGAAAAATTAGAATGTTTGGGATGCCGTTAAGGATATCCATATGGCCTTCAACCGGTTCAATGAAATCCGAAGTATCAGAGCCCTTGCGGCTGTGGATTTCCATATGGAGACGTGCAATCCAGTCAATCCGAAGATTGCTTGCATCACTACCAAGGGACAGGTCCACATACCTCCAGTAAGGAAGAAGCAAGCAAGCTGATGCAATCTGCTGAGCTTGAGGATCATTGCGATCTGTTTGATCCTCCGCCACCAGACTATAGCTGCATAAGTGAAAATAGGTTTAACCATCGCGTTGAACATCCAGTACATCATTTGTAGCGTGTAAGATCTCATGCTTTATCCAAAAGCCTTCTACAGCGCCTAGTAGCTTCACTGATGGTATAGTTCAGTTGAGCATACCAGTTCAGTCTCCTGTACAGCAACACTCCCAGACATTCGACTGAGTCGGAGTACTTACCTGTCGTACAAATACGAGCTAGGTTCAGTTTGTCGTTTGGAGAAAAGGACCAGGACGACCTTTTTGTAGGTTAATTGATAGGCTCTCCGTGGTACATCAATTTTGAGCTTCACAGATAGTTTTGCTCATAACCTCTCAGACCAACCAAACTTCATCAAGACAATGATGATAGGGCGTCAATAGGGCGTTGATGATATCGTAACCAAAGTCTAGTTTGGTTAGAAGTTAGTCGACAACCAGTAAGTAGTATAGCTATACCACTACGTGGCCAGTGACGTCGTCGGTTATGGACTTAAGTGTGGATGTAGTCTTGGGTGTGAATGAGCGCCGCCTGTGTGAGAATAGTTAAACTAGGCTGTTTTTTAGATAGGCTTTCGCGCTGGGCGGAGGATCGAATCTGAAGTTTTGAGCTTTCTGGTCTGTCTGTTCTGTCTGACGGGTCTATCTTCTGGTTTATCTGTCAATAAATTCGCAGGGTTCATCTTCATTGGATCAAATCATCTTGTTTAAATAAGATTAGCAAGTGATGGTGATCTTTACACAGACCAAATTGAACAAACAGACAGACTGACCAGATAGAAGTGTAAAACTACAGATTCGACGATCCTTATCTAAAGAGCGAAAGCTCATCAGTAGTCGACTTAACTTCACCTTGAGAACAGCCCTAATGACTCCATCATCGACTCAGGATAACTAGCAAAAATGTCGCCCTCTACATGCATTCAATTATGTGGGGATCCATATTTCTGAGATACAGTGGTCAGTGTTATCGTAAGTATCCTCGATGAGAGGGAATGCAGTTTTTTTTAGCGAGATTGGCGTTGTCCATGTGGTATTAGACAACTTATGTTGCATTACTCTGCGAGCAGGCGAACATAGAGCTATGTAGAAGAAAGGAGAATTCAGGACCTGATGTGAAACTCCAGCAGTCTTTCCATCGTTCAATAGTAAAGGGATTCAGTTGATAGGTCTATAACCACCAGATGGTTGGAATTAAAAAGATGACTCTAAAGAGACAGACCAGGTTGTCGAGAATCAACTCGAGGCACTTCTGAAGGAGTACCGAAAATGTGCTGGGGATTTGTAGGGTTGAAAGAAAGCCATTGCCCACTTAACTAAGTCCCGGTCGAAGATGGGTAGTGGTGGTTAAGGGTACGTCACCTTAAATTTTCAGGGTTGTATTAATTTTTTCCTTAATAATATAATTTTAAACTGAAACGAATTGATAAGAACCAAACTTAACGCAAAAAACTGATTATTAAAACATTATTGCCCTCGCATAAATTTTCTGGCATATCTTATCAAAAAAAAAACAGAAGTTAGCTTCCTCCACAACAATCTAAGCTCTCCGATTTGCGATTTAAAATGCTTCCAATCAAATCTCAAGTTGGTCCCCCATTCCAACAACAATTCCTCAATAATTTGTAATCATAAAATTCTTTCTCAATGAAACCGCCTCAAATTAACTCTCAATCCTCATTTGCCCTCAACTAGTCCTCATTACATCTTTAATCTATTATCAGCGCAAAAAAAGGCGGTTTTTTTTGTTTGTTCAGAAAATGCTAATTTAATTTTCTTGCTACAGTGAAAAGGATGAAGTCTGAAAACCGAAAGCGGTCGTCGTCGGGGACCACCACCGCTCACTACTATACAACAATTTTCTTGTGATTGCTTGTCATTCGCTTAGATTGGGGCTCATTTGCATGAGCAGACCGACGAAGCACCAGCCAGCATCGCTGGAAGACAAAACACTTCAGAATCGTTCGTTCGTTCTATTCAATTTTGTGAGCGCGCAAGGAGCACTTCTTCGTCTATACTCTCATCACTTCGGCGGGGACAACATACTTTGGAAGATGAAAGGCAACGACGCTCCAAACAAGACGACGACGAGGAGAGGTGGATTTAAGTGTGCACTTTTCACATGATAATGGCATGTCGGTATTAATTGGGTCATCGGTTGATTATTATCAATTAATCTCGTCTTAGGTCTAGGACTGGCTCTGGGAAGTCTTCTTATGGACCGGCACTACATATAGTCAAAGGCCGACGACGTAAAGTGTGCAATAGTCATGTTGTTTTGCATGATGATGATGATGATGAGTAATCTGAATCTGAAGTGCTGTCCGTGATCAAAAGAGCGGTTGTTCACTTGTCGATTCGATATTTATTACCAATTACGAACGCCACAACTAATCACCCGGCACACATGTAACCTGATTCTGTTTAATTTGTAACAATTATTTACGCGATAAGTAATAAGCATACTGAAACTGCTACAATTACTTCATGCGATAAGAACTATCGACTTATCAATTTTACTACCAAATCGAATACTACCATCGACAATGAATAGAACTACACACGAACAAACGACACCACTCACAAGTCGAGATAAGATGTTGTTGCTTTTGTTGTTTTCCGGTTAATTTCAGCGACAATATTTACTATATATCAAATGTTCACCAGTCCGGAGATTGACGAGAGAATTTGTTTTACTACTTTGGGTTTTATGTAAATTGACTTTGTTGGGGCAACATGCTACCATTTGACGAGGATAGAAAAAGTAAAAGTTTGGTCTGGCCCATTTTTTTTGCGCTGGGAAGCTTTTAAGAAAAGGTTTTGTGTGTGCACCAGTGTCACATCCTTTACATGAGATTAAAGTTGTGGAAGATCATCATGTTATGTAGTTTAATGTCCATTAGTCTATCGAAGTGAAAGATTTTTGGGGTTTTTGGAATTTTTGTAAAAAGTGAAGTAAATTAAAAAAAATATCGGGCCAATTGATATAAAATTCGGTAAATGGTATTTTTGGCCCTGAAATGTCTAAAAAAGTATTATTTACGAGAGTTAAATCTTAGAACCTACGATGACTCACACTAAAGATGAATCAGATCGACTAGATTATTTCCGTTTCCATGATCCAAGTTATATTTAGCGATCGTCAGAGCATCAGATCAACAACTTGATCGTGCGGCTTTATTTAATTAATTTTCCGATCTGGTCAAGAGCAACTTTACTATATTCATATAAGAGATGTAGTTACAAATAAAATAATAGCAATGACGAATGAAATTCGAAGAAAGTGAAAGGTATCCAATGGGAGAATGTCAATAGAATAATAACGTTTCCGTTTCGATAATTCCTAAGCTAAGAGTTCGCCTTTGTGGTGCAGGAAAAGCTGCTTGGGTGGGTATACGTAAAAAGGTGGTCACGTATAAAGCTCTTAGGGATCCGATTTGGCCGTTAAAGCCAGTGGTTGGCAAATAGCGGCTCAGGATCCACATCCGTGTCTTTGGCTCCTTGAGTGTAGATCTTCCCCAAAATGCATATGGGCATATGTACAGTGCGATTGAAAGTTAATGGCCCATGCGCAGAAGTCGGTTTTCAGGCTGGGTAAGCTTATTTTGAAGTGGATGCGCAAAGAGGAGGCTTTGAACCTGGCGTTTGAACTGTTGAATGTTGTATGAGTTAATTTTAATAAGTACCTAGCTGAGCTAGGTATGCCACCATCGGGGTTAGCGGGATTTAGCGGAATTTCGGACATAATACACCCAACCCTAGCCCTTTATCGGGTTTGAAACCATCCGTATACCAAAAGGCCGTGCTTGTCGAAGTCAAGAGCGGCAGGAATGGTATGAGACAATGATATTATTTGCTCCAAGTGTAGCTCCTTAACGTTTGAATTGGTGCCATCATGGCCGTCGCCAATCGTTATGACGATAACGTCTGCATAGGCCTGTGCTTTAAAGCCCCGGCTGTTCAGGTCGGCAAGAAGTTTGTCGATTACGATTGACCATAAGAGGGCGCCCCTTTGAGGACAGCCTTTAGCAGCCATTAGCGTAATCGATTCGCCATTCATCTCAGCAGTTATTTGCTGCTGAAAAGCGACGTGATCCATCTCGCAGCGCGGGCTTGAATGCTTTTTTTACTGCGGCTTCATTGATTGCGTCGACGGCAACGTTGTCAAACGCACGCTTAATGTCGACAAAGGCGCAGAGAGAGATTTTCTTGGCCCTCAAGGTGGATTTACATATCCGACGTTTTTCTGTCGCGCCGCAATTTTTTACAATTTCGACCAATAGGAAACAACCTTTGTGACATCTTACCGTCACGGTGGAGAGTTGAGCGAACTTCAACTTTTTCTGTGACAGGGTGATAGAAACAGCTGATTGTAAGTAAAAGTTGAGGTTATGTGTAACTGAAATGCTTTTTTATTTGAATTTGTTTGGCTTTGCGTGGACGCAAAGGGAGGCTTTATTAAAAATTGTTTGTTTGTTAATTTATATTTTTTTGGTTACTTTCATTTTTACTCTCTTCACGTCAGTTGCCAAAAGTCACGATTGTTTTTGGCTGCGACAGAATTCGTCAGAAATGTAAAACGCGTATTAAAAAGCCGTGACAGAAATGATTAGCTGTGACCCGGCGCGACGGAAAAATGTCAGATATGTAAATCCACCTTCAGGGACTTTTCAATATCTCTCATTAGCACATGATTGGCAGTCTCTGTACATCTGCCTGGTCGGTAGGCAAATTGCAGGCAATGAAGTGGGTTCGCTTGAAAAGCTTGAAGGTGCCAATGGCGGCCCATTCAATCTTACCCGGAGTAAAAATCTTGTTTGCTAGGCCTTTGTCCCTATTGTAGGACTTGTGCGTAACTACTACCTCCGATCCAGTGTTAGGTTCTAATACTAATCCAAGGTCAGTTACCTGAGAACCAGTATCCCTGGTGTTGTCCGTAAAGGACCCTTCAAGAGTCTTTAAGGGAGCCAATGCCATTGGAGTGATCCTTAGACAGGACTTTGTGTAACCGTGGAGACTTGCAGCTTGTCTATTTCGTCGCAAAGGTAAGGGGTTTCTTGTAAAGGTCCCAGTTATCCCGAAACCTTAGCCCTATTAAATAGTTTCCTAACTTCTCTCCTTTGCCTGCAGAGATCATTGTTCCACCATGCAACCCTTCGGATGATACTTCGTGATTTGGCAGGACAGCTACTTTCAAAGGCATTAATGATCGTTTTCTGCAAATTGCCATAGACAAGGTCGAGATCGATAGGTCTTCCAGTCAGTCTGCCGTGGAATCCTAAATGCTTCCGAGGATATTGCAGAAGCTCTCAAGTTAAACCTTATATGTCTATGATCAGACAGACATTGATGGCTCAGATGAGACGAGGCAGTTCAGTATTCTGTAACTGACGAATGTGCTGGCAAGAGACAAGTCAATCATCTCTTACCTAGTGACATTAGAAAAGGTATGTTCATGCCCCTTGTTCATTGGATGGCTGTGTTCGCCCCTAGAATTAGTATTGGTGCTTACCCACGCAACGTGGTGCGTTTTGGCGTCGCACAACCAATCACTAGTTGAATGTTCCTCCTGGCGCAATCCTCCACAAGTCTTCTGAAATCTAACGGCGATGGGGCATGCTCTTCTCCAGGGAGGTAGGTTGAGGCTATGACAAGCTTAGACATTCCTACGTCTCCGGGCAGAACTGTCTCCGCCGCCCCAGATCACTGGATACGAACTGCGAAAGAGGAAGGCAGGTTAGCCTTTTCCCCATGAGCAGTGCTGCACTGTAGCAGATCAGTCTGCCAACATTAATACCGAGGTCACATATTCTCGGTTCACCCATGGCTCTTGGATTAGGGCCACATCTAGGTTGCTCGAGATAAACATTTTTTCAAGTATTGCAGAGGCAACGTTGCCGTGTTAAAGTTTTATCTGGACAAGCCGTCATAGGGGAAGCAGTACTCATTTCCTGAAGGGATTATTTCCCCTCCCCCTTTTTAGAACCTTTTTGGGCTATGGCGGTTTTAGGTGGTGGTTTTATGGGCCCAGCCTCACGTATAGCGGCATTAAAGGTATCATTTATTCCCAAAGCTACTTCCCCGGCAATGTTTCTAGGTGGACACTAAAAAATTATTCAATATAGGTTAAAGTATCGGCTGTAAGGGATTACTCTACCATTTTCCCATCAAATTAGGCTCAATGTGACCAGCCTGATAATAATAGTACCTCAAGATCTGCAGTAGAGAGTTATAGAGTTTCGCAAATCCTTGCAAGTCAGAATTAACCAGAATTAATGTTCGATAACAATTCACAAAATCAATTACATCATCCCCAGTAAAGTGACAACGTAGTGAACACCTAAAATCCCCATAAGTCTAGTCTCCCTAACTAATTTTCAGAATCATCAAGTCCCTAAAGAGAAGGAGTTTTTTTAAGGTTTCCTAAGTAGAGCATGACTAATATTTTAGTCCAAGGTCTCCTCGGTTGCTACCAGCATATCGATTATCAAGCACCCAAAAGATTTAAGAACTATCGAACGAACTACGTCTCCATAGTTCCTCGCCATCGCTACAAAGCCCTAACTTGACATACACACAACGTTTTCCGCTCGTATTTAACATTGGGATTATCAGAGTAAATCCCAGAGCCGCTCGAGTTCAAACATCCCCGACAGCTGAGTCTGTGTAGCCTCGTGTTGAATAACACTGATAGCCGCTTATCACTCATGCTTGAATGTTAGCGCAAAAAACATAATATAGTTGCATAAGAACCTGAGTGCATACGTAGACTGATGTTCGATACTTGACAGAGGGACGAGCACATGCAAACGTGATATTCAAATTAAAGGTTGGGCCAGCAGAGCAGTTCTTGTTCTAGCAGAGAAGTCAGCCTTCATGACAGAAATCCCATTAAGCCACCCAGCATACAAGAGTGGCATGAGTGTCGATGGTTCATCAATTAGACATGAAGCACCCAGCCGGAAAGGTCAGTCCAGTTCTGTACATGCAACAGCGGCGACAGCAAAGGGGGCACACATCTCTCGTGCTGAACCAAAACAACAACAGGCTTGATAATCCAGAATCTAGCCTCGAGCTGGATGAGTTGCGGTGCTTTAAGGTCAATGTTCAGGGTTTTTTCTGTGCAAGTAAGGTTTACATGCGAAACGCCTTGAGTGGAGTCAGCCAAGACTCACGAAGCGGGGCGAAACAAGACCTACCTTTGGGTAGCCAGCCAGTAATCACAAGTAGAAAGCCGAGCACACAGCAAGGTAAGGAAAAAGACACTGCTGAGCCGGTAATTGTCACCATAGGAGAAACTAAACAGAAACGGCGGAACGAACGAACGACAACAGACGGTGTGTGTGTGCAAAGTGCACTTGGGAAACAGTAAAAATTTAGGCCAAGTTCTAGCTACAAATCCAGCACATCTATGCCAGCTCAGCTAGGCATGATGTGGTTGTTGGTGCCCTTCTTATCCAGCTAAATAAATAATCTCGCACCTCGCACAGTGTCGTTCATACAGAGTACTCACCTCCTTAACTTTATTCCGTTTCTCTTGAACACCAGGATCTGAATCCTGTCCACCAGGCCTATATTGCAGCGGAACCTCCTTTTCCTCCTCTTCTTCCGTTGTTTTTATCGCCGGTGCTGCGATCGGAGGCTGTTGCTCTGCCTCAACATTCCTAGCAATTTCAGGCCTATCCATAATATCACCCAGTTCCTCCTTGATTTTGGCCTGCAGCTTCTCTCTATCCCCAGCTACATGCGGATCCTCCTCCTTGCTATTAAGTCCATGGGGTGCAATTGGTGGTGCCGGAATGAATATTTCAGGACCAGCTTTCTGGAATTGCTTGTACACTTTAAGGACACGTTCACTACCGAAATTGTCTGGCAGCAGGAAGATTCCACCGAAACAAAGGAGGCACAGGGTCGCCAATACCAGCGCAATCAGGCATTTCTCCCGTGAATGAAACGATTTTCGCGTTGCTGGTCCAACTCGGGTATATTGTGGCAGCATTTTGCTTAACAACTAGATACTTTCTACGTTTATGAAACTTTGTCACACTTTTTGGCACTGGCAGCAGCAAAGCAGTGGAGGAAATTTTCATTAATTTCTTCACACACGAATTTCGTTATCGGAATTTCAAGGTGCGAGGGGCTGAGAACTTGCGGCTGCTGCTAATCACTAGACATTCATTTCTTACACAACTAATCCGCCTAATTCTAATTAAATCAGCCAACGCGAACACACTTCAGCTATCACCTCACTTTCAAGTAAAGGGAATTTTTACGTTTTGTTTCCCCAATTTCTTTTTGTGACACCGCGGCTGAGAGAAAGTTTTTTTGACGTTTATGCGAAAGATGTGAGATAAAAGCAACAGATGGCGACGGGTCGGTTGAGATGCGCCGCTGTAACAAAATGGAGTTTTTGAAGGTAAAATGGTTGGTCGAGAGCGAGAAAATTCCGTTGGGATTTGGTTTTCTATTTTAAAAATTAGATTGTAATTTGTACATAGTTTTAAATACATTTCCAACATGTTATTTACGTGCTTACAGTAAATTATCATTTTCCTATACTCATAATTCCTTGTATATTGATAATTTTCGAACTATCGGAAAAACCAACAAGAGGGTATCTTCCTCTTTGGAAAAGGTTTATTCGGTCCATTGCACTACACCCCTACACCTCATATTTGTAGGCCAAATCGCTTGAACAGATTCAGCAGTCTGTCTAGTGGATTGTCGCCACGGCATGACTATCTCCGGCAAAATGGGCTTCGCTAGTTCTTGACCCCAGCCCTGCCTTCAGACTGTTGGACAGGAGTTGACCAAAGCGGGGCTCGCTTGTGGTCTGTAGAACTCTCCAATAACACTCCGGCCCTCCTTGGCTTTGCCCTCTGATGGGTCTAGATACTCAGGCAAGAGTGGCGCTATCTGGGTCTGATGGTTGTCCCTGTATAAGGGTCATTACGTCACTAAATCGAATTTTACTAGAGTAGTGATTGATAAAATTCGAAACGGGAGTGCTGCGGGATTATTAAGTATCCATCAGTCCGTAAGCGGGAGCGCGCCGCACTTTTCAAGTTGAGGTGGTTACTTTTGTACACAGTTTGATTTTGGCAGAATGGCCTATGGAACCAGTCGATATGGGCGTGGGTACGGAAGTTCGGAGAGATAGAGCCACAGTTGGATGTTAGCCGGGGCCTGGACCTTCAACTTCTGTAATGCCTTGAGAAATCGTAAATTAAGTGCGGGCTCCCTAGCTCCAGAATTGTTAGCCCTTAGCTTTTTTAACGAGGGAGTGGTGAGAAATCTTATAACGACGCACAAGGGAATATATGCGAACTCCTGAATAAGACTTCCATGCTTACGACAGGAGACGCCGCTGGGGTACGTACCCAGCCGGTAGTGTCAGATTCCTACTGACAAAAACCGTTTTATTTCATGACGTTCAAGTCCAGACCGGTACGAGCTTTAAAGGCATTACTTCAGTCTGGCGTCATCAGCATAACCCTTAAGAAAGACATTCCTAAAAGGTGCTCAGTTGAGCCGGAACAGTCCCTTATTTCTCCTAGTATTTCTGGCCTTTCCATGTTTCTTCGGACTTCATAATATTGAGGCTACATAAGGTGGATGGCCTTTAACACCACTTCCATTATTCTCCATATATCCCTCGCCTTATCATTTGGTCCAGGATGTTCTCAGGTGTTAGCTGCACCCTTAGTTTCGGCTTCCAGCACAGTCATCGGACATTTATTATCGTCTTGATTATCGTTATGTTAGGTAGAAAGTTATAGACGATACGCTCTGCAATTAGATATTCCATCGAGTTTAGGTTGGAGCCCATGTCCAGTAATTCACACGGTGTAGTGAAGTATGTATTATCTATTGGGTGGGAGGACTTATACCTTAATAGGACTTCATCGACCCTAGCTTTAATGCTCTGCTTTCTCTCGTTTGGCGCTGCTTTGAATGTGCTTTCGAAATGTTTTTTTGAATTCATTCACTTTGTCTTGCAGCTGATTTGGGGCTCATAATTCTTTGAAGTGTTCACACCATCTAGTTGGAACTAGTTTTCTGGTAGTCAGAATCTCCTCATCGTTCAAAGCGAGTTGGGTAAGCTGCATTCCCTTCTTTTTCCTTGTCAATGTCAATGCTTGATGTGCTATATTTGTCTCCAAAAACCGAAAATCAATCTTTATAAATTGTTCAATCAAATATATTCTGAATTTATAACAAATAAATAAACCTCCAAATAAAAAAAAACAATTATTAATATGCAATATACTTAAACATCGCCTTCAGCCTTAATTTTTGCCATTCTTTGCAGGGATTTCACAGCAGCAGTGTGTATTTTCGGGTCAAGTTTATCTAAAAATGTAAAGAATATAGTTATAGTAGAGTTATTAGCCCTGTGTCCAATGAGGGATTAAAGGAGCATAAAGTAAGTTACATATTTTATGGCTTCCTTTAACAGGAAACCGAATAGGAAGCTCCTGTGGATCTGTACAAATAAACACAAACGGACTGTCCGATTCACCATCAGGATAAGTTTTACGATATTCTTCTTGCGGTAAGCAATCCTTTTAGAAATGGAAAAGATATATAAAATTTAATTTGTGTTTATATATATAAAAAAAGGTATCAACCTGAACAGACACACAACCCAACAGACAACCAGAAGGATATTGTGAAGGAAATTGGATGTAATCATCTGAAAATAAAATATAAATTATTTTAAACGTTGTTTCAGTTAGCTTATATTATAATATAAGGATTTACCATTGTAGATTACTCTATAAAACTGCTCCATTCGTTTAACTTCTTCAATATCCACAGGTTTTGCTGTAGCAGATATCCATAATCGTCCACGGTGAGATGTGTACCATGATCTTCCCTCATGCCTATTAAGAAAATAAAGCATCTCCTTAAGACCTTATCCAATATATAAATAAAGCATACTTCTTAATCCCAGCTACAAGCAGCGAAGCCCACGGTTGATGCATTGATAAACAATGCCGCATATCCTGAATTTCTAGAAGCTCCTTATCTTGTACACGATTATAAACTCCATCATATTCAGAACTGTAAAAATTCTCCTTTCCTCCTCCGATTTCATTGCGACTAACAGGAATGTAAACGGGTGTAGGGCCTTCAATACCCGGATGAATATCATCAGAAAGTGTCTTGGATTTATTCTTTCCTTTTTTCGATGTATTTCCATTGGTTTCATATACACAAGACTGAGCTATTTCCTTAAGGACTTGATCTTCATATTCTACAGTTATTTGCGGCTCATCTATAACTTGACGACCAGCAAAATCTAGTGTAACTTTGCGACTTAAGCGGCTGGCATGCTTCTTCTCGCGCATTTCATCTTCCATACGTTCAAGTTTTTTACGTTCAGAATCCGAAAGCCATACTGAATTTGTCTGGAAGATATTTGGATAGTAATAGATTTTAGATAGATGAAACTCTTACCTTAAAGTAATCAGATTCATCATCTATAACCGTTGTTCTTTTCTCACTAGCCCTATCATATTCCAGCAAGCGGTTTCTCTGAGCTAACGCCTCTTCCCAACCCTTAGGTCGGTGCTGTTCCATTAAGCTCTTCTTTAAGTTATCTCCTTTTTTGGTTGATGATTTAATCGTCTTGAGCTCATCTTCAGAGCAAACTAGATTGCCACAAAACAGGCAAGGACCACTACCTTCTTGCTCGCAAACAATACGGCCGCATCTCATGCAGTTGTTTATAAGCTTATGTTTCCCAGCCTGGCAATCGCAGCGATGACGTCCTTTTAGCAGGACAACGTCGTTCAGCTGGCCATCTTGAGCGTATAAACTTATATACTTCGTTTTCTTTTTAATGTTTGCTGACGCGGCATTTGCTGTCGATGCTTGAGGAGATTTGGGACGTTCTTGCTAGATATGTGTATGGAAGTAGTTAGTCTAGTGTATAGAATTAGAATTATTAAGTAAAATCCGCATACCTTATCAGACTTCCTTCCTCCCATTGGAATTAAAGGCTTTTGTGGCTTCTTAGAGTTTTTCTGATTGTTTCCATTATTCTTTCCTAAACTCAAGTAGTTTTATCAAAGGATTACAAAATCTTAAAGCAAACATACCTAAAAGCCTCTGTTTGAAGTCATTTATAAATAGGCGATGCTCAGGAAGATCATAGTTCAATAAAGTCTGGAAATACTCATCTACTTCATCTGAAGACTTCATGGAAAGAACAAAACTGAAAGAAAAACATGCTTTACCAACTTTCTGTCCATGTATCAATTCGATTGACAAAAAATTCTTTACCTAATCATTTCATCCGGAATTGGAAAGTCCAGACACAGAGCTAGACGTTCCTTTAACCAATTTTCCATTTTTATTTAATTTACTTAGATTGCAATTAATTTTGAAATTGTTGAAAAGTGGATTTCGGTGTGTGGACTGCCGGGGAATTTTGTTGCGGCTTAGGAAATGTCACTTGCTGTCAAATAGACAGGAAGAAGTGTCAAGTGTCAGCTGGATACAACTGTCAATTTTTTATCCGTTAAAAATTGAATATGTAAAATAAACTTGTTTTGAGAATATAAAGTCTAGCTCTAGAAGATAGATTTTAACAATTTTGAAAAAAGCCAAAATTATCCCAATTCCAAAAAGCTTAGCAACAAAGGATGTTGAAGAATTTAGACTGATCTTCCTCCTTTCCATCTTGGGGAAAAATGCTTGAAGGAATCATACTAAAAAGGCTAGAAGATTTCTGCATAGAAAACGATATCATTCCGGGATTACAATTCGGCTTTGTAAAGGAGCACTCAATTGAACACCCCCTGCTACTCCTGCAAGAGTTAGTGATGAGGAAACTCAGAGAAAGTAAATGCTCTGTTGCGTGTGCCCTAGACCTAAAAAAGGCATTTGACAGTGTATGGTACCGTGGACTCATATACAAAATAAATCACCTAGACTTCTTATTCCTACTTGTCAAGCTAATCTAGTCATTCCTAACAGGCAGAACCCAAATTGGAGACCTGATCACACCATTCGCGATAAAGACAGGGTACCAGAAGGTTCCAGCCTGGGCCCCATGCTATTTAATATATTTCTGTATGACTTCCCGCATGAAATACCCGTACTTCTCACTCTATACGAAAAGCCTCTAGTCAGTTTTTCACATAAAAAAGAACAAAAAACAGGGATATAAATCTGATTCTATAGTGGGGCCTCCAGAATCTTGCCGAACTCAACGAACGGAAAACGAAATACTGGATCTTTTCTAAGAAAACGCGCTCCTCAATTCCTCCAATTTCAGTAGACAGCCTAGAACTGATGGCAGAACCATCTCTCAATATCCTAGACATAACATTAACCGAAGATCTGCGTTGGAGTAATCACATAATTCCAAAGCGCTAAACAAGCATCACAATGCTTGAAAAGGAGCACTTTCCTTCTTCAGCCGTCGGCCAGGGCTATAATCTAGAAACCTGCCCTGCCCGAATTTAAGTCGTATCTCTGGGCGTTATGGGGCAAACGGCTAACAAAGAACTCGGAAGGTGGTGGCACCCGATTTGTCACCTCTGCCAAAACCCGAGAAAAGTCACTGCAGACGAACCCCACCTCCTCGCGGTGCCCCCTGGGGTACTTCTTCGGAAGGAGCTAACGGGAGACGGGCGAATGGCTGCGCCACAAAACAGAGTTTTAAGTCGGTTGGGCTGAGGGTTAGCAACCCGCTCCCATAAAAAATATCATTGCTACGTGTTGTGATGCCGAGTGGCTTTATGTTTCGGACTGAACTACTCTTACAAGTATTGTTTTAAATGAAACACGCTGTGGTTCGGTATTACAATTAATTTTTAATATTTAATCTCGTTGCGCGCCAGATGCGACATCGCGTTACACTTGACAAGAAAACTCAATGAATAAAAAAAAGAAGAAGAAGTTCAGATACAGCTCCACTCTCGTATATAAAAGTCAGGGCTGCCAACACTACGAATCGGCAAACAATGCCTCGGAACCGGTTGGACAACATGACGACGACCTTTGCTTTTCGAACAAGGACACGAATCCGCCCTATGTCCCATGAGGGATTAAAGGAGCGCAATGATGATGATGATGATCTCTGGGCAGGGTGCTCGAGTACCCGAGTACCACCTTAGATTGGCTGGACAAGGCTGCAAATCCGCGCCCTCCAATTCATTGGCGACGGCGCCATTTGCCACACAATTGATTCATTAAGCTACCGCAGGAATGTAGCGGATCTGGTGAAATTCTGCCGCAGCACAAGACCTTTCGGCTCATCCTCACTGTCTACAGCCCTTATTTTCACGCACACATCAGTTTAGAAATTCGTTCTTTTCAAGAACAACTCGATTGTGCAACAACATCCCGCAGCCAGTATTCCCGAGCTCATACAACATCCAAGAGTTAAAACGCAAAGTGCATCTCCATCTCCTCAGAATTCCTTCAATCTGTCTTATCCTTTATCTATCCTTCGAGCTAACTTTGCTACCGGACATCTGACCATGACGTGTACGACATGACGGACTGGTAGTAGAAAGCGTGACACTTTTTTTCCCAATACAAGACCCACACACTTTTTGCGTACACCACGACGAGGAAGTTCGATTTTACATGGAACAGCTCCGTTGTCGATTAATCTCCCGCAGTCAGTACTTCCGAACTCGGGTATAACATCTCAAAGTTTAAATGTAAGTTTGATCCACAAGTACAGAAGCTCCTCAAACCCTAAAGGCCCTATACACAGTCAAATTGGATGTATACATCGAAGTGCGGATGTAAAACCAAAACTATCGATTGTGAGCCGGTCGACCGATCAAAGCTCGTTATGCGAACGGGTTTAATAAAGATCTGAATGCAACATCCAATTTAACCGTATATGTGGGCCTTAACCCAGTCTATTCTCTTCTATCCTTCAAATCAAGCTTGCTAGTAGGCATGATATTTTTTCGGCAGTTTCCAAAAATTCGTAAAAACTTAATTTCTTATATAATATATAACCGCACATCAGTACAACCTCTCTCCTTACAATCATATCTTTAACAATCATCCTCTATAAAGCTTCAAAAAATGATTAATTATAATTACGACCAGTTTCTGACCATCTAACCATTTTTCTGCCTCCTCAAGGTTAGCTTACATCATTTCAGTGTGTAATCAAATTATCTCAACAGATTCAACATAGAAGAGAAAGTAACCTCAACTTAAAAAATCACCGACCAACCGGCATTTTTCCTCCGAAAATATGCACCATCAACAAAATTACCGTGCAACAACACCAATGAAATCAGAGACCAATAATTTTCCACTATGTAAACATCATGGACTGCTTATCATTGCAGATAATGACTCTGTGAAGCTCCATTTCGCTCCAACAACGTAATCAAGTAGTTCTCAGTGTACTACAGTCATCATTCTCACGCACTTTGAAATGAGCATCAGCTGTAGGGTAGGATTATGGAGCTTCGATTGAGAGTTTAAGCTTATTGTATGGACTGGACAGACGAGCAACTCAGTTACGATTGAGTCTTCGTAGTCAGAAGACCGGGTGTATTGATGACGTGTTCCTGATAGTACGTTTTTATATTTCGTGAGACTTCAAAGGGAAACCGAAACTAATCATGGGATCAAGCATTGATTTGAGTGAAGAGGAGCAAAAACTAATCAAAAACGAGTTTAAGCGAATTGAAGGTATATACATAGTTAGATGATAGGTGAAAGGTTGTCAATATGCTATGAACGTGCTTCTGTTTCTATTTCAGGAAAGTATTACTTAGATCATACAGGAACTACGCTATACTCAGAAAAACAAGTCGATGCCGTAGGAGAAGTTCTAAAGCAAAATCTTCTATGTAATCCGCATTCTAGTAAGATAACCGAAGACCTAATTGACCAAGTCAGATTCAGGTAAAAAGATTCTTTATTTTTGTTGTTTATAAACTACTTAACTTTAACCTTACACCCAGAGTTCTAAAGCATTTCAATACCGACGCAAATCACTACAGTCTCGTGTTTACATCAGGGACAACAGCAGCTTTGAAAACTGTTGGTGAATGCTTTGATTTCGGTACCAATGGAAATTTTGTTTATACCCAAGAAAACCACACATCGGTGGTTGGAATGCGCGATGTTGTTAATACTGGGAATGTTTATGTCCTAACCAGAAATCAACTACTTAAAAATTTACAAGAACAGAATCTACAACAAAAAAATGTGGTCAAAAAAGATGGAAACTGCCTAGTCACGTTTGCTGCCCAGTGCAACTTTAGCGGATACAAGTATCCACTTGAGATTGTGGACAAAATTCATGCTAATGGTCTTGTGGATAGTGGAGTTTGCATAAGACATAATAATACCAACAATTCGGATACTATAAACGAAAATAATTATTATGTTTGCTTGGATGCAGCTGCCTATGCTCCAACTAGCTTCCTGGATCTCAGCTTATACAAGCCGGACTATGTTTGTATTTCTTTTTACAAAATATTTGGGTATTACATTTGCCTTACTTGTATATAATTAGATGATAAACCAAAAAACATCCTCTTCTAGCCTTCCTACAGGACTAGGTGCACTAATTGTCAGCAAAAGAGGTCAAGATAGACTAATCAAAAAGTATTTCGGTGGAGGAACTGTTAACATTGCAATGAGTACTGCTGATTTCCACGAAAAGCGACACAATTTCCATGAACGTTTCGAAGATGGCACAATTCCATTTCTATCAATAGTATCACTTCTATCAGGATTCCATACTATCGAAAGACTTATCCCACCACGAAATAATGCTAATTCCATGCAAAGGATATCAAATCATGTTTTTGAGCTGGCGAAGTATTGTTATAAATCTCTTAAGGATTTGCACTATTCTAATAAAAAGCCGCTTGTGAAGTTTCATTCGCATACAGACTACACGAATATAAAAACCCAAGGAGGAATTGTGGCTTTTAATTTGCTTCATGATGATGGATCGTTTGTTGGATTTGCAGAGGTTTGTAGTGTGGAGAGATTAGAGATAAACATCTAATTTTTATTATTTTTTAGGTTGCTTGCATTGCAAGTATTTATAACATTATTTTGAGGACTGGATGTTTTTGTAATTCAGGTGCTTGCCAAGTTTTTTTGGATCTGGATAATGACGAAATTAAGCGACACCATGAGGTAAGCTAGGTAACCCCTAACCTGGAGGACTAGTCCGGTATTTACTTCGTTTTGCCCTGCGAAACGATTCCTTTGCTAATCGTGATAAGCCGATAAGCCTGCCACTGCTATCGTTGGTGATTGCGTGAAGGCTATGGTTGCCTATTGTTCCCATACACTGAACCCCCTTCTGAGGATTCTAAGATTCTGATAAAATTAGTCCTTTTATTCTTGAGATTTTTTTCCCGTACATGCATTGATTATGGAGATGTTGCGAAATTTGTTCTTAAATCGCAATGTGCACCAGATTCTCACTGATTGGCTAGAATTTTAGAGTTTGAGTTTATCGATTACTCCGAATTTATGCGTCCCTCTTGTGCCTCCGCTTGAAAGGATGATGTGAGTACTAACATCTTCTATTACCTCGTCGGTCTACATTGTTTCTGCCAATGCTGTGATTTTTATTTGTATATTTCTCGTTTCAAAAGTTGAGATCTCCTGCTCTGTTCATTGTGCTTACAGTACATGTAGTCGTCAAATCTAAGTCGCTTGAGTCTTAGCCGTGTGATCAATCCCGTTCGACGCTTTCTTCGAGGATTCGTAATTGTGGATTTTTTCCGGGACCAAGTTGTTAGCTTGGAGCCCAACCAGTAAGTTTAGATTTTACGCGCCGAACACTCTTTAACCTCTGCTACAGCTAAATTGCATTGTCCGGAGGTTACGGCATGGACTTGGGGAATCGGACAAGGTTGGCAGAGCTGTGTTGGTAAGTTAGTAGACGTTAGTCAGTTTTTGCAACCGAAACTCTAGGAACATGATGATTGATATCAGCCTTCAACCCCCGACACGCTCCTTGCATATTCCGGGTCGTACAAGCTCCTATCCTACTCTCCTCCCCCAAAACACCAGTGAGGCTCATTCCTGCTATGAGGCTTACTGCTTCATGGGTCGTAGTATGGTGTGCTCAGCATGCACGAAGGGCACTTAGCCAATACCCGGATTTTATTTTCCTCCTATTGCCCGCTCTGTCCAAAGTCGCTGCCCCACTGGGCCTGTATACAATAGAAACGAACTAACCCCTCTGGTAATAAAGTTGCGTGGGCTTGTTCTTGCAGTATCCTCACAAGTGCACCTCGAAGTTAAATCTTTTATCAAGCATCACTCCAAGATACCTAATTGTGGGTTTTGGAGCAGACAACCTGGCTACCTACCTTTACCGCTACGATCTTCATCCTTTTCTGTATGCTGATTAGCAATATTTCTGTTTTGTGCACAGCTAGTATTAGACCAACGTTTTGGAGCCAAGTTTTTATGTTTCATATAGCTTCTTTCGCGAATATTTCCATCTGTCGACAGGTTCCCAGGGGGGCTTATCACCTCATACCAACCTTTTGACACTTCTATTGTTCAGGAAACACTTCTACACTCAACCATGTTGTGAATACTTAGGCGAACCCACCTGGTGTCAGCTTCACAACTCTATTTGGTATACCATACATCCCGGAAACTCTTTCACCGGCAATCCTTTTCGCAGTTTCCTCTCTGTCTGTGAAAATGTATATTCCAGGCTTCTTTCAGGCAAGACGAGTCCCTAGTTTGACCAGTAACACTGCAACCTGTGGGGAAATTTTTTCAGTCTAACAATTTTTTTAAACAATATAATTACCTTCATTTCAGGCTGGTCATATTTGCGGCGACTATAATGATCTAGTTAATGGAGTACCAACTGGAGCTGTTCGAGTATCATTCGGCTACATGACCACAAAACAAGATATAGACCAAGTCATCTTCATGCTACAGGATTGCTATCTCAGAGAAAAGAGTCGATTAGAAATAATCGAAAACGCTAAAATACCCGAAGCTTTACGGCATGTCCCTGAACGATTAAAGAAAGATGGAAGAGTACGTCTAAGGGAAATATGCGTCTATCCCATAAAATCTTGTGGACCCTTGAAGACTAATAAGTGGGAAATTACTGAATGTGGTCTCAAGTACGATAGATGCTGGATGATTGTTAATTCCGATGGTGTAGCAATGACACAAAAGGCGGAAACAAGACTTTGTTTAATTAAGCCTAGAATTGATTTAGGGGCGGAAGTGATGACTTTGCAATTTCCAGGTTTGTTCTTTCTCTTAAACAAAAATCCCTTTTTAATTTAATCTGTTTGTAGATAAAACCCCAATTTCCATTCGCTTAAATCTTCTTGATGACGAAAAAAGTTCAGTTTCCGCATCTATTTGCCAAAGTAAAGTATGCGGGGATTTCGTAGAAGGATTTGATTGCGGCGACGAAGTAGCTGATTGGTTATCCGACTGCCTTCAAATCTCCGGACTACGTTTAATACAGCAGAGGAACGATGTTGAAAGACTCAATCGTGATGGAACTGTGAAAGACATTAATCTCTCAAACATAGCTCAGTTCTTGTTGATTAATAAGACATCAGTACAATGGCTAGCCTCAAAGGTGTCAGATTGGGAAGATGTTGATAGCAATGACATAAACGGAATCGTGGACAGATTTCGAGGGAATCTTATTATCGAAACTGAAAATCCTCTTGAAGAGAATGATTTCGAAGTAATTCAAATTGGGAATGTACAGTTTAATAGCCAAGGATTCTGTACACGATGTCAAATGATTTGCATTGATCAAAACACTGGTCTCAAAACGCCAGAGCCTCTGAAGACAATCGCTAAGGAGTTCAAAGGGAAAATTCGATTTGGAATATATCTCTCCCACACAGCACAAAATTCTCGTGTTCCAATCTTTATTTCTTGTAAAGACTATATTCATATTAACAAATAAAAACTTTTTTTACTACTTATTATAAAAAACTACAGAAATATTTACATAATCAAGCAGGTATCAATTTTTTGTTGGTGTATCTTTGTAAGGGGTTTACCTTCTGCTACATTCCGGACACTCTCTGCCACACTGTTATAATCAGGAAAGGCCATAGTTTGACGCTTTGAATATACTAGCTGCTCATCTATTTTAACTTCAAAAGCACCTTGCCTGCCTACCTTGCAGGTAACATTAGCATTTGGACAGATCTGATGGATTGTTTGGGACAGCTCTTTGCACTGTGAGGAATAATCACAAGCGCCGCTAGGAGTATGTTATGGTTCATATGGGTATTAAATATTTACAAATTTTTTAATAAATTTACCAGTATTCCACATCGACATTAACCATTTTTACAAGATATCTTCATCATATTTATTTGGTAACAGGCGAGCTCTACCTTGATTTTAATTGTTTGACGTTTAAAATGAGATCAGCTGATTTTATCAACCGATTTCGGAACTTTTCGGAGATGAATTTGTCGGTGTTTAAGGTATTGCAGTTAACTTCATGTGATTTCTTCTCGGGGGTTTAAATATGAAAACGAGTTTTTGTGATTTGTTATTTCAACAAAATAAACTAGTAAAAATGATAATTGGTAAGTTGAATGAACTCATCGTAATATTGTCTTCTATATATTCATTTTATCGTAATAAATAATGCAAAAACTCGGATTCTAAAGCAATCCTTTGGAGTTGAGGAAGCTTCTCAGTGCTCTGACCTCTAGTTTGGGGATATCGTTTAGGTCTTCCAGAAGGAAACTGTCTAGTGCCTGCCTTTGGCTAGAGCCGAGCATTTACACAGTGTTTCCCTGTAAGGTTTGTGCTTAATAGGAGCCAAGCTGAGTATACCGAGCAAAGTTTGTTGACATACGTTGCGCGGGATACTCAGCTTGGCTCCTATTGCGCACAAATGTCCGCAGTTATCGCCCGAAATTCGTTTCGGTAGCACTGGAAGCAACCCTTCACCTACCTACCTACACTTCATTTATTCTATTCTGTAACGATCCTTCCGAGAGGGCTTAAATCTTTTCTAACAGAAACTAACTTTCTTTTACGAAGGGGCGGTGAGAGTCTTTCATCAGTCGAGCAGCAGAGTGGTAGGTGTTCGACCGCCTGTAAGGTCAACGCCCAAACAGAAGATACATACCACCGCGGATCCGCCCTCACACGGTAGTCTCAGATTCCTACTGGGTCAATTCATTAATTCATTAATCTTTTCAAGTTTGAAATGAAATTATTTACCAGGAAATAGCCTTAATAATAAAACTATAATTTATTCTTCATAAATACACTTTTAGAATAAATATAACAGTCACCAAAAACCGGTAATACCCATCATCTACAAACCAAATCTACATAATTGTACATTTGGCTGCTGTATGCATTGTCTGCAACGATTCACCTTCAGTATATCTTTTCACATTTGTCGCTATTGCCCTGAAATCTGGAAATGCTTCGGTTTGCTCTGCTATCTTCGAATACAATAAGAATCCATCAATTTTAATCTCGAATGCTCCTTTCCGTCCTCTTCGGCATTTAACTTCAACGTCCGGTGTTAGTTCCTTAATGATGGAAGCTAAATCATGGCATTCTCTCGAAAAATCACAATAGCCACTGGGGAAGATGGGTGCAATCAGATATAGGTTTATGTTAAAGAAATCAATTCAATATACCAATATTCCACATCAACTTTGACCATTATTTTTTACACTTAAATTTTGACATAAAATTTTGTAAATAAATTTGCCTACTTGACTTGAATTGGAATAGCGAATAGGTGCCAAAAGAACTTGGGCAAGTAGATAAGTTTGGACAATATACTAAAGTTCGTCAATTGGAGTGTTCGGCCCAAAAGTACAGTGGGCACTGCACTTGGACCTATTGTGCTTTAGATTTGTATTTATCAGATCGCATATTCAGTAGTTTTTATGTATTGGTTAAAATTGCTATCGTATACTGAGAGAACATGAAACGCAAGCTCATCTTCCTTCTAACATCCGTTGCGTCCGTTGCGATTTCTTTCCAGGATCTTGCCAAGAAGGATATAGCTAGGTCTTTTCTTACGTTGCCCTACCAGCGTTCTACCGATCGCGGTTACCTACGTCTTCAACGATCCTCTTTGGTTCTAGAAGATCTTTCTTTAGTTTTCTGACATACGTGCTGGTTTAGCATAAAACTCCGCTTGGAAAGGTGCCCTAGAGTATTTTACTGAATCTGAGACCTGCATCCAAGTTCCAGCATCTATACTAGCCCCTTATTGTTGGAGCAGTCTGTGTGCTAAACGTACCCACTCTGCGGCGTCTTAGGGAAAACCTAGGATCACAGACAATATAACTATACCCAGATATGCCACGCCGAACAAAATTTTGTCCTAAGGAGATTTTCAAGTGGATTTACTAATTTTCCAGATCAGAAAGCTCGGCATAAGACTGCGCTGAGCTTCTCGCGTCTGGAGAAGCGATTCTCAAAAAGCTTTGAAGTTATCTCCAAGCATCTGCCGTCGCCTGCGCAATTTGAGAATGAAAAAGGGCTTGAGTGCACTGCACACACAAAAAAGCATATAAATAAGCATACACAATAAGAAGAATGAATCACCAAAACGGGCATTTAAAAGAATTTGCAGTTTTTGTGGCAGAACATCAGATTAGTGATTTATAATTTTTTTTTATTAGAGACAAAAAAAATGAACAGATTTAAAGGTGTTGAAACGAAAATAAATAGAGAACAATAATTTAATATCGTGATGGATGGAATAATTCGGACAGTTAAAAAGACGAAAATTGAATTGAAATCTTCTAAAGCCGGCAACAAATGCTGCTTACCACATTGCGGGCGATCTAGAAGGGAATTTCCTGAAACAAGGATTTTCAAATTTAAAAAATTTGCAGTTTTTGTCGAAATCCGTAACCTGCTCAGTTCCAAATAAACATGCCGTGACCATGAGCCTATATACATATGTATTTCAAATTCCTCAATTTATGATTTTTCAGGTCGGGCTGCGCTAATAATAATGAAATGTAGGGATAAGTTATGTTCTGGATTTATCAAATTGTCAGAATAAAAGTAATTTTCTTGTTCGAATAATATTTATTTTTTCATTAATGCATTTTTCTACATCTTACAAGCTATTGTTTATTCATGTGTGAGCCAACGTATTTAATTTACTGTTATGTATTTGTCCTTTTAACATGAATATGTCTTATCCCTGGAGTCTATTTGAAAGAATGTGCGGAGACGAAAATCGTTACCATGACTCATTATTGTTTAGCATACTTTTAGGATAAATTTTTGTTTTTTTGCTGTTTTTGTTGTTTTTGCTGTTTTTGTTGTTTTTATTGGTTTGGTCGTTTTTGTTGATTTTGCTGTTTTTGTTGTTTTTGTTGCTTTTGCTGTTTTTGTTGTTTTTGCTGTTTTTGTTGGTTTGGTTGTTTTTGTTGTTTTTGTTGTTTTTGTTGCTTTTGCTGTTTTTGTTTTTGTTGTTTTTGCTGTTTTTGTTGTTTTTGTTGCTTTTGATGTTTTTGTTTTTTTGCTGTTTTTGTTGTTTTTGTTGTTTTTGCTGTTTTTGCTGCTTTTGCTGTTTTTGTTGTTTTTGTTGTTTTTGTTGTTTTTGTTGCTTTTGCTGTTTTTGTTGTTTTTGTTGTTTTTGTTGTTTTTGCTGTTTTTGTCGTTTTTGCTGTTTTTGTTGGTTTTGTGTTATTTGTTGTTTTTGCTGTTTTCGTTGTTTTTGTTGTTTTTGCTGTTTTTGTTGGTTTGGTTGTTTTTGTTGTTTTTGCTGTTTTTGCTATTTTTGTTGTTTTTGTTGTTTTTGCTGTTTTTGTTGTTTTTGTTGCTTTTGCTGTTTTTGTTTTTGTTGTTTTTGATGTTTTTGCTTTTGATGTTTTTGTTGTTTTTGTTGCTTTTGCTGTTTTTGTTGTTTTTGTTGTTTTTGCTGTTTTTGTTGTTTTTGCTGTTTTTGCTGTTTTTGCTGTTTTTGTTGGTTTTGTGTTATTTGTTGTTTTCGTTGTTTCTGTTGTTTTTGCTGTTTTTGTTGGTTTGGTTGTTTTTGTTGTTTTTGCTGTTTTTGTTGGTTTTGTTGTTTTTGCTGTTTTTGTTGGTTTTGTTGTTTTTGTTGTTTTTGCTGTTTTTGTTGGTTTTGTTGTTTTGTTCTTTTTGTTGATTTTGTTGTTTTTGCTGTTTTTGTTGTTTTTGCTGGTTTTGTTGTTTTTGCTGTTTTTGTTGTTTTTGGTGTTTTTGTTGTTTTTGTTGTTTTTGTTGTTTTTGCTGTTTTTGTTGTTTTTGCTGTTTTGCTGTTTTTGTTGTTTTTGCTGTTTTTGTGGTTTTTGCTGTTTTTGTTGTTTTGCTGTTTTGTTGTTTTTGTTGTTTTTGCTGTTTTTGTTGTTTTTGTTGTTTTTGCTGCTTTTGTTGTTTTTGTTGTTTTTGTTGTTTTTGCTGTTTTTGTTGTTTTTATTGTTTTTGTTGTTTTTGTTTTTGTTTTTGACATGAATATGACTTATCCTTGGGGTCTATTCATGTCTACTGTGCCATCGAGAAGCCATGGCACTTTTTTTTCTTTTTTTCTTATTAACTATCCACGCGCAATGCTTACGAATTAAAACTTTTATCAGGAAAATTAATATTGCTTTTCTATGTAGAAAACAAGGAGGCTCTTCTTGAAACCATAATTTATATTCACTATCATTTGTGCAAGATATGCTTTGTTCAATTATGCAATGTTTTATTTTCCGTATTTCTTTGTTATTAGTGATTTTTTTTTTCGAATACTCGATATGTATCTTGCATATTTTGAAAAATAAATCAGAATGTGAACATAAGCCTCCAAAGTCACTACCTGACGTTTTATAATTTTTTTTAGTAAACATTTCAGAAGGAAAGGATATAATTTCATCTTGTTTAATTATGACTTCTCTGCAATTTTCACACGTGATACGGTGGGCAATGTAGCCACAAAAATATCGTGTTGACGTTATTTCGATATTATCAATATTCTCGGAATTAAAATCATCAGCCCCTTGATCAAAATAATGTTCGTTTTCTGCACATACTTCATTATAAGTAAAATTAAGAAGATTAGTATTTTGAACTTCTATTGCACTTGAACTTTGAATTTCACTTAAAATTTCTCCCAAAGTGAACTGATAACATTTCGTTCTCATCTTCCATGCAATTACCTTTAGAGGTGAAATGCAGAAATTTCATTGATAGCATTTTTGCTATAATTACATATATTGAATTCGTAAACCGAAAGATTTTTACAATTGTCCCCTTTTGCCCTTACATAAGAAAATTCATTTTCCAAAGGATCCTGGTTGCATCAGCTGGTAAATATAAAAAATACTTCTCCCTGTGCGAAGATTTCATCTGCTAGAGAAAGAACTCCCCTCGTAGTTTGTATTAATCCATCAATACAATAAACCCTTTTTCCGGTGTACTTGATTTGTTGCAAATTATATTATAAGCTCTTGCAATTTTTTCCAAACAATATTTTCTTTTTTTAATCAACTTTTGAAAGAATTTGTATCTTTTAGTACTTGGCTGTTCAGGCAGTCAAATAGTTATTAATTTTTTGAATAAATTTTGCTGTTGACAAATTTTGCTTTTAAATTGTTTGTTTTCTGTAGCTGATAGAATAGCAGCTGCAACAATATGACTCAACACTTGCGCAACTAGTTTAACTCTCTTTTTTTCGAAGGATGTGGGTTGAATGTGCGAACTAGTTAGCGCAGTCATTTTGGTTGTCTTACCCTTTTCGTGATCATAAATTTCATGTACTACATAAATATTTACTGTTCCATCAGGAGTTTCCAGATTACCTCTCAAAAGTATATTTCTAATGGATTTAATTAAATGAGGAACATCATACTATAAATAATTTTTTTTGCCATTATGATGGAAATATGGATTCTCCGGACTCGTTTTCAAAATATTATAAAATCCACGATTATTTGGTCCTTGGTCACAAGTTATGGCTTTAACATCAAGGCCAAGTAATCCAACTTGCTCCATAAGTTCTTTAACAATTCGTTCCAAATCATATGCTTTTATAGAGCTTGCTGAAACTACAGAATAAATTATGAACTTCCAATTGGTAATTAGTCCTCTCAACATAAAGACACAGATGGCACTGCCAAGTGCATCTTCTCTTTTCAAAAGCCAAGTCCACTAAACCGTCTATAATTTCTACTGATGAATTGTAGGTCAAATAGTGTCTAATCGAAACTTCATCGAAGATTAAAATGCATTTTTTTCCAACATTGTTCATCTTTTTCACTGCATTTTGAAGAGCGTTCATGATGCACATATTGTTTCCTGGTTGCAGATTTTTGGTTAAATTCCAGCGATTTGATGAGGAATTACATTTGAGTAGATTCCTTAAAAATAAATACGCTGAAGTAGTAGATAATAAAAATTTTGTGCAAATATTTTTTCGTCGTCATTCCACGAAGTTATCGGCCTTCGTCTTAAAATCATTTTACACAAAACTTTTTCATTTTCGGTTAGCTCCATCGAAGTCACATGATCCTCAATACTGAAATTTTTCTTAATTCTAACCTTATTCTTTAATCTAATCACGATTTTGTTTAATTTTGAATTTTGATTTTTTTAAAAATTATTTATTTTTCTATAATGGTTAATAGCTTCCGACAGTTTGGAACACTTTTTGGAATGAAATTGCACATTCTTTAAATTTTTTGTACATGAACTACACAGTGAAGGAGGAGATTCGGATCTCTTCCGTTTATGACCAGGAGATCGAAGCAAAGTTAACGGTATTTCGCGTTCTTCACTATCGAGCAAGGACCTAGAATCATCTGACTCCAAATATCCTCCTAAATTCAAATTCGGCATAGCACGTCTTTTTAAAAAACCTTTTAAGTCTAAAGAAAAATGTTTCTCACATAAAGACAATGATGACGACCTTGCAATAATTTCCTCAGACAAATTACCCTTATCTACCCACAGTTTGAAAAGAGGACTGTCAAATCCCGGAAAGAATCCTTGCTTTATACATAGAAAAGCAATATTAATTTTCCTGATAAAAGTTTTAATTCGTAAGCATTGCGCGTGGATAGTTAATAAGAAAAAAAGGACAAATACATAACAGTAAATTAAATACGTTGGCTCACACATGAATAAACAATAGCTTGTAAGATGTAGAAAAATGCATTAATGAAAAAATAAATATTATTCGAACAAGAAAATTACTTTTATTCTGACAATTTGATAAATCCAGAACATAACTTATCCCTACATTTCATTATTATTAGCGCAGCCCGACCTGAAAAATCATAAATTGAGGAATTTGAAATACATATGTATATAGGCTCATGGTCACGGCATGTTTATTTGGAACTGAGCAGGTTACGGATTTCGACAAAAACTGCAAATTTTTTAAATTTGAAAATCCTTGTTTCAGGAAATTCCCTTCTAGATCGCCCGCAATGTGGTAAGCAGCATTTGTTGCCGGCTTTAGAAGATTTCAATTCAATTTTCGTCTTTTTAACTGTCCGAATTATTCCATCCATCACGATATTAAATTATTGTTCTCTATTTATTTTCGTTTCAACACCTTTAAATCTGTTCATTTGTCTGTCTCTAATAAAAAAAAATTATAAATCACTAATCTGATGTTCTGCCACAAAAACTGCAAATTCTTTTAAATGCCCGTTTTGGTGATTCATTCTTCTTATTGTGTATGCTTATTTATATGCTTTTTTGTGTGTGCAGTGCACTCAAGCCCTTTTTCATTCTCAAATTGCGCAGGCGACGGCAGATGCTTGGAGATAACTTCAAAGCTTTTTGAGAATCGCTTCTCCAGACGCGAGAAGCTCAGCGCAGTCTTATGCCGAGCTTTCTGATCTGGAAAATTAGTAAATCCACTTGAAAATCTCCTTAGGACAAAATTTTGTTCGGCGTGGCATATCTGGGTATAGTTATATTGTCTGTGCTAGGATCTTGCATGTTCACTTAAGACGGATTAATCATTGAGATCTTTGTGAACATATAATCCGACAACATTCGCTTGTGGTATCTCTAACGCTGGACTCCGTGAGGTGTACATATCTCCGACGATGGAAATGACGTGTACCAGATTTATCAACACTTCGACGATCTTGCTTCACTTCTCGGTGTTGAAAGCATTTTTCACTTCGAGGGTTACCAATTCGCAATTTTTATTTGCAATCCTTGCTGGCTTTGCTAGGCTAGTCACCATATTGCCATCATCCGTTGTCGATCTAGCCTTTCGAAACCGAATTGCCTTTCCGAAAAGTCGCCTTCACTCTCGGTGCTTGGGAGAATCTATTGTATATCATCTTTTCGAAAAGCTTAGAAATTGTAGGTCTCGAGATCTAAGCGGGCCGTATACGTCCCTATCAGACAGTGTCCGATCAGAACTGCAACTGAGAGGTTTCGAATACCGAGGCTTAACAGTGAAAGGGCCCGCCTGAGATTTTATGAAGACCAAGTCGTTTTGTTTTACCGAAGGTGCATTTGTTAAGATCTCTCCAATGCTTCTTTGCTAGTTGCATTATGTGCTGATGGCATCGGGGATTAAAGGCAGTCCAAGGCATACCAACCCTTTCGGGTCGTGCCCTTTCTAGCCATTTCGTCAGCTTTACAGTTTCCTTCTATATGTCTGCGACCGGGCACCCACGAGGAGGGTCCTGAACTGCTGAGCCATCTGCGGCATTTAGAGATAGTTCTGGAGTTGTTAGTGCAAGAGCGCAGGGCCTTCAGAGCCACCTGACTATCTGAGAAGATGTAGACAGTTCGGTTTCTATCAACTTGCTGGTTGATTTGCACAACAGTCTCATGTATGGCTAAAACCTCCGCTTGGTATACACTGCAGTTATCGGGTAGTCGGAAGGATCCCAAGCAAGAGAAGACTCCTTCTCGCACCCGACCCTCGAGCTTAGAGCTATCAGTCAAGAAGTTTATGGCATCCTGAATACTATGAGGTTTATTATTCCATTCACGATGCGACGGATGTGGGCCTCCAGTCCATCCGAGGGCCGCAAGGTTTTTGTTAGGGGTGGAGTTTTATATCTCCTCATGAAGCAGAACAATTCTGTTTTTTCTGGGTTAACGCTGAGTCCGTGGGTGGTAGTCCAGTTTGAAAGAGTTAGAAACGCTAACTCCGTGGGATCTCAGAGGACTTGAGCAAATTTTCCTTTTATAATGCCATCCGCGTAGGCCAAGACGTGGTGCCCTACTGCCTCCATGCGTCGCAGCAGCCGATTCACAGTCACGACTCATAGAAGCAGAGAAAGTACTCTTCCTTGCAGGGTACCTCTGTTGACGGCCCTTCGCGCCAAGCACTCGCCAAGGCTTGAGCTCACGATCCTGCCGGTAAGTATTTGATCAATGAGAGACATCAGCGACGCCTCAATCCCCAGTTTCGTCAAGGCCAGGGTAATGGCGTCCGGGAGCACGTTGTTAAACGTTTCCCCTATGTCAAGGAAAGCTACTAATGTATTCTTTTTGACCTCGAGTGATTGTTCTATGGTTGAAACCAATGAGTGAAGAGCAGTATCCGTCGATCTGCCCTTTGTATAGGTGTGCTCTGCTGAAAGTTCCGAGGTTCGAGCTGTGATGAGGCTGGAGGGTTTATCGCGATGATTGCCTCAGTCGTAGTACTACTCAGCAAGTGGGTGTCCATGAGTAGTGTCAGAGATTCTCTGCTTGAGTCTGTCTAATCGCCATTTTCTTTGCGTAAGTAACTAAGCATTATTGGCGCTTTAGTTAGTATTTTACTTAGCTTTGAGGCTTCCGACGTGGATTCCATATTGTTGCAAAAGGTAGCCCAGGAGGTACGTTTGGCTTTCCTTATTGCTGTTTTGTTCAGATTTCTGTTCAGCTTCGACCCAGGCGGTTCCACCACCCAGCTGGTGTTTCAAGCTCATCAGATCACCATGTGGGCTTGGAAGCTTCTTTTTCGGTCTGTTTGGACAGCCTTTGTTTAAGGCGTAAGTGCATTACTCTGTGAAAATGTCCACAATGCTGTCGAGTTGTTCCCGGTTTTTGGGAAGACAGGGTCGTTTAGAGGCAAGGTTCTTTGCGACAAGCCTAGTATAGTAACTCCAGCTTGTCCTCTATGAGTTCTTTACTTTAGAAAGGGGGTTGGGCTAGAGTCTTGCAGATAAAACTCTATAAACCTGTGGTCTGGGAAAGGGTGTTCCTTCAAGACCTTCCAAGCCAGTATTTGGTCGGAGTGATAGTCCGAGACAGCGGGAGAAGTAAGATAGAGAAAATATTTTTAGCAAAAGTTTAAGCAAAGGTGAGGCGCATTTGCTTAAGACGAGGGGGTATATTGTTGGGTCCAGTAGACTTGTTGACATCGACCACCTACAAACTTCGCAAGTCCTGAAAAAGACCCTGTCCATTGAGTAATTGGAACATTTGGGTACGAGGTGTCATAAAAAATGCCCGACAAAGAAGAATTTGTGGCGAATAGAGAATACGGTTTCGTCAATTTCGTTAAAAAAATATGACAATATTGTAATAGAGAAGAATAAGGGCACTAATAACTCTTGTACGCTTTGTAGGGGGCTCCCACGCTCCCGATTAAACCTTCTGCTCGACCTAGGCTTCACAGATTTGGTAGATTGGGGAATGAACAGTATCTCCAATTTCGCGATTGACATGAAATTAGCTTCAATCTTTAATTTCGTATGGAGTAAACTAGGTTGATGTTTATGATAAAAATACAATTGCAAGGATTAAGGATTAACTTCGTTGGTGTGTATGGACCTGGTGTGGACCTTAAAAATATTTCGGTTTGCGAATAATTCAGAAATTGAAAACTTGATTCCAGAAATTGAAAACCTTGGTTGATGTTTACGAACCTTATAGTTTCGAGGTTTCTGACGAGTCCTTGCAAGACTACTTTGTATAGTATTAGTACAGCCGCAGATTAGGGTATAGTCCTAAACTGAATTATTTTTCTTTATGAACCCTAAAATACATTACGTTTTATCTAAACTGTGAAGAAATTGGTTTGTTGTAGCAAAAATGCAAATTTGAACGTGAACACCGGGTTTTGTTCATCATCTAAATGGCAAACGTTTAATTTTTCAATCCTGTTTGGCTCTAAACTGAGAGTTATTGCAATTATTTCTCTAAGCCACTCAGATCGAGCTCACATAATTAAAATTAATGTGCAGGCATCAGGTAAGATCCCGGCCATAAATTACAACTTTCCTCTGTTTTACATTTCCTAATCGAAGGATTTCATTCTTTATTTTGTTTTGTTTTTGTTTTGTATTTTGTATTTTAAATTCTTAAATCCTTATCAATTTATCACTCATTCATGACACACACTCAAAGAGAACTCCTCTTTAAAACTGGTATTTTTCAAAATAAGGTGAACGTCAAGGTAAGTCCCAGGACTCGAATAAACCGTTATTACGTTAATGGAAAATTTGCATTCGATTTTTGCTCTAGGGAGTGATCTGAGAAGTGGTTCAGGGAGCAGGTAGTGAGTGGGTGGGGCTGATACTGGATGTTTTGAAAGGTTTCCTACTATACTTTTGACGATATTGATTCGGAAACTTTTAACTTTTTGCCAGTCCTTTTCTGGACAAAATCGATTCTTGGTAATAAATATATATCCCCCTCCTCTTATATATTTATATGGGTATACAGCAGTAATAAGACACGCTGGGTGCTGACATGATGGCCTTAAATCAAGGCTTTGCCGGGGAATTCATTGCCACAAAGGGAATATGGGACCTGAAACCCGATTTGCATTACAAAGTGCGGAGGATGCATTGTTCGTGGAATTTGTTAGGATGAGCTTCACTGGAACCCTTACGGACGTCATTGTGGTCGTAGCAAATATTTAGGGCTGGGGCTTTCTGTATTAGTCTATAATTACCAACCAGCACATTGTTTAGGGCCTTGTTGAGCTTGGTTACCTTGATCTAGAGAGACCCACGAGACTTGTATTTGCATAGTAGGTGTATATGTGCGAGTTCTCATGTAGAGACGAGCTGTTGCTACAACACTGTAGCATCCCTACACCCCCGCAAAACACTCCAACTCTACACGCCAGACTAAATGCAGAGTGCTTATCATGCATTGTAGAGAACCGCAATGTGCGTCTGCTGATAAGCCCTTTAAACCAAAGCACACCCCATTCAAATCATGTAATACTCTGTGCGATGCAGACAATAAATTACGTGAAATGGGGTGATGAAATTATGTTCACCTCATCCTTTTTCATTCCTCGTTTTGTGGGGGAGTTTTTTTCTTCCATATCTATATAAATATGCATGTATATTTTTAAAGTAGAAACTGTCAGTCAATTTTTGCGTGGCTTGCAGGACGGGGGCGAGGGAGTTACTTTTATTTAGATAAGAAGGAATTAGATTTGGTTACAGGAATAACTGAATACTAAAAGAGTGGACAAGGTTAATCAAGAGATAAGAATGGAAATGGGTAAGAGAGCCTTTTTTGGGGTTTCCGATGAGGGATGTCCATTGTCAGCATTTTTATTTTATTTTTTATAGAATACTGAAAGGAGTTGTTGGGGATTATAAAAAAATCATGGTGTGTAGAATCTGAAGTATTGTCACGTTTTGTTTGCGTTGGCCTTTTATTATAACAGTGGGGTGTAAAATTTGAATGTGATTGCATGGAAGGACTAGAAATTTTGGAGTAATTTTAAGGAACAAAAGTACTACCATTGCCTTTTTTAAGATACCTCTAAGTAAGTAGAAATGATAAGCACTCCTACTCTAACATCCTATTAATATTACAGATTCGCATCACATAAGGGGCTTATGGTAGATCCAGAAACTCGAGGGCAGCTGCGAAGCACAGAGACGTCTGGAAGAAGAAGCTGATGGAGGGCAAAGCTCGAATTGCGCTCTGGAGCCATCGCAGAAGAAGAACCAGGATTAATAACTTTGCTATGGGGCGAAGTATCCGAACGTGACCTGAACACGAAGGATTTGCCTCGAGACCAACCGTACCTGACCCTTAGCCCGCCGAGATGCCCTGAAACTGCTGCAAGGGTAGTCAGATCATCAAGCTGCCCCTACGTGTCCAAGAACATACTGAATATGGCGAATCTAGAGAGGACATACTCGATAAAACCCGTAATCACAAGATGTAAAGAATGGTGCTGAAGGGATGAATGTTACTGCGTGATTGTACTACTAACGATGGATTCCAGGTACCAGGCGACCTCCAGTTCAAATTAGTTTTCCCATGGTAATGTGGAGCTCTGCCAAGATGAGATTACTACCAAAGAAGAGATCTGCGAAGCACTGAGGACCCAGCTAAGTCTGTAGACGGTCCAGGATGGATGGACGATCCAGGAGGATGTAATTATGCAAAAAGAGTCGGAGGGGGGCGGAGGGGGGGCACACAAATGGCTTTCATAAGCCTACCTGTGAAAGCTGCGTAGAAGGCTTTCGCAGTAGGCAAGGTTCGAGTCGATTGGGCTGTATGCCGAATGCGGGAGCGGCTATCGTGCTTATAATCCATGAAATTCGGGCACATAGCGAGAAACTGCAGCTGCGGGATCTTTCCCGTGACCCTCTTGGATCACAAGGTAAAGGAGAGCGTGACCAAACTGCCAGATGTCTAATTTGTAGGGAAATAGAGGGCAGGGATAGTGTGCACGTGACGGAAGTAGTAGATGTCCGGCATTCAAGGAGTCATTAAAAAGCAGAATATGAGGTTCTTACACATTAACCTGAATCACTGTCAAGCGGCACAAGACCTGCTGGCAGACAATCTTCGAGGAGAAAACCGATGTCGCAATCGTCTGCGAGCAGTACAGAAACCTGCACAGCGACGTCTGGATAAAGGATAGCAGCGGCACGTCAGCGATATGGACGTGCGGGAGCCCAGCCACGGAAGATACCACGAGAAGCCCAGAGAACGGTCATGTGGGCAAAAATAGGCCGAATAAACGTCTAGACGAGTACGAGTTGATGTTGGAAAGGTTAGCCGCCATTGAGGGCCATTCCTCGATAATATTAGAGGGCGATTTCAATGCTTGAACTGTCGAATGAGGCAGTGGACAAAGGGGAAAATATTCCTAGATGTATTCTCGTGATTGTGATAGTCAACACCGGGGGTGAAAACATCTTCCAAAGTACATCTGTACTCAACATCACCCACGTGAGCGATTCTGTGACGAAGGACACACAGTGGCGGATGAGCGATGGGTACACGCATACCGACCACCAAGTCATCATCTTCGAGATTCGAGATTCACCAAACTTCTGGTGGAACGCCGAGATTGACGAATGCCGAAGGGCCTGCTTGAAAGCGAGACGCAGAACTCAGAGAAATCGGAAACGTCAGGGATTTCGATGAACTCCTTAAGAGATATCAGAAAGCGATGGAAAGACTGTATAAGGCCATAGCTAGAAGTAAATCCGAGCACTTCAAAAGGTTGTGCAGAGAAGCAGAAGAAGGAAGGTTAAGGGCAAGCGCTCTCCGTCGATCACCTGCCCCGCGCTGCTTCATAGTATAGTGTACTTCCTGTTTCCACAGAACGTACGCACCGTCGATTCACCAACCCTTCAGGTGAAGCCAGAAGAGGAACTTGCGGTAATCGTAGGGGAGATTCTGGAGGCCGCAAAAAGGAACCATCAATAACCTGGCATGGATGGCATACCAAATAAAGCGGCGAAAGTAGCAGCTACGATAGCGCTAGACAAGTTCGCTGAAGTCTTTACAGCCTGAGAAACCCATCGTCCTTGCCTTAGTTGCACAGGCAACTTTACGATCGGGTGATCTGTAAGAGGATATTCCCTAGCGTCGAAAGAGTCGGTTTGTTATCGGACAAGCAATACGGCTTGAGAAAGGCAAGGTCGGCGACTGATGCAGTCAACATGGTTGTGGGCATAGCAAGAGCCGCCAGAGAGGAAAATCACTGCTGCGAACTGATAACCCTCAACGTGACAAATGCTTTCAACTCATCGAGGAAGAGCAAAATAGATCAGATGTTGATCAAGCTAGGCACAACAAAGAACCTAGTGCTAGTAGTGGCCGACTACCTTCAGGGTAGATCGCTTCATTGTGATTCGGAATATGAGTATCAAGCAGGAGCCGTATTTGGTTTCTCGAGTCGACATTGTCTTCTGTCGATAAACAAAAATTGGCATTTGGCGACATGATATCGTCTCTTTACGTGTCGATAAAGACGTTTGACGATTATTAAAAAGCTCAATTTATGCATGCAATAAACTAATAACAATTTGTATTTTAATTAAATATACGTGGTTTGCTGCCCTTGGAGTAATACCACAATTTGATGGTTTTGTATGGCCGCGCTTATCTGTCGATTTGGTCGTGATGCCAAATATGAAACTTAGAGAAAGTCGAGAAGCTTTTTTTGTCGAGTCGATCCATCGACTCGAGAAACCAAATACGGCCCCAGGAAATGAGGGCTCTGGAATTACCTCGGGAGATCGTATGGCTTCCCAAGAGCTGCTTCTGAAAATTTTTTTTGTGAAGATCATTATGACTCCTTTTCTTGGGGTCATATCCTCATTTCCTCATCTACCAAGCGTGAGCTTTGAAGAGGGTTCCTTTTAGGGGACTAGATAAGAACATCGGCATACTTTGTAAAGCCCGGATGTGGCAGTACTCCTCCAGATTGCCTTTGCCTGTATAGTTGCTCGACTTTATTTGATCTTCCAAATTTGATTATTGTAACTGCCTTTTATTTATCCTTTTTTTAGATTAGGGGTAACTCCCCTTTGACGCTTATCATTGAGCGTAATGTCGGACAACAAGCTATAGTCGGAAAGATAATAGCTGGAAGAGTGAAAGAACTGAACTGGCAGGAGAAGGCAAGAAGGAAAGGATGTTATCTAGATCGGCAAATGGAAAGAGGAAGGACGATGCAGCAGAGTGTATTCTTACCATGAACCTTGGGGATGTTAGTCGGGCGCCTTAAGCTCTAGGCTAGGAAGGCTTTAAGCCCTATAGTACTGAGGTCGGCCTAACACTCTTTGCTTAACATATGGAATTAACTCTCCGTTTTTAGGTAAGATAAAACAATTTCTGACTAGTACAGCTCTCAATCATTATATTCAGACCCAGAATGCTATTCTACGAGCTCCTTAGTTATAAGCTTTATGTATTTCTAGATATTCCGGATATTATCCCCCCGGCTATTTTTGATATTACCATGAGAGACATGCCTTCTTCCTTAAAGCACAAACAATATTTTAAATCTATTTTTATTTCCGTTGCAGTAATATAATTCCACCATCTAGATTTGATCTGAATACCAAATGACTATTTTTTTTTTCAAATCTTGAATTCAGAATTCGTACAAATTGAATAAAATGTGTGACAGGGTAATGGTGACGCCCAGCAGACATAGTCTGAATTTGTCACAGCGCCATGCCAAGAGTATAGCACCCTCTACTCTATGGAAATATAAGTATGCACGAGCAGAGTAATGCGATTTTTTGCGCGCATGCATATTTTATAAGACACTGTTTTCAACTGGTTCGTTACTAGAGATAGCCTGGCTGCCTGCCTTATTATCAGCTGCCGCTCAAGCTTGAGATAAAATAAAAGTGGTGGAGAGACGACACAGCACAAACCTTTCAACCACCATCCCCCATTGAAGAAAATAATATCTGAATGCCACCCTGCACAGGCCCTGACCCGTGTACACGCCCGGAAGGAAGCGTGCTATATAGTGCTATGCTTTCCAAGCTTCGAAAGTCTATTTGGGGTTGCAAGAGTATCATACCCCCCGGTTTCAGCCTGTTGCGATTTCAGGACTGCCCTTAACTTGAGTATGTTATTTGCAGACGTCCCCATAACTCGCAATAGTGTTAAGAGGTGTGAGTTCGGGGGTGGTCTGGGATCCACATGGTTACATTCAACCCAAAGCTTATGTTCGTTGGTGAATGAAGATTTTGTGTGGAGCTACAAGGGGAGCCCATTACGGGCGCTTTCGAAAGCCATAAGGCACCCCGACCAGCCGGAATGGCTGATTTTGTCAGACAGCGTCGGAGCTACCAGTCATTTTTAGTCGCTGTTGAGCCCTGCAACAGGTTGTACATATACGTTCCCAGCTCTCGGCAGGCGGTGGTCGTGTCTCTCGTGTCTGCTATAGAGTTAATATAGTTCCGATCTGTCTAGTTCAAATATCCTGCTGCTGATGCTGTGCGTGTCCTTCATTTGAATGATATCGTGTGTGATGCTTCTCTATAATATCGTGCAGATTTGTTGTGTGTGAGAAAGATTCCATCTCCGGTAGTTATTCCGTTCAGGTGTGTGAAAAGTTTTAATAAAGTAGAAAGATCCTCCAGGCTAAAACCTAGGGTAGACTGAGAGTTGTGTGAGATTTCATATCCGCCTAAAGGGCCCCTGAACAAATGCTTGTTCATTTCTTTGATTCCAATTTATGCCAGTAATTCCTTTTGATCTGTGGAGGACCAGTGTGTGATACAACAAAAAATAAATAAAATAAAAATAAACATAGCGTAAACCAAGGACTCCATTGTGTTGTATTATAAATAAGCCAGTGCTGCCATCTGTTCTGCTTTAATGGAGTTAATACGTTATATTTTGGAATCGGTATTGTCCGGGCAGGTTGAATGCTTTTGGAGATAACCTGGGAAGTATTGAATGGGAAATGGAGATTTAAAGCGATCCCTACGATAAAAAGAGAGAGCACCTGTCAAGGACACTCCTGTTAGTGACGTAAGTAGGAGTTTAAAGATAGGCATCAACATGAAAACTCAATCAATATATATTTTCCCTGTCTCATTATTCTAGGATAAATCAGTACGTTACCCAAAAAAAATGTATATATTATATTTTAGGTAATAAGTCGGGGTCCGGGGGGTGTGAGAGAGAGGAAATTGCCCTCGGGTGACATTTTCTTGATATAAAACGCGTGCTGTTCGTATGCTGTATATTTAAAAATAATATTATTTGTTGAAAATGATGATGGTGATTGATTATTGGGGGTATTATGAGGCAAGTCAACGTGCAATTTTTGTACAAAGTAGATTTTGGTGTAGATATCAACATGATATATGTACGGTGCTTTGCTATTTTTAGAGGCAGACATTTATATCAGAAATTTTAAAGTATAAAATATTATGATGAAAAAGGACTCTTTAATAAATGTGTGGTAATGACGCTTTTCTAATGAAATTTTAAAGGGTTTAAGGTAGGATCTGTGATATAATTTGTTGACTCTTTAGTAAATATGACTCTTTAGTATCTTAAATAGTTTTATCGTAATATTAACATACAATTTCTTATATTCGTTCAAACATTAATTTCTATACTACAATAAAATGTTATTTCTATTTACAATTAGACGTTTGTACCGTCCAATCTTCATTAAATAGTTTGAAAGTTAATATTGCAATATAAAACAAGGTTTACCTTCGGTACTTATACACTAGTGTAGTGTGTGCATATCTAATTGTGTGCTAACACAATTATTTTCGAGGTCAGATAATGATGCTTTGAGTTTTATTAACTTGAACTGTGTTGTGTTAAATAAGTACACTTACACACTAAACATGGATTAAATATACAAAAGGTTGTCTGGAAGTTGAAGCTTCTTATTTTAGTGTTTTTATTATGTACCTTTTGTAATTTGAGTAAATTAGAAAAAGAAGGTTCTTCGAAGAATCTTTTTTTTTGTATTCTAGGAAAATGTAGAGGAGATAGTAATATATATTTTTTTAAGGTAGAGGAGGGTTTTCGAGTTGAGTGTAATATTAGTAGTATTTGTAAATGATTTTGTTAGATATATGAAACATTTGTATTTTTACACATTTGTCCTTAGTGTATAGTGTTTTTTTTTGAATATACTGTTGATTTTTGTCTTACCTGATGCTAATGAACGTCACGGTTCTCTTAGATTATTTGTTCTTAGATTATCTGTTCCTTATGTTTAATTTTATACTCTTAATTTTCATTTTGATTTTATTTTAAGTTTTTATAGAATTAGTTTGTACTAGTTTGTACAGTTCCTTCTTATTCTGGGTTTTATTTCTTCTTCTGCCTAACATATCTAACCACCGGGCGCAATTGGACGGGGACTAAGTTTCAAAAATTTTCACAAATTTACTTATTTTCTTTCCCTGTACTTCCGAATACAGGAAAAAACTAGGAAATTTTATTCCTCTAGTCTAGGAACTTCTCTGAGATTCTGGCCATGTAAATTTTGAACCGTAAAGATTTTACTCAACTAGTGAAGAAAGGGACCTTCGAGTTCGAGTAGAAGTAGGTAGATGATGAAAGGCTTTTGTGCTAACTATGCAAATTATTTCTCTCCTCCACGGAGTGTTTTCTTTATATTATCCTTCACTGCTATCAAAACAGCTGATGGGGCGCAATATGGCATACTGCTCCGGGCGCAAAAAACCCAATCGCCGCCATTGAACAAATCTAGCTTGTTTCGCACTGGTTTTTGAAGTTGTGAGTGTGCTCTTTTCTCGTATTTATGTATCACTCTTTGCATGTGACAAAGGTGTTGTTATCAGCGTATACTGTCCTCCTAATGTTTTCAATTCCGATATCGATGCTGAGTTTTCCTCCGGTTTTATCTCTACTCTTTTTCATCACTATTAGAATATAATTGTTGCTCGTGACTTTAATGCTGATTTGCTGAAATCAATGCTCGTGCGAATGTCCTTTGGTATTTATTTCAGTCATTGACGCATGCGGAGGCTAGATGAGGGTAATCTAAGACAGATCCTCGAGGAGGACATTGTATCTCGGTCTGAAGAGCAAAGAGCAGAAACACGACAAGCAGTAGATTTGCAAAATTTAGGAAGATTTGAAGAAAAGAAGAAAGCCGGCGCGGATATACACGGTTCGCGGCTTGGCAGCTATAAAACGCACCCAGTTTGTTACCGCAGCCTCCCAATGCCTTGGATTTCTCAAGAGATGCAAGTTCCTCCTCCAGCCAGCCGCATTGGCTACAATATACAAATCCTACATTCGGCCGCGCCTCGAATACAACTCGTATATCTGGGCAGGCGCCCCAAAAACCACATTGGCTTGTCTCGACAAGGTGCAAAATCGTGCCCTCAAACTCATTGGTGATGGCCCCTTTTGCGCCTCCATAGACACCTTAAGCCACCGTAGGAATGTTGCAGCCCTCTCCATACTTTATCGCTATTACCATGGCGACTGTTCCACTGAAATTCAGGACCTCCTGCCTGCACGGCAACTATTTTCCCGCAACAAAAGACCAGCCCGCTCGGCTCACCCTCATACCCTACAGCCCCCCGTTCACGCACAATACGGTTTAGAAGTTCGTTTATGAATAGAACAACTCGACTGTGGAATAATCTCCCGCAGTCAGTATTTCCGAACTCGTACAACACCTTAGAGTTCAAACGTGAGGTTCATCGTCATTTTCTTCTACTCCCTCCAGACCCCCTCTAACCTTTTCTATTCTCCTCTATTCTTCAAACCAAGCTTACTTCTACACATTGCACCATGAACTGAACGACATGCCGGCTGGTAGTACAAAGGGTTACACCTAAGCTTGGTTTTTTCATATAAAAAAAAAGTTGTTCCCTTAGTGTTATGGGCCATAGGGGTAGTTCGCGTCAAGGGAAAAGATAGGTACGATTTTCAGAAACTACTCAAGAAGTTCCCAATTCGCAAAGGGTTACTGGCCGAAGACCCAAATTAGTCACACCGAAATTGGAAATTCAATTCGTCGCGTGGTATGTACGAACAGCACATCGCGTCGTTCAAACCCAAATTATAGCAATGGAATTATCGAAATGCAAACTATCAGTTGTGCTATCGGAACTACGACTTACCGTATCCGAGACACTGACGATGAGAGCTCTGACTAGCCAGGACATACGTTTTTTCATTGCCTCTGAGGCACCGATAACTGAGGACCCAAAAATGGTAACTTGATTGAGAACACACTAACCAGCTAACCAAGGGCATTTTGGTAATCCCAGAACAATTTTGACTTGGTCTTACGGAACCTTACCGATTGCCGCTTGACTACCTCAGAAGACAAACATCCATTTGTTTTTGTAGACCCTTTTTAATTTTTCATGAGTGCATGTCAATATGGCGTACACGCTACTTCAAAGACAGACTACCAACTGTAGATCTGCCCCGACGACGGTAGGCAAGATGAATCATTTTCAGGGGATAGAATGTGGGTGTGACCAGGGGCCACTTACGGCCGGCGTTGAAGCGAAAGCTTCCTGATTGTGCCGTGTTCGGGTCAAGTTCAGACTGGGAACAACGATTTGTAACTTCAACTCTTTGCCGAAATAAAGAATTAAGTTCTTTGGTAGAAGCTCGAACAACAACAGACTTAAAATCTCACCACAGCTTTCCTCTTATGAATTTCTGCTATCTAGGCGATGTCGTTTAAAGCAAACCACCATGTTGGGAAGAAAATAGTTTGTGGTGCGTATTGTTGAAAGTAATCTATCTCGTCGTTATTATTACGTTTTTAATAGTTTTAAACTATGAGCGTTTATCTCACCTCACCACGACGCATTAAATGAACTTCTTCCAGTTCATAAAACCCAAATATATCGCACCGGTATTCATATCTTCTTCTTCAGCTTCCTTAGGTGATCGAGAATGCTTCAATTATAGATCTTCAATGTTTCCGCAATATCTAGCCTGGTCTGGCCACATTCATAGGTGCGAATGATGCACTTGCACCGGGCGCTATTTCAAAAATTACGATTTAAAAAAAATTAAACCTTTGGAGAAAAAAATCTTCTATATCTTATAGAATATTGTCAACGAATGACTTTAGTAACAATGAACCAATGTCATCCTTTTTCGCAATGAGTTTTACCCAACCCAATACACTTTTCCTTCAGACAATCTAATCATATTACTTAGTACATTTTATCTTAATTTATTGATTTACTTTTACTACTTTATTGAACCCTTGTCTACTATATCATGATAGGTTAACTTTGTTTCTGTTCACGTTTCGCCATAGAACAAGTTCTGAACTCTTAACTAAATTCAATTAAACATCTTCCAATGATTAAATTAAAATGTCCTTTCTTCTTGTTGACAAAACTCTTCTCTCCGTACAACTACAACTTTTTTCCATTTGTAATTTTTCATGCAGTCCACACCCAACAACCCTTGCAGTGTTTCTTTCATCTGTGTAAGGGCACTGACGTTATTTGTCTTTAGTGCAGAGGTTGTGGAGTTTACTTTATATCAACAAAATATAACATACATTTTGTTTTTGATTTTTCAGTTTGAAATCGATGAACTTTGTCGTTGTTGAATAGAAGCAATTTGTTTTTTTGTTATATAAGGTTGAATTGTTAGAAGCCATATTGTTTTACTAATATTATAAACGCGAATGTGTGTATGGATGTTTGTTGCTCTTTCACGAAAAACTACTGAATGGATTTTAATGAAACTTTACAATAATATAGCTCATGTATCAGAATAACATATAGGCTATAATTTATAAAGCTATCTCGAATCCTTCGGGTAGCTGTAGTGTACTGATATAGCAAAATCCGAAACGTTTGTATGAGAGGTACTCTTCAAATTATTGCTAAAGAACTCAGATGCATTTTGTATTGGTTTTTTCCAAAAATAAATACGATTCCTAAAGTTTCAGGTCGATCGGTAGTGATTTACTGATAGTCGCCGTACAATTTTGCTGAAAAAAGCAGATTTTTCGCGAAGGACGCGGTTCTCTGAACTTGGATTGAAGCTACCAACAGGTGGTACAGGCAAAACATTTCTTATCAATTTGATTTTGGCGTCGACTCGATTGCAGAATGAGATTGCATTTGCAGTGACATCAGCGAGAATTGCATCAACTCTACATGATGGTGGACGTACAAGTACATTCAGTCCGCAAGCTCCCATTGAATTTGAACCAGATAGAAACATCTACATGTAACATCAGCAAAAATTTCTGTATTGCCACAGTCCTTAAAACGTGCAAAATTATTATTTGGGATGAATGCACCATGGACGGATCGCTTGAAGCGCTTGATAGGGCTGTTATACCTCGACTCAACTCGACTCGGCAACTTTGGCTGTTATACCTCGATCAACGCCTGAAAATGAGCTTAACGCTTGCTTGAAAGCATCATATTTATGGCACAGTTTTGAAAAAAAAAATCACGCTCCAACGGATATGCTAGAAGATGCCTCTGGTCAAACATTTTCAAAACAATTTTTGGACGATGGAAATGACGAAATTCCAATCGATATCAGAACATTTTATTATTTTATTTTTTTTGGAATCAAAAATACGAAAAAATGTCTCAACCGCAAAATAAACGGAACCTATATTGTGCACCAAAAGAATTGGAAATATAAACACAGGCGAGAAAATGACCATTTCATACACATTAAAATTTCGTGTATGGATAAAATTCAGCGGACGTGCATCCTCTTCGAAATTCGCTTACGGACAAAAACACTCCGTCATAGCATTTGACCACGACAAGAGTGGCAGTGAAACCGCTGAATTGTGATTGGGGATATAAATGAGCGAGTGATTTGGGTTTTTAAACGAACGGAGTTATACTTTTATTTTCGAACGTACTTTCGTGGTGTGTTTTGAGACGCTCACTGTCACTGCCCATTGATTTTGATATTCCCAATTGTTTTGGCGCACGCCATACTATTGGCTTATGGGTGCAGCGATGCGCACCGGATTCCAGCTAGTGTTATATAATTTTATTTTTATTAAATTGAGAAACAAAAATGCAATTACATTTTCTATTGTCTCAATTAAAACCCAGCGAATTTATATTTGAAAACTCTTTTCAATTTGAGCGATAATTGGGTTTACCGATAACAGCTTTACGAGATTTCCTTAGCAATTAAAAATCATTAATTTTGTCCTTTCCTATTTATAGAATATATTTAACATCAAATATTCGGAACACTCCTGATCCAATGGCTGTAATTAAACCCTTCTCAGGCCGCCTTTACCTTGAATTAAAATATTCTCCAGCAGCGCGAGGATAACATGTTAATTAAGCCCTTCACAAAAACCGAAAATAATCCTAAATATTTTCCAGATATAAGATATTGCTTGTTGATAAAAAAACCACCCCCCGCAGCTATGGTTTAAGGACCAGTACGCCAATAATAAAGAGTTACAGCGGAGTGAATTTTATTGTGCAAAAAAATAAAGCTCCCCCAACCGATATCCGGTGGAAGTATAAACAAGAATTTAAATCAATCCGTCCCTATTACAAGAACAAACAGTAAATAACCGACAAATGCCGTAAATAAACAAACTTCCGGAGACCACTTTAAGGACCTAGGATCTTTTTCAAAAACAGGAGCAGGAACGATGCGATGGGAGGACGAACGAGGCTAGGCGAGGATGAACGAGGCGAGGAGATGAGGTGAGGAGATGAGGCGAGGAGAGACGAGGCGAGGAGATGAGGCGGGGAGTCGGAGGCGTAGGTCGGAAAATTCGATATTGGTTACCCTAAATTCAATTCTAGTAAATCTCCTCGAAGGTCTCATAAGGATGTCAATCATTTTCGCGGTTCATTACGTTCCTGCTTAAGGGCCTAATACACTCAATCGAGCAATTATAGGGTATCGCGCGCCCGCGAATATTAAGAAAACTATCCAACCAAATGAAATAATTTAAATTAGGTATTTTTAAGAAAACATAAATCTAGCTATTCATGGTGGAAAATTTTAATATTTTTTATTAGTATATTAGTTATAATGGTTCAAAGTTCCGTACCTGCGCCCGGAAAATACTCCTATTTAGGTGGAAATATTTTAAAATTTTTTTAATGTACGATAAACTTAAATCGATTATCTAGCTATTCATGGTGGAAAATTTTTGAATTTTAGCCTTCTTTCATGAGTAAATTATGTTTTAAAAATTGTCCACAAAATTTAAGAACGAAAATTCCCTAAAATTCTTCAGTTTTAATACATCAAATTTCCGCTCCAAGCAAATCTCTGCGCTAGTTGTATTCTGTATAAAGCATTTGCGTAACTTACACGAGATGCGTTTGTATAAGTGAGAGCTTCAGCTTCGGCTTTTGCAGGGGAAATTTCAAACCTTTTTTGTTGCAGGCATGGATGGTGATCGTATTTTCGGGAAAAAATAACATCTGAGGAAAATCCGGTTTGTTTGGCAAGAATTTTAATGACTTGCTTGATGGTGATTTCCTTGATTTGAGATTTTAGGGATTCTTGCCCGGTGGTCAGGTAGTGATCAATCGGTGTTTATTATCTTGGCTTTATGAAAAACCCAAGAAAATATTTTAATGGCAAATACTACCTTCATGTAATATTTAAGTTTTATGACATCCTTGTTTTTCGTTATTGTCTTTTTAGCCGTAACAACTTCCCGGAACTAGATTCGCAAAAAAGGTGTATCCCTTGCACAGGTATTTTACAACATGAGTGTAGATAAATTTTGCGTAAATTCGATTTTTTATTGTTTATTAGCCGCACTTGCTAAATTTCAAATCAGCAAAAGCAGCGATATCAAAATTTCACATGAAAGAAAAATTTAAATATCAAACAAAAAAGATCTATTCTCATATCCCATGACAGGAACAAGTTCGTAGAGTGCATTACTGCGACATTAATTCAATTTCCATTCATAATTATCTAACACTGGCTTCAATTTCTAGCCGGCGACACCGCAGAAGAGATTTCTTGAAAGTCGCCAGAAAATTTACCTCGGGCACGCACTCATAAAGTAAAGCCCAACAAGACATACGAATGCAGCCGAACCCCTTTATTGTGCAAAGATTTCCCCTCCGGCGGCCGTGTTGTGCACTGAAAGCAGTGCACAACAGGTAATTTTGACTGTGTTAGGAGGTTTTTGAGATTGGGTTAGTTTAATTTTGTGACTGTATTTTTTTTAAGCTTCCCTTAATATTTTGTTGTTGGAACTGAATTTCATGTTGGACTTCGTCGCTGAGTGTATTAGGGCCTTAAACCTAAAGGAGACTTCGTACTTTGAAGATCTATTTTGTTGGTGTTGTGCCCGTATTTTTTACTATATAGACTTAATACCTTCCACAAGCACTCTCTTCTTCGATATCTCGGCTCGAATTTTCCGTGGAACCTTTGCCGCCGGAAAAGCAGTAAGGCAATCATTTTTACCAGGGATAATAATCGCCTGTCGACTTTATATCGGCTTATGAGGGTTCGTTCCTGCCCTGCCGAGTTTATTATAGGGAGAGTTTGTGCGATGTAATGAGGAACCTATTAAGAAGTTAATTAACACAGACAGCAAAATTTTCGGTAGTACACAAAATGTGTCCCTAATTAGTCTTATAAAACATCTGCGAATAATCACGAAAACCCTGAGATTCCTGTACAAGTGCTATGAGGATGTTTATTATACTGTGTCATGGCAACCATGGAGAAAAATTTATTTATCCTAGAAGAGAAGAGAAGCATGATGTGTATATATTGTCGGTGTTGCCAAAGTAACTTATACTACGTGCAGAGAAAAGGTACATTTATTTTCGCATATAGAATTTCTTGGAATTTATGTGATTTGATGTGTAATATTTTTACCTTTGCTTTGATAAGGGATTTTTTGTGCATTCATGTATAAAACAATTCGTTTAAAATTAATATTTCATATAAAGTATTTTTCAAAGATAGACAAATCAATTTCGTAGATGTTCTAGAAATGATAATATCAAATGTACGGAAATAGATATTGGAGTCGCAACATACCTCTACCTGTACCTAATATGCAAAATGGCCTTCAAACTTTCTAACATTGTAAATTGGTTCGATCACAACTTAAGCAGTTTCAAAGAAAATAATTAAGAGTTAACAAATCCAATCGAAAGTTTGTAAATCTAACCTCATTTTTAGCTGATTTTTTCGAGTAAAGTAATTGTCATCGAATTCGATTGGTAAAAGCAAACAGTTGTTCAATTTTAGGTTTAATATATCATAGGTCTAGAGGCCATTGTTTCGTTGCTTGCGAATACGCTGCTGTCGATGCCGCTGGGTCTCGAACTCCATTCATGATTCGTTTCCATTGTTGTCTGCCGGACGGTCTCACCAGAGAAGTTGACGTGGCAAGCGGTTATCATCCATTCGGCAGACATGTCGAAACCACCGTAGTCGACGTTTTTGTATTTCTTCTTCGATCAGTGCTTGTTGATCGCATCCTTGTCCAACTATCTCTTTTCGAAGGCGATCGCGTAGTGAAGTGAGACACCGAGAATCTGCCTCAAGCATCGCATTTGGAAGACCTCGATCTTTTTGACATAAAGAAGAATCGGAAGGATCAACGTTCGGTAAAGGCTTTTTTCGTTTTGATGACAATATTTTTTCGTTTCCATATGCACCCCTTGAGCGAGGCGAAGGTTGCTTTTGCCTGGTCGATGCGGCTGTGAACGTCGGTCGTCGATGTCGCTTTTTTTCCTCAACCATCGATCCCAAATATTTGAACATCGGAACCTGTTCGATTTGGGTTCCATCGAGGTGACCACTGGCTTTCGATCCGTCCCTTGTGAGCGCTTTGGTCCTTTCCGCTTTAATTTTTAATCCATAGAACCAGACGATGCGGGAAATGTTGTATAAGATGTCCGTTGCTTCGGCATCCGTGTCGGCGAATACGGTGCTATCGTCGGCTAACATCAAGTCGGTTACGAAGTTGTCGTCGAATCGAACTCCATATAGTCCATCGATTGCTTCACACATAATCGCGTAGATCACAACGTTGAAGAGAAGTGGCGAACCGACGTCTCTTTGTGGGACACTCGTTTGAATCGGGAACTCCTCAGTTAAGTCGCTTCGAATACGAACGCTGCAGGTGGAGCCATCGTACGACGCTCGGAGAAGTTGGATGATGAGTTCGATAATCGCCGGTTCGAGTGCTGATGCTTGTGGCGGATCGTGGCCGCTTCTTCCATGTCGGCCGCAACGTTATTCCAGTATGCTTCTCGTTCCGATTTCATTTTCTGTCGAACTTCTTTCAATCTTCAGTATTGTTAGAAATCGACGTGTTTCATTGGTTTCCGCTGATCGACGAGGTCTACACAGTTGTCTGAGATCCATGCCATTTACAGAAACTCCATTGCACACCTTAAAATGTACTCTGACAATTGCCTTACTTCTACATCTACATATATCGTCCGGTATTGCGAACGCCGCGAATTTGTTGGATAATGCTTTTCAAACTCTCGCTCGATGCCCGGGTCCCGTAGGCACGCCTAATTCCTCTTAGCTGGTGATGGCGCAATTTTCTTCGTTTTTTTGTAATCGCATTTGTAATTTCGCTCGAACATGATAATGGTCCGATCCGCATTGCACGTACATCTTTGAGCGTCGATCGGAATCTTGCGTTGATCAAAACGTAGTCAACATCGCCGAGTCGTTGCCGAATAGATTTCTCCAGTTGAGTTGGTGTTTGAGTGGATGGCGGAATATGCTGTTGCCAAGGATCAAATTGTTTGACGCTGCGAATGAAAGGAGGCGTAAGCCGTTGTCGCGTTAATTACTCCGTGTCCGAATTTGCCCATTGTTCCTTCCCAGCCGGTTCGATCTGCTCCTGAATGTGCATTAAAGTCCCCCGCGAGTATGTTTAATTCAGTTCGAGGTATCGTATCCAGCGTCTGTTGAAGCTGATCGTAAAATTCATCCTTGTTCGCATCCGGGCTGGTCTTGGTTGTCGCATAAACGGATACGATATGGGTCTTGATCGTTTCACCGATTGGTTATAACGCTGCGTTGACGTTGTTGGCAGCCCGTCAATCAACCATAAACCCGACGTCGGCCCCTCGTTTCTTACCATCATCGGTGGGACAGGATAGTAAATGGTGACCCCTGTTCTGAGAGTCGTGTCTTGTGACGTGACAAGTCATTTTAGTTGAAAAAAGCAACGTTTTAGTCGAACTACGAAGTTTAGCACAGGAGCCAAAGAGTGGTAGTGATAAGTTAAGTTTATGTCACCTATGCTGAAAGTCGTAATTCGACTGAAATGTCATTTTCTTCAATTCAAACGACTTGTCACGTCACATGACTCGACATGACTCGATCAATATCTATGCATTTGAAATGTTTTCAGAAAAATGTTCGTCAAGAAAGGCTAGTTTTGTTGAAGAGCAATTTGTGGATAATGCGCCATTTTTGGTACTTTAAAATACAGCGAGTATTATCGATCAAGCATCGAATTTATTAATCAATACCGTTTTACTGAACAATTCTTATGACGAACTATACATACAATAGTTCCATTTTAATATAAAGAGATGCTGTGACACTGTAGAATTGCTAATATTGAATATTTGCTTGATTGCAATACTAATGAAACGAGTTTTAATTAAATTCGGTCTGTTGCATTTCAATTGTCGAGCGCATTTGTATTCTATCCTCTCCTATAGTGTGTTTCATCTAACTTTCACTAGTATCAGTTCGATCAAATAAATTGTTGAAAGAGTAAAGATATAAACTAATCCAAACATTTAATTACAAATAATGGATACACATTTTGTTGGTAAACACAGCCACAGTCGTCTCACGATGGATATTTCTGTTAGCAAAACAAACTTCTGATTGAATTATTGTTGGTGTATAAGGAATTCCTTATTAAATCGACCCGAGGCTAGACACATGTTTGAATGAAGCAACAGCCTAAATCCTGCACACGAACGACACATGAGACGACGACATCGAGGATTTCAAGCGGGAAAATTCTTCCTTTCTCGTTTTTAGGAAAAAAAAAAAAATAAGTAAGATTCCATGAATTTTTCGTCAGAGTGTGGTAGAGGAAATTGGGTAAATGTCAGGCTGCTAAAAGCTTCATACTACACAATCAATGCCATACTTGGCTTGATGGTATTTCCCCAAATCAAAGGCAAGAATGTTTTTCTGCCACACACAGCCTAACTGTCTGCTTCTCGGGATTCACCTGCCCACGAAGGATCTGTATGTTGTCGGCATAACATCCTCGAAGGAAGTTTCTGATGAAAATTGGACATTGTATTATGTCTTGATGGAATTTGGCAGGCAATTTTCTAACTTTATTTTACGTTTTTTTTGCTTCGGTACTTTTGATTTTGTTGGCTCTGAAATATTTATTCTGCTTTGGATAATAGCTGACAATTGAGAAGGATATCATGAATTAAGTAGCACAAAAATAAGGCAGTCTTTTCTAGAATCATTTTGTTATAGCCTGTGGAGATATAGTCGTATACGAATAACAGAAATTATTTTAATATTTGTTTGTATATGTGCATAGAAAATGTTGAAGTTGATTAAATTTTTTATTATTTATTTATTATTTTATTAAAAAAAAATGTCAACATAATAAGGACGCATTTCATTTTTAGGATGGTAAACAGTGGATCAAAGATTTCAATCTTACAACATCTTAGTGATTGAACCACTTATCACGCATCATCAACTGTGCCTTCGCAAAAAAACTTAACTTCCCCAAAAATGCTTTTAAATCATCCTCTTGTGTATACAAAACAAAATCTGTAAGAAAAGTTAAAAGGAATTCTTTGGGGAGCTTTTGAACGCGAATGAAGTTACCAGATACTTTACACACCCTCGTCTACAGCATAATGATGACACCAGTGAAACCAACATACCAATCTTGGAAAAAATACAAAGTGAGATACGATTCCTAAAAACAGCATATCCTCGGATAACATCCCAGCAGTGTTGATTATACAAAGGGGATTAACCGCTGTCAGTTGGGAGACATGAATGCTTAATATATAAATAAGGTGACGAATTCAACTGTGTAATCTGTAGAGGTATACTTCTTTTTAGTGTAGTATGTAAACCCATGACAACGATAAGTAAGTTCAGAATACCCAGATGGGCTTTGAAGAAATAGTAGAAATAATGGATAAATTGTTTTTAGCAAGGAAGAGGATAGGCTCTTCGAAAATACTGGGAGTACAACTTCATCATATATAAACTTTTCGTCAAGCAAGCATACGACGACATCAATGATACAGAAAAAAGTTTGGTTATAATGGGATATCTAAATATTTCCTTAAAATTAGTGAAATTAACGAAAATTGCGATGAAAACTAGTTGTTCAGTCATAATGTGAGGAGAATTGTAGTAGTCTTTTCCAGTTAAGCAAGGTTTAAAGCAGGATCCATGCTATTACTCGCTTCTTCTTCTTCTTCTTAGTTCAATGGCACTGCACTTTTATTTGAAATGACAATTCAATTATCAAACGTACACCGATCCGAAACGGAAAGAAGACCTAATCCTGCCGCTCAAGGAAACCAAGCTTTTAGTTGTCAAACGACTCAATGTCCTACCGATTTCTTTTCAAATCAAAATGATCAAGCAGGTGCCAAACGCTTTAGGAGTTATTAAGGTTTAAGTAGTAATTAAAAAGGTTGTCTACCAGGCATTTGGTACCGGCATAGACCCGGCAGACCTGTATTTTCTAGTATAAAAATGTTCAAACTTTAATTTGGTTATAGGTTGAAACTCTAAAGTCGCCCATGCACTTTCAGTTTAACTGCGCATTTTATCACGTGTGTCGTCATGTCTGAGAGATTAACTGTGTGAATTGTGCAGTTTTGAACGATTTTCACTCAGTCCTCAGACTTGAGCCTCGGACCCTCTTTAGTTTCGATAAACTGCGCAGGTGAGATAGTTTATCGTTCAATTCGCTCAGTTCCGCCCATTTGCCATTACATATTATGAAGATACACTCAAATCAACAAAACTGACGAGACTGAGCAAAAAAACCGTACGATGAACCTGACACACACCCACACCCTTTAAGTTTAGTTTATCGTATAGTTTTTTACACAGCTCAACTGTGCAGTTAAAACTGAGAGTAACGCTTAACTCGATAGGACAGTTGCGGTTCCAAAATAACTACAAAAAAGTGGGTTGCCAAGGCATTAGCACCAGATTTAACCAGGCATAACAACATATTCTTTTTTACTCCACAAGTATTAAAATTTAAGACTAATTTTCACTCGAACGATAGACGAGGTTTCAGGTTACGAAAAGCCAGGAGGGCTCTTCAGCCTCTGACAGGCACTAATACTATGGAAGCTTCTAGGCAATCCTTCGAGCATAAGTAAATTGCATTTGCTTTTTTTGGCATTATTCTGAAAAGTTCATCGTTTCGTATTACAGGGGTGGTAGCTCGTAAGTTGTTTCAATCGACCTCTTCATATGAAAATTCAAGATTTTTGTATGAAGAGGTCGATTGAAACAACTTACGTGCTACCACCCCAGCTTTTTTCTTCTGATTAAGGGCATAATGACCGCTGCCATTGGGTTTATGATCAGTTCCTCATCTTGGCACAAGCAGTAGCTTTACGACCTCTCTGCAAAATTGTAGTACATTTGTAGAAAACTAAACATAGTTCATGTCGTCAATTTCCCCTATTATGTGGACGGGGTCATCGGGAGCCACTCTGTATATCAAATCTAGTCAATAACTAATAACTATAAATAGTACTACTGTATATAGAAGAGGTAATAGTGCTATTGATAATTCTCCAAGTTTAGCTGTTAGACTGTTACTAGTCTACCCCTGAGCATAGTTACAATATCCTTCTCACCACTGTAGGATTTATTTCCTTTATGCCCCTCCCGATCCATGGATTCATAGAAAATGTAAACGAAAGTACTTTCAATATATCTATGAATACTTATACACCTTAAAATATTTTCAACAACTAACATCAACAACTGAAATTTAACAAAAATATTTGCAATACAACAACGAAACTGACGACAAACTCATTTTCATCAACATTGTAATTAGGGATGGAAACTAAATATTCCTTAAGAGCAAACGACCATTAAATGCTTCTTCTTAAAAAAAAATTCTACATTAATAATGACATAATCACTTACTATGGAATGGATAGAGGCGAAGAAATGTTCTAGATATACGCGGAAATTTATAACAGATTAAATACTCAAGGATAACAAGGGGATTCCTCGGGAAAGTAAAAGCTTTTAAAGTACGTTTTTTGTTGTTTATTTATGTTTAAAGCGAAGTAATTTGGAGTTAAGGGCTTCAGAAGAGTTTTAATTATGATAATACAAAAATCTTGAATTGAAATGAAATGAAATGAATTGAGAGAATTTGAGTAAACTGAGAGATATTTGATTTTTGGAAAAATGTTAAGTTCTTTGGCGCAATTTTAATTACTTTTGCACTGATTTTGTATCAATTTGTTTTGAGCCAATTTAGTACCCCCTAGGTCCAATTTACTTTATCCACCAGTCGGCATCATATGGTTAAAATCTTCCAGGACAAATATATCCCTCTTTCTATTTCAGAGGAACGGTAGAACCGTCTCTAAACATCCTAGGCATAACATTAGCCGAAGATCTGCGCTGGAATAACCACATATTCCAAATTGCTAAACAATCATCTCAGTGCCTAGGATTCCTCAAAAGATGCAGACTCCTCCTTCAGCCGTCGGCCAGGGCTATAATCTACAAGTCCTACATTCGTCCTCGTCTCGAATACAACTCGTATATCTGGGCCGGGGCCCAAAGAACCATCTTAGTTTGGCTGGACAAAGTGCAAAACCGCGCTCTCAAACTTATTGGTGATAGCGCCTTCAATAGAGTCATTAGCTGCGTTCCTTTTCTGCTAATTTTTACTATTTTTTACACTTGCGTACTAGCAACTACACTTGCTCTTATAAATGAGTAGATAGCACTTGCAATTACACAATTGAAATCCGCTAGGGGGAAAGCGGCCATTTCGAGTCTATTGTGGATTATTTTCACTTACGCCATTACCCGCTAGATGGCTTTTATTTGTGTCGAGCTGATTTGCTCATATAAAAACGTCCATAAATAAAACTTCAGTCGTATAATTATCAAAAATTTTTATCTTTCGTTTTAATTTAGAAATTATCGCATTAATTCCTCCATTGTGTCACAAATTCTTCTTTTAAGAATTTTTTATTTGTAAAGTTTAAAGTAACGTCAAAAATTTCAAGTGAGATTTTACTCAAATCAGAAAATTTTGCGTTCCTTTTCTGCTCTGCTCACAAGTACTAAATAGTAGAAAAGGAACGCAGCTATTGAGTGACCGTAGGAATGTAGCAGCTCTTGCAAAATTTTATCGCTTTTATCACAATGACTGCTCCATTGAAATAAGTAACCTCATGCCTCCCACGGCAACATTTCTCCCCCAACACAAGGCTTGCTGGCTCGGCTCACCCCCACAGTTTACAGCCATTATTTTCGCGCACATTCCGATATAGAAATTCGTTTATAACAAGAACAACTCGTTTGTGGAACAACCTTCCAAAGTCAGTATTCCCGAGCTCATACAACACCCAAGAGCTCAAACGCTAGGTTCATCGCTATTTTCTTCAACACTCCCTGACCCCCCTAACCTATTCTATCCTTCTCTCTATCCTTCGAGCTAAGCTTACTACTGGACATTGCACCTTGACTTATATACGACATGACGAACTAGTAGTACAAAGGGTGACATCTGAGCTTAGACTATCACATAAAAAAAAAGGTCGTTGCCGCATAGTGTCTGATTAACTTTCTCTACTAATATTAAATAAATCATTCGCAGGGCCATATCGAATGAGCCATTAAATAGTGCTTCTTCCTGAGTACATACGTACCAATAAAAGACTTACGAAATAGTTCAAACGAAGCACACTGTACGCTCACACTGTTTCTAGACTAAAGGGTGTAAAATTAGAGCTTTAAGAAGGATGGACGCACAATTATCTCGGTGACCATAAAGGGTATGCTGAGTATGCTAATGACTAGAGTTAAACCGGACTAGGACGAGACAGTACATTTTTCCTTTATGCCTCCAACAGAACCATTCCGCTTCGTCCGCTCTGCTAGATTTTTTTATTGTTTTTCTTTGCCGTTCTGTTCGCTTGATTGTGACTACCGTTCCGTTCCGGTCGTCTCATGGAAAGCTTATGCCAAATGTCAAATTTCCAACTTTAAAAAGCAGGCGGAACGGATTGGTTCTGTTTGAGGCCTTACACGGTAAATTATACTGAGGCCTCAATTTTTAGAAATGTCCCGGTCGAAAATAATGTCCTGCTGGTATATGAGCATGTATCTAGATAAATGCTGGTGTGATTTTAAATACGAACTGGAGAAGCATTCTTTTCATTTTTTTGAGGGGGTGGAACTTTGTACTGGAGAGGCATTTTTTGAGGAAGCGGATTTTTGTACTGGAGAGGCATTTTTTGAGGGAGCGGAATTTTGTGCTGGAGCGGCATTTTTTGAGGGAGCGGAATTTTGTACTAGTGAGGCATTTCTTAAATTTTTTGTGGGGCTGGAATTTTGTCCTGGAGAGACTTTTCTTCTTTTTTCGAGGTAGTGAATTTTCCAATATGAACTAAGTTGAGGCAAGACTGCAAAATATAAATATACATTCGTTAGACATACATAGCTTTCTTACATACTGTGGGGCTCTTCAGTGGCATTTGTTTTCTTTCTGTTTTATAAATTGCTGGTTTTTGTCATTTTGGCATTACAAAACGACGTCTCGCCTCATTTGAAGTGTGACATTGTACTGGCTCAAAAGGAAAAAGAGGCACTTATAACCGTTCATTTTATAACCGTGTGCTACCCAACGCTACTTATGACTCAGTAGACCGGTCTAAGGTCGCATTCTGCTCGTACTAGTTTCGCACCAGCTGGTGAATCGTGAACCCTGAAATTTATATAGTTTTACTTGAGGGTCTTTGCTGGGGTGCTTGGTGGACGATTTGTAACTCTTTGCTATCTTTTAGAGATTGAGCTAATGCAGGCAAGTCGAAGGTAACAGAGCCGTCGTTGTCGATCGCTAGTGATCGTGACAAATAGTTTGCGACCATGACCTGACATATAACGCATATCGAAGGTATATTGTGAAATCAGACCTAAATGTCGACCAGGGAATCGTTTGATCTGCTTCTGAGGGGTGCATATAAGAGGATTTTGGTTGGTGTTGGGCTACAAGTATGAATTGACTTACATTCACCAACACCTTCAGTTAGCTGCCACTGTTGATATTTCTAAGAAAGGTTGAAATAAGGCTTTTCTTTTCTTTTCTTTCAGGATTTGCTCACTAATAATAGACGTTCTATTTCTATATTTAATATTATTTTTTATATTTTTATCATCTTCCATATTTCACTCAGAGTAATTAAATTTTTGTATGAACTCCCGCAAACATACACAGAAACTGTATGCCATACACAGTGGAAGATCCTGTTGATAGAAGCCAGGACTATGAATGAGCAAAAAAACTTTCCTTTTTAAATCTTTTCCCTGGTAAAAGAATTTAACAAAAAATGGAAAACATCGCAAAGTATGCAAAGTGGGAAAATGAAAGAATTTCCAAAATATAAAAGACAGATTTCTGGATATTTTCCCTCTTTTCGTCCCTTCACGTCTCCTCCTTTTCCTATTACGTGAATATAATATTAAACTTGAAAGGAGTCCCTTTTAGGTATATTTAAAATTTCTTAAAAATTTATACGTGTGCATAAAAGCTGAAACTGTATTTCCCCCCACCACTATACACACTTATATAATAGTAGAGTGGAGTATTAAACGCCAGCAATAAATCCTCGAGGGCAATTTAATATGGTGATAAAGGAAAATATTTGCGATAAAATTGTGGATGTTTTATTCGGTTTAGTTCTTACTTACGAAAAACTGATGTGGGAATGTCGACCATATTTTTTTTGAGGAGCTTTATTTTTCTTGGCTGGGAAGTAATGCGAATTTAGCCAGATTATTCTGGGGAATTTGTTGTTGGAGAAGTAATCGGCTTTATGCCTGTGACAGATTTTGTATTTTTCTGTTCAGTGATGTATTTTCTTTGATTTTTTTTTTGTACTTAAGATTCATGCGGCGGAGTTTTGCTTGAGAAGATGGTGGGCCGAAAAAATGTGATGCATGTTATCTTGTTAAAAAAGGAAAGGCTAAGGACATTGATTGGGTCGATATGCTTTGTTAAAGCCATATTTTAGGTCGTTTTTACATTGATATCAATGAGATTTCGTTACAGTCTCAGTCTTTGGTTGTAAATGACACATAGACATAACTGGATTCTTCTGAAAGCCGTGCGAACAACATTCACAAAACCAAATCAACTTTTTTGAACCCATAACAACGCCCAGTTGTAAAAAAATCTCCGCAGATTCGACTGAGAGTAGATATTTGCTAGCTCACTTAAGAATGAAGGTCGAAATATGAGTGTTCCAACAAACTTGACTCTACCTGTATAAAATGGTAATACCCGAACTAGCCGCATCATCTCGAGCCAACAAGAAAATCTTTTAAACTGAGCATTATCAAAATAACTCGCAACAAGTAAGTAAGGATGCTGTTCATGTAAGATGAGACGAATAAATGAAGAGATCTAAGTGATCTATATTATGGTATCACAAGAAGAAGTTGAGTACCTATAGCTTTTGAGCTTTACGAGTCAAATCGGGGAACTAGAAGCATTCACTGATGCATAAAGAAACTATGGTAAAGTTGCTTGGAAGTGCTTCCCTTCCATAATCCTATCAATATAATTTTTAGCATTGCATATCATTAGGAAGAAGTAGTTTGATCGATTTTCTTCTAATTAGCTTCCTCGGAAGCTATTTGGAAGGTTTAAGTTTTACAAGCAGTAAAGTTTTCATTGTGCCCGGTGATTCCCATTTTCCAACGTTATACGAACAATTTGATAATTTTTCAATGTGCGAGAATCTGACACAAATGAAAGCAGTTTACTTTCATGTAAATTTTTTAGGCAAAGGCGCGCGTAAAGAAGTTTTACCTTAAAAAGTTAAGAAAACATTCTTAATAGACATGGTTCCAATCAAATTAACACATAAGTATAGATTTAATAAAATTTGCAATTTTTGGACATTAATATCCCCTATTCTAAAATTGTGACCAGTCATAAGTCACAAGCTTTCGTGACTCGCGCTTACTTCTAATGAACTTCTCAATTTGGTTTCTATGTCAATGTTGAGAGGAGTTACGTCTACTTCGCTTCGACGTTACTTTTAATTTGGTGTATGCCTTCAAGTTGAGACTCACCCCACACTTGTGACTCCGTTGTGACTTGTGACTGGTTTTAGAATACGGGAGTTATGGTCCATTGATTTGATTGCAAACTGATATATTACGCCTGTTATATTTTGGCATGACTGAACAAGAAATTGATCATAAAATCCATACACCTAAAAAGTATGACAAGTACCCGATAATCGAACACCACAAGCACTTTAAAAAAAATTCTTCAACTTAGTACTTCCAGGATACTTTGTTACGATTTAAAGACCTTAACTCAAAATCGTGAGTAGCTTCGCCAATTCCTAATCCAATTTTATTTCTTCAAGTTAAACCCATCAAAAAAAAAATTCCTAGGCCAAAATTCACTTAAGACGATTAAAACTTATGAAAAAAGAAAACGAAATTCACACAAGACACGAACCATTTACCCTCGATGAGATAAGGCTATCAACAGTTGAAGCTGCTTTAAGGCCCTAATACACTCAGCGACGAAGTCCAACATGAAATTCAGTTCCAACAACAAAATATTAAGGCCCTAATACACTCAGCGACGAAGTCCAACATGAAATTCAGTTCCAACAACAAAATATTAAGGGAAGCTTAAAAAAAAATACAGTCACAAAATTAAACTAACCCAATCTCAAAAACATCCTAACACAGTCAAAATTACCTGTTGTGCACTGCTTGCAGTGCACAACACGGCCGCCGGAGGGGAAATCTTTGCACAATAAAGGGGTTCGGCTGCATTCGTATGTCTTGTTGGGCTTTACTTTATGAGTGCGTGCTTGTTGGGCTTTACTTTATGAGTGCGTGCCCGAGGTAAATTTTCTGGCGACTTTCAAGAAATCTCTTCTGCGGTGTCGCCGGCTAGAAATTGAAGCCAGTGTTAGATAATTATGAATGGAAATTGAATTAATGTCGCAGTAATGCACTCTACGAACTTGTTCCTGTCATGGGATATGAGAATAGATCTTTTTTGTTTGATATTTAAATTTTTCATTCATGTGAAATTTTGATATCGCTGCTTTTGCTGATTTGAAATTTAGCAAGTGCTAGATACTAGTTTTTTTTGTTTGGCTCCCACCCCCTTTACTAAAAAATCTGAAAAACACCCCCGACTTTCCGAATTTCCGGACCTCCTACCAAATTAACCCAGAGGTCCAGCAAAGCCCATATTTACATACAAAAATAATAAAAACCATAAAAAATGAATTTACGCAAAATTTATCTACACTCATGTTGTAAAATACCTGTGCAAGGGATACACCTTTTTTGCGAATCTAGTTCCGGGAAGTTGTTACGGCTAAAAAGACAATAACGAAAAACAAGGATGTCATAAAACTTAATTATTACATGAAGGTAGTATTTGCCATTAAAATATTTTCTTGGGTTTTTCATAAAGCCAAGATAATAAACACCGATTGATCACTACCTGACCACCGGGCAAGAATCCCTAAATTCTCAAATCAAGGAAATCACCATCAAGCAAGTCATTAAAATTCTTGCCAAACAAACCGATTTTTCCTCAGATTTTATTTTTTCCCGAAAATACGATCACCATCCATGCCTGCAACAAAAAAGGTTTGAAATTTCCCCTGCAAAAGCCGAAGCAGAAGCTCTCACTTATACAAACGCATCTCGTGTATGATTACGCAAATGCTTTATACAGAATACAACTAGCGCAGAGATTTGCTTGGAGCGGAAATTTGATGTATTAAAACTGAAGAATTTTAGGGAATTTTCGTTCTTAAATTTTGTGGACAATTTTTAAAACATAATTTACTCATGAAAGAAGGCTAAAATTCAAAAATTTTCCACCATGAATAGCTAGATAATCGATTTAAGTTTATCGTACATTAAAAAAAATTTAAAATTTTTCCACCTAAATAGGAGTATTTTCCGGGCGCAGGTACGGAACTTTGAACCATTATAACTAATATACTAATAAAAAATATTAAAATTTTCCACCATGAATAGCTAGATTTATGTTTTCTTAAAAATACCTAATTTAAATTATTTCATTTGGTTGGATAGTTTTCTTAATATTCGCGGGCGGGCGATACCCTATAATTGCTCGATTGAGTGTATTAGGCCCTTAAGGGAAGCTTAAAAAAAAATACAGTCACAAAATTAAACTAACCCAATCTCAAAAACATCCTAACACAGTCAAAATTACCTGTTGTGCACTGCTTGCAGTGCACAACACGGCCGCCGGAGGGGAAATCTTTGCACAATAAAGGGGTTCGGCTGCATTCGTATGTCTTGTTGGGCTTTACTTTATGAGTGCGTGCCCGAGGTAAATTTTTTGGCGACTTTCAAGAAATCTCTTCTGCGGTGTCGCCGGCTAGAAATTGAAGCCAGTGTTACATAATTATGAATGGAAATTGAATTAATGTCGCAGTAATGCACTCTACGAACTTGTTCCTGTCATGGGATATGGAATAGATCTTTTTTGTTTGATATTTAAATTTTTCATTCATGTGAAATTTTGATATCGCTGCTTTTGCTGATTTGAAATTTAGCAAGTGCTAGATACTAGTTTTTTTGTTTGGCTCCCACCCCCTTTACTAAAAAATCTGAAAAACACCCCCGACTTTCCGAATTTCCGGACCTCTTACCAAATTAACCCAGAGGTCCAGCAAAGCCCATATTTACATACAAAAATAATAAAAACCATAAAAAATGAATTTACGCAAAATTTATCTACACTCATGTTGTAAAATACCTGTGCAAGGGATACAGCTTTTTTGCGAATCTAGTTCCGGGAAGTTGTTACGGCTAAAAAGACAATAACGAAAAACAAGGATGTCATAAAACTTAATTATTACATGAAGGTAGTATTTGCCATTAAAATATTTTCTTGGGTTTTTCATAAAGCCAAGATAATAAACACCGATTCATCACTACCTGACCACCGGCAAGAATCCCTAAATTCTCAAATCAAGGAAATCACCATCAAGCAAGTCATTAAAATTCTTGCCAAACAAACCGATTTTTCCTCAGATTTTATTTTTTCCCGAAAATACGATCACCATCCATGCCTGCAACAAAAAAGGTTTGAAATTTCCCCTGCAAAAGCCGAAGCAGAAGCTCTCACTTATACAAACGCATCTCGTGTATGATTACGCAAATGCTTTATACAGAATACAACTAGCGCAGAGATTTGCTTGGAGCGGAAATTTGATGTATTAAAACTGAAGAATTTTAGGGAATTTTCGTTCTTAAATTTTGTGGACAATTTTTAAAACATAATTTACTCATGAAAGAAGGCTAAAATTCAAAAATTTTCCACCATGAATAGCTAGATAATCGATTTAAGTTTATCGTACATTAAAAAAATTTTAAAATTTTTCCACCTAAATAGGAGTATTTTCCGGGCGCAGGTACGGAACTTTGAACCATTATAACTAATATACTAATAAAAAATATTAAAATTTTCCACCATGAATAGCTAGATTTATGTTTTCTTAAAAATACCTAATTTAAATTATTTCATTTGGTTGGATAGTTTTCTTAATATTCGCGGGCGCGCGATACCCTATAATTGCTCGATTGAGTGTATTAGGCCCTTAAGGATTCCAACCATTAAAGGCCACGTCGAGACGTCATTAGCAGCCGCTCGAAACTTTCATAGACTATTGTCCCAGTTAAGCTGTTCGTAGAAAAACCCCTTATCCTGTCCCCATGAAAAAAAGAAAGTTCTTCCCACAAGTTTCTTTTTTTTCAAGGTAGACCAAGTCTCCTCCACAGCGGAAGGAAGCACTCAAAAGCATCCGAAATTGTTTTCTTACGGAACAATGACTTCACAATGGAATTTTTCTTTTCCTCCACAACGACTTCTTGTCCACATGTTTGATCAGTCTCCTCCTGCTCCTTTTTGTGGAAGGAAAAAAAATTATTTTGTTTTTTGATCAGGAAAGCAAACAAAACGCTGCTCGAAGAAAGTGAATATACTCGTAAGCCAGAAACAGGATGACTTAAAGGGAATTACGTCATAAGCTTATTGTACACAAGAGTCACATGGGAGGAGTTCAGTGGAGTCTCCACTCTCCTTCACACCGTCGTGTCTTGACTCAACTCCTGCAGCTGGGTTTGTTAAGGAGCAGAATCCTCCCAGGAAAGTGGATATTTCCAGAACCGCACCACGGGAATTGATTCCATATTTGTCATTACGCTGTATGGGCTCCTCTCCGGTGTGTGTTCGTGAATTCCTGTAATGCACCAACAATGCACCCTGGGAGCTTATTTGTACCACTTGTAGCTGCGGCGGGTGTCTGCTGTGCAGGAAATTGAAAGGATCTGAATGGGGAATGGTGCCCACAATTGGCAGAAAGTGAGGAAATAACTTTCATACAGCAAACTTCTCGGAGAGAGCACAAGGAGACTGTGAGTGAAGTTTTTATGAAGATTGCATTTTTTTATTTATCAAATTTTCTTCAGTGGCGGAATTGCTAAAGTTGGAGAAGTTTCTTGGATAAGGATGAGGACGTTTTCTTGTGCGGTAGTTTAAGACACCTTTTTCCTGGGTTTTTTGTTGTTTCTTTGAAGTTTTATGAGAGGGAATTTTGTTAAGGATAAGACTTGAGGCATAATCACTTCAATGTGTACAGAAATTAAAATTAATTAATGTTTGCATCTTACAATTAGTAAGTAGACTTATATGAAGGCATTTCCTTTCAAAGCAATTTGATACGATTATAGAAAAAAAATACTACCTTAGACCAATTTTTGTCACTTTGTTACATCATACGATACCATATTAAAGCAGATTGTCAAAGTTCGCAGTCTTTGGATTTGGGGACCTTGGTAGTCTGGGGAGTAAGGCGCCTGGCTACCATCCCAGAGATCTCGGGTTCGAATCGCGGCAGCACGACGGTCCTTCGCTTTTCACACTTTCTCACCTACATAACTTTTTTTCTTTCTTCTTCCCTCTTTACATTCTTGATTCCTCCTGTCATAGCCTTCACTAGCCCTTCTCCGCTCCACCAACCGCATATCATCGGTTGGTTGATACGATAATGATCCACAGTATTCCCGCCAATTGAAAGAACAATAGCTTGCAGTGACAGCATTTCATTCGCGTTCCTTCGATTATCGAGTCTAATCCGTTAGTCGGAGCAGTGTGACAAAGTAGCCTCAGCACGCCTAAGAAAATATTGAATCACCCCGTGAAAGTCCTATAATCGGATTAGCTGTTTCCAAGCTTCGATAATTACAATTGGCCTTTAGTCCGCTATCGCCAAGACAGGCACCTACTTGCCTTGCATTATGAAAGCGTATGAGTAATGTTAAGTACCATCACCAGTGAAGCTATAAAGTGGAATGGAAGGCCCAGTAAAAATTAGGTTCGCCTGCCTAAAATTAGGCCTTGCCCGTTCTTAGCTTGCGTCTGTTGCACACATAGCCTAACAGGTACGCCCGAGAAAAATTTTACGTTTCCAAATGCAGGCACGCACCAATAAGAGACGCCCGGAACAGTCTAAAAAAAGCACCGTACGCTCACACTTTTTTGGACTAAAAAGGGAGGAAAATTGGAGCTAAATAGTCGTATAGGACGAGTAAAACGTTCAATTATCTTGGTGACCATAAAGGGTGCCATTAGCATGCTCAACAGACCGTTTCTGGCTCGATCGCTTAGGTCAAGCAGCATTAGATGTGGCTAGTATTTAGTTGGGGGACCGTTTGGTAAAAGAACTCTCGCGTTTGGAATGGTCGATTACAAATACATTCATATCTGTAACAGTAGTGTGCATTTCTTTGGCGAGTGCATATTTTCATGTTTGTAGCGTCATCAATACTACCAAATGCTATACAAAAAAGCCAAGGGTGATTCCACACGAGCATACACACGACACGACAAAAGTCGGCTGTAAAAGTTATTTATGAAGAAGGGGGTGGAGAGGATGATGGGCATTGTGTCCATTCCATCGTCCGCTCTCACTCTCTTCTCCATAAACCACTTTTGCAGCCGACTCTTGTAGTGTCGTGTGTATGCTCGTATGGAATCAGGCTACCTCTTTTGGCAGGGGTAACGACACTCAATCTTTCCAATAAAACAACACGACTGAGAATAGAAAACCTTCAAGGCCAACGGTTGACCTCCGCGCCAATCTGTTTGTGCCTTCATTCTTATTGTTTTCCTCTATAGCTCGAAATAATTTACTTTAGTGAAAAACAATGAAACAATCATCGAGGAAGATGCTCTAGATTCTCTGTCTGAAGAAATCCATTAGTACGATGGCAATCAACAAAAAAACTAAAGCCGCATTAAAATGAGGCATGAAAATCATCATAATGAAGAATTTTTTATGCTAACAATAATGGTCATACTCGACATTTTAATGGACATAATATCTTTTAGTAGACAATGTTTTATCACTTTTCTTCTAAGCCATAGAATATCTCACCATAAATCGCCACCTTTTTTAAAGGAAAAGAAAATTGGAATTATGTACAACCCTTTCGTCCCAAAAAAAGGGTCAAAGCAAAAGTTTTTCCTTTCAAATAACTCCAAACTCTTGAGGGCTGAAACTGTACCCCCTTTGACGTTTTCCAGTGTCTGCTCAGAAAATGTTAAAGAAACGAAAGAAATGTTCGGTTTTAGGCGAGGTATGATAATCGCTGTTTTTTTCCTTTTTTTCTGATTACACAGAATTTCTATTGAATTTTTCATTTGATGTACAACAGGTAAAAAGTGAACGTATATCACCTTTACAGCGTCAGTATTTTTCTTGTGATTTATTCATATTAATTTATCTCATAAATTTCATCCATACAATGACGGCGCTACAGCCGAAGTCAAGTTCTCCTCCGAGTTTGACGGTTCCTTGCAGCATTTCTTCTCCAGTTTCAAATGTTGAGCATTACCTTTGCTGTCATAGAGTCTATCCATCTGCTCCTGGGTCCATTTCACGAAATTTCTGCATACCTAAACCGTTTTTGAATACTGTCATTAATTTTTGAGTACTTGAAAAAAATTTCGTCATTATGATGAAATATATTAAAACCTTCAAGCTCCTAACAAAAACTGAATAACATAACAAGTATTGCTGCTTACGAAAATAATCTATTTACGTCAAAGTCTTAAAGCAAACCCATTTTAACGTAACAAGCTAAAGGCATCAGCAATTTTCACTTTGGAAACAAACTTAATTACATATCGACAATAACGTAATTACATTTTTTTTTTGCTTTGAAGTATTGCGGTGATCCATCAAGGGTCAGAAAAGTGGAACGTGTGGCGTATGTGTTATAATGGAGCAACTCATCTCGTGAATTTACTTTTCATAAATATTATACACATAGAATGGGTTTCATCTAGGAAAGGTATAATTTATTATTAAACCAAATTTTTGTGCCTATGTATAAAGAAATTTTTTTTGTTTTTAGGATTGATGAGGATGTTGAGAGTTCTGTATAACTTAGTTGAAGGAAACTCATCGTTTTTTAGATTCAATACTGCTGTTTTCGAGTTCTCAACAAAAAATTATTGTAGCTTCAATGAAATCAGTTGAATCAGGGAGCATTCTTAGAGACCTCGTAGAGCTTGTTATAGCCAATCCTTCTTTGGTTACTGTACGGTTGAGGAGCAAGTTTACCCTGAAACGTATAAATTGGTGAACCGTAAACGACGCTTGATATGATACTCCGAACTCTAATCTAATTGCAGTGGAATAATCTCCCACAATCGGTTTTTCCGAACTCGTACAACATCCAAGAGTTCAAAAGAACGGCTCATCGCCGCCAGCTCCAAAATCCCTCAGACCTTCCCGATCTATCATGTTCTCTTCTATCTTTCAAATCAAGCTTGCTGTTAGGCATTGTACTATGACCTGAACAACATGACAGACTGGTAGTACAATGGGTACGTGATTATTGTAAAAAATATGGGAACGATTCGGCGCCTTCAGACAACACAATTCGTAGTTTGTTGAAGAATTTCTTTAAGTATGGGTCTGTAGCCACTCGCCAGCGTTCCATTCGACCCCGTACGCTATGTTCTAATTGTTAAAGCGGTAAGAAAGACTGGGGCTGATAATTCAAAAGTTTCGTATCGTCGCCGATCTGAGATGTTAAACGTGAATGGAACGACTTTAAGGTAGATTATGAAACAAGATCTTCATCTCTTCACATAAAAAGTGCAACTTATTCAAAGACTGTTGGCAAAGGACAAAGGATATGGAAATGCCGTCGCAAGAATGATCAAAGGCGACCTAGACTTTTGGGACAAAATTTTCATGACGGACGAAGCTCATTAAACAAAACTGTCCAATTTGGGGCACAGAGAAGCCACACGTCATTCATGAAACACCACTGCACGTCGAGAAAGCCATTGTTTGGGTCGTACTGACTAAAAAACCATCATCGGACCATTTTTCTTTAAAGTTCAAGAAATCCTCGATGACGCACGCTATCGTTGGATATTGCCGCACTTCGTGTATCTGAAAACACATGAAAAGGATCTAACGCACCTTTTTTCAACAAGACAGCTCCTACGATGAAGTTCTTGCAAAAGTAAAGTTTATACCAGCAAGCCGAAGACTATTGACGAAGCCTAAGTTAACATGCGAGCTGAAGTAGAACGCCCGAAAACAGCTGCTTTTCGGTCATTTAATCGACATTTACTACGTACACATGATGAGCTGAATAGTTGAGTTGAGGTTGAGTTGAATTTTCAACTCACGTCCCAAATTTCAAACAAAACGCAAAGTTCCTGTTGTCACCTAAATTCAGCTGCTCAACTACTGAACTCGCGTCTCAACTCAGCCTAGGTAGCAGAGCTGAGTCGAGTTCAGTCGACTCTAATTCAGCTCGACACGCTGACAGACGACAGCTCGGAAGATGCTCCTAGGGGCGTAATCCTCGTTGGTTGGTCCAGGTTGGGTTTTTTGAAATTTTTTGTTAGGTGCCTTTGATTACTCCCCAATATCTAGAAGGACTCTTCGTTTATATGGAGGAAGAATCAAATGCTAAATTTCTGCGGTTTCTCTGCTTTCTTTATCTCGATCCTTACCTAAAGAGACTGGATAAGTTTGCCAGCTTGTCGATCTTCAGCGTTACCTTAGGCAGGAAGATGTGTGCTCTGGGTATCCTCGGAGTATCCGCAGCTGGAATGAGCTTTAGGCTCTTGCCTTTCCAAAAAGTCAATGATATTATTTTTATTTTTTTTTTGTAGTTAGTTATTGGGTCTAAAAGTGCCGCGGCCACTCGCTTAGCCTATGAACGTTATGGGAGGTTTGCCAATTTTCTCGCGGATTCAGGATCTGTTGGTAGAACGGCGGCTGTCTAGAGGTATTCTGATTGGCTTAGTTTGTAGCAGGGAAGGAATTTCACTCCCACAAAAGTCCCATGAGTATGGTAAGGAGAGGTAGGTCTATTCTGGCAGAGCCTCCATATAGATAAGATAAGGCATTATACAACTGGATGTGCCCGGTGCCCAGAGGGGATGGTTAAACGACATCACCAAACAGTTTGATGCCGCGCAAAATCATCTCCGATAGTTTGAGTACCACCACAGGATTAATCTGTCGTCCCAAAGCGCTTTTCTCTATCAAGGCCACTTGCAGGTAATCTCTAATCGCCTCGCTCAGCCACCATTCTTGGCACTATTGTGATCCACCTACCTGTTACTTACTGCGGCAAGCTTTTTCTCGAAAGAATCCTGAAAGCTTTGAACTATTTGGTCTCTAGCTTGATCATCTCGTTAGGAGAGGATCGACGTCATTTCTGTTTCTTCCGCGATTCAGAAGAGTTGGGTTGATTTTGTACCAGTCATTTGTTGTATTTTTTAACAATCGTTTGGAACATTTTTTAGTGGACTGGTTCCACTCAGTACCGACCTCCCAATAATGGGTTTAATTTGATGAGATTTAGCTTTATTATTTACGACTAGCCTCCCACATTCTATATTGTGACTAGTCATAAGTCACAAGCTTTTGTGACTCGCGTGCTTATCATTGATAGTTTGTGACTATTCTTGTGACTTTTAGCTGTTTTGATAAGAATAGAATATAAGCACCCAGCCGCAAGGGAAATCACAAAAACATTAACCTCTTATTATGAATTTGTAATCGTGTAATAGTGAGTCTGGCAGATAACGTAGCCAACGTGCCCCAGAAAATATTGATGCAGTGTGACAGAGGGTATTTGAAAAAGTCCTCACCAAAACTCGTAAACTCTGTGTGTTTGTTAAATGTCTGTGAAAAATGTTATATGCTAGAAAGTTGCTTATACCGCCTGCTATATTCTTGTGACCTACTATTTATACAATCACAATTTTGATAAATTGTGACTGCAAAATTGGAATATAAAATTTTCTCAAATGTCTCAGGGACTATTTTTAGAATACGGATATAAATAACTAGCAACTTCTATGCACACATCAAAGTACTCTTAGTATTCTCTAAGAATTTTACCTCGGTTCTGGTAACAAGATCTCTTTTGGATTTAACAAAATGCTGACGACCTCCCCTTCAAAATATAATATTAATAATACTCATATTTCCTTCAATACACGTCTTAACAAGCATCGGATGCTCTACTCAAGTTCAAATCATCCTATGTACTTACTGTTCACCAGATCTTTCACCCATAGTATACCCTTTCATCAGGCAGCAACGTTTACTTTTCTAGGATGCTTCCAACGTTTTTATCCAACCTTCAAGTCTTTTTTTCTTCTTCTTGTCCATAAATTCCCCACAAGACTCACTTCACACACAAATATCAAGCTCTTCCCTACTCCTACACCTATATTGACATTCTGCTCCTCTTTCACATCCTCCACATCATTACTTTTGTCTAACCTCTCACTCAAATCATTCCACAAAAATGCTCGACTCCACCTATAACCCCAACCTTAAGGGTCCAATTTTCTCTTAGTTACCCTGTCTGTGTCTTCCTGAAGCGCCTCCGTGCTCGCTTCCTTCCCCTCTCTACATAACATCACTCCTGCAGCTGCCCTTCTGCCATGTTAAGCAAAAATATTAAAACACAAGACTTGTGGCATTGTTTAGCTTTTTGCTGTCGAGAGAGAAGAGAGGGGGTGTGGGGGCTGGTGTGCAAATTATAATATAGCCCACGGCCTTTTTCTCGTTTCTGAAGAAACAGAGAAGAGCTCTGGTGAAAGTTCTGTAGCAAGTTCATCGTGTGAAATAAGCAAAGCAAGCAAACTTTGAACTACTACAATGGCTTGTTATTAGATTAAACGTAAAAAGGATTCCTATTAAACATTTTTTGAGGAAGCAAGACGATGAGGAGCTAGAAAGGAGATTCCTTCCGTCAGCAGCACCACGTCGGAAAAGGGTAAGGTAAAGTGCTATAGTAAGCATAAGTCCATTGTTTAATCCCTGAAGGCGTCACCCCGCTGGAAATTTGCTTTTTGTGTACGTTAATTTCTTTTTGAAGTGCAAGTTAACTCAGCTGTTGTGAATGAGTCAGTTGTGAGGGGGTGCCTGGCTAATAATGATTCAATTTAAAATTTGGTAGGCGTAGTTGGTAAATTTAATTTGCAGCTTTTGGGCACCGAATTTACATCAATTCGGTCGTTAAGGGGTGGAATTGTATTAGTAATGGGCTTCAGGTTCTACCTTTGAGACTATACAGAGATATGTAGATAAAACGAAACGAACGAACGATATCTAAGTATAGCTGGACCCGTCATAACTCCGTTTTGTCCGCAACAGTTGGCGACCAGACGGCTATTGACGTATCGTAACGTTGACGATAATTCTGAAACTTTTCAATGTGTGGTCCACCGATTGCATCTATGTTTCGTAACCATTTTTTTGCTGATCATTCAGCAATGTTGGGTTGATTTTGTACCAGTCATTTGTTGTATTTTTTAACAATCGTTTGGAACATTTTTTAGTGGACTGGTTCCACTCAGTACCGACCTCCCAATAATGGGTTTAATTTCATGAGATTTAGCTTTATTATTTACGACTAGCCTCCCATATTCTGTATTGTGACTAGTCATAAGTCACAAGCTTTTGTGACTCGCGTGCTTATCATTGGTAGTTTGTGACTATTCTTGTGACTTTTAGCTCCACCAAGCGCATGTCATCGGTTGGTTGATGAGATTCAACTCGTTTCAGGAGGCATAACATTCCAGCGAGTTGTTCTCGATGCCCCGATGTCAGAGTCGCGAAATGGTTGGGAGTAGGTGAAATAAAAATACCGCAGCTAGGTTGTGACAGTTCTTTCCTTCACTTCTCTCTCTATCTTCCGACTAGAGCTGCTGTTCGACATTTCAAAAATAAAATACATGGTCGACAGTACAAAGGGGCCTTCCCTAAGTCTCTAGTGTGTCACATAAAAAAAAAATGGTACATTAGATTGAACCGCTTCTTGCAGCGCATCACGGTCGTATTGATGCTCACGGTTCAGTTCTTGATCGAACTCATCGTGTATGGGTCGATTCGCCGCAATCATGTCAACCTGTGCTATCATCATGCACAACTCCTCAATGGCAATCAGTCCTTCGTTGTATATTTCGTCACACATTGACATTTTCGGATTGTGCATTATATTTTGTACGCCATGGAATATGTCTTCGCACCCGCCTTGTATTTGTTCCACAACTCTATAGGTTAAGACGGATAGCATGTTGCCACAATGATGGCGAATAGCGTTCTTATTTGATGCAAATTCGATGTGGCGACGGAATCAGAGATCGTTTGGTCCCATTGGGAATCGTCTTCCAATAAGCTCAAACCCTGACACGCCTTACGATATGTTTGACAAAGATGACGATTTACCGTTTGTAAATGTCGAATGGTTTTCGGCCGTGTACGTTAATCAACGGCAAGCGCAAGTAGAACCATTCAACATTCGATGGATAAACAGTGTACATGCGTCCAAACGCAGTTGAGAATGTCACTGACCGAGGTTTTATTTATTTACTCAGCCTCATCCCATACTGCAGAATCCAAGACTTTTACCGAAAAATTCAAATCCCACATTTCCGCTTCTCCTTACTATATAAATTCTGAACCGATTGCTTCCTTAGAGGATACACTATGTTCAGTGTTTTTCCATTTATAGCTAGAATGTCAAGATTTTTCGATTTTCCAACTCTTGAACAACCTACATACTCCTAACCGGGAAATGGCAGTTTTGATCATAAATTCGTTATTTACTTCCTTAAACACTCCTATATACCGATTTTCATTGGAATCGGAATATTGCTGGTAAACTCGGCAGCCATATTGGTACGGCCATTTTTAATTTTTATATTTTGATCATAAAATCGTTTTTAGCTACCTTAAAACCCCCCAGATACCGATTTTCCTTTGAATTGGAACACAATTTGTAAATTTGTCGGCGATATTGGCGCGGCCATTTTGAATTTATAAGTTTTGACAAGAAATTCATTGTTTGCGATCGTAAAAACCCCTAGATACCCCCCACTTTCTTGGGAATCAGAATAAAATTGGCAAATTCCAACCATATTTCTGCGGGTTCTTTTTTAATTCAGGTTATATTTCAGCGGCCATTTTGAATTTAAAAATGGGAGACTTGCACGGCCCTTAATGCGACAAGGCAAAGCTGTGAGATGTTTTTCAACGAAGATTTCCATGACAGCACCATCTTAGAGTTTGCTTTAGAAAGTAATAGATTAGCCAATGTTCTAAGTTTTAATGGAAAGGGTCGTCCCTAAATGACGTGAGTCGTTTAGGGGGAGGGGTGGGGCAGTCGAGCCGAATCTCATCCAATCTCACGTTTTTCCTCAAGAAGCAGAGTAAAATTGCTTGAAAACTGGTTTAACTTAAGTAAAACATGTTTCTCCACTAAAGACCCCCATTGACCATTGATTTACAGGCCGCCGGCAGGCCACATCGTAAGGCACGGCCCGATGAAGCCCACACAATACTCAGTCTGACTGAGGGAAAAACCTTTAAGATACTCGGGCCACCATGTTTGTTGCCACAACGGGCAGGCGTGGCGGAAAAATTGAATGTATGGGAAATTCTATTGCAGGCGGCCGCCATTACCGCCTCCGCGCCAATATGTTTGTGCCTTAAAGGCCGAAGCACACATATCCGCACCGCATATGCACCGTGTCCGGTTAAAAACTAAACTCAAGGACCGGTAAAATTGTAGTTGTTTACTTTCTCTCCGTGTGTTGTGCGACACACGGCCGTCATGCGATGAGAACGCGGTGCGGATATGTGTGTCCCGGCCTTAAAGCGGCTCCAGACTCATGCCGTGAACATCCGTGAACATGCGCGAATGCGAGTGTGGATGGTTTTTGCGCCTTGCTTTCAAATCCAAGTGGATACAGCGTGAATTCGTGCTGTAATTCGCGCGGCTTGAGACTGAATAGAAGCTCTGTGGTGGTTGAACGTACATAAGTTGTTTCAGTTGGCTTCTTCATACCAAAAATTCAAGTGTTACAAATTTTTTTCCATTAAGAGGTCGATTGAAACAGCTTACGTGCTACCACCACAGATCTTCAGGAACAAACTGACGTCAAATGCTCACATATATAAAGATTTTTATCAGTTTTCTTGGTCTGCAGGCCCCAACCCGTTGACGGCCGGGGAGATGTGTGGTGATACTTGGTTTCAAGGCGAAAACTTTCAGTTCACGGCCTTCCGTCGACTTGTGTGTGAAAGGGGGCCTTAAGATATGGCAAAATCATACAAAAATTGTTATGCGAACGCCAGAGAGTAGCATAGTACCCCTCGATGTTTTAGCTGCCACCGTCCAGACAAATGCACGACTCGACGAATTCTGCGGCGTACGAGCCAAGTAACACTGACCCACGAAAAGGCCATTAGAATATGGAACTACAGGAAGAGCCCTTGCCGAATTTTAGCGTAATGAAATTCTTGTTGATTATGAGTACTCATGTTTTGGTAGTTGTGTAAAAGCAAGTGGAATAGAGGAGTGGCAAGTAGGAGTTCGAATTATCTTCTTCCTCTTCGATGGCTCTTCTACAGCCTAATTTTGGACTTGGCCTCCATCAGCTTCTTCTTCCAGCTCCTTATATACAATAACATCAAAACAAATTAAATTAACTAAAAACTTTCTGTAAATCTTAATTCCAGCAATATCATCTTTTGTTCTGTCCAGATTTATCGTAGGACTTCAAACCTAGAATCGCTGAAGCAGAAGACACACCAAAATATTTCTGCCTCTTTAGGAAGAAACATAATTCCATAACATCCACAGATTTCTAATCCCTGTTCTTTGAGTGTTTAAATTCCAACAAAATTTCCCTTTTTAGATCCTAAGTCGACTGATCTCAGTGTATTCTGCTATTTAGGCCCTTTTATCCACACCAAGTTGCGAGGGGGAAGATTCACATGCGAATTCCAAAGTGTGCCATCCACTTTATAATTTAATGGATGTGAACAAGACCGACAAACATTTAAACACTTAAGGGTATACACCTTCCTGCAACATTACATAGGTAAAGTAGGGTCTTAATCTGCGGATTGCAAGCACCTGGAATTTAGTTGGTTATGCTCTAAATTGAAATGGTTTATTTTCTTTACATAAAAAACATATTGGTTGTGAGAAACCAGAGTTAAGACTTTAAGCATCTCGGATTCTATCTAAATTAACGTCTAAAAATAGACAAGATATACTCGTAGTAGCATCGTGTGGACATGCTTCTTTCAAAGACTGACCGACTATCGAAGACTAACCGACCACCGATGGTGTAACTTTACCAATTGAGCAATTACCTCTCTCTCACCCACGTCAACCAATTTCGTGCTTCGATCTTTAATTTATTTTTAAGTCTTCTTAAAAAAAAACACGATTGATAACTTCTCATTAATGTCCTCTACTTAAAATTCCAGGAATTGAATAAATGGCATCCATCGATTATGATTACCTAATAAAGTTCCTGGCACTTGGAGATTCTGGAGTGGGGAAGACTAGCTTCCTCTACCAATATACAGATGGCATATTCCATTCAAGGTTCATATCAACAGTCGGCATAGACTTTCGAGAAAAGCGTGTGGTAAGTCCTATCCCTGATATATTCACCACAAAAAAGCCCTATCATATACTCTCTACCTTCAGTACTAAAAGCTCTCCTTTTTTAGATCTACACCTCCCGCGGCCGTAATCATCGCATCCACCTACAGCTTTGGGACACAGCAGGACAGGAACGCTTTCGAAGCTTAACAACAGCCTTCTATCGTGATGCCATGGGATTCCTTTTAATATTCGACTTAACCAACGAAAAATCCTTTCTCGAAGTCACCAACTGGATGGAACAGCTACGAATGCATGCATACTGCGAGGATCCAGACGTCGTCCTTTGCGGTAACAAGTGTGACCTAGAGCATCTACGTGTAGTTAGTGACTATCAGGCACGACAGCTGGCCGAACGATATAATCTGCCATACATCGAGACAAGTGCTTGCACTGGACTGAATGTTCGTCATGCAATTGATGTCCTTTTAGATAGGGTGATGGAAAAGATGGAAGTAGCTGTAAATAAATCAACACTGCCCGGGCGGAGGGGGCTGCCGAAGCGTTTCGATGATATTGATATTAGGCAATTGCAAACTGCAGACAATATTTCGTACAAAAAGAAATGTAATTGTTGAGAGAGCGATGATGATTCCTCTTCCGTCTATGTTCACACAATATATAAATTGTAATTGTATACTCTAATTTTATTGTTGGTATTATGATATAGGCGCTCTGTATTTCAGCGCTTTTTGTTCGTGTTTAAGGTTGTTGAAACAAAAAAGTGTTATTTTACTACTGTAAGGATTTAATTAAAGATGAGAATTTAAATGATTTTTTTCCTTTATTTGCATACTTTTACATTGTTTTCTTTTTAGTTATCACGGGACTATATTGGAACAAATTCAATAGAAGTAATTGAAGTTGTTACCAATTTCGTAAAAGGCATGGTAAAACAATCAACTTCTAGGATTCAAATATATTGAAGAGGGTATCAGCAAGGACGCAATTATAACAAGTACATTAACGTTTATTCATGTTTTCTATTGAGGCCACCTCAGAGTTGTGCAGTACGAATTGGGACTTATGGTGGGTTCACACGACACAGACTTTTGTTTGTTCAGACTTTTCCCTATAGAGTTATATAATTGAACTATTGAACCAAGAACTGGGGCAGTGCGTTAGAAAAGACGGATGTATTCAAGAAAATTGGAACGAAAAGTCTAAACGATATAAGTCTATATCCCCACAGACATCCCGTCGACATGTAACAAACCTTGATCGAACTGATGGATACGACGCGACTTTTAATTTGAGCATTCGCAAATATAATTAAGTATTCGGTCTCAACATTTTATGGTGCTTCGAGCCGGATCTTACCACATCGATACATTTCAAACACCAGGCCTAATTGCAATAATTAACGCACTCGATTTCCTTAATTATATATAGCACCACGGTTCCGCATAAATTTCAGTTATCTCGTGTTGCATATCTCGACGAAACACAAAACCTACACGCGAATCAAATCGTTCTAATATTGGGAGATTTCTACCACAATTTTCATTGCACAGAGTCCAAGATGAGCACAGAAACTAATATAGCAGCTTAAATAAAATATTAGCGCCGTGCCGGCGAAGAAAGGATAGACAACGAAATCAGGCTAAGGAAATGGAATTGGGTTGGCCACACCTTGCGACGCGAAATCTAGCCAAACTGGAATCCGTAAAGTTCCCGTCAAGTCGGAAGGCCTAGAACCACGTGGAGATGAACCCTACTAGCAGAAGTTGAGAGCTGTCGCGCAAAACAGAGTCCGCTGGAGGGCAACTGTTTCCGCCATATGTCCCATGAGGGATTAAAGTAACGTAAAGAAGAAGAAGAAGAAATAAAATCTTTGAAGAAGGGTCGGTATCACATATTCTAAAAACAAATTTGAGAATAAAGACGATACTATTTCTGATAGTGAATTGCAGTCTATTTACCACAGACTGCCTACTATTTACACAAGTTTGACGATATTCAAACCGTGATAGAAGGGCTTGATTGATATCATTCCTCGCCTGAAACCAGAACACACTCGGAGATTACTATGGTGATTTGGAGCCATCCATCATAGAGCTAAAAAATCTTAGACTAAGGGCTAAAGTACAAGATGTAAAAGCAGCACTACAACCAAATACCAACTATACTAGTGCAGATCAGAAAACAACATAGCTCTTCGGTGTAAAACTACCAGATATCAAGCTACCATCGTTCAGGGGATTTGTTTTCAAAATTTCTTTTCAGATCTTGTGTACATCAGCACAATGCTATCATTCTACAAAAATCCACGATCTCCTTAGTTGTATGAGTGAGGGCTAGGCTCATCCTCCAGTAGTAGCAGAAAATTATAGCACAGCTTGGAAAATTCTGCTTGATACGTACGGCAGCAACGTTATGCTAATGAAGCGAGATATCTCGATCTCAAACAAACCAAAGAAAACTCAGCCTATTCTCTTCAAAAAGTCATAGATGAACTTTTGAGAAATTATCGGGCTCTTACAGCTCTCAAGCAACAGATGTATGTCGTGGGACGAAATCGAGAAAGCAGCACCACTTGAAGAAATTCGTCCGTACACATCACATGCTCCATTTTCCTGCTCAGCAAGATTCAATTGCAACGCGAGTTGCATCATCACCTCAAGAAAGAAAACCCTGGGACTCTTCGCAGCCTCCGCAATTGTCAGCACATAGAAGCTCTATTAAAGAACATTCGGAAGCAATTACCGCTATAGCAAATACTTATGACCCTAGTGGTCTATCCTTTAAGGGTGGAACGAATATTGCCAATAACTACCACTATTGTCAGACGTAGAGATAAGTCGGTGTGTTTTTCCAGTGGCTAAAAATGGAGTAGAGGAAATTCAGTTACATGTGGTCGGAGATGCGTCTGAAAAAGGCTATGGATGCTGTGTGTATATTCGGACCACGGATAACTTAGACAAAACCCACATTAGGCAATACTCTTGGAATGAATCCACTTTCTTTTTTGATTCTTTTCCTTATCGTCTAAAAGCAGTGTTATTGCAGGAAGATATTCCACGATAAATTTCATGATGCCCTTGAGATCACTGTTCAAATTTCAAAACTAAAATGAAATCACAGATGCCATTGAAGATTGGGTATTGATACAGACCAGACAGTGCTGTGTGAATGTCAGTGAAAAATTCATCACGGAACCACTGATACTTAAAGCATCGGTGTCGTGCAGAGACCAGAGACCGGAGACCCAATAGAGCGAAACCCTATCTTTTCGGGCCAGGGTCTGAAGTACGTGCTGGAACTATTATAAAGAAAAAATTCAAAGTCGTATCTTGATGGCACCTTGACTGTCCGAAAATATTCTAATGTTGGCGAGTCTCAAATCTTTATGTTGGTGAGTTTCAAACCTGAGCTTAGCGTAGATCTCTATGGCATGTATTTAAGTCTGGAAAACAAAGTGCCAACTTCTCAATCCAAATGATAGCTTGGAGTTGGGTGCTGCGATAATTGCTCTTTTGTCATGTGCCATCTGTGACCCATCGGTAAACCAATGAAGATTTCTTAAACCCTCAGGAAGGATGAGCTCCGTTCCAGTTAGAGCTATCTAAAATAATTGCTCTGAATTTCATTGTGAACCGTAACTTACCAGCCATGTGGTCGGATACGCAGCAAATTGAAATATTTGGGATACCGTTGAGGATGTCTTTTGACTGCAGGAATCCAGTCCAATGAGATCTAAAGTCTCAAAGCACTTATGGCGGCGGAATTCCATACGGAAATGTACAATGAAGTGTCAATCTAATGATTGCCTCCATGTTAACTGTGGGAGATGTCCGCATAGCTCCAATCAATTATTATTATTACGCGCCAGCAAGCCGTTGTAGACTGCTGCATTTGTGGATCGCCGTGATCTGTTTGGTTTTGGGCCACCAAGATATAGGCGGGCATAAACAATAAGGTAATGATTGTGCTATACATCCATTACAACTCTTCTATAGGCCTTTACAGTCCAAGTGGTGGCTTTACTGATGGCGTAGTCCAGTTAAGCTTTCCAGCATAAATCCCAGATATTTTACTGAGGCTGTCGTACCTTGGGTGCTAAGCAGACCTATTTCGTTTGGAAACGGGAACAGCGGGTTGGGTGGGTTGATTGATAGGCTACACTAGAAACTGGATGATGCAAGAGGAATAAAATGTCCTTCTGTACTGCCGTTGCTTAAAGATTTGATCATGCTAGAGCTTTGCGTAAATTAACGCATACATAATGTTGGAGCGGTTAGTTAACAATGACAATAAAGTTCGTGGTGGCTTCGCCCATGGCTTCTTATTGGCCATACTTTTAAGCATAAGCATAACCAATTCCACTGTCTGTAATTGTACCGAAGTGATTTTAATTCAGATCGCTGTTTGCAGGCGGGTTAGTAGATAGTAAAAAAGAAAGTATTTTTTAAATTGAAGGAAATAGCGACGAATACGAAAAATTGTTCAACTTGTTCTATCGATGGACGAATTATCGAACTTGTTCTATCTGATAAATGAAGAACCTTGATTGTAGTGATTTTAGTCTGGTGTTGGGAGAATAGCATTGTCATATCGCCAGGTAATCCTCATATCGATACAATGGAATCGTGGGTTTTGTCGCAATAGTAGCTCAAAGTTTAGTTTGTATATATCCTGGGCATTATATTCATGATGAGTTGAATAGTTACGTTGAGATTGAGTAGAATTTTCTACTCGGGTCAAAAATCACACAAATCGCAAGCAAAACACAACCTCTGAAATCACGTCTATATGCATAATTTAAACTCAACCCAGGTAGCAGCGCTGAGTCGAATTCAGTCGACCGTAACTCAACCCGACTTACTTTTAAGTAATTGGACTCGGGTTCAAGCGGAGTTCAACCTCTGATGTATACATTTTTTTTGTGATACGATGAAGCTTAGGAGTCACCCTTTGTACTACTAGTCCGCCATGTCGTTCGAGTCATGGTGCAATGTATAGTAGTAAGCTTGATCTGAAGGATAGAATAGAAAGGATAGGTTAGGGGTCTGGAGGGTGCATGAGTAGGTGTCGATGAACCTTGCGTTTGAACTCAGAGATGTTATATGAGCTCGAAAACACCGACTGTGGAAGAGAGTTCCACAACCGAGTTGTTCTATTTATAAACGAACAGCTAAACCAGCAATGTGCGTGAAGGGGAGGGCTGCAGGGTGAAGGGGTGAGCCGAGTTGGCTAGTCTTGTGTTGCGGGAAAAAAGTTGCCGTGTAGGCAGGAGGTTCTTTATTTCAGTGGAGCATTCGCTGTAATAATAGCGATAAAACTTGCTGAGTGCAGCTACATTTCTACGCTGGCTTAAAGGGTCGATGGAGGAGCAAAGATGGCGCGATTTTGCACCCTGTCCAGCCAAGCCAAGGTGGTTTTAGGAGCGCCCGCCCAGATACGAGTTGTATTCAAGATGGGGTCGAATGTAGGACTTGTTGATTGTGTCTAGAGCAGCTGGCTGAAGGAGGAACTTGCATCTCTTAAGGAATCCGAGGCATTGATACGCCTGTTTGGCGATTTGGAATATACATACATACATACTATCACAGGTCCTACATATCCTGGTTAGATCAATTACAATCTCTCACTGTTTATATATAAATCAATAATGCGTAACTTTTGCGACACTCAATAGTTTGGTGATAATATTGGCGATTAACAAAGCCAAAGTGGGTTAAATAAATCCATGATATTGTTATCAGATGTAAAATTACAAGCTTCAAACAGATCGACGTTAAGTATCAGTCGATTACGATAGTGTCGATAAAGAAACAGCTTTAATTAACAACAAATTTAAGGCGCCATAATTTATTTAATTACGTAAACAATGAAGATTGTAATCAAAAATATTGACTACAATTTAAGATTGTAATAAAAAATAATGACTACAGCATAAAAAGTAAAAAAATCGTTAACCCCTTGTTGACTAAATACAGATAACAAAAAGATTAAATTTTCGTTGTTGTATGAATAGAAAGAATTCCTTCCACTTTAGTAGAATCTGTAAACAATCAAAAGTGAATCATGAAAATATTTGCGCAAAATTTTCTCAATTTTATGTGAACAATATCAAAAAAAAGTGACGAACAGAGGTTTATCAACAAAAGCCACCAACAACAACATCAACAAAATGTGCGACGTGAGTCGAATGAAGGGGTTGAAAGGTGGATTGCGTACGGGGGTGGATGAGCTGCAGACTATGACACTACCTTGCACCAAGTTTTCACTTTTAAAAAATTAATACGACTTTATCTCTCTCTTTCAGGTTTTTCGTTCGATATAAAAACGTTATCAAATCTCACGGGAGCCCCGCGAAAAATGATGATAACATTCCACAATGGTCTAGGTTAGTGCAGCTGATAAGGGTTTCAGTCTGCAAAGAGGCGTAGTTACAGTCGGTGAAAACAAAATAACACGAAAACGCAAGGTTGGGGTTAATTAGTTGCAAAGTAGAGAAAAAGTGTTTTTAAAGTGTTTTAAAGTGTTTAAAAGTGAAAAATAATCAGCATTTACACAAAAACAGACTGTTAACCACCTTCAACCTAGTTTACCTCGCTTCATTTTCGATGTGTGACTAATTTATTGGCGGTGATAAGAACTTGTGTGTTGCACCTAATGGAGTCGCCAGGCACAAAAAGACAAATTAAATATGAGAAAACCTCGTGCTACTTCTGCAGTGAATGGCTTGACTCACAATCGTTTAAGGTAGTGTAAATATATCTAGATTTGTACCATTGCACCCTTAATTACCATACCACATACAATTTCTTATCAGGAACACCTAATTCACTGCGGTCAGGTGCTGGAGAAGTGCCCGCATTCATGCAATGCTTACATACAGCGATTACGAATGCGTTCGCATCTGAAGGAGTGTCCCAAGGTTAAGCAAATTATGACGAACGGATACGGCGAGGATCAGTACTTACGTGAACATGAAAATAGGATGTTGGTCCTGGAGCAGGATGTTAATGCGCTTAGGTCGGTGTTGAACGAAGAGATTAAGCAACGGCTGCACTTAATCACGGACGTTGGAAGCCTGCGGAAACATAATCAAGTAAGATTTTTTCATTTTTAAATATAAAATTAAGTTTAAAAAATTAAATTAAAAAAATTAAACTTAAAGATATCAGACGAATGGACACAAAAAGTTGGCGATGTCCTAACAACTTTAAAGAAATGCATCAATGAAGAATCTGCAGCTAGAACCTCCGAGATGAGAAAACTCGAAGAGAATGCCACAAATTTATTTTCACAGTACAAAGTAAATTTTTTTTTAGTTTATTTTAAAGTTGATTAAAAGTTTTATAAATTACACTAGCTACTACACGATGGACAGTCTACATCTCTGACATTACTGGATCAACTGCATAACAAGATTATCGCCAATGAAAATATAGCAGAGTGTCTTCGGGATGATGTTGAGCAGAAGGAGGCTGTTGCTGCAGAGAAGTTAGAAGAATTAGGTATAATGGTTGATCCATGGTTAGTTGCTATTACTAATTATGAAATTGTGTTCATGTTTTTAGGATTAGAAATAGAGAACTTACAGCGAGATATATCACGAGAGACCAGTTTGTTATCTAGATGTTTGAAGGATGAAGTTTTAAGATTAGAAAATTTAATAGAGCAGAGAGAAGAAGATTTAGTGTAAGTGAAGTTAGTTTTGTAAGTTGTGAAATATTAGTGTTGGGTTTTTTGGTTGGGTATTTTAAAACTAGTGTATATGAATTTTGAAAATCTTTGCAAAGTCCAGAAATGATTCAATGTACGACGTATACCAGTTAAACTAGTTTACAAGTTTATACCTATCCAAGATACAATTCAGTTTATGCCAATCCATGATACCAGTTTATTACAATCAGTTTTCGTTTAATCATTTTTCAAAGTTCTACATTCTGTGCAATTTTTGAACCGTAGATTTAACCTAGCTGAAAGAATTTCAATTCGTCAAGGAATCTGCAATTGATCAAAGCGATTTTTCCTGAGATTTTTGGCCTGGGTGAAATTTAAAACACAACTTCTGTTGACACAAAAATCAATATCCTAACATAATCCATTGTATCTGCTTGTGATCAATGTGCACCAATTGTCACAAGAACACACACTCCTTCCTCTCCCTTCTGCTTGGTTCTCTCGTAAAAGCCACGACTTGATAATTCAGCGCGAGTTCATGTACAGACACTATTGCAGGACTACGATCCTTAGTTACCGTGAGGCTGACCGCACATTGGATACGAATTTGTATCGGTGGTAAACGTACGATATTGGACGTCCGAACAGAGCGCGTGTTTGTGGTTTTCTCTGTTTAAATGCCGGTATTGACTGTGGCTTGTACCAGTATTTTTGTGCGTCCTCAATTTTTTGAAAAAATTTATTTTAGGTAGATTACGTATGTTATTATGCACAAATTGTACAACGAAGGTAAATATGAGTACCGTCGTCATCATCTACGGAATATTAACCGCGTCGCTTATGGTGTAAATCAGAGATTAGTTTTTCGTACAGAAATCGTTGAACAACAATCGCATCGAGCCGCACCGCGTGTCCCGAGCTCATATAATCACCTCAATTCGACCTTTTTCGGGTATCTTGCATAACATTGGTCAGCATTTCGGGCGTTATAGCAGCTATTTCGGCTCGTATGCAGTTTTGGGCTTTTCAATGGTCTTCAGCTTGCTTTCACAAACTTTACTTTTTAAATAACTCCACAGAAAAGCCCTTAGATCCGGAGAAAATCACAATTTTTCCTGGGGGACCTTTTCTCATTCGAATGATTCTTTTCAATGTAAATCACTACAATTTCAGCGCGATCTTTCGATGTGTTTTGGTTCGTAGCTAAAATGCTATTGAATGTGCATTGTGTGCATTTGTCGAAATCGGCTAAAAAATGTCAAAGTTTTTTAATGTTGAAATACCGAAGGTCTATATGGCGCACTCTAATCAAAATACGGCGAACAAATAGTATTCCTTATCCATAGTCTTTTGTTAGCCCGGTTATAATAACCGTTTAACCCGGTCGACCGGGGTTTTTAATGAGGTCGAAATAGGCAATGAATTTGGAGTACAAAAACGGTAGTCAAAAAAAATGCTAGGATGACCTTCCTTACAAACATGTCTCATTTATGCTCCCCAAGATTAGGCATCTTTGGATCTATTCTAGCAGTATTCGTCCGTCATCTATTCGCCTCAAGCACGTTAAATCATTTCTATAACTTGATTAAGGTCTGTCTTCTATATCTCAATGCCTCTCTATTTGCCTGTTTCTCTTTATATTTCTATCTCTCTCCGTCTATCTCTATCGCTCTGTTTCTTACCCGCTGTCTCACGCTCATGCTCTCTCGTCCTCTCGCTGTCTTGATCTCTATCTTTCTGCCTGTCGTGTTCCTGGTCCTATTCTATGCTATCTGTCTCGTTTTCTCCATCTCAGTCTCTCACCGTCTATCACTTCCTCTCATTCTTTCTCACTTTAGGCTAGTTTACAAGCTACTGGCCGGTTCAGAGGCCCGCGAATCAGATAGTGCGATAACGGCGATGAATCTCCATTTGCTCAGTAGCCAACTAGCTAGCGAGTTGAACAAACTTCTTGTTTTGCTTTTCCTTTGATAAACTTTTCTCGATACTCGCAGCTAGTTCACTAGTAACTATGATGACACATGGCTAGTTTACTAGCTAATAAGCCCAAACGCCAGAGAGTAGCGAGTAAAGTAGCCCGGCTTTCAACTTTTTCGGCAGATTTTTTACAATCTGCTAGTCGGCTAGTGAACATGATGACACTGCATTAGTTTATTAGCACCTAGTGAATTCGCCGGCTAGTAGCCTGTAAACTCGCTCAATGTAATCGAGCATTTGCTCTAACCATCTTCCTACTCCTCGCTGCCACCTTCCTTTCTCATCCTTCCCCCCAATCCAGAGTTTTCTCCTTTTCGCTAATCGTCAAAAGATACAGACGTACCCAAGCCTAAAGGTTCAGAATCCAGGGTAACCTTGTTATCGAGTAGACAAGCGGTTTTAAAGGCCTCAGATACGGTATGTAGAAAGACCGAGTTAGTCAAATGACAATTTTAACACTAGATCAAATATTTACAATCAGACAAAATCTTCTTCTTAAATTGCCCTACAGTAGGAGCGTCTTGAAGTCTTTTCTCCCAGTCGTCTCTACGTGTTGCTATTACTTTCCAGTCAAAAGTCCAGGCTTAGGAGTCAACTCTTCTATTATCAGTCCATTACATCATACTCATGCAATGGCGCAATGTTTAGTAGTAGAATAGAGGAAACGATAGGTTAATAGAAGTCTGAAGGGTGCTGCAGGAGAAAGCTATGGCCTTTGCCTTTGAACTCCTACATTTGTTACTTATTTTATTGTAAATTTTGGCCCAGCGTTTCATGGGTCATTTGTACTTCGATTGTTTGGTTTCGCTTCTTCATTTCTTAATTTTTCTATGTTACATTTTGTTTGATTCCTGTTGTTTCTTCTAGGTGTTGTCGCTAGTTTTCTCGGCCTTTATTTTCCAACGACTAGTTAGTGATCGGTGTCCATATTCGCTCCTATCTCCTTATATCCAGTATGCTACGGTTTTTGCCATCTAGTGATGTCCATGTTGTCTTATATATTATTATGCCTAAATCAGGGACAATTTCCTTTTTCTCGCAGCGAGAATTGGTTGTAAAATGGTTTGTTACCCACTGAAATGGCCTTGCAGCGGGCGAACACCGGCCACTTGGCTTTTTAAACCCCGAAACTTGACTGCACGTCCAAAATGGCTGAAAATTTGGTGAATAACTGTCTAAATTCACTAGCTTTTATTCACGAGTGTTGCCATCTTCACGTGGAGGACAGAACTTTTCAGCCCACCCTCCTATCTTGAATCTCCCCCTATACGAGTAAATCTCCAAAAGTGCTGTTTTCAACACTCATTACTCAGCTACAAGTACTTAAGCCTTTTTTCACACCATATTTAATCCGTAACTCAATTCCACAATTACAAACAAACAAAACATTTCCCTCAATTTACACCAAACCATTTACACACTTAAAGTGGGCAGAAGCACTATAAACACTCCTCATTTTTTATGCGGTATTTAAAACTACACAAAAGCCACTTTCCATAATTTTCCGCAACTTCCTCCTTACCGCGCATTTACGGTCATGTTCTCTCTAACATTTCTCTCATATTTCACAGGATTAAGTTAAAAAGTCTGCAGGATGCAATTAACAGGATAAGCAGCGATCTCATGTCAAAATTTGTGTCTCACACCGAATTAAATGCCAAACAAATGACGCTCGACTACGAAGTGAAAAGCATGAAAAACATCGTCTGCGAAACGGAAGAGAAATGCGAAAAATTACAGAAGAAATTATTCGAGGTCGAGAATGTTTTGCAGAGGACTCATCAAGGACTTGTGGACTTGGAGGTGCATTTGGCATATCAGAAGAAGTTTGCTGCTATTGAGAATATAAGAGGTGAATTTTTGTTGATAATAGTTTTATAATTAAGAAAACATAATTTTATTTCAAGGCCATTTAATTTGGAAAATCACAGATTATTCGGCAAAATTAAATGCGGCCAAACAGCATGGGACAATGTCCCAAAGTCCTATATTTTGTAACAAGCAATACGGATATACACTAAGGGTATGTACTAATATGCGATATCCTTTTCCACTAAGTTATTAAACTCTTTTCACTTTTAGATGGATGTCCACCTTGATGGCATTGGAACTTGGAAAGGTCGCAACATAATCGCTTGTCTCAATGTAGTTCCAGGTGATTGGGACACCCTACTCGAATGGCCATGCAAGCTACAAGCCGACATAATACTTCGGGATCAATCAACAAATTCAGAAGATGCCCAGGATTATGTCAAGGCGACCATAGTTAAGAAGAAGAATGAAAATTATCACAGCAACCAATACATCCATATACCACACAAAATAGTTGATAGTCGAAATTTCATACGCCATGACACAATATTTTTTGAAGTTAAAGTTTATCGAAATAAATCTGGTATTTAATAGAAGGGATAACTTTGATGGCGGTCCTTATACATATGTAAGACTGTTAGGTGTGACATTTCTCTTGTAATAATGAGATTTCCGGTGAAAAGAACTTAATGGAAAATGTCTGTGATGTATCAAAGGTAAACCTATTCAAGGTCAGAAGTGAGAGTGACTCATGTCTTGTTCATAATAAGACAGAGGTGAAAATGTTTTCTGGATGATTTAGCAGAAAGCCGCTTAAGGGCCATTAGTTGGTGACATTTAAGATAGGATATGTTGAGTTGGTGAGAAATCTTTGTATTTAAGATTTACATAAAGATTCATTCGGGTTTTTTTCAACTGAGACCTTAGGAAAAGAGGAAATGTATGACAGTAGTAAAGATGGAGAAATTATATAAGTAGATAGAGCTCGTTGTACGAGTTTTTGAAGAAAGAATGCCACGATTTTCAATTATAGAGACCAACAGGAAAGGACGATCAAGATATAAGTGTATGGATAACGTACTGGAAAACGTACGGAAACTTCGTATAACACGCTGGAGAGAGCTGGCATGAATTAGAGATTAGAAAACCCGGCTTAAGTTAGGAGTAGATCTGCTACAATTGCGGCCAAAGGCGTAATTAGCATTTTGGTGCGCCTTCTTGATACCACGACATCGTGTACCTGAAGTTAGGAAGTTGTTAGATTTACTGTCCCGTCTAAAGCCATTCTGTGGAGTTTAGGAAACTTATCAGTTGAGATCTCCGTTAAGTCTTCGAGGACGTACCTGCTATGGAGTGCTTCCGATTTCCAAAAAACCTAATCGAAGTAACAAAAACTACAATCGAGGTAGTACGATGCTCAGTAAGAGTTGAACGAGACCTCTGAGAACGAGTTGAACTAGGCCTTCGACGCGCTGTCATGCCTCCTATCTAACATAGTGTTGGAGAAGGTGGTAAGAGACGCTGGGGTAGAAACGGTGGGATCCATCTTTGACAAGTGAACACAGACAATGTATTACGTTGATGACGTCGCTCTAATAGGGAGGTCTTTTGCAAGTGTGGAAGAAGCCTTCATCTAACTGGAAGCAGCTGCGGAAAGAATGGGATTACTCATCAATTAGCCAAAAATTAAGTAGGTTTGTACTTCAAAAAGATACACAGCTCCAAGACAAAACATTGCAATAGATGCATATAATATGGAAACCCTAAAAGAATTTTCGTATTTTGGAATAGTATTGCAAGCTGACAATGGCGAGACCAAAGAGATCAGAAGGAATGTTGTAAGCAGAAGCTATTTTGGCCTTCGACAACATCTTAAATCACGCATTTTGTCTCTACACCTGTGGCTTGATACCCCATCTTTTGCTTTATTCTATAAGATGCAATTGTTGTGACAATTTCAGAAGTGTCTAAGAAGATTTTTATCTTGCTTGACAATGGGTTTCAGCTAGGCTACTAGGCTATAAAGTTCAACAGAATTAAATCTGAACTCGAATGTGCTCTTGACGAGTTGGGTATTCGCAATCAGATCGTACTTGTTCTGTTCTTGGGTCAACTGGACTTCGAAGGCAATGAAAGTGTGAAAGCTCAGACCCTGGGCGTACGACTCTGGGACCGCATTCATAAGCCTGGTGCTGGGCCCAGTTCACCCAATTTGACGTCGACTGAAAATGACACGGAGCGCGTTCACAATCCTTACTATGGTCAACCACGGGAGTTTTTAAACGTCAAAAAGTTATGCTAGTGGTTATGTTGTAGTTAACCACGGAGTTTTTGAGCGACCATAGTAAAGATTTTGAACGCGCTCCGTGTCGTTTTCAGTCGATGTGGAATTGCGTGAACTAGCCCATCCTGGCATAGGGCATCATCGCCAGTTTGTTGATTATAGTCCTACACGATCGAACTTTGATTGATAGGAGATCCACACTTGGTCACAGTACTTTCAACTACCATCTATGGAAAATCGGAAGGGCAGAGGAGCAGACTTCAGTCATTGCCTTGAAACGAATGAATTTGCCTTTCTTGTTATCTGTCTCTGTCACGCGATAGTGACGAGCAGAGTCTCGTTGTTTAACGTTTCCTTCCTCGGGCAGACTTGTCTCAGTGACAAATCTCTAGGTCGGATGTAAGCAAGAGAGTGGTGAAAATCGATGTTAGATTCGAGAAGCAAGGGATGTCTGTTCGACCTCTATAAAACCCATAATATCAAAGATACGATACGATACCGTTGGGATCCGCACTCAAATGGAAGTGTCCTGGGTTCCTATTGACAAAATTCACCGTATCTGCTTCTTTGGGAGAAACGTGGCTTAGGCGAAGCTCGCTACTCAATTTATTGGCAGCATGAGTGCTCGTAGATGCTTCGAAAAGTGACCTGCATTCTCTAGCCCGGCTGCAAAAAACCATATCCTTTTGTTATTGTTATAAATGACATTTTAAATGTGAAGGTTATGATTCGATTCAGAAGATGCATTATAGTCTATTTTAGATGAAAACAAACCATACGCAAAACTTCTTTCAGGCAAGGTAAACATGCATAAGGTTAAAAAGTGCAGACCTTCGTGCATCGCTATAGAGTTTTAACATCTGAAAAATTAAATATGGCATAAACTATTTGGCTATAACATTCCATCGCATTGAATACTCTTATTTGAATATTACAAAAGAACATTTAAAATTCTTTACGATAAACCAAATATTCTTATCGTGCAATCGATATCAAAATTCCTTCTTTTAACAAAACCCCAATCACAATCTGTAACTAGATTTAAACATACACACAAACAAATTATTTCAGGTCCTTCAAGGATACGTGTTCCCGATGATATCCCGTTATGTAATCTTTATGCACAGAAGCAATTTCTTCAATGCACCACAAATGCCGGTATGCATTGAGGAGAGCAAATCTGTAGGAAAATCCTGGAAAGCTTCAATTCAAAATTTAATCGAAAGCTTTCAGGTGCTTCTGACGCATGCTTGGATTAAGGTCCTTTGGTTCTTTACTTATGAATGCACTGATGACGCACGAAGAGATGAAAGCTTTTGGGATGTAATAGAAACAAATACGGGATGTTTGGGGTTGCTAGTGCGAAGTGGGTATTAGACTGTTCGAAGGTTAACCTGGGAAGGTTTTTGGTTTATTTTTTGATGTTACACAGGTATTGCTGATTGGGGATTGCAAAGCAGGGTGCACATGAAAATTATCTATTGTATAAATATTTGATAAGATTATTGTTTAGTAACATACCCATGCTCAATACCCATGTCAATAGTAACAAAGCGGGCCTATCATTAGTCGAAACAGTCAATGAATTAGATTTCAGTTCAGTAATTTTAAAAGCGCCATTTGAGAATGCAATGGTCAGCTGTGTAGTGTTATTTGGAAGCTGTAACTTCATGTATTACTTCATTGATAAAATTTACTAGTAAAAGGCACATCCTACTGTGATATTATCCTAGAATTTATTGCTTTTAATTCGATAGCAAATATAAATGACCAATTCTTCCTAAAAGTATGCAAATTTAAAAAATTAAAAATGAAATTCTCCTAAAAGCATGCAAAAGACAATACCCAGCCAAAAGGGACAATTTTTGTCTTTGCAATGAAGAAGACAACCGGCCCACAGCGAAGCTACCTCGATAAAAGATTATATTGTTAAGTAACTTGAAATTGGAAATTAAAAGTTAAATCAAATTAAAACCGTAGAAATGAGTGATAAATTGATGTCAAAAGGGGAATTTATGGTGGTGTAAGTTATGCTACCATGGTCACTTAAGGCTTGGCAAGTGACGTTGTAGGAAGCAACAAATGAGAGGGGCAAACGAAGACTGGGACTTGAGACAGAACTTATCAAAGGTATTTGTTAACTAATCTATAAAAATAGGGCTTAGTAACTGCTCCTCAGAAGACTTAAAACATGATGGGAAATTTCTGAATGTCTACCAGCTCAATGAAAATATGATGGAGGGATCTCTGGGGGATTAAATAAGACAGACCGGCCTCCTTGTTTATAAGGGTTATAAAAAGGTTGTTAATATATACAAAAAGATAAATAGAATAAGTGCCATTAGAATAATAATGATTTCAAATCCAGAGGTCTATTTAAAAATTGGATATAAACGAAAAGTTTTCCTCGCTTTAATCAGGACTTCGGACTATATAAGAAGCAGGAAAATGAGATCTTTTAACGGATATTGATGTTAAAGTAAAGGTGGCTGAAATTACAAAATTTATTATGATTATCCTTTAGGGATGTCAGGCAGAGACACTGTTTATTATTATCTGCTGTGATAAGGTGCGACTATTGAGGAACAGTCTCTTGGTAATGCTATCGACCTCCGTCAATAAAAACTTCCACTTCGTTGATTTTGTATTCCGATTATGATAGGGGGAGAGACGTACAACTACTTGGTCTTTCCTTTTATTGAACATTTACATATAAACGGTGTCCATCAGGGATTTCCTCATTTCGATAAGGAAGGACGTATAAATGCCAATTTTTTTTACATTTTTTTTTATGTGAAAGACTAGAGTCTCGGGAAATGCCCTTCCTTTATACTGTTGACAATCTATTTTCTTCTTATAGAGTGCAATGCTGAACAGCAGCTCCAGTCGGAGGAAGGAACTGCCACAACCTTCCCGCAATATTTTTTAGTCCACCTACTCCCAACCATTACTATCGCGGCTTTGACATCGGGGCATCGAGAAACAACTCGCTGGAGTGTTATGCCTCCTGAGACGAGATGACGAGAGACCAACCGATGGCATGCACTGACATATAGAATGGACTGCTTATGAGAAATTTTTCATGGCACCAATTTGTTCCATAGGCTACAAACCTTTTTTCACTCCATGTAAACACCGGAATCACTTTTGAAATTTACATTTTTTTAAATACGTACTTAAAACATTAAAACAACACAAATATTTTGTTTAAAAAAATTAATAAACACTATTTTCACTTTTTCACCTTTTAAAATGCCTTTTTTTCATTAATTTGCTAATTTTATGTGTATCTGGTTTAAGTTCTTAACGCCTGTTTTAGCAACTGACATTCTGTATGTCAAAAACCGGGGGCTTATGGGGAAAAGAGCAAAAGATATAAACATCACTATACCCGTCTATTTTTTTCTAATTGATTTTATTTCTGAGTGCTTCTGTCAGTTTGGGGGCTTATGGATGAGCGAGCGACTATACCTTTTTGGTGCCATCGGTTTGTATGGGAATAATTGCTGATGAGCAGTCCATTATTATATGTCAGTGATGGCATGCGCTTTGGTGGAGCGGGGAAAGGCTAAGGAAGGCTATGACAGATGGAATCAGGAATGTAAAGAGGGAAGAAGAAAGAAGGAAAGTTATGTAGGTGGGAAAGTGGAAAAGGCGAAGGACCGTGGGGTTTCTAGTACTTGGCTATAGGCTTAGTAGTAGGAGGAAGTAGATTTTTACTTTTCCTACTATGCTTAGTCTCAGGGTGATTCGGTTCCTCAAGGCACCACTGACGCTTTGATGTTGGTCGCCCACCTTATTGAGGTTTCTTGCCTCTTGGTGATTTCACCCTTTGCAGCTCCTTCGAATCGAGCTTCTTTGGGCGCTGTGTTGCTCATGGTACTTCATCCTTGCTGGTAGAGCACCTTTAGAGTCTGAAGGCGTGGTGGTTTTGTTAGCCTCATTTGAGGGGATCTGCATGGATGCGGCTGAGGGGCCTGGTTTTGTCGAAGAAACTGGCTTAGAGGGAGTGGGGGCTTCGGATTATGTTCTCAACACTCGCGCTCATTTCCCATCTTTTATGGTTCGAGCTCTACTCGACATTGCACTATGACTTAAACGACATGACAAACTAGTAGTACAATGGGTGAATCCAAAGCTTTGACTTTCTTTCCTCTTCCTACGAGCCACTTTCCTGTTAACAAAATTACAATAGCTACTAGCCTTGTTTAAAACTAGTAATTCCCTCCAAAACACCCCCTTAAAACCACAACAAATCATCGCATCTACTCAACTCAAAAACCGCATTGTTATCTCTTATTGTAGAGCCATTCTCCAGTCCATTATCCAAAAATTGATTTAAAAAAAAAAAACTTAATTTAAAATGAACATTGCCAGCATTAATCTCTTTAATCTCGACCACTTTCATGGGCAGATCAAAAGCAACAAGTTACAAGGACCATCTTAACAAAGTCCTTTCTTGTTCACCACATCCGTTTTTTTTTTATAATGTTGACAATAGTCCGAAGAAAGAAGAAAGGATTTCGTTCGTTCTACTCATTCCCCCTCTCTCTATAAGTACCTATCATCAAATACACGAGAACCAGGCACCCACTTTCATTCTACAATCCACAAAATTCGACACAGGGATGAGGGATGACGAAGGCTTACAATCGAGGCTTGACTAGTCAACGTGGCGTCGCTGTCGTCGTCAGGCCATGCCATGTGCTCGTTTGTTTACAAAACAAAATCGTATTCTCCCTCTGATTTTGAGATGTTGTACTAAAAAGAGCTTTATCAGCAAGTCTCTCTTGAAAGCTTTTTTTATGTTACTCACAAATACATATAAACAAAAAGGATATGTTCTAAAAAAAATAAAGCTTTAATATATATAACAATTTTTTGATCCTGTGAAAAGTTAGAAACAAGTCCTGTATCCTTTCAGTCTTGAGCCTGATTTCCTGTAGTAAAGACGTGTGCAGTTCTATATTGATACGGGCGCGATTACTGTTGTTTAAATAATTTAACTGACATCCTTTCTACCCAGGACCTCTTAACAAGAAAAGGACTTGGGATTATTATCTGCATAATTAACTCTTTTGCCACACAGTGAATGAACAGCGCGCCGTCTGGAGCCGACCCCCGAAACTTCTGGATTATTTTTTGGGGGGTTGATGGTTGATAAATTAGTAATTTTTGTGCCTCTCTCCTTTTAACCTCGCGCTCGAGTGTATAGTATCCTGGATGGTGAATCCTCGGTGAATCCTGTCTCATAAATAGAGATATGGGTCTGAATGGGTAAAATATTTTCAATTAACTTCCGAAAAGAGTTTTGTTGTTGTTGTAGTTGTGCAAACTAATGTTTAATCTTTTATGCCGTGTTTACACAATCATAAATCTGTGTACAAGTTTATTAAAATATTCCTGGCAAGGACCCAAAATGTGAAAAGGAGCTCTACAGCTAGCCTCGAGGAGTTGAAGTTTCAATTGTGAAGAAAGTTTTGTTTAATAAAAAAAAATAAGGCAAAAGGAAGAAAAAGGAAAATCGCTTCAAAACGTGCGCTCCTTTTTACCTTTAACTTTTTGGAGGTGATCCTGAAAATTTTGAGGGTCAGTCATTTTGCTATTACCCTCGGTTTCTGGGGGTCCTTCAAGACAATTTGATACTTTTTCGCTGCTTGTGTTGTAAAAAGGATTCATTAGACCAGCACCGAGAAAATCTGTGGGTCATCTAATCAGCCTCAAAAAAAAAAGGAAAAAAAATTGTTTTTAATATTCCAAAAAAGGTGCTCAATTGTGAAAGTGAATGGTTATGTGCCCGTGAAATTAAAAGTGATTCTCAGCTTTGAACTCCTTAAGCTTGTATTGTATATGTGCGCCAGGTGTGTCTATCTATCTATGTGCAACTCCCCCTCTACAAAAAAAATGTTTTTTTAGTGTGAAATTCTCTACTAGAAAGGAAGAAGGCGAAAGGTACACGCTTACGGATCCTTCTTGTAAAAGGTAAGCTTATCTCTTACTTTAAGGAAATGTTTAATTTTCGTTGTTGCTGCTGCTGCTCCTGTTGTTCCTGTTTCTGATGTCCGGATGAGATGTTGGGATGTTGTTTAAGGACCTTTATATTATATTCCTGGGCGTTTATTTTTGGTGTGAATAAGGTCATGGCCAAAAGCTTTCGCTAGGTCACACTGTGAGTGGGTAACACTCTTATATATATTATATTTACACCTGAGAGGTCCTTGAGCGCGCGCGGGTCAGGCATATCCTAGAGTAGATACACAGAAAATGTGTCACTGTCCACTTTGGATAAGGATAAGTATTTAATAACCGGAAAATTCATGACCTGAATATTTATTTTGTTGGTGTGTTATTATTATTAATATTAAATATTATTATTGTGAATTGTGTCCTTTATGAAAATTTGTATAAAATTACAAAATTGTACAAAATGAAAATAAGGACGAATATAAATGTTTTGGGTTATTTCCTGTTTTGGGGGGGGGGGGCGTATTTAATCATTATATGACATTAATGAAGGTATGTTGTGTGTGAAATTCCTTAGTGGTGGAAAAGAGACAATAATCCTTAAATAATGATGGGTCTTAGAAGAGGTAGATTGAAATATTTTTGAATCATTAATTTTCATAATATACTGGATAAAGTTACATGTGCCATATGATGAGTGAGGGTGGTGTTTTTGCATAAATTTAAAATTTCTGGGTGAAGTTTTGTGTTGAAGATAAGTTTACTCGTTTGGAACAGATTATTAAGTTATTTAAATATTAATATGGGATTATGTTCATAAGATAATTTCATTTTATAGCAAATTGGTTTGCTGATATTGATTGCATTAGTTTGACCAGTTTAAATAAAATTTTAGATAGTCCTGGTTCAATGTATAATGTGATAAAAAGTGTGCATACCAATACAAAATCAACTTATTTCAACTAGTTTTCCTTAAACTTAAGTAAATATTTTTACATAAGTTAAACTTAAGTCAAATTTGGTTTCACAGTGAAATTTGTTCTTCTTCTTACTATTATATGTGTGTCTTACGGCTCCACTTCAATATTATCAAATTCAATTATGAACTTACAATAGCCGAACTATACATGTAAAATGTCCTTTCAATCGCGCTTTCCTTGAAATGTAATGGAAATCAACTGACGTCATCCATACTTAAGTGTAACTTAAGTTAAGTTCGATACTTAAACTCCCACTATGAAATCGGCCCTAAGTGTTCTGTCGATTTATTCTTAATATCCTTAAACCATTTAAATCCGTGATTGGAATTCATACATAAGTGACCAAAGCTTATCGGATCTTTGGGCAATCTTCTTTTTTAAATTTTTTCGTTAACTTGCCAACCTCGTCATTAGAGATCTTTGAAAATAAGGCTCTCCATATATATCCCGTTTATGACTAGGTTGAAAAGTTGAGTCGAGGTTGAGTTGAAATATCGATCACCGTATGTGATGTCGAGTTGAGTTCACTTTGGGTTGAAATAGAGCTGAACTAAAATCAAAACATAACCTTAAACTTTTGTGTAAAATTCTATTTTATAGATACGTAAAAATTCATTACGAAATAATTTGTTATTCCTATGTAAGCAAAAACACCGAACACAAAACTAACGTCGAAGGCGGATTTCGGGGATGGGAAACAAAAATTCAACCCAATTACCACTCTACCCGCTTATGTGAAGCGAAATATCAACTCGACCTAGGTAGGAGAGCTGAGTTGGTTTGAGTGGACCCAGTTTCAACTCGACAATCGTTTATGACTGGGTTGTGCCCGGGTTGAGCCTGGGTTGAATCTAGTCATAAACGGAGTAATAGTCTAAAGCTGAGAGACTGAATCTCTTCCTCGTTGTAGCCTGATAATCGCACAGCAAGTGCTCCGCTGTTTCGGGAGCTACTTCGCAGAACAAGCAGTGTTTGCCTATCTGCCCGGCCATGAGCTAATTGAAAGCTGCAGCAGGAGCCGAAGCACGCTATAAGAAACGCACTAATGCTTGTCTAAAACTTTTTTCATAGTTTGCAGGAGAACGGAGAAGAGGTTGATTGGTCGATGGAACGTTTGCTTCCTTGTAGGACCCTGATTGTATGATCCCATACTCAAAACAGTTGTGTTGTGGGTTTGACCTTTTCGGAGCACACGATCAATTTCCCAGTATAATACGTACACGAAATAAACTGACTTCGTAGAAATAAGCAATACGTTCAGCACTGGTGGGAAATTGACTAGTAACAGAATTGCAGGCAAAGTAATCCTGAGACAAGCTAGTAACGATAAAGCCGCGTTTACATCCAAAAGTCAACGTGAAAGTGCACTTTGAAACTCTTTTATCGCACAGCAAACGCGGATTAATAGTGGTAATTTTACAAAATTTTCTAAAGAGTTTTTTCCCTGAACAACTGGGAAGCAAATGACTTTATTAGAATTCGAACGATTTCAGGAGATATCTGCAAAACTAACCAATGTAAAGGACTTGTCAGATTTGACCGAAAGGCAAAACCTTTCGGAAACTACTGGGAATTCCGGGATGAATTTCAATTTCTAGAAACTGTAAGATTTAGAAAACAATACTCCGTCCAAAAAACTGCTGATCTAAGGTTTGAAAAATGCATGATGTTTGTAAAGGGTAACGTAATTTTTGCATGATTTTTAAAGAGTGGACTTTTACTCCATTCCTCGTTGATGTCGATATTGACTACAAATGGTTAGTCAAAGTCTAGCTTGGCCTCTAGTATATAAGAGAAGATGACACCGATTCAAAGTTCGTACTCCTTTGGATACTTACATATATAGCTAATCAGGTCGTCTGGCTCGAATATCATGTTCTTTTGAAGTTAATAATATATCAAGAAGACGTAAGGTACTTTCAGCAATACGTTGAAGATTTCTATCTCGTCTGCGGATGGTCGTATGGCTCTGCTTAGACTATTACAATTGCTATTTCATGGTAGTTACCCGGTGGCATTTGATTCAACGTGCTTTGGAAGAAAATTTATATGTCTTCTGTTTTATATGTAGTGTATCAAGGAAAAAATAGTTCGCCTTGTCACTGCAAGGAAAATTTGTCGTAGACCGATTGTTATTCTGGAACTACGAATGATTTTTTCCTAGGAGGGTAAATGTACGGAGGTGTCTAATATCGAATCGTTGTTCCCTCAAAAAAACTGGCACCACGATTTCTACATTCTTGTTAGCAGCTGGGCATAGTTATTCACTTCTGATCAAAGCTTCATTTAAAATGCTTTGCAAGTATTGTTTCCGGTGCCAGCGTGAACGGAGCATCACGAATCGCTTTCTTGTACTCAAAAATCCCTAAATACAAGCCTCGGCATCATAGAGCGTAAATTACTATGCTTTGTATCGAATTTTTAACAAACCTCTATCACAGCGCCTTCTAGGGGTGGTTTTCGAAAGTAGGCACCGACGCCTGATGATGTATCCCTTTCTGGCATTGGGTGTAATAATGAGCAGCAAGGTGCAGTTGAAAAAATGATAGAGCGAATAGAGAGATGAATGAAAGACACGCCTTTTTAATCCACGGGATTCTACCAAATAATACTGCAGTAGAAGGCTAAGTTCGCTGGACGAACAGAAGTTGGCTTGTTCGCTTATTACACTTCAGTTTTGTATGTCAGACCCCCACTTAATCCTTTTACACACTTTAATTCGCTTTTGTAACTAAATATTTCAAGAATTCTTTTTCTTAAAATCTACTTGTACTCTATGGCATTCGTTTTACTTTCAACCTTTTCCTTTTCTTATTCACAACTGTGCTGCGCTGTTGGTTCATTCGGTATTTATACCCTTTTTGTTTTGCGCACATTGAGTGCTCGAACCTTCGATTACTTGGAAGAAATTTCCCTCTAGCGGAGAATTTTCAAAACTGTATCTAGATTTTTCGTTTCTATTTTTTTGGTGCATCGACATCTACAGCTTTCCAGAATTGTTCTGCCAATCTTCTTTTTACCTTTTTTGGCATTAGAAGTCCGATGAACTTTATTCTACCCAAAAATATAAACCTCAAAAATATTTCTAAAAAATATTCTAATCCATTTCCTCTCTCTTAAATATTAAAATCATAATTCTTACCTTTAATGCACGATGACATTCATCCTTTTTCATGACAACTCTCTCTCTTTCTCACTCCCATGCTCTCTTCTTATCTGAGGTATATTTAAGGAAACCTTTTCATTTATTATTTTGTTTCGCAATAAAATAAAATAAACCAAAAGGGATTTCCCATTTTCTTTCATATCTATTTTTTCATCATACTTGTGTCTTTGTGAGATCCTTGTCTTTCCCTGAAGGCTTTTCACAAGTTAAAAGAAAATTTATCTAGATAATGGATGACAGTCATACGTCATCATGGGAAATTTGACAGCAGACAACTTGAAACGTTACTTTTTCTGTTGTGTTGTTTGCTCAACCGAATTCTCTTCGAATGTAGTTTCTGGTGCTGTAAAATACCTTTTTTAAATTGTCTTTTATTGGACAGAGAAAAATTACTTAAAAATTTGTAAAAATAATGGTGGGTATTATTTTATAAATATATTTTTAAAAAATTAAAACATATCATGTGTCTCTTATTCATGAGTGCAAAAATTTATTTTCAAAATCGTTGTTCAAAATAGTTCTGAAACGAACCTAAAGTGTGCCGGCATCTACCTTTACGATGGCAGTAGAGCAAAATCCAAAGCTTCATGGGGTATTCCCAAAGGTGTAAGCTATCTTAATTGCTTTGTTACAAATGTAGACCTTGGCTTAGAGGAATTCTATTGCTGACGTCTTTATAAGCCCCAAAGTATCAATTATTTGGGACATTGAGCCTTGTGAATACGGGATTACACATCAGCAGAAATCGTCAAGTAGTTTTGTTGGATGCACGTGTACAATTGTTCAAGGAGCATCTAAGGGCATTGTAGATGAAATAGGAAATGTTGAATTGTGTATTTATTTTTGTGAAAGACTAAGAGGTAAATCCTCTTTGTACTGTCGACTGTTCTATGATTGATTGAAATGCAAGCAAGCTCTAATCGGAAAGTAATAGTAAGGGTTACCTGAATCCAGAGTATGGGTCAAGGTACTGATAAGCTTCCTAAAGAAGGATGGTTTTAAACAACGACCACAATGTCGGCCTAACAATCACCTAACTTTAGGTAGACAAGGTTTTTTCATAATACTAGTCTAGTAGTCTAGTAGTCTAGTCTAGAACGCTCCCATTGAAAACCAGTAGATTTCTCTACCTCAAATCGAGTGAAGTCTTCAGCACTACAGTTGGCGAGGTGCAATAGCCTTGATAAGGGAATGGAAAGACTCCTTTATCTGGCTTATTAGTAAAGCTTTCAAGACTAACTCTGTGCCAGCACAACAAACTCCCATATGTCTATCTAACTGGCTATGTTTTTAGGCATATGCTAACAAAAGCATTTTGCTAGGATTCACAACTAGTCCTACGATAGCACACCAGAAACCATACAAAAAGCGTTCTTCATATGTCGTCAATGTGTTAGCGAAGGTGAGATTAAGAGGCAGCCTGCCTGAGAATGGTGTTGAGTAATTTTGAGTACAAGGACTTTATCCACCTCAGTCAGGATGGAGTCGCAAGCTAAGGACGATCCCCTTTTTGTCAGTTTGGACGGTTCCAGTTTGGATAAGTCTCACCTTTTTCCTCTTCTGGGTTTTCTGCTTCCGTAGAGAGCATTTTGATCGTTTCCGTTTTGGAAGTGAACTATATGTGGCTGACGCAGGACTGTTACTTTAGAGCATTTTTCTCAAGCTGGTGACCGTCATTAGATAGAGTACGTTGCCACCGATATTTTTAATTTATCCCGGAAGTGAAACAAATGTTCTCCTCCACTAAGAGCAATGCTATTGCAGTAAGATACTCCACGGTAAACTCCACGACGAAATTGAGATTACTGTCCAAATTTCAAAAATAAAAAGTAATTAAGATGCCATTGAACTTTGAGCACTGATACGGAAACGGCGGTGTTGTGTGAGTGTCAGTGAAAAATTAATCACGGAAGTGACTGACACGGAAAGCATCGGTACCATGCCGCCTCGGATATATGTGGGTCGACTTTAATAGTTCAATTTTACCAATCTTTTTTCGGTTTTTTTCCCCGAGAAAATCACTCCAAATGTTTGGATGTTCATCTTTCAACCAATATTATAGTGAGGGAGTCGCAAGAGTTTTTGCTTCATTTTTTGGCTTAGGTCGCAGCATTAAAAAAGGTTGAGAAACGATATTTGAGAGAATATGAGTGCTGATGCACCAATTTCTATGGAGCTCCGAAAACCTTGGATGGAGAACACAGCAGGTCGATCCGAATTTGGAATTTCCTAGGTGTTGCACGAGTGTTGCTTAGGTGTTCCTTGTGAAACGTCTTAACTTAGTTTTGGCGATTCTTGCCCGTTCTCTTTGTTTTGGTAGTCAGGATAATTTTGAGTTATATTTGGTAGGTTGCAGGGTCATACCGTCAACTTTGCCAAGTAAGTCTTCAATAGTTTCACCAGTTTCTAATACTGTAGATTGCGTGGGCGAACTCTTAGGGTTCTATAAGAGTCTTACAAGTGTGGTATGAAACGATTGACCACTCTGACAGAGCCTCCATGTCAGAATAAAGCAATCGTACAGCTTAGGTTGTTTCCGACAAGGCTGAGCTACCCACTACATCATCTTCCGACATGATTACCTTTCTATAGAAAAGGTTAACCTTTGAAGTTTTCATTAATCTCATGAAATTCTAGTCAAAATATAATTTTTATGGTGAGAAATTAGATTACTCTTAATCATTGCAAGGTAGTAGTTGACTTGTCAAGAGCAATCACACCTCTACCTCTCACTCTATTTCACAAGGATAGGTATCCATTTTTTTGATATGAAGGATTAAAAAACGGGAATAAGTCCTTTTGTAATGCCAAGGTTTTTATAGTACCACAGTGTGCAAGGGTAAAAAGCCAAAAGCTTAAGTCGATAAAAGTAGGTATTGGGATACTTGAACCTGGGAACTAGGTCAATGGGCGCGAAGCATGCGCCTGCACATGAATTTAGTTCATATTAAAGAACAGCGGCAATTTTCTCGAGTAAAAGTAAACGAAAAAACACTAATCAGAAACCTGAGTTACGGAGAAGGCGTTTACAGCAACAAATTATTGAAGGCGTCTGCAAAATGTTCAGAGCAGTAGAGGCAAAAATGAAAGAACTCTAAATGATAATTCGCCACCATAGAATCGGTGAATTCAGAGTTTGAACAGATGATGAAATTTTCTGACTTATTGTGCTTCCAAGCGACAGATGGCAAGGAAAAAGGCATGCCACAGAGGTGGGAGGAATCGAACTCCTTAATCTGGGATTTTAGACGATCACCCTAACTCCTAGGCTACCGAGGTCGTTGCTATATTTAGCTTCTCTATGACAAGACCATTGTCTTTTTTAAACTGCATTGCAAACATCAAATACACTAAATTTCTCGCTCGTGTGGCTGTGGTTTAACAATTTGTCCCAGATCTTGAGTGTCCCTGAGCCCAAAAATTTCAATTCTTCTTACAAGTGCCCGAATCAAAAATTAATCTAGATAGAAAAATAGGTTCTTGTAAGAACTTGACAAATGACTTCTCATCAAAAATGATTTGGTGTCAGCGTTTGTTTTATTATCAAACAACTCCCAAATAAAATGGGCACTTTGCTTTTTCGCTGTCTTTTGTGTTTCATCAATATTATAAAAATCTCCCATCAAAGAACTGCCTTCGATATGATTAATGTTGGTCTTTTTCGCCATTTTGTAGTGTATAAAGTGATGCGTTATATATATATATTGATTTTGAAACTTAGTATCGCGCCTCATTACGTCATACCAGCCCACGTAACGAAAAAATTCCGCTTCCGTTTTCTTTTTTGTCTATGTACATTTTGTCCATCCTCCAAGGCTTGCGAAAAAAAACCTAAAAAGATTATCTTAAATTCGTAGCACGTCCCAAGCCAAGTTTTTGGAACGTTGAAGGCTAATAATACGTTTATTTTCCCATTCTACGTTTGCAACGAGCGAACAAGAAGTCTGTAGGTGAAAGGTCGTGCATCCTTTAGAATTGTTTACGTACCAATCAGGAAAGAATTGTCAGATGAAGAGTGGGGGTCGGGGGGAGATAGGATAAGAAAAAACCCAAGGCCACCGCCAACGTCATAAGAAATTAAGTAATAAGGATTAGGAGCGTAATGGCCGCAATGCAGAGAGTCTTTTCAATAATAATAAGAAGTTCTTGTTTCATCAGATTCATGACATTTCATAGCCTCCCAGTCCCGAGGTCCTTAATGCTCGCTCTCGCTTGCCGAGGGAAGATGCTCCTGCAAAGCCTTAGGATGGTCATTATTTTTAATGGTGGACCTTTCATTCGACATAGTCCTGAGCGCAAGTAGTTAGCCGAGATACTGGGCAGCGTGTATAGTAGTAGTAGGACATAGCATCCTGCGATTGGCTGTTGTTCTTGCTGGAGTTCGCTCGGTGGGTCCTTCGGTCTCCGTGCGGGACTAGGCCTGAATCAGCAAATTAATTGAAGGAGATTTCGCTGCTCTGCTGTTCGTCCTTAACATTTCATTAAATTTCAGAAATAAATAAGGGAAGAAAAATGTTTTTTTTGGGGCCTTGCTTGTTCGCGTATTGCCAGCAACAGGTTTTCCCTTTTGTTTACAGAGGATAAATGTCCTAAATGAAAGTCATTCGTGGACAAATCCATAACATCCCAGCCCTAATCTACCCAGGCTCAACAGGATACCGACCGAGCCCCAGAGAGATAGAAAAGGTTTTCTTGGTCCGTTAGGCTTCGACGTCGATGAAAGCATCTTGGAGAGATTCTTCCTTAAAGATTTGGAGTGGGGGGGATTCGAAATTGATTCCATGGAATTCATCCCGCCACTGCGGATGTTTTTTTTGGATATTCAATATTTATTGTTTTCTAGCCTTAGACATAGATCAAACCAAAGTGTCGGCAGAGTGGGTCCTATAGGTCGGGGTGCCAGAACACGCCGCCTGGCGGAAGCCGGGCGATACCAACTAATTAAGGAATTCTACAGCTTGTAAACAACAGGGCAGGAAGCCTCTCGCTATATTGGAATTTTCCAGATGAATTCTCGCTCATGTTGAGTGAGAAATTAAGGCAAATTGCACTCGTCACGGAATGCTCCAACCTGCGAAAGAGGGGTTTACCCTGACCAGGCAGGTGCTTAAGGTAGATAATTGCTTGTTATAATACGCCTTTTGGGGGGGTGGAAAGGAACTCGCATTATTTATCCTGGCTCATCTGTAAATATAGCCCCTATCTACCACCACAGGGTAGTACAAGGCGGGAGATGGCGGCAAAATTAAAGGGATTACAAATAATATTCATGAATAATTGCTAGATTTGTGCTTTCTACGGGGATGATACAGGTAAATCTAATTAACACAATTTGTAAATACAATCAAAATGAAATGGTATTAATATTGTGTGTGCGTGTGGGCAGGGAAACACAAATATTTCGGCTCTTCTTAATGTAATAACCTTTAATGGAAGAATTTAACAAAAGATTTCATGATTGCCTTGAATTAGATTCGAAAAATAATATTCGCCGTGATAATCGTGTTGTTAATGGTGGCTTAAATTGCGTGTTTGTTTTGGGGCTGTGGAAACAACGAGTTAATTTATGAATATCTTGTTAATTTTTTGTAAAACAAAAGGTTGTACATTTGTTGATTTTCTTCATAAAGGGTGTATTATTCGATCACGTTAAACCCTAACTTAACTAGCTTAACCTGTAGCTGTTTATTGGTTAACAACTAGGCGTGTCTGGCATCTATAACCACAGTATTATGCTGTTCCGAAACAAAATGAAGCCGTTTACATTCCTTTATTCTTTTGACAACTTTATATTAATAGTGATGTTTATTGAAGTGAATCACGAACTTTGGTAATAACGAAAACCAATCGAAGTTGAACAATGCATTTCTGGGCTGGTTTATGAACGATGCAAATTGATTTTGAACATAGTTATGTGAAAACTTTCATTGACTGAAACAACAATTGTATAATCAAAACTGGTCAAAAGGATCAACTATTAAAAGTTTATGTAAACGTTTGAAACAAAGTTTTTTTTGCACTTCGATAGAGAAGTATTGTAGATGAAATTACGGGCTAATTTATGGGGCTTTATTCTTTTAAGGAAACTCGAAAGAAATAGCAGTTGATAGGATTCAGGGTTAACATAATCTTGGAACCGAACTTTTATGCTGAACTCGTGCATTGTTTCGGAATAATGGAATTTCGTGACTGTGAGAACATGGACTTCCATTGGGCTTGACATGTGATCCTGTTAGAAGTTAGACCATGTGTGAACCTGGTGTGCGATTCAGTCCATGACGTCCTTCTAGAATCGTAGGAGCATGAGGAGTGAGCGTCACGTTGCAGGGATTGCACCTAATAACATTGGAAAAATCTTATAGTGTTGATTCGATTTCTATATCTATAAAAATGATATTACGAAAAGAGATGTTCCCGGCCCGTCACATCCCAAATTGCATGTTAGTTGTTCGAGATATTTTCTTCTTCCAATCGCACTTTGATTTAAAAATATGTTCTGCAATGGTATTGTCGCTGGCTGATTGGGAAGTCCTATGGCTGCTGCTAGTAAACAAAATGACTCTCAACTTAACAAGGTCCAAGGAAGCATTTTTTACGGAGACTGCAAATGTTTTCTACTGTGGTACACAATGTGTGTTCAAACAGTGTATACTGTTGCGTTTTTACGGCTTAACGAATTCGTAGGATTAATTAAGGAATACAATTTTTAATTATCCACACAAAAACTTCTTTATTACAAACCAAACACAACTTAAAAACAAACATAATTCTTAAAGTTCACTATAATCACTTAAATTTAATATCTCACACTATTCAATTCTATTTATCGCTTTTTAATTCACTTTCCACTCACCACTTTTCCCTTTAGGTCACTTTAGAACACTTTCATCGCTTTTCAAATCAAACTGACTTTCAAGTGCCGATTCCACCACATTTATTTACCTAAGCCCTCTTTTTATCTAACCTCTGGAACTTTCGCCCATTTTCTAGTCAACGGTGGAATCTTCTTTCCTTCCGGCAAGTTTGAGAAGCTTTGTTTTCAATTATCGTTAGTTCCAAGTTTATTAAATAGATGGCGCATAAATCATCACAATACGATCTTTTATACAAATTTTATCTTCTATTTAGTTAGCAGCTTCCGACTAAGATTTGGGGACACGCTCCTTCGACTATGTGTTTTCGTTTCTCTCTTTCAGGAGATTTTGAAGTGAAAGTTCCCTTCCATGTTCCGGGCAATCGAGCAGGTACGAATGAATTCAGGATTGGCCACAAGGGCAGTTGTATGAAACAGATGTTGCCTTTTCACTCGTTTGCAGCTGTCACTTTAATATGCAAATTGACCGAATTGAAAATTCACGTAAAGTAATAAACAAAATACAACACAATCACAAAACACTAATTCAAGCCAATAAAATAGTGAATACAAAATAACGAGCAAAAAACAAAAATCTTGAACCAAATAAAACACTATTTTCATAATTGAATGGATGCACAAGTATACTAACAATATGCTTTTCATTTTACTTCGTAAATATTTTGGATTTTAACTTAAGCTAATAAATTTCGAGAAGATCACCGCCAAAAGAGCAATTTTCCACACTGCTTCAACAAAGTAGCTGGGAACTGACAGCCATGATAGCAATTAAGTGATGCCATATAAATAAATTCTATCAAACCCACAGGAAAATATTTACAATTTATTTAAATTTGTTCATAGATGGCGCAGGCATTGATAAAGGAAAAATGAAGAGTTGGATAATTAAAAAAAAAGATTTTGTGTTAAAGACGATACGATTTAGAAGAAAGGCAATTGTCGTAGCCTATTGTGGAGTGTGCAATGGAGCTGTGTCCACCTATCCGTAAAGGATCGCGAATCGAATGATTTTTTCTAACTTAAATATACTACAAGCGTTTACTCAGTGAAACACTTTAAGTGTTTACGGTTTAAACACTTTAAGTGTTCAGAAACTAAACACTTGAGTTTGCAGTGCTGATCAGCTGATAGATTCAGATAGTCCACTTAAACTGAAGTAATAAGGAGCAAAAGTTTGATTAGAGATAAGACAGTAATTTCTTTCGGGAACAACACACGTGTTGCATTCCAACCAAGATTGAGTTCGATGTCCTTGTTAATGAAACTGGACACGCGCTCAAAAGGCATCGATTTACACTATGACGATATCTGGTCGAAGTTCACTTAAAGCAAAAATTACTTTAATAACAAATTTCTCCTAATGATACGACGTCACTATGTGTAATTAACTGTCACAATTTCATAAATCCATTGCTATAGTAATTAATCTAAATAAAAATCTTCCTTCGTTATAATGTCGGAACAGAATTTTTTGTATGTATTTTTCTATATGAAATCTAATTAATGTTTGTTACGAGTTTATTTCTATTCACTACCAAGAAAATATACAAAAAAAAATACAATTTTTTCCCTTATTTCTCGAAATGAATATAATCGAACAATGAAACAAAATCTGATAAAATAAAAACATATTTCCCAAGGATATTCAATATATCTCTATCTGACACCATTCAGTCTTAGGTTATATAATTCGTTCATATATACAATCGAAGGATAGAAAAGGACATATGGAAGGGAAAAAATATAGGGATTCAATCTTCTTCGTGGTGTTTAATTTTATTAAAGCGGATTGAATAGAATTTATTAAGGCACACGCACAGAAGCAAAAGGAAAGCAAATCGTCCTTAAGTAACGAGGTCAACCTTTTGGCTCGCAATATGGTGAGATAAGCCCGGACTCCTTACTCTATTTCTCTTTCAGTGTTCAAATGGACGAAAAAAATAATACAAGAAATACCCGTAATCCGAAATTCCAGGACTCGAGTTTCAAGGCATATCCTTATACTGGGGATATTATTTCCTGGTGTCAAAATTTCATGGCAGAGTTATTGATGGTTTTATGATAATTTTGTTTTTTTTGTTGGTTGAAACATGTCCTCAGAAATCTCAACGTTTCTATCTGTACATCATGAACATCCTGTGACATTTTCGGGCTGGTTTTTGGACGGACAGAAATGAATTTTGTGTGTTGGGGGACATCTGTTTCCGTAGCCAAGAAAATCAGCAGGACGAAAAACGAGAAATTTTGTTAGGATCCTGGAATGGCTAGTCATGATTTGAAATTTCAACGTGACTGTGTCCTTTTGCCCAGAGTTTTTGTAGTCAGCATTTCAATTCAAGGACATTAAGAACGATATATTTTTTGGTCTGTCACCATTCTCCACAGTTGGCCAGATTGGTCAGAGAATTTCCGTAGGAGATTGTGGTGCTGATCACTCATTCCATCCCTATAACGATAATTTAAACTTTTGTCGGAAGCAAAGCGGCGTAGCATGGTCACCCGCAATCACTCAATCTCTAAATCATTCCAGCAGCAGCAACAACAACTCAATCAGGAAAACCATATCCCCACCAACGCCGCAGAGAAATAAATTAATTGAAATTTAACAGCGGCAGGACATTTCCTTGCTCATCAAAAATTCCACCCTTAGCCATGTAGTAGTATAAAAACCTTACGCCGCACGTTCGTCAAGGCTATAAAAAACTTTTGTGACTGCCTCGAAGCTAAGCAGGAACAATAACAGATCCTTTTTTTGGTCCTGCGGTGGATAACGCCGCTCTGGGCTACAGTACTTAAACCGGGTACAGGGGAGCCCGCTGTTGTATGATAAATCTGCTTCATCCCTCTTGCTTCGTTTGAATTATTCATCGCCCAATGCTTGTATTGAATACTGATAATTGTGCGACCATTTCTGAACTCGCTCCTTTTTTTATTTTTAATGTTTCTTTTACTAAATCAAAGCCTTCTCGAAGAAGGACATTTTTAGGGATAGGGTAGTAATAAAATTAGGGATAGGGATAGGGCAGGAATGAAACCCAATGAAACCTAAGAGAATGCAGAAAATTAATCGAAGTTTTTTAACTTTAAATAAAATTTAATCACGCGATTTCGTGATTGATGATAAACAGAAGGACACCGGTTATAATAGGGTCAATGAGGAAATCAATTAGGAAATTGTAGAGTTGCCCTTAATGCATCGACAATTAATTTAATGAGGGTGTCCTTTCGGGAAGGTTTCCTTTTTGGCGATAGAAGAAGAAATGGATCGAGGGAATGGTTCAATTGTGAATTCTCCTAATTGTTGTGTAATCAAATTAAAACGTTGTTTATAATTAAATTAAACGGAAGAATGTGTTAAAAGGATACATCTTGAAGGTTATTGGTAATTCATACAATCCAAGAAGACTACGATAGCTTGGACACATTGTACGAGCTTCAGAAGAAACAATGCTGGCCAGGATTTTCAATGGTAAAAATAACAGGATGATCCCCACCAAATCGTACCATCACCTCTTCGTTGGTGCCCCTTGGATAACCAAACTACAGACGAACCTAGTGCCTAGGAGTACAGCTGAGCCATTCAATCTGATTTAAAATTCACGGACCCTGTCCTCCTGGTAAAAGGGTTGTGCTTTGGGGTAACTACCTGACCCCGTAAAGTAGTCAGTAAAGAAATCACTGACTATCACGAAAAAAAATAAAAAAAAACTATATTTTTTGCTCTTGATCCCACCGCTGCCACCAATTTTTTGTGTTCTAAGGCTAATCCTTTAGCCCAGTAGAAAGAAAAGGCCTAGGTTGCCTTCGAAAAGTGTTCTGCAAGCCAACAAGTGACTCGACGTCAATAAAATAACTGTCCGTCAAGCCAACAAGTGTCCTGACAACCTTTCCATCGCGTCCAAACAATTCCTTGGCTGAGTGATCTCAGATCTTGGATATTTCAGCTCAAAATTAGAAAATCCAGATTTTTTTACACTCTAGCGGATTAGATACTCGTTATCACGAATGGTTATGGTTACATAAATGCTAGCGGGTGCGTTGGAAGTAGGACGACATTTCACCCAGATGCTCCGGCCTATGGATTCTGTGTATCTCTAACCCGGTGTAGCCCGCCACTTCTACTTCTTATATTCCTTTCTCCTCGCGGGTCCGGCTGACAGAATTGCGTCACGTGCCTGGATCACCTGCTATCCATCCTGAAAGTTCTTTGCCTTTATCTTTAAGCTTGGCATTGACTAAGCTACTCTCGTTCAGCTGGCGTTCAGATCAAAGATATTTTTCGCCATTCGGCGCATCGCGACCGTTTTGTCCACCCTGTAGTATCTTAGGGAAAGTTCACCGAAGGAGGCTTACAATTTGAAATTCTCGCGGGTATGTAATCTGACAGCTATACTTCTTCTATTACGCTACAGAACTAAATTGAACAGAGTCCCAAACCTAATTAATATATGGTTTTGGATGAAGATGCCATCTAGATGCACACCAAATTAACATTTACGTTGAAGCACAATAAAATCGACCCATTTCTGAAAAGTCGTACTGATATTCTTTATTTGACAACTGGTAGAGCCTCGATGGACGGTTGCTTATTAAATACAATTTATATAAATAAATGTGGCGTTATTTTCGTCTTAACTTATCTAAGGCGTCTTTCTCTCCCAGGCTAAAGCTTTAAACTTGCAACACAAAAATTGGTGGCAGCGGTGGGATCCAGAGTAAAACTTTTTTCTTTTTTTTTATTAAAATTTTAATCAAATCAATAATCAAAACGTGTCTTAATCTTTTCGTCATAACTCATCTCAAGCATTTTTCTCTCCCAGCTTTAGTTTTGCAACACAAAAAATTGGTGGCAACGGTGGGATTTTTTTTCAGGGAATTTGTAACCTACGAAAGTGATTTTTTTTTTAAAAAAACATTCTAGGCTGCAATATATTTTAAATATATCACCAAAAGTCGAAGGAGTGTGCCAACACATATATTGATATCTGCTATATCCAATATGAAATTTTTACAAAAGTATAAACTGTTGTAGCGAGTTTGGTAAAAGAACTGGATCAAGCTTGTAAAACAAAAAATTGGTGGCAGCGGTGGGATAAATATAAAAATTGAAATAAAATTGGCGTCTTCAGTTCTTACGGATTAGAAAAATATGATTCGAAGACAGTTTATTGGCTCAATTCGATAAAAGTTTTTCGTTGTTGTTTAGGTTTCTGGCAATGCAGAAAATTATAGGTGCAAAAATCTAAACAACAGAGTTTAACTAGGGTCGTTTGTTTTTCTAAACCTGTTTCCTTCAGAAGTATCTCTGGCAGATGAATAAGCACATATAAAAAATAATTTTCATCTTTCTTACCTCCCCCCACGAAAAGACGATTGCGAAAATATGTCAGAACAATGTACCAAATATGTGTGTAGGCAAAAGAAAACAAGTTACCTCTTAAGCACTCTAAAATCCTTCATAAATATTTCAGATTTTGCCTAACATTCACATAATGATCCTCCTGGATCAACCTAGGTCACAAAATATAAGCTCCTGGTGCAAACAACACCCCATCCCTAAAACCTCTCGCATCCGGATCAGTATCTATTAATTTATTTTGATCACGTTCCGTGTGGCGTCATTGATTAAAATTCCACAACAGCGATAGCAAGTTACCTGGATGACATTTATTGATAGGATGAAGTGTGTGAACTTGAGCCGCCTGCCATGGTACCTAGAGGAGATAAGGATAAAATTTCATCAAGGATATTTCAATCAGCCTAAGTAAAAACCAAGGACTTTTTTTTGTAACCTAACAGAAAAACAATAAGGGAAAGTTACCCAGCATCAATAAGCCCTTCAGGTGAAAGGGTACAGGTGGGTACGTGTTGGCAGGAGAGCGGATGGCAGCCAGGTGATTGTAGAAGCAGCAAGTTCACCTGATTCTTGGTAAAAAGGTGAAAAATTGATTGCGTCAGTATTGGAAAAACTTTTTATACCTAGAGAAAAAAAAACAGCAGCAGAAAAGTAATAAGGGAAAATTGCACCTAATAAATTGTTTTGAAACAAAAAGGACATTTCCAAGTGAAAGGATTTTTTTTGGTTCGTAGTAAATCACTTTAAAATCAGATCTGTTGTGAGAAGGGGCAAAGATTTGGTCACACTTTAACAACTTCATGCTTTTATCTTTTAGAGAGTAACGAAAACACACAGTTTTTGTGCGAGTTCCTTTTTTTGTCGGGGTTTTTATTTTCCGTTGAAAGAGACTTTGCAAAAGGTTTATTATCTTGCGATAAGCCCCAAAGGGCGGATTCAGTTTCAAAAGGATCTCTAACACAACAAAGGAGGACCAACTAGAAATGTGATGTCTACAAAGAATTTTAAGTATGATATGGAATTCTTTTGGGGTCTTTTTCGCCAAGCAAATTTTTGACAAAAGTTATCACAAAACTTCGCGACATTCTGAATGCCTTTAGACTTGAGATAGAAGAGAGTGTGTGTATGTGTGTGTTTTAGAAAGAAGATTTAGGATCCTTTCATAGAAAAAGAAAAAATACTCAAGGCTTTCTACAGCGGTGTAGTTCTTTCATGCACGAAAACAAGGTCATAGACTGTTTAGAAAAGGGTTAAAAAGGATTTGGATGATGTGTCTTCGGTTTAAACAAAATTTTTAAGGATAAGATTTCAGTGAGATTTAAAAAATATCGTTTTTGTGCGGTTATAATATTTAAAGATTAATTCTTTTCATTGTGAGGAGAGACCTTTTGAGACCTTCAAGATTAATGGTCTTTTATGGTCTCTGGTAGGCTCTAGTACTGTAACGGTCGGTTGAATCCCCCTCGCGGTAATTTGGAAAATTTCTATGAAATCACTTGCCTCAGAACAAAATTTACAAAATTTGTAAATCAAGTAGGGGAGAAAAGGAAAAATAGGAAAAAATCGGAGGAGATTTGTCAGTTTGGTTTTGTTTTTTTTCGGGGAGGTTGAAAATGATAGACTGTGGCTTACAACTAGCACGATTTAATGTGTAAATTTGCAAATAATAAATATCCAGTCATATCTACCTCCTTTATATAGTTCCACTATTGTTGGTCGAATCAGTTAAATAAAACGGGGTTTCGAGTATCCCTCAGTAAGAGGAAATCAATCCAGGAAAAAAATTAAGTGAACTTTGGGCAAGCAGAAGAAAAACCGTAGGTACTACCCTGAGCAGCGAAACGAGACCTCCTGGCAGGAGTGCGGAAGTAGAGGAATATCCCCTTTCTGGAAATACAAGTATTCACCATACAAAAGAGAACACAATCCATCTGTAGCTGCAAGCGGCGAAGCTCATCGTCCAGGTATAATTTTCTTGTCATTTTTTGTGCAGTGGAAGAAAGTTTGGTGCGGGAGGTATCCAAATTAAATCAGTTTCAAACCACGTCTGCTATTTATCTTCTGGAGCAAGGTCAAGGCAAGAAGTGATAAAAGTCTCATTCTGCGAGAGGAAGCTGTCATTTTATAATAGCCTAACGATTGGAAACCAAGCAAAGACTTTATAAATGGTTGTGCTTTCACTGTTCCCGTACAACTTTCACGTTGCGATGACACCAGATTGTCTAATTTAAACGAAAGTTCCTTTTCATTCTTTTTTTATTCATTATATAATAAAAACACCACGACACACACCTGACAACAAATTACTATAATTAATCTAATTTTATCATTAAATATTGGCTTAAATTTTTTTATTTGTTGCAAAATAATTTTTCTGGTTGTTTTCACATAATTTATGCGTAATTATAATTGAACACGATATTTGATATTTGTGATACCACTTGTGATTAAAACGAGGCGAAATTGGTACCAATACGACGCGTTTTAAAAATCATTTAGCATACGGAAGTATCCCGACAAGGGAAATTGTAAATGTTTTTATTTGAAAAAATGTACATGTGTTGATATATGATGACATTGTTCTAATCGTGACCCCTTGAATATTGATGTTACCTATTGGTGTTTCTAGTTATTTTGTTAATGTGTCTGCAATAAACGAGAAAAATGTTTAAGTTATTAAGAATGAACTCAAGTTGTTAGATTTTTTCTTGGGAATGGTTGGGACGGATGACTTCCTTTTTCAGGGTTTGACGCGTCGCAGACGATGATCGGAAAAGGATGATGGCGGAATTCAAGTTACATAGTCACAGGTAAGTGGTGAACCAGCCTCGGTAAGCCCCGGCCACACACCCCACGACCCCTCCGGCGAGCTAGACAACTCCGTGTGGCCGGCGTAGGAGTTCCGGATTTTCTTTTTATTCTTATGTATGGTGTTGGCTCCTTGGCCATGCTCTTCCGGGCTTGTGGCTAAGGGGGTAACACCTCGCATAAGTGGCGCCCACTATTTAGATCGCGCCATTATGCTAGTACAGTACAAGGATGCCGGCTAGGATATGAATTATATCTCTTATTCTATAGTTCTTCATTTCATTTCATTGCTTGTTAAGGGGCGCCTTGTCGGGCACTACGACCTATTTGTTTGGTGTATTGTGCCATCCCCGTCTTTAAAAACCATCAAGGTTAAGGCTTCTAAGGTAGCCTAAAACTGATTTAGGGTTTCTGTCCCAAATCTCCCTGGGAGTAGGGAAGTCACGATGGAGGAAGCTCAGTTTCTTCCTCGCTGTAGCCTCACAGTCGCACAGCAAGTGCTCCGCGGTTTCGGGAGGTGCCCCGCAGACCCGACAGCCAGAGTCCGCCACCAGACTTATTTTGTTAAGATGATAGTTAAGCGAACAGTGACCCGTCAGGAGCTCTGTTATTATTTTAAGCTCCCACCTCTTGAGATTTAAAAGTTTGCCCGCTTTAGCTTTATCGATTTGAATGAATCTTAGCCTGACGAGCACCCTGAGTCCTTATCCAGCTATGAAGAAACATCTGGTCGACCCAATTTTTTATGGCTGTTTTTACGTGACAGCTTGCTAAGCTACAGAAAGGTTCCGGACCGATAGAGGTGTTTGCGCCTACTCTAGCCAGGCTGTTGGCAATTTCATTACCAATGTGACCTTCGTGGCCCGGAATCCACATCAGCGTGGCACTGTTGTTCCTGCTGAGGAATTTCAAAGATTGGAGACAATCCAGGACAGTCCTTGATGACACCCTGTGTGATTTAATGGCCAGTAGTGCAGCTTGACTGTCCGAGAAAATAACAATGTTAGAGCTATTTGGAGCTCTATTAATACAAGTCTGAGCACACTCCAGGATGGCGAGCACCTCAGCCTGAAAAACAGTGGGGTGGTGCCCAGAGTCATGGATATTTTGCTCCTAGGGTCATAAACACCCAACCCTACCCCTTTATCGGTTTTGGAACCGTACGTGTACCAAAAGGCCGTGCTTCCTCTAAAGAGAGGCCTGCCATGTTGCCACTCTGACCTACTTCGAATAATCGTCGTAAACGGTTTGTCAAAGTCAAGTGTGGCGGGAATGGTTTCAGACAAAGATATCATTGGCTCCAGGTTCAGCTCCTTGAGGATCGATAAATGATCCAGAAGGTCTCCTGGCTTAAAGGAGAATAGCTCCAGAAGACGCAGTGCCCCCCCAAAGCCTCTTTTTTCACCATTAGGTGTAGCGGAGGGAGGTTCAGTAGGGCCTCCATAGCCGCAATCGGACAGGTGCTTTTGGCCCCTGTAATACCAAGACAGGCCAGTCTTTGCACCTTGGCCAGCTTAATGATAGCACCCTTTTGTTTGGTTTTGGCCCACCATGCCATGGACGCATATGTGACTATGGGCCTTACGACCGTCGTATCGCCAAAACATTAGCCTAGGTTTGAGGCCCCAGGTTTTTCCTACAAATTGGCGACAAACATGGAGAGATGTAATTGCCTTGGCAGTTACTCTCTCAATTTGAGATTTCCAAGAGAGCTTTTGATCCAGGAATATGCCTAGATATTTAGCCTCCTTTGAAAAATCCATTTCTTTGCCGTCCAAAGATGGAGCTTTTAAATTTAGCTTCCTTCTATTAGTTCTATATCTCTTGCTTGATTATGTTCCTTTAATACCTCGTGGGATATAGGGCGGAAACATGCTGTCCTCGTGGAAACCGGTAAAACAACAGTACTGTTTGTGATCAGTTTCAAACCCAACAAAACGTTAGGAAACGGATAAGGCCAGCGTCGTAAATGTTAATTTGGTGTATAATGTTTTTCGCGATTAATTTATTAGGACCAATACATTAAACTGGTTTTTGTTGTTTCTCAATTTGCTTTGAGCTTGAAAATGATCATAAAAAGAAATGACATCCTTGGTTTTTAAATTATTAGAAAACTGAAAAAAAGCAGTGGCTTTCAAAAACATTTTAGAAAAAAAGTTCAATTTCAAATCACAGCGGCAAAAATAGTTTTTTTTATACCGAATTCCACCGCTGCCACCAATTTTTTGTGTTTCAAGGCTAAATCTTTAGCCTGAAAGAAAAAAAGGGTCGGAATGAGTTTTAATTTAAACAAAACACGAAAAATAAATAAAAATAAATTCAAATATAAAAAACTCCTTCACAACAAACCCATGAAACAACTTCGCTACAGACGATACCTATATGACTTGTTGATCAGACCAAAGCCCGCTGTCGGCAAAAATATTAATTCAACTTTTCATCAAACCTAGAACTTGTCTGCTGCAGACATCCCCAAACCTCGATACGAATTGATCTAGCCGACCCAACAATTCGTCTCATATGTGGGTCCCATAAGACTCAATCTTTCAAAGGACTAAAGGAAAGTTGCCAAAAACTTTTTTCTGACTAACATCAGCTCCACGTATACTCTATCAAAGTAATATAAGGTCTTTTAGTGGATATATTAATGGTCTGTAAAAAAACGATTTCCCTCCAGATGTTTGATAAGTAAAATAGCAAAAAAAATTGAAATGAAACAAAGGAAACTATTCAAAACTGATGACGTCCATTTCATGCTTAGATAAGCGTCACAATCCCTTTGGGAATTAAGTAAAAATGAGCACGACTACACAATATCGCGTGCACACGACATTCTATTTATGAAAATTGCGAAAATTAAATGGTTTATTTCGCATTTTAATATGTTTTTAAAACCTTTGTTTGTTTATTTATTGATAGTCCTTGCTTCTACTACATCTTAAAAGAAGCCACCGCTTCCACCAAAAATTTGTTATTCAACCGCAAGGAAACATTTTACTAAAATTTCCTCCAAATTGTCATTCTTTTGTGTTCCCATGTTAAAATCCTTCCGTTTCTCATGAATATTTGATAAAAACCCAGTCCCGAAATTATTATCCTTACACATGCATGTCACACCCCCACGCATGTACACATATATATATAGTTTCTGGTTCGTTCATCCGGCCCACATGTCTACGCAGGAAAAGAGCACACACAACAAGTGCCTGAAGCGCCTAAATGTGACGTGACTTGCACACAAACATTAGAATTCCAATTTAATCACAAAACTGGATACGTTTACCCAAGGATCAGATATCACAGCCCCGCAGCACCCTCCCGAACTTGAACTCCCTTTCATTTGTTTTCAATTTTGCCAGTCAGCCCTGCAGACTGGATAAGGAATGTCCTGGATTTACTTCCCAGACGCGTGTCTTGTTGCCAAGAATTTCAATGATTTTTTTCTTCTGTGCTTTGAGTGGAGCGGGGTTGTTTTGCACCCTTACGTGTGACAACCCCCAGTTCGAATTACTTTATTTCACGTGAAAGAACATAGTTATTCGGTCCTTGCATTATATTCGTTTTTTTTTGCTCCTTCGTCCTGTTAAATATACATAAATTTCCCAAAAAAACAAAAAATCGCTCCGTGCCCATGTGAAACAAGAAAGGAAATTATTTGCAGAATTTAATAGGGTGACACATGGTAGAAATGGAATTTTATGGTGGTATATTAGCTACAGGGTACTCCAGAGGTGTGAGTATGCATGCAAAGTAAAAGCAAAAAACCTGGGAAGGCTGAAAAGGATGTTTTCATGTTCCGATAAGTATTCTGTTTGAACTCTGGCATTCAGGACTGCCTTTCAGGTTAAATAGGACTGCGTATGTGTGTCTGTTTACGGTAAGCTAAGTGATTACTTCCAGGTATCGACAGCTTTTTCCAATTTTCTGTTGAAAGTAATTTGGTAATCCCTACCTTATCCATTACCCCATCATCTACTGTAGCATGAAAAAAGAAACTGTGGAATTATGTATAACACGTGTAGAAGTCTCTCTGTATTTTTTTCCGACCTGGCAATGTATTTTTATGATTTTAATTGAATGATTTTGAAAATAAAAAATTAGATGTGCTTTTTCTCTGGTATAGAAGCATCGTTCTTACCATGTATAGGGTATCCCAAATGCCTCGCATGTACCTAAAGAGAAAATAGACTGAAATAGGATTTCATGAAATTGAACGCAAATTGGGTAAATGTCTTGGAACATTCAAAATAATGTACCTATTAGATTTTCGTAATGGCAAGTGTGGAGTTTTGTTTTTTCGGGACTATAGAGCATAGAAAACTGTAATGCTTGTGCTGTGTGCTTCAATGAATCCGTTTTAGTAGATAATAATATGTTTTTTATCGTATAGTCAATTCTAATTTCCAATATCAATATCTTGTTCCAAACCGACAAAGCTTCTAATAGATTCTTTTTCAAGCCAATGACTGGGACTTGTGTCCTCGGACTTTTGGTGATATATTTTGAGGCTACTGTTACCCTAGGCCAGGAATATTGCAGCCTAACATGTGTTTAAACAAGAGAAATAAAGTACGAACAAAAAAGAGAAAAAATATAATTTTACACAGAATCCCACCGCTGCCACCATTTTTTTGTGTTTCAGTAAAAGCTTTCTTTCTTTGTATTTCAGCACCACATGACAAATATAAATTTGGTGTCTTGTGTTTTTCGCTACTAACACATGAGGAACACATGCATACATCGAGCTAAGCCAATGACTGGGACTTGTGCCTTCTCAGTAAGAACATAATCTATTCCATATTATGTGTATGCAGAAGAGACGATTAAATTGTTGCGAAGCAACCTTTCAATTTCATTTCTTTTAATTTAGCAACATCCCATTCCAACACACAGTCCGAGAAAAACTCAATGTGTAGGCTCGTTTGCAATTGTGGTGGCAGCGGTGGGATACGAACCCATGTTTCAGAAGAGACAGGAGTCTCAAGCTAGTCGGGAATTTATGAAATACTACAGAAACCGCCAATAGATGTTCACTGAGTGAATCATTTCGTGGGATTGACTTAAGAAAATACTCCAAGTTCATTATTAGGTAGGTTAAATCATAATACGATGAATTGATTGATATGTAAATCATTCTATGTCATTCTTCTGGAAACAGAAAGTTGTAATACTTCGTAGGTTTTTAGGGAGTGGTGGGGGGTAGTGGGAGGTTGGTGCGTTGGGTTGATAACAGAAAGAAAGTCCGACGTCAATTTACTAGTATCACTGTTCTCCTCGAATTCTTTCTTATCCTATGCTACCAAACCACGTGTCGTGATGTGTATACATGTTTCAGTGAGCTTCATGTCAATAAATTCACAGGCCCAATAAATTCACTACCTATTTTGATTTGGGCGACATTAACCGGGCGAAAATAGTGAAGGCTCAAGCCATATGGTTTGAAAAGCCGGTTAAAAAGCCTGTAGAAAAGACGTCCGCTGCCACCCATAATGAAGCCTACAATGGTTTTAGAAAGTGTCAGAATGGGCATGCTTTCGACTGACTATCCGCAAACTTTTCTGAGCACGGAACAACTAGTTTTTAGGCGAGAGAGTCCTCTGGAGGCCATAGACGAGTTGAAACAGGACTCAGAGCAGCGCGGTCTCGGCCACAGCTAGCCAAGGGCTAGAGTACTCCACCAAGTGCACTTTTCACCATTCATAGAGATGACGTTCTGTGTGGAGCAAAGGTCTATTGACGAAGGTGGACTGGTGATCAAATTTGCTACAAGTTTGATTGGGCACATCTTAGGATCAGGATGGCACAAAAGCCCGTGACCAAAGCTGCCTCCAGCCCAACTTGGAATATCCCCTAAGCAAAGGCCTACAAATCGCGAGCACCCATGACCATATCCGTTCCTATCACCAAAGAAGCAGAAACCTCGAGGTTACCAACTGAAGCCTCGAAGGAGTCGGCTTCGAGAATGTGCAGAGGTAAGTGGCTCAAATTTCAGGATGGCAGCCACTGTGTTTTGTGGGTTGGTGGCAGGGAAGTCTTCTCTAATGAGGACACCACTCTCTCGACCATCTCATCATCATAGGCGACTGGGACATGCTTTAATGTCCCACAATTCGACTCAAACAACCGGCGAATTGTCTACTTCTCACGGACGTCCTCCGCCACAGCAGCGATATTGTCGGTTGCACGAGCAATGTTGAGGCGTTCATTTCTTGTGACATGTCCAGGGGACCCAGTCTGCCCGAGACGCTTTGCCAAACGTAACAGACCGGAAACTGTTCGTTACTTCCGCGTTCTTCACGTGTGCATCGCTCCATTGCTTGTTGTCAACTAATTTCCTATATGTCTACACCATAAATGTCAAAGCACAATGAAATTTGACGCCATTTGCACAAGCTATGGCACATTCACACTATGACATTACTTCTCCCCTTTTTCGCCCTTGGTTTAGGTTTTCTGTAAGGCACACTAAAATATCGAAAGAACGCCTTTACCGAACGTTGATCCTTCCGATTCTTCATTATGAATGGGAAACGTGGAAACTGCACTGACACCGCGATCGCAGTGACAGTTAGACAAAGATCGATCTGATCGAAGAAGAAATTCAAGAACGTCGCTTACGGTGGTTTGGACATGTTTGCCGAATTGATGATAACCGCTTGCCACTTAAACTTCTCTGGCGGGACCGTCCGGAGGACTGGAGAATTCACCGCCAGCTAACGAATAAAAGAAAGAAGAAGAAGAAAATCTCGTCAGTGGACTGTTTTTGTCAGTAGTAATACTGCTTGTCGTTGTGAAGTCTGGATAAACTCCGGAGAAGTAAGATAGGGGAAAGAATTTGGGCAGAGGTGGCAAAGCAGTGTCGGGCAGAGAAGAGTGCGAGTAAGTGCCGTTTTAGACGGTGTGCTTCAGCGCATGTGGGATGGTTCCTCCTCTCGACTCCATTCCGCCCTTCATCCATAAAATTTCGTGAGGTACATTCGTTAGAGCGACTCTTCTTTATCGGCTCTAAGTCTTAGCCAATTGTGGCCTTTCCATAATGCAAGACCGTCTCTTGGTCCGAATTGTCCAAGGATGAATCAACTTTGATGGAGTTTAGCTTTGGTTGAGAAAGGAGAACTAGTTGAACTTCCTGGCCTGAAACATCGGGGACTTTTGTGGGGTGATCTACAGTTCGCCAAAATGCATTGGTGCACTTTGAGTAACTCAGCCAATTTATATTGTGAACGTTGAAATCACTCGCAACAATGATTTTGAACAAGTACAAAAAACCGAAGATGAACTACAAGTTTCGTTGCCTCTTTCTTTAGTCTGGGCTAGACTTCTTTTAATCTAACCTATGCTCTATTACTTCCTTCACACCGAGCTTACTACTATTGGCACAACCATGGCGAGTACAACACATTCAAAATTGGTGAACACAAATTCAAGTTCCATAATGAAATCATCATGGCATATATTTCCACGACGAATTTTTGAACCTTCTGAAATAAATTACGTGGCAACTCTCAACAATATAAACAGAAAAACACTTTCTGACACAACAAAAACTGTTGCTCTATTGAAAGGGAAGCATTTCCACCTTTCCCCAGAAGCCGTTTAGGTTAGATTTATTTCCACATTAAGAGCTCACGATTGAGGAGATGCTCCTTAAGTTTATAGCACATTAAATGACTCTCCTCAATCCTCCAAACTGAATTGGGCGCTGTCTGATGATAGTATAACGGGGTTTCTTCCATCTACATACATACATATCTCTTTTTCTGTTGGCTTGTTATTGTCGTTCAATGTGAAACGTCAGTCTGGTAAATCGTTTCTCCCTAATGGTCCTACTCATTTGAATACACACCGTCATACCGCCCACCATTCTCTCCGGCAGGGCTGCCTTATACCAGGTTTATTATGGCCATTAGGTCCTGTTTTATAGGACGATCAAGCCTTCTCCATTAGGAAAGTTTATCGACATTAATAACTTTTTCGGGGGAAACGGTGAAAAATGTTCGTTTAAGGTGAAATATAAAGTCACTACCATCAGGTCGCTTCAAGGATGTCCGGTGTTTTGTGTATTGTCTGGCGAAAACGTCGTCCGTTTTCTTCCTTTTTTTTTGGTACAACAAAAAAAAAACAACTACAAGCAAAAAAAATACAAGTCTCTTGCCGAAAATTTTCCACTGTTTTCCCTTCGTAAAAATTTCATAAAAATAGCCACGAGCATTGTTGCTGTTTCTGTTTGTTTCGTTGGGATATTAAAGCCTTGGACTTTGTTCTGCGGGCGGCTTAAAAGGACCATGAGCTGGCTACTTACCATCCCATCCCACCATACCACCCCACCCAACGAGTCCTTTTATCCGTGAACAACAACAAACTAAATGGAAAAACTTTGCCTCGTGAAATTTCCTTAAAGGACGAATTTTTTTTTGCCTTTTTCATACAACACATCTTTGTTGAGACTTATGATAAATTTCGTGAAATCGTTGCTTAAGAAGAAGAAGCAAGAAAAAAAACAAACGACAAAGGACGAAATTTCAATTTTGCTGCCTGGGAAATATCTATTTTGTTTTAATTGAATTAAATTAGCACAAAAAGGAATTATTATTAATTCAGGATGAGGGCATTGCCACGATGTGAATTTCGCACATTTTCCCATATATACAAACAAATATTACTCCCTGGATGAACGTGCACACGTCCTCCCAGATATAACGTTATCATTTGCTCTTTAGATGTAAATGCCTGAATACAGTCGAGTCCTTGTTCAAGTGCCTTCGTTCATACCCGCAGAGAGAAGGAGAGGTGCTATTATAAGGAATGTGTCCAATGTACATACCTCCATACATACTTTTGAGGAATGCCGAGGATCGTCTGAGGAATCGTTTCCTTCAAAAGATACGTAGACGCGAGGATGCCAGGCTATATGATATGAAACCGCAAAATTCTTTCTTTGTATTTGTAAATATTTAACGATTGTTGAATTTTGTGTAAATTTCAGGTCCTTGATCTGTTGTCGTGGTGTATTTTGGCTACAGAGTTAAGCAAACATAATTTTTTTTTATATTTTGGGTTTCTGGGAATTTTTACAAAAACAACGACAATCACAATTTTTTGGTGGCATCTTTCGGTTTTGTGTTTGCTGTCTTTTGTTCCTAGGAATTTTTTATGAAATGAGTGCAAAGGATATTTTTAAAATAGAAGTTATAACTACGGAAGGAACAGGACACGAACAACAACAAGTCCTATGAGATCGAGAATATCTCTTACGTACTATAGAATATTTGAAAGAAAAGTCATTCCTCCTTTCACGTTTTCTGGAACTGATCCCTCCTCTGTTACTGATTCTGAGCCCATGTCATCCAGTTTGACAACAACAAGGGGCCCAGTCTTCGTCATTCATACAGCATATGGTGGGTCCACGCGACGTGACGTTCACTATGTGACGACGTTGCTATGCCTATAATATAAGGTAGATGCATCAAAACTCCCCAGCCAATCTGGAGCGCGTTCAAAAACCTTACTATAGTAAACCACGAAGTAAGCTGTGGTTATGCTGCATCACTTCACTTAACCACGAAAGTTTATGTTTAACCATGGAGGTTTTTGAACGCACCGTGGTTAACTACGTGGTAAAGAAAAATTAAAATTTTTTTCCATAAAATAGTGTCGGCTATTTGCCTCAATTATTTCCAATAATTATTTATTTAAAATAATCGCACAAATCCCACTTTGATTTGTTCATTTATTAACATTAAAACAAATGTCAAAAAATTGTTTTTATTCTTCTTCTTCTTAACTATCGCTAACCATGCTCCCGAGCATGGTTAAAATTTAACTACACCATGGTTAACCACGGGAGTTTTTGAACGCCAAAAAGTTATGCTCGTGGTTATGTTGTAGTTAACCACGGAGTTTTTGAACGACAAAAGTTTACCATAGTAAACCATGGTTAACTATAGTAAGGTTTTTGAACGCGCTCCTGGTCGTGTGTGGTCAGGCGTTGTCGGTATGTTATGGTTCCAATACATGAGCGATCCATTATGGAGCCAATCCATTGTTCGGTTCTAAAAGTAGCAGCTCGCAGCCCTCCAAGAGACTATGTGAGTCAACAGATTGAATCCTACAGTTCTAGGATATCAGTTCATCCGAGTTTCCCAACATGCGGTGAGGTTTTGGTGTGGATTCCTATAGATATCTCTTGTCTGCGATCTTTGACAGCTCCAATTGCATGTGACCATTTTTTACTACCGATTATGCGACGCTTCAGAAATGTGTCGATTTCATTGCGTTTTAGTATCGCAACCCAGATGCTAATTTAATCTATCGTCTTTTTCGCTCTCTGCTCATAAGGAATCCATACATGGAGTTTCTTTTTGTAGCCAACTTTGCGTAAATGATCCATACCAATATCGACACAGCTGACGTGGCGATTTTGCTGGACCAACATTTTTATCAGTTTTTTCAGTGATTGGACGGTCAGAGCATGTCTCATATTTCACATCAAAATCACTAGAAAGAAGGCGAGGGAACTATTTCCGGCCAGCAGGAGTTTTTAATAAAACGCCTTCACTGTACAAAGCGCAAATTTGTTCACAAGCCTGCGCAGCTTTCTTCCCTTTTCGGAAATCTTCTTCTTATTCTTCTTTAAACTCCTTTAATCCCTCATGGGACATAGGGCGGAAACAGTTGCCCTCCAGCGGACTCTGTTTTGCGCGACAGCTCTTAGCTCCGACCAGGATCTCCCAGTTGTTGCGGCTTCTTCTAGTAGGGTTCTCCTCCACGTTGTTCTGGGTCTTCCTACTCGACGGGAACCTTGCGGATTCCAGTCCAGGGCCTGTTTGGCTAGATTTTCGTTTTCGCGTCGCAAGGTGTGGCCAACCCAATTCCATTTCCTTCGTCTGATTTGGTCGTCTATCCTTTCTTGGCCGGCACGGCGCCATAGTTCTTCGTTTGAAATTCTATCTTGAGAGCGAATTTTTAGGATACGCCGCAGGAATCTGTTGATGAAGACTTGTAGGCGCCCTGTGATGAGTTGGATGACTTTCCATGTTTCGCAACCGTACAAAAGAACTGCCTTAACGTTGGAGTTGAACAGCCGCAATTTGGTGTTAGTTGAGATCTCCGTTGATCTCCATATGCGGAACAGGCATGCATATGCTTTTCCGTAATAATATTGTAAATCCTCCCCTTTTTTTTCTTGTGTTAAGTACTGGGTACTAGGTTCTGCGGCCATTCATTTAGCCTATTATGCTACACCCTATACCTTATATTTTTAGACTAGGCCGCTTGAACAAGTTCAGAAATCCACCTATTGGCTTGTCGTTTAGACTTGCATTCTCGAGCAGGGACTCATCGAACAAAGAAACCCTGTTCCTCGCTGTTGCGGAGCATTCATAGAGGACGTGGAAAGAAGACTCATCCTTTTCCAGGCAAAGCTTGCAGGAGGGGTCCTCCCCCATTCCTATCCTCCATAAGTGGTATTTTAGGGGGAAATTTATTTTTTCTGTACCCTAACAAATTCTTGGCCGCATGCGCATGCAGTGCATACCAGTGTAGCGTACACCTTTCAAGCTAGGCAGTTGGTACGGTGTCTACGCTTATCGCTCTGCTGAATCTGGAGCTTTTGCTCCACCAGCGCCCAGATAGCCATTCGCTTTCACCCGCAACGCCGCGTTTATTGCGGATATGTCTTCCTCAAGGTAGGGTGGTATCAGATTGAAGAGCGTCCTCAGTGAACGATTTAATAGCCTTCCTCATAAGCCATTACCAGTGTGACTTCAGCCTACGCAAATCAACAACTGACCAGATTTTCACCTTGAGGCAGGCTATGGAATAATGTCTCAAGTTTCAAAACTCAATTCAACAACTCTTCATAGACTTTAAATCCACTTGTGATAGCACAGCCATAATAGAACTGTACAAAGCCATAAGAGAATTCGACATCTCCAACAAGCTGACAAGTCTATATGGGTTGACCATGACCAATGTAATAAAGCCAAGTAAATGTATCCGGCACTGTCCAGACCAATCAACATCTATAATGGACTCCGACAAGGGGACGATCTAGCTGGTCTCCTTTTCAACCTTGCGTTGGAGAAGGTGATTCGAGATTAGGGCGTGAACTCAAGGGGCACAATTCTCCATAAGTCGACCCAATTTCAAATGGCAGGCCGATAAGACCTATGGAGCTAGGGAAACCCATCCTCCGCTAGAAAGAGATCGTAGACCAGGATATTCAGAGCTTAGGGATGCTAAACTGGATGATATCGGCTCAGAATCGGGACCGGTGGAGAGAACAGTTGCAAAAGGCCAGGAATGGATCCCGGTTGTAGAGAAGCTAAAGAAGAAGAATAGCTTCGTGATTAAATACGGTGTTTGCTTCTGTCCAGGCAGCTTTGGTCGCTTTAGAAAGTTTCCTGTTAGCTGCCCAGCAGAAGTTGTGTTATCATCTGAATAAATGGTTGTGCCTGGAAAGTTGTGTCTGGAGCAACGTGACTTCTCTAGGCTGTGTGAAAGAGCCATCGGTTCTCCTTATAGATCCGAGATCTCCCGATAAGCCCTTTAATAAAGCTTTGTGGATTTTTGCTGGGTCTCGTATGTATTTGATACTCTTGCAGATATTTCTCCAGCTATTTCTTTTTTCTCGACTGATCACCCTGTTATAGGTGGTTAGCGAGCTTTTATAACTCTCCCAACTACCGCTCTTCTTGGCTGCGTAAAATTGCTTCCTCGTAGCGGATCTCAACTTGGAGAACTCGTTATCCCATCATGGATTTTCCTGTTCCGTGTCCTCGTCAGACCGGGCAGCTATTGTCGCAAGCAGCAGTAACCGCCTCCGTAAGGAAGGCCGCAGATAGTTCTAAATCCATCGTCGATTCGATTGAGTGCATGGAACCCTTCAAGGGGTTATTGAGCCCGTCCCGAAAGTCTATTTTGTGCGTATATCTAAAGTTCCTACATGCACTCACTCTTTCCAAAGACTCATACTGTCGAAGGCAAAAAAAAACCGACGACTACGGTATTCAATACTACCTTGGATGAATCTAAGCTGAATCTATGTAGAGTTCTTTAAAGCAGGGCCCATACCAATAGTTTGGAATTTATTGCAAGGTAGAGAATTTCTGTAAAAATTGGACGGCAAGAGAGAAGGAAAGCTATCAAGGTCGGGTAGAAATGGAAACAGATGAAGAACCATGCCGCAGAGTGGACTCGAAGCACGAACCTCTAGGATGGAGTCGGGCGCCTTTTGTTTGTTTTAAAAGCATTTAGCTCCTAGGATACCAAGGCCGACGAGAAAATTTTTTTTTATTAGAACTTACTTTTATAATTATGTTCTATGGTTGACATCGTGAAAAGCTTCTACAAAAAAGTCGTAAAAATTATCTCTTTTTATCGCGACATAAAATAATCCCACCTAAAAGAGCACCACTCGTGAGAAAATATACTTCTTTATTTAATTTCCCAGGCACAATAAAGCCAACAAAGCGGCCTTAAACTGCACGAGTAGTAAATGAAACATTTTTCGTGAAATTTCCTTTTTCATATAAAAAGTTGAAATTTGTGTGAAGTTGCACGCTTCTCTCGCTCCATTCTCGCTAAAACCCGGATCCAATTACTTTGCATGCCTCAACATAAGATTCATGGAACCGTGAAAATCCCCACTGGAAGTCAGGGAAAAGTTTTACAGTTATATTTTGTATTCCACACTGGGAAGTTGGGTATTTTTTTCTCTCTCGTCCTTTTTATCCTTCCGCTGTTTAAGTATTCGTACAAAAGTCCTGCCAGCCTGGGTTACGTGTCTGCTGTGTCAGAAAGGAGGAGGAAATTTTGATCCGGACTAATTTCAACTGGTATGAACTAGTGTAGGTGCTCGAACTGGCAGGTGGAAGATAGCAAGGTGCAGGTGAGCATGAGTTTTCTAGTTAAAGGAGTGGATAATAAGGTACAGGATTAAGCCTGGAATTAAAATCGCTGTTGCGGCTACGCCCTACGATAAAATGTTATACACTTGAGCGCCGTTATGCTCCACCTGTGGTTGCAGAGTACATTATGGTATGCATGAAGAGAGAGCTTCCTGCTTCCAAAGCCCATTAAAATTTGACACTCACTAAGGCCACCGATGCCACCCAGAAGCCGTCGTCCATCAAGGTTAACGTTACCTTCGGAGGAGCCTGACTTCAACTCCAGCCTGAAGTGCAAGGACACAGGATCCACAGATTCCGACCTAGATTAATGGTAGGCCTCATGTGTTCTGCAGGCTCCAGTCAGTCTGTGGCTGGCTCGAAGAACCACAATCAAATTTCACCATGTTTAAGTAACACAGCGGCGATCTCTCGGGATTCGGGCGGCACTGGCAGAGGAGGATATCGATTTCTGTGGGGCTGTTGTTGTGGATGGAAGCCCAGCTTCAAGAAGGACTCTCGTTCACTTTAATATGCAAATGGAATTGGGACGTTTTGTGTATAAATTTTTTTCATGCTGTATTCCAGGATTTAGTAGAATTCTTTAAATCCACCAGGAACTTGTGGAGCATTGCATTTTACGACAGTTCCCTTTCGAGTTGGGGCTCAGAATTGTGCTAGATTTAATCGTAAAGTGCTTCCGCTGTGAAAAGTACTTTATGAGTAGGAAAACCGGAGAAGCACACATTTTCCATGGAGAGAGCGGCAATATCAAAAAATTTGTGTTCGAACGCAATATAAAACCTAGAGGCAATTTCGAGTGTAATTTTGGAGTCTCTAATGGATCCTTTGCTTATTTGGAGGCTTTTGTGCAGCAATTTCATGCTTAGATAATAGCATCGGGGTATAAGCATTTTTCTTCAGAAATTGTTCGGATCGTATTTCATCAATCTATAAATAATCTTGCAGAGGATTATTTTCGAGATTTTGAAAGTATTTTATAATGAAGGAACAATAAAAATAAAGGAGAAGAAAACGAGGAAGTTTCAACATTCATAAACTTTGATGGAACTTTTTCTATTTATATCTGAGCCGGTTTTAATCACTGAAATATGATTATGGCACGAAATGTTTGCGTACCGAAAGGATTAGTTTATAACACCTTTTGTGGGAATACTTGTTGGTTCACCTTAAAGTCCTGGTCTTTAAAACGAGCAATGGGCGATCATTTGCAGTTATAGCAGCCGAAATTGTCCCACAAACAGACCAACAGACCAAATTTCTGTAGACTTTAGCAGAAGTAGCAGTTCTGAACAGATCAAGAACACTCTCATGGTGGTCAACTAAAAGCCAACTATTAAGGCCTTCCAAAGTTATATAAAAGGCATGGATCTACCTATGACATCCAAAGCCTAAGACAATGATCCTACCTGCACTAATACGAGAATTCAATGTTTGGCAGTACACCAAACACCATTCTTACCATTTGGCCATTTTTGAGAATAGTTGGTAAGGAAGGAAGATTACAAAAGAAGTCGAGTTACAAAAAATTGGTGACAGCGGTGGGATTCAGTGTAAAAAAAATTTTTTCTCTTCTTTTCGGTCTTTTTTTCTGTATTTTAAACACATTTTAGGCTTACCCGAGAAAAACACTGACTTCGGTGCCTGAGTTGCGAAACAGAGAATTGCAATAAGTAGTACAAATTGAACCACAATTTTAAACTTAAATCTGTAGCCACAACTTTTTCCCATACTTCTGGCAGCATGCGGATTCCACATAGGAAAAAGCTACTCCTCTTCTGAGGTGATCCACAAATCGACCCATTTTTGGCATCAACGTAAGAGCGGAAGTGCTGCTCAGACAGAGGCTATGCGTCCATCGGCACATATAACGGTCCAAAAGGGCAATATCTGGGGAATATGGCTGGTAGGATAGGACGTCCGATTTTATGTAAAAACCCCCCAAGCTTAGAGTCACCCTTTGTACTGCCAATTTCTCTTGCTTGGTAATGGTGAAATGCCTAGTAGTAAGCTTTGTTTGAATAACAGGAAAGGTTAGAGGTTATTTGGGGGTTGCTCTAAGTACGAGTTCGGAAATACTGACTGTGGAAGATTATTCCTCAGTCGAGTTGTTCTATTCATAAACGAGCTTATCGTATTGTGGTAATCGTATAGTACAGAGAGGACTGGCTGATTACTACGGTGGCTTAAAGGGTCTATAGAGGCGCGCAAGGTGCCATCATGGTGAGATCTTGTACTTTAGTCCGCAGTGCCAGGCTTTGTCGAACGTCTGCGCCACGTAACGTCCAGAAAGAGATTTTCTTCACAGAATTTCTTTTGGCCGGCGGCAGAATTGGTCTGGTTTACAATTTTGCACTTGCTCTATAGCGCTGTGCTTGTATCTGAAACCAAATAGGAATTATACCTTTGTTGTTTGGGGCTGGCAGAAATTTATCCATTAGAAGCCTTTCGAAGATTTTGGAGAGGATGGGTAGAAGAGTGATTGGTCTGTATGATTCTACTTTGGTTCTGAGTTTAATGGCAAGATTTTGCACCTTGGCGAGGCAAGCCAAGGTGGTTTTTGGGGCGCTTGCCTAGATATACGAATTTTATTCAAGGCGGGGCCGAATGTAGGATCTGTATTTTGTAGGCAGGACGTCTGGCAGGTGGAGGAACTTGCATCTCTTAAGAAATCCAAAGCATTGGCAGGCTTGTTTAGCGATTTGGAATATGTGATCATTCCATCGCAGATCCTCCGTTAGGGGTCCAATAGATGATAGGTTTTGCTGTCATTTTTGCCACAGTTACTGCTATGGGTTATTTCACACGAGTGTATACACAACACGACAAAAGTCGGCTGCAAAGTTGGTTTATGGAGAAGAGGGTGCGAGAGGGTCATGGAAATTGTGTCCGTTTCATCGTCCTCCCTCACCCTCTTCTCCATAAACCACGCTTGCAGCCGACTCTTGTCGTGTCGTGTGTGCGCTCGTTTGGAATCACGCTATAACTGACGGAAAACCTACCGTCTAATGTAATGATTGATATAAATATCTTAATATTATGATAGAATTGATTGACGCTTGCATGAAAGTGTAATGTACGCCTTAAAGTTACCCCTAGGGTGTTAAGAGTTGAGTCAACCGTTAAACCGACTTCAGATTCATGCCGTGAACATTCGCGATCACCCGTGAACGCGAGTGTAGATGATTTTCCCGCCTAGTTTTCTCTTTGTTTCCTGTTCTAACTAGATACGACGTAATTCTCGCCGTGAATTCACGGCGTGACTGTGAAGCCGCCTTTACATTCTCTTCTTCCACTGAGATAGGAGGTCGTATATCGGTGTTAGCGAGAAAACTGGGTTAAATTAAGTAAAACATGTTTATCCACTAAGATATGACTAAATCCTACACAAAAACATTTATCGCGGTTATGCGAACGCCAGTCTACGTCGTTACAAATACTAGAGATTTTTAAAAATTGGAAAATCTCGCGTGAGATTATGGGGGGGGGGAGTCGAGCCAAATTTCGCGACATCACAGCAAGGGTGAGGGATGGGGGGGTCTCAAAAATCGCCAAAATCACCTCACGTAGTTAATGGACGACCTTTAATAAGAAATGACTACCATAAGGACTTAAGAAAAGAGTGGGAGTTGGCGTCTTGTGCAGTAATTATTATAATTACAACCAACAAACTAAATACCACCTACAATCAATTCCTGTGTCATTACTCACATAATGATAATAACCATCAAGCACGTCCCTGCCATATCAGCACTGTGCATGTCAACATCCATAATTTAAGCTGTTTCTAGTTTCAATTAACCCTACCCGAACATCCAGCCCCGAACCCAGCAGGATTCAATCATATGTCAGAATGACTAATTCAGCACAATACTTAACCCGAAATTGTGTAGGCACGCTTAAATATGGTAATTGAATATATCTGACAGTACAATCCATGGCTAGAGCACTTAACGCTGTCTTAGGCGGGCAATTTATCGCCAGTGATGGGGAAACTTCGCAATCAAGCAGCGCGTCTGTGTTCGTCCTGGTAAATTTTGTAAATGTTCCAAAGACACTTCCATGGCACGTAATTAACTGGCGTAAAGAATAAGGATCCGCACAAAGGAGACGGCGCTTAAATCGCTTGCTAATTCCTTAACGGATAAGGATACGGCGAAGGATGATGATGATGGTGATGATGACTCGACGGTTCTGTATTGTTATCGAGAAGCGCCTTATTAATCCTGAACTAACCGAACAATGGCGCTTGCCGAAAATTTTGTCTTTTCATCCTTTTTACAGAAATTCGATTTGTGCCGAGGGACGGAGGGAGACAGAGTGGAGCGGGGGTCCCATTCCTTGTTCGTCGGTGCCACCACTCGAAATCAAGAAGGTTGAAGGTGATCTAAGGGCACCTCGTAAATAAGGAATCGCAAACTTATTACCAAAAACTCAAGAAGGATCTCCCGCAAGGGACGACGACTACAGGTTCCTTATCATAAATCGACGCGTCAGCTTTGATGTCTGTAATTAGATATGTCTCAAAGGACATCGTCATATCGAATTCACTTTATTTACTTATTTATTTATTTTTGTTTGTCATTGTGTGTGTGTACATTCTCCAAATTGCTGCCATGTGAGAGATTCCTTTTCAAATTAGCTCAATTACAATATTTTCCATATCCTTCTTGTTTTCTTTGGGTGTGCATGCGTGAAGGCAAAACTTTTGTTTGATTCCAGATCCTTCTTCCTCTCTTTAACTTCAAGACCTTCTCACCGCCGTTCTCTCACACTTACACTACTAAAAATTGCAAGACATCTCCTCTGTTTTATTATTAACAAAAACAACACCCGCGAAAAAAATTTAAATAAACAAAACAAATCGCAATTTAAGGGAATTGTTTGCTTGTCCATTTGCTTTCTTCCTCCATTTTGTCGGGGGGTCGTAAAAGTTTTTAAGCAAATTTACTTTGAGATTTTGGCACATTCATTCTGTTTGCACTAAAAGTAAAAATTTATGTTACCACAGTATTTATTTGCGCAAGGAATAAGGCCGGCCAGGAGTCCCTTAACTGGCGGAATTATCGGAAGCTATAAAGTGCCATTCCTTGGGTTGTATAAAATCTTTGCTGTGTGTACTTTGATGGAGATTTATTGCCGTGATATTCAATTTTTTTTTTTGGTTATATTTTATTTACTTGGGTTATTTCCAAATCCCGAGCTCTACTTCAAACAGGCAGAAATTTCATCAGGTTCGTATTTGTGTTTGTTAAACAAAACTTGATTGATTCAAATAAATTTGAAATTCATCTTCTATATGAAAAAAATTGTCTTTGATCAAGAAGTGGTAGACAGCGAGAAAGAGTTGATTAAGTTTAACAAAGTTCTTTTTTCTTTGATTAACTTTGACTTGACTTGAGTGAAAATTATTTTTTATAAAAACTTTTATTTTTTTTATATGGCAACTCTAAGCACACACTTTACTTGCGCCCGGTGCAGTATGCCGTATTGCGCCCCATCAGCTATTTATATTTTTGATCGCAGTGAATGATAATGAAAAAAATAAATGGTTAAAACAAATTTTTAAAAAAAATTCTTTTCATTAACTAAAAAATGTACTGAAAAGTAAAAAATAAAAAATATTTTAAAGAAAGCGTGAAATTTCAATTTTAATGAAAAAGTTAATTAAAAGAATGGCGCATTTTTAATCAAAAATTGAAAATATAACTGTAAATCGCGTGAGATTTACAATAACCCTCAATTTTTTGCTTTGTTAATTTCAAATTCTAACAAAATTTTTTGATGAAAAATGCGCCATTCTTTTAATTAACTTTTTCATTAAAATTGAAATTTCACGCTTTCTTTAAAATATTTTTTATTTTTTACTTTTCAGTACATTTTTTAGTTAACGAAAAGAATTTTTTTTAAAAATTTTTTTTAACCATTTATTTTATTTTCTACTTTTTAGTCTATAATATAAAAATGAGTCGGGTTTTCCTTCCTGACGCTATAATTGCAGAACGCACGATCCGATTTCCACGGTTTTGCATTCGTTGGAAAGGTCTCGGGCTCCGTGAGGTTTATAGCAAAAAAATTTCAACAGAAAAGCAGGCGTTTGGTCCATAGCAGCCATCTCAAGAGGGCGGATTACCATTTTCTTTACAACCCCTCGACATGGATATCAAATGAAAGGTTATGGTAAATAGAACACCAAAAGCAATATAGTATACTCAATATATCGTTTGGTCCATAGCGGCCATCTCCAGAGGTTGGATTACCATTATCTTCACACCCCTCGATATGGATTTCAAATGAAAAGGTATGATAAGTAGAACACCATAAGCAATATAGTATACTCAATATATCGTTTGGTCCATGGCGGTCATCTCAAGAGGAAGGATGATCATTTTCTTCACTACCCCCTCGACATTGGTATCAAATGAAAGGGCATTATAAGAAGAATGCCATAGACTATGTCTTTAGATTCATGGCGGCCATCTCAAGAGGGCGGATTACCATTTTCTTCACAACACCCGAGACATGGGTATCAAATGAAAGGCTATGAAAAGTAGAACACCATAAGCAATACAGTATACTCAATTTATAATTTGGTCCATGGCGGCCATCTCAAAAGGGCGGTTTACCATTTTCTTCACAACCCCTTCTAGATGGGTATCAAATGAAAGAGTATGATAAGTAGAACAATATAAGCAATATAGTATACTCAATATATCGTTTGGTCCATAGCGTCCATCTCGAGAAGGCGGATTACCATTTTCTTCACAACCCCTACGACATGGGTATCAAATGAAAGAGTATGATAAGTAGAACACCATAGGCAATATAGTATACTCAATATATCATTTGGTCCATGGCGGTCATCTCCCAAAATCAATTTTCCCAGATTTGTTCTTTTTTCACTATAGCTTTTTCCTATCGCAGACTGTGTCCCCATAATCTTATTTTATTGAAAGGCGTTGCAACGCACGCGGGTTTTTGCTAGTTTATTATATGTATTCCGCCATTTTATGATGGCAATTCTATTAGATTTAAAATTACGTCACACAGTTTACTGTATTCATTTGATACCCATGTCGTGGGCTCGGTGGAACATAATTGCAAAAACGGCCGCCATCTCGGAACCGTCTTCTTGATTTTTTTACAAAAAGGTCAGATTGCATTTAGTACTTATACATGATGAGTTGAACTCAAGTTGAACCCAAGTCTAACTATATGTAAACGGGAGTCGATTTGGGTTAAGGTTGACTGAACTTGACTCAGCTCTGGTACCTGGGTTTAGTTGAAATTATGCATACGGACATGAGTTCAGTATTTGAGTAGTTGAATTTAGTTGACAGCAGCATCTCTGTGTTTGTTTGTGATTTTTTGTAACGTGTATTGCTTCTTTATTATCAACTCACCCTTAACTCAACTATTCATCTCATCATTCATACACATTAACCACCCGAACTACGAGTGTGTGCAAAATTGGAAGTTGATTGGTTATATTTTCTACTTTTTAGTCTATTATAAGCTTTCCGCAATTTAGTGTTGGCCGCCATTTTGAATTTGGAATGACGCCACATAGCTTATTGTGTTCTACCTGTCATATCCTTTCATTTGATACCCATGTCAGAGGGCCGCGGAGCACAATTTCAAAAATCGGGCGCCATTTTGGAACCGCCATCTTGATATTTTTACAAAATGGCCAGATTGCATTGTCATCCAAACTAAACGTGTATGCAAAATTTCAGCTCTATCCGAAACCGGGAAGTGGGTCAAATTTAACTTCCAAGATTTGACGACAAACAGTGTAAGTTAAATAAAAGAATTTAAAAAGGCACAAAAAGTTTACAACAAAAGAAAAATATGGAATTTTTTAAGTAAAATATTTTCGGGTTGTAACTTACATGGGGAAAAATTTTATGAAAATCTAATATCTAAAATCCTGGGTAAGTAAAATAACCCCCGCTTTTCTTGCATTACAAAGTACACAGACAGAAATTATTAAGATTTATGTTGCACTACTTGCACTCGCGAGAACCACATGAGAAATTCTGAAATTGCACCCCCGTCCAACTGCGCCCGGTGCAAGTACACCAATCGCCCCTATGAAAGCACCGCCCCTGAGCATATAGAGAAGCCACTTAGAACAAAAACTTAGCACGGTGGCTACCTTGTATTAGCCACTTGAAGAAAAAAAAACGAACTGGAAAAATATATATTTTTTTTTAAATTTGGGAAGGCCAGGAAAAACGAAAAAAGGAAAAAAAAATAAAAACTGATGAGAAAAGGCAGTCAGGAAAAAGTTTTTGTAGTAAAATGATAGTTTTATTGTCTGCTTACTTGAGCGTATAAGATATTTTAACCTGGGCTCGTCAAAAAATAATTTAGGGCGAACTCGTATCATAGATGCATGACAGAGGCTGGTGGTGAGGGTGCGAACAACCTAGGTTTAACTGAGTTTAAGCTTAACTGAATACTGTCTTTCAAACAGTATTTAAGCAGAACATTCACTAACCAGCGAATTTTTATGCTCTCAGTTAGGCAGGTGGCTATCACACTCATAAAGTCTCAGAGGACTAAATTCAACCTAGTTTGGTTAAGATTATCAACGTGTCCTTGATGAGGTTGAGTGAACTCAATCGGGACACTCATAATTCGGTGACGGGTTCTGGGTTTCGAAGGCAATGTAAGAGCGGACTGACTATTACTGTATTTGTCGACCTGGAAGCTAGAGTGTAGAGTAGACGACCCAACCTGTAGGGTTTGTTTCGAATTGGATGAGTCTGTTCTTCATAGTTTCTATCAATGTCCCGATAAATCGAGAAGCACGCCATCGTTCGGACAGACAATTCCAAGCTACAAATTTTTAAGCAGTCTGCTGAGCTTGTTCAAATGATCTTGTCCACGACTCCAAAGTACATGATCTCTCAGGAGTAAGATGGATCCAACTGGCGGCCGCAGTACTTGTAGACTCTATACCTCTATATATGACGTGACGACACCATCGACATAATGGACTGGTAGTACAAAGGGTGATTCCTGAGCTTAGAGCTGCCACATAAAAAAATTAGAGTTACTTATAAGAAATGTAGGCAATCATATTCAGAATACATCTCTTACCCGGTGCAGAACTTGCCCCATGGCATCTCTAACATTTTCCCCCACTTGTTCATTGTGTTCGATATATTTTGTTTAAATTATCATTAAGCCCATCAATTATTTGCGGAGATATCAAACCATAGAACAATATCTCGTCGTGGCAGTATTTCATTCGAGTTCCTTCGCTAACCGAGTCTTGTTTTCGGTCTGATCCGATAGTCGGATCAAAGTGAAAAGAAGGCTAAAAGCATAAAAATTACTCAATCATCCCGTGACAGTCCTAAAATGGGATTAGCCGTTTCCGAGCTTTGTTCATTACATTTGGAAAGATAAAAAAAGTTACCACTCCCTTTCCTCCAACTATTGGATCAAGCTTTCCGTTTGAACCGATAGTTGGATCTGAGTGAAAAATCAGCCTAAAACGTAGATCATATCATTCGCGCGAAATTCGATTTTATCGAGGTGTTGTTCTATGAGCGTATCCTTTTTGGAGGCGTAGCCTCATCATATTATACATTGTGATCCATAGGAGGGAGCCCAGGATGGAACCTTGCGGAACTCCACATGTTGTTCTGTACACTATCGGCCCATCTTTCGATTCACAATAAAGTGGCCTGCTTCCTTCCCTTTTCAAGTAACTGACCAAATAATAGTTTTTAAGGGGGTTGTCTTTATCTGACTACCCACCCGAGCCCAACACGATTCGCTAGCACTGAGACTGCTGATGTTATTTTTTCATAATTTGTAAAGGTATTACCTACTTGCTTAAAAAATTCTCACAAAGTTGAATGTTTCTTTCTCTGATATTCTATGTAGACCAACTGATTTTGCTTTCAGCCAAAACTAGCAGCTTAATACCTCAACATCTTCTCCTATACTCATCAGGAGCGGCGCTTTCATAGGTGCAAATGGTGCACTTGAACCGGGCGCAATTGTACAGGCAGTTCAAAAAAAGATTGAAAGTGTTTTCCGTGTTTTCATATATTAAAGGAAGTTCACCGAATGTTTGTGTCTTTTTCCAAGGTGTGCCCAATCAGGTGCTGCGGGCACGGTGTCATAGTTCTTGATTTGCAGTTCGTACTAGTCGTACTATTAAAGATCAAAAATTCGGCAACAGACACCTGAATCGCCTCTGTTCTGAAGTTGTTGAAAGCGTTTTCTTTGTCCAGAAAGACTGCCAAGGTACACTACTTTTATTTTATGCAAGATTCCACAGTGGAAACTAATACACATGCAATTCAGTGAACACCGATTATCCCTTGAAATATGAAGGCTTGGAGAACGACATAGAGACCTTTATTACAGTCTATAGATTTGTGGAGCTATGTGGAGAGGATTGAGCTTGAAAGTTCTAGCAAAGTACACCGAAGAACATCCTGGAGCAGATGATGACGTTGGTAAATGTGTGAAGAATTGTGGCAATGGCGCCGAAGACCATCTACCAGAAGCTTAAAAGCAGTACGAAGTTTAAAGAAGCAGCATTAGCGGGAGAGTTATATGATGTAAGCAAACCCCGCACAAAAGCAAGATTACGAAACAATTCCTTATTGGACACAGGCTTTCATTGGTGCAAATGGTGCACTTGCACCGGGCGCAATTTGATAAATTTAAAACTTCGAAATTTAAAAAAGTACTCCCGTGCCTTCATTTTTAGGTATTAAAAGAACTTCACAGAGTATTTGCGTCTTTTCGTATTGCCCTTTACTGCTGTAAAAAATGAACAGCTGAAGGGGACGCAAAATATGGCACCGGGCGCTAAAAACCAAGCGCCGGCGCTGATACTCATGAGAATAAAAACATCCTCTGGTTCATAAAAAACATCCGTAAAACATCAACAGTAAAATTGCTGCCGATGCTAAGTAAAATAGCACAATCTAAAATTTATCTTAATCTTGGAACAAGATACACCTTAAAGGAATCTCCTTTAATAATTTCAATCTATTTCCCCAAAAAACATTTCAAGACAACAAAAGTGCTCGAATTTTTTCCCCTGGTAAATATTCATAATTTCCTTTGGTGGATCAAAAGGCCACTTAAGATTTCGTTAACGTGAAATTCCACTTAAAGTGTATAATTTCAGTTAATTTCGAATTTAATCAACTTTATGCCATCAATGGCGAAGTAATCACTTAGAAATCTCATTAAAAACGTTTTTTGGCGCGGTGTGTTCTTTTTCCGCAGAAGATTCAATTAAATCCAGCCCTGTTTTGAATGACACAGAATCATGGGCATAGGATCATCCTCAGGGGGACTTTTATCCCATGAGAACTAAACAAATACAAAACAACCCAAAAACCATCCGCAAAAAGTCATTTGAATTTTTGACATCGCGCGTATAAAACAAGAAAACGAGAATAAAATGGCGTTCTTCAAAAATATGAAGAAAATCATATTTTACGTTGCCTCCGCGGGAGTGGGGGGTCGGATGTCAGAATATTTTTCCAGCAATTCAATTTCATTATGCAGGGGAAAAATTTATATATGTATGGCATATATCCTTGTGCTCTTGAAAGCGTGTGTCCTCTTCCCTCCTTCAGTGTCCTGGATGGAGTTTTTAAAGACTCCCTTACCAATTAATTTTTTTCTTCTAATTGCGGAACACTTCACAAAATTTTTCAACGAGCCAATTATGGAAATTATTTGAAAAATTAAAATTTTCTTAGCTCTCTGCTTAAGATCCTTAATAGAGGATGAGGAGAGTCTGGGATAAATGTGTTTTCATGTAGAGAAGATGATGGAGGAAGAAGGGTCGGTGATCCGATTAATTATTTATGCCGTAAAATTTGTAATTAGTAATGGATCGATGATGACGTTTTTGAGCTTTGATCTTTATAGATTATGCATACCCAAAACTGGGTCATTTGCTACTAGAGAATCGATTACAGAAATTACTGGGTTTGTGAGAATAATCGGGAATAGTTGTGGAATATTAAAGAGAAGCTTGAAGTCAGTAATTTAAGAAAACATAAATCGTCTTTTTTCTATTTCATATAAAAATACTGAAAAATTAATTTTTGTCGTTATCGATTGACGCCATTTAAAAAATAATGAAATGAAAATTTTACGAGTCACTAGCGATCCTCAACCCAAATCCCGTCGCTCAAAATACAGTCATCACACGATGGAATTTATAATCCTGCACGATAACGTTGAATCGGTTCTTCAACAGATTCTTCTTCAGGATTTGAGTCGAATCGAGAGGATAGGTGTCTTAGAGAGCTTGAGGTAAAAAAATTCCCTGGGGACAATACGCCCTATGGTACCTAGGCTAAGCCTATACTGAAACTTCATGTCAAACTTTTTGGGGTTTACCTAAACTCCTGCATACTACCCCATACTCATACCCCAGGACTTTTAGCTTTTACTTTTAGCTTTTATACAGACCAGCCAAAACTCTTGAGCCCAACCTAATTCTACAAGACGGCGTCGCGAGCTATATCTAAGCTACTTATCTGGTCATTCTCAAATCGTTAAAATGTGGGATAAATTCTCTGAACCCACATATTTGCACTGTGGTGTTCCTCAAGGCTCTATTTCAGGCCCCCTGCTGTTTAGCATTTACATTTATATAATTAAAAACGCACGTGCTGATGATGTGCAAATCTACATATGTAAGCCCATTAGTTCAACTGTTGAGTTTATCGCAGACATAACTATGATCTGAGGAGTATTTCTGTTTAGACTGTTACCAATAAACTTCCCCTGAATCCTACGAAATCTTCATGTCTGGTGGTTAGTAAGACGCCCATTATATTGAGTACTCTCACATCAATTGCAATAAAAGATATCAGATTTCCTTATATTGACTCAGCCAGAAACCTTGGTGTTGAATTTAACTCTAAGTTTAGTTGTTGTAGTCATACCAGTAGATTTCTTCAAAAAATTTATTGATGCCTATGTGAACTAGGTGGAGGAGACAGGACGCTGGTGGATGCACCAATAGACGGCTCTGGACGGATGAATGCCATATCAGAGCTCTGTTTAGCCAGGGCATCCACACTTTCGTTGCTCTTGAAGCCCCGGTGACCCGGAACCTAGACAAGGGTAACTTGATTGAGAACGCCTAGTTCACCAAGAGCACGTTGGAAGTCCCAAACTATTTCGAGTACCGTGTATAATTTACATACAAAACATAATTCAAGCTAACTGTGTTTGGGGTGTAAACGGGTTTTTATAGCTTTGAATTTATAACCCATCCCGAGAAAAAATCAGGTGCGAGTCTTAGTCTGAAACAGGTATACACATCGTCAAAATGCCTGCATAGCACTCAAAACAGCTACGGTAGGCCTGACTAAAAATTCTATATACTTGGAATGAACGGAATAGTCCAAACGAAGCATGGTACGCTCACACTTTGTTATATTAAAGGAAGAAAAATTGGGGGTTTAAAAAAGTTAGGACCACATTAGGCAAATTCAGCATTGGACATGGTTAGTACTTAGTTGGGGGACCAGTCAAGAGGCGCAGCCGTTGCTGCTAGAGAGTTTACAAGAAGCAGTGTTGAATTATATTGTTCAAAAATGGCATCAATTTTTTCTTTTGATGATTATGAAAAGCACATGCCGAATTTTCTTCAGATTTTATGAAATGTACATTTACTAGTAAACTGTAGCAACCGACTTTATTGTGCGATTTAATAACATAAGCGCCATAAAATCATGTTCTTCCTCCTCCTTAATTCAAAAAAACTTTGCAATATCCATTATTTTTCAGTAAATTTTTCTTCATCCAACAATTGAGAGCAAATAACTGCTGGCAGCCGTGCAACAATTTCAACGAAACTTTTTGACGATGCAGCTGATAACCGCCGTCGGCAGCTTTTGTCAACAGCTCACAGTGAAACCGTACCTTAGTTCGCAGAAATGTCAAAAAAATACTCATCGATTCGCAAGGAATCGTGTACTTTAGAACGACTAAAAGGTACTCATTGAATAATTTCCTTTAGATTCTACACATGAATACTCTCCACCCTCTCCAGATTCTACACATGAGTACTCGTATCCCTAGGTGTAACCCGATATTTGGCGATCGTACATACTTTGTCCAAGTAATGCGTAAATCGAATGCCATGCCGAGTTATTCGAAGTGCGGCATTTAGCCAGATCATAAAACCAGATCTACAACCTACAGTATACAAGTATCACAATCTATCCTTTTACTGTCCGGCGAACTCTAAAACTACCCGTGTGGCTCGACTAGGTACAAAACCGCGTTATTAAACTCATCAGTGATGGCATTTTTCAAACCTTTAATATAGGCATTGAGCCACCGCAGGATTATAGCAACATTGACAAAAATTTTGTCGTTATTACTACAGTGGCCTAGAGAGAAGAGTGGCCATGGCGATATATTACTAACTTCTGATCAGCGTTCGAAGATTCTAGTTCCATCTGATTGTAGTGAAATCTGGTTGAAAATCAAAATATAATATAGCAAAATTCACCCAAAGTACCATCGACATTCAAAATGCAAGATGCTTCTAAGGGTTGTAGCCCAGAATAAAAATACCAAAGCACCGCTGATCCTAGAAATACAGGGCGCTTCTTAGGGATGTAGCTTGGTATAAAAAAATTAAAACACAACCACTTGAAAACTTAAAATAAAAATTGCTTGAGAGCTTGAAAAAAGCAATTCTAAGGTTTTTCGGAACACAAACCAATTCTCCTCGCGAATCCCACATAAATGAAATTTAAACCTTTCAATTATTCAATCATTCAATTTGAGACCAAAAAAACAAAAATCCAAGTTCCCAACCCATCAATGACTATAAGTACGAAAGGTTACCCAAGATTCGAACTAATTAGCTCAAATTTCAAGTCAAGTCAAGACGCAAACTAAAACACAAGCATATAGCCAAGACCAACACTTAAAAACTCACAATCGATCAGTTTTCAAAGTAGTCCCGACCAGCATGGCTATACTATTCCTTTCACATAAAAAAAAATCGGTTGTTCTCAAAAATTCTAGACAATATCATATCAATAAAGCGCTCTAACGACAGAGAGAAGATTTGTTGTTCGTTTCCAGGATTTTCCTTTTGGTTTCTAAAGTGATGTGTTTTTAGGGTTTCCGTCCCTTTAAGCCTCTAATCCATCTGTCAAGAAACCCAGATGTGTGAAAATTTTAATCCTATTGTATAGAGTAATCCAGCTTTATTTCCGTTAGGGACATTGTTGTTTGTTGGTTAACCGGGGGGCCTAGAGAGGATGCTGCGGTACAATTTCGTATATCCTCTTTAAAAACTGCACATTTTATAAGAGAAATTTATATAAATGAAATCTGAAAATGTTTAGTTGGATTAAAATTGGATGGTGAAGATCATGAATTCCGGATTTCAATACACAGAAGTGACAATTTTATAACATAGGACTGACAATTTTATAATGAAATTACTTCACGAGGTAACGTTGTCAGAACGGCAAATAGCGACAATCTTTTCATCCCAAGAGCCGGTTTCATCCCTCCAGCGATAAACATCGACATCTTTTCTAAGAAATTGATTTAAAACTGATTGGGAATACCCGGAATACATCGCTTTCGCCATCTGCATCTCGAATGAGATAATAAAACATTTACTTTGAATAAGGACGATGTGGATAAATGAGACTGAGGCTTTGAAGCGGAATTTTGAAACAGGGATGGTTGGCGTTGTCTAAGACCTGGGACTTTCATGATACTTAGCAGTTAGATTCCTATCCAATACATATGTATATCTTACTACATTTTTACTACAGGCCTAATTAGAAGATTGTATTTTTAGTAATATTTTTTTAACGAAAAGACTCCATGAATTCTGAGTCCCAAGCTCGAGCTTCAAGGAAACTTGTCGTGTAAACTGAATCCACCTGAGGTTATACATAGTCCTTGCTGCTCCCCAGCTGCAAATAGTTGTCTTATTTTTTATTATAATTGTTGGTTTAAGGATAGTAGGTTTGTCTTACAGTCATTTTTCTTAGGAGCAAAATGTTGACATTAAAGAAAGTTGATTTAGCAAGTCCTTGCAGCTCTGTTTCACCTGTTTAACATTTACAGAGAATTTTGACCACATTATAAATTAAATCCTTGAACAAAACCTGTCATAATCGGTCTTATGCTCTGCTGCTTGAGCCCTTTTGCTGCTTACACAAATCTTCCTGAAAGTTATACAGATATTTCCTCATCATTTATACAGTCAAGACATGAAACGTGATTGAAGCGACTCAGAGTCGTGTTGATGCATTTGAATTGAGTATAATCATGACAGATTCAGTGGCTTAACTTTATCTCAGGTGTAGAGAGACGTGCGACTTCTCTAGTTGTGCTGAAGAAGGGTGCTAAAATGCTAATGCTCTTCTGGATAGATGAGTGGAAGATTAGAGTAAGCTGGTGGTGTTAAATAGCTTGGAATAGAAGGATAAATGGAATGTTTAGTAGAGGGATATAAAACGAAGGAAAGTTTTGGGATGTTTAAAAAAAGTTTGAAAAACTAGATTGTCAGTTTTTTTTATGTGGAAGAGTCTAAGCTTAGATGTCACCCGACTACCAGGATTTGACGTTATGTGAGTCGTTTGAGCTGCCTGAGGTTTATTATTAAGTGCTTGAATATTTTGATCACATTTTTTATTCTATTACATAAAATTCAAAGCTAAAATTGTTTTGTGTTAATGATGCTAACTCAGCACACAGCGAACTTCAACTACAGATTCGATCCCCAGAGCAAAAAGTCATTCAAGACAGAAACCCACCACCCACCACAGTGAATTTCAACTAAATTGCCCAGTGCGATAACTCACCCAAGGCACAAGCAGGTGAAGTTCAACTATTCTCACACAGGTGGCGCTCACTCGCATCCAAGTCCCCCACCTAAAAAGTCCAACTTCAAAGTGGCTTGGTAAGCCTGTAGCTATACTACCTAGCGTCCAGGTTTCGAATCCTTACATGAGGACTCGTTTCATTAGCATTTCATACAGGGTGTACCTCTACAAAGTTTATAAATCAACATTTTTTCAAGTAAAAACTTCTTTACTTGCGTTAAGCGATTTTTAGTAGAGGAAAACTTATGGTCTCGCGTCACCGAAATCAGTGGTGCTTGTATGTGAACAAAGGTTTCATTTTAATTCCAAACTGGTTGTGCACATGATTATTGTGAAACAAGTTTCAGTCGAACCGTGTGCGGTGGGCCTTACACTCCACAAAATATTTGAACTCGTTTGTTGAAGATATCTGCCTGCTAAGCAATACAGCTATAACCCAAAATCGTTTAAGTATATTTATGTACGTGTGTCCGAACTGAACTGAGTTTCTATGCAGAGTTTACCTTCGGTTAACTCAGAGTAAGCGTCCGTGGAAACGCGGGTTGAATAAACTATCGTTAAATCCAAGAAAACTCCACGAAACACTAAGCTGGGTTTGTTTAAGCACGTTTACTGCACATAGAGTACAAACGTAAGGTTAATCGACATTTACTTGAGCAACTTCAAACCCCCTAGCACTTCTTATGCTATTTATTTTTCATACCAAGCTTGCCACTAGACAAAGGATAGTACAAAGGGTGACTCTGTAGTGTAGTTCGGAATTGGTCTGAATACTTAGTTTGACTGACTCAGTAGTTTGTTACGCGGGTTTTATTCGCGGGATTGTTGACCTCGATCAGACTTACGAAATTAATATTTTGATGCTGGTTTGAATTCCCTACTTCCAATGCTAAGAAAATATCTCTTATTAAAACAGCAATGCCTTTTTATAAATCATCTGCTGAACTAATGGAGAAGCTACTACTAGAACCAACAAGAAATGTCAACATGGATATAAATCATAAACAGAACAGACAATTTAACATACGAACGTCTAAAAGCCTAGTTATATATCAGCGTTGCGTTGGGTAGCTTAGCTGAGCATGACTTTTAGCAAAATCTTACATAGTTTTAATTTTTACAGGAGCTACGCAACGCTGATATATAACTATGAGAATACTTACTAATAGGGCAACAGGGGAGAAGTATTAGCATGAAGGAAGATAGGTTATATCTCGTTAAGGCCGACCGTTACAAGGCGGATACGTTAAACCAAATAGGCAGAAAGGAGCTGAAAGACGCGAAGGGCTTAATACGTGTGGCTCGACCCACGACCCCATATAAAAGAGCCTTATGCTCTACCGGCTTAGAACCGGGAAAAATAGAAAGTAAAAGTGAAGATGCTTGTAGAGAGTATTTCGTATAGTAAAAAAGACCCGAAATTTCAATTTGAACCAGCCACACTACTGATATCAAATCATTGTTGGAAAAACTAAATCTCAACGATAAATCTCTTTCTATTGTTGACAAGTCTATCATATCATGGACTGATTTGTCGAATAATAAGGACAAGTCGGAAAGATAGTGGAGAAAAGCATGAAAAAGTGCCGAGCGCTATATATTATTCAAGCGTCTATAATCTAATGTTAACTCCATTTCGGTGAATGAGCAGGATATAATTTCCTTTTATATGATTAGTGCTTAGGTCACAAGAGTGAGAAGAGTATTTATGTTAAGAGAGAAAACAAACAAGAAGTAATCTTATCCGAGTGGCAAAAGGTTAAAGGCCCTCGAATACTGCCTTGAGGTAATCGAACCCGAAACTCTGGAATGGTAATCGGCCTTAACCTCTAGCTTAACATGAGCGATCTTCTGTTCTAAACATCTTATGTAATCTTAAGAACATGGTATAAAGAAATAATAATTCCAAAAACAATCTCATCCCTTCGATCCACAAAACTACCCTTTGGTTTTATCCCAAAAGTTTGCCACAACAAACCAACAAGCCATAAACAGACTTTTCAAGAATGAATCTACCAAGATGTTAATTGCTTCTAGCAAAGTTGGTTTTATTATTCCCACACAAACACAAACACAAAGGACATTGAACAAAATTCCATATTTCATAAATTACCAGCATAAGTTCCCGTTGCGGAAGGGGTTCCATTTCCAGGTATGTGCTATCACCATAAATATCTTTGTCCATTTATGCGAGGCAAGCGGCCCCCCCCCAAAAAAAGGTGAAAGTTCAGTGAAAATTTATTGATCTGGAATAATTTTGATTTTTCGATGGGTGAAAGTTTTGTTGCTTTCAATTTCGATATATCAGAATGGATAAATGTTAAAGCATTTCCACGATGGGAATTTATGGGAAATTCGTTTTCCGTTTACTGATGAAGAATAAGGATTTTTTTTTGCTTCGTTTTATTACTTCTATCGAATTTGTTTTTTTTTGTTCTTTGTATTCTCTGCAGGAAAACTGCCTCAAAATTTAATGTTTAATAATTTACAAGAAGTGATGGATCCTGAATTGTGCTGAATTTGTATATATGTAGATATTATTGAAAAAGTATACTGCTTATTTTCGGAGGAATTTCTCCTTGTTCGCCCCAATAAACCCTAGTTAGCTCGATCAACAGTTGATGTATTGAGCGATTCGTCATGTACCGGTGAAATTAATTTAAGGATTCAGAGGAAAAATATCGTTTCTGCAAATTGTAAGGTTATTAATTCCAGTACTTAGTGAAGGGAAATTTTTGGGGTCACTGAGCACAATTTCGAAATGGTCATTTGTAATATAAACGATTTGTGGTAATGGATTTAAAAATAAACAACGATATTTTTTGTTATACTTCAATGCACAAAATTGTACAGTAGATTGGCATTAATTTTCTATGAGTCCTTGTACGACTTGAAATTAGAAGAGACTTGTATTTAGAAGAGAACAAACGCATTAGTTACACTAATGGAAGGTCGGCCCAATAGAGACTATTGGTCGAGGGTAGGTCCAGGCGATAGAGACTTCTGTCCATAGACTTTTATAGCATTTGGTCTGTGAAACAAAGAAAAGTAGTCCAGTAACAGAGCCATTATTCCACCACATGCCAGCGGGAAAAATCGGTTGTGCTGCTCAGGGGAGCTAATTTTGAGCATTACTGGAGTTTTGAGAAATGAACGAAGAAAACGAGCGATTAACCCTTTAAGGACATTTAAATTCCCAGTAATATTATCCCAAAGATTTTGTATCCACTTCGGGTTGGTTTGGTCATTTTCATTTTGTCTAATTTCTGGATGATTCCGACAAAATTCGAAGAAACACTAAAGCTACTGTGGAGAGGTTCTCTTTTCCCTTTTGTAAAAACTTAAAAATGATATAAACCCTCAAATTTCTTAATATTTACAGAAAAATTTACATGTTTCCATTTCGACGTGCGTTTAATGATTGAATTGAAACAACAGGGGGAGCCTATTTTGAGCGCTGTAAATAGTGCTTCCAAGGAAGCATTGCTGGAGCAAAACTGGCAATTATCTTCATGAACACAAATCGTGCCACTACCATACTTAGTAGACCGGTTCGGCTACAGAAGTTAAGCAGCATTGAGCTATGGTTAGTACTTAGCACGGAGACCGCTGGGAAAATCGTCACTCACGCTTGAAAAGACGAAAAAACAATTGGCCATTAAGAATGTTGGCTGAGATGTATTACGCCGAAGGGGTCAGATGAATGCCTCATATTGGGGTTCTAGCGATTCGGCAAGCATATGGTCGTGCCGGGGGTGGTTCCCGAAGCGACGTTAGAATCGTAGAATATCCAGGATTATATGCCAAGGTCGTAGAAAATGTGGAAAAAGGTGAACAGAACAAACAACACGAGGTCATCATCTTGAACAGGACCAAATAATAATCTTAGTTTAGTTTTCATTGATCTTCTGACGACTAGCTTGTAGGAAGGTATTGCTTAGAACCGATCTTGTCAGCGTATTATAGAGCTTGAACTTTAAGTTTCTGTGTACTTATCAGTCTTTCTTTAAGAGCTAGGTTTTTCTAAACCATAATACGTAAATATACAGATGACAGTGGGCGCTGTAGGGAATTTTTAATCTGGCCGCAGGTCGCCCAATTCATCACTATTTTGTGACGATCGACACGATCTGGGTGATATCTCTCAACAGAATAACCAGGAGGTCGCGTGATTTCTGCATGCTGTAGCCAATCCAAATCTTTCTGCTGGTGATGTTTAATACCATATATATAATACCATAATATAGAGCTTGTGGTTGGAAAGAAATGCATGCTGACTTCTTTATTCATCACAGATAGGGGTTATGATATGCTGTCAGTGATATGCTTTTACTCTGGCCTTCTCGTTCTCATCGATATTTATGTGACCCTATTCCCATTCAAGATTGATCCCGGAACTACTCTTGGTCAAGGAAGAGAGATCCTTTGAAAAGGACTCCACCAGCTTTGGTATTATATACATAGACCACCCACGCTATATCGGGATGACTCTGTCTCTTAGTCTTTGGTTTGTCTGTATGTATTGCTAGGCCACCTTTGAGAATTGCCTTCATTTCTATCTGGAAAACATTTAGTAGCGTGTGTGTGAATCGGAAAAAACCCGAAAATGGTAAATATTTTGAGCCGGAACAAGAGTACTCTCCCCCTGGATCCCGAGGATGTTGAAGACGATCACCATCGTCTTCAGCATCCTCGGGATCGGGGGGTGAAGTACTCTTGTTAACCTCACCAGGTCAGAATTTCACTTTGGGGTTGTGTAACCTTCCAAAATGGCCAAAAACCACCTTCTAGAGGAGTTAAACCCAAACAGTTACTTAAGGTACCTTGAGGACAAGGCAACGTCCATCAGGTAGACACAAAAAGGACACCTTTTGGACAAGCTGAATACGATCGCAGGCAAAACAGTGAACCTCCATCGGAAGATTAAATCCTTGCTAGTAGAAACAGTGCAGGTAAAGGCAAGAACCAACTAAGTAGAGATCGAGATCAGGGACTTGGACGAGATCACTTCTAACAACTGAACCTGAATTACTGCTAGGTAGAGAAAGATCTGATCGTACAGATTGTGTAAGAAAAGGAAACCATGTTAACCTTCAAGCCTTATCTTTTTCCGAAGATCTGGGCGTAGGACGCTATGCTGATCATCTTTGATCAACGCATTAGGTAGATGTTAGATGATCGCGATAGGCTTAGTATTCGTTCAGAAGAGGTGTTGGTCGGCCGGTGTTGTTCTTATTGCTAAAGAGCCTTATATGTCGCGGAAGGTCCTCAACGTAAACTGTTTAGGTTCAAGGGAGTATTAGCACTTCTTCCTGCTATGTGGTGTCCATCGATTCCCCCTTGTATCTTGTATATTCATGCTGAAAGAAAGACAAACTGGCTTCTATTAGCTGCGTTCCTTTTCTGCTAATTTTTACTATTTTGTACACTTGCATACTAGCAACTACACTTGCTCTTATAAACGAGTAGATAGCACTTGCAATTACACAATTGAAATCCGCTAGGGGGAAAGTGGCCATTTCGAGTCTATTGTGAATTATTTTCACTTACGCCATTACCCGCTAGATGGCTTTTATTTGTGTCAAGCTGATTTGCTCATATAAAAACGTCCATAAATAAAACTTCAGTCGTATAATTATCAAAAATTATTATCTTTCGTTTTACTTTAGAAATTATCGCATTAATTTCTCCATTGTGTCACAAATTCTTCTTTTAAGAATATTTTATTTGTGAAGTTTGAAGTAACGTCAAAAATTTCAAGTGAGATTTTACTCAAATCAGAAAATATTGCGTTCCGTTTCTGCTCTGCTCAGAAGTACTAAATAGTAGAAAAGGAACGCAGCTATTATATCAGTGTTCAGGACAAGAGATGGTCTTCAGATGAGCCGTGTTCCTTTTCTACTCTTAAGTACTCCGGAGTAAAACTTAAAAGGAACACAATTTTTTTTTTTGAACTTTTCTTTAAATAAAAGCGCGTTCAATTATTGTAAATATAATATTGGTACTTAATACTTACCATTACAAAAATAAAAATTAAAAAACCGCACATTAAAATGCTTGATTCTTTTTATAACACCGAAAACTGTCAGTTCTTCACAGTTCAATGAAAATCCATCTATCGGCTTTTTAGTAAGTGAAAAATAATTCACAATAGACTGCAAATGGCGATATTCCCCTAGTGGATATTAGATGCGTATTTACTCTAGTTATCTACACTTCTGTAAGGACAGGTGTAGTTGGGAGTAAATACAAGGAAAAAAAAGCAGAAAAGGAACACGGCTATGGTCAGGTCTTCAGGACAAAATATGAGATGAGAACTATGCTATCCATGCCAGATGATTTATATGTTCAATGTTCAAAGTACCTTTCAACATGATGACGGTTTGGCAGCTTTCCTTTCATTATACCGGTATCTCCGCCTCCAATCTGTGGGGGCACTTTTTATGAAGACCGGGAAATTAATCTTTTGAATTCGCCCATCATATTAAAAAAGTGTTCTTTGCACTCCCAGAACTATATAGAGTCTTTATGGTTCTGGCGTACATCTTTAAATCCTTTATTCCTTACTCCAAGTTCCGTGTCGAAGACGTCTAATCTTTCCATAATCGTTGATTTTTGGGTTTCATAGCATCTCCCACACTTGCTACTATCGCCATTAAAGGGCTCCTCAGGGTTCGATTCTACCCACTCTCAATTTTTTTAAACACAATAAAACCTCCTACGAATTTATGCATTGAATCCCACAATTGAAATCCAAAAATATATATATATATATATATTAACCCTCTTAAACCTTTCGAATTAAAGGATTTATGTATTTGATATGTTTTCGTTGTAATCTTAACCCTATTTCGTCGATCTGGGGGTGTTACACGTGCAACACGAATTACGTTCCAGAAAATTTCTTTTTCACTTATTTCACCCGAAAATGTTCTTCTGCCTTTTTCGCTTTCAATTTTGAATCATCTCTTCCTTCGTGGATGGTGCTGCTGCTTCTTTGTTGTTGTTTTATTTATGATTAGAATTGCAAAATAAAGAATTGAAATGCGAGTGTATTTTTTTCCTTTTTGGTTAATGAATATTTCATCGTGACATTGGTTCGTTACACAAAAACAACTGCTTCGAGTCTTGACGTACATTGCACGCGCGTATAGAAGAGGTATGTGATGAAGCTTATCCTTTGGTGCCTTTAAAAAATTCATTGGATTCAATTTTACTTGAATGTAATGTTTTTTTTGTGTTGAAATTGATGAATTTAAATTTATTAAGCCAATTAAGGATATGGACCAGAAGTATCCGTTTTAAATCGAGAAACCAGACGTTATGATGATATAAACTCCTTCTTCTTTCTATGACGGCATCCATCCCTGTGATATCCAGACAAACGAACGATCCAATCGAGAGGTGTAATGCGATTACTTAAACTCAATTGAGCATCCTTCAAATGGTTAATTGTGATTGGGGCAATTCAATTAAGTTCGCTATTGATCATGCTCCCCCCCGGCTCGACCCGTGCCCGTCGCGTATTATTGTCGACCATCCATGCCTGATGGTGGTGGCTGTGAAGTGATAATTGCCATGCGGAGCAAAGGAGATCCCTGAAGGAAATTACTCCAGCTCTTGGCTCCTTCGTCTTGTGGTGCAAGAGGGGGGACACGACCAGGGCCAGAGTATAAAGTAATAGCCCCACTGTGTTCATCTGCATATCGGATTTTCAGGAAGTGTGGGAGGGTTTATTTTTTTTACGTTAGCATCGTTTACAAAAGCATCCCGGAATGTCCTGTACTTGTGTGGATTATACCTCCTTCTTCTTCTTCTTGTATCCTTAGCATTCAAAATTTTCAACAAGGCTCTCATTTCTCGTACATAAGACACTGTGGTAAAGGAACGTAACACAAAAGAAACTTAAAAGAAACTTTTCGCAAGAAAACTTTTCGGTTTGTTGAAGAACAACCCCCGAATTTCCATGTTTTCTCCCTTGTAATGTTATACTTTTATTTTTGTGGGGTTTTCTCCTTTCTAGAAATTCTGAAAATTCTTTGGTGGAAGCATTATTCATAAACCTCATGTGTAAAATCGCCATTTTTTTAAAAAAGAAAAAAAAAAGAACACACCACAACTGACGTACGTAACATGAGAAAACGCCAAACGAACTTTCAATGAAGACCCAAAAGATGATATGAGAAAAAACAAAAATGAAGATTTTGTTTCTCTTTAAACTTTCCAAAAAGTTTCATTTTTTGTTTGTTTTTTTTTATTTTTGGAATAATTATGAACAAAAAAAAAACACATTATGAATCATAATTAAGGGAAACCACCTGCTTCTTTTCCCCAAACCAAACCGAAAAACTTTCCGAATTTTGTTCACTTAACGAAATAAAAAATACTTCCAAAAGTTTAAAGTGGTCGAAAAGGGACAAATAAAATCCATTAGTGTGTGTGAAACTTTACGCATTTACCATTTGCTCGGAGCTATAACTTAATTAAAAGCAATTATTATGATCTCTACTGTATGCCCTGCCCTCTGCACCAAAAACACAGTGTGGGTAAGAAAATACTACCCCTCGACTGTAATTGCTGCAATTCAAATTTCAATTACACTTTCAGGGAATTGTGTAGAATATTTTGTTATAATACATATTCCGGGTAATGGGTGCAAGCGCGCTGCTGTGATCCTTAATATTAAAATAGTAATGAGCCTAGAAGGACTCGTTAGTTGAAAATTTTCCTGGATGATTGGGTACTTAGCTTTGAATAATATTGTAGGAAACTAAGCAAATTATTCTTATTTCTTGGCAAGCTGAAATAGGAAATCATAAATTCAAGCTGAAACAGACCTTTTATTTTGAAATCTCAGGCAAAGATGGTGTTTTCATGTATATTTTATGTTACTTGTAGTAGATTTATTTAGGTTATTGAAAAATGTCTTTGTGTAAGGAACAATTGGGTTCAAGGGTTTCATGGTTTAATATGTTCAGCTTGGCACGTAAATATGAAAAAATCACAAAGTGCCTCTTTTTTGTGGGGTGCGTTTTTGAGCGCCGACCCTAAGTACACCTTTTTCATATTTTTTTCTACAAAACTCGAAAACAAAGCAGTTTGAGATTTTTACATAAATAATATTTATTTATTTATTTGTACATAAGAAAACGGAGGTACACAAGATTTACATCTTTTAGAGTACAGTAATAATTTTAAATGAAACAAGGCAAAAACAAAAATAACTAACCTAAGCTTACAAACTAAGCATACTAGAGTTATGGCTATTAGAAAGAAGAAGAGGAAAGAGAAAGCTAAGTAGTAAAGGGAAGAGAGAGCTAGAGAGAAGAGGTGGATAGAAGAAGAGAAACTTGTTTCCTGAAAATGGTGACTGTGCTAATTCTTTGTAAAGAAGGGGGAAGATCATTCCAGAGTCTAATCGCGTGCACAAAAAAGGAACGACTACCAATTCGAGACAGATGAGATGGAATAAGGAATTTGAGTGATCTCAAGGTTTGCAAGGGTGTAAGGAAGTCGGAAAGGTAAGAAGGGCTTTTAGCATAAAATACTTTATGTAGAAGAGCTCGTGCCATAATATCGATAAAACAAAAGAGGTCACAGCCTATTAGTGAATTCCGAACAGATGATATATGATCTGACCTTCTCAGGTGGAAGATAAAGCGTAAGCAATCATTGAATGCAACATTAAGTCTTTCACGACAGGACGAATCATACACAATGTAAACTAGAGAGCCATAGAGGAAATGCGGAAGAATGAGAGATTTTACAAGCTTTGGACGTATAGTGGGTGATAGGAGACTGCCATGAAGCCGGAGCTTGCGTAAAGTCCCATAAATCTTGGAGAGCATTAGTGAGACTTGATCACAGCAGGTCAGTTTAGCATTAATAGCAATGCCAAGATTATGGACCCGATCAACAATGGGAAGAGGAATGTTACCCAGACAAATGAGTGGCATTCTGTCGGGCAGTGTAGAAAGACGACTAAGCACAAGTACTTGTGATTTTTTAGGGTTTAATTTAAGGTAGTTGAAGGCACTCCACTCATTTATTCGAGAGAGAGAGAGTGCTATTCAGGTCAGAAATACAAGAATCAATTTGGCAAGAAGGGCAAGAGGTATACAGTTGGAGATCATCAGCATATAGATGAAAGGAACAGTGGCCGATAGTAAAAGGTAGGTCATTGATATACAATGAAAATAGTAGGGGACCAAGAATTGAACCTTGAGGAACACCACCCGATTAAAAATGAAATTCGCCCGCAGCTAGCACGCAGCTGGCATGCACTAGCCCGCACGGCGCCCGCAGCTAGCATGCACGCCTGAAGACTAGCCCGCAGCTAGCATGCTGCTGGTACGCACGAATATTATAAATCACGAGTAAAAATGAAATTCGCCCGCAGCTAGCACGCAGCTGGCATGCACTAGCCCGCACGGCGCCCGCAGCTAGCATGCACGCCTGAGTGAAAATAACACTAGCCCGCAGCTAGCATGCAGCTGGTACGCACGAAACTCAAATTTAAAATGAAAGAAAAAAATTTTTTTTTCCTAGAATAAAAATTCTACGCCTCTTAAAAAAGATGGAGAAGAGTATTATATATGTATGTAAAGTCGTCATCAGGCACATTTTGAGATTTTAGTGCGTGTGGCGGGAGAGTGGATACCTGTGGCGGGAGAGTGCATCCCTCTAGCGAACAAATTTTTAGATTTTCGTGCCAGTGGCGGGAGCGTGTATCCCTGTGGCGGGAGCGTGCGTGCCTGTGGCGGGAGCGTACGTACTTTTGTGGCGTGCCTGTTTGTTCGCTATGCGTGCTAGCTGCGGGCGCGTGCGTGCTAGTAAGGAAATTAACCATGAAATTATTTTTAATCGGGCAGAAGGCACCTGTAGAAAAGAGGAGATAACATTATTATGACGAACACACTGAAAACGGTTAGATAGCAAAGAGGAGAAAAGCCGTGTAGCAAACGAAGAGAAATGATAGCGCTGACTTAGTTTGGAAAGTAATATCGCATGCACCACCGAGTCAAAGGCTTTCGAGAAATCAAGAAGCACTAATATTGCAACGTCGCCTTTATCAAGCGCAGAACGAATGTCAGTTGTTACCTTTAGTATAGCGGTTTCACAACTATGATTTTTACGGAAACCAGATTGATATTTCGAAATAAAGCTATTAGATTCAAGGTAGCTCAGGACTTGGATGTAAAGAATTTTCTCAAAGGCTTTTGCAAGGAAAGGAAGAATGCTAATAGCCCTAACTATAATGGTCTTAAGATACCTTAAGATTTTTTACGATCCTATGAAATGTCATAATACCAACTATAATGGCCTTAAGCAATCTTTCGTTAACTTTTCCAATCTTTCGTCAAGTCTTTAATGTACGGTAACGAGCGTACAAATCTTAAGCAATCATAAGAAAAGTGTAATTTTCTTTAGTGTTTCTAGTTGCAGAAAACGTTTTTTTGCAAAATGAATAATTTGGAGTTATTAAATAATTTGACGTTATTAGTGAAACTGGTAGAAGATGTGAAAAAAAACCTAGATCGTGTTGTGTAAGAAAAATAAATAGAGACAATAAAAAAACAGTTTTGAACTAATTCAATCAGTTCTTCATTAAAATTATTGCTAATTTCCACTTTTTTAATTTATTGGACGCTTTCCCAGACTAGATTTGTTTACCTTTTACAAATGTCAAAACGTCTTAAGGCTATTATAGCTGAGCTTAAGATTTGACAGATAATTAACCAGTCTTAAGAGAATTTGACGAAGAATCTTATGATGTCTTAAGATCATTATAGTTAGGGCTAATGGGACGGAAATCTGAGATATCTGCAGGAGAAGATTTTTTCGGTAAAGGGATCACTATGGCCTTTTTCCACAACAAGGGAACTTGGGAAGTAGTCAGGCAGTAATTAAAAACATGCGTGATGACATCCAAAATTATAGGGGCGAGGAGCTTAAAAAAGCGTGGAGATATTTCATCAAAACCGATGCAGTTGGAGGAAATAGAGAGGAGTATTTTAATAACTTCCGAGGGGTCCACACAGCGAAAGTAAAAGCCATCAGTACTATGTGGAAGAACTGAGAAAGATCGGGAGATAGAGGAAGCAGGAGGGGATTGAATGAATGAGGCATTTAGGAGGTCTACATCGATATCAACAGGGGAAGGTGCAGTAGCATTTATGCCCAGCGAGCGAAGATTGGACCAGAGTTGCTTGGAGTTTAAAGAGGGATCAAGCTTACGCGCATAAAAACTACGTTTTCGTGATTTGACCTTGCTAGTGACGAGGTTGCGAAGCTGTTTATAAGCATTGAGATATCTAAGAATCCTAGTCTTGCGATAACGCCTGTACATGCACTCTCGTTGACTTATCAAGTCACGGATTTCGCCAGAAAACCAAGGACAAGCCGAATATGGCCTGCGGTTTCTTGTGACTAGCGGCACACATTGATCAAACAAGGATTGAGTAAATAAAGTCAGCAAACTTACTTTAGTGTCAACGCAAGTAGTATGATAGATAGCATCCCAAGGCATGGTGGAGGCAGCTACGGACAGTTGATCAGGATTGATGTTACTAAAGTCACGAAAAGTATACGAAATAGACGCAGAGGGCACGAGCAGAGAGAACCGAACGGAAAGGAATAATAGGTCATGATCCAGAAAACTAGGAGGGGAAATTTGATGATGCTTTAGCACTGCATCAGTGCAAGTAGCAGCTAGGATATCAAGCAAGGATGGGTTTTGACAATTTAGAAATGTTGGCAGATGATTTAGAATATGCAAGTCCAATGACTCAAATAAATATCTAAGGGCATTCGCACGAGCATTGACTTTGAGCAGATCAGCATTAAAGTCACCTGCAACAATTATGTTCTCATAGTGGTGAGAAAGGGTAGACACAAGACTGGAGAACTCAGCAGCGATATCAGATATATTTTGATACTCACATTTCCCATCTAGTAATAGCACACATCGTGAACAAACGTGTCTGCAACGAAGCCATAGAGGTATGCACGCCTCTGTTATAGATAGGAATGTTATCGTACCATTTCAAGCGCCAGTGCCGTTTTGCCAAACGGTCCCCCAACTAAGTATTAACCAAGTCCAATGCTGCTCAACCTACGCGACCGAACCAAACCCGATCAACTGAGTATGTTAATGGTACCCTTTATGGTCACCAAGATAATGGCCCGTTTTCATCGTCCTGTAGAATTTTTTAAAACCCCAATTTTGCCCCTTTAGTCTGAAAAGGTGTAATCGTACCGTACTTCGTTTGGATTATTCCATTCATGCATGTAGTACGCTGCATTTAGAAAAGTAAGAAAAGTGCGCGTGAGTCTTATTCCTACACATACGTACGGTGTCTGTTTCGGGCTAAGAACAGGTCTTATTTTTGCTCGGGTTATTAGCAGTTAAGTTTGTTTAACACCTGACACCGATTCCCACTAGGTTAGGCTCTGGAGTACCTACGCCAAACACTATTTTGGAAGAAAACTTGATAAAAACCTGACTGTTCAAAAATATTGTAATGTTAACGCCTTGCAAACATTTCCAACGGATCAATGGCATGTATTTCAATCTGGGAAATAGACGGACATCTACCCATTGCAATCGAGACTGTCGAGTTCGGTCCTGCGACACCAGCTACTGTACCATGTTCCATTTTTGACCCATCGGTAAACGAGTAGAGTTGTCTTTGGCCCTCAGGAAGAATGAGTCTCTTCCACTCAGAGCGATCCGGAGCAATCACCTTGAAATTTCTTTGTAGCCTCAATTCACCAACCATATGGGTGAGTGGCTAATTGTAAGTTTAGGATACCCCCACATGTCCGTTGACCGTATTGAGCTCGTTCGAAAAGATCTGAAGTTTCAAGGCACGTCTAAGGCGGATTTCCATGTCAAGTTGAAGAATGGAGTTGCATGTGGGTAGGTCACCATGTCCTGCTTGCTCTTGAGCCGCCCGGGAAAAGTAGCAGCGAGTAGTGGATGTTGTTATACATGCAGTATTTACATAATTTCTGATGTAACACCTGAGGTCTTAACCAAGAGCCTTTTACAGAGGCTTTTTCGGATATTTGACTGATTCTGAGTACCCAACTATCACAACCTGAAAGAAAAACTGACCAAAGTTTGGAATAAAAGACCAAGATAGCCTTTTTTTGGATTGATTAATAGACCCACTGTGGTATCTCTGAAATGGTCAAGTCAAACTCTCGTGAGAGAACGATAGCAAGGTCATCTGCATAGCTGATGCCATCGAGATCAGATTTGTGTAGTTTGGACGACAACCCGTGACTAGAGTAACGGGGACAAAACTCCACCTTGAGGACAGCCTTCAATAACCTTTACATTAATGGTGGGGTCGCCCAGAGTCAAGGAAATTTCACGGTCTACAAAAATGGCATCCACTCAGTTGTGTAGGAATCAATATTTCTGAGAGCCAGTGCTGTAGAAATAGAATCATAGCCAGTGTTATCGAAACCACCCTAGATTTTCAAAGAACGCAAATAAAACAGTTTCGTTAGCGTGGAGGTCTTCCTCGATTTTGTTAACTAGGTTATATAAAGCAATCTCTATGGATTTACTCTTTGGGTAAGCGAATTGAGAGTTAAGTAAAGGAAGGGATACCTCCAGCTTTCACCTGATGTGAAGGTCTAGCAGCCTTTCCATAGTTTTCAAAAGAAAGGAGATTATGTAAGTTGAAGCTGGCTGGCTCTTTAAACAGACCAAGTTATCCGGAATCAGCCCGAGGCACTTCTGAAATAGTGTCGCGAAAATCCCTTTTTTCCCGAGGATTTGTTGGGTTGAAAAAAGGCCACTGCCCATTTAATCTTGCCCTGGTCGAAGATGTTTGCAGAGAATCCCTGAAATATCGTTTGGAATGGTCTTGTAGCTATACTCCGTATCCAGAGGATAAGCGGTTTGGAAAAATGATTCTGGAAAGTGCGCGCTGAGCTGAAGCCTTAAGGCTTCTTCTTGGATAGAGTTGTATGAGTCATCCGCCTTTTTAAGATGGCCCACTCCGTTTGAAGACTACTATTAGAGAAGCTTTGGAGTCTAGTTGCCTCTGGTAGAGTTTACAGGCTTTCAATTCCCCTACGCATTGCAGCGTTTGTCATTCTACTAGGGAACTTCATGCCACCACTGCGAGGTAGAGACAGTATTGTTGCTATGATAAGAACAGATCAGGACTTCAGTGAAATGGGTGGTTGGTGTCGCCAGTTTGCACACTGAGCTGATAGAAGAAATGAGAAGGTCCGATTTCGAGGGCAATTATCATCATCAATAGCTCTCCAGCCTGCTATTGGCCTTGGTTTCCTGCAACATCGTCCTCCACACCTTCGGTGCCTGGCTTGAAGTCTCCAATTTTTATACCTAGGAATGGTAGATCTTCATCTACGCTATCTACATATTTCTTTTTTGGACGTCCCGTGCCTCTGTATCCGTCTGGTCAACATGCCCTGCCCATCGAATTCTGTTAATTTTTATGACGTTTGAATATTTATACAACTGGTGGGTGTAACATGTTTTTCAGCCACTCTCACTTTATCATTTTGAGGCGTTCGATGGGGCCCCTTTTTTGTCATGGGAGCTTAGACAATTACCTCAAATAAACGTCAAACAGCAATCAGCTGACACAAAAATATCTCGAAGTCACAGAAAAGCACCAATCGCCATTTTTGTTCATAAACAAAATGTCCCAGAGGGTACAAAAAAAGACCCGACAGCCCGATTCTTATGAAACTTTGCACACACACATTGAGTTCCAGGGACAATGCAATCTGACAATTTTGTAAAAAAATCAAGATGGCGGACGAATTTTGAAATTGTGTTCCGATTTCATTGAAAATCGGTATCGGGGGATTTCTAGGGCCATAAATGAGGATTCGGAGGTCAAAATTTGAAAATTCAAAATGGCAGCACCAATATGGCGGATGAATTTTGCAAATGTGTTCTGATTCAAATGAAAATCAGTATGGGGGAGTTTTTAAGTTTTTAATTGTATGCGAGAGAAAAAGAAAAGGTGTTGAAGTTGAGCAAGAAATTGTATAACCGGCATAAAAATGAAATTTTTACCATCTTGGACCGTTCGTTTAGAAGGTATCATGTAAAGATTTTGTGTTGATAAATGATTAGATAATCTATACGTCAAAAATGTAATGTGTCAAGCATTTTATAAAAACTTTGAAATTTGCAAAACCTTTTAATATTTCTGAAGTATGTCTGGTATGTCTTCCAAAAAAAACTCACCACATTTTATCTACATACATTTTTCCAAACAAAACCCCGCTTAAAGAGCCCAACCCAAACTATACACGGTGTTTGTAGCTTCTTCCTCTGCACCCTTCTCTAATCCTTAAATATATTATACGACTATAAATAATTCCACCTTTCATAGAGCCAAAAACCGGGAGAGGATATTTTTTATCCTTCAAATTTTATGTTATCTTCTTTATCTCTTGGGACAGCCAAAACTCTCTACTATGCTCCTCCGATGTGTAGGCGAGCATGTTCGGAGCTAGTGTTAGCCCCGTGTATATCCTTCAAAAATATTATATAGTGAATTGGAATCCATATGTATTAAATTTCACATTTTACACAAAAGCGAACCTTTTTTTGGGAAATTTTTTATCTTGTTCTTTTTTTGGTCTTTTTCAACAGGTGCACATCTGCTAACCACCGCAGGACGAAAAACATCAGGATATAAAAGGACGAATAGAGAATATTGCTTCATTATAGGAGAGATCGCATACCTGTGTGAAAGGGTATTGCTAGTGGTGGAGGAGCTTTGTGTCCTTCTATAGTACGACAAACGAGCAGTGCTTTTTCGGGCTGGATGTTAAGGTGGGCTCAAGGACTATTCTCTACCTTCAATATTAGTTCCGGGGTATAAAAAAATGCCCTCAAGGATATGTAGCGCCAGCAGTCCAGCAAATTCATCCCTAGCTTTGTGATACTCAAAGGAACACATCGAATATGTCTCTTACGGTTAGGATCATCGAGTTTCGCCTGCCCAAGGCCAAAGCCAATCTCATCGGGCGAGTCGAGTTTCGAGGTAAGCTTTAAGGATATTTTTTTTGGGGTGAGTTTATCACCCCTTTTTTGTTATGAGGGTTGTTTTATGTTTTTTTTCTTCTGTTGATACAAAATGTCAACCTGCAAGTTTTTCATTAATTTTCTTCTCGTCGGTCGTGGGGAACTGCGTAATAAGATATATGCCAAGAGTGACAGATGTGCCCCATGGTATCGGGTTAATCTCCGTCTTCCTCGCTTTCAGACCATTAAAGGCTGTCATCTATTTTTCCACCAAGCCATGGCGGAGCTCCTTGATGGCTTATTACGATTAATGAATGCTGGCATATTAAGTGGTTTTTCCTGTTACATACATACACATTCATACATACTTACATTTATTTTTTTTATGTAGTATATAATTATTATTTATTAAATAAAATTCGTGCGCTTGATTCGCAATTAATTGTGGCTGGACATTAATGGTTGTTCGTTCGTTTGATTTGACAGTCCATTTTGGATTTACATATTTCATAATGACTAATTGCGGTGGTGGATTAAAAGACAGTAAATGGAGAGGAATGTATAAATAATACAATTAGCTAGAAGTTTACTTTGGGTTAATGGATGTAGTTTTGTGTAGAGCATGACGTTCTTTTGATATGGTTTTTGGAAAGGGAATATTAATGAGAAATGTTCTTACTCCCACAGCAATGTGTATAAAGTTAAGATCTCTTATCCTTATCCACGTCTTAATTAGTTTTACTTACATTTTTATCTTTTTTGCAAATCCTTTTTTTTGGGATTAACTTGATTTATTATGAAACAGTTTAGTCTACTTACTAATTTAAACCAGTCTCAAGTGCACTAGTGCTATAATTGGTGCGACGATGGGTATATATTCATAATTCTGATACTTGGAGAAACTTTGAGCTATATAGGTAGAGCTCTATCGTATATGTGCATACCTGATGTCGCGGCAACAACTTGGGTATTAGCCCATAAAAAACTGAACCAAACAAATGAACCTTCTCGCGATATCCCGGACCTTCGAAGAAGGGCTGGCTCGCCGGGGGGTTGTGGGAGTATTGAGGCCCTCGAGATACCGCCTTTTCTCGTGTATCACCACTTATCTAGGAGCGCTCCGTCAGCGCGGACGCGGGGTACCTGCAAAAACTTCCGGTGCGAGAGGTCACGGCCGCCGCTGCCATTCTGGGGTTGCTTTAGGCCACCATCCTGTAAATCAAGCTCATTTTATGAAATAACAAATACTCTCAAATATTTAACACAAATTCAATAACAATTTATTTCCACTAACTATATTTACTGACAATTCTAGGGGCGGGGGGAGGGTTGGTAGTAACTAAATCTGTTCCTAAATTTTACCTACGGAGACTGAATTAACAATTAAAACAAATACGACTCTCAGCAAACAACAAAGCAAATTTCCGCCGTGGTACCAGCTTGGGTTTTTTCCTCTTCAACGACGTATTGCAATCGTTAATGACGGTACTCAAGGAAAAAAAAGCACACATTAAAAAATAACTGACAACTCCTGGCCCTTCATACAACTAGCTGGTAGGTACTACGGACTCATGCCTGGTTCCATACCACGCCAATACATTCCGGACATACCTTACTGCCATCAACGGTCATCGCGACACCAATCTAAGCCAACTACACTAGGGTGCCGAAGAGTAAACAAATTACACACACAGGAATATCATATACTATTTATAGAAAATAATAACACTAAAATTAGTATTCAACAGTAAAACGTTCCCCCTTTTTCCAATCGGGAACTTTATCTACCTTTAGCTCCCTGTGCAGGGCTCTTCAATCCTCTTGCTGTCCGTCTTCCTCTCTACAACTGGCTCACGCTAACAAACCTCCACCCAGCCTCGTACGTTTGCCTCACATTGATTGTTTACTCTACGTGGGTTTTGCCGACCTCCGAGGTGAATATTCATGCGGTCTCGCCCCGGTCTAGCTACTACGAATGCGCTCGTCTATAGGACTTTTGATTGGCGTTCTTAACTCCTTTTTTCTTCTTCTGCTCCTAGGGATGCACCCTGCCGATGTCCCTCTAATAATTGTGTATAATTCCCGGAAGCGGCGGACACAGGCCGCTGACATTTCGTGGATTACTCTTTCCCTAAAAATATTACCAACGGTACGGTAGGTACTTATCTGTTAATTTGTCCTCAGGCCTATTCTTCAGCCGGCAGAGCGTACGGATCCAAAGAGGGGTTCAGTACAAAAAAAACAGTATGGACTCCTCTCGAGTAACGGACGTCGTTTATAGGTCCTCACGGCTAAGTGCCGTTCGCCCAGGTATGGATGACCTGGCGGCTCCCTCTTCCTTATGTTGCAAAAAAATCTCCTTCTCCAGAGATGATGTTCTGTTTTCCTTGCAGGTAAATTCGACCGCATTTGAGAATACAGAGACTACGTTTTTTTACAAGTTTGTAATCCTCCCACTCCTTTACGTCACGCTCAAATCGTCAGATTATTGAAATGTACATTTTTCAGCAAGTAATTAACCAGCCTAAAGGATCAACGGTTATCAGTTACCGAGGCTCCAGACGTTGCCAAAAACCGGCAAGAATGGAAACGAATCGTGAATAGAGTTCGAGACCCAGCGGCACCGACAGCAGCGTATCCGTTGCGAGGACTTCCCGCTCGGACCGCCAGCTAACGGATCAAAGAAGAAGAAGAAGAATTAACCAACCATACCTTGATCTGAAGCGATCGATTTTTCTATTCTGATCGGCTGCCCTATTCGCGCGGTGCTGTATGCAATGTAAAAGTGTTCAACAGGGTGCAAGTCATCTCCCCATATGTTAATCTGCCACGCTTGAGTGAATCCCAAAATCCCCTATTGCGCTCCCTTACTATTAGTAAAGATGCAGCAAAATACATGAATTAATACCTTCTGTCGACTCAGCTGCTTAAGTCAGTGGTACCACGGGGCTCAACCAGGTACTTTTTCTCCTCTATATCTAAATTATCATCATTGTTGAAGAACGACCCTTCACACTGCTGGTCCAGTTTCGTGCAGAGCAGTCTTGCTTGCCTACCAGAGTAAAAATAAAAAATGGCCTTACATCGGGCGAACACCGGCCGCCTGGCTTTTTAAGGGGCATATGATGGCCATCATTTTTACCCATTTTTTTATGGGAGCACATGCGGACTCACGAGAGTAAGCTGTGTTGCATTTGCAAAATCCTTACTAATATTATAAATGCGAAAGTAACTCTGTCTGTCTGTCTGTCTGTTACGCTTTCACGCCTAAACCACTGGACCGATTTTGATGAAATTTGCTGCAGACATAGTTTATACCTTGGAGACGGACATAGGCTACTTTTTATGGAGAAAAAAGGGTTGAAGGGGGTGAAATGGGGTTTAATAAGTTGTAAGGGGATTTTTTTTTCTTTAATTTTTTTCTATTGTATAAAAAGTAACTGAGTGACAGACAACGCACAACCTAAACCGCTAGAGCTAAAGGGCTGAAATTTTGACAGTGCATCCCTTTAATGACGTAGACATCCACTAAGAAGCGATTTTCGAGATTCATCTCCTAAGCGGGTGAAATGGGGTTTACCCAAACCGCTGGAGCTATAGGGCTGAAATTTTGACAGTGCATCCCTTTAATGACGTAGACATCCACTAAGAAGCGATTTTCGAGATTCATCCCCTAAGGGGTTGAAATGGGGTTTATCTAACCCGCTAAAGTTATAGGGCTGAAATTTTGTCAGTGCATCCCTATAATGGCGTGGACATCCACTATAAAGCGATTTTTCGAAATTCATTCCCTAAGGGGGTGAAATGGGGGGTTTTGTTTTTAAGAAGTGAGGGGGCAACCCACATGGTGAACACTGCGGCCAAGTTAGGCCTATTGTGTACGTACCCCACTAGCGGAACAGACTATCAGCCTTCCGAATGAAAGCAAGAAGGTCTTTAATTGACAAAGACCGGACTTGAGCAGGACTCAAAAACTCTCTGATAAACGTTCTTCGTCTAAGCCAGATCAGAGCAGGACATTCACAAAGGATATGTGTGGAAGTCTCATCGCCTTCCATGCAGAGTCGGCATTCTGTCTCTTGAGACAATCCTAGGTTATGGAGGTGATACCGCAGTCCCACATGGCCAGTCAGATAACCCACCAGCAGCCTTAGGTCCGTTCTGTTTAAGGTAATACTGCCTCTTAGGGCAAAGGGTCTTATAAGATCTTTAGCCTGTCTAAGGCCTAGGACCGACTCCCAGTAGGCTAGGTTTAGTCCCTTAATCCACTCCTCTACCAGGGACTTGGAGGTGGACCAAGAGATGCTACAGAAGGGTTCGGGGCCCTGGATCAACGTCTCAGACCCTTCCCTCGCGAGGCGGTCTGCAGCCTCATTCCCCTCGATACCCCGGTGTCCGGGGACCCAGCAGAGCGAGACCTTATTCTTTCTGGTCAGGCTCTGAAGTACGTCGAAACACCCTGCAACTATTTTGGATGAAAACTTCCAAGTTGAGAGTGCCTTGATGGCAGCTTGGCTGTCAGAAAAGATTTTAATGTTGGCGCCTTTCAGACCTTTCTCAAGGTTGATCCTAGCGCAGGTCGCAATGGCATGTATTTCAGTCTGAAAAACAGAGGGCCACTTACCCATTGCCCAAATGGGGTTACCAAACTACTGGAGCTACAGGGCTGAAATTTGGACAGTGCATCCCTATAATGACGTGGACATCCACTAAGAGGCGATTACTCGAAATTCATCCCCTAAGGGGATGAAATGGGGTTAACCCAAAACTCTGAAGCTGAAGGGCTGAAATTTTGACAGTGCATCCCTATAATCACGAATAAATGAATGACTCGAAATTCACTTTATTTAATATTCATTTGTGATTGCTTCATAATTTCTTGCACCCACGTAAATAGGCGAACAAACTTAACGAACGTTCGTCAAACCCTAAAATGTCACTTCTCTTGATGACATATACATGCCAATCTCTGCTTCAAAACTTACAGGTTTGTTGAGCACAGGTGATATACGCAGCAATTTGTTTACCATATTTATTAAAAAAATGCACTATAATAAACCCTTTTTAGGGATAATAACAGCTGACTTTTTTGTTTGTTTTTGTTTGAAGGAAAACATTGCACATAATAAACAGTTTTTATTTAAAGGCGTTGCAAGGCACGCGGGGTTTATGCTAGTATAACCTAAAGAAGCCTCTCGGCAGCGAAATTATTATTATCTTAGCATAATAGAGATGGTAGTTCATTGTATCTGTCGAAATAGTGGAGTTGTGCTGTGCGTCCGTGAGACTACAACCAGGAGGAGATTGAGTCTTCTCCATCTTGGTTAGCTTACTACACTAGGGGTCTTTCTTTCTACCTAAACACAGGTTCCAAACAGATTAAGGCTCTACCATGACAAGATCAAGCTAGGACTTAAATTCGCATTACAACATCCTCTTTAGAAGACTTATTTCTAATCACACAATACAATGTGGAGGTATGTTATTGGACCTCATATTAAAGAAGGTTTTATCTGTTATGATTTGACAAATTCGAAGGGATTGAATATAAGTCTGCATTATTTTTGGAGCATGACCTTCAAAAACCATTTTTTCGGTTTAATTTCGTACAAGCAAAACAAATTTTGTTAATGAAGGTGTGTTCTAATAATTTAAACCTACACAGTTAAAAATTCGCGTGTCTTAATTAGAAACTGACTAACAACTTTCTTCTTCTCCTTTCATAATTATGATTCTTTCTTTACCCCCACAAAAGACATTAATGTCAAAGCCTGGGTGGAGACTGAATGAAAAGATCCCATTTTCTACGTTGACGTGTATTTTAAGAGAAGGCATAGACAACGCCGATATGCTCGTATACTTACCCCCATCATCCACTGCGAAAATTAAAATGCATAAAAAGTGTTTGTTCACATAGAGCTCCTTTCATACCTCATCCGCGCCAATCTTGAAATTTGAAGCCAGGTGGAGAGAATCCATTAAGAAAATTTTACGATGCAATTAGACACTTACACAATTCTTTCACAGATTTTTCGGCTGAGAGAAAGCGACTTTCTCCTTTGAAGTATGGAAATGAATCTCGCCCCATCAGCAGCCAAGGGTTAATTTCCTAAAGGAGTACTTGAGGTGCGCTCATGAAAACCCTGCAGTATTTCAGCTGCTAATTGAATGTGCCCCGGAGCAAGGCCAAAGGGAAATATATAGCAACAGGAGCTGCAAATTTTTGGGGTTGGAGCAAAACAAGGCTGAGGAGACCAAACGGTAATTTTGGGGTTGTAATTTAAAAGCCCACACTGAATACTATGGTTTGTTTTAAATGCACCGCTTTTCATACGGAACACTCTGCTGGGTACGCTTTAGTTAATCTGTTGTGAAGAGGGGATTTTAAGGATAAACTTCTTGAATAACTTTGGAGTGGAGAACTAGGTCAAGTGCTGGGTGATGAGGGTCTTTACCACGGGAATGTTTGGACTTACATTTGTTATGATGTTAAATGGGCGAGAAATAACTCATAATTGGCATCGTAGTAACTACAAGGGGTTAACTTGGGAAACGCTGTTTTTACATTATGAATATCGCTAAGAAGAATTTACCTTAAATATAACATAACCAGCTTCGTAGTAGAAAATGTAAAAAGATGGAGTTTCTTCTCGTCAACGCACCAGTGGTGGGCAACAGTTAATTTTTTCAGAGCACCGAAAAAGTTTTTGGTTATACCTCTCACTCGAACTCAAAGATAACTCCAAGCTTTTACCTATACTCGAACACTTACAAGCATGATAGGAGAGACTCTGGAACTGAGTTTGGAGATCGCTATTAGAGGTCCCGCCAAAAGAGTTGATGCCGGAGCGCGCAGCTGGGGAAATTAAAGCTGCACACAAATAAAAATTGCGCATATATTTATAAGAAATGCGCTTATGTATTTTCAAATTTCCCCTTCGAAATTTGTTGCGACTAGGCTAAGGGACGGGAACGGCATGCGGGGATTCTACTGCGCATGGAAAACGCGACTTTCTCGGCATCAACTCTTTTGGCGGGACCTCTACCTATCACAGAACGAAACTGTTTCGGTGATTAATAATCTTCTTCTTAAATGGCACTTTGAAAGACTTCGGCCTCTTGAAGCTTTTTTTCCCGTCGTCTCAACGCTTTGCTAGTTGTCCCCATTTTGCTACATACATGAAGTTTTCGTTTGAGTCCTAGAAGTTCTATGTACATCTACGGAGGATTATTTACAAAGAGGGGGGGGGGGTTGGTTCTGCTCGGGATCATAAAGCCGCTCTTGCCTGACCATGCAACAGACTGAATACGGTGGTTGAAGAGAGGAATTACTCACCCAAGGTGTAAACAATCGTGCTGAAGGGATGAATGGTACTGCGTGAATGTTGGTTGTTTAAATCAGCTCCCGAAACATCAAAGCACTTGCTGTACTATTATGAAGGTAGATTGAGTCTCCTTCATAGCAGCTTTGTTGCTCCCAGAGAGATTTGGGATATGACACTTGAATCAATTTTTTAATGACAGGGTTAGCCATAATATATATCAAATAGGTTGCAGTACCTGCCTCTTCAAAAAAAAAAAAAAGAAGACCTAAGATGGCTCGGCAGTGGTGTGATCACGTGTGAACAGCGATTATAATGGCATAAATTTAGGTAGGGTCCAGAGGACGGCAGCAATAGGACCAATAAATACCTTTAGGACATGCATCACGTGCCCCTCGACGTTTACAACAAACACCTGGTTTGGTGCAGTTCCCTTGTACTAACTGAAACCGAAGCCTGGACCGCAAAATCCTACGGTCGTAGCAATATATTGGATTTTTTACCAGAGGGTGTGATTGCCACAAGCAAAGGCTCAGGAAGGACTTCGCCGCAAAAATACTCTCAAGAACAAAGTAGTAGACTTCCTGAAGAAGTTGAGCTAAGGATATTCATAGACAGCTCCGAAACATTAGAGGGTGCCTCGACGCACTCGGTACAACTTACAGTCCGGCCTCTGACAAAGTAGTTAAGGTCCTGGAAATCCTGAAAGCCTGCCAGACAATGAAACTGGAACCAAATCAAGATGTATGATTGGAAAGTGGAGCGATGCTTAACGCTAGATAGGCCCGATAGAATCAATAACGTTAATCTGGGCTGGGTTCGCGTACAAGGAACATATTTAGATGGGGACGAAAGAACAGGATTCAAGAAGCACATCTAGGCAGCCGCCGCTCTGCACAAAGTTCCACCTAGAGGAAGACTCCCAAGAAGGAGGAGGGATCTGCCATGACCGAGACAACCATACCGAGACAATATGCAGACTCAGACAGCCGCTGCTTTGTTCTAATTTTGTGGACCCACCAGAGGCGCCAGGCCAAGGAGTGCTGGCAGCGAGCAATAATAATAAGAGTGATGAGCTAGAACAAATTTTCAAAAATGTTTCAATGCCCTTGAGATCAGCTGATAAAAATTTCAGTAGGAGTGAAAAAGTCAAAATATAAAAGATGTAATATCTATGATAAAAGGAGGCAGAATTGCTTTCACACTACACGCAACGTGTGTGAAAGAAAGATAAAAAATGAAGGGGAAGTGCCAATTTTCCAATTTAGCCAAAATATTTAGCTCAACACTGGAAGAATTTTTTTTTTTTTTTTTTTTTTTTTTTATGTGACACACTAGAGACTTAGGGAAGGCCCCTTTGTACTGTCGACCATGTATTTTTTTTTTTTTTTTTTTATTTATTTTTTGTTTTGTTGAAATGTCGAACAGCAGCTCTAGCCGGAAGATAGAGAGAGAAGTGAAGGAAAGAACTGTCACAACCTAGCTGCGGTATTTTTATTTCACCTACTCCCAACCATTTCGCGACTCTGACATCGGGGCATCGAGAACAACTCGCTGGAGTGTTATGCCTCCTGAAACGATTTGAATCTCATCAACCAACCGATGACATGCGCTTGGTGGAGCGGGGAATAACTAGTGAAGGCTATGACAGAAGGAATCAGGAATGCAAAGAGGGAAGAAGAAAGAAGGAAAGTTATGTAGGTGGGAAATTGGGAAAGGCTAGGACCGTGGCACCACCGGGAATCGAACCCGGGACCCCTGGGATAGTAGTCAGGCGCCTTACCCCTAGACTACCGAGGCCGAATTACAAAACTCCCGCGTTTTTAATGTACAATACAAAGCCAAGTTTTAGAGTCGCAATGTGTACCAACAAGAATTTGCCCACGCATACATATAAACATATTAGAGTCGGCTACATGTGCTCTGTTCCAATTCGACTTCCATTTGAATGTAAACATTCCAATAGGGGAAGCAAGCAACATGTTCTGTTTCATTCATACTCTTGTGTTTTTTGTATTAAATGTATATCTATCGCGAATTTGTTAATATTTTTTTGGACTTTTTGAATAATGGTAGTTCTAATCTCTTCTTTCATATGTTTAACTCTTTTACTTGTCCTTGAGCTCCACCTAATCACTCTTGTTATTATTGCTCGCTGGTGCTGGTATGAAATTGGGGAGCCACACGGTGCAGATGCGAGCGCCGCCCTCGTGCACTCTTTCCGAACAGAACGAAGGCAGGACTGCAGTCAGGAACCCGGGAAGCTCGAATAATCAAGTGTAAGCGACAATCTACTGCTGAGCCTATTCAAGCGGTCAGGCTTACAAATAAGACTTACACAAGTGTAGAACAATATGTCACACGAATGGCCGAGGTAGTTTTAGCCCCAATAACTCACTTCAAAAAGGATCTTCTTTGCGACCTCGGGGATTGAGATGATTAGAGGAGCCCAATAGACGACATTTTTGAGTATCATCAGCTTCTAGTTTGCCAAAGGTGGTGTGCACTGGAAACTTGCTTTTTCTCCAGAACGACTTAGCATACTCATAACAATGGGCTTCCCGAAAAGACCCCGAAGGGGTATTTCCAGAATTACGACACTCATTACCCGACTAGCATGCAGCGTGCGGGCCCGACGTGCAAATGAAGGCCGAAAGAGGGATTTCCTTGTGAGATTCCTCATGAGTACCACCTAAAGAAAAAGCAGAAGTGAGGTATTCCCTATCAGTTCCTATAAGGGCCCTCATTTCAAATAACATGGGGCAATCACCACATCTGCAGTGTGTATTCAGAAAGTTTTTTTTTTTTAAAGCTTTAAAGCAATACTCTTAAGCTATAGTTTGATACTTTCGAAGCTTTAGTTATTGTTGGTGCTTTGCTTCATATTTCATGCAATTATGTTGTTGACTATAAGGAGTCTTAAACTCGGGGCATACTCAATAGACCGGTTCTCGTTTGATTACGGAGGTCAAGCAGCATTGGACGAGATTGGTGCTTAGTTGGGGGACCGCTTGGTAAAATGACGCGCGCGTTTAAAAATATAAAGCTTTCGACACCGGCGAAGTTATTACTTCTACTACTACTACTTTTCGGCCTCTTTTTTTACATTTAGGATCAGGGAGCAATCATTTTTTCTCACGGGGGCCACATGGGACAATCCTGGGGTAAGGCCCTATTGTAGGACCTATAGAGTGTAGACGGTATGAGGTAAATTACCAAGAAGAGGTTTTTTTTTATAATTAATAAATTAATTTAATTTCATCCAAGAGATTTCGTTGGAAAAATTTTCGAGATGGGTTCAGACAAAAATTTCTAAGAATCTACTCCCAATTATATTGTACACCCTTCTTCTACCTTCTGAATATTAGACAACATCAGTACACATTCAACGTCAACAAGTAAGAAATAAGTTGATCGTCTTTCTTCTCTGCTCCTGTGTTCATGACCTTTAAATCCTTACAAGCGCCCTTGTCAAAACCAAGCCGCCATTGAAAGTTTTTCTCTTTCTTCTTACAACTCCGCATAGACTTGAAGATTACTGCAGACTTGCCCTGGAAATGTGTAAACAACATTAATTCGTCCGTTTTTTTGCTTAATTAATTATCAAAGGAAATTTTAAATTAATCTTTCAACTTCTATGCTCGAGTAGCATTGTCAGAGTGCCATGGAGCCATAACCGTCAGAGCTAAACTAATTAAATCCTCACAAATGGAGCTCATTCAGAAAACAGGAAGCTCTCCCTGATGCCTGCCCTCCATATTCATACACACACAATAACTCAACAATTATAGTAAGATCCCACCAAAAAGTTCGGTACGTGGCCGCGTCCTTGCTCCTGCATTTGAATAATATAAAGCGTGAACGTGTATTCCTGTGTTTTCACTTTTCGGGATCAAGTATTTAATTTGCCAGGAATTGTGAAATTTAATTACGAAAATTGCTGGCAGCATTTCTATGCAATTGTACGAGTCCTTTATGTAACCACAGATGACGGTTGGTTCGTTGGTGTGTACTTGTGGAGCGGGGGCATACCGAAGTGTATTTTTCAAGCATCAAGGACTTCCTGCAAGGCACCAGGATGCCTGATTCAATTCAAAACATCTTTGTTCAACGTAGAGACAACACTATGGCAAAGAGGTATGGTATTTGTATACCATTCACATTCCTAATAAATTGTTGCTTCTGAATGCATTCCTTGTCAGCAATTAGGAAGCAGAAGTGCACTTATTGTATGTACTCTCTCCAAACACATTCCATGGAACTTATACTGCTGCTTTCTCTTCTTGAACTGTTGCGGTTGTGTCCTTTCACATTTTCCCAACCATTTGTCTATTTTATGGCCACATTTTTGGGTTGTGCGAATGTCTGAAGTTCAACGCAAATTCAATCTCTATTTCCGTAATTTTTCTCGTCAGTACAGAGAATTATTGCCAGCCTCGAGGGAACTTCTATATATTTTTCTTTTTTTGATGGGCGAATGGATGAAGTTCTCGTATGCTCTTGTCAGAAGTGATTTATTAATGTTTTGTTCATTCTAGGAAAGCTTTAAGGAACGCAAACATTGGAACTATGCTGAAAACAAAAACAGATATTTTGGATATGTGTAATTTATTGCTGGATTTTGGGAATTTGTTGGATTTGATTGAAAGTTCCCAATTGAACTTTATACAAATAACATGGATTATAGTAAAGTATCTTCAGAGTTGATAAAGAGTCCAAAAGTTTCAAAGTGTGTGCCTTAAAGCGGTTGAAAAGAAAAATCAATAATATATCACAAGATAAAAGCAGTGACAAACAGAAATTTAGATTAGACAGCCGGCCGCCTGAACTAAGCTTTATGCGATTCCACAATTAAAGGTCCGTTTTTACGCACATCGAGCGTGCCAGACGCCTGTCACGCCAGACACCGATAGACCCCGTTTAATCACATCAGCGTGCCGTATCAGACGACAGACTATGTCAGACTACGACTGATTATATTTTCGTTGAAAATCTTCAAACACTTCTCAATGGAAGGAATCCAAGAAAAAATGTCTGTACAGTTCTGATGCTCTATTCATGCTTCAACGAACCGAGCAGACAAAATATTGTTTCCGGGTACACTGGTCGGGTACGGCCCGTGTCTGTCCCCATCTGCGCGGCTGTGACACGGTAGATGTAAATACGTTCGTTCACACGGTATAGAAGAATACTATTTTGTCTGATGCTCTGACATACTTGAGGCCGTATTCTAAAAACAGTCACAAGTCGCAACGCAATCCCAAGTGTTGGTGAGTCTTGAAGCAATTTGGTCTTCTAATTTTGCAGTCACAATTTAGACAATTTACAATGTTTAGAATACAAAAACAGCTGACAGTCACAAAAATCAAACTTTCAATGACAAGCACAAGTCTCAAAAGTTTGTGACTTTATGACTAGTGACAATTTAAAACAGAGCGGTAAACTAGACTTGGGTAAACCATTTATTTTACATACATGTAGCCGTGAAGAATGAGTATTTTTTAATGGAATAACACCTTCTGGACCCATGTTATGGTATGTATATCCTTAAAAACAGGGCCGGATTTAAAGTTTTGTCGCTCCTAGGCTCAAGAGTTTTTGCTGTCATTTACATAAGGGCCACGATTGATTAAATTATCAAAAAAAAAACTTAATACAGCGGTTCCAAAACTGACGGGCTGACAAAGGAAAAAAGCCTGAAAAAGTTCTTGCAAAAGTTAAGTGTATGCCAGTAAGCCGAAGAACATTGGACGAACTCAAAGCTAACATACGAGCCGTACCAAGAGGGCCAAGGATGCTCGACAAGAGTTGCTTTTGGCGAATTGAATGGAGGTGGTAATTTATTCGAAATTGCGTTCAAAACCTTATTTGAAATAAATGGTAGAGAATATCCTGAACAAATCTTGCTAATTTGTCAAAATTGGCTACACAATGTCATAGTTATACCGAAGGTCTAAATGGCGCGCAATCCATCTAGTTTGCTAGTAGAGAAAGACCTGACAGCAAAACGAACGACTGGACCGATTGGCGCCGACGCTGTATTCATATGATAAACCCTTTTTTACGGTCGACTATTCTATGTGTAATTCACCGTCGAACAGCACCTTATAGGCGGAAACTGTAACACTTAATTTGGCCTAGTAGTATAGCTAAGTCGTTCCGAGGCAGCTTTGATGACTTATCGAAGCTGACGTCATCGGTTGGGGCCCCGAATGTAGTTGTGGTCTGGATGTGAGCTTTTGGGAGCTTTGAAGTTTTTTTTGTGTGAAAGCCTAAGCTCAGTTTGTCTTATTAGGGCTTGTGCCATGGGTGATGTTAACGCAACACATCGCTGACTTTGGGGATCGAAGAGGCGCTTATTGTACTTCATGGCGATGGCAAGACAGTGTAGAGAGTATTGCTGCGATGGAAAGACTACGACCTACGAACCTCTGGTATGGCAGTCTGGCGATATTCTTGGTACCAATAGACCGTTATGTCGTTCAACTCATGGTGAAATGTCTAGTTGTAAGCTTGACCTGAAAATTGAAAAAGAATAGGAAAGGTGGTCTGGTGGATGCATAAGGAGAAGGTACTGAGCCTCCAAACTTTCGCTATGATTCGCTATCCAAACAAGACTCTGTGGGCTTATGGTAACAATTGCAGCTCTGATGTCATTTTGTAGCCAGTGAATTCCTTTAACTCCATTAGAGTTGCACGAAAGTATTTTGCTTTATTTTATTGTTTCGGGTTTAAACTTGAGAATTTATTCAGTTGCCATCAACAAAAACTTAGAGAAAAAGAGTTTGACATAATCAGTACATTTCCCAAGCATCCGCAAACTGCATTATGTCCCACTACCATTCTACTTCCAGTAATTCAAAAGTTGCCTCCACTAACAAACAGCTTCCTTAAAGCACTCTACTCTTTCACACTGCTCGGTGAACTTTGTTCCGCCTCACAGCAAATGAATGCGGCTTAAAAATCAAACAAGAAACGGAATTTACATATGCATTACCAGAATACCACACTTTAACTGTTTCCATACCAAACGCCGCAAATCTGATGCTACCAACCACCTCCTTTCATCCTTTATACTAAAATTTCAAACAACATCCTTGAATCCTTGCCCTAAGGATACACTCATGAAAACTAACACTAAACCGACCCAGCCCAAATACATATGTGCACGAATACGACACTAACAACATTTCTCTTCCATGGCTTAAAGGTTATGCAAAAGTAATTATCCTTGTGACGTTCACGTGAAATGAGCGAAGAAAATGTTCATCCCCCTCCCATCCATATGTGTGTGTACTTTATTACTACATATGTGTGTGTGCAGAAGCTGGCTTAGACTAAGGGGGACAGTTTACATCCTTATCCGGGGCATATGCCGTGTCTAAGCAGCACGCAACTTCAAAGGCTATGTTTAGCGTTACCTTATCCGATTTTAACGTTCCGCGCCTGATGCCAGCGCCATGAAACTTTAATTTAAACGTTTTTTTTTTGTCATGGCGCGCGGGTCTTTTGCGCCTTGAGCTTGATTTATTAATTATTAAATAATTGCGACAGGTACAGGGCCGTCTTTGGTCGTGCAATTAGCTGTGTAGCTTTATGACAGCTATTAAAAAAAATATGGTTAGATTTTTATGGTGTATTTACAGCACGCGACGTTTTTTAATTTAATGTTAAAGTTTTTAATGCACGTGTTTTTCGTTAATAAAGGGTTGGAGGAGACGACAATAAAGTTGCAGTTTTTGACACAGGTCCTTTATCTAAGAACTGCACGAACACAAGTTAAAATAAGACTCGCCCATTCTTAGCCTGAAACAGGCACGCCTAGTGTCAAAAAGCCTGCATGGCATCCAAAACATGCACCGTACTCTTGAGAATAAAAATTCTACTTTTCCAAATACAGCGCGGTACAGGTATGTATCAAAAAAGGAAGGATTAGCCGAAACGAAAAAAACAGATTAACCCAAACGAATCATGGAACGCTCGTCATTATTCTGAAGGAAGTAAAATTGGTGTTTTAAGAAATTGTATTGGACGAAAAAAAAAAAAAAAATAGGCAATTCTCTTTATGATCATAAAGGGTGCCATTAGCATACTCAGCTTACCGGTTCAAGTTCGATTTCTTTGGTCAAGCAGCATTGGACCTGATCAGTACTTAGTTGGGGAACCGCTTGGTAAAACGACAACCGATTTTGCAATGGTCGATTTCGAATATACATTCATATCTGCAACAGCGTCGCATTTTTGGATTTTCATGCCTATTGCGGGATCGTACCATAATAGCACCGGGCCCATTTGTTCTCTATGCGTCCTAGTTACGAACAAATATGTAAATGTTTATGATGAGTTAAGAAGTCTGCCTTTTTTTATGTAGTCTATTGCTGTACGTAATTATTGTTGAGTGAAGTTGCCTGAGATTTGGCAATGAGTTAGGCAGACGGCAGATGCAGAGAGTGGTGTCGAGCATGTGACTCAGTCCGATCGCCAATCCTGTATACATATAAAACTATATCATAGCTCGTATCAACCTAGACAGTTTACGTGCTTCTTTGATGGCGATTTGGACATCGAAATATCTGTCAAAGTTTAATTTCGTTGCCACTTAATCACCGCGTCCTTCTACTATTGCTGAGACCACACTAAATTTCTGTGTTCATACGTGTGTTCTCGACCCAACAACTCGATTTTCGTATCCACAGAGCCTTATTTTATAACTGGTCTATTCACTTCTACGTAGAGCTGGTATACGATGTTTCACTAAGATTTCATCCTTGTCGAAAGTCTGCTTACTGTCATAGAAAGCTATATCGGACTTACATGGCTCTTTCTTAATGTTGGGCCTTGACTTCCGCTTTAGATCCAGGTTAAGTGCTAGGCTGATGGGAACAGTCTTAATTGTAGATAGACTGAAACCGGGGAGTTCTGTTCTATGAGTGAAAGTCATCAGTTAAGTGGTATCTTTCCAAGCGCAATCTGTACGTCACTGAGAAACAGAGTGTGGAGAGAAGATATCCGGATACTACGCCCACAATGACGTCTATATGGGAAAATGCCTTTGTCCGAAATCAAAGAGTAGCCGAAGTTTTATTGCTCACGCTGCTGCGTTCTGGGAGATTTAAAACAGCTCTGCAGACTGAGGCCCGGATTAGCTAGAGTCTCTCGCATCTATAGAGGCATCTTGGCGGCTTAATAAGTTAATAACAGGGTGGCTAACGTTTCGAACAGGTCAGCTTTTCACCGAGTAGACGGTACATTTTCTTGTTAACCTAATAAATCTGGTACTTAATATATACAAGAGTTCAAAGCGAGGTTCCCGGTCTCTTCATGCATACCCGTCCACTTCCCTTAACCTATCCTATCGTTTTACTATCCTTCGAGCCCATCTTACTAGTAGACATTGCACCATAATCAGTACGACCTTTAAATCAGAAGACAGAAACATGCGTGCATGCGGTGCGTGCGGCAATAGTTATTACAGAAATGCATGCAGTCAAATATGCGACTTGATATATACATAATGTAGCGCACGCAACGCAAAACTTGATCTACTTTCGACTTTTTCTGCATGACCGCATTGGACATAACCTCAAATGTCCAAAACACAACCACATACAGCACACATATGCACTCGGGTGGGTTAGATTTGTTGGCTGTTCTGAAAAATAAGACGGAATACAAGCACGCAATTATGTGTTAGCAAAAGCTTGCCGCATATTGGCCATTTACCGAACGCACCGCACGCACGCATGTACATATCTGTTTCTAGCTTTAGAGTCTGGTACTACTAAAGGGTGATTCTTAAGCTTGATTTATCCATCTCAAAATAATCGAATTCACTTCTTTGTTAAACTTGTCAACCAGTTTCTTTTGATAACACAAGTATCTATCAAATAAAAACTAATCTCTAACAACCAATCTAAGTCCTTCAGACATCCTCTAATCATGCAGACGACATCATAATCAAATCCACAGAATGAAGATTGATCATTTCGATTGGGGATGAGGGCACAAACGTCCATTAATTGCCCAGCAACAGAATCCCGCAATCTCCATCCACAACATTCCCAGACTTCTTATATCTGACGGGAATACAAAATTCATAGAGGAACCCAATTTTTCTATTACAGCCAGTACGTGATTAATAGAATTAAGTGTATTTAGCAAGTCACCCGAGGGCCGTGGGGGCGTGAAAACTTGCCTCTATTTTCCCCCGGTTGTAAACACTACACAAAAAATCGATTTCGATGCGGCGGCGATAAAATTTGTTTAATTCAATTCGCCCCGAAAAAGTGTTGACAGTTAATGAAAGTCAACAAGTTTTTACTACTCGCAATTATGTGTGTGTGCGAGTCCTTGACCCCCTTATGCATATGCATTCCGGCTCCTGCTGCAGCAGCTGCAGCAAATTAGCTGCAGCCACTTAATGGAGGATGTCTCGTCGTGTAATCCGCGGTGATGTATGCCAGACCCGATGCTGCTGGGTGGCCAATTTTAATTTATAGCGAGCTGCGGGCAAACAACCCCATTTCGCAGCGTTTTAACTGTCAGTTATGTCAACGTCACCAGCACTTAATTAACTGTCAGCTACTGCAGCGTGTATGAGGAGTCCTCCTGCAGTTGAGGGATGGCATCCAATGGCAAGGCAAGGGGGGCGTCCTTTACGCGCTTTCGCTCGCTTAATATGCGACAGGTGAGCCATCAATTTACAAGGGCACACGAGCTTTACCGAAAGCACATCTCACCTGGGTCACGTTCTTCATGTTGGTTGTGGCCTTACTCATCGGGTGTAGTTTTGCGGTTAAGCTTCAGTCGGACGTGCGGGGTATGTCTGTTACATGGATCTAGATGTCTGGTTTGCTGCCCTTTTTAACATACATACATACATAACTTACGAGACTCACGAACGGGGGTAGTGGGACTAATCCACTCTTGTCTTCGAACAAGTCATTTGCATTACACTTGAGGGATGAATGAAGTGTCTATTTAAGGGATGAACTTAACAAAATGACTGACAAAATTTCCGAATGAACATCACGTGCCAGAATTTTCAGGCTTCGAAGCAATTAGTAAATGGACAGATACTTTCCTTCAAGAAACCCACAAAAAAATTGAGAAGAGAGCATTTTCTATCTTGAAGGATTAATTGGAAAATGCTCATCTAATTTCCTTGAGAGTTTAAGGGTTTCGTTACAGGAGGCTTAAAGTCAAGTGCTTGTCAATCATCTTTTTTGACAGGGAGACCTCTACTTAATTTATTACTTCGTGTCGTTAATTTTGAAGTAAACTTATTCTGCTGCTGTAGAGAGAGAGAGAATGTAGCTAAAAAATTCCTCGTAATCCTCCACCAGGAAAGTCTAGGCATCACTTGACAACAAGCTAAGAAGAAAACTTATTAGGCAGCAAAAACTTCCGTTCCTTGGCAAATTCCATTAAGAAGAATTTAACTACATCCACTACCCCAGCACATCCACGGACGGTTTACTACGTGGCATAGTTATCCTCAAATCCTTTTTCGCCCACCCTACTATGCCACTCCCTGCACTTAAGTGTTCCGCACACTCAATGGACATGGCCTTATTTAAGGATTGCGGGCCTTGGTAGTCTAGGCACTCATCTTTACCTAAACCTTTGCGCAAACTCTTTAACTTATTACACTCCTCCGGAGTTTATTCCGACTTTTAGAAACTGGCTTATTTTCATTCTATACCGAAAAGAGGAGTTTCTAATAACACCATGAATTACCGCCCAATAGTGTACTCGCAGAACACCTCCGCCAAATCATGCATCAATTTGGTGACCCTTGTCCCGTTGTCTTGGGTTAGGTTAGATATGGCTGAGCTGCTGGTGTTAAGCACATTCGCTTAGGCCAAAAGTATAGACCCGTTGTGATGCCAAAGTGGCTAAACCTGATGTCAAATTGTGGCTCCTTCGCTAAACCACCTCAAGGACGAAATGATTCTTCTTAGTTGCGGAATCCCGATCTTTGAGATTTCGTGCTTTGATAGGATTCACCAAAAGTGGTTAGTCTCCTTCTGCTTAGGGCTGGGCAGTAACAGAGAAGATGGACACTTTCCATCTCGTCCGGACCTTCTAGAGATAGTTCTAGAGCTATTAGTGGAAGAGCGCAGGGCCTTCAGAGCCGCCTGACTATCTGAGAAGATGTAAACAGTCCGATTTCTATCGCCTTGTAGATTGATTTGTAAAACAGCTTCATGTACGGCTAAAACCTCCGCTTGGTATACACTGCAATGATCGGGTAGTCGGAAGGAGACTTCAATCCCAAGCGCCGGGGAAAACACTCGATCATCGGTGTCCGTGCTGCCCCATTAAGTATGGTGTGAATTTGCATCACTTCCCACAACCAGGACCGTGGTTGGATCGATTGGTGGGCCTTTCCAGATCGTGAAAGGAGGTAGAGAGCGTGGGCTAGAGGATCTGCGTGGGCTAGATAGAAAGAGGTCACCCTGAGTTTCTTATGTTTTATCTCTAGGTAGACACCACAGTAAAGTATCCGTCGCTAATTAAAGGAAGTAGGAAGGTGTTTATATTTGGCGTAATAGTGGCGATCAAAGTTAGCCGATAATAGTATTCTGAAGCTGCACAAGTGCTGCAGTAAGTACACAGCATACATTTGGTGGCAGCGGTGGAATACAAACAACCAGTATCCACTACCCGAACGGCGAAATCGGTTGCCTTGAAACAATAGGCACCTCAAACTTGAAAATCATCATAATACCAAACAACTATTAGCAATTATTGTTGCTACATAATTGTTTGGTATTATGATACACAGCATAAATTTGGTGGCAGCGGTGGGATACGAGATCCGCTACCCGAAAGGCGAAATGGGTTTTCCTGAAAAGTTAGGCACATTCAACTTTAAAATCATCATAACACCAAATGATTAGCAGTAGCAAGAAGTAAATTTAAGAGAGAAAACAAGTGTTTATATTATTTTTGACCAGAATACCTGTTCCAGGTTTTCCCTTACCTTAATAAAAGAGAGCCCTTAAGCCACAGATCACCAGCAATCCGTGACTCTTGGAATAGGGTAACATCGACTTCACCAGAAGCAAAAGCGCAGCAAACGCTATTTTACAATCTTTCGGTTGTCTTAACCGGCCCACACACTTACAGTTTAACTGCGCAGTTTTCCACTTGTGACGTCATGTCTGAGCGATAAACTGTGTGAACTCAGTAGTTTTGAAATATTATCACCCAGTCCTCAGATCTGAGCTTCTGGACCCTCTTTTGCTCCGATAAACTGCGCAGGTCAGACAGTTTATCCTTCAGTTCTTGCATTCCCTCCCGTCCAGTTGTCATTATTAGAAAGGTGTACTCAAATAAAAAAAAACTTACTCGAGACTGAGAAAAAACCTCGTAGGACGAGCCTGGTGAACCCACACACTTTCAATTCAGTTTATCGTACGGTTTTGTTTACACAGTTCAACTGCGCAGTTAAAACTGAGAGTGTGTGGACCGCTTGAAATATCAAAGCTTTTGATACAGTACGATGCTCAGCTGTGTTAGATAAACTCCCAGCTGACTCGATTCTACAAAACTGAACTGAGAGTGTCCTGTCCGGCCTTTCAATCAAAGCATTACTAGATGGCGTGAAATTAAAACCCCACACAATTTCTGCCGGGATACCCCAGGGGTCAATTCTATCACCCTTTCTATTTCTTATCTTTTAAATGACATACTCCGACCACTTTATAGCTTCGCTAATGACGACTCTCTGTATTACTCCTTCCTCTACGGTAATGCAGGATAATCACGTGCTAGATCCTTGCTGACTTAAGTCTGACTCAATCAGCAAGGACATTGAACTCGTAATGACAGTTATATATTGACATTCAAAAATGGCGCCACATTTAAAATGACACCTCTGTTGACAGACCCTTCACTATCTTTAACTAACGAAAAGAAAACATCAAAATCAACATTCGTCCTTCTCCACATTTATCATAACGCAAGAACAACATCATAAAATATCCAAACGCCCGAAATCAATATCTAAAGGTAATCAAGCGAAGATAAAAAGAACATGAAACATCGATCGGAAATGTTTCTGCAATCTCCAGGGACGAGCTGCGTACACGCGATTCTTGTGTTCAATTCCTTCGAAAATTTTGTTACTACCAACGATACCATAATACACCCGACTTTCATTTACTGAAAATGTGCTAATTTCATAATTCACAAGGGACACATTCGAATCCTGTTCGCCTTGCTCCTGCTCCTATCTTTGTACACAGGTCACGATATGCTCGTTTGGCTTCCGGTCCTTCGGAGGCACTTCTAAGCGGAAAATTTACTTCTTTTGCAATTAGGTCTCTTTGATTGAATCCATGAATTGCTACCCCCAGATGCCAACAGAATGACCATAAAAAGGATATCATTTTGCAGGTACCCGATGTTGATTGGGTATGAAAAAAACATTTTCGTTCGCTCTCTTTCGCACTCTTTCTATTTCAGCTGCTATTCATGAAGAGTGAAGGCGAGATCCTTTTTTTTGTGTGTGGAATTGTGTAGTTACGACTATGGTGGGGTATTGAAAGGATTCCTTTAAATCTAGATTGGTGGATGGATATTCATCTTGTTCATTCGAATGGATTTTACTTATTGCCAGTGACCTACTTTTATGTTTTCATTTTAAATCAGTACAAGAGATTTTTTTATTTAAATTGAATCACCAATTCTTTGCTGAGGGTTATGTGTGTAGTGTTGAAGAATAGATGGGGATTTTTATTACGTCCAGATTTGTATTCGATATGTATCTTCTGTTTTTTGATTATGCAAAGCATAAAAGGATATTGTTATGGAATTGATTCAAGGACATCTGATAGTACTCTAGCCAACTCTATTCAGCTTTCACAATGTGGATCATGCAGATACCCATAAAGCTTTTTATTCAATTCAATCTGGATCAGTTGGTTCAGAAAATGTTCCATCCGTCTTCCTAAATCACGCAAACACAAAATTTTACTGCACTGGTTAAACCTGCAAATGGATTTTCATTTTAGAAAGTCGTATTTCTCATGCCTTTATATCTCCCTATGTCTAGAAACCCAGACTAGAATCACGTGATGCCTTCTATAGGTTTGAGGTTCATTGTCTGGTAGGCCTGTAGTAGAGCCAGGACCTTTGCTTGTAAGATACTAGCGTGTGCCTTAAGGTTAAAAAGCGGTGGACTTTTGGTGGTCTCAAGATAGAATCAACCCCCGACGGTCCATCTACTCTACAGAACCATCTCTGACTTAAGATCTCGCCTCTTTCCTCGCGTTTCGGTTCCCGGTCTAGACCTAGTTTCACAATTTCAACAATTTTATGATGACTTCCTTCAATCTTCCCAAAAATCCCATCTTAGTTTTAAGATTAGGCCCTATCTGCAGACTCTACTCAAATTTCACTTATGACGCTTTCCACTTCAAAGCTTCCAGTTAGATTTTTTCCATCAAAGTTTTGAGCCTTATATTTATTACAAGATTGCTAACAATATACACGGAGACATGCTTATCGGATATCAAGATTAAATCGCTTCAAAACTGTCACAACTTTCTCCATGTTTGGTAATCATGTTTCAAGGCTGCATACAAATCAGTGAATGGGATTACTTTCGATTTCACCGATTTTGCAGAGTGTCGGTACCAGAGTTGTTCAGGTTGTCATGGGATTTTGTGTGTTGACTATGCAGAGATGTCTACCTGTTTAGCATAAATCGAAAAACGTTTTTATAGAATTTGATAAAATGTTATCTTTGGTAGAGATTGCTTAGTCAGTAGCTACAGTCATTTTTTGATACTCGAAATTATATATTTTGTTCAATAAAGAGACAGGCGAGTTGGCTTTACTGGCAAAGAAATATTTTATTTTCGGTTGCTTGAGTAAATTGCCATGGCATCTCAACCTCTGACCTAATAGTGCGATTAAAGTTACCCGAGGGTAGTATTCTGAAGCTGAGCAAGAGCAGCAGTACACAGCAAAAATTTGGTGGCAGCGGTGGGATACGAACAACCAGTATCCGCTACCCGAAAGGTGCTATTCTGAAATAAAATATACACCTTCAGCTTTAACAGCATCATAATACCAAACAACTATTAGCAACAATAGATACATGCCGTAAATTGGTGGCAGCGGTGGGATATGAACAACCAGTATGCTGTCCTTGGGAGGTGAAATGGGTTGTCCGGAAAAATTTGACACCTTCTACTTTAAAATCATCATGATAGCAAAGAAATGTTGATACCAATGGGTTCACGACATAAATTTGGTGGCAGCGGTGGGATACGAACAACCAGTATCAACTACCCGAAAGACGAAATGGGTTGTCCTGAAAAAATAGGCACATCCAATTTAAGTTCATGATAATACCAAACAACTGTTAGCAACAATAAGCACGCGACACAAATTTGGTGGCAGCGGTGGGATACAGGCTGGTGATTGCGAGCTGTATCTAAAATTCATCTAATTTTCACCCATTGAAATCCAATAGACAATCCACAACATCAACGATTGGAAAAGGGTAATCAAAACGTACTTGCCGTAGTCCTTCAGTTGATTGGATGTATTTGCCTGAGGGTGATCTACTCTTGATTTTCACTTCACTCGCTTGGACATATTTTTATTATTATTATTATTATGAAGTGATTGATCGAAGTATTTTTTTTGTTTTTTGTTTGAGGGATTGAAGAGAATTTATCTTGATATTGATTTAGTTTTTTGGTTATATTGTTTTTTAAAGTAGGTGTTCAGTTGATGATATGACGGCTTTGAAAGAGGGGGTTCTTGCCTTCACTTGTTAATACAAAATGAAACATACCACAACCAGGAATCTTAAAGCAATTTTTGTGTAATATGAAAGATGCTACTACTTACGCTTTCTCTTGCACGAGATTCGTGGCTCCATGTCATTTACTACTGTGCTAAAACATGTGGCAGAAACCAGAAACAATCTGTCCTACATTTCAGGCAGCGTACAGAGCACTGCTGCATACTGGTATCGCATTCTGGAGAAACCTCCGTCTGTGACTTTCATAATGAAAGGCGTGAGTTATTTGCCATAGTGTAGGGTTTTTGCCAAACTGACTCTAGCGACTCCTCCAACTATAAACATCTATCGCTTTGGTGAGTCTGCTCTGGTTGCTCTAGATATGTCCAAAGCTTTTGACCGAGTATGGCACTGTAGTCTGAACGCCAAGTTATTGGTATCCATCTAGCTCTAAGGAAATGGTTTAAGAGCTCTTTTTCTGACCGTTCAGTAAAGGTAGTATTGGATGGCGTCGAATCTAATTCCCGCACCAACTCGGCCGGAGTTCCTCAAGGGTCCATTCTTTCACCCGCTCTTTTTCTAATGGTCATAAATGATATGCTCTCAATCGTTTGCTTATGACAGTACTCTGCATTATTCTTACTCTTTCGACTATATAAGACAAGCACGTGCCTGTCTGTCAGAACTATCGTGAACTCATTTCCAACTCTATAAACGAGGAAATCAAACAAATTCTTGATTGGCCGCAAGAATCGTGTTGAGCCCTACCCCTCTGAAACGAAGTACTGTCTAATAACCTGCACCGACCTTCTTTCTGTCTCAGTGGGCTGAACAACCCTAACAGCTGATCCTTCCTTTAACATCTTGTGTATAACTTTATCTGAGAACTTGCGATGGCATGAACCATGCGCTACACAAGCGTCCCAATGCCTGGGATTTCTTAAGAAATGCAAGTTTCTTCTTCCACTAGAAGCCAGAGCTACAATCTACAAATCCTACATTCGGCCAAAAGCCCTGTCTCATACCCTATAATCTCCCTTTTCGCGCTCACAAACTTCTAAATGATCGTTTACAATTCGACTGTGGAATAATCTCCCTCAATCAGTTTTCCCGAACTCGTACAACACCAAAGAGTTCAAACGTAAGGCTCATCGCTACCTGCTCCAACACCCCCAGGCCCCCCTGATCCCTCATATTATCTCTCATATTTCAAACCAAGGTTGCTACTAGACATTGCACCATGACCTGAACGATATGACAGACAGGTTGTACAAAGGGTTATTCCTAAGATTGGTGAGAATCCTAAAACTGTCGGCGAAATACCGAGAGGCTTGCAGCAGATGCTAGATGGAAAATGGGGTGGGAGCTCGGAAATGTTCAACTGGTCTTCAACCTTGTTTACAACCATTTCCTTATCCTTTTTGAGTATGTTGTCATATAAGCTAATGCGATAGTGTGTGATGAGTGCACCTTGACAAGGTTTCGAGCCACCCTAACATTCATGGCTGACTCTCACTCCAGCAAACGACTCAGCCAACAGCATCAACAACTTTCGGCCGAAGCAACTGACGAGTGAGCTTATGAAGTATGAATCTGCGGACTCGGTAATGGAGGTCGATAATGCTGTACATTACCCTGTAGAACTCCTACACACTCCTAACCCATCACGAATAATATCTACCTCAAATTTTGCGCTCCAATGACGCTGTTGCTCAATTTAAACCCTCCGAAACTGTACACTAGGTTTAAGGTTACTCTTAGACTCTGTACAAACAAGTAATCAAAGCCAAGGTTTTCATAGATGACAACCACTGAGAAATCGTTTTCATCCCCCGAATTCCTCAAATTCCATCATACAACCACTTTGAATTCAAACATTTGCAAATTCCTGTTAAGGTTTGCTAAGCCATGACCATCAATAATGCACAGGGAAGAAGTTTAAAAGTTGCTGGTGAGCATCTGAGGAGTTACCCTTTCTCACATGGCCAATTGTAGGTGGCGTGCTGAAGAGTCAGTTCATCTGACAGCCTGATCATTCTGTACTCTAGAAAAAAATACTGGAACTGTTGTTTACAGGGGGTCTTGAAAAGTTCATATGAGATATTGAAAGAATAGTCTTACTAACTCATTTCTTTCTTGCTCACGAAGCTCTACCTACACCATAAGGGACTTCAAGTGTAAGATTATGTGTACTATCTCACTTAAATTAAGGTATAATGCTAATATCTTACCACGCGATTGAAGTTTCGGCTATCAGGTAGCATAAAATAAAGTCATGACAAAAAATTTGGTGGCAGCGGTGGGATACGAGCCACCAATATTTGAAATAGATGTGAAATGTGAAAAGCACATACAATAATCACTACGTATAATAGTTTTAAGTACGAATAGAGTAATTAATATTGCTTGCACGCTATGTTCCATGACTCCCCTAAACCAATTGCGCAATATTTCGCAACATCACTGAACATTGATCTCTCAAGCATCTGCTCCACCTCTCACAGTTCATTAATAAAATTCTTAGGAAATTCATATCTATTTCTAGCCATATCTGAATACTCTTCAAAAAAAGTTGAATTGTTTTCTTATGATAATTAATTTTATACTTAATACAAATTTTAATTATATTACCCTTAAGCCTAAAGGAATGTTTGTTCTTCAAAAACTGGCTAAGAATATTTGTATGGAGATTAAGGAGTAAAATTCAATCAAAAATAAGAAGTTAAAAAAAGGAAGGGTTAAGGAAGGCTCGTCGTCGTCTTCGTCGTCTTTATGTAACGAATCCAAAATTAACTTCTGACAGCTTGTTCCATTTTCTGTCGTACAACTTCTTTGCTTTAGGCAGACGTTCCCTTTTTCGCTTAAAATCAACTCTGATTTGTCAGATTGTCAGATCTGGTTTCCATGGGAATTGGAAGTTGTACGCTTTTGAAATATACGTAAATTTTTTGCTCATTCTTGAAAAAATGGTGTGGAGTGGGAAGTTAGTAGTAATATCACTTAAAAGAATTTTTTGGTGTTATATAATGTTTTCCCTTTCTTTCGATGTAACTGGGGATGTATACAAGGAGTTTGATTGATGGGTTTTAATCATTTTCAAATCCAATGCAGAAGAATGATTGATATGGACGGACGAGACCACCTTTATCATTATTTTTTTTGCGCTAGAGTATTTCAAAATCGATACTGAATAAAATTAATGGCCATAAAATGTCGGCAGCATCTGTTACTCTCTAGCTTGTATTAAATTCGCAGTTGACTTTTGTGAAAAATATTTAATTTAATTCTAAATGAATTCTTCTCATTTCAGGCGTGGCGCATACAACATGCGAACTGAGATCGAATTCGCATATTGTGAACGTTAATCAGGTAAGCGAAATTCAATTAAATTTTAGCACAAATTAGCAGGGACGGATTGGCCTCCCCTTAGCGGCACGAGCATTTCGGTAGTAACCAGCCCAAATTTTATCTATACCTTTAGATCCATGGCGGCCGTCTCAAGAGGCCGGATTACCACTATCTTCACAACCCCCTCTACATGGATATCAAATGAAAGGTTATGATAAGTAGAATACAATAAGCTATGTAGTATACAAAATATACTGTTAGATCCATGGCGGCCGTCTCAAGAGGCCGGATTACCACTTTCTGCACACAACCCCCTCGACATGGGTATCAAATGAAAGGTTATGATAAGTAGTATACAATAAGCAATGTAGTATAGTTAATATACCGATCCATGGCGGCCGTCGCAAGGCCCATGTTCTTTGAGGCACTTCATCTGTGTAAAATTCATATCTCGAAAAATACGAAGTCAGTGGATGGATTTTATTGTTTACTATTGGCTTATGGATGCAGCGAGGCGTACCGGGTCCCATTTAGTTTATATATGTGGAGCGACGACGACCTCCTAGTATTCGTGACCTACCCGTCACGCGGGTTCACTCCAGGCAATGTGGTCTACAAGGTGGCAGACAGTTGTCTTCCTAACCCTGCCATCATATCCTTAATATAGTCCTTACTGCCCCTCCCCATTCCTACCACTTCAGTCTTTCTTTGAGATAGATTTGAAAGAGCATCCAAAAAACTAAATGATAAGTACAAATAAAGAAAAAAAGGGGGGAGGGTAGGAATATAAGCCTATATGTCGGAGGAGGCCGTGGTCCCCGGCGTACGGCTGGAAACTGGCAACAAGTTCCAGGGGTCAGCCGCCGACGCAAACTTATCGTTACAAAGGAAAAGGAAAGGATGTTAACATTTGGGAGATCCGCGAAGTTGGTGAGGTCACCGCCCACAAAACCCGCGGTGGACCGTACCAAGGAAAAGGTATGAGCTCCTTAAGATAAGTCTGGTAAGTACAGAAGAAGAAGGAAAGAGGGATAATAGCGGCGATGCTACTACTAGCACAGTCACGATCGAAGAAGAGAAGTCCTTGCCAAGGTGCCTAGCAAAACTGGGAACAACCCTTTTGGATTACATTGCTTCTAGCAGCAACATATCCAATGTGATCCACGGCTACAACCTCAGAACCGACTATTTGAAAGCAAAAGGGGATGCCATGAAGATGGTTAAGGAACGAATATAGATGGTGCCACAAACAACTCCAGAAGCACCTAAAGTAAGAAGCATCTCAAAAGGGAAGATTGGAGAAGCTAAAAGCCCGCACAGTGCAGGGAAAACTGTGGAATCCCGTAAACGCCAACGCCGGTATAACAACAAAGATGTGCAACCCTGACTTAGCGCCCCAAAGAGGAATAGAGGGGGGAATAACGAAAAGAAACCCCAAGAAAAGGGAGAGAACGCTCTCGACCTTCTAATGTAATTGGCAGCTGGAGAGGGAAAGACGGAGGATCTGAAGCAACAGATCAAGACGTCAATCGGTGAGGCGGGAGAGGTTAGGGCAGGTATTAACCGCGTGTTAATCGAGTGCAGGGATCTGGAAGTGATTACCACCAAGCTGGAGATCTGCGATGCGCTGCAATTGACGGAGGTCACAATAAGTTTTGCAGTCGCTAGCGCTAAAAAGGCTCTCACGGTGGGGAAGGTCCGCATTGACCGAGTTGTTTGCCGGATACGGGAGATAGCAGCACGAAGTAGGCGCTTTAAATATTTTGGGGTAGGGCATATCGCTTAGAAATGCACAAGCGCTCAGGACATGAAGGAGCTTTCCTGGAGATGCGGGGAGAGGGGCATATTGCAAAGGACTGCGATAAGAGTCCTAAATGCCACCTATGTAAAGGAGACAAGGGCAAGAGTGAACACGACATTCACTCTACGGGGAGTAGCAGGCGCCCAGTGTACCGGGAGGCACTCAAAGGGAGACGAAGATAAGGTTCCTACAAGTAAACCTGAACAACTGTCAAGCGTCACAAGACCTGCTCGCACAGATAGTATTTGAAGAGCATCGCTGGAAGGACGGCGTGGACCAGGACGCTCAGAGCTTAGGGATGCCAAACTGGATGACATCGGCTCAGAATCGGGACCGGTGGAGAGAACAGTTGCCAGAGGCCAGGACCGGATCCCGGTTGTAGAGCCGTTAAAGAAGAAGTAATATTTCCAGGAAGGCCGTGCGTCTATATCACGGTCTGTGCAGTACTTTGTCGAGTCTATGCTGATTTTGCATGGACCCTGGACCGGCCTATGCAATAGGCGCACGGCGCGCACCTTGCTAATTTCTCCGCTACCTTTTCGCTCGATTTAGGGCCAGTCTCGAGAAATAATTCTCTCAGGCGGCGAGGCCAGCCTGCCGCAGGCGAGCTCAAGGCGGGGAAGAGAGGCGAGAAAAATGAAAGGCCATATTCGAGCCGGTCTTCGTGAGCGTAGTCACAATTATTACGAAACTTTAAGTTTCTTCACAAAAAAAAATCCTGAACACTCAACCTCTGGCCCACCGCAGCCCGGCCCTTCGAGTATTTACTCAAATTCGTCATAGGCCACTCCGGCCCTGCAAATTAGCAATTAAAAATCGCATAAAATAAAATCGCCATTTAATTTTGAATTAAATTCACGAAATTCCCCAAGTATTATTAATACTAAACGAGTTATTAGGGTCCACATTTCGATGGAGCCACATGGACCCAATGATGAAAGTTTTCATATTTAATAATATTTGTCGTCTGTAAAGTTTCCTTTGTACTTTGATTTCAAGTTTTAATTAACTAAAGCCGTGTGCGCTCCTCTATGGTGGCAGCGGTGGGATAAGTGAACGAGTAAAGTTTCTAGATTGCATCCAACGTTGTCGATTTTCACCACCACTTAAAATCCTGCAGATGAAATTATATTACAGAGGAAAAACTTTTATGGAAAAATGTTAATGAGAAAAAGTGGGGGGAGTGTGTGTGTTTTTACGTGTTTTTCATTATTTTTGCATTTTAATGATGATTTTTTTGTAACTAAAATGTCGTTTTGTTTGTAGTTATTTTTCTTTACAAAGAGCACTATTAACATTTTTTTAAACTGAATACGAAATTAAAGCGCTGTTGAAGGATTTTACAGAAATTTTCAGTTTTCATTTAATCCTTGGCTCCTGAATGTTGCATAAATTTCCCGGGAATATTTTAATATTTCAGCAAAATATTTCAGCTGAATAATCAGTTCGTTCAATCAGGGATTTGTTTCCATTGATTACTGGTGATTTTAAAATTTTATATAATCCTGGAAAATACGATGTTAAAAAATGTTCACTCATTAGCGGACATTTACACAATACTTGAAATGAAAAACTTGAGAGTGGGACTTTATCGTTTAAAACTCTACTTCAATTTAAATCTCGAGTTCAGCGTAATACTTACTCCAACATTGTAAACGTACATTAAGTGTATACTTGGAAAAGGTTTTTGAAAGGGATTTATCTTTAAGTTTTGTGAATATCACGGGTCAGGTTATTCTGCGGTACGGGGTCATTTCAGCGTCTGGGAGTCAATGGGTGCTCCCGGTCCTTTATCGACTAAGAGCTGATGTGAGGTGAGGTGAAGTCTGGTCTGGATCTTTCAGAAGAAGTCAGACTGGTGGGAAAGGAGCATACTGCTAGGTGGCTTCTTTGGAATATGACAATCAATGAATTGTCTCCGGCTCTCGGCGTTATCCTAGCTAATACTGAAGTTTACAAGGAAGTAAAGACTTCCTGACAAAGAATGAAACTAAAGGAGGATGCGAAATTTCTGGGTCTTATACGGGATAGGAAACTAACGTAGAGTCGAATTTATTAGAGAGAACCAATAAAGCCAAAACAGCCCTCTTCCTACACCAAAGAGCGATTGGGTCGGGTTCCTGGACACAGGGGAATTAGGGGAAATGCAGGGGAGATGAGCTTGCTAGACAGGGAACCGAGGTTGAAGGCACCCTACCTAACCCACATGGGAATGCCCTTAGCCACCTATAAACTGGCTGTGATAAAATTCAGCTTAGCTCGAGGCGAGCTCAGATTGACCACTTGGGGGGTACTGATTTGCTCCGTGGTCCGACTCTAGGTTCGGCAGGAGTGTTCTTTCTCCGCCCCACAGTCAGCTCTGCTATAAGTTCCCTGGCGCATGCTACAGATGCAGGGGCCGGACCTGGAACAACACCAGACGGTTCCGGAGTCGGTGCGAGCGTAGCTCCGCCGTCAGATGACCCTATGGCCAAGGTAACGGCATTACTGCAGTCCTCTGTGACACCAGAAGCAGAAGCGTCACACGACGAACACTGCCCTTGTGGCTGCTTCTTTGAAGGATCTTTATCTTTAAGAATTAACCTGGTGTGGGGAATAGAAAGGCGATTTTCTCCTTCAGACTAATTAACTGAGCCAGCGGTGTCCACAAAATGACAAAGTGAAGGCTATTGTCATTTACCTGCCTCTGGACCACTTTCCACTTGTCAGCTGGAACCGAGTTTTGAACGGCGATAGTCGCCAGTACTTTCTCGTAGGTTAAGGTGTACCTCTATGGGAAGTTACCTCGTATGACGTGAGTGATATCAAGACCACTCTTGCTCTTAATGAAGGAGACGTTACTCCTCACCCATTCTGCTCCGGGAAGCTCCCCTCGAAAGACGGCTTGACTTCGCCGCAAGCTTTTTCGATGACCACATGTATGATCGCCTCCTGCAACTGTGCCATATGCTCAGGTGTCAGGGGGCAGCTGACCATATAAGTCGAGGTGAGGCCAAGCTTACCACTGCTAACCACCTGACAAGAAGTAGGGCGAGTGGGCCCCTTGACCTTCGTGGTGCTCTTCTGTTCCGGACGTTCCAGAGTTCCAAACCTGGGTTTGTCAAGCTCCATCTTCTCCAAGCCTCGGTCAAAAGTGGTAGCTCCGGAAATGACTGAACACACACACTAACCGAGTCTGCGCTGCAGACTAATCTGCCGACTACCATTAGCCAGCACTCCTGATAGAGACATGACCATGGCTGGAGTCTGTTTCCAGTCGCCCCACTGGGAGAATGTTGTCGAACTTCCAGCAGTGTAGCACAATTCCAGCGCGGAGCACAAAGCAGCGTGTTAGTCTCCCTGTGTAACTGTTGACTGCCGACCAAGCGAAGGTTAGACCAAAGTCGTTTCGAACCTAGGTCAGGATTAAGCTTGCGAGCGTAGAACTTACGTTTAGCAGGGTTGTTTGTGAGGTTGATGCGATTAGGAAGCACTTTGCAGTCATTTTAGTAACTTCGAATTTTAGTTCTACGGTAAGGCTCCGATGCATAGACTCATGCTGGATTATTAGATCTCGGATCTAGCGTGAAAACCATGGACAACGAGAATAAGTTTTGAGGCTTCGCATGACTAGCCGTACACATTGGTCATACAATGACTGAATGAAGGAGAACAAGATAACGACCTTATCTTCGACAGAGGTAGAGATATAAATGTCATACCAGGGTAAAAAAGAAACAGCTCAGGAATGAGGTGGCTCCACGGTAGGAGAATGAAGAAGACGAAGAAGAAGTTGGGAATGAGTTGAATTCCGCGAACTTTTCAACTGGCTCACGGAAATCTGTTAACTGTTCGATTGTCTTCTCAAATGCAATGAAATTTTCAACTGGTTTTTAGCTGAAATTCGTAACAAAGAAAAAAGAGTTTTTGATACTATGATAGGCAACAGCATAGTGAAAGTTTTATACGAAGCTTGTTGATGGTCTAGTGGTGGTTTTTAAGAAAGTCGTAATTATTTATCCTCTCGAATTGATTATACCTTTCAAGAAGAAGGACAATAATAATAAAGGAGTACAATTGTAGTGGTCTAACCATTTATTGAAACTGCTCTAATGGACAATCCACCAGCAGGTCAATGCTGTGATATGTTTCACAAAGTAGGAATATCTTTTATGTCTGAAAATAATCACCTCAGGTCCGCATTCGCAACTATAGAAAACTGAAACCGTATGCTAAAAACGTAAGGTCAAAAATCCTCTTATACCCAACTATACACGTGGCCAAAAGCTCTTTCGAATAATTTAACTACCCTATAAAAAGTACCCGACACATGTTTTCATTACGGCTAATGACATTTCTGTGTTCGCTTAATCTCTGAGGAGGAGACTAATTTCCACAAATAAATAGGGTAACCTGAGAAGACAATAAAATTATTAATGCCGGCGATGGCATGGGATGCCAGCTTGAAATCTGCATGTTATTAACACCCCTATACACCTGGCTGGGGGGCGGTACTTTAATTAACTCCAATCTCTTGGATGCCCACCTACGCGCGTTCCCGTCGTGTTAATACACAAGACCCAAGCACTTGTCTGTGTATCAGATCTTCAAATTACATGACCCTAACTTTCACCTGGCGTGTAAACAAAACCTTTTCACAATAGAATCAAATTAATTGCAAGAAACCCTTTCGCAACTTTAACTGCAAACGGTCCCAGGTATTGGTTTGTGCGAGGTCTCAACTTTTTGTGGTGAGTCCTGAATGTGGAGCTTTCTCTCGAATCAAAGTAATCGGATTTCCCTTTTTTGGGGGGGTTGTGTGGTGGTATTTTCCCAACGGGTTAGAGGAGCTCCTATAGTTTCGGGCAGGGATGGGGGAGGCGCAATCAATTTTTCCAGAGGCAATGCAAACTTCTGTGTTAATTGCAATTAATTATATCCTAATGGTCCCCGGTCGAACATTTACACCCGAATAAATCTACATTCCTGATGGGGAACCCCCATTTAGCTAGACAAACGAGTCTGTGGGGAATTCCCAAAAAGCATGTAAAAGAGTTTCGATTGTTTTTCTATAACATCTCAAGACAGGATCGCAATTATCAGGACATTTTATTAGGGTTAGGGTTTATTTATGTTAATAAAATATACACAAAGGCGCATAAAGGGAGTGTGTGAATTTCAGTTCAATTTGGGGGTTTCGGTGTCATTGTAGAATTGTAAAATTGTCAATTGGAAAGTTTTACACATTTTAGGGATTTTAAAACTTTTTATAATTATTAAAGGATATTCGTTGGACTTGAAGATATTTATGTTCTTGCATTTGTTTTGGATTTTAGTATTTAAAAGCTAGCCAAGAAGAATTTGGACGTGCCTACGGAACCCGGCCATCGGGCGAAAGTTTCAAATGGCATTGTCCAACAAATTCGCGGCGCTCGAAATACCGGATGATATCGGTATAGAAGAAAAGCAATTGTCGGAGTATATTGTGGGATTTGCAATGGAATTGTGTCCAACTATCCGTAAACGAACGCAGCCATGGATCTCGGACAGCTGTATGGACCTCGTCGATCAGCAGAAGCGAATGAAACACGTCGACTTTGAGCAATACTGACGATTGAACAACGAAGTTCGACAGAAACTGAAATCGGAACGGGAAGCGTACTGGAATAACTTTGCGGCCGACATGGAAGAAGCGGCGTCGACGCACGCGGTACCAGACCATACGGCGATTAGACGGAAAAACAACATCAACAAATGACAACATCAAAAAATCGGTTGGAGCTTTTGTGACCTCTCCCAATGGGCGCCTGCAGCGGTGGAGAGAATTCTTTCACTAGCTGTACAACCACGATCCGCCACAAGGTTCAGCACTCGAACCGTCGATTATTGAGCAGCCGACAAATCAGTTTCGCGATTCCGAACCGACAACTATCGAGGTGAAGACGGCTATAAAATCGTTAAAAAAAAGAAAAGCGCCGAGAAGAGATCAAGTTACCGCTCAGATGATCAATGGCAGAGGTGATGTCTTATCATAACGATTCCATGTCCTGGTAACACATATATGGCATTCGAATCGCGTCCCTTCGACGTGGGAGAAAGCGATTGTTGTCTCAATTTTGAAAAAGGCAATAGTCGGGAATGCAAGAATTATCGCGGTATTAGTCTCCTTTCGATCATCGGCAAAGTATTTACGAAAATCACACAATCGAGACTACAGAAACATCGAGAACAAACGAGCCGTAAAGAGCAAGCGGGATTTAGACCACATCGAGGATGTATTGATCAAATATTCGCACTCCGTCATTTAATGGAAGAAATAATTTGTTGCGGGAAACGAACTATCGTCGTTTTCATCGATTCATCGGAACAGCCTGTGGAGAGCCTTCTTAGAAACCGAACACGTGCCATTGAAATGATCGACGTTCTCCAAGCGTCGTACGATGGCTCAACAAGCAACGTTCGTATTCGAAGCGACTTATCCGAGCAATTCCCGGTTCAAACGGGTATCCGACAGGGAGACGTCGCTTCGCCACTTCTCTTCAACATTATGAGCGACGGATTCTGCGTGAAGCATTCGATGAACGACTCAGGGTTCGATACGATTCGCCGACACGAATGCCGAAGCAACGGACATCTTATAGGACATTTCCCGCATCGGATTAAAAATCAATGCGGAAAAGACCAAAGTGCTCACAACGAACAGATCGAGGGCCAGTGCTCACCTCGATGGAACCCAAATTGAACAGGTTCCGAGGTTCAAATAATTGGGATCATTGGTTGTGGAAACGAAAGTGGCATCGACGGCCGAGATTCGGAGCCGCATCGGCAAGGAACCGCTTAGAATTGGTCAGTCCAGGCGCGGACCTGCAACGTTCAGTACATTTCATCAAAGTCAGATCGGCCAGGGCTCTGTGCAGCAAGCTGGTTTGTGCCCCAATAGCCGGCTCTGAACCAATGAATGCAATATCAGACCTCTGTTTTGCTTTGAAGCCCCGGCGACCCGAGACCCAGAGAAAGGTAACTTAATTGAGAACGCCCAGCTCATCAAGAGCACGTTGCCAGTCCCAAAACTGATTTCGACTTGGTCCGACGGGACTTGATCGTCCTAATTTACCGCCTAGTTATCAGAGAAGATAAAGATCCGTTTGTTATGGTAGGCTCTTCTTAAGTTCTCATGAGCATGTCAGTATAGCCCTGGGCTTTCACTACAGATTCCCGTCTTGAGCCATCGGTGTACCATACTAGTCTGCCCGACAATACTTTGGGAAAAGTCCAGGGTAGCCTATCCTGTATGTTCACACAGAAGGCTGCTCAAATTTTGAGATTTCAAAGGGCGTGCAGTCCGATAGCATCCTCGCTTCCAGAATCTCTTCTATAGTGTTGATTATTATAGGTAGCCATTCCGTTTCAGCCGCAGCGCCGCGTTTATGGCGGACTTCTCTACCTCAAGGTAGAGAGGTAGCAGATTGAGGAGAGTCTCCAGCGGGGAAGGCAGGCCATTTTTTGAATTTTGCTTAAATTGGTTGTGAAACCTTTAAGCGCCGTTTTGTGCCACCAAACTAAAGCTCCATAAGTTACCATGAGCCTAATCATGGTAGTGTATATCCAGTACATGGTTTTCGGTTGCAATCCCCATGTAGAACCTCAAGCTCTGAGGCAAGCCAACACGGATCATCGCGTTCTGATCATCTGAGTGTCCATGTGCTAATTTCAGTTGAGCTTGGCATCTAGCGTTACTACTAAATATTTGGCTTGTTGTGAAGCTCTGCCTGCGAGTGTAGCATCCAAAAATCCCGGTAGTGATCGTGAAAGGAATCAGAATCGGTTTGTCGGGATTGACTTTTAGTCCTACACTGTCGCACCAGCTAGAGACCAGATTTAGTGCCCGCTGCAGACGCCTTTACATGGCTGCTTCAATAATGATCTGACAAATGACAGCCAAACCAAAATGGCCGCCAATCAAAATCGACGTGAAACAATCTTTTCATTGGAACAGAATGAAGCTTTGATGTATGGTCCAAAGTATTTATGCTGAGCAGCAATTTTGAGAGCCACATTAACAAAAATCTTGCAAAGCTTTCATATCCACCATAAAACATAGCATAATTATGAAATATTTTACAAAAAGAAAAACAAACATCCTGAAATGCATCTGCTACGACTGGCCAAGAGCTTATCGCATCCAATTTGCGTAAGCATAACTCTGTGGATGTACCACACGACAATGTAATATTAATTTAAACAAACGGCTCCCAAGAGCATATCCTGCTAACAAATTGGCTCCGGATATACACACACAGACGTTCGTGTAGCGATAATTGATGCCAATTAAAGAATAATCAATGATCCGCAAGAGCACAGCCCAAAGAGCAATTTATAACGTGGATTTTACACCCATTTAGCGCACAAACAATACAAATGCAAACAGCGAAACATCAATTACTTGTACCACCACTACTACACCCACAGGCAGTAGCAGCAGAAAAAGTGCGATTACATTTAACATTCCAACAATCTATACTCCCGCTGAAGATAAATATTTCCACAGAATCGATTCCAGGACTTCGCAGGGCGAGCAACAGCTAAATGCCGGACCAATCAATTTATCGAAACAGGATTCCTTGTTAATTTTTCAAGGCATGCGACGTGAATTACTTGATGAGCTTCCTTCCTCGAGTCCCTTTTGCTCCTTTGCTCCTGGGCTGTCTTCCTTCCAGTCAGCCGGACCTCCTCCCTTACCACCACCTCTGCCACAAACACACGGTGGTATTACATTTTTCCTACGAAACGAGGAATTTGTAAGGACATAAAGGACGAATTGTGGTCGTTTGTGCCTCATGCTCTTTCCTCTCTCTCTCCCGTATAAAGCTCGACTCTGAGTTAGGCGCGCACCGGGCAAAAGCGTTTCCTGTTTGTGTATAGTAAACACAAAGGATATTTTTCATTCTGCCTCCTGGCCTGGCTAGTCGTAACAGGATATGAAAGGACATAAAGAATGATAAAATAATTTTACAAATGAATAATTCCTTGATCATATTTACCGGAATTATGTTTACTTACGATGTTTTATGAAGCTGTATTTATATTTTCGGTTTTTTTGTTTTGTTACAAAAGGACGAAGGGAGGTCCTGTTTGAGAATACACTTTGGAGTTTTCGGCAATTTCTAAGGTACTTGTGATAGCGTGACTTTATCTTTATTGTTTCTGCATGTGTGGGAATTTAATTTTAGTTTATTGCGTTTAACGTGGAAGTTTATGCGGTTATGATTATGAGGCATTTAGGGGTGCCGCAGAGAGACACAAGGGGAGTATAGATTTAATCGCGGATAACGATTTTTATGAACAATATAAATCAATAATTGAACTGGATTAGATTAAGTTATTGAGTGAAATGTTATTTATTAAACACTTATTTAGCGATGAAATCGTGTTTGCATTGAATTTGGGTTATGTTTATGTTGTTATTATTTATGATTTGTTAAGATCGTTTTAGATGTTGCTCTGTCATTCCATTGCTTTCTTGGTCTTACTAATTAACTATAAGCTGGTTTATATTCTTCTTCTTCCTAAATGCCGCTGCAGGCCTCTTTCCGGCTCTACTCCCAGTCGGTCTACGTCTTTCTAGTTCTACAGTCTACGCCTCTTTAATTTTTTATATGAAGCTTTGGTAGCTTGAACGTTTCAAATGTGGATTTGGTATGCCGAGAAACTTTGGCCTTTTAACAACCAAGACACAAACCGATTTTTGCAGCCTTTATAAATCGGCGGCCAAAAAAATTGTTTGATAACCGCTCGTCTTGCAGGACGAATATCAGAGTGAAACGGTTGTATTCGGAATTGCACACTAGCCTAAGTAAGGAAGGGGGTTTGTAATTCCTAGGAATACCTAAGCTAGTTTCACCCCAGACCTGATGCTTTGTGAAAGGTATTTGAGTGAGCACTAATTTTACCCGTAAACCCTTGCTGGGGTGCTCTTTGAGCGAATGTAACTCGGTGTCGTACTTTTGAGCTTGAGCTAGTGCAGGCAGGTCGAAGGTGACTGAGTACACACTGTCGACTACCAGTGAGCGCGATAAGTAGTCTATGACAACGTTTTGTTTACCCGATGACTGTTGCAAACTGAGAAGTTGGACTTAAATGTCTGGGCCTGTCTAGGGGATCGTTCGAAATTGCGCCCTTCAACAAAGTAACGAGACGTCCGCTATCAAATGTAGAGTTGTTCTCTTCTGTGGGTGACAGTTTTTGCAATAAAAAGCTGAAGGTTGCGACCTGTGACCATTGAATTGTTGCAATACGCCTCCGAATTCATCATTTCCATAAAAGAGAATATAGATCTAATAGACTTTATAGCTAAATTAGAATCTACAAAACCACGCGAAACATGGAATATCTCCCAGAAATCTGCTGACAAGTTGGATATATTTGAAGGAAGGTTCTCCGAAGGATATACGGCCCAAACAATGAAGACAATGCATGGTAAATACGCTACAATCACGAATTGTACGATCTATACAAAGATTGTAAGCTCTCGACAAGTGCCAAGCTACTGCGTCTAAGTTGGGCCGGTTACGTCGCGGTCCAATGGATGACTCAAGGATACCAAAAAAGCCCTGTATCTAGTACCAGATGGCAAAAGACAGTTGGCAAAACACGGTCAACATGGGAAGATAGTGTTAAGGCCGATGCAGCAAAACTGCTCAGCACAAGAAACTGGAGACAAGCCGCAGAGTACAGAGACGTCTGGAGGAAGAAGCTGATGGAGGCCAAGGCTCCAATTAGGCTGTAGAGCCATCGAAGAAGAAGACTTTATAGCTTATTCCAGAATATTTTGCTACAATATCTTACCGGCCTTCAATCAGTGACAGAGTATTGTTCCGGACCACAGAACTCCAAAGTCAACGTCTGCATTGGTGGGGGTCATAGACCTCGATGATACCTTTTTTCACGAGATAGTGGTGAGAATCTGTTATCATTCGAGCAGTGTCAGATTCCTACGGACTATACACCTGCCGACACTTTTCCCTGGTCCTGACCTTTGCAGACCCGCAAAACGCATAACTTCGTCCTGGCATCATCAAAGGTCTTTCTTATCATCTATTCTACTCGTGTAATTCGCGGGATTACTCCTTGCATATTTCGGAGCATACAAGCCATTACCGCACCGGCTAAATATCAATGGGTTTCTTCGAACTGGTACTAAGGTTTCCAACTCAATGACACAACACAACTCAATTATTATTATTATTTATTAGCATTGTTTGTACAAAAGAAATATTCTTAAATTAGTACAATAAACGAAGGAAAAAAAATACAAAATGGAAAATTAATAGTAATAAAATAACCTACTTACTAACTAACATTAAAATATATCTTATAGTATACATAAATAATAATTAAGAAAACAAAGATAAAGTACAAAATAAAGATAAAGTAAAAAATAAAGATAAAAACAAATTATTACAGAAAGAGCAAAAAGAAAAAAAAGAGAGAGAAAAAAAGAAAAATTAAATTTGCAGTTTGAGAGAACTAGAGTGCAAGCAAATAGATAGATGGATAGTATTTGCATTTCAAGACGGTCTGCCCGTTAAGTATTCAAAAAGACGCCTTTTAAAAACACAGCTTGATTCAATAAATTGTAAACTATAAGGAAGAGTATTCCAAAGCAGAGCTGCATAAACAAAGTATGAACGTTGGCCTAGCATAGAACGAAACCGAGGAATAATTACATTATTATTTCTACGCGATTGCGAGAACTGGAGGTATTCAGAGAGGTAGGAGGGTTTTCGCCGTCTAAGTATATCATGAAAAAACATCAGCAACCTCAGGTCTTTATAAGTTTTTAAGGAACACCCCAAGACATTGTTCACAAAAGGCGTAGTGTGATCATACCGTCGTAGATTATAAATAAAGCGTATGCAATCATTGTATGCGACTTCAATTTTCCGAGCACAAGAAGCGTCTAACGAGGGAAAGACTAAGTAGCCATGCATTAGATGGGGCAGGAGTAGCGCTTTTGCTAAGCGCAAACGAAGGGCGCAATTCATCAAGTTTCCATACAGACGGAGTTTCCTGAGAAGACAATAGGTTTTGCTCACTATATAACGGATATGGTCACAACAGGTCATATCATGGTTTAGAGTTACTCCGAGATTTTTAACACGATCTACACGCTGAATAGGATTGCCATTTAAAATGACTCTAGGAAAAACCAGTCTGGGGTTAACAGAGTGAGCTAAGACTAGATATTGCGACTTGCCTGGATTGAGTGATAGGCGATTCACCGAAGCCCAAAGAAGGACATTTTGTAAGTCCTCGGATAATTTTCGCACTCCTGACACCAATTGGTCCTTAGGCATAGAGAGGTACAGCTGTACATCATCAGCGTACATGTGAATTTTGGAGTTGTTTACTACTGCAGGAAGGTCATTAATGAATATACTAAATAGGAGAGGGCCAAGAATGGAACTTTGCGGAACCCCACAGCAGAGGATGGTAGAGGTTGAAGCACGATTATGCAGCACTACCTGTTGCGAACGGTTATTCAAGAAACTATGCATAAGCTTGAGAGCAGATGAGGAGAAACTAAACTGTGTGCGGAGCTTTTCGAGAAGTAGGGAGTGGTCAACATTATCAAAAGCCTTGGAAAAGTCTAGTAGTGCAAGATAGCAGACTTGGTTCCCATCTAAGTAGTTCCTAATATCGGTCGTGATTTTAAGAAGTGCAGTATCACAGCTGTGAGATTTTCGAAAACCAGATTGGCAGGGATTTATAAGCTGATAACGTTCACAGAGCTCGACAATTTGAAATGCAATCAATTTCTCAAGAACTTTTGCTAAAAACGGTAAGATGCTAATAGGACGGAAGTCAGCAGGGCGCTCAGGGGAAGAACATTTGGCAACTGGGAGTACAAGGGCATGTTTCCAAGAATTGGGAAATTTGGAAGTAGTAAGGCATGAGTTAATCAAATGAGTTATAATAGGTAATAGACTAGGTAACAATAGTTTAAGAAATCTCGGCGATATCTTGTCGCTCCCTGTAGCATTCGATTGAATGCCATTTATAGCACATAAAACTTCAGCGTGGTTTACGCAGCGGAAACTAAATCCATTAGACGACGACAGAGGAACATGCGTAATACGGACAGAGTTACTTGAAGTAAAGTGCGAATTCAGACTTTCGGCATCGAAGTCATGGGCTATAGGCTCTTTCTTTGATTGTACCCCTAACTTACTTAAATTATTCCATAGTTTCTTCGGTGGCAGAGTCGGGTTGAGTCGGCATACGTAGAAATTTCGCTTGGCTTCTTTAATTTTAGCCGTGGTGATATTACGGAGTCGTTTATAAGAGTTTTTGGCACTTTCGGTTTTTAGTTTTACGAATCTTTTATAGAGAAACTCCCGCTCAATAATTAAGGACTTAATTTCAGGACTGAACCAAGGCTTGGATTTTTCCATAATGGTTTTTGTTCGAGTAGGAACATGCTCATCAAACAAGGACTGCATAAGCCCCTCAAAAAACTTGGTCTTATCATTAACGTCGGTCAATGTGAAAATGTTTTCCCATGGTAACCCCTCACAACACTCAACTAGGCTATGACGATCAGTGTTAGTAAAGTCACGGTAAGTAATTGTTTTAGCAGGTTGAGATCCAACTGGAATATTGCAACAGACATATAATAGATCATGGTCTAGGAAACTCGGAGCAGAAATTTGGTTCTGAAAGACAATTAGGCGACTGTCACTGGTGAGTAGCAGATCAAGTTGTGATGGATGTGTTGCTTTAAAATAGGTAGGCAGAGCATTAATTGTATTTAAACCAAGACGGTGCATAGTATAAATAAATTGCTGCTGTTGGCCACACGACTTTAAAAGATTCACATTAAAATCTCCACCAACTAAGAGATTAGTGTATCTTCGGGAGGAGTTATCTATCGCTTGTTCAAGTTCGAAGAAATTTTCCGTATTAAACAAACCAGGCGGACAATAGACAGAAATGAGAAGAATTTTCTCCGAGTTACAGGACACTTCAACGCCCAAGAATTCAATGACGGAGGATTTGGAGTGACAGACAATTTTAGCATTAAGGAAATCTTTGATGTATATAGCAACCCCTCCACCAATACGATCCCGACGATCGTTGCGAAACACCCGATAACCATCAAGGGATATGAAAGAGGATGGAACTGAAGCATTCAACCAAGTTTCGCATACAAGCAATGCATGAATTCCTACATTGAGGAACATTTCCCCAAATTCATCAATTTTGTTTTTCAGACTACGGGCATTGAAGGAACAAATTTTAAAGCCACTAAACCTAGAACTGAAAATTCTAAGTAGTGTTCCTACCTTGTTATTGCAGCTGGAATACGAATGCATTACAAGTATTCACACTCAAGAATCAAGGAGTGTTGGAAAAAGGCACGACGAATATGGCAATTAACAAATAATATAGGGGAGCACATCTTGAAATTCAAAGACCACCACAAATAATCAATTATAAAAAATGAAAACAACATATGAACAAATATATCTGCACCTTCTCTCAAATACACAAAACTAACACAGAATGAAATTAAAACAGAAAAGTAAATTAAGAATAAACAAACTAAAAAAAAGAAAATTATAAAAAAAAACGATAACCTAAACATAACCAATCATACACTGATGCTTAGCGGCTCCAGCGATTCCACAGATGGACACTCCAACTCAGCAAGATCACTTACTATTACAAGGGGATCCTCTTTCCTGTGAGCAACCCGCACAAGGCCATCGGTGGTGATGACACTATGCAGCAATCCCATTTTTCGCATCCTCAGTGCAGCACTCAATAATTTGTTGTTGTGCGGTGAGAGGCTTTCATTTAAGTACACTGGGGAGTCAGCTGTAAAGCCCTCAAGGCTGTTGAGAGCAAACTTCTGTTTTTTCCTACGTCGCGCAGCAGTCATGAAGGCCTTTGCTTCACGGAAGCCTGAAAATTTGACGACAATTGGGTTATCGCCAGTCTGATTACCCCGTTTGAGACGAAACGCATCGACATACGGAGAAAGTTGGTGGTTAACATCAGCTGCTATGCATTTAACAATGCTTAGTGGATCCTCCTCTGGCTTCCTTGGGATCCCTCTGATGATGACGTCACTCAGCCTCTGAAAACGTATCGCATCATCAGCTAGACTGGACTTCAGGGAGGCGAACTGGCTGTTAGTGCTGCTGACGTCAAAATTAAAATCCGTTAAACGTTTTTTAATTTTAGAAACATTTGTCTCGAGAGTTTGCACTGAGTTATTTACTTCCTTCAGCTGACTTGTGTATGAGTCAGTGATGCTGCTCAGCCCGTCCGTTAAACGGCGCTCTAAAGAGTCCAGCCTGTCCGTGACTGCTTTAGGCTGGTCGTCCACTGGAAGCGTATTCGAGCGGCTTCGCGCTTCGGCCATACAAATGAGTCGCTTGTAGCCGCTCATATGTATGGCCGTAGCGCGAAGCCGCTCGAATACGCTTCCAGTGGACGACCAGCCTAAAAGGTGGTAAAGTGTTCCAGAAACTGAGCCTCGGACTTCTTCAATTGTTCTACCAGGTCGTCAATTTTAGTAGTGAATCTGGCTTCAAGCGCTGATAGAAGCTCTTCAAAGGTGCTAGATCCGCAGGTGCTTTCAGAAGTTGTTGTTCTAGCTGTGCTTCGGGTTGTGACCGGTGACGGATTTTGTGTAATATTTTTTTTTGCTGGTAATTTGGCGGGAACTTTTGCTTTCTCCATTGTTCTTTTTTACACGAGAAAAACTGCCAAGATAATTATGCAGGATCACAACACCACGTAGCGTGAAAATAGGAGGTTGTTAGGAAGTACGGTGTATATTAATTCAATCAGTTTAGTGACTTTTGTAATATCTGACGGTTAAAAATCGCGGAGCACAAACTTCAGATCTACTCACTCACGCACATGAAACAGTCACCCTAGTTCTCGTTTGATTACGGAAGTCAAGCAGCATTGGACGTGGTTAGTACTTAGTTGGGGGACCACTCGGTAAAACTGTTGCTGACACTCATTCACTAGCTATTTGACCCTGGCTTTTTTGTAGGATAAAAATGCTGCATTGGCTAAGCTGACAAAGACAGCATGTTAGAATAAGAACGATTGTGTGATTATTGTGAGAGATTACTGTGAGCGGGATTTAGAAGAAACCCGTCATTGGGGAAATAATTTTTTCCTTTAATTTTTTCTTTCATTTTTAGCCGAGCCAAGGCAGCATTTTCAACCTGCAAGAAAGCCGATAACAGCTATTAGCAATGCTTCTGCTCGAACAACCTCAGGAAAATATCGGAAAAATCTAAAAAACCGGAAAAAATCTTAAAAATCGGAAAAAATATGAAAAATCGAACAAAACGAAAAAAATAGAAAAAATCGAAAAATTTAGGAAAATATCGGAAAAATCGATAAAAATCCAAACACTGGAAGCAAGGAAAATTACGGAAAATATCGGAAAATCGGAAAGAATAGGAAAAAATCGAAAAAATCGACAAAAAATCGGAAAATCGGAAGAATATGGGAAAATCTGAAAAAATTGCATAAAAACGAAAAAATCGAGAAAAAAAATCCGGAAAAAATCTGAAAATCTAAAAAATCGGAAAATATCGGAAATCGAAAAATGGAAAAATCAATAAAATCGGTATAAATGTGAAAAAAATCGGAAAACTAACCACCTAGTAACCAATCGTATCAATCAATGTAAAAGAAGGCTTTAAGTATGTGAAGGAAGTCTGATGATACTTAAACAGTGAACTCTGTGTCCTTCTGTGTTTTTTTTTAAATAAATTATAAATATCTCAGTATTAGTAATAAGTTTTCTCTGACATACAGCTACTTCGATTGAGAATTAAATTGTCCAAAAACTCCCATCCCAAAATCCTTGCCATTAGGAAATAAAAAAAATACAAATGAACGGAACACAAATGTTCTGCCTTTCTAATTACCAGAAATTAGTCCCAGACATTCGTTCCAAATGGCATTTATGTATATGTAAAATCACATTTCTGACCTTATTATATATGTATATTTCTTTTTATGCTTTCAGTCCTTTATATGGCCCGTAGCCCGGCCAGCTACACCTGAGGAGAACGTCACCGTCGAGCTACGCACTCAAACAACAAAAATCCTCCTTAAAACTGGACTATCGTCATCGTCCACGTACCGAGGAGGTAGCACAGGTGGCGCAATGGGCGGTGGCGGCGGTGCCTCAAGAGGGACAATAACCAGCAGCAGCAAGTGTATAGGGCAGTACGTAATCCTGATGCAGGGTAAGTGTTACTTTAGTCACGTTGTGGTCATTTGTTAGATGGACGATATCATCAGAATGGTCCTTATTGTTGCGCCCCTCCGCTCACACCCACAATCACACCTCCGGTCATGTAATGGAGGACTGGAACGTTTGATGGGTTTTTTAGATTACTATGGGGGCATAACGATCGTCGTACCACTTTGTAATTTTTCTTATATGGTTGTTCTTAGTTATTGTTGATATTTCGCTTGTTTTAGTGTGCTGGAAGTGGACATGCATACATATAATAAAAATAAAAAAAAAGGATTACAAAATGCAGGATGATTATAAGATTGTTGCACAGAACAGCAGACGACAGGGTTGTTCATGGGGGCGAAACGAAACGCTTCTGGGTAAAATATTGTACATGAAGGGAGACAGTTCTCTGCTATGTATAAGAAGCTTAAGAAACCCTATTAAAAACTTTTTATCTTCTCCATGCCACACTCTTGTTACAAGTGGCTTAACTTTTTAATAAGTCTGAAGAGGGAGCTAAGATAACAGCCGCAACTACTCAGACTCCTTCTACAAAATATAATCAATTTGTATCATTATTATTATTTGTGAAGAGACTACCCTAACAAACACTCACTGGAAGAACTCGGGGGGCTGCGGCCGGTAAACACAGATAAGGCTAACCTCATAGGGACTGCTTTATAGAGTGCATAAAAGGCGTTTAATGCCTTGCCTTATTTGGGCCGCATATGACCCCCTATAGGAAACATGATTACTAACCGATCTCGAGTGGAAAAAAGAGGCTGAACAAATTTGAGGACTTCGGTATATATGAGTAATAACTGCTACGTTGTAGAAAGCTTTAAAATTTTAAATGCGAGTTTCATTTACCAAGCGGTCTCCCAACTGAGTACTAACCAAGTCCAATGCTGCTTGATCTACGCAATCTAATGAGAATCGGGATGTGCGATTGCCCCATTTGATTTGGAATGAGTTTTACCGCATAAGACCGTTTTTACGAAAGAGTGGTGAGAATCTGAAATCGATCAAGTATCAGGGAATGTGTACAACGGCCCGGCTAACGATTACATACCTAAGACAGAAGACACCGCTGGGGCACACATCCAGACGGTAGCGTCAAACTACTACTGAATAAACTCACCAATCCTTTTGCACGACGACGTTTAAATCCAGACCGTAAAAGTATTTTTTTTCGACCTGGCGTCATCAACGTGATTCTTAAAATTGGTCCCTCGCGGGTTTTCACCAGAGCCGAAACAGTACATCTTACCGTCTATTCTGTCTTTTTGGGAAAAGAGATTTGGACGAAGCTCGTTACCGAATTCATTAACTCAAGGGTCCCTAGGGAGGTGGACAGCACTCTACCGTGAAGCTTCTGCCTTTCAGTACTGGGAGTTCAAAACTGAGCCTAAGAAAAGAACCACCTCCATCTTACCATTCGTACGATAAATGTTTAGGATTGGAGATCCAGAACGAAAACCCTCCCAAAAAAATTCAGGTATTCAAGGTATTTTTGAGTGCTTCAAGAGTAATTTCAAAGCAGAGGCGACAAATTTTTCTTATCACAACGCGCGCCGGGAGTGGATTACGAATTGGGACTCCAGGCCAATGTATTATTTTTTATGTATTCTGAGTGAGCCGCTGCAACTGCCTTGGTGCAAAATTGATAAACAATTAATTTGTCAGCACTCAAAAATCACTCTGAATACCTGAAAAAATGGGAATGATTTTTGTCTGGAGCTCCAACTTAACATTTACTTTTTCTTTATACGATGCTACCTTGGAGGGTGTCATATACCCTATCACACAAGCGGCTACATCTCGCACAACAAAAAAAAGATCATCTTTATTCCTCCTAGCACGTTAAAAGCCGTCTCTGGTGAAGGCCGTGAAAAGCAATCCTAAGCGACGCAGTTTTAACGCCTCCCGCAATATAACCCTATTTTTCCGGAGTAAGGCTTTCATTAACGTGAACTGAGGAGGCGGCTGTGAATCCATCCAGCTCACAAAGAGGAAATTTCAATTTTTTGTTTACCTTCAAAACGTGCATAAACGCTTTTGCCTCACGTTGCCCAGAAAATTTGACCACAATCGGTCCATTCCGCTGACGCATCCCAAAACGCAACCGAAAGGCTTCAGAGTAGTCAGAGTGACCGTGGTTGATTAAAACAGCTAGGTTGTAGACAATCTTCAGTGGTGAGTCATCAAATTTGGCCGGAATGCCCTGAATAATGATAATGCTGTAAGCATGCTAAGGGCGACAGCAAAACTATATTTTCCTCACACACCGGAATACCCATTTTGCACAGCTGAATGCACGCACACAGGAGCACACGAGAATACCAACACAACCCCATGCCACAGCACCCATGCTAGTTTGACAGGCGACGGCTGCGAAATAGAAATTATATTGTTTTGGTCGCCACCTTCGGCGACGTCGCCATCGGAGAGGTGTACAGAATGTGCATCTTTGTATTAATCGGTGTGTTCTATTCAGTTTTGACAGTCGTTGAGCAAAGCGATTCGTCGGTCGCACTTAGCATGTTATGCTGTAAACATGCTAAGGGCGACCGACGAATCGCTTTCCACAGCGACTGTCCAAAACGAATAGAATACACCGCTTTTGTATAAACCTGCACAATCTGCAGACCACTGTGATAACTACGCCGCAGAGCTCGGCGACCGAATCAATCTAATTTCTATTTCATAGCCGTTGCCTGTAAAAGCTGCATGTGCGCTGCGGCATGGGTTTGTGTAGCTATTCTCGTGTGCTCCTGTGCGCGTGTGCAACATGCTCGGCTGTGCAAGATGGTTATCCCGGTGTGTGTTTTTTAATTTGTGTTGCCGTCGCTCTTAGTGTTTGCTCACAACAAATTTCGTCGTGCCTTTCGCCATGGCCGAGAAAAATAGTTTCGCCGTCGCCCTTAGCATGTTTGCAGCATTATGCTGTAAATATACTAAGGGCGACGGCGACGGTGCACACAAATTAAAAAGCACACACAAGAATAATCATCTTCGACATCCGAATGCTACACACGCGCACAGGTACATACGAGAATAGCAACACAATCCCATGTCACACCGCCCAGGCAACTTTGAGGGGCGACGGCTACGAAATAGAACTTGGATTGATTGAGTCGCCACTCTCGGCGACCTCGTCGTCGAGTGGTCTGCATATTGTGCTGCACCCTTCATACTCATAGAAAAGCTGTGTGTTCTATTCGTTTTTGCCAGTCGCTGTGGGAACTATTTTCGCCCTTAGTATGTTTACAGCATTAGATTGATTCGGTCGCCATGTTCGGCGACGTCGCCATAGGAGAATTCTACAGAATGTGCATCTTCGTATTAATCGGTGTGTTCTATCCGGTTTTGACAGTCGCTGAGCAAAGCGATTCGTCGGTCGCTCTTAGCATGTCAATAGCATAATGTGGGCGAAACAAAACGTTTCTGGCTAAAGAATAAACATACATGAGAAGGCGAAATTTTTCTATTAAAGTTAAAAGCTCCAACCTAGCAGAATAACTTTCTAAAGCTTAAGAAACCCTCTTAAAAACTTTTTATCTTCTCCATGCCACACTCTTGTTACAAGTGGCTTAACTTTTTAATAAGTCTGAAGAGGGAGCTAAGATAACAGCCGCAACTACTCAGACTCCTTCAACAAAATACAATCAATTTGTATCATTATTATTATTTGTGAAGACCCTACAAACACTCCTATATCCACTCGAGAAAATCTCTTTCGCCCCCGCCTAAAATATATTTACTGAACAAACATAAAACAAGGAAAAGGGAAATCGATACTAAATTGATATCCTGATAAGAGATCAATTCGACAAAAGGTACGTAATGCAATTAACATAATGTCCCTGGAAAAAAATCAACAGGAAATTAGGTAAGCCACCTCCTTTCCCGGCTAAGCACCCCCCGGAACCAGCGCAAAACGTGTCACTCTCTAGGGGGACAGATTCAAAATATCCTTCGAAAAATAGGATGAAAGTACAATACAAAAAAAAAATACGTACCCAATACGAAAACACTTTGATAAAATTTTCCAAGCGTATAAATCACCTGTGTTACATCTCATGCTATATCCAAGGCATCTGGATCCTTGTTAAGGTTTTCTGCTCCTTATCCAGAAACAGAATCTTTATGCGCCCAGATCGTGTGGCGGCCTGTGTGTATTCGGGGCTGGAGCGCAAAGAAATATAATATTATGATAAGAGAAAGAAAGGACGAAAGGAACAGGATACGCGTGTGTGATGACAGACAACAAAACGATATACGACGATTTTTTTTTGCTGTCAGTGCATCTTATCCTGTGTTAAAATTGACGGAAAGCGTCGTCGTCCTGGGTTTATACTTACTTACTTTCGCCCATTCTCGCATGTATGTATGTATTCTTCAATTCTTTTTACACAAGGCTCCCAGATATGGTAATGTATATGCGGTGAACGCTTTACACTGGGATAACACAGCCGGGGCCAGGAAAACACTTTAGGGGATGAAAATTCCCTTTCAAAAATCGTCAATTTAATTTTTATGCTCAATAAAGGCTGCCAGAAATTGCATTAAAACTCTTTTTGCCAATTGCGTATTTTATGGCGGCATTTTTTGTGTTTTTATTGTTTTAATTCCATTTTGGCGAAATTTATTTCTTAATGCTTGTGAGTTAGGCATAAAGATGCTGAATATGAAGGAGTTTTGAGTTTAATTACTGGAATTGCTGAATACTGGGATACTGCCGAATTGGTCCATCTAAACCAGCGACGCTGGCGGTACCCAGTGTTTTCAAGCGATCGCCTATCTAAGCTCAAACCGTTCAAATTTATTGCTTTGGTTCTACGGCAATTTGTTCATACCCATGCTTCTACACAGGTTTTTTTGTGCTATGATCAATATCGAGCCAACTCATAGATGATTGCAGATTGCTGAATCGACGATTCCATGTGGGCCAATTCACATCACGTCACAGATTCATTCTAATTTATTGATCTAGTTCTACGCCAATTTGCTCATACCTATGTTACTTCACATGTATTGTTGCACCAAAATTAGTTTCAGATCAACCCATAAATTTTTGCAGAACTCTGTGCTGAATCCATAATTCCATGTGCGCCTTACATTACCTATAGGGGTTCTATGAAACTGTTCGGTCACACTCATTTATGGAATAGCTTCCATTAGCATCTTGAGGTCCTTGATCACTTTAATGCGATTCAGGATCTTTATGTCCCCTTCTTCCCATATTGGTTACCCGTAGAATATCATACCCTAAACTCAACTGGAAGACGAACATAGGCGAAAGCGTAAAGAAAGTCTGTATATCCTTCTGCGCCTGCAAAAAGACTTTTGGCAAAAAATGGGGTTTCACGCCAAAGATGATCCTGTGAATGTACACAGCTGTGGTACGCCCAATTCTCACGTATGGGTTGCTAGTATGATGGCCAGCGCTGAGCAGGGTCTATAACGTCATAAAGTTGGAAAGGTTCCAGAAAACGGTAACAGTAGGGGCAACAGGGGCATGGGGACATGTCCCATGAAAGCTCTCGAGGTTCTACTGCACCTACCCTCCCCTCACCCCGACCTTCACATGTAACATCTAGCCTCGTGTAGTGCCCTCAGACTGAAGGAATCCGGGGCCGGAACCTCAAAGCCCCACGGATATAGCAATATTTTGAATTTACTACCTAAGGGCATGGTCGCTACCATGCCACAGACTACCTTCCCCTTAGATTGACCTTTAGGAAGGACTTCTCCGTCGAAATGCCTTTTAAAAGAGAGTAGAGAAACGGAGATGTCCTGCCAAAGTTTGATGCACGAATGTCCACCGACGGCTCCAAAACTTCAGAGGACGTCGGAGTTGGGGCTTATCTAGAGACCACTAAGAGGCACCTCTCTGTGTACGCTTGTGTCTTTCAAGCTGAAATATTGGCGATCCTGAAGGTCTGCCAGACAACGAACGTAGAACCTACACAATAATGTAGGATTGAAATTTTCATAGACAGCCAAGCCTCTAGAAAGGCTCTGGATTCAGTAATGATGCGTTCGAAGTTAGTTGAAGCTATATAGGCTTGGTAGAAAGCTCAACGTGGCTCTCGTCGGGGTTCCCGGGTCATAGAAACATAGAGAGGAAAAAGCTGACTACCTATATCTAGAGGGACTTGGCCCACTATAACAAACAAAAAACAATGGGACTCTTAAACCGACTCCGACGAGATATTGCCAGAAACACGGCAATCATCACGGGACATCGGTTCATAGGAGACCATGCCGTCAAGTTGGGCATTCCGTCCAACATCTGTTGTCGCAACTGCGGGGGACGAACGCAAGAGAAATACTTGTTTACTTCCTGTGTAAATGGCCGGCTTTAGCGTTACGTTTTGGAAAACTTAAAAGAGATTTCCAGACTCACTGTTAAGCTTCCTAAATGCCGCAGGATTGCTGTAAGCATCCGTCATACCCAACCAAACAACCACTCCACAATTAAGGTATACCAGTTGTAGCAACGAAACGGCAAACCAAGCGCTAATTGAGCCTCCCCACTGGATGCAACCCTTCACCTACCTAGTAGGTACCTACCTAGAATATCATACATCATCCCGTATCATTCTATGTACTAAAGGCAGCGTCCTCTTCATTATTTGAATATCCAGTGGTGACCATAAAAAGCTTCTTAACTCGCTTTTTTGGTCCTTAGTCCATCAGATCATCGAGATATGATTTATAAAGGACTTTATCATTATGATGTATGCCCATATTATGCTGACCTCGGTGAGATAGGCTAGTAAAGCTCCATTTTCCCCTTTGTGATCTTTTTTTCTTCAACGTGACATTTCTAGATCATGCTCGAGTTTACATATACTCCCTGATTTTTAACTGCCCCAGTCACTTTGATCATCAATCCGAAGAGCGCGCTAGGAGCTGAAACTTCAGACATGTAATCATTCTAATGAAGACAAAACTATCGGTCTTACTGAAGTTTAAAGTGAGGCCTTTTTTCATGAAGCCCTGTTCTACCACTCGGAACAGAAATGCTCATGATGATCATTAACTGGGTGCCATAATCGCCACGTCGGTTATATACCAACCGTATGCTCAGCAGCACGCTTGCGGAAACCGGCCTTCGATGTGGCATGCGCCAAAACTATTTTGAATTTTTCGTGTGAATTTTACATTAATTGATTACGACAAGAGTCTCAGTGAGACTGATTGAATTGTGATTGAGAATATAAATGAGCTGGGTATTTGGGTTTTCAAACGAACGGAGTGACGTTGCGCACTTTTCTTTTCGAATTTACTTTCGTGGTATTTGGGACTCTCACTGCACCACTAGCGACTCTCACTGAGCATGGAATAAGCGATTTTGAGATTCCCAATAGTTTTGGCGCAGGCCATATCTTCATTGGCGTTAGTTGGGATTATTTCATTGGCGTTAGTTGGGATTATAGAGGAATTCGGGGCTTGCAGCCGGTAAACACAACCCAGATGATAATAAAGCACTAGTTGTTTACCTATATGGTGCTTAACTCCCATGGAACATGAAGTACAACCTGGTGGCTCCCGACTAGAATTTTAAGGGGGGTGTACCTAGAGCTCCTATAAGGTTAACCCCATAATGACTGCTTTATAGCGTGCAGTCCGGTACGAGCCGTAAAAGCATTACTTAGGCCTGGCGTCACCAATGTCACCCTTAAAATGAGTCCTTCGACCGTTCTCACCAGAGCCAGAACAAAAAGAGATTTCGACGAAGCTCGCTACCCAAATCATTAACTACATAAAAGTCTGCCTCGTATTATCAACTACTTCTACTAAACCGATTCTTATGAAACTTTGCGCACAGATTGAGTTCCCGTGCCAATGAAATCTGACAGTTTTGCACAAAATCAAGATGGTGCTTCCAAGATGGCGGACGTATTTTGCTATTGTGTTCTGATTCTATTGAAAATCGGTATCGGAGGGTTTTTAAGGTAACAAATCTGTGGTAAAAATATAAAAATTCAAAATGGCGCTTTTTTTAATTTTCGTTCATTGGCAATCTCTACTACACATAGACTTCTACAATTGTCAAAACATAATGACAAATTTTACCATGTGTCAACATTCGTCATTTCAACAAATTTTCATCATTACGACGTTGCCGTGTGTGTTGAGGGTATACAACGACACCTGTACAGATGCTCTATTAAAACCACCAGCTCTTCGTGCCTCATTATTTGTGTACACAGGTTCTCAATCTGTCATTCAATATAGAAAGTACAGATAATGCCAAAGATACTTGATAATGCTTGGAGCTTAAATTTGTAACTTCCCATGACTCTTGGGTAGGAGTAATATACAGCTTCATCACACCAAAGCCTCGTTTAATCATCAATGCAGGTGTTGCTTTGCTATGATGAAACAAAACGGCTGGCAACCGTTTTTTAATGGAAACATCTATAAAATCTCAATGAAAATATAAAAAATTTGACATCGTTGCAATGAAATATTTTTCACATATTAAAATATATCACATTATCACATCACCTTTTTATAATGAAAACCTCTCACACACATACACATAAACTTCACATATTATCGTACATATGGTACCAAAATAAAAAATACCATATGTAAGTATGTAATCCCGATATGTCTTAGAGCGTTACAAGCCATGTTTTTAGCTGTATTACAAGGTAAAATCCCGCAACGAGCGCAAGGATCCATGGTGAATGAATAATAAACACATTTTGCGGGCTCATTTCAACTCGATTAAATATTCACGCCTGCTTAAATGAGACACCTACTAAAATTATTACAACTATCACTATTCCGGATGGTTTAACTTTTTATGTTGTCGCATAATTCAAATTTCAATGTTGCATAAGGAAGAGGCCCTCCGGAACACACATACATATAAACATATAAGTGTATGTAAACAGGCAGGATCGTCTCGTTCCTCTCACACCGAAAAGTATTAACCGCATGGAAACCGCCAAGGGCCTTTACACAACGTGACGTAACTTTTCCCCTAAATCTTCATAACGAAAAGGGAAAATTCCATTAGGCCGTAACGTTACCGCTGGCTCATTTCAGTTTTGTTTAAATTGTCTCGCCTCACACCTACATTTGCGGTGAGACCAGATCTACCCTTACAAAAATCTGTTTCGCTTTCATTCGTCGGTCTTAAGGACGTATACAAATATGTAATGTCGTCCTGGCTGCTTCAGAAATGTCCTGAATCTGGAGATTTTGAGGATTTTTCTGAGTTTTAATTAAATGTTAGTGTTAGTGTGGAACTTTTCTTTGACTGTAGTTAAACCACACCGAAATCCGTATCACACTGCTCTTCCTTCCTTGGAATTATAAGTGGGTAGTCGCAGCTGAGATGGGAGGCGTAGAATTAAGGACCTTCGAAATTGAGTTGCGTTTGTTTTTTATTTCAAACTTTTACCAAAAAACTTTTTTTTTTTTCAATTTCAAAAGGAAAATTTTTTACAAGGATACACACTAACCAACTCGTGCACTGGACCTTTGTAAATGTTTGTTCATTTTTTTGCTGCTCCTGCTGCTGGATCCTTGGGGGGAAACGCAAAACAGCACAAAAAAAAGTTGAACGAAAATTTAATCATGCCTGGAGCCAAGCAGTTGTTCACATCACAGGAAGGAAGAAGTTTCGCATACATGTTCCGGAGCTCCTCTTGAGCTGTGCAAACATAGGTCAAGTGCAGGATACGTTACCCCTTTCTGGACAGCTTGGCCATATGTATGTCCAGCATGATGAATCTGCTCCATTCCGTCCGTGTACAACTGCATTCCATGCACAAAAGCATTTCAGGCAGGAAGTCAGTATGTCAAAAGCGTATGGAATGTGTAATTGTGCATATTGTAGAAGAGTCCTTTTTCTGGTCACGTTTTTTTTAGAGTGGATGTACATTGAAACGAAACTTTTGTAAATTGACTTCTTTCTTTCTGCTTTACGCTCCTTTAATCCCTCAAGGGACATAGGGCGGACATATGGCGGAAACAGTTTCACTACAGCGGACTCTCTCAGCCAGTGTCGGCGGATCGTGTTAGGCCCGGGTGGATAGCCAGACAGCCCCCCCCCCCCTTCAAACTGTTTTGGTATTTCATCTAAAAAGGGAAGAAGGTAGGACTCTTCCTTGTGAATCGGGTCGACGGTGTATAGAACTACAAGACGAGTTCCGCAGGGATCTGTTTTGAGCCCTCTCTCCGGATCACAATAACGATGGCTACGCCTCCCAAAAGGAGCGGGTTGCGGCCCACACCAGGGAAGTGGTCATAGGACAACGCCTCGATGAGATCGAATTGTGCGCAAACAAAGCGATCTTGCAGATCATGGACTGAAAGCCCGACTGAAAGGGTCCGACGCTTGCCGAGGGCAAAAAAGAGGATTAAGATATCATTCATTCATCATTCATTGCGCTCCTTTAATCCCTCATGGGACATAGGGCGGAAACAGTTGCCCTCCAGCGGACTCTGTTTTGCGCGACAGCTCTCAGCTCCGACCAGGATCTCCCAGTTGTTGCGGCTTCTGCTAGTAGGGTTCTCCTCCACGTTGTTCTAGATCTTCCGACTCGACGGGATCCTTGCGGATTCCAGTCGAGGGCCTGTTTGGCTAGATTTTCGTTTTCGCGTCGCAAGGTGTGGCCAACCCAATTCCATTTCCTTCGTCTGATTTGGTCGTCTATCCTTTCTTGGCCGGCAAGCCGCCATAGTTCTTCGTTTGAAATTCTATCTTGAGAGCGGATTTTTAGGATACGACGCAGGAATCTGTTGATGGAGACTTGTAGGCGCCCTGTGATGAATTGGGTGACTTTCCATGTTTCGCAACCGTACAAAAGAATTGCCTTAACTTTGGAGTTGAACTGCCGCAATTTGGTGTTAGTTGAGATCTCCGTTGATCTCCATATGCGGAACAGGCATGCATATGCGCCTCGTGCTTTATTTATTCTGGAACTTACGTCTTCTTCTGCCCCGCCATTTTCGTTAATAATACTACCGACGTAGCACAATTCATCTAACAGTTCCACGTCACGGTTATTCAGCGCAGGCCGTTCAATGGTGTTTGCATTTATACGCATTTCTTTAGTTTTAGTCGGATTTAGCCTGCTGGACTACTTTCTGTTGCCAATTTGTTTAACATATTTTCAGGTCCTGATGTCTGTAGGCCAGCAAACAGATATCATCCGCGTAGTCGAGATCCTTAAGACAAGCTAGCAAACCCCTTTGTATGCCACCTGCTCTACTATCTAGAGCGCTGACAAGGATGTCATTTATTACTATAAGAAATAGTAAAGGCGAAAGTAGGCATCCTTGTCGTACTCCTGAGCTCACCTCAAAGCTGTCGGATAATTTTTCATAATGGAGAACTCTGCATTTGGAATTGTTATATAGGGCTTTTATCTGGCAGTCCACGTCTCTGTAGTGCCTGCCATATAAAGCTCCTATTAACCAAGTCGAACGCTTTCTCATAGTCTACGAAAGCAAGGTAAAGGGGGAGTCGGAGTTCAGTATACTGCTCCACTATTATTTTCAAGGTGTTAATATAATCAATATATGAGCGGTCCTTCCTGAATCTGGCCTGCTGCTTCCCAAGCCTCTCTTATCCTACATAGTAATATATGGGACAAAATTTTGCCCACAGTAGATAATAAACAGATGCGTCTCCAGCCTCGCATATTGGTAGGTCCCCTTTTTTGGTATTTTGACTATGACACCTTCCGTGCAATCCTCCGGAAAAGTACAGGTGTTCCATGCTATTTCCAGGATTGTCTGAAGCGCATCTGCTATGAGGCTTGAATCGGCTTTCAACAATTCTGGTGGGATGCCATATTTTCCAGCTGCTTTACCATTAGCCATCGCATAAATTGCGGTTACTATTTCCGTCTTGAATGGGGCCCGAGTGTTGATTTTTATAGGCTGTGCATTATTGCTGTGTTCCTGGAGTTCCTGTGTAAGTGAACCATTCAGGGCGGCGAAGAAGTAATCTCTCCATCTTTGGAGTTGCTCCTCATCGCTGCACATCAGCCTTCCATCCGCACTCTTAACGGCATATTTTTGAGTAAAGTGCTTTCTGTTAAGTGATTTGGTACAGCACCTTACTGGTGTCTGTGTTTGCCGCTTTTTCCGCTTTTTCTGCGAGCTCATTAGGTTTTTCGACTTGTTTCGATTTTTTTCTTCGGCATTTTTTCGATTTATTTCTTATTTTTTCGATTTCTTCGCTTTTCTTCGATTTTTTCGATTTTTTTAGATTTTATCTATTTTTCGGTTTTTCCGATTTTTTTGACTTTTCGGGTTTTTATACGATTTTTAATTATTTTCGATTTTTCCTCAAATTTTTCGGGTTTTTTTGAGTCTCGATTTGTTCTTCGATTTTCAAAAAACTTCCTTTTTGATTTTTCGATTTGTTCCGATTTTTTGTTTTTTTTTTCGATTTTTTCCGATTTTTTCTCGGTTTTTTTCGATATTACCGTTTTTTTCGATTCTTTCGATTTTTTCGGGTTTTTTCGATTTTGTTCGATTTTTTTCGATTTCCCGATTTTTTTTCGATTTCATTTTTTCGATTTTTCCTCAAATTTTTCGGGTTTTTTTGAGTCTCGATTTTTTCTTCGATTTTCCACTTTTTGATTTTTCGATTTGTTCCGATTTTTTAGTTTTTTCCGATTTTTTCCGCTTTTCCGATTTTTTCTCGATTTTTTTCGATATTACCGTTTTTTCGATTCTTTCGATTTTTTTCGGGTTTTTTCGATTTTCGATTTTTCCGATTTTCTTTCGATTTTCCGATTTTTTTTGATTTTTTTGCTCCCGGTGTAATTAGGAATATTCCCGTTAAAGTTGGTAACGTTTTTCCGGGTCTCTTGTAGAGTTTATTATTCTTGAGGGCCCTCCGGCGTCCCACCACCTTCTAAAGTCTTTGTTAGCCGTTCGCCCTCCGGAGTACATTCAAATGAAACTTTTGTAAATTGACTTGCACAGAAAAAATTATCTTCTCTACTTTTCATACCAAAACCTGAACAAACTTTGAAATTTTCCGCGACATTTATTACTCTAATATTTCATCTACAAAAAAAAATCCTTTTCCCTATCACACCAACACTATCTGATACATACTATATCGATTTTCAGGTCTCATCTCCCAAGGACGAGTTAACATAGAGGACCGACTGGTAGACTTAAGCACGAATAAGCCGATTGAGGTGAGTCGACAGTTTTTTTTTATGTTTTTTTGTATCTAAATTCCAGGCACCTGTGCTGCTCCAGAAGCGAAACTTTCCTCCTCCTCCACGAGGACTCTTATCATCATCATTCATTCCTTTTCCGTCCTAATCCCTTTGACTATGAATATTTTCCCTATGACATCAACAAGTGAAAACCTGAAAATTCTTCGCTGCGGAGGAGACCTGTTGTTGGGAATTTACAAGTAGACGTCAGCGAGATTAAAGGATTTCCCTTTCCTGCCGAAAAAAAATGCGAAAGGAGTGAAAAAAGGACTATTGGAGATTTGGATACACTATATACGACTGAGTTTCACATCCTTTTCTGCTTTATTCTGTTGTTCGAATAGGATATTTACAAGGGTTGATTGTTGGTAGTATGTTGAGTAAAATGCTTAAATGGTAGCAAATTTTGACATTTCGTGGTTGATATTTTTATTGGGATTAATAATTCGTGATTTTTAGATGGATTAAATGTCAACATATTAAAATTTGTAAAGGTAACATTAATTTGTGTGACAATTTAATACATCCTTAAATTTATTTTGATATTTGAGCAGGCTGAATAAAGATCGATCCACAATATCCCTGACGGCACGGCACCGATGCTTTCCGTATCAGTGGCTTCCGTGATAAATTTTTCAAACTCCTACGAAAAAAATACTGCAAGTCGCTTGAGTCATACCTTTTGGTTCGTAAGTTCAGGGTCTACTATAAAGAAATATGTTCTGATGTTTGTCCGATACTAGCCGGAGTTTCGCAGGGAAGCGTATTAGGACCGTTCCTATACCTTCTTTATACTGCGGATATATGTATCAACAACAGATAACACGTTTATCGGTACATTCGCTGATGATACCGTTATTATGTCAACACATGTGTCTACCAGTCCATATTCTAGTCGCTATTGATGTATGGTGTGCAGCTCTGAGATTGTATTCATAAATCTAATCGAGACGTAATTCAAACCATCAAAAAAAATCCTTCGAATGATCACTAAAGGTTACGGCTATGTGACTTAAGCCTGAAATGGAAAGGTGGAAAAAGTAGAAAATTTTGTGCTGTAGTGAAGATTTTTATACTTTTGGTTTTGACCGAAGAGCGCGGAAAACTCCCACTCACACAAATACGAAATTAAAAGTTCGAAGTTTGTCAAGCAAAGAATTTTTTTTAGAAATAACGGGAAATCCCTTTAATGCTCCTATAGAAGCGTTTTTGAAGCATAAGGAAAAAGCTTTCCAATAAAGAATCATGGCGGACCGTGGATATATGCATATGTCGTTTAATCAAGTAGTCCCCCAACTAAGTACTAACCACGTCCAATGCTGCTTAATTTCCGTAATCGAACGAGAGCCGTTCTATTGAGTATCCTGATGGCATCAGCCTAATGGCACCATTACGTTCAGACAATTCGAGGTCCATTGAAAAAGCTTTGCATTTTTGAAATTCAATCCAGTTATGTGAACTGAGTCCGGATACATTCTTTTAATTAAGGCCAATTTCCAAAACGGACGAACTTCTAGGAGTACGCTTATTATGATGGGCATGTCTAACTATGCTCTATATTTTGATAATCACGGTCTGAAGTAGTTCGTAATCTAGAGTAGATCGACCAATAATTGTCTTCAATGAACCCCTTACATAACGCAGCATTATGCATACCCAGACTCCGCGCATACAAACGTGTTCGCTTCACAATAAACTTCCAGGCTGTACTTTGTTGACAGATGAATTTTTGTAGATCTTCCGCATTGATAAACCCTTCAAGCTTTCTAAACTCTGCGGCAGCCCTATTAAATGTTTCGTCGTTATCAGAATCAAACGATGAACCTACGAAGTCCTAGTCTTGGGCGTCAAATGGGAAGTTAACTCTAAATGAACTGTTCGTATTTAGCCGGCTCTACACGATGCTATGAATAGAACACCCTCCAACGCTGGACGCTTGATAGTAGGACGCATCGTACGGTCAATGCTTGAACTACGAGTGCCCAGTGTCATGCGTCCAACGTTGGTGTTTGCACACATTCGGGCTGTTGTCGGTATTGAATCAAGCGTTTGGAAGCAGCATTCGCAAGAACATTTACCGCATCGTGTAGAGCCGGGCCTTACAGGGCATGTGAAAAGCATTATGTAGCATTTACACGGCCCTTCTGAATTTGAATTACCGTTCGTATAAAGTGATCCTGCTAAGTCTACACCAATTACATCAACTGCTATCGTCAGAGTTAACCGAACCCTTGGGAGAGGTGCAAAAAGCAAGACAGTGGATTTCGCGTTTATCTTCCTACACTGCGTTGTTTATCGACTAGTTGACTCGCTTGAGGAATCCAATATCTTTGTCTTAGACAAAATAAGACTTGTACAAAACCACCATGTAAGGCCATCTTTACGATGAGGTTTGCGAAAGACTCCAATTTGTGATCGATCAGGCATATGGTAAACATTACATTCACGGTCAAATACCTTCTAGCGATCACCTGGTGATTTAAACTTATTACCTCAACCCATTAATCGCTTTAATAAGTCTCAGTCGGTTGCTCCAAGATTTGGGACAGTGTAAGACAACCTGGTCTGCGCAATTAACCTCCAAGCTATTGGGTTCTAAAGAATTGAATGGAGAGTGACCGATTTGGCCGTTCAATCAACGTAGTCTTGGATCACGTCAATTCTAAGCCATGATGATATCTGTGAATATGGCTTAAAAATACTACTTAAATACAGCTTTCTTTGAAATTTATTCGAGGGAGCCCCTTGAAAAGGTTATGATTACTTCTTTACCATGTATATTTTTTCTTACTAATCATGCTAGCAGCTAATCTATTAACGACGTAGCGTCTCTGTGTACCAGTTATCTTCTTCTTCTATTCGTTAAGTATATCCAGTGATATAGACACCGATAAGTTCCTGCATACTTTTAGGGTCTTTTTAAAAAAATCAAATTTAGATTTAATTTTGCATATTTTTAGGAATTTTTTTAAATTTGTATTTCTGAAAAAAATGGAAAATTAATGGAAAAATTTAAGTATTGGACTAAAAAGCACTCTGAAAGGATTAGTTTAGATCTGATTACATCTTCCTAAAGGCAAGATTGTTTGTGTGATATCCAAGTATTATCCATGACCAGCTAAAATCCGCCGACGTCCGCTACGTAAAATGAATTAAAAAACTGTGTGCATAGGTTACGAAACAAAATTGAAAATATAAAATGTAATTTTACTTTTAATCAAGGCACGTTCTACGCTAGTAATTTTTCTCAGCTTCGTTCTTATCTACTGCAATATTTTATTACATCCAGGAAAGAAAGAAAGTTTTCTCCAGCTTTAATCTTTGACCAAGAAACTAGGAAGAGAAATATTGGAAAACAGAATGTGTACTGAGGATAAGTTAAAATTTTCCATTGAAATTGAATTGAATTTTTGTTCCAATTGAACGACGATATGAAACCCGTGGTGACTTGAAACAATTGAATCAAACAGAATAAAAAAAAAGCCAGGAAATTGCGTATCAGTATCCTAAAGTCATGGCCGTAGTACGACACAACTTAGTGCACTCCCACAGAATAAACGATCGACTTTGACTTGTTTCATAAGAAACTTGTGATGAATCTAGAATGTTTGTGGCTGGATTTTTTATTTTTTCTATTTTCTTATATTTGTCGAAGTAAACATGGAAAAATAAACGACAAGAAATTTCAAGTAGCCCATACCAAACTGGAAACGGCATTGCAGATAATTTCGTATCTGTTCCTCGAGGGAATAATCAATCTCGCAGGAAACCAGTGGAGTGGCATAGTTAAGATCTATGTAACTGAGGGAACTGTAACAGTTCAATGATAACTTTTACAAAAACAACAAAATTTTGATTATCTCTACATAAAATTAGACTATTGATTTATTGGTCTATTGGGCATTAAGAATTCGATAATTACTTCAGTTAATGCTTGAGCTATTTTCAATGTCTGTAGAATGGGGTACATGAGTGGTTTACCATAAGGATGTGTGGTATGTAATGGGCAAAATAACAAATGTGCACTAAGAGGGACCCGCTCTTGTGGGCGCATTATTGACTATGGTTGTTCGAATTGACAGCAAATTGGGGTTTCAATTGAATTACTAATTGTTATAAATTATTAATTATCTACATACATATATAAAAATGAATGTGAGTATGTCCGTATGTTCGCAATAGGCTCCTGCACCGTACAACCGAACCTAATAAAATTTTAACCAGGTGCTATTTCGTTAAAAAAAGGCAATTTCATTACTTTCTAAAGCCACTAATAGATGGCGCTCTGTTGACCTGTCATAGCAGACCTTCGAAATTTTTATGATGTTCCGTAGAGGTCTCCCATGATTCACCTGAAACCTCGATTTTCGAAATTCAAAATGGCCGCGCAAATATGGCTAAAATTCAAAATGGCGTATTTGGGGTCCAAACATATAAAATTAAAATGGCCGCACCAATATGGCCGACTAATTTGCCAATTATATTCCGATTTCAATGAAAATGGGTATATGGCGGTTTTTCAGGTAGGAAATAAGGATCTTATAGATTCAAAATGGCGCGGCCAAATTAAGTGGTAAGTTCGTCGTTAATTTGAATACAATGAATACGAACGATTGCGTTGAAATTAATTTGTTAAAAATAATGTTAAATTGAAAATATTGGAAACACGTAAATACATTCTTTTCTAATGCAAATATTTGAAATCTAAAAAGGAGGCCCTCCATTTCATGCCACCTTCGAACCCAACACGAGATCTCCAATTTCAATCTCTAGCAATTTTTACGGGAGTGCTCCAACTCAACTCTATTGGGAGTTCTATAGGTGCTCTCTCTTTAGACTTTTTTGGATGTCAGAAGGAGAATACCTACATTTGGTGCAGATTATTTTGTTGCTCAAATTTTCCGTGGAATACCCACGTATACAGCTTAGTTCTTAGGCATTTAAATTTTTTGATCAAGTTTGGCCGTCATGAGACTGTATATGCTCCCACTGAAGATGGTTAAAAATTTCTACGGCCTTCATATCCCTCTTCAAAAGCCAAGCGGCCAATGTTCGCCCGTTGTAAGCCCATTTTTTTTCTTTACTCGGGTAGAGAATTAATTCGTATCTCTGAAAAATATTCCAGATACTGGTATTTTACTTCATTTATAAGTTTACTGCAAGCCATAGTAAACAAACTCCCTCGACAGAAAGTAATTTATGTTCACGGTTTCACACTTGATTCAGTCACCTTCAAACTGCCTCCACTAACTCCGGCTCAAAAAAGTGACACCGAGTTAGAACCACTTTAGGAGGACGGGTCACGGGTAAAATTAGTAATCACACCAATATATTTCACTACACTCCAGGTCTGCTATAAAACTAGCGCAGGTATTCCTAGGCCTTTTATATCCACTTCCTTACGCAGGATAGCGTTCAATTCCGAACATAGCCTGTCTCATATTAGTATTCACGCTTTAAGACGAGCCAAGAAATACTTCTAGTCAGCTATTAATAACAGCTGCAATGAATGGTCTTGATTGAGCTTTGGTTGCCAAACGTCTAAATCGAAACTTTTCATTGAATTTTCCAAACTATTTGGAACTCACCTTGGTCATGGTAGCCATCCGTACGGTAAACTAGACCGACATACAACGGGTGGTGTGAATAAAAACTGAGTGTACATTTGAAGTGAACACTACTGAGTGAAGTGATTTGTTAAAAGTGAGCACTCAATTTGGGGTGAATAAACATTTCCTCATTCAAATGCAATTCACACATAGGAAATTTTGGGATTCAAGTGTCAAATGTTGTACGTCAGGTAAAAGACAAAGGCATAACATTGAATTTTATTCACACCAAAATGAAGTGTTCACTTTATATGGAGAAATGACAGAGTGAAGTATTTAACAAAACCTAACGAAGGTTATTTTTATTCACGCCAAACAAAGTGTTCACTCCAAAAAAAATAGAGTGAACACTTGCACTCAGTTTTTTTTTTCACGCCATCCAATGTTTACTAGCAGAGTTTGTCCACGGGCAGAATTTGAGACTCCCCCATTCGATTTCCATACCAAGTGGTGAAAATTTAATAGAACATTCTGTCTTCCTTCTCAAGGCAGCAAATCCTCGATAACCACTTCTCAAGGCAGCAAATCCTCGATAACCACTCCAAAGTTACGTTTACGTCCAACAGCCATGTTTAAAAACTTTTCGAACCTCCTTGAGAAGGCCCATACCAAGTAATCATTCGATTACGTAAATACTTCGTCGTTAAACTAAATGGTCGATATCTATTGATAGATTAAAGCCAACCGAAGGCTTAGTTCGAGACGACGTGATGAAGCTGAGCACTAACTATAAAGCAGTAGCATTTCGTTTGGACCGTACGGTGTGTATCAACCGAGCCAAAGTAAAAAAAACTTACCACGATCATAACGATCAAAAAGAACACCGCCTACAATACTGATTAAAATATTAAGACCGATTGGTCTATTGATGCTTGCTTGGAGATTTTCAATACATTAGCAATCCGAAGATCTTGCTTGTATCCTATTATTGGTTGTTGGCAATGATCCATAGTAAGTAATAGTGCGCAAAAATGGAGTTGTAAGATAACAAAATATAGGACTTTCTAGCTAACATATAACATACACCTCCAAATATATTGTCCTTGTCCCATTGGGTGACTCAATATGCTTACCTCATTTTTAAAAGTACTAAAGCGACTCCGGTCTATATAATATACCCCCACAAGGGACATCTCAGATTTCTTCTCACAATAAAAAAATAATCCTTCAGAAAATAAAATTGAACTTAAAAAAAAACTTAGGTCAGTAACTGCTTTTCAATAACATCTCAATTTTCATCCCCTCCATTAGACCAGACAAAGTAACCTGATCCTTTTCCACTTGATTTGAAAATGCCTTAAAAACCCCAAGAGAAAACTCCGCAAAGTAACAAAAAGTATGAAAATAGCTATCTGATGACATTCTTTTAAACCCGACAAAAAACCCTTTCCTGACACCCAAATCGACCAAATCCTGCCGACCGTTAAGTATAAAGAGCCAAAGTCCACATTTACTTGCAATCCTTCAACGTCAATCTAGAATTTATCACGCAATACCAAAAGTATTTGCTTTTTGGCCTCACACTAGCCACACACACAATGAGGACAGCGCCACGCTTCCATCAATTCTAATTTTATGTCCATCTTTGGCTGTAAGTCCTTTGGGGCTGCAAAAGGACTCTTTCTGGTTGAGAAATCTCCGGTGAACGAGACACTTTTGTGATTTTGTTCAATTACGTAAATTGTAATAATCCTGGCAGTTTTACATCAGAACCAGAAAAGGGATTAATCGCCATATTTACCTCTCCTGGATTTAAAGTAATTAATTATGCTTAAACTTAATTAAAAGTAAATTCCGGACTTTTAACCAACCGAAAAAATTAATTCCGATGCACAAAATCGATTACTTCCAGCTGGAAGCTAAGCAGAACAATTGTGCCCAGCCAAGGATGTAATTTCGGTTAATCCCTTTTTTGATGGTAATGAATCCTTTATGGAGCAGCACGTCCATTAAAACATAAATTAATTATGACTTTATTGGCTGTGTATAAAACTATGGACTGTGCATTAACAGTTTCGATTAATTAATGTAATTTGAGGCTTGTGGATAGTTGTTTGAATTGCCGGGTTTCACCTGTGGCTAAAGTGATTTCCCACATGGCATTTGTGACTTTTCCAACCAAAAGAGCAAATTATTGATTTGTGTACATATGTGTGTGTCTTTTCATAATAAAATATTTTCAAAATAATTAATTATTATCTTTATAGCTTAATTGAGTGGCAGTAAATCCCGTAAATAATTGGGTATTAATTTATGGAAGGGTTTTATGAAGTTTCGGTTTATTTGTTGCCTTTTCAACACTAATAAAGGACGCACAAATATTTTTTGTCACCCTGTATTGGCTTTACCAGTTTTGAAACCTTCCTCTTCTTCTTCCATGAGGTATACGGTCCAAAAGCGCCACGCCACTTGCGCTATTTATGTAGTAAAATACCACTCTCCCTCATATTTGTAGACCAGACCGCTTGAACAGGTTCAGCAGTATTAACTATGGCTTGTTGCTAAGATTTGACTGACGCGAAGATTGGGTAGACTCATTTCCTGCCACCACCAATTAATTTTAAGCCGCAAAAGCGACGGCAATGAAGCCAGCAAGTGCCCTCATCATAAAGTCAGCAAATGTTCCGCCATCCTTCCTACAGGACCCCTTTCTCTGGCCGTTAAGGGGGCGGCAGTCAAGCCAACAGGTATTCTGACATCAAGCCAACAAGTGTCCTTATATCCTTTCAGTAGTAGTACTGCTATAGGGGTATAAGCGCAGTGATGTCATCGGTTGTGAGTTCAGGTGTGAGCCGAGACAAGATCCTGTATGGTGAGCCTTTTATATAGAGCTTTGGTGTGATGGCTTTCGCTGTAGTGTGTCTTGGGTGCGTTTTCATGATGGGGGAGCCTTAGCTGGGAATCTTTGGTCATGGGTAGATTTCCATGGTAGAATTTGATCCAGGCTCCAGATCTTGGATGTGCCTTGGATGTAGGTAGTTGTTCTTACTTAACCTGAGCTTTAAAATTTTATTCTTAGATGCTAGGATAGATTTTTTGCATACATTTAGAGAATTACCAAATGTGTTTGTCAATTGTTTGACATACTTTCAGGATTTGGTTGGGCTTTGTGCTTTAAAGACTGGCTTCAGCGAACTTCGGCTTCAGAGAACCCCTTTTGAGGGAGACGTTGATGACAAGACAACTAAGTAGGAATCTGTTTTTGTCGCCTAAGTGCAGGCCCCATGAGTTGAAAAGGGGAAAACCCAATAAATTGGGCGTGGGCGTTACTGGCGGTCTAGCAGCCACCTCATGGGCTCTCCGCATACCGCCGCTATTATCTCATTTTCCATGATGATCCAAAGAAGAGGACCTATAATGCAGCCTTGGGGACTCCGCTTATTATCCTGTACCTTCTTACTATCCAATGCGCACTAGATACATCAGTGTGTCTAGCTTTATCAACGTCCCCACGATTTTACTCCACTTCGCGGTGTTGAAAGCATATTTCACGTCAAGTGTAATCAATTCGCAATCTTATTCGTATCCAGCGCGGCCCTTGCTAGACTAGTCATCATATTAACGGCATCCATTGTCGATCTATCTTTTCTAAAACAATCAATCAATCTAGATTTTCTGACAAACCGCCTTCCCTTCCTGCACTTAAGAGTAATCAGTTGTATATCACACTTTCCAAAAACTATGTTTAGGAGACATATCAGTCTGTAGGCCATAAGACTCTACAAGGCTTAGCAATAGGTACAAACGAACCCAACGCCAGGAGTTAGAGTAATCTCGTTATAGAATAGCTAAACTGGTAACAAAGCACTAGGTGTGTTCCTGTATTCCGTATCTTGTACTTGCAGAACTTGGCAGAGACTTCAAAGCTCAAAATAGGAAAGCCAGTCCTCCCGTACCCGAATATGACAGGCTGGATATAAAATCGCTCCAAGCCTCTGACTTATATTTACGTAAACCGTCCCCGCCCATCCCCATTAGACTGGGTTCTCACACGCACCTCCCTATCTATAATTGCAAGGTCAAGAAAGGAAATGAATAACTATTATAATTGATAAAGAACTACAAATCATGTTCAAAAATTTAAAAGAGTTTTTTATACAATCTATTAACGACGTAGCGCCTCTGCGGGCTGTTATTTTCTTCCTTTATTCGGTGGTATCACATTGATATAAATTGCATACTTTTAAGATCAGTTATTTTGAAAATGTTCTTATTTATAGTTTTTGCATACTTTTAGGGTCAATCCACTTTTTATTTATGTGTATTAGATGAGGAATTGATCGATGAAATTTTGGTATAGGGCTGTCCTTTTTCTACATAAAATTAAATCATTGATTACATGATTGTAAAAACTCCAGCATGAGCTGCAGGAACTCAAAATTATCAACTTGTGTGCAAATTTTTCTTCGAATCCATACAATTTTCTAAACTCTTAATTTCCAAAATAAGTATTAAAGAAGGATATTGAAAGTAATTCAATTTTATATCTTAAAAGACTGCTAGTTTGTTTTAATTAATGTCATTAGCTAAACTAACTATAAAACGTTTCCCTTAAAATCAATAATTTATGCATCAAATCAGTGCCATTTTGAGTAATTCATAAACTAATATCAAACCAAAACTGTTGCACTCCTATAAAGTCCCACTCCATCCCAACCATGATTAAATTTCACTTCAACCAATTTCGCCAAGCACCACTCTTCTCAAATGGCGCATATTGTATCGTATCCTATCACTCATAATTTAGGAGCTTGGAAATTTATGGACGAACTGCTGAAGTATGTGAAACTTTCGCTTTGAAACTTGCTGCAAATCGTTCGTAGAATTAAGCTTTGGTCTATACCGTACCTTGTTGGGCGGGCACTTCTGAACAATGTGAATTATGCTCGTTTCGCTTAGACCAAAATGCATTCATTAAATAAAGCCAGGTGGTCTAGTGCCATTCAGTATAGTCGTTGGTTTTAATTGAATATAGTTTAATTTTTTAAATCCACAAATATTCACAGCGAAAATTCTCACTCCTGGGTCTATTGAAGTGGGATGTGGCATAATTGTGTTTTCGGACTGTTTTAAGAGATTCGGGCACGTACAGCTACGGTACAGGTGATGTTACTAACAAATCTAATCAATTAGCTATGTAGAGTCTCTTTGGCTAGATTAATTGCGACAGAGATGATGGATAGGGGAAATTAGCGCTGACTAGGCAGTGATGCGAGTTACGTGGAGGTGTATACCGTGCTGGATGGAAGTACGAAATAGGTCAAATAAATTGGCTTTTTGGTGTGCAAAGTCAGGGGCTCTCGTAGGTTGATCTATGATTTGATGTAGATTATTACTATCCGCTTTGTATAGAATTTTCATGAAATGCCAATGTGGAGGCTTCATTACTATGATAGCCTTGTTTTTTTAATGAACTATATAGTTCTTTATCGATCGAGTTCATTAAAAAAACGACAAGGGAAATTTCATGAAGCGCCTACTTCAATGCTTAAAAATTTCAAAATTAAACGGAAGTTAACTGCTATTTTTTACACTGTTACACGAAATCCTCGCTAGAAAATAATAAATATTTTTATAAAAAATCAATTATTTGTTATAAATTTGCTCTCATCACTTTCCTGTTGTTTTTATTTTTAAATTACGTCTTTCCGACCCCCGAAAGTATGCAACATGCCAACTCCCGAAAGTAAAGTATGCAACATGCCAACCCCCGAAAGTATGCAATATGCAAATTAAGAAATTTCCCAAAACCTCGATAGAAACCCCCATAAAACCTGGGTTTTGAGATTTGTATGGGGAAGAACTATATAGTTCATTAAAAAACACGGCTGATATTATTGACCTTTATACGGGAAACACAGTTGATTAAAGTCATATTATGTTCTATTCGAAGGTCATTACATCCCTAATATAAATTGTGCAGTAAGGTATATCCATATGGAACCCGGGAAACGGAACGGTGACGACGATGACTACAAGCATCTTTGTGCCTACTTATTCTTTTGAAGTATGTGCGATAACTGGCTCTGTCCTTATATGTTGATCGCCCGAGCACTCTCAGTTCAATTACTAACGAGTTGGTCCTATTTCTTTCGGAGAGAGAGAGTGAGAGAGAAAGCGTGAGCGAGATGCGGTACAATTGTGAGGCGATTCGGTTGAGGTTGTTTCAGCGTATTAAATTGAGTATACTAGCATGGGTTCGTATTGAAAGTGATCGAAAGGGTATACCGGTATTCTAAAACCAGTCACAAGTCACAACGCGATTACAAGTGTGTGGTGAGGAACAACTTGAGGCAATTTGGTTTTGTAATTTTTCAGCTACAATTCGCAATCCACAAACGGGTATTTAGAATGCCAAAAAAAAACTGATAGTCGCAAGAATCAAGTTCTCAATGACAAACACGAGTCTCAAAACTTTGTGACTTGTCACTGGAAGTTGAAATTTTAATTTAAAAGACAAACTAAAATTTTGATTTTGACGACTCATAACTCTGGAAGATTGTAGGGTGTTACCAATTTTCGATTAGATAGAGGGAGTTTTCTGTGAAAATAGGATTATAGGGTCATAACCCTTACACAATAAATGAACGGGCCGTAGTGGCTAGATTGTTACGATTAACTCTAACACCCAAGCAAAGAAAATTCTAACCCTGCCCTTATTTGGCAACCCCAACTTTGAACGTAAGAATGTAGAATACGTACTTGAATTGTGTGGCGCCTCCGAAATAATTAAAAAAAATGGCGTATGGTATGCTAAAGGTTTGTCACCCCTTCTTATTCCATGGGAGCATTTGTCATGGTATCAACATTTTTTTGCATATCTTTAGGGTATATTTTTTAAATTAATTGTTGCATGCTTTTAGGGTTAAATTTAAAAAATAATGCATACTTTTAGGGTTAGATTTTTAAAATTATTTTTGCTTACTTTTAGGGTCTGAGTTTTAAAAAATATATTTTTGCGTACTTTTAGGGAACTTTAGGGACTTTTGAACAAATAGTTAAACTAACTTTTAGGGTTAGATTTTTATTCGGTGTAAAAAACGAATAGCCACAGTTTTTATACCGCGATTTCTTTGAGTATGGCTATGGATCCACGTGAATACGTTAAAAGTTCGTTCGGTTTGCTTGTCAAGTCCGGTGAGTATTCGATAAACGTATTCGGCTGTGTATGCATAACGTGATCAACGCCAGGACAGACAGACATAAAAATGGTGAAAGAAATATGATTTTTACATTTGCAAAAGGATTTTTTTTCTTAATTGCTGTATTACACATAAATTAATATGAAAAGTGCGTCTCTCTACAAAAGCATACCGAATCATTGGAAACTGTATTGCAACATTTGTTAAAAACTACCCTAAAGGGGTTCACAATGTCAATCTCCAATTTCCAATCCCAATTTTAATCCGAAATTTTATTTCGTTAGAAACTCTTAAATTTTTACTAAAACTGATTGAACCATCAAAGAATTCCATTTTCGTCTCCTTGATGAATTGAGCAATGATGTTGTTTCCGGATTGGTCATAAATTGCTTCGAATCACAACTTCGTCCATGTGCATGGTATCTAGGTCATCCATCGGAATTGTGCTTGCCAAGCAAAACTGGACTCCAGGTCCTTCAGCTTCGTTCGTTCCTCATCGACAGTCAAGGATCAAATGACGGATGTCCATTTCCTTGTGTTATCCTTGTATTGTACACGCTTATAGCTTTATATTTTTGTATGTTAGAGGATTTTTAATTTTGTTGCTTTCCTTGTTATTAGGGACTTGCTCAATGGTCTGTTCACTAAATACTATGTACTCTACTTTTTTTTATTATCAATCGAAATTTTTGTGCTCATTCAGATCCAATCGGACCAGGTCTTACCATTTGGGACTGGCTTAATAATCGTAAAAAGTAATGATGTGGGACTACATCGAAACAATTACGAACAGTTTGAAGTGGCCGAGGCTCTCATGGTGGTAATAAACAGTGGAGGTTGTGAAAGAAGTTATCGATTTGACAGTAAAGTCCAATCATGGCGCTAGATTATAAAAAAAATGATCGATGCCAGTGTGTTAAAGTGCAGGTCGTTATCACCCAGTCCATATTAATTGACTCATATTCCTCGAGTCTAGGGTCTCGCATTCTCAATATAAATTGCTCATTTCGGAGTAAAAGGACACACTCAAGGCATGGAAATGAACTTTATGTTTTATGAAGTATAAAATTTAACGACGCTCCTTAACTTCTCCTATGATAGAAGAGAAAGTTTCATCAAAAAAAACTTTTCTTGTTAATTTTCATCTTCGCATGGCACAAGTCGATATCTTCGAAATACACACAAAAACAAGCAAAAAAAAAACTGAAAACTCTTCAAGCAGAATGCAACCTACATCTATTATCACCATGTTCTCCTCAACCTACCATCAAATCGGTATGACATCAACAATTTCGTCCTTATATCCATCCACGTTTTGCCGCATTCATAGTGGCGTGTCACATGTGGAATTGACAGGCCAAAACCTGTATGGATGTAACGAGCATCTCGTGTGGATTATTTACGGATCCTATAAAATCCAATTTGAATGCCAGTAAAAGGAAAACGTTTATGCATCATTAAGTCCTGAACAGGATTTATGTTTTTTCCCTTGGTAGTGGACCTGGAGAGCATGAAGAAACAGAAATAGGATGATGTATGTATGTCCGTTTTGTTGTACCAGCTGATAACGATAGGTATGTATCTTTAATTTGTTTTTTATCTGGAAAGTGTGCTGTATGATAACTTCCCCATAAAGATGGACAAGGCTATTTTATATACGAGCTCACGATCCTTAATCGTATGCTGAAAACGTTTTTCTTTCGAGAGGACTGCTCTGACCAGAAAAATCTTTTACGACTTGGATGCCAAATAATAAGTCACCTGGAATAAGATAGGCGAATTTTGTCGTTAAGTTGATCCTGTTGCTGCTATTGCGAGGTTTACTCCTTTTTCTCAAGTCGTCGTAAAGGAGATTATGCGCTCGATGACGATTAAGATGATATAAAAAGTTTCGTTATTAAATTGGCTGGACATAACTAACAAGATTTTTTTTTTGTAAATAAACCTATGCTTATGAGTAGTAAAGGTACGATTACCTAGAGGGGTGCATGCGTAATTTGTTTATGTTTGCAATTGTTGTCTAGGGTAGTTGCTCGTATATAGTAAATACATGGCAAACGTTATTGCTACGAAAGTAAGATGTGTAATATGTTCCAGTTGGAATGAGACATCGTAAAGAGTAGTCTAGGATTAGTAAAATAAATAAAAGTTGTTCGCAAATAATTAATAAATAAGTAATTGCTCAGTTTATCACTAAAACATCTCCCAATAATTTATTATAAAATTTCTTGAAAAATCTAACCATAAAAATATGCAAAAATAATTTTAAAAGTCTAACCCTAAAAGTATACCAAATTTTTATTAAATACCCCTAAAAGTATGCTAAAAGATGTTTTGTTAAAGAAAAGTATGCAATCTAAAAATAGGACCCTAAAAGTGTGCAATTTAAAAAAATCCAACCATACAAGTATGCAAAAATAAAAACATACCGTATGGGGAAGTACACATTGGGAGTTTTGAAGCGTGCGCTTTTGAAATGAGCGTTTCAAGAATAAAAGAGTTCCTATTAGGTGTACGCATGGAAACGCTAACTTTTGACCAAGCACCCGTGAAGCGTACGCTTCGAGATTTTCGTTATATCGCCCGTTTCGCTTTGAGATACATGCGACGTTTCGAGCCTCGGTGACTAATAATCGTTGATTCTTTAGATCGCCCTCGATATTCTTTAGTCAGGTTTTCTTCGGTGCCGATCGCCGAATTCAGTAGACTTGCCAGAGAAATTTACGTAGCAAGCGGTTATCATCCATACGGCAAGCACATCCAAACCACCGTAGTCGACGTTTTTGTATTTCTTCTTCGATCAGTGTCTGCTGATCGCATCTTTGTCTAACTGTCTCGTTTCGAAGGCGGTCGCGCAGTGAGAGACGGAGAATCTGCCTCAAGCATCGCATTTGAAAGACCTCGAGCTTCTTAACATCCGGTTTGAGCAGTGTCCACGTTTCCGATCCATAAAGAAGAATCGGACGCCTTTACGTTCAGTAAAGGCGTACTTTCGTTTTGACGGTAATATTTGTTGGCTTCCAAATGCACCACTTGAGCGAGGCGAATGTTGCTGTTGCCTAGCCGATGCGGCTGCGAATTTCGGACGTCGATGCCATCTTCGCTTCCTCAACTAATGATTCCAAATATTTGAACCTGTTCGATTTGGGTTCCATCGAGGTGAGCACTGGCTTTCGATCCGTTCGATGTGAGCACTTTGGTCTCCTCGGGCAATGTCGTATAAGATGGCATCCGTGTCAACCAAACTAGCGTTGTCGTCGGGGAACATCAAGTCGGCAACGAAGTTGTTTGCGTCGTATCGAGCTCCGCGTCGTCCATCGAATGCTTCACTCATAGCCGGGCCGATCAAAACGTTGGGGAGACGGAGAAGACCGATCTCCTTGCCGAACACCTGTTTGAATCGGGAATTCGTGTTGGTTGAGCCATCGTATGACGCTGATCTAAACGTAGTCTAACATCGCTGAGTCGTTGCTGGATCGATTTCCACCAGGTGGGTTGATGTTTAAGTGGATGGCGGAAGATGCTGTTGCCAACTGTCAAATTGTTTAACTCTGCGAATAAAAGGAGGCGTACGACGACAACGGCGTTTATTGCTCCGTGTCCGAATTCGCCCATCGTTCCTTCGCAGCCAGATCGAACTACACCTGAAAGTGCATTGAAGTTTCCCGCGCGTATGATTGATTTGGTTCGAGGTAGGTATCGTATCCAGGGTCTTTGTTCGCGTCCGGGCTAGTCTCAGTTGACGCATAAACGGATACGATATGGGTCTTGATCGTTCCACCGATGGTTATAACAGCTAAGCGCTTGTACGTCGGTCAGCTGCCCCGGATGCAGTAGCATTGTTTCGTAAATAGTTAGTTCTTATCTCCATGTGGTTTCTTGCCTAGTTTCTTCAGTTTCCCGAATTGGTCAATTCTGAACTTGGGACCAAACGACGGCGGAGTTAGTTAGCTCAAAAGAAAAAAAAATGCATTTCTTACAAACTAATTTTATAATCTTGTCCTACCCAACACTAATAGTATAACAACATGGGTTCTGACGCAATAACTTTAATCGGTTGTGGCTTCTGATGTTGTTATGGTCTGAGGTGTGAGTTTTTGAGAAATTTGCTGTGTCTGAGGGGAGCTTTCGAACTTGGTTTGTGCCTTGACTAACGTTTTTTGTTTATATGGTGGCGGTCTCGGGTGTGGGCTTTATTCTTGACAACAACCTTAAAGCTTAAATTATCTAGAACTGCCGCAGCTTTAATATTCAGGGTTACAACTAGATATGGTGGGTGTATTTGGGACTACAGCCAGATGCCGCCTTTTTGTTGAATTTTGATATTGTTAATGGTTATTCATCCATGACTTCCTTAGGTATGTTAAAATCTGTATAATGTACACCTACGTTTGTAAAAACAAAAACTCTTAAACTTTTTCCATTAATAGAATTTTTCTAATTTTGGGAACTGGAACTGTTTTACATATTAACTCTTCAAAAGCTCGAATTTGTAATTTTTTAATTTTAATATTTCGTCGCAGCCGAGGTGTATATCTTCTCCTTCTGTGATTCATCTTTACTTCACCTACACACAACATACCAATCTCATTATGCTAATAGAAGGTGGAATAATTTCTTGAGGTTGATGACGTTCGAAAAACAAACCAGAGTCCCCCCGCCCCCAAAAAATGCGTCTATCTGACACCCCCCAAAAAAAATCAATCAATCATTTATCAAATTCACTTGTCTTACCCGGAAAATATTCGGACGGAATCCTATGAATTTCCCACTGCTCTTAATTTTCCCGAATGTAATTATTCCCGGCCATGAATATTTATTGCTGGGGGTGAAATTAAAATTCCGTCTTTTGGAAAACGATTAATATTAATTAGGAAAAATGTTTGTCCTGTAATTTCTGATGGTGTCGTATTCCCCGTCGACTGAGAGCAGCAATTGATTAATTATAAGCACTGGAAAACAAATGTCGGATCTTCGCTGGTGGATGGAAAAACAGAGAGTGGAAAAGTTTCGTTATTTTGATAACTGCAGATAGACAAGGGCTGTGCCTTCGGAACTTTGAACCCTTATCATAAGAAAATCACAGAGTGTTCACCTTCAACTGCGGAACAATAACAAAATTCTGTGGATGCTGATATTTGCTGCTCCGCAGAATATTTCCAAGAAAAACAGTGAGGGAGAAAAAATATTGTTTTACAATTGATGTCGAGAGATCCTAGTCTACACGTGGGGGCTTTCCGGTTTAGGGATTCTACATCATCTCTTAACAAACCCCCTCGAGTCCCTTATCCTTATCCAATTTCCTAGGGGTGGTCTTAGGCAAAAATTTTAAGCTTTTCTTTGAGACTGAAATATAAAATTTAACCTAGACAATAGAAGCCATGCGCTGTGCGGCTAGGATGTGTCTATGTAAATCCTGAAATGAAATTGGAAAATGTTTTTCCTTATTTTTTTTTTTGCTTTACTTTTCATCATTCACCAAAAGGCCATCGTTGTGTTCGAGGCTAGGTACAATTCACCAGATGATGCTGCGGGCAACTTCGAGCCAACGAACCTTGTGAATCCCATACAGCAGCAGCACAACAGCAACAGTCTCGACGACGATCAACAGATGCTGCTCGACATTGAACAGAACATCGCCAATCTGGAAAGGAGCCTGAGCAGAGGTAAGGAACAGGATGTTCTAGTTGTTTTCTTTGTGTGTGTATGTGTTTGTGAAAGTGTGGCTAATATTCAGTTGTTTCACCTCCTGCCGCAGACGGTGATACGTCCTCGAACAAGAAGCGGCACATATTAAAGCGGGTGATGTCCTCCTCGCAAGGCACCCAAAGTAGTCACAAGACTGAGCTGAAGTTCGACAAGGTGGGTAAGTCGCCGACTGCCACCCCACCGCCGAGGGAGAAGAAGCTGACTTTAAGGACAGTGCGGAATATGATAAGACTCGGACGGGGTAGGGAAAGGACTCGGTCCCAGTCGAGGGATAGCAGCACCGAGGATGAAGTAAGGTAAATGTTAAATGCTTAAGGATTAGGCTGGTGGGACTTAGTTGTTTCTGTTTTTAGATCTCCTCTTATAATCGAAACCGACCAAGCTGCAACGACTGCATCAGCAACAGAAGGCGAGGACGACCTCCAATCCCAGGCAGAGAGCGCCCAGTCCAATGTGTCCAGTGATGTAGACGAAAGCGCCCAGTTCGACCAGGGGAAAATGTAAGCGTGTCCTTAATATACACACCCGCACAAAACAATTAGACATTCAAGGCAAACGATTAAATTCCAGGATAAAGGCCATGACACGAACGGCAGACCATTTAAAATCTCAGGACTTTCAAGTCTGCATTACCATCATCGAAGCGAGGCAATTACCAGGACTCAATATGGACCCAGTCGTGTGCATTCAAGTGGGCGACCAAAAGAAGTATACCAGCGTCAAGGAGAGCACGAATTGTCCCTACTTCAATGAGGTTAGTATCCTGTGGCACATGCTGAACTCTCTCTCTATCTCACTCACTCTCTAACTCACCTGTTGACCTGACCTTCACCTCCAATTCCAGTACTTCGTCTTCGACTTTCACATGCCGCCAGTCATGCTGTTCGACAAAATCATCACCCTTTCGGTAAGTAGTAGCATGCTCGACATTGGATCCTAGAACGTTATCCTTAGTGAAATAAAATAATTTTATCCTTAATCTAGGATTATAGAATATCAATATATAAAGTGATAAGAGAATGGTGATGATAATGTTGATGGTGTAGATGGTGATGTTGGTGATGTTGCTCGAGGGTGGTAGTGAACGTGTTTCCATCTCATTTCCCTCCTCCGGTCGTGCTCAAGTCCTGGAAATATACAAGGCCCAGACGAAAGTAGTCCATTGGGATTCGATTTTCTGACTTTTTGATTTTATAACCCAAATGTGAATATTTGCATTGTAATGTGACTAGACCTTTTGTAACCTGAAATCCTTCGGATAATTTAATCTCGGCTCGTTTTTATTTTTTTTGCCTCCCTTATTTCCAGGGTAAACGCTTCCATCTCTCCATTGGGAGTCGTTGAGGTCGCATAGAAATCAGTTTTGCCAGTTTTGTGATAAGTGAACGCTTTTAGAATTTCCATTTAGATAAAATACATCCTTCCTTCCTTCCTGGCAAAACTTTTGTATTTTATGGGATATTTTTGTTACTCTATTCTTGTATTTATTGTTAGGTTACACACTGGTAGGGTTGAGATATTTTATCTTTTTAGATGGAATTGAGGCAAGTTTTGTTAATTATTGAAGTTATATAATTATTGTGATTGGAGAGATACAGCCATGTTATTTACACGTTTTACGTCCTCTTGAGAAGCTAGGAAAGTTGGGATTATGACAGAATTGAGTTGAGACTTTTAGAAGATGGAAGCGTTTGTGTAGGGTTAGAAAATTAAAGAGAACTTAAAATTACAAAGTCAAGTCGAATTTTGGGCTATTAACTAAATAATTGACAGGAACTAGGTTAAATTTTACTAAATTACTTTAATGTACGATGTACGTGTGTTGAGAAAAGCCGCCATCTTGAAAAAGAGGGAGAGATTGTTTATAAATAAATAATTCGTTTGCATGCAATGATGGCTGAAAATGATCAATGTCAAGGTTGTGGTTATCTACAAAATAAGCCCTCAACAAGATCTGTAAGTTGATTTGGCTCAAAGTTATGGACGCTCAAAGTTCAACTTTGATCATGTGGTTGGAGTTAAATGCAGTTCGTCAGCATCAGCATGTAAACATCATTGTTATTTGATTAAGTCAAAACTATCGATAGTCTTCTTCTTCTTCTTCTTTAATCCGTTAGCTGGCGGTCCGAGCTGGACGACCCGCAACGGGTACTCTGCTGCCGGTGGCGCTTTAAAAAATGCAGTTTCGTGCCCAGTTTCTTCGGTTTCTAGTCAATTCGACAGGTCGACCACCCTCCATCTTTTACACCCTGGATTTGGAACCAGGCGACGGCGGAGTTATCAATAGTCTATCGATGTTGTGGTGAAAAATATCGGTGACTATCAGTGGCGTCGACTATATCGATAGTTATCCACCCCTAATTCAAACCCAATAAGATAACGAAGCTGCGAAATACTAAATCTCCGGCAGAGCAGTTGATTCACTGAAAAAAAAAATCACTGATCACTTCCCGAATCCATCAATTCAATAATTTGCTTGTTTCTTGACAATTGGTTTTATGCGCAATTCTGGAAGTGCAGAATTCAAGGTGCTGCGTCGCTATGACGCCCAATAGCTTCTCCTTTATTTCCCTTATTCAGCTTTTAGGGGTAGTGTCGTGAAAATATAGTAGTAGATAGCCTACTAGGGTTACTTTTAAAAGAACTAGCGTCTTTTCCATATAGCCCACTCCAATAAATTCTTCCAATTAGGCACAGATACCTCCAGCTTTATAGCCAACCCAATTATGTAGTATCAGGCATATTTCCATTCGAATGAGCCGCAAGGATCGTGTCGGATTCAACGCCTCCAAAATGAGGTACTGCCTCATCTCTTATTAAACCTCCACACCAAAACAATAACACTCATACTCAACAAGAATTTCATTACGCTAAAATTCTGCGATGACCCTTCATGTAGTTTTATACTATAAAGGCCTTTTCGCAGGTCAATGTTACTTGGCTCGTACGCCGCAGCATTCGACGAGGCGCGCGTTTGGCTGGCCGGTGGCGGCTAAACAATCGAGGGGCTACTATGCTACTTTCTGGCGTTCGCCAGATTTTTAGGATTTAGCCATATCTTAAGGCCCCCTTTCATACACAGGTCGACGGCAGGCTGTGGCCTGAAAGTTTTCGCCTTGAAGCCTAGTATTACGTCACACCTCCCGCCCCCCGGCTGGATGGGCCTGTAGTTCAAGAAAACTAACAAAAATCTTAATGTATGTGGGCATTTGTCGTCAGTTTTTGCCTGAAGATCTGTGGTGGTAGCACGTAAGTTGTTTTAATCGAATTTTTGTATGACGATGAAACAACTTATCTGCTACTACCCAGAACTTCTATTCAGTCTCAAGCCGTGAATTTACGGCACGAATTCATGCCGTATCCACTCGAAACTGAAAGCAAGGCACGAAAACCATCCAGACTAGCGTTCGCGTTTGTTTGCAGCTGTTCATGACGTGAATGGTGAATCTGAAGCCGCCTTAAGGCACAAACCACTGACATATAGAATGGACTGCTCATGAGGAATTTTTCATGGCACCAATTTGTTCCATAGGCTACAAACCTTTTTTCACCCCATGTAAACACCGGAAACACTTTTGAAATTTACATTTTTTTAAATACGTACTTAAAACAATTAAAACAACGCAAATATTTTGTTTAAAAAAATTAATAAACACTATTTTCACTTTTTCACCTTTTAAAATGCCTTTTTTTCATTAATTTCCAAATTTTATGTGTATCTGATTTAAGTTCTTAACGCCTGTTTTTCCTGTTCTTCTGAGTGCTTCTGTCAGTTTGGGGGCTTATGGATGAGCGAGTCGACTATACCTTTTTGGTGCCATCGGTTTGTATGGGAATAATTGCTGATGAGCAGTCCATTATTATATGTCAGTGGCACAAACGGATTGGCGCGGACGCGGCGGCGGCCTAAGAGAGAATTTCCCATACATTTAATTTCTTCGCGCCGTCTGCGCATTGTGTCAGCAAATATGGTGGTCAGTGTATTTTAAAGATTTTCCCAGTCACCAAACTGTTGGTGCCTTTAAAGTTTTTGTTGAGGCCACGAACATTTCTGCACTTGAAAGAACAACCTGCTATGCTAAACTGTCGTCATCGCATGGGTGTCTGTAGGGAATCATGATGTCACCTACATGCCACGGCCTGTCAGGCGGATAGCTGAAGTCCCCATCCCTCCGTCAGATTGAATATTGTGTGGCCTTTATCGGGCCTTGCCTGCCGACCTGGCCTGCCGCCGGCCTGTAAGTGAATGAGTGTTTTTAGTGGAGATACGGGTGTTACTTAGTTTAACCCATTTTTCTAGCAATTTTACCTGTTATTTTCCGAGACCGCCCTCTCCCCTACGTGAGATTGAGTAAGATTCAGTCCAACCAACAATTATGCGGAGATTTTCGCTCTTGTGATTTCTTACAAGTTGTCAATTGACATTCTGTTGTATGTATTTGTATCTTAAAAAGGCGGCATACACATAGCCAAAACACAATTATGCTACCTTGTATTTGATTTGTAAGACATTGCCCAAAAATCGTTTCTGGATTTTTGACAAAACTATCCCCACCATTCAAGTAAGTTTTTGCCAAACAAGTTTTTGCACGAAAAGTGCTGGAACAGACCTTTGTACTTTCGTGGTGGGATTTGAGACTTTCACGCCCCATGGAAAAAGCGATTTTGAGTTTCCCATTTGTTTTGGCGTACGCCATATTATTGGCTTATGGGTGCACTGAGGCGCAACGGGTTCCAGCTAGTGTAAAATAGTTTCCAAAGTACAATGTCGATATGGTTAACACATCACACCACATTATGATTCAATAAAGAGAGAGATGTTTTGCTTGTGACCTATACCTGTACATAGTAAGGTGACCAACCAATTTTCTTGCTAGAATAAAGCCGCTATTAATGAAACTCGTTGTTATGCGTCCTATTTTTGTTCTTGCTGCTATGTTACACAGTACACCGCTATTCCATCTAAATAAAATCTCTATCACCTCACTCCCCACACTCCCAGCAAACCTATTACCAAATAATCCTTCTATTTCAATATTAACACGTTTCCCGTTGATATTATCCTTGTTACACACCATCAACATTTAACGAGGATAACATACTCCCAAAATAAAACTCTCTCTCTCTTTCTTTAGTAGCAAGGAGCACATTTTCCACGAATCGAAAATCCTCTTACAATCACAACATGTCACTATATGATTGCTTTTATGGATGATTACTTTAACTGCAGACAAGTACGGCAAATATTTATCATTTCTTATCTTCACCCCCAAAAAATGTGTTCTGTTCATACTTTCGGGGATTCGGTTGACAGTAAACATGTGCTATTAAGGTGGTTGGTGGGTTCAGCCATCTTTTTTTTGAAGTAAATCCCAATAGATGGGGTTGATGGGGCAAAGATCCTTGAATTTATGGGATTATTATGAAATTTTGTGTCAAAGTTTATTTATATATTTTATTTTTATTAATTTTAATATGTTATAAATAAAAAAAAATATTTTTCTTATGTAGAGATAAGGCTAATGAAAGGATATCAAAAATAAGGGAAAAATTTTTCGAGATAAAATTAAAATTCCATGACCCTAAAAAAAATTAATTAATTTCAGTTTGTTCCACATTCTTCCAGTAAGGAATTTTCTTTATTAATTTTAAATTTTCATTTGAATTTTTTATTACTTTAATTTATTATTATTAAATTTTGTCCTTGTCTCAGGTAATCCATTCCAGGAAATTTCTACGCTCGGGAACATTAATAGGTTCCTTTAAGATTGACTTGAAGACCGTCTATGATGCACCTGGTATATAAAATAGTTTTGCTTTTTGTTCTGTCTCTCTCTCTGTTAACGACGTTTTCTATGAAAATATTTCAAAACTATTTAAAAAATATAAAATATAGAAAATAAAATGCTTTAAATTTTTTATGCTAAAGAAATTCACTTAACTCACCTGAATTGTGCTGCTCTTCCTTGAATATATTTCTCTGTCAGTTGTTTTCTTTTCTTAAAAATAAAACAAAATAAAACGAAATTCATTTAATTATTAAAATTCATATAAATATTAAAAAATAAAAAAACAAAAACAATAATTTTTCTTCTAGTAAGAAAACGTCACTGCAAGACCTAAGTGTGTTTTTTAGGAGCTTTTAATTAATAATTGTATTTTGTGCAAAGTTTTAAAGTTAAATTAATTATGAAGTAATTTGTTATATAGAAATTTTGTTTATTTATTTCAATTTATTATTTTTTTTGTTTATTTTTAATTGTTTAACAATGTTATTACTGCTTCGACAGTGGTGGCATTTAGTAATCTGGATTAGATTGAAGTTTTCAAATATTTGACTATCAAAATCTCGACGATTTTCTAAATAACACATCACTCAATAAGTTCGAAGGATGATTAGTAAAATAGTAAGTTTTAGGTAAAGTTTGGCATTATTCAAAAGTTTTACAGTCATTTCAACGCCCGAGATTTCACTGTGGTAAATGATTGTGCTGGGTCCTCGTACACAGAGTCCAACTCATCACTTCATCATCATTCATAATTTTCACAAAAATTCTCACATCGACTCACTCAAATGACTTGTCAAATCAGCGTCCAAAATGGCTGCAACATTGGTGAGTAACTGTCAAAAGATGCACAATTACAGTGACCGACTGCTGCTATCATCACATTGAGGTCGGAAACTTTTCAAACCACTCTCGTACATGTAGACGCGAGTCGAGTTACGTTAGGTTCGACTGAACTCGACTGAGCTGTGCTGCCTGGGTTGAGTGAAATTATTCATATAGACGCGAGTTCAGTAGTTGAGTAGTTGAATTTAGTTGACAGCAGCATCACTGTGTTTTGTTTCAACTCAAACTCAGCTCGTTATGTATACGTAGTAAAATAATGTGTGTGGAAATCTCGTCGTCTTCCATGCAGAGTCGACATTCTGTCTTTGGGACAGTTCCAGGTTTTAGAGGTGATACCCACAGTCTGCTATCCAACCAACAGCCTTAGGCTCGCACTGTTTAAAGAATTTATGCCCCTTGGGGTAAGGGATTTTGTAATAACTTTAGCTTGTCTAAGACCTGGGAACGATTTTCAATAGATTAGCTTCTGTCCCTTAACCCAATCCTCTATCAGGGACTTGGAGATGGACCATGAGATGCCACAGAAAGATTCTGGGCCCTGGTCTCAGACCCCTCCCTCGCGAGCTTGCCAGCAGCCTTATTACCCCCGTGTTCAGGGACCGAGCAGAACGAGACCCTATTTTTCTGATCCGGCTCTGAACCACGTCAAAACCCCTTGATTTGGAGGAACACCTCTACTCTTTGTGGGCCTCGGTAGTCTAGGGGTAAGGCGCCTGACTACTATCCCCAGAGGCCCCGGGTTCGATTCCCGGCGGTGCCACGGTCCTAGCCTTTCCCAATTTCCCGCCTACATAACTTTCCTTCTTTCTTCTTCCCTCTTTGCATTCCTGATTCCTCCTGTCATAACCTTCACTAGTTCTCTTCCCCGCTCCACCAAGCGCATGTCAACGGTTGGTTGATGAGATTCAACTCGTTTCAGGAGGCATAACACTCCAGCGAGTTGTTCTCGATGCCCCGGTGTCAGAGTCGCGAAATGGTTGGGAGTAGGTGAAATAAAAAAATACCGCAGCTAGGTTGTGGCAGTTCTTTCCTTCACTTCTCTCTCTATCTTCCGACTAGAGCTGCTGTTCGACATTTCAAAATAAATACATGGTCGACAGTACAAAGGGGCCTTCCCTAAGTCTCTAGTGTGTCACATAAAAAAAAAAAAAAAAAAAAAATCTTGATGGCAGCTTCACGATTTTAATGTTGATGGAGTTTTTGAACCCCCAGGAAGGATGAGCTCCTCTCGCTCAGAGCGATCCGGGATAATCGCCCTGAATTTCCTTTGAAAGCGCAGTTTACCAGCTCAACCATATGGTACGCAGAAAATTGTGATATTGTTAAGCATATCCATAAGTCCTTTGACTGGATAGAGCCAGTTCAATAACATCTGAAGTATCCGTATGAAGATATGCAATAGGGTCAATCCTGGTGATCGCCTCCATCGGCGAACACCTGCTCATTGAAACCATATTTCTTTCCGGCGAGCATTTCTTTGAGATGCACGATGGATTGTCTGGTGAAAGAGCATCCTTCTTCATTTGGTGCTATTTTTTGCGGTATCGTCCTTTAAATGCACTAGGAGGAGGGACGATGAGAATCTTGCATCAGTCGATCAGTTCGACCGCCTGCCACGTATGACAGGAGACACCACTGAAGATCCGCAGATCTTACTGACTAAACTCACCACTCGTTTCTGTGACGTTTATACTTCGGGCGGGCGTCACCAACAAGCCCCTTTCGTTCCTTCCGGTTTGGGCGAGAAGATTCCAGAGCTCCGTGGAGACAGATCAACGACCCTCCGTCTGCATCTTCATCGTTTTCCTTCCATCATGCTTCCGAGCTCGTCCTCCAACGCGCTTCGCTCGACTTCCCACTTAAAGCACTCGAAGAATCACTCCGAGGTACGCTACGGCTCCTGCTGATTCGATTGTCGCGTCTCCCACCCTGAAACTGCGCATCGTTTTGATTTTGCGGAAAAGGGTACCCACGATATCATCCAAAGTGACTTCACCCCAGGGAGACCTTTCAGTAAAAGCTCCTAACCTCTTCGTGACGATCTTGTACCCTAGTCCTCACGAGTCTCGATCGACATCCCTCATTAGGGCCCTCCAGACTATCTGCTAGCTAGAATTGATGGCACGTTTCACGGATTTCTTGGCCGTTTGGAACGCTGCGGCCAAAAGGGCTGCGTAGATATCGCGAACTCTCGTCCTTTGTACCTACGAAGTTCCGCGATCTCTTCTCTCGTGCACTAATAATGCTATTTAGTAATCACTATTGATCCTTCTTCCATTTTCTAGAGAGTCGATGAATATTCTGACCTATTCTGAACTCCGCTGGAGTTTTCTCACATTGGTAGCATCCGATTATAAGAAAATTCCAGCGGAATTCAGAATACGCCTGATGATATCGTGCAAAATATAACTTTCCCAGCTAACTTTTGCGTTTTTGGACGCTTTGGATGGTTTCCCACGACCCACCCGATTGCTGTCTACTTAGCTGGCTGCCAATTTAACTCTGGAATGTAGTGATTTATCTAAGTATGCTTCACCCATCGCCACATATCGCATGAAAAAATCCTTCTTATTTCGTCTAAACATCTCCAAACAACGGTCTGAATCATCAACACGTCACTGTGAACGTCTATGAACCTATCAGCCATTGATTTGCCTGAACTGTTGTTTTCCTCAATAAAAAGCGAGGCTTTAAACAGATTGCTTTGAAATTTACAAAAGTACCGTTAGTAAAAACCACTACGACATGTAAATGGATCAGAATGTCAATTTTGACACAATCGTTTGAAGGTTGGTAATATAATATCAATTTGCCGATAGTATCGCCATCTATATGTCATCTTATAAACTTATTGAGTGATGTTATATTGTAAAAATTAAATTAGTGTATAAGACTTATTCAAAATCTCTATAACCACCCAAAAACAAACAAAACGAAAAAAATTGAAAAAAAAAAACTAAAATAAAAGTCAAGATTTTGTAATTCAAATTACAACATGGACTTAAGAAAACAATTTTTAAAATTAAATCAAAATTTTTAACAACTTTATACTTTCATTATTTTTATTTTAAAAAAAACCTCATTCTTTAATAAAAACAAAAAAATTTCTGTCTTTTTTTCTTCCTTTATCTCGTCTCATCATCCAAATCAAAATTACACACTCAATAAAACAAATATAACAAACAACTCTTCACCAAAATAACAAAAATACAACAAACAACAACAACAACAATTTCATCAACTTTGGTCCACTTTAACTCGACTCTAAACTCGTTTATATCCAATTGAACAAAAAAAAACTCTGCACATACTTAAAGGTTTTACAAAGTAGAAGTGTCCTTCGTCCAAATAAGTTGATTGGTACTTTTAAATTGGATGTTGCAACTGTTTGGAATCAAAAAGGTAACTTTGTAGTGGTAAAAAAAAACATTTTTTCTTATTTACCAAAAAAACAATACAAAAACACAGAAATAAAATTATTATGTAGAATTAGCCTGAGACTATACTTATATTATTATCATTCATCTTATTATTATTAAAATTATTGCAAAAATGTGTCTTTGCATATTTACAAAATAAAATAATACTGTAGAAATATCATTTTATTCATAATATTTGTTATTTGGACAAACATATTCTCATTCCTACTTTAAAACTCCATACAAGATAAAAACCGCTTCATTTTATTTAAGTTTTATGTAATTTAGATATTTCAAAACTTAAACCAAAAAGAGAAAGCATGCCGTTAATAAACTTATTTGCTTTCATCCTCATACTAAAAAGAATAAATAAAAAAATAAATAAATAAATAAAAAATAATTAACAATAGACTAAGTCTCATCTAGTACATGTATGACACTTCCAGATGTTGTTTGGTAGTTAGTTCCTTAGTTGAGTGCCTTAGAGTAGACCAAATATTTAAAATGGTCCTTTAATACACAATAGGTCCTTTCGACATGGAATACCAAGTAGGAGTTAAATACCATAACACTATACACAATTTCATTTAGATTTAGAGGCCATATTTTAGTTATGACTTTCAAATAATGCTAGACCAATCTCATAGCTTTGGCGTTTAGCTAATTCTCGGTCGATCTCCGGAATTTTCATTTTGTTTCACACAAATTCAAAGCACAAACTCATTAATATTATAAATTTACATTATGATAAAATAAAATTATTAAAAATTGATTAACAACGAAATTAGTTTCACTTTCTTTAAATAAGGTATCGGTCAAGTCCAACAAGTACCACAACCGCAACTTAGACCTACCGTACTGATAGAATCCTGTATACTTCAGATTTTCAGGCCAAGCAGCTTAAACAGGCTCATCAGGCTGCATAAAAATATTTGTCGTTTACCCATAGAAGGTCGCACCGAACAACCAGACAGAATAATGACAGATATGGTGTCGGGCAGACAGGTCCTCCGAGAGGCAGAATCTGCGAACAGATCCCGAGTAAAAATAAAAGAAGGTTTTACAACGGGCGAACACCGACCATGATTGAAAGATAGTCCACGGCCAAGTGCCGGCCATTAAATGGTTGTTTACAGGACTGTACGGCCGTACGCCACACATACTTAAAAAAAAGTATTTTTGTTTTTACTACCGAAACGGCAAAACTATACGTTTATACATATTGGCTCCCGTAAAACAAACCGACGACTGACAAACTCGTTTCTCTTGTGTAACGATAGGCTTCAAATATAATAAATCCAAAGAGCGATTGTTCATAACGAAAATAATCAAGCTCCCATAAGCCACATTCAACGATACAACTTGGTTCAGATTCTTTTTTGGTCCAAATTTGCCGTCGTATGCCCGTTTGTAGAGCTCAGTACTCGTCCAGTTAATTCTTTTGGTCAACTTTGGCCTTCCTGGGCCCGTATATGCTCCCATTATAAATGCTTAAAAACTCTACGGCCATCAAATGCCCCTAAAAAGCCAAACGGCCTATGTTCGCCCATTGTAAGGGCATCTTTTATTTTTACTCGGGCACGTTGTACATGCTCAGCGTGCTGACTAACAAAAATTGCCGCTCAGACTTGTTTGAACAAGCGTGAAAGAGAAGCTCGTCTTCTTCGAGGATGGAAATCTCCACCCTCCAGATCCTCCATATGTGTTATTGTATCCGATGACCAAGCTAATCAGCCACCTGGCTTCCTATCTGGTCTGCTCCAACCATTCTCTGACCTAAAATGCTTGAAGTACCCAAAATCAGTTATGTACCTAGCGTGCTCGACAGCTTTCATCACAGTTCGATCGCCTAGGGGGCTTTTTCACTAAATAGATAGTGACCGTTATGTGCCGGGACATAGATAAGACTGACCCCATTGAAGGGTACCCAACTCAGCAAGGGCGAGTTGGCTCCGTCAAATTGTTCCAATACACTTTCGATCACATAATCAGAAGCGTTAGTCGTTAGACTGTATTTGGCATTCTCATGTGGATGGTTTAGCAGTGTAGCCGAACTGGAAGTCAATGGTATCGGCCCATTGTGTAACGTCGTTGATGCATTATCGAAATCATAGAGTACCGTCAATAGTGAAGCTGCAAAGTGCGTTGAATATTAGAAAAAGAACGGGTCATGAAATTGACCCGTGGAGATACCGACAACAATGGTGTTGGGCAGAGATTTGACGCAATCTAATGGATAGAAAGAAATATCCCGTTCTTGCAGTTTAGCTATAAGCTAGGTAGGGTGCCAAACTTTATCAAAAACCTTGCAGATATATAAAACAAACAAACCGGGCACATCAAATTCGTGCATATTTTGGTTGAGGTGTACTGTCAAACATGCTAAAAGGTCTCCGCTAGTCTGAAGCCGTAGTCAGGTGGCGCTTTCATAGGTTCAAGTGGTGCACTTGCACCGGGCGCAATTTCAGAAATTAAAATTTTAAAAAAATGTATAACTTTGAAGAAAAAAAAAATTGGCAGTTATAGGGACTGCCGATAGAAGTGAAAACTTAGAACTTAGATGTTGAAATTCGATTCTTTTGAAGTAATACAAAATTCTACATTTCTTGAAAGGACTAAATCTTTTTGATTGCAGTATTTTCATTAGGACATTAACCAACTTATTAAAATATGTAGCACAAGTAACTGCGTCTTCATTAATAAGTGTACTTTTTTCTATAAAATTTAATGCTGCTGCATCTTCAACCGATATCTCAGAATTATTTTTTAAATTATGTAATAATTGTAGCAATTTTGACCATCCTATTTCATTAGCACTTATTGTAAAAAAGATACAATCGGGTTATGGTAACTAAAGTAAGAAATGAAAATGTTTGATTCAAATTTATCTTAAGTATCGCGTAAAAACCGCATCGATCGTCGTATTTGGTATATTTGGTAGTACTAAGTTTCCGATCATTGGACATATTTAAATTAAGTGTTGCATTTAAAAATTCAATTAATGGTAGATTTTTATCATCTGCAAAGTTAATATTGAAGTCTCCACTTAAAATCATCGGTACATTATCATATTTTTCGCCGAATCTTTTTTCGAGAATTTCAGAACCTTCTTTTGTATAAATCATCAAATTTTCGAATAAAAATTGTTGTATCTGTCTCATAGATTTTCCAGGCGAAATATAAACGGCAACCATTAATATGTATTGCCCATTCTCGGAACTGCAACGAGCAACGCATATTTCGCCTATATCAGAAACATTAACACCAATGCTTCTAGTGAATTTAGTATGTATGTCCATATATGAAGTAATGAAGTGTGACGTATCTTGAGTATTGTGATAAATAGCTACTCCTGCTGCTGGAACTTCGGGTCTTTTATAACTTACAACAAAGTTGAAATTCGGAACATCAAGTGGTTCTTCGTTTTTCATACGAGTTTCTGACAAAAGCAGAACATTTGACTTTTTTACGATAGCATCATTTTTTATTTCTTTTGTTATCGTCTGAAGACATCTTCAGGATCAAGGATCCAAACAAATTTGGAAAACAGATATTTAACATATCTATCAGTCAAAATGACTGGTTTCATATTTTCATTTTCGATACTTAATTGAATAATAGTAGGCGGTCAGATTTATTTTTTTATTCAAAATCAAAAAGTTTTTGATTATAATCGATTGAGCGCGTGCGCCAGTCATGAGCATGTCGGTGACGCGAACCCATAACATTTTCCCCTATCAAAAAGTGCCCAACGCGGCTAAAGAAGTTTTCACTTCAAAAATTGAAAAAGTGTTTCCGTGATTTCATTGTCACATATTACTCGAAATACACTTTCTATGCCTTTTTCCATTGTCTTCTGCAAGGTATGGCCAATCCAATTTCATTTAATTCGCCTGATTTCGTCGTCTATCCTTTCTTGGCCATAGGTACCATAGTTTATGATTTGTAGTTCGTACCTATTAGTCGTACTATTATAGATCCCTAATTCGACGAGAAAAACCAGGGGCCAGTTCGTGTATGTCGAAAACGAAATTTTTTTTTTCGTCTCGGGTTCGCGTAGGTCGAAAAATTGAAAATTTTCGTCTGAAATCGACGAAAGGCACTCGAAAGGTCTTGGGTTATCGAGTTTTTGCATTAGGACACGAACAATTTTCTTTCGACCTGTGCGAACGCTAAAATTTTCGTCGACAAAATTTTTCGACTTCATTTTTTTTTCGTACGATTATCGTCGTTCGCTATACACGAACCGGCCCCAGGATCGCCTCTGTTCTGAAGTTTTTGAAAGGGCCTTCTATGTAGAGTAAGGCCGTTAAGTGGACCGTTTTTTTTCTATGCAAGATTCTACCGTAAAGACTAATATATGCAGTGCAGTGATCACCTATTATTCTTCGAAATATGAAGGCTTGGAGAACGGCGTAGAGACCTGCATTATGGAGATTAGGGTGTATAGTACTATTCATTTTCGGAGCCCAGGATAGTACTGGAAATACATAGTTAGTAAGTGCAACTAACACCGAAAAACATCCTGGAACATTAATCAGCATTAGCGAGAGAATTTTTTCAAGTTAAAGTGTAAACAAACTCAGTACAGAAGCAAGATCACGAAGCAAAACCCGATTGGACAAAGGCAGGGGCGGCGCTTTCATAGGTGCAATTGGCGTATTTGCATCGGGCGCAATTTAAAAAAAATGAAAAAGATTTTCCGTGTCTTCATTATCATATATTAAAGGAACTCCAAAGAGCGTTTGTGTGTCCATTGTCCTTTACTGCGATCAAAATATGAACAGAAATTATGGGGGCGCAATATGGTATACTGCACCGGGCGCAAAAAAGCCAAACGCCGGCTCTGGTCGTAGTGTTTGTCATCTATCATTTAGTTAGACTCTGAGTACCCCATAAGCCTTTTGTTGATCAATATTTTCATGGCTTTAGAGAGAAGTATCCGCTATTGGGCTTACTCGTAGTTGCAGATATTGCTTATGTGTTATCATTGCTTATGAAATAGTTAATTAAATTAAACATTTAAATATACACAGTGGTAGAATACTATAGGTTCTCATTCTGTATAAGACTTTTGATCATAATTTACTGGTGATTAACTATTTTCAAGTTCGTAACATTCACATTAATCGTATATCACCTCAAATTAAAAACATTTTGTTAAAACAATATCTCATTGAAAATACCTCATACTTTTTATATGTAAAAATAAATTTAGCCGTGATTGGATACATACTTATATTTATCATTATATTAATTAGCTTATATTACATTTATCTGTAATTATCATTCAGCAAATTTACTTTAAAAAAAGTTTCAAAATTGAATGCTTACCAAGTAAAAAACCTTACAACTTAAAAAGAAATATACTTCTAAGTAAAAAAACAAAAAAGCTTCAGCCGTGGTATGTGCATAGTCTTAAAATAAAACCTTTTTAAAATATCCTTTAAAAAATAAAACAGTCACATTTTTACACTTCATAAACTTTATTAAAACATTTTTTTTAGTTTTATAAATTTTTTATTATTTAAGAAGCATGCATACAACCTTACAAATGTGTTGCACTCTTTCTATCCCTATGGCTTCTTCAAATGTCAAAACTCATTGTTTCTCAATCTGGGGGTGGCGTGACTTCCATTAAAGGTTGAGAAGCGATGGTGTGATAAAATAATTGTAGATATGTAGTTTTTTTTACAGCATGATTACTACCACAAGTTTATATGTACAACCAATCACAAGTCTCTTGCTACTCACTATATTTTCTAAATGTTTATATTTGTTTTTCACATTTTTCATACTATTTCACAATCTGCTAATTAACAAATATTGATGTCCGCCATTTTGTTAAGGAGCATTTTTAATAATATTAACAAAATTTTTTTAGATCACCAATTCTATCACAAGTGGGCTTTATTGTCTGATCCAGAGGATTTCTACAGCGGACCGAAGGGTTACTTAAAATGTGATATAGGTATCATAGGAAAAGGTGATACAGTAAAGGTGCCTCAAAAATCTGAAAAGGATCCAGACGACATTGAAGCGTAAATCTCGAATCCTTTTTATTTTTATAAGAAAATTTACAAATATTTTCTTTCTCTCAGGAATCTTCTTTTGCCCGATGGAGTCCCAATCGAAAGACAACGAGCGCGATTCGTTGTTAAAATTTATCGCGCCGATGGACTGCCACGAATGAACTCCTCGTTAATGGCGAATGTTAAGAAGGCATTCACTGGGGAATCAAAGGATTTAGTTAGTCCATATGTACAGGTTTCTTTTGCTGGATTAACTGTAATTTAATTCCATAATATTCTAAGTAGCACGAATTAAAAAAAATTATGTTTCTATTGAAGGGCAAAACTAGCGTCAAGAAAAATGCATACGCTCCAGTATGGAGTGAGCAGCTTGTTTTTACAGAAATGTTTCCACCACTTTGTCAACGTATAAAGGTAACAATTTATTTTTTTAACCACTTTTATTGTTACTATCACAAATATTTAAAAAAAAAATCCAGATCCAGCTCCGCGATGCTGATCCAGTTAAGCCATCAATAATCGGAACGCACTACATAGACCTTAAGCAAATATCCAACGACGGTGAAAAAGGATTCCTACCAACATTCGGTCCATCCTTCATCCATCTCTACGGATCAACAAGAGACTACACCCTTCTCGATCAGCACTCAAACCTCAACACCGGACTAGGCGAAGGAGTTAGCTATCGGGCACGTCTCCTAATAGCCATGCGCACAGAAATAACCGACAATGCCGATACAAGCACCGAAAAAAATGTCGAAGTTGAACCGACATTCCCGATATCAGAATCTTCATATTCTAAAAATGAAGAATTCTTTCTGTTCGCAACGATCCTCGAAGCATCCATGCTGGATAGAAAATGCAATGATAAGACGGTCTTCTTTGAGCTGAGTATGGGAAATGCGGGGAACTCACTGGATGGACACAATGAAAGCTTAACAACAAATGAGGATGAAGATGGCGAGTTGGAAACTGTTGATGTGTCGTCGTATAGTAGCACGACTAGCGCGTGCAAGCCGATTAGTCATGATAAGGCTCACTATTATCTGCCGTATTGGGACTATAAGCCGTGCATGGATGTTCGTTGTGCGCTGCCGGATTTGAGGAGGAGGATGTTTAATAGTAATATGATATCGAAGATGACTGATCATATGGTGAGTATGGGTATTTAGTTTTTTAAGGAATGATTTACTTTTTTGCCATGTTTTAAGACCTACAGGGCATTGGTACAAGTGAATAAATTTGGCAGTACTCTATTCAAAATGTCCTCCTATAGAGCTTCCCCTTTCTACCACACTCGTGGAACTTCTATGGAAGAATTAAGCTGGAAAAGGCAAAAATAGTGAGGGCCGGAGTGAAATTTAGGTGAAATTTAGGAGTCGAACGGAGCACACCCGAGCCACGCTTTCGCAAACTCCTTTCCCAAGTCCGAAGGCAGGTCAAGAACCCCGAGTGTTTGAACCCAGCAGAAAATTGGCAGTACCAGCTCCAATATCATCTGCTGGAAACAGTCCCATGCCGAAACCATCTGGTGTACTGCCTAATCGGCAGCAGTCGGTTGACTCTCCAGGGATCAGAAACCCTAGAAGAAAAGCAGCGGGAAGCTACAAAGACCCTCCTACCGGGAGAAGAAATAGACCCGGACAGCCGCCGCACTAACTTTCCAGACCAATCAGAGGGCCGAAGTACGATGCACACCCGGACCAGGCTTTTGCAAACTTCTTCTTCTTTTGAAGGCAGGATAGCTGCGAGGAGCTCGAGAAGCCCCCGTCAGCCGGGATCACCATGGCGCTGATACGTGGATCAAAGAGACTCTGTGCGAAGAGTCAATTTTAAGCGACAAGCCACTAGTCAGACTATTTCAAGCTATTTGGCCTGCAAATATGAGGTATAGGCCTATAATACTATACTTTTGGACCCACTACCTCACCAATAGAAGAAGAAGAATACTCAAAGCTAGTCAAAAACTCTTTACATGAAACATGAACACACTTAGAAAGATAGATTAGAGTGAAGCGTAATAAGATCAAGAAAACTCTCGTGACTACTGCAACCAAAAAAGTTTATTCTGTTTCCCTGGCTCGTTCCTAGGTCACTCTCATCCGGCGTTTCCGGAGCTACTACTTACCCCAAGAAGTCACTAACGCATATTTTGTCAAGCAAGGCCGTGCCAAACAACTACACCCCGCCTTGTCCATTAGCTGGACAGTGAGGGAGAGCGGAAAGAGTAGAATCCTTGAGGCAGATCCTTTAGGTGGAGTCCTTCGCCCTCCCAATTCTCAAAGGCAGTACTTTAGCGCACCACTTTAGTGCGCATGGTGGAGGGCCTCCTATATGAATACAGTAGGCAAAATATATGGCAAAATCGTCCGACATATTGTCCCCAACATTTAAAATTTATAAGTTTTGATCATAAATTCATTTTTTGCTACCTAAAAACCCCCAGATACCGATTTTTCTTGGAATCGCAATACGATTGGTAAACTCATCGGCCATATTGGTGCGGCCATTTTGAATTTATAAGTTTTGATCATAAATTCGTTATTTGCAACCTTAAAAACCCTTAGATATCCACTTCCATTGGAATCGGAGTACAAATGGAAAAATTCTTCCGCCATATTGGCGCGGCCATTTTGAATCTAGAAGTTCCGATCATCAATACGTTATTTGCTACCTTAAAAACTCCCTGATACCAATTTTCATTGAAATCGTATTTGGGTGGCCATTTTGAATTTCGGTCATAAATGGCGGCCACTTTGAATTTTGAAAATCGGGATTTGTGGTGCAGCATGGGATACTCCCACAGACCTTCGTGCGATGACACCAGTTATAGCGCACATATACACGCACACACGTACAAAAACTTTCTTTTATTAATATAGAATACTTTTGGTTGAAAGAACTATTTTTACAAAAGGTCCAAATGTTTGGTCTCCCCACAAGTACGGAAGTGATGATTAGTCAGGCCATTCGTCATTGACGAAAATGGTGGTTACTTAGAAGGGCCGATGTCGATGGAAGGACATCGCAATTCAATTTTTCTATGTAGGTTTTAGCGACATTAACAACATGCAGCCGAATATTATCGTACTGCATAAGCCAAGTCATCTAGTAATACCTCCAATTCTGCGTCTTAAGACTTGTTCACCGGTCTGGCATGCTCTCTGTCTTCCATTAACGTCACCACCACCACCTTTGTAGTGTTGAAACCATGCGTGACACGTTCTTTCGCTAATACTTAATAGACTTAGCCTCCATAGAAGAAGCAAAAAGCAAAACTTTTTTGGCTTAAAGCTCGTCATTTGCACACACAACAAATCATATGGCACCAATAAAAATTCACAAATATAATGAATGAGAAGGAATTGTTGACAATTGCATAGAGCGTATCGTTTGACGTTTCTGATCTGACATTTGTTTCCCAATATTTTACTTCTGGCGCCACCTATTAGCAATTTTTTCAAAGAAATGATTCGATATAGATCAACTCTAAATAAAATTCTCCAATTTCGACGTTGGTTCAAACCGTACAAAACATGGCACTATTCATACCGAACCGAATATAATTCCAGTGTTCACTTATATACATCCCACCTAACAGTTCTTATTCAATTTAATATTCCAGGATGATGGACTACAAGAAACATACCGCCTAATGGAAGAAGAGGATCCAAAAGCCGAAGTTAAACTTCGTTCAACCCTAGAAGAACTTGCCATTGCCTGCTCAAAATATCTGACAATAACCAAAAGCAATATTACCGGGCCAGGCAGTGGTAAAACGAAATTAGATAAGGAAAGAATGAAGCTATGCCAGCGAGAAATTGTAAGTTTCACACGTAGTAAGTCTATCAACCACACAACCACTTTACTTACGGAAGAAAAACCCTGTTTTACAGGAAGCATTAGGTAATATGGCAAGAAATCTTCGTGCATTAGTTACAAAAAGTTCGATGAAGGAAAGATATAAAACGGCACAAAACTATCTGCAAAAGTTGAAATTCTTAATCGATGATGTAAGTTTTATTATAGTACAAAATATGAAGAAATATTTTATTTCACAATATTCCAGCCACAACATTCTCTTCCTGATATTTTTGTTTGGTTAATAGCGAATGGAAAACGTTATGCTTATCACAGAATGTCTGCTAGAGACTTGATATTTTCTACTATAGAAGAAGAGTCTGGTGTACATTGTGGTAAGGTGCAAACGCTTTTCTTGAAGGTACTTACGCCGTGAATGTTTATGTAGTCAATGAAGCAAAGTACTAAATGATGAATTGTTACAGCTTCCAGGAAAACATGGTGTTGGACCAGCGGGTTGGTTTGTGCAGGCTAAACTAAGCATATACATATGGCTAGGTGTTGTTAAACATAAGCAGTACTTCTTTCAAGGCCTTCCAAAAGGCTACGATCTTTCGCAGGAGCTTCGTAATGCCGATCGACCGAGAGCGTTGGCGCCTAGTGATATTCATTACTTAGAGAAACATGTAACTGAAGTTTTGTTTAATTTGTAACTTAACTAATTTAATTTCTGCCTAGACATTCCAATTACGAGCGCACATATATCAAGCACGATCACTTATAGGATCAGATGCTTCAGGACTGAGTGATCCTTATGCAACAGTTTTCATCACGGAATTCGCGAAGACCACACAAGTAATCGAAGAGACCTTAAGTCCAACATGGGATGAGCTGCTTGTTTTTGAGGAAGTCCTTGTATATGGAGCAAAGGATGAGATCAAGAAAGACCCACCAACAATAATAATAGAAATCTACGATCAAGACAAGGTCGGAAAGTCTGAATTTATCGGCAGAGCCATCGCCAAGCCACGAGTTAAGCTCAAAGAAAACAACTACGGCAATCCAACCTTAGAATGGTTTGATATCGTCCGCGGATCAGACAATGCTGGTGAACTCCTAGCAGCTTTTGAAATGCTAGAAATCGGATCAACAGATATGCCCAAACTTACCGAGCCTAAATTCATGCCGAACGATATACGAAAAGAAAAGCCCGGTCCACCATCCTTAGCAATACTACCTGTTCCTAGAGAAGTTCGACCACATTTAGCTAGATTTAAGCTGGAAGTATTATGCTGGGGATTGCGTGATCTGAAACGTATTCATTTCATGTCTGTTGATAAGCCACGCATTGATGTTGAATGTTCGGGGAAAATTCTAAGCTCACACATAATACAAAATGCGAAAAAGAATCCAAATTTTCCGAATATGTTGAAATCAATCGATTTAGAGCTGCCGCTTGAGGAAATGTATGCACCACCAATAACTATAAGATGTGTTGATTGTCGATCGTTTGGACGTTATACATTAGTTGGAACGCATCAAATCACATCGATCCACCGGTATATGTATCGACCCACCCCGAAAGAGGATTTTAAAGACTATCAAACAATTGGAGGACAAATAATCCTGCCAGCGCCTTCTAGAAATAATGAAAACTCAATTCCAAATTCAACTGGTCAACGTGATCATCAGCAGCAACCGGGTAAAAATTCATCATGTGAGAATTTAACCATTTATGGAGCTGCATGTGTAACGAAAATGTAAATTCATAATTTTAATTATTACTAACAATTTTTTTAATAAATTTTAATTTATTTTATTTTTTTAGAGTAAAACGACAAACTCCTAAAAAGAAACAGCCCCCACCTGACCCAGTCTGTGATCAAGATAGTGATGATGAAAATAGTAAAGATTGGTGGACCAAATATTTTTGGTCATATGAAAAACTAATCGATGATACTAAAGCGCCTGGCAATCATAAATTATTTCCTAGTGTTCTTCCAAAGGAGGACAAGCCGAAACTAAATGTAAAAAGTAATAAAATTGTGAATAAATTAAGTCCAAAGCATAATAAGAAAGAAAAGACACCATCAACATCACTTTGTCAGGTAAATTTTTTAGATGTTCATTGTTTTTTTTCTTTATTTTTTTTTTTTTTTTTTGTATGCTCAAAAGAGTATACCCGAAGATCGTTGATTATTCCTTCGTAAATTGTGAACTTGAAATCACCTAAAATTTCGTATTTTTTTAGTAAACTCGCTTTGGACGCGCTGTCATTCCTTAGTAGTACATTCTATGGAAACTTTTATCGTTTAGAATACTTTTATCGCTTTTTATAATCAAAACTGACTAAAGCTGTCACGATTCCGGAATTTATATCTCAAAGCTCCTTTCCTATCCAATTTCTACATCATTCCCGAACACTCATTCCATATTATTCTTTTCCCGAACCTTCGAAAGCTTTTCTTGGTCTAAAATTATGCAATGTTCAAACTTTTTCTAATAGATGGCGCTGCATTATTGTACAAAAGCTTGAGTAAGAGAAAGAAGCGGATGATCTAATATTATCCAACTAAGAAGATGAGAGTATTCGTAAGGATCAAAATTTTTGCAGCTTCGCAATATCTTTTGAAATTGCTTCCTTTATATAACACCACGTGGGATACTTTATTTTGAGAAAAGATTTATATTTTTATCGCTACAAAAGCTTGTAACTGTCGGTAAGAAGTTTTTGCTTAATGCACGAAGAAGATAAATCTGAGATAAGGGCCCAAGGACTAACGTCAAAAAAAATTGGAAAAAGTGGGCCTAAGGAAGAGGTCGACCGACCACAGGAAAAGTATTGCCAAAAGAAACGCATCCTCAGCATTTGCTGTGGGATTCGTGATGCCGGGACGCAGCCAAGGGTGACAGTTAACGTGTAAAAAAACTCGTACCTGCATCAACAAACTAAAAAGACGATGAAAAGGTTTAGTCAACGGTACGAGGTCAACGAGAGGAGGCGAGCTAATCAGGGAAAGGAAAAAGTTGGCCCCTGGTTAGCAGTCACGGATTTCCTTCGGTGCTAGGACGGCGTGGGAGTGGTTGAGGCAAACAAAAAAACAAAAAATGTATTTACCTTCAAAATCGTCAGCTTTCCGCTTGAAATATACTAGCGTGCACCAAGAGATGGGAGACGTCATATCCGAAAATCCGTCATCAGGTTGGGCATACGACGGCTAACTCTATCTTGTTTGAACACTTCAAATATTTCAAAGGCCTTTTACAGTGCATGGTTTTTGAAATTTCCACCCTGTTAGCCAAAAAAGCGCCAAAATTTGGAATCCGACAAATGAGCGTCGTGTATTCAGTATCTTGCTCTGGAATACAACCATGCGAACGCGCTTAGAAGCATTAGGTGAGCTTTTGAGAGCTTCACTATGAGCTTTCTCGCGTTTGGGCAGTTGGCTTTTGTCTTAGGTGAACTTTAGCGCCGGGGGTCTTAGGCAGAATTTTGTGCTCTACAATTCTTGATGGAAGTCGTATTAGTATTGATGGAAGCTTAGAATTAGCGAGGTTGTTTTTTCGTATAATTTTCAAAACTATATATCCCTTTTGAATTTTTATTGCAAGCCCACCAACCAAATACCAACCGAAGACCCCCATCAAATTTCCACCAAAGACGCCAGATTGAGAGCCCACCCAAGACACAAATTCACCACTGCTATGTTAAACAAATTTCACACAGGTGGCGCTCACACCCAGAGCTCATCACTAAAAAGCTCATCTTAAAGGTTCTTGTCTCAAATAAAACTCACACTTAAGCCAAGAAAAAAACTAAAAACTGGCCCTGTAACCCCATAGTCCTACTACTACTTGCGGTTTTAAACAAAACAGATCCGTTGGCGTTCTTTTTACGTTTCGGCAGGTACCAACCTACCATATTATGCATATTTTTGGTGGGTTTTGGCCTTTTTGTTTTATATAACTTCAAGGCTTTTGAAGTAGTATGATAGCCTGATCTGCTGACTAAACTCTAATCTATTTAAATCGATATAGCTCTAAATAACTGAAGTGGAAGTTTCCTTTTTATCTGTTCAATCAATGTAGTATTGGATGAAACCGAATCGAGACACCACAACTTATTGTCCGCTGTTCTCCAAGGAGTCAATTCTATCACTCGTTCTTTTTCTAATCTCAATCGATCGGCCTGAAAAAACTGGAGCCAAAGAGTACGGAACGCATAAACGTAATGTTACCATTCCTCTGATGGGATATTAATCATGTCCATGTCAATGCTTTCTAGATTAACCCCTAATCCGATGGCCTATGACATTGTGGAGCTACATCTACGTTATTCCACTTTCTTCTTGATGGCATGTTGGCGGAAAAAATCTTCCTGAAGGTCAATCTAGGAGGAAGCTAACCTGTGGTTGCAACAACTATACTCTTACGTTCCCTTCTAAGTTCAATATATTGCTATGACCATAGAGTTTTGAGATATAGCCCCCGAATTCCCTCAGTCTAATGTCGTTGTACGAGGCTAGATGTTTGATTTGATGGTCGGCAGGAAGCAGATACAAGATACAGGTGCTCATAAAGCTTGCGCTCATGGCTCCTGTTGCCATCATCACTTTTACTCATCTGTTACCGAGAGTCTTGTTCCAGACGTAGAAGACTAGGCAGACTTTACTATTTGCTCTATTATCAACTTTCTGTTAAATTTTGCTCCAGTAATGGACCCAGAAATTTCACCCTCCAGAATAAAGTGAGGACGTGCTAATCCAACCTGCCTGGGTTGTGGGAATTATCGTTTTCCCCGTGAATAGCATTTGCAAAGTATTACCCGGGATGACTGCCAGACTGCAACCAGCAACCCAGCTGCCAACTTTATTCAGACATCCGTGCATAATTTCAGTAAACACTGTTGAAAACGAAATATTTTACAAATTATTAAAAAAATACTAGCAAATGTATAAATTGAAATTTTCCATTCACATATTTTTCCCATTCACAAATTTCCCATCCTTTAGAATTATAATTCGAAAAAAACTCTCCTAAAAGTATGCAAATTTGAATTTAACTGAGATTTAAAAAAAACTCCTAAAAGTATTCCGAATTAAATTTAACTAAGATTTAAAACATCCTCCTAAAAGTATGCAGAAAAATAAACGGCCCACAGAGACGTTACGTCGTGAATAGATTAAGTAGCTTCACCATTTCCAGTCTTTTAGTTACCAAACGATCTGAATAATTAAACTCGTATAAACTCTACAAAATCCCACCGTTGCGCCACACAAAAGAAACGCGATTTTTTTCTTGTTTAATATAAAATCCACATTTTCTGTTTCCAGATATACCCCAACGAACTGGAAGCCCAAAATGAATTCAACTACTTTAAAGAATGGCTGCATTCATTCCCTCTGTATAGAGGCAAAAAAACTGGCGATTCAACAGAGGATGAAAATCGTATAGTTGGCTACTTTAAGGGCGCCATCAAAGTATATAAGCTGCCATTGCCGAAAGGTTTGGAGCCGCAATTCATCCCATCATTGCCAGGAAATGATCCCATTCATGTTCTTGTTCGAGTGTACATAATAAAAGGAACTGACCTGCATCCAATGGACTTAAATGGCAAGGCGGATCCGTATGTGGTGCTGCATTTAGGGAACAAAAGGATATCGGATAAGGAGAATTATGTTAGCAAGCAATTAAATCCAATATTTGGGAAATGTTTTGAGGTTGAGGCAACATTTCCTCAGGATTCAATGTTAACCGTGCAAATTTTGGATTGGGATTTGGTTGGTTCGGATGACTTGATTGGGGAGACGAGAATTGATTTGGAAAATCGGTTTTATAGCAAGCATAGAGCTACATGTGGGCTGTCGTTGAAGTATGAAGAGTAAGTCTCTATATTTTTTTGTGTTATGTATTTTCCTAATAGACTTTTGCTATTCTGTTTTAGTGCTGGATATAATAGATGGAGAGATCCAATGAAGCCAACACAAATACTCTCGAGGATATGCAAGGAAAATAAACTGGAAACGCCGCATTACTTTCAAGATAGAGTTGTTATTGGGAAATACTGTATGACCTTTACAGAAGAGGAAGTATTCGCATGGAATGGACCAACGACTTGTAAGAATCGAGATGAACATTTAGCATTGGCTGTACTGCATCGATGGGAGGAAATTCCTAAAATTGGGTGCAAGGTACTTCGAGACTCTCTCAATCTATACTGAATATCAAAATAAACTCTATTCTAATTCCACAGCTAGTGCCAGAACATATTGAATCACGTTCGCTATACAATCCGGACAAGCCGGGTATAGAGCAAGGAAAACTAGAAATGTGGGTTGATATGTTTCCCATGGATATGCCAACACCGGGGCCACCTGTGGATATTTCACCACGTAAACCAAAATCTTATGAACTTCGAGTGATAATCTGGAATACAGATGATGTAGTACTAGAAGATGATGCATTTTTCACAGGAGAGAAGATGTCTGATATTTATGTTAAAGGGTTTGTGCTAAAAATTCTAAATTGTGTTATATTTTTTATATTATTTAACATATTGTTACGTTTTTACGGCTTAACGGATTTAGAGGATTAATTAACCACACAAAAACCAAACACAATCCAATAACAAACACAATTCTTAAAGTTTACTATTTATCGCTTTTTAATTCACTTTTCAATCCTCACTTTTCGCTTTAGGTCACTTTTATTACTTTAGAACACTTTCATCGCTTTCCAAAAAAAACTGACTCTTTAAATGCCATTGCATCCCCTTTTATATATCCAAGCCAAGTATCAGAACTTACCACCATATACTAGAACCTTCTAGAAAATTCTTTGAAATACTTCCAGAAAATACGAATTTTTGTCCGTCGTTTTCATTCTAATCCAATAGATGGCGCCATTTTAGTTTAAGGTATAAATCTTCAATTCAAATTCTAACAAAGTCGTTATAAATAATCGTTGATTCCACTTCTAACAGATGGCGCGTAAATCATCACACTGCCCCCTTCTTAGAATTGTTCATCCCGAACAGTTGTCCATCCTGAATCCGACTGATGATATCGGCGCAGCCTGTCTATGTGCAAGATCTTGTTCTTTGCAATCCTGTAGACAACATCGTTAATCTCTGTTAGGATGTTAAAGAGGCCCTTCTCATTGGCGCTGAAGTTTAAGAGATTTCCTTTTCCTTCACCGGGGGTTGAACAACCAAACGAGGTGCTTGTATCCAGTACTGTTCGCTCGGAGGTCGTAACTTGGTTTCATTCTATCACTAGCCGTTTTAAGATTCTCCCTTGCGATTCTCTCAACTGAGGCTCTCAAGTTCAATTGTCACGTTTCTTCTTTCGCTCATACTCGAAGACTCTTACTGCCGGTACAGGCTGTGCATTTACGACACCAGTTCGTAACATTCTCTGGCATGTGAATCCAGTAGAATCTTTCCTTTATTTTTGCAGGAGTTTTGTTTGCTCCCAAATGTCCTCCTGAAGGGATATTATGACACTTCTCGAGAATATCTGTTATTCCAGCACGAGGGACTAGCACCTGCATTCGATGAATGGTACCGAATGGCAGTTTCTCATTTGCGCTTTAATAGATCTTCAGGGTTTCACTTTTCTCTGCGATGTCCTTCTATTTAGGCTTCTCCTCGTATTCTTTCCATGACAAAATCCGAGAAATATCCATCCAGGTCGTCGCGTTAAGCATCTCGGAGTCCCTGGTCCTGACATTCTATTTTCAGCCCCTTTCCACCAAACAAGTCAGCCCGGATTACAGATCTTGAAGCGCCTGTATCTACGGTAATTATGCATTGTTCATCACCAACACGATGGCAAGGCTGTTGTTGCTACGCTGCAGTTGGGTGATGTTGACATGACATCAGGGGCTTCAACCATATCAACTTCCTCTAGTCGCCTTTCTGCCGTTGTCCTCCTCATTTTCCATAGCATGTTGAGCCACTCCTACTCCCTGGAGATTCCCTCCTTTGCTTTCGACAACTCCTTTGAAAATGGCCCGACTCACCACAGTTCCAGCATACTAGACGACCACATATTTCCGAGGTGTGGATTCAATGGCAAATGTTCTCAGTCGTATTGATTCTTCTGAGGTAGACTATACTCCTTGTTGTTTGCTATGCTGCCTCGTGTGCCAGAGCATATGCCAAAATTTCTGTGGTGTTCTTCTTTCCGGCCAATCTGGCTGCCTGTTGCAGATCCCTGTCAGTTAAGAAGAGACTCTCTTGCTATCTCGTTAATGTAGTCTTGACCGAAACTAGGATAAGCTAGATGCACTAGCCTCTCGATATTAGCGCATAGTTGTTGTAAAGTTAATCCTGCCCTTTGAAGTCTATTTCGAAGTCGAAGCCGATAAACCTCTTGCATGTGCTGATCGCCGTAACGCATTTCCAGCACTTAAACCAAGAATCCGTAGCTGCTGCGATGTTTTTCTAGTATTGGCTGTAATATTTCTGCTGCTGTACCCCTTAGTGACAACGTTAAGGCCAGTGCTATTTCTTCTTCAGTCCAGAAATTACCTGCCGCTGCTACTTCAAATTGGAGCTTGTAAGTAGGCCATGGGTTTTGCCCGTCAAAAGTTGGAGGCTGTAGTTTTTTAACTCCGATGACTTCGTGAGATGCTGTCGTTGGGTGATGAATCTTTACCCTTTCCAGGTCGGCTCTGACGGTTTCTAGTTCCATCTTTACCTTTTCTTATTTTTCTCCCATGGAATTTTCGAGCTTTTCCAGATCTGTCCTTACATTTTCTATTTTGTTATCCAGCTTTTTGTCGACAGAAATGGACATCAATTCGAGTTTCTGCTCCAGCTGGTTTCTCTGTTCCTCCATCGACTCTTTTGACTCTGCTAACGAGCGTTCATGAACTACTGCTAACAACTTCAGTTCATCTTTTAACGCCAACACTTCCACCTTGATCTCCATAGTTGAAAGTTCTTTTAATTCCTTCATATTTACCTTCATCTCCGTTCTTGCGCTTCCTCCATCACCATCAATGTCTTCAAAAGTCCTGCCATACTCACTGTTGCCTCTTCTGCCTCTGCTTCCACCTCGTCTTCGAATAAGTAAATTTCTTTACCTGTTCCTGTTCTTTACCTTCGTTAACCATAGCCCCTCGAAGCTGGGCGGTTAGGCAAATTTTTGGCTCCTACCGATGACAACGAGCGCTTACTTAATTCTCTTTTTAGGTCTATACAGTGCGCAATTGCACTAATTTTCGCCCCATTTTATTATCACGTCCTTATTTCGCACTCACACAAAATTTAAATTCCAGTCACAAAAGTTTACTCAATAGATGGTGCCATAATCGTTTAGTGTATAAATTCATTGATTCAACTTCTAACAGATGGCGCCTAAATCATCACAATATTTTTTTTTTGTTTTCTAGCTGGTTAAAGGGACCACAAGATTGTCAATCGACTGACATTCACTACAGATCATTAACGGGCGAAGGTAACTTTAACTGGAGATTTATTTATCCATTCGATTATTTAGCAGCTGAAGAAAGGATAGTGCTATCGCGAAGAGAATCATTATTTAGTTGGGATGAGACAGAAGTTAAAATCCCGGCTAGATTAGAGCTTCAGGTATGGGATGCCGATCATTTTTCAGCTGATGATTTCTTAGGTATAATACTTAAAAACAATAATTTGGAATAAATATAGATTATGTTTATGTTTAACAGGTGCCATATCTTTAAATTTAAATCGATTCCCTAGAGGAGCTAAATCATCAAAGCTATGCACATTAGACATGCTTAAAACAGACAATGTGCCTACAGTTAATATATTTAAACAGAAACGGGTACGCGGATGGTGGCCATTTTTCATTAAGAAACAAAATGACGAAATGGAACTAACTGGCAAGGTAGAAGCTGAACTGCATTTACTACTTAAGGAAGAAGCTGAACAAAATCCAGCTGGTTTCGGACGTAACGAACCAGATCCACTAGAAAAACCAAAGTATGTAATAATATTCAATTCTAATATTGTTGTATGGTAAAAAAAAAACACCAATTTATATTCCAGTCGACCAGATGCATCATTCATGTGGTTCTTAAATCCCATCAAATCAATTCGCTATATTGTTTGGCACAATTACAAATGGGCTATACTAAAAGGCTTAATCGTGCTCGGATTGGCCATTATGCTTCTTCTATTTTTCTATGCTGTGCCTGGATATACAGTGAAGAAAATGTTGGGCGCGTAATTCAAATATATAAATATTATCTATATCATAATTACCATATATAGTGTTATCGTCATATCACCGAAGAAAATGAGAAGAATGAGAAAAGAATGATAAAGGATCATATAATGTACAAACCGTATTTTTCCTAATAATAGTTAAACCCGTACCAATGTTGTTTTTCTGCTCAAGAAAAAAAATAATTAACTAAGTAACTAAATAGTTGTCAAAAAAATAAAGTTAATACATATATATTTACACACACATAGATATTTTAAGATAAAATCTTGACATCAGATATATTCGAGTGTTTTTATAAATCCTTAATTGTTGAAATCGTAGTCTGAAACAAAACAAAAACAAAAACTTATGCATTAAATTTATTTATCTTAAAAAGTTAAATGGATTTTGTTTTTAAATTATAATTACCTTTGAGTTTTACTTTTTTACAGGTAAACCTAAACTTAACTTCATTCAGAAATTTCCCTAGCATCATAAGAGAATTCAATGGTAGTACAACGCTATTTTAGTTTAATAGCTTCAATTAGTTCAATTCGATTTTGTTTAGTATCCTTATGAAATGAAGCTCGATAGTGTAGGATGGTTACTTTAAGTTTACTCAACTATTTTAATTAAATTATTGTAAAGTCTCTTTCCTTGTAGGTGTACTTAAGAACGCTCTCTGGGAGAAGACGTACATAATTGTTTTCAGAGGTGAGAATTGTGTGAGACAGAGGGGACATTCTGTTAAATTGTCTGTTACTTAGAAAATTACAAAGGGGCTTAAAATTACAAAGGGGCTTATCGAGAATTGTACTTAACCAAAGAATTCAGCCAATGAACTTTCCAAAATAAGTTTTAGTATCTGGCTCATCAGTCATCTGATCTGGTCATCAAGACTTACTCGTTGAGTCTGGGTCAACCTGAAGTGTGGGTGTATGTTATCGGCAGTCTTCTAAATCCGATTCTTAAAAACAATCAAACAAAATCAAGTAAAGACCACAACTTTACAAAGGAAAACAGATGAACAACAAGTAAATCTGCCTTTCTCATCATCATCTACAGCCTATTATTGGCCTTGGCTTCCTCCAGCATATATCTCCATGCCGTTCGGTTCCTGGCTAATGCCCTCCAATTACGTACGCCTAACTCTACTAAATCTTCTTCAACGGAGTCCATGTACCGTTTCTTTGGCCGACCTGAATTTCATTTTCCATCAGTCAGCGTGTCGTACGTGTGCCACCCATCGTAATCTGTTTAATTTTATACTTTTGATCATGTCTGGTCCTCCGGTGCAGTTGGTATAATTCATGATTATATCTCCTTCTCCATTGACCGTTTTCGCAGACACCGCACGTAGAATTTTTCTTTCAAAAGTGCCTAGAAGAGTTTCATCAGCCACTTTCAAAGTCCATACCTCTGATCCCAGTTTACACTTCATTCCTCTAAACAAAATGCATGATGTAAGATGTTGTCGAAAGCCAAAATAGCTTCTGTGAGCAACGTTTATTCTCCTTCTGATCTCCATTGTCTGGCCACTGTCAGCTTGCAATACTGTTCCAAAACACGTAAGTTGTTTAACGGTTTCTATGTTATATGAATCTATTGTAATATTTTGCCTTGGGGTGGTATATCTTTTTGAAGTGTAAAGATACTTAGTTTTTGCTTCGTTGATGAGTAATCCCATTCATTTCGCAGCTGCTTCCAGTTTGATGAAGGATTCGTTCACACTTGCAAAAGACCTACCTATTAGAGCGACATCATCAGCGTAAGCCATTGTCTGTGTTGACTTGTTAAAGAGAAATCCCGTTGTTTCTACATCAGCGTCTCTTACCAACTTATGTTAAATAAAAGGCATGATAGCGCGTCACCTTGTCTCAGGCCTCTATGTAATGTGAAACTTTCTGAGGTCTCGTTCAACTCTTACTCTGCATCCTTGATTGTAGCTTTTGTTACTTCGATTAGATGTTTTGGTAATCGGAAGTACTCCATAACTTTAAATAGCACCTCACGCTTGACGCCATCATTTGCTTGCTTGAAGTCTATAAACAGTACATGAATATTGATGTTGAATTCCATGATTTTTCTAAAATTCTTCTTAAAGTGGAAATATGGTTTGTAGTGGACCTACCTGGCCGAAAGCCACATTGACGACTACCTATTATGTCTTTTGCGCTTGGTAAAAGTTTTTTGCACAAAATAGTGGACAGTATTTTATACGCTGCCTTGAAGAGGGTTATACCGCTATAGTTTCCACATACGAGTTGATCCCCCTTTTTATGCGGGGGGAATATCACACCTTCCGTCCATTCAAGTGGGATCTTTTTCTGACGCCAGATCCATGATATACACTTGTATAATCCGTTACTTAATTCTAGTCGTAGTTTCTAGTCGCCTCGACCTGTAAATGAAAATCCATGGGCCTATAATGTCATGTGGTTTTTGGATTATAATTGGCCTCATTCTGTCCATGCCTGGAGACTTATGCGGGAAGAAATTATGCACCGCCTATCGACCTTTTCCAGGGTGACAGATTGGCAGGTTTCCTCTCACGATGCTGCCACGACTCGCGGCGACTCCTTGACAGCCGGGAAAGTGAGTTGTTAGGAAAAGTTCCAGGGCTTCACCTTAGGACTTTGTCCGTGTGTAGTCTCTCAATTTTATATAGGATGGTTGACAGGGTTGCTTAGAGAGAAATTTGTCCTTCCATGAATATAATGAAATATAGCAACTATGTTAGATTTCTATTACTCCACTTGCTTAAAAAACGATTTCCCACTCGGATCTTTGGTATAGTTAAAGCAATCCACCACAGAGCCACATTAAAATGGCTTTACACAATTACTACACACTTTTCTACAAACGATAGATTAAAGCCGTAAAAACTTGCACTCTTTGTAGTTCAAATCAATTTCATTTGACAGTTCGGCAATTTGTGTACCTCTTCCACACTATTGCTGTCCTTTTAAACAAGCTACCTTTAGTGTGGTCGCTCGTGTACAGGGCTTTTACACGACACAGCCGTTCCGTGTTAGTTTATATTTCTATGGTTATCCCATCCAGAAAATATCAACAGATAACACTTGTTGTTACAAGGTAAGTTCTAAATCAACTTAAAAACAAAAACAAAAAAAAACAATTGTTAGAAAATTAACAACATGTAATTTACACTTAAAATTATAAAATTTGTACAAATAATTTATTTACAAAAAAAATAATAATAATAATATTTAAAACTTATTATTTATAAAACCTAACTACTGACACACACTCAAACGCGCAACTGCAAGCAAAATGAATATTTTGCATTGTTGCCAAAATTCATTACATTTTTTCTTAAATTTTTGATGCATTTTGTTTTTGTTTTTTTGGTTTTGTTGGATGCAATTTTTTTTGTGTTGTTTCCCTTAGTTTTTTTTATAAGTTAGTTGATTGCTGTGTATTCCAAAAGCCATTTGTATTTAAAAATCGATTTTTCAACTTCATTCGTTCTCCCGGGAATATACTTATGGAAGGAATGTTAACTGCACCGCTAGAGGCTATCCTTATTATAAAGTCTGGTATTAGTCCAAATACTGTTATCACTGTTGATAGTAACCAAAATGTCACTGACGTCATTAGATGATTAAATGCCATATACATGTCTTTGTCATGTTGTCTGTAGAAAGAGAAATTGTTTGTTGTTAGTTTTAATTGAGTAAATTTGTTTTAGAGAAAATTGAATATTTATTGGGGAATCAAGGAATAAAAGAAGAAGCACAAAAAAAGCTATAAGAACTAAAATTTTAAATTAATATTGTCTATGGCCTCCGAATATAAAGTCAGATTCAATAACACACCAAATATTTAAAGACTTGTCGCTCTACTTTCAGTAGATACAATTGTGTCGGTTAAGCGCCCTGTACATGCCATTCAATGGCCGGCGAAGCAGCATGCTTGATAGCAGGAATGATCCGCATTGACATTCAGGCAGACCAGAGGTGGTACGACCCGAAATATGCAACTGGAGCATATCCTATTCCAAAGCTCGAGGTTTGCGGAGCACAGGACTGAATCTTAAACGATATCAACTCCAAAGCAACCGAAAATGCCAGGAGCGATAGCAGCTAGATAACCGATCCAGCCCTGTGGCACATTCCACACTACTAGACCGATGTAAGACACTCCCTCATCAAAAAAGTGGGGTCCCTAACCATCTATCAGAGACTTGCAAGTGGATCAGGACCAGGGTCCCAGGACCCATTCTCGCGTCTGTTTGTCTGCCCGCAGCCTCATTGTCCATAGGGCCCATTGAAGCAAGACCCTATTTTTCCTTTCTCTGGAGTATGACAAAGCACCCTGCGACTATTTTGAAGGAAAACTTCCACTATGATAGGACTGCTGGACTGTTCGAAAATATTCTAATGTTCGTGCCTTTCAAGCTTTTCTCAAGGATAAGACTAGCGCAGCTCTCAATCGCATGTTTTTCAGTCAAGAAAGCAGAACCATCTTCCCATTGCAAACCACACCTTGGATTTCGGTCTGTCCAGCGACATCAACCCCTGTATCATGTTCCATCTTTGACCCATCGTTATAGAGAAGAAGGTGGAATGCAGGCTTCTTGGGCCCCCAGGAAAGACGACTTCCTTTCGCTTGAAGCAATTAGAAAACATCACCATCACTTTCGTTTGTAGCCGCAATTCACCAACCATATCGTCGGACACGCCGCAAATTGAAATTTTTGGGATACCGTTGAGAACTGTATTCGGCCAGTTCGATGGTTTCTGAATGAAGTTTCAAGGCACTTATGGCTTGTGCAGTAGCGTCAATCCAATTATTGCTCCCATAGCAGCTGTGAGACAGATCCGTATAGCTTTATGCCTCTAGCAATGGAGATGAAAGCAAGCCGTTGCAGTTTGCTGGACTTGACGACCGCTGTGACCTGCCACCAAAATGCCTAACGATCATATTGTACATCCAGTACATCATTTGTCGTTTAAGGCTCCATGACCGGTTCTACACATTCAACTTTCCACTTTTTGACTTTCAATTCTGTCGCTCGTGTCTACACATTTTCAACTTTTCAAGAAAAAGATCGATAATCTCGTCTCTCACTACTATCCGTGTACACTCATATTCATACATATACGCACACTCATAAAAATGTTGAACGAAAATACAAAAGTTGAACGCAAATTTCCATTCCATTCTGAGCTGCTTTCCATTTTCCTTTCAACTCTAGTCTGTTTCAAACTTTTCATTGGAGTGAAAGAGAAAAAAAAGTTGAACGTCAAAAAGTGGAATGGAAAGTTGAATGTGTAGAACCGGTCCATGATCTTACCCAAAAGCTTATCACAGGCCCATATAACCCTAGTGACTTTTCTGATGATGTAGTTCAGTTGAGCGTTCGTTCCAGTTCAATCTCTTATCCAGAATCTAAGCAGGTGCCCCCAAAACCACCTTGGATCGCGTCGTTATAGCCCTCTCAAGCCACCGTAGGAATGCAGAAGCACACTATACTTTATCGCTACTACTACAGCGACTGTTTCACTGAAATTCACGACCTCCTGCCTGCACGGCAATATTTCTACCGCAACACAAGACTAGCCCGCTCGGCTCACCGCCATACACCCTACAGCCCCCCCTCCCCCTACAGATCTAGAAGTTCGTTTGTGAATAGAACAACTCGACTGTGGAATAATCTCCCCCAGGCAATATTTCCGGACTAGTACAAAACCTTACAGTTCAACAGTGAGTGGTATTATTTAGCATACTCAATAAACGAGTTCTGGTTCAATTACTGAGGTCAAGCAGCATTGGACGTGGTTAGTACTCAGTTGGGGGACCTTATTGGTAAAACGACTCTCGAATTTAAAAATATTAAGCTTTCGACACCGGCGCCGAAATATTTAAAACCTTATAACTCCACGGACAGCTGGTAAATAAATTGACCGATTAACTTTTTACGTTTTATCGGTTATCTATTCACGTGCTCCCCCCACCCACAATTAGTATGCTCCACCGCCCCTGGTTGCACAATGACCTTAACGACATGACAGACTGGTAGTACAATGGGTAACTCGGTTTGGTTTTATCACATAAAAATAAATGGTAAAGTCAAAATTCCTGGAGGCATTGATGGCAAGATCACATCGAAACCAAATTCTTATAGTTTGCTCAGAAGTTCGTCGACCAGAGTGATGGTTGGTCTTGGAAACTAGGTCACCGGGAATGGCGACTTAGAATATAAATTTAAGGTCTATTTCGATTTTGCCAACTAGGTGGTATAAAGCAACTTCGCTTGATTTATCCTTTGATTAAGCAAACTGACAGCTATGTAGAGGAAGGAGGAGTTCCAGCTTGTACCTGGTATCAAAGTTACACAGCTTTTCCATCGTTTTTAAAAGAAAAGAAGTTAAACTGATAGGTCTATAAGATTTAGGCAGCTCCAAGAGTTTGTTGCCTTATTTAGGGATAAATACTAGCACGACTCTCCTCCACATGGTTGGAATCTATCGCCGGTAACAAATGGATCTGAAGAGACAGACCCGAAACATCAACTCAATGCACTTTTGAAATAAAATCCATCTCTTAATGAGGATTTGTAGTTTTGAAAAGAACCCACTACTCATTTAACCTTGTACCGGTAGAAGTTGTTCCCAAAGAGACCCGGGTGTATCGATCTGGAATGGTCCTATGTGACTTTACCTAGCATCCAGGACATAAGCGACAAATTATTAGGATTAACAAAACAAACAAAAAATACTAGATTAACATTCTTCTAAATACCCTTCATCACTTCAAATCTTTGTTGACCACACATCTTTCTCAGACGATATAACATTCAAACCACTTTACTGTCGAAGAAAATTAAAAATCCTGACTCAGATCACAGCCATAGGTACCTTGATATTTTGTCCGGCAAATTGAAAAATTCTTCATTTGGAAATTCCAATTATCATAATATGGATTTTTCGCACCAGCCTAAATGTTCGCAATTCTTCAGATTTCTCGCTTCTTTCATGCTGCTACTTTTACTACTTTTGTTTTTATCTTATACAATTTAATAATTCCTTCAAAAACTAACATTTGATGCTGAAGACTGAAAGAAAATTAAGGATTTTTGCAGTGTTGCCATAGTAAGTAAATAAGTCAAAACAAGCAAAGAACAAAACTCAAAAGTTTAAAAGAATGAAACAATCAAAACAAACAAACTCTTCTAGCAGCAAAAACTCACACTCATAACACACCGGCTTTCTTCATTATTTCTTTAGTTTCAACTACTGCTTTCAATATAACATCAAACAGAAGGGGTAGTAGACAAGCAATGGTAATAAGTGCCGCAACTACTGTAGATTGCAAAGGATGGTAGCAATCGATGCTTTTATGGACATCTCTGTGTATAGCATAGCATATATATCATAGTAAAAGTAGTTATAGGACTATATTTTAAAAAATAATAATATTAACAAAAAATATAGTTAATACTCACATCATAAGAAGATTATATATAAAAGTTGTTACTATAAAATTTAAAATAGAGACTATAATTGATCCAATGAAGAGGTAACTATGGTATGTTGCCTGCAGCCACAGCTTCAGATTCACCAGTACTACCACAGTATATGTTAGAAGTGTTCCATAGCATGCAAAATCGGCTGTTTGTGATGTTGGTAGGACAACATTGTTTATCAGCCAAGCATAATGGATGCCATAGTATAGAACAAGTGTATGGAAAATTGCTAATGTAACCCAGCTAATAAACGATGGCCAATGCAATTTGTTGTTGTTTGCATTCTCCTTGTATAGTTTTGGACTTCTGAAAATCCAAAAAAATGAATTAATGTTTAATTTTATGAATTAAAAATAAATTTTGCATTAATTTATAAAATAATAATAGAACTACCCTTTTAACACAGAAGGCCCACTTCTCCACTGGGCTGAGAAAAATTTACCACTGTCCCAAAACACTCTAACAAAGACGCGTGCATTTACAAAGAGTGAGTGGGGCATACCAAGGAGTCACTCCACATTAAAAAGGTTCTTTTTGAGGGCCACTACACTTGTAGACATGCTAAAAAACACTCATATTTTTACAAGTTCGTACTTGCCATAATTGGTATTAGAGGAGTTAATATGCACGAGATATACACTCCTCAAGTTATAATTGCTCACTCTAAATGCGGTATAGCTTCGTAAGAAACCTGAGTCCACCTTGTCATTCAGCAGCCGATTAACGAATATTACATCAGCAACCTCACGACGCTTATGTACGCTTATGTGTACCGATTCGACTCTTCTAACTTGGGAGGAGCAGTAGATACCTGGGAGGCGTATTAGAGAAAAGGCCTAACTTAGAATATATACAAACGCTTAGTGATGAGGGGTTGTTAAATTCCTTTTACCACCTTTTTATAAATCCCAGGACTAAGCTCCCATTGGAGGAAATGTAATTGATGTGGATGCAAAAATCCATCTTACTTTCAAACCTGACTCCCAGATCAATCACAGGGTTAGCGCGGGAAACGATGTTGTTAAGTCAACGTACCACTTTTACTGCAAAAAGTTTGACCTCACACATACTGATATAAATAAAGATTTAACAGTTCTTTAACAAGGCAAAAATGTCATCAATTGATAGAATAAAAAGAAGAGGACCAAGATGCCTGCCTTGTGGGACACCAGACGACGCCTAAATGTTTCTAGACTCGAGTAATAGAACCTGGTGGGTTCTCTCGGCTAAGTTCGACAGGAGCCATACCACAAGAGCATGTATTCAGCATCGAGAAACAACTCACTGGAGTGTTATGCCTCCTGAAACAAGTTGAATCACATCAACCAACCGATGACATGCCCTTTTGGAGGAGCGGGGAAGGGCTAAGATAGGCTATGATAAGAGGAATTAGAAATATAAAGAGGGAAGAGGGAAGCAGGAAAGTTCTGTAGGTAGGAAAATGGAAAAGGCGAAGAACCGTCGCGTCGATCGGCTGACCGCGATTCGGCTACCGAGGCCCCATGTTGATTAGTTGAGATAAGTCTCTTGCAAATAGGGGCGATAGCAGAATAAATAATAAGTGCGAAGAGTTTTGGTATGATTTTTGAAATAAACACAGCAGCGGAGGCAGAAAGGCCTCTGCACATGATTTTAGAACAGCATGGGGAAACCATCAGGACGTTTCAAGATATCTTCCCTAGTTATAGAGATAGAATAGTGGTGGAAGAAGAAAAATTTGAGGAAGAACGATGCGAACATATCGCAAATCATGGATGAATTATAACTGAGAGTTCTCGTGTTGCAGGGTGTTAGGGTAGTTTTTTTCTTAGTGTTGATAAATTTAAAGAAAGTTCTGGGGTCACCATACAGTTTACCTTCCATAGAGTTTCGGAGAGTGCATGGAATTGATCATAGCAATTGACAAATGCGTAGAAACTTGCAGTGTATTTCCTCTTCAGGTAGATTTTCCAGAATTTATCCTTCAGGGTTCTGGTATGTTTCATTATTGTACCAGGGTGGTCATAATCTGGACAACTTTAGAAACTCAGTTGATATACAGGATGCAAAGGTTTCGTACAAGAGGAAAATCTTGTTACATCGTTATTCAATTCAATTAAGGAAAGAAACCAATTGAAATCGTGAGCTTGGGTGACTGTTCTTCAAGATTGGGCTTTTGGAAGTTAAAAGTAAATGTGGACTTTTTAAGGACTAGCTTATTGTTAATGGCAGAACAATAGCTCAGTTGAAGAGAAGGGTGATAATTATTGAGAGATGACAAGACTATTGAACTAGGCTTAACAATCACGTTGTCTGAGTCCGAACAGAATACAAGATCTAACCGCCTTGCTATTCTCAGACGGGAAGAGGGGGCCCGAGTTTCTCTTGATCTGTAAAAAGCAGTACCAGGATTTAGAAACGCTAGGTGCAGATCGTCGACGGTATCCAAGACCGTAGAAGCACGAGTTAAAATTTCGTGGAATTTAGTCACTAGGGAGCTGGAGTTCGTTGAGAAGAGAGATAATATGTTTGATAACTGGTCGACCCGGACCTGTACGGATTGGATATCGTGTTAAAAATGTGAGACGTTACCAGTGATACGCCTTAGATAATGGCAGAGTTTGATGTCGTAACATTCTTTGGAAGTTGATCCCATCGGAACTGTGGACTTGCATTTGACTCGACCATTCCAAGTTAGTTAAGGATATCGCGGAATTTTGTAGTCAAGCTCAAACAATACGATATTTTTTAATTACATACACGTTACAGAATAGCTTAAATTTTAAATTTGAATTTCAGTTTCAACAACAATCCCAACTCCATTACCAATTATATACATATATTAATCAAACTAAAAAAATTCTTAACAAACTAACTTACTTCATCAATTTATCCTCAGGATACTTTTTTTCCGTCAAAGACAAAATCAATATTGGCAGTGATGAATAGAAAACATTATATAACGTAAGATATATGGAATCATAAATAGATGCCGCTGAAAACATCGAATGAAACTGATACAAGAATTGCACACCCATAAAGACGACATTTTTGTAAAAGAAGTACAGCACCAACAGTGACAGCCTTGTTGTATAATAATGCCCATGAACTAGTAGCAATCTCTTAACCATACAAAATCTAGCAAAAGAATAATCAGCACATCGAGCTGCTTGTCGACCTTCTTTTCCAACAATACCAAGACCAACATGAGCCTCCTGTATCATTGATACATCATTTGCCCCATCACCAATGGCAGCTGTTATATATTTCTTTGGATCGGATTTGATTAGCTGCACAACTTCACATTTCTGTAATGGACTCAATCGACAGCATAGTACTGCTGTACATTTAATTGCTACATAACGAAATCGTTCAGCATCATGCTTTAGTGCAACTGCCAATGTTTTGCCATCGACAAGCAGCGCATATTGCAGGTCTGGACATCTTTTCATTTCATGTAGTAGCGTTGTTAGATGTTCACCAACATCAACTGGACTATTGCATTCTGTCATGAAGTATTTTTCTGCATTGGTAGGTATATGACCGCACGATAGGGCTATGTTGAATGCTGTCTCAACTTTATCACCTGTTAGTACCCAGATTTTTATTCCGGCATGCTGTAGGGCTTCTAGGGTATCTCGAACATGATCCTGCAGGGCATCTTCAACAGCTGTTGCACCGAGAATTTCTAGATCTACAATTTAATTGTTAAATATAAGTACGACAAGTATCAATTAATACAAATACCTCTTTCAATTCTGTCATAACAATCATCAAGTAATTGTTGACGATTTTCAATCGAGCTATTCGCTTCCATAAGTTCTAAAAGAGATTAAACACTAACTGTTAATAAACCCACTTAAAACAAATACATTCATACAAATCCTCATACCATTTCGAAATACACTATATTCATCCGGCAATAATTTCCTGCGTGCCACCAACAATGTCCTTAATCCTCGCTCAGCAAAATCATTGATATGTTTGTTTGTTTTGTAAATCAATTCGGAATCCTTTTTACAAAGTGGGAACACATGACTTTCGGCACCTTTTGTATAGATCCAGCACTCGTTTTGGCTGTCTTGGGCTACAATGCTCATTCGTTTTCTATCCGATGTAAATTCTAAAACTTCCAATAGTTTAAAATTGACTGTTGTAAATGAGTTTGGATCGAAGTTTCGATTTAGGCTTGGATAAACGTGCAGTTGTATGACCTCGTTCTCATTGCCAAAATATACTATGCCCAGATATGCGCACGCCTCGACTAAAGCCTTTTCGTCTGGACTGGATGCTTGATAGTCTAGTTTTCTGGAAAGAAATTAAATTTGTGTAAGAGATTTGTTTTACTGTACGGATGTGCACTTAAAAATAACGCTTTGAAAATGGATTGGAACGTATGTATATATCAACCATCTACTATTATCCAAAACTGGGAAAGATCTCAGGACAGCAAGACGAAAGAGTGTGAGAGTGGGCCGAACTCGCTAATCTTATGTTACAGATAATCTCATATCACGATTGGACCACCTCTCTTGGGTCTTGCTAGAATGAAGAATAACCAAACCTATACCCAAGTGTTACTCGTGATATAGAAAGCGACAGAGTTGGCGATCTTACTACGAAAACAAAAGTCAATGGCTTGGAAAATGTGAATAAGCTCGAGCCAGAGCCCAGCGTCTTTCAGTGATATAATATAACTCAGCTAATTTATATTATGAACGTTGAAATTTTTCAGAGGTGTATCCAGACACCTAATATTGATCTAAATTAGCATCAAGTGAACAAACAAAATAGAAGCTTGCCTAAAGCTCACGGATGTTTTCGAAAATCAAAAGATATTTTTTTTTTGTAATTGTGCTTTGATTGAACAAAATAAATATTTTCAATAACAGTCGACCAGCCGGTGACACGAGCAGGATATAGCCCCTTTGGGGTGTTAAGGGAACCTTACTGTGAATAAGCTACAGCCAGTGCCGAGCGTTTTTGAGTGATATTGTTAGAGAAACTCAGCTAATATAAATTAAGAACGTTAAAATCTTTCAGAGGTGTACCCAGACACTTAATATTTATATTAGTTAGAATCAAGTGAACAAAAAAAATTTGCCTAAAGCCGAAGGATGGTCTCTGATTGCGGACAGTAAATATTTTTATTAATATCCGACTAAGACGTTGGGTAACAGCTTTGCTATAATGTTAGGAAAGCCTTCAACAATTCATCTAGGGCTAGAGCTCGAAGTAGACAAAGCCTTTCTGCGATTGCATCGACTCTACGCTGAAAACTCGCATACTAATAGTTTTTCATCTTGAGGGGTCTCTATATAGCAAAAGTATTTCTACAAAGAGGAGGTGCCTTGTTGGAGATGAACTCCTAGAGCTACTGAAAGACCAAAACCGATATTGTAATCGTGGTAACAGGTGAAACACAAGATATCATTTCAAAGAGTCTTGGCTCTTGATTTGGCCTCGAGTTGATGTGACAGCCTAGGACCAAATGTCAATCCCGACAAAACGGGCTCAGGTTTCATATACTATTCATATATCAGGAGACGAATCCTGCCGGGACTGGCAGAACCCAACACCGAAAGAAAGAAATCTTGCTTTAAATTATATTAAAAACGGTCTTATCGGCTGTAATTAGGGAGTACTTAATAGGTCAGACGAAAAGTTCGCGGAATTGAATCAATCCAAATGGTTACAGAGTGACGCTACATGCCAAGCTCAACTGGAACCATCACATTGGTAATTTGAAGAGCAGGGCATGGGGCCTACCGCAAAGCTTGTGGATCCTAGATACTGTACTGGATGTAAGAAGAATAACCATAAGGTCCATAACTTACGGGACTTTAGTGTGGTAATATAGAACGTTGCTTAAAAGTTTCAGAGCCAAATTAAGCAAAATTCACAGTGTGGCCTGCCTTTTTCCATTACCAGGGTGATCCGCACTTCTCGTTAGAGAGTTACCTCCACCTTTCCTCAATTTTGTAGCTTTTCCACCCTCTTGTAGAGAAATCTGTCATTTTCCCAACGTAACGCAGGGGGGGATAGGCTAGTATGATACTTAGTACCAGAAGCTAAAATCTGGAGTGAAAGCCGCAAAATCAATAGAGCGATAGAAGTTAGCCTACGTTCCAACTGTCTTTCAAGCAGATGTGTACATTATTGTACGCATGCGCTTAAGAAAACTTAAAAAGGGCCTACAAGAACAAACAGATCTTTATTTTCTCAGACACCCATAGATGCAATTAGAACGATAAGCTCTCGTAGGACTAAGCCTAAATAAGTATGGAAATGCCAACGTGTCTTTGGTGAGCTGGACGTTCTCAAGTTGCCTTGTTGCCACTTCGCCCTAAATTATCACTTATGAAGGATAGTAAGAGCGAAGGTCCGCAGCTACAGACTATACCTTAAGGAGGATCAGTCTGCCGTTCATATTCTTTGTGAATACCACGTGTTATGGAAGAGCAGGGTCTAACGACAAGCCACTAGGCGGCCGTCTGAACCTATTCAAGCGATCAAATACAATAAGCCAAACGAAGTGGTGACGGTACTTAGGACCCTACACCTCGCCAAAAAGAAGAAGAAGAAGAAATAACGCTGTGACGAGAACAAGTCGAGCTAGTAAGTTGAAGATCGAAAAAATCGAATGGCGTTACCTAGAGGACTACTTCAAAGATCTGGTCGTTAATGTCACCAGCATTCTTCTTAATGCACTCTACCAAAGTCCAGAAGATTTTTCAGAGAATGAACAAATGCATTGCTACTTGATTAATCCTAGCGACACGAATAGCAGCAGAGTTGACGTTTTGGCTTCGGAAACACAAGTCCCAGTCTGGTGACAATTAGTAAGCCCCTAGAAAGATGGACTTCTATTAGTGCCAGACAGTTCTCTTAACTGGTTTAGTTGGGACTCGAAATTCTTATATGAAGTCAGCGCTAATTAGGTTGTTGTCCAAATTACCAAGAGGTGAATCGAGGCAATGCGGTAAGATCTATGGCGTTTGACAGCGAGGGAGACCCAACCTTTGGTATACCAAACTAGATGACATCAGCCCAGAATCTGGACCGAGGGAGAGAACAGTTGCGAGAGGCCAGGACTGGATCCCGGTTGTAGAGCCGTTAACGAAGAAGAAGAAGAAGAATCGAGGGAGTATCACTTTGAATGCGAGGTAAGACAACGGTCCAGGAAATAAGCTTTCTGTATAGGAAGCAGAAGAATATGACGTGATAATGTTAAGGCAAAGATAGTTAAAATATGAAGACGTGCATCGTTAATCCTAGCATAGATGGCAATACCCCTATGGGCGAAGAGGTTTTGCACTAACGTGTACCCAGACACCTGATAGTAACCCAAATCAGTATCAGATGATATTTGAGTTTCACTAAGTGCGAAAATTAGCAGTCATCGGTCAGGCTGAGCGAAATTCGTTTATAAATATTAGAAAATTCGAAGGTTATGAAATCAACGCAGAGTTAAACTCGGTGCTATCCAATACTACTTTGCTTGAACAGCCACACACTCAATCCAGTTCTTAAGATCTAAGTCAATATTAAGCAACTTGAAATTTGATACTAGTACTAATTTGCAATTAAACTATACTTACTCCACAAAGCTTTGAATATTTTCTCTCCTTCTCATACTTTCCGCTCTAGATATCAATGACTCTCTAGTATAGAACGGCGTAACATAGCCTTGCCTTGTTGAAAGAAAACTCGAAACGGCTCGTATATCCTCATTGCTAACTAGAAAGAAAAAAATTTACAAAATCACTCTGGCTCCTCCCACTAGTATCAAAATTCTAAACTATACTAACCATTATATCTTGGTGCCTGATAATTAACTGTTGACCCATACGACTGTGTCCTTCTATGCGTTGGCATTGTGCCTGATTTTTTCAAATCAATATGTGATGTCGAACGATTAAACTCCAATGGACGATTATTTGGTATGAAAACACTCGGATATGTTAGTGGACGTATTGAGCTATCATCGGTTATTTGTTCTGAGGTAGTTGGATGAATTTTATTATCACTTAATAAACTCTTTGGCCGACTATCGATTGTTATTTTTCTGGATCTCGTCAGTTTCGGTGCTTTATCATCATCGCTTACTGTTTCATCCTTGTTAACAGTTCTAAGTGTTGATAAATGCCTTGATGATGGATAAATATAATCAACACGATCAATTTCCATTTCAGATGAATCCGGCGATAGGGCATCCTCTTCAGTTATGTTCTCAAAAGGATTAGATCCTTGTTGATCGGTATTTTCATCGGATGTCTCATCGAATGCTTTTGATACTTGAACGGTATGGCATATTGCGAGAGCTTGAAAGAATGTTTGTTGATCTTCCTGGAAATTGTTTTGAGTTTTTATATTGTTTTATTGTTGTAAGTAGTTCAGATGAAGTCTAGTTTTTGTTAGTACCTACATTGAAACGTTTTATGTTGAACTTGAGTGTAGTTCCGTCTTCTCTGAGCTTGCCATTTAGTACATGGAATTTTCGTCCTTTTATTGAACATTGTTGTAGTAGCATTTCATTTTTGGTTAATGTACCAGTTTTGTCAGAGAATAGAATGTTAACCTGGTTAGGAAAGAAAGAGTTTAGTGATAAAATACGAACGTTTTGTTTATGTGTAAGTCGAAGCTCAAGTGTAACCCTTTGTACTACCAGTCCGTCATGTCGTACACGTCAAGATCAGGTGTCTGATAGTAAGCTTAGCTCGAAGGATAAAGAAAGCATAAAATATATTAAAGGGAGTCTGGGGGTGCATGAGGAGATGGAGATAAACCTTACGTTGGACTCTTGGATGTTGTAAGCGTTCGGGAATACTGGCTGTGGGAGGTCGTTCCACAGTCGAGTTGTTCTCGAAAAGAACGAATTTCTAAACTGATGTGTGTGCGAAAATAAGGTCTGTAGATAGTGAAGATGAGCCGAGAGGGCTAGTCTTGTGTTGCGGGAAAAACATTGCCGTGGAGGCAGAGGGTTATATATTTCGGTTGAACAGTCGTTATGGTAGATGCGGTAGAATTTCATCAGAGCCGCTACATTCCTGCGGTGGCTTAATAAATCAATTATGGAGCAAATGGCGACGTCGCCAATGAGTTATAGGGCGCGATTTTGCACCTTGTTCAGCCACGCTAAGCTGGTGCCCCTGCCCAGAGATATGAGTTGAATTCGAGGCGGGGCCAAATGTAGGATTTGTAGATTATAACCCTGGCCGACGGCTGAAGGAGGAAATTGCATCTTTTAAGGAATCTTAAGCATTGTGATGCTTGTTTAGCGATTTGGAATATGTGATTACTCCATCAACGCGAAAAGACCAAAGTGCTCACAATGGACGGATCGAGGGCCAGTGTTCATCTCGACGGAACCCAGATTCGAACAGGTTCCGAGGTTCAAATATTTGGGATCATTAATTGAGGAAACGAAAGTAGCATCGACGTCCGACGTTCACAGCCGCATCGGCCAGGCAACAGCAACTTTCGCTTCGCTCAAGTGGTGCATATGAAAACGATTCGTCTTTACGGATCTGAAACGTGGACTCAAACTGGACGGTAAGAAACTCGAAGTCTTCCAAATGCGATGCTTGAAGCAGATTCTCGGTGTCTCACTACGCGACCGCCTTCGAAACGAAACAGTCAGACAAAGATGCGATCAGCTGATCGAAGAAGACATTCAAAAACGTCGACTACGGTAGTTTGGACATGTTTGCTGAATGGATGATGACCGCTTGCCACGTAAACTTCTCTGGCGAGACCGTCCTGCAGGCTGGAGAATCCAGCGATCGCCACCGAAGAAAATCTGGCTGGGGGGAGGGTGACCTAAAGAATAAACGGTTATCAGTTACCGAGGCTCGAGACGTCGCCAAAAACCTACAAGAATGTAAACGAATCGTGAATAGAGTTCGAAACCCAGCGGCAACGACAGCATCGTATCCGTTGCGGTGATGTCCCGCTCTGACCGCCAGCTAACGGATCAAAGAAGAAGAAGAAGTTTAGCGATTTGGAATATGTGATTACTGCAACGCAGATCTTCAGTTATTGTTATTCCAAGGATATTGAGAGATGTTTCAGCCATCAATTCTAGACTGCCCACTATAATGGGAGGAATTGAGTAGCGCGTTTTCTTAGAGAAGAGACAGTATTTTGTTTTACGTGCGTTGAATTCGACTTGATTCTTGTGTCCCCAATCTAGAATCAGATTTATATCCCTGTTGACTGAAGTGGACATAAGTTCACGATCAATCAGACAAGGTCTGGCCCGTGATTGTCTTGCTTTATCATAGCTATACGAGTAACGCAGAGTACTGTCATCAGCAAAGCTGTGAAGCGAGTTGGATGGGACTGAGAGCAGGTGATTTATAAAAACTAGGAAGAGAGCTGGTGATAGAATTGAGCCCTGGGGAAAGCCTGCAGAGATGGAGTGGGGATTAGATTCGACGTCGTCTAATACTACCTACTGGAAAGGACACTCAATCCAGTTCTTTAAAAAAAAGTCAATACCAATAGCTTGGAGTTTACTCAATAGAGCGGGATGCGGAACAAGGTTACAGTCCTCAGTCGAAACCAGCAGAGCCAGTGTCGTAGTCATCCGAGCAAACGGAAAGCGCCTTGCTGGAGTGTTATGCCTCCTAAAGCAAGGAGAATTCCATCAGCTAACCGATAGTGGCTACAACGCCGACGTTGCCGAGAGCTTAAACTTAAGATAAAAACGGAATTACCTGGCCCAGCTCTTCATTTAAGTCAGAAGTATTAACGATGCATGGTTGGTCAGTTGCTTCATCGTACAATTTTGGATCCCATTCCATGAAAAATGCTCCAAGAAACTTGTGCATTTCGATAGTAACATACAAGGATATTGGAATAAGATAATTATACAGGATCAGAAACGAAAGATAGTCTTGTAGAAATTCCTTAACTGCTGTTGTATCAACTGGTGGTCCAATGTATGTATGCTTTTCTACTACAAACATTTCGTAGTACCTTAAAAAAAAATAGGTATATAGATTGAACGATTACATCAAAAACCACAATAAAATTACCTTTTCAAAAAATACGTGAATGTAACTAAAATAATTAGTATCACTAAAATGAATATTAAAAATTTATTAATATAATGTTCACTAGATGGAACCTTGTTCCGAGTATTGCGACTATTCAATGCCAATTTAGTATCATGTCCAGTATAGACAGCGCAACCAACAATCCATTCGGTATTCTTAACTCTCGAACCTCTCAATAATAAATTATCAGCCATTAATGGATAAACAAATTGTGTCGAACTGATATCGGTATATTGCAACGATCGTTGCATTGCCGGTGACATTATAACTTTGCCATTAAATGTATATAAATCTGTTCTGGCTCTCTCACATTCTATACTACCTAAATTATGCAGCTTATCCATTGGTATATCGGGTAAATTTCTTGGTATTTGTAATGTTTTCAAATTTGTTTCACCATCTAAATTTGCTGTTGTTACAAAACATTTACCATATGGATCGGAACTTTTTAATATAACAATATCACATGGTACATCACAGTCCTTTGTTACTTGCACCAAATCACCTTGACGTATATATTCGCACTTAATATTGACTGGCTTGCCTTTTTGTATGACGGTTACTGCAATAGGAGACCTAGATATAAACGTAATCCAAACATGCGTTTTACGTATAAATATAAAAATATACCTGGCGATGCATTAACAATATTGTCAGCCTTATAGCGTAAGTAATCTTCGTAGCCTTGTTTTGTTGCTGTTACAGATACAACAAACATTAGGGGCATAATTGAGGTGATTGGTAAAACTGGACTATCTGGAAAGTAATTATTTATAAAAAATATTATTAAGAAAATAAATATTTAAATGAAAAAACAATAGATACAATAAGGCAAAACGAACATAAAATTAACGGTTTTCAAAATGTGACACCTAGATGTCAGCACTGTATGATGTTTACATGTGGCAGCCATCTTTCCGAAATGACATTAGCTATTTTGATTTAGTAGAAGTTAGTGCAATTTAAACCATGGACAGATGCACATTGAAATATGGCGTTTACATTATTCAAACTTAGTATGAAAATGAACGTTCTTTCAAAAAATACTCTGCGTAGAATTCGTGATTAGATTTTGTGTAAATAAATCTACCGTATCAAACTTCAATTCAAAGATTAGTTGTGTTCCCTGCTCGGTACATAAAAAAGGAAATATCACAACGTGCACTAATTATTGCGGTATAACGTTGTTGAGTACCGCGTATAAGATATTTTCCGCTATCCTACAAAACAGGATGGCCCCATACTCCAGAAACATCATAGGCCATTACCAGTGTGGCTTCAGCCAAAGAAAATGGACAACTGATCAGATTTTCACCTTGAGGCAGGCTATGGACTTACAGTTTCAAAACGCTATTCAACACCTCTTCATAGCCTTTAAAGCCGCCTATGATAGCATAGCCAGAGACTCTACAAAACCATGAGAGAATTCGGCATCCCAACAAGCTGACAAGACTGTGTAGGCTGACCATGACCAATGTTACAAGCCAAGTAAAGGTGTCCGAAACACTGCTCAGACCAAGCTTCCACCCAATTACTGGCTTATGCAGACGACATTGACATATCATTGGAAGAACAACAGCAGCGGTATAAGAAGCTTTCACTCAGATTAAGCGAGCGACAATAAAACTGGAACTGCACATTAACGAAAGCAAAACAAAGTACATGGTGGCCTTGCCTACAAGAACACCTAACATTGATCCCACAATCAAGGTAGAGGAACACGAGTTTGAAGTGGTAAAATCATTCACATACCTTGGGTCAATAGTAGCAGCCGACAATAGCAAGGAACCAGAAATACGCGCACGACTGCTAAAAGCCAACAAAACCATAGTCTGTCAAGGCTCTTTAAATCCAAGAATCTAACCATAACGTCTAAACTTAGAGGAAGGACGATTCCGGAGACTCTACAATGACCAGATCTACAAGCGCTATCGTGACATATATGTTGTGAAAAAAATAAAGCTCGGTAGGATCCGGAGGTTAAGGCTTGTAGCTCGTCTTACTTATCCACATTTTGGTTCAAGTCTCCGCTTCGTAACCTTAACACTGGAAGTACATAGGGACGCGACGCGACGTGACGCTACGCGAAGTTAATAATGTCAAAAAAATATTGAATTATACGATATCCTATGTAGTGAGTACAATGTAACGCGACGCGACGCAACGCCAAGCTTTCGACGCGAAAAGTTGCCCAACTTTGAACTTTTGCCGCGACGCGACGTGAAAATAGCGTTAGGAAGAGATCATATGTATATCGGCCTCGTCATTCTAGTATGCTTAAAAAATCCTCCGGATCATTATTTTTAATATGAAGGAAACTGGTTGTAAAGTATCCGTTAACATCTCGGGACAAATTCACCTCCCGGACCCACCAGCGCCTTATATTTCGATTGTATAAATTTTTATATTGTTTATGCAATATGAATAGCATTGTTAACAACATTAATTCTTCCATGATTTTTTTTTGACAAATACGAAATTCTTTCAATAATAACAATGTATTAAGCCTACTTTGACCGTTAAAAAATTTTAACGCCAAGAAAATCTGGCTTCAATGTGTTTGGTTGAAAAGCTTCGGCGTCGCGTCTCTCAGCGTCTCGTTCACGTCACGTCGCGTCGCGTCCCTATGTACTTCCACTATAAGGCCCAATTATAATGAACGGATCTGAGCCGATTGGAATGTCAAAAAAACGCATTTGATCGGATACAAAACTGGCTGGTTATAATAACGCATCTGCTCGGATTCAAACGTCAAATTTTATTGTAAATAAGAGTGCAAAAAATTCTTCATTTTGTTGTTTTTATAGCCAATTTTGGATTTTTTATAAATAATTTCATAATTTTTAACTTCGTTGACGAGTTGGTCGCCGGTAAACAATTTTGTATTTAAACTGTTAACGTTATGTTTATCAAATTTTTGACAGTTCAAGGCGGCAATTTCTAATCTTTTAGAAACGAATGCGCTCAAATCCGACCGAATCCGCTTGAATGCGTTCATTATAATCGGTCAGGTCTAAAATGTATGTCGGGAAAACCAATTTGACAGATCAATCCGTTTTGTTGCGTTCAAATCCGTTCATTATAATTGGACCTTTAGACATTAGGAACTGGGCTGAAGAATCCATTATACTGGGCTAAAGAATCCATTGCAGACCAATCACCACAAGAAATATATCCGCTAGACGACTGGCAAGGAAAAGAAAACATACCATATTATGAGGAAAGACAGATCTCCTGCCTGCGTAACGAAGCATTATGTTCAAAGGTGTCCTGTCTACAAGCACATGAGTCTGCAAACAAAGCTCAACACCACCAGTTCAGCAGGTCTTCGTTCATTATTTGTCTTTCAAACAACCACTACAGCAAATTCAACTGCTGGAAATGCAAGCAATAACACCACACATCACTGCACGACACTACGCGAATAAACAGCTAACAGCTAACAATTCAAGGGATGTCACTTCACCACCAAATGAGGTTCAATCCTGCCCAAGAAGACGAAGGGACTACCCTCAGGCCATCCAACACGGTTTAAGCCTTCATCACTAATCACAATGTGCATGACCTTAAGTGTGCTACTTTGGCTTCGACTAGAGGTAACCGCGAAGAAAAACATATCTTTCCTCGTTCATAACCCACTTTGCGTGCCAAAGACAAGGTGCTAGTTGCTTGGTTACCCAGGAAATTACTGATCCGCTTCCGAAACACAAAATCCAAAAGAGACCTCGGACACATAGTGGGACTGCCATTAGCCGATTCAACTTTTTGGAATCCCGGACTAATAGATGCCATGTTAGGAGCAAACGCATACTCGAAGATCCTACTAGAAGGCATCGTAAAGGCAACAACGACTTCCCAAAATATTTGGTTGTATCTTGTGCTACGACCAACAACCACTGCACCACAAAACAATTCAACTGCACTGAAAGTAACAACCGGAAGCTTAAGACATAAAATGTTGGTCGGGAAGAAGTTCCATCAAGTCTTATGCTCAGGAAGAGGATCATTGCGAAAGGATATTTTCAAGCCTCTCATAAGCACCCCAGCAATGTCCAATATGAAGTAAAAAAGCTTTATTAACAACAAGTTTACTGTTTCCAGATTTTATCTCAGAAAATTTGTCAGACTTACCCATGGCACTAAAATCATTATAACATCGTTCATAATAAGAAATTCCCTTCTCATTCGCGTTCCTACATAGGCATCACAATAGTTACACGAAAAAGAATATTTAGTGTAGTACTTACATTATACACAGGAGGAGGAGCGGGTGATGGAAAGTGTGATTTATCCCATATCATTCACTTAAAATGGAAACCAAAAATTTAGTATTAGGTAGGACATAATTAAAAAATGAGTTTGTAAAAGGCGCCTCTTTTTTCTTTTGAGCCAGTACAATGTAATACTTCAAATGAGGCAAGGTGCCATTGAAGGGTTATAAATACCAATTAAAACTTTTTTTTACGAATTTGATTCTAATATTCATTAAACTACACCTCATCTTATTTCAAGTTGGAAATTTGGCTGACGCAAAACAAGTAAGAAATATCTTTCCAGTTCGTATTCACAATCTCAGCTCGCCTCATTTTAAGTTGAATTTTACTGCCCCAAAAGAAGTAAGAAAGAAGAACCCCTTGTCTTTACACTACGTATTGACAATCACACCTCGGCTCATTTATCTCGATATACGCTCATATACCGACATTATTTTGAACCGGGATATTAAAAAAAATTGAGGCCTTAGTACAATTTACCGTCGTGTAAGGGACAAATGTACTGCCTCGTGTAAGTCCGGCTCAACTATGTATATAAAAATTACAGGTCATAAGAAGGTGTCCATTGACAACTAAAGCCCGGGGAAAAAACGGAAAATTTATTCTGGCTACCCTTGCTCTATGGTATAAATAAGCAATAGTACAATCTGTGAGCAGCATAAAGGTGGTATACTCTGACCTCTAGTCTTCCACAAAAAAAATATGAATACATTTACGTTCGTTGAAAGCTTCTATGTAGCTCTTTTAAATTTTATTCGTTCCCACCATATTATCGATTTGAATGCCCTCATTTTCCTCACATCTAGGAAGTGATCGGTGTCTGTATCCACTCCTTGGTAACTTCTTACATCCATTCTATTATAATGTCATCCCTAATATCTTGGGTGTCATCCAATACGTTTACTATTTTCAAATTCCACACCACAAAAATTGCTCATCATTGTTACCCTTTCCGTCATTAAAATGAATAAAACATCTCCACTTCGTTAACAATAGACCATTATACTGCCGTGTTCACAATTAAACTCCAATTATCCGCGGCATTATTATTTCGCGTTTCTCTCTCTCATCTCTAAAACCACATTAAAAATGTAAAAAGAACAAAACATCATTTTTTTTATCAAACACCACGCATCTTCGCCTTTTGCAAGATCCCAATTATATAACAAAGCACGAAAATGCAATCGTCATCGATCTAATCAAAGCATTGAAATGAACGACCTCTCTCTGTTAAACGTAGCCAGTTCCAATTAATTTTTCACTTTACTTAATGACTCCTGTCCCCCCAAGTTCAAGGCTGATATTCAGTTTCGGTGTGTGTATTATTATTATTTTTCTTTTTTTTTTTCGTTTTTCTCAAAGATCACATCATGGACCTAATTCATGTCGATTACATCGACGATCAAATGAGGCGAGCAGCAAAATTTCACGGAAGATGGTTTCACATAGTTCCCCTAAATACTGCATGATCGGGGGCTCTTTTGAGAAGAGATCCTCCTCTAAATCGGTGTTCAATGTCAAAATTATTATAGTAGAAGAAAATCGTTCTATTACTTAGCACCCAGCCGCCAATAAGTGCAGAAAGGCTGGTCTTATGAACGATCGTGTCTAAGCTTTCGTATATGCAAATGCACAACAATTGGGCATAGTTAAGCTCAGACTCTGGCTCGACACTTGGCAATTGGTGATAATAACACTGTGATAGTTTTCTAAACTTTTTTTTTGTAGCAGAGCGGAGACCGACCTATTCTTGTCAATTCGTGTGCGCTGAATTCAGTGGTGGTAACCGTTTGAAAAACTTGGCTCAGGTTTTCCAGATATTTCAAAAGTAAAATCTTAGTCTGGGGACCCTCAATTAAAACATGCATAAAATATCAATTAGTTCAAAATTTTATATAGCGAACATCGGACGAATTAATTGCATTTTTCAAAATATAACAATTCTTCTAACATTAAAACTACAGAAAAAATTGTATCAGTATTAGTCGTCATTGGATTCAGATGATTCTTCTTGAAGGTTCCAGCAAATATCGCCTAACAATGAATCCAACTTTTTTCCACTATACCAATGTTCGAGATTAGCAGTTACCTGGTGGAAACGTTCACCGTGTTCGTCAGATTCGCAAAGGGACTGTTCCGCAAACTTATCAAGGTGGCAAAAAAGAAAATGTAGTTTTAAAGACATGCTAACTTTGATGTTATGGAAAGCATCAAGCATGTCTGCAATAAGTACGCGCCAATTTTCTGCTCGATGAATGCCAAGAACATTTTCTATAACTGCTTTAACACAATCCCAAGCGATGCTTTCATTTTGACTAAGAGCATTCTCAAAATCATCGTCTTTCATTAATCGCCTGATATCTGGTCCATTTAGCATTCCTTCTTTTATTTTCATCGCAGTTAATCCCGGGAAAACCCGACCTAATTCAGCAAATGCATTTCCATCGGGATTCAAAGCCTTGATGAAGTTTTTCACAATACCGAGTTTGATGTGCAGCGGTGGAAGCAATATTTTATGTATTGGTACGAGAGGTTCTTCGATTACGTTTCCATGAGTCAATCGGTGTTGTCCACGTAACTGCCAATCACGTTTCAAATACTGATCACCTTTATAGCGCGTGTCCCACAGACACATAAAACACATATTTTTAGTGTAGCCGGTTTGCATTCCTCTCAACAAAGTAGACACCTTTAAGTCAGAGCAAATTTTCCATTCATGGTCGTTATATTTTACCATTTCCATAATTTTCTTCATTGACAAATACGTTTCCTTTGTTGTGCGGCTGAGTGCAATTGGGACCGGATTTTTAGAATTGTTTACATGAAGAAGAACTGCTTCCACTCCTTTTCGATGAATCGATGAACAAACAATAGTCTTCAGGGTTGTATTCATTATGCATAGTTGACATCAATCCTCCTACATCGTGACAATAAGCAAACGAATTATTCTCAATTACTGTGAAAAATTTGGTGAATTCACGTTGGCGGCCACGAGCTGCAAATACATTTGTACCAGGTGATAGCAGTTTTTTCCTTTTCAGATCCTGAGCGAGAATGATCGATTTTCTTTGCGATAACTTTAGTCGGCGGGTTAAGATATCCAAAGTATCTTGTGTGTACTCAACGTGTTGGCAGGGAAATGTAACATTGGATGGTTCATAAAGTGAGATAAACGATTCGGGAACTGATTCGATCTCTTAACTTGGAGCGACTGATTCTCCTGCGATCGATGAACTAGAATTCTTTTGAGGGATGGGAACTGGAATCGATTCTGAGTGCTTCAGTGGTACTTGAGCCCATCTTGTGCTTTTCAGTCCAACACTTTGTGATTTTTTTCTATTTATACCATTGAAATAATTGACACACGCGTAACAATCGGGAGGAAAATGTATGACCGGATAGTCGCAAATCGCATTCATATAAAGGTCTTTATTAATCGAAAAATGAAATGAAAAAATGGAAAATTATGAAAAAACTGTCATTTATGGACAAAAAATGCTATGGAATTGCAGCGTAAATGACCGAATCATAATAATCATTGTCAGAAAAGCTTTTCTCTAATGTATTCTTCGAATTATAATCGAGATTCGATGGAATTTTAACGAAAATATTACGATAAATGACGTTCTGAGGGTCCCCAGACTAAGATTTTACTTTTGAAATATCTGGAAAACCTGAGCCAAGGTTTTCAAACGGTTACCACCACTGAATTCAGCGCACACAAATTGACTAGAATAGGTCGGTCTCCGCTCTGCTACAAAATCGAACTACCACAGTGTAATTATTACTGCATAGCAAAAATCTCGATCGAGTGCTGATTGATTTTTGTTTATAGTATACATACATATGTCTGAGCTCAGCTTTAAAAAAAAGTCCGTCATGCGCATGCGCAACCGTGCTAAGTTGGTCCCAGCTGAGCATGAATGCCAATTGCCTCTTTTACAAAAGCGAAATTTGCCGCGCTTGATTCGAACTCTTTCAGCTGGAAAGTTATAAATATTTTGTTTTCGTTAAGTTTTTTTTTCGTTCTTTTTTTACCAGAGTATGTGTGTTGGTCGGTACTACTTGACTGAATTAACTAAAGCCAAAAACTATAGAAAATGTCATAAAGACTAAATGGTGCCAATTGTTTAGAAAAGTTTAACCCGAAGTGGTCTGCATATGCGCTCGCGCGGCCCGAGTGACGCCTTCTGTTAAAAGTTTATTGATTGGAGAATTTTAACAGTCCCCCACATATGGGGATGTTGTTAAATTCTTTTTAAAGTTTATACTATTAATAATGGGTTTTATGAGAGTGGGTAATTAAGATTACAATGTTTCGAGCAGAAAAAGAAAGAGGTTATGTATTGGTACTTACCTATTAACATCATTATGACTGACATGACTAAGAAGTAAAAATTTGCGACTCTTTTGAACTGTTCCAATAGATTCTGTGGTAGGAATGTGATTAGAGTGTACTTCGTTGATTTTATCTGATTGTCAGGCTGTTTCTTTTGTTTGCTGCTATCATCACCTCCAATAATTATTGTCAAATTATCAGCTGCATTGCTTTGATGGGCACCCTGTTTATGAAAAAAATTGAAATTGTTAAAATAGTTAAATATATTTTCATTTGGGTTACAGTAACAAAAAATTCAATAGTTTCGAGATGTGTCTCAATAATAACGAGAGATTTCATTCTATACTTCTTAAATAGGGGGGGGGGGGCTTGGTAGCCTGGAGAGTAAGACGCCTGGCTACCTACCATCGCAAAGGTCCCGGGTTCGAATCCCGGCAACCCCAAAGTCCTTCGACTTTTCCCCTGAATAAAACATCTCCTAACTTTCCTACTTTCTTCTTCCCTCTTTACATTCCTGATCCTACTGTCATAGCCTTCCTTAGCCCTTCCCCGCTCCACCAAAGCGCATGTCATCGGTTGAATGATGAGACTCAACTCGTTTCAACGCCGAAAGCAAACTTCACGGATGATAAACAAACAAAACAAATGTCACTTCAACCCAATTACAACTCAACCCGCGTATATGAGGCGAAAGATCAACTCGACCCAGATAGGAGAGCTGAGTTGAGTTGAGTGGACCCACTTTCAACTGGACCCCTGTTTATCAATCACTAGGTTGAACCTAACCATAAACGGAGTATAAAATGCAAAAAAAATCTTCTTCTTTTTCAGCCGTTCTCAAGTGAAAATAGGACGTTCGACGTCTGTCGTCGCGACGTTCGACGCTTCAACTCGTATTGCATCATTCCTGCAAATGACGAGTTTGACATTTTCACGCATAAAAAGTCGCAAAGGATTGATTGTTTATCACCTAATTATTTGACGTTTCTGATCTTATGTTTTTGCCCATTATATTACTGCTGGGTCATCTATTGGAAAACGGTGGTAGGTTTGGAAAAAATATGGGTATAACAACCAGGGACTAAGAACGGAACGAAAACGAGAACGAAAGAACGAAATTAACCGAATAATTCATAAGAACGAAAACGGAAACGAAAACGAAATTTTTATTTTTCGTTTATGATTGAAAACGTAATAAATAATTTCGGTTACCGGTTTTAACCGGTTTTATGTATCGGGGATGCAAGGGTCTTCTATTCACGTTGGCCTTGGAAGCTCCCAGTTCTATTTCCCACTACTTTACCGAAGTATCTACTCGCACTCATTACTAGTGCTCCGCTATAAAGTAGGAGAACCGATATAAGTAGGAGTGGACTGCTAACTGACAATGCGGAAGGCACCATTTTTCTCCAGAATAAGAAAACGTTTTTTATGTAAAAAAAATTTCTTCGATTCTTCAAAATAGCTCAAGAGTAAGACAGAAGAACAAAAACTATACCTGTCTATTTTTTTCTAATTAAGTTTATATTGCTGACATGCGCTGATGATTAAAGTTAATTGGAATTTAACGTGGGAACGAGACAGCAATATTTTTTGGTGTCATATTTTGGTATAGGATTTTTGCTCATTTAGCAGTCCATTATGTCAGTGTCGCCAACCAATCGCTCGCACATGCAGGATATTCTCCTATTATTTAAGTTTTTAAAAGCATATGTTAATAATTTTTGCCAGCTATGACTAAAATTATGACAAGTGACTTATTTGTCAAATATAAAAAAAAAAGCATGTTGGCATACTTTTATTAGAAAAATAGTAAAAAACCGGTTTTAACCGTTATTTCATTTCGGTTCACGAAAACGAAAAACATATTTTTTGGGTGTGGACGAAAAGAACGAAAACGAAATTTTTCGTTTTCGTTCTGATCGGAAACGAACAAAATACTTTTCGTTTTTAGTCCCTGATAACAACCTATTTCTTCTAACGTTGCCCGTTCAATTGTTAAAAAATCACCTAAAAAATCAAAACCAATTTTTTTTTAAGCGCGCCTTCGATTTCGCAGAGTCGCTACCGTCAGTATAAGATATAAGACAGCCCCTTCTGAATATTATGTGTCCACTGAAACAAGCGAATCCCGGAGTAGAAAAATCGAAAATTTCGAAAATTGTATTTTGTAGGCAATAATTTTTGGTATAAGTAGATGCAAAATATGTTTTGCCTACAAAATACAATTTTCGAAAAAAAAAACATTTTTTGAGCGATTTTTTGGCCAAAAGTGATTTAAGCAAACTTTGACCTTGAATAACTTCGCAATTGTTCAGTTTTCGAAAAGATGAAAAAAGAATTTTTTGTAGGTCATAACGTTTTGTATTGACTGATCAAAAAAAATTTCGAAAATATCAGTTTTTGAGTGAAGTTTTGACCAAAAAGTGATTTTCGAATACTTTGACCTTAAATAACTTTCAAAGGGTTAATTTGGGTCAACTAAGAACTAACCGAACTAAGTTGTAGAGAATCTCATTGGGGTAAACTACACTATCCATCACTTTTCCATCACATCGGCCTTGAAACTGTTTTTTTAGGCAAGGGGTCGCCGGGAAGTGTGTGTTTTTTCCTCACTTGTGAATCTCAAAATTTTTCAGTTTCACCCTCCATGACACTAATACAAGGATAACTTCGTTTTTATGGGTTTTCGAAGCACGCTACGTTTGAATGACACTGCAGTGCGCATGACTTGCTTTGTACACTACTACATAAACATTCCTATCGTTATACAAAGTGAGTGCAGAAAATTGAATCCATAGTGTAATACCGACCTCATATTCAAAACGGTGTGATGTGATGGAGGAGTGATGGGTAGTGTAGTTTACCTCATTGCGAACATTTTGTGTCGCATGGGGTTGTATGACTTATAAAAACCGAGATACATCGAAAACTCGAAAAAACGCGATATCTCCGGCGGCCATGTTTTTTTTTGGATTTCGAAATTGTTTTCTGAAAAAGCCACAAGAAAGCTGTGTACCAATTTTCAGCCATTTTGGAGTTTTGTCTCTCTACGTGCGTTTTTTTTTGCTAATTTCCCTGAACTACTGTTACCCCTAGTAAAAATAAAAAAAGTGGCCTTATAGCGGGCGAATACCGGCCGCTTGGTTTTTTCAGTGGCATATGATGGCCGTAGAACTTTTAACTTCAATGGGAGCACATACGGCCTCACGACGGCCAAACTTGAAAGATTTAAATGGCCAAATACTGAACTGTACAAATGGAGAAACGATGGCAAATTTGAAGCAAAAACAGAATCTGCACCAAATGTAATGTAGAATCTGTTTTATGGGAACTTGATCATTTTCGTTATGTACCAATGGTCCTTTCGATTTATCCTACTTAAACATAATCATTTCACCAGAGAATCGAGCTCGACAGTCGCCGATTTGTTGTGCGAGAAGTGTGTAATGCGTGTTGATTTAAATTTCAATGCGAAATTTTGTTATTTAACACTTTGAAGAAAAAAAAATCGATAAATAATAAAACATTTAATTGCAGTGTGTTGATAAAAATTTTAAAATTTTCGAATGCTTCTGATGGCCGTCATATGGCCGCAGACTATGTTTCAACCAGGGTCGGTGTACGCCCGTTGTAATGCCATCTTTTATTTTTACTCGCAGCGTTTCGAAACTAGTGTTGCTTGATATTGCACAAAACCTCGTTATCAAATTCAAACTTATCAGCGATTGCACCTTGTGCGTCTCCATATAGACTGAACAAAAATTTTTCGATTTTACTATATAGTACAGGAAAAATAGTAAAAATAGCAGAAATGATTGGGTACAGGCTGAAAATTGGCACGGAGCTTCCTTTTAGGGTTCTTAATAAGGGGTTTAAAGTCTACCGATTTTCTACCCCGGGAAACTTTCTTTCTAGGGGGTTTTAGGGTCAAAATATCTGTTTTTGGCAAATGCATCTGAAACCGTAAGTCCTATCATAAAAAAATGTTCGCAAAGTTTGTAGCTCATACGATTTTCTACAAAAAATGTTATTATACATTTTCCCGTACGTATTGCCATTCATGAGATATCACCGTTTTAAAGATTTAAAATATTCATATGAATAGGCTTTTAAACATTTCGCTCATGCTTTGAACCTACATATCTTCTAAACGGAGCAACTCAAGTTCCTGATCTTTATATCAAATAAAAGAATACACTTTGACCTAAAAGATGAGTCTAAGTATATTGGTTTACGATAATTGGTCTAGGAGTTATTCAACTCTAAATAAATGACAAAAAAAGACATTGTTTTTTCGCGAACACCCTGTATCTTAGTGGTTAGCCCCCTATCTAGAACACATTTTTCCTCCAAATATATCCAGGAATGACAACTGAAAAAATTAGAAAAGTAGTCCAACTTGAACGTCGGAAAACCTATACAAGTCGTGAATGAGTTCATATGAATATTTTAAATCTTTAAAACGGTGATATCTCATGAATGGCAATACGTACGGGAAAATGTATAATAACATTTTTTGTAGAAAATCGTATGAGCTACAAACTTTGTGAACATTTTTTTATGATAGGACTTACGGTTTCAGATGCATTTGCAAAAAACAGATATTTTGACCCTAAAACCCCCTAAAAAGAAAGGTTCCCGGGGTAGAAAATCGGTAGACTTTATAACCCCTTATTAAGAACCCTACAAGGAAGCTCTGTGCCAATTTTCAGCCTGTACCCGACCATTTCCGCTATTTCGCTTTTTTCGGCTTAATTTGACTGTACTAATAGCCAAATGCTTCACTGAAATCAATGCCTTTCTGCATATGTATGATCATATTTTTTCCACAATATAAAACTACAGTTTGACCCACTTTCACACTTGTCGAGCACACGACGATCTAGAAGTTCGTTTGTTTATAAATAGAGCAAAACTCGACGATGGAACAATTTTCCACAGTTAGTATTTCCGAACTCATACTACATTCAAAAATACAAACGGCTAAAAAGTACGTTTTGCAACATCTTTTGCTAGAACCCTTCAGGCCCGCCACCTATTCTTCAAACCAAGCTTATTTCACAATATGAACTCAACGACATAAAAAGGGAGCGATAGTACAAAAAGGGTGTCTCTTAAGCTTGGTTTTTCGCATAAAAACATTTTTTACACTTCCATCGAAAATATCGTTGGTTCACACTTTAAATTGTTATTATTTTATTTAAATAATTACCATAAACTAAAAATATACTTTATATACTTAAAAACTTCTCCGGAATAAATTCTTAATATTACTAACACTTCTAGTCAAAAAATTTTAACTGAATTATGAAATTTACAGAATTCAGATTAAGTTTCTATCTTTTTTTTATTGATTCTACCTTAATCTTTTTGTTATGTTTTTATTTTGTTCTATCAACAAAACAAGGTTTCTTTGACAAATATCTTAAGGCGGACTCAATCGTTGGTGAGATCTTAAGCTGGTTTACTAATAAAAAAATAGTGTGTGAATTTAATCCTGCATATATTTTTTATATGTCCCTCTTTAAAAAACACCTCAAGGTTTTCCTTTCTCAACTTTATTGGCAAAATTCTATCCAAAACAAAAAATGAAAATAACCTAAGCTCAGCATAACAAGCGGACTTACTTACCATAAAAGGCAAAACAGTTTTATCACTCAAAAAAATCACCCATTTTTTTTTGGTTTTTTTTTTGCTTTATTTTTTTATGTAAGAAACAAAACGTGAATCTTTCAAAACGCCTTGAAAGAAAACGTGTTGAACTAAAAATTGAAATTTGTATCAGGTAGTCAAGAAGCTCTAGGCACGACTGTCAATTGTTGTGCATCAACCCACCAGCTACCTGACTGGGAATCTTAAAAAAAACCTGGGAATCTTAAAGCAACCAGTCTAAGCCTAAAACTATCTTTAAAATTCTGCGCAGCACAAAATTACTAGTATCGAGAAAATGACGTAGATCAATGGGATTCGCTCTAAATTGCCATGAAATTTTGGATTTAATATTTAAAAAAAAGATAAGGTCCCACTAAAATGTTCATCGTAAATTTGTGACAAAATATTCAATATATTATATATTTGGCAAAAAAGCTTATGAAAAGATTTTTTGTTTTCGAAAAAAGCTTATTTCTTCTCTTTTTTTCTCGCTGATCGGGCGTCATAACTTCCCGAAGAACAATTGAAGCAAAACGCCGCAAACGGGTTTCCAAAAAAAAGACGAATTCATGGAACAAATCGCTTCAAAAAGTTCGGCTGGAATTTGCAAATTATTTTGGCGCGCATCGCGCATTTAGATTAAAAATGAACAAAAGAAGACGCGCAGCCAGCTGGAACTTAGCATTCTCCCGAAGCTTTTTTCGAAATTGAATTTTTACAGTACAACTCTTCTCCGCCAGCGGCCAGAAAGTCATCCAAAATTAGATCCAAAAAGTCTTTCGTCACCCCTTGGCCTTGACTACTAGAGTCGATAACTAACAATAAAAAAACAGCCTCTGTCCAAAATTGGCCTTGAAGAGTTATTACCCATGAAGATCGGTACCCCTCTGGAGCACCTTCCGAAAACAGCTGATATCTTCTTCAAAGGAGCATCAATCAAACGAGCTTTTGACAACAACCGGTACAAATTAAAAAAAAGGTGCGCTAAGTGGGTGAAAGCTTTGCGCGGTATTCTAATTCTCGAAAAAGCTCGCTTGATCGCTGCGATCGTTACGAAGAAGGGATCGGGGCTTCCGGGATATACGACACTGTCCCGCCCCTTGTTAGATATAAGATACAAAGACTAAGCCAAACAAATCCAAAGAGGAAATTAAAAATGGAATTTTTTATCGAAAATATTTTGTCTGATCTGCAAAAATATTTTTATCGAACAAAAAATATTCATGTAAAAGTGCTGATTGAATTATTACAAGTTTTGTATGTGTTTGTGTATGTGGGCTAGAAAAGATGATCATACAAACCTGGCATATGGAATTCTCGAATCTCGATAATCAAATCGTATTCAAATTTCTCTTTCTTTCTTTTGAAGGATTTTCTAATTAAAGTATAATAATTAAAACAGATTTTCCAGAGAGATGTAAAAAAAAATTTAATTTTTATGAATTGATTACGACGATTGAAATCTGGCTTTTGAACGTATAAACAACGAAAAATTTATCATGAATGAAGGAGGAGGATGTTGTTGAAGTATTTCCATATTTAATTTAGTTCATTATTGAGCTGGAGAAATGATTGGAGTAATCATCTTAGGCTAAAAATTAAGATAAACACTGGAAAAACATGGGGTGATAAGTATTGCGGTAGTAAATGGCACGTTTGTTGACAGTATAGATCGTTTCGATTCAATGGATTTCATTCTTTAAAAGTGGCACGATCGGTATTATTTTTTTTTTTGAAAAGCACTGAGGGATATCAATAACAATTTTCATATTAACTTTTTGGCGTGCTTTTTTGTCTTTAGTAATTGTTTATTGCAATGAAGAATAATTATCGATCGTTTAAAAGTGCGCGATCACCTAAATGAGACGAAGTTCAGTTGGATTTTGATGCTAGTTACTTTATAAAAAAACTAACTAACAATACGAAGGCGAAGTATTATTTACAGGTCCATCGTCTTTTGGTTGCGAAAAATCCAAACTGCCCATACATACCAAATCTCCATTTAAAGCTTCCAAATAACATGTTTGCTCAGACCCACATACAAATGGACCCCAACCATCATCATCCGGAGACAGAGAAGGAATGGCAACCTTGGTGGTCTGCAGCGGGGAGAATCTGTGATTGTCTGTATTTTGGAAGATTTCGTGAAGCTAGAATTCCCTATTTCATTATACGACGCCTGAATTTCAAAATTTAAGCTCCCTGTTTCTCCTTCTGCTGTACATACAATATAGGTGATCCTGGTGTCTTCCTAAATCATGGCAAAGCAGACTCTTTTGGTACCCTGACGGTTCCAAGCCAGATCCAGATGTGGGTTCTGGTTCCAAAGAAAAAATGTCAAATAAAGCTCGTTAGGACCAAATCCAAGTTCGTTTAAGATTGCCGACTGATTGACAAACTGGATATTTTCAGTCTTTCATCAGCTTGGTGTCAACTCATCAGAGCTTTAAAGGCAATAAAAAGTGAACGCCGTGGCCAAACAGATCACTGGTACTGTTGTCACTGAACCATGGGGCAAGCACCTCAAGATGATCGAACTCTGACGAGATGTATCCAACTTTGGATGTTAGCACATAGTCAACTTCTAACGATTTCTTCTTTTACTCTTTTGTAGACATGAGCAGAGAATCGCTGGGTTGCAATAGAAAAGGGGCCTAGCTGGACTGGGTTGAAATAGAAAGGATGCCTTGTCATGATAAATGAAAGATCGGAAGGGCAGATCAGGATCTTGTTTTTTGGTACAACGAATCTCGGCCCCACATGATAGCATCCAATTTCCAAGCAGGCGCTTACAACTTAACCATAGTATACAGATTCCCGAGTTGGCCTGAAGGATACCAATTCGGGACAGATCCGCTTTGGCACTGGCAAGTAGACTGGTCACTGAATTCTACTTTTCGGGATACTTGTTGAGATCACAATCGATCAAGGTATGCATTTTGAATCTAAACTATTGAATGAAGTGGCCAAATTACTCGGTACTTATCGTATCAGGGCAACCGCTTACCATCCGCAACCACAACGATCGATCCAACAATACCTAAATCACAGTTCAGTGATCTTGTTTCTTCCGACATCTCCGGCATAATACACTTGTCTGACAGGTTTCCTCAATAGCGACAACAATGAGAATATAATAGGGTCGATAAAAGCCATAATCCCAAGGTACAAACAATCATGCTGAAGGGTACTGCGTGAATATATTATGTCAACGATGGAGTCCGAAGATACCATGCGACTTCAGCTTTAACTTAGCCTTCCATGGTAGTGCAGAGCTCTGCAATGGAAGATTGTCCTTTCTTTCGCTCTCACGAGATCGATACTAATTCATATTAAGAGGTGATGGAAAGAGGCTAGATGGTCTTTATTCATAAGGCCGAGAGAAGATGGGCGTCATGAGATTACTTCTTTCTATTTTTTTAATGGGGCGGCTTTGCGAGTGCTGCGATTTATTTCATTTGGTCTATTGCGCCAACCCCCCCCCCCCCCCCCTCCTATTAATATGTACATATGGTAATATCTTACTGTAGTATAAATAGTAAATGTAATGACTTACTGTAGTATACATAATAAAAATAAATAATATCAGTTAGCCATGATGAACAAAAGTAACGAGTTTTAATAGGTTATGGGCCATCTGTTAAAAAAATAAAATTAAAAAAAAATATAAGTGAAATATTGTTATTTTTTACGTAATTATGGCAGTAAACTACGTGCAAAATATTCCAAAACTAAAAGGCAGAGAAAATTACGATGAGTGGAGTTTTGCAGCAGAAAATTTGTTGGTGCTTGAAGGTATGAATCATTACATCAAGCCGGTTACCAACAAGGAAATAAAACCTGAAGACGACGCAAAAACCAAGGCAAAGTTAATTTTAACTATAGATCCAGGACTATACGTGCACATTAAGGAAACAACCAGTTCGAAAGAGTTGTGGGAGAAGCTAAAAAATATGTTCGACGACTCTGGTTATTCCAGAAAAATAAGCTTGCTAAGGCATCTAATATCAATAAGGCAAGAAAGTTGTAATTCTATGACCGCATATGTAACCGAACTGGTCGATACAGCACAGAGATTGAAAGGCACAGGATTTACAATCACAGACGAATGGATCGGGTCATTATTATTAGCAGGTTTGCCAGAAAAATTTTCTCCGATGATCATGGCCATAGAGCACTCAGGAATTCAGATAACCACAGATTCAATAAAATCGAAGTTAATGGATATGGAAGTTAAAAATTTCACTGATACAGATTCCAGTAGCGCTGCATTCGCTGCGAAAAAATCTCACTTTAAAATGAATAAAAATCCACAATATGGCGGATTGACTTCTTCAAAAATGTTTGGAGAGAAAAAAATAATTTGTTACAACTGTAAGAAAACTGGTCATTATAGAAATCAGTGCCCGTCATTGAAGAAAAGTAAGGAAACAAATGCGTTTAATGTGGTTTTTCTGAATGGAAAGTACAATAAAAACGAGTGGTACGTTGACTCCGGCGCCAGCGCACATATGACGGCAAACAAAGAATGGATAAACAATGCAAACTTTAAACCGAGTTTATCAGAAATAACTATTGCTAATGATACGAAAGTGCCAGTTGTGTGTTCGGGAGACGTGCAAATAACGACTAATTACAATTACAGCATCACGATTAAAAATGTACTATGTGTGCCAAGTTTAACAACAAACTTGTTATCCATAAGCGAATTAATCAAAAATGGAAACAATGTTGGTTTCGATCAAAGTCATTGTTACATTCGCAACAAGAACAATGTACTGGTAGCAACTGCAGAATTGACTAACGGAGTATACAAGCTTAAGACCAAGGAAGCAGATTGTATGTTAGCCGCTCCAGCAGTAGCAAGTGCAGAGTTGTGGCATAGGCGGCTGGCACATATTAACAGCTGTGATTTGAACAAGATGAAGAATGGAATAGTTGATGGATTGTCATACCTAGCTCCTAGTGGTATAACAAAGGACAAATGCGTAATTTGTTGTGAAGGTAAGCAGATTAGATTACCATTTTCTCACATTGGCCAGAGGAGTAGTGAAACACTACAAATAATACATTCAGATGTATGTGGTCCAATGGAAAACAAATCAATTGCAGGTTCACGTTATTATCTTTTATTTGTAGATGACTATAGTCGAATGTCCTTCATATACTTTTTAAAAAATAAAAATGAAGTATTCAAAAAGTTCAAGGATTTTAAAGCTATCGTTGAGAATCAGCAAAATAAGAAAATAAAGATACTTCGCACAGACAATGGTGGTGAATTTTGCAATGGTGAAATGGAGAATTATTTGGCACAACAAGGAATTATTCATCAAAAAACTGTAGTATACACGCCAGAGCAGAATGGAGTTTGTGAACGAGCCAACAGAACTGTTGTGGAGAAAGCTAGATGCTTACTCTTTGATGCACAACTTGATAAAAAGTTTTGGGCTGAAGCTGCACATACAGCTGTCTATATCAAAAACAGATGTGTTACTTCAAGTTTGGAAAATAAGACTCCATATGAAGTATGGCATGGAAAGAAACCTGACTTAAGTAATATCCGTTTGTTTGGATGTACAGTAATGGTACATGTCCCGAAAGAGCGGAGATTGAAATGGGACAGAAAAGCGGAACAGTGTATCTTAGTTGGATTTTCAGAAAATGTAAAAGGATATCGTGTTTATGATCCAAGAAAAAACACTGTAAGTATTAAAAGAGATGTTATAGTAATGGAAGACCAAACATATGTAAAAAGTCAAGAAAGAAACAGTGCAATCTGGATACAGAATGAAATAGAAACTGATAATGTGAGTGAGGATAGTCAAGGAAGAAATGTTGAGAGCAGAGATTCAGTGGGGGAGACTACTTTGAATGAATCTCTGAGCAGTTCAAGTTCTAATGACACAGCTTACACAAATCCAGATTCTTATTATAGTGATGAGACCTCATCGGACTCAAATGTTGAGACCGATATTCCAGCAAATGAGTTACAAGAAGTTCCAGAAATTCTAGAAGGAAAGAGAGTCAGAAAGCCTCCAGAACGATATGGTCTGAACGTTACCGCTGTCTCAGATGGTTTTCCAGATGCAGAACAGATTGTTCTCTCAGAGGCGCTGAATGGACCAGAAGCCGAGCAATGGAAATCAGCCATGCAAGAAGAGCTGAAGTCATTCCAGTGTAATGATGCTTGGGAGCTCGTGAATGTTCCATGTGATGCGTCAATAGTACAGTGCAGGTGGGTGCTGAATAAAAAGCTTGATGTGAATGACACAGTCCGGTATCGAGCAAGACTTGTTAACAAAGGGTCTGATGTCAACTAAACATTACAAATTTCTGAACATGGTAGGGATTATTCCGATTTAGAGATATTGTTTAATGGTTGTCATATGTAACAAAATAAAACTAAAAGGTTAGATTATACTGTTATTTTGTTAAGTGGGGGTATTAATATGTACATATGGTAATATCTTACTGTAGTATAAATAGTAAATGTAATGACTTACTGTAGTATACATAATAAAAATAAATAATATCAGTTAGCCATGATGAACAAAAGTAACGAGTTTTAATACCTCCCACGTTAAAAACTTTCGAGGTTAAGGCCTAGCCTAAAATTTAGATAGAGATAGAGGAAACTCAATCTCTCTTCGCTTTAGCCTCACAGTCACACAGCCACAGAACCGACAGCTGCCATCTACCTATTCCGCTTAGATAATAATTGGCTCGACAAGAGCGATTCTTTATTGCTCTAATATTTCCTATTGAAATTTAAAAGTTTTCCCACTTTAGCTTTTTCGCTAATGAGGGACCTGCCTTTCTGACTGAACTCTGATAATCGTCATAAACGGCTTGTCAAAGTCCAGACTGCCAGGATTGGTATCGGACAATATCATTGCAGGCTCCAGGTTTAGCTCCTTAAAAAGTGATGTACGAGTTCAAAGGACCCATAAAAATGATCCAGGGAAATGATAACCAAAGAAGAACAGCCCTCGTAGACTCGGCTCACCGGCAGATCGTCCTTAAAGTAGTGAACTAGGTGGAGCAGAGGGAGATTGGCCTCCATAGGTCCAGTCAGACATATGCATTTAGTTTCTATGATACAGCCTTTGAGCCTTGGCGAGCTTAATCACGGCGCTCTTTTGTTTGGTCTTAAACCAGCATGCAATAGACGCATACATACAATCTGGGTGTTCCAGGAGAATTTTTGATCCAGGGTTATACCAAGATATTAAGGGCCGTATGGGGGGGGCGAACGGCTAACAAAAGCCTTTAAAGGTGGTGGCACCCAATTTGTCAGTTCTATTAAGAACCGAGAAGAATCACTGAAGTTGAACACCTAGCTGCTCTGTTAGCAAGTCCTAATACCCCCTGGGGTTCTTCTTCGAAAGGCCCCAACGGAGACCGTCGAATGGTGAATCCTTTGCGCCACAAATCGGAGTTTTAAGTCGGTTTGGATGAGAGGTAGCCACCCGCTCCCATAAAAATAGCAACGATACGAATCGGCAACCAATGCCTCGGTACCGCATGAGCAACACAACGACTACCATTGCATTTAAACAGACTCCATTCGGCATATGGGTTCTCGAACTCATAATTCATTGAAACCGCAAGAATCGTGTTGAATTCAACGACTCCAAAATGAAGTATGGTCTTCTTGGAGACGCAGATTCAAAGACAATCCAAAACTACCCCCGTATTCTAAAAACAGTCATAAGTCACAATTCAGTCAGAAATGTGTAGTGAATCTCAATCTGAGACAATTTCGTATTCTAATGTTGCAGCCACAGTATTGACAATCCGGAAACAGTCACAACGATTTTTCTGTGACTGGAGGCTGATAGTCACAAGAATAGTGACAAATTTCAATGACGAGTCACAAAAGCTTATGACTTATGACTGGCAATAACGTAGAATAGTGGGATAATTGAACGACCAGAAAAGATGCTCTTAATTTATTTCATTATATCAGAGTGCCACTAGCTTCCAGTCTTGTCCGATATCAATAGCTTCGTGGATCTAATCAACAGGTCACTCTGACAAACTCAGTCAAAAGCCTTGAAGTTAGAGGTCTCGCAGAGTAGAGGTTTCTTAGGAACCATAAAGGTATATTATTAGCATCAGGTGGATTTTTTGACGTTATCAAGGCCCTTTGCAATCGCATTCGCGTTATCGTTATCTAAACCAAAACAAATTCTAATAATATTAAAAAAAACATCTTACATGTAATAAATGTGGCCAATGTACATGATGCCTAGCAAAAAACTGATGCGGTGAATGACCAACCCAACTATTAAATCCATTAACAATCGGTCTATATCCAACAAAATCATGGCGACTTCCAAAATGCATATTTTTTTTAAAATATTAAATTCAATAATCAATTATAATTTTAATTTCACAAAAATATTTCACTTTATTACTTTTCGCGTTTGTTGGCATTTGTTCGTTTTTAAACAAAAATTTGCAATAATTTCGTTTTCTTTTATTTAAATACAGAAATGTTAATTTTACCGCCGAAGAGACGAAGGAACACACCACCAGTAACTAACGCACGCACTATTAACAACTAAACACCTTAAGGCTATTGATTTTCGCATTTAGCAATTTCCGTTTAATATTTTTTTTTTAATTTTTATATTTTCACTTTAAAGGTATAACTTAAAAAAAATCACGTTAAAACGTTTCATTAGCACTTGGAGCTTCCATTTCAGTAAACAAGGTTATGATCACAAGCCGCAAGAGATCGGCATAATAAAAGGAAAATATACAACAGCTTGTATATATTGTTGCCGAGTATCCACCCTAATTTTAAGATCAATCATTAAAATAAAAATTTTAATTGTAAATCTACACCGAAAACTTCCACCCGAAATTTTTTTTTTAATACTGTCAGAAGTAATCGAGATCCGATCTTGAAAATGGCCAAATTTGTACTGTTTGAGTTTTGCAAAATTTGAGTGATCGCGATCGGTCAGTTTTGTTGAACAAGATCAAAAGCCTTCTTCCCTACTTTTAATGTTGAGCTGCAATGGAGCTTTTTTCATGAAGCTTTCGGCGCGTGTCTATGGAGCTTTTTAGATATAGAAAAAAGTCCAACATATACAATACCCAGCGCTCATAAAAGACACGATCAGTTTCTCAAAGTGGCGTTTTCTTTTGTTTCTGTTTAATACACCCCGAAGATGACGTAGGAAAAATGCTGTGTGCTGCCCGTGTCCATCCAAGACAAGGTCGATCAACGCCTATGGATGGTTATTGGCTATCATTGTATGCAAATTTTTTTAAATGATCACAAAATTTGATTAATTGAGACACTTATAAAATCACAAATGAAACCGGCAATGTTTGAATTGTATTAAAAAAAATATTTTTGTGCGTTATATAATACTTGTGCACCACCTGGTGGCAGGGCAATAGAAACAATACCGAGAGTTTTTCTAAATATTTATAAATTCAACAACTTCCCCAAAGTTGAAAAATCTTTTCGACAGTCTGAAATCACGTGTCAATCATGAAAAAAAAACATTGAGATGAAACATTTGTTGTATGTTTTGTGTGAAGTTTTAATGAATTCAGATTGATCTTTTCTGTCTGTGATCAATAATTCATAAAATGATCCTCATTACATAAGATTTTTATGGCTTAATTTCAATAATAAATATTTCAGATAAAAAATAAATAATGTTTATTCTAATAAGATACACAGTGTTAAATCTTCAGATGTTATTCAAGATCGTTTAATGGAACCGGTATTTAGAACTTTTTAACAAGATCACAAATAAACAATAGTTTTATGAGAGCATTGAACGTGTTAAAAACCGGAACATTGTAAAAATATTTATAAAAAATACTCGAATTTGTAAAAACAATTGTCCTTGAGCAGGATTGATATCGAAAATGGACTGAATCGAAAAAATTGTTGTCCGAAATTAATCTACCTTTAACGATCGTATCAAAGTTATATTCAATTATAGCATAAAATGTGCATAGCTCCACCCTTAAAGATGCTGATGTTCTTTTTTGTGTGCCAAGGTCTTAAGTACTGATATCGAAATCTTATCTCTTTCTTCTATTAAAAAAAATGGTGATAACCAAAGTTTATTTTAAGATAGAGTTGGGAAGGTAATAAATAAAATTATCGACAGTAGAACAAATAAATTTTAGATGTACTATTACGAAGCTTGAGAACAAAGAAGCTTAGATGAGAGAAGAAAAGATTTATTTTTAAGGTTGATATCGTACGCATAATATTTATAGAGAATAACTATGTCGCCAAAAACATAAGATCGAGTGCTCGCTCGATTTACTTCTGAAGCCCGCCTGCCTGAAAATAAAGGCAGAGATTGGAAGCATATTTATATATGTATAATGCATAAGCGTAGCGTATTTGGGGGCAGAGGGAGCCATGTCCCCGGACGGCATAATTTTGAGGGCTGCTCATAGTAGTACTACTTTTACTAAGAGCGTGTATCGAGATGAATTCAAGTTTGGTTTTCAATTTCGATCATATTGAAGAAATGAGGCGATGTGTGATTGTAAATAAGTAATGTGGAGAAATGGGTTTCTGCTTTCTTACTTCTTTTGGGGCAGTAAAATTCAAGTTAAAATGAGGCAGAAGTTGGTATTTCTTTTTGCAAGGCATAATTTTCTTCCAGTTACCAAAAAGGAACGTATGTCAGGTTGAGGAGCGATAGCGGTAAAAAATTTAACGTTTTCTGAAAATTTGAAATTTTGTACTGTTGCATAATTATAAATCCACCGGTCTATGTGAAGGTTTTGTAGAGTTAACACAAGTTGTACTCCGTGTAAATTTGGTCTAGTGTTTTTCAAATAAAATTTTTGAAAATGTCAAGAGGAAAAAGTTTATAATGCCCCGGCTTCACCGACCTCAGTTCAGTAATGTTCAGTTCAATCCACATAAGTCGTTTCACCGGCAAAAGCCCACTTCATGTGCCAGTTTGTGCCTGAAATTGTTGTTGCTTTTGCGCCAGAAGTCAGAAGTGCAAATGGCATTCCACTATTAAAGTTGATTTCTTTCTTTTGAGCGATCTTTTACATTCAACTTCAGTTCGAGTCCAGCTGGTTTGTTTTATCCTCAGTTGAATATGTGTTAATTGTGTGCGAAATGAGTTTATTTTAAGGTTCAGTTGGCCAATTCGCACGCTGAATGTTAGGATTACGGTTAAGAGCCCCCATACAGTTTGTCGTCATACATTTACGGAACAAAGCGCAACAAGTTCAATGCAGCTCTTAGTAGAGTTGCTTGCTGCGTTAGAAATTCTTTTTACATAGCGATTGGATAACTTCTTCATTCTTCCTAGTCCTTTTGCGCAACCGTTCTGAGAAGAATTGCGCAAAAAAGTGGATACCACTCCATGACTTTAAATTTTCCAAGAGATTCCGTAACACCAATTCTTTCTCATTTCAAACTAATAATCTGAGCTTTTTCAAATTCACTAATACCCTGGCCGAAATGATCGAACCTCTATAGTTTCTACCATGGTGAAAAATATCAAATAGGCCCACCATTAACGATAGTGTGATAATCTTCAAATACCTCAGTAAGGGGTATCCAATCAACGTGCATACATTTACTATACATACATATGTACATATGGGTCTTTATCATTTTGAACTTTTCATATTTTTAAAATGTTTCACAATTCAGATCAAATTGTGTTTCTTGGAATGTTTAAGATTATCTATGATCTTGCACAAATTAAATATATGACAAATTTGATAACGGAGGAATTCCAAACAAATTAATAAGGAGGGTGAACCACAGTACATTTTTTGGTGAATAATACTTTATCGATAATATGTGTTGAAGTGCACGTACAAACCACATACCTCTACAATTACATTTTTAACTGGAAAAAATAGATATTAGCTGTTATTAAATTGTTTAAAAACGTGAAATTAACTAAATGAGTAGCTCTAGGCGTTCATCTACAATAAGACAGAAGTGGAGATAAAACTCCTCCTAGTGGACATCCTTTTACAATATAGTTCCCTGCAGAGACTGCTCAAGATAAGCGACCATTTGCGAATTCTAAACACAGAGTCGATCCAGTAGCAGAAAGTGCTACTTAAACCTCGTCTTCTAATAACTCTAGGATGTATTGTCGAAAGATCGACAGCATGCAACCATTACAGCAGGGGCAGAGCGAATTTATGTCAATTAGGGCTGTCAATACTGAATTGGTAGGAGTGACAAACTTTGGTGTGGCACCTGGAGTGATATGGCGATTGAATAAACTGTCCAAAGTCATTGAAGACAAGTGCCGGTCTCACTCATGGCCGTAGATTAACTGCAGGCGTGACAAGATGGACACAATGGATGATAGTAGGTACTGCATAATGTGTACCAAGAGATTGATCGTTTTACGGGAATTGACCTCGCAAAATCAGAGCAAGTTGACAGCAGAGAGAATCGCATAGCGAGACATCACTGACGTAGATAACTTGCTGAATTGATTCCACGAACATCCTCTTTTCCCATAGACCACTAACATAATGTTACTAAGTACAGTTGTTGCCGATCAACATTGAGAAGATCAACTCGAACTTTTCCATGGAGATCGACATTAAACCGATATAGCGCATTGTTTGGTGGAGATTTTTAAGGGGTAAAAGCGAAATAGTCTAGCTTTTTTCACTCATGATTGATCCTATTCAGATACAGGACATAGCTACAGTCGTCAATCCAACCATACTTTTCCAACGAATGACCATCGTGAAAATTTCAGATGAAGAGCTTGCGTTACGAATTTAGCCCCTACCCTATCAAAATTTCCAATAAATATGCCAGAAGGAAAGGAACCAAACTTGACAACAGACGAACTTGAACAATGCAAAATATGTCATCGACCGAGGGTTTTTTTACAATGAGTCAAATGGCACGACGGCCAAACATATGAAGAAGTTCCCATCAATTATGTATCATTATGCCAAGTCAAAATAGAAATGAAATGCCGTTATCAATGTCGATGGCTAACCAGACAAAGTTTGTGAGAAAACACTAGGTAAGCCTATAGATCACTTGAGAAGATCGCAAAAGACACAGCCTGCTGCAATAAATAGTACATATACATGATGAGTGAAGCTCAGATTGAACCCGAGTCCGACTACATGTAGATACGAGTCGAGTTGAGTTAGGGTCGACTGAACTCGACTCAGCTCTACTACCTGGATTGAGTTGAAATTATGCATATAGACGCGAGTTAAGTAGTTGAGTATGTAGTTGAATTTAGTTGACAGCAGTATCTCTGTCGCTTTTTTATTTTCAACTCAACTATTCAACTCATTATGTCTACGTAGTAATAATTTGGTCATTTTGATTGGCCTCTTGCCGCTAGCAAAACCCGATTAAACCATATATTGTTCCTACACCCGATGAGTGGTTTATTTTCAAGTGTAGCAGTAGCTATAAGGGAGAGATGACATAAAACCACAGACGTTATCTAAGAAATAGCTTAATGAATAGTGGTACCACTTGAACCATGTAATATCACACAACTTCACATTTAGCATATCACATCATATCACAAGAACAAGGTCAGTTGTAATTTTATATAACGTGATGCATAAAACACCAATTTAAAAACAGGTAAAACTCGCTTAATCCCTTCTTAGAAATAATACATATCATATTTCGGTTGCTATTTTTCTATGTAGGTAAAACAATAAATTAGTAATTAATTTCACTAAATTCCAATGAAACGATAAAACCACCCTCAAAAGTAACCGCTTTCAGCTTCAAAATGATAAAAATCCAACATCGACCATATTTTTTTTCGCCAATTTCACAGAATATAAACATTTTTCCGAGAGACATTTATTTCGTAATGCGTTTTGCACGAAAAAAAAAATTTTGTTTTTTGTGTTATCTTGATTCTGATAAGATTATAGGCAGCAATTCAAAAGAATTTTTAAATGAAAAAAAAAATGAAATAAAATAGATAGATATCACACACAGGTAGTAATTTGAAACACGTTTCATATGAATTTGAATTCAACAATCAACAATGTCCTTACTTAAGTACACTTACCATTTTTATGTTTTGTTTTTGTTTTTTAAATATAATATTTGCAGTTAAGCTTTAGTCACAAAAAAAATACTGATGAAGATGCGAAAATGTTTGTTTTGAAGATTATCATATGTTAAGACAAAAACTAAGATATCATCTATCTATCTAAGCTAAAAGATTTACACTTTCCGTTCACAACAGTTGTACTCGGAATACGCCATCGATGATAACAATATAGCACCGAGACAGTCTGCATGTATCACAAGAAATTGTCGAACTGATTGTTGGTAGCTTTTCACTTCCTTCTTTTGAGTCTGCCTAAAATTGTTATCTACCTGTTATATTTTAGTATTATCAATCAATAGATAATCAGTAGATAGTCGACGTTGTCGTCGTCGTCACAAGAGTGGCTTGGTTAAGGGTACTACTCTTTTCTATTTCGCGTGAAATATAAAACAAATCCAATTCCACGAATCTCGACCACTATCAACCAAAACGTCAAACATCAAGTTGGGCTAGGCCGAACTATTTGCGAAATGACACCCAAGGCGACATTTTTTCAACTGGAGGAATATTTGATTTATCCAATCCAGAACCAACAAAAAAATACTGTCTAGAACGTGCGCAGTCACCTTTTGCAATAAACTAATAATGATTGCTCTTATCTTTAGAAATCATATAATTTTAAAATTTGTGTTGAGCTTGAGTACACTGCGTTGAATCCGGTGACGGGATAAGGCTGCGCGGGTGAATACTTTAAATATATGTACAAGGGGGATGGGCAAGTAGTTCGCGCATTACTTTAAGGTGTATAGGGCAAGATACCTATATTTATTTATTTATTTATTTATTAACAAATCCACAATGATTCACAGATTTCAGAATTACGTTTTCCTTGTAAATACTGTAGAAAAGCGGAAACTCTTTGATTGCATTTCGTACCTATTAGATATTATGTATCGTAGATGGATTTTAATCTCACTAGGAAGCTTTAGATTTCCGCTATTATTTTGTAGTAATCATTAACTGGATCAATTTGTTCAGCCAAAACAATAAAAATTACATAAACAATTATTATGAAATTTTAAAATTGCGGTTTTGAACTTGAAAGATTTTTATTTACATTTTTCTGCAACAATGATCACAAGTTTTTGACAAGGATAGAATTTTTGTGGGTGGTAATGAAAACCGCGGAAATCTGCTACTACTGATGTATCCATAAACAACTACTATCTTTTTTCAAGGACCGTCTATAAGTTAGTACTTATAGGATAGAATCGATTACCGAGTAAAATTTGCATACGAGTTCAAATTGAAGCTAACTGCAAGTTGATCTCAGGCGTGAATATTTTCCATATAAAGCCTGTACACACCCAAAAGCTGTACACATAATACATATGTATTTTTCTGCCTAAATTAAGGGCCTTAAACATCCCTAAGCTTATTTTAATTGAAATACATCCCAAACGCAAATTGAGCTCTTTTATAGCACAGAATGTTTTTCTAGCATGACCGTGACAAAGAGAAATACATACAAATTTTTGTGCGATAATAAAAGAGCTCCAATTTGCGCTTGGGATGTAAACGGGCTTTTATAGATTTGATTTTATATCCCATCCCGAGTAAAAATCAGACTCGCCCATTCTTAACCTGAAGCAGATATCTGAAGCAGCCACAGTACGCTTGGAGTGAAAATTCTACTTCTCTACAAGCATGAACAGAATAGTCAAAACGAAGCACGATATGCTCACACTTTTCTATACAAAAAACGGAGAAAAATTGGGTGCTTTAAAAAATAAAGGGTGCCATTAAGCATATTCAGTAAACCGGTTCTCGTTTAATTGCGTCAGCATTGGACGTGGTGAGTACCTAGTTGGGGGGCCCCTTGGTAAAGCGACACTGGCGTTTAGAATGCTCGATTACGAATAAATTCATATCTGTAACAGAGGCGTGCATACCTCTGGCGGGCGCGTGTTTCAACTTTACCTTGTTCCCCTTTTGAATGCCTTCTTGAATAGTAAACCCTTACTACTTACTGCTCGCTTCATGGGTACCGTTATCGTTCCTTACTTCCCGGCTCTTGATGCTGTGTTTAGTTAAATGCCGTTTCAGTTTTTCTAGATATTTCAGGCATACTTCCTTACTGCCCTTGGTGCTGGTGCAATTCTTTGCTATATGCTCGTCCACCGTGCTTTCGTCCGCCATCAGTTCTACCAGAAGATCGTATGATCACCTTGTCTCGAAAGTCCGTTAAGCAAATGTCCGATCTCACCTTTTTCAGGATCTACCGGTTGCCGCTGTTATGATAAACGCATCCGGTCATACCTGTTTTTGCAGTTTTTTTCGCTGTTTCCCGGGGGGCTTCTTTTCTTGCCTTATCCACTTTTTAGCTTCTTCTTCCGTTCAAGCAGTCCCCTTAGTTGAAGCAGTCCCCATTTTTCGACCACTCTCCCTATCCTCCATGTTCGCAGGGCACTCTCTCTGGCCATTTTAAGTCTCTTCTTTGTGGCAACTTTTCTTCTTAGGGAGCCTTGCCGGAGTTTCGCTTCCTCTGACGGCTCGTCCGCTTTAAGAAGACGGATTGCACAGCCTGAAAACGTTTTAGACAATTTTTGGAGTCTGGTTACTCCCAGCTCTGCATGGCCCCTGAAGAGAAGAGGGATACCAATCCTCTTAATAAGAAGAATAGGGTTAGATCCTCTCCAGACCACAACAACTCGGCGAAAAGGGTAAAGGCTCCAGCCGTACGGTTTGAAACGCCTTCAGCAAGGAAGCCCGACGGACCGCAATGAAGTCCAGAAAGGCTCCAAAGTCAACCTTCTGCCAAATGGCAGAAAGTGTCAGAATGAGGGTTCTTGCCCTTGCATGACTATCCGGAGACTCTCATGACCATGGAACAGCTAGTTGCCGTACAAAGGAGTCTTCTGGAGGCGATAACCGAGGTTCCTAGGGGAGTGGAGACTACTCCACAAAGTGGACCACCCGCTATTCACAAAAATCGTCCTTTGTGAACCAAAGGTCTATTGACGAGTTGATACAGTCGGGAGGCCTAATTGCCTACAAATATTGTTTGGCACAGTTGCTCAGGGCGACATAAAAGCACATGACCAAAGCTGACCCCTGCAATGTTCCCTCAGCGACCGCCAGAAGAGTCTGCTACGGGAATATAAGACGTAAGCTGCTCGAATGTCAGGGGGCGGCATAATCGCCTAAGGAAATGAGCACTGTTTCCAATATGAAGCTCGGCAGTGCTCAAAAAGAGGTTTATCTTGGACAACCGGAAATTCAATATATGTGATATGGAAACGGTGACCAATTGGCGCCGAAAGACATTATCGCTCTACCCTGATCAAGGGCTACGGTCGATTCTGGAGACTAAAGTGTACTCGGAACCCTGGTAACGAAGTAAGTCGTCATTAGGTAAAATTTGGCTTTCAATTAACCCGAAAATTGAGCAAGAATATTTATATAGATGGCACAACGTGAATGCAGAAGAGCTAACATTTTTTCTAAAATCAGGAGTCATTTGTAAATTTCTAAACAAGATCCATCCCAAGTTTGTCTTAAGCATCACGAACATTCCTTTGGACTCCCTGCGCAATCCAATATTGAGTATATCTGCTTATACATTACACCCAACTGAAGGTCGATGCTTGCTTGAGTTAGTGAATCGGGGTCGGGTAGTTCCCACGGTATACAGAAACAAGGTAATGTAAAAGACTGTATATCGTAAACGATATTTTAGTGCTGACGTCACGTGGGGCCCGCTTTCCATATAAAATCGAAACTGTTGTTGTTGTTTCTGCATTAGGGCTGACGTCTCTGGGCGCCCACGAAGCTGACATATTCGAAGCTGTCGTCTCTTTTACATTACCTTATGTTTCTGTATACCGTGGGTAGTTCCAATCTGTCAATCTTACGACCAAAACGCAATTGCTCCTGAAACCAGAAAAAAGAAGAGAAATGCCTACCAGAACACTGTCGTACAAACATTGAGAAAAGGAGCAGGAGAATAGCCCTACACCAACGAGGAACAACAAACTTGGCTTCGAAACTTTCTTTAATCACACTTAAACCAAACGTTAGACTAGACGAAACGTTTTTTTTTTTTTTTTTTTTTTTGTTAACTATGAAATTTTTAATACTGCAACACAATTGCATTAATCGTGTACATTATCTCTTCCAAAAGAACTTCAAGTAGAGACTAGTCATATAATGTATCTTCTTTAAGAACTGGAATGGATACAAAAAATGCACATTCAATTATTGCACACAGAATATTGGGTGGATCTTCATTTTTTTTATAATTAGTACGACAGCTGTATCTATTTCTATAAAAACGTCCAAAACATGTTTCATGTTAATAAATCATTTCTGCGAACGTAATATGCAACAGCATCCACAAAGTATTCCTGATTATCATACAAAAAAATTGATTCTGTAAAAAATTATATTATTCCTCACTAATTAAAAATCACGAATAAAATCCGTAAAGTGAACTGAATATGTTAATGATAAGAGATAAATTAACAACATCTTTTGCATATTTATAATATAAGTAGTTCCCGGGTGTATCCCACTCAAGCCATCCATAATCACGGTTTGCTCAATAGAACCTGCTCAAGATAGTACCAAGATCATGGAATAATCAATGACGTTATGCAATGATAAATGAAACTGCAATGTAATTCTCGCTTAATGTGTACCATTAGAAACTACTTTCACAATATGTTGTTGGATTTAGTAGTGGACCTAGTTGGTGATAACAAAACTTACACATTTTTTAATTTTGAGTCTGATGGTAGTAGACTTTTAAATGATCTAAAACATGTCCCTTAACGGCTCACACAATTTCAAAACGACATTTTTACTTACTCTTAGCATTTTCCGCTTTCTAGGTTTGTCTCGAAGTTTGTCTCTGGTCCATTGACAGCGAACATTTTCCCACAATGTGTAATATTGTTGATGTAGAATAACTCATTAGCAACTTCTCCGTCAATTCTAAACTTATAAAATTTTGGTAATTATTCAAAGTACATATTTATATTTTATTAAAAAAAGTTGACAATTAACTCCCGGCGCACTACAAAAAATACTCATCCAGGTCCGCCGACTAGTTAGAGGCGCACTAAACACCTCGCTAAAAGATCCACTAATCGAGGGATTTTCTTAGCCACTGTGTTGCATCTGCGAAGTCGAACAAGCACCAGCTTTGTTTTCCTCCTCCTCCACCGAAGACGACGGGGGATAACTAGAGAAGTAAATACGTCATTCATCATTTGCACAACGGCGATATGTAAATTGAGTCACAGCACAGTATAGAGGAGTAAGCACCATTCGTAATATATCTATCTAACTAGGGGTTCGAGTTATCTAGTGTAGGGATAAATCTGCTTGGGCTATGCGATAAGGTGGTACTTGAACATAGTTCTGATAACGTTGCGAAATACTTCAAGCATAATGACTACTGTTCCATTATGGCTGGTTTTCAAGTAGGCGGTTGCTATTTTTAATGGATTACATAAATATTACAATAATGGTAAAACCCCGTATTTTTATTTATAGGAAGAAGATAATTTAATGGGCGTTAATGCGTCAAGAAGTAATTATGTGCGCCAGACTATATCGCTTTTGATCTGTTTTTAGGAGCAAACGAATCAAAAGAGTGCCCCAATCCATGACTACAGATAACAAATATGTAACAGAACACCTCGCTTAGTTAAGGTAGGGTAGATAAAAGCAGCAGCCCCGACCAAGGACTGAAGAACGAGGTACAGCATTGACGCTTAAAAACACAATTTTGCAGAATCCATGTTAAACGTTAAATAAAACAAATAAAAATTAATTAATTCCACAGAATTGATCTTGTCGCCATCGAAATTCTCCATAAATTTATTGCAAGCTGATTGAGGTACGACATTCAGCTTTTCAAGGAATTTTCTTTTATGCCCTCAATTGGCACAAAATGGCTTCCTCGAAATGATAATTTTAGTTTCGGGAACAGGGCAAAGTCATACGGAGTCTTATCAGGCAGTTATGCTTATGCCGCTTCAGAGTTACAGAGTCTTCGCCTCCTCAAGAATTTTCTTCCAATGTTCTCGTTCTTGCACTCTCATCCATTTGGTGACTCCAATTGTACGTAAGTCCATTTCAATGTAATCTTTATATCTCTTTCTAGGTCTTCCTTGGGGACGCTTGTTAAGGCATTCTGATTTAGAACATGTAATCAAGCATCTCCGGGTCCTAAGTCCAGGGTGTGAAAGGAAGAGGGTGATCGATCTGCCGCATTGACCAGAATCGGGAAACCGAAGAAACTAGGCAAGAAACCTCCTAGCATAGATACACGAAATAATGCTACTGCATCCGAGGCAGTGGGGGATGTTGGTGTGAAGTGGGTTGCTGGCTGAAGACCAAAATTAGTCACACCGCAAATGGAAATTCAATTCGCATGGAATGTACGAACAGGACATCACGTCCGTCAAAACGAAATTATAGCAATGGAATTATTGAAATGCAAAATATCGGTTGCTGCGCTATCGGAACTACGACTTACCGGATCCGGGACATTGACGATCGCCCGCCATCAATCGCTGAAACCATGACGCTTTAATATTCCGGTGGTGAGAGACGTAAGGCCCGCGTCGAGTTTATGGTCGATCGCCGGGCTGCCAGCAGCGTTATCGCATACCGATTCTAACCCATATCCGAGCGTTTGGCGGCTATAGCCATCGGTAGAGCGATCAAGACCTATCATCGTATCCGATTATGCGCCAACCGAGACAAGCCAGACGCAAGGACGGATTTTACGATCAGATTAAACAGACACTGGACACGATACATCGAACCAAAGTAATCATACCCGCAGATCGAACCGGCTGGGCAAATTCGAACACGGAGTAATTAACGACAACGGCTTACGCCTGCTTTCATTTGCAGCGTCAAACAATTTGATCGTTGGCAACAGCATTTTCCGCCATCCACTCAAACACCAACTCACCTGGCGAAATCCATCCAGACTATTTTTTGATCAACGCAAGATTCCGAACGACGCTCAAAGAGGTACGTGCAATGCGTGAGCCCGATCTTGTTCGAGCGAAACTACAGATGCGTTTACAAAGAACAAAGAAAACGGCGCCACCACCAGCCAAGAAGAATTAGTCGGGCCTACTGACCCGGCCTTCGGACGAGAGTTTCAAATGGCATTACTCAACAAATTCGCGGCGCTCGCAATACCAGAGGGTATCGATGTAGAAGAAATGCAATTATCGGATTCCATTGTGGGGTATGCAATGGAATTGTGTCCACCTATCCGTAAACGGACGCATCTATGGATCTCGGACCTCTGCCTGAATCTCATTATTAAGCGGAAACGAATGAAACACGTCGATTTCGAGCACTACCGACGATTGAACAAAGAAGTTCGACAGAAAACGAAATCGGAACGAGAAGCGTACTAGAATAACGTTGCGGTCGACATGGAAGAACCGGCGTCGAGGCACGAGTACCGGACAAACGACATCAACAAATGACAACATAAAAAAATCGGATGAAACTTTAGCGATTTCTCCCCATGGGCGCCTGCAGCGATGGAGAGAATTCTTCCACCAGCTGTACAACCACGATCCGCCACAAGGTCCAGCACCCGAACAGCCGATTATCGAACAGCCAATGAATCAATTTACCAATACCGTACCGACAATTATTACGGTGAAGACAGCAACAAAGTCAAACAGCAACAAAATGGAAAAGCGCCGAGAATAGACCAAGTAACCGCTGAGATGATCAAAGCCGGAGGTGATGTCTTATTACAAAAGCTCCATGGCCTCATAACACCCCTCAAGCATTCGGATCGTGTCCCGTGCCGGCGTGGAAGAAAGCGATTGTTGCCCCAATTATGAAAAAGGCGACAATAGGGAATGCAAGAATTATCGTGGTATTAGCCTCCTTTCGATCATCAGCATATGAAAATCATACAATCGAGACTGCAGAAGCATCAAGAACAAACGAGCCGGAACGAACAAGTGGGACTTAGACCACATCGAGGATGCATTGATCAAATATTCGCTCTCCGTTAGCTAATGGAAGAAAGAATTCGTTGCGGCAAACGAACTTTCGTCGATTTCATCGATCTCAAATCCGCTTTCGATTGCATCGTTTGGAACAGCGTAAGGAGAGCTTTGGAAACCGAACACGTGCCATTGAAAATCATCCAACTTTTCCAAGCGTCGTACGATGGCTCAAACAGAAGCGTTCGTATTCGAAGCGACTTATCTGAGAAGTTCCCGATTTAAACGGGTGTCCGATAGGCAGACGTCGCTTCGCCACTTCTCTTTAAGGGTATGATCGACGCGATTAGGCGTGCAGCATTCGATGAACGACTCGGTGTTCGATACGACAGCCACATCTTCGTAACCGACCAGAAAGGGCGTCATTTCAGAAAAATTTACATATATGAAAGGAACTCCACAGAGTGTTTATGTGTTTTCCCAATTGCCTTTTAATGCGATCAAAAAATGAACAGCTGATAGGTGCGCAATGTCAAACGCCGGGCGTGAGTCGATAACCTCGAAAGAGTCGTTAGAGCCAGAGACGCAATCGACGGGGTTAGCAGGAGCCTTGCTCGAGTTTATGCCTATGAATCTCGCGGAACAGCCGAAAAATGCAGTGATGCCACCGACGGTAAGAGGCTACCTAAGAGATAAGGAGGACAACGATATAAACGAAAAGGTCTCATTCCTTTAAAGGGGGTGAATAATTACTGGATAAATGGCACTTTCACTCTGAGTTAAAATCTAACCCAGTTCCTCTACGATGAAAAACTATAACCCCTTTCCACATGTAATCAAGACTAGGAAAAGTACAACGGAAACCAAATATAAATTAAATTAAAAAACACATCATCCTTCTTAAAACATTTATATTTAAACATATAAACATTTTGCTTAACATTCAAATCAAAAAAACATTTTCTTAAAAAGTAAAGATAAAAGAAATTTTCCATGCAGATGGCTGCTGACTACATTGTAGTGTAATGAGCTTTACAATGCACTAAAAGTTAAAAACATGGTATAAATATATTTTTCAACAAAAAACCACATTAAAAAAAATACCTATAAATTCTGAAACAGGATCATTATCACCTTCGCCTCTCATAGATCCTGTAATTTCCTCATTTTCAACCATTGGTAAAAATAATTGAACAAATTCTGGTGAATAAGGATGTGTAATTGTCTCGAGTACCTTTAGGAGAGAAAATTTGGGTGTTCTAGAGTTAAATTTGTGCGCGTCTATCATGTCCTTACCTCGGTTACGAAATATCTGATTAGTGAAATATCTGTATCGCCCTTCTGACAGCATTGTTTTATGTATTTCACCACAGGCACAACGCATCCTCTTGTAAGAAGATTAACCATTCTGTCTAGTAACATTTTCTTCATTTCTAACTGTGGGGAAATGAATTTGAGTTTGAAAATACTTAAGTTTTGCTATAAACATGACACGAACCTGAACTAAAATTTCTAGTTCATCTTGCTTGGACTCAAACAACCGAATAAGTAGGTTCAAAGTCTGATTGTGCAAGGAAGGATGAACAGACGCGACTTCGTCAAGAATAGCCAAATGTGGCGGGCAGCTGTCTGTAGATAGTTTAAAGTAAGAAGGTTCCGTGACTGTGTTTTCTATCCATCGAATAACTCCGACACCAACAACTGGGAATCTTTAAGAAAAATAATAGAAATTCTGAATCGTCATCTACTATGGTTTTGATATAGACAAACCTTATACAATTATAAAGCGTCTGAAGTTCAGCAATTAAGTCAGTAGAGCCCTTGTTAACATTGCATATAGCATGAACCTTCTCAATAGCTTGAATGGTCGACTTCAGTTCATCTTTATTAAGAGTACGCTTCCCTTGTGGCCCCTTCTTTCCTGGCGTATCTACAACACTTGCAGCATATGCCAGAAGGTAAATATATTTCGATTTGTGCTCCGGATTTATCTTAACGCCTGCTTTAAATAAAGAATCAACAAGTAGCACCAAAAATTGTGGATTTCTAATTAAGTCTATCGGTGGCGGATCTGCAGCTGAATAATTCCGAAAAAGTACTGTAATATCTGCGGGATTTAGAGTATTTCTAGAAAGCATCGATGTTAATGCTTCACAGGCCTGCGGATATCCTGCAGAACCATTTAGTGCCATTGTAATTGGCGTAACGTTCTGATTGCTGAAATTTAAGATTGTAGTGTTCGAGATATTCAAATAGAAATTAAACTCACTTTGTTAAGGCATATTTAGTTATTTCTTGTGACAATCGCTTCATGTTGAACCCACCTTTCGGCTCTTGGGAGAGGACTTGAATTAAGACTTGTGAATACACATAAGTGTGCTGACCATGACACACCATACGGGCGCATTCATTGATGGAACTTTGAATATCTTCGGGATTATTTAAGAATTTAGTTATTGCTGTCTTAAGCACTCTAGAGAATACTTCAATTTGTTGTGCAGCTGTTGATATAGAGGTGATTTCGCTTTGAAAACCAGCATCAGAAATAAGCTGAAAATGGATACGATTTCAATACTAAAAATCCAACTTTACAGAAATTTACCTTAATCGTAAAATTCAACATCAAACAATCCGGATACTCTTCTGCTAAACGATAAATCAGCGACCGCCACGTATGATGATCAATCATTTCGGTCAACCAATCCGGGGTTTCACCCTCTTCCGTGAATATAGTGTCCGCCTTCTTAGGATCAAATGTACGAAGGATCATGTCTTTTAAGTGATTCTCAACCATCGCCTGGACATCGGTCACCTTAACACCAGCTAATATTAACCATTCTGCAAGAAGATTTGCCATTTGTGCGACTGCTTTGTAGTTTTCAGACAGGAGATTGATAACTTGCTCCGGTGTCCCGCCGGCTTGAAAGTATTTCTTTAATTGTGTAAATATTCCTGGTTCCATGATATAATCTGGTGTAGAGAACTTCTCTAGACATTCCCGTAAGACTTCTTGGGGATTTTCTAGGGGTTCTTCGGCATTATCCTGTTTTAAAGATAAAAAATAAAAAAGGAAATTAACATGATTGAAAATTATACATACCTCATCATCTCCTGGCTTATGCCGACCCATCCAACCATCATCTTCATATTCCTCTTCCATTTTAATTGATTTTTCTTATAAAATTCTTTGATTTTATTTTATTTTTTAGATAAAAATTGGAGACTAAAAATTATAAACACAAAACGAGACGTAGACCTTTCTTGTAAACATTGAAATGTCAAAAGTACTTTATCTTTGAAAATGTAGAGGCGCTGTGTTTTTAAGCGCGGGAAAATAAAGCCGTTTGATAAAAAGTTTGTTAATTTCTTCATGATTAATTTGTGTTAAATTTTATATTATGAATATTATTTTATATAATGAACAATTATATTTCTTAATATGAATTAAATAATGTACCAATTAAGTATAATTTAATAGCAAAATTTTTCAAATTTTAGGTGATTTTTAATCTGTGCAACGGAAGCACAGTTTCGATACAGCGGATGCAGAAGGTATGCATGGAATTTTATGAAAGAAGTTAAAATTTAATTTGTGTATTTTAGTTCTTTCGTGTTATTTTGTGTAAATAGTTAGTGTGCTGCCGAAAACAAAATGTAAGTACTGGAAAAATGCTTTAAAGTTTTTGATGTGAATCATCAGCGCCAGTTTTATATCAGATTAACATATTTTGTAGAATTTTCGTGTTTTTCATTATAAAGGAAAAAGGCAAGTAAACATAACTATATACTATGTTTGAAATAAGCTATAGAATTCCAAAGAATGTAAGATTTCTTAAGGAACTCTCAATATTATCTACTACTCCTTAGCACTGCAGGCCTTCAAGAGCCTTGACATTCCTCAGCATCCTCTTCCAACTAGACCTGTCCCATTCACTACTGACACTACTGTCCAGTTGCCTAATCATAGTTTTCTCACATCTTTTAGTACATTATGTCTCCATCAAGCTTTGAATTTACCAACTCCTTGCTTGCGCGCTCGGGATCAGCTTCACCAATGCATCCAATCCACCAATTAGCTTAGACTAGGTGTGGAGCTTTTTCCGGAACACCCGAGGGTCAATTAGCGCTGGCATACCGTTTTGATCACAAAACTCGTATCTAAGGTAAGATTTTTTCTAACGCACTGAGGCCGATCTCTAAAGTCATCCTGTTGAGTTTAAGAATCTTATCAATAGTGGTCTGGCATCTAGTCTGAAGATCTCCTCGCTGATGTATCAGAACGGCTTGATTTTGTTGGCGGGGTAGTCATGCGTAAACGACGACGATGTTTCTTTGGTGCATCAGGCAGATCTTGAATTAGATAGCGGCAAGGCAATTCCTTAGGACACTAGAAACTAAATATGATCCGCGGTACAGAGGTTTCAGTTTCTGTGAGTTTCCGGTTGTTGGTGCTATATTTTCGACCAGGACTAAGTCAACTTCGTAAGTCATTTCTGATGATCGTTCCACTTAAGGCATTCGATCGATATTTTTCAACAATATTCTTCATAATCGGGCGCTGATAATTCGAACTGGTAATCTAAAATATGTTGTTAACTCTCTTAACGCGTCAGAGACTGAATTGCCACTCTTCAGCATCAGGATCCGAAGATGCAGCAGACTAAACGACTAAACATCTATAATTATCAAAAATAGCGTTTTTGAACACGACTGTCAGGCTGCCAACCATCTCGATCTCTAAGCCCAGAATTAGGCCATCTGCTTGGCTTGCTGTTCGGTTTTATCGTTCCCATCTATGTTTGTATGTGCAGGAACCCAAGCGAAAATCACATTATGCTTTCTATCAAGCTCTAGCTTCGAGCGCATCATCACTAAATTTAGAGCTCTTACGGAGACTTCGTTATCTAAGAAATTTCCAACGCTACCGTGCGTTGAAAAGTGCCAAGACAATGAAGTGTTAGTGGTCTCTAGATAGAGCCCCGCTGGCTGACTGGCTTGCAACCAGCTATAGGAGTTCCTTTCGCTTAAGCCACATTCCAACGTTTTGGAGGGTAGCGAACGTGGCTTTCATTTCGAAAGCGGGTAAAATCTGTTACCACAATCCAAAGGACTTGAGACCTATATGTCTCACATCCTTTCCCATGATCCTCGAAAGACTTGTGGAGATTCATATGTATTAAGCAAATCATTGAGAAAGAACTGCTGTCTCCTTCGCAGCATGCCTACACGAAAGGTAAATCGGTAGACACTGCTCTCCCCTCCTTGGTAGAGGTCATCCCTGGAATCCAAAGAGTTCATTTTGGCTGCTTTCTTAGATATTGAAGTTGCTTTCAACAATCTTGACTTTTCTGCGGTCATGGGGGCATTCCAGCGTCTAGGGGTTTACAGATGCTGAAGTGCAGGGTCATAAAGTCTGATCTGGGGCTTTCAGAAGGACTGGAAGAGGCACACCGGTATCATACTGGATAAGAAACTAACGTGGAGGCTGAATCTTTTAGAGAGAGCTAATAAGAGCAAAACAGCTCTCTTCTTATGGAAAAGAAAGATCGGAGTGAAATTGGGGCCTAAAGCCCACATCGTCCACTGGTATTGTGGACCGCATTACAGAAGATGACGTATCGTAAGATACTGGAAAGGGTAATTAGTGATGTAATGAAAAGCACCCCAACAGCTGTGCTGGATGTCTCATTGTATCTTATTCCTTTGGAGATACATGCCGAGCAAATGGCAGAATAGACGGCCGACAGGGCAAAGGCTGATCTTGGATGGACTCCATGGATGGTGTTAACCCGACTGGATCATTATGTATCTATACAGATGGCTCAAAAATTGGGAACAGCGTAGGTTGTGGTGCTGCACTCTTCCCACAATATGGCCGACTTTGGACGCAAAACGTTCGAAATCTTTTGCTCAGTTGAACAAAAATGAGATAAAGATGTTTGGACACGTTCGGGTTATTGTCGGTATTGAATCAAACTTCGGAATCCAACATTCGAATGTAGAAGCCAACATTCGTGTAGGGCTTAAGCTATGTAGTGAAGGTGCTGACCGGCCACTGTCCTTTTGTCCTGCTCGCCGAAAGATTGGGACTACCCCACAGCGACTTATACAGATGTTGTGATAATGAAGATGAGAAAGAAACTGTCTCCTATTTTCTCTGTACTTGTCCGGTCCTGGCTTGGTTCATTTTTCCTTGATGGATTGAATGAGCTGCTGTTCCTGACCTCTGTCGCTTTATTAAAAGCTCCAAATTGCTTGAAATGGTCTGAATTTTGTCCCAACACTAAAATGGCGTCACAATGGTATGCCTAATTGGGTTCCCTAGTGGGGAGCAGCCATTTCCACTTAACCTAACCTAAGCCTAAACTATAGAGTTAGAGAATAATTTGGAAGGACTCTTGAGGGCCAGTAATGTTGGGTCCAAAGGAAGCTGAATTTTGTTTGTACAGACATGGCGACGGAATGTCTGTGAGGAGTTTTCACTACTAGAGGCTTATTTTTCAGAATGTTGCAGCGAAGCGTAGAAGTCTTTGATAAGTTTCTAAGTCTATATATTGTGGACCCACCATCCGATTTTCAATCCAAACTTTCGTCTTGTTGCATCGACATTACTCTGTACAGAGACAAAAGTCTGTACGAACAAAAGTTTAAATAAATAAACAAAAACCCAGCTTAAAAATAAAAGCAAACACTAGCTATATATTTTGTATCCCAAAAAAATTTATTTATTCCGCTCTTATTGAATGCGTGACACACATAAAAAACAAGATCACAATAGCTTCTCAGACGTGACCTTCAACCATTAATTTTTCTTTGTTCCGAAATTACTGAATGACTCTTAAAACAACCGTTTTTAAATAATATACAAAATCAAACAAACAATTTTTCTCTTTTAAACATAAAAAAGACAATCCCTGTCGACACTTCACATCACCCACATAATGCAAAGTCTAGAGAGGGATAGTTACAAGAACAAATCATGACTAGAAGAAAAATAAAATAAAATAATAATTAATATTTTTTTTACAAAATAAGGGATTTTAAACCTCTTCTTCGGTTAAAATCGAAGAATTGTCAGTTTTTAGTAAAAATTAAGAAGTATCTTAAAAGTTGCATTTTTCACGTCGTTGATTTCTAGACCTAACTTATATGACATTTAGTTAGCTTTTTTCACATCCTTAGAATCTCCTTCCTTAGCTTGGCCACGGCCCAAGATTTTAGCTAAACTATCCCAGATACCACCGAAGAAGACGGCGCATGACAAATTCTCGAATGGCACGAAGGGATCATGGATGCCCAAGAGTATTGATGATAGCTTGAAGTATACTAAGAAGATAACAATACCAAAGTAGACCAAGGCATGTGGAGCTGAAATCCAGTCGGTTTTTTTGTCAATAACAAAAATTATTGAAGCTACAAGGGAGGCTTTGGTGTAGCTGGAAAATATATATAAAGGTTAGTAAATAGTATTGATGCATAGTTTCAATTGATTCGTCTTACAAGCTTGGCTGCATAAATTCCATAGCTGTTGGGGTCCATGCTCCGCGAATAAGTCTTTCTAATAGTTTTGTAAATCCAGCACCATTTCCTTTTAGTGTACCAATAATAATCATAATGACCCAAGCATTCGGGTATAGCTTAGCGGCATGCGACACACCATCGTATATTTTCTTTGCCCTGTATATTTCTTTCATAGCGCTAGCAGCAATCTTTATCGGTAAGAATTTTCCAATTTTATAGCCAATATCGAAAGGTGTATAAAACACTATGTACCTGCAAAATATAGTGTTATATTAGATTAAAGTTATAGCAGATTACTAATCAAAACAAAATTACCATACTACAGTTCCTACAAGCAATTGTGGTGTATTTTTAAGTGGAGCTAAGATTGGTTCACCTAATAGTCCAGCTGCTACCATACCGCCAGAGAATATCACAAGCATTGTTGATAGCCAACATGCAAGAGGATGTTTCCTTGAGAATGCCTGAGCTCCAGCACCCAAATCCTCTCGTACACCTAAGGCACATAGTAAGCTGTGTGCGATGTCAAAATATGGAAACATTTTTAATTTAATGACCTGATTGGCCATATCCAGAAATGCTTCCGGATCCATGTTTCTTGTTTTTTGTCGTCAACGGTTTGTCAATGAAGAAATAAACTTTAGATTTTTTGCTAAAATAAAATATTTAAATAATTTATACAAAATAATTTAGATTTTAAATAAATATTTGCGCAATTTTATATTAAATATATAAATTAACAATTAAAACAAATGACACTGTGTTTTTTGAAATTTTAAATAAAATTTCTTTTTAGTTCGAAGTGAGGGATTAATAGGAGTTGGACAACGACTAAGCTGAATGACCATGACTTAATCTCAAATTAGATTATAAAGCTATAAAATATGAATTTTTGATAAGTTGCATCTTATCGTTATAAAGATACTTATAAGTAAAGCAATTATGCAATAAAATCACAATCTCCAATTAAATATATGAAAACTGCATAGATATTAATTTTTTAGACTATTCAGTTTTGTTTTATAAAGTTTTTCTATGACCGTTGGAATTTAATTGTGATAATTAAGGTTTCATAATATTGTCATCCAAATTAAATAAAACTTATCAGAGTTCGTAATCTACCTCAGTCTCAGGGTGCAATGGTAACAAGGGCCATCGGATCACAAAAACTTATAAAGGAATTTGCTTTAACACCACAGCAATGTCAGCTTAGTCCGATTCAGCACGCCCACGACGTTCACCCTGCGCAAGCCAAGACACTGGTTGGGCAGCAAGCTGACAATTTTAAAGTAAAAAGAAGATTGCTTGCCCCGAAACCTCAACAAGAACTTCGAAACAGGCATACTCTACGGCAAAAGTTATGGTGACGAAATATGGACTTCGCTTTTGAATTATTGAACGTGAGTACGTTACCCGGGGTCGGAGCTCTACGTTCGCTACTAACTACACTGCAGTAATACGAAATTGTCATCTCAACTACACAAGAAACTAGATGGAACCACAGCTACATCATAGATCCATAAGTAAAGACTTTGGAGTGGCCTTCATCATAGTTAAGAAATTTAAATCAGAAGTTCTGAAGACTCACGATAATTAGCGCTTTTGCCTGAACAGATAAACTTAATTTCTACCAGGAACTTACAAATACTATCAGAACATTGCCATCAAAGATGTAAAGCTCTTAATTGGGGACATGAATGATGAGATCGGACAATAAAGCTAATTTCTAGGTAGGATTGGTAAGAATAGCTTACATGACATTTCGAATGACAACGACAGTAGACTCATTGACTTCGCTAGTCCCATTCTAATGATCATTAGCTCTACAATGTTCTTACATATTCAACTACCGAGCGGAGCCATTAACAATCAAAGGCTCCCCTTCATAACCCTTAGACATTAGGGGGAAGAACTCGGACCATAAAGGGAGCTACCGAAACTCACACAATTTCTGTCATTTCTAAATACCCAGCTGAAGGTTTTAAAATCCATTGCAAACACAATCATCCCAAGAAATGTATCAGCTGGGCAAGGAAAAGGTAGCATCATACCACATTATGAGGACATATGTATGTCCTGCCTGTGAAATAGACCATTATGTTGAAAGGTGGCCTGTCTACAAGCAGATGAGTTCGCAAACAAAGCTCAACACCATCAAGTCAGCAGGTCGTCATTCTTAATTGTGCTTGCAACAACCATTTCCAACCGCCTATACGAGCAAATTCAACAAAATCAGCAATGCAGGCAAAAACACAACACATCACTGCACGGCGATACCTACTTGAATAACCAGTCAACAATTCAAGGATTTACTTCACTAACAAGTGAGGTTCAATCCTGCCCTAGAAGAGCCACCAATGAAGGGACTAGCCACAGCACAGACAACATGATTCAAATCTTCATCACTAATCACAATGTGCATCACCTTTTGTCTACTGCTTTGGTTGCAACTAGAGTAAACGCGGAGAAAGACATATCTTACGGTGTCTTATAGATACAGGATCACAATTCTCGCCGACCATGTTTCCAACTAGGATACGCCTGAATTCGTTTTGTTCCGACAAATGTCAGTTTTTTCGAGAGCTATGATTCCGTTTTTCAGTCCCCCCGCCATTTTTCACTTCAAGCGCCAACCATCATCAGGTCCAATATGTGAAAACTGGAAAGTATCTGCCTATTAACTACTGTGGGTAAAGCCATGTTGCACATTTTGCTGTCAAACGAAGCTGTAGATCGAAAGTATATAAGGCAAGAGGCTGGTTCAGAAAGGGATACTACGATATACAATTAGGATGAAGTATCAGCCTTAACGTCATCATGTGGAAATTGTAGAAAATTTTATCTATTTAGAGAAAATGGCTCCTGCAGAAAATAAGATAAAGGAAGACATCCATAGACGCAGCGTAGTCGCAAATAAAACCTATTTCGAACTAGTGCCGGCCCTAAAAACCATGCAAAGTCAGAATATATAAAACATTAATCCTCCCAGTTTTATGCTACGGGTCGGAGGCTTGGACATTGACCCAACAAACAAAAAATCAACTTCTTCGTTGTACGAGCTTCAAAAGATAGAATGCTAGCCAGGATTTTTAATGGTAGACCATCAGGAAGGAAAAGAGTAGAACGATCAAGAAATATATGGACAGATGACGTGCTAGAAAATATAGGGAAACTTCGTATAACAAATTGGAGAGAGCTAGCAAGACCTAGAAACGACTGGAAGAGGAGACCTCGAGAGGCTCGAGTCGTGCATAACTAACATTTCTGAACCATTTCTACCGAAGAGCTGTAAACTTTCCCAGATCAGTGTTAACATAAAACTAATGATTGGTCCTAGCCAGTGTTAATTATTTAAAACAGGGTTAGTGTTTAAGTGGAGTAAAGCCCTAAAGTGTTTGCAAAAGTTCGCCGTGACATTAATAATGCAAGGAGTTTTAAGAAAATTAGTAAAACTAACGATGATGAAGATGAGCGGGTCAAGAGCAGAAATACTACAATTATATTAGTCAAAGTGACACGCTATTTGTACGACTTTTCGTCAAACATACTATAGGGGATTTAGAAATTGGTGGAGGCATAGTCAACAGGTCACAAAACGCCATAAGATACGTAGGTGATCTAATAGTACATAATGCCAAACTTTTATCACAGTATCTATAGCGGAAACATTTATACTAAGGACGCGGAATATCCGTTATAGTTTCACACCAGATCTGGTGCATCGTAAATGGTACTAGCGTGAGAAGTAGTTTTACTTGAGAGCCTTTGCTGAGGTATTTGGGGAGGTTTTGTAATACTTTGTCACATTTTTTGACTTGACCTAAGGTAGGCAAGTTGAAAGTGACGGGTTCTACGTTGTTAGCCGCTAGCTAACATGATCACCGTCCGCGATCACCGGACACACGACGATTGTCAGAGATAAACTGGTAAATTAGACCCAGATGTCTGGTTTGACGAGGGGATATTTCGCTTTTTGAATGAATGATCCATATAGACCACGAAATCGCGCTCTTCGAAAAATAGCGGGAATGTTTAATCGCTGCATAGGTGCCGTACATTTCGCGATCGAATGCAGAATATTCTTGGTCTGCGGGTGACAACTTCCAATTTTAACCTTCCGGTTAGACATAATGTGAGGAGGTTTGTTCACTAACCACAACCGATGAAAAAAAGAAAAATATAGGATTAGAATATTGATGGGGCGTACGAATCGTACGGTGAAAGTAGCTGCACTGCAGTAACTGAATTGGCCAGCTCGTAATATATAACCACAGCTTTTTTTACTAGCTATCCGTCAAGTCGTTCACGGTAAGGGGGGTCTGGGGAACGCATGACGAAGAGGCGGCGAACTACGAGCGTTTCAGCTCTTGGGTGTTATATGACTTAATTTTTTTAAGCAGCCATCTTCAGGGTTAGCGGAAGAGAAGCTTCCTGAAACAAGTGTGCCGGCAGTACTAGACTACCGGGTAAACAAGGAAGTGAATCGTCTACTAAGGTTAAGACCCGACTCAAGGAACAATCAACCATCATCAAGATGGATAAACGATATGTTTTGTCACATGCAGATATTGAATGTTTCAAACTTGAAGCAAGTGGTGCTCGATCAAGCAGTATGGGGACAGGTCGTATAGCAGACGATGTAATACTAAAATAAGAAAAATAATTTGCTTTACTACGCATGAAATTTTGACTCCGGCTTTTTCATTATTATTAAAATTTAAGTATATTCACAAACATAAATTACTAACTAACACTTATATAAAAAAAAATATTAGAAATAAAACTGATAACCTATACATAACTCCACAACAATATATGCATGTTGTAAAAGATTGAGACAAACTACTCGTAAATGGGACAATTTTAGATATTAATGTTTTTTTTTAGTACATTATATCTGAGGAAAAGTCAAGTTATATATTTTGCTCTCCACGACTATATGTATTTTCTTTAAAAGAAAAGCCAAAAATACACAAAATTTTGTTCAGTTTAGGTTTTTTTTGATATACATAAAAAAAAATTATTTAAAATTTATAACAATAAATAGATTCAAAAATTGAAATATTCTCTTTTAGCTTGTGAATATCATCAAACTGATCACAAATAGTGCACCGAAATGTATTTAGATATATTCTAAATGGCATACAACAAGAAATTTTAAAAATAACCCTTTAAAGATAAGAAGAGGTTGAAAAATTTACGATGACCGGTGTTTTTAGATGACGGAAGAAATTTTTGTTGATCATATTATATATTATGCAACATTTTTTTAGAAGCGGCAAGGTACTTTCCAAAGTGATCCCCAACCAACCAAGCTCCATCGCCGGTTTTCTACGCGCCAAAGAATCATCATCAGAGTCGATGATACTCACAGAAAGATAGGATAGGAGGCTAAACCAGCTGAAGAAGAGATAAACAAGCGCGAAAATAGACCAGCAGAGAATATATAGTATTATGCTGAGTTGCTTGATAGATAGATAGAAAACTCCAAAAATAAAATTGTTAAAGAGAGGGAGAACAAAATTGTGCTGAGTAGAGGTATATATCCTTTTTAGATACTTTGGTCCTTTTAAATATTTATATGTAGATGTATATATATTTTAGGATATTTAAAATTAACAATTTCAATTATAATTCCACCTTTATAGTATTTTTATTTTGTTAGTTAACACACAATTTTCTTGCTTATTATTTAACACTTTTCTTCACACTTTTTATTGTCTTTAAAACTCACTTCGTATTTCCGGCTAAGATTTTGGGGCTGCGTTATGACCTTTTAAGAACTGGCCAGCGGCGGCTCTTTTTCTTCTATTATAGAAAATATTTATAAATTACAACAAAAAATGAAAATCACGTTTATTTAGCACGCGTTATTATAGATTTATTTATATATGTATATATAAAAAAAAATGCATTAATTTGAAAATTAAAATAAAATACGAAGGAAAAATTAAAAGAATTTATTTCTTCCTAATTTTAATTTAAACCGTTGCGGACTCAGACATTTTTTTCTCTCGGACGGGAAAGTAGCGAAAGTGTGTGCCCTGCTACTGGTCTGCCAGCCTCTAGTGTTTAAATTTAGATTTTCTATGGCTACAATACAACACTTGCTAAAGAGACTGTTGTGTTCTCCTCCGTAGCAGATGATGATAATTTCGTAGACGGTGTAGAAAATTGTGAAAAACGAGAGAACACAATTTTTCATACATGAAAAGCGCCTGTCCGTGAGATGAAAATCTTTCAATCTCTCGCTCTATACTATAATATCTATCTATTGCGCCAAAAATACTATGAGAAACCATCAAGCATCGTGTATAGTATCTCTATTCAGTCTAGGGGCATGCTTTTATACACTATCGCACCGGCTAGCATTGCGCTATTGCGAGAGCAGCTGATTGTGAAAAAAGGGGGCCCTATCACTATCACTGGGGGAAAAGCTCCATAAATTTGACGTCTAGCAAGAGACACCATGCTCTCACGACAACAGTAGGGTGTTCACTGTAATCATCTAGTCGATCTTGTACATGTAATTATCTACTATATGATAAAATATCTTAAAAGTCTTAAAGTCTCCCTATTGTTAAAATCAAATATTATATTACTAATCTGTCTGCCGGCTTGATTTCTAATTATAAAACACACATTTCCAACCATGCACTAGCAGTCTAGCGAGTATATAGACTTCGTTTTATCTCACCTACAATACTTTATTGATTAGTTCAGGCTAGTCTGAGATTGTATTAAACCTTTTGATGATGATACAAAAAATAAACACTCTGTGATTCTTTTATTTGAACACTTTTCAATTAATTGAACACTTGATAATTAATTGGTTTTTGTTACAATTTAAATTGTCGCTTCGTTTGGGACATTGTTATTTATCGAAATAGTATTATGTAGTATGCTTAAAACACGACACGGGAATTGTTACAAATATCTTTGAAATGTGGAAAGGAATGAGATTGAAATACACTTGTACTTTACTCTTTCTTGTGAGTTATCAGTAGTACTTGCGTTATTTGTTGGCCAGTATTTTTTTTTTTTTGTATTTTGTTGTTGTTTGTGATGGATTAAAATATTTTATAAATTATCATAATTTTTATGGTTGTTTAGATTCTTAATCTTATTTTTGAGTTACATAAAAACATGTATAAAAAATAATATATATTTTAGCTTTCAATTCAAAAAAAGAGTTGTTATTCTTTCATCATAGCTATTATCAGTCGGTGTTGCTTCCAATCTTCCTCTATTACAACTTTTCTTATCGTTTTTGAGAACATCAAAATTTAAATAAATTTATAACAACAAAAATTGTGGCAAAGGACTAAAGCTCAGTGGCTAACCTACTTTATATTGTTGATGTCATTTTTATCACGTCATAGTCGGTCTAATGCCAAAGAACACGCTTAAGTAAAAAACAATAAAAATGCCATCAACGCTATTTTCGTAAGCAGCCCCCATCCAAATGCTACAATGACAAATGTTGCGTGACTTCAATGCTTTCCAGATGTAAGATGGTTTCATCTTTTCTAAAAATGAAAGCAATTGTCTCTTTTGAGATGTTTTATGCATTCTGATAACGTCTGTTACATACAGGGTGTGGAAAATGTCTGGGAACGGTTCGATATTTCCTGAAGGGTAGGTTTTCGTGAAAAAAGTTTGTAGCAAAAGTTGCTCAGGTTGGAGGGTAGAATCGTTTGCACACGAAACTCACCCCCACCCACTCACCCCCTCGCAGGGGGTGGGGGTAAGTCTGAAATTTCAAATGGCAACCCCTATTTTTTATCACGGATTGTGATTCTCCGAAGAAAAATATGAAACTTTTGTCTTAAAATTTTTTTTATCTGAAGCTTCCCTGCACCCCCAAAACGAATTTTTAGGGGTGGGGAATAGTCCGGCAATTGTTCGATATTTCCTGAAGGGTAGGTTTTCGTGAAAAAGTTTTAAGACAAAAGTTTCATATTTTTCTTCGGAGAATCATAATCCGTGAAAAAAAATGGGGGTTGCTATTTAAAATTTTAGAGTAAGGGGGTTGCTATTTAAAATTTGCGGGGGGTGAGTGGGTGGGGGTGACTTTCATGTGCAAATGATTCTACCCTCCAAGCTGAGCAACTTTTTCTACAAACTTTTTTCACGAAAACCTACCCTTCAGGAAATATCGAACAATTGACGGACTATTCCCCACCCCTAAAAATTCGTTTTGGGGGTGCAGGGAAGCTTCGGATAAAAAAAATTTTAAGACAAAAGTTTCATATTTTTCTTCGGAGAATCACAATCCGTGAGAAAAAATAGGGGTTGCCATTTGAAATTTCAGACTTACCCCCACCCCCTGCGAGGGGGTGAGTGGGTGGGGGTGAGTTTCGTGTGCAAACGATTCTACCCTCCAACCTGAGCAACTTTTGCTACAAACTTTTTTCACGAAAACCTACCCTTCAGGAAATATCGAACCGTTCCCAGACCTTTTCCACACCCTGTATAATTACTCCATACATTCAATAGCGATATATTCCAGCCTTGGTTATTTCGAGTTTAAATCTCTAAAAGGATCTGTCTAATGTAATGTTCTTTAATCCTTAAAAAAATTCTCTATCGTCGCCGACGGTATCTATCTAACGCTTTTTACGTTTTCCAACACTACAATTGGCTCTGACGATTGCTTTACTTTGTTTAACCGAGTCTTCTTTCTGATCCTAGAATTGTCCATTTTTTGAACACAATCTGCACAACCTAAAAGCTTTCGAAATAATATAATCAATGTGAGAATTGAAAGTTAATTTCCAATCGAACACTACACCAAGGTCGTTCAATTCAGTAATTTGTGCTAGGCTTAGGTTATATAGTGAATAAGGGAACATAACGGGGTTATGACCACGGCTAATAGTAAAGCAGCTACTTTTATTAATACTCAACACAAGATGGTTAGAGCTGAATCAATTCGTAAGGGTTTTCAAGCCTCGTTGCATACATAAATAGCCTACAACTTCTCGAAATGGCTTCAAATCATCCGCATACAGTAAGAATTTGGAAACAATTGAGATTCTGTTAACAATGTCATCGATAAAGAGAATTAACAACAATGGCCCAAGATGATTGCCTTGAGGTACCCCGGATCTTGCTATGAACGTACGTAAGATTTATCCATTTACTTTTACGTTGATTATTCTGTTATTTATAAAAGATTGAATCCAGTTATACTCTCTATGTCCAGTGAAGGGCTAGGTGAGGTCATAACACATTCCGTACGTTCGCTCGTAACCCATTTCTCACTTTTGGATAAGTCTGTGTTTCCACTGATCCTTAACAGACTTGTCCCACTTCTCTTGCATTCCATTATCTGCCCTAGGTACCGTTTTAAGCGGACCTCTAAAATATTCTGGATCATAGACGCACGTTTTTTCTTTCGCCAGTACTTCGATAGGGATTATCCTCGCTATCACGCATGACATATTGTTGGACATGGCTCTATACGAATAGCACGCGCGGAAGGCGCTTAGTTTGTATGTAGGACTGAGCTAGCTACCCTCGCCATCAAGAGGCGACGACTCGATTTAGGGCCCCCAGCATTCTTGCATATGTTGTACAAATAACGGACGCTTTTTGCTGTGGGCGAATGATCTGGTCCCATAACTTGGTTCTTACGCCCACTGGTTTTCTTCGTTTGCTGATCGTCACAGCTTCAATTTTGTGCTCAGCATGGTGACTCCTGGTGTATCTGTGCTTATATTGCTTGACGATTTTTACTCGCACAACCAAAGCTATCGATTTCCGCACTAGGTGCAAGTTAAAACTGCCCTGAGGGAGACTACTCATAGTCCTTGCATGTTGGTGTTTCCTATTTGTTTTCGTTAATTAAAAATTAATGTTTTTCCCACGATTAGTGCCGGAAAAGAAGTCCACCCTAGCAGAGCCACAACCAGAGTAACGCACTTGTACACCGAACTTGCCTAGGCATCCAAAACGGACCATTTCGAATAGCGTGTTTAAAGCCACTGGTTGGGCATTCAGCCTGCGGCATGGTCCATTTACATCTTGACTTTGGAGGGGACACGCAAGCCTCCCCACCACGACAAGGTGTAAGTGCAGGTAAGACCAGACATTGGCATATCACGAACTCTTCTGTTACTGCATTTTGGATGTTTGTTTTTGCCAGAATTGTTAGTTGCCATTTAATCAGTCGTACCAGCGATAAGGTGACTTCTAATTCTAATAAGATCTTGTACAACCGTTTTTTTTTGTATATTATTCTTCTTTTAGTAAGATAAAGGACGAGAGCCACTGATTGCGTTCGTGTTCCAGATCGCAGTCCTAACTTCGGTCTATTCGGAAGGAGCTCAAGAAAGCGCGACTATGATGGGCTCCATGGGGTTCTCCAATTTCACTTCAGTCCTTCTTGCCTTGATCGTCTGTGGATCTTAAAACTTAAGGCAAATCGGCGGCTGTCTGGGTCTATTTGATGTCCCAGGAAAAGGGTGATTGTGGCTCCCCGCTTTTCTTCTTCTAGGGTACCTACTTACTTGGATGATGGGACTGTTAATCCCTATACAGGGCCGTGCCTGATTATATTGCAGTCTGCGTGCCAGTGAATGGTAAAAATTGGGGCTCCAGGCCAAAATCGCTCAAAAAAAAATTCAGGTATTCAGAGTGATTTTTGAGTGCTGAAAAATTGAATGTTATCAATTTTTGTGTTGCGCCCAGCGCAGCGACGGGCGGAGGAAGATAAATCGCTCAAAATACCTAATAAATTTTGTGAAGCGATTTTGGTCTAGAGTCCCGATTCGCAAATAACTATTGGAGCACTTAAAAATCACTTTGAATACCTGAAATTTATTTTGGAGCTTCAACTTTAAATATTTGCCTACGTATATCGTAATGGGGAACATGATTTAACGAAAAAAAAACTTGCAATATATAGCGGACTTAAAGCTTGCACACAAATCGGGTTTCTTGATATTGGCGCAGTTTGAATGTTGTGCACCTATCTCTATTCGATTTAGTCTCCTTTTATTTTGGCCGCCTGCGTGCTAGAACGGCCCCTGCCTACGGAATCGGTAAAGAGTACTCGATTAAATACTGCTGAGTAGAATCGAAAATTACTCAATGAGTACTTTTTACTCGTTCAAAAATACTCGATTCCTTGGGAATCGATGAGTACTACATTACTCGATTTTCGGCTGCGACAGTTAACTAATACATCCCGAGTAAAGATAATTTAGTTTATTTTTTTGAAATGCACATAAACGCCTACAACTAGCAATCAGAGCGTACAAATGCACCGGTCACACGGATACACAAGGTCCCGCTACAGGCATGAAAATCTAAAAATGCGCCCGCCCAAGATATGCACGCCTCTGTTACAGATATGAATATACTCTTAATGTACCATTCCAAACGCAAATGTCGCTTTACTAAGTGGCCCCCAACTAAGTACTAACCATGTCCAATGCTGCTTGACCTGCGCAATCGAAGAGAACTGGTCTACTGAGTATGCTTAATGGCACCCTTTATGGCCACTAAGATAATGGCCCTTCTTTGCTCTATTGTCAAAATGTGTGAGCGTGATTTGTTTGGGCTGTAGCAGGCTATATTTCGAAAAGTAGAATTTTTGCTCAGGCGGATTTTTACTGGTTCGGGCAACAGAGAAACCACCCAAATTTCTGCCCAATTTGCATTTCCACTGTGTGTTTTGGGATGTAGAAGGGACGTTTAAGGTAGGAAAAGTACATATGTGTGTAAATGGTTTATATGGGAATTGTCCATGATAAACTTCCAGTTGAATTCTGCCTTGAATGAAAATTGTACTCAGTACTCGATTCTCTATAAGTAATGATATTCGGTCAAAAGTATCGAGTACTGATATGAGTAAAGAATCGAGTAGGTGGGATTGTGTCGTATGCTTGTTGAAAACCGACAAATACTTGGCATATACATATCTACATTCCTTTCCTATGTTACTCCTCCAAATCAAAAAAATCAATAAGTAGTTAAATACTCAACTGATAAAAGGTTATATGCACTATATTTAGAAGTGTCCATAACTATACTCAGCAATAATCACACGTCATGATTTCTGTGAGTCATCAAGCAACGAATCAATGATGCAAATGAAGAATGTAATTCTATTGATTATATTTTTTGGTTGATGGGATTTATTATGAAGCAGAACTTCTACGTATCCCAAAAATTGGTGAAGCTAGAAGGGTTCTAAATATTAAATATGTAGAAAAAGGAATACAAAAAGCCAATATTTTGCTGTAAACACTTTAATAACTTCACAATAACATTATTGAGTCCATTGTTAACATCATTCGGCTAAAAATACGTTTATTTCTAAATCTCATACAAAAAAATTATAATATAAAAGCAGTAAAATCGTGTAATCAATTATTGATTTAAAATAAAATCGGAATCAGTTATTGTGTGTGTAACCTAACGTCTTTTAATTTATGTATATATATATTTTTAAAACCATCAAATGATAAAAAAATATCTGTGAATTTATATATTTAATAGACAAAACAAATCTAGTTTTTCTTTAAAGCATTCGAAAATTTCATTCTAAATCCGTTTTCTTTTTTCTAAATTAATAAATAATCGTTTTTAGGTTTGGAAGTAATATAATAAGTTTTTTGCATTTTTTCAATGATTTTTAAAAGCAGGCCCAACAAAACTGCGGGAATTTTGAACGTTTTAAGTTTTTGCTGCCTTTAAAAATTCTTTTACGTAAAAATCCAGTCTTAACGCTGAGCTTTTTTTTGAACTAAAAAAAAAAATAATAATAAAAAAAGAAAAAAAAAAAATAAGAAATTTAAATATTCCTTAACGAACATCGATATTTGCTGGGGATTATATTTAAATATTGCGCTTTAATGGATTTTAATGGTATTTTTTCCTTAACTAAAACTGCAGCATGAGTTCGTTTTCTTTGCTGTTTTATAAAATGCCTTGCTTTGTATGGATAAATTTTCGGATTTTATCACCATATCGTCTAGCTTCTCGCCACGTTCTAGAACAGCCTCAATAGTATTCTTCAGAATGATTTTCGTTTCATCCAAATCATTTTGCATTCTTGTAAGGGCATCAGCTTCCCTTGGATCCTGATACCGGGACAAGAACGGTGGCAATTGATTAAAGTCTATAGTCGCCTCTGTCCCAGTAGACCATTGTTCGGCTGGAACTTTAGCTGTGAAATCGTCTAGTACTTTAGTTAGCAGGGTGTGTGCTACCCTCTGTGGATACTCGTGATCTCCTATTAATACCCCAGCTAAATTATCTGCGCGGACATATACATAGCACATGTATGCATCTTGCTTAACAGATTGTCTACATGCTGGCTGTGTCCTTTCGACAATTGTTTTACCTGCAAAACTGTTGGGGAAAAATAACATCTGTAATGGATTCATCTTTTTTCTAACTCATCTCTGCACTTACCCCATAAATTCCTGAACTGCGCTTCTTTGAAAGAATGAAAATGACTGCAAATCATGAGTTGCCTTCAGCAATCTACCCTCATTCGGTCCCTTATAGTATATACTTAACGAATAAAGCTTAACCATCTTTTATTTAACAAAAATTCAATCAATTTTAAGGGAAATTAACTACGAAAAAAAAACACAAGTGGACAACTCTTGCACAAATAATAACGCCACAAGACTCTCGGGGGGTGCTGCTCAAGTTTTTCTCGGATCGTTTAGCTGTATCATTAGCGTTTTGATTATTTTTAGTTTTAATTCACAAGCAGAACAGAATATTAACACAAAAATATGTTTTTTTATCAGAAAAAAGAACTAAATTAATTGCTAGTGTCAAAACCTCTGACTTGTTGCGATTGAACTTTCCGTGTATAGACAGCTGTCAAGAGCACAACGGATGTTGAAGGTTGTTTTCCATGGATGTTGCTGTAAACATATTTGTGTGAAATGTTGCGAGAACATTTTTTTTAGTGCGTTTTAATTTATTGTGTTCAAATTTAGTAAAAATATTTTTATATTTATATTTTCAGTTTGAAATGGGTGAATTGTAGAAAAAATGAAATTCCGTTACTGTTTGGTTATGAAATTTCATCTCGGGAATCCGAATTCTGTAAAGCCTATTTCCAACCAGCTCCTCTTCTCGTACGAGATAAATGTCTTGCCCATCGAATACTATGGTCCGCACCCTAAAAGAATTAAATCTCGAAATAGCCGTTCCATGCGCAGTGAGGGTCCCCAGAAGTGAATAATGTCACTCTGTTTAAAAACGCAAATTACCGGCTCTTTTGTATGTGAACTCATTTCCCTTCTTTTATGGTGCGGACTCTACCAAGCTTTATTCCCTTCACAGCATCTATACCGCGGTAACGTTTTTGGTAATTCCGACAATAGCCTAGTTGGCGTTAACTTCTCATATCAATTTGTCACCCTAATCTGGTTTGAATAACACAACTAGCTGGTGTAAAATGAAGGAGGTGGTATGAGGTATGAGAGCCTCATACTTGTAGGGCAGGCATACTGTTCGAGCAAGGTCTCGAATATAGAAGAGATCCCGGAAGCGGGGTTGCTATCGGACTGCATGCCCTTATAATTTCAAAATTTGAGCAACCTTCTGCGCACATTTAGGATAGGCTAACCTTGGTTTTTTATGGTACACGGAATGCTTCAAAACAGACAGGTGTGAGCGCCGGAATCTGGAGTGAAAGCCCCAGATACAGTAGGGCGATAAACAAAACCTAGCAACTGTCTTTCAAGCAGAGGTGTACGCTATACTGTGGCATGCACTCATAAGAACTTAAGGGCATACCATAACAAACGGAACGTTATCTTCTCTGATAGCCATGCGGCAATTAGGGCGATAAGGTCCCGAAAGACCAAGTTCAAATTAGTTTGGGAGTTCCACCGTGCACTTGGTGAGCTGGGCGTTCTCAATCAAGTTACTCTTGTCTGGATCCCGGATCATCGGGGCTTCAAAGGCAACGAAAGTCCTGATGTCCTGGCTTAACAGGATAGGAAGGGCGGAGGACCCTACCTGCAAGCTTTGCCTGGAGGAAGGAGTCGCTGCTCGAACATTAGTAACCCATAGACTCCCACTCTTAAAGAGTTAACCGCAGGTTTTCGTGTCGGATTGTACGTCTTTCTGCAAAAAGCTTTTCGCCGACACACTACACATTCTTTCCTGCATGATAGCGTGCAACACTTTGAGCTTTCGAAGAAGATGAAAAATTGTACAGGAGTTGTTGTTGCTTCGCCACTTGAAGTCTGACGTGTGGAACTTATAAATTACAAACGATCCAAGTGCCATTCCGGATTCTTTTGCAGTTGGTATCGAATTGTGGTTGACTTATACCAATTTAAGCCAAATTTTATGATAAGGCATAAATCCTAAAGGGTTAAAACCATCCCTAAATCGTGTAAAAATTAAAAAAAGTTTAATTACGATTAGAAAGTTGAAGCCATTCTAACCGCGTCTGTACAATTTCTAGTGTGTGGCTGAGGCCAAAGGAATACTGTCGGTTTAATACACATAATTTCTCAGGGGTTATCGTGGCGTGTAATATCATCCACACACTTACGCGGCATCATCCCGAGATTGGAAATGCAAAGGATTGCGGGCGCGCTTTCCTCTCAGTGTATGGCGGCCTATTCAAATTTAAGCCACTAGGCAGGCAGACTACTGAACTTGCTCAAGCGGTCTGACCTAGAAATATGAGGTATAGGGGTGTAGTACAATATTGGGTTAATTCAAAAACTCAATTCTGCAGAATTCAGTTATAGACTTCTCATTGCTGAATTCTGCAATGTTGAGTTTTTGAATTCACCGATTCCAACTAACTGTCCGCAGTACCTTTGGACCGAGTACCTCATACAGCTCAAAACAGTGGAGGTACTTGCTACATTCGTCACTCAAGAACTGCGTAAGGTCGTAACTCACTTCTTTACGCTTCCTCGTAACCTGGGTCACGTCTCTGGGTCCACCGAACGTTAACAGACTCGTCCCACTTCCCTTGGCATTCTGTTAGACTCGTCCCGCTACCCTTGCCATTATGTTACAGATTCGCAATGCGTCATCTGCCGGAGCACTGTATTTATCTACCCTCCCACTATCGCACACGCCGCTGGGCATCCAGTATCGAGCTAGCCACCCTCGGCATCACGACAGTTCGATCTAGGGCCCATCAAGTTGGGCAGCATTCTTGTAAGTGCTGCACAAATAGCTTTATCATCCATACGCTCCAAATTTGCTTTCAAATTGAGCCTCCGCTCCATTATGACTCAGGTATCTCAGGCCCGCCTGTGAGTGAGTGATCCCATTAACTTCATCCTTACGGACATTGGTTTTCCCCGTTTCCTGTTCGTGATAATAATTTCAGTTTTGTACTCAGCAAGCGTCAGACCAGCGCTTTCACTTAAATCTCCCAGATCACCTCGTTCGCGTACAATTAAAATAGTTTGGCCTCCAGCTTCACCTAGATCTTGAAGTCAAAGCGTCGCCTCAAAAGCCCTCTCGTCCATCAGCGCCACTTGCAGGAAATCTCTGACCACCGCACTCAGTAATCTTTCTGGGGCTGATTTTGACCCACTTCTCGCTGCTGTCAAAATCGAACTGGTATTACAAGGGGATTCCTAAGCTTAGATCTGCCACATGAAAAAAAAAATTAATGCCGCTATTCCATTGATGACTGACCTCAGTTCTTTTCTTAATTACAGTAAATACCTAAAATAAAAAAAAATGGAAATAATTTTTGCTTAATTAGTTATAAGAATCTGACCAGCTAGATATTCATACATATACTTTCCTTTGGCTGTATTGATGTATGCTCAACTATACTAATTAATCGTTACCAATAGCACACGGTATGCGTCCCCTCGTTCATATAACAAACGCTATTTGTTTAATAATAATAAAGTAAGCGCTAAAAGAACGATAAAAAAAACCAACTTTAAGAAATTCATCATCGTCAATAGTTTTTAAAGACATTTCCGGGTCGTTAACAAAAAAAGAGTTCTAAAATCTACTTCAATCGAAGCAAATCTCGTGGCAACTCGAAGAGCCAGAGAGAGAGCATCGAAACACCAAAGCGCAGAACTCTAGATTGAAAGAAAAACATGGCACAAGCGAGACAGCAATACAATCAACGTTATCAGCCCGATTCTCTTTCTCATTTTGAAAATTCCAAAAGGAAAAACTCAAAAATTTCTGCTATATCACAGCCACTTCACGCACGCACACTAACAGCACCACCCTTGTAGCAGTGTGAAAGAGATAAGAACTTTTATAAACAACCACCCAGCAAACATTATGATTTGAGATCGAATCGAAAGCTAATCGTTAAAATGAACTACAATTGCGATCTCGAAGCCGTTTTCGAATTGAAATCGAAGTAAAAAAGAACGAAAAGGACCGCTAGGTCGAATCGCAAAAGCGATTCGAGTTTCTTTCGTTTTTTTCGCCAAAACGAAAAATTCTCGAAACGAATTTTATTTTTAGTATTGTACGCGGTTCTGTTCTTTTAAAATTTCGATTTTTTTTCGTAAAAACGAAATATTACCGTAATTTTATTTCCAAAGTATTTCTTTCTCGCTCTCTTCCTGTTCGAAAATTTTTCGAAGCACTCTAAACTTCGAGATGATGTTTGCTGGGCACCATCATAAAAAAATCTCATCTTAAATAGAAGGAATTCATCATCGAGCGGCAAACAAAAACCCCGAAATGGCAACAACAAAAAAGTGTACAACATGTCAGTAGTAAACGTCATCGGTGGTGTGGCAGTTAGGGGAAGGGAGGGGACCAGGGTTGGGTTGTGTTCTGTATGGCGATAGGGGACTTTGTTTTGCTGCCTGCTGCCTGATGCAAAGAGCAGCGTTCGTTAAGTAATATGTATATGCAAGTGTAGAGGGGTGTAGAGTTATTGCGATATGAAATAAAAACGTGCAAGTTCATGTACGTAGCAATTGTAATTGGGTGTGTGTTTGTATGTATGTAAATATTGTAAAATAATTTTTTAGAATTCCGCATTTTCGGTGTATGCGTGATATTTTATAATTTCGTGTGTGTATAATTTGAAAATTTTTCGAAGGGGTAAAAATTTTTAAGTTGATTTTATAAATTAGCCAGAAAAAAGGGGGATTTTTTGGGCAATTTTATTTAACACACAAAAATTTGACGAAGGGTGGTGAATCACTACCATTTTGTTTTTATTTTGTTTTTTTTTTCTTGAAGAGCGTTGGGGGAGGGTTTCCTGGGGTATTTTTCGAGTTTAATTTCGAATAGCAACGAAAAATGTTTTATGTAAGTACGAAAAAAAAAATAAAATTAAATAAAGGAAATTTTTTTGTTTTTTTTATCTGTATCGTTTCCCTTTAACTCGACACCGTTTTTTTTTTTAGTTTTTGTTTTTCTGTTTTGTTACCTGCGGCTTTGCCCTCTTCCTCCGTCTCCGTTGTATATAATTCCACATCCATCTATAAACTTTTTTGAGTTGGCGCAGAAATTTCGAAAAAAAGTGTTTTTTTTTTATTCATTTGTTCATTTTGTTGTATTATTTTGAAAAGAGACGGCGCAGCCAGGGAGAGGTTGAAAAATTTTTGTACTGTTGCTCGATTTCAAAGTTGGGGTTCTCCTCTGTTGGTTTGAGCTCTTCGTCGCCGTCAGACTTGTCGTTGTCGTTGAAAAAAAACACGAAAAAATTTTTGTATTTTGTTTTTTATTTTGAGAAACGTGAATTGAAAAGTGGCGTTCGTTGTTGTTGTTGTTATTGTTGTGCTTCGAGTGTTTTTTTCGGGGGTTTTATAGAGTGTTTAAAAAGTAGGGAATTTGTTTTTTTGTCGGTTTAAAAAAAAATAAAGAAAAATTGTCGGTTTGAAATAAAAAACTTATTTTTTTGTGTTTTTGAAATTACAAAAATTGTGAATTTGGGATAAATATTATTAATAATAAATAAAAAATTAATATCATATGTCCAAAGTGTGTAAAAAAGGATGCAAATTATTAATAAAAAAAATTAAAAGAAAAAATCCCCCGGAATATTAAAAGTTTTCCGTGAGTAAACACAATATTCACGTGAAAATATCAAAACAAGAACCAAGTGAGTGGTTGAAACGTATTTTTTTTAATATTATTGGAATAATAACAGAAACAGAAAGTGTTTTTTTTTGTGTTTTTGTTTTGATAGTGGGTGGAATTAATAAAAATAAAATATTGTTTTTTTTTCTGTTTAAAAAAAAATTTGTGGTGAGTTTAAAATATAAAAAATATATATATATATATATATATATATATATATATATATATATATATATATATATATATATATATATATATATATATATATATATATATATATATATATTCCGGTGTGATATAAAAATACTTTATTTTATTATATTTTTTTTTTAATTTTTCGTGGGGGTGGAATCTACACCTTGATATGACATTGTTGAAATTTCTGTTAAAAATCAATTTTTTTAAGTTTTAAAACTCCCAACAAATTTAGGTATTTCCTAGAAAACCATTTTTTATAATGACTCAATATTAAAAACCGCATACCTACACTTCAATATTAAAATAAATTAAAAAAAAAGAAAAACACCTCCAAGATTAAATTCCAATTTTTTTACCTCTTCAACAAATGAAAAAAAAAATTAAACAAAATAAAAAAACACTTCTAAACACACAAAAAAAAAACACTTTTAAATACCCAAAAAAAACAATTCTAAAAAAAATTCTACCTTCAAAAAATTTTTTTTTTCGTTTTTTTTTTTGTGTAAATAAAAACCCCCTCAATTCTGTAGATTTTGTTTTTGTGTTTTTTATAAAAAAAATTAATGTTTTTGCAAAAAAAAATATATAAGGAAAAATTTTCAATGTTATTTTTTTTCTGTTTTCAGAACTTCTCATATAATTTGTTTTCGTGACTTGGAGTATTTTGTGAATTTCAAGAATAACAGAAAACAAGAAAACTTTTATATTTATATAGATATATACAACATTAAAAAAAAGCACCTTAAATAAAAAAACAACACTAAAAAAAATACCAAGAAAAAGTGGTAACCGGAAGGTAAGTTTACTACTTCTTAGACAGTGTTGCCAGGAATATTTATTTTTTTTGTTTATTACTTTTTTTCAAGTACTGTAATTGCTGTAATGCATAATCGGTTACTTCATTACATATTCTTCTAATCATAAAGTCGGTTAAAAACAGAAAAACATAATGATAAATATCTATGTATGTAATAATACAAAATAAAAAAATCCCCCCCCCCCCGACCAATATTTCAGTTAGTATTGTTAGTGTTAAAAATGTGCTCTTTTTTGTACCTGTATTTTTCTTCGGTTTATTCAACAACAAAATCTAAAAAAAAAAATAAATAAATATACATAAAAAGGTATAAAATGATATCTTTAAAGTGATTGGACTTGTATTTATGTTCATTTTGTTTTTTTTTCTTAATCTGTTTTGATTTCTTAAATATGAAATTCTTATTATTATTTTTCTTCTTCTCCTTTAACAAAAAAAAATTATATATTTTCTTCCTATACACAGTTATACATACATACATACATATATATTATATTAAACTTAGAAACTTCTGTTCGAAATACTCTATAAACACAAGAAAGGTGGTTATTATCATCATAGGTGCTAGAGCCCAGGTTAGGAGAGGTCTTGCGCGCTCTTTGTTTATGATTCGACGAACCGAACACCGAACCCGCGCGCGACGCGACCGTACCGAAAGAAACCACCACACAACATTCTCATATATTCTCCAACGTGGTTTTTGTATTTTTGTTTATAGCAAAAACATTTTTCTGATTTTTCCTTCTCTTATACTTTACTTACTTATATTCCCATTCCCAACTTCGGGGTTTGTTGTTTTTTTTTTCTTTCTTTTTATTTTTTTTATTTTTTTACTTATTATCTTCTGTTTTTTTTATTATCACAATTTGCGGCGTGCAAACCTGTGAATAGATTATTATATTCATGACTCTCTATACCTCAAGAAATATGGTGTAGATGTATGTATATTGTAGCAAAAAAAGCAACATATTACTGTGTTTTTTTTTTACTTTTTTTTTGTTTTACATTCGACATTATTATTTCTTTACTTGTTTTATATTTTTGTTCATTGCTGGAGGGGGGATACCTGTTTGCATTATGAGATTTATATTTCTTATATTTTTTAATAAATAAATTATATTTAAAAAGGGAATTTTAACGTACATACGTCATAACCACCGCAATAATGATATTATAAATATTTAGGCTTGGTTTTTAATATAGTTCTTAATCATCATACATTCTTTTGTATTTTATACAAATTTTCAGAGAGATTAAATTAAATACATAAATGTTTTTCTACTACACAATTTTTATAATAATGGCTTATCATTTTTCTTGGCTTGGTTCCATACCAGCGTACATACGATACGACAAGCTACGTCGGCTGCAAAGGTGGTTTATTGTGAAGAGGGTGAGAGAGGAGGATGGAATGGGCACAATTTTTATCGCCCTCTCTTACCCTCTTCCCTTCGGAGAATTTCATTCTCAAAAAACCCAATCGCGCCAGGTCGTAAGGCGCCTTGCAAAAATCGTAAGAATGGTCGAAATCGCCAAAACACCATTGGCAATGGACCTGTGTTCCAGTGACTGAGTCACCCTATAAACTAGCCTCGGTATCAACCTCCTCGCCACTAATAATGGTTGGTCCCTCGGTCACCGGGTCACGGAAGTTCCAGTGACAGTGTCGTCCAGTGTGTCCTCTCCGTCTCTAATAGTGGATGGTGCACCGGCCACAGAAGTCACAGATCCTCTTGAGCCTTGCATCCCTCTGGTTACGGTTCCGAGACGTTTAAATATCTACATTTATAATGATTCTCTCTCAAAACTAAGGCTTAGACTATCTGTGAATATTTAAGGAATAAATGTATAGACCCTGGAACTGTTCATTGCAGAAGGGATAGCAAGGATTCCAAGCCTGTTGTATCTTTTATTGTGTCTGCATCGCGTACTACTTCCCAAATACTCTGGCCTGCTGGTGTCCTTACCAAACGTTTTGCTCCGCATACCCGTATTCTAGCTCATCACGCTTCCCCTTCGAGCGTTGCACAGATATAATAAAATAAATGGTTAAAAAAATTGTTTAAAAAAAATTCTTTTAATTAACTAAAAAATGTACTGAAAAGTAAAAAATAAAAAATATTTTAAAGAAAGCGTGAAATTTCAATTTTAATGAAAAAGTTAATTAAAAGAATGGCGCATTTTTCATCAAAAAATTTTGTTAGAATTTGAAATTAACAAAGCAAAAAATTGAGGGTTATTGTAAATCTCACGCGATTTACAGTTATATTTTCAATTTTTGATGAAAAATGCGCCATTCTTTTAATTAACTTTTTCATTAAAATTGAAATTTCACGCTTTCTTTAAAATATTTTTTATTTTTTACTTTTCAGTACATTTTTTAGTTAATTAAAAGAATTTTTTTTAAAAATTTTTTTTTAACCATTTATTTTATTTTCTACTTTTTAGTATATTATATGTATTCCGCCATTTTATGATGGCAATTCTATTAGATTTAAAATTACGTCACACAGTTTACTGTATTCATTTGATACCCATGTCGTGGGCTCGGTGGAACATAATTGCAAAAACGGCCGCCATCTCGGAACCGTCTTCTTGATTTTTTTACAAAAAGGTCAGATTGCATTTAGTACTTATACATGATGAGTTGAACTCAAGTTGAACCCAAGTCTAACTACATGTAAACGGGAGTCGAGTTGGGTTAAGGTTGACTGAACTCGACTCAGCTCTGCTACCTGGGTTTAGTTGAAATTATGCATACGGACATGAGTTCAGTATTTGAGTAGTTGAATTTAGTTGACAGCAGCATCTCTGTGTTTGTTTGTGATTTTTTGTAACGTGTATTGCTTCTTTATTATCAACTCACCCTTAACTCAACTATTCATCTCATCATTCATACACATTAACCACCCGAACTACGAGTGTGTGCAAAATTGGAAGTTGATCGGTTATATTTTCTACTTTTTAGTCTATTATAAGCTTTCCGCAATTTAGTGTTGGCCGCCATTTTGAATTTGGAATGACGCCACATAGCTTATTGTGTTCTACCTGTCATATCCTTTCATTTGATACCCATGTCAGAGGGCCGCGGAGCACAATTTCAAAAATCGGGCGCCATTTTGGAACCGCCATCTTGATATTTTTACAAAATGGCCAGATTGCATTGTCATCCAAACTAAACGTGTATGCAAAATTTCAGCTCTATCCGAAACCGGGAAGTGGGTCAAATTTAACTTCCAAGATTTGACGACAAACAGTGTAAGTTAAATAAAAGAATTTAATAAAATATATTTAAAAGGGGGAGATTTTTAAGATTCATACGTCATAACCACTGCAATAATGATAAATAAATAATTAAGATTGGGTTTTAGTTCTTCATAGTTCTTAATCATCAAAAATTCTTTTTTATTTTATAGAAATTTTCAGAGAGATTAAGTACATAAATGCTTTCCTACTACAAAATTTTTATAATAGTGGCTTTTCATTTTTCTTCACGTGGTTCCACACAAGCGTACACACGACACGACAAGAGTCGGTTGCAAAGGTGGTTTATTGAGAAGAGGGTGAGAGAGGACGATGGAATGGACACAATTTCTATCGTCCTCTCTTACCCTCTTCTCTATAAACCACTTTTGCAGCCGATTCTTGTCGTGTCGTGGGGGCTTTACAACCGGGAACCGATCCTGGCCTCTCGCTTCTCGCAACAAATATATCGTTCACTGCAAAAGCGCTGTAACTCCACACTTCAAAACAGTCGAGATTGACCCGCCTTGTAGTCATATTCCGTCACATCTTTCGCTACAAAACCGAAACAACTCCAGAAATGCACTATAATTGCACTTACAATGAACCTCTAGAACCGCTCCACCCCTACAGCGAAAGATATGCCAAAATGCGACTCCAAAGCAAATCAATCTTCAATACCCTAAAATATGGAGCCACATCACTCTTACATTGAAGGACACAATTGCTGCTCGTTCTGCAATAATTCTTTTTTCCGGATGGGATTATTAGCCTTACCCCTTACTTGGAAGGTGCTAGCCAGATCATAATAGTCTATCCTCTTCCTTAGGATAGTTACCAGTGGCCACCGCTAGGTGGTTATGATCGCACTTCCATCAGTCCGAAATAGTTGCGGCACGTGCATGTTGTGCTACATGTTATTCCCCTATTCCACAAGATATATTAACATAATCCATTCGTTTACTAAACTTCCCCAGTTCAACTTACCAATTAAACATGATTTGCAACACAACATTTTGACTAATGGGCAACTAACTTTCGCCACTGCTTGGCGACTTCACCTGGAAGGTGGAAAAACTAGAGCTAGAACACAAGGTTCAACTTAGGATTTATCGACCCTAAAAACGGGGCTTACATGATTAGAGGCCATGCATCAACTACCATAGCTCTTACGCCGTCACTGTATCGTATAGATATCCGATCTTCAGTTCAGTTCAATCGCACTACAGCCCAAATCGAACCTTGGCCTCCTTCAGGTTTCTCCTCCAACCTTCTCGCTAACTGGCTAGAGTCCTCCAATTTCGTAGGCCCAACAAGTGTGCAGCGTCTCCTTCTACGGCTTCAAACCATGTTTTCCTCAGTCGTCTTGCTGGCCTGTCACCAATTATGATTCCCTTATATATTTTCTTCACTGCCCATCGTAGTCTATTTATTTTGATATAGTTGACGATGTCTATCTTTTGGTACAGTTCGTCATTGTATCTGATTCTCCCGTTTACGTTTAATGGGTCAGTAATGTGTCTTAGATTTTTCTCTCAAAAGCGCCTAATAAGTTCTCGATTTTTTGGGTCATGGTCCACACCTTCGAGCCATAACTTATAAGAGATTTGTATAGTTCAAATTTAGTTTTCCTATGTAACGTTCTTGATTGAAGTACTTTACGGAGTGAATAAAAACATCAATTGCCCTGTTGCATTCTGCTTTTAACTTCCTCCAGCTCTTCATTTCTTGACGACACTATTGTTCCTAGGTATTTAAAGCTCTTCACTACCTCTATATTGTAGCTATCTATCGTGAAGTTGGTCCTTTCTGATCTAGTCTGCACCATTGCTTTAGTTTTGTCTTGTTTAATTGTCAAACCCATTTTTTTAGCAGTGTTATCTAGACTTATGTAGCATTCCTTTGCTCCTAATAGTGACCTCATTACTATATTCAGATCATCAGCGTAACCCAATTTTTGCACCGACTTGTTAAATAATGTTCCATTCCTGTCTAAAGCTGTTCTTCTGATGATAGACTTCTAATGCTAGGTTGCATAGCATCGGTGCTAGGCTATCTTACCCACATTTCCAACAAACACGAGGTCCATTTGAGGCTAGCTTGATAGAGGCCCTATTGTGTGTAAAACTATATTATAGTACGTGACATGCTAAAAATCTTTACATTCTTCTTTAGTGGGGACTTTTGCTTGAGGATCGCAATATCTGTTGAAGCTAAGTTTTGCTGTCATTTAGTCAGATGTCCGTTTCATTATTTGCTATCGTATAAAACACAGTCTATTGCTATGTATAGTCTATACATCTTTTGAACCTAGCAACACGCTTCTCCTGGGCCATCAACTCGCAGGCTACCTGCTGCTTGATGTTAGCTGGCAATAGATCGTAAAATAGGTTGGCTTTAAATGTTTCCTTCTAGATATCTTTTAGGGTTTTTGGTACATTTTGTATTTGTAAAATTGTAGCAAGTTGCTTCTTCAGCCAGCAGCAAGGGCCACAAACGGAATATACGTTTTTAGCTGATTGAACACCTTAATCCTTTTGAAATTTGTCCATTTTTAAAGAATATTATGTAACGGTTTAAAGAGACATGCGAAATTTGGTAGAAATTTGTGGTGGTAGCTGATCAAACCAAAAAAACACTCTTAACGGCTGGACATCTAGAGATCGACAAGTTTTCCATGATAGTTTCTGTTTTTTCCGTACTAGTCGGATGCCTTTCTTGTATCAGTAGTGAATCTAGTAGGATTTGCTAGCTAGCTTTTATTCTTCTACTCTACTTTCAAATATTTGTGCTAAATTTTGCTACAGACATTAACTGAACTTGAAAAAAAAATCCATTCCGCGAACTTCGCAACTGGTCAGTCATACACAAATTGGATCTTAAGAATTCGCATAAAGTAAAAATATTAAAGATATTAATTGTGGTGCACCTTGTACTATGTAATTACATACTATTTCGTTTTGTGAAACTAAACAAAAAAAATACTATATAATAAACTGTTGTATATTTTACCATTTCCTTAATATTTTATTTTCTATTTTTTTTTTAATTATCTCATTTAGATATTATTAATCGTCACTCACTATAGCCCGCGTCATTCTTATCAGCTTTTAATTCTTCAGCTGTATAAATAAATATAAATCAAAAAAAGCTCTATTGAATTTTTGGTTTAAAATGTTTTGAAATATGTTTTCTTCTTTTTCACACCCTTACGAACTTGATATATCCCCATAATAAATATTACATACCTACCTACACACACACATTTGTATTTAGATATTTTTGTTTATTTGTGAAAATTTCATTTTATTTTATTTTTTTGAAAGTTTTAAGTTGAATTTTCAGTGGAAATTTCTTAACTTACGAGAAAAATAAAAAAAATAGCAAAACGTGTGCTTACACATAATCGTTGAAACACAACAAAACAAAAACCTAACAATAAATACAATTCTGAAGAATCAATTTGATTTTTTATTTTTTGTTATGATAAAGTTTGGAAGTAAATATTTAATTTGGATTTTTGTGGTCAATCACCTTTTATAGATATCCAAAAAAAAGTAATTCAGAAGGTAGTAAAAATCTATTGTTACAAAATTTTCTACTTCAAAACAATTGAGGCGCATGCGTTCTTGGGTTTAAACCTAATTTGAAACATTTTTTTGTGAATATTAAAGTACTTCGAAACAAAGTCATAAAAACTGCAAGTATTGTTCTTCATTAGCTACAATTTTTGAATAAGGCTGAGAGCATTTTATGTCTTACCTTGACCAGTTTAAAGTTCTTCTGACTGAGTGTAGTAGTATATACTAGAAAATCACTTTATCGCGGCTTTGGGCGGACTCTAATCATTAATCATTTAACATTACAATTTCATCTCCGAAACTACTAGTATACGTGATATATATTTGAAAATGTAGGTCTCCATTAGGATAGTTGGGACTGAGAAAGTGGCAAGCTCCAACCGGAAGTAGACTGAATGCTCAAAAGGAATCCCTACTCGTATATGTAGAATGTCCAACTCAATTAACAAGCATTCAATTGGGGCTGCCGAATCGTGTCTAACTCAATGCTTCCAAAACGAAGTCTTTTTTCCAATGAAACGTGCAGCATCTCTCTATCCGTTTAGGTTTAGAACTTATTCACCAAAAAAGCATCCCAGTGCCTAAGATTTCTGAAGAGATGCAACTTCTGAACCAGGGGTGGGCAACCCTGCGCACACGGCCGTAAGCACGCCCATAATTGATCTATTTTGCGCCCACGACACGATCGATTAAAATAATTGGTTTACTTCATTTCCAATGTGACACAAGACATAAAACGAACTACAACAATCAAAGAAGTGGCACATGAAAAATTAAAGAGAATGAGATAAGTTTTTTTTATGTGAAAGACTAGAGTCTCAGGAAAGGTCCTTTATGCCGTTGACAATCTATTTTCTTCGTATAGAGTGTGCAGCTCTAGTGGAGGAAGGAATTGCCACAACCTACCCGCGACTTTTTTTATTCCACATACTTCCAACCATTACTATCGCGAAATAAATTCGCCAAAAATCGAGTTGAAATCTTCCACTTCAAAACCTATTGTTATTTAACGAAATCTTCCGATAGTATCTAACAATAACAAAAATCACTATCCTTCTCACGCCGCATGGAAAATGCGATTTTGAGTGAATCTTGCATGTCACCTTACAACACCTTAACATACCTATCGAGTCGACTTTTATGATCCTTTGTTTTATTACCCTTTTATTACCTCCAGTAATTAGCACCAAAAATATTTTGAATTATTAAAAATCTTCACCCCAGCCTTAATTCGTTATATCACTGAAAACGTATTCTGGATAATTGTAACTAGTGGCGAAACTCTCGATATAAGAACCCATATGTTGTAAATCCAAAAAAAGATATTAATTTTTGGAAAGTTGATGATCATAAATGGACACATATAACCTATCCTATTTCTTAGAACCACATTTAAGAGCCCTAAAAATAAAAAACCCAGTCACCTAATGATCCTTATCCCTAAAAAGTTACCTTCAATACCCTATCACACTTTCAATTATTTACCGTAATTTTTGTCGTTTGGTGAAGAATAGTTGGTCGGTCAAGTGTATGCCTTTTAAGTATTACTTTCACAGTGTTAAAAACAGGTCAATTTGTGATATGTACCAATTTTAGAAAGTAAAATCGTAGGAAAATGAAGGCAGTTTTTAACTTGAGTTGTTCTAGGAATTTTTTAAGCAACTTTTGAAAAGATAAATGCAGAAAAGATAAATGCAGAAAAGGATACCTGGATTATTTTTTAATTACAGTCCAATATGTGAAAATAACTGTGCCCTTTTATGTTTTTTCTGTGCTTCCCCATCATTTCCCATTTGTTGATATGACACATTTCTCATAAAAAATACATTTTAATGGAATTATGGATTTCACAACGCTTCTGCTGCTAAAAAGCGTAGTTGTGTTTTAACTAGCATTAGAATGTCAAGTTGTTTACAAGTCTATGGGGCATATCGTTCTACGTTGTATTCGAGAACAAAAATTGCCTTCTAGTTGAACGAACAATCACAACCAACTATTTTTGTCGTGATCCGGCAGCATTTAGATATGAATTAAATGTTTGCTTATCGAACCATCAAGTGTTATGATCTGGGGTAGCATCACAAAAAGCCTCCTCCATATGATAGAAGAAAACAACAACATCACTAAAAAAAGGAGATTACCTGATGGAATGACGGATTCCTGGCAAATGAGGAGCATGCCGAAAGAGGAATTTCCTTGTAGGTTCTATAAGAGGACCCCTGTGATAAATAAGGAGCATGCTGAAACAGTGCTTGTCCGTTAGCTTCTCCATGAGCACCATACAAATCAGCGTTACTGAAGTGAGTTCCTCATAAGGGTCCTATGAGGCAAACCTTATTACAAATGAATAATGATTTTTACGAAACTTTAAAGTAATACCCTTAAGCTTTAGGTATACTCATACAAAGCTGATATTTCAGACAATTATGTTGGTGACCGTGAAGGGTTTCATTTTATATATACAAAAGACCGGTTCTGGTTCGATTATAGAGGTAAAGCAACATTGGACCTGATTAGTACATAGTTGGGAGACCGCATTGATAGAACGACACTCGCGTTTAAAAATATAAAACTATTCACATACGAGTATCCAAGCCGAAATTCTCTAATTTTTCGGTAATTGTAGCAAAAGAATAACGAATAGACCAGGAACGAGTCGGAACTTTTTCTTCACGATCCACTGATTATTGATCGTGAAGAGAGCGGGCGTTCAGAACTATAGTTCGAATAGTTCGATATTATTATATGAAAAGGCTAAAAGAGTGGAAATGACTGATCGCTCCATTCCCTTGATATCGATCACACTTGTATATCAGTGCTAATATATTTGCTTATTTTTTTTCTAAGAAATCTATTTTATTCGCAAAGAATTATGATCGAGGCAAGTATTTTATTATACCCACAAATGAACTCTTGTTGGAACCTAAAAATTATATGAATAACGAACTTCAGTGTTTCATATACCAAAAAAAAAATTGGTGTTGTAGTAAAACAGAAATTTCATATAATACAAAAACTGTATCAAAAAATGTATTTATGACTCAAGCATTCAAAAATTTCATATACATATATGTACATACATATATCAAAAAATTTATGATTAAACAATATTTTTACTTAAGCTTAAAACATTTCCGGTCTTATAACGATTTCCAAAAAAAATCTTGTTTATTTGCTAGCTAGCCACAAACCAAAAGTGGTACTAATTGATTGACAGATTTTTGAACATATTCCCGTGATCTTTTATCGCAAATTCATCGCTTTACTGCCCGACGAGTATACAGAAAACCATTAATAATAAAAATGCAATTTATTAAAAAAAAAATAAAAAAATAAAAAAAAGCCAACACAAATCAAGGAAATCCATCATGCATATAACTACAAAAAATTCTGCATTTAAATTTAACGAAATCAAAAAAATTTTAAAGTAGTGAATTGTTGCTACCACAATATGCAAACAAAATACCCTCTTCTTCTAGCCTATACAGCGCTCGACTCTCTTCTTGTGCATACTATATATTCTTGCTAGCTCTATCAAATATGTACGTGCACATATTATCATAAAACTACCAAAGCGAAAATAACAATAATTGAACTAACAAGCAATAATATTGCTCATGCCACACCGAAAAAGAAAAAAAATATGAACAGAAATAATATAGCCGAGCGGAGCTTTTTAAAATATATGTATGACGTCCAAAAAAAATTATTTACAGTCACACTTTTATCTTCAATCTCGTTTATTTTCATTCAAACACAAACTGGAAGCTATGAAAAAACAAATTGGAAACACAAAAATACAACAACGAAATTCTGCGCATATAAAATGTTTTTTTTTTATTTTTTATTATTATTTTTCGCTTATTTGAAACGTAGTTGAAAAAAATTGTGTGAGTTTTTTGCTGGTGAAACATACAAAAAAAAAACAACGAAAAACGTTTTCAAGAATATTGACGAAAAAAAAATATCTTAGAAAAGCTTTCGTCAATTTTTCATATCTGAACACAAAAAAAAATTAAAATTTCCTACGGCAAAAATCAATAAGTTTTATACAGAAAATTGACGTGACTCAGTCCCCACCACCAGCAGTCATAAAGATAACATATTTTTATTTTTTTTATTATTTCTGTTTTGTAGAATAACATAAAAAAAAAATAAAAAAAAATACAGAAATTTTATCTCACTTTTTCATCTTACATTATTTCTGTTGTTGGTGTTGTTGTTGTTGTCGTCAGAAACGTGACCGCATTTTGTTCTGAATTATTCGAAAAAATTCTCGTGAAAGAAAAACTATAAATTTTTTTTTGAAGTGAATACTGTCTTAGGCACTTTTTGGCCTGGGGTAAAAACTAGAAATTCGCGTCACGCGCATTTTTGTTGCGCACCCTTTTCTGAACACTTGAAGCTACATACATATATGTATGTAGCTGGCTAGAGTAAGGTGGGCCAGAAATAATTTCCCACGTTTTCCGCGCACCATAGTAGTTAATTGGCCCCCTCTTGCGACCTGTATTCATTTAGTCTGAATTTGAAATGATAAGATTCAGATATGACAATAAGAGGCCAATTTTTAGTTGTGACAAGTCATAAGCAAGTACATATAACAAGATCAATCTTGAGACGAATCTTGTGACAGATTAGCTTCTCCAGATTATCATTATCAAATGTGGTGAAATTGTGGTCAACTTTTTAACTTTATTGCCAATCATTCGCATTGCCAATTAGACGCGCATCAAAATTCAAACAGAGAATCGAAAATTTTCGCGTGTCGTTAAAAGGAAGGTGCTCACGAAATTTCAGCTTGTTCCTAATCATTAAAAAAAGGTGCTATTGTGGAGTAAGACGAATTACATCAAAAAATATTTATTTATAACTAAATGAAGCCCAGTGCGCGCTGCACCTATAAGCCAATAATATGGCGTACGCCAAAACAAATGGGAATCTCAAAATCGGCTTTTCCATGGACAGTACACTACATTCGAAAAGAAAGGTGTCACTCCGTCCGATCGCTCGCTCATTTATATTCCCAATCACAATTCAACGGTCTCACTGCCACTATTGTCATGCTATGAGAGATTGTTGTTCTCGGTGAAACGAATTTCGAAGGGAAAATTACAATGCACGTGCGCTCGTATTTTATCCATACACGAGATGTTAATGTGTGTGGAATTGTCATTTCCCGCCTGCATTTAAATTTCCAGTTCTTTTGGTGCACTCTGTTTATTTTGCAAGTGAGGTGATAATATGGGTCCTGAAGGCACCGTACGTTCAACATCAAATAGCGTTGATGCAATTCTCGATGATGTCACTGCAACAAGTGTACGGCAACTGCCCGTAAATCACTTCCGATCGATATGAAACTTTGGGACTAGTATTTTTTCCCAAAAAAAAAAAAAAAACAAAATAAAATGCACCTGAGTTCTTTAGCAGTAATTTGAAGAGTAGCTCCCATTCAAAAGTTTCGGATTTTACCATATCGGAACACTAAAGTTACAGAATCGTCTGCATAGATTTTACTATGGCGAAAGATTAGACGGTCAGTGCAGAACTTCGCTCATGGCGCTCACCTCTCCTCCAAATTGTGTTTTTCCAGAAAAAGTGCCAAAAAATCAATTTTGCAAATTTGGCACCTATTATGCAGCCCAAAAACCAACATGGTGCCCCAGAATAAATCGAATAACTAACTATCTCTACTTGCATTCAAAATTATTTTTTACTTTTTACTTCATTTTAAAATAAAAGCCTAGTGTACTATTATATCTTCCGCTTTTTTTGTGGTGACTGTATTATACTCGTCATACAGTTTCATTTAATACCCATACCCCGAGGGCGCTGTAAAGAATAAGGTAAACCACCATTTTGTGTTGGCCGCCATTTTGAATTTGGAATGACGCGACACAGATAATAGGATGCTGATTGTCTTACCCTTTCATTTGATACCCATAACGAGTGGTTTGTAAAGAGAAAGATAACCCGCCATTTTGTGTTGGCCGCCATTTGTTAAATTTGGAATGACGCCACGGCACTACTCTTTCATTTGATACTACTCTTTCATTTGTCATATTCTTTCATTTGATACCCATGTGGGTGGTCAGGGAATATAATTGCAAAATTCGGCCGCCATCTTGGAACAGCCATCTTAATTGTTTTACAAAATGGTCCGATTTTATTGTCACGCGAACTATGCATATGTGCAATCAAGTTGATAGGTTATATTTTCTCCTCTTTATTCTATTATTGTATCTTTCGCCATCTTGAAATGGCTGCCATTTGGAATGATGCCACACAGCTAATTGTATTCTACTGGTAATACCCTTTCATTTGATACCCATGTCGGGGATCGGGAAACGCGATTGCGAAATTCGCCCGCAATCATGGAGCCGCCATCTTGATTTTTTTACAAAAATGTCAAATTGCATTGTCACACGAACGGTTACATGAAAGTTGGTTAAAATCCAGCTGCAATAGGTGTAGAACGCAAAAAATGGTGAAAAATCGTACTAATGATGTAATTACTTAAATGGAATATTCATAAACAAAATTCATTACCTTAACCCTTATTCTCCTGCAATATTAAGTTTGATTTGAAAATATAGACTGGTCATACAAGTTTTCACTTCCAGCATGTGGTGGTGTGTTTTTTTTTTCTTTTTTTCTCTGAAAAGTTGTGAATTTTTCAAACATTTTTATCACAACAAATTTTTTTTATTTTTTTTGGTCACGAATTTTTCGGAATATTTTTCGTACCAAAAATAACCGCAGAGACATTTTGTATGCCGCAAAAAACTCCCCTCCGCCCCGCCAAAAAAAATCGGACAAAATCCAATTTTTTGGGAGAAACCCCCCAAAAAAACCCGCAAGCGATGAATTTTGTTGTTAGTCATTTTTTTTTTGAAGGAGGGAAGAGGGTGAATAAATTTTTTCTTTTCAATTTGTTCTCCGGGGGTCCGTGGTGGTTGGCTGAGAAATTTTCCATAGAATCGATTTTTTTTATCGTATGTGAAATTTTATCTGAATATGCGCAATGTGCAAATAATATATACGGGTGTCATGATGGGATATTATGAATGTGAGTGGCTTGTAAAAAATTTTTTTTTCGAAAGCTTTTAGTTTATACGGAACACGGAAATTGCTAGAAAAATTTTTTTTTGTTGTTATATATTATTTAGTTGAAAATCGATTTTAGTCCCTTCGACCCGTATAGCTAGAAAATAAGGATGTAATGTCCCAATTTTGATAATGTAGAGGATGGAGGGGTAAGTTGGATGTAATTTTCTAGAAAAACTGGGGTGTTTAAAAAGACGCAATTTTTTCGAGGATAATATTGTAACATAACTTCAAAAATCTTCTTGCCTTTTCACTTAAAAACGTACGTATTTATTTGATTAAAAAAACAACGTTTTAATATTTCTCAATATATTTTATCTTCTTCTAAAATGGCGATACAGTCCTTGTAGGACTCGGCCCTCTTGATGAATTTGAATCTATTCTATCAGACTCACACGCAAATATCACTCCATGTAAATAACGAATTATGTAGGTCCAAAACACATTCGGCGCTGCATTCTTCAGGCCGAAAACTTCACAGCTTTAAATCAACGAAAATTCATTAAAGCCTACATTGAAAAGTAGTGCAGTTTAGCACTGCTCAGTGAAATTGGATTACGAAAAATTGATAGAATTACTGAGAAATAGAGACTACTGAAAAAATGGCAAAAGACTATGGCCTCGATTCCCAGATCCGACGGGAGGGAAGTGAGTGAGGATTTGACACTTTGCGATTCTCAAATCCGCAGTCCCGGATTGGTTTAAATCGAAAATTCGGAGTGAAGACTCACGCGATAATGAAATATATGATGTCGGATTATCTCAGGCGCATTTGTCGTTCAAATCCGCAGAAAATTTGTTGCGGATCACACTTTTACAGCGCGGAAAATGTCAAAAAGAAATTCGGGGTTGCGGATCTGAGAATCGCAAAGTGTCAAATCCGCAACTCACTTCCCTCCCGTCGGATCTGGGAATCGAGGCCTATATCTGAACAGGCAATGTAAAAACACTGCTTATTCAGTGGCGGGCATTAGTCATGAGCAAACGCAAGAAGAAGACTAATCTAGTGTTATTCTTGTTGTCTGTCTTGTTCTTGTTCTTGCAAGCACAACTAAGTCTTGTTGTTGTTCTTGCTCTTGCAAAATGTGCAAGAATAAGACAAGACTGCAAGAACAAGGCCATTTTTGCTCATCACTAGGGACATCCCCCCGTCCAAGAGTTCGTTTGATTTATGGATTAGGGGTCGTCCATAAATTACGTGAGGTGGTTTTTCGACCCCCCCCCCCCCCCCTCCCCTTGGTGAGATGTCGTGAGATTTGGCTCGATCCCCATCCCCCTCCTCTCTAATCTCACGTGAGATTTTTTAATAGTTTACACTAAAAATACGTATTTACGGGTATAACCACAGCAAGCTGGGCCGGTCGTGTGTAAGATTTTATTGGAGATTAACAATTTGGACTTCTTGCCCCTCCTCTATTCCACTCGCTTTTTGCGGTTGTAGTAGACACAAAACTACCAAAACGTAAAAACCCACTCAACAAGAATTTTATTACGCTAAAATTCGGCGACGTGCCTTTGTGTTGTTCTAAGGGCCGAGTTGGTGGTACTTGGCTCCCACACTGTAGAGTCGCGAGTTTGGCTGGCCGGTGCTGGCTAAACAATCGCGGGGCTATTATGCTACTTTCTGGACTTTGCATAACCGCGTTAAAATTTTGGTGTAGGAGTTAGCCATATCGCAACGGCCTCATACAGGTCGCTTTACACACAGGTTGCCGGTAGGCTATGGACTGAAAATTTTTGCCTTGAGGCCAAGTATTACCACACACTCACCGACCGCCAACTATATGGGGCCTGCAGTCCAAGAAAACAGACAAAAATCGTTATGGGTTTGGGCATTTATCGTCAGTTCATGCCTGAAGTTGCACGTAAGTTGTTTCAATCGTCTTCTTCTTACATAAATTCAAGTGTTACAAACAATTTTGTATGAAGAGGTCGATTGAAACAACTTACGTGCTACCATTTCTGAAGTTGTTGAGTTTTAAAAACCCCAGCTTGAGAGAAAACTCATTTTAGAACCTACATCTAACTTCAATAGCTCTATGAGAAATTTGATTAACACATTCCTTACGGTTAGACTTGAGCAGGACTTATGTGAGGCAGTACATTTACCACTTGCACGATTGTACTGTGGTCTGAATTTTAGTCAATTTTCAATAAACATAGTTCACGTATGCGGAAAGGATTGATTTCGAAGGAATGGCTACGGACCAAGAGAACCAATGGATTGTTTTTGATTATTATTGAAATTATAGCAAAACCCCCTTTAAAAGGTGCATTTTTAAGGGAAACGCCCAAAGTATTTAGACTGCGGAACCTCGATTTTCGTAATCAGCAACCCAAAAAACATAAAGGAAAAGGTAGTCTCAAACCGGTGTTCTGTTCTGACAAATGTATGTTCAAATGTGCATTTTGAATGGATAACTTACTACTAAGGCTGTCCTGCAAACATGGTGGATTTGTATTATCGAAAGAAGGCATATAATTTGCTTCGAATATTTCATTGAGCTCATTCATTGCATACAAATCATCATCAAAAGTCACATGCCTACCAAAGTGGGATTAGTCTTCTATATTCAACCTTTTTAACCAAAAATTCTCCTAATTAAGAACTTACGAAATATTTCATTAACCACACAAAAATATTCTCCATAGTTCCTAAACATGTGCAAAAATACAACTTTACCAACGCCCTTCTTAAATACACGTTTGTTGGCACAACGAAAACGATGCTAATAATAAGGATAAAAATATATTTCCCATCATTCTATTTATAGTTCAAACCTACACATAAAAATATTTCACTTGAAAAGGATAAAATCCTTGTAGAAATTTCATAAGAATTTGGATGGTTCTTGTTGTTTTTTTTTTCAACAGGATGAAAAATTAATTTTATTTCCTTGGAGAACATATATTATTCATGAAAAATCGAAATTACATCTTGATTCGTAAAATTTTTTCGAATTTACACTCGCTTTTTTAATCGGGTATATTCTAACCTTTAAGTTCGTTATTTAGATAAGGTTAGATGCTGATTATGATAAGTTTTGTTAACTGCTTCCAAGGTATTACATCGTGCCCTTTTTTTTTCGCCGATGCGCCGGTATCGCACTGAAGTCGCCGTCAGGTCACGGATATGTGTGGATCTAGCTTTACCGGGAAATTCCTGGCTACATTTTTTTCCTGAGTTCAATATGTGAAAATGTATGGGAAGTGATGCTGGTGTTCAGTACACCAATTTGCTTGAACTTGCGCAGTTCGGCCGATGAAGCCAGAGTATAAGCGAATTTCCATTAGAATTGAACTCGAATGGAGATGCACAGAGATAAGAGTTCTCGTTAAATATTTAATGCAACTCCTTACAATATAATCTCAACGAAAACTAAACTTCAATGGAAGCTCGGTATTTGTTTCCATTGCTGTGTTTCCATGAGGCGAGGTAGAGTTTTTAAAACAAAAGGCCTTTTCCCTCAAGTTAACTCGATGCTGTGTCCATGGCGGTTTTAGGTCAAAGTAACAGATAATCATTTTTACGCTTCGTCGTCCTCGGTATATGTTCAGTATAAAATACTCAAACACACACATATGCAAAACGCAGCTTAATTGGACTGGTTTCGTCGAGTTTTCTTAGATTTAACGAAACTTTACTCAATTCCCGTTTCTATAGGCGCCTAATCTGAGTAAACTCAGGGTAAACTCTGCATGGAAGCTCAATACATGAGCCGTGGCAGAGTTTTCTTGAGATTACAGAATTCTTTTTTCATCAAGTTAACTCGATGCGGTTTCCATATCTACAGATCTGGGTTGAAGTGATAAATAAATAATTTTTCTTGTGTCATCGTTGGTTGTATGTGCAGTAAAGAATACTCAAACCCCCACATATGAAAAAACCAGGTTTAACCCGGCTGGTTTCGTCGAGTTTACTTGAGTTTAACGAAATTTTACTCAATCCCCGTTTCCATGGGTGTTAACTTTGATCAGGTTCAGGGTAAACTCAGGGGGTTTAGGGGGTACTAAAGGTATTATTCAGTGTCTCAGGAGATTTTTAATAAAGGTATACAAAAAACTTCAGTTCAACTAATGTTGGTTTGCCTGGGTGGATACGCAGCTTTATACTTAGATTTGTGCACAAAGTTCATACCTGTGTCGCTGGTCAACGTATCATCCAGTACATGATCAGTTCGGGATTTTTTAAAGAAAATATTTTGTCAAGCTATCATTTGTTTTACGCTGCGTCGATCGACTTTCACTGGTCTGCACATTTTTTCTCCTTTCCAATTTAATAGTCGTATCCTAAGTATTTTTTCGCGCTGAATCCGAATCCGCTGGCCAAATTGCCCTATCACGTCAGGATTTTGAGCAATCCTAACCTAAAAGTGCCAAAAAGCGTGTTTTTTGCACTTTTGCGCGTTAAATATCTCAAAACTATGGAATGATAGGGCAAATCGGACAACGGGATCGTTTTCAGCATGCCAAAATCTACAGAAAACCATGTCGAAAGCGTTAAATTTGAAAAAACTTTTTTTGTAATACTGAAAAGAAAAACTTCTTGGCGCGAAATCGACGATTTTTATTAACACATGATATCATCGTTGCACCGAAGTTTTTCTTTTCAGTATTACAAAAAAAGTTTTTTCAAATTTCACGCTTTCGACATGGTTTTCTGTAGATTTTGACATGCTGAAAACGATCCCGTTGTCCGATTTGCCCTATCATTCCATAGTTTTGAGATATTTAACGCGCAAAAGTGCAAAAAACACGCTTTTTGGCACTTTTAGGTTAGGATTGCTCAAAATCCTGACGTGATAGGGCAATTTGGCCAACGGATTCGGATTCAGCGCGAAAAAATACTTAGGATACGGCTATTAAATTGGAAAGGAGAAAAAATGACCCGTTTTTTGCAGACCAGTGTATTCTATCCTTTGAATATTCTGTCGCTTGTCCCACTTTCCTTGCGACTCCTCTACAGTCTTTGAAGTTTGAACGAAACGCCGACGAAATGCCTATGCGAACACATAATGTATCAACGGAATGTCTCTGGACTTTTCCAGCGGCTTAGCATTGGCTTTCCTAACATTCTATAGAACTCTATAGACAGAAGTTCTAAAACTAAAAGTCTCATCGTGTGGATCCACCATTAACACACGTAACCCAAGAACTAATTCTACCCATTTTTTTGTGACAAGGTGAAAGGTGGTTAGCGGCTCAAGTCAACTCATCAAGAAAACTCCGTTCGGGACTGTCACAAAAAACATCATAAATCAATCAATAAATCCAAAAAAAATCGATTATTGCCTAATAAAAACCTTTCTCTCTTCTCGACCACATTTTCTTATTATTAATATTATTTTTTTTTGTTTATAATTTACATTTCAAAATTTCTTAAAAGTCTTAAAATAAATTTTTCTTCTTGAATTTTCATTTTCGACATAATGTAAATTTCACAGTTGGGACAAAACTTGACGATTTTTCCCAAAAAATTGTTTGTCCCAAAATTATTTTTGGCTTTTGCTCAAATTCGTATTTTTTTATTTTTTTAAATTGGAAAAAAAAATTCCTCAATATTTATTTTTTCAAAACAAGAATTTTTTTATTATTTTTTTTTTGTGTGTGGATAATCTTTCTTGAGGAGTCTCTGACATCGTACACAGTTATGGGGCGGCTCACAAAAAACTTGGATGTTAGTTGAAATATTGAAAAAAAAAGAACACCGATGGAAGAAACAAAAAAAAAAACAAAATATCAAAAAAACGCGATCTTCAACTCCCAACCTCAAGAATTATTTTTCGGAGGAAATCTTTACAATAAAGCCAAGTTGAAAAAAAATTTGAAATGAGAAAAAAAGCATCAAGAAAATTTTTCAAGCAGCAAAAAAAATATCTTGGAAGAAACCAATTTCTTGAAAGTTTTTATAAATTCGTTCGCTTTGTCCGCGCCAAAATACGCCTGGCAATCGCCGGAATTTCAGTGGAGAGTCTCTCTACTTTTTTTTTGCCTTTTCTGTAGATTTAGATGGTTTCCGTCGCAGCCCCCCGAGCTTCTTACGTTTGTTGCGGTAAGTAAACTTTATTCGTTCCGAAGAGAATTTTTGCCCCTTTTATGGTAGAAACGTTTTTCAGTCTCTGCGCCTTCTCGTCGTTTTTTTTCCCTCTTTACTTCTACGTTTTTGTTTATCGATATTTGCCTTAAGTTTTTTTTTTGTATAATACCCGAAACGTAGAGACCGTGGGTAATCAGAAAAAAAATTATATTAAAGCGAAGCAGCAAAAAAACAAAAACTTTTTTACATAGAAATTTTTAAAAATAAAATTTTTAGATTTGAAATACAAAAACACAAAAAAAACAAGACACCCAAAGAGGCAGGAAATTGAGGCCTTTCTTGTTATGAAATCATGTGGTAAAAAAAAACATTATGAAATTTGTAAACGTGTTCACAATCACGCAGAATAATAATTTGGAAAAAATGCTGTTAAATTTTTGCCTATAGTAGTTGGTCCCCTGCGAGGTTTTTTTTTTGTTTTCTATAAAAATGATTATTAACTATGTTTCTGCCCCAAAACTCGAATTTAGGTTTAAACCTATTTAAAAAAAACACAATTACTTATTTTAGACATGCACGAAGACCGACTGGAGTGACATTTTCAATTAGGAATTACATAGAGAAAATTAAATTTTCGTTCTCGAGTCAACTCACACTTGGACAGCGGTCATACACTATGGCTGATCATAAGGAGGAATCAAATTTTATGTTTAACTGCGCAAGTAATAAACATAAATTGACGCACAACTACTTGAATATTAACAACATTTTAATTGATGCAATGTGAGCAATCAAAATGAACAATTTTCGAGCAGTGTTGCTCACGCCATACCACAAAGAAGCAAAGAAGTTGCCTGGGCGACCAAAATTAATGCGGATCGTAAAATTATCGAGTGTGAATCCAATCCCTCAAACGCAGGATTTCGCGAAATTTTTGCGTGATCCACGGGATTCGCGGTATTGGGCAGTAGAATCACTTGTTACAAAAACCAAGGCTTAATAGAGAAATACTAACAATATTGCAAAATATTAATAAAAATAAATTTAGGTCCTCCGAACACAACTCGACTGCACCCGCAACTGTTGCAAGATCTTGCCCTTAAGGCCGTATCAGAACCTCTGCAGCGCTGCACCGACAAGTGTTTATATTGGCTGAGGCTGGTAAAATGACAAGCAAAGCAGCACCAGAGCAGCGTGCTGCATTTTCATCTCAAACTCTAAAGGCCGTATCAGAACCTCTGCAGCGCTGCACCGACAAGTGTTTCTATTGGCTGAGGCTGGTAAAATGACAAGCAAAGCAGCACCAGAGCAGCGTGCTGCATTTTCATCTCAAAAGGCCGTATCAGAACCTCTGCAGCGCTGCACCGACAAGTGTTTCTATTGGCTGAGGCTGATAAAATGACAAGCAAAGCAGCACCAGAGCAGCGTGCTGCATTTTCATCTCAAACTCTAATTTTGCTGCATATTACATGCAGCACTTTTGACACTTCGTACGTGACATGTGAATTTTAACAAAAAACGGGAAATTTTGCGACAAATAATTTAAACAACAGGCTGGAATTTTTTTAAAAGCATTTAACAGGCCATGTAGGAAAAATTAATGGCACTAGTTAATTTTTATTTTGAGGTTTACCTGTCAAATAAAAATTGCGCTGCAACGGTGAAACAACAGGATCTGATACGGACTGCAGCATGCTGCTCTGGCGCTGCTACTGCATGCTGCATATTTTTAGGTTCTGATACAGCCTTAATTTTGCTGCATATATACATGCAGCACTTTTGACACTTCTTATTTGACAAGTGAGAAGACGCGCGAAATTTTCAGCGAGTGAACAACAGGCGGTAGTTTTTTGTTAAAAGAATTAGATCATGGAGGGATTATTAACATTTTCAAAAATTTTATTTCGAGGTTTTACTGTCAAACAAAAATTGCGCTGCACGGGTGAGACAACAGGATCTGATACAGACTGCAGCATGCTGCTCTGGCGCTGCTGCAGCACGCTGCACATTTTTAGGTTCTGATACAGCCTTTATACGAAATTGGGAATTCATACACGGATCGACAGAAAAGAAACCGATTTGAAACTAGTCTAAACTGCTCTCGTGGAACTGTTTTTGCCGGGGTCGGAAGCGACTTCAGTTGCGTGGTGCACTTCATCTGAACTACTTGATATTTTGCCACAACCTCGTGACTAAAACCTATGTAAGGTTTGTCCGATTGATCCAAAATTAGTTGTACTCGTGTGAGAACAAAGGTTTCATTTTTATTGCAAACTGATTGTACCTACGCATGTTTATTGTGAAACCAGTTTGAAATTGCGATTGCAATCTGTTGACTCGTATACGGAGGGCCTCCAATTCGTTAGTTGTAGATAACACAAAATCGTCTAAGTATAATTATGTTCGGGCGAGTTTCGAAATGCATCACTACGGTGTTACTGCGGTATTCAGCTACAGACTTCAATTGGAAGTCTGTAGCTGAATATTGCAGTGATACCGTAGTGATGCATTTCGAAACTCGGCCTTCGTGTACCCGAACGTGATCAATTACTGAGTTTTCATGCAGAGTTTACCCTGGGTTAATTCAAAGTAAGGGCCCATGGAAACGCGGGTTGAGTAAGGTTTCGTTAAATCCAAGAAAACTCCACGAAACATGCCGGATTAAGCTGGGTTTTGCATATATAGGTGTTTGTTTAATTGTATTTGTTGCACATATACTAACGGAGACTCGACACAAAATTATTTTTCTGTCGCTTCAACCCAGAACTCGAGTCCCTTCAGTCGCCAAAGATGCCAAGTGGTCCGAGGCGAAGTACAGTTACACAAGGTAAATCGAAATGTCTCTCTAGATTCTCGCTTTCGACCAACTTTGGGCAGGTCCTGCGCTTGTATTTGAAGTCATTTTTTTTAAATAAATATTCTTGAAAATTTATTTTGATACAATAGTGCACATCTTTGATTTTACGGATGCGCCATCTAGACCTTCGGTATTTCAACATTGAATAACTCTGACATTTTTTAGCCAATTTCGACAAATGTCCACGATTCTGAAACGTCATTGAGTACTATTTTAGCTATGTCTCAATACACGCCAAAAGCTCTTGTTATACTATCTGGCGGAGTCAATAAACAAAACTGTCGAACAGAGATTCCACATGCCATTCACGAAACTGCACTGTACGACGAAACAGGCACTAATTGGGCTAGAGTGTGCTCAAAAACCATCATCGGACCAGTTTTCTTCAAAGTTGAAAACCCCGTTGAAGGCGCAAGTTATCGCTGGATCCAAAAATTCCAAATATACATACATATAGGATAGTTGTGTGGTTTTTAACAAAATTACTATAATTTCTTCTACAGTAGTTAGAGTTGTAGAGTAGTAGTTAGTCTTATACATATATTTAATATACATTCATTAACTATACTACGAGAACAATGTCTTCTATATCTTGGGCTGCATTCGAAAATTCAGCCAACTGCGCAGAATTCGCAGCACATCATTCAAAAAATCAAATTGCTGCAACCGGGCATACATATCCTGCAGCCAATTCTGCGATCGCCCGTAGTTCGCAATACCCATATTCATCAGTCACAACTCAAACGCAAATGTGTGGTGAGTTTCAACTTGAGACCATTTGGCATGGCCCTCGGAATAATAGTCCATTCAAAAGTCGGAGGGAGATGTCAGATCAGAACACCAGTTTCAGACTACTTTCCCTTTATGTTTTTTGGTCGCTGATAACAAAAAAACCGATTTAGGGGTGGTTTAACCCCCTGTAGAAAGAATGTTAGAATAAATTTGCCAAATATTTTACTAATATTTCATCAAAAATAAAATTTAAATTTAAATGTGAAAAAATAATTTGAATTATTTTAAAAATTCAAGTTTAATCTAGGGGTAGTTTTACCTACCCCTTAAGGGCTGAAAGAAAAAATAATTTATTTTTCCCTGAAAATACGTACTCAATCGAATTTCAAGCATGAAGTTGGAAAAACAATTTTTTGCACATTTTTTTATATTTTTCGTCGATTTAGGGGTGGTTTTAACCCTTTAGGATTATTCCTTATCATAAAATTTGGCTTCATTTGGCATATAAATCAACCGCCTTCGCAAAAAATATATGAAAAAAGTGTATTTCAATGGATTATTTTCGATTATTATTGAAATTATTGCGAAAAACCCTTTAAAAGGGGTTCGTTTTTTGCATTTTTAAGGGTGACGCCCTTATTTTTTAGACTGCGGAACCCCGGTCTTCGTAAAGAGCAGCTCAAAAAATATAAAGGGGAAAGTAGTCTCAAACCGGCCGGTTTTCTGTTCCGATACCTAAATGCGCATTTTGAATTGACTATAAGGGAAATGAAAGTGCGTATGTGGAATTGTGTTTCAGAATACTATAAATGAGCCTGTTATTTGCATTTTTAAACCAACACGAATTACGTTGCTCGCTTGTGGGGGAACTTGAAACTGCGCATGGAAACAATGATTTTTTGATTCCCTTATTTTATAGCGCCATCTCTAATCTAATTTTGCAGTTAAAATTTTGACAATCTGCCACTATCAAAATTGTGACTGTATAAATAGCAGGTGTCACAGGAATAGAAAGAGCGGATTTCTAGCATACTTTTCATAATTTCTCACAGACTCGACACACAACACAGCCAGCTTCCATGAGGACGTTTACACACACACTTTGCTTTACTGCATCAATATTTACTGGCGTACGTTGACTACGCTGTCGCCCAGACTTTGTTTTATGTCATTACACAGATACAAATTCACCACATTTTACGACTAACTTGTTAATCAATAAAATAAATGGTTAAAAAAATTTTTTAAAAAAAATTCTTTTAATTAACTAAAAAATGTACTGAAAAGTAAAAAATAAAAAATATTTTAAAGAAAGCGTGAAATTTCAATTTTAATGAAAAAGTTAATTAAAAGAATGGCGCATTTTTCATCAAAAAATTTTGTTAGAATTTGAAATTAACAAAGCAAAAAATTGAGGGTTATTGTAAATCTCACGCGATTTACAGTTATATTTTCAATTTTTGATGAAAAATGCGCCATTCTTTTAATTAACTTTTTCATTAAAATTGAAATTTCACGCTTTCTTTAAAATATTTTTTATTTTTTACTTTTCAGTACATTTTTTAGTTAATTAAAAGAATTTTTTTAAAAAAATTTTTTTAACCATTTATTTTATTTTCTACTTTTTAGTTTATTATATGTATTCCGCCATTTTATGATGGCAATTCTATTAGATTTAAAATTACGTCACACAGTTTACTGTATTCATTTGATACCCATGTCGTGGGCTCGGTGGAACATAATTGCAAAAACGGCCGCCATCTCGGAACCGTCTTCTTGATTTTTTTACAAAAAGGTCAGATTGCATTTAGTACTTATACATGATGAGTTGAACTCAAGTTGAACCCAAGTCTAACTACATGTAAACGGGAGTCGAGTTGGGTTAAGGTTGACTGAACTCGACTCAGCTCTGCTACCTGGGTTTAGTTGAAATTATGCATACGGACATGAGTTCAGTATTTGAGTAGTTGAATTTAGTTGACAGCAGCATCTCTGTGTTTGTTTGTGATTTTTTGTAACGTGTATTGCTTCTTTATTATCAACTCACCCTTAACTCAACTATTCATCTCATCATTCATACACATTAACCACCCGAACTACGAGTGTGTGCAAAATTGGAAGTTGATCGGTTATATTTTCTACTTTTTAGTCTATTATAAGCTTTCCGCAATTTAGTGTTGGCCGCCATTTTGAATTTGGAATGACGCCACATAGCTTATTGTGTTCTACCTGTCATATCCTTTCATTTGATACCCATGTCAGAGGGCCGCGGAGCACAATTTCAAAAATCGGGCGCCATTTTGGAACCGCCATCTTGATATTTTTACAAAATGGCCAGATTGCATTGTCATCCAAACTAAACGTGTATGCAAAATTTCAGCTCTATCCGAAACCGGGAAGTGGGTCAAATTTAACTTCCAAGATTTGACGACAAACAGTGTAAGTTAAATAAAAGAATTTAAAAATGAAAACGAAGAAAGTGCTCTGTGGCGGATTTTTCGTGAACTTAAATGTTCCATTTGGTCTTACATAGAAGGACACAGTGGTTCCACACGACACGACACGAGTCGGCTGCAAAAGTGGTTTATGTAGAAGAGGGTGAGAGAGTTGACGGAAATGCAATCGTATCCTTAGGCCACTCCTTAGGCCACTCCTAGATGGCGCTGTCATGGAGGGGAAGACCTGTGAAGTAATTTTTTTTTTTAAATATTCTAAAAATATTTGTTTATACTGGTGCGCCACCTAGACCTTCGGTATTTCAACATTGAAGAACTCTGACAATTTTTTGCCGATTTCGACAAATGCGCAAGATTTTGAAACGTCATTAAGTACCATTTTAGTTATAAGTCCATACACACCAAATCTCAGTTTACCCTTTCTGGCGGAGTTAATAAACAAAACTGTCGAATATGGGGAACAGAGAACTCGCTCGCCATTCATGAAACAACACTGTACGACAAAGTCAATGTTCGGGTCACAGGGTGCTCAAAAATCTACAACGACCCATTTTCCTTTAAAATTGGAAAAACCGTCGACGGCTCACGATATTGTTGGTGCACTTTCTGGGTCCGAAAATGCGTGAAAAAGGTCTGACGAACTTCTATTTTCAAAAAGACGGCACACTTTGTACCTTGTTTGACTTTCAATACTTTAATCTCTGGATCGTTCGTACCGTGCAGCTTAGAGGGAACGTTCATTACGATGGACCGTTCTATACGTTCAACTTTTCATTCGACTTCAACACTTGTTTCACTTTCCTTCGCATGCAACTTGCAATTACACCTTTCACCATTGTATGCAAGCGAAAAAGAGGCCTCTGTGCTGAAAAGCGAGTCGTCACGACACGACAAGTCGGTTGAGTTGAATAAAGTGACGTTTCAGCCGAATTAGGACCTTGAGCACAGGGGTCTAGAGTTAAATTCCTAAGCTGAGTTTAGACCCCTGTACAGAAAATCGTGATTCGACTGAAACGTCACTTTCTTCCACTCAAACGACTTGTCGTATCGTGACGACTCGCCTTTCAGCACAGGGGCCAGAACAAAGTGTTGAAGTTGAACTTAAAGTTGAACGTGTAGAACCGGTTATGGAGTTTTGTTCCAGGATCTCCTCATCAAGTTCTACTTGATACTCCTCCAGGACGAGCCTCATTATGTTAGCTGTAACTTCTACCTCATGCATTTATGCAAACCCCGCATTTTTTATGGCCTGCCCTAATATTGTTTATGTGCACACCCACATAATTGCATGCCAAGAAAGGACAATCATGAATAAATTTTATGGTACAAAAGGTGCATATCGATAATATCACAGTCAATTTCGCTAAAAAAAAACATAATTCCCACACAAAAAGGACTCAACAGCTACCTACCACCATTTAACCAGAAACCATCTACACAATAAACGTGCTGAAGGCCGCCCACGCAAAGAAAATCCTTTTATTCATAATATTTTCCATTTCAAGGGGGAATTTATGGATTTGCAAGAACGTTGACGCTTTAATAAATAATCAGCAGGAAGGAGTTGACGACAAAAGTATGACAGGATAATGCTTAAAGAGTTTATACGAAAAAAAAAAACGGAAGCAGAACACCCAGCCCTGTTCCTTGGTCTCATGTCCTTGCACATATATTCGGTCGATTCGATTTTCACGCACACAATTATGTACATATATCTATATATAATTTCGTTTTTAATAAACGTGTCTATTATCGATACGTAAAGGACCTCACGTGCTCGTGCATTACTTTCGTATAATATTGCAGCTGCAGCCAATCCCTTTTTTTTTAAATGCATACAAACATAAGCGGTGAGGGGTGGGGATATAAGTTTATTACTAACATTATTGTCCTTTTGAAATTTCTACTGAAAGTCCTTTTGGTGTTTGGTAACTTCAGGCGTAGTTTTATAAGAAGTAGAAGAAGAAGGACATTCTAAGTATTATTGTAGTTGTGGTTGAGGAGTGTTTGAAAATTTATTAAAGTATTTTTAAAGTAAATTTTAATAAAATGGATAAAGTAGAAACGATTAAAAAAGTAGAAGAGAAAATATGTTTAAGAAGAAGGAACAGACGCCGAAAAGGACGTGGCAAAATCTCCCTTGGACCGTAAGAACATAATTATAAAATAATCTTGTAAACAAAGGACCTTTCCTTGTGTATTTTAATTACCGAAACATAATTTATTTTAAGTAGAATTTAGTCTATTACAGGATAAATTAACACTGTGGAAAAGATAAATTTATCATGTCCTTATTATCCTTGAAATTAATTTATAATAATATTGAAAGGTATTTTGCAGACCAAAAAAAATCCTAGTGCGTTTTTAGCGATGACACGGCATCCGAAAATATAATTTTTTTCCATTCAACCAAAAATCCCTTCCTTTTCTTATACAATAAAAAAAGGACACCAAAACATCCCAATATATGAATGCTGCAATGAGATGGCAACCCGTACTTAATTTTTGAGCGTGTTTAACAAAATGGAAAAAATATTTTCAATTTCGTGGCCTTAAGTCCAAATAATCTTGTGATTTTATTTATTTTTTTTTATTTATGTATAAAAACACAACCTCCAGAGTCCTTGAAGAGGGATTTGTCATTCATGTCCTTGAAGTTTATTTTTGATACTCAACAGCGGGCACGAATTTTTTTCCTCGGTACATACTCGGTTTTTTTTAGTGAGAGACTCCTTGCTGTTTGAGGTTTTTTTTCTTGTATTTCCAGAAGTTTCACTTTTTTTCCAAGTGAATAGAATCTGCGGTTTGAAGGTCCTTTTTGTGATGATTGTGTGTATTGCTTTAGTTGAAGAGAGGCGCTGAAAGAATTGGAACTTGCGCAGTTGAAATGATTTTTGGTTTTCGAAACAGATGCTTCGAATTTGAGTTTTTGGTTGTTTTTTTGGTCGAGCGAATTTTGGGTCGTGATTAAAAAAAAATCTACATATTATCTATTTTTGCAGCGAAAAATATGTTTGCTTACTTAAATTTATTTTTAGAGTAAAACATTTTTTCTATTATATATATGTAATTTTATTAGCGTCTGTCACTAATAAAAAAGGATTTTTCAACAATTGTTTCACAAGCTGGGTGACAGGTGGCGCTGTCCTGCTGAAAATAAACATCGTTCATATCCATAAGCAGCAGGATTTTCAAAATAGTATGGCCCAAATTGTCACTGGTTGTGGTTCGGCTATTTCTCTGCATTTCGGAGCTCCAAATGTGACAGTTTTGCTTGTTTACGTATCCAGATCGATGAAATATGGCAATTTTCACTCGATTTCATACATTCACACTCTTTTTCATACATTTATATATCTGCAAACGTCCTAGTTTTTACTTGTCAAATGTCATCGTAATGGCAGTTGTTTGTTGACAGTTCAAAAATGGCGGAAAATTTTAAATGACATCGCTTGTTGAAAGCCTTTTTATATATTTAAAGAAGTTGACGAAGTTAACCCCATTTTTGACGACATATTTAACATGATGGTCTGAAATTTGACATACAGTGAGCATCAATATAAAGTTAACACAAAAGGCTCAACAACAAAAATACACTAAAAAATCCACGTTTTTACCTCCTCAAAAAAAATCGGAGGAGGCTACACGACCCCTTAAAATCTTCGTAACAGTCTCTACTACAATTAAAAAATAATTTAAAAATTCGCATTTGCCTCTAAGGGGGTCCTGGAGGCTCCCTAAAAGGCTCAAAATAAAAAAGGGGAATTTGTGTTAACTTTATATTGATGCTCACTGTATGTATGTCATCTGGACAGATATTCTACATTCTCAATTGGTCCGCTATGGGCCAATGTTTCGTGATTATTATCCTATTTATGGCAATATCTATTCAGGAGCACCATTGTTCTTTCTTTGTTGTAAGTGACTGAAGACGTCCTAGGAAAAAATACAGGTCTTCAGCGGACACCACCATTCAGTATCTAAGTAGCAGGTGGTTGTCAATAATAGCTTCGTTTGACCCCGCTTATTGGGTTGCCAAGCATTCCGATCGCCGAGCGGCGGAGAGAAGCTTCTGTTTAGGTAGTCGGCTTTTTCGTTTCCATCTAGGTATATTTCTAGAAAACAGGCGAGAGTGACTTTATGCTTTCTACCGATCTTATCTAGCTTTGCATCATTCATCGCCTTTCTAAAGGCTTGGCTATTCATGAAAATTCCAATGGTACATCCTTCTATGGGTTCACAGTTCTCTGTCAGAATCGCCACCGTCTCAGCTTGAAGGATATTAGCTTATGCCGAAAGGTACTGCTACTTGATTTTGTGGCGACTATACCCTCGGTTCTTCCGAGTTCCAGTTGAGTTTTGGGTCTAAACAACTTTTCTTCTTATGGCACTACAGCTTTGTGTGAGCTTTGACCTTCCTTACTACAAGGCCTCTTTACGCTTCTCTATTTTCGGCTATATCCCTCCAGTTTTTGATGATTTTATTCAACTTGACCTCTTATATTTGTTTCTTTGGTTCAAATCTTGCGACCGTTTTTTTCAACTACTACTACTAAACCGATTTTTAGGAAATTTTGCACACACACACACAATGCATGCAATCTGACAATTTTGTAAAAAAATCGAAATGGCGGACGAATTTTGCAATTGAGTTCAGATTACATTGAAAATCGATATAGGGGATTTTTATGAGCGCAAATGTCGAAATGTGAAAATTCAAAATGGCGGATGAATTTTGCAAATGTGTTCTGAATCCATTGAAAACAGTTTTCGTCCACCAGCTTCTTAATGGACGTGTCGACTCAGGTTTTCTAAGTCGCCGTGCGTCGTTTAGAGAGAGCCGATATAATTTGAGAGGACCACCGCTCTTACACATCAACTCCTCTAACACCAATTATGGCCGATTTGAGCCTGTTAATCGCATGTTCATTAATGTAAATAAAAATATTAATGTTTTTAGCGTGAGCACTAACAAAGATCTCCTTAAAAGGAGTCTCTTTATTCTCTCATAACTGTTTATGTGTTTCGCATGCAATTTTTATGGGTACTTAATTTTTTATGTTTGCATGTCTCAGCCGAGCCCACGTGGTCGTGGTAAATGTTTCTCAGCCCAGCTGAGAAGTGCGCCTTCTTCATAAGAAGGGAAACTCTATTATTATTATTATATTATTAAAATCGGTATCGGGCGGTTTTGAGTTCACAAATAACGAATCTGGGGCAAAATTAGAAAATTCAAAATGGTGACTAACTGAAAATCCTTATTTCACGAACTTTCACGCACGAATCTGTCGTACCGCACTGTTACCGCATATTTTGACGTACAATCCGCCCATAAAAGGATGTAAAACGATTTTGCAAACTTTCGTAATCGCAATAAACCTTTTTTGAATTTGATTCTGAATCTGATTGACGACGTACGTTCTTTCCCAGCTATCATAGGTCCCGACTTGAGATTTTTAGGTTATATATGAAAAGAACGCATGCCATTCAATTGTTCACCGTATACTGTGGAACCACCACACGCACCACGCACACTCTTATATCTATTTCCAATTAAAAATCCTGATCCAAAATGAAACGTAACGTAAAGTAAGTAATCTCAAATTCATTGTTACGTTATGTTATGTTACGTCTCATTTTGGTTCAGGCTTAGGGGTTGAATTTGTGCTTAATATCTTGAAAAACAGAAAAGATAATAAATGTGTCTAGAATGGAAGATCCGCTCAAAATCACCATGCGCAGTGCAAATGGAATTCTAAAGCCCGCGCCATAAAAGAAGGGAATCACAAAATCGCATTTTCCAAGCGCGTAGTTAGAACGATATATCCCTGATTTGAAAGTAGACAATACCATACATACATAAACCATGAAGGATATTTGTTCCCCTCATTTATATTCTCAAAGAGTGTCCATTGTGACTCTTTTCGTCGTTAGATGCTGTGGCAGATGTAGTTACGCCACAGCAGCAGGTTAAGTAGGGGAAATTTCAAAGGGTAGTGTTTATTTGGTATTGTTATTGTTTGTTACTCCTAGACATGCGCAAATCAGAATTTTCATTTTTGACTATGTCTATTTCAATTTTTTGAGTTGGTTTGTAATTTGAAATAAAGAGCGAGTTTACAGTAGTTTCAGAGATGAACGTAGGCCATAGACGAACGGACGGATCGAGCCTTTGAATAATGTTTTTTTTTTTTTTGAAAAATCAAATTCGTGCGAAAATTGAACTAAATTTGACGGTTGTTGCCTTTCGATGTTTTGAAATGTTTAGTATTTTTGGACATACTTACGGAGTGTGCGCTAAACAAGCTATTTTCTCGCCTAAAATAAGAACCAATCACTTGAATGACACTAGAACATGTCAATTCATGCTATACTCTGGTAGTATTACGAAATAATATCCTGCGCATACCTACACTTTCTTAAAGTCCAATGGACCCCTCACTAGGCATTAAATATTACAACAACAAAACTTGAAATTTTTGCTACCCTTTCAATTTTCGAATTTTATATATATTTTTTTCACCCCTAACAATATTACTGGTTATCAACTATAGATGGTCGCCCTAGGAGATTTTTTAAGGGTATAAATTATTCAGTTTCTTCCCCCTTTTTTTGAAATACAACCATAAGGCATAATGCACAATATACTATTCTCGAAAATCTGTAATTTTCTGCTGTGCAAGGTGATTCGATTTTGTGCAAATAGAAAAGTTATGGCAAATATCTGAAATGCAAATTTAATAAACAAAAACTTTTTCTTTTTTCAAAAATAATAAAACGAGGTCATTTATTTCTTTTTTGCCCACTTTTCTCATTGCAATCGGTGGTGGGAACATTTCGTTAAGTTGTTGATATTGGAAATAAATAAAAGTTGTTTTGCTTCCTCCGACATGAAAATAAAAACAAAAAATAAAATCGAAAATGTTTACCATAAAAATGTCGCCACACACACAATGAAGCACAAAGTGCCACGCCCTTGTGTTATGGAAGAAAGAATAATGACAAATTCTGCTCGAAAAAAAAAACGAAAAAAAATACTCCTACAAAACAACAAAAAAAAATTCGATAAAATCCAAGTTTTATCTAAAAATATTTTTACAAGGCAAAAAACTCAAAACGAGACGAAAAGGAGAGAAAATTGTGACGAGAATCCTTATGTCAAAAATAAAGTTTTCTAGTTCCACCATCATGAAACAAAAAAAACGGAAAATAAAAAAATTTCCCTTTTCTTTGTAGTGGGGACAAAAACATGGCCAGAGAAAATGCGCTTCAGAAAAATCGAAAAGAAAAACGAATACTAAAAAACTTTTATGTAGGAAAAGTATTGATTTTCAGATTTTCTCGAAAAAAGGAGAAATTTTTTGCTTGTTGGGTTGTTGGCTCTGCCAGGACTCGGTGCTGGGTTTTTCTTCCCTTCACACTCGTCCTGGCCCCTGCCGCCCCCCGTGACTTTTTCATTTCTGAAATAACGTTTGCCAGCACCGCACTAAAGAGGGAAAAACCCCTTGCGTTTGAAAATGGCGAAATATAAAAAAAAACGGAGGGAAATTTTTTCTTTTTTTTCTTTTTTCTTTTTTAAAAAAAGGTCGGAAAATTTTATACGATAACCAAGGAAAATGAAAAATGATATTCCCTGGGAAGGACGAGAGTACAAGGGGATGAGAGGTGATGGTGTGCGGCCGGGTGTCAAGTGGGGGGAGAGGGTAGCTCTTTATATGAGACGAGAAGTGTCTAACACATTGGTGGGTGGCGACCTCTATTATGGTATAAAACATTTTTTTTTTCGAGAAAAGAAGGTAAAATATTTTTTTTTTATTCACAGGATATTTTTAAGGAAATGGCTTTCTTTTGCCTTAGCGTGGTTTTTATGGAATTACGCAATTTCGTTTTTTTTGGAGGGTGTTGCTTTATTTTTATTATCTCTTAAGGACGATCCATTAATTTTTCTGTGCTCTCCTTTTACAATGAGATATTCTGGAACATAATTTTAACGAGATACTTAAATAATTTTATCAAAAAAAAAAAAAAGAAATGTTATTCCCCTCCTCAAGAAAAATGTAAAAATGCTGGAGGTTTTTATGTCTTCTTGTAGAGGGAAATGAATGAGTTTTTTTGTAAATTTTTAAGGATTTTATTTTGAAATTGTGAATTTTTATTTTTTTTTATATAAGAAATTTTAATGAAACTGAAATTGTAATATTCACTGATTTTTATTGGAGAATACCGAGATAGTATTGTTACGTTTTTCCCGGCTTACGAATTCGTACGATTAATTAAAGAATACACTTTTTAAATGTTCACACAGCAATACTGTAAAAATTCGTAAAAGTCATTAATAACTTGTATTTATCGTCTTTTAATTCACTACCTAATTACACTCTTTCGTTTTAGATCGCTTTGATCACTTAGAAAATACTTTCATCGCTTTTCTAATCAGAAACTCATTGAGTAGCCGAAAATCGCTGCGCATGTATTTATATCTTAAAGCGCATTTCTTCCCCAAATTTCTAGATCGTTCTTCTTTCTTTATAGACTATTATTGTTCCCGATCATTTGTTAAAATTCTAACTGGAAATTTCCAAGCTTTTCAAAGTTTTCAATTACCGTTCGTTTAAATTATGTCTAATAGATGGCGCCTCGTTGCACTATTCGAAAGCTTTCCTGAGTTTTAAGCGGCCTTCAACTTGTTGTAAAACAGCTTGCAAGCATCGTTTTGATTGCAAAGCACTTCGATGCTTACTGCTCAAGCTCACGATTTAAAATAATGTGGTCCACTATAGTTGTCAACGTCACTACAGACACGCAAACTGGTTCCCAACCTGGAAGCTCCGCCTACCAAATATCTAAAAAATTTGATCAATCATTTATCAACGTAAAACATTGAGCATCCATTGGATTTTTTGAATCATTCTTGAAATTTTCGAGCCCAAAACTCCAAAAAGTGCTCTTCTAAGGTTTGAAAAATTCGTGATTTTTGTAAAGGATGAAGTAATTTTTACACGATATTTAAAGAATGATGTCTTGTTTGAAAGCCATTACTGTGCTGAATGCAGAACAGGTAAATTTATTTAAAACGGGTTTCATTCCAACGAGTTTATTGGATATTAGAAAAACTAATGCTATACTAGTCTTTGTGATCTTCAATCGAAGTCTTTTCATTTAAACAAAAAAAAAAAAAAAATACAAAAGTGCGTGTCAGTTCCGACGCGTGGTGGAAGTTTACTCCTGTCATAAAATAACAATAGGCAAAGAAAGTAAATGAACCAATATACTTATTTATATTGATTTGTTAAAATATATTACATAAATTTAATTTTTTACTTCTTAGTATATTATGTGCCTTCCGCTATTTTATATTGGCCGCCATTTTGCATTTCGAATGACGTTACACCTCTATTTGTTTTCTACTTGTCATGCCCTTTCATTTGATACCCATGTATGTGGTCGGGGAACGCAAATGCAAAAATTAGACGTCATCTTCGAACCACCATTTTGATTTTTTTTACAAAATGGTCAGTTTGCACTGGCAAGCAAACTATGTACACATATGTGCAAAATTTGAGGTTGATCGGCCCTATACTGAGGAGGTTGTGAAAAAAAGGTAATCGGCCGCTATTTTAGATCCGCCATCTAGATTTTGTTATGGTCGCATTATATTGCCAGGCGAACTAAGCGCGAAATTTGAAACTGGTCGATTATTTTTTTGTACTTTTTAGTCTATTACATGTCTTTCGCCATTTTGCGTGGTCCGCCATTTTGAATTTCGAATTCTACCTGTCATACTCTTTCATTTGATACCCATGCCAGGGGTCGGGGTACAAAAATACAAACATGGACCGCCATCTTGGATCCGGAATTTGATTGGTTGTATGGAAGGGGGTCAAAATCTAGTTAAAGTTTTTTTTTTTGTTAACGCTTGATTTTTACTCCCCATTTATTTTTTATACTGTGCTCTATATATGAAACGATTCTCAAGAAGTAAACTCCTAAAAAGGCTCGACCGAATGTTATGCAATTTTTTTCAGAAAATGTTTTCATTAATATTCTTCGATCAGTACCTCAAAGAAGTCGATAACATTTTTGGTTTACGCGAAATCGTTCGAATTCGTACATCCCTTAAACAAAAAAAACGGCTCGACCGAATTTTATGAAAGTCTTTTCAGATCGCATTTCTGTTAAGCGTTGTAAGATCTCGAATTTAAAAAAAAAAACAAATTAATAAAAATCTTGAATCATTCATTTTCCTACTAAAAAAAACTAAAAATTCTCAAAATGACTCAACAATATCGCCTATGGATACATACATATAAGCAAAACAGCTCATTCAGAGAATGAATCTGATACCTGCGAAAATCTGATACCTGTTTGTTTGTACATACCAAGCTGAACTGAGAAATAATATATTATTAAATTATGTTTATTAAAACGAAAATATTTTCCATTTTGTGTTATAAAAAAACATAATTAATATTTTTAATTAAAATAAGGTGGCTTTTCATTTGTTTCTTCATTTTAAATAAAAAAATACGCTTTATCCTACGAACCTAGCTAACACGATTCTATAAGAAGATTATCCGTACTTTAAAATTTTAAAATAAATTTTAAACTCAATTTTGCAACAATAGATATCTAAAACAATAAACGTACCCCACCACCACCCCATCAATGTCGAAATGTTATCCTTTTCAAAATACATCCCCACCTTTTGTACGTTAAAATTTAAATGCTCATAAAATATAAATATTCTATAAATATAAAATCAGCTTTATCTCGGCATATTTTTTACTGCGTAAATATAAAAGATGAATATAAACAATAAAATTTCAAAAAGCGAAAAACATACATACATATAAATATATACATACATAAATTTCAAAAAAAAAGAAGCAAAATAATAACAACAAATCCCGATCGATAATCCTAAACACAAGAGCGGAAAACTCCTTGAATTTACTTCGTTCCTCACTCTACTACTAGTAAACACGAAAAAAATCTCCTTTTTTTTGAAGATTTTAAATTCTAGGACGTGAGAGCTTTCCTCAACTACGAAGGATTTTTTTTTATAATTTTCCACCATTTTTCCTGTTTTCCATCTCGTTTTATTTTTTTCATATCAGGATTTTTTCCGCATCGATTTTCTCTGCTTCGGTGTTAGTAGTAAAAAAAGAGTGCGATATTAATATTTGTAAAAATCTAAATATTTTCCCCTCTTATCCAAAAAAAAAATGAAGCAGAACATAGCATTTCTCGGGGTAATTTTGTTTGTTTTTTTAAATGTAAAATCACTTCAAGTCCTGTGATGTTTTTTTTTACATTCTCTTATTTTGTGCGGTCACAACAAATATGTTGGTGGCTCAAAATATTTTAAAATACTTTAATTCGACTGTTTTTTGCTACGATGTCATTTTTTTCAACGAAATTGTGTACAAATCATTAGAATTTAATTGCAAGCTTAGTGATATTTTTTATTTAAATAAATTGTCGTGAGGTTCTATTTCTGTCTTCCAGTACTTATATAACTTCTAATATGGTTTGAGATATCCTAGGAGAAATACATCCCAAGTTAAGTCTTCTAAAACAAATATTAACATAGAAATTCGTGGAAACTTTTCATGATATACAGGAGCTCAATAAAAGTATATTTCAGCTTGTTTGCTTTATATCATTAATATAGTCTCCTTTAAGAGGGATATATTCATTCAAACACTTCTCTAGCATTTCTATGCCTTTCTTATAGAAGGTTTTCACCCGCCGCTCAGTTTCAGGGATCCGCGATCAGCGATTGGAGCCATATTTCTATCCGAGGTCCATTTTTTTAATTTCAGAATAGGTACTACTAGTCGCCCGAGCCTAAATCTAGATAAGTCGGTGGATGCGGAAGCAATTCGAAGTACAATTCTGGCGTTTTTGCCATTCCTTCGATCGACTTGTGGCACGGTGCATTGTTTTGGTGAAAGCGCACTTTTCTCTTCCTAATTTGAGCCGTTACATTCACGATTTCGTCCAATGTAATATTCACAATGGATCCCGTTTCCTTTTCAAAATAGTCGAAGCATATCTCAAAATACAGACGCTTTATTTAGCCTTCACAACCGAATTTTGTGTTTTTTGTCGTTTTGTACGGCTTTCCTGGCAGCTCTCCACTCAGCTGACTGCCGCTTTAACTCTGGAGTGTAGTGATGGATCCACATTTCATCCATTTTCACATCACATAGTTTCAACTCGACCCCCGTTTATGACTGGGTTGAACTTAGGTTGAACCTGAGTTGAACCTAGTTATAAACGGGGTAACTGTCTTCCATAAGCTGATTGAGAAAGTTAATCCAAATATTGTTGGCATAGGATGTTTTTACCATCACTGCAAATCCCAGCTTTTGAAAGTGTGTTTTTGTAACGTCACCCATTTGATTACTATTGTCACTTTTTACCCGCTTTAAAGTATGTAAAAAGTGTCTACAATGCTAATCAAATGAGTGACGTCAGAATAACCCACTTTAAGTTTTGCGGCTCCTGCCCAGATATACGAATAGGATTCACAGGCCGAATGTACGACTTGTACATTGTAGCCGAACTGGCTAGAGGAAGGTATGTTGCCTCATAAAACTTGATGCTAACAAATCGGCTGGACTCGACAATATACTCCTTATCGTCTCAAAAAATTGCGCCTAACCTTTTGATAAACCTTTGCGGAAACTTAATTGCCTTATCATACTTTTCTGTAGTTTTGCACATGTTCCGCTCATAACGAAAAAAGTGACTCCAAAAACTCCTTCAACTAACGCCCAATAGCAATACTCCTTAAAACCAAGGAGACGATAAACAACAAAAAGCTTATAAGCTACTTAACCAAATCCTAAATAACTAAACTAAAGATAAGTATTACCCCGGCTTCACCGGCCTCAGATTAATCAAGTTCACTTCAATCGGCATAAGTGGCTTCACCGGCTAGCATGTTCAGCTCGTGCTTGAAATTGTTGTTGCTTTTTCGCCAGAAATTAGAAATGCAAAAGCTCACTGGAATTATTCCAATTTTTTACTCTCTTTTGAGCGAGCTTTTACTTGGAAACTCAATTTCATGTTCTGTAGGCCCAAAGCAGGCATTTTTTCCTGACTTTAAAATGTGAAAAATGTATGGGAAATCAGGAAATTTTAAAGTACAGTAGACTAATTTGCTCGAACTTGCGAAATTTTGGCGGTGAAGCCGGGGTATATGGCTTTAGATCAAAAAGGTCCTCTGGGGACCTTTTAGTGTGTCTAATACCTCAACCAAAGTCTGCATGGATTTGGTGAGCCAGGTCTAGTTGCTCTAGATATCTGAAAGGCTTTCGATGGAGTATGGCACCCTACTCTCTTAGCTAAACTCCAAGTATTGATATTGACTCAGTTCTACAGAACTAGATTGAAAGTTTCCTTTCCTCCGACCTTTCAATCAAAAATTGGAATGGCGGCAAATTCAAACCCCACCCCATCTCTACCAGGGTCTCCCAGGGGTCAATTCTGTCCCCCGATCTATTTCTAATCTTTATCAATGGACCTGTTTATACGGTTCGCTTCCAGGAGCGTTCCTCACGAACTTTGTGGATGAGGGGAGAAGTGGGGATGATGAGAGGTGTCACCCCCACTTCTCCCCTCATCCACAAAGTTCGTGAAGAACGCTCCTGGAAGCGAACCGTCTAAACAGGCCCAATTACCTACTCTCAATCCCTTTCAACCCACTTCACAGCTGCGCTAATGACAGTGTTTTGCGGTAATCTTACGCCTGCGATAATGCACGTGCCAGATCCTGTCTTGCACCATGATAACATCTGTCCGACTCAATTAAAAGTGACACGGAACTTATTCTATAAATTGGGGACGAGAGAATCGTATCAGAAAAATGGCTGATCATAAACACCATAGACTTGAAATTAGCGAAAGATTTGCGATGGAATGACCACATACACCAAGAGGGTTAGACGACGAAATCAGGCGAAAGATATTGGAGACGAGAATCAAATCAAACAGACCCTTGATTGGAATCCACAAGTAACCCATCGAGTCAGAAAACCCTGAAATAACGTGAAAAAAGTGTGAAAAACAAAGTCCGCTGGAGGGCAACTGCTTCCGTCCTAGGTCTGATGAGGGAAGAAGCAGAAGAAAATGAACTCCTATAATATTAAAGGAGGGTTTATCGTCACCTCCTTTAACACCCTCTCGACTCCTCACAATCCAAACCTCTATCTCCGGAAGTAAGCTTACTACTAGACATTGTACTATGACGTGACCAACAAAATGATGACTAGTTGCACAAAGGGTGATTCCTGAGCTTAGGACTGTCATATAAAAAACTGAAGTCAGTGGACATTTGGAATCGGGATTCCAACAGTCGAAAAACTTCTGTTAAGGTACTACAAGATTAACATCGAACGAAAGTCTCTTGTTTTTAGACAAGATGATTGAGTTATCGACCCTTTTATTATGGGGTTAGTATTCTGGGAGTACGCAGTCTAATACCCTAAAGAATTATTTGCTGCAAATGGAGCGCTCGTAGAAGATGTTAACTGGTAATTAGATTAGCATTGGGGTATCGATTCGACTATCAATCTCTATATAGCGGCTACCTTATAAGCTTAGTTGTTCTAGTGAAGTTCTTTTAAGACTCATTTCAATAGAGACTACATTTTGTCAAACTTACTTACAAAAGTTACATATTATCAGAGCGATTTAAACTTAAACTAAACAATAATGAATAATGAAGACTGATTATATATTCTACAAAACTGTAGACAATTTATAAACATTATGCTAGCAATACAAGTTAAGAAAAAAACCTATTCTTACAAAATACCTTTCCTTTACTAAAAAAACCTCTCTGTTCTTTTTAGAAATTACAAATCTACAAAGATGTTACCACAACAATATTGCCTGCGATGGAAGTACCATCACAGCAATCTACAAACAATGTTTTCGCAGCTCCTCGATCGAGGGTGCTTCTGTGACGTAACTCTAGCATGCGAGGGCCAGCTACTACGAGCACATCGAGTTGTCCTCTGTGCTTGCAGCACATTCTTCGACACAATACTCACAAATTATTCAACAGAACGTGATCCAATAATGATATTGAAGGATGCAAAATATGGTGATGTTAAATGCTTGATTGAGTTTATGTACAAGGGTGAAATAAACGTTGATCATGTAAGTAATGTTTTCGTTTAGTTTAATTTGGAATGTTTTTCAATAAGATTGGTCTAAATCTAGGAAAATTTGGCATCACTATTAAAAACAGCAGAAGAACTAAAAATCAAAGGATTAGCTGAGGTGTCATGGCGAGATGATGAACAAGACAATCCAGTTGAGCCAGAACCTGAGCCAGAAATTAAACGCCATGAAAGTAAACATCATCATCATCAACAAATGAGAAGTGAGGAACATCACAATCACAGATCATCCCGCATGCCACTTCTTACACCGATACCATCGCCGAATCATCAAGAAAATTCGCATGCTGGTCCAAAACGAAAGCGTGGTCGTCCGCCATTAGATGAAACATACGATCATTATAGCACGTAAGGATTAAAAATTTTTAAAAATAAATATTCTTACAAAAAATAATTAAATTAAAAAAATTAATTAATTTAGTCCAAAAATTGCCTATGTTGAAGGAGCCATTGCACCATTCTCTGAAGGTCCCCTGATTGTTGATCCGCCATGCATTGAAGAAGTTTCAATTGGAAAAGATAATGAGCCTGAACCACAGCCCGCTGAAGAATGGGTAAATGGAGCTAATATGGATGTGAATGTTGAATGTGAACGAGAGGAGAAACCTAATCCAGAGCAGTTAAATAAGGAGGCCAGTAGTGACGTGAATAGTGATCTTTGTGATCCGGAATATGTACCTGAGGAAGAAATCGAACAAGAAGTTACCGAAACGAAAGCATCAACGATTGGATTAACAACAGAAGAATTAGAAGAATGGCAGGATGTTGTTAAAATGGATGATTATTTGGCAAATGGAAGGCGGCCGCAGTTTTGGGAGGAGCCATTTACTAGAAGGGTAAGTTTAAAAGATATTAGCGATATTTTTCATGAATGAAATATAATTAAATCGGTTTAGCCGGAGATTGTAGTAATTTCGCTGATAATATCATTTAGGCTCGTAAACATCAACGGAGATTATTTTGAATAAAGCATTAGTGTTTTCTATTTCTTGTTGAGAGGTGCTCGCTTTAGCTTTATCGATTTAGATGAATCTTTTAGATTGACGAATACCTTGGGTCCTTGACCATCTATGAAGAAACAGCTGGTCTACCCAATTTTTGATGGCCATTCTTACGTGGCAGCTTGATAAGCTACAGAAAGGCTCCGGACCGATAGGTGATGAGTTTGTCTCTACTCTAGCCAGGCTGTCGGCAATTTCATTACCAATGTGACCTTCGTGGCCCGGAATCCACATCAGCGTGACGCCATCTGCAAAAACATCGCCATTGTGGTGTCCATGGGTGAAGGTATCGACTGGTAATGTGGGCTTGTTACTTTAATTCTGAATGAGCTGACTGACTGTTCTTAGAGCGAGGAATGGGGCGCAAACAAGTCCCTAGTTTACGGTAGTCAACTGGTATTTGATCAAACGATTTTTCTGATGAACTCGTATTTGACGAAACCCTTTTTCCATGTCAGAGGAGAAAACGTACTTAAATTTACGAAACCAGAGAAGGACGTCAATCAAATTAATCTGGAGTTTGGGTCCAGTATTCAGGACCTGATTGAGAGGAATTCTACTTGATGTTCGACACGATCCATTGAAGACAACACGTAGCTTTGTCGTCAAGCTCCTATCACGAAGTACTCCATAATATGGGAGGTAGAATGATGGAGACGTCAGTGGTGGCAATTTCTACCATGTGGCCCAATAGTTCATATTCATGTAGGAAGGATTTTTAAGCTTGATAAAATTCAGGGTGATTTACAAACTTGTGGTGTACGCAGTGGAGCATTCGAGCAGCTGATGGCATTGAGTCGCCGAGTTGACTTTTAGTGCCCTTAAATGGGAGTCTAACGATATATCTTCTGGTAGAATTTCGCTTATGGGTGACTTTAAAGTGATTTTAACATTCTTGATCGTCTGCAGAAAGTAACTTGGCGGATGGATGTGTAACTTCTTCTTGATGCTAAAACCGTTCCACAGGCTGATGAAGGTCATCGTCAATGGAGTAGTGATAGGTATTTGTCCGTTGAGATTGGTATTCCCGTGGAGATTGACCAGAGATAATCCAGCCGAAGGAGGTGAGCTGAGCGACTACTGACTGATTATGTCCCTTGAGGTTGGTCCTTGAAGCAGCTCTCCGTAAAAATGAGATGTTGTCAATTTCCTGGATTGTACAGTGGATCAACAAGTGGCAGGTCTTTTAGATGCGGAATATGCTTTTTGGTGATGTATTTCTGGGGAATTAAGGTTGTGAATTTAGGTAGGACTATTGCGTTGACAGTTACCTTAAACGGCCAGTAAAAATTAGGCTTGAGAAGGAGATTCGCTGAACCTCTAGCTTTACTGGCTTTATTGTCGATGGTATGCAATGATAATCAGCACGATTGTCGTGGAATGATGAGTTTTGCACCAGATTCTCAGAAATCGATCCCTGATCCAACAATTTCACTTTGCCTAATTTAATGTTGAAAATTTCACTTCCTCAAAAAAAGTGAAAAATGTCTCTCCAGTTCGTATTTACAAACAACCTCGCCTTATTCCAAGTTAAATTTTACTGCCCTAAAAAAACATCTCTCCACTACGTACATTATTTTTGAGCCGGGACATATAAAAAAAAATGAGGCCTCAGTACAAGTTACTATTGTGAAAGGGACAAATGTTCTACTTCGTGTAAGTCCGGCTCAAATCTATAAATCATTACCTTTACCCCAATCTAGATTACCTTACCTTTACCAAAATAAAATAGGGAGTAAAAACCATTCCTTCTTCCGAAACAAACAAACTCAAAGAAGAATGAACTAAAAAACTCCAAGCATATTCAAGTCCTTGGGAAAAACGTGTTCAAAAGTTTTTTTTTTATTTTGAAGATTTTATCTAATATTTTTCTTTACATTTGAACGATTTTTATTAGACTTACACACAGATTACAGAATCCTTGAAAAGGATTTTCCAGATGGATTCCGTTTGATGTTCGTGTAAAAAATTCTTCACATTCTAATAAACTTTCAGGAGTTTTAAAGTTGAGCTTATTATTTGTCAACTTGAGAATTCCTTAAAAAACAACCAACCTTCATGCGATGAGTTTCAAAGTTACCACAAATATATCCTTTTATATTGAAGCCGCTCCAAAATCCTTCAGTTATCACAAGAGAGTTTTTTAGAAATGTTGTTTTTTTATTTGGATGTTGTTGTGATTATGAACGAATAAATGTGGGATTGTGAAATAGCAAAGAACTACTTAAGTGGGATAGAATTGACACGAAAACAGTTAGGACATTGCCATTATGCCTTTTATGATCCTTAGACAAGGACGATCTCACATTTCCTAAATTAGAAAGAAACCTTTAGGAAGCTTTATATATACACTAGCTGGAACCACGTGCACATCGTTGCACCATAATCGCCTTTTCTATGGGCAGTGAGAGTCTAAAATCTCACCACGAAAGTATATTCGAAAAGAAATGTGTCACTCCGTTCGTTAAAAACCCAAATCTCCCGCTCATTTATATTCACTGTAGTCGTGGTCAGAGTGTTGCTCGTAAACGAATTTCGAAGGAGAAATAACGTGCGCTTGTCCTTTATCCATACACGAAATGTGATTGTGTGCGGAATTGTCATTTCCCCACCTGCGTTTAAATTTCCAATTCTTTTGGTGCGCGCTTCCGTTTATTTTGCAATTGAGGTGACGGGCTACCATCTCACAAGTCCCGGGTTCGAATCCCGGCCAGCCCCACGGCCTTTCGCCTTTCCCACCTACATAACTTTTCTTATTTCTTCTTCCCTCCTTACATTCCCGATTCCTCCTGTCTTAGCCTTCGTTAGCCCTTCCCCGCTCCACCAAAGCGCATATCATCCGTTGGTTGATGAGATTCAACTTGTTTCAGGAGGCATAACACTCCTTCGCGATAGTAATGGTTATTCGTAAAGCATTCGATGTACGACGTGGAGTTCGATACGACGGCAATAACTTCGAAACCGAATTGGTGTTCACAGACGATAGCGACGTCTTCGCCGTCTTATACGACATTTGCCGCATCGTCTGGTCATACGGGTTAAAAATTAATGCGGAAAGGACCAAAGTGCTCACAACGGACGGTTCGAGGGCCAGTGTTCACCTCGATGGAACCCAAACCGAACAGGTTCAGATATTCAAATATTTGGGATCATTGGTTGAGGAAATGAAAGTGGCATCGACGGCCGACGTTCACAGCCACATCGGCCAGGCAACTGCAACATTCGCCTCGTGGTGCATATGACGGACAAATATTACTATCAAAACGAAAATACGCATTTACCGAACGTTGATCCTTCCGGTTCTTCTTTATGGATCAGAAACATGGATACAGCTCAAGCCGAACGTCAACAAGCTCGAGGTCTTCCAAAGGCGATGCTTGAAGCAGATTTTCGGTGTCGGGATCGCCTTCGAAACGAGATAGTTAGACAAAGATGCGATCAATAAACGCTGATGGAAGAAGAAATACAAAAACGTTGACTACGGTGGTTTGCCGAATGGATGATAACCGCTTGCCACGTAAGCTTCTCTGGCGAGACCGTCCGGTTGACTGGAGAATTTAGCGATCGGCACCAAAGAAAACCTGGCTAAAGAATATCGAGGGCGACTTAAAGAATCAACGGTTATCAGCTATTGAGGCTTGAGACAGCAGTGTATCCGTTGCGGGGCTTGGACCGCCAGCTAACGGAGCAAAGAAGAAGAATTGTTCTACATCGCCCACAGACCTGAGATAAGGTGTTATTAAAAACGACAGCACTTCATTTGGGAAGTGTGGAATTGGGCTTGTATTTTACGGGCCCAATCGAGAATGAATGTAATGTTTCTGTTGATTGAGTTGGATATAAGTCCATTATCGTAGAAAAAAGTGCGGACCCGCCCTTGTCTTGCATTATTGAACGTGTAATAGTAAGGCAAAGTATGTACTGCCATCAGTGAAGCAGTGCAGTGGGCTGGATAAGACAGAGAGGAGGTCGTTTATCAAAATTAGCAAAAGGGTGGGTGATAAAATTGCACCCTGAGGGACACCGCTAGAGATTTGGTTGGGTCAAACCTAGTTTGCCCATACATACTTGCATTTATCGGAAGAATTTCTAGTAATTAAGGATATACGTCTGATCGCGAACTTTATTCTATCCTGGAAATCCTAATATTATGAAGTTGATAGTGTCTTTTTTTAAACTTACATGTTACCTTCTATTAAATCTATTTGATTTCTACATAAACAAAAAAAAACATATTTAATACAACAATTAATTTATTACATTAGGTAATGGAAGCGATAAAATGTAAAAAGCTGGAAATGAAAAAGGCATCACAAATACTTGGCGTTTCATATGGTACATTATACGGAAGATACAGGGAAACATATGGCTGCCTAAAACATCCATACAGGTAAGAAATACTACTAAATTATGTGTGTATTTCATTTTCTCTAACCTCCAGTGGGTCTTTTTAGAGGGGCATCAATAATGTCACGTTATCAAGATATTTGGCCAGATAAACGATCAAACAGTGGCGTAGGTATGTGTCCATCGATACTTCGCTACCTCTGGCTGAAAAAAATTTCAGTCAATTGGAAAATATTTTTTTTCTGTTTTTTCATTTCTTTCTTTCCAAAATCAAAAACAAATTATTTTTGTTTCCTTTTTCTTTTTTTTAATTATTATAATTTTCTTTCTTTAATTATTAAAAAAAAGCAAAATTTTTTTTCTGTATAACCGCGAGTCCGTTCTAAAATAAACTTCCTTTCAACACATTTAGGCGATGACTCAACGGGATTTTCTTAAAACGAATGATCGATTCGATATCATACGAAGTCTGAGGTAAAGCAGATTTCTTTACTTCTGTGTACGAAAACAAAAAAAAATGAGTAGAAGTACTAACCAAATATTTGACCAATAATAACACCTTAAACTATATACTACATATATATATATTTTGAGATTAATTTAGAGAGAAAAAAAAGTAGCTTAAAAAAATATAGTTACAATATAGCAATATATAAACAATAATCCATATAATCATCCTTTTTGTTTCTATTACAGAATCAAAGCAGCACGAATGCGATACAGAAGACACATGGCAAAAATAAAGAAATTCTCAAATCGGCCAATCTACAAATTCAACAGATAAAAAGTATTATGAATAAAACATTTATATATATATAATATATACATATATATACACAAAAAAAAACATTATATATGGAAACTGAAGAAAAAAATATGGATTTTTACTCTACTTGACTTGTGTGTGTTAAATCCTATACGTCTTACTACATGAGCAGTATTTTAGTTAGAGTTAAGAACATAGTTTATACATTTAGTGCAAATAAAAAACAAAAAACAAAACAAAAATTAAATAATAAAACAATAGATGTCTAGCCATTTGGTAAAATCTATTAATAGGCTAATCGGCGAGAAAGAACGCTAAAAAGTGCATGTTTCACCCATAGGCGAGATTAGTATTGGAATCGATTCGTTTTAGGGTGTAGTTTAACACCCTAAGTTTGCCCACAATTTGGATGACCGCATGACTTTTTAATTAACTTATTGTGAATAAAATAGGCATGTTTTTTTTATATTTCTTTCAATATCTCCCTCCGTTCCTGCTAACCTTTTAGTATAACATATGCATTGAGAAAGCTCTTTGTTATGAAATTCTCTAAAAAAATAAACCCTAGAAGTCCTTAGGTGTAAGTGTTTACTTTCAACTTTAAAAAGGCCATTCTTCGCTTAACCGGTTAATAATAGGGTACCAAATTTTCACTTAGGTGGGGTCTTCATCTAGCGGTCGGTGCACCTGCTTGTTCACCTGGTAGTCTGGTACTGTTGGCGTCATAGCCTTTGTCGGCTGGTTAGTGGGATTCACTTGCTTCAGGAGGCATAACACTCCAACAAGACTGCCTCCCGCTAGCCCTGACGGTTGTAACTCACCCGGGTGTTATGATCCACTAATATAACAGCCAGTATTGCAAACGCGAGGCTCACTGCCTTTTCCTTATGCAACCACCAGACTACCTTTAACCTTTCCTATTCTTTTCCTATTTTCAGGTCAAGCTTACTACTAGACATTGCACCATGAGTTGAACGACATTACGGTTTAGTGGCACAAAGGATGATTCCTGAGCTTGACCATGCCACATAAAAAAAAGGAAAAAAACTGTCATCCAAGCTCACTTCGATCGATTTCAATAGTTTGCTTTCCTCAAATAAATTGGATAACGATGCTGCAAGGTTTTATTCCGTTCTGTACGAAACCTTTGCATCTTGTATACCTATTGAGTCTCTAAAGTTGTCCAAATCATCCCCACCCTGGTACAACTAAGAGTTGGGACATGCCAAAAACCAGAAGAATAAATTCTGGAAAACTTACCTGAAGAGGAAAGACACTGCGAGTATCTGTGCATTTATTAATTGCCATAAGCACACTCACACACTCTCCGAAACTCTCTACAAGCAGTACCTGAGTAACATGAAAGATCCCAGAACCTTTTTTAAATTGATCACTACTAAGAAAAAAATTGATAATTACCCTAACACCATGCAACACGAGAACTCCTGCAGTACGAATCAATCCGAGATTTGCGAAATTCGTTCTTCCGCAAATCCTTCTTGTCACCTGTCTCTCAACCAGACATAAAGAATTTTCGGCATATCAATGCATCTCAAGTGGCTTGGCTCATAACATTTCTCTCTCTATTGCCAGGGAGGCTATCTAAAAACATACTCACGAACTCTCGCAGGATTTTTCGTCCGGCCCTGACGGTATTCCCCTTGTTGTTCTAAAATCCTGTGCAGGGGCCCTTCTGTGTCCCCTGATGTACTTATTCCAAAAGTCCATTAATACAGGGTTCTTCCCATCTTTATGGAAGAACTCTTTTATAATCCCCGTTCATAAAAAGGGATTCAAGAACGAGATATCGAATTATCGACCGATTGCAAAATTATCGTGTATACCAAAACTCCTTGAATTCCTTATTCTGAGATTGCTCCAATCTGTAAAAGATTTATTTTAGCAAATCAACATGATTTTCTTGCAGCTCGTTCCACTACTACTAATCTACTCGAATTCTCTTCTCACACTGTTCGTGGCTTCGTCGCTGGTTGCCAAACCGATTGCGTTTATACTGACTTCAGTAAGGCCTTTGACAAGCTCTCTCACTCAATTATAGCTCTTAAACTAAAAAAATAGGCTTTCCGGATGCCCTTTTGGTATGGTTCCAATCGTACTTAGCCAGCAGAACCTATTAAGTTATATTTCGTGGAGTCAAACCCAGAAACATTAAAGCGTCCTCTGGCGTCTCGCAAGGTAGTCTTGGTCCTCTGCTTTTTATTTTTTCTATCGATGACATTGTCACCTTACTAAAGCCCTATTAGCAAGTGCGAGTCAGGACGTTTTGTGGAAAGCATGGTCCGATGATTTATGACTATACTTTGTGTGTTAAACTGCACCCTAAAACGATTCGATTCCAATCTCGCCTATGGGCCAAAATGGCCATACAAATGCCTCGCCGACTAGCCTATAAACAATAAGAATAAAATTTATGTAAAAATCATCATTTTATATATGTTTAAGAAAAGAAACAAAAAGTATATTTTAATTTATTTTTCATTTTATCTAAAAACAATTAAAAAAACAAAATAAAATAAAAAATTTATAATTTTATTTATATAATACTATAAATGGAATTTAAATTCTTTACAAAAGAACTGAAGAAATATAAAAAAAAAAAAAAAAAACAAAAAAAAGTAATTCATAGAGGCTTGGATAGTTTTAAAGAGTTTTTTTTTTAATATTTCCAAGTATCAAGTAGGGATTATATATTGATATTAATCATATAAAGACATAAGAGTGTACATAATATATATATTATAAAAGTATAAAAATTTATAAATTTAGGAATAGATTATATTATTTTAAAAAAACAAATTCTTGTCTTTTTATTTGTTATTTAATTTATGTCTGAAGCAAAAATAAGGAAACAAAAAACAAAATTTTGAAGTTATTGCTTTTAAAATGGCCTTTATTTTTTATGTAAAAACTTTTTTAATATTCAAGGAACTCCAAAAAATATTTAACAGAAATAAAATCTTTTTACAAAGAAATTTGATGCATGTGATTATTTTTTTTATGTGTGTGTTAGTTAATAGATTGAGAGAAGATTGAAAGGAAAGTCCACGATCGCTTGTTAGATACTATCTAAAAGGATGCTTGACATTGGCAAGGCTGGCGGATCGTGTTGGAACCGGGTGGGTAGTCGTCAGACAAACATATCCCCTCCTCCGAAACTGTGGGGCCTGTGCTGGAAGTCGAGTCGTGTGGCAGTCGCATGTATTTGCCGATGTCGTCTCGTTTTTGCTGAAAGCTGTGCTGAAAGCCGTGTGGCATGACACGTCGTTTGAGTTGGGAAAGGTGAAGTTTCAGTCGAATTACGACTTTCAGTACAGCATCTTTCTTACTAAAGCACAACACGCCGACTAAAAGTTTAAATGAAACGACACCAAATAAGCTGTCATTTATGCCACAGACACGACAAGAACCTTGAACACCTTGAAGTGGTGAACACCCCTCTATTGCCTTCGCTTCATATGACAGAAAACATGACTTTCATTTCAGCACATGGACCTGTTATTTGGTAACAACTTTTGCAGGAAAAAAAGTTGGTCACTTCATTGTGAATCGGGGGTCGATGGTGCACACAACAACATGTGGTGTTCTGGGATCTCTCCTGTAGTTTACAATTACACATTACACGCCTCGATGAGATCGTACTATGTGCGAACGAAAATAAATTTTGATGGCACTTTTTGAAGGCGTTGTTTGTAGCTAGCCAAGTCTATCTACTCATCAATATGACTCGAACACGTTACAAGCAGGGAGCACTGACTACAAGACCGAACCTACATGGCCCTAGGACACATCCTGCTCGAGATCCACGGAGCAGACTGAATACGGCCGATCTAAACTCGATAAAAACCGCAATCCTAATGTGTAAACAATCGTGCTGAAGTTATATGAATGGTACTGCGTGATTGTACTACTAACGATGGACTGCGTATACCAGACGAACTTCGGTTTGAATTAGCCTTCCATGGGTGATACGGAATCTGCCATGGGCGACCGTCCTTTCTCGCCGAGCTCGTAGCATCAATAAAAAATAACCTTAAAAGAACGTTTGAAGATGGAGCACTTCTTAACGCTCCACACATTTCTGGGGCTCCCACAGTTCCCAAAAGAACGACTTACAAGGCCAGTTAGATTATTTTAGGTCCATGCTTCAAGGTGTCGTATGTGGTCTCAGTGAGGAGTTTTCGGGATTCTTTTTCAGGGAGGGCGGTCTGAGCCCGTAAACCCAGGGATGGAGTACGTTGAGATCACTCCTTCATTGAGAGATCTCCTTAGATCTCCTGCGGAAGTAAGGCCACCTATTCGGAGAGGTGACTCGAAAAAACTACCGCTTTCAGAAGACGGAGAGGAAGCAAGGAATACCGATTTTCTTAATAAGAAGAGGGATAGATCATCTGGATGTTCTCCAGGGCATAATAACCCGGCGAAGGCTTTGGCCATACGGTTTGAAAAGTCGGACACACCCGTAATGAAGTCTAGAACGACTCCAAAGCCGACCTTCTGTCAAATAGCGGAAAGTGTCAGAATTGGCGTGCTTGCGACGGAGACTTTTCTGACCACAAACAACTAGTTACCATGCAAGGAAGTCTTCTGGAGGCGGTAGCCGAATTGGCTAAGGTCTCAGAACAGCCCAGGCCAGTAGGGGTCTGTGCGCCCTCTATGATGAGCCGCATTAAGCCTTGGAAGGAACAAGCCTTGTTGCTGTAGACGGGAACAAGCTGCCGCGCAGCCGAAGAAGACCCCACCGGCATTATGTTGAAAGGATAGGGGTCCAACAGAAGACCCTAAAGGTGTAGGAGTGGAGAGTACTCCACAAAGTGCACCGCATAAAATTCACAGATATGACGTTGTCAGGATGGTGAACACTGCAATTTTGGACTTATGGCAGGAGAAGCCTCTTTTGGAAGGTGACTCTCTCCTCCATCTCAACCTTACTAGCTGGGCAAGCCCTAATGTCCAACCATGCAATACAAACAACCAAATAGCCTCCAAAGAAGGTGGTGCTGTTGGCGAAACGTCCGGGAAGCAACTCTGAGAAAACATACTTCCTCTATTGCCGCTACAGGCGTAACTGTGCCCCTAAACCCACCAGCGAATTCCTTATGGGGCCCCCAGCCCATAAAGGTTGGCGAAAGGGGAGATATAATCCCGTAAGGAAATGGCAGGCCGGCAGTACTCGAAAATAGTTTTATGTAGGACAACTGGGAATACAATTTATGTGAAGTGAAAGCGTCGAACAAAGGGTGCCGATGGACAATCTCGCTCCACCCTGAACATGTGCTAAGGCCGGCGCTGATTACCAACGTGTAACGATTTAAATTCATGAACTTTCCTTTCGTATTATTGAATTACTATGGTATTTGTGTAACTTTCATTAACTTTATTTACTGTAGTAGCTTTTTATAAGCCTCGCCGTTCAGAGTCATCAAAATACGCCAAACTACGTAAATACTTATAAATTCATAAAAATACAAACCACAATTTCTTAACTGCAGACGTCATAGTACTATAATGAATCATTGGTTTGTCATCAAAAATTCCGATAATGTATGCATAATGAGTAAAATGATCAGCAAAAGTAACTAGCAACAATGTAGTAGTTTCTAGTTCTTCGTTTATTTTTTAATGTAATTTAATTTAAAAGCGATACCAAATGGTAGTAAAGGTGGGTATATTTGTATCTGCTAAAAGCTTCATAAGTAAGCGAATTTTTTAGATAAATAAGATGATTTTATTACAGATCCTCTAATTTGAATAATCATAAAGCTAAGATAAAGTTTGTCGCTTGAACATTGCACCAAATCTCAAAAATCGAAAAAGCATACCTCACAAAAAGTTAATTTCGAACAAATCAAGTATTCAAATTTCTCATTTAAAAATTAAATCTAACAAATTTCATCCTAACGCCTGAATTGCTTATCACTAGAAGCTGCTAACTCAGCCGAATCCGTCAAAATGACGACTTCAAAATTCTGTCCAATTGACTAAGCTTCTTGTGCTCTTATCTACGAAGCATGCATATTGAGTCTGACAGTTGTACGAAGTGTCAATCGTCGTATGCCCTGAGTGATATTTTTGTTTACACCACAAGTAGCAATTCTTCTTATTATTATTATTAAGATGTGGGCTGACTTAAAAATTAATAATCAATCTTATTTATTTAAATGCAATATGGATGAAGAGAATATTGTGTATTACCTGTGCGATCTGAAGCAGGTTTGGTGTGAGAAGAGTTCTACAGATGAAATTGTTAATAGATCCAAAGTAAGTTGAGAATCGGAGTTTGTTTTTAGTTAATTAATAGTTTTGTAATATTAAAAACATATTTTCACGATTAGTATTATTAGTTTTATTTAAATGCTAACATTATTCTCCCGCACACAGAACTAGTTACTATAGAGTTTGACATTTCATTAGTTCTAATTGATTTCTAGAAACCATGTTCTTAGTTCCTTGTGGTTGTTATCTAGCTTGTACTCATACAATTCGACATGCAACTTGTCGATAATATTAATAATAACTTTCTTCTGTAAGAATTTTTAGCCATATCTCTTCTCTTTCTAATGACCGTTTTCTTTACTACCGGTTCTAGATTGGATCAAGTATAATACGCAGTTTAGCTTAAGTAATTTCAATAGTTAACCTTATTCGAGATATAATCCGGTAAAGAAATGGGCCATAAGCATTGATTTATTATATTACAACAATACGATATTGTATTTCCTCCATCGAAGCAGGATCCTGCGGGAAAAATGGAAGCAGCTTCGTTTGGAGTCAAATTGGAAGTGCTTCCTGGACAGCGTTTTAGAAGTATATTCGAAGATTTTCCTGTGCATATGGCTACAATTGTTGGTAAATTTTCTGTTTTGAGAGATTCTCTGATTTTCGGTTCGTAAAGTTTTCCGTTGTTGTGAAATATTAGGGGTATTCATGATCTGTGTTATTTGTGTTATTCGTGTTATTCATGTTAAATCGAAAATAAAACTCATAGTAAATGACATTGTTTAACATGAATAACACAAATAACACAGATCATGAATACCCCTATTCTCGTTTGAAAAATTTCCATTTAGGATTGTGCGCTCAGTAAAAGAAGTCGGTTTATAGAAGTTTGATTTTGATTAGTATCTATTTGTATAGATATTCAAAAAACGAAGAGAACGCCCCGTTTTTTCCTGCTAAAAAAGGAAAGCTTTGCTGCTTGCATAACTTAAAGCTTCAAAATAACTTCTTAGGAAGCGAATTAGAAGAAAATCGTACAAATTGCTTTTTACTAATGACATGCAATGCTAAAAATATATTGATAGGGATACAGGACGAAAGCACTTCTAAGCAACTCAAGCATAGCTTCTTTATGCATCAGTGATGCTTCTATTTCCCACAGGGGACTGAGTAATTTTTGTTGTATTTGTGGACCGACCATTATGAGTTCGTTCAGGCTTTTCGTATTATTCCGTTTAGCTGAGGCATCGATACTCACAGTTTTATCGTTGTGCTGTCTTGTTTTAGCACGGCATAATGTGGCAGGTAGTATTTCCCCTCCAGAGTGTCTTCGGTTGGTGCCATGTGTCCTGGACGTAGGTATTCGTTCATGAAGTCCTTATACATGACTTCAAATGTATGGGTATTTTTAAATTTCCGTTCCATTCGGAATAGTCGTACAACGGCTAATTCTCCTGTTCGGTGCAGGTTCTCAGCTTCGTCTGGATTTTCTCCAAATGGTATTCTGACTGTATATCGACCGTCAGAGTTTCGTTTGTGTGTCGTTTTGAAGTGTGTTTCACAAGCATTCTCCTCGCTTGTCATAATTGGCTCGCGATGGAGTTTCTCCACCTCCAAAACTGCGAAGGTCCTTGCTGATATCTACTTCCGATATCATTCATTGAATCTTTGTATTGTTTTTAATATTTATTTGAGTTTCACCAAATAGAATCCAACCCAGTTTCGTCTTTTGTGCGATTGGAGACCCAGGAGGTCCGAATAGAACTTTATCCATTATGATCCTTCCTAGAATGTCAGCTCCAAAGAATACATCAATTCGTCCTGGTGTGTCGAAATCAGGATCTGCTAGTGTTAAATTTTGTGTATGTTTGTATACATTCGGTATTACCTTCTCTGAGGGTAAAATTCCCGTTAAAGCTGGTGACATATCCAAGCCGTACATGCATTGCATTCAGAGGCTCCATGAAATCCGGCGAATTTCCTCTGACACAATATTACATGGTTGCGTTCCATGCCGGCTTTCACACATAGCCCGAAAATCTAAGTAACGTGTTCATGTGTTTGTGTGCTTATGCTTGTGTGTGCTATCTCGAATGCGGCAATGCAGAAAAAGTTGAAAGTAGCCCGACCTTTGCGTGGCATGCCTTCCATTCACGGGATATTCCGTCAGCTCGCATATGAATACACACACTTCTATATTATCTGTCAACGAATGCAATGCATGTACGGCTTGGATATGTCACCAGCTTAACTTCTTGAGTATAAGTGCAGTGGTTACAAGCTCGAACGTTGGAGTGAATCTTGGTTGTATGGTTAACTTTACGCATATGTGAATGGTTCCTAAATTTATTCCTTTAACCCCAGTCAGGACTGCATGAGTTGGTATTTTTGGCAATTTCAGTCTCTGTACTGCGTCTTCGGTTATGAAAGTGCCTTGAGATCCTTGGTCTACAAGTGATCTTACTGTGATGCCATGACCATTTCTTGTAGTTGCACGAATAACTGCAGTAGGAAATATCCTCGTGTATTATCCATTGGTTTCATCTATATAAGTACCGACTTCAGTAGAGTTCGATGGTTGGTCTATGTTATTGATCAGCTTCGGTCGGTGTGTTTATTGGGGTTGGGGTTGAAGAGTATGGTGTTTCTTCTTACAAATTTTGCAGAGTCTCCAGCTTTTCGTCACAAGTCCCTCCCTCTTCACTCGTTTTACCTATCAAGTTTGCCTTTAAGAGTAGAAGAGTTTCTCAGTCTTGCTCAAATTCTCATCATTGTAAATCAATTCTGTAAAGATGTTTTTGAATGTTGGCCATTTCAAGTAGTCTCCGTTAAATGTTGGCACGTTTATTGGCTGGATTTTCATTTTATGCCTTTTCTGTAAAATATTTGTGGTCTGGATGCTCCTCTTTGAACTGCTCCAATTCTCCGTTTTGAGCCTCGAATTCAGCTCAAGCTGTTTGTAGTAAGTGTAGTCGAGTTTTCACATATTCCTTAGAGACAGAGCTCTAGAGGATGTTCATTTTTTCTTCTCTTTTAGGAATTAAATAAACGAATTGAATGTGATCGCAAAACCGTCCTTGAAACAATATCAACAGCACCAGCCTCAGTTGAACATGAAACAAGTGAAGATGACGAAAAAATATTGAATTTCAAATATTACTTATCAAATCGTCCATTCAAGATTAAATGGATATTAAAACTATGTCCACAAAGTGAGGTAACTAAAAAAAATAATATAGCCAACAAATTATATTTATTATTATTTAAATTTTAAAGTTTTTACGCTTAGTAACTAATCCTTTATTATATTCTCTTGGATGTTTATCAAAACAAAATGAAGAGCTCAAGGGTATAATTAATAAAAAGGATATTGAAATTGAACAGTATAAAATTGAAGGTGCAGTCTTAAAGCGAAGTATGTTTATTTAATAATTTTTTGGTCTTTTAATAATATATTTTTTTTTAATTTTTAGATAAAGTTGCTACTGAAGCCTTTTCGATAAACAGTTTCGAAGCTAACAATCCTGCACCGTCAGATGATTTTCTACAATATGTTCAAAGTAATTTTACAGAATTAGAAACTGCTTGTGCTGAGATAATTCAAATTAAAAAAATAAATAAAAATATAAATGACGTAAATGGTGAAAGTAATGCTAATTCTAAGAAGCCCACTAAAAAGAGTCCAAAGAAGTAAGTTATAAGAAAATTTTGTTTATATTAGGTATTTGTGAGTGGGCTTTGGTCTAACATAGTAGTATATAAAAGTTCGTCTTTAAAAGTAGATGCGAAATGCACTTTTCAAGGTTCCTGTGCAGCATGTTTCCAGTTCCGAATGTTGAGCATTGCCTCTTCGCCAAACCCTTGACCGTTGGTTGGACTTGAAGAGGATTGTGCCCCTTGATGTCACGCCTGAGTCTCGGATCACTTTCTTTAACGCCAGGTTGACAAGGAGGCAGGCCAGACCGTCACCTTGTCGGAGTCCATTATAGTTGTTGATTGCTCTGGACAGTGTTCTCGGATACCTTTACTTGGCTTGTCATATTGGTCGGGGTCAATCTACATAGTCTTGTCAGAGTGTTGGGGATGACTTTGTAGAGTTCTACTCTGGCTAAGTTATCATCGGGGCCGGCGTTTGGCTTTTTGCGCCCGGTGCAGTATGCCACATTGCGCCCCATCATTTGTGTTCAATTTTTGATCGCAGTAAAGGACAGTGGAAAAAGACACAAACACTCTTTGGAGTTCCTTTAATATTTGGACATGGAGGCACGGGAAATCTTTTTCACTTCTATTTTGAAATTGCGTCTCGTTCACTTGCGCCCGGTGCAAATACACCAATTGCACCTTTCCAAGCGCCGCCCCTGCTTTTGTCTCCCCCGCCTGGCGCTGCCGTCGCTCTCTGTACTCTAAACTAGAAGACGTCACAATTTTTTTTCCAGGCTTCCTTTTTTCGACTGTGAATTCTCTTTTCTTCTTTTCTAATCTCTTTATATTTCTCTTTGCATTCTCTCTGAGACTTCTGCATTGCTCGGTACGCAGCATTCTTACGTTCAGTTACCAGCTTGCCTTCATTATCGAACCAGTCGTTCCGATCTCTACGACTTCTGCCTAAGATGGAATCAGCAGTACTAATGACAGCATTTTAAAGGTGGGTCCAGCTTTCGTCGACGTCCGGCATCTCATCTCCAGAAATTAGGGCGAGTTCTAATGCATGACCGTAGCTGTTTTTCTGGCCATTTCATTGCGTAGTGCAGCTGTGTTGATTTGAGCCTAATCAGCGGATACAAAGCTTTTCGGCGTTGTAATGCGCTCCCGGAGCACCGTACCAACAAGATAGTGATCCGAGTCGAAGTTGCTACCTCGGTACGTTCGTACCGTCATCAGACCTGAACGGTGGCGGCGGTCTATTTGGTTGCGAATGGCACGAGACTGTCCCGCAGACTGGAAAATCCAGCGATCGTCACCGAAGAAAATATGGCCCGCCAGCTAACTGATCAAAGAAGAAGAAGAAGACTTTCTTGGCTGAAACTTTATTTCTAATCTGACGTGTTCTTTTGCACGCTTGTTTAATTTATCCACCATCGAAGTCTTCCTTTTCTGTAGGGTCTTTCTTTAAGAAATTCGATATTCTTCCTTCTGCACAGCTTGTAGTTCTTATTTTTAGCTTCAAGACATTCTTGCTCTTGTGCGCCTTGCGATGTTGTCCCGGTGACTCTGGTTTGTTGGCTTCCAACGATTGAGTCAATACCGACATCAGCCCGAATCTGTCCAAATACGAACGTTGGACGCTTGATATTGGACACTCGTAGTTTAAGGATCAGCCACACGATGCGTCCTACCATCAAGCGACCAACGTTGGAGGGTGTTTCTAACTTTTTATTTCCTGACCTCTCACACAGCAATTTTTTCAATCTATTTATAACAGCTATTTAGAATATACAACAACAACTTTTCTTTCAGAGTAAACAAACATCAAAGATATCAACAATTGCTGCTAAAACATCGACAACAAAAGCAACAAGCAAATGTTAGTTATGAGGATAGTGATTCATGTACACCACCAACAGCTGAGGATGATGAAATTGCGGCATTACGAAAATCCGTGGAGGAATTGAAAAGGAAACAAAAAGAGGATCTTGAACTTTTACAAATGCAATCGAGCAGTTCAAAGAGACCTAAGAAGAAATTTACATTATAATCAACAAGAAAACACAGTAATTGTACATTTATATTATATAGAATGTTATTTCCCCAGATTGTCGTATTTCTCTTCCGACATATTGTATAGAATATTAATTTATTCATCACCAGTATTTACTTGTGATAAATTAAAGTTTTCCTTGTGGTTATTTTCATGTTAAAATTAGCATGTTTAATTATTATTGCAAATAAGTGTAGATTATTTTAAGTATAATTTGTTTAAGATAAAATGTTAATTATTTGTCATATTCTTAACAAAAGGAATATTTTCTTAGTGTATTGATTCAACCTATGAGGCAAGCAAGCCGTTGCAGTTTGCTGCACTTGAAAATCAACGTAACCTTTTTAATCTTGAGCCACCAAACTATAGCGGCCTAAGTGACTACAGGTTTAACTGTCGTGTTGTACATCCAGTACATCGTTTGTGGTGTAAGACCCCTTGCCTAACCCAAAAGCCTTAGTCCAGTTGAGCGTTCCAGTTCATTTTCCTGTCTAACTTTACTTTCAAATATTTGACTGAGTCTGAGTAATGAACTGTTTCACCTTGGAGGCAGATAGGACCTATGTCCACTTTGTAGCGTTTGAGAAAGGTACTAGAACCTTATTATTTGGGTTGATTGACAGACCCTCCGTGGTAGGGTTAGGTTAGGTTGAAAGGCTGCCCCCACTAGGGAGCCCACTTACCCACGCCATTGGGCCCATTGTGATGCCATTCTAGTGTTGGGACAAACTTCAGGCCATTTCAAGCCATTTTGAGCTTTTGATAAAGCGACAGAGGTTAGAAACACCAATATTTTGCAGCAATCCATCAAGGAAGGGTGAGCCAAGGAAGCTCCCTCTTTTCCTTGCGAGGGCGGGACATGTACAGTGAAGATAGGAAACAGTTTCTTCCTCTTCTTCATTACCACAACTTCTGCATAAGTCGTTATCGGGAAGTCCTAATCTTTCGGCGTCCGGGCCAAAAGGACAGTGACCGGTTAGCACCTTTACTGCATACCTTTTCTCCTTTTTGTTCAACTGAACAAAAGATTTTGAACGCTTTGCGTCCAAAGTTGGCCATATCGCATGAAAAGTGCGGCACACCGTTGCTGGGGTCCATCTCAACCCAGCTCGAGCTAAGCTGATTTTTCTCACAACTAGTTTTGTAGGTGACTAAGGGCATTCCCATTCGGGTTAAGTGGGTTGTCCTTTCAACTTCGGTTCCCTGTCTAGCAAGCTCAACTGCCCTACAGTTTCCCATAATCTCACTGTGTCCAGGAACCCAACACAGTGTTATATCAAACTGAGTGGCAGTCTCACACAGAGACCTGTGGCAGTTCAGAAGAGTCGTGGATGTTGTGACTACAGAATTAAGAGCCTTGGCTATCCGATAGAATACATATATTCTTATAAGATATATTATTTATCTTCAACCGTTCGATCTCCCTCCCCTCCCCAGATCGCAGTGACTTCCGCTTAGAAGACGCTGCAGTGGTCGGGTAGACGAAGAGAGGAATGCCTCGGAGAAAATACCAGAGCCCGCTGTTCCCAATTTTTGAGCCATCTGTGTAGATACATAATGACCCAGTTGGAACGACACCATCTGTCCAGTCCAGTCTCTCAATCTCTGGCCGGAATTATGGTATTGAAACCTCTCTCCAAGGTCCACGTAGGTGTAGTATAATCTAGGTTGTTCGCAGCGGTGGCGAACCTCCTAAGGATGGATGAGTGGTCATATGAATATGGAGTCCATCCAAGAGAAGCCTTTGTCCTGGCGGCTGTCCAGGCTGCCATTTGCTTGGCGTGTATATCCAAAGGAGTAAGATGCAATAAGACATCCAGCGCAGCTGTTGGGGTGCTTCTCATTGCACCACTGATACACCACTTTGGACCCTTTCCAGATACGTAATCTTCTGTAATGCCGTCCACCATACCGATATGCCATGCATAAGTATATGTCTGATTACGTCTGTATAGATCCAGTGGTCGATGCGGGGTTTAAGGCCCCAATTGATTCCGATGGTTCTTTGGCATAAGAAGAGAGCTGTTTTGGCCTTATTGGCTCTTTCTAAAAGAATCGGCCTCCACGTTAGTTTCCTATCGAGTACGAGACCTAGAAATTTCGCATCCTCCTTTAGATGCAGTGTTTCATTTCAGAGTCTTAAAGAAGGAAAATTGTAAAGAGCAGTACCTCAGTCTTGGCTGGGTTAATGCCTAGACCCTTTATAGTAGCAAGAGTATCCAATGTTTGTTGCATTATATCTCTTATTAATGAGATGTACTTGAGGGTCATCACCACCACCAGACTCCCTTAGAGTTATCAGCACTTCGTATACTGTTATATTCCAAAGGAGCGGCGATAAGACTCCACCTTGTGGTGTGCGTCTTCTAACCCGTCTGACTTCTTCCGAAAGCCCCCGGCTAGACTTTATGACCCCGCTGATCAATCAAGGACCCGGAGCACCCATCAACATTCAGACGCTAGAGAGTGCCCCCGTGAACGCAGAAGGTGTTGAAAGCACCTTCAATATCTAAGAAAGCAGCCAACGTGAAGGGATCTTTCGATGACCGCTACCAGGGAGTGCCTACTGATTTACCTTTTGTGTAGGCATGCTGCGAGGGAGAAAGCAGTTTTCTATCAATGCTTTGCTTAACATGAATTTCCACTTCTTGTCTCGGAGTGCCGTTCTAATAACTTGGCCTTTTTCATAATTGCATGGTTGCTTGCCTGCTTGCATGCATGCTTGCAAAAGAGCAACTGTCAGGTAAATCAGTTGCGCAATCTAGAAACTTTGCATTTTTGAATGAAAGCCATCAGCTGTCAAAAATATATGTCATATTTGACGTTTCAAGCATAAAGTTTTTCCTTCATTTTCTGAGTTCTTTTACCGCAGAAAAATAAAACGAAAAAATGGATCGAGAAAATATGATTAATGTTAATGTCAGTTTGTTGATAGATAACTCGGCTTTATTAGATCCGGTCCGAAAATTTGTAACTTCACGGTGAAAACGAAGGATAAATTATGTGTCTTGTTTAGCTCGTTAATCTCTAGTTTCAAAGAAGTTTTATCCTTGGGGTGCTCCAACTCTCTTCTTCATTATTTTCGCCATAGAATACATAACATTAGTTTGAATAATAATTTAAAATTAAAATAAAACACACCTAACAATATCGAAAAACTGAAAATCTTCTGCCAACATTTCACGTTTGACACTTTTCTTCTTCTTTAATCAGATAAGCATGCGTACAAAAATAGTTGCAAGATTTGCGCAGACCTATCAAGCAGGTTGCAGTTTTGAACAAATGATGATTGCACATTTGCTTTTTTGAATACCATGCAAATGATCGATTTGCGCAACCATGCAATTATGAAAAGGGCCCTTCTGTAATGGCCAAATCAAACTTCCTAGAGTCAATGATGGGTGACCTCGGTAGTCTAGGGGTATGGTGCCTGGCTACCATCCCAGAAGTCCCGGGTTCGAATCCCGGCAACACCACCGTCCTTCGCCTATCCCATTTTCCCCACGTACATAACTTCTTTCTTCTTCCCTCCGTTTACTCTTTCTTCCTTAGCGATTGTACTTTTGAAAAATGAAAAATCATTTGGATATTTTTGAGGCGTGTTTATTAATGCCCAACTTTTTATTATTTACATGAAAAATATACTATTGAAAATTCGCGCCATGTTCGCGCTACATCATTTCACCTTTAACAAGAACAATTATCAAAATGATTCAAGATAACATGACACGAATTATCAACAGTATCTTTAAAATTTAATATTTTTATAAAATAAATATTATTAAAAATATAAAATAAAAAAATACACATTCAATAGTAATAAATATAGAAGGAGACGAATTTTCCAATGTTTTCTCAATCCATTCTGTATGGAAGGAAATATTAGCATATAGTGATGGGCACTCATAATCAAAACACGAATCTCCCCGTAACCAAGATATCAATCCAGTAAGTTTGCCATTACATAACAGAGGTCCACCATAATCACCAACACAATTATCTTCTGAGCCTAGACCACATAAATAACCACCCTCATCTAATGATATTTGCGTATGTGAGTGCCTACATACCGAATTTTTTATACATTGGATTTCACCTTTAAGTAGAATATCTGATTGTTGAGAAGGCTGAAGGATCCTTTAATATTATTCCTTTCATGTTAAATATTTTTAATCAAAAAAAATTACTCTTAATCTTTGCCATCCGTATAGAACACATAGATTTTGTGGATCTGCTTCATCGAAAAGTGCAATAGGATGGACGACTTTATGATATTTCGGAACGTGACCATTTAAGAAGAATATCATAATGTCATGCGCATAATTTACTGGATCAAATTTTTCATGTATAATATATTTGTACGCCCTATAGGCAAGGGCAGTATCAGTTGCTTTCAACAAGCTTAATGAGCCCATTACCAATAAATAGTCGTTTGGGATACTTCCACTGGAAAAAGGAAAAGAAAAAATGATTTTATTATAGTAATAATAATAGAGTAAACCCTTCTAACATAGAAAAGGCGCACTTCTCATCTGGACCAAGGGAAATTAACCAACTCAGCCCAATCAAGCGGTGAGATGAGGCTCTCAACTCTAAGCATGCAAACATAAATTAAAAATTAAAGATTATAACATTCAACCAAATTAACAAGCCATGAGAGAATTCGGCATCCCCAACAAACTGACAAGACTACATATGTAGGTTGACCATGACCAATGTGTCAAGCCAAGTAAAGGTATCCGGAACACGGTCCAGACCAATCAACATCTATAATGGACTCTGACAAGAGGACGGTCTGGTCAGCTGGCCTGCCTCCTTTTCAACCTGGCGTTGGAGAAAGTGATTCGAGAGTCGGGCGTGACTTCAAGGGAACAGTCCTCCACAATTCCACCCAATTACTGGCTTACGCAGACGACATTGACATCATTGGAAGAACAACAACACCTGTACAAGAAGCTTGATTGAGCAAGCGGCAGGAAATCTGGGACTGCACATTAACGAAAGCAAAACAAAGTACATGGTGACCTCGTCTACAAGAACATCTAACATTGGTCCCACAATCAAGGTAGAAGAACACGAGTTTGACGTGGTAAAATCATTTAGGTCAATAGTAGCAGTCGACAATAGCATGGAACCAGAAATACGCGCACGACTGCTAAAAGCCAGCAAAGCCTACTATAGTCTGTCAAGGCTGTTCAAATCAAAGTATCTCACCATAACGTCTAAACTTTTACTATATAAGACGATGGTCTTCTTAGCAAAACGTGGGTGCTTAGCAAAAAGCACTCAAACCTCTTGGGCGTGTTTCGAGAGGAAAATACTTCGGAGGATTGTTGGCCCCGTATGTGAGGAAGGACTCAATCGTTGGAAGTCAGCATTCGAATGAAACTTTCACCGCTGAAAAGATTAAAACGCGCGCCGAAAGCGATTAAAACGTGCCCGGATGTTCTAACGATTAGTGAGCAGAAAACTGAAGCTTTGCTGATCATCAAACTGAGAAAACAAGTCTCCGTAAAGTTTAAGGTATGGGAACAAATCCGGTTCAAGGAAGTGGTGATGGATTGTAGGCTTTAGTTTAAAGCTTGGAGGGCATTGTGGATAAGGCTTCCGCTATTTGTGCAGCATTTCCAAGAATGCTTTCCAACGGCGGGGGCCCTAGAGCGATCGAGTGTGTTTAGCTCAATCTCGCTAACAGGACGGCTATCAGCTGAAAATGAATGACCACAGAAAGACTAAGCGCCCTTCATGAGTGCTGCGTGTACAGGGTCATATCTAACAATACGCCGTGAATGATATAGGCTTCGTAATGGCACCACCAGGCCAGAAACCAGGGTCTAAAAGAGTCTCGGTAATAACGGGCGGTGCAGGCAAAAAAGAAAGAAGCAACAGGCTTGGAAGCCTTGCTGATTTTTGTGCATGAAACAGTTCCAGGGTCTATAGATTTCCTCCTCAAATATTCACAGACAGACTCCGTCATAGTTTCAGGAGAGAATCGTGATATAAAAATATTTAAAGGTCTCGGTATCGTAACCAGAGAGGTGCACGGTTCTAGGGGAACTGTAGCTTCAGTGACCGGAGGATTGGCCACTATTAAAGGCGAAGAGGTTGATACTGAGACCGGCCTAGAGGTCGACGCTATCTCTGGAACGCGGGGCAAGGAACTCAAGGTGACACCGTCACCAATGGTGGCTTGGCGATTTCGATTTTTCCTACAACTTTTACGAAGCACCTTAGTACTAGGTACAATTATATTGACGGCCTCTTGAGGCAAGAAGACATTCTCCGACCGAGAAGTAGCCGCGGGACAGGGTAAAGGCAAAGGCTGCTCCTCAACCTGCAGGGCGTCATCAGATGCTGCAGTCGCGGCGGAGGTCTTATTTGAAACAACGGCGCTCTCCAATCTTAGGGACAGTGAGCTAAGGGCATTGTGATTTTGAATCACTGCTGATGATAGCGATTCAATATCAACCCTAACACGCTTTGTATTCCTTTTAATATCGTCCAATATAGGATGGACAGAAGCCGAGGGGCTAAAAGTGCAGGAGGAAGAAATGGCGACCGGATTAAGTATCGCCGAATGTATGTCGTCTAACTACTCTAGTGCTGTTGCAACTCGGGAAGAAATTTTCTCAAATTTCTCAATCAAGGAACGCGTATTGGTCACAGCAGAGCCCAGGGTGTCAGACAACGTGTCAAGCCGGATATTGATAGGCTGATATATTATCTATAAGCTCTGAAGAATAAGCAAACGTTACTAATTGGCTAACTGCGCAAAGATTTAGGGCCAAAAACTACCGCGAATTTGTCCGCAAACATGTTTCTTAGAACGTGAGAAGAAGAATGGTGTCTTGACACACCTATCGGCCATTCCTACGACTTTTCCTAATATTATATTATTATATTAAAATCATAATTATTATTCATACGCCTTTAAACATCGTCCTACAGTTACTACTGCGTTGTGTGTTATAAGTGCTCCTGAGTATTGATGACTTCGTCCAAACTCATTCCATCTTTCGTTATATCGTATAGAAACTACAAAGAACGCTTCTTCTGATGTGGCAGCTCTTATAGTTCTACTGAGTTCTTTTATGAAATGTAAAATTTGAGATTTTTTATAATTTAAATTCAAGATTTTAAATTTTTTTTTGATTTTACACTTACCAGATTTATGGAAAATTAAACAATAAATAAAAACACGAAAGTAATTTATCATTATTAAAATAAATATTAAAAAACCACCGTGGTTTTGTTAGTTAATCATTATTTAATGATTTATAAATTTGTTAGATACATAATTCTACGAATTTCTTGTGGATTGTGTGTTTATTTCACAAGAAGTGCAATTCTAGTCTAATAATAAATACCGCGCGATTTGTTTGGTTAACTTCTACATAGATATAAATAAAACAATTATAATAAATAAAATTAATTCACATTTCATGTGAAATTTAAAAAAAAATAAATAATCTTATTTTAAAAACTACATAAGAAAAAATGTTCAACAACTTCCCGCCTTTTTTGTTTTGTTTATTAAAAATACGCCATATTTTGACATATATGTCCATTTTTATTCAAAAAATGCTTAGGCTTGGAGAGTGCTTAGACTGCTGAAACTAATTTATTGATGGCTATAGGGGTAAACTACACTATCCATCACTTTTCCATCACATCGGCCTTGAAACTGTTTTTTTAGGCAAGGGGTCGCCGGGAAGCGTGTGTTTTTTCCTCACTTGTGAACCTCAAAATAACCACAAGGATAACTTCGTTTTTGTGAGTTTTCGAAACACGTTGCGTTTGAATGACACTGCACTGCGCATGACTTGATTCGTACACAACTACATAAACATTGCAATCGTTATACAAAGTGAGGGTAGGAAAGTGAGTCCATAGTGTAATACCGACCTCATATTCAAAACGGTGTGATGTGATGGACGAGTGATGGATAGTGTAGTTTACCTCATAGACATGTAGTTAAACTTCTATTCCATCGAATGTCTGCAAAATTTTGTGATTGGTTTGTTGTTGCTATAATATAGTTATATTATATTCCTTATCGCTAACAATAAAGTGCATGCAAAAGGTAAGAATTGTGTGTCTTTTAGATGAAAGCTATTTATAGTATATAGAAGACCATCAAACGAATACGAATTTTGTAAAACCATTTTACTGGAAAATTTATTTGGTGAATACTTATCTTCGTTTGAATTTCTTCAATCTTAAAAAATAGGTCTTAGCTAAACAACTTTAATATGTCTAATGAATATTATTCGAACAAAGCACTTTCTTGTGATAACCATTGACATATAGCCCACCAAGATCACAATTTTTGGGCAGGCTTTATAATTTGGTTTGTTTACATAACTTTTACTTAAGAAAAAAAAACCCAACGTTCTACAGAAGACTATACGCGCTGGGTAGGGCGAGCGAGGTTGTCGTTACAAGCAGTAAATGGTTCAGACCTGTCTCAGAGACTCTTCTAGGCAATTTTGTCAATTCGAATGTGCTAGGGCTACTATGCATGCGAGCTCTGGTGGGTCATGGTGGAGTTCTATCGCCGCTCCTTTGGAATTTAACAATCAACGAAGTGTGGGGCGAACGGCTAACAAAGACCTCGGAAGGAGGTGACACCCAATTTGTCACTTCTATTAAAATCCGAGAAAATTCACTGCAGAAAAACACCTAGCAGACCTGTTAGCGAGTCCTAATCCAACCTCTCCGCGGTGCCCCCTGGGTTTTAAGTCGGTTAGGCTGAGGGTTAGCAACCTGCTCCCATAAAAAACACCATTGCTACGAATCGGCAAACCATCCTCGGAACTGGATGGACAACACGACGACGGCCTTTGCTTTTTGTACAAGGAAACGAATCGGATCATAGAATATGAGAACACTGCAATACTACGGTAGTCCAATGCTATGCTCCAACCTCCAACTGAACATGCAGAAGATGACATCAAAGACGAGTTCTATATGCGACTGAATGACGTTTTTCGCTCTATTACAAGGGGAGACATCATTGTATTAATGGGTGACTTAAACGCACAGATCAAGGCCTAAGCCGAGTTACCAATAGCAATGGTGAGCTTTTCGTTGACTTTTGTAGTTCCCACCAACTCATGGTAGTCTATTATCTACAGTGGGTAAAACCTTGCCTCATTTATTAATCTATCTAGGATAAGAGAGGCCAGAGAGGATCTGGTGAGTCTAGTTTGGTTGCTCTGGATATCTCTAAGGCTTTCGATAAAGTTTAACACTCAGCCCTGTTAGCTAAACTCCAATCTTCAATCAAGGTAGTATTGGGTGGCGTCAAATCCGCATCCTCCCAAGGGTCAATTTTATCACCTCTGCCCTATTTGTTATTTTTATAAATGACCTACTTTCAATCTCCTCCAACCCACTTCTCAGCTTCGCTGACGACGGTACTTTGCGTTACTCTTACAGCTTCAATGCAAGACAGACTCATGCCAGATCCTGTCTTGATGATCGTAACTAATGTCCAACTTTATTAATTATTTGAAGGTCTATTAATACAAGCCTGGAACATACATGGCAAATATGTCGGCTTGAAAAACAGTAGGGCTCGTACCAGGCATATTTTGAACCTTGGGCCATATAGAGCCACACCCATTATGGATTTTGGAATCATCCATTAAGGAGGCGCCTGCCGTTCTGCTATTCTGACGGACCTTTGATAATCGTCATAAACGCCTTGGCGAAGTCCAGAACGGCTGGAATGGTATCGGAAAAATGCCGGGTCAGAGCCTGCTACTACACTACTACGTTAAGTGGAGCGAGGCTCTGTAGGGCTTCCATAGCAGCAATCGGGCAGGTTTTTTGTGGTAATGACAAACTTAGGAGTCACCCTTTGTACTACCTTCTGTAGAGATCACTATTCCACCACGCAACTCTTCGGTTTATGCTGCGTAGTTTCACCAGTACAACTCTTTTCAGAAGCTTTCACGATCGCTGCCTGTAAACTAGTTCATCTTGTCCCTTGATACTTTCACAGCAAAGACAGCTGAGTTAACTTAAACTGTACCCGTATTTTTTTCACAAACGATGTTGCACTGACATTTACAAAATTTTAAATTAGCATGCCAAATATTTTAAGAATGATGTTTCAAGAATATGTGAAAAATCCAAGCTGAATTTTCCTTCAATAACATATATTTTCTATTTTAATTAGTTGATAAAATAAAGTGATTACTTAATAAAAAAAGAGTAAAGAAAATGTCTAAATGAAAATCGTTTCAATCGTTTGTCTATTGATGTTACGAATACATGGTAAATAAAACCTTACTTTATATTTTTTACAACTATGTAAATATTTTAATAAATTTCCGAAGGTAGAAGTTCAGCATCAAATTCATCGGAAGTACGTCCGTATTGACGCCTCATTGAATCAGATTTTCTTTTTAGTGTCAATTTGTCTTCGACAAGGACCATTTTCGTAAGGATGTATCTCTGAAGGCTCCTTGATTCCACAGAGAGCAGTAACCTTTTCCACCACATTGCTTTGATACCAAGTATAATAAGCAACATTTTTCAATGATTGAATTTTTGAAAAGAAAAATTCATTTTTATATATTTGATGGGCGTTTATTAATGCCCAACTTTTTATTATTTACATGTGAAACATACTGTTGAAAATTCGCCATGTTCGCGCTACATTATTTCACCTTAACAAGAACAATTATCAAAATGATTAAGATAACATGATACGAATTTTCAACAGTATGCTTAGAATTTAATATTTTTATAAAATAAATATTATTAAAAAATACAAAATAAAAAAATACACATTCAATAGTAATACATATAGAAGGAGACGAGTTTTTCAATGTTTTTTTTTAATTCATTTTTTATAGAAGAAAATATTAGCGTATATTGCTGGGTAAGAAAGAATCCGGTAAGTTTGCCATAACATAAAAGTGGTACACCGTAATGACCAACACAAGAATGTTCCGAGCTTAGACCACATTGCATCTATGGAACGAATTGGTGCCATGAGCAATCTATTACTTAGTTTACCCTGAGTTTTCTCAGACTAAGCGATACCAACTTTCCATGCGAGTTGAGTTGAAATAACACGGCTGCTTTCGGTATGGTCAAATGATCGTCAATTAACTGTGTCAGCTGCAAAAATGACTGATGTAGTTTTGCAGAAGTGACTAGTTTTACTGCGAATTTGATGATTTCGACATGATTGCAAGATGGCAGTGCGAATGTGCATTGCCGTACGTTTGGCAATAATCAATTTGCATTTCCGAACTCTTGATTATCATCAATGAGCCTAGGCTGCATTCGGTATCGTCAAATGACCGTCAATCAACTGCGTCGGCTGCAAAATTGACTTATACAGTTTGCCCACGGTATACATACCGTGCAGTTTGCCGTTTTCAATGATTCAAACTTGCGGCATATTTGCTTTTGCATGTTGTTCAATGAAGCAACTTGCAAAAGCACAGTGTTCAATGATTAAAACTTCAAAGCAAATGATTGCATACTTTGTCAGCTTTTTCAAATACTTGCAGTTGTAATTTTGAAGAAGAAGACACGTCAGTGCTGCCATACATTTTTGTTTTACTACCTTTTTCATTATTAATTTAACCAATAATGATTTATTTTTCATTTTTCTCTGCACGAAATGGGAGACATTACTCGTATCCGCACTTTCTACTAGAATTTTGTTCTCAACAATTCCAATTAATGTTTTTAAATTTCTTTTATCCATTTTGTTTTCAGTTTCTCGCAATACGTAAGTAGTGGAAGCACTAATTTCACGTATGTCAGCTGACAATTTTGACATATAATGAGTTATGTTCAATGATGCATGTTGTTTGCTTTTGCATGTTGCTTAAGCTGTCAGTCAACGTCATTTGCTTTCGTGCAAGTCTGCAAAAGCAACCTGCATCATTGAAAACACCCTAGTTTTACAAAAGCAAGCGAGCAAATTTGACGATTCCGAACACCTGATTGCAATACCGAACGAATGACTATCGTCTACTGCTCTGCAAATGACGTTTCCGAACGCAGCCCACTACAACTCCACGACGTAGATCTATGCGTTTCCATTTCTGCCTTTCGTCTCCGTCCATCTTTCTTCGTCAATTAATTTCATTTCAGATTTTTCTTTAAAAGTATTTATTAAATATAAAGTGTCTCCTGACATCCAAGCGGGGCACGACAATTTCACCTTTTGTACCTTTCCCAATGTTTCCAATGTTTCAACTGTGGTTGAACTCTCATAGAAACTCAGTGAGTTTCCATGAGACTTCAACCAGAGTTGAACCCGGGTTATACGTTATGTACTCCGTTTATGACTAGGGGCCTGTGTGAATTCGATGACTAAAATTTAGTGTCGATAATACAGTATTTAGTCTTTTGGCGAGGAGACTAAATTTTTTGACAGTTGACTAAATTGATGTTGAATTTGTTTCAAAATAATTCAATACAATGGAAAATAAAGTGAAGAACTAGTAGCCTGTTGTCAATAATGATATCTTCTACATCCATATATTTAGTTGCTTACTGTATAAAAAGCATATACTATAAATTTTAAAAGTAAAAATTATTGTAAATTGAATTTAGTCATCAAAAGAATTCACACAGCAATTCCCTACATTAACGACAAAAACTGCAAAATTTAGTTTAGTCATCAATTTAGTCCCAATTCACACAGGCCCCTGGTCGAAAAGTTAAGGTGAGTTTGAGTTGAAATTTTGACCACCGTATATGATGTTGAGTTGAGTTCACTTTGGGTTGAAATATATTTATAGAGTTGAATTAATATCAAAACGTAACCCTAAATTTTTGTGTAAAATTCTCATTTATAGATATGTAAAAATTCAGAACGAAATAATTTATTTTTCCTGTACCAGAAAAAACATAGAACACAAATTTAACGCCAAATGCGGACTTCACGTACAGTAAACAAACAAGACAAATGTCACTTCAACCCAATTTCAAATCAACCTGCGTATATGAGGTAAAATAACAACTCGATCCAAGTAGGAGAGCTGAGTTGGGTTGAGTGGACCCAGTTTCAACTCGACATCCGTTTATGACTGGATTGAACCCGGGTTGAACCTGGGTTGAACCTAGTTATAAACGGGCTAATGGAAACAGACACAGTTAAGAGTTTTCGTTAAAGATTTTTAACTCTGCTCAACTCAACGAAAATAGGTAGGTTGAATTGAGTTTGAGCGCATAACTAAAAACAGGGTTTGAAAGCAAAGTAAACATATTTTTAAGCTTACTTTGCTGATGACTGTGAAAGTTGTTTGTTACATTTTGTTGCGAGTGCTGTTGCTTTCAAATTATACTTTTCTTGGTCCAACTTTATAAAATAAAATGGTACTTTTGTTTAGAGGGATGGAAACTTTTTTTGTATGTGTATGTGAAGCATTTGCAGCCGGAACAGCGTGTTCAAGGCATTTGTAAGCAACAGCATACGTAGCAATATGATACATAAAAGCTTTCACATCCTGCAGCAAAATGATTGAGTTGGAGTGTTATTTCAACTCAACCACACCTCAAGTCGACTCCCATGGAAACTCGGTAATAGTATAAAGTTTCGTTAAATCTAAGAAAACTCGACGAAACCAATCCAATTATATAATCTACGGCAACGCAATATAAAATTGATTAACTGTTACTTTAACTTAGATTGTAGTCGTGCTTTTTGGACCGACTTTACTTAGGCTATGGCTGCTTTCGGCAGCCTATATCGATATGGAAGAAAATGCCTTCAATTATAAATTGCCTACTTTATTTTTACTTCGTAAGCCAGGGCAAACACACATACACACACATATATATCATTCAGGTGACAAATTTCGATATTTCAGTTATTAATACTATAAATAAAATATAATGTGTTCTACTATTAGATGAATTAATTAATGTTTCATTTATCCAATCTCTATAATAGAAAACATTAGTATAAACTCCCGGATATTTTGCAAGACCACAGCTCAGACCATAAGAAACAATCCCAATCAGTACATCATCGTGTACAAGTGGTCCACCTGAGTCACCTCGACAGGAGTCCACCCCACCTTGTCTATTACCAGCGCAAATCATACCATTGGAAATCTTATATACTTCTAGATAAGCATCAACACAATGACTTCGGGTAAACAGTTCTACTTTAGCCTGCTGGGCCGTATCTGCACTTTTATTATTATCAACAGTTAGAACACCCCATCCAAAAATTTCGCAAGTAGAACTTGGTTTTGGCTCATATTCTGGCAATTTGATTGGATGTACAAAATGATCGCGCGGTACACGACCTTTCGCAAAATATATTACAATATCATTATCATAATTGTGCATATTGAAATCTGCATGCGCGATTATTGTATTGACACTAAAGCGTAACGTGTGTTCAGTTCTTTGAGACTGCTTTAAGATACCCATCACTAGCTTAAAGTCCCTTGGTGATCGACTTAAAATAAAAAAATATTATATATTTTTTATCAAAAAAAAATGGTGTTACTTGTAAGAGCAATGTGCTGCTGAAATCACTGCTCTCTGTGTAATCAAGGAACCTCCACAAATATGTCCATACTCCATTGGTCCATATCGACGACAAATCGACACTAAAAAGAAAATCTGATGCAAGGAGGCGTCAGTACCACCCAAGACATACGGCACCCAAGATCTATTGTCCGATGAACTTGATGCTAAACTTCTACCTTCGCAAATTTATTATTAAAATTAAGTAGTAACAAAATGGACGTCGTCAGTACTTACCATGTATGTGTAATATCAATAACCAAATCTGAAAATTTTTATATTTAGACATTTTTTTTTACTTTTTTTTTTATTTTATCAACTAATTAAAATAATAAATATATGTTATAGAAGAAAACTTCACATATAGTTGAAGCAACACTCTTATAACATTTGGCATACTAATTTTAAAAATTTTGTGAATGTCAGTGTAATATCGTTGTGAAGAAAAAAATACTGGTACATTATATTTTGTTATTCAGTTAATGCTATCTACTAAAGTATTAGCTATCTCAATGATTCACTTCAAACTAAAGTAACCATCTTTGTTGCGAAAGTATGTATATCGTCTCGAGACGAACATTGGCAACACTATAAGATGACACTACTGATTTAATACTCAAAAGAGCCGTTGCTACCTGTTACTTTTCGTGGTTCGTCGTTTCATTTTTTTAAATGGTCATACCGCCCGCCCGACACTGGCATTTTTTTTTTTTTGTGATATAATGAAGCTTAGAAGTCGCCAACTCCTTTAATCCCTCTTGGGACATAGGGCGGAAACAGTTGCCCTCCAGCGGACTCAGTTTTGCGCGACAGCTCTCAGCTCCGACCAGGATCTCCCTGTTGTTGCGGCTTCTGCTAGTAGGGTTCTTCTCCACGTTGTTCTAGGTCTTCCTACTCGACGGGATCCCTGCGGGTTCCAGTCAAGGGCCTGTTTGGCTAAATTTTCGTCTTCGCGTCGCAATGTGTGGCCAACGTAATGCTGTAAACATGCTAAGGGCGACGGCGACGGTGCACACAAATTAAAAAGCACACACAAGAATAATCATCTTCGACATCCGAATGCTACACACGCGCACAGGAACATACGAGAATAGCAACACAATCCCATGTCACACCGCCCAGGCAACTTTGAGGGGCGACGGCTACGAAATAGAACTTGGATTGATTGAGTCGCCACTCTCGGCGACCTCGTCGTCGAGTGGTCTGCATATTGTGCTGCAACCTTCATACTCATAGAAAAGCTGTGTGTTCTATTCGTTTTTGCAGTCGCTGTGGAAACTATTTTCGCCCTTAGCATGTTTACAGCATTATTCCATTTCCTTCGCCTGATTTGGTCGTCTATCCTTTCTTAGTTCTTTGTTTGAAATTCTATCTTGCCAGCGGATTTTTAGGATACGATGCATGCATATGTTGATGAAGACTTGTGGCGCCCTGTGATGAATTTGGGGACTTTCCATGTTTCGCAGCCATACAAAAGAACTACCTTAACGTTTGAGTTGAACAGCCACAATGTGGTGTTAGTTGGGATCTCCGTTGATCTCCATATGCGGGACAGGCATGCATTTAAATTGGTTATGAAACCTTTAAGTGTCGTTCTGTTCCACCAAACTAAAGCTCCATAAGTTACAAGCTCTGCGCCAAGCCCACAGGAATCTGCGCGTTCTGCTCATCAGAGTGTCCATGTGCTGATTCCAGTTGTGGCATCTAGCGTCACTCCTAAATATTTGTTTTTTTTTGTGAAATAGTTCTGCCTGCGAGTGTAGGTTCTAAAAGTCCCGATAGTAGGAAACGATCCTGGTGAAAGGAACCAAAATCGTTTTGTCGGGATTGATTTTTAGTCCTACGCTGACGTACCAGCTAGAGACAACAGATCAGGGGCCAGTTCGTGTATGGCCAACGACGATAATCGTACGAAAAAAAATTGAAGTCGAAAAATTTTGTCGACGGAAATTTTAGCGTTTGCATAGGTCGAAAGAAAATTGTTCGTGTTCCAATGCAAAAACTCGGTAATCCAAGACCTTTCGAGTGCCTTTCGTCGGCTTCAGACGAAAATTTTCAATTTTTCGACCTACGCGAACCCGAGACGAAAAAGAATTTTCGTTTTCGCCATACACGAACCGGCCCCAGATCTAGTGCCTGCTGCAGGCGCCTTGACATGGCTCCTTCAGTTTCACCTGTAACTGCTATGACGACATCGTCAGCGTAACCTTGGACGAAAAAGTTTCGTTGAGCAGCTCTAGCGATTCAATGTATGGAGAATATTTTAAAGGAATATTTACTCACAGGCCTCCGGCAGGCCATGGCCTGAAGGTCTCTCGCCTTTAGCCGAAATATCTCCACACACCCCCCCCCCTCCACGCCGCAAAGCCGTAGACTGTAGTCCAGGAAAACTGGCAAAATTTTTTATGTGTGTGGGCATTTATCGTTAGTCTGTGCCTGAAGATTTGTGCCTGTATTCCCGAAGACGAGACAATAAACGAAACGAAACGAAATAACGAAACAAGACGAGAATATATTTCCTACTTCTGGAGACGATCATCTCGTACTGCCTTGTGTTTGTAATTTCTGACCTATTCTATTATGCAAAATAAATTAAACCTATCAAAATAGCTAACAATCCCACCTTATATTTTATCCTCACAACTGCTGACACACAACAAGCACTAATGTTTGAACGAAGACAATTACAAATATGCCATCGTTTGCTTAGACGAAAACGATACAATATCGGATTTCCAGGTAGGATTTTAGATGGTTTCGTTTTCGTCTCTTTTGGTCGTATGAAATTTTCGATGAGGTCGGGAACAATTTTACACTTTAATTAACCTGATACGCTAAACTTGGCGGCCTTCAGTCCATGACTTGTCAGGTAGTTGCCTCAAGTCTTCATCCCTTAGTCGGGCTGAGTGATGTGTGGCCTTTATCGATTCATGCCTGCCAACGCTTTGTGTGTGAATGGAGGCCTTAAGGCTTGGTTTTGCAAACGTATAGGGGGTCTTGGTCTTGCGCAAAAACAAACCAGACTGTAAGAGCAAAACTTCTTTTATTCCCCCCTAAATGCAAGCCTGAAATGAGAGCGAGAAAAATTGAGAGTACTGGACAGAGGAGCTAATTTTGAGCGCTGCCAAATATGCTTCCAAGGGAGCACTACTGGAGTTTTAAGAATTTTATTGGACGAAGAAAACGGGCGATTATCTTGGTGACTATAAAGGGTGATATTAGCATATTCAATAGACCGGTTCTCATTCCAAAACGCTTTTAAAGGAGCAATAAAAGTAAAGATGATGGCCCAATCACGACTTTATTCGCGTTTACGCCCGTCAACACGATGACGCGCTTTGACATCGATTCTTGATTGTGTGTAATTCAAATCGAGCTATTTATACGAGCTATATACTTTTCCATCAAATCGGCCTTGAAACTGTTTTTTAGGCAAGGGGTCGCCGGGAAGTGTGTTTTTTCCTCACTTGTGAATCTCAAAATTTTTCAGTCTCACCCTCCATGACACTAATACAAGTATAACTTCGTTTTTGTGAGTTTTCGAAACACTTTACGTTTGAATGACACATGACTTCTGCTTCGTACACAACTACATAAACATAGCAATCGTTATACAAAGTGAGGGCAGAAAAGTGAGTCCATAGTGTAATACCGACCTCATATTCAAATCGGTGTGATGTGGTAGACGACTGATAGATAGTGTAGTTTATTTCCTTCAATTATAAATTGCCTACTTTATTTTTACTTCGTAAGCCAGGACAAACACACATATACACACACATATATAATTCACGTGACAAATTTCAATATTTCAGTTATTAATACTATAAATAAAATATAATGTGTTCTACTATTAGATGAATTAATTAATGTTTCATTTATCCAATCTCTATAATAGAAAACATTAGTATAAACTCCCGGATATTCTGGCCGGGCACAGCCCACACCATAAGAAACAATCCCAATCAGTACATCATCGTGTACAAGTGGTCCACCTGAGTCACCTCGACAGGAGTCCACCCCACCATCTATCTTACCAGCGCAAATCATACCATTGGAAATCTTATATTCTTCTAGATAAGCATCAACACAATGACTTCGGGTAAACAGTTCTACTTTAGCCTGCTGGGCTGTATCTGCAAGTCTTTTATCATCAACAGTTAGAACACCCCATCCAAAAGTTTGGCAAGTAGAACTTGGTTTTGGCACATATTCTGGCAATTTGATTGGATGTACAAAATGATCGCGCGGTACACGACCTTTCGCAAAATATATTACAATATCATTAGCATAATTGCGTATATTGAAATCTGCATGCGCGATTATTGTATTGACACTAAAGCGTAACGTGTGTTTAGTTCTTTGAGACCGCTTTACGATACCCATCACTAGCTTAAAGTCCCTTGGTGATCGACTTAAAATAAACAAAAATTATATGATATTTTTTTTATCAAAAAAAATGGTGTTACTTGTAAGAGCAATGTGCTGCCGAAATCACTGCTCTCTGTGTAATCAAGGAACCTCCACAAATATGTCCATACTCCATTGGTCCATATCGAACACAAATCGACACTAAAAAGAAAATCTGATGCAAGGAAGCGTCAGTACCACCAATGATATGCGTCTCTATTTTGTCCGATGAATTTAATGCTAAACTTCTACCTTCGCAAATTTATTATTAAAATTAAGTAGTAACAAAATGGACGTCGTCAGTACTTACCATGTATGTGTAATATCAATAACAAAATCTGAAAATTTTTATATTTAGACATTTTTTTTTTACTTTTTTTTATTTTATCAACTAATTAAAATAATAAATACATATATGTTATAGAAGGAAACTTCACATATGGTTGAAGCAACACTCTTATAACATTTGGCATACTAATTTAAAAATTTTGTGAATGTCAGTGGTAATATCGTTGTACAGAAAACTACTATTCTTCGCATATTGGAAAAATTGAGTCGGTTCAACGTAGGTTAGTTCGATTCGCATTGAATCACCTTCCTTGGGAAGACCCTTTAATGCTTCCACCATATGAATACCGCACAAGTGTCGTGAGGTGGCCGATGTTGTTTTCGTCCACCAGCTCCTTAATGGGCGTGTCGACTCAGGTTTTCTTTATGCCTCCTCTACACATCGGAAGATGCCTCAGCCCTGGATACATCCGCCGATGTGTAGAGGGGGTTTTTGCTCGTCTCCGGACAATATTTAACATCCGGAGATACGTCTGTCCTGAATCCATTCTTGACGGATTTTGAGCCAGACGTCAGAGCGAACGCAAGGCTTGTGTCCACACATCTGCCGATGCATCAGTGTTGTGCGCATTTTTAATGCAGGTGGACGATTTTTTGATGTCTTGCGTCTTCCGATGATCAACACAGACTGATTGATATGCGGAAGTGTGGACGGCTCGCGGATTTATTCCCGGATGCATCTGTGGATCATCTCCCGGATGTATCTTTCGATGTGTAGTGCAGGCTTTAGGGGGATGATACACGGGTCAACATGTTCTGAAACACGAGCTTTTTCTGCGCAGTTCGTAGGCAAAGGGACGGGTCAGGGTGAAGTGTGCGGTGTTGACTGAAACTAGAAACGATTTCTATTTTTCCTCCAGTTGCTTGAAAAATGTTTATGTATGCGTAACTGTCAAGCGATTCTGGGTGAAAATAATTTGGAATGCACACCCATACATATGAAATCGCAATGTTATTACACAGAGTGTTGCGTGTAGCGTGTTGACTCGTGTATCACCTCCGCGCAACAAACTGACAGTGTGTTGCAGAGACACGTTGACTCGTGTATCATCCCACTTAGTCGCCGTGCGTCGTTTAGAGACGACGTGTCGGCTCATGCTCATTAATGTAAATAAAAATATTAATGTTTTTAGCGTGAGCACTAACAAAAGGCGTGTTTCATTTTCCTGGTGTACCTACACCGGTGTAGTTTGGTGTAGTTCCAACTACCCCAGCTCTATGAGTCCTGAATTCCAGTTGCTGTGGTAATAGCGATAAAACATGGAGAGCGCTGCTACATTCCTATGGTGGCTCAGAGATTTGATGGAGATGCAATGGCTGTCATTTTCGATGATTCGGATGGCACGGCTTTGCACTTTTTCCAGCCACGCTAAGGTAGTTTTAGAGATATACTCGAGGCGGGGTCGAATGTAGAATTTGTAGATTGTAGCTTCAGCTGCTGGTGGGAGAAGAAATTTGCATCTCTTAAGAAATCCTAAGCATTGGGATGCTTGTTTAGCGATTGGGTAATTCCATGGTAACTCGCGTTACATGCAGAAAATTTTATATACTTTCATGAAGCTTTTAATTTGCAGTGTTTACATTAATTAATCTAATTTTATTTTTTATGGACGTAGAGTAATGTCTAGAACAAGAGATAATTTAAAAAAAATAGTAGAAATATAATATTTATTTAATTTAATAATAAATTGTCTCAGTAACTCGCGTTACCGTTTTTGGACAGCCATTTCAGAGGGTAAATTTATTTCGGAAATTTCTATGAAATTTGTGGGTAGATTACTTTACATGAGGTAAAAATAAAAGCAGAAATATACCAGTAAGGTGTTTTAATAGAAACAAAAGCTGATACATTATACTTATTAAAATAATCGATAAATTATATGGTAACTCGCGTTACAAAGAAAAGGTAACTCGCGTTACTATCGATTTTCATACTTAAATTAGGAGCCCTTTAGGGTTTTTACAAAAAATTAAAATGAATTCACAAAGTAATAATTATTTATATCCTCCTAACAAAATTCGCTTGCCAGTTATTGTGGTTTTAAATAGATAAATGTAAATTATTGTTACTACTAGAACTACTATCTGATCCATATATTTCTTGGTAATAAGAGCGTCTTTCTTTGATACCGATGGTTTCTACTTAAGATATTAATAACATAATAACGAATTTTGATGTGAAATCTTGAATTTGACGTTTGATGGTAGTGTTGTCAACCTTATACATTATTTTAGACATAGTTAAAAGTATAAAAGTAATATCAAATTTTTCTTATATCATGTCCACATTTTCATGGAAGTACCCGATTTGGAATATGTGATCATTAGATCGCAAATTCTCAGATAAAGTTATACCCAAGATGTTAAGAGAAGGATCAGCTGTAAGATTTGCTTTGCGCACTGAGACAGAAGGAAGGTCAGTGCAGGTTTTATAAGTAATGAGACAGTACTTCGTTTTGAAGGGGTGAACTCAACACGATTCTTGTGGGCCCCAATCAAGAAGTCGTTGAAAATTGTCAAACTATCGAATTATGAAGATTGAGATTTGAAAGTTTGCAATTTGCATTTTAAATTTATTTCGTAGGACAGTTACGAATAAGAAACTGTAAAAGACAGGCCAGACATCGAGAATCATGAAGGCGAACGCTGGGCGCAGGCAAGGCCAACAATATAATAGGCTGGGAATGATTATGAACAACAACATTCTAGTTCCACAAAAATTAAACAAGTTAATATTAGTATAAAAATGTAATTACTTACACTAACATATTTAGATTGAAGCAAATATTACCATATAATTTACTTTATCAAAAAAAGTACAAATGTAAAAAAAAATACAGTTCTACAATAAATTATAAAGTTATAAGAAAACTGAATATTAATAAATAAAAAAATACTTTCTCATTCTTATATTGTGCCGAGTCCTTCAATGATTGAGCAATCCAGTTTTTATAGTAAAATACATTAGTATAAACTCCAGGATACTGAGGAATGCCACAATTCTTACCAAATGATACAATACCAACTAGTACATTGTTGCATACAAGCGGTCCTCCCGAATCGCCTTGGCATGAGTCTTTTACTTAAATTTTTAAATTTGAGAAATTTTAAGTCATAATGGTGGGTACTTATTAAAATATCAATTTTAACTCACTCATCTCTTCGCTAAAATTTATATTGTATTATTTTATTATATTGATATCTTTCTGTTTAGCTTACCTTGATGATTTACTAACCCCCGCGCAAACCATGCCACCTGTAATACGCATAGGGTTTGGAGGAATACTATAGGCACGAAAACAATCATCATGACTATACAGAACAAGCTGAGCTTGACGAACATAATCTGAAAAAGGTCCTCCCTAAAATATAATTATTAATGTTTTTTTACAAATATACATATAAATACTAATCCGAATTACAAAACTGACTACACCCCAGCCGTAAACCGTGCATAAGTCCAGTGGTTGTGGTTCAAATTCAGGCAATTGAATAGGACGAACCAAAGGATGCTGTGACGGACATTCACCTTTCATAAGCAATATCATAATATCATTAGCAAAAGTTGTCGAATTGTATTCGGGATGTACTATGTATTTCCGTATTTTGAACTCGAGTGAATATGGATTGTATTCAAACCGGTTTGTGGCTCCCAGAACGAGACAAAAGTCTTTTCGTGGATTGGATCTTTGAAAATCACAAAATGAATTATATTATTACAAATTAATAAAATTCTATCTTACGTTCCTGCACAATGTGCTGCTGTGATCACAGCTCTAGATGTAATAAGTGATGCCGCGCAGTGACTGGAGTATGGTTTTCTTATGGCAGCTAAGAAGAATACATCCTCTAACGAAGCTCTATTCCCACCAATAACATACTTGGTGATTTCGATGGATATATTAGGCTGTCTTCGGATCGTAACTGTATAGCAACCTTGAAATTGAGTAAATTATTAAAACACAACACTTGCAATATCATTTAAATATTTCTATGTTTATTTTTTATACCATAGAGTTCAATTATTAAAAAAAATATTTGAAACGACACATATTTAGACATTAGGTGGTATTACTAAAAAACTCCCACCCTTCAATAGTTTTTGTAATTACTTTCATAATTGAAAATATTTTTTTTGGGGTTTGACAACTAATTAGATGGAGATTAACGTCAAACAATTCAATAGATAGACGTTGAAAACCGGGGTTGCCATTTTTCATACTCTGTCCATTGAGCGAATGGAGTTACAACCCAAATCGAGACTTGGCCTCCTCTAGAGACATTTCTTTTAAATTTAACGATCTCAAGTTCCGGATGTTGAACGTTACCTCTGCGTCAGATACCCCATTTATGATTAGGTTGAAAAGATGAGTCGAGGTTGAGTTGAAATTTCGACCACCGTATATATGATGTCGAGTAGAGTTCAGTTTAGGTTGAAATAGAGTTGAACTGATATCAAAACATTAAATCAAATTTTTGTGTGGAGTTCTCATTTATAACTACGTAAAAACTCAGAACGAAATAGTATTTTTATTCCTGTGCAAGCCAAAACACCGAACGATGGTAAACAAACAAAACAAATGTCACTTTAACCCAATTAAATCTCAACCCTCGTATATGAGGTGAAATAAAAACTCGACCCAAGAGCTGGATTGGGTTGACTGGACCCAGTTTCAACTCGACCCCCATTTATGAATGGGTTGAACCTAGGCTGAGCCTGGGTTGAACCTAGGTTGAACCTGGGTTGAACTTAATCATTAACGGGGTAAGTCGTCACAAAGCCTATTCATCTCCTCCTTGGTCTGCCTTCTGGCTTATGTATTTCCTGAAATTTCTTTCTCTTTTTCTTGTTTTTCAGGACCCGGCTGTCCTCCATTCTGATTAAGTGGCCATATTAGTTTTAAAGGTTAAGAGCTCTAAGTTGTTAAAATAAGATACAAATCGCTGTTGAATCCCTTCGCCATATTCTATCCCCTCTTATTGCTCCTATTATGGATCTGACAACTTTTCTCCTGGGTCATAATTCAAGTGTCGTTACCATTGCACAGCACTTGTCTATAACTCTTTTGTAGAGTAAAGAGTTTCGTTTTTCTGTGCATAATTCTTGAGTTCAGAATTTCCATAAAAGGCTCCATTAGCCAGTATCTCGCTTTATCTTCCTTCTCTTCGTTTCTTTTTTGTAATTGTATTATAGATCGAGAAGAACGTTTTATCAACTATGACCTGACAGTAGCTTTTTATTCTGTGCACAAATCTAGCAGTAATGTATATCATCAACATATGTGCAACAAAAATTTTTAGAGAGAATATGTGTATGCAAAAATTAGGCCCGCTCCACACTATCGTGCCCTTCTCGGTCCAAAAAAACAAGATGAATAGCTCAGACGCAATCATTACGGATGCAGATGAGGTGATGGATGGTTAAGGTAACGTTTCGAGAGGAAGGAACTGGAAGAAGAGGGGTGTCCCAACCTAACAGCAACAACAAACGGATTAGCTCGTATAATACAACTTTTCCGAGGTGTTCCCGATTCAAACGGGTGTCCGACAGGGAGACGTCGCTTCGCCACTTCTCTTCAACATCGTGATCGACGCTATTATGCATGAAGCATTCGATGGACGACTCGAAGTTCGATACGACGACAACAGCTTCGTAACCGACTTGATGTTTGCCGACGATAGCGCCTATCATTCTGTCTTGTTCCAATATTCCATGCATGGTATACCTGGCCTGGCGGAACGTCTAGACCTATTCAGGTCAGAAACCATTCATTTGTTGCTTAGTAACCTTTATGTCAAAAATAATGTTGTGATATCTAGAAATTATTATTTATTGAAATTTTCATGTTTTAATAAATTATTGAATTGATGATTGGAAATGGCCAGGATTATTTATGTTTTATATTTATTAGTATTGATTTCAGGTAAGATTTTTGCTTTAACCACTGCACAGATTCGTATCTTTCACTTTAAACTGGCCCTTTTATATTCATGTTGTAGGCCCTACAATGTAGGGCGTACTTAGGGTATTTAAAATAAACCCACTGGTTACAAAGAAATAGACGGTCTTGGTGTCGGTCCGTTTCGTGCGGTACTTCCGAGTCAAGTAGTCAACACGATAATGTCTGCCGAAAAAAGTCGGTTCCTTTATTTATACCAAAAATTCAACTAAAGTAACGATTCCGAACAAGGCAAACCGCAATCCGCAGGTGGCACTTGGAAATTTTACCATACAAACTAGTAGTGTCGCTTGCGGTTTGCAGTCTGCCGCCGTGGTCGGAATCGTATCTTAATACAAACATAAATGATTAAAACTAATAAAGTTGCCAGCACAGTGTTATAGTCTCCCCTTCTGTTCGTGAAGACGTCGCGGCGATCGGAACAGCAGAGATTACCTCATGCGTTCCTTTTTGGCTGGATAGCATCGACTGGTGCAGGTGACGGTGTGTCAGCGTTCAAAGTGCATCTGAACAGAGCCGAAGTATGATATGTCCCGATGATGTCCTTAGGATTACTTGGATCTGCTAGTTCGTACGAAGTAGGCCCTTTATGACACAATACGACATGGGACCATCTCTTCTAGGACCGAGTTTGGAGGTGAAGCGTTGGTTACGCTCACTGCGGGTGTGTTACGTTACCCAGACCATTTCTCCGGGTTGATAATCCGGATCGGTTCTTCTATGTTGATCCTTTTAAATTTTTCGTTGATCCTGTATCTTCTTCATTGTTACTCGAGCATTTTGCAATATGTTAACTAGTGCAGACAGATATGGCGTTATCTTAGGTATAAAGTTATCGGATTGTGTGATCAGACGAAAGTCTCGATTAGCATCATTAGGCGTTTTGAGTTCGCTCATGAACGTCAGGTAAGCGGCGCTGTATCCGACGCTGTCGCAGGGAGCGGTGTTCATTGCGAAGCCTATGGCAGGTAAAGATACCATTCATTATGTCTCTCTCCAACTAGAATGGACACCTGAGTTTTTAAGTCAAGGTTCTTCCGTTCAATAGGGTTAGCCCGTGGGTGGTATACTGGTGTGAAGCTCTATTTTATATCTAAACGGTGGGTGATTTGACAAATAACTTATAGATTGTGTTGTCACATACCATTCGGCGTGGCAGTCCGTATCGAAAGATTTCACCTATGAGTGTTTGGGCGCATTGCATCGTGACATCTTTTGTTAAAGGAAAGGCTTCTATCCACCTACTTGCTAGAATTTCACAATAAATATCCTTTTAAATCCTTTCTCTGCCTATGGCTAAGACTTCATCAAACCTTTGCTGCAACACAAGTGTCTGTACAAGATCAGCTGGCTTGTAGCTGGCTATTCTTCGAAGAGTTCTTTCGATTCCATAGTGTCTTGCAGTAAGTGTAACATGGTAAGTATGAAGAATCTCCGACCGTTCTTGTCTAAGTACAACTTGATAGCGTCAATCACTGTCTGCTTTTGCAGAAACGTGCCAATTTTTATCCTTCTGTTGAAAAGCTTTTTTACCAACCGTTCTCAGATACTTAGTGGTTGTAGCTCCTCGATAGCTCTACTTCGTGCTGGTGTACCCCAAGGTTCCATTTTGGGTCCTTTCTTATTCAGTACCTTCACAAACTATCTTCCTTCGGTAGAAATACATGTCCTTCCATTTAGGCTTCTCCCCGTATTCTTTGCATGACAAAATCGGAGAAATATCAAGGTCGTCGTGTTCAGAATCTCGGTGCCCCTGGTCCTCACATCCTATACTTGGCTCAACAGTCGTCCTCTAACACTTTTCCTCATTACCCCAACGATATTTAAAACCTGGGTCGCATCGTCGCCGGGACAGTGCAGTATCCATTGGAATGGCAGGCGTCAGGAACCTTATATGGGCACATGAAGATCCTGGATCGCATTAAAGGGATTAGGGAGCTCATGATGCCCATGGAAGGGATCACAAAAATGAGGGTGACCGAAAGGTATCATAAAACCCTCATAGGGAACGGAACGCTCCCGGAAGGGAGACCGGAAGACATATATATCTTCACGGACGGATCCAAGATTGACGGCAGAGCAGGTGCGGGAGTCTTCTCGGAGGACTTAAATCTGACCTGCTCTCTGGCTTTGGGGAATTACACCTCAGTCTACCAGGCGGAAATGCTTGCTCTGCTGCACGCGCTGGATCACATAAATGAGGGTCAGGTGCAGGGAAGAAGTATCCTTATAGCACTGGACAATCAGGCTGTGATTAAGCGCATGAACCAGACAGAGATTAATGCGTCTCTGGCGTTGGAATGTGTCCAAAAACTGAACAGGTGTGCGAAACAAAACAACGTGACGCTAGCTTGGGTTAGAGGACATACAGGCATCGATGGGAACGAAAAGGCTGACAACCTGGCAAAACAGGGGTCAACCTCGGAATTCTGGGGACCGGAGCCATACTCTGCCATTGGCAGAGGGTTGGTAAGGAACTACATCGAGAAATGGGTCGCTGAGGAACACCGGAGACGGTGGGACGCTATGACCACGTGTAGGCAGGCTAAGATGGTGCTTACGCTGCCGATTACCGCAGCCAGAAGAAGGATCCTGCATATGCAAAGGAGAACCCTCAGATGGTTGGTGGCACTGATTACAGGACACGGATGTTTCAGGTATCACCTAAAAAGAATGGGAATTCTGGAGGATGACACCTGTCGGATGTGCCTGGAGGAACCTTAGACGGCCACACACATAGTGTGTCACTGTCCGGCGGTGGCGAGGAAAAGGGATGCCATAACTGGACTCCAGTGGATGGAGGACATGAGGCAGACTCCCTTCAATCAGCTGCTTGCGATAACTAGGGGAGTCGAGGTAAGGGAGCAATGGGACAACCCACTGCAACCCCAATAAGATGACTCTAGGCAGAGGGACGAAAAGGGACCCGCAAATAGTGGTCTGATTCGGTATCCCTCGAAAATCTATATATATATCCATTGGAATTTCCCTGTTGCGATGCTTCATCATTCCTTCTCCTATGTCCAATAGGTTTTCGTGTGTTGTCATAGTCCAAACCGAGAATACACTGTCTAAACTTAATGTCGCCAAGTAGCACATCCATCATTGTCTTCCCACGTACTTGCAGTGGCTCTCCTGGTACAGTTTTCAGAATGTACCGGTACACGTTTTTCAGCCACTTTCTACCGACCAAGTCAGTCCGGATGACAGATCTTGAAGCACCTGCATCCACGATAATTGTGAATTGTTCTTCACCAACCATAAAGTCTCAAACAGAACCAATCCGTTCCGTCCGTTTTAAAAAGTTGGAAATTTGACATTTCCATAAACTTTCCATGAGACGAACGGAACGGTAGCCACAATCAAGCGGACGGAATGTCAAAAAAAACAAAGGAAAAACGTGCGGAGAGGACGGAACGGAACGGTTCTGTTTCAGCCTTTAGGGTGCAAAACATTCAAGACTTTGTCCTGATCACTTTAGGTCTGAAGATTATATAAAAAAAAGGATTTAAGACTGGTCAGTATATGGATATTATATTTTTGTTGCTATTATGTTGTTGTTGTTTATTTACGTTATAACTACGGTGGCGCCATCTGAGTTTACCTTTGCGTAAGATTCCCTATTGACATCCTTTAAAAACGAACTGATTAAAACCGTTTTTTTATTCTGTTTTCAGGAGTTCGTTGTCCTATTTCCCCGAATTGGTTAAATGGCCCATCTTATGAAAATGTTGATCTAGAAGTAATGCAGCAATCCAAACATCACGTATCATTGCGAGATAGACGTGCAACGAAAAAAGATTACATAATAAATGAAGCGGCTAAAAGGGGTCATTTCTGTGGCGGATCTCTTATATCAAAAACTGTTGTCGTAACAGCAGCATTCTGTCTATTCTCGTAAGTTACATTTTGCAATTTTATAAAAAATCAATATAGTATGAATCTTTAAAAAATGAAATTGACAGACAGACAGAGAGCGGCCCAGAAACATACCATGCTAGACATATTCTGGTCGTTTTAGGTGGAACAAAACTTCATGAAACCACAATTAATACGCTTCGATTTGAAGTGCGACGACTTATTCCGCATCCAAAATATTCAAAATTTACAACAGAAAACGATATTGGTTTAGTGATACTTGATGTCGAAGTGCCAATGCTGCATCAAAGCGTTCATCCAATACCATTGGCTAGCAAACGTCCCGAAGTTGATGTTACCTGTAAAATTTTTGGCTGGGGGGTGAACTATATAGAAAATCCCTTTGATCATAATCAGTATCAAGTTAGTTTTTGCTCTTTACTAATAACTTAACTTTATTCACCATTTCTTACATACATGCATATAGGCATATGTTCAAAACGATTTGAAAATAACAAATCTTACAACATTGGATAACGAATTCTGTGAGCTAGCTGCATCAGTGAATGGAACTGAAGTATTTTCGATTGCTGGGAAATTTTGTGCAGGAACTACAAGGAATCCATTTAATGCCACGTGTAAAGCGGATATTGGTAGTGGCGTAGCGATAGCTGGAGTTTTATATGGAATTGTCTTGTATAATCCACACTGTGGTAGTTCATTGTTTCAAACATCCTATGGACTTTATACGGATATTTCTCAATTTAAACATTGGATATTGAGTAAAGGATTTATAAATAATAATTTATCAAGGGCATATCTATTTTTTATTTTATTATTTTCATATTTTGTAAGAAATTGTTTATGGTGGAAATTATGATTGATTGTATTTTGGAAATCCAGTATAAATTTAAGAGAAATCAAAGAATTTTTATTTGTTTTAATTTTTATAAATCTACAGTAGAAAAGCGACATGTCATTCACGAAACACAACTGCACGACCACTGTTTGGGTCGAAGTGTGCTAAAAACCGTCATTGGACCATTTTTCTTCAAAGTTCGAGAAACCCTCGGCGACGCACACACTTCGTAACTTCGTATGCCCGAAACAGTGAAAAAAGCTATGACGAATCTTCTTTCAAAAAGACGACCCTGCCACATCCCTACGATGAAGTTATTGCAAAAGTAAAGATTATTCCAGCAAGATGACGGTACTCTGCATTACTCATACCCCTCCCCCTCCCCCCCCCCCCCCGGCAACATATGTAGGACAAACAAGTGCCAGACCTTTTCTCTTAGAACGTGAACTCATGTCCAACTCTCTTAACGCGGACATTAAACTCATTCTTCATTGTGGCCGCAAGAACCGTGTTGTGTTCAACGAAACCAAAACCAAGTATGTACTGTCTATTCTCCACTAAAACCTGCACCAACCTTCCCTCCATTTCAGTGTGCAAGGAGATAATATAACAGCTTTTTTTTATGTGATAGACTAGAGGCTTAGGGGAAGCCCCTTTGTACTGTTCTACAATCTATATTTTCGTATAGAATTTCGAACAGCAGCTCTAGCCGGAAGATAGAGAGTAGAAAGAGATAAAAGTAGGAAGGAGCTGCCACAAACTAGCCGCGATATTTTATTCCAACCATTTCGCGACTCAGGCATTGGGACATTTGAGAAACAGCTCGCTGGAGTGTTATGCCTCCTGAAACGAGTTGAATCTCATCAGCCAACCGATGACACGCGCTTGGTGGAGCGGGGAAGGACTAGCGAAGGCTGTGACAGGAGGAATCAGGAATGTCAAGAGGGGAGAAGAAAGAAGGAAAGTTATGTGGATGGAAAAGTGGAAAAGGCAAAGGACCGTGGGGCTGGCCGGGGTTCAAACCCGCGACCTCTGGGATAGCAGTCAGGCTTACTACTGGCACGACATGACAGACTTATAGTACAAAGGGTGACTCCTAAGCTTCATCTTACCACAAAAAAAAGCCCATGATCATTAACTCCAAGCTACCATTCGAATCGAAGCAGATGCTATATCGTATCGAATGGAGGTCATTTAATCGACCTAGAGAATATGTTAAATAAATCTTGCTCATTTGTCAAAATCGGCTAAAAAAATGTCGGAGTCGAAGTGATAGAAGAGCTCATCGAAATATCTATGTAGATCGGAACCTTGTCTGTGGCGAGTGAAAAGTAAAGAGTACGTTCGACTTATCACGAAAGAGATGCAGTCTATGAAAGACTCAACCTGATGCTACAAAGAAATTTATAGTTAAAAAAAATAATTTAAGAATATACGTAAAAAGAAATAGAAAAGGTACTTTTCAATAAAATTCGCAGCTTCAACAGACAACTTCTACATGCCAAACTAACGGTACTCCTGGTATGTCTGCGTCAAACTTGGATGACTAAAACCAACAACATTTATTTTGTCTTCTTGACATCTCTCGACTGAGTTAAAACCTTCCAGTTTATCGTAGCACGTAAGTGCTCTAGCCTGCACAAATATACCTGTCCGGTATACCTGTGCAGGTTTACCTGATAGAGGAAATACTTGACACAAAAGAAAAAAAGAAGCGTATAGTATGTATAGTTCACGTGACAATACAATATAACGTTTTTGTAAAAAAATCAGAATGGCGGCTCCAAGATGACGGCCGAATTTCGCAATTGTGTTTCCCGATCACAGCCATGGGTATCAAATAAAAGACTATGATAAATGGCGGCCAACACAAAATGGCGGATTGCCTTTTTCTTTAGAAGCCACTCGGCATGGGTATCAAAACAAAGGGTATGACAAGTAGAATACTATTAGCTGTGTGGCGTCATTCCAAATTCAAAATGGTGACCAAGGTAAAACGGGGGAAAACTTTTTTCTTCCAAAGCCACTCTGTATGGGTATCAAATGAATGGGTATATCAAGTAGAATACTATTAGCTGCTCCAAATTGAAAATGGCGGATTATATTTTTCTCTACAGGCCACTCGACTGGTATGGGTGTTAAATGAAAGTATATAACAAGTTGAATACAATTAGCCGTGTGGCGTCATTCCAAATTCAAAATGGCGGCGAGAACAAAATGACGGCCAACACAAAACCTTACCAAACCTTAGCTTTTTCTGTCCAGCGCACTCGAGATGCGTATCAAATGAAACGGTGCGACAGTAAGTAAGAAAGTAAGCTGTATAACGTCTGTATAAAATCAAATATGGCGGCCACCACAAAATGGCGGAAGACATATATATAATAGGCTAAATATAGAAAATAAATATATGGTTAAAAAAAAACAAAAAAACGTTAAACTAAAAAGTAAAAAAATAATTTTGAAGGTAAAGTTTTCATTGATCTAGCCAGATTATGTGAAAAAACTACCTTTCGAAATGTAAGAAAGCGTGGAGCTCTAACGAAAAGCTCTAATATTAATAAAATTGGATAGGTAAAGAGTAAGCATTTATTAGATTTTTGTATGAGCACCAAATTATGCATTTATGGGCTGCACTGTGGGTGCCAAATTTTGTAACATAGATTACTTGTTGGCGCTTTTTTTTTGACAATTGGGGGGGAAGTTCTGCACAGGTCGTTTAATCCCCCGCCATAGCAAAATCTATGCTTACAATTCCAAATATGTTTGGCTAGGTGCCCCCCCCGCGGACTGTGCACATATAATCTTTTTTTATTGAAAAGCGTTGCGGATTTTGCTAGTATAAAATAAAAATAAAAACTAGTAACCAAATACTTTAGTCCTATTTATCAGCTGTTATACGACTTATGAAAATCCTTATGTAGATAAACAAAATTAAATGTCAAAACTCATAATATAATGAAAAATTGTAGTTTTTTAGTGTTGTATTTTACTAATTTTATACTTCAAGCATGTAAGGAAAGATGCAGAAACTTTAAGTTAAATTGTTTTGAATTTTTGAATTTTGTAATGTACTATGAAATACTTAGTATAAAATATATGTCTTAAAGTCTGTTAACTTTGATCTATCTGCATGAATGAATAGATGGATAAGGATAATTTAAAAAATGTTACAACATAGTCCTTGAACAATCTTTCCAAACTAGATCCAGACTTGATTATTTAACAATATTTATTTAAATTTACAGTCGCTGACGTAGAATATTTCAATACTACAATTACAACCTCAAATACACCAAATGAGAAAATTGTAAATGGCGTAGATGCACCACTAGATATAAAATATCAAATATCTCTGCGATTAAAGAGTATGGACAGTCCGTTTGGCAATGGTCACATATGTGGCGGAACTGTTATAGCCTTAACTTATATCCTATCTGCAGCTCATTGTCTGTTCATGTAATTAGTCACATATAATAGTCACAATTAGTCACAAAGCTAATAATATTTCAATTTTGCAGGAACGGCTTCTTATTCACATCCCTTCAGAAACCAAGTGCCTTGAAGGTGGTGGCCGGCGAACATGATCGGCGTGTCATATCAAACAACACCCTTATTTTTGATGTTCGAGAATATACTTTCCACCGACGCTACAGCATGCGTAAAATAAAGAATGATATTGCTATAATATTTTTGGATGGCAAAATACCAGATGGTCATCCGACAGTCCAACCGATTCCCTATAACACGGAGGCTGCCCACTCGAAGCCGGGGCAATTCTGTAATGTAACTGGATGGGGCAGATTGGCGCACGTATGAAACACTCATTATTTATTGCATAAACATTTAACCTTTACTAAAAAATTTCATTTAAAGAATGAACCCTTACCTTATTATATGAAACTGATAACAGTCGAGGTAATCGCTTTCACTGAATGCGCAAGGGAATATGGCAGTTACTTACGCGATAAAATGTTATGCGCCCATGATCAAGACAAGAGGAGATATCCTTGCATGGGGGATTCCGGTGGTGGGCTAGTTTGTGATGGTATTGTTGTTGGTATTGTATCATGGGGCGACAAGTGCGGATTAATGGGTAAACCCGGGGTTTATACCGATGTAAGAAGATTTCGAAAATGGATTAAAAGGAATAAGGCAATGAAAATATGGAGTTTAAAGAGCTTTTTAATTATTTTATTTGTATGTATTTTGATTTATATTACTTGAGTAAAATTTAAATAATAATACAATGTTAGACATGATTTTTATTATGTGAACAACGCGAGTTCAGAGGTTAGCCTCATTATACTGTGTCGTTGTCATTTCATGCCGATTTTTGGATGTAAACAACTCAACTCCAATCACAGTGATAACTGAGCCACATGCACGCTATTGAACATTACCACTAGCCATGGTATTACTAACTGAGGTAATATGCAGCATGACTGTAGTATGCCGGCCGAGTGCGGTAAAGGAGCAGAAGCTATTTATCACCCAGCAGAAAACATTCTCCTTTATAATAAATAATAGCGGCAATTTCCGTTCAGGAGTGTCTCTGCCTCACTGACATATAGAATGGACTGCTCAACTGAAAGTTTTCATGGCACCAATCAGTTCCATAGGTGGCAAACCTTTTTTCACTAATATGTATACACGACACTGACTTTTATACACCAATTTTTTTTTAAATTCATATTTGGAAGACTAAAGTAAAATAAATTTTGGTAAAGGAAAATAACAAATAAAATTTCGATGACTTTTCCCCGGATTTTTTTTTCATCAATTAGGGGGATGACACACGGGTCAACATGTTGATCAACACGAGCTTTTTTTGCGCAGTTCGTGGGTCAAGGGAAGGGTAAGAGTGAAGTTTGTGGATGCAAACTTCACCCTTACCCTTCCCTTGGCCTACGAACTGCGCAGAAAAAGCTCGTGTTGATCAACATGTTGACCGGTGTATCATCCCCCTTACAAATCTTTATGTTAAAATGGTCGAGGTTCTCTACCCCTGTTTCAACAAATTCCGGGGCTTATGGAGGAGCGATAAAAAAAATCAAAAAATCGGTGCTCTGCCCATTTCCGGATTCTTCGACGGGTTGAAGTTCTTTGGAGAGTACTCTGCACAGTCTGACAGAATCTCATAGGCAGGGTTCCCCAGCCTTATGCCCGCAAGAACCATGCTCCCGCAGACCAGTTTACTTTTGCCCTTCCTTTTGAAAATTTTAAGACGTTCTGTTTTTTGGATCAGGGTCCACTCCTCAGGCCCGTAGCATAGACTATATTTTATATAGTCTGACTTTACATTATCTTGAAGTTGAAATTTCAAAATGGAGCGTAAAGCAACATAACCTAACGGAATGCAATGTACGGACATCGTGTGTTTAATTGGCTCTGGTATAAATTTACGAGCAAACTTAACGAATATTCGTTAAATTGAAAAAGTTACGTTTCTTATGTTTTGTGTAGTAAAAATCGCATCCTACTGAAATGTCACTTTCTTCAACTCAAACGACTTGTCATGGAATGCGTTCACTTAGTAGCACAATGTTACATTATGTGACTAATGTAACACAAAGTCGTTCAGTTAAGGTTCTATGTAAAATATTTCTGACTTTTGTAGCACAAAAAATCGTTCACTTAGCAACGATGTTATGTCGTTTATGTAACATAAACCGATGAAGCTATTTTGCTTCTCCAAACGTTGCATAATGACAGTTGAAAGCTGGTCATAGTAAATTTGACAGTTGTGGCATATTCCAACACATATCGTCCAGTTAAGTTTCGTTACAGAATGCAACATTCTACCCTTCTCTTTTCTTTTGTCATATTTTACATTATGTTACATTATGCCTCTAACTGAACGTAGCCGAGATACTGGACAAGCTTCCGGGTGGTATGTATTTGCTTGAGGTTTCTGTTAATACTTTTTATTTAGGACAGGTTGAAGGACGGTTGACTTGATTTTGTTCTAGCTCTTTGTTGTATTTCTCAACAACGGTCTCATGATCGCTCATGCATAGTGTTAGGGTCCGAGTTCATGAATACAAGGCCTAAGCTTGGTCTGCCTTTTCAAGGCCTTTAAAACCTTGATGATCAGCAATCCAAATAAATATGACCCAACACGCATAACTCATAAAGACTAATTTGATCTTACGAAGCGTTCTAGCTCTGATTTCTACTTGGCTGTCAGAAAAGATAAAAATGCGCTTCTTATGCTTTAGTTCTCCGGTTTTGATTGCCAGTTTAGCATTTACCTCCGCTTGAAACGCAGTAGTTTAGGTACCTTAACTCATCGCTGTACTTAGGCCTCTGTTCCGACAAGTCGTTTGAGATAAAGAAAGTGACGTTTCAGTCGAATTACGACCTTCAGCATAGAGGCCCTTCAGCTCAACTTAGCACGTCCACTCTGAAACGTTCCACACACTTCAATTCAAACGATTTGTCACGTCGTACGACTCGACTTTAAATCTGGCGTTTTAGGACAGATCTCGGCACCCAAACTCACTTCTGGAGCCTTTGGTGTGTCATAGAGGTGTCAATTTTGGTGTTATCTTAGAGAAAACCGAGGAGAGGTCCTATTATGTATATTTACGCAAGGGAGCCTAAACTTTGAGATCTTCACTGACATACTCGTGAACTCCATTTTGGCTTCGAAAATCTCCGGACCTCTTTTTTCTTCCAATGGCGCTATAGTCCAGCTCGAGCCTTGGCCTCCTCTAATTTTTTCCTCCAATCTTCTCGATTTTTGGTCGAAGTTCTCCAGTTCGATGTGTGAAGTAATGTCTCCGCATTGGCTACAACCGCATCCTTCCATCTTTTCCTAGGGCTGCCTACGGGTCTTTCTCCTTCGATGATGCCAATGTAAATCTTCTTTGCTGCTCTGTCTTCCGGCATTCGCTCGATAATAAGTTTTATGAACGAAACTTCAAGTGCTATTATATTTCAGAAATCTTGGAAACAACGAAAAGTACATATATTCAAAAAATCCTCTAGATACTTGCTTTCAGCCTTGGTTGTATATCAACATTTTTTACTATGCTTACTATGGATAATTGGAAACAACTTCTGTAGTTACAAAATTGTCAATTGTCAAATATTTGCTTACATTTCAAAATTTCAGTTTATTAAAAAATGTGGGGCTTTTATTGTTTTATACTCTTTATAGCTGTGATTTTTCAAACTGCAAGTAAGAACTATTAAGAACCTTTTGTAATTGTTAAATAAGTCATTACAGATAGTATTACAATTGTCTCCGTCATTGGACATTCGTTTGCTATGAGGATCGGATTCAATAAGTTTTGAACATATTCTCTTCACCTTTCTTTCATTCTATTACGGTTTACTAATAGGTTCCCATCTATGTCTCTGCAGATATCTGTTCTTGGCTGAGACTTCTTGCTGATCTGTAGTACCTATTCCTTTGTACGCTTCTATTTCTGCAGGATCCTTCTGTTGTGATATTGCCTCTTCTTCTTTCTGCACAGCTGCTCTGCAGTTCATCTTTTTAGCTTGATAACTTCCACCCCTCCTCTTATGCGCCTTGCGATGTACTCCCGGTAGCTTTGGTTTGTTTCTTCAATTGCAGATATACAGTCATCGAACCAGTCAATTCTAGTCTATCTGCCAGAGTGCAGCCAGCCGCCCTACGCTTTTTTTTCCTGATAGTTTATTGATCGAGCCATATCATAGGTATTTCGCCCAGAGGCGGCGAGTGGTGCAAATGGTGCACTTGCACCGGGCCCAATTTCAGAAATTAATATTTCAAAAAAAATTTAAGATGTCGAAAAAAAAAATCGAATAAGTGTTCCCGTGCCTTCATTGCATTCACCTTCCGTGCCTTTTTCCATTGCCAGCCTTCTGCAAGGCGGGGCCAACCCAATTCCATTTAGTTCGCTTGATTTGGTCGTATATCCTTTCTTGACTGCCACAGTTCCATAGTTCTTGCTTTGTAATTCATATTAGTCGCACTATTATAGATCCCGATTTCGACGAGAAACACCTGGATCCACTCTGGGTGTTAAGTGGACTGTTTTTTTCTATGCAAGATTCTACCATAGAAACTAATACATGCCGTGCAGTAACCACCTGTTATCCTTCGAAATACGAATGCTTGGAGAACGACATAGAGACCTCTATTATGGAGATTCGAGTGTATAGTACTATAGATTTTCGGAGCCCAGGATTGTGGTGGAATTAGTTAGGGAAGTGCAGCTAACACCGAAAAACCTCTTGGAGCATTAAACAGCATTAGCGGAAGAGTTTTGTGAAGTTGAAGCGTAAGAAAACTCAGCACAAAACCAAGATCGCTTAGCAAATCCTTATTGGACAAAGGCAGTTGCGGCGTATGTACTTGCACCGGGCGCAATTGGACGGGGTGCAATTTCAGAAAAAAAAAGTGAAAAACATTTCCCGTGCTGTCATTTTCATATATTAAAGGAACTTCAAGGAGTGTTTGTGTCTTTTTCCATTGTCCTTTACTGCAATCAAAAAAGACATTATGGGGGCGCAATATGCAATACTGCACCGGGCGCAAAAAGTCAAACGCCGGCCCTGTTTCGCCCCATACAAGTCTTCAAGCTCTTCATTCGTTCTGTATCTTAAGAATATAATACAATTACACCCTTCTTAATGATATCTTTCCATTTCAGCTGCATTACCAATCGAAACATCAAATTCTAAACGGAACTACGCAACGAAATATAAAGAAAATAACGAATTGTATCCTTTTGTATTTAACGCTGATAGACTAGCTGTATCAACAACACCATCTGAAAATATTATCGAGACGAACCCGCCATTGTCACAAATTGAAACTTCTGATCATATGAAAGAAGAAGGCACCTTTACAAATCAAGTATCGATACGTTCACGAATCAACGACATCGAACCTTTTGATTATGAGCATATCTGTGGCGGAATCATAATAGGATTAACAAATGTCCTTACAGCCGCAAACTGTTTATTTGTGTAAGTTAGTAATGTTTAATACAAATTATTTACATTTACAAATCAAATTTCTCAAATTCTTCAGTGATAATTTGATAAGCCATCTGCAAGAACCAGAGGAATTGATGGTCGTCACCGGGACACCAAACCAGCCTCTTGCAGATAATAACAGCTTGGTGTTCGATGTTAAGGAATACACTATTCATCCGTATTTTAATATTAGAAAGCAAATAAATAACATTGCTATAATATATTTGGAGCAAAGTATACCAGTTGGACACCCAACAGTTCGACCAGTGCCATTCAACGAGGATCCTGACATTTCAAGGCCTGGTCAGCTGTGCAAAGTTGCTGTATGGAGGAAAATGGTATTTTTTGCTACCCCGTTTATGACTAGGTCGAAAAGTTGAGTCGAGGTTGAGTTGAAATTTCGACCACTGTATATGATGTTGAGTTCACTTTGGGTTGAAATAGAGTTGAATTGGTAACAAAACATAACTCGTTTCAACTCAACATCCGTTTATGACCGCGTTGAACCCGGGTTGAACCTGGGTTGAACCTAGTCATAAACGGGGTATATATTTTATTTTTTCATTCAATTTCCTTTTTAACAAAATTTTTACATTTAAAGTCACCATCCACCTATACCATGAAAATTATAAATGTGAGAATAATACCCTTTGATAAATGCGCCGAAAAATATCGAAATGATGTTCCTTATCATATGTTGTGTGCCGATCATGAAGACGATTATCCTAAGACTGGTGATATTGGCAGTGGACTAATCTGTGATGGATTTGCTGTTGGCCTTGTGTCATGGGGTGATCCGACTAAAACCCAAATAAAAGCAGCCGTGTATACTGACGTTCAGAGCTATAAGCATTGGATTAGGGCGAATTCAGCAGACAAAAATTTTCCGTTGTTTAATATTATGCTTATGCTTAATTTTGTTGTTGTAGTAATTTACTAATTAATTAATATGTAATAAAATCAATGCTAAGTCTAAAGCAAGTCAACCGGCAAACTGAAGAAAAATGTTTTTTTTTGGTTAATTTCACAAAATTATTGTAGATTTTTTATCTTATAGTTGTTCTTTATTTAGGGAGAAGAAAAGCTAGTCAGCCCTAAGACTGTCGATAAAGTAGAGTGACATGGTGACCGTTGTGACTTATAAACAAAACGTACATAATCGTTAAACGCTACACTCAAGGTTATCGGCACAAGAAGAATAAAGAGAATGGAAAGATGGTAAGACTATGCATTAGAAGAAGCAGGTGTAAGTAATTCATAAGAACAGCCTTTTTCAGGAAGTCGCCGGTTTCGACAGGGGTCCTTAAGTTATATCTTAGTGAAACTTACTAGTACCATTCTTAGATTTCTTGCCTTAGCAGCATTGGCAAGAGGAACTGCATTTAACGCGATAGCAGAGAAGTCGGGATGGGCAGCAGGAAAGTGATAGATCGAAGGATTTTGCTGCAGCCTATTTAGGGCCCTTTTTCTCGATCAGAAGGAAACATGACTCAAGTCAGCAACGAGATTCTCCACGCATATATGTATTTGATCTTTTGATGCAGAGTTCAAGAGTGATGCATCGTCTATGTACATCGTTGATAAAAAATACTGAATAAAAGAGGTCCAAGATTAGAGCCTTGAGGAACGCCCGCCTTGAAATCGATAAAATCATATTTGCGGAACAATATGTCCAACCACCGTTCAATTTGGCTAACGTGACATAGGAGGAGATAGTCAGTCGCTTCGCTTCCAAAAGCCCCAGAAAAGTCGATCTGCGCGCTTAAAATTTCGTCGTCTCAATAGCGCATGTGAATCGACGACTAAGTAGACTGAAGAGGACTAAATAGGCGAAGAAACGACGACATAGGGCCCATTTTACACAATTGTGTCGCGGGGACGGGTCTCTCTATGACGGGTCTGGCCACGGCACTGAATGGGGACCAATACAGTGAGCAATGGGAGAGATCGGTGTCAAATACTTAAAATTGCATCATCATTAGATTCTACTTTATCTGCACGTCAAATCGAAGGGTAATAAAGCAGAACCCAATAATAAAACGGCGCCGTTTAACCAAAAAACCAGTGTTAAAGCAAAAACATCAAGAAGCTCGCCTGCAGCTTGCTCAGCAGTACTCCTGCTGGAATGACGAATGGATGTAGAGACATCGTCCTACTACTTCAAGTCGGCCGAGGCTAAGGCCCGTATTGCGATTGTCGATTACCTATCGACTCGACTATAGTCAATTCTGTTAATTAGTTTTCTTTTTGGCATTGTGTAACTCAAAATCGACAAATACTCCAACTACAGTTTGGGCCCTATTGTGGAACGAGTCGATTTGACGACTTTGAGCCGATGTTAAATTTTCATTCTGAGAAAGTCGATTTTTATCGATAAAAACATAAATATGAGTCGATTACATTTTTGACGTCGACTTGACAATTATGTAATCGACTTATATTAATGCTTTCATTGACTAATTTCGACAAAAATCAACTTTCGCAGAAAGATATTTTAACATCGACTCAAAGTCGTCAAATTGACGATATCCACAATAGGTTTGTCGTGAACAAAAAAACAATCGATAAAAGTCGATTGTCAAATCTACAGATTTTGATTATAATCGGCACTACTTAATCGACAGTCGATAATCCATAAATGCCGTTTATCGATTAGCTATCGACAATCGCAGTAAGGGTCTAAGTAAGAAAATAGAAACAATTATATATTAATAAATATTCACGTTCGACAATTGCAGATGATTTTTATTTTCCCCAGAGCTAGACTTTAGGTTTAGTCCTTCCGTTAGACAATGTTCTATTGAGTCGAGATGATCGCTGAAGATTGGACACATTTGTAAACGCAGAATCTGTCTGCATCTCTACGTTAGACTCGTTAGATAGAGATACGAACTACGTTAGATAGAGCTTTGCAAACTGTTTTGTTCACTAATCGTCAAAAGAAGCGCTTTGAAAAACCACAGGCAAAAGTGGTATCCACGGAAAAAAAGGAGTTGAAAAAAGTTCACTCCGAGGAAGTAGCTCCGGAACGCCGAAAACATAAGATGGCCAAGATGATTAAAGAGCCTGCTTGGCCAACATTTAGCTACGTGTAGTAAGCAGTATCAGGCTTGGCCTCAACGCGACGGATATGGTCAACCACTCTCTTGTACCTGAGAAATTGCAGCTGCTGGAGGCGATGGCGATCATTGAAGTCGTCATTGAAAAGGCAGACGGCGAAGTCAATTCGGTTTTCGAAGGAAGCTTCAAAAGAACAGGATGGCGACAGCTGGTCTGCTCAAAGCCTGCCACCCCCAGAATAATGGAAGAGTAACGTCTACGAAATCAACACGAATGGCCTGATCTCACACGAGCGCACACACGATACGACAAGAGTCGGCTGCAAAGGTAGTTTATGGAGAAGAGGGTGAGAGAGGACGATAGAATGGGTACAATTTCCATCGTCCTCTCTCACCCTCTTCCCTATAACCCACCGTTTTAGCCGACTCTTGTCGTGTCGTGTGTACGCTCATGTGGAATCGCCCATGTCATTTTTCTTCCAAATAAAAATTTTATCCAAAGCCAGAAAAGGTGTACTTCCTTGCTATTTAAAATCCCGTCACGTTTATTTGATAACTTCGATAGTAGTGTAAAGGATAAAAAAACATTTCATAATAATACCATGTCTGCTACTTATCAAACTTGATAGTACCCAAAGATAATGATGGACATTTTTGACACAAGAATCAACATATATTATAAGTACTACCTGCACCTATGTACAACGATCATTTCTTCATAAAAGTCTGACAAAATAAACATAAAAGTATGCTAGCACATCATCTCTTAAATAAAACCCTTATCACAAATCACAACCCGGCAATACATATTGTCAATCAATTTGATTTGTTCTTGAAAAGAGTTCTTCAGTTATACATAACATATACTTCCGTTTCTTTCTGTTGTTGTTGTTGTTGTGCACAAAGCACACCTGATAAATAGCATTGGAAAAGATAAGATTACCTTTTTTCTACCATTTACGATCATAAAATGCAGGAATATTATTATCAATCAATTGATAAAGTTTGAAGGTACAAGTTTGTTAGTTTCAGTTTGGCAAAAAACATTTATACATCAATAAAATCGCACAAAGCGCGCACACATTATCATAAATATTGAAATCGAACGAAAAAAAAAATTAAATATAAAGTTTAAATAATCTATTTATTTTAAAAATGCACATACAATTTTATTTATTTTCATTTTTAGTTTTATGCCTGTGCGAAATTGAATTAATTAAGTGTAATGAAACAAGTAAGGAGTTTTTGCAAAAACAAAATTTTTGAAGTGAAAATTTCATTTTAAGTTTCGATTAATGGCGGACTAATAAAAACTTAAAATAAAATTTTGTGATTATTTACAATTTAATGGGAATAAATTTTTTTTGTAAAATTATAGTGAATTAAACAATTTTATAATTTATACCCGCTATTTAGAAAGGGTTAAGTGGTCTGTGCGAGTATGTATAGATTAGAGTGATATCATAAGGTGCAATGAATCATACACGGCACATGCCGAACAGATAAAAGAATCTCACGGTTTATATTATGATGATTAAAACAAGTGGACGGAGTGCTTCAGTTGATCTACAAAATAATGACGAACATTTTAGGGGTTTAGGAGTGAAATAATCTTTGTTGACTTTGTCATTTTATGCCTGCAATAAAGTAATTGGGAATTCCCAAACAAACAGTTGATTCATTTATATTAACTAAAATCTAAATTTATTTAAAATTTTTTTGTGCAACAATAAATTGGCGCTATATTTTTCTCACTTTGTAATTATAAAAGTACTAGCTGGCCGGTTATGCGTAACTATGGTATTTAGGGTCTGTGCCAAAATAGCAATTCAAATGTCAATTTGTATGGAAAACCCATTTCAATTGGTAAATTTGATTTTCGACGGTTTGCGTCTATGGAAATGTGTAAATTATTATAAACATTTCAGTTTTTACTTTAATCAAGTCAGCCGTTAAATAAATTTAAAAAAGCAAACAAGTAATAACAATAAAGGAAAAATGGAAATGCAAGAACGGCTTAAAATAATAAGTTTGTTCCTTAGCTAAACCTAGATGGGCTTTACAAATATTTCAAGAAAAATATTATGCAAACAAGAACAAATATGATTGTCTGATTATTTTAATATCAAGTGGAAATAGATTTACAGTTAATTAATTTAAAAAGTTAATATTTATTTACACCAAAGAATAAAAACAAAACGTAACTGGAAACAAATTATTATTATTTTTTTGTTTTAAACACTCGCAAGGAGACATCATTTTAATACAAAGTTTTGCAGGAAGAAACTAAAAAAATATTGCAATCAGGGATAACGCTCAATCATTTATTTATAAGAAAGAGAATAAATCTTGCAATCAAATCTAACATAATAAAATTTTAATAAATTTTCTACAAATTCTACACATTTTTACTTAAAAGTTTTTAATTGTCATTGAAATGTGTGAATTGGTATTTTGGCACACTTTGGAATATCGAAGTGCCCTGGGAAATGAGAAAAATTCGAAATGGTATTTTGGCAAACGGCCTTAATCTACACACTTGTAGCGATTGCACTTGCGCGCTTTGTTGATTGTCAAGGCGAGTCTTATCATTTGCAATTGTTTAAATTTGAAAGGCATATGTATTGGTATCATTGATTTTCGTGGAAATAGAATTTACCATTTAAATTTAATATTGTTTATCATCCTTTTCATTGTAAGTCTAGTTCCGCTGCAAACACGTGGTGGATCAATGTTTCTAAGAATAATGATAGGAACACTAATTTTTAATTATAGAATGGTGGTGGAAATCCTGTAAGATCAAGTGGATTCAAGAATTGAGTGAGGATGTACTGTTTCATCTTGATTCATAACACTATCTATTGATTTATAGTTAGCTGTTTCACCCGATATATTATTTTGAGTGATAGTGCAACGTCATGGTATGCAGAAACAATCTAACGTAAACGAGAAATGTCATTTTAATGCTGAAGTCACTTGGTGACCCCGGTCCATATAAAATCGAAGCTGGGGCCGTATTTGGTTTCTCGAGTCGACATTGTCGTCTGTCGATAAATAAAAATTGGCATTTGGCGACACGATATCGTCTCTTTACGTGCCGATAAAGACGCTTGACGATTATTAAAAAGCTCAATTTATGCATGCAATAAACTTTTAACAATTTCTATTTTAACTAAATATATGTATGTGATTTGTTGCCTTGGAGTAATACCACCCAATTTGATGGTTTTGTATGGCTGCGCTTAGCTGTCGATTTGGTCGTGAAACCAAATATGAAACTTAAAGAAAATCAAGAAGCTTTTTTTGTCGAGTCGATCTATCGACTCGTGAAACCAAATACGGCCCCTGCTGTTGTTGTTTCCGCATTAGTGCTGATATCACTAGAGGACCCTTTTTGACGATATTCGAAGCTGTCAGCGGGAAATTGAAGCGCCTTTAAATAGATTCTGAAGCATGTCATCAGAGCGAAGCGATGAAGTAGCGCAATTGAAGCTCTTGTGAAGCTCCTGTAGCTTTTGTGACCCATAGTATCAATATTGTAGCTATTTTGCTTTCTTGATTGGGGCCGCATAAATCGTGATTAATTTAACACCACTAAAACGAAGTACTGCCTCCTCTCCACCAAAGCTAACACTGACTTTCCCTCTACCTCAGTGGGAGAAGACAACTAACGTCCTAGGAGTAACTTTGACGGAGGATCTAAGAAGGAAAGATTACATAGTCCAAATCACCAAACAAGTCTCCCCTTGGATTTCTTAACCCCAAATCACCTTGGCTTGAAAAACCATGCCGCCAAACTCATTGGTGATGATGGCCCCTTTCGTGCCTCTATAGCCACCGTAGTAGTGTAGCAGCCTTCTCTATACTTCATCGCTAGTGGCGTAGCGACTGTTCCACTAAAATTCGGAATATTTTTCCAACAACACATGACTGGCCCGCTCGGCCTACCGCCATCCAGCCTCCCCTTCTTTTTCGCGCACAATAATAAGGTGTAGAAGTTCGTTTATGAATCGAACAACTCGACTCTGATATAATTTCTCGGAGTCAGAATTAGCGAAGTACATGCTATACCCTAGACCAGCTGTTTCCAAACTTCACATTGAAAACAATCGTTTAATTGAGAAAACTGTGCGACTAATCGTTAAAAAATAGAGAAATCGTTAAGAAATAGGAGAAATTCAGCGCCTTCAGACAACACAATTCGTAGTGTGATGAAGAATTTGTTTGAGTATGGCTCTGTAGTGGCTCGCCGGCGTTTCATTCGATCGCGTCCGCTACGGTCCAATGAAGTTGTTGAAGCGGTAAGAGAGAGTTTTGTCAATAATCCCAATGTTCCGTATAGACCCCGATGGGTGGAACGACTCTAAGGAGGATTATGAAGCAAGATTTTCATCTCTTCCCATACAAAGTGCAACTAACTCAAAGATTGTTGCCAACGGACAAGTCGCGTCCTTGCAGTATGGAAATGCCATTGCAACAATGATCGATTCCGGGCCGAAATTTTGGACGGAGCTCATTTTATACTCTCTAACGGAATCAACAAAACTGTCGAATTTAGGGAACAGAGAATCCACACGTCAAACCATCATTGGACCATTTTTCTTCAAAGTTCGAGAATCCTTCAACTGCGCACGCTATCGTTGGATGCTGGTGCACTTGGATATCGGTCTGTTCCGTGACGGCGTTTAAACGACGGTAATCACCACATATAGTCGCCACCAACGTCGGCTTTGTTTACTAAAAGTAAAGGGCTCGACCAATTGATGGCTTGCATATCCACATTTATAGTAAGTATTCTAACTCGGCGTTGGCAATCTTCAGCTTGTACAGTAGCATTCTCATAAGTTTAGAGAATATCGGTGGTCTTATTGTCTCAATGTGTGTGGCTCGCAACTTGAATTTCTTGCGGTAGAAGTAACATCTGCCGGTGACAAATGTGTTGTAGTCAGTGTATACTGTCCGCCCAATAGTTTTAACACTGATATTGGTACTGAACTTGCCAACCTTATTGCAAGGCTTTCTCTGCGTTACGAAAACATAATTGTTGCTGGCGATTTTAATGTTAACCTTTTGAAAGCCAATAATCGTTCGACTGCACTTAAGCAATTCCTTGTATCACTTGATTTACATATCTTGAATGAACTGCCTACATTTTTGAACTGCCAGAATCCCTCCCTACTCGATATTCTAGCTACCACTGCCACGGATGCTGTATTAAAACACAGTCAAATCTCCCCGCCTAGTTTTCTTGATCATGACCTACTATTTCTCTCAACTAAGTTTGCATTTTCTCCTCCCTCTTCATCTTAATGTAATGAGTGACGGTAATGATAAATGTCCACGTGAAGGCGATTGAGCCCTAGGCTTAAGGTGATGCGTTTGGTACCGTAGTCGGTCATAGTCGTTTAATTCGTGTTCAGGTCGTGTATTTTTAAGCCTTTGGTGGCTGGTGTAATTGAAACGTCTGCGAGCTCGTTTCGAATGAAAAGGCGTTTGCATGACCCTATACCTAATGCCGCCTCTCTTATTAGGTGGCCTGTTCGTTTCCCGAACGAAGACAGCAATCTGGTAACTGTAGGGTATCCTGCTTTTCTCCGAATCTCCGATGGTAATAACCATTTATCAAAATCGCCTAAAAACTGTCGGAGTTATTCAATGTTGAAATACCGAAGGTCTAGATGACGAACCCCACAGAGTATGCAAATTTATATATTTTATTGGCGGAGCCCAAGGGTTTTTTTGTAACAGAGGCCGCAGTATCATAAATTTTTGAAACCATAGAACGCAAACGTAACCTTAGTCGAGCACCCCCAGACCCCCTCTTACCTTTCCTTCCCTTTTCCTATACTTCAAACGAAGCTACTACTAGACCTTGCACCATGACGTGAACGACATGATAGACTGGTAGTACAAATGGTGAATCCTAAGCTTGGGTTTTTTCACATAACACAAAAAATGTCGGCGTTGTTTTCATCATAATGACCGATGGAGCCCATTTCCACTTAAGGGGTTATGTGAATAAGCAAAATTTGCATTTCTGGGGCATGGAGAATTCACATAAAAGGGACGAAGAAACATTGCACCCCTTAAAGTGACTCGTGCGGCATCACCAATTTGAAGGCAGATACAAAATTTAATCTAGTCTAAAGATTATTACTAAATAAGAACCCATAAAGCTTCTAGAGCATATAATAAATAACTATATTATTACAGGTACTAATGAAAATATCCGACAATTAGCAGCAGAACCAAAAATTGTTGGCGGCTCTCTAGCAAAAGCTGACGATGCCAAATATCAAGTCTCAATCCGTCGCAGAAACTTTCACGTATGCGGAGGCTCTCTGATAGCAGTTAACAAAGTCTTAACAGCGGCACACTGTTTATATGAGTAAGAAGCATTTTAAAAAATAATGTAAAAACATAATTAATAATAAAATAATCCTTCTAGTTTTCATTCCACTCCCATCGAACTATTCCCAGCGAGATTATTCACAGTTCATATGGGTTCGACAAATTTAAACAAGGCAATTCTGGGCTTCAGCATCACCCACTATGTCAAACATCGCGATTTTGATGTGTTCACATTGCTAAATGACATAGCACTATTGTTCTTAGCCGGAAGTGTGCCGTCATATCATCCAACAATTCATCCAATTCCACTTTCGGATAGTCCAGTTCAAACAGGCGCTGTTTGTGCCATCACTGGATGGGGCAGTACAACGTGGGTAAGTTCTTTATATCTATTTGAATGAAGTACTTCTTATACATCTAACCCCCTGTAATCTTCTAGGGAGGATCTTCTACACCTGAACTACTTATCGCCAATGTAACAGTAATCCCTCGAAGGCTTTGCCTAGCTGCGTATAATTCACTAACAATAATACAATTCTGTGCTGGAGACTGGAGACATGGTGGTGTTGATTCGTGCCAAGGTGATTCTGGTGGACCTTTAGCTTGTGATGGGATTTTATCGGGTATTGTCTCCTGGGGAGATCGATGTGGCGTAGCTAGAAAGCCCGGTGTATACACTGATGTTTCCTATTACAGAAATTGGATCGATTCAAATGGAGCAGCTCGAAATTTAGTGTCTATTTTTGCTGTTTTATTAGTATTATTAATTGTTATATTTTAATCTGGGTTGATAGATAGGAAGAAGGAATAAAATGCCATCAGATTTTTGTTTATTGAGGATCTTCTTGATTATCTATTTTAAACTAACCATACGACATTTTCGGAGGAGTACAAAGAAGTTTGTACTATGATCTACAAATAATTAGTTCTTCGTAGATATAAGCTCATGAATGACTCTTTGCAGTACCCGTCATGTCGTTGGTGACGCCAGGGTACAATATCGGGATTTTGAAGGAGATGCATTTGAACTCTTATGTGTTTTACGAGTTCGACTGTGGAATAGCTCACAGGAACAAAAGACCACGATAAGGTATTTTTCGAATCTCCATCCCAAAGAAAGGAGTTGGATTCGAATGCAGGATCCGTAAATTAAAGCATGGACCAATGCTGGAGAAGGAACCAACCCCTGTTAAAAAACCCCAACTGTTTGGCGATCTCGACTCTGCGGTCATTCCATTGCAGGTATATTTCCTTATTGTCATATCCAGGATGGTGCGTCAGCCAAAGTAGTATAAAATCCACTGACACGGATGTTTCAATTTAATGTCCCTGTTTATTGAGTACGATCATAGAAACGTCTGACACGCGCTTGACTTGTATTATCGAAAGCTTAAGAATTAACGGATAGCACTGTCATCAGCGAAGCTGTAAAGTGGGTCAGGTCAAATGGGACCGAGAGTAAGTCGTTTATAAAGATTAGGAAAAGAGCAAATAATAAAATTGTTCTCTGCGGAACACCGGCAATAATCTACAGCTTCGAGTTGAGATAACAGAGAGGGATGGTAGTCGAAGGGACTGCTGGATTCACCTTTTCTCGATATGAGCTGACCATGCGAGCTTCCAAGAGTCTAGATCAAGTCCAGAGAAATATGAAAGGCATACACCCCAACTACGAAATTCGATTCGCCAATCAAAAGCCAGGGTTGCAGCACAGAAATAGTAGTAGTACAAAAATAGCAGTCCCCTGCACTGAAAGTCAAGTAGTCACGACACGAGGTGCAGAAAGTGACGTTTCAGTTGAATTACAACTTTCAGCAAAGGAGTTTCTAGTGGAAATGTTAAGCTCGTTTTAGGCCCCTGTACTGAAAATCGCAATTCGACTGAAACGGAGTGGTGTCGTGACGACTAGGTTTCCAGCACATAGGCCAGAATCAACATACCACTCGCATTCAACCATCTAAATGCCATTTAGTGGAAAAAAAGTATGTGGATACGATAATACGTTTTCCCGAAAAAGGATACGTTCGCCCTTATCTTAATTTTATTTTCATTTTTCTAAATCTATATCTACTACCGTTTCTTGTCTAAGAACGAAAAAATACGGTGTGAATTGTGCAGTTTTGAACTATTTCCCCTCAGTTCTCAGACCTGAGTTTCTCGAACCTCTTTCGTTCAGATAAACTGCGCAGTTCGGACAGTTTATCGTTCAGTTCTGTCAGTGTATTCAAATCAACAAAACAGATGAGACAGATAAAACTAACGAACCGACGAACCCGCATACTTTCAGGTCAGTTTATCGTACAGTTTTTTTTACACAGTTTAACTGCGCAGTTAAAACTGAGTGGATGTTGACCGCCCAACTTGAACTGGAGCAACTTAAAGCATGGGTTTCCGCTCGTACGTACGCGGATGACGTTATCATTACAAAAGTAAATTTTTTTTTTTAAATTTGTTTAAAAATTAAAAGATACTGTTCAATTGTATGCAGTGTTGCCATTAAGTCGATTTTTTTGAAAAAGTGACTTATGCCATTTTCGAAATAAACGGCTCATATGTTCCATATTGCCATATTCCATTTTTTTTGTCGGATTCGAACAATTGTCCAGTGGTGAAACTTAACACATGGGGCCATATTTCCGCCGAGGTTTAGCTAATATGACTGCAGCAGTTTGATTTTTTGTATGATGTGATGCAAATTCTGCGCCGCTGGCTGAATTTTCGAACGCAGCCTTTGAGTTGAAGGAAGTGACGTTTCAGTCAAATCGTACTTTCAGTATAGGGGGCCTAAACTCAACCTATAGCATTTTCCACTCTATAGGCCCTTCTCTTGAAAGTCACGAAGTGAAAATCGTCTGCCCAGAAACCAAATATGGCCCCTGTTGCTGGCCTCGATACATATTGATATTTAGAAATATATCATAATGTTCCCCTCTACCTGTAGATTGCACCGCATCAATGAAATTAAAAACAATGCAAAAGCGAACCAGCCCCACGAATGTAGTAAGCAAAGAAAAGAATTTTTTATATCCATTTATTTATGCATTTCCACATAAAAAATAACTTAGAAAGCTGTATCACCTCCCCAAGAATTCTTGGGTGGTTCTTCCTCATTCCAATCTTCAGCTGTGCCAGGAACAACTGGTGCTGCTGCAGCTGCAACCTCATCCGACCAATTGCCAGGCTCTTCAACAACCGGAACATCAGGAACTTCTTCAAGCTTAGCAGGAAGCAATTCCTTGGCAACAGCTTCTTCCTTCTCACCTTCTTCTGGATCACGGAAGAAGAACAAATCAACAACAATGCTCCAATCGTGTGTACGTTGAATGGTACCACGAAGACGTAGTACTTCACGTGCCAAGAGCCACCACATCAAACCAATCGAATGGGAAGCCTTATTATTGCAAGGAATTGCAATGTCGATGTACCGCAACGGGCTGTCAGTGTTGCAGAATGCAATAACTGGAATGTTCACATATGATGCCTCAATGATTGGTTGATGATCGGTGTTTGGATCGGTTACGACCAAGAGACGGGGCTCACGGAAAGCTGATTGAATTTGATTGGTGAATGCACCAGGAGTGAAACGTCCGGCGATTGGGGTTGCTTCGGCATATTTGGCGAATTTCAATACAGCACGCTGACCGATGGGACGGGAAGAGATGACATAGACCTGAAAGATAATTTTTATAGTAGATATTTACAAAGACACTCTGTAACTATAATGATAACATATTATTATTCAGATTTGCAGTGGCATCAATTAATTTCAGCCCCGAAAGATGTTGAAAATATTGTCATCACGATAGAAAATCTTAAAATTATTTTTATATCTAACAGTAAAATACACACCTCTTGTGGATGCTCAATTGAGGCAATCGCACGAGCAGCTAACAGAAGCTTCTCCCAAGTCTTTCCCAAGTTGATAATATTGATACCATCGGGCCGGCGCTTGTAGATGTACTGTTCCATTTGGAAGTTAACATTTTCAGATCCCAAATGGGTTGTCGCTACTAACATTTTAGTAACATCATCCTCTTTGAGTGATAGGATATCTAGTCCTCCCGACATTGTAACGTTTTAATGTGAGTTACGTGTAACCTAGAAAATATAAAAGAAGAAAATTCACATGTAGTTAACATCAAAGCACGTGGCAAGGATATATTCGACATTTTTTTAATAATCAAATAGGTATATCACTTTAAAAATTTCGCTATTTATTAATAAAATATATTTGGAATTTAATGATATCAAAATAATGCAGATTTAATCACAAAAAACCGCGAAATTTTAAAGAAATTAACTTACGCGTGTATGCCACTGGGAGCTCAAGAACAAAATGGCAGATAACAAGTTTGAAATGTCTCAAGTTTCTACAAATTGGAGTAGATTTAAAGCGGACAAATTATTTTATTTGAAAGAAAAAAGCGCCACCTTTGAATTCAGTTGATAAAAAATGATTTAAAAAAGAATATTTTTATAAATTAATTTACATTTATGATTTTTAGCATGGATTTAGTTCGTGATTAGTTAATTCAAAATAAACTTAAGTTTGATTGACTTAATTAAATGTAGATTAATCAGCCTCAGGAACCGCTTTTTTAGTTTCTTATGAATAATTTTTGCTTGACTATAATGCTAATAATTTTTACTAACATCATCACTATTTATTTCCGTGCGTTAATTACTTTAAATAAATATTATTAATTTTACCCCATGAATATTTTTATAAAAACAATCTTATTTTCTCTATTACCCACTAGAGTTTAGAGCTTCTATTTAAATCTGAGACACTGCAATACCAACATCTACGGGTTTTCTAGAGTTTGAATTTACCCGGGGACGAGCAACTTGTGCTGTCAAAGAAATAAAAAAAATTATTATAAATGGTCGGCTTTTGAAAAAGTTATCGTTTAGAATAGAATAATATAATTACTTTTATTATAACTGTTTATCGAAAGAGATAACTCGCTTTACTATAATATGGAATCGGAATTTCATTACGATTGGGATGACTTGGAAGTAGGAAGGTTTGATTTGGACCATTCGCAGAAGTTTTTCGGTGAGACTTTCTTATTTGATTTTTAGATTAATATTTAGAAATGTGTGATTATTAATTCAAATAAAAATAGTATTAAAATGTATTAATAAAATATTACAACTATTTTTCCAGAAAGAAAACATATGAAGCACGAACAGTTAGATTTCGGTAAAAAAAAAATTTTCAAATATATTTTTGCACATTAATAATTATTTTTGCAATTTAGCTATTATGGAAACCGATTTTAAGGAGAATAATCAAAACTCAACAAATTTCAATGATATTTTAAACAAAATGAAAGACATTAAACTGGAGCCAGTTCTAGTAACGAAGCTTGAACCGGTGGTCACCATCAAGGAGGAAGAATGTCCTAAGGTAAAGAATCTAGTTAATGCCGCGCCAAAGACTTTAGTATCTAGCAAAAATAATAACAAACCACCCGGTGGTGCTCCGACTGTTTACAAATATACTGAAATATACGAGAAAAAGAAAAAACTTCTACTAGAAAAGAAAGTCGAAGAAGAAAAAAAGAAAAGAATCTTTCACAGTAAGCCAGCACCGAAATTTTCTGAAAATCATGATAAGGAAAAGGCGCAAATTAAACCGACATTGGGTACAATACCAATAACACCGCAGGTTTTAAAGAAATCAAAAGCAGCAGAACAGAAACGGAAATTAGCGGTAAGAAATTAACATTACACAAAAATTCTCAAAATTTCAATTTTTAAATGTAATTTTTCAGATTGAAGAATATAGAAAACGACATCAGCCGCAGAAATTTGTGAGTAAAGATGCCCATGTAGTCCATGAGGAGCCGTTTAAGCCAAAAAAGGTGGAGCACATAGTGGATCCACTGCCATTTAATTTACATGTTGAGAAAAGACTTAAGGAACGAAAGCAGTATGACGATAAATTTATGAAATCATTGGAAGAGAAGAAAAAACAGGTTTGTTACGTATGTATTTTTATAGTAAATTTAGCATCAATTTAAGGGATCCTTTGTGTTGTGCTGTGCTTATTAATGTGTGCTAATGAGGTATCAGGTACTGGGATAATGCATCATCAATAGCTCCACAACCTGGTGTTGGCTTTGGCTTCTTACAACATCTTGTTCCAGTACTATGGGTCTCTAGCACTACGGATCTCTAGGTTGAAGTTTTCAATTTCTTATATCTAAAGTTCGCAGATCTTTCAATTACTTATTCCCCTTTAATCCCTCATGGGATATAGGGCGGGAACAGTTGCCCTCCAGCGGACACTGTTTTGTGCGACTGCTTTCAGCTCCTACCTGGATCTTCCATTTGTTGCGGCCTCTGCTAAAAGAGCTCTCGTCCACGTTGTTGCAGGGCTTTCAGCACGTCGGGTTCCAGTCAAGAGTCTGTTTGGCTAGATTTTCGTGTTCGAGTCGCAAGGTGTGGCCAAGTCAGTTGTGTAGCGCGGGACAGAGAGGGCCATGGTCCCGTGCGGCGGCCAAACTGTGCCGAGCTACCGATTCTGTCAGCAGTAGGCCATAACCATAGTACGGCGGCGGTGTGACTAAAAAGGGACTAAAAACGACATGTTTACAATTGATTGTTAAGAACTACCACATTGAGCAAAATGCCCTGGCTGACAGTGTCGATCTCTGGACTAGACGGTGAACGCATCAAAACTTTCCAACCAAACTCTTCTTTTTGACGGATCATCAAAAGAGTATACAGACGGACTTTGTTGTGATGAAAGACAACACCGTTTCTATTATTCAATTCGGGCCGCTTTCATTCAATTGCATGGCGTAATATCTCTAGTTTTCTACAGTAGAGTTGAGAATGAATCGTCTTATCAACTGGAAGTACCTCATAGTGGACGATTCCCTTCCAGCGCAGATGCAGCGGATGTTTATTTGCTCTTTCATGTTTTTAGTGTTCAACTCATAAAAAACTCATACATGGACCTTCGTTTTGTATCCACGTTTGTGTAAATGGTTCAAAACAGTTTCAGCAAATTATTTTCTTCCTAAGACCGGTTCTACACTTTCAACTTTTCTTCAACTTCAACGACTTCTTTCGTTCGCAAGCAACTTACGAAAGGGATAATCTTACTCCTTTCACAATTGCATGCGAGCGAAAGAGAAAAAAGTGTCTAAGTTAGAATAGAGCCCGCGCCATAAAAACAGGGAATTGAGCGCACATGTGGAATATTGTTCGTTGGTAAGCGCATCTTTTGAGAGTAGATGAACCCATTTGGCTAAATTGTTTTAGGTTTCCGTATAAGGTTTTTAGGGAAAGGAAAATTAGAAAATTCGGGATAAACTGAAAATGCTTTTTCACTATTCGATCGACATATTTGTTTGATTCTTGTCGAGTCAGCTGGCTAGGAATATAAATGAGTAATTCGCACGCACCTCTGAATAACTGAGAAATGAAATTACAGGCACAAGTTGATAGCCGCAATTGCGCGCTCTACTAGATGACTCTAGTAGAGGAAAACGTATCTGCAATGTACACAGTCTGTGCAGTGCATGGTAGAGCTCTACTAAAAAGGGTCGAGCAGCTCTACAGTGGAGTAGTAGGTAGTAGAGACGCGCTGTAGTGTACACTCTACCATACACTTAGCATAGTTTCAAGTAGAATTTATAAAACAGTGTTATTCGTCTATTTGTTCTGTGTGAAGGGGAAGATGACAATCCTTCTATTTTGACTCTCTACACCTTCATCTCTCATCGAAATTGGGTCAGTTCAGAACTAATATTCTCTCATCGTTCAACTATTTCGAAGTACCGCTGTTTGGTGATGTCCTTATTTATTGTGATCTTGATTCCCTTGATTCAAAAATATGAATTCTATTCAGTGTTCGTATTGAAGACCAACAAATTGTATTTGTGTTTAAATTGTATCACGTCAATTTCAACATATCCATTACGTGTTCTAACATACTCTAGCTAAACTAACCAACAATACTTAAAAATCTTGAATTTTATGCAAACAATTTATCTTAAATACATTTATTATTTAATTTGTACAGGAAGAAGAGGAACGAAGAAGGCGAGAGGAAGAACTGGTTCGAAACATACGAAAGGCAGCTACATTTAAGGCCCGCCCCAATCCATTTAAGTGAATCTCCTCTTTTTTTCCCAGGTTCTTTCAAATATTTTACTCTGGAGGTATTATTTTACTTAATATTATTTCCATTCATGTAGCGTCCGCCGTTCGTACTTTATTCTTGTTATCTTATTAATGTTTTTAATGTTAAGACATACTCAAAGTATATTTTTTTTATATTTAAACTAATTAACAAAAATAATCGTCAAAATATTAATTAATGATTAGTAAATGTAGTTTTATCAATGTAATTTTTGGTTGTTTGTATTGATAAGTTTTTAGATGTCATAAATGTTAAATAAAAGTTAACATTTAAAAGGATTTTGCCGTAATGAAAGTGTGATGGGGGAATTTAAAACGAGATTACGCAAAGACGGGAGCCGAAACCGTCGGGGTTAGTTGGAGACATCCTCGCGGGAGTGTTATGGCTCCTGAAACAAGCAAGTACCAGTCTATCGTGTGGATAACTAGGTTGGTCTGTAGTTTTTGCAGTTTATCAACTGACCTTTTTTATCTTTCTACTTGAACCGTTGACAGTTTATCTTCTTCGGTAAAAGTTGAACAAATTAAGTTTTGTGCTGGATACCCTGATTACTGGATGCTCTACCTTTTTTGGTAAAGCAATTCCGGGCAAGTAATCAGTTGTTTGTCAACTGTCACAAAACCAACAACCGTTAATCGAAGACTGTTAAAATAAATTGCAGTACAGTAAAGTGAAGTACAGTTTTTTAATAGGTACACGCCAGACCTCAATAAAGTTTAAATTAAAAGTGTTTATTAAAGATTAAAAACAAGACATATTGTGTTTGTGATAGTGTTATTTATTTTTGAATTTTAGTGTTTAGGCTACAGAAATATCGAGAACAGACGAGCCGGAAAGGACAAGCGGGATTTAGACTACCTCGAGGATGTATTGATCAAATATTCGCTCTCCGTCAGCTAATGGAAGAAAGAATTCGTTGAGGCAAACGAACTCTCGTCGTTTTCATAGATTTCAAATCCGCTTTCGATTGGAACAGCTTGTGGAGAGCCTTGGAAACCGAACACGTGCCATTGAAAACCATCCAACCTCTCACTGGTTCAACCCGCAGCGTTCGTATTAAATTTAAACGGGTGTCCGGCAGAGAGATGTCGCTACTTCACTTCTCTTCAACGTTGTGATCGACGCAATTATGTGTGAAGAATTCGACGGACAACGTGGAGTTAGATACGACGACAACTTCGTAATCGACTTGATTTTCGTCGACACAAATGCCGAAACAACGGACATCTAAAGCTGGTTTCCAACGGTGCGCGATTTCGCGGACAGACGCACCTTGGAAAGAGTGTTGTCCGTGAAGTCGGTGCGTAGTATCCGCCGTGAGTCTGTAACTTCAAAGGTGCGGTGCGGTCCGAAGTCGTCCGTGGTCGTCGGCCGTGCGTGATAGTCCACAAAATCGCGCACCCACATTTTCCGCCCGGTCAATGCGGAGAAGACCAAAGTGCTTACAACACGGATTGCAAGCCAGTGTTCACCTCGATGGAACCCAAATCGAACAGGTCCCGATGTTCAAATATTTGGGATTATTGGTTGAAAAAAAGAAAGAGACATCGACGGCCGACGTTCACAGACTCGTCGGCCAGACAACAGCAACATTTGCCTCGCTCAAGTGGTGCGTATGGAAACGAGCAAATATTACCATCAAAACGAAAGTACGTCTTTACCGATCCTTCTAATTCTTCTTTATGGATCGGAAATGTGGACACTGCTCAAGCCGGACGTCAACAAGCTCGAGGTCTTCCAAATGCGATGCTTGAGTCAGATTCTCGGTAGGTATCTCCGCGATCGCCTTCGAAACGAAACAGACAAAGATGAGATCAACAGACACTGACGTCGTTTACGGTGGTTTGGACATGTTTGCCGAATGGATGATAACCCCTTGCACGTAAAATTCTCTGGCGAGATCGTCCAGCAGACTGGAGAATTCATCGACGTTTTTGCTTCGGAAACACAAGTCCCAATTACGACATATGAGAAGTTAGCGATAATTGGGCAGGTATCCTAATTACCACAAATTAAAGCATTAAAAACACCAAAAACTTTCTTCCATATTTCATTTTTTTTTGTTTTTTTATTATTTTTAACATTCAGTTTACAACAAAACACAGTTGTTGGGTGGGCGTTACGGGTTACACACATTCTACCACAATTTTAATCTCAGCTATCCATCAAATCTTCTTCCCTATTAAATGAATCATTTTTCATCATAACACCGCGCCTTACTACGTAATGTTAACATGAACTGCCTTTTTTTCATAAATTTGTTTCTTTTTTTCTTATATAATTAAAATAAAACAAAAAATATAACAATTACAACCGCGTTTTTTCAGTCGGTTCGGTACTTCTTACGAGTAATAAAGATACTATTTTTGTTTTTTATATATGCTCGCATGCATTTTTTTTATAATTATTATTACTTTTTTTTGGGTTGCTAATACCATCGGATATTACTACTGGTAAATCTGAAACACGACAGTTAAGGGGACATATAAGTTTTTTTTTTATTATTTTATATTTTATAATTTGTTTTATTTTTTATTTTTATAATCGAATATTTTTTTTTTGTTAATTGAACACTTTTTAATTTTAAATATTTTATATCATTTTTGACGTGTTTTTTTATAAAAAAATTTCGTATTTATTATTTTTGTAAATAAAAAAATGTAAAAATGTGATGATGAATATTTTTAAAATTAATTTATAAAATTAATTATATAAATTAGAGATGCGCCAAAAGTTCGGCCGAATATTCGTATTCGGTATGAGACAAATTCAAATTGGGATTACACAATTTCAAATTGGGATTAAACAATTTCAAATTGAGAATAAACAATTTCAAATTGGGGTTAAACAATTACAAATTAGGGCTTAAGGGTTTAGTTCAGTTAGTAGTTAGCACATGAAATTGTGAAGAGTGCTTTGAAGAAGCCAGAGGCCAAAGACTTTGTTGGCCATTGTCTAAGAAATGCTCAAAATATGTATCAGGCAAATGTTGTATTAGTTATTGATAATGCGCCTTGTCATGCCTTTTCATACCTCAATCGAAGTAGTGTTTCAGGAAAATGAATTTGTTGGCCATTGATTACTTAGACTTGGACATAGTCCAATGTTTAATGCTATCGAGCACGCTTGGTCAACCATAAAAGCAAACGTTAAAAGAGAATTAGCAATTCAAATGGCACAAACTCTAACCGGTTAAGACAGGGCTAATATGACTCAAGCCTAATATAATTTACAATGGTTACAAACCATCTTAATTAAAGATATAAGAAATCAAACAGATGTGAACTGCTCAAAATATATCGCCCATCGTTCATACTCGATGCATTAAATATGATGGATGCTCGTTTTCAAATAACGTTTTTATATTTTTATCTGTGTTCATATTTATTCCAAACTTAATAAAAATAATTAATACTTTAATCTTTACTGATAGTAGTTCATTTATTACTTCAAATTGTTTAGTCCCAATTTGAAATGGTTTATTCCCAATTTGAAATTGTTTAGTCCCAATTTGAAATTGTTTATTCTCAATTTGAAATTGTTTAATCCCAATTTGAAATTGTTTAGTCCCAATTTGAAGTTGAAAAGGTATAGTTCCACGTGTGTGCGGACAAAGCTTTCATTTTGCTTGCAAACTGGTTCACGCAACACGTCGACTGAAAATGACACGGAGCGCGTTTTAAAACTCACTTATGGTTAACCATGGAAGTTTTTGAACGTCGTATTTTGTAGTTAACCACGTAGTTTTTGACCGTCACAAGTCTTCCATAGTTAGCTATAGTAAGGTTTTTGAACGCTCTCAATGTTGTTTTCAGTCGACATCGAATTCCGTGAACTGGCCCCTAGTTGTGAGCGTAATGATTGTGAAACCAGTTTGAAACTGGGATTGCAAATCTGTCGACCCATGCACGTAGGGCCTCAATGTTTATGTTATTCTTGCTTTAGTCCCTTATTTTTTGGGGATAATTCTATCACGCGAGAAATTGTAATAAAAGAAAGAGCGAAAGAGATTGAGTGAGCAAGCTGAGCTAGCGCGAAGTGCTAAAGGGGTGAGCGAACGCTGCTACTCACAGATCGCTTCGTCGACCTATATAAACTGCGCAAAGATGAACCAAATAATTCGGCCGAATGTTCGGTTCGGTACATTTTTGATCGAATATTCGCATTCGGCCGCACCCATATTCGGCGCATCTCTAATATAAATGAAAATTGATAATTATGTTTTCTACTCTTGATTTTTTAATGCGATTTTGATTTTCTTAGATATTTAAATGTTTTATGTTTTTGTTTTTTTAGTTTAGTTATAAATTCATATAGCGGTTATTAAATACTGTTTCAGATTTACTATATAAATTACACAAGCTTTTTTGTTTCTTCTATATTTTTCATTCAAAAATTACTAAAATTGTTATGTCTATTGGAGTAACAAATCTATAAACAAATATTCCTGTGATTTCATTAGAAAACATTATTTGTCATTTTACTCATTTTACTCTCTTGTGATAAAAAACATTTTTTTTGGGCTTACATTTTACATTTATATATTATTTTTTTCATTACTAAAAATTTTTGCGTAACAATCTAAAATCGTGAAAAGGCAGGGAAAATTACAACACTGTTTCCATTTCAGCTATTTCCGTTTTGTATGACCTAAAATTGAAATAATATAAATAATGATTAATTTTATGAATAGCAATTATAAGATTTTCGAAAAATACAACCATCGGTAGAGGTCCTGTGCACTTCCTCCTAAACTTAAATTTCCTAGTAACGGTGGTCGATCCTTTAAGCCCGGATTAACTAAATCTGATGCTGATGCAAGTCTTGAAATAGAATTTATAAAAAATATAGTTTAATTTATTTATTTTAAATTTTAGGTTAAATCGAATTTTTATACTTAATTTGTGGTGGCTTAATTCCATGCTTATCCATAGTCTTCTCCAATTGTCGTATACGTAATCTTGCCATATCCAGTTCGTGCTTTACTTTCCACAAATGTGTATCACAAATCGGATCAGTACAGCGATGGTTTTTTAATATTTCTTGTGCCTCAAAAACAGCTCCGCGAAATGTTAGGGATTTACCCATTGATAATGATATTAAAGCACAGCAGCCACCATGATCGGATTTGGCTAATCTTTTTCGAAAATACTTAAAATAAACATGTTCAAGCAGTAGTAGCAGAGCAGCCAATAGTATTCCGGCCATTAATAGTAGAAAAGCTGATAAGAATTGCTCCAATGCTAGAGGATCAGATGACTTATGCTCCTGTTTGCCAGGTCTGCATGAACCAGTCATCCAAAATCGACGTAAACGTTCCAAATCACCATTAGCACGAAATTCTAGTAATTGTTTATTAAACATTTGCACATATTTTGAGTTTCTGCTAAATGCTAATCCATATCCTGCATTGGGGTTTGAAAAAGAGTAGTCTTTTACTGAAATGTAGCTTTAAGCTCGCTACACACTATCGTTGTTTTATTCTGCGTTGTCTGAATGTCGAACAACGTACGCCTGTATTCTATACACATTACTCGTCGTTTAGTTTGAATAGTACCATGGACGAAGATGCTTTGTTGGCAGTAGCGGCGGTTCTTGCTGGAAAGTAAGTTGAAGACATTCTAATAGAAATTCTCTGGAATAGTATCTGTGGTTGGCCATTATTTCAAATTTTTGTGCCCAACAGGTACATACTTCACGACGAACGATGCCACACGGTTTTCATCCATACTATCGCCGTGGGGGCGAACGGCTAACAAAGACTTTGGAAGGTGATGACACCTGATTTTATTACTTCTATCAAATCCCGAGAAGAATCACTGCAGACAAACACCCAGCAGATCTGTTAGCAAGATAACATAATCTCATCTATCCGTGGCGCCCCCTGGGGTACTTCTTCGGGAGGAGCTAAAGGGTGACGGGCCGCAAAACAGAGTTTTAAGTCGGTTGGGCTGAGGGTTAGCCCTATTTTTAGTTCCCATAAAAAACACCATAGCTACGAATCGGCAAACAATGCCTCGGAACCGGAAAGACAACACGACGACGGCCTTTGATTTTCGAACAAGGACACGAATCGTATCATGGAATGTGAGAACATTTCTTGCTAAAGGGCAGCTGGATAAAGTCCTCAACGAGATGAATCGATATAAAATCAAGATCATGTGACTTAGCGAGACCAGATGGCCCGATGCCGGGAACATATCTGCCCAAACGGTGAGTCCTTATATTCTGGGAGAAACGAAACTGAAAGCCGTAGTGGCGTTGGCGCAATACTCACCAAAGAAGCCAAGTTCAGGTTAATTAGCTGGTCACCAGTTTCTGAGAGGGTAATTGTCGTGCGCCTGCGTACCAGACTAAAAATAACTACTTACTTTTGCCACAACTTACTTACTTTTGCCACAAGAAGATACCCAAAGAGACCTGGATATCGCCCGATGGTAGAATGATAAATCAGATAGATCCCGTGGCTGTCAGCCGCAGAAAGAGAAGTATTCTTGAGGATGTCAAGAGCTTCAGAGGAGCAGACACTGAAAGCGACCACCATTTGGTCAGAAACGTCCAACGATGCTATGAACCGTAGACGGTTTAACGTAGACCTTCTACGAGAGAGCGTTAAAAGGCGAGAATTTGCTGGGATCCTGCAACAAATATTATACCAGCAAACCGTTTCTGACGACACAAATATTGAAGAGCTGTGGAGTACGACAAAAGGCGCTATATTGACGGCTGCGGAAACAAATACCGGGTTTGTCCGAAGAAACATGCAACACTGGATCTCGGACACAACCTGGCAAAAATAGAACGCAGGAGGGCCGTGAACGAGAATAGGAGATGCAAATGCAAAAATCGGCCATGAAATAGCATACCGACCAAGACCAAAAATAGGAGCATTCAGTCTATATGACGAAACGAATGGAGACCGAATGAGACTGATCAGTTTTGCAATGATGAAGACCCCTATTCCCATAGTCACGTCACCCATTGCAAAATGTGACAAACCAATTTTCCTATTCTCGTAGTCACCTGTTGTAGAAAAAGTGACGGCATTTGTTTCGTACCTTTTACCTTAACTGTTCATCATTAGCGAACAATTTTTTCAATTTATTTTCTTATTCCGCCCTGCTTTGGCTAACTTTTACCCCCTTCCCTATTTCCTTGTTGTTTACGATAAAGCCAAAAAGGTAATCAAATTGCCTCCTGTTCATTATTTTAATTCTAGGATGTAAGAATAATGTTAAATCATCAGAAATATTAAAATAAAACATATTTCTTACCCTTTGTCACTATCTATTTAAAAAAAATCGTGGTGTCACCTACTATTTCTAAGTGATAAAAAATGACAATTTTCAGTGACATTTGCTACAAAAAATGACTTCGAGAATACCACACCTAGTTTTGTGACATTTTATCTCACAAATTTTTTGCTTGTCACTCGACTATGAGAATACCACTTTAAAAGTGACGTGACAAAAAATGTGAGGTGAGAAAAAAAGTGAGGTGACAATGAGAATAGGGGCCGAATTATATGGTGGTCGTAGACACAAGATTCTACCGGAGAGATATACATAAGGTAACCTAGGGATCTCCAGATGGAAGAACGCAAACTCAATTGATCGTATACTTATAGGTGCGCTTCACTGTTCAGAAGTATTAGATGTCAGATCATATCGTGGTACAAACACCGATTCTGACCACTACATGATTGGGACGAGAATCAGAAGCAGAATATCGACAGTAAATGAAGGAAGAAGCCACAGGGAAAGAAAATTTAACGTAAAACTGTTAAAAGAGGAAGAAAAACAAGAAGAACGCAGGAAAACAATGTAGCATATCAAAAATGATACAGAAACACAGAACGAGAAATGCAGTTGAGACATACAAAGAAAAAAGAAGGCAGGAGAAAAGAGTGCACAAAACGAAGAAATAGGAGTACTGTGAAAACGAAATGGCAAAAATAGAAGAAGCGAATAAACCGAAGCGATGTCAGGGAACTATATAAAAAAGTAAGTGAGCACCGAAGTTGGTTTCAAACTTAGAGTAAGAGTGTGCAAAAATAAGGATGGGGAGATCTTAAGTACCAAAGAACTAGTTCTAACTACATGGTACGAGCACTTCAAAGAACTGCTAACTCGAGATGAGGAGCTAACGTTGACAGAAAATGTGGAACTAGCAGAAAACTAACCGGAGACATGCCTACATTAGAAGACGTTGAAGACGCACTAAAAAACAACAAATCTGCGGTCAAAATTGACATTGTAGCAGAGCAATGAAAGAGGTAACATGCAGAATAAGAATTGAAGTAGAGCTGTCAGAGCTATTCAAGCCAACGTAGGACTAAGACAAGGGGATGCCCTAACGTGCTTACTATTTAACGTAGCTATGGAAAAATGGTATTTTCAACAAGTCGGTACAGCTATTGGCATACGCTGACGACATCGTAATACTAGCCAGATGCATCGTAGAATGAAAGAAGCCTTCATATCGCAAGAAAGAGCAGCAAAAAAGTTCGGACTAGCAATTAATGAAGATAAAACGAAATATATGTGCATCTCTAAAAGACGGAATAATCGCCAGAATATGACAATATCGATACAACATCGAAGGAGTAATATAATTTATATACCTAGGGACGCTAATATCAAAAGATAACGACACGACATTAAAAGTCAAAAGGAGATTAGCGCTGAGAAAGAGATGCTACTTTGGACTTCGTAAACGCTTCTTAACAAGGAACATACATATCAAGGAAGACTAAAATGGAACTATACAGAACCCTTATAAGGCCAATACTACTATATGGATCCGAAACCTAGACATTAAGTAACGAAGAACACCTCCTAGGGTGCTTCGAAAGAAAAATCCTGCGCACTATATATGGATGGAGGAATCAACGAAAACGGTGATATATAGAGGAGATATACAGATAGTGTAAGCCGGCTCTACACAGTGCGGTGAACGTTCATGCAAATGTTGGGTTCCAACGTTTGATTCAATACCGACAAAAGCCCGAACGTGTCCAAACACCAACACTGGACGCTTGTCATTGGATATTCGTAGTTCGAGCATCGGCCACACGATGTGTTCTACCATCAAGCGTCCAACGTCGGAGGGTGTTCATAGCATGGTATAGAGCCGACTGTAGAAGAAGATCTACGAACACTAGGTACAAGAAATTGGAGACTTCAAGCCAGGGACCAACAGTACTGAAGATGTTCCAGGAGGCCAAGGCTAATAATAGGGTGTGGAGCTATTTATGATGATGAAAAACGCGGCGGAGTTGTCGTCCACACTGCAATTTTCTATCGTCGTTCATCATTCGGACAACGCTTTTCGACGAACGCGATGTAAAACTACGATAGTGTGTATCGGGCTTTAAAATTTTCTAAAAAAAACACTAACCTGTCATAGCATACCAACTTCCAACAGTTAACAATCGACAATCCTCATCCTGTGCAACTAGATAATCCAAAACAGTTCCATCATAAATAAATGCATCCAAATTTCCATTTAATACAGCTGCAACACCATCCGCAACACTTGTTTTATTATATCTAAAAAAAATTAAACAAACCAAAATGTAGAAATATTCGAATGTAAACTATAGCAGCTCTCTAAAAGAGCTTGTTATCACGAGTTTTATAAACACAACATCCAACAACATCAAACGGCAATGACATACTCTCTCATGTAGTAATGCATGTCCTTAAAGTATTTAGCTATCGTAGAATCAGTATGACTCCACGGTATTGTACCGTACTTGAAGGTTGGCTTGTGTGAATATGGACGGGATAGACGGGAATCGTCTAGTCCGGTAAATTCATGGAATTCTTCACTGCAATTCAAATTGAAATGTCTCAATTACAAAAGCTATCGCATGTCTTAAATATTATATTTTATTACTACCGAGTTATCATGAAGGCTGCTAAATTTGCAGTGTATATAGCCAGAAATACCACAGCAAAGAGGGCCCAAACGTTTGTCATAAAACGTGCTGTAAATCCCCGCGGTGAATCAATATGTACAGCTGCCTGAAATAAAACAGCCCAAACGAGCCAATATGTACGGAATAGTGAAAAACGATATGGTATAACAGAGCCAGTTTGTAGTGATAGTTTCATGTCAAATCCACTTGGTGATAGCCATTCAAATAGGAATATCATGAATGTTGCTGCTTGTATTGCAACAATACCAACCTAGAAAAGAAAAATAGGTTGATTAGTGTTTTTTGATAGTGTGTGATAGGGGTCGTCCATTAATTATGTATGCGAGGCGTTTAGGGGGGGCCGAATCTCACCCAATCTGACGTGGGATAGAGGGAGTCTCGGCAAATATCACGTATTTTTTCCGCAAGAAACAATGTAAAATTGCTAGAAAACTGAGTTACATTAAGTGAAACATGTTTCTCCACTAAAGACCCCCATTCGCTTACAGGCCGCCGGCAGGCCAGGTCGACAGTCACGGCCCGATGAAGGCCGCCAAGAAACAGGGTAAAATTGCTAGAAAACTGAGTTACATTAAGTGAAACATGTTTCTTCACTAAAGTCCCCTATTCGCTTACACGCCCCCGGCAGGCAAGGTCGACAGGCACGGCCCGATGAAGGGCAAAGAACAGTGTAAAATTGATTGCTAGAAAACTGAGTTACATTAAGTAAAACATGTTTCTCCACTAAATACCTCCATTCACTTACAGGCCGCCGGCAATCCAGGGCGACAGGCATGGCTCGATGAAGACCTAGATACAGTGTAAAATTGCTAGAAAACTGAGTTAAATTAAGTAAAACATGTTTCTCCACTAAATACTCCCATTCGATTCCAGGCCGCCGGCAGGCCAGGTCGGCAGGCACGGCCCGATGAAGACCAAGCATCAGTGTAAAATTGCTAGAAAACTGAGTTACATTAAGTAAAACATGTTTTTCCACTAAAGACCCCCATTCACTTACAGGCCGCCGGCAGGCCAGGTCGACAGGCACGGTCCGATGAAGGCCAAGAAACAGTGTAAAATTGCTAAAAAACTGAGTTAAATTAAGTAAAACATGTTTCTCCACTAAAGACCTCAATTCGTTTACAGGCCGCCGGCAGTCCAGGTCGGCAGGCACGGCCCGATGAAGGCTAAGAAACGGACGACCCCTAATTTGTGTAAAAACATACCAACATCCACGAGGCAGTATCGAATGGTTCCAAAAACGCAGTAGGTGATATGATTCCTGTTCGTTTCGCAACAACAATAGCAATTCCAGTTTCCATAAATGGTTCACTAAAATCCACAACTGCTTCTCTTTCAGCATTTATCATCAATGATGTCAGTACCATGTCAGTTTTACGATTAACTAAATCCGCTATCAGTCCATTCCATTTACCATTCTCTAGTGTACCCCATTTACCATCTTCAACTCTTACTAGCTCATATGTAAATCCAAGCTCTTCGGCAAACTTCTCCAGTAAATCAATACAGAATCCACTGCAACATTGATAAAACGATCCATTTCGATGTGCTTGTCCCATATCAATATCGGCCATTTCATGATCAGCAGCAACACGACATAGTACACCTCGATCCATAAGGCATTTTCCGCTAACTGGATCAGCTGGTGATAGGTTAATGTAGGGTGCTTCTTCGAGGAACGTTATTTTTAAGTGAAATTTCTCCGGAACACCTTGGGGTGGAGCATGCGAGTTACCAGGCCATGCTATGTCGCGAATGTCTAATTTTTGAATTTCCCATGATTTCCAAACGCCAATCTCTTCCCAGACTAGATTTTTGCTATTGGCGCTTGGTCTTAAGTTCATTATTTTTAATTCGGCAGATTTTAGGTCGCCATCGGCTGTGAATTCAATGTTTGGTTTGTTTATATCTCCTTCGATGGAGACGTTTCTTAAGTATTTGAAGAATCTGTAATAATTTTTAAAATTAGTTCGATTTTATGAATATATAAAATATGGACTGCTATGTTACTAACATTTCTCCGTTATCCCATCGTCCCTTTCCTTCGTCTTCACAAGATAAATATTGCGTATGTAACTTTCGTCCCTGATTAGCTGGATCGTTGATGTAGGCTTCAACTCCATAGGCATAAATTTTAATCGCATTCGATATCTCATTCATCAATGCCGCACTGCTTGTATCAAAATGAACCCCCAACATACCAATTGGAAACTGCGAATGAGCATCCTTCTTCTCGATTACCGATTGCGTTACAACCCATACATAATTCTCCCCAGTTATCTTCAATTCTTCAGCTGCTCTAAGTATATCAATTGCTTCGCCTTGTGTAGCATATAGTAGCATAACTCTAGCCTCGCTATTAACCAATTCCAATAAATCACTTGATCTAGTAACAATTACCGAATTTAATATAGTAAATTTAAAATGATCCTGCATTTCGGTAACACGCTCTCGGACAGCCTGAACGAAATCATCGTGCCCGGCTATCTGTGATGTGACCACCGAAAATTGATGCCATTTATATCTTTCCAGGATGCTTAACATAGCAGCACTTTGATGTTCAATGCTTGGAGCTAGCTGAAGTTGAAGTGTTGACTGTGATGCTCTTCTTTCAAGACCAGAGTTGTCGGCATTCCAGGAAATTACTGGTATACCCAAGTAGCCAGCTAGTTGTAGGAAATACTGTGCTGATGCTGTGCTACGTCCAAATTGTTCATTGTTCATCATGTATAAAATCGCCGAGACATTGGCACGTAGAAATTGTTTGCATAAAGTGCTTAAAATAGCTAAATGTACATAAGGGAGTATATTATATATTAGATTATACATAGAAAATAATATTATATATTTAATTCCAGTTACCAGTTGGGCTTGGTGTTAACGACATCATATCAAAATGTATATTTGATGTTTGGAAGACATAATCCTTGAGGAATGTTAATTTAGTAACACGTGGCTTCTGTAATCCAAGTACCGCCGAATTGATAGCACGCAGATATTCTCGCTTACCAAAATTGGTATGCGGTGCTATTAGGCCTATATTGAGGTGATTCTTTGTTGTAGAAGTTTTTGTTGTTTCACTTGGACGCCAACCATTAATAAAGACTGGTGCCACTATTACCAGCAATAAGCCACAGATAACCTTCCGCAAACTCATTTTCATGATTAATCACCAACCCAGCAGCAGCAGCAGCTCCTCATGGAACACCCAACAAACTTTTAGTACTACTTTCTTGTCTTTTAGTACAAACTTAAGTAACTCTTGTCGCCATTGTTGAATAGGATTTTTTTTGTGTTTTTGTTTTAAGAGAAAGAAACCTTTTTTCTTTCCTTTTTTCGTTTAAACCGTCTTTCTTTTTCAGTATGAATTCCCCCAAAAAAATAAATCAAACAAAAATTAATAAATAAACTAACAAACTCACGCTAAAAAAACTCAAATGACGTAGATATGATTTTGCATAATCTTAAAGTAATTTTCCTTAAATTCATTTTTTCTCCCAACTACTTCAACAGACCTTACAAAATTTACGTTCCACAACACTAATAATCACTTTTCTACATTTTTCACAATATTTAAAACTTTATTTAACATTTTTTATAAATAAATTCATATTTTTTCACCAAGCGCTACTTCTGGTCCACACCCAGTATCAACTTTCAGATGAAATTTTCTTTAGTACTTTGGTTGGTACTAAAAAGGGATGCGCCTTATCTCACCCATATGGACCAATATGTTTTTTTTGTGGGTGGTATTGGGCGATAAACAATGCATTGCGCATGTGTAAATTTTGTAAACAAAGGATATTTTTCATGTGGACACCGATTCGATAGTCGGAACAAAAAGGGATTATCGTAAGAAAAATATGAATGGAGAAAGCATGTGGGGTGTGGGTGTGCAACAAGTTGATATTTTTAAAAGGGATATTTTTTATTGGATTTGGTTTTTTTGGTTTATAGATGTTGGATAAACTGTTGTTTAGATAAAAGGATTCAGGTGTGAGGATAATGTGAAACACTTGCTAGCAAAAGAAAGCATTAGTTATTTAAGCTGCTTATTGCTGATAAGCCCTGATAATGTTATTGATGCTGCTGATGGTTAAGCTTTCGACGATTTGTGCGTCATAGGGACACGTTCCAACACTCCGCCCGCCTCGCCTATCTAGTGACGAAGATCCTCCGCGTTGGAAAAATATTCGCTCTCCGTCAGTTAATGGATGAAAGAAAGTTATCGTTTTCATCGATTTCAAATCCGCTGGAACAAGTTGTGGAGAGCCTTAGAAACCGAAAACGTACCATTGACAATCTTGCAACTTCTCCAAGCGTCGTACGATGGCTCATCCAGCAGTGTTCGTATTCGAAGCGACTTATCCGAGGAATCCCCGATTCAAACAAGTGTCAGACAAGGAGACGTCGCTTCGATACTTCTCTTCAACGTTGTAATCGACGTGATTATGCGTGACGCATTTGATGTACGACGCTGAGTTCGATATGATGATAACAACCGACTTGATGTTCGCCGACACGGATGCCGTAGGAATAGGCATCTTATATTCTCGCATCGCCCGATCATACGGGTTAAAAATTAAGGCGGAAAAGATCAAAGTGCTCACAACGGACGAACCGAAAGCCAGTGTTCACCTCGATGGAACCCAAATCGCACCGGTTCCGACGTTCAAATATTTGGGATCATTGGTTGAGGAAAAGAAAGTGTGGTCGACGTTCAAAGCCGCATCGGCCATGCGACAGCAACATTCGCCTCGCTCAAGTGGTGCATATGGAAACGAACAAATATTACCATCAAAACGAAAGTACTCCTTTGCCGAACGTTGATCCTTCCGACTCTTCTTTATAGATAGGAAACGTGGACACTGCTCAATCCGGATGTCAACAAGCTCGAGATCTTGCAAATGCGATGCTTGAGGCAGATTGTCGGTATCTCTCCCCGCGATTTCCTTCGAAACGAGGCAGTTAGACAAAGATTTGACCAAAAGAGACTATTCAAAGAAGAAATACAAAAACTTCGACTACGGTGGTTTGGACATTTTTGACGAATGAATGATAACCGCTTGCCACGTACACATCTCTGGCGAGACCTTCCGGCAAATTGGAGAATTCCGTGATCGCCACCGAAGAAAACCTGGCTAAAGAATATCGAGGGCGACTTAAAGAATCAACGATTATCAGTTATCGGGGATCAAGACGTCGCCAAAAATCGTCAAGAATGGAAAGGAATCGAGAATGGAGTTCGAGACCCTGCGACACCGTTCGGACCACCAGCTAACGCATCAAAGAAGAAGAAGAAGGCACTTCATACCTCCTCACTCTCCACATTTTGTAGGCAATTGTCAAATCCGTGAAGCACCATCTAAAACATGTTTCAGGGGATACTTTTCTAATATTTGAACCACCCTCTTGTCTCAAATGGAGACACCACTAACGCTCGGTCTATAAGCTGCTTAACCTCACCAGGACTTATCAGCAATTTTGCTAACAATAAGTTTAGAAAGCGTCCGGCTGTTGATCGGTTTTGGTTAGACGAACAAAAATCGTACCGGTTACAAAAATACAGCGTGCTATTTAAGACTCTAACAAAAACGGTCCTTATTAGCTAAATCGTTAAGACTTTAACCGCGCCCCCACCGATGCGTCTAACCTATCACTAGCCGGCCACTTTCTAACCCAATGTCAAAGAATTTAGCCACGATGTTTCCGTTAAAGATCAATCCACACAGATCCGTGACCTGGCGGCGACTTCAGTACAGTGCCGGTGCATACGTAAAAAAAATATCGATGTAATTCCTTGGAAGCAAATTGGACACGGTATGGTCCCACAAATTTGACCTTCAGTGAAAAATTCACCACGGAAGGCGTCGGTATCGTGCCGTCACGGGTATGTGTGGTTCGATCTTAATAACTCCATTTTATGATCGATTTGACGGAAGAAGATGAAATCCGATCAAACATGTTTGTTTTTCCTGTCGTCTCCATCAGACTCAATTTTTTGTTTCTTAGCGAAAAATCACTCCAAATGCTTGGATTTTTATCATTCAACCAATATTATAGGTCGCAAGATTTTTTACTTAATTTTTTGGCTTTTCGGGGTGTTGCAACCCTAAAACGGTTAAGCAATGATGACGAATGTTGCAACCAGGAAGGTCCGTTCGACCATTCTGGTAGCTTCCCTGGTTCCAGGCCACGATTGGCACAATCTACTGGATATGATTCTGAGAACACTAATGTATCTCCACTGACTAATGTTGATGGAACGTATTTCAGATACTCGGTTAGCCACGTAGGTGTTCCAGCGAGATTAGTGATCGAGGCGAGGCTTTGCGTCGTCGCAGCTTGCGTCAGTTCGCATCGCGGTGCCGGTTCTGCTCGCTAAATTTAATTATATGTACATAAAGGGTAATAAACAGTGAAAAAATTCTAAAACACCATTCAGAAATCATAAATGTAAAGGAAGCACAAGAAGAACATTGTACATGAGATCTAGTTTCTAGAAAATAGATTCGAAACACTAATCTATCCGTTGAATACGAAGCTTGACTATCAAAAAAAGAAAATATCGAAATAAGTAACTAGATGCAAAAGAAAGAAAATTTTAATACATTTAATTAACATTAATATTTAATAAAGATCTGTATAAAAAAACTCAAATACCACGTTATAAAATTATAACTAACAGTTAGTAACAATATATTGTATTTAAAATCACAAAAGGCATTGTGCAGAGGCTTCCATCTTCAAAATTTGCATTGAAGAAGAAAATCAGGAAATTCACTTTTAGGACAACAATACGAAATTATGCTCCTTTAACACGAGCTTCCTTGCCCTTAATTTTGTCGTGTTGTTTTTTGTTTTTAACTAGAACAAGATAAACACACAATTAACACAATTCATTTAAGATTTATCCAAATTGATTTTTAATTTACTCGTTATCAAGGTGTCGGGATCCTCAAAGTCATCAGCGTGCTTAACTTTCTTTCGTAATTTCTTCAAGTAGGCGATTTTGTACTCCTCACTAGGTTTTCCGCCCAAGCCATAGCTTACCTCATAAACACTTAATGGGATCACAGTGGAGGACACGGGAACAAGATCTGAATGTTTGATAAAAAAAATTTGTTCGATTTAGACCCACGGAAGAGTTTGATTTCTTGATAACCTTCACACACCTGCTTCAAACTTGTCGTTCTCATTCCTTTTATAGAGCATAGAATATCCTAGACTGAGTCCTATTAGGGTGGTTAGTAGGAAGTATGTTCGTAGGGAATTCATTTTAGTAAATATGTATTATTATTATTTTTTTATTATGTCCACTTTTTTATCTAAGCACAACTAATTCAATTATTATCGGACACCAGAGCTTGGTTTTCTTTTAATTTTCAAATCGACTTCATCTCGCAAACTGAAAAAAGTGAGAGGCGGTTACCTTGGCTGCCTTGTGGATGGTTCACCTGTACGCGAAGCGCTGCAAAATTGTGCTGGAGTTGGAAGTGATTAACCATGGGCTTAGGTATTATATATGGATGAGAAGGTTGGTATTTGAGGTGTGGATTTATGGTAGTTGGGTTTTTTTTAGTGATTTTAGTCTGAATTCGAATGAGATCTTTAAATATAAAGTTAAATATTTTTTTTTATTTCAATTTTTATATACTCAAGCTCTTAGATTCAAACGCCCGATGATAACCTCATGAACGTCGAATTCAGGATCCGTTTACTTAGTTGGAGAATGATTGAGTTAATATTGTGGTCTGTTTAATCTAGCTGGTTTCAATTTGTTTAACTGCAAGAATCTGCATTTGGGTTAGTTTAAAGGCCGTTCCAGTATTGACCGTTTGGGAGGTTTATTTTAGTTTTAGGTGTCAGACTTTCTGCTTTTGTGATCGGATTATAATATTGATGGGCAAAAGAAATCGTGAGTAATTCGTTGAAACCCTTGCAGAGGTGGCGACAGGTCAATAGATAGCCTCAGAATCAGCGATGCAAAACTTCTTTGATCCTTTGTCTAGCTGACTACGTACGACGAGCTTGCTCTGGATTTGAAGAATTGTACAGGGGGCGGTAGGAAGATATCCGGTAAGACAGAATTTCATGCGAGAACAGCAGGATTTGTCCACGCATTTAGCCATTTGCAGGAAATATTTCGATTCACGGACGTGAGCGTTATACCACGCCAGATTAGGTTCTGTTGGATCCTGCCGGGTGCTCCCTTCATTCTGCCGAAATATCGTAGTTGTTAATTTTCATCTCATTTCAGATCTTAGCAAGCGTCTCTCCGTCTCCGTCTCTCGTTTTTTCCAAATCTTCATCTATAGTAATTCCTTTGTCGAGATACAAACCAAAACTTTACATTGGATCCGAGGGGACAGCAAGGGAAACATTATGTTTCTGCTCGAGTATCATGAATGCAAACGATTGACGTCAAACACCTGGTGAAGATAATCCTGCGCATCTTATAAAAAGAGGTGCTACTGCGCGTCTGCTGAATGAATGAACTTGGGTGAATGGATCGAGCTGGTTGAATCAGGATATTTCAAAGTGGCCTAACACTGAAATCGAGGCGGCACAAATGGCACAAAAGTTAGTATATCATCATTATTAGTCCTAAACGAATGTATAGGGTTATTTATTTCGTGGTTGGGAAAGAATAGCCCTGCCATTTAAACCAAAGTGATACAGCGAGCAATACCCATAACAATGCGGAAATTCGAAGAAACTTCGAATTTGTCGATTACCCGGCGCGCGCAGCGTTTGAGCTTGTCATACGGCACATTGTTTCAAATTTTGCATTTGGATTTGCATTTTTATCCGTACACAGTCCAGCACACTCAAGAATTGAAGCCGGCAGATCATCGTGTGCGCAGAGATTACGCCGGATGGGTGTTCGAACAACAGGCTGTTGATCCCGATTTCTCGAAGAAACTTTTCTTTAACAAAGAGGCTCTTTTCACGCTTGGTGGGTCCGTCAAGAAGCAGAATTGCCGTAGCTAGGGCAGCGAAAACCCACAAATGAGAGAAGATTCCATTGCATCCGCAAAAAGTGACTGTTTGGTTTGCATTGTAGTCGGGAGGTGTCGTTGGGCCATATTTCTTCGAAAATGACGATGGTGTCACCGTTACCGTCAATTCTTAGTGCTATGGCGCCATGATCAATGACTTTTTAGCCCGAACTTGTAAGTCTTGATCTGAGCGATATGTGGTTTTGGCTTCATGGCGGAGTGAACTTAACACTAAGCGTCGCTTAGCAGGATCCTGGCGATCGTGGGAGGGTGATTCCAGGGGCAGGTGGACAGCCCGCCTGATCGGCCAGCTGAACACATGGGTGTATGGGGCGTTCGGCGAGATTGATTACTACCTAACCCATTTTTTGCCAGGACAAGGTATTTTCCGGATGTACCAGGAGAAAATGAGTAAGTTGGTGGATGCCGCTTGACCTTCGGGGGCTCCAGTTCGGACGACGCCCACCCTACATTCTTCGAATGCATTAGGTCGAGATTGAGCGAAGCGCGCTGGAGGAGGAGCTCGGAACCACGACAACCGACACAATTGTTGGGATAATGCTCCAAGGCCCCGAGGAATACCGGGTGACGCGGTTTGTCCAGGCCAACCTGAAAACGAAGAAGATGGAGACGGAAGGTCACTGATCTGTCTCCACGGAGTCCTGACACCTTCTCGACCAAGCTGGAGGGACCCGAAAAGGTCTTGTTGGTGAACCCCGCCCGAAGCCTCGCGGTGGTGCAGGTTGAGGTAAACATAACCGAAAGGGGTGGTAAGTTCAGTCAGTACAAATCTGGCACTGCCGTCTGAGTGCGGATCCTCAATAGTGTCTCCTGTCACTCGTGACAGACGGTCGAGCATTGATCGACGACTCTCACGATCCCTCGCAAAAAAAACCTTCGTAACGCACCGTAAAGTTTTACAAGACCCCTTCGCCAGAACTGTATTACGTAATACTTGAACGGCTATTAGAACTCCAGTTAAATCCTATGTTCTATAACAGGGTCTCTGTAGGAGAACCTTAAATTGATATATGGCATGGCGTGCATCGATTGTTTGCCAACTATCACATCCCTTTTTTATATTAGTTCAGTTTATAACATAACAATCCCCGCCAATAACATAATCGACAATCCACTTTTAACTACATATATTTAAAACAAAACTAAAATCATATTGAATTAACATAATATAAAATAGAATTCCATGGAGATGCGATCGGTAACATTGAAGTATCTTCATAATCACCCCAGCCTACACTTTTTCCAAGCTCCAAGTATGATGATGCAATTTGGTTTATTCTTCTCTTGGATTCAAGCAAAAATTTGAAAGTTTCGCCATAATTGGACGCCGAACCGCTGAAGCCGCTTTGTTGTCTCCAAAGACAAGATCACAGAGAGATTATAATAGCATGAGAATACCAAAACCGCGAAAGCAAAAGTTGTTTAGATATCAGATACCTATCAAGGTGAGAATTTCATATTGTTTTACCTATTGTTTAGAAAGATTTCGACATTTCTGTCTTTTTATAAAATAATGCAAAAATGTGAAAGATTTATTGAAGAATATTATTACATTTATTCAATTTCTCATTTTAATTGAATAAAACAAATAAACCCACAATTTCTTTTACCATATTTATTTAAACCTCCACCTTTTTTAAACCCGGAGAAAAGTTGTTGATCTTTGCACGATCGGTAAATGACGATGGGCTTGATCGCATGCAAATATTCTACCCACATTTGTGAGCCATATTGTGGCAATGACCGTTGCGCCATTTACAACAAGTTGTTGATGAGATTATGTGCCTTGTCTATATTTGCGTAACTTGTAAGACATCTTCTACCACGTGAATGTCAAGCAGGAGAAAATTTTATGCATGCAGTACGTGCGTAAAAGATTATGTACGAGATATTGTGAGAGGTGAATTGTAATTTATTATTGTGGGTGCGCATACCGATGGATATGTTTTCAATTAATTTCTCACCTGGTCGGTATAATTATAGCATTGTTGTTGTTATTGACACATATTCAAGTTGCAATTGGTTTTGTGATATTCTTGTTTAAAAGTAAAATTAATACTGGTTTGTTTATGGAATTTTTTTTGACATTGTTACAATTTTATCTTCTAATTGTTCATCGAATATTTTTTAGCTTTTTAGAAGAAGTTATGCGAATTTGGAAAGTTGTGGCGGCACGATCGAGGATTAAGATCCACCTTCAAACAAGATCTCTAGGCAACACCTGCACTACACTCCGTCTCCCAGGAGAATTTCTGGGGGAACCATCAAAGAGATACGTAGAGTCAGAGTTCGTAAGGAAGCTCCGCCAAAAAATGCCACCATCGTGCTCCACGCAGACTCACCCGTGTGGAGTTACACAAATGTGCGCAGACATTCATGCGAAATGATGCGGTATGGGCAAGTATTTCCAAGTGGAAGAAAAAGGAAGATGGGTCAGGATTTCATTAGACCGGCTCAAACCATCATTCTCCATAGCAGAGAATCCACCCGTCAAAGCAGAATCGACACATCCCGAGTCAAGTCAGTTCCGAATGAGATGACAACGCGAAGTGGAAAGCGGGTTCGGTTCATGACGAAGGTTGCACAGATTTCAGCACACCTGGAATGACGTCGGGTCGGCATAACCTAGCCCACCAAATTTTGCAGAACCCGCCGAGTCGGGCTATGTTGACACTTGAAACTTGGGACACATCCTCCCTAAGAGATGAAACCTGTTAGTAGTTCGCATAAGTTTCAACACCCTTATGGTAAGAGGAACGGCTTATGTCCCTCTCTCGAGAGATGAACCTGCCTGCTTGCTTAGGCAGGGATACCATGAAGCTATTAATGAGCTTTTATATCCCGGGTTCTCTAGATTGCCCATTAAAACCTCAAACTGGATCAGAGGTAGTTTTTGCCCGACGATCCACAGTAATTCTACTTTAAACCTAATGTTAAAGTGTCGTTTCTTCGCTAAACCATCTCGAGGAAGTAATGAATCTTCTAAGTTCCCCGATCCCAACCGTCGAGATTCCCACAAGCGTGCTTAGAAAGGGTTCACCAAATGTGGTTAGTCTCCTTCTGATTAGGGTTAGGCAGTGGCAGAGGAGATACACTTAGTAGTAGTACACTTTCATCCTCGTCCAAAAATAGTAGTTCTCAAGATCTAAGCAGGTCCCATGCGCACCTATCAGACAATGTCCGCTCACCCCTCCCACTAAATCTGAGAGGTTTTGTCTCCCGAGGGTCAGTAATGAAGTTGTTCGACTAAGATCATAAGACGGTCTGGTTAATTTGAAGATCCCTTCAATGCTTTTCCGTTTGTTAACAAAGTTTTTGGTAAACAGGATTTTCTCGGATAATATCGGCCCATTGATTGGCACCTTCAAGCCCTGCAATTCCAAATCTTCCCGGCTCTACTTCAGAAAAGAATTGCAAGAGATCCTACCAATCCGGCTGCCCTTATTCCAGAGAACTTTGTGCTGGTCATATTCTGGAGTGGTGGCACGTAAATTGTTTCCTCTTCATACAAAAATTCAAATGTTACAAATTTTTTTGTATCTACGATGGTAACAACTCACGTGCTCGATATTCCTAAAGCGGGGGAGGGGGGACATGCAAGGAGGAAACGTACAAGGAAGGAAAATCCTATCGGCAGCCCATCAGTCTGTTTTCTTTTCTCACAAAAAGATTGGGGAAGATTTTAAACAAGCATATTAGGGAGGATCTCGCCTCACGTATCTACTCCGATGTTTGGAATTTGCCTACCGACGTGGCAGATGTACAGAGACTGCCTTTTATGTGGCAGCGAAAAATGGCGAGAGGTCCCTCCTGATCAAGAAAATCTCTGCACTTTTGCAGGTATCGAGAGTGCGTTTGACAACGTTATCTTTAACATGATTAACATTGAACTCCAACTGCGAGATGGATCATGTCAAAGGGCAGGCCTATACCAAATAATATCGTCATAACGATCAGGAGCAGTAGCGATGGTCATCATCACGAACCTCATGCAAGTTGCTCTATCATATGTGTCTAGGTATAATTTTATTTGAAAGATTATCCTGGAACCTCCAGGGTGAGAGACTAACAGTCATAAAGCCCAGATCACCTCATACATGTTGGGCCAATATGAAACAAAAGGGTACTGTGATTAAGCTGGCCAAGATTCACAAGCTCGCCTGTCTCGGTATCAAGGTAACTAAGAGCACTTGTCCGACTGCGGCTATGGAAGCATTACTGAACCTCCATCTGTTTACTTGCGGTGCAGAAAGAAGCTCTGTCTAGGGCGATAGACGATAGCTTTTGAATTAGCTAACAAGGCTGAGGGCTAAACTCGATCAAAAGCCTTGGAGATAGCTAGAGCAGCCAAACCCGACTAACCAAAGCGATGCAAACTTTGGTTGAGGTGTTCTGTACGGCAGACTGAATCTTTTTTGGCTGAAGCCGTATTGCTTGTCGTTTATAATTAGGTCCCATAAGATTTTTATTGATTATCGCCTCAATCGATAGAATTATAAGTAATTGTTATCGGGCCGTGGTTGCACAGGTTGTCGGGTCCTCGTATGAGCTCCACATGTCTAAGTTTCCAAGAGTCTAGATAAACTCCGTAGACGTAAGATACGAATAGGGCCTGCACTGCGGTTTAGCTAAAGGTGAGGCGCATGTATTTAGGAAGATAGGAGGTACATTGTCAGGCGCAGTGGATTTAAAAGCCTCAAGCCCTTTGAGGCACCTATAGTATATACCTCACAAGTCTTGAAGAAAATTCTGTCAATTGAGCAAGAGGAACACTTAACGGCAGGGGCTAGAAGGGCAAGGCCTGGTATAGGATACAATGTTGAGACATTTTATCTAGCTGCCCGCAAAAAGGAATTTTTAATTTTAGTTTCCATCACAGTTCTATTTAACTCTTTCTTTACTGAAGTTAAACAGACGTTGATTTGCACTACAAATATCAGTTCACAATTGAGCCTTAAATAAATACCCAAAATGTGAATTGTGAACTGTTATTACAAACAAGCACCAGCAAGTTAACAAATGGTTCTAATCTTGGCTAATTTGACAGTTTGACATCGGTTTATAGATGTTGCCGGTGCCGCTTTCGTTCCTAGATATCTTGGGTTCCCTTTGAGTGTTTTGTGTTATTAAACTATCCTCAGGATGGAAGATTCAATCACAGACGATTTCTTTGATGATGCTCTAGCAAACATTTGCATCCCAACAGATCCTAAAGTACCAAAGCTCGCGAATTCTGCTGAAACATCAACCGGCACATCTTCAACCACTGAAAATCCTCCAGCAAAGCCTTCAGCAGCTCCTAATCCCTACTGTGTGCTTGTACATCCAAAACAACGTGGAAATCCTATCTTAAAATCAATTGTCAATGTGCCGCTAGAGTTTAGAGAAATTGTTCCCGATTATATTGTTGGAAGAACTACCTGCATTCTTTATCTTTCGTTGAAGTATCATAATCTGAATCCTGATTACATATGCCAGCGCCTTAAGGTACTTGGGAAGCAATTTGAGCTGCGAGTACTTTTAGTTCAAGTGGATTTAGCGGTTTGTACTTACTTCTTTGAAATATATAGATCAACAAATTTGATTTATTACAGGAACCTTATAATGCGCTCAAGAACTTGACTAGAGTAAGCCTTCTTGCTGATCTTACACTTGTTTTAGCGTGGAATGCAGAAGAAGCTGGCAAAATTATTGAAACTTATAAATTATTTGAGAAGAAGCCACCGGATTTAATTATGGAACGTGTTGAATCTGATCCACATCAGAGGGTAAGTCTAGTTAAAATGGAAATCTAAAAATAACTAGGCGTAAAATGCAGAGTTTTAAAGAACTATCAAATAAATTTGTAACCTTAGATTGCTTCTGATGATTTTAATGGACATATTTCTTTATTACAAGAGTTCTGTCTTATTTCCAGCTTGTTTCAGCGCTCACCAGTATCAAACCAGTAAATAAGACTGATGCCGTTACTCTACTGCAAAATTTTGGAAGTCTAGCGAATATAATTAACAGTTCAGAAGATCGGCTTTCATCTTGCACTGGACTGGGGCCACGGAAAGCTAAGAAACTTTATAAGACGCTGCAGGAGCCATTTTTAAGCAAATAATGTTGAACATTTTATTAAACTATTGTAAGATAATCGATTTATGGAATATATTTAATTTCTTCTTTTTAAAAACAGCCTCGATTTGTTTTATTTGAGATATTACATTTTATATTAAACTAAGCCTTTTAGTAAAGTTCAAACGTCTCTATCGACACGTAAAAGGACGTCGATATCGTGTTGCCAAATGCCAATTATTATTTATCGATATCAACTCGCGACACCAAACACGGCCCCAGGACACGCAGATCCCTGTGGACCTGCAGCAGAGCTTGTGGATCCACATGGGGAATACCATCGGAAGCATGTACTAGAAATACACCATTATTATCCATGGTAAATTATGGGGTTTCATAACTAATTTAAGCAAAATTCAAAGAACGGATTTCATAAGAACTTCCCCGACGGCAATGCTGGACACGCAGCTAAATCTTATATCACTTTGATATATAAAAATCCGCCAGAAAGGCGAGGACATTCTACAGGGTGTATCAGTTAAAATGTCGAAACGCCTGGCTGTGGATAGGTCTTGGATAGACGAACAAAAATAGTATGAGTGGGGGAGGGGAAATCGTAACGGTTTAGCCGCTAGAGTAGTGCTTTGAAATTTTTTAGGTAGAGGTTTACATATTACCCTGTATTTTTGTAACCCTATTAGATATTTGCATGAGTAAGGCAGCAATCTACGCAGAATACTCCTACCTATCTAAAACTGTCAAGGTTTCAACCCACCAACGTCCAGAGTTATGAGTCGTCAAAGTCAAAATTTTGTTTTTTTCACTATGATTTCAACTTAATTCGCCTTTTCTTTCAAAAAACAAGTAATTAACCAATACTTTTGTACTAAATTATATAAAATACATAAATTGACATAAATAAACCTTAAAGAAGTTAAATTGTCTACTTAAATTAAAGAAATTCCAAAAAAAATATAATTTTCAATTCCTGAAATCTCAAAAAAATGCATAATGCCCCGCTTTTGCGTTATCATCAATAATCATAAGTTAATTATTATTAAATATGTATTATTTACATATTCTATTATATTTTTAATTACTTAAAAACATAATTTCACAATATTTTATTATTTAATTAAATTAAAATCAATATAAAATAAACTTTTGAAATTGCATCAAAAATAGCACTATATATAGCCATAGAAAAAAATTGCATAGTTGTAGGAGTCGAATACTTATCGAAATAACGAGCGTTTTTCGGTAACCGCACGGATCCTGTATGATATGTCAGAAATTACAATGCGAAGTGCCGAAGTTTTCTCATACAAAGTTGCGATACTTGACATTGTGAATTTATCCATTAGATAGAGGATCCCTGCGGTTACCAAAAAACGTGAATTTTAATCCATGATTAGACATTAAACTCTTACAAATATGCAATTTTCCCATGTTTAATAATTTCAGAAGGTTATTTAAATGATTTTGATTAAATTAAACAATAAAAAATTGTGAAATTATGTTTTTAAGTAATTAAAAATATTATAGAATATGTAAATAATACATATTTAATAATAATTAACTTAATAATCGTTATTGATGATAACGCAAACTGAGTTTTTGTCAACATGATTTTTATGCATTTTTTTGAGATTTCAGGAATTGAAATTTTAATTTATTTTTGGAATTTTTTTAATTTAAGTAGTTAAGTTGACTTTTTTAAGGTTTATTAAAGTGAATTTATGTAATTTATAAAATTTGGCAGTATTATTTTGTTTTGGGAATAGGTTCTTATTGTATAAAATTAAATATAAACGGCCAAGCAACAATACAAATAAAAAATACGTAATAGGTAGGTACATATATAGAATAATTAATTTTAAGTAATGATGCCTCGTTGGAAAGGGCTCGCTCCCCTGAATCCAGACTAGTTGAGTTTGCAAAAACAAAATACCAAGGGGTTCGGGAGTTATCGACCTCTTCAGAGGAAAATCTACTCACTTCTAGCCAGGATTCAGAAATACAGAAGTCGGTCGGTATGCGTATGCAGACGCAGTACCGTAGAGAAAGAATGCCATGAATGAGAAGGCTATGAGACGAAATGTTGTTTCAAGCTAATCCCAGCTGCGGTTAAAGTAAATTTGGAGCCTAGAAAGCTTCTCCGTGTCTCCAGGCTCAAAATATTGCGGTTTCTATGGATGTCATTAAAGCAAAGACACCGCTGAAGGAGAGCATAACATTCTTTCTCCTAAATCACCGAGAAGTCCCTCGGCGAGACTTGCTTGAACATTGAAGGCTAAGAACCAGCCACTAGCCGACCTCTGAACCTATTCAAACCTACAAATATGAGGTATATCGGGGTTATACAAGGACAAGAGAGTAACCACGGTATCTTTGGACCCATTACCTCAACTCAAGAAACTTTAAGGACAAGGATTAAATAAAACGCACAAAATAATCTGAAAAAAGAAATTTTTATTGTCAGTTTAATTATTTACTTTTGTTCTTATTCCATCATAGTAATTTTTTCTTTTAAATCATTATAAAAAGTATCCAACCGATCGACGGCGATGCATTATATATAATTTTTTATGTACAACCATAAAAATGCCTTAAAACTAAAGATATCATGAAATAAGAAAAAAAAAATATTGTAAATATCACAATATTTGAATGTCGAGGGGCAGTAAGTACTTACCAAACAAAAAAAACTTAAAGAAATTATATTATTTAATCTTAAACGCGCGAAGTGAGAAGGGACGGGGGGTCTAGTCTAAGGATATGATCTAATTTGCACTGCGATGTGATGTATTCCCACACATACATACATAATATATTTATATAATTTGCTTTCCTTTTTATAAAAAGAACGGCTACTACCTTCGGTTGTTTAACATTGATAAGTAATACTCACAGTTTGTACAATAAACGGCGGGAGCAATGACATGCCTCTTTCGGCATAGATTGCATTCGACAGCCTTTGCTGAGGCTTTAACTATTGCATTGTTGTATACCCTTGTAGGAATTGCAGTTACACTAATGGTATTGTTTTCTAGCCTTGGACTTGGCTGCTGTTGCTGCTGCTGGCTAGGGGTTGGAGTCGGGCATTCACTGTCACCTTTTGTGCCAGGTTCGAAACTAACTTTTTTCTGATTTGATGGCTTGATCGGGGGTGGGTAGTAAGGTGATGAATTATAAGGGATTTGTTTTTGTGGAGGTTGTTGGAGCTGTTGCTGCTGCTGCTGCTGTTCCAGTGAGTATCCATGTGGCATTGGCACTCTTTGATATGGTGAAGCAGAATTCACAACTTTCTCTTCTAAATTGGGATAATTCTGATGGTTATAGCCATTACTAGTTTGATATCCATTTTGCAGCTGATTAATTTGCGCTTGCTGTTGCTGCTGCTGTTTCTGTACTATCTGGCGGCTCATAACATAAGTCTGATTCTGCGGGATTTGCATGCGATTTTGAAATACCTGTTGTGCATTTCTTGATTGATTATCATGCATTTGGCCAACCATTCCATTCTCTAGTTGACCATTCATCTGCATGTGTTGACTACTAGCAACACTTGCGATGCCGGCCATACTCGTCCTTGGAATACTCCCATTCATGCTACCATTGCTCGTCGCTCCTGGTACATTTTGCATCTTGAAAATGTCCTGCACGGGTGTGTAGATCTGGGATCGCATCTGATTGGCCGGATACTGTTGGCTTATGTCTTGATATTGTTGATTCTGTTGTTGTTGTTGCTGCTGCTGCTGTTGTTGTTGTTGTTGAGCACTAGGATAATGATGCTGTTCTAGATGACCATTATTTGCAAATTGATGCTTAACAAGACCATTTACAGGCATGTACGGACTTGCTGATATTTGTTTCTGAGGCTCTTGTCGATATGCATCCACCATTTGAGGACTTGCCTGCCGCATTTGTATATACCGTTGCAGCTCTTGTGGTAATGACTTTTTACCATCATTTTGATTCTGTGAAAGAGGAATATTCTGTGATAAATTACGAGGTGTGGCTTCACTTTGTAACCGTATAACATTCTGCTGCTGTTGCTGAGAGAATTGCGTCGACATTTTACGCTGTTCAGTTTCATTAGTACCATTCGTTGCTGTTCGTAGCACACGCTCTAGTATCGGATTTGGAATGAAGCTATCATCCTCTTCCTCATCAGCTGTAGCAACAAGGATTACTTGATCACAGAAAGACACGCTCTTTTTCTTACTTCTTTTTGCATTTACCGCATTCAACATTTCAACCTCACGCATTTCCTCGCAAATCTGATTCTGTTGAGCATCAAATCTCGAGCGTGATGCCATTTGATTTTGCTGCTGCATCATCCTCGGCAACATGCCACAATCAACTTCGTCGACATCCTGTGATAATTGTGGCAACTTCTGCATATTGTGTAAAGGACTTGGTAGTCCGTTCATTTGTGTTCGGATTTGAGGCTTGCTGAAGTCTGGGGAAGTATATTGTCGCATTTGATTCTGAATTGCTTCAGATTGTTGCGGAATGTTTGGAGTTAGTTTTATATGCTCGAATCTTGTTGCTATATCTCGAACGCTTCCGACACCGTTCGATTGTTGCCTTGCTTGATCCTCGGGTTTTTTATTAGCATTATTTCTAAGCTCCGCTTGCCTCATTTGTTGTTCTTTCAGCCAATTATCGCTGGAGTTCTGCATTTGCTGGTGCTGTTGATGCAGATACTGTTGAGTTTGTTGTTGCTCTTGTCTCAGCTTCATCATTTGTTGACGCATTTGAAGCTGCGCTAGAATACTTGTAGTTCCTTCTACAGTGTCCAAACCTTTATGTTTCGCAGCTTCTAAGGCTTGAATTTGATTTATCTGTGCATTTAACGGCTCTAGATCTATAGAAGGTGGTGGTGGTGGAAAATCTTCACTTGCTTGTCGTGAATGGCATGTTGATGATGGTGGACTTGGATATGGTGGCAAATCTAGATGAGAATCATATCTACCATCAACTTCGTCTACACTATTATCAAATCCATTAGTTGGTCCACCGTTCATGAACTGCGGTGCAAAACCATTTGTTTGCTGATCTTCAGATTTCATGGGACTCTGTTCTTGATGAACTTGTGCACATGTCGTAATGATAGTTTGGCACGAATCTTCACTGATGCTTGTGTTCGAACTCATTGTTGAAATGTTTGAAAGATTCGCTTCGTGGAATGGCTGGAAAACAGAGTCTTGTTGTTGTTGTTGCTGTTGAAGCTGCTGCGGTGATAGTGTTGAACTAGTACGTAGCGGTGGTGGTGGTGGTACTTTAGCTACTACAGTCAGCTGTCTGCCACTACCATGGAAACTTTTTCGCATTAGACGACTTCGTTCTAAATTAGGATTTGTGTTTGATTCTCTGTATTCCAAATGTCCTTCTGATAAATATCCGCTCATGCTATTCTTCATTCCACCTACACCAACTGAACTATCATCTACAGACACTACAGTAGTCGCGGGCTTCTCTTTCGGCTTCTCATCGCCGTTTCCTTCAGTTAGATCAGGCATAGATCGATTTTTTCGTCGTATCAATCCACCCATCAACAATTTTCTTCGTACTTTGTGCTGCTTCTTACCTGTCTTCTCCTTTTCCTTCTTTTCATCCTTATCTTCCTTGTGCTTCTTCAATGTATCTTTAGCATTAGCCAACAGAGGTTCAGCCACAGAAAACTCTCTAGAAATCTTGTTTCTATCCTCGCTGCGGCTTCTTTTATCCTTATCTTTTCCTCGACTGAAAATACTTCGACTTTCACGTTCCGGCTTATGCTCGTACTCAATTGTATTCTCCCCATCAACAGCTGCCTTCAACGAGCCTTTCTTCTTCGGTAGCGTGGCATATATCTCAATATTTTTCGCTGCAGGCTTATCTAGAGTTTTATCCTTACTATTCTGTCGTACATGCTTAACACTGCTGTTGCTACCTTCACGGCTGTGTTTAGGTTCTGAGATATAATTGAGATCAACTTCTGCTCCTTTTTCCACTAAAATTCGGCGATGAAGACTTCTAGCACGCATAATGCATGTATTGTGCTTCATTCTAGCAAAAGTCATTGTATGTGGATTGCTGTACGGGGCATCCATAGCAGCACGAGCTTTCCCTGCAGCAGCATTGCATAGAACAAGTGCAGTTTCTAGATCATGAACTTCTTCAGTTAGTCGAGATTTTTCTAGTAGTTGATCTGCTTCTTGACAAAGCCGCTCGCAATCTCCAGTTAGTACAACAGATTCTGGGATTTTTGCCAGCTGTGGATTATGGTGCTTAGGTGGATATGAATCTGTTGATGAAAGTGAAAAGGAATCGTATCCTGGATCGTATGGTAATCCATTGCGAGTTGGACTTGGTGGGACATTTCCATTCCGTTTTCCGACCATGTACAGATAAGGATTGTCTAAAGTTGTTGATGATGCTGAGCTGGCGCTATTTCGATCGCCACTCCAGTTACCAGAATCACGTCTTCGTGGTTGATTTAAGTGATCTGGAATTGAAATGCCATCACTGCTCGGTGGTGATCCATTGGCTTGGGTTATCGAAGCAGATTCAGCACTAAGGCTACGATGTAGACTCAACTGCTGCTTGCGAGCTATTTGTGCATTCGCGACATTATCCGGGACCTTTCTATTAAAGAATCCCCCATCTTTGTCGTCTTGATTGCTATTGTTCTGGAAAATTTTATCTTGTATAACATTTAAATTTTGATATTGTGCATTGAGGACATTCTCAACAGTTTTCCGGCTGATGTACCCATCGGTCTCATCAGAGGGGAAAATCTTGTTTTGTATAACACTTAAGTTTTGATAGTCGCATGGACTACGGATTGGGGTTGGTGTAATGGCACGCCTTGTAGATCCTGATGGTGGCTTCTCAGGACTGGGGGTGACTGCCCGACGACAGGCAGAAATATTGCTGCTGGATGAAATGTCTTGAGTGTATTGAGGCTGTTGCATAGGGCCTGGGGTTTGTTGTGGTACAGCGTATAAAAGTAGAAGTGGTTGATATCGTCCACGGCTGCATTTTTCAACTACTCCTTCCCAATTTGGTCCGACCTTAAATGAAATTTATATTTAGGAATTTCTTTTTTAAATATTTTTAAATGGTACAAACCTCTTTAACATTAGCATCATCAAAATAAACCCATACTTTAAGCTTCGTATGAAAAAAGAAAGTCGTATAGTGCTTCCCATAGTATGAAACTACACCAACAAGCTCATGTTCCACAGATTGTGCCCATCTCTGATCAGATACTTGATGGAATACATCACATAGTCTCAATGATGTACCAATGGCTTTTAATACTGCATGCACTTGCTCAGCTGGCGGACGTTCAGAATCCCAAACAATTCCAATTGACACTACATCAGGTCTATTCAGAAGAGCCCGACAAATTCCAATCTTAGCTCCGCAAGCATTCTGCAATTATACAAGAAAAAATTTATGGAATTTTTAATAAAAATCATTCGCTAATAAGTTGAGACATGCTTCATTCACTCTCTGTCGTTGGAACTGCCATCCATACCAAATGGCATTCCTCCATGCAGTTGTGGCACGTTACATGGTGCTTTTTAAAAGTCTTTTTGAAAAGATTTATCTCGAGTTTATATTTGAGTATAGTCTCTCGTTAATTCAAGGCTAGCAAGACTGGTTTTGCTTCAAGTCTGGTTTTATTGGGCTCGGTAAGTGTGTCAGGCATTCATATACTTTTGCTTTGGACGATGACGATGACGACGACGGCGACGTGTAGTTAGTCCGAAAAAAATCCCCAGCCAATTTTCATTTACTCGGGCTATTAAGAGGTTGAAAGCAAACGTATATGTACGTTTCGATTGAATAGGTACAACAAAAAAACAAAATGTTGACTGCCTTTGTTCAACCGGGATGCTAAAGATTATGCGGTTTTTAAAATGATCTCGCGGGACTTGCGAGTGGGTTTGTGAAATCAATTTTTATTTACGTTGCGCGTTAAATGTTGGTACCTTCAAGAGAGGTGTAATTGGTAATGTTATATGATGTGGTGGTGGTATATATATACATAGTATCTCCTGCGTATCTAACTGAATAAGAAAAGAGTGGAATTCGTTGGTGTTTTGATATCCGTTAAGAATTGATCAATTAAAAATAAATGAGGATACGGTTGCTTTTGTATTAAAGTGTACATGGGGGCATTTAATGGCAGTAAATTTCGTTTATTTCGATGAATTGCGGTTGTGTGGATTGAAGTTCATCGACACCTTTTAAACTAAGAGGAATGGAAGACTTTTTCTTTTTTGGGTGGTTTACTGATGGCAGGATAGCAACACAAACTGTATCTATTGAAAACCACACATCTATTGATTAGTTCGTTCTTGGCATACTCGGTGCGATGTGAATATTCTTTTAGCAATTTCGTATGTCTAGTGTGTCGAACTTCATCATTGAATCTGATCCTGTCTCACAAAAACTAGAGCAATATCTAGATCCATCATTTGACCCAGTACTGTGTGGATCCATCGTACTTTGTTAGGGGAGAAGCCCTAATTCTTCAATCACTTCACTCCACCACTCAGTGGATTTTTTGCAAGCGAAAACGTTATGTTAGCCTTCTTAATTCGCTCTTCTGTGTTTTCATTCCAGAGGAGCTTCTTGTCCAGGATTATTCGGGGTTCGTATGGTCTACCTCAGATATATTTCGATTAGCCTTTCTAGAATCTTTAATAGAAAGGATGATAGGCTGATTGGACTGAAGTCTTTGGGTGTTTCGTGGGTTTTGCATTATTCGATACTACCAATGTGTTTTTATGCGACATCGTACATTCGTCCCAAATAATTATTTTGCATTGTCGTGGAACTTTCGCTATACCACTTGTCTTGTTGCATATCGGGTTTTCGCTAATCTGCATATTTAGTGGCAGTTTTAGAGCAGAGTGTGAAGATGCCAGATCCAAGACAACTGTTTTCACCGGTAATAGTTCTCAGCCGTTGTCATCCCTAAGCTCTGGGCATCCTGGTGTAAGCCATCTTTTTAGCGGAGGTTGGGCCTCCCTCGCTACAACATCCCATACATGCATCGACTTTAAAATAACCTCAGTTTTCACAAATTCAACTGAAGATAAACAAACCTCAGTTCGCCCAACTGGTGTCGAACTGAAATTGAACGTAAAAGCTCGCTCAAAAGACAGCAATCAACTGGAATAGTGGAATGCCAGTCCAGAGGGCTTTTGCATTTGGCTCCGCCCAGCCCGCTATCTGTCGATGCGTCAACTTTGCTCTGAGCTGCGCTTTCACCATCGGTTTCCATATTATCGTCCCCATCGTCTTGGTGCTTGGCCCCTTAGTTTACTAGGGCTTCCATATCTGTTAAGTACGATCTTTTGGAAGCCGTAGTTCACTGCGTATTTTTCAGCCGCTAATTGGTTCAGGCATTCTTCATTTCGGAGTTGCCCTGTTAGTCTGCTCTGTTTTGATAACCTTCCAGTTATCGGTCTTGATGTTAGGGTTGAAGGCCTTCAGCATAGTGAGGATTTCCTCAGTTCTAGTCCCAAGTCCAGGGTGTGAAAGGAGGAGGGTGGTCGACCTGCCGAATTGACCAAAATCGGAAAAAAAAGAAACCGCATGGATACACGGACTAACTATTCACGATATGCTACTGAGATGCTGGTGAGAAATGGGTTATTGGCTGAACACTCGAGTTAGTCACACCGAAAAAAAGGAAACGAATCGTGAATGGAAACAAACCGTGAATAGTGTTCGAGATCCAGCGGCACCGACAGCGGGACGTCTCACTCGATCGGGTCTTCCTTGATCGAGTCGGTGACCAAGCGGCGAAGGATTCTACTGGTCACGCGGAGTTCTTGATGATCTTACTTTGCCGGGTTCGGTCTTTTCAGGTTCTTCGCCCTTCCGCAGACCATTCACTCCCCTGATTCCACGTAGCGGCCGTGCCTACAGATGCGTGCTGGGCAGTAACGGTGCCGCAAGAAGGAGCAGGTTTGCTAGTGGTCACTTGGGGGTCTTTTTCGAGAGGTGGACCTTTTAACTCCACTTCAACTTGGTTTAGGTTGGCTTCAGGGTGCCGTAGCCTTGTTATTTGCGGTATTTGTGATTTGTGATCCCTTTTGGTTTTCGTTTAGGGGAACCAGACTCCTTTTTGTTTTTTGGATAATTTTTTTCCATGTTATACTCCCACGAATAGCGGAAAGTGATATCCATCCAGGCAGAGGTCCGCAGTACCCGGGCAAGGCTAGCTAGAACCGGAGGAGGGCCAGGTATCCACAGCACACCGTTCACGACTGAGCTATTTTTTAGTTTGGGTCCAAGCTGATCATCGGCACAGTTCGCATTATACCTTGATCTGACCCAGAGGATTGGGGATGGGTATCAAGGGTTGAAAACAAGGAAAAGAACGTAACGTAGGGAGGACGACTGTCCGCTAAGTTCGAGAACGCATTGTCCGGGTGAACCAGCGTGACGAACCCGTCACGCACACGTGGAGTTCGTCGTCATTTCACCCCCACGACCTAGTAAAATAACTAAAAAGTCCGAGGCTCAGTTTCTAGAATATTTTACCATCGCTTTCGTTAATTTATGTTGTAGGAATTGTTTATGTTTGGACCTATCCTTCCTAGCATGGTGCTATTTGAATCTAGTTTTTAGTAGGAAGTGGTCCGATTCACAATTCGTACATCTACAGGATCTTAATTAGAGGATACTGAGGGTCTATGAGTATATGATCTATATTATTACAGCATATTTCGCTAAGAAATTGCTATAGCAGCGTGATTGTGAATGTCCACTCTGGGCAAATATGTTGAACAGATCATAGGGTTGCTAGACCGAACCAGTTTCATGTTTGAATAACATATTTGAATTGTAGGGAGTCTAATTGGTTATGTTAGTCACAAGTTGCCACTCCGTTCCATCATATGCATGTATAATTTTTCTAAGTGTCTAACTATTACATAAAGATAAACTGCAAATAAATATTGATAATTCTGGTCGAGACATGTACTTCTCGAAAGAAAATTAGCATTAATCACAAAGCTAATAATATTACTCGAATGCAATAAAATCGTGTTTGCAATAACTTAAAGCAATAAAATCGTGCTTAATGCAATGGGCACCACTAATTAGATTTAATGTTTCCAAGATTTCGTTTAAAAAATGCAATAATAAAATTCACAACCACCCAAAAATTACAATCATGTCATAAAATACACCCCCACATAACATTAAAAATAAATTCGGTGTTTTAATTAAAATAAACCAAAAAAAAAAAAAACAAATAGAAATCATGTTTAACAAATATTTTTTAACTGAATTTGGAAACTTGTTGAAAATGCCATCAAGGTTCCTGTGGACAGGCTCTATAAGATAATTTCAGTAAATCACAGTATTTTTTGGAAATCAAGTTGATTAAACTTTAAAATTAGCAACCCTGGTGTAAGATTGATGGATTAGATTTCGTTACAGATTATAATTTTCATATAGACACCGAAAAATAAACAGACTAGATTCAACCTACATAGATGAAAACATATCCCACATGGCGCTAAATGCATATCAATATTTCAAAAACTGCCCAAAGAAATTTAGGAGTAGCTGTAGGAGTACCTACTTAATTAAAGCGCATAATTTCTACCTATAGCCTGTGAGGCCTGCGCAGAGAGCATTGTGACAGGTTCTTTATGATAATTATATTCCGCTGTTTCCATGTTTGGGGCTAGGAGATAATTTCCACTATAGATCTAGCGCCCATTCAGAAATATCGATTAGATCATTCTGTCCACATCTTAATATATGTAGTTGCTATATAGTCTGTTAGGTTAGCCAACACACGAGGATAGACTAGAGGACAACTTTCACTTCTTACATGTACCTTCATGCAATATTAGCCATAATTCCATAATTACACTACCATTAAGGTACATTTCTAGTAAACTAGTTTCCACGTTTCTTGATTCTTTTTCGAAATTGCTCATACTCTAGCAGCACCAGCACATACCAGACAAGTTATTTCGAGGCCATTTAAGTTATGGCGTTAAACAATAAGGAATCAAGCACACTCAGCCCCCACACTTAACAACAGCGCCGACATTAGATTGTGTCTCTCTAACTAACTAACTAACTAACCCGGGCTTGGTAACTTGTGGCCAGTATGCTAATTACCTGAGAGATCTTTGTGACATAATGACTTACACAGCCCGAAAAGAGAGTTAAGGTCATGGGGTAGTAGTAAAAATTGTGTAAAAATATAAAAATAATAAAAGAAACTTACTGGACAATCGCGAATGTCTCCCATGTTTCCAGCTGATCGTAGAAGTTGTCCGAAACTTAATTGCTGGTGATTCTGTAGTGCCAAAGTGTTTTGTGATGTTAGCGCTGATGCAGAGACATAATGGACCATCTGAAAAAAAGTATAAAATTAATATTCGTTAAAAAATGAAATTTGGTTTTGCGAGATAAGAATCGCGAAATTTGCTTGACATTTTTTTTTCATAATTAGTTTTTAATAGGGAGAAAGTTATTTAGGGAGAAGAGAAACCGAAATGTAGTAACTGCTTTGTAATGGGATAGAAATGGACAGTTTTGGAATAATTAATATGCATAAGGAATTTAATAACTGGCACTAATGAGCGTCGCGTCGTCTCATATTTGATACAACTAATGGTAGCCTATTTTTCAGCAAGCTCTGGAAGGGACGAAGTTTCATCTTTTCGAGTCTGGCTTATTTATTCCAAGTTAGACCAATATAGTTGGAGAACTTGATCTGTTTGGTAGAAGAAGAGGTACATGTGCCTTATATGCTTTACAAAAGGATTTATTAGAGTCTTTCAGTGCGCGTGCTTGGAGTGACGGAAGTGCGATCATAACCTCCTCCGGATGGACACTGGAATCTGTTCTGAAAGGGATGGAGTAATATGATCGGTCCTACCAAGCCAAGATGTCAAGTTATCGTGTCGGGCGATGTATGGTAGTAGGTAGTTTAATCATATCTTCTTCTACTGTCGCTTAATCATATCTTATCCTGATATGGAGCCTCTGTCAGGACAGGATGAATCTTCCTCTTTCTAGCATATTCACGGGGCTTTTATGGGCCAATTAAGTTGGAAAACGCCAAAGCAAGGACGGTCTGAGGAGAATTATTGTACGTATCACCACCGAGGCCGTTTTGGAAACTGCCTCCCAACAAACAGAAGGCAGGACACGGTAGTTAGATACTCGGGAAGCCAAGAAGCAGACGCTGGCAGCGGCCACTCATCCCAAAGTTTCTGAACCCACTAGAAAATTGGCACTACCAGGTCCAAAATCATCTAAGGGGAACAGTTCGATCTCCAGGGACCGCAGAAGAAAAGAGGAAGTCGCTCGTGCTAAAAATCTTGGAGTAATCCTGAGCCACGATATGACTTGCTGTGGCCACATTCGTTATATAGTGAATAAAACTTATTGTCTTCTCAGGAAACTCCGTCTGTATGGAAACTTGATGACTTGTGCCCTTCGTTTGCGCTTGGTAAAAGCGCTACTCTTGCCTCATCTAATGCATGGCTACTTAGTCTTTCCCTCGTTGGATGCTTCTTGTGCTCGGATAATTGAAGTGGCATACAATGATTGCATACGCTTTATTTATAATCTACGTCGGTATGACCACATTACGCCTTTCGTGAACAATGTCTTGGGGTGTTCTTTAAAAACGTATAAAGACTTGAGGTTGCTGAGATTCTTTCATGACATACTTAGAAGGCGAAAACCTTCCTACCTCTCTGAATTCATCCAGCTCTCGCAATCCCGTAGAAATAACAATGTAATCATTCCACGGTTTCGTTCTTTGTTAGGCCAACGTTCGTACTTTGTTTATGCAGCTCTGCTTTGGAATTCTCTCCCATATAGTCTGCAATTTATCGAATCAAGCAGTGTTTTCAAAAGGCGTCTCTCTGAATACCTCACGGGCAGTACCTCTTAGATTGTGGATACCACCTCAATTTGCTTGCACTCATATAATAACTCTCTTGTCATTCTCCTCTCAAAATTCAAAATTCAAACTTAATTTTTTTTTCGTTTGTTATTTATTTATTTTTTTTTTCTCTTCTTCTTATTTAGTATCTTATTTTATAATTCATTCACGTTATAAGACATTTTTTTTTGTTTATTTATTTACTCTAATTTTACTTCTTTATTTTAAGTATGTTTTGTTTGTTATACCACTTTTTTGTTGTACTAATTTAAGATTTATTCTTGTGTACAATGATTGGCCAATAAATAATAATAATAATAATAATGAACGTCCTACAAAGACAACTAGCAGACCCAGACAGCCGCTGCTTTGTCCTAAGTTTGTGCACCTACCAAGGGCAAAGACAAGGAGGATGAAGTAGAATTTTGGAGCCCTACGGAGCACATCCGAGCTCCGCTTTGGTTGACTCCTTCCGAACCGCCCGAAGACAAGAGTACCATCAGGAATCCGAGACGATCGAGCATTCAAGTGCTAGGAACACTACTGAGCTGGTTCCAGCGGTCTGACCTACAGATATTAGTTAGGGCTTGTACATACTTGTAGATATGTTGAGCGATGTCTAGAGTTCTCTACAGACACATGCCTACAGACCAATTGCCATCTACGAGTCTTTTGCCAGACCAAACATGGCAGGTCTCTCGATCGGAATGGGAGACCATGTGCAACGGTTTACGATTGCGAAACATTTCCCAGTATGGACCGTCACGATGAGACACGAAATACTCATTGCGCATAACGGAACGTCCTCCATTATGGACTGACGAAGACTAAATTCAAATCATAGTGTGGATACTGGCGACACAAAGTACGACAAAGTACGAATCGCTCAACATGGTCTACGCCTCTGTTACAGATGAATGTATTCGTAATTGACCATCCCAAACGCGATCCTCGTTCGTACAAAAAGAGGAAAGCACCCAAATTTCTGTTTGCCATAATATGCGTTTCAACTTTGGTCCAGAGAGTACAAGTCTAGTGTTGAGTTTGGCGCCTGTGCTGCAAGTCGTAATTCGACGGAAGCATCACTTTCTTCAATTCAAACAACTTGTCACCCGACACAACTCAACTTCCTGCGCAGGGGCCAAAGTGATATCAAACTGATTGCCAGTCTGACACAAAGATCTGCGGCAGTTCAGACATATATTTTTCCACCTGGAAGACGTTGCAATGGTCGCGTAGACGAAGAGATGTGTCTATATTCAATGCCTCGGAGAATATACCACAACCAACGCTGTTCCCAATTTTTGAGTCATCTGTGTAGATACATAATGACCTTTTTCAAGATAGTCGGACGCCATAGCTTTCCCAACAGAGTTTTGCGTTTTTGAACGCTTTGGGCAGGTTTTCCCAGTTGTTGCCCACTCAGCTTACTGCCGATTTGACTCTGGATCCAGTTGTTTTTGGCCATCAGTGGGCAAACGTGGTACCCATACTTTGAACAATGCTTTCTCCTAGACAAATGTTCATGCAAAAATAAATATACCGCCTTCTGATATCTTTAAGGTGTCAGTTATCACACGCAACTTCACTTTATGGTATTCCAACAAGAATTTGTACATTTATGTTTTCTGGAATAACTGCCCAATTTGGGTGACCAGGTTCAGCATCAGCGAAATTTGTGCGTCCATGTTTATGTTTAAAATCAGCAAACCAATTCTCCACCGTTTGCCTCGATGTACTTAAGTCCGAATAACACATGTCTAGTTATTGATTTGATTGAATGGTATAGTTTCCCATTAAAAACACACGAGATACAAACTTTTCCATTGCTTTGAAAATTACAAAAGAAGCGTCACAATTCAGCGACATGTGTAAACTAATGTTTGAAATGTCATAAAATGTTGACACATATCGCTTGAAGGTTGTGGTATTAACTAAAAATCATATGGATTTGCTAATAGTGGTGCGCGCCATCTATATTTCATTTATCCAACTGATACTACTATCATACTACTCAAATAGCTCCAAAAAACGATTGTCCACCTTTAAAGTAAACTAGAATTAGAGGCATATCAAATTTTACGACATTTAAATATCCCAAAATCATTCATCAAATATAAATAATGCATAAAGCGTTATCTAAACTGTTTCTATATATGCCATATGTACCAAAAATGTAACACAAAACACTCTTCCCCAAAAAACACCCACATTGTTTTATATTTTTATAACCCTGATCCAATAATCAAAGTGGGTGAATAATAAAACGGTTGACACCTTGCATAAATCACAAATTTATTGTTTCAATCAAGTAAAATATAACTTGACGGGTTTGATGTTAACGAACGACGACGACACCATAATCATCCCATTTCGTTTGACACAAAGTTTGTTTTGGACAACAATCATCATATAATCAAGTTAAAAGCAGATCGTTGCCATTTTTTTTATTTATTTGTATAAACAGATGAACTTTAACACCTACACTCTGTATACAATATAATTAAGGCTTGATCATGGCTTATTAAACCGTCAAAATTTGTGTGTTTAAATAGAGAGAGAGGGGGGGAGAAGGAAGGCGCTTGGATAAACTATTCACGATCCTCGATCCACGATCCACGATCGAAAGCAGCTATTGTTTAACCTGCGTGCAAATTACTCTGAAGCGTTGGACCGGAAACATAAATCTGATGAATGCCATAAACAAATTAATTTTTTGTTTTTGTTGTGAACCCCGAAAATGAATTCAAGCGTAGCCTTAAAACTATGGTGCCTTGTAATCTTGTCATATGGCAAGCAAAATCGTTCATTCACAGTAGATGCGACTGAAGATGCGGTCTTTAAGTGACAAAATGACCAAAAAGAAGCGCCTGCAGATATTATTAAATTCAATAAATGGCGAAGAAGACGTTATTGATTTTTTTTCGTGACTACTTAAGCGCCATCAGTGAGATTTAACGAGCAAAAACCTTTCAGGAACAACTTCACACCAATCGCGAGACGGAAATCTCTCGACAACATGACATCAGTTCCCTTTCTGTGAGATAATTTATGTCACGAGATCGTATATTTTTTGTTCTTCAACCTTTTTATATCACGGCATTAACGACAGTCGAAAGAGACACCTATCAATGTATTTTTGTGTATTCCTCGACAAGATCCCGACCGTTAGGTAACTAATAATAATTTAAAGTCGGAGTGCCTCAAGGGTCTGAAATAGATCCGATTCTGTTTTTTCTATATATTCGCATATTATAAGTCTTGGCTTGAGGCGTACCTGATTGATTTCGCGGTTAGCCATAATACAAATCAAAAGCCACAAAATCGATACCAAATGATCGCGCCGCGCATGTGTGGAACAGAGACAGGGTAAAGGAGAGTCACAGCCAAGCTGCGCGGCGCATACGTCCCACAGTTAAGCCACCTGTTCATAAAGTGCGAGATAAGTATCAATGTGCTGCGCGATATCAGATTGGTTTTTCTCGATTTTTTAATTTATGCATCCCGCGGACTGGTTTTGCAGCCAACTGTGTGAGGACTGTGTGAATATACAAATATTTTTTGGCCAAAGTTTCTCCTCTACCGTTGTACTTAGAAAATTTATGCTACTAGACCCAAAGAGGAACCCTGGTAGAGTGCTGACTGCTCTATCAGATCCAAATCAAAGACTGTTAGTAATTAGCATTTAGATTTCTGCTTTAAGTCGATCAAACGAAAAACAGAAAAAAAACAAGCAATATTCTCTAGGTAGCCTAGATTATCTCTAAAGAGGCCCAGGCTAGAGGCTAGAACTCCGTTTTCTTACTTGTTGTTGTTGTTATTTTTTCGTAGTGTTTTTCTTCTATTTTATTTTTCCGCGATTCATGAGAAAATAGCAGGCAACTTGGAAATCAGTGCGGAGCCAGTCATACCTTCCACCGATAAATTGGTCTTAAAGTTACTTTCACAGACAGTTCAGCCTCTAATGAGATTCCAGTTGGGGAAGCGTCTAAAGATTTATTGGTGAATTTTGTAAATACGGGTTTTAATTAAGAGACATTTTACGCTAGTTTTTTTGTGTTTGTTTCCACTATTTTTGAAACAATGGAAAATTTTTATTTGATTTTAGGTAGTTTTAATTGAAATTTATTAACTTTCTTTTTGAACGAAGTTACTGTAAGCCCAACAAAAGCATTTTTTTGTTGTAAAATTAAAACACAATAGACAACTTTTAATAATGTTTTTCAGGTGGAAGTTCAATGAAGTTACAAGATTATAAAAAAATCATTAACGAAACAAAATTTTAATTTCTTTATAATAACATCAATGAATATTAATAGTTTCTAGAAATTCTATAGAAAATTAATTTTACCGCTGGAAAATGAAAATTAGAAAAAAGCCAAAATAGCGCCATCTGTTGGAATTTAAAGCAACACACGATGTAATAAACATTTTGGAACAGTGGGAGCGCCATCTGTTGAACGTAATATCAACAAAAACAATACTGGGATGATTTATGCGCCATCTGTTAGAACTTTGAAACAACTGTTATTTGTAACGACTTAGTTAGGAATTAAGTAAAAGTTCGTTGTCAACGGTGGGAGCTAAAAATTCTCCAACTGCTCTGCTTCGGGATGTTATAGTGAACGCAGAAAAGGAACCTGAAACTTACTTGTTTGAAGGTGAGGTAGAAAGAACATTCAACTAAGCGAAAGTGTTGGCGTTAAAAAATTAACAGAAATTGTTAGCAGAAGTTCTTGAACGCTTGTTAGCAGAACTCAAAGAGTCATTGGAGGATCAGAGAAACAAGCTAGAGCAGAAACTCAAATTGATGTCGATTTCTGTCGACAAAAACCTGGATAACAATATAAAAAATGAAAGGACAGATCTGGAAAAATTCCATGAGAGGAAACGAAGAAAAGGTAAAGATGATATTGGAAACCGTCAGAGCCGACCTAGAAAGGGTAAAGAATCATCACCCAGCTATAGCATCTCACGAAGTCATCGGAGTTAGGAAACTGCAGCCCCCAACTTTCGACAGACAAAGTTCACGGTCTATTTGCAAGCTCCAAATCGATGCAGCAGCATCGGGTAATTACTGGATCGAAGAGGAAAAACCAATGTCCTTAACTTTGTCACTACCAGGTACAGCAGCAGGAATATTACAGTTAATATCTGCAGAACATCGAAACAATTACGGGTTCTTGGTTCAAGCGCTGGAAATCCGTTACGGCGATCAGATAGGCCGGAAAGAAGACTACCACCGAAGTTTTGGCATATGCTCTGGCGTACGAGGCAGCGCAGCAAGCAAACAGGAGTACAGTCCACCTTAGAGGAATCAATACGACTCAGAACATTTGCCATCGAATCAAAACCCATTTTAAGTACGTGGTCGTCAGCGATCCTGAAATTGCCAGAGCCAGGCCATCTACGAAGGAATTGTCAACACACAGAATCCTTTTGGACATTGAAGGAGGAATGATGAAATATCGCAACAAGGAAATTCCAATGGATACTGCACTTTCTCCCTCCGACAATGCGAACCACCAAGTTTAAAATCGTTGGCGTAACGAGGAAAAGTGTCAGAGGACGATTGTTGAGCCAAGTATAGGATGTGAGGATTAGGAGGGACTCCGAGATGCTTAACGCGATGACCCAGATATTCAAAAGAATACGAGGAGAAGCCTAAATGGAAGGACATCACAGAGAGGACCGGACATAATAATAGCCCGTCAGGAGGGCATTTGGGACGATGTTACGAAGTGGTGTCGTAAATGCACTGTTTGTGCCGGCAGTAAGGGTCCTCGAATAAGCGGCAAAGAAGAAACACGACGATACAACGTGGGAGCCTCAGTTGAGAGAATTGCAAGGGAGAATTTTAAGACGGCCAGTGAGAGATAGTAGGCCAAGGTAAGAGCTCCCAGCGTACAGTATTAGATACAAGGAAAGTGACCTCGTTTGGCTGTTCAACCCTCGCTGACGGAATGGGAAATGTCTGAAACTTCAGCGCCGGTGGGATACATGACGCCATCTATTAAATTATACCATGGCGCCATCTATTAGATTATAATGATAAGGAACGATCAAAGCTTTTCGTATTTTCTCGAAGTACTTCAAAGAATGTTCTAGTATGTTCCAGTCAATGGTGGACAACTTTCAACATTTCCGATTGCATTGTTTCATTGAATTTTCAGCTACGAATTTAACAATATTATTCAGTGTAAACAATTCAATATTCAATTCTAACTACAGCCATTACAAAATATCCAGAGCCTGCAGAAAAGATGATAATCCAAGAACACTTCATATTAGATAGCTGCAACACGTTGCGCCTCGCTGAACCCGGGTTTCAATCATTAATTCGTTATTTACTATACCTAAAAAACCTCCGTATACCAATTTTTATCGAAATCGGAAAACAACTGGCAAACTCCTCCGCCATGTTGGCGCGGCCATTTTGAATTAATAGGTTTTCATCATAAATTCGTTATTTGCGACCGGTTTTCATTAGAAGGCGGGTACAATATTGATAAATTTTTTTCGCCATACATTGAATTTACAAGTTGTGATCATAAATTCGTTGTTTGCTACCTTAAAAAAATCCCAGACACAGATTTTCATTAGAATCGGAGTACAATTGGCGCTTTGTGGCAAATTTTCAACGAAGAGCCATCTAGGAGTGGCGTTAGAAAGTAATAGAATAGCCTAAGTTCTTTCTTTTAATAGCACATGGTTAAAATTTCATTACGATCATCATCACGGTTTAGAAGCCTATTGCGAACATATGAAAATAAATGATGCTAGACACAACAATGCCCAAAATATGGCTTTATTGTTCACCACAGTATTATTAACAATTTCTGCAATAACAACCTCGCTTAGTCCATCTGTAGTCCTCATAAGCAGACATTACCAATTGTTCTTCAATTTTTTCCATGAATAATATTCTACATTGGCCTATTTAAGTTCTATTACGAAACCCATTACACAAATAAATTTTTAGACCAATATCTTAAGCACGATTCCAACTCGCACGATATTAGCTCACTAGTTCAATGTGACACAAAAATAATACACAATGTGACTTGCCATTGAAACTTTTGTAATTTTATGAAAGAAACCATGCACAAAGTCAGTGCACGATAGTCACACATCGTTGAATATGATTATTACATTAAAGCATTATGTTTCATCTCAAAGTTTATCCAGTTGAACTTAAAAATAAACTTCAATTTATTATACAAAATTGCCAAAACAATAAGTTTTCAGAGTCAAGCACGATTCTAAATTCTATGCACTGATAAACATTTGACACACAGGGTGCGCATGCGCGAATTGTGTATTTTGCCAAGTTCGTTTTTCAAGTCTACTTAAAACATAGAAGATATTAACCAACATCCGAGGATTATGTATATGGAATGTACGACAATTTCATAAAAATAGTGATTCAGCATAAAGGTAAAACCAGGAACAACCTTTTCATGATATATACATGGATACTTTCTCTTTTCGCAGAATTCATCATTATTATTCCTCACTTGCAGATGGCGACGTAGTACAAGAAGAGCCCCGTGACGACGGGACAATCTCTCTATACAAAACTACACTACAGCATCATCTTTGGAACGTTCGTTCCCTGTAAAATGTTTGCATAATCAACCAAAACTGAATTTCGTTTACGACTTGCACAACCAATCACCGTCTGAAAATAGCACACACCGAGTTGAATGTGATCTCATCGAATATTTTTAATTAAAGCGAAAAAAGGTAAAGTTCACAAAAGATGGTTACTTAATTTATATTAAAAAAAACTTTGGTGTTCGAAATTTTCGGATAAAGCCGAGACTTACCTGAGTGAATGGCAACTGCTCTGAATTGGCGCCACATTTGCAGACACTTTGCTCGATCACTCGCATTGCAAATCGCCGGTGAGCGACACAAGATGGCGTTTCACAAGAATCCCCATCGTCGGATGATAGGTGAGAGTGCACCCGGTGCAGGAGGAGCTCGAAGCATTCGGCGGCATCCCCAAGACATCCTAGGGGGAATCTTCTTCCTGCTAATGGACCGCTGGCTAGGGCACGTCGTAGCGGCTCTGGACAGAGAGCTGGCTCTGAGCTGGTTTGGAGTTGTTGGAATAATTCCTGAAATGAAATTAAAATTTTTTAGTTTTTTTTTTGGTTTTATTAATTAGAAAGTGAAATTTTTTATGTTGGGTTTTGAAAATGGGTCGAGTTGACTTGACGGAGTACACTCATGTTGTGAGCGGGTTTTTTTTCGGAGGAGCAACAGGTTTTTTGAAAGAGCATGCAGAGTGTGGACTTGTATTCTAAAATGACTAATGAACTACTTTTAAACATATGTAAAAAAAAGGAAAACCACCTAAAATATCATCTGTTTTGTGGACAGTTATAATTATATACATGTTCCTTTAACATAATCGGCGAGATCTGTCGATCGGTGTAGTACTAGTTCGCCAACCTGGATATTCTGTTTCTGGGTCCACGGGGGATGTACCAGAGCTTACTACTAACAATCGATCATTTCGTTGATATCTTCAAAAAAAAAATAAATGGTTAAAAAAAATTTTTAAAAAAAATTCTTTACATTAACTAAAAAATGTACTGAAAAGTAAAAAATAAAAAATATTTTAAAGAAAGCGTGAAATTTCAATTTTAATGAAAAGTTAATTAAAAGAATGGCGCATTTTTCATCAAAAATTGAAAATATAACTGTAAATCGCGTGAGATTTACAATAACCCTCAATTTTTTGCTTTGTTAATTTCAAATTCTAACAAAATTTTTTGATGAAAAATGCGCCATTCTTTTAATTAACTTTTCATTAAAATTGAAATTTCACGCTTTCTTTAAAATATTTTTTATTTTTTACTTTTCAGTACATTTTTTAGTTAATGTAAAGAATTTTTTTTAAAAATTTTTTTTAACCATTTATTTTATTTTCTACTTTTTAGTTTATTATATGTATTCCGCCATTTTATGATGGCAATTCTATTAGATTTAAAATTACGTCACACAGTTTACTGTATTCATTTGATACCCATGTCGTGGGCTCGGTGGAACATAATTGCAAAAACGGCCGCCATCTCGGAACCGTCTTCTTGATTTTTTTACAAAAAGGTCAGATTGCATTTAGTACTTATACATGATGAGTTGAACTCAAGTTGAACCCAAGTCTAACTACATGTAAACGGGAGTCGAGTTGGGTTAAGGTTGACTGAACTCGACTCAGCTCTGCTACCTGGGTTTAGTTGAAATTATGCATACGGACATGAGTTCAGTATTTGAGTAGTTGAATTTAGTTGACAGCAGCATCTCTGTGTTTGTTTGTGATTTTTTGTAACGTGTATTGCTTCTTTATTATCAACTCACCCTTAACTCAACTATTCATCTCATCATTCATACACATTAACCACCCGAACTACGAGTGTGTGCAAAATTGGAAGTTGATCGGTTATATTTTCTACTTTTTAGTCTATTATAAGCTTTCCTCAATTTAGTGTTGGCCGCCATTTTGAATTTGGAATGACGCCACATAGCTTATTGTGTTCTACCTGTCATATCCTTTCATTTGATACCCATGTCAGAGGGACGCGGAGCACAATTTTAAAAATCGGGCGCCATTTTGGATCCGCCATCTTGATATTTTTACAAAATGGCCAGATTGCATTGTCATCCAAACTAAACGTGTATGCAAAATTTCAGCTCTATCCGAAATCGGGAAGTGGGTCAAATTTAACTTCCAAGATTTGACGACAAACAGTGTAAGTGTTGGCCGCCATTTTGAATTTGGCATGACGCCACATAGCTTATTGTGTTCTACCTGTCATATCCTTTCATTTGATACCCATGTCAGAGGGCCGCGTAGCACAATTTCAAAAATCGGGCGCCATTTTGGAACCGCCATCTTGATATTTTTACAAAATGGCCAGATTGCATTGTCATCCAAACTAAACGTGTATGCAAAATTTCAGCTCTATCCGAAACCGGGAAGTTGGTCAAATTTAACTTCCAAGATTTGACGACAAACAGTGTAAGTGTTGGCCGCCATTTTGAATTTGGAATGACGCCACATAGCTTATTGTGTTCTACCTGTCATATCCTTTCATTTGATACCCATGTCAGAGGGCCGCGTAGCACAATTTCAAAAATCGGGCGCCATTTTGGAACCGCCATCTTGATATTTTTACAAAATGGCCAGATTGCATTGTCATCCAAACTAAACGTGTATGCAAAATTTCAGCTCTATCCGAAACCGGGAAGTGGGTCAAATTTAACTTCCAAGATTTGACGACAAACAGTGCAAGTGTTGGCCGCCATTTTGAATTTAGAATGACGCCACATAGCTTATTGTGTTCTACCTGTCATATCCTTTCATTTGATACCCATGTCAGAGGGCCGCGGAGCAAAATTTCAAAAATCGGGCGCCATTTTGGAACCGCCATCATGATATTTTTACAAAATGGCCAGATTGCATTGTCATCCAAACTAAACGTGTATGCAAAATTTCAGCTCTATCCGAAACCGGGAAGTGGGTCAAATTTAACTTCCAAGATTTGACGACAAACAGTGTAAGTGTTGTCCGCCATTTTGAATTTGGAATGACGCCACATAGCTTATTGTGTTCTACCTGTCATATCCTTTCATTTGATACCCATTTCAAAGGGCCGCGGAGCACAATTTCAAAAATCGGGCGCCATTTTGGAACCGCCATCTTGATATTTTTACAAAATGGCCAGATTGCATTGTTAACCAAACTAAACGTGTATGCAAAATTTCAGCTCTATCCGAAACCGGGAAGTGGGTCAAATTTAACTTCCAAGATTTGACGACAAACATTGTGAGTAAAATAAAAGCGGGCGCCATTTTGGAACCGCTATCTTGATATTTTTACAAAATGGCCAGATTGCATTGTCATCCAAACTAAACGTGTATGCAAAATTTCAGCTCTATCCTAAACCGGGAAGTGGGTCAAATTTAACTTCCAAGATTTGACGACAAACAGTGCAAGCTAAATAAAAGAATTTAATAAGAACAAGTCGGCCACTTGTCTTACGACTATTTAGGTTACTGAGTTCATATTGTTGAACAATGTCGTTCAGAACCTCAGCATCGCGTAAACATTTACATAATTTACGTAGCTTTTCTACAATACGATTGATGTGATGTTCAGTACACAGAGACTGGGCTAGACGAACGCTGAGACACTAATTCTCAATCTCACAGAAGAAGTCGTCTTTGAGGATATATGAATCTAGTTCATTACTAATTTATCGGTATAGTTCCATATTATCCGTTTATAATTGATATTCTGACCTGATGTAACCTCCAATGTTATGTATAAAGATACTGAAAACAGTTTTGGGCCCAAACGCGAACCCTGAGGGACACCGGATGTAACATCAAATTCATTTGATAGATGATTATTAGCTCGCACCCGAAGAAGTCTTTCCAGGTCGTAGATCTTACCCCATAATAGACCCAGTTTTTTTGGAAGGATTCCATGGTCCGCCATGATGATAATAACAGGATCGAGAACAGATTCGCATCGAAGAAAAGGAGAATTTTATTGGAGTCTCTCTTTTTTCTTATTATAATACATGATAACCGCACCAGGAGGTGTCTATATTGCTAGCTTTTAGTTTCATTTGCCTTCAACTCGACATACTCTTGGCCTGTAAGGAATGTGTCAAGAAGAACGGAAAAGTTGCCGCCATTCATTTAGTGCCTATACATGATGCGTTGAACTCAGGTTGAACCCGAGTCCAACTATATATACTGAGTTTCCATGAAAGTTCAACCAGAGTTTAACCTGAGTTAAATGTCATAGAAACAGACAGAATTAAGAGTCTCAATTGAACTCAACGAAAATAGTTAGGTTAAACTGAGTTCAGGCATACAACTAAAAGCGTCACACTGGGAAAGATAGAAAAAGTGAAAATCTCACGCCTCGCTTGGACGTCAAAAGAGACTTTGTATTTGATAAATACTTTAAAGAAAAATCGATCAGAAAATTAAGTGATGGAAAAAGTTGGACGAAGACGGTAGGCAGAAATGAAAACACACAGAGCGAAGTCATTGAATTGAAGTGTCATTTCAACTTAACCACAACTCAACTGGACGCCCATGTAAACTCGTTAATGTAGACGCAAGTTGAGTTGAGATATGGTCGACTGAACTCGACTCAGCTGTGCTACCTGGGCTGAGTTGAAATTATGCATATAGAAGCGAGTTCAGTAGTACCACAAAAAGAAAGGAAATGAAAAATGTTGCGAATATATGTAAATAACCCGATAATTTGCGTTTTTAAGCAAACAGAGTAACCTCTTATTGCGCATGGAAAGAGCGATATTGAGATTTCCTTCTTTTATGGTACGGAGCATAGACAAATGTTCCAAGTAAGTGTATTAGCTATGAGAGAGAGAGGCTGAGTCGATTATCAATGCAAAAACATCGACACGTGCTGGTCCAGGCTGTTCAATAGGTAAGGTAACCGCCAGAATGTGTTCCCGAGTACAGTAACATCCCAAACGTATCACTGTTTAGTTCGGACTTTAAGCTGGCGACTACCCCGGCGGGATATTTTTTTATGTGAAGGAGGACGGGAAATCCGAAATATAATGACTCACAAGTTTGAGGTTGGTCGTTCTGGTTCTGGCTAACAACTATACACCGGAAAACAAATCTCGTTTTGCAACCCACCGTTTTAGGGAGACCATAGCCTACCGAGCTATAGCACCATAAGAATAAAGAAGAAGAAGAAGAAAGCAATGGATGGAGTGAGTTTCGAAGACATGCGGATTCCAACAGCACACATAATTACACTTGCAACACATCACATTAAACAATGGCAGAATTGGTCGCCTAGATCAATAGTCGGCAAACTGCGGCTCGCGAGATAGATTCCGTTCTTTGGCCCCTTGAGTGTGACTTAGGAGCTTAGGAGCGGCCTAATAAAGCCAAAAAACTCTATAGTTTAAAATCAGAAAATTTGACTCTCAATCTCTGTACAGTTGTTATTGTTATTGCCGACCATTGGCCAAGATCTTGCGACTTAACGGGTTTGGATCTCTTTTTTGGAGTTTTTCGAAATTAAAGGTTTATGGGAATACCACCATTGAAGCCTTCATTGAAGGATTAGACGCTGTATCACTCAAATTTTGCATCACTTACGCCAAAGCGAGATTGAACTATTTTTTTGGCATATGAATTTTCCACTCTTGTTGAGACACCCCGTCTAGGCTAGGTTAAATGTAGGGCTTCTGGGCGAATAGAAGGGCAATTAGTACTTTTACACGCGGTTTTAATGTCACAACCATGGTACAATAATACAAGGTAGGCTCGCAAGGAAAAGCTCTGTTTCCATCTTGAAAAGCTTCTACCATTTTTATATGAGAAAAGATCTGAGTGACGTCACGAGAGAGCTTTTTTCCTTTGTGAACTAAGATCTGAGTGACGTCACGGGGCCCTTATGAGCTTACCTTGCAATTATTGTACCATGGTCACAACCTTGTGTACCTAAAGCTAGGTGATTTTTATGGAGTTCAGAAAGCTTATCAGTGATATGACCTCTAGTCTGGAAATCTCTTTTGAGAAGGTAACTGTCTAGTATGCGTTATCTGGCCTTGAGTAGGAGCCGGACATTTACACAGGAAGAAGTAAGCTAGTGTTTCCCTCCATTCGTCTCCTCGCAGCTCCGGCAATCAAATCGATTCACTCAAACGACTGTCAAATAACAACTGCGCGTTCAAAATGGCTGAAACTTTGATAAGTAACTGTCAAAAGATGCACAACTACATTCACTAGCTTTTATTGACGACGAGTGCTGCCATCTTTACGTTGAGATCGGAAACTTTTGAGACCACTTTCATTCTTAGATTTAAAGCATGGTCTCTTTATCGAATATCCCGTGATTATTGTCGAAATTTGATTAGGACAATATCTCATTCGTGTCTGTTTAAGAGGCGAATTGTTCGTTCTTTGTTTTAAGTGGGTTAAGTCGTCCTAGAGGTGGTACAGGTTTCCAGTAAGCTCCACCTTTAGCTTGATTGCGTTGTTGACCTCACCCAATGGGCTGCCGAACATCTCAATCTCTAAACCGCAGAGAGAGACTACTTGTTTGGGTAGGTAGTCCGCTTTCTTGTTTCTATTTATGTTCCCATGCCCGTCAACTCAGACGAGAATCACATTGTGCTTTCTACCGAGTCTAGCTCTGCATCACTCCACCAGATTGGAGCGCATCATCACTGAATTCAGAGTTTTATGAAGGTTTGGCTATGTATGGCAATTCCAAGACTACATTTTTGTGTAGGTTCGAGGTTCATTGTCTGGCAGGTCTTCTGGATCGGCAGCAACTCCGCTTGAAAGATTCTTGCGCGTGCACCGGAAGATGTTAGGGTACTAAATTGTTAGTAGCCTCTAAATATACCCCAGTTTAGTAGATGCCGACTTGCTCTACAGCCTACAAATTTATTTTAAATGCATCGTTCTTACTAAAAATCATTTTAAATTGAGATCAGTGTACAACCTAACAATTATTACGTCAAACTAACTATGGTGATCCACCCACAATCAACATTTCACTATTAAAACTGACCAATTAGGTCTTCAGTAGCACATAAATGACCTAATTGACCTAATTATTTAATAACTATATTGCAAAGTGATTGGCATACTAAAAGACATGTCATTAAAAACCTAAACCGTGCTTCTAGATCGAAAATGCTGGTAAATAGGTGTTACTCGTAGGAGTAGGTACCATTTTACCAGCAATGAATGATGCAAGTAACAAACAGGTGGTCTTTATTATTTAATTTACTTTATGTCTTTACCCGACTCAAATAGTTAAATTAGTAAACACTCAAACATCAACCTTAAGTCCAGTGTTCGCACAAGTGTACGTCCTAGTCCTAGTCTGATCTTTCCTATATGTCAACATAAATAAGACTTTTATATCACATCTCCTGTCATTTTGTAAATGCATAACAATAAAATAATACAAAATATATGTAAATTTATAATCGAGCTCTCTACACGATACCACCAAACGGTATCCACCAAAGCGTCAAAACAAGAAAAAAGAAACGTCAAAAATTATTCAGAAATTTTTCGCAAGGCACTTACTGTAACTGCATTGATGCATTTCTCGCGCTCCCTCTGTATCTGACCGGCCGAAGTTGTGTCGTTTCTAGTTAATGTCGCCGATTTGTTTATTATTCTTTGGTCTGAAATTTTCTTGGAAGACATGTTGCGATTGAGACTGCCATGACCCGAGATTATGTTTCTTTGCGCACTCTCCAAGGTGTTGACTTTTGTTACTGTTGCTACTGTTGCTGCGGGCGCTGCTGCTGGTGTTGCAATCACTTGCTCTTTTCGTTTATATCGAAATTTGATCATTTTTGTTTTTTTATTTTTGGTATTTTTCTTAAAAGATTTTTTCTCGTCAATGTCAGCAGAGATAAAAATATGATAAAAATCTTAAGTTACATTCCAATTTCATTCAGAGTCCGTTCCTTTATTATTATTAAGTTTACGTTGAGATCATTTTACTGCACTTAAAATTCCTCTATGATAAATCCGTAGAGAATCTGAAGATAAAATATAAAATATGACGTGTGTGTTTTTCCAAAAATAGATATAAATCCGCAGTTCCAATTTTTGTGTGTGGACTGCAAATCGTTTTGCCGGTTTTGTTTTCGCTTTTTGTGTGTTGGCGTCGCTGTCGTCGTCGTCGTCTGTTGAATTTTGATCGCCGCTTATAATAATAAAAATAAAATACGCCATTCCTAATGACTTGTGATCTTAAAAGCCCAGACTGGGACACAAATAATATCGACCTGTTTGCGTTGATATTTTGTGGACTGAGCTCATGCGCCGGCGCATATGACCAATTATTATCTCGCATGGTGTGTGGTGGTGTCCTTGATAACAGACGTCGCCACCTATTTTTGATTTTTCGTAACTATCCACAAACTTTACCAGAGCCTTGAAAATTACACGCATGACTCCGACATTAGTTGGTATTATTGTCTAGATTTGTTTCGCGGGAGTGTTTGGGAAAGAGATTGATTTGAAAGGATGCTGTCACTGTTTGATTAATGCTGGTCTAGTGCAACTTCGTTAGTCTCTAGACACTAGGTTAGCCTCTAGCGTCTAATTTCATACTGCAGCTGTGTCTGTGCGGGAAATAAAACATAATTGCGAAAGACCTCGAAATTTATACGTTCGTTACTTTGTTGTTTGTCGTGTCGTGATGAAAAATTATCGGTTATGAAAATTTTTGTTTACAAATTGCACTATTATTTATTATATGGTAATGAGAGTCAACCAGTTGCACAAAATTTAAGCAAAGAAACAAAAAATTGTGATTAATTTTAATTTAAAGGAAGTGAAGGAACGAATTTGATAGATAAGATCTGACGGTTTTTGGTTGTTGTTGTTGAAAGTGATTTTGTGATTGATGTCAAATTAGATCTGGAAGTTGCAAAATGTTTTTTTTTTCTTATAATTTTGTGGTGCTGGGAAATAGGAAATGTATATTGTTTTGTTTTTCAGATATTTTTTGTCTTAAGGAATGTAGCTGAAATTATTCTTGCAGTAGCATAGGTTGAGTTTTCTGCATTGAACAACTCGGAAAGGTTTTATTCAAATATTATTTCAAGGTAATGTTATATCCAGTGTTGGTTTTAAAGCCTGATTTACATACATCCCAAAGTTTCAGAACTTTCGTGCAACAGAGAAAAAAGCATACACAAAAGCACTTCCGACGTTGACTTTGAGATGTAAATTGGTCTTAAGTGTACCGTGGTAGTGTACCAGCGTCCTGGACGAAGTTTTGAAGGGTCCCCTATCTGCTATCCATCCAAACCCATGTGAATAAGGGAATACAAAAGGGTAACAAGAGCATCTTCATCAGGTAAAAACAATTTCAGGCTTCTAAGTTCATCAAAAAAAATCACTTCATAAGTTTATGACATATAGATGGCGCTCAGGAGTACGACAAGGGTGCCTACTTTCGCCATTACTATTTCTTATAGTAATAAATGACATCCTTGTCGGCGCTCTAGATAATAGAACAGGCGGCATACAATGGGGTTTGCTAGACCGCCTTAAGGATCTCGACTACGCCGATGATATCTGTTTGCTGGCCCACTGGACCTCAAAAACATGTTCAGCAATTTGGCAACAGAAAGTAGTCCAGCAGGCTTAAGGCTAAATCCGACTAAAACTAAAGAAATGCGGATAAATGCAAACACCATTGAACGAACAGCGCTGAATAACCGTGACGTGGAACTGGTAGATAAATTCAGGGGTGGTAGCACGTAAGTTGTTTCAATCGACCTCTTCATACAAAACTTCAAGATTTTTGTATGGAGAGGTCGATTGAAACAAGTTACATGCAACCACTCCTGCTACCTCGGTAGCGTTATTACCGAAAATGGTGGTGGGGAAGAAGACGTCCAGAATAAATAAAGCACGAGGCGCATATGCATGCCTGTTCCGCATATGGAGATCAACGGAGATCTCAACTAACACCAAATTGCGGCTGTTCAACTCCAACGTTCAGGCAGTACTTTTGTACGGTTGCGAAACATGGAAAGTCACCCAATTCATCACAGGGCGCCTACAAGTCTTCATCAACAGATGCCTGCGCCGTGCCGGCCAAGAAAGGATAGACGACCAAATCAGACGAAGGAAATGGAATTGGGTTAGCCATACTTTGCGACGTGAAAACGAAAATCTAGCCAAACAAGCCCTCGACTGGAATCCGCAAGGATCCCGTAGAGTCGGAAGACCTAGAACAACGTGGAGGAGAACCCTACTAGCAGAAGCCGCAACAACTGGGAGATTCTGGTCGGAGCTGAGAGCTGTCGCGCAAAACAGAGTCCGCTGGAGGGCAACTGTTGCCGCCCTATGTCCCATGAGGGATTAAAGAAGCGCAATGATGATGATGATGAGTGACTTTAGTGACGCTACTTTTGTAATTTTTAAAGCAATGGAAAATTCTGAATTTCGTGTGTGGAAAAAGAATGGTTTTTAATGAGAAAAAATACCATTCAAGAAAAGAAATGGTTTGAATTGTGTTATTCGGACTCGGCTCCGCCGAAGAAAAATGGTAGCGAAGGTGGTTTGCTGATTTCAAGCGCGGCCGCACATACACCAATGATGCTGAGCGCTTCTTGTCGCCCAAAAATATAAAAAAAAGTGCACAAAACCGTTTTGGAAGATCGGAAACTGAAAATGCATGAGATAGCTGACACTCTTTTAAAGATATCAGAAGGTTTGCGACTGTATTCACTATTTTGTTGGGAATTGAGATCATTTATGAGAACAAAGAAAAAAACTGTTGATAGAACTGACCCCTGAGGAACACCGGCCAAGAAGGTGATACACTGGTTAGCTATTGTGGCGCGATAAAGTCGAACTGATATTGGAAATAGAATAGCTGAATTCGTTATTCAAGAAAATTGACTTACAGCTAGTATCTTGTTCAGTCAGGACCCACGACATGGGTGTCACCAAACGGTAGGTTCTATAAGCAAATTGACCATGTTGTAGTTAGATTTGTCTAGGATCGAATGTGAACACTGATTATAAAACCATAAACCACAAACTATTTTAGCCATCTCTAAAGCACATTTGCGCCAAAATCAAAAATATCAATTATTACTGCATGATCGATACTTGTAAATGTGATCGTGGTGATCATTTGAATGATATTGCATGGCCATGGATCATATCAGCAATTAAAATAAATAATTCTAGAAAATTCTTCGTTGATTATTATTAAACTCCAAGGTTTTGTTAAGATAAAAAACTAGTTTTTCTAGAAAATGAGGATGTAATGCCCGGCTGTTGACTCTAATTTGGTATAATTTGAAGAAAAAGTTTATTTTTCGATTGTATAAAATTAGTATAAGAAGAAGTGTGTAAAAAGCAGTTTTTATTTTTAAACACAAAAAAGTATGTTGAACTTATTTCTCTACTAAAATTAAAAGTTGGCCGTCAGGTTATACTAATCTTGTTTACTTGACCGATGTTTTGATATCACTTAAAAAAATGTTCCAACTTGTCTCTGATCTAAGACTGATTTTCGTGAATAAGAAGTGATAATTTTAAATTAAATATTTAGACGTCTACCAGCAAAGAGAAAATAGCAATTATTCAGTTTCTGTTTTTTTTTAAATGGAGACTTTGACTCTACAAAACGTTGTCTGATTTGAAAAATATACTTTTATGTATAAGTGAATTTACACAATAATACATAAAAACAAAGATTTGCGCCATTTTTTGACACATTTAATCATGGCGGGGTCAAATTTGACATATGTCAGCTGGACACATGTAAAATTAATCATGGAGCATGTCACACTAAAAGGAGCTCATCGAGATTGTGCCATTGGCTTTGTTCGTTTACTCCAAATGGGACCCGCGGACACAAAGTTTGCGTTTCCTTATCTTACTTTCTCGGGATCGGAAAAGAGAGGAAATTTTCGCTTCCCTTCTTGCAAAAAAGTTCCCGAGGTTTTAACTGTGGCTTACTATCAAAGCGAAAAGAAGAAGTTCTTCATTTGGTGCCTTACTACAAGATTTTGAATAATCTTATAAATAACACAGGCACACAGAAAAAAATGTCAAGACCCAGAGGGTACATCCCCCTACCCACCGTTTTTGGGCTGAAGCCGAATATGACAATAAAAATTTGTTTAACTAGCCATTTCCCCATATCCACTTCCACACACCCCTTCTGGAGGTTGAAATGCCAATTCCCATACAAAGTCTAGTGGGGTGTGTATTCCTATGTTTTCTGGGGCACTAAGAACGAAGAAGACTAAGCTTTTTGATACCCCGACTTCACCGGCCGAACTGCGCAAGTTTGAGCAAATTGGTGAACTGCACTTTAAAATAACATCAGTTCGCATACAATTTCCACTTATTCAACTAAGGATGCACAAACCTCAATTCGTCAAACTGGTCTCGAACTGAAGTTTCACGATCAACACGCCTTACAAGCAGGCTCAAAAAGGAGTTATCTACTGGAATAGTGTGATGCCATTCCAGTGAACTTTTGTATTGCCTGACTTCTGGCTAAAAAGTAACAACAATTTCAAGCACGAACTAAACATGAACTGTACTTTAGCTGCTAAAGCCACTTATGTGGATTGAACTGAACAATATTAAACTGAGGTCGGTGAAGCTGAGGCATTAAACTTTAATTTAACTTATGCAAGGCTTTAGTTTTTGTTGTTTTGCATTCCTTCATATTTCAAGCAATTATGATAGTGATAGTGAAGGGTATTATTTAATATACTCAATAGACCGGTTCTGGTTCGATTACAGAGGTTAAGCAGCATTGGGCGTAATTTGTACTCAGTTGGGAGATCGTTTTGGTAAAACGACTTTTGCTTTTAAAAAATAAATTTTTCGACACCGGCGCAGCTATTACTCACATATCCATGCTGAAATTCTCAAATTCATTAAAATTCGGCCTACCTTTTCCATTCGGAATAAAGAAGCAATGATTCTTCCTCAAGGGGGGCCAATATGGGGCATTCCACATCATGACGAGGCGCGAATAAGGAAAGGCGTTAGATTCTTTGTGTGGGCCTTATAGGGCAATCCACACGGGGTGCATATGGGTCGGGCTAGGGTCATAGGGGCCCTCTCTGCACCAGGTCCCAAAATGCTAATCGGCCATAACCCCATAACCAAAGAATTTAAACCCATATATAGCTCAACAGACGGGTAATTCAATGGATCGATTAACTTTTTACATTTTAACGGTTACCTGTTCGCATACTCCCCACCCACAATGATTATGCTCCAGCGTCCATGTGCCCGAATATCACGGGATTTCGGATAGTCTTCTGTTAATAAGCACGTGAAGAATATGTGGCATATGTTCTGTTTTGTAGAAGTAGCTACTACTTTAAAACGAACAACTTCGGCAGTTCCAGACCAAATCAAATTCACCAAACTAACTCGTGGTGAATACATAAATTTTATCAAAAATCTTCCTCATGATCAGTTTCATAATAAATAGTCACGTATTAACTATTTTTCCTTCTAACTCCCGCCATTCTATTAATTCAATGACTATGTTAAACTGGTATTAACCTTGAATTTAATGGCATATTTCCAAGACTATAATTACGACAAAAATTCTTCACAGAAAACCTATGACGAAGATTTGAAAAATGCCAACGTTTTCTGTTTATTTGTTATTTACGTTTCAGTAAATCAATATTAACTCTTTTTTTATCTTTATTTATCGTAAATATTTTCATATTGTTTTCGTTATAAAAATTCCCAGTCTCAAATAAAAAAAAATAAATAAATGTTTGTTATGCAAATTTCAACAAAAAATCATAATCATAACAAACAAAAAACATAACGCCATACTTTTTGGGAAAAACAAATTCTCAAATATCATAAATTTTGCAAAACAGAAACTCGGGAAATATTTTCGATTTATTATTTATTAATAATAAAAATATATAAACAAAAACATATTTTCTGATGTATCGAATTTCGTTAAACACAAAATCGTGTTATTTTTTGTGTGTCATGACGATGATATGACGAAGGCGATGATTGGTAACATTTCAGCTGACTACCAAATATAGTAGAAGTCGTTTACATGCAGATAAAAAAACAAGAGAAGAAGTTAACGACTGAAGCGTTTTCATTCTCGTTTTTTAAAACAAATTTAAAATAAAAAAAATATATTTAACAAAAAACAAAAAAGTTGACCATCGGTCGGCGTCATTTGAAATGGTCCACTTTCGCCTTACTTTGCAAGTTCTTTTTTGTTTTTGTTGTAACGACTTAAGACACGATTTTAACGTTTATTTTCAGGTATAGATGGAGAAGACGAATGAAAGGTAAAGAGATTCCAACAATATATCAACAGTAACGACGTATATACACACATATAGACAAAACAACAAAAAGAATGGAAATACATACAATATAAACGCGGTATCTTGAATCTAGTTCAATTCAAAAGTCTCTCGGCAAAAATAAGATAAAACGACACACGGCAGCTGTTCAGTTTCTCCTACTTTTTCGTGGTTTTTGCTTCACAAGAATTGAATGAAGAATGAAGAAAACAACATCGTGATCTTACAGAAACTTGCAGAGTCATCAACCGCACAGAAACCGCAATTCTTGGTACGAGAATTGTGTGGATTGTGAAGTCTTGTGTGAGGTTTTGGAATATAGTGAAGTGAGGAGGATTCAACCATCACAACAACAATATTAAAAAAATTGGTGTAAATAAACTCGCGTAAGATGATTGCCGTTAAGAAGGTAATCATTGAATATGCCAAAAAAAAATTCTTAGAGGCCGTCCATTAATTACGAGAGGGGTTTAGGGGGGGGGGGGGGGGTTCGAGCTGAATCTCACCCAATCTAACGTGGGGGTTACTGGGTTAAATTAAGAAAACATGTTTCTCCACTAAAGACCATTTCATTTACAGGCCGCCGGCAGGCCGTGCCCTTTCAGGCCAAGTCGGCAGGCACGGCCTGGTGAAGGCCACACATTACTCTGAGTGATGAGGACTTCAGATATCCGTATGATAGTCCGTGGCTTGCAGGTGACGTCATGATTCCCTACAGACACACTGGCGAAGACTACAGTTTACCATAGCAGACTGTTAATTCAAGTGCAAAAATGTTCATGGCGTCAACGAAAACTTTAAACGCACAGACAGATTCGTGACTGGAATAACCTTGAAAATACACGGACCACCATATTTAGGCGGCCGCCGTTTCCGCTTTCGTTCCAATATGTTTGTGCCTTAAGGCGGCTCCAGACTCACGCCGTGAACACTCGCGAACAAGCGCGAATGCGAGTTTGGGTGGTTTTCGCGCCTAGTTCGCGTCTTGCTTTCGGGTCCGACTGGATAAGGCGTGAATTCGTGCCGTAAACTCACGGCTTGAGACTGAAAAGCAGTTCAGAACTTCAGGCACAAACTGACGATAAATGCCCATACACATAAAGATTTTTGTCAGTTTTCTTGGACTGCAGGCCCCATCTAGTTGGCGATCGGTGATTGTAGGGTGATACTTGGCTTCAAGGCGAAAACATTCAGGACACGGCTTGCTGTCCACCTGTGTGTGAAAGGGGGCCTTGTGAGCAGTGTTGCCACTCTCTCAGGGCTTTGTCGTATCCATTACAATACAGAAAAAGTATCCAATCGTATCTATAACTTTCTGTACGTTTCCATACGATACTAAATGAGTGCATACTTGTATATTGGCGGGGTTTTATACCTCCTCGTGAAGAGGACCAGTTCTGTTTTTACTGGGTTAACGGTGGCAGGTCAGCTTGAAGGGGTTTAAGACCACAGAACACTTGAGGAAATTTTCCTTTTGTAATGATAATGTCATCCGCGTACCAACGAAATCTTGCCCGAAGTTACTCTACCAAAAAAGTTAGAGCAGAGACCTGTCCTTAAGTTGCTCCAGTTCAAGTTAAGCGGCCCCCACACTCTCAGTTTTAACTGCGCAGTTGAACTGTGTAAATAAACTGTACGATAAACTGACCTGAAAGTGTGTGAGTTCGTCAGTTCGTTGCACGGTTTTTTGCTCAGTCTGAACGATAAACTGTGCAGTTTATTGGAGAAAAGGAGAAACTCGAAGTCGAGAAGCTCAAGTCTGCGTACAGTGAAAATAGTTCAAAACTGCACAGTACACACAGTTTTTCGTTCAGGCATGACGTCACACGTGATAAACTGCGCAGTTAAACTGAGAGTGTGTGGGCCACTTTAGAGCTGGCTCATTTTGCTGAGATTATTAATCACATTGAGAGCTGAGACATTAGAAATTAGTAGTCTTTCGATTCTTTAGCCGCTATCGGCCAGCCAAACGCACGACTTGACGAATGCTTCGGCGTTCGAGTCAAGTAACCCTAATCCGCACTAAACAAAGGCTAATAGAATATAGAACTATAGGAAGGGCCCTCGCTGAATTTTAGCGTAATTAAATTCTTGTTGAGTATGAGTGTTCACTCACTCGCTCGCTCGCTCACTCGTTTTGTGTCCACTACAAAGCGAGTAGAGTAGAGAAGGGGCACGTAGGAGTTCGAATTATCAGTTACTTATGGTAAATACCTATTGTTAGAGTAAATACTAGATTTTGTTAAATTTGGAAAATCTCACGTGAGATAAGTGGGATGAGAGGGGGTCGAGCCAAATCTCACGACATCTCACCAAGGGAGGAGTCGAAAAATCGCAAACATCGCCTCACGTAATTTATGGATGACCCCTTATATGTATAATTTTATATTTCAGGAAAAAGCAACAACAACAAACAACAAAACTTTACAAATTGTCCCCATTTTTACAAATTGTACAAAATTTCAATTAGATACGCCCGATTGCACCTGTCGATCTTGGTCAAGAGTCATTTATTATATTATTAACAGCAACAGGTACGAAGTGGACGGGGAATCGCATAAAAACCACGATAAACCGATCGTTGGTATAGAAACACAATTATTATCCCCAGCTGCAAATTTTAGTACCAGACCTATGTAAATACATCTGGCAAATTATTATTCTCCATTGCAGAAATGTTGCACAGAATGACTCGATCAGATCATGTTCTTGTTGCATGAATCAGAGAACATATAGCATAACACCATAAACATACTTATACATAAACATACAATCCAGGTGAGAAAAATACAGTTTCTCTATTCTGATGAAGTTGGGTGCAGAGGCAGAACCGCATTTGATGAAGATCTACATATATACATACAAGTACATATATACCCTAATCTTCAATTCTTGAGAAGAACCATGAAGACACAACCCGAAAACATTTCCTGTCTGCCTGGTAGAAGTATGACTCATGCGAAGCCGTTGCCGGTTTTAATGACCCACAATATGCCGGTGTTTAAAGGTAAAAATATAAAAAAATAACAACGAAGAAAACAAAATGAGGGAAACAAAAATTGTAATCGTGAGAGCCCCTCATGCGTTGCGGGTAGAAGAAATCTTCTTAAGATGAAGGCTGGCTGTCGCGTTATAGGGCATGTGTATACGGGAAGAAGAAAGGAAATGCCAGTTAATTTCTTCGGCCAATTTGCATACAACATACTCGTGTAAGGGAAGCCGAGAGATGGTGTTGCTGTATGACCTGACTTGTTGTTGTTCTTCTTGTTTTATTTAGCAACAATTCATGCCTTTTGGTAGGTAAGTAATAGGCGCATGCGCATTGCGGAGGTGTAATTAATTAAGAGAATGTCGCAAATGAAGCATGATTGTTAATTATATAGTATATGTATATAGTAAAAAGGTTTCTTATAAGTTTACAGTTTTTCTTTGTGGATTTGTTGGTGAAGAGTTATTATTTGAACGTTTGTTAAATGTAATCCTGTTTTTCTTGTTTGTAGAGGGTGTATAAGCTAAGTTTACAAAGTGGCCAGGTGGTTAATAGGTTTTGATGAGACTAATGCCCTTTGACACACAACAACATCGAATGAACATTGAGGTATCATTCGGCTATGAATGATCATTCGTGCCCAGTTTGTCATGTCCAATGTTCTTTCAACAGCTTCATTCGTCATTAAATCTAATGAAGTCAAAATAAATTCATAAAATGCAGATGGAAGTGAAATTGGGAAATTATCGAACAACTTTTCATGAACTTTCCAGTAAATACATGAACTTTCCAATTGAAATACATAAATGTTAAACTCTCATTCAGATTGAATGATCATTGAAAGCTAATGAAGTTAGAAGAAGGCATACCCCTTACAGCGGAGCCTGTCTCATTAAGTTACTCGTGCTACAAGACGAGTCGTTTGCCAAGAACTTACTTCTGGCCATTGATCAATAAAGACTGCAATGACTGATCTCGAGTTGGTTAGTGTTGATCACGCTCTATAATACCATAGAGTTGAGAAGAGGCGGCAACAATATAATAAACAGAACATTCCCCAAGAACCCCAGAATTACGCCAATCATTACTGAGCATTGGCCCATAGGGAACCACACTCGCAAGCTGAGTACTCTACATCGAGCTACGAGAAAACGAACGAGAGGGAAACACTTGTTCACTTTCTGTAATAGCTAAATCCAGGCAGCACACACGTTCTGGAAGACTTAAAAGAGATCTCACTAGACTAGACATTAGAGAACTGATAAGCTTCCTACACTCAATAGAATGGCTTGAAACGTCCACTACAACTGGCCAAAAAACAATCACTTTACCTTAGGTAAACGAGTTTGTGGCATCAAAAGGGTGCATCAAAGCTATAATTTGGACTTCGTTCGCACTGGAGCCAGCCCTGCCTCTAACCTAACTAAGAGGGTTCTAGAGAGTTCAACGAGATGGCGATGAATTTAGCGTTTGGGTCACTGGTTTCTATCGTTAGAGTAGCCTAAAGGTACGATTCTGAGAAAGGCGGTAGACTGCAAACCGCAGGCGACACTACTGGTTCGTGTGATAAAATCGCAAACAGCAAACGACACTTGGTGGTTTTATCATGCCAACTAGTAGTGTCACCTGCCTTGTTCGGATTCGTACATAAAGAGTTAAGATGTTCGATTAGCATTCTGAAGGTCCGTGAGGGTCAACTGCAAGCAACGTCAACGTTTGCATGCAGTATATTCAAAACGAAGGCAGCAGCCTGAATTCATTCAAGATTACGGTTCACCTCTTGAGATTACAGCTGATCAAGGTGCGCAGTTAGAATCGAAACTGTTTAATTTAATCGTTAAATTACTCGAATGTCATCGTCGAATCTGAACAAATGCATTCGATCCGCAGCTAAACGGTTCCACTGGCAACAAACAGCAGTTTTAATGCCAACGGACAGTACTATTGATTAGAGTAAAGACTTGCACAACAATCAAGACCGACTTACAATGCTTACCAGACGAACTCGAATATATCAAAACGATCAATTCATTCTCTTTAGTTCTCATATGCAGAGCATAAAGGTAGTATATCCTCGACAACACATTCAAATGTCTACATGCTGGTCCTGGAGGATGCCGATCATGTTTTTATACGAGTCGAACGTATGTTTGAAAACATTTTGAACATATAAGGCCCTATACCAACTAATCAAACATTATGAAAAAACTTCGTTGTCAAATTGAATGGCACATATCGATCGTCAGGTTAAAGCCAGCTTTCGATTGTGGTTGCAGCAACGAAGCCAAGGCGTCCAAAGCAAAGCCTTAATTGACAAACTCTCACACGATCACAATGGTCGATCCATCAATCCCTAGACCATAGTTGAGCGACCTAGCCTCTTTCAGACAAACAAACTCGGCTAAGTTAACAAGTATCGCAAAGAGGTTGAAAAACCAAAAACGAAAAAGAAGTTTTAGATATTTTTTGGGGAGGGGAGTAATTTAATTAGAAGATAAAAATAAAAGTGATGTTGGGCCAACCCAATGCACTTTCCGAACAACTGAGAAGTGGAAATATGTAGGCCTTAAATATATGAATGGATCAATTTGGCGCCAGGAAAATATTCCACTTGAATGGACGGAAGCTCGGATATGTCTTCCTACACTAAACAGTAGTTGGTCTTCTTTTTTTAGGTATAGAGATACTTATTTCGCAAAAACTTCTTCATGGACACCCGAAACTCTGCACCTTATCAATCTTCACACAGCTCGCATGCCAAAAAGGGTTTTTGTGTGTATCGATGCACACGATCTCGTCTATAATAGGGGTATAGACTGCTTCTCGTGCGATTACGCAGGTCAAGCAGCAAGTGGACATGGTTAGTACTTAGTGGGGGGGCGCCATTTGGTAAAACCACTGTTGATACTAGCATTTGTAAGGACGATAAGGCAATTGCATACCACAGTTGTTTTTCACATTACCATATACGCTATAAATTGAAGGCCTTCAAAGCTTTTCAATACTTTTGTGAATGCTACAAAAATGCTTCTAAAGCAGCACTAAAAGGAGTGTTCCCAGTTTGTAGTAAGAGTATCCTGTTTGTGGCCATTTCTTTTTAATCATTCGTTATTATGACATAAAACTAACATTTAGAAGTGAAAGAAGCCCTAATCCTACAAGAAGACGAAGAAGAAGAAGCAAAAAGAGGCTTGGGTATTCATGGGAAGGTAAGAGCCGACGTAAATAAGGTAATTACTTTTCTCTGATTTTTATAGAATTTTGAATTTTTATTTTAAAAATTTATCAGAAAAACATATGCTGCTTTCAGAGATTTATTATCTTTATTTTTACCCCCTTGTTTTAAAATTGTGACCAGTCATAAGTCACAAAAACTTTGACGCCTTGCGCTTACTGCCAATGTTGACAGAAAATACGTCTACTTCACTTCTACCCTGCATTAACTCCTTCTATTTTTGTTACTTTTTATTTAGTACAGACCTTCAAGTTGAGTCTCACTACACACTTGTGACTGCGTTGTGACTTGTGACTGCTTTTAGAATACGGGGGTTAGTCTATTATATTTTTTGCCTGGTTAGCGAAAATTCACTTTTTTTCAGGAGGCATAACACTCCAACGAGGCTGCCTTCCGCTAACCCCCCTGGTTGGGTCTTTAGCTCACCGGATATCGACTGTGCAAAATCAAAGCCAGTTACAAAAACTTTTGTTTTGATTTTTGTTGCCTACATCCAGGGAATTTGTGAATTTTTTTGTGAGATATCCTACAACATCCAGGATTTCAAACACAGAATTCATCATCTTCTTCTTCACCACTATCCAGACTCTTATTAACGATTTCGAAATTAAGTATAAACGAACGAGAATAAAAAAACGGGCTCTGGGTTAAATAGCTGCATTCAGGTAACATATTACATAGAAGCAGCAAAACAGTTTCATACTCAAAGTTGATCTAGTTTCATGTTATATGTATCTAACATCTCTTACTCGCAATTAACCACATTTCAACACACACCCAAGCAAGAAAATCAGTTTCATAATCAAAACAAACATGTTTCTTACTTAAAATTGCAAAATACCAGTAATATTAATTTGCAATGAAAATTGAAAATATGTAAGTGGTTTTAAAGCAGAAAAACTTTTAAAATATTTCTACCATAAACCAGAATTATTACTTGGAACACCTGTGGGCAGTTAAACCCTCGAACCAAATGCAATTCAAAACACCAACAACAGCAAAAAAATGACTTTAAAACCCCAAAATTAAATGTGAATAACCAAAAACATTTTCCCTCCAAAAAATCATCTTTGAAGGAGTTTCAAAAAAATATTGACGAAGAATATCACAGTGTTCATAAAAACCATGCAGGTATCTCTTTACGTGAAACAGGTAATCATCTCAAAGAAACGTTTTTTATGACGATGATGCTCCTCTCTGGACCAATCCAGAATCTCATAAAAAAACGAAGACACAAGGAACAAAAAATATCCATCAAGAACTATGAAAGTAAAGAAATACAACAACAACAACAGAAAAAAGAACTAGAAGAGTAGAAACGGAGTCCCTTGTGGATCGTAGTAGGGTTTCCCAAGATCAAAATAATGTTTTCTAATAAAAATGGACAACCCATAAAGATCTCGACTTCTTAAGGGGTCCCTCAGATTGATGGTTCTGATATGCTTCAAGTTTAGAATTAAAAATTCTGGTCATGTTGGATATGCCATTGTCATTTTGAGAGAGTGTGTATTTCTCGTTTGACGTCGCAGTCGTTGGAGTATGCGCCGTCCCCGATCAACTATAGCGACGCTATATAATTTAAGATTAATACCAGTAATCAAAAACTATTGATATTCATCGAATCACACTCGAGCATATATAAGGGTATTTGCATACGTTCTTCTTTAATTCTTCAATTCAAGTTAAGTAATAAGAAGTTCTTATATAAAAGAACTAAGAATTTAAGAAGTGTAGTAAAAAGGAGAATTACAAATAAGGCGGGGTCAACAACAACAGCAAAAAAATAAAAAAATAAATTGTTTAAGAATTGCAATCACATCGACATAAAAGAAATGTTATTTGAATTTTAAGTATTGTATGTCGCCGGGTTTTGTTGTTAGCACAATTCTTGAGAAACAGCATCCGCTTCAGACAACAAAATTCTTCGATATTTCTTCGTTCTTCTTTTTTTTTTAAAATGAATTCATTCCTCACACGTTGCGCTATCTACAAAGATGCAAATCTTCAACTTCTTCACGATTCCGAACTTCTTCTTCATGACTCATAGTGTGGTGAGAAGTGAGGCAGAAATCGTGGTCCATTATTCTTCTTTTAAAAATCTTCGCAAATACCGTTTCATTACGAAAAAAAATTTGTTCAAATAAAGACAACTTTTATGATGATGACACAAAAATCGTCATCGTTTCTTTTTTCGATTTCATATTTCATAAAAAAATATTTTATATATCCTTGAAATGGCGTTTGAATTATGATGAATGTATCCAAAATATGTTGAAGAAATTTCTTCTTCTTATTCGTATATCCAAAAAAAATGCTTTTAAGATCACAGATCATCATCTTCATCCCACACACATTAACACAGCATCAACAAAACTATCATCAAAACGATTTCTAGTCCACATAGTCCAGTCAAAATAGACGAAAAAACGCCATAATTGGAAGATAATTCCGAAGTTGCTGAAAATTGGAACAGCCGTTAAAAACATTATTATACGTAAGCTGTAGAGACTGCCACGCGATTGGGCGGCTGCAAACTTTTTTATTCAAGGTCAAAGGGTCAAAATATCAGTTTTTTGCAAATATATGCTAAACCGTACGTCTTATCAGAAAATTGTGTTTACAACGTTTGTAGATTAGGCGATTATCTACAAAAAAGTATATTATACATTTTCTCGTAGGAATTGCCATTTCTGAGATATTGTCGTTTTAATAAGTTAAAATACTCATATTCTATCATTCCCGACTTGTAAAGGTCATCAGAAATTTAATAAATCCTTTGTTGGAGTACGCGACTAATATTTTCAGGGGTGATTCCTGGATATATTTGGAGAAAAAAATTGTTCTACAGAGAGCGGCTATCTCCACTATCCACTAAGATACAGGGTGATTAGGGAAAAATTTTTGTTTTTTTTTTAAATTTACTGAAATTTGAATAACTCCTAAAGTAATTATGATAGAGTAGCCTAATTAGGCTCATCTTTTAGGTAAATGTGTATTCTTTAATTTGGTGTAAAACATAGCAACCTGAGTGACTCCGTTCAAAAAATATATAGGCTCAAACAATGCTTAGAATCTAGACCTGGCAGATTTCTTCGTTTTTCTCAGAAAATTCGTTACTAACAGTACATTTTTTTATTGCTTTTCTGATGCAGCAAACTATTACCTACAATATTTCCATATACAATAAGTGTTTATTTTGGGTAGTTTTGTAGGTAGTAGTAGTAGTAGTAGTTTTATCGTGTTTTATCGTGAACAAATAAAAAGTTACTCGTCTTTCAACTGCGGCATAATAGCATTGGTTTGAGCCTACATATTTTTTGAACGGAGTCACTCAGGCTGCTATGTTTTACACCAAATTAAAGAATACACATTTACCTAAAAGATGAGCCTAATTAGGCTACTCTATCATAATTACTTTAGGAGTTATTCAAATTTCAGTAAATTTAAAAAAAAAACAAAATTTTTTCCCTAATCACCCTGTATCTTAGTGGATAGTGGAGATAGCCGCCCTCTGTAGAACAATTTTTTTCTCCAAATATATCCAGGAATCACCCCTGAAAATATTAGCCGCGTACTCCAACAAAGGATTTATTAAATTTCTGATGACCTTTACAAGTCGGGAATGATAGAATATGAGTATTTTAACTTATTAAAACGACAATATCTCAGAAATGGCAATTCCTACGAGAAAATGTATAATATACTTTTTTGTAGATAATCGCCTAATCTACAAACGTTGTAAACACAATTTTCTGATAAGACGTACGGTTTAGCAGATATTTGCAAAAAACTGATATTTTGACCCTTTGACCTTGAATAAAAAAGTTTGCAGCCGCCCAATCGCGTGGCAGTCTCTACAGCTTACGTATAATAATGTTTTTAACGGCTGTTCCAATTTTCAGCAACTTCGGAATTATCTTCAGTCAAACCTCTAATTTGACTGGACTACACACGCGTCTGCGCAATCGACTTACAAGTCAAAAAATAAATAATTGTTGGCACGTCACTTTAGTACAAAAATAAATGAGAAAAGTTAATTATTTTCTTCAATTTCTTTTCGATTATTTTTTCTTCACTTCTTTTCTTTTATATAATATACATACATATGTATATATTTGCACAAAAGAGTTTTCAAACTAACACCTGAAGATTACAATTTTCAAACGTAGAGGGCACTATTTTATTTTAGTATGTTAAAGCAATCCGCGAAATTCTCACAAATCGTGCAATTTTCTGAAAACACGTCCGCACCTCTTTGGTAACTGAGATAGACTGAAGATCGCGTATAAATTTTTCACCAATCAAGCTGAGCTTGTGTTGGCTTGGTTTCTTGGTTTAAAATTCAGGTTTTTGCTTCAGGTGTTCCGTTTCTCAGATCGTTTCCATGGTTCAGTTGGCGGGCATCAACAATTATTTAGTGAGGGAGAATGAATAGGCAGCAGTTCCAGGTGAACAAAGCAAGAACTGCAGGTAGAAAGAAGCTAAGAGAGTTGAGAGCAGGTAAAAATGTTCAGTTTTAAGAGAGTGGATTACATGTATGAAGTTAATTCTTTGTAGAAAATTGCTATATTTGTTGTAGTTTTATACATTTAACAAAATTTTTAAGGTTTTTAGAGCTCTGGCAAAAAATTCGAAGTATTTTTCCGATAGATGGCGTCAATTGCAAATAAGTCACGAACGCGCCTTTGATAGATGGCAGTTCTAGTGTCATTTTGTTCAAGTGTTAAAAACTGAAGTTGGAGAGTTGTTTGCGTTTGGAAATGGAGGAAAATATTGTTAGATTGCGGTTTATTTTGCAATATTAATACGACAAAGGAAGTGGTGTGTACGGAGAAGGCATTTTGCAAAAGTTGTAACGCAGAAATGGCTTGTTCGCTTTTTTTCGTGGTAGCTTTGATGTGATAGATTAGTCCTGATCTGGTCGTTCAATCACTGAAAAGGCTGATTAAATTCTTGAAAAAGTTCAGTAAAGTTTAGTAAGATAGGATGTCGTCTTATGGTCCTATGTCCAGGGTGTGAAAAGAGGAGGGTGGTCGACCTACCGAATTGATCAGAAGAAACTAGGCCAGAAACCACATTTTTTAAAGCGGCACCGACAGCAGCGTATCCTTTGCGGGGGCATCCTGGTCGGACCGCCAGCTAACGCATCAAAGAAGAAGAAACAGTTAGGATGTCAGTAGTGTCGATATTGAGATGGAGCTAGTATTTGATAACAACAATGTTTTGAACCATTAACCATATTATTAACATCTACGATGCACTGCTGAGCCCAACTAAAATCGACCCATTTTTGAAACATCTCATAATCGGTGATGAAAAATGAGAGACGTACGACACTTGACAGCGTAAAAAATTGTCAGCATTTAGAATAGCTCTCGAAGCCAGGATTGACGTAAAAACTGATGCTGTGTGTATGTGTGGTACGAAGGGGATCATCTACTATAAAGTATGAAGTTCCAGTTGGTTGAACGTAAACGACGCAAATTGACTAACAGGAAAGGTGTTGTCTTCCATCACGACAACGGTCGACCGTACACTTCTCTGATGAACTGTCAAAAATTGGAAAACTTTAGTTGAGAACCCATCGTATAGTCCAAACATAAAACTGATGCTGTGTGTATGTATGGTACGAAGGGGATCATCTACTATAAAGTATGAAGTTCCAGTTGGTTGAACGTAAACGACGCAAATTGACTAACAGGAAAGGTGTTGTCTTCCATCACGACAACGGTCGACCGTACACTTCTCTGATGAACTGTCAAAAATTGGAAAACTTTAGTTGAGAACCCATCGTATAGTCCAAACATAGCACCATCTTTTTTCGATATCTGCAGATCTTCCTTAATGTAGAAATAAGGTGGCTTTCAACCAGAAACAGTACAAGCACAGTTCGTTCAAGGATATTTCTATTTCTCCGTAATCAGAATACAATTGCCAAATTCGTGCGGCCGTATTGGTGCGGCCATTTTGAAACTATAAGTTTCGATCATAATTTCATTATTAGCGGCCTTAAAAACCCTTAGATACCCACTCTCATTGAAATCGGAACGCAATTGGCAAATTAAACCATATTTCCACAGCCATTTTAAATATTGCACGGCCATTTTGAATTTCGAAAATCAAGCTTCGAGGTGTATGACGGGAGACCTTCACGAATCATTATAGCCGATTTTACACAATAAATTCAAGTTTGCTACGTTCGATGGGGAGACGAGTGAAAGAGGGCTCAAGGGAACACGTGTGTACGAATTTTCACCATTTTTTGTGCTCTACGCTTCTTGCAACTTGTGACAATGAAACATGACGTTTTTGTAAAAAAAAATCAAGATGGTGGCCGAATTTTGCAATTGTGTTCCCCTATCCCCGGTATGGGTAAAAGTATTACGAGTAAAATGCAATTTGTTGGGTGGCATCATTCCAAATTCAAAATGGCGGCCAACACAAGATGGCGGAAGACATAATAGAATAAAAATTAGTAAATATAACCTATTACCAAATTGAAATTTTGCACATATGCATATTTCGCGTGACAATGCAACCGGACCATTTTGCAAAAAAAAACAAGATGGCGGTTCCAAGATGGCCGCCGAATTTCGCAATTGTATTCACCGACTCTCGTCATGGGTATCAAATGAAAGTGTATGATAAATAGAATGCAATTAGCTGAGTGGCATTATTTCAAATTTAAAATGGCGGCCAATAAAAAATGGCGGATTACCTTACAACGCCCTAAGTATGGGTATCAAATGAAAGTGTAGGACGAGTATGGACCAGAAAGCTATGTGACCACTGTGGGATAATAAAATAAGGCGGTCACCACTTTAAAAAAACTAAAAAATACGTTTTTATTTTAAATTTAATTAAAAAATAACTCATGATAACCTCACACACAATCATATCAAATTTACTGGAAGTGATTAAAATTGGCGTTGAAAGAGTTCAATTTTGAGAAAGTCAGTCCTAGAGATTGACGGGATTGATACCGTAAAAACACTCATATACCACTTGTAAATCACTTCCTTGTGTTTAGTATTTTTGCTACAAGAAAATGAGTTTATCAGTCGGGCGCCACCATTAATAACCTCCGTACATCCGACAGGTAAAAATTTCTTAGATAAAACTCAATTTCCGTTCTTTGTGTAATATTCCTTCCTTCAACCTTTCTATTACAAAATAATGAAATATTATCTTAAGTACGTGTACATTACTGAATCCCTACGTAAAATATCGTCCGCAACTTTGAAACACATAAAACTTTCCTCTCTCATAATTTACAAATCGGAAGGTCTACTCCAAGCCTGCGCAACTAACTACCGCCCGACCGATATACAAATGCCAATAGCCCTCACACAGGGCTGCGGCGTCGTCTGGTCGTTTGCAACCAAAAGCATAAAACGAACCAAAAAAAAAAAAACATATTTTGACAACTCAATTAAGAAAGCAAAAAGGTTTTAACCCGGAATTTCAGGTAAGATAATGTATGATTTCACTCTGAAAATATGCCCGGCCTTGTAAACTCTTAACTGGCCTTCATATCACAGTTTAGTGAATCTCCGAAATTCTTCTCCGAAAAATCATGCTGTTTTATAATTTGCATTGAGACTTAAACTTAAAACAGCATAAAAAGTCATTAGTCCTCTGCACAATTATTATTCCTCGTTTTATGTTTATTTTGTCCTCTTTTTTTTCGGTTTTTTGTTTTTATTTTGTATACACCTTCCAGGTAAAATCGTTTTCAGCCATATCTGCGCAACATACTTATTCTCACATGCGCAGCACAAGAAAAATATTCGAGAAAAACCAATAAAAAGCAAGCGACAGACAAACGTGATTGCGCTTACTGAAAGTTGATTAAAAAGTGTTATGCGCACAGGTATTGAAGATGAGCATCGGGAAAACCACTCGGTTTCAAGGAAAACCGCCTTAAATCATGACGAGTGTGTCTGCCGCCGCCGCCACAATGCACATTTTCAAACTCTGATGTGAAACTGTTAATCTTCGAAATGTTAAAAGTTAGATTCCGAAGTCTTTGGCTGGTGATCCGCAGTGCGCAGGTATGTTATGAATCAATGAAAGGTGAAGATGTCATAATGTGATGCCTCTGGGCAACCAACCAACCATCTTCGTCGTCTTCTGGCACTTCTGGGGTGCAGGACGTGATCTTTGAGAGATCTCTTCTCCAAATCCGTTTAACAAAAGATTTAAGTGACGAACCCTAGTTTTATTGTGCGCTTCTGTGTTGCACATGTTTCAAGCATTTTACTGCACACCGGCAATTGCTGGGGAAGGTGTGGGAACAAAATTTGTTTTAGTTTTATTTTTATTAAAATATTACTTTTTTTCCCCGGAATTGCAGGTATTGACAGTTGTGTTCTGTGGGAAAGTTGCGAAAATGAAAATTTTAGGTGGAAATCCTAGTCTGAGGCATGTGTTGAGCTGCGGAGTTCAAACTTTGGAATTCCACATGTGCATTCCTTATTACATTTGTAAAATATAAAAGCAAATCACCAAAACATTTTCGACCAGGTACAAATTCCTTTCATAGTTAACCTAAACAACAAAAAACTACCTAAAAACACAAGTGGATCCAGGTAACTTCTTGAAACCTCTATCCTATCATCAATTTCCTTTACTTTTGTAGATACACCTTACTTAACAGCTTCGCACCTTAAAACTCCCTCGATTATCAAAAAAGATAAGATAAAACCCCGACCCGAAAAAAGGGTTTCAACTAAAATCCCTAATCTAAATCTTCTTTTCCTCTCTTCAAATCAAATATTTGCATTGAAGGTAAAGTGCAGCTCTTTTTACTTACATACAACAAAAAACACCGCCTCTCTACGATTTCCGTAAGTTCCGTAACTCTACTAAAAATCAGAGCAAAGTTGTTGTTTTTTTTCATTACTCATGACGGCATCGCTTGCGCTTGCGCAAATACCTTCTACATAATCCACAAAAGATTAGACGACTTATTAACTCTATTTTCATATGCGTGGTTTGCGTTGGCTACAAAAATGGACTTAACGCGCCACCACGAACGGACCCCATACCCCTAATGAGGCAGACTCCGCACGAGACACGTTTTAACGACTCTCTCGTGAGTTATGTTGAAATCATTTTTTTTTGAAAAATACAAATAAGTTAAAAAAAATAAAAATAAAAAGTTTGTCCAAACATGATAGGCCTTATCTTGCAGCTTTTATTTACTTTCCTGTGAATTCAAGCGAGTGGGATGACTTGTTGCTTTATGCCTACACACTGCGGTAAAAGCATGAACGAACATTTGTAGGGCGTGGGACGGTATGTTTGTGGTATCATAGGTGGTACTATGCCGACCTGATAAGATGCTACCGGATGATTTTTACACAATTTTTATATGGATGGGTGTAAATTGCTTAATGACCGGTGTTTTGATGGGAAGTGTATCGCTACTGTATATGTAATTATTGATGGGATTTTGGATAATTATACTGGGATTAATTGGATATCGCTTATGCGGTCTTTTAACTCATAAGTGATGCGTCGTGTGTCGCAATCGACAATAATTATGCTTTAATTATTTAGCTGTGGTTTTTAAGCAATCGGTGCACAATTGATCAATAAGGTTTTTTTTAGAAAGAGTGTTTCGCGCCTCAAAACGAAGCAAAAATAGGAATGGTCACATTGGGGGTTAGAAAACACCCACAACCTACCACCGTCAAACTAGTCCAATCAATCTACGGAATCACCATGTTAATTTCCAGACAATTGAAGGCAGGAAAAAAAAAATATGGGCGTGTAGAACACTTAATTTGAAGAATGATAGCGTTTTTTTTTTACGGAACTGCATTGGCGAACTTAACCTAAAAAATTCGCAAAAGTAAAAAAACCGGTTTTTCGCCAATAAAACAAAAAGTTGAGCTCGGATCCGAAAAAGTTAAATTATAAAGTTATAGGTATTAAAATTATCTTTCAATTGATGTGGTACAAAATATTGGTTAGTGTCTTATACATGGAGAAAAATGCTAAAAACCGCTAAAAATCGCTTCTTTTTCTTTTATTTTTTTCGTTTTATTGATGCGACCTAGAAACTTTTTATTTGGTAAAAATGTTGCTTTTGGCAATCTGAAAACTCATTATTTTTTTTGGCTCGAAATTTTGCAAAATATGGGAGAAATTTCGATTTATGTAAAAAAAAGCGTTTTCGTAAAATCCTTCGTCTACAGCTCCTCGACCTCGTAGGACATTTTTTCGAAGCTCTTTTTCTTCGTTAAGAGTTGGACTATCATGCACTATAAGTTAAAATTGGAGTTTTTCAATTTTATGTACAAAAAACTCCACCGCAAAAAGACAAGTTTTTTTGCCGCAAAAAAGACAATTTTTTTATTTCATTATTTTTCGACTCTAACCTACTATTTAATAAAAGTTTATATTTTTTTTTAGAAAATAAATATGTAATTTGGTCATACAGTACGTTAGAGTCGAAAAATAATGAAATAAAAAAATTGTCTTTTTTGCGGCAAAAAAACTTGTCTTTTTGCGGTGGAGTTTTTTGTACATAAAATTGAAAAACTCCAATTTTAACTTATAGTGCATGATAGTCCAACTCTTAACGAAGAAAAAGAGCTTCGAAAAAATGTCCTACGAGGTCGAGGAGCTGTAGACGAAGGATTTTACGAAAACGCTTTTTTTTACATAAATCGAAATTTCTCCCATATTTTGCAAAATTTCGAGCCAAAAAAAATAATGAGTTTTCAGATTGCCAAAAGCAACATTTTTACCAAATAAAAAGTTTCTAGGTCGCATCAATAAAACGAAAAAAATAAAAGAAAAAGAAGCGATTTTTAGCGGTTTTTAGCATTTTTCTCCATGTATAAGACACAAAGCAATATTTTGTACCACATCAATTGAAAGATAATTTTAATACCTATAACTTTATAATTTAACTTTTTCGGATCCGAGCTCAACTTTTTGTTTTATTGGCGAAAAACCGGTTTTTTGACTTTTGCGAATTTTTTAGGTTAAGTTCGCCAATGCAGTTCCGTAAAAAAAAAACGCTATCATTCTTCAAATTAAGTGTTCTACACGCCCATATTTTTTTTTCCTGCCTTCAATTGTCTGGAGAATTTCCGTAGATTGATTGGACTAAACCCCACCAGTCTCGAATCCTAAAGGAATGCCTCGGACAGAACGGACTCAATGGCAGCAACCCAGGCGACGGAATATGGAATTCGATTTACGTAGAAACAATGCTCAACCTCCGAAACTGGACACATGCTACAAGAGATCGTCAAACCTGTGAAAAATGCCCTGGAGAGGGTTGAGGCTCGTTTTCAGAGTAGGTGCGTCTTGAGTTCTTAACTTGTCCTAGGAGATTGTCAGTACAGCGTAAACTTCTCCTTGAAACAGTAACTAGAATACATAAGATGAATGCTACACTTAAAATTTCCAACCCACTTTCTAGCACGTTCACCAGGCTTTGTCTTGAAGGCAAACGAGTACCTACCGCTGGGGCAACTTAGCTAAAACAAAGGATTACCTCTGATGTATGTATTTGGAATGAAATTAGAATTTAAAGTGAGTCACCTGCAGGCTTCAGGCATCGGTTACAAAGTAGCCAGGTGCATTATTTCTAAAAAGCTTCTCCATCGGAATCTAGGTTAGGTTTGGTTGAAATGGCTGCTCCCCCACTAGGGCGCCCACTTAGACACACTGTTGGACCCATTTCGATGACACTCTAGAGTGATAGAGATCAGAAATATTAGTGTTTTGCAGCTTACTCAATCCATCAAGGAAAAATGATCCAAGGAAGATTCCTCTTTTTCTCGCGAGGGCCAGGCATATACAGAGAAGACGGGAGACAGTTTCATCCTCATCCTCTCAGCCACAACTTCTACATAAATCGTTGTAAGGAAGTTCTAATCTTTCAGCGTGCGGACTAAAGGGACAGCGACCGTTCAGAACCTACATTTCATAGCTCTTCTCTTTTTTGCTCAGCTTTGCGTCCAAAGTCGACCATATTGTGTGAAGAGTTCAACACACTGATGCTGTGGTTCATTTCAGCCCGGCTCCATATCCGTTCCCTATCTAGCAAGCTCATCTGCTCCCCTAATTCGTTTGTGTCCTGGAATCCAATACAGAGTTATATCAAACTGAGTAGCAGTCAGAGACTTGCGGCAGTTCAGAACGGTCGTGGATGTTGTCATCCTTGTATCTCTTCCTAGGTATTTTTGTGACCTTCCCTCTGGTGTTTGGAGGAACAGGGTTTTTTTGGGGTCCCCTCTTCGGGCATTCTCATTACATGTCCTATCCAGCGTAGTCGAGATTTTTTGATAACATTTGTTTAGGTTAGGTTCTTTGTATATTTGGTACAATTCGTGATTTTATCTTCTTCTCTTTTTCTTTCGCATCTTCCGAGGACCTGCTCGTCATGCCTATTAAGCATTCATGCTTCCGATCCGTACATCAATTATGGTTTTGTATAATATCAATTTGATAGTCTAAACAAATGACAGCCAAATCAAAATGGCGGACAAACAAAATCGTCTTGAAACACAAAATGCATCTGGTGTAACAGTGACTTCACTTTATTTATAAGTATTTGTCGATTATTTGTCTAGTTCCACTTTGTTAAATCCTGGAATTGGCAATTTATTTTATCTTGAATTTTCGAAAGAATTATGGAAACCAGTGGATTTGCTATGGTACTTTCATTAAAAATTTTAGTAGATAGCAACTATCTAACTTTCCTACTAGATCTTCCTGGCCGTCATTGCACTCAATCATATAACTGTCGACAGTACAAAGAGACATAACCTTAAAGCTCTGTCTTCCGTCACATTAAGAAATCTCTATTTTAACTATGTTTATAATTATTGCCTTTCCATTTCCATTCCATTTATTTGGCAATCGTTCTTCGTTCCATATCTGCTCTAAAATAGGATGTAATGACTCTGATATTACTTCAAGCTAAAACCTCACTTGACCTGTCTGCTGCTTTTTGTTTTGGACTTTTTGGCATACTGACGAAAATGGCAACGAAATTTGTCACAATGACAGTAAACGTCAGAATTATCCTTATCGAAAAACCTATCCACACATTTTGAAAATAATTGTTCATTTATTAATAACTGGTATTCACGTATTGTAAACTTTATCTGATTTTTAACTTTGTTTTAATTACAAATTTATCGATTTTCAATATTTTTCCTATCTTAAATCTGTTTTTCAATTAAAAATAATTTTCTCTACTCCTATCAAGCGACAATTTATATGTAAATTATATAACATCAATTTTCCTTGCATATTTTCTGGCGCCCCAACATTTAAACCATCATAATATCAGAAAATCCCGCACTCACCTTTAAGGCACAGAAAATACAGTCTTGTCCGCTGCAAACGTGATTGTTAAGTTGTCGAAAAGATCTCCTGAAGGCGTCCAAGTGCCACAGAACCTGGAATAAAACAAAAATAAAAAAAGGTAAAAAGAGTTCCAGTGTGGGTATATAAATACATATAGGTAAGTAAGTATGACGACAGCATCATGCTGCCATAGCGTTAGTTTTAAAATGAAACAGAGTAGCCACAACAAAACAGAGAAACATAACGACCAAAAACCGGTTATGCTGCGACTCCCAAAGGTGGTCGCCCCGCCAATTCGTTCCCGTACTGCACTTCGTCCACCCGATCTCAACTCTTTCTAGGTCTTTGCTTTTCTTATTATTTACTTAAGGTTTTCTACATCACGAACGACGAAGAAAGCCAGCATTTTGTAGTATCAGAAACGGCGAAGTTGTAGCGTCGGTATACGATGCAGTAACCAACGTTCAACCGGCGTTTCTGGTACGAGAGAACTTTTTAAAATGAAAGTTCACCTCAGTTCGCCGTGGGTCAGGGCTTCTCAAAGTTTCCTTCTAAAATTGCTGCGATCAGCATGAAACACATTAAAATTTTTTTCGGTTAATTTTTACATAGCGGAAGCGCAGCGCGAGGGCAAGAAACTGACTCGTTTCGTGTAAGTATAGCTTCAAGACACCATTTTCCTTTTTTCCTCTTATTACTTATTCTCACACACTTTACTTACGCCCCTGCTTTTTTCTTAAGTAAAAATTTTGTGGTCAAGTCATTTTATGGAAATTAACGCCGCCGCGTTGACGATAAAGAGGGCCCCTGACTCAAAAACTGAAGTCTGATCGAATTTTGTTTGTTTTAATTTGACACGGCGTTGATGATCGCAGTCAGTGTCGATCGATCAGAAGAGGGAGTGCGCTTTTAACAGGTCCTGGGTGCAATGGTGGCACAAAAAAGGGTCCACATATTAGTTCCAAATGCACTTTTTTAAGTAGTTTGTAATTCGATCACGCATGTCCTTTCCTCTTGTTTCCGTCTTAGGACTATTTTTATAAATAAGGGTTGACTGACTGACTGACGGTCGGCGGCGTACAGCGAGAGGCTCATTTGTATGCCCCTTGGGTTAAGCGTTTTCCTTTTAGGCTTTCAGCTTCACAATTAGGTTTATTTCTTTTAAGTACTTGGTAGTTATGGGCTGATTACCATTGAGGTATTCTTTTTTAATAACTTGATCTTCTTATGGGATTAGATGATCATCACCTGTCATATGGTATAAAGCGGGTGGACGGATTTTCTAGGGTAATTTTAAATTAGGGGGACGAATTGAGGAATGTTTGAATTGGATTAGAAAAATGATAATCTGATTTTTTTTTTGTAGAAAGAGTAAATAAAAAATATATTTCAAAAATAAAGGATCAAGGTTGGAGATATGGATTCTAAAGAAAATTTAGAGATTTTCATACAGTGTCATCACTGATCATCCAATTCACTGGAGCTTGTGCACGAAAAATGAAGGCAATGGTTTGCCAACTGATTTTTAGATTTTTGGAAATAACAGATTGTAATCCTGCGTATAAACCTGCTGGGATTAAATTTTGAACAGTAAACGCTTTCTAATGGAAAAGGAAATTGTTAGTCACGTTTGTAATTAATTTCGTTTCAAACATTTTTCATCGTTAAATAAAATAATAATAAAAAATTGATCCTAAAAGTATGCAAAATTAAATTTAAATAATAAACCACGAAGAAGAAGACAACTGGTACACCGAGGCGCTACGTCGTTAATAGATTAAATTGCAAATGAGTTCAAGTAGTACTAAAGCAGTTCTAAAAGGATCAATTATTTTCAAAATTCACTAAAAATCATGAATTTAGATCACCGATGCATTCTACAGGAGATGTTGTCGAAATTGCTTTATTACTTTGTGGATGTCACGGATGGTTTGATATTTAACTTGGTTTGCAAACTAATAGAACGCCATCTTTCAGCATTTGGAATATAAAGCCTTTTTTTTAAATAAGAGTAAATACCCCGTGATTACTGAACGACTTAGACAGTAAATCGTTGTGTGTTAATTACTTTAAGAAGCGATCTGGAAAGGTTGGCTTGAATACGTTGGATTGGTATTTAGTGAGCACAAAAGTGAAGGTGTGTTGATCAGCAAAGGGAGACATGAGGCGACAAGAAAGGTTTAATATAGATAGGAGAATAGATGAACCACCCAACCCATCCTAGTCTCAGGTATTTGTGAGCGATGAAATAGCAATAGACAACATTTTTGAAAATTTCCTGGAAACCACAATAAATGCCACAAAAAATCGGCAAATCCTGAATGATATTCATTTTGGCCGTGTAAAAGGGAGTCATAAATTTAATGAGTGTATGTCAAAGGAAACCGCAAAACGCCGTATTTATACCTAAACATGCATATCTTATTGTCGCATGGGTTATGTCCAAACTCAAAACAGTATTATGTATGCAACCCGTACCCTTGTGATCTGAAACTCACAAATCTTACTAGGAAACTGATGATGATTCTCGTTTTCAAAAGAACTATTTTAGCATACTTCGCGAAAACCTCAACTCGGCACCCCAAACTTCAGACTTACTTACATAAAATTTCTAGAACCCAATTTTAGCTACTTCTTGGTAAACAATATGACTGCTTTTTAGGGTTTAAATTGGTCGCCAACCGCGCATAATAATGATGGAAGAATGTTAAAAATTAAAAAAATTCGCGTTGTTTGAAGGAATTTACTTCAAAATGGTAACCAAAATAAAGCAAAAGTTAACTGCTACCTGGAAAAGATCCCCTAAGAATTGTTTCTGTTTTTATTGAGTTTAATTTTGAATAATGACTTGAAAGGATGAGATAGTCGCCCGATCGCTAGATTGTTATTATTATTGCGACTCTGAGATCGACTTTAGGGTGTCCTTGGGAATGACTTTTTCTGTTATGTGAAAGACTGGAGTTCAGATAGCACACTTTTTTTTATATTTCGCATGTCTCTTCTACCTAGTTTTGGGTGTAATATTGGCAAAAAGTTCTTATTGAAAAAAAAAAATGGGGATTAAAAAGAATATTACAAGTATTACCACAAAAAAGCTGCTTGACTTTAGTGATCGACCCACTTTTCTCCTTAGATCATGTGCCTATAACCTCAGGGATGAGTCCTAACATAAGAATACATTTATATAATAGGCTATGGTTGCCATTTTATAGCTCTATGTTTGATTTGTCTATGAAAGAAAAACTATTTGTTCAGTTTAAATGAGATCCTCGTTATGAAGATCAGTTGAAAAAATATTCGATTGGTTTCTATCATCTTCTATCCGCCCTATGTTCCTCGAAGGATTAAAGGAGCAGAAGACGGAGATCAGATGTCAAGTTCGTGTGCTTTAGAAGAATTGCGAGATATCATCATTGAAAACTGTCTGTCGTACTGAAATGCACTGCCGATAAACCGTACTGATTGCATTGAGCCGAGAATGGTACCTTGAGGCATTCCAACCTTAATAAAGAGTAGTACCAACACATTTTATTTTGAAAGTACTATTTCATAAGTATCTGGGGAGTTTTGTTATGTTATTTAAGTCAAAAAAAGTGTATTTTCAATTGACAAACTAAGCTTGTGAATCACTCTTTGCACTACTAAACCAAGCAATTCAACTCATGGTAGACTGTATAGTAGTAAATTTTGTTAGAAGAACAAAAGGCGAAGTGAAAGAAAGAGTTTAGAGGAAGCTGAAGGGTACTCACGGTTTTATAGCTGAACCTTATGCTAGGTACAGACACAAAGTTAAGTTAAAATTTCAATTTAAATTGCGATTTATCGATTTAACATTCATACATACATTTAAATTTAAAACGGAAAAAACTAGGTTAAAGTTAGCTTCTACGACTTTCGCCTAAATGTATGCAACATTTTACTGATTTTTTTACGATATATCATTTGACGTTTACGTTATACGATGAAAAGGTCGAGAAATTTCAAGAAAAAAATTCATTGTTTCATGAAATGAAAAGAAATGATGGGTTTGACATAACTTTGTGTCTGGACCTAGCATAACGTCTGATTGAGCTTTAGGACTTTGTACGAGTTCGGAAATAATAACTCCGTGAGAGTTATAAAACTACAGGAAACTCAAAACTCTAAAATTGATACCAAATCTTGTCTTATACAAATTTATTCATCAAAATTGTGTTTGTCTCCTTCAAAGTACTGACCACCTTATCATATATACTCATAAATCCACGCCTAGTCTCCAGTAATTATGCGTTTGACGTATGTTGGGTCGGAGTCAAACTTGAAGCCATGCTTTCGTGACGTCAACGCGATTGTCCCTTTTTTGCATCAGTACCAGCTTTGCAGCGACACATCGACGTCAAAAAATTAAGCTTTGATTTTACTCAATATTGCTCGACACTTGATTTTATTGTTTTATTTACTGTACTGTAGACTGTAGTATACCTTATCTTTTATATAAGAAACTGGAACAATGTGTAATAAAGTTGAAATATGTGACCACCTTGAATCATCTGACATTGGACGAAAATACGACAACAGTATGACTTTATTTTCATTTTCTTTGCATAGTTCATTCGTAAACCTCGGGTTATCACTAACTTTCCCATATAACCATTAATCATTCTCTCCTAAGATTAATAGTGTCCTCAAATGCACATTTTATTACGTTTACAATACAAATTTCAAAATTCCCAATAAATTTTTGTCTCACAACTTCCTATAACACATAAAAAATCTATAACAAATTACGTTCATCTCAAATTCGACCAGAGAACTCACCAAAGCATAAAACAAAATCCAGAATCATAAATTATGTTTGCGCATAGAATCATTGATACTTAGCACCACCCGCTGTCAGTTCTGTAATCATGCCAGAAACCGTGTTTGTTGGCGCGGTCCAACATGGCGCGCATTAGTTATGCAAATTTCGAAATTTAGTCTCAAATTGGTGGTAACAATTTCGGATATTTCAGAATATTTTTACCATAGCGAAAGGAGATCTCTGGTAGCGCTCCGATCTGCCATGGAACATCGTTTTCGTTTTGTTATTTCGGTCTAGTTCCCATATCTCTCCCAGAGTGAAAATCTCCATCCGTGTCTAACCTCACCTTGAATTCGAAATTTCCAGCCCCGGCAATATTTCTTCTTCGTTTTCGTGTTATGTAGTCTCTTGATTGATCAAAAAATATTCTGTGAATTTTGTGTTTTATATTCGCAGAAAACCATTTCGTGTTTGTATTTTTATTTCCCAGGTGTTGTATCGTCGTCAACTCACCTATTTTTTTTTTTTTTCGAAGTTATCGTTAAAGTATTATTATTCAGGTGGAATGTCAACGTTACACCCACGCGCTGATATGTTAAGTGAGATGTTTTGGTGATATGAAATCGCCATGGTTTATGAAATTTTATTCAATAAAGTGAAGGTAAAAAAACAAAATTGATAAGCAAAAGTGTTGATTTGCATTTTTTTTATTTTGAGATGTAATTTTTTAAATTTACTGTGTATTTTGTGCAGAAATATTCATTGCTTCCGGCTTTAAGTTGGTTTGTCACAAGTTATTTTCAAAAGGCATGGTTGATTCGTTCCGCGTAATTTTCAACTGGACTTACAATTCGCGTTATTCAACGTATTCTTGAACTTATTTTTATCATTACCATCATTGTTCATTTTTCTTTGCTATGACACAAAAATTAGCAAAACAAAAGGATTATAAAAATCAAGGAATTGTTAGAATACAATAATTCTTATATTGCTTTTAATTACAATTAAAAGCATTCCATACCCATGTGAAATATTCATTTCATCACTGTTTGTTATAGAATGACTATTAGTGGCGACATCTGTTATTCGTAATCCAAAAATATGATGGTTTTATTCACAATTTATTAAGCCTGTTCGTTTACTCCAAATGGGATCCCTCGGGATCCCAATTGCGCCAATTTCGTGTTCGCTTACTTTCTCGGGCTCGAAAAAGAGGGGAAATTTTCGCTTCCCCTCTTGCCAATTTGTGCCAGAGGTTTTGAGTCCCGGAGATTGTGGATTGCTGTTTGTAGTGTATTTGAATTGTCAAAAGGAACTGTCAATTATCATGTTAAACCAAAACGATTACGACTTGATGAAAATAAGTTCTTTATTTGGTGCCTAGTAACAAGATTTTAAATAATTTCATGCATAAATTATTAGTTTCAATAGCTTTATGTCATTAATTTGAAGACCCAAGTGATTTCTAGGTTAGATTTGCCAAAAACAGCCCAGAAGGTGTTCGCTTACTTTCATATTTTTATCCCCACTCTTCAATTTTATTGTCAAAAATCTCGGGATGCCGAGGGATCCCATTTTAAGTAAGCGAACAGGCTTATCAATTAAAGGAAAAAAGGATTATTTCAATAATAAACAATTTGCGGCGCCATCTATTATCAAATTATTTAATTACGAATAGGTTGTTATGAATGAACACTCCCTACTAATATGTTATTTAGTGTTAGAAACTTGCTGTGCCTTATACATTATATTTTTGACATTAGCTTTATATAAGGTAAGTTTTTGTTTAGAAAATATCAAAAGCGAAAACTATTATTAGAGGCGTAGAAAAACTCGTGGACCGCCAACTTTCACAGAATGCATCATTCTAAACTTGTTACAGAATTTACTATTTTCTATTACTCTGATATAAGACTAAATTGAAAGATACATCACGCTAAATTGAGTAAGTGCCAAGGTATTACTTCCAAAGTGGCAACCATTTTTATGTTCCAAATCTGTAGGTGATTCCCGAAGCCTTGTATTACACGAAGTGTTATTTAAGGTAAAATTGTTACAAATTTTTGCCATATAGCTTTCATTGAGCTTGTCAGTGTTGTGCGGACGAACTTGATGAACATATAGACTAGGAGGCTCCCAAAGAAAAAATTTACACTCCGCAAAATCAGCTCAACGTGTAGACATTCCAAAAACTTGGCGAAACGAGACTAATAACCGTATTCAAAAAGCAGTCACAAGTCACAACGCAATCACAAGTGTGTGGTAAGTATTGAAACTTGAAGCAATTTGGTATTGAAATTATGCAGTCACAATTTAGACAATCTACAAACACCGGCTAGGATGCTAAAACAGCAGATGGTCACAAATATCAAACTCTCATTGGGCAAGTAGAAATCTCATAAGCTTGTGACTGGTCACAATTATCAATAGAAGTGTAAGTGTTAAAAGAGTTTTCATTAATAAAAAAAACTGAAATATTATAAAAAATCCTTTCAAATGGAACTTTGGGGATCCTTATATAGAATAGTTATTCAAAAGATAAAAATGGTTATCCTCTATACTACACTCCAATCATAGTAGTTCAAGAAGAGTTGGTTAAAGCCAGAATTCCTTGGACCAAAACAATAAACATTATCTGAGAGCAGGTTCTGAACCAAATATTGTATATTTTTGTGATTTTTCTGAAATGGAGCAGTTACCAAATAGACCTATTATGAATAATAATCAAACACCGAACGGACATAATAGCTATATAAAAAAAATCTTTATTCTAAATGACTTTTGTAACAAAAATTCTTACTATTTCTAAAAAACACAAATAAACAAGCATACATAGCATATATACATAAATAAACAAAACTTTTTTTATATTTAACTTCTCTCCAAAAAAAAAACTCTTCTTAATCGACAAATTCCCTCCAAAAAAACATAACGAACGAAACCAGCTTAATGTAAATTTGAATCTCCAATAAGAGAACATTTTTAAATTTATGCATAAATTCAGGTGTAAACGTTACTTAATTTCGAGAAACTTAGAGGAAATCAAGAATTGGAGAATGAAGATAAAAAGTATATATGGAAACGAAAATAACTGGATCGTTAGTAACTGTATAAATTTAAATGGAAAAAATATCTAAATCTTTTTAGGTTTTATACTTAAGAAACAAAAATTATTTAAAACTACTATAAATTCCTTTCCTTATCGGATTTTGTTGATAATATTTTTTTTAACATTTAGATAGTTTATGTTCACTTTTTTTCCTTATTTGGAGATGTTTTCGCAGTTTCTATACATGTATAGAAAAGTTCGTTCGATAGTGACATATATACAATTTTTACTTGGAGCTAAAGAGTCACTAATAAGGCATTGTGTATTTCTCATAACCTATTTCAAATGTATCAAGCTTCCAATTACTCATCCACAAACTCATAAATCGATGTCAAAGGCGTATTAACACATAAAGAAAATCAGAATATTAAAATCCATATATGAAATTTTTATTCTTTAGGAAGAACGTTTATCCTCCAAACTAAGTGAGTTAAAATGGTTATTTTATAGACTCTTGACTATTGTCAAAAATACACCAAATCATTACAATTCATCCAAGTTTGGCCATAACGATTCTTTTTATAAAAATTGTGTCAAACTGGTAATACTGGACGACGTCAAACCTACGACACAAGCCATATCAGTCGTCAGGGGCGGCACTTTTATAGGTGCAAATGGTGCACTTGCACCGGGCGCAATAGCACAGAGGGTGCAATATCAGAAATTAAGATTTTAAAAAGCTTATCACGTTGAATGCCATGGGGTAACCGGCACGGTTCGATATTTCATAAAAAGTAGATTTACGTGAAAAAAATTTCAAACAAAAGTTGCTCAGCTTGGAGGGTGGAATCGTTTGTCCACAAAACTTAACCGCGACCTATCACCTCCTCGCAGAGGGTGAGGTGAATATAAAATTTGAAATGGGAATTTCCATTTTTTTCTCACGGATTATGATCCACCAAAGAGAAATAACAAAAGTTTTGCGCGAACTTTTTTTTGATCCAAAACTTCCCTGCTTGCTTATTCTCCCTGGGGATCCAAAACATCTCCACTGGTTTACCGACGGGTCAAAGATAGAACATGGCACAGGGGCTGGTGTCGCAGGACCCAACTCCAAGGTCTCGATTGCAATGGGTAAGGGGCCCTCTGTTTTCCAGATGCCATTGCGATATGCGCTAGGCTCAAGCTTGAGAAAGGTCTAAAAGGCGCCAACATTAAAATTTTTCTGACAGCTAAGCTACTATCAAGGCACTCTCAACGTGGAAGTTTTCTTCCAAAATAGTTGTAGGGTGTTTTGACGTACTCCAGAGCCTGACCATAAGAAACGAGGGCTCGATCTGCTGGGTCCCCCGACACTGGGGTATCAAGAGCAATGAGGCTGCAGTCAACTTCGCGAGGGCGGGGTCTGAGATATTGCTCCAAAACCCAGAACCCTTCTGTGGAATTTCTTGGTCTACTTCCAGGTCCCTGTTAGAGGAGTGGATTAAGGGATTAAACCTAGCCTATTGGGAATCAGTCCCAGCTTTTAGACAGTCTAAAGATCCTATAAGAACCTTTGCCTTAAGAGGTACTATAACTTTAAACAGAGCGCATGTAAGGCTGTTGGTGGGTTATCTGGCTGGCCCTGTAGGACTGCGGTATCATCTCCACTAGTACCAGGTTCTATCGCAAGAGACAGAATAGCGACTCTGCATGGAAGGCGACGAGACTTCAATACTTATTCTTTGTGAATGTCCTGTTCTGACAGACCGGACTTGAGCAGGGTCCAAAACTCTCTGATTCTTCTTCTAAGACCGCAAGAACGTTTATCAGAGAGTTTTTGAGTCTTGTGCAAGTCTTGTCTTCGTCAATTAAAGACGTTCTTGTCTTCATCCGGAGCGCTGATAGTCTGTTCCGCTAGTGGGGTAGGTACAAAATAGGCCTAACTTGGCCGCAGGGCTCAACATGTGGGTAGCCCCTCCACTCCTTAAAAAAGTTATTGATAGTTTCTCCAAGGGAAGGTATCAGGGGCGGGTTTGTGTATGGCGAACGACGATGGTCGTACGAAAAAAAATTGAAGTCGAAAAATTTTGGCGACAAAAATTTTAGCGTTCGCGTAAGTAGAAAGAAAATTGTTCGTGTCCTAATGCGAAAACTCAATAACCCAAGACCTTTCGAGTGCCTTCCGTCGGCTTCAGGCGGAAATTTTCATTTGTTTCGACTTACGCGAACCCGAGACGAAAAAAAATTTTCGTTTTCGACATACACGAACTGGCCCCAGGGTATAGTTTGCGAGGGAATCGAGTCAATGCATTTTTCATAGTATACTCTTGTGATTTTTTCTCTAAGCTGGAGCAGTAAGGGCCAGCGTTTGGCCTTTTTGCGCCCGGTGCAGTATGCCGTATGCGCCCCCATCAGCTGTTCATTTATTGATCGCAGTGATGGACAATAGAAATAGATACAAATATTTTGTGGAGTTCCTTTAATATATGAAAATGAGGGCATAGGAACAGCTTTTCATTTTTTTCTGATATTGCGCCCGGTGCAAATGCACAATTAGCTCCTATGAAAGCGGGAGCAGTCTACCTATATTATGAATATTCAATAATCTGAATCAATTTTGTAAAAATGTAAACAAAATGTACTAAAAATGAGTGAACATAAAAAAAAACAAAATATCAACAAAGTAAATACCGTTAAAAATTCCATCCAACCAATTTCTCCTCTCACATATTTCTATAGGCATGTTGCAATATATACTCGCACCATCAACCAGAAAAAAAACAACAACTAACAAATCTATACCTTTATCTACCTTTAAAAATCTTTACAAAAAAAATCATTCCTCGAACAAACCAAGCACGCAATGAACAGATAGAGAGAGACTGAGATATCATCTATGAAGGACTAGTGGTATCTCAAACAAGACAAGCCGCCATCAATCATCGACGGTTAATTGCCGTCTGAAATGAATATCTGTAGGAGGTGAGAAACTTCATTAGAAGAGCGGCCTCCCATTTACATCGGTTACATCAACCATCTTCAACCATCGATTGGCGTTTTCTTCGTCAAGTTTAGATTGCCTAAGATCATCATAATGAAGATTTTTAGTTAGGCTTAAGAAAGAATCTTCAATCGTGAATGCAGAAATGGTGTTTTTTTGAAAATAGAAGAAATGGTCATACACCAATAGAGTTGGGCCTATGCAGCACGAAATATCAGAATGAACATGCATCCAATCGCTTGAAGAGTCTGAATGATGAATTTTTTCTTAATATATTTACCTTGCATGTCTGAAAAAATGCCCCAATACTAGATGTAGCCGCAATGTCCGGTGAAGTGTCCATTTTTGAATTGACTTCGTCTGTTCGTTTTTTTCGTCGTAATTGTTTAGTATTCCAGAGTCGTCATTACTATTACGTCGTCATTTGGCGTTACGGTTGAGTAATATGATGAGCCAAAAAAACAACACAAGGGATTCACCCTCCCTTTTTACTAATGCTGCCCACAGAGGGTAAGACACCTGTCGTATATTTTTATGTACCTGTCTTCCCTCTTTATACATACGACAAAAAAATTCGCTTTAATGTTATACACCGGGCGGCAAGCTGCCACTTTCTTTTGGGTTGAAACGTCTGTTCACAAAAGTTCAATTCCCCCTTGGAAGACGACAACGACAATGCACTCTCCGGTCTCACTGACGATGGTGACAAAAATTGCCCATAAAAAACACACTACAAAACAAAAACAACAAAAGAGCACAGGTAGGGGATTGGTATACACAGTAACAGTTGTGCAAATACACTGAACCCTTGTTAAACTTATGTTATTGTAGCCAAGAGTCAATCACTGCTGATTTGAGGGTTCTTATGCGCTTATAAACAACAATAAAATGCAGCACTATGCACTTTATACGACACTGGAATGACGTCACTCTATGTTAAACTTAGTTTTCTATGCAGCGAAGTCGAAGACAACGAACGTTTCAATGGCGTCGTCGTCGTTTAACTTTCTTGAATCTTGTAAGAAACTTCTCTTCTTCTTTTCTTCACAGAAACCCACTAAACTTCACTACTCTAACTAAAAAGTTAAACTCTTCACTAAACTTCCTAAATCCATTATTCTTTTCTAAATTTGAAAACGCTTTGAACTCGAGCACCACACTTGCCCCACAAAAATTCAATTAGAATTTCACTAAAATTAGATTTGGCGGTAAATAAAATCCCTTGCGTCTTCGAAATCGGTTGACTCTGAACTGAGCACAAAGCTAAGCCTCAAGACGGGTTTGGGTCATGCTGCTTGGCGTAGTAGAAGACCGAAGAGACTCGCTATACGTGTGCATAAAGAGTGCTTGCGAAGGTGTATGTATGTATCCCCGAGATTGTTAGATGTATATATGCACAGGTGATGCAGTCTTATACTACAGAATTTCTTCAGGTGTTGGTGGTTTTCTTGAAACAAAATAAGAAGAACGAAAACGAAGACACGACGCCATTATTGGGAATGGAGGAGAATAAAGTATGGACAGAAACCAGCTTTGGTTTTTGAAATGAAAAATTCAATCTCGTACTCCATCCCGCGCGATCTTATAATGCTGTGCTGTATTTAGCATGAAATATTGAGTATTGATTGTGGTAATGGTTTCACTTCTAGATCAATATTTTGTTTATAAATAGGCGTCAAAAGTTTTTAGTTTGTTAAAAACCTTAAAGTAGGTCTCGATCGACCATCACGATCACTACATGATCACTAAAAGATCACTAAACGATCACTACACGATCACTAAATGATCACTAAAAAACTCTTAAAATTTCCGTCTGCAAACGTCCACCAAAAATTTTATGGAATTAAAATTTGACACCAGCACAAAAAAATGCAGTCAGAAAAATTTGACGTGGACGGACGGACGGACACAGCAATCAGTCGGTGTGGGTGAAGGACCACAGTCTTGAGAGATTCTGTCCATCAGAAATGGTTGCACCAAAGAAAAAATGTGGCACATACAAAATCAAGCCGAAGGAGTGGCGGAGAAGACAAGGGTCAAGAAATTTTTTCTTCGCGGATTTTATGAGCTTGAGGAAGGATTAAAATTGGTCTGCAGAGAGATCTAAGATAGAATTGCAGCAAGAGAGGTAGTTCAGGTAAAGGAATCAAGAGAGGTGATTTTTGGGATTGTTTTTAATAATGCGGATTAATATATGCCAAAAATGTAGAAAATTCTTTAGTTTTATGCTAATGTAAAATGTATGCTAATGTGAAGTTTGAAGCAGGTACTAAGAGGTGTAGACTGATTTATTTTTTATATGTGAAAAAATCAAGGTTAGGAATCACCTTTTGTAGGCTAAGGTGGTTTTTCAGGCGCTCGTCCCGATGGAAGAGTTGTGCTTGAAGCGGGAACGTGCATAGGACTTAGGTAGATTGTGGCTCGGGCTGGTGGATGAAAAAAGAATTTGCATCTCTGCAGAAAACCCAGGTATTGCAATTTTTGTTTGACGATTTGGAATATGTGATCGTTCCATCGTAGATCCCCGAATAAAGTTATGTCTAGGATGCTAAGAGATGGATTACTCGTTAGGTTCCCCGATACAGACGGCAGATTGGTGCAAGTTTCATCAGATATGAGCTAGTACTTAGTTTTGGAGGTGTTGGACTCGACACAATCTTGATCCGTTCATTATCGTTCATGATCAAACAGATAAAGTCTGGCACGTACTTGGGTCTTAAATTGTCGAAGGCTTAAGAGTCTTAATGTCTCTCTAATGAGAACACGACCTTTTGGTATACGGAAGGCTCCTAGCTCGATAATGCAGTAGGACTGAAAATAGCCATAGCATTTGGAACCATCCTCACTGCACTGAGATACTAAATATCTAGGTATGTGCTCAGTATTCATAGAGCTTCAAATAGCTTTAACATCGTTATTTTCTTGGACCGTATAGGTACCCTATTGTCTATTAAACACACAGAGATTGTCGTGCATTATGTTGTATCTCTAAAAATCCCTCAGGAGGAACAACAATATAATGTCGATCCCAGGCAGCGAAGACCAAATCGGCAATAAAATTGCCAATGGCCTAGCAAAGGAAGCTACAATCTCATCATTTGTTGCAGACTAACCAGCTGCGACGTAAGACCAGCCATCAAGAATTGGGTCTACCGGCTATTTTGTTATAGGTGGACAAAGACCCACACACGATCGTCAAGCTAAAAAATAATTAAAATCAACAAAGCTAAACCAGTACAAAGCTAAAATAGTACAGCTGACCTGACACCGTTCACTGCATGCTTACTTATTATTCATCTTCTCCCAGTCGTCTCTAAGTCTTTGCCAGTTTTCTGCAGTTTGTTATATGAAAATTTCGTATATATTTTAGAGAACGTCGTCCATCATATATTCCAGAGGACGTTATCTATCTCATCTCGTCATCCTATTTTTTGGACGTCCTATGCTTCTTTTCACTGTCGATCTACCATTAAAAATCAGGGCTTTTGGGCAGATTCCCAGATAGGAACTTCATTGGATTCGTTGGGCAGACTTGGACAGTTTTCGTTGCCAATATCGTGGTCGAGATTCAGTAGCTCATGGAAAGGAAATCTTTGGCGACATGTTCCATCACACAGTAAAATGCAGCCGATTTTATCTCTCGAGAATGCCCTGTCTAAGGGTTTCGTCCGATAATCGGATCATGTTTACCGAAATATGCCTAAGAAAATACTGAATAATGCCTTGAAAGTCCTAAAATCGGATAAGCCGTTTCTAAGCTTCGATGATTGCAATTGGAATGATCGAAGAAGTTGCTACACCCTCCGACTATCGGCTCGAGTTTTCCGTCTGAACCGATAGTCGGATCCGAAAATATTGAATGTTCCCGTGAAAGTCCTATCACAATCGGATTAGCCGTTTCCGAGATTAGCCCGAACAAACCGGCAGGCAGACACAGACATACCGACAGAAATTTAAAAAATACTTGAATTTGTTTTAATATCCAATTTGTTATACTTTCCGTGAAGTATTATGTCCCTGTTATCACATTTTTGTGTTCACTTGCTTTCCTTCGACTATCGGTTCAAGTTTTCGGTCTAATCTGGTAGTCGGCCCGATAATCGGATCCGATAGTCAGATCCGAGTAAAAAATAGCCCAAGAAAATATTGAATCTTTCAGTGAAAGTGCCGTTTCCGAGATTAACCCGAGCAAACAGATTCCGCTTATGCTTGAAGATTGCCAAGTAGCTCCACAAGATTGACTATGCAGGTAGAAGCGATCCTGGATCACACACTCTTAGCCCTACTTAACAAAAGATTCAAATGTTACAGAGGCTCTAACGCCAGGACACTTTCTGAGTGGTAAAGAGCTCACTACAGTTTCAGAACCACATATATTACCGCTGAAAGAACTCACTGCTTACTCGTTGTATAACACAGGGTCGCGCCTGAGTATATAGTAACCTGCGTAGCTTGGTATGTGGCTGCCTCCAAGGTGACATCATATAAAGAAAAGAAAAATGTTTAATATTGGGGCTCCAGACCAAAATCGCTCCAAAAAATTTTCAGGTATTTACGGTGATTTTTGAGTGCTCACAAATTGAATGGTTATCCTCTGTCACCCGCCGATCTATGCGCGACACCAAAATTAAAAAATCACTCGGATTTTGACCTAGAGTCCCAGTTCGTAACATTACTGGTTTTGATAAAAAAAAAATGTTTCGTCCGCCTTTAAATTAATATTGGAGCACTCAAAAATCACTCTGAATGCTTCCAAACAATTTTGAAGCGTTTTGGCCTGGAGCCCAATTCTAAACATTAACCAATGGAATCGCTGGCTAAAACAATATGTCTTTCAGCTACAGCAAAGCCACAAATGAAATTATAGCCCCCCTTGTATGAAATCGCTAAATTACTTCTCACACACCTCAAATATGACATCGACACTACTGGCTAATAGTACCATTCTCTCTTCTTGCCATGGTGCAGATCATCAGCTATCAGGATTTCCGGCATGGAGATAAGTCACAAGGTTTTAAAAAAGAATTTTATCACTCAAAATTGTCGGAAATTAATGAATAATTTTGACTTTAAAATCCCAAAACAAGCAGAAAATAGGAATAAAATTGCTAATTCCAGTTTTTTCCATCAATCTATACCATATCCACCCACGTTTGAATTTAAATTTTGCCATGAGGTGTGCTCAATATTCAAATTTTATAGGTTACGTTTCAAAAGAGTTGTAAAGACTCAATTTAAAAATAAACCACATAAATCAAAATGCACGATTTTGCTCGAATAAACAAAGGAAATCCACAAAGGAAAATGAAGTTCGCGCCTTAAGTCTTTCGTTCAGAGAATTGCACTCAAACGCCGCTGAATAATAATTATCATTGACAACAACCACCCGTCCTACAAATCAAAATCCACAGCGGCGGAATCTGCAAAGTTGGATACAGTCGCAGTCTGCAAAATGTGGATACCTCTACCGTCGGTTGCCTCACCTTACATTTGTTGTGTTAACAACGGTTCCAGCCCCAGGTGTGCTTTGCCTGCAGCAATCTCTTTCGCTGGATTGGAGCTTGTGATTTTCTGTAGAAACCGGTTCCAGCTTTGGCTCCAATCAATTCGTACAAGACGCGGACCAAAAAATACACGTAAAAATATAGCGGCCCTAAAGCCAATTTACGGTCATTTTACATCCAGCAGGCCATTTACAAGCTCGCGCTACGTGCGGAGAAAACCTCTTTTACACCTGGGCACTTTCTGAGCATTTTCTTCACCATTTGGGAACACAAATGGGATGGGGATATTATGTACTATGCGCATGTGCCATGGATTCGAAATTTCTGTGTGGACTATGGAATGGCGCGCAGTCGCCATCGAGTGTCCAGTGTCCAGCTTAGTGCTCCATCGAGACGTGTTTTGTCGCTTCGTTATTTTTTGTCGCCCCTTCTTGTCCCGGCGTCGTCGTCGTCAATTTTTAATTCATCTCAAATGAAAAGTTTAATTAAAATTCTGAAGATGATGCGACTGCGTAGCAGCCATAGGTAAGACAGATATGCGTCGCGTATGCCTAGCCATTCGCACGCATATCGGTGCGTCGTCGACAGGTTTCGATGCTTTGATTGACCTCTGGATGAAAGCCGGGCGGGTGAATGTTACTATAGCCGATCGGCGATAGGAAAAGAAGTTCACAACTCTCAGGTGAATCTTATCAGCCTCGAGGCTAGTGACTATCTCCAGTTTCGGTGCATTTTTTTCTCCTAAGCCGATGCCTCTTGAATTTAAATATGGGGCTTCATGTTGACTTGATTTAGGACAAATTAGAAGGGAGTGCCTCTCGACTCTTTTTATGCAAATTTTTACCTGGAGTGAGGTACAGTTATTGAATGTAACAGGTGAGATATTAGATTCGAAACTCGTGTGGATCTGGCGGTGAAGAGCATGTACTGGTGACAGGTGAGCTGATTTGTATAACAATGGGGGAAGGTGATAGGATAGCGAAGCCAGGAATAACGAACTTTGGGCTTTTTTTTAAAAAGGGAATTCAAAAGTTTTTTGGAGGGAAGATTTTAAGGAGAATTAAATTAAACCTGTTTTCTTTTAAGTATTGTTTATCACACAAAAGAAAGTGTTGATTGATAAAATATTGTTTGGGGTTTTGTTATTGTTTGGAGGGAAATCTTAGATGATGTTAATAAAGCCGAATTTGTATAGTTTTGGAGATTTATTGAAAGAATTTTTAGCGTTTTGGATTGTGGGTAGCTGATAACAATATTATAACTCCAACGTTAAGGCAGTTCTTTTATACGGTTGCGAAACATGGAAAGTCACCCAATTTATCACAGGGCGCCTACAAGTCTTCATAAACAGATGCCTACGTCGTATCCTAAAAATCCGCTGGCAAGATAGAATTTCAAATGAAGAGCTATGGCGCCGTGCCGGCCAAGAAAGGATAGACGACCAAATCAGGCGAAGGAAATGGAATTGGGTTGGCCACACCTTGCGACGCGATAACGAAAATCTAGCCAAACAGGCCCTTGACTGGAACCCGCAAGGATCCCGTCGAGTTGGAAGACCTAGAACAACGTGGAGGAGAACCCTACTAGCAGAGGCCGCAACTACTGGGAGATCCTGGTCAGAGCTAAGAGCTGTCGCGCAAAACAGAGTCCGCTGGAGGGCAACTGTTTCCGCCCTATGTCCCACGAGGGATTAAGGGGCACATAGATAGATAGATAGATAACAATATTGAAGGCCTAAAAACATTTTAGAAATAATAACTTATCAATAATAAAAACTTCTATAGGCGTAAAGCTAAATCATCCCGGTGGTAAGATTTTAATGTTTCCTGACTATTCTTCGGGCGGTCGTCGTGGCGTTTTTCCGATAGATGGCGTCAGTTGCAAGTAAGACACAAATCACTAGTCGCAGCGACACAACGAAATGATCTTTTGACAGGTGGCAGGTCGAGTGTATAAATATTATAGTGGTTGATTAAATTTGAAAATGGAAAATGGTTCGCTCACTTTTGTACTGCTAAATTCTCGAAAAGTGCAGCTAGATAAGCATGGCAGCAATATTGGTTGACCACAAAAATGTTTTGAGCCATTTAAAGCTAGATTCAAAAAACTAAGCACTATGTACGAGTTTTTCCTGAGTTGAGTACTTAAACGCAATGAATTCGACCCATTTCTGAAACGCCTCATAAACGACGATGAAAAATGGGTCACTTATGACAATCGAAAGCGTCAAAGATTATAGACAAGGGTGGTGAGATGTCACGAGCGTTCACGAGGCCGGAATTGTCGAAAGTACTTTCAGTTGATCAGATGGTTGATTCTCAACTCTACTTTAGACAACTAGATCAATTACGCCAGGCAATTAAACAAAAAGAGCCCGAAAAAAATGTGAATCAGAAAGACCGATATTTGGTGAATAACGGCAGGTGAGGTTGAACGGAGTGAGCCTAGTAGCTCAACATATTCTTAACTGCTTTAGATACCGTAATGACAGATCTTTGAAAAAACACTATTTTGGGCCTTTTTGGCATATTTTGGTTGTAATCTTTTCAATTCTCGATTTAGCTCTAGTTAGCGGTAATGATCCCAAGACTGCTTTAACCAGCTTTTAACAGCTTATGATACACACTACACTACACTACAACTTAAATTACGTAAAAACATCAATTATTAATTCTCAAATTTAATCTTATAACAAATATAAACACTTAATTTCATTCTTTTTATAAAAAACTTAATGATCAGAATTTACCATAAGAAAAGCTTTTATTAAATTACTGAGAAAGCTTTTATTACGTCACGTCAAGGTTTAAGTCTTTGCTAGCTAACTAAAATAAACTTGGTAAGTACATACTTGAAAATATTTCAGAATTTATAGTGAAGAGAGAGAGAAGTGAATGTGTTCAAGCACTTTAAAAAATAAGGGAGGAATGACACGATAACGGGACGCCAGGCATTATCGGTTTATCTGCAGTTGTCAGTAAGGGATAAACGGCTCGAAGTCTCGGCCTCGTAGATTTTGGAGCGATTGATAATCCAACAGGCTTAGACCACGAGTCCATCCGAGTTTCTCCACACACAACGAGGTTTGGGCTTAAATCGGGCCCATTTCGACTAAGGAATCGCTTGTGTTGCATTGATCTTCGACCAGCAATGCCAATGCCTTCGGCCAGACTTCATCTACAGATTTTTTTCAAATTGAATCGTAAAAACGAACTAAAAATGTTTTGTTTATATTTCGACGCTTGGCATATACTAATTCGCAAAGCTTAATGGCAGGTATTCCATTTAAAATTGGCTTTGTTTGGACCAATGGATTTTAAGTGATTGTAGCGCCTACTCTGTTAAATTTTTTAAAACTAAGCGAAGTACCAATTAGTATTTGTGACGATTTCCAGGAATGTGTCGCCATCTATTAGAAATAATTTGAACACTGGTTTAAGTCTTGGAAAAGCTTTCGAATGCTCCAGAATAATGTGGAATGGTGTAGAGATTGGATTGGAAAGGAGCTTTGATGTATAAAAAGTGAAGTGTTCTAAGCGAAAAAGTGTAATTAAAGGTGTTAAATAGGAATTATTACAGAAAGATATTAAATTGCAAGTGTTAATTACTGAATAAGTTTAATTTAGTTTGCAAATCCAAGCATAAATACGTTCCACACAAGCCTAAGTCAATGATATCCATGATATGCCAAATATACTAACAATCTCATTGAAAATCCATTTGCAATATTTCAACACACATTTCCCACACACGAATTACTACAGAAAGTCGTGGTGGCAACTTTATCCTTGATAAAAAAAATATAAATAACTTCTTACTTAACCCGCATGCAAGTATAGAGGACTAAACTTTAATAAAAATGAACTCCCAAACCGCCATACCTGAAAGAAAAGCCACAAAAACTCATTTTTCAATTACAACTACGTGACCATAAAATTTGTGGTTTTAATAATTTTTTTTTTTCGAAAATAATAATCAAAAAAAAAAGTATTTTGTCCGAGGTCAAATGACGTTTTCGTTATGGGCAAGAGTGTCTCACGAGCCTTCCTGCTTCTTTCTTGAAAATTTTCATCACGTCGCAAATTGAGCTGCAACTCGATGAATAAACGAAAAGACGAAACGAAACTAAAAAAAGGGAGAAGACTGCAACACTTCAAATAAGACAGAGTTCAGGATCACGGCGAACATATATTATGCGCATACTATAGCTAGTTATAGTGGTATACGCTGACGCTGGTGCAGTCGATCAGTGCTAATCAGAGTCCGACCAGATCCGCGCAATAAAACGACAACAATACCAGACGAGGAGAAGTACTTCAAAACCCTTTTAGCTCGTGTCTCGGGAGATGCCCTCGAGTGGGCCTTAATCTGTCCGCGGTAATGCTGTAACGAAGGCCCAGGTAAAAGTGGGATCTGATGGCTGGGATGAGAAGTGCTGGAGGAAAACCGGTTCGATACACCGTGATTCCTTCGTAAAGCATAAACGTGCAGCACGAGCACAATAGTGATGCAGTGGGGCTTACTACGATCTCCAGCCAAAACAACAAGCGGGCATCCATGGGGCATAAGGCATGGGGGATGCTGCAGAGCTGCATCTCGGAACTGGCATATATCAGCGTCTTCCAGAGATGGTAGATAAACAACATAAACTTGAATAGTAGGTTTACCTGTTTTGTTTTTCTTCTGTCTCTTCGAATCCTTTCTTTGAAACTTCACTTCGATCAGAAAATCCCGCGCTTTTTCTATTTATAGACTCTCTCGCTTACCTACTAGACAGCCGGGGGTTAGCGCCTTGAGGTTGTCCTTTTGGCGCCAAAATATCTCGTCTCTATTTAAAAATCCGCAGTAAATTATCTTAACTACTAACGAACATCATTTCTCTTCGATAAATAAAATTTTTTTGTCCATGGCTACCGAAATTATTTATGCCAAAAAGATTCGCCAGAAAACCTGTCCTCGATTCTTGACACCTTTTTCTGTGCGGATCGTAAATTTTCTAAGATGCTTGATGATGATGAGGCAAGCAGCACAAGGCAAGGAGCCGGTTTGGCCTTAACCCATCGGCGCGGGGGAATCTTCAGTTCACTGAGAGACCTCATTTGGTAGATTGCGGGATTGCTCAAGCACGTGCTAATTCGATTTTAATACCACAAAATCGAGCTTTAGCGAACGTGGCCACAAAAGTGAGCGATTTTTTTATCGTATTTAAAGTTACCGCCTGAACACCTGATCTTACCGCATCACCCAACAATAGTATAGAGAGATTGGAAGATGCAGAGAGTCCAAAAAGCAGTTCCGAGTTTGCGCATTCATTCTTATGCTCGATTTTTTTTGTCCTAGTGTCTTGCTGGGTAATCTAGATGGATTTGCTTTGAGCACTAAAGGATTATTAATGAGGTTGTCGGCAGCTCGATTTTTTTCGACACGCTTCGAGATTATTGAATGATGTTGTTTTTTCAAGAATTAAGCGGATTACAGAGTGGAATCGGATGGACACAGTGACGTGTATTTGGGGCTTGAAATAATACCGTGAGTGCGAGTGAGGGTCAAGAAATTGAAGAAGTTTAATTCTGGATAACAATAGTGTTAATTGCAATCAGTTTTTTACTATTGTGGGTGGATTTTAGGTTTCTAAGAATATTTCAAGCTTTGTTTAGAATGAGAGATATGATAGAAGCAAACAGAAGAGCAGGATTAGATTCAAGACAAGGAAGTGGTATCGATATTAATTAGCGCTGATTTTTCAACGTGGAGAACAAGCTACAAGAAAATTGACGTAGGATATAGCTTGAATTAATACGCTCAAAAAATTATTGTAGTTTCAGAAACACTTAAACGATACCGACACCAAATTTAAATTATGTTTAAAAAAAAATAGTTTTAATTCTTATCAGAAATAAACACTCGATTTCACTTCTTTCACGAAATCACCACAAAAGCTTAATGATCAGAATCTTTGATAAGAAAGCTCCCACAAAAGCTTTTATTGAATTATTGAAGAAGCTTTTATGACGTAACATTGTTGCTCGAGCTTATTCTTTGATCCGGATACGCTGCTGGGTCTCGAACTCCATTCACGATTCGTTTTTATTCTTGACGATTTTTGGCGACGTCTCGAGCGTCGATCAATCATTCTCGATATTTTCAGCCAGGTTTTATTCGGACGGTCTTGCGAGAGAAATTTTCGTGGCAAACGGTTATCACCCATTCGTCAAACATGTCCAAACCACCGTAGTCTACGAGAGAGGCGAATGTTGTTGTTGCCTGGTCGATGCGGCTGTGACCGTCAGGCACGGATACGATATGGGTCTTGTTAGTTCCAACGCTCGGTTATCGGTTGGAATGCGATAACAGCAGATTGAAGTTTGCAACACTTCGATCTATCATAAACCAGACCCTGCCCTCTTGTTTCTCACCACCGGAATGGTAAAGCGTCATCGTTTCGTCGATTTTTGGCGGGACGATCGTCAATGTCCCGATTCCGGTGAGTCGTAGCTTCGATAGCGCAGCAACTGATCTTTTGCATTTCGGCAATTCCATTGCTATGATTTTCTTTTGATGGACGTGATGCCTTGTTCGTACATTCCACGCGGCGAATTGAATTTCTATTTTCGCTGTGACTAATTTAGGTCTTCGGGCAGTAACTCCCTTCTCCCATCATCCCTGATCCCTAGAGTTGGCGCATCGGTTGTCCCTAATGCAGTAGCAATATTTCGTATGTAATTAGTTCGTATATCCATGCGATTTCTTGCCTATTTTCTTCAGTTTCCCGATTCTGGTCAATTCGACAGGTCGACCACCATCGTCCTTTTCAATCCTGGACTTGTGATCGGACGACGGCGGAGCTCTGAACCCCTAAAAGCGATTTTGGACTGGAGCCCCAATTCTAAACATTTACCAATGCATTGGCATATTCATATGAAACATCCCCGCAAACATTTCGATCCGGAAACGATTCGAGAACGATTCGCCAAGATCGAAAGCTTGCTTCGATAACGGACTAACAACTCGAAGGCAATAAAAGCGGAGCAAGATATCGAATCGCTTTCTCGTGCCGATGACGAATCATACGCCCGTATCGATATCGAATCGTTTCTCGTGCCGATAACGAATCGCATTCAACTCAATGTACTGCGTAAAAGAAAAATGAATCTGCGCACATATAGTGCCCTGCGCCCTGCATATTCATGTACTCGCACACATTGATCAAAAATCACTCCGCCGAGCAAGTAGCTCGGATGCGAGGTACTGTCTGACACGCACATGACAGTAACTCGTATGATGCGTTTACGCGAGTAGCTGCACTGCAGTAACTGACTAGGCCAGCTTGCATGTTAACTCGCACTGTGTAACCAACCGCCGCTTTAAAGATAACTGTGCTTGCTAAGTTATCGGACCAGTGCTTATGTGCAAAGTTGCGCCATCTAGACCTTCGGTATTTCAACTTTAAATAACTCTGACATTTTTTAACCAATTTCGAAAAATGTACCCGATTCTGAAGCGTCATTCAGTACCATTTTAGCTATGAATCAATACACACCGATCGATGCCGAGTCTGATTTTTGGGACAAAATTTTGATTATGGATGAAGCTCATTTAACACTCTGCGTATCGAATGGAGGTGGCCATTTAATCAACATTGTATTAAAAACTGACTTGAAATAAATGATAGAGAATATCCTAAATAAATATTGCTCATTTGTCAAAATCGGTTAAAAAATGTGATTCCCAATTGTTTTGGCACACGCCATACTATTGGCTTATGAATGCAGCGAAGGCCACCGGGTTCTATTGCTTTAAAGTTTGATTGTTTCCTCTCAACAAACCAATCATGTTTCAAACCAAGTCTTTAAACTTGAGAAACATAACCTTGTTTCTTTAAAGTCAACAATCTATTCCAGACACACCCAATTCAATTGCGTAGGCCATAACAACAAGAAATCAAATTGTTCAATAAAATTGAATTTTGAATTAAAAACCTTAAAAATAAATCAAACACCAAATTTTAATGTAACCAAAACATAATCTTGATAAAAATTCAAGAGAACAAGAAAAAAAAACCATAATTAAAAAGTTTTGTCGCTTAAGTCTTTCATTTCTAATCTCGACTTTTAATCGGATACAATCCTGCCCAAGTAAGTTGGGCGTAGACCAAATGTTTTTCTTTTATTAGATAGACACACAGCTTCCAAACCAGCCCAATCCTATTACCACAAAACTACCAAAGCACTGTTCTAAGCTGCGCCGACTGCCGTAATAGAGTTACGCCCTTACAAACATAAATCTGAAGGTGAGCCTCCCTATTGTTAGTGTCCTAGGTGCAGACATCTTGTATATGGCTCGGATACCATTAAACTCCAAAAAACAGTTCGGATTTTCATCTTTTGGGTTTTTTTATTGTTGGAGTTGTTGTCTGTGCTCGGTTCCTCCAGTTACGATCAGTCTGTGCTAAGAGTCTTTCTTAAGCCGATCTTACCGATCTTACCAATGGGCGTATGGTAATAAAAGGAAAGCAATTTACAGAATAAAAGAAATAAACAAACATAAATTATGGGGCCCGCCATAGATCTTCAGGTACGATAGCAGGCGGCACCACGTGCTCTGTGATCTTTGGCTTGATCGTCTGCATTGATCGACATCCAGCGCGTAAAAGCGTGCTCCGGACGAGATGGCCCATCCGACTTACCGAGATCGTAATCTTTCGTGTCAGTTTACTATTGGAGGCAGCTTCCTTCCAAATAATTCAATTACGTCTGCGCGACCTTAATTTCGTTTTGCTGAAAGTCACCTTTGATGATGATGATGGTAGTGGTGGGGCTAAGTGCTACAGCTGCTGGCGTCTTACCTGGCGTCTTACTAGCGATGTTTACACACAGAATTGAGTCACCACCAGTTGTGATCCCCGACCGACACATTAGAGATTTCGACTCTGAAGTTTCTTTTAAGGCGATTAACTTTTCGAAAGCCTAATGCCCCTGATTGTAAGTGGATTATGTCTGTTGCCAATTTGTTAACGTCAGACGGTTTCGTAAGATTGTACAAAGGCGAGAAAATCCATGTTGGCTGAGAGCATAATTCTGATCGAATTACTGATCAAATCAAAAGTGACGTCCATTAGCAGTGATTTTCATAATCTTGCGCGAATTTCACTAAAATCGCGCACGCAAGAAAATTCCCTTACCAGCAAAAACAACAACAAAAAACAGTCTAAGTGCACAAAAAGAATTCCATCTGAACCAACAATAAGACGAAAAATGTCTTCATTCGATCGAGAGTAAGATCATTGAATAAATATCTCGACGATCACTCTACGAAATGAGTGTGTGCTATCGATAATGACATACTCCAACCAGCTCTCTATCACATTATAGATGATTGCCTTGAGTGCTTCAATTCCCTGCTATTGCGACCATTGTCCAGGGACAAACAAGCCAGAAATTGGACGAATGTGCCGTACAAAAAATAAATAATAATGCTCGATGCTGGAACGATGAAAAAAGGGGGAGATTTTACGGCATTTTTGTGCTGAATATGGGCGCAATCAGCGCGCATTCGGTTCGGCAGTATTCTTCGATCTCTCGATGAAATATTCGAAACCCATCATTTATCATTTGAGCACCTTCTGAAGTTAGTTTACGCCTATGAAACTGCGGCTGCGATTCTTCCGTATGGAGTTTGTGGGTATTGTTGTTGGTGCTTCGTTTTTTTTGTGGTAGATGTTTTCTATTGTTGATGAGAGAAGATCGATAGATTTTTGGGGGTTTCTGAAATACGGAAGATGTGCGCCTTGTAATTGATTTTTGGAATGTGTGTTTTTAAATTGCTTAAACAGCGACGAGTTTCGAGTATGTTGCCGAAGAGTTTTGAGCGTAATTGAATCATCCAATTAACCTGTAGATGCCTAGAACTTAACCAAATAGTTTTCGACAATAAGGTTAACTAGCTTAGTTAAAAGCATTAAGAACGAAAAGCTTGGATCTAATTTGGTCTTCTTCTTTTTCTTTTGGTGAGGTATTGGGCTCAAAAGACAAGCGGACACAGCTTGGCCTATTTTACTACACCCAAATACCTCATACTTGTAGGCCAGATCGCTTGAACAGGTTCAGCAATCTGCATCGTAGCTTTTCGTTTAGACTTGACTGTTAGAGCAGAGTTAAACACCGTGATCCTGTTCCTCACTATTGAGAGTAGTCCTACCCCTGACTGAGTACCTCACAGAAAACTTGAAGGCCAGACTCATCCTCCTCAAGGGAAGGCCGGCAGGTAAGTGATAAGTGATAAGCCCTTCCTATCCTCCATAAGTGATAGTGCACGGCACAGTGTTCGACAATCAAGCCAATAAGTGTCCTGATATCATTTCTACTGCGCCCCAACAAGAGACGGCACAGTAAGAAATCGCTTAGAGCTTGTCAATCCAGGCCCGGACCTCCAGCGTTCAGTGTGTTTCTTCAAAGTTCGATCGGTAAGCATCCGGATTTTAAAGGTTCCATAAAAGTCCCACAAGCATGGGAGGAAAAGGAAGGCCCATCCTGGCAGAGTCTCCATATCAGGATAAGGCATTGACAGCAAATGGGTATATGCGATGGTTAGAGGATATCGTTATGGTGGCGGTGTAAAATCTACCCATTGCATGCAGCCCTTGACACGATCGCACGATCACGGCACGATCTTGGCGGCTTTAAACGGTGTGCTCCCTCTTACATCCTGCATTCGCCCTCCTCTTTTTGTTGGATTTTGCACAGCGTTCATTTAGAGTTAATTGCATCGCCAATGTGAAGGTTGTAGTAGGAGATTGGGAGAGAGAGAGCTGGGAGGCATAATTTTGGAGGATCAGCCATCGGTTTTGTAACTTCAGTTATTTGAAAAGTTTTTGACAGAATATAGTTCTTGTGCTTTCGTCCAAACTTTAAACAATCATTTCATTGTAAAAACTTCTGCTCCTTTTTATAAGGAGTCGTTCATTAATTACGTGAGGCGTTTAGAGGGGGGGGGAGGTCGAGCCGAATCTCGCCCAATCTTACGTGAGGGAGAGGGGGTTTCGGCAAATATAAAAAAAAATCGGTTGAATTAAGTAAAACATGTTTCCGCACTAAAGACACTCATTTCCTTACAGGCCGCCGGCAGGCAGTGACCTTTCAGACTAGGTCGGCAGGCAAGGTCCGATAAAGGCCACAGATTACTCAGCCTGACTGAGGAATGAGGATTTCAGGTATCCGTCTAACAGTTCGTGGAATGCAGGTGACGTTATGATTCCCATTTTAAGCCGAACCAACTCCCTTAACCATGCTGAAGTGCGATAAATGTTACACCAAACCGCCACCACCCAGTCCTGATACCTAGCAGAAGGCACTTTCAAAAGCACAAATCCCAAATAAACCTAAGGCAGCTGAGGCACATTAAGACACGATTACGAAGTTTAACTAGTTTCACACAGGTGGCGCAAATGTTCACCTGCAAAGAAGCTCACCAACCAGGTTCTTGTCCCGGATAAAGCTCTCTCCCGAACCCACAACCTATGACATAACTGTGCTCGTACCGGAATAACTATACTACTACTGCGTAGTCTCTCTGGCCGTTTTTCATCTCTCGTGCGAGGTGACTTTCCTTTCTCTTCTTTGTGGTATTTTGCCGGCTACCAAAGGCGTTTGCAGACGTCTGGAGTTCTCCTGTGACCTCTTTCCAATCGCCACGACGTCCTGTTGAGAAATCTTCTATTAGGGGTCCTTTGGGTTTCTCCTGCATCTAGGTCCAGCACTCTGACTGGCAAGGTACTTCTTGATTTGTAAGTCTTCGAGTAACCGTGTTCTCATTCACCGATCATAGAGTTAATTAAATGCTTCTACTTACGCGGTATCCAGCTAGTATCTAGGACTCCTATCTAGACGTTGATTAGGGCGTCCGACTGCCATTCCGAGGGTCTTTTGTTCGAATCCGCTCCGTATCATAGAACTATTTCTACCATCTTAACTTTCTTTCTTGTCTTCCCTTTTTACAAAAAAAACGGTGCTCCTAGAAACCACCCCTAGCACCCCTAAAACGATTTTGCACTTATATTTTACAGCCTAACAGCGAGTTGAAAGTATGTAGTTTTGAAGTCTTTCACCTCATACCCATTAATATTGTAATCTGACTCGCTCAATCTCATTTTCACTACAAAAAAACTCACTTTATACCTTAAAACTCCCAGCACAAAAACTGCCAAATTCACGAACCATAACTTCATAATAACACTGCAACTGCAGCACTGCAACACTGCGCCATTGACAACAAACCCCGGTCTCTCGCGCTTCCTGTGATTTTTGCATTCATATTTTTCATTAATTCAACCAAAAGCGCGCCTCGTGAATAAACAGGAGCACCACGGCTGCAAAAAATCCGCATGCCATGCGCTTGTAATTGCAAGGTGTACTCCAGTAATAACAGGAAGGGCAGACCTATTACTACCGTTGATCATGCGCATCTGACTCTTAGCGCTATTATAGCTACTAAAGCCTGCCGGACAGCTCATCCATCAATGGATCATCGTTTTTCACCACATGCCATCCGCTTAGCCAGAACTGCGCTGATAACACATCTCCTATCGTCTCTGGTTAGTAATTTTCCTCCATCAGGTCTCTTGATCACCTTATCAAGGAAGTACCGCAACTTTTAGACCAGGTAAAAGAGGCTGTGACATCATATCAGCGCGTGCACTTCGTGTGTAGAAGAAATAACGCTACTTCCTTGTATCTCGAGAACATCGCGCCTCGACACAGATATAGACTTCGGCTAGTACACACTAGACTTGATTGTAGACGAACCAACGGACGTTGACTTCACCAAGTCTTGCCTATTAAGAATCTCGTGTCTTCTGTCGGGAGATTCAATTTGTACCTCTTAAGGTGAAGACAGTTTTTTTTCGTAATAAGTGGGATTTGGTAATTATTCTGTAAAAAAAGAACGAACTCACTTAGTTCTTTCCGATATGATTCGATCCGGAAGATGTGGTTAGTTCCACTTCCACTTTTGTTCGTTCTTGCGGAGGCTTCGATGCAGGTTTGATTTAATAGCCGAGGTGCAGTACGTCTACGTGGGGGTTTTTAACGACAGGAAGACTCTCCACTAGACATGCAAATCGAAGAGTTGGGAAGATTCGAGGAAGTTATTAATTCTCGAGATGGTTCTAATCACTTTCTCGCGCGATCGGGAAGAACTTGTTAAGTAAATTGTACGAAGGACTTCCGTTCTCTTAATGATAATTCTATGCAGGGACTTTAGATGTAATTGAATACAATTATTTGACGAAGATTATTTAATTATGGTGGTTGAGCCGGATATTGAGAGTTTAAGAAGAAAAAAGGGAAATAAAAGTGAAGAAGGAATGACGGAAGTATAACTGTCGCAGTGATTTCATAGCGAGAGTTTTACACTTTTTATATTTTACCAATTCACTGTGGATTTCAGCGGAAGAAATATTGCCTCGGGTGCACCTCGTGTAGACGACGGCTTTCAGTGAACTAGAGTTAGGAATTAAACCAAAACGAGTTCATAGAAGTTCGCACCAATAGCCTTCGCACAAAGTTAATATCCCATCAGAGGAATGGTATAGTGAAATATATATTCAAGCAAGGACATTCTGATTACACTCTGACTCAATCCTTCGAGCCAATAAGTCTGACCCTTCAGACCGATTATAAGAAAATAATTTATAAAGATAAGAAAAAGAAGGGGCAATAGAATTGACCCTTGAGGAACTCCGGCCGATATGCTATAAAGTTTAAATTCGATTTCATCCAATAGTACCTTTATTGAACGTACAAAAAGTTTACCTTCAATCCAGTTTATCAGAGGTATGTCGCTTTCAAAAGCTTACAATTTAGTCAGCAGATCAGGGTACCATATTCTTTCAAAAGTCTTGGACATATCTAAAGCAAACAGCTCAAATACACCAAAACCATACTTACTACGCACATCCGTCAATATTCCACATTTACGCGGCCAAAATTGAATTTTAAAAACTTACGGTAAACACATAAAATAGCACATGCAGAGCTAGAAGACAGTTCCAAGAATCCTAACTGACCCCCACCACCTACCTACGATACACCCCGACCGCATTCAGGTAGTCGGTACTTGACCGTCAACCCGTGCGCTGGTTTTTGCTGCTTAAAGTTACAAACACAACAAAAGTGACAACATTAATATTTTTTTTTCTGTGTCAGTTTTTGAAGTGAAAGTGATGGATTCCAATAACACAGGTATGGATCTTTATTTTTATTATTATTTACTTACCCAAAATGCTCAATTCGAATAATTTGGGGGTTTCAAACACATGGGTTGTTTTAAGACAAATTTTGAAGTAATTTTGAACTTCAAAGGTCAATTTGTTGTATTTCTCGATGAGATACGATCATCATTCTTTTTTTATTTGAAACTACAATCCTTTGACTAAAAGAAAATACAAAAACCAGTTGCGGAAGAGTGCGGATGACAAAACGGGGGACCTTTTATACCATTAAGATTTTATATGAAAAAATAACCATTTTTTTATTTTGTGTGTATTTATTTTGATTGAATACATTTTTTACCTTAATTTATGTTTTTTTTACCTTAATTTATGATTTTTTACCTTAATTTACAAAATAATTTAACTAAATAAAAACAAATAGTCTTATGAGATATGTAGACGTGATATACGTAAACAAATAATTTTGGCCGCGTAAATGTAGAATATTGACGTATGTGCTACGGTTGGTTTGCTCTTGTAAATACGTAGAAATTTTGTTAGCAGTTGTTTTTTGTTTAAAGCAGTAAGTAGTAGAGCTATGGAGGATACGGGTCAGTTTTTCTTAGTATCTTGGATAAAGCTTTCTTGGGCTGTGGGAGGATGTCGGATGTGAGTTTTATCCAGGACATGAGCCTTTAAGGTGAGCTTTTTGGTGGTGTACTTTCGTTGAGAGCGCCACCTGAGTGAAATTAGTTAAACTTCGCAGTTTAAAGCTGGCTATTTTGGATGGGAATGTTATGAAGCCTTTGTTGTGCACTTGAAGGTTTCACATTTCTTGAGTCTTGAAAATGAAACGAAAAACAAAGTTTCAATTAAAACGTGGTCATAGTCAAAATAAAACTCATAAACGTTGAAATCTTTCTGCGAAAAAGTGAATTAATCTGGCATCAAATGATGGTTTAATTTTCCTGTGGTAGGTATAGGGTGCAATCGGGAGGGAGATCCAACATCCGATGGAAAGATGGCATAGACTGGGACGCCCAGAGTTTATGGATGTCAAACTGGATGACATCGGCTCCGAATTGGAACTGGTGGAGCGAACAGTTGTGTTAGGCCAGGGCCAGATCTCGGTTATAGAGCCATCAAAGAAGAAGAAGAAGAAGGTGAACGAAGGTAAAACAATTGACCCCCAGCAGAAAGTCAAATCCTTGCTGGGAGAAACAGCGCAGGTAAGGCCAACCAGCAGCTAGGTAATGGTCGAGATCAGGGCCTTGGGCGAGATCACTTATAAAAAGGAGGTGAGCGAGGGTTTGCATAACCAGATGGGCCTACTGCAAGTTCAGGAAGAAAGCTTGGGCGTACAAAAAAGCATACGTCGGCGGCACGCAAACGGCCACCTTAAATATGCCAGAAAACTAGAAAGAAATGCGCTAAAGGAAAGGTCCGCGTAGGATGCGTTGTCTGCCGAATTAGACAGTGGCAGTAGCAAGAAGATGCTACAAGTGCAGAAAGTTTGGGTATATAGTAAAAAAAATTACAACAGTATCAAGGAAAGGAAAGAATTATGCCTGCAATGCGGAGAAAAGGAGCGTATCGCTACAAATTGCGACAGAAGCTGTAAATGTCTGTTATGCCAGAAAGAAAGGAATAGGCTCAAAACAAGCTTGGTGAAGAACTGTTGAAAGAGATGATCCTGCAGGAGAACCCTGCTCAGACAGGCTCCCAAACCAGCTCCAGCTCCCTGAAGCGCGCTAAAGTTCAATAAATATTAATCCAAAGCACCACCCAGTCGCGAAACCTAGCTGAAGCCATTCCCGAAGCTCAACTTTCGAAGCTTAACCAAATCCAAGGCAGTCTCAAAAGTATGTAAAAAATTGAGGAACATTTTTGGAAAATCCGTTAATGTATGAAAAATGTCTATCCTTGCATCTAAGAATAAAATTTAAAATCTCAGCCTAAGCACCCTTTCACCCAAAACTCCAGCGAAAAAATAGATTCCCCGAAAGATCGCGCCCAAACCACTAAAAACTGCAGATTCGATCCCCCACTCAGCGCAAAAGCTCAGCCAAAACACGTCGAACTTAAAAGCTCATCCAAGACGCAGCGAAGTTTAACTAATCTCACACAGGTGGCGCTCACTAAAGCCAAAGACCACATCCACACCCAAGGCAACAACCGATGATGGTACCTCATAGCTATACTACTTTCTCAGCATAATGTAGAGCCGGATAAAAGGTAAGAAAGCGCTGCCAATGAAGTTGGCAACGACCGGTGTTCAGGAAATTAGGTATTCATATGGAAAAGTGAAACGGATCATTTTAAGAGCCCGTGCAATGAAGCGGATGGTAATTCATGGGTAGTGAATTCTATTCAGAGGATAGTGATGTTGTCGACTAAGGGTAAGTGATACCAAACGATTACTTGCTCTGTAATGCTGCAAAGCATCGTGCAGGCTTTGTTCGGCTAAAGTACTTGTCCGACTCTATACTACTCTATACTCTATTGAAAGATCAAGAAGAATCAATAGCGTCGTTCTATAACACCGATCTTCTGATTGCTTCCATATGATAAAAATGATGATCTTAAGTATGTACTACTATAAACAAACTCTTATCTTCAGAATCAACTTCTATAAAAAACTCCAAATTATAACGTTTTCCAAAATGCAAATATAATGACTTCAAACCCCTCTCTCAAAACAATCCACCTTAATATTTTCCGGCCAAAAACTTTTGAACCTGTTAAGACTTTAAGCACACATCTTTCAGCCAAAACTAAGGTTTATTTTCCAAACCACTGGGCAGGTAATGTTCCCGAAATTAGCGATAATTAACCAAAAAGCAAAATGTTAACTTTTACTATCTATAGAAAGAAGAACAAATCCGTTCCAAACCGTCGCCGTGATTTAAAATAGTGTTCCGCTTCGTCTGCCGTAGATGTCCTCCAAAAAGTTCACCAGACTGGAGTAGAAGAAGAAAAAACAAACGATCTACGGTACGACAATGAAGTAGATGGGTCTAAAAAGTGTGACTGGACTGAAGTGACTAATAGAAAAGATCAAGGGAAGGAAGTAGCCCCGTTCCATGGGAGGTTTTGAACTAACTCAGAGGGTGTGGAACGGATCCACAAAAAAATAATAATATTAAATAGGAACAACAAGAACAACAACGAAATCGCCTGTAGATGATATAATTTGATATGCCAGACACTGGAGGTTCGCTTTATATTCAAATGTGGAACGTTGAAAAAAAGTGGAGAAGAAGAAGAAACACACACGTCTAGAATTGGAAGCGGTAATCGTCTTATGGCGAGGAAGATGATTTCACACGATAACGCCAGGTCTGAAGACGTCGACGTCTGCAATGGCAGTTGATTCGTTAAGTTGCAGAGGAAGAAGATATTCTTCGAAGTTCTCACAGAAGTTCGTCGTCTCTGGGCCAGTGAACCATGCCCAACATCACACAGACGGCAGCAGGAGTTTTCAGTGGAAAATAGGAAAAGCCACAGACTCACATCAGCACCGCTTGTTCGCAACTCATTACAGGTGTCATGACTATCTTCAGATCGGCGATCACTTTTCATTTGTTTTTGCAGTTTGTTCGTGGGTCGACAATCATTCATATCCAGAATCACCTGTTGGAAAAAATGAAAAAATATATCGTATCATGTTCGAATGGACAGAAATCAAAACTCGCGGTGATATCGATGAGGTTTCATTCATATATTCGCGCCATGATGTAGTAACATAGGACGTCGGACTTCCTTACGAGATGGGCGAGTAGCTGCACCCTAGACTTGGTCCGGTTGCGCATGACGGATTCTCCTGAGAGATTTGCGCTAGTGTCCACGCTGATGGGTGTTTTTTCGTGTAGCTCGCAGCAATGGGAAGAACGACTTGAAGCCGCATTATAAAAATTATTACTTGCAATCTCTACGGAGGAATTAATTTCACACTTTTTGATCTCATGCAACGGCGACGGACAGGGTTCAGGTAATGAGAATTGGTCCGCGCTGGGATCTTGTTAAAAACTTTCAATTTGTCATTGGGTTGGACTGCCGTGGTGCTGTACGTAAGAGGCTTAGGTCCCGAAAAACACAACCGTCATTAGACCAGACCCAGTGGAGTTCGTTTCGTACAAATGATGATTTTTGACGCAGTGTTTTCTCTACTATATATCAGAAAAAGTTCGTCTGTCACGAAAGCGGCTTTGATTAATGGACAGTGAATCATTTGAGCTCTTGTCGTGGCCACCGAACAAAAATACTAGAATTCTGGGAGTTTAGTGTCAAAATCAGTTCTGCCCCTAATTTGTTTCTAGGCGAGAGCCATAAGAGTTGATGTTGTCTAATGATTCATTTTTGGGCAGATTTCTGTTTGTGTCATGCTGTGGTTTTGGTCTTAGCGTGGTGAAGTCCGTTACATAGATTTGAAGTAGCCACCAGCGGGGAGTACCCATGTACTTCCTCGCCAAAAAACTTCAAAATTTTTAAAAATCTCGACAGTACTCAACAACAAAACTTATAATCACCAACGCCCATTAAGTAGTAGTCATTGCAGGAGCCCGAACGTGTTTCTGTCTCTTTTTTGTGATGTTATGCTATCCCCCAATAGAGTAAACAAAAACAGCTAATGTTGACAGTCGGTGAAATATCTGGCATTAATCACTGTCACAGTGTACCTAACAACGCCCACAATTGCGCGCGCTCGCGTCTATTGGGGATTTAATCTGTGAAGGAAAGTGCTTCTCGGGTACATTGAACCATCATACTTCAGTTCAATACTCACGACAATTCGTGATCGAGTTCAGTCAAAGTCCGATAAGCCTGGAAATTTATCATTTTCGAAAAAAGGCTTAACCAGACATGGCCGAGGAGTACGGCACCAACAACCACCATTCACCTTTTGACCATTTTCGTTACAGTCTATATCGCAATAAGACTAGACGTTTTGCTAGTACCGCTGCGCTGCGCTGATGGACACACGGCGGGGCTAAGTTTGCGTATACAAAAAGTGGTCACGATCGTCTGTTAATTGCCTCGTGGTATACTTTTAGTTTACAATAATCCCGAGAAGGAACTCCTTTCTTTGGTGGCTTAAAGAACAGAAACGTCGTTTGTGCGCTGTGTTTGTGTGACTCATTCTTGCATCTATGTTGACAAATGTTGGCCTTTGGGTGATCAGGAAAGTAGCTTGAAGTGATCGGCAAAAGGAGTAAAAGATTTTGTTTTGTGATACTTTGAAAGGCGGCGAATTGAAGAGTTGGACATAGTATGAACTTGGTTGAAACTTTGCTTCTTTGAATAAAACGGCAGAAGAAAGAAGAGAATCGGACTTTCTATTTGCGATTTGAGTGGCAATAGAATGTTTGGACAAAATAACGCATTTTTAGTGGGTTGAAGAGTTGGTCTATTAAATAGAGCAAGTACAAATTGTTTGAAGTCTACTTGGAATTGAAATTTCGTTTTAAGTCAGATAAAAACTCAATTCAGAAAAAAAATTAAAACTATGCAACATTGGATGTAGTTACACTATAACCTTTTTTTGCAACTCAATTTCTCAACTCCGGAGGTCGGATGGAAATACCTTCAGTCTGTCCTTAAGTGGGTCTAATCTTAGAGCCAAAACTTTACGTCGAACACCGAGGAACGATAAAGAAAGACTGTGTAGCTTTCCATATCTGTAAAAATACCTTCGGCAATATCTTAAGCTGAAGCTGCGTGCGTGCGGTGCGTGCGACGATTCCACAGCATGCGATACACAGTATATGACGAATAGTTGCCTGCTTACATTTCGCCCTGGCTTTATCATATAACCAAAGAATGTAAGTAACGAGTCCTTGTGTCTGCTGTTGGTGCTTGTGTTTACGCATTTACGACTGCGTCAAATGCGGCAATGTGGAGAAAATATTTAAGTCAAATATCTGAAATTGAGTTGCATTGGTTCGGAATCCGCAATTATAAGTCAGGTCGCATTTTAATATACACATTTTTATATTTTCTGTCATTGAACGCAACGCACGCACGCATACGAGTATGTATGTTTGCAGCTTTAAACCAAAAAGTGAATGTACGTAGGCAGGATAGCTCCAATACTTCCGCGGTAACGTAGAAAATGTTGAAATTAAACCAACTTTTGCGTTGCAAGCGTTCTTTTCAAGCAAATGTATGTCAGGTCGTATTTGCTTTGCTCTAGCTTAACATAAAAAGGTTTATCAGAATTTATGAGCCCGGTCCTCTGCAACTGACGAACTGACTTGCCTTCATCCGGAAGGCTGGCGTCTTTTTCGCTGTTGAGGTATGTACACAATAGGCATAGTTTTTTTTTTATGTGATAGACTAGAGGCTTAGGGGAAGCCCCTTTGTACTGTTCGACAATCTATTTTTTTCGTATAGAATGTCGAACAGCAGCTCTAGCCGGAAGATAGAGAGTAGAAAGAGACAGAGAAGTAGGAAGGAGCTGCCACAACCTAGCCGCGATATTTTTATTCCACCTACATCCAACCATTTCGCGACTCTGGCATCGGGGCATTTGAGAAGAAACAACTCGCTGGAGTGTTATGCCTCCTGAAACGAGTTGAATCTCATCAGCCAACCAATGACATGCGCTTGGTGGAGCGGGGAAGGACTAGCGAAGGCTATGACAGGAGGAATCAGGAATGTAAAGAGAGGAGAAGAAAGAAGGGAAGTAATGTGGGTGGAAAAGGCGAAGGACCGTGGGGCTGGCCGGGATTCGAACCCGGGACCTCTGGGATAGTAGTCAGGCGCCAATAATAATAATAATAATAGCTGAACTAAAAAAGTGAATAGTATATTTAAAGAAAACCAATGTATTTTAAAGAATGTTTGTATAATATGTATATTATTATTAAAATAAATAAATAAATAAAATAAATCTGTAACTGCACGCAACGCTCGCACGTATGCGCCTGTTTGCAGCTTTAGTCCAAAGATGGCATGTAGCCGTGGTAGGTCCGATGATCTTCACCGATCGCAGGCAGGTGTGGTGATCGATGCCGAACACGACTTACCATGTTGAAATTTAGGAACGGTCCAGAGACTGATAATAATTGGAGCAACATGAACCTTGAGAACATGTCCCACGAGTTCTATCGATCTGCTCGTGCTCCTGCTGCCCATTCACATCAAACACATCTTCTTCTTCTTTGGTCCGTTAGCTGCCGGTCCGAGTTCGACGTGCCGCTGGACCTCGAACTCCATTCTCGATTCGTTTCCATTCTTGACGATATTTGGCGACGGCTCGAGTCTTGATAACTGACAAACGTTGATTCTTTAAGTCGCCTTCGATATTCTTAAGGTGTTCTTCGACCGCCGATCGCTGAATTCTCCAGTCTGACGGACGGTCCCGCTAGAGAAGTTTGTCTAACTATCTCGTTTCGAAGGCGATCACGGAGTGAGACACCGAGAATCTGCCTCAAGCATCGCATTTGGAAGACCTCGAGCTTATTGTCGTCCGATTTGAGCAGTGTCTACGTTTCCGATCCGTAAAGAAGAATCGGAAGGATCAACGTTCGGTAAAGGCGTACTTTCGTTTTGATGGTAATATTTGTTCGTTTCTATACGCTCCACTTGAGCGCGGTGAACGTTGCTGTTGCCTGGCCGATGCGGCTGTGAACGTTGGCCGTCGATGCCACTTTCTTTTCTTCAACCAATGATCCCAAACATTTGAACATCGGAAACTGTTCGATTTGAGTTCTATTGAGATGTACACTGGCTTTCGATTCGTCCGTTGTGAGCCCTTTGGTCTTTTCCGCCTTGATACGGGAAACGTCGTATAAGATATCCGTTGCGTTGGCATCCGTGTCGGCGAAGACGACGTTGTCGTCGGTAACGAAGCTGTTGTCGTCGTATCGAACGCCGCGTCATTCGTCGAATGCTTCAGACGTTGATTACAACTTTAAAGAGAAGTGGCGAAGCGACGTATCCATGTCGGACACCTTTTTGAATCGGGAGATTCTCGGATAAGTCGTTTCGAATACAAACGCTACTGGTTGAGCCATCGTACCCCATTGTCGCTGAACTATAGTAGGAGTTCGAAAATACTCCAACAGTTCAAACGTATGGTTAATCGTTATCTAATCCAACACCCCCTGACCCCGTTGGATGGGTAACCAGGATATTTTGCCAGATCTTTCGTTTGCTAAGGTACAATGCTGTTGTTGGATTGAGAAAAATCATGGTATTGAATTGAAGAGAAGCCGCAACAATCAAAGAAGTTGCCCAAGATGGTTAAGTGAAAGATGGATAAGGTAGAATTTTTCAGACAACAGCTTTAGGTTATTGAGGTCTCTCATTTTTCTCGAATTTCATCTATTTTCCAGACGTTTATTGGCAATCTAATCGAAGTACCTCAAAACTCAAAACACTTCCGCACCATATGCACCCTACCGGACACAATTGAGCACAATTTAAAAATCCAAAACCTTGAGGATCTCCATTTCGCGATTTTTTCTGCATTCTCCTCCAAAACTTGTCTTTTTGCCCATCAACTTTCCATTACCGATAAAAACCCTCAAAACAGGTGCACTTCAAGCGGCAGTTCGTCTACATCTATTTATAGTTCGATCTATATCAAATCACCTGGACACATGCCGCTAAGCTGATGCCGACCGATTTCACGCCTGATTTATGTCTCGAGAATCGATTTTTTCGTACGTCTACCACCTGAAGAACCACCGTCCACCACCTGTCTTTTTTTCAGATGTAATCCGCGCGCACATAAGAGATGGTCTCGAAGATAATTTTTCATCCGCTGCAAGCAAGATGCGCGTGTGCAAAGTCATTTCGGTTGGATTAAGTAAAAGGAACCAAAAAACTTCACCGATTCTGGTGTGCACCTGTGCCGCGTCAGGACGAAATTCTATGGCTTTATACTTTGGGGGTAGGTTTTGTTTCTCCATTTGCAATCAACATGTTTTTGGGAGTTTTTTTTCTGAAAGTGGACCCAATCAAAAAGGGGTAAATAAAGGAGTTCACGGGCAAAAGGCGGGTTTTGAGTGAAGGTTCAAGTGGGAATTTCGCGGATTTGCTTTTGGGATTAATTTTTGGGCCTGATAAAAAGTTCGCTGAAGATCGGCGGCAGGTGGTAGCGGTTCTTAAATTAATTCTTTTGGGTTATATTCGGTCGGGTTATCTTCTCGTGTTTTGCGGTTTTTTGTTGGCTTTGGCGGTCAGGGAAGAGGATCCTTTTCTTTGAAGAATTTTTTTTTTGATATTAAATCAATTTTGGCCGAAAACAGGTAAGGATGAAGTTTGGTACTAATTATAGTGAGACGTGGTATCAAGAATTACGCGCTTTAAGAGATCGAACGAGATTCAAGATCTTTGATACTAAGAATTTGCAAGTTTCATTGGCTATCACAGTTATTAAACTAGAAAAACACAATTCAAGGAAGGATGCTTCATTATAACCTTCAAAGTTACCGAGGTGCAGCTAAAAACGAAGAACATCCTTGACCAGATTATAAGGTCGGAGAATGTCTATAGAAAGGTAGAAGTGACGCTAAAGGTCATCCAGCAAAATCTTTTTATCAGGCTAAAAAAGGCAGAGACCGATAAAGACATTCCAGGAAAAGTAGCAGTATGCAAGATAAAAATGAGCTGGAGGTCGGTTTAGAGATCGACTGAATCGAGAGGTCGGAGTTTCTCGGTCGAATGCTGTCCTCCATAGGGACTTATGCAGCCAAGGAATTGGGTAGCGACACAAGTAAAAACAAAAACTGGCCTTACAACGGGTGAACACCGGCCACTTGGCTTTTAAGTGGGGCCGAGTTTTAAACTTTTTTCATGAAAGCACATACGGGCCCAAGACGGCCAAACTTTACCAAAAGATTTAAATGTCAGAATACTGAGCTGTACACAAGACCATTCGACGGGCATATAAAGGCCAACTGGATATCATGTTCGATATATACAATCGCGCTTTGAATTATCATACTTAAAGACTACCGATGTGTGATGTACGGCCGTACAATCCTACAAACAACCTTCTTATGCCCGGCACATGGCCGAGGACTAGGTTTCAATCACGGCCGGTGTTCGCCCGTCAATTTTGTAATTTTACTCAGGAGTCACGATTCCTGCACAAAAGGCAGGGACGATAGGACCCAGATCCATATGCTTCCGTTGTCCCTTGTCTGGACTGAAACATCATTGAAAAGGTTTGGTGAGTTTAGCCAATAGGAATGTGACACTACCGTCTTTGTGCGGACCATGTGGCCTAGGCGAGCGAACATACGGCCCCCTTCTTGCTTCTCTAATATTCTCACTACTCCCTCATAAAAAGTCCTAAGTTAAACGAATTTTGAGACAGTCAAACCACAATCAGGCCAATACCACGCCGTACAAAACAAATTTAAGCTAGTCTGTGGACTGTCAATGTGCCTTCAGGGCGATAAGTATTTCCAATCAAGTTACCCTGGCTTTGGTCCTGAGTCGATCGGTGCTTTGGCAAGAATAAATAGGCGTATGCAATGGCCAGACAGGGTTTCGATTTTATATTGATCGATGCACCCCGAAGCTTGCTAAAGCAGGCCATTAGCGATCGGACACCGAATACTGGAGATCCCAGCTTTCTCGATAAACTCCAAGCCATAGTCGTCTCGCACACGATCAGGCAGTTAACAAATTGCTATCCATGGACGATAGGAAAGACGGAGGACTCCATATGTGGTGGCTTTGTCATTAGTAGGATAAGTGCGATCTTCATACTTTCTGAAATGGTCCCAAGCTAGCAACATGCACGATTACATTGTCAAGCCTGAGCGACAAAGTGTTAGGTTAACTTTCGGGCCCGTTCAAGCGGCCTGACCTAAAAATCTGAAGTATACTAAATGGCGTTGTACCTATAATCTGTCCTCTTCTGTATTGGTGCGCCGAATAGCTGCAGAAAAAAAGTGTTCGGTTGCGTCACCACTCTGTTCTTCTCCACAGCTACGGTAGTGGGTGTTCTACAGAATTCTTAATCTGGTTGTACGATCGTTGGTCAGTGTTCCATAATTTTCGCTACGATTCTGGCGATGGCCTTAAGAAGCAGCCCCAAGTGATCGCGCGAAGTATGATTGATATAACAAGGCCAAGTCATCATAGGCTTGACCAGAGGCGGTGCTTGGGTTTATTTGCGCCCGCCCGGTGCAGTACGCCATCATCATTTTTTGATTGCAGTGAAGGATAGCGACACAAATTGCGCCCGCGTCCAATTGCGCCCGATGTTAGTGCATCATTTGCATCTATGAAAGCGCCGTCTCTAGGCTTGACACATGATGATAACCTGCCAGCTGATGAGAGAATTTTCAGCGATGTTCCCGGAAGAATAGCTCAACCAGGCCAATTCATTTGCTCTCTCTCGTTTCCTCGATGTTCCTGCGATCCGGTATCCATTGAAGAGTGCCACTGTACCCTCTGGTCAGCGAAGAAAGCTGCTTCTGCCACTTTTCAACTAGCGCGGGCGTTTTATGAGCCGTGACTAATGTCTTTATGGCCGCTGGGCTGTCTGATAACAGAATCACCCTGGCCCTCGACCTTAGGTATGACTGTATTGCTACGCAGGCTTGAAAGATTGCCACAACTGTTGCCTGGAAAACACTGGTGAAATTAAGCGAGGGGCAATAAACTCCAGCCGCTAAACACGAGTCTGATTTGAAACCGTCTGTAAACAGACAACGTCATGGTGCTTGTCGGGCTGAAAATCTTCCTATTTCTCTCTGGTAGGGATCTGGATATTAAGGTCCCTATCAAAATTTCATTTTGCAACCGTGTAGTCGATAAGCCATTCTAACATTTCCTGTGGTAGAGAGCGCAGTATAGTGTTGTGCCAGTAGGTCTTCTCTCCCTAGCAAAACGTTTCTCGCAGCTTCAGGACCTTGCAGGCCGCCCTTCCTGCTGTATAAGTCAGGTGGCAGCAGTTCGATAAATCCATTAACCGCTTCCAGTTCAGCTTTGAATCCCGAATAATACCAAATTTCTTAGCTGACTGGGATACGATCAGTACTCGATCGCTGATGGGGGGTGGGCCAGTTTTTGGATAATCTAGCAAATCAAAACCTGTATATGTTGTATATAGCTTCGAAAAAGCCACTTAATTTTTAGTCATTCCCTTAAGATAGTTAAAGTTTTAAACTAGAATGATTCTAAACAATTGATCTGTGTGCAGATCAGTATGAAGATCAGTTGATACATATTTCCACGTCTAGACTGAATGTAGGCGACTCATAAAGGGATCGTGGGAATAAATTAGATTGTATGTACCAAAACCTACTATCTTCGAATTGCTATTGGTAGCTTAGATCATTTAGGAAACTACAGGAAAACATGAGCAACAGCAATCACACGTACAGAAATTTGTGATTTCCTACTGCAATAAGCCTCTGTAAACGTGTATTTTCTACCTAAAATTGATTCTCAGCATCATTGGGTTTTTTAATTCAAGTCTCAGTAAAAGAAAGCTTAAACTGAACACCATTAAAGGTGCGAACATTTAAAAACTGTCTTTAAACCCTAGAAAAACTCACCTCGAAATCACTTAAGGGCATTTCCTTCCACCGCACAGAAAAATTCCAACTTCCGAAAGTAATTTCCTCCGATTATCGCCAGTCGTTTCGAAAAACGTGACCAAACCAAAGGTAACCAAAGACCAAAGGTGACCTTCTTTCTCTAACTGTCGAAATTCAACCTTGTCACTTTTTTATAGGATTCTAGAGAATAACGAGTTCGGACAGCAGCAGCAGTAAAAATGTCAATTCTTAATTCCTTCACTAAACTCAACCGGAGCAACACGGCGGCGACGATCTTAATTATGATCAACTGCACCTGGGCACGGATTGCGTGCCTCAGTTACCTGCCGACTTGGTTCACGCAGTTCCACACTGCTCTAAGTAAATAAAACGAGACTGCATTACTTTTCTTGTCGTTAAATTGAAATGTTTGTTAGCCGCCACAGCCCTTGAAGTTGAAGCCTCTCGGACAAGCTCTGCACCGGCTAATAGGCGTAGTCAAATTCTTAATAGAGCAGCGCGACTGCTAAAAACACACGTTTTACCTGGAACAATAAAAAATCGGTTCCAGCCTCAACCTTAGCCAGGCACAGCCAACAAATGAACGTACTAATTAGTAATTAACTAATTAATTAAGAATGGAAATTAATTTTAATTTCGCTATTTGACGGCTGATGTCGCTCGCGCGGGAAGTAGGCATCATATGGGGCACCGAAGGGAGAAATGAACAACGCCGGGGCCCCAGAGAGACAATGGGGTAATTGGGATTTTCCCATGAAAGTCTTAAAATCGAACGAGATTCACGGGCAAAAGGAGTTCACGTAACAGAGAGATAACACGGTAATTGCTGGTGTATGGTCCCATGGGAATTGGAGCCTTGAGATTGGCTAAAGTCTGCTTCTCATGGCTTAAAAGAAGAGCGTGTGCACGTACATATGAAGAGGGAGGGTTGTGATCTCTCATGATCGAGGTGATCTTGATAAGTAATTAGTCTAAAGGTGATTTTTATTACAAATTAATTAAATTCAATTTTTTTTGTGCATAGAAAAAGAGACTTACCTGTACAGCGCAGTTTAGGAAGCAGTTATTTTGACCTGGACCATTTAGCAGGCCTTTTGATGATGGCTCGATCGGTGATAGTAGAGGTGAAATTTTTAGGGTTCCCATTCTTCCATGATCGGTTAGTCCGGAACGAAAGAAGTTTGCACCTATGTGCAATGACATATTGCGGGTGTTGCTGGTTACTGCCACATAACTGGAAAGAATTTTTAAATGAGAAATTAGTTGCGGTGATAAGAATAAATGTTATCTAAAACAAATTAAATTTAAAGTTAGGAATTCACGCTAGCGTAACGGGTACTAAAATAATGGAACCCATATGTTTATATGACTCATCACGATTTTCGAGAATTATTGAAGGTAGTTTTGTTATACTTATATGTTATAGGAAGAATTTTTCGAAATTCACTTTTTTAAGGAGGAAAATACTGTGTGCAAGCTTGTAAATGAGGTTGCTCTGTTTATTTTAATGGTAGGTAATCCCCTGATATTTAACAAGGCATGCAGAGTCCATCTCTTATACCTATTTCTTACCTCTCGTCCTACACGATACTCTGTCGGTGTTAACTCCCATTCGGGCAACACACTGCCTAGTATGTTCTTATTTTCTATATTCATCGCCTGTCCCAACCAAAAACGAAGTGCCTGGCACTATGGCAAGCCAACTGGCCCTATTTGCTTCTTTCAAGCCACTGACTGGGAATTGTGTTTTGAATTATGCGAATTATAGCCCTTGTGCTGAAAGTCGAGTCATCACGACACGACAAGTCGTTTGAGTTGAAGAAAATGACGTTTCAGTCGAATCACGACAACAGGCACAACGTGGTCTAAAAAGATTTACTGGCGACCTGCCTACTAGATGTGTCCAAAGCTTTGTTGAGCAAACTCGAAGTTATCGACTCTGTTCTAAAGAACAGTTTTCTTTTTGGACGTACATTCAAGGTAGTGTTGCAGGGTGTTGAATATATTTTCCGCACCTTCTCGGCCGATTTTCCCCGGTAGTAAATTCTTTCACCCTTTGGAACAATCTACCGCAGTCAATGTTTTCGAACTCGTACATCCCAGAGTTCAAACATAAAGGTCATCGCCATCTGCTCCAACACCCCTCAGACCTAATACTATTTTCTTCTATTCTTCAAACTAGGGTTACTACTTGACATTTCACCATAACATGACCACCTTTTGACTAGTCCCTTTAGCGATAGGCAGACCTAGGGTCTCAAGTAATCTATTTTTGGTCTAATATTAAGGAGATAGCAAACGTGTCCAACTTCAATCTGATTTGAAGGCAGTAGAGTTTTCTAAGTTACATATGACTTAGGTAACATCATTAACCACTAACAGCTGGAGAAGTTGCCAACTGATCTCATATAGTACGAATCTGTGCACTCAATCTACTTTGAAGTTGGTACTACAATCATAGTCTTAGGTAATCTAAGCCCTCCGGAGCTGTTTAATGGGGCGAATACTCTGTTCAGTAGTGTATCATAGCTGTTATTCAAGGAGAAATTATCTTCATCTTTAAATTCCACTGAGACCCTTTCTCCCTGTACAAAAAATCCAAAAAACAAAAGAAGATTAACCCCTTAATATCCACAAAAAATCTACCATGTTTTGGGAATAACAGAAAGACTAACCTTTCTTTAGTAAGTTAAACTCTAGTTCAACCTCCATACTTCTAATTCCATTCCAACGCCGAGCCTGACCCTCACGTGTCACAACGACCCGCCCTACCACAAACTGTCATTTGCTGGCTGTGTTTTTCTTTGAATGGGTAACGTACATCCGGCTGTACTGTATCAGTCTAGAAGACAAGTATCAGAAGCCATAACTAATAATAAAAGTTCATACAAAACATGGGTAATAAAAGGGTAATAAAAGGGCAATAAAAAGGGAATACAAGTGTAATAAAACAAATCACAATAAAAATTCACTGAGCTTAAAACCTTGAAAAATAGAGAACGCCAACGATTTTCCTGACATCACGCCAGAAAGTGTCCTGACAACCTTTCTATGGTGTCAAAACGGGACAGGAAGGAACCGCCTAGAGAGAGCCCATCCAGATACGGAACTCCAGCTTTCGGTGTGTTTCATCCAAGTCCGATCGGGAGGTTAAAGGGGGGTGAGATTTAAAGATGCCTTGAAACTTTTCAAATTTCATTGAATTGGCCCTATACAATGAAAAGATATTTGAATGGCCTCGTATCCAACCTATAGTATTTTGTGTTCGTTCCTTGATTGCAATGACCCTCTATTTTTCAGACTGACATAAGCACACTAAACAACGAGGAAGCCGTATCCTGTTTGGTTTCTAAAGCCAGGGTTCTATTGCAGTATCTAACACCGACATGGGAACCAATTCACGAACCAATTTGGATTCTTTATTCAACTGAAAGGGTGCCGTGTAAGAACATAATAAAAATCCTGTCCCTCCAGCTAAAAAATTCGTTAGTTTCAGTACAGTGCAAACAAAAACTACAAATACCTGTTTTGTCTTATCTACGGTGCAGGTCTTTTCAAATAGTTTACTCAATTTTATTGTATTGTCAACCTCCTACTCTATCACCCGTTTTTTCTGGCCAGGGATGAGGGATGCATTCTATTTCGCGAAAAATTTCAACTGAACGAGTCAATTCCGCGAACTTTTCAACTGGTTCAATCAATTTCCCGCATTTTTCAATTGATTCACTCAATTCGGCGAACTTATCAACTGGTCCACTCTCAATTTTGCGTATGTTACAATTGGTCCACTCAGTTCCGCGAATTTTTCAAATGGTCCCATCACTTTGGCGTAATGTTTAATTGGTCCACTCAATTCGACAAAATTTTTAACTGGTCCATTAAATTTCCCGTAATTTTCAATTGGTCGAATTTTTCAATTAGCCCATTTAATTTCGGGTACTTATTAATTGATCTATCGAACGTACCTTTCAACTGTCCCATTCAATTTTGCGAATTGAACTGTCCCATTTAATTTTGCGTATTTTTCAATTGTTTAACTCAATCCAGTAAACTTTTGTATTGGTCCAGTCAATTTCGTGAATTTTTAATTGGTCTACTCAGTTCCGCGAACTTTTCAACTGGCTTATTCAATGACTTAATAAGCGGGTATAGGCTGTTATATAAAGGTTTCTTTTGCGCTTTGATTTTCATTAAAACACTTAACTATGACATCAAGCTGGTCGATCATACGAACCGATTGGTTGATTGCTGGTTGATCATACGAATCATTCTAAGATCTCACCAGAAGTCATGTAGTTGAACTTCTAGCCTCCACCCCATAATACCGTCCAAATTTATCTTAACAAACGCTTCCACCTCCTCCTCAATTAACAGTACTCCTTCTTTCTTCAATCACACTCATCTCTTCTCTCTCGCTGAAAATTACATTAACGATATCACGAAAATCGTCAACACGAAATTTTCATATTTTTCTTAATTCTTCTCAAAAGTTTGTTGCATGTACCCCACAACCCAAATACACAAAGTCATTTATTTACGGTCATCAAAGGTGTAATTCACAGGTTCACAGCAATCTGGACAGTCTACCTGTTGAATTGTGGTGTGTGGTGTGAGTTTTTACTTTTTCATAATTGGTCACAGTCGAAATCCGGCGATTTTTGGTTTTTTAGGAAATTTTTTTTTCGTTGTGGGAAAACTTTTTATCTATTTTTTTTATAGGAGAGGGAGGGGGAGTGTAAAAAGAGTGTAATTTAATTGGAAAATTAATACACATACACACGCAGCTTGAAACAATGGACTGGAAAAAGGTGTTCGGTTAAAAATGGGTTCTTATTTTGTGTTCTTTTAATTGGGTTACTGTGATCTGAAGGTGTTTCATTTCGTAGTTGGCTGATCGTTTCGCAACAAACGGTTAGTTAGGGAGAGAGTAGATTAAAGTATAGGTTGTGGATAATGGAGGCTTGATTTAGGAAAGTGGCAGATCACAATATCGATCGTGCAGAGCGATCAATCACAAACAGAAGTTGTGAGATCCCAGTAACAATTACTGAAACTTGTACCAACTTATTTGATGCAGTTTTAAAGTGTTTTATCTTTTGTTAATGTTCCAGCTGCAAGACATAATCTGCAATTAAACCACCTTCAATACAATGTAAGTTTATGGCGCTGTCATAAATCAAAAAATTTTATAATCCACAAAACTAAAAGTCAATGGCATCATACTCGATGAGGTAACTCCATACCGCCTACAATATTAACACCAGCCAAAGTAACAAAAAAAAATAAAATAAAATCATAAAAATTGAAAAATAAAATAAAAAACCAAAATGACCACCGGTCCCTGTCGTAACACCCAACAGTTAATCGATCACAGTAGTAAGATATCACGTTACCAAAGCCTCCAGAGTACGCGTCGCCAAAGATCAGGTTTTCTTCGCTCGTTTTTATTTCTTGCTCTTTTCTTGAAGATTCTTTTTAAGACTTTTTAATTTAATTGATTTCTGCCGTTTCCAGAGCCCCAGCCAGAAGAGCCCCAGCACCTCGCAAACTACTCACAACAACAACAACAAAAAATACGAGGCTGGAAGTGGGATCTTCGACTACTTTAAATGAAAAGTTACTAAACGATAAATCGATGATGGAACACGATCGCACGTCGATCTTCATTGAACGGATTGCCCAGATCATTTCTTTGGGGCCCATATTCAAGTACCAAATCCACAGAACCATGTCCACACTATCTACGGCACGTACTCTGGAATTCCAATACCTTGGGCTTTAGACTTTTTGCCCGGGGGGCAGAGTCCAACACCGGTTTTTCCTTGGGCGATCGATGCGAGTCTGTATGGATCAAGATTCCTTGCAAAACGATCTTCTGATATATAATGAGGTCGCTCCAAAGAATCCCGCAGAGTCTTACGTAAACTCGTCCCCGGGGCCGGACATAATTAATTGCTGCAATGTGGAGCGAATTCTCTTCTACTCATTTTGATTAGAGCTAGATTGAAGCTACGAGTCAAATCTCTGTACAAGATCAAGATCGTTGGTACATCTATGTATTTCCCTGCGCTGCAGATCAGCACAGATTTATGTACGATCGATGCTGGTCCATTCAGATGATGGCGTTTTCCATCGAGGAATCTTCTTTTAACAATATATGTACCCAAAAGACTTTAGTGACCCTCACAGAGTTGCTTGTGGTCAAAGTTGTATTTTCGCGGTTTTTGATTATATTTTTTTTTGTATTCCCGTGAGAATAGTGAACCCGCATCGATCGAGTCAAGTCGGCGCGGCTTTCTGAAGAATTCTAAAGAAATCTTCGGTCTATTGTTTGCATCGTTTTTTATGGATGTTAAATGCGAAAATATTTATCGATGGAATCAATAAATTTCGGATATAATCAATTATTTTATTGTTTTTATCCATAGAGTTGACAGAGTTTTGTAACAAAGTAGGAGGCTTTGTTTAACCGAAACGTTTTTGTGGGGAAGGTACAATATTCGGAACGGTTTTGTGTAAGGTATTTTGAGAATTCTATAAGAATTATGGATTGGACCAATATGATATAACGAACGGTAACCCTAATAAAGGAAATTATGTAGGGGTTAGTTGTGGGTATTTAAGTTCTTCATTTGGTTTAGAAATGAGTATCAAAACACCTAAAATGAAATTTTCGTGATTGGAGCTGATAACTGTGATATTTCTTTGTTACCATAATATCTGAGCAAAATTAGAGGTCTTTTAGTGTCAACTGCCCTATAAGCATGTTCTTTGTTCACTGTTTAAAAGCGGCCTAATTGAAAGTTTGCCTTTTTCTTATTGACGAAAAAGATAAGTTCGTCTATGTTGTATTATGTAACAAACTCAGAGAACTAAAGATTATGCATTTCTTTTTCGAAATCTCTAAAATCGTCATTATCAATTAAATTTCGTATTTTGACATCATAAACATTTAAACTCGGTTGCTTGAACTTGCGAAATTTCCACGTGCCAACAAGATTCCGCGAACTTTTCAATGGTCTTATTGGCTCCAGGTATTTATCATCAGAACTTTTGCACCCTTTTTGACTTAACTGGTCTCCGTGAACTTTTGAATAAAAAACCAGTTGAGGGCAGCGGATCACGGCTACTTAGAAATCAGTAAAGATGAACTTGTATTAGAATGCTATCGTACAAAACCTGAGAGAAGGAGTAGGAGAATAGCCCGACATCAACAACAAATGGGAAAAACTGAAAAAACAGCGTAAAGGAGGCAGCAGAAGAAGAGGCTAGGCTGGGCCCTCAGACAGACTAGAATTGACTGTTTGATCCGGATTGTTGGGCCGTAATAGAAGAACGAAACCAAAGCCACTGGGAGTACATCCAAGGCCCACAAGTGCAAGAATGGAAGTCTTCAAGCTAAATAGAAAATTTGCAGACAAGCTATGCAGAAAGAAGAAGAGAAAGTATCTAAACAGTAGAATCCTACAGATATAGGAATACTTCAACGAACGGAGAATTAGGCAAGCCAACAAAGGAACACGCCAGATCAGCAATAAGTTTCAGCCAAGAACGGATATCTGCAGGGACATTGATGGGAACATATTAGCAGACCCGGGTAGGATAAAGGGAAGATGGAGACAATGTTTTCACAAGTTATTGAATCAAACCCCAAGAATAAACGAAGACTCACATGCGGTGGCATTTGTAATCCCTCAAGATTATATTTCAATAGAACCAGCAATACTGAAAGCAACAAATGCCCAGGCATCGATGGACTCACAGCTGAGCTACAAATGAGGGAAGACCGCAATTCTTAACGAACTTACACGAACTCATATTCAACATCTGGGAGGAAGAAGTTATACTAGATCAGTGGTTCCCAAACTTTATTTCATAGGGAACCTTTCTAAATGAATAAAATTTGGCGGAGCCCAACGATGAAAAAATAAAATAATATATGATATATGTATATATTTATCCTTTAATATATTTTAATACGTTTTTATTAGCTCGATTTCTTGTCTGTCTGTTTGTCCGGTACATATCTTGCAATCGATTTTTTGAATACTCCGGTTACCCCGATCACCCTGAAATTTTGCACACAACTTCAGCTCCGATGCAATATGGTATACTCATTATACCGTTAGATCCATGGCGGCCGTCTCAAGAGGACGGATTACTGTTTTCTTCACGGAACAAATTTGCAATCAATTTTTCAAATACTTCCGGATATCCTATTATGCTGAAATTTTGCATACAGCTTTAGCTCCGATAACAATGCAATATGGTATACTCAATATACCTTTAGATCCATGGCGGCAGTCTCAGGAGGGCGGATTGAAATATTCTTCACAACCCCTTCGACATGGGTGTCAAATGAAAGCGTATGATAAGTAAAACACCATAAGCAATATAGTATACTCAATATATCGTTTGGCCCATGGCGGCCATCTCAAGAGAGCGGATTACCATTTACTTCACAACCCCCTCGACATGGGAATATGGAATGGTGGCCAAAATGTTACGCGGCGTGACGTAAACCAAATTTCAAGGCTTTATAGAAGAGTATCAAGCTGGTTTTAGGACAAACAGCTCCACATCGGACTAGTTGCTGACGCTAAAACAAATTCTGGAGAAAACCTGGGAAAGGAATGTAGATATATACCAGATATTTGTCGACTTTCAACAGATATAAGAGAGGCTGTACAGAATCCTATTGGAATTAGGAGTCCTCTCAAAGCTGGTACAACTGATCAAATGCGCAACAAATAGCTCAATGGCTTCTCTTCTTCTTCTTTGATCCGTTATCTGGCGGTCTAAGCGAGACGTCCCTGCAACGGATACGCTGCTGTCGGTGCCGCTGAGTCTCGAACTCTATTCACGATTCGTCAATACCATCGTAGTCGACTTTTTGTATTTCTTCTTCGATCAGTGTCTGTTGGTCACATCTTTGTCTAACTGTCTCGTTTCGAAGACGATCGCGGAGTGAGACACCGAGGATTTGCCTCAAGCATCGCATTTGGAAGACGTAGAGCTTTTTGACGTCCGGCTTGATCAGTGTCCACATATCAGATCCATAAAGGAGAATAGGAAGGTCACTGGCGAAAGTAAGGATCCAAAATGTTATTACAGAACAGTTCGAAGTACGACAAGGTCTTAGACAAGGAGATGGACTAGTTCCCATGCTTTTTAACCTAGCCCTAGAATGGGTGATAAGGAAAACGTCAGTCCAGAGAAGTGCATCAATAGCTACACAATCAGTGCTATTACTTGGTTATGCGGATGACGTGAACATCGTGGGAAGGTCCTTTTTGGCAGCAAAAGAAGCTTATGTCGAATTGAAAGAGGCGCCAAAGGACATAGGCCTGAAGATAGACGAAGAAAAAACGAAGTGGGTGCAACAATCCAGAACAGGAAGATTTAGAATGGGAAGAAATATAACCATCGACGAACATAACCAAGAAGTAGTCGATAAAGCAGTGCACCTTGGGTCTACAATTACAAAAAGAAACGACGAAAAGGAAGAAATAACTTGACGAATACTACTGGCTAATAGAGCCTTTTATGCCGAAACTACGAAACTCTCACTCTACAAAACAGCAATACGACCAGTACTGCGTTATGGTAGCGAGACTTGGACTATGACCCAGAACATAGAGGAACGAGTCAACACGTTTGAAAGAAAAATTCTTAGATGCATAATAGACCCAACTAGAGAAGATGGAATATGGCAAAGGAGGGGATTTGTGACGACTTTCAACTTCAATACAATTTAACAGACTGAGACTTGCCGGCCACGTAATCAGGATGGATGACAATCGTATTCCAAAACGGCTTATAGCCTTAGAAATTTCGGGGAGTAGGCCAGTAAGTAGACCCAGGAGGAGATGGATAGACCATGTGATGGCTGACGCAGAGGCAATGCTCAACCTGACCTGGAGTCATGCTGCAAGGGACCGTCAAACTTGGCTCAAAACATGGCTCGATTTGGGCTGTAGCGCTATTGGATGGATGGATGGATGAAGTTATTTTCCCTTTGTTAAACTAAATGTGCACTTGATTACGAAAAAAATGATTTGTTGGTTGTAGGATTGCCATACATTAAAGATTTTCTTTTTTTTTAAAACATAATAACTCCAATCTAACAAGAAAAATGAAAAAAATCATCTGGTTAACTCAAACACAAATGCAAATTAGAAAATTGACGAAAGACACAAAAAATCGCAAACAAACAATTTCATTGTAATGAAAAATTCACATTACACTTTCTTTCAATTACGAATAACTCCTTATCATCACCCAGCTTCATTTTTATCCATTATTCGTTCATAAATTTCCCCAGACGTTTCCGATAACACAATATTTATTATTTAAGTTATTTTTATTCTGCTGAACAGCCTCGAAGATATTTCTCCGCGTTCATTCCCCGTTCACCATTAAATCGGTATTTCATGCCAATGAAGCAAAAACCAGATACGAGAGATAAATTAAAAAATTTTCTCAATTTTTATTTATATTCCGGACTCTGGTCTGGAAACGAGCATAATTAAATTCCGAATTTCTGTCTCAATCCGAAATTCACGGAGAAACACCTGTTGGTGACCAACCACATAGAGCTGCTGTTTTGTTGACCACAGAATTACAGGTCCACAAAAAACACTCGAAAGCATGAAGAATACTATGAGGAAAAAACTATTTCATCGGATTATGAGCAGTTTCATACATAAAAGATGAGAAACAAGAAATAAACATAAAAATAAACAAGAGATTAGCATTTTGATAGTGGTGCCATCTTGTTTGGTTTAGATGAACCCTTTCTTGTTAGACTATGGCTACAGAGTTTCTGGGCAAGGTAAAAAATTGATCTTTTCTCTCTCTCTCTCTCTCTGCACACACGATGATCTCTACTTAAAATTCTGATAACTCCACGTCAAGTTAAAATAATAATGAAATTTGCGCGAGGAGAATTTCGAAACAGTTCGCCATTTTTTTTTATTATTATTTTGGCATTTTTTCGGACAGAATTTCGAAATAGTACTCTCCACCGAGAATGGGAATTCCATTTGCATCCATGAAGATCACCGCCCACAACGCGTACATGTGGAATGTAACGACGTCGGAAATTATATATTCCGGCAATTTGAGATTGGCGCGCAGTTTAAATTCCACACACCTTTTTTTATTTCATTGTTTAAGTGGAGTTCACTTTTATGTAAGTTTTTTTTCTTCTCTCTAAAGATCTCGAGTACTGCGAGTTTGAAAATATTTCGAGGTCATTTTACAATTTTTTCTCTGGAGATATTGAGTTACACTTATATAGTCTTGTGTAGTTGATATAAGGAGATATTGAGAGGTTTTGATTTATGACTGTTGAAAGGTAGTCACGAGAGGTGAGTTAAATTTTTTTTTGGATTGATTTCTCAGAAGGTTAAACAGTGTATGTATATTCTTACTTAAGGTTCATATCTAAAAACACAAAAAAACCCGAACGAAAATGCGACAATTGCTCATAAAATTAAGCGTTCATTTGGGCCAGTTGAAAAGTTCGCGGAATTGGCCAGTAAAAGATATTTGCCTTCTCGAATTTTTTATGTGAACAGCAAAAGCTTCGAGATGAATCCATTTAGAAATGAATGCTTCAGTTTGAATTATCACAAAATTTGATACATGATAAAGTTACGATTTAATAGCCACTTGCCAAATATAGTAGTACTTAGTTGCCAATAGTTGCGGTAAGACCTATGGGGTGCGACAGCGAGGGAGGCCCAACCTTCGCTGGAAGGATGGCGTGGACCAGGACGCTCAGAGTTTAGGGATGCCAAACTGGATGACATCGGCTCAGAATCGGGACCGGTGGAGAGAACAGTTGCGCGAGGCCAGGACCGGATCCCGGTTGTAGAGCCGTTAAAGAAGAAGAAGAAGTTCCCAATAGTGCTTGTGAATTTGTGCTTTTAAAAACAAACTCATGTAATTCTGTAACGAATATATAGCAACGACAAGAGGAACGGGAACAAGGCAAGGAAGGTGGAATTACTCTACCAAGCTCCACTTTCGCAAACCCCGTTCCAACAAGGCGAAGGCAGAACCATGGCCAGGTATCAGGGAAGCCCAAGAAGCAGACCCAGACAGACGTCGTATTTTTATATTGGGCCAGCCCCTTCCGCGAACTCTTTAACTGGCCGATTTAACTTCGGGTACTTTTTTAATCTATTTCACGAATTTTTTAATTGATCCACTCGCGTACAACTGGTCCAATCATTTTCGCGTATTGTTCAATTGGTTCACTAAATTCGCCAAACTTTTCAACTGATTCCTTCAACTTCGCGTAATTTTCAGTTGAGGCCTTAATTCCTCGAACTTTTCAACTGGCCCATCCAATTCGGGTACTTATCAATTGATCTATTCAATTCCGCGAACTTTTCAACTATACCTTTTCAACTTCAAATTGGGACTAAACAATTTCAAATTGGGATTAAACAATTTCAAATTGGGACTAAACAATTTCAAATTGAGAATAAACAATTTCAAATTGGGGCTTAACAATTTCAAATTGGGACTAAACAATTTCAAATTGGGAGTAAGTTAAAATTATCAAAATTTTTGTTTCTTTAACTTTAGATGGTAGGTTATTTACATGAAAAGATATGCATAAGGAACCACAAAGAGCGAACAGCGAGGAAAATAAAATTAAAAGGCGTAATTATGCTCAGCAACTTTTATAATATCAAGCAGAAAACATTGCCGACTTAGACTTGGACCATATAGTCCAAGGATTAACTATCGAGCACGCTTGGTCAAGCTTAAAAGCTAACGTTAAAAGAGAATTAGCAATTCAAATGCTACAAATTCTAACCGGTGACGACAGGGCTAATATGACTCAAGCCGAACATCATTTACAACGGATACTACTATGGTTTGTAATGATATAAGAAATCAAACTGTTGTGAATTGCACAAAACTGCCCATGTTCAAAGGTTCATACTCGATGCATTAAATAAGGTGGATGTTCGTTTTTAAATAATGTTTTTATGTTGTTTATCTTTAATTAATACTTTAATTTTTACTAATAGTTGTTCATTTATTACTTCAAATTGTTCGGTCCCAATTTGAAATTGTTTATTCCCAATTTGAAATTGTTTAGTCCCAATTTGAAATTGTTTAGTCTCAATTTGAAGTTGAAAAGGTATAGAACAAGTCCTCCACAGGATAGCGATCCAAAACCAGACGAATGAGGTGACCTTTTGGCATGTGCTAAGTGGGAAGGTGGACCAGAACAGTCAATGTCTTGCCCTAAGCACTGTCGATAGGTAATTTATGCAACCGGTTTCGGCCGATCCATGATAATGGAAATTAGCAAGAAATAAGAAGCTCCTACAGGCTCACAACAAGAAAGGATACGGGCGATCCACTACAATCTGGAACACAATAGGGTTGTCTCGGCGTGGGCCTAGTACAGGAGACATGGGTTAGTCAGAGCACTATTCAGGGCTTGCTAGTAGGTGGCTACAGTTTTGCATGCAGTGATGTGGGCGGCGAATCTCAGACTTGTGTCGTATACACTAAAATCACTAACTGCTTTCGAGAGACCTGGCTATGATGAAGATAGAGTTTACCAAGAGGGGCAACAAGAGCTTGATTTTTTTATGCTTAGCATATCTCCCCTCCACCATGATCCAAGGAACTCTAGGAGATCGTGGGTCACTCAAACAAAAGGGCCTTGCAGACCGTGGGATGTGATGTGAACCCTGACCATGACGCCTAAGCTAGCAAAGGGAGTAAGCAAAAGAGGTGAGTACCGCTTTCATTACATTCTAACTACGAACCTGGACATACTAAACCACGCCACGCATCCTACCTCCGAGAATAGCCCTGGTTATCTAGTATGTTGTTTAAGTGACAGCCGTCAGAGGACCTTCCAGAGAAGCAGGGACCCCAGAAAGAGAAAAGTTGGAGCCGCAGCGATCCTTTCGCCGGGACAACAAGCCGATCCAGAGCGCCGCCATTCTGAATTGGAATTGGTTATCTGCCGACGTACCCGCCATCAAAGATCCGCATTCGTTAACTCCTTTCTAACAGACAGAGATGCGGAATCCGTTGTTCAGCGAGACCCTGCTCAAACACGCCAACTCGGTCTGGCCTTCAAATACGAGGTATAGGGGTGAAGTACAATAGGATAAGCGAGCGGCCACGGTTCTTTTTCATCCAATACCCTCACCAAAAGAAGAAGAAGAAAAACTGGCCACAGACCTATCCACTTTAGAGCGATCAACCTAGGCCAGAGCGATCAGCCTAGGCATGCACTCATGAAAACTTAAGAAGAACCTACAAAAACAAACGAATCTTAATTTTTCTGGTACTCAAGCGGCAGTCAGAGCGATAAGGACCCGCAGGACCATGTCTAAACTAGTTTGGTATTGACAACGTGCCGTTGTTGAGATGGATGTTGTCAATAAAGCTACTCTTGTTTGAGTCCAGGGTTATCCGGGCTTCAAAGGCAGTAAAAGAGCGGAAATCTTGGCCAGTATTTATCGGTCTGGAACCGCTTAAGCCATTAGTTTAGTGAAGAAGGCTGTTGTCGATCAGTTTTCCAAGAAGCACATCAAAAGCTGGAGTTTGCCAGGCCAAACTCGAAGCGGTTCCTTTATGTCTCGTCCCTTAAAGAAGCCTACGAACTGTTGGTTCGGGGCAGTAGATGTCAGGACTCTTGTTAGCTTTATTAACGGGGTATAGCGGTACAATAGGCCAAGCGTAGTTGCTGCGGTACTTTTGAGCACTATACCTCAACAAACAGGAAAAGAGGTATCTCTGGGCTGCAGAGTGATCAATATTGATACCTTGAATAAAATCTACGAAAATGGCGAAACTCTTAAACACTTCAAAGCTCCCAACCCCAGTAGAAATTTGTCGAGTTTCGAATCGAAGTTGACTAGATAGACTCGCTAAAAACTGACTACTTTCTGGTACATAATTTTCTAGCAGCAGTAGAATAGTAAATGTCAAGTGAACTTAGCCAGTTTCATTCTATTCGATATAGTCAAAGATTTTTTCCTCCACATTTCCCTTCATAATATAATTCACATGTAAAACCAAACTATTAGGTATCAATCGAGTTTTCTCCTCGGAAACTTGCAGGTAGAAGGGAAAAACTTGCTGGTTACTAGCGAGTTTCGAGTCAAAATCTCTACCAAGCTAATGCAGTGTTCCTAATTTGGCCTTAGTGAAGGGGAGTACTTGCGATCCCACGCCAATAAGGGCAGTTTGAATTCCCAAATAGCGGCGGAAACCTTGGAGAACACTCCTCTATTTGAAGAAGATCATGTTGATAGTTGACAACATCAATGAAGATCATTTTTGCAAACCAATTCTTTCAAAGGACCCCAAGATACCATTTTTCCCATTCCAGATCGTATTGAAACATAATTCACTTCCCGGTATTTCTTCTCTTCATTAAAATTAAATTAAAACTGATATTTTTGCTTACTTTGCACTTCTCATATTTATATACTACCAAAAGATATCAACAAATTCCTCAAATTCCACGAACTGCAGGTGTCTTTCCCACATTTCCACAAAAAACCACCCGCTTTAAAATTAGTTCTATCAAAAAGTGTTACACAACTTTTTTGCACTTGTTTGGCGCAATCAATTGCCACACAACTTATCAATATTTGCAATACCGTATCAACAACACAAACACCTGAGAAATAAACAAAAGACCCAAAAGTATGAACTAACTGGCCAAAAGAATATCATCAGTCACAGACGATATTCCGTAAACACACAAAGGTTGGGTATACGTTATCGGATTCGTTACCCATTGGACCGATTTAAGCAGCTCAGACCATATTAAATTTCCGATAAAAATTGATTGCAAAGTAAACAAACGAAATGAGCGCTAGAAACTTGCTGTTTTTTGTGGTTGAATTGGTTGTCGAGCTTTTGATCGTTTCAAATGTGCGCAAAGTTTGAACAAGTAAACGAATTTGCTGATGTTGTTGATGACCGTTCTGTGCGTGTGATTGACCGGCCGGAAATGGCCATCATACATTTCCGTGTAATATGAAGATGTTCAAACACCCACGATCGTTGGTCGATCGGTCACTAGAGTCGTTCGTTTTCGGCAATATTCTAGTGGCGCTGCTGGTTCGATGGCAATTATAGATTCAATAGCGCGATTGACACGAGCCTCCTACAACAAGAAAAGAAATGATATCGGCGGCGATTATCAACACCTAAACATGATTTCCCGGTCTTTAGAAAAGCGCTTGTAATCGCCCTCACATTATTCCAGACGACCCGGGGCTGAAAGTATATATTGTTGCTATTCTGGACTACGCTGGGGCGGACGTGTCGGCCAATGTACAAAAGCACGATGAACACGACGAAAAAAAATATGCCGGCAATGTGGGAGCTTAATTGCGGAGATGTCAAACTGTTCTATGCTTTATGTTTCATTCAACTCCGATTAATTTATGATCTTCGTCCAGGGACTTTTGTTCTGCTGCTTGAAAGACACAAGGCGAAGAAGAAGTCGACGAAGTTAACGCACTTTGATTTGCGGACAAAGTTTCTTTTGGTGGTGGCGGCGATGGATGTGGGATGGCGATGGTGACGTGTCCGTCCGGCGCATGTCAATTGGCTTCGGTAATCTGAAAAGGCATGCGTCTTGAAGATGTTTAAGGAGAACTTAACACGACCTACCTAAGCAAACAGATGAAGTGCTCAGAGATGACGTTGATGGCACTTCTGATCCGAGGATTATTGTTTGCTCAGAATACACATGGGTGCCCTTTAATATTCTAGACTGCATAATGTGAAGAGTGTTGTGGGCATGAAGATTAGTAGAGTTTACAGAGAAGTTTCTTTATTGCACTCGGGGGTGGCAATGTTACTTTGGGCGGGATTAGGAGCTTTTAAAGAAAATCCTTTTTTATGTGGCTAGAACGTACTTTGAAATCAAGTTAATCTTTTCTTCTTCTTAGTAGAAGAATCATTGCGTAGAATCATTGCTTCGTAAAAGTCTACCATTGACTTTGACAGAAAATGTGTGGGTGAGACCCATAGTCTTTAAAGTAGTTGAAGAGTACTTCGAATGAACTTAAAGGTGTCCTGTTTACCCTAAGAATATTTTTTTTGTTAATAGAGAAGATTCCAAGTCATAAAAAATTGAATATTGTTGATATTGAGTGATCATGCCATCGGGTATCTGAGTGTAGTAGCGGGTATAGATAAAAAAATCTAAACTTTGTAAGGTCGAACACCAAAAACTGAAAAGAGCATTCGCAAAAATATCTTTTCTGTTTGCTTTATATGCGATCTAGAATCTCTTCTCGATCACTTGGCTTCAGACGCAGATCTCTATTCTATCAAGAAACCAAGCGACAATGAGAGTGACAGAACCCATACCAAATTAGTTTTGTGAATGCCAACATGGGGTCAGCTTTATGTGGGTCCCAGGCCATCAAGGCTTCAAGGGGAATGAAAACTTGAACGCCTTTGTCAAAAAAGCATCTGGCACTGCATCGGTCTGGAATGGTCTATTGGGGCAAGGTCTGTTGGCACAGTGATGCTCTGTTGGGCGCGCGAATTTCATTCCGGCTCTCCTTGCATTGGTCCTCTTTAGCTGAACTGATATATGAGTATAGTAGGAAGAGAAAATCAACCCTGACAGATCCGCCATTTCAAGATGAGCCATTATATAACTGAGTGTATCCGGTGCCCAGAGGCCATACAGCCTTATACTGTGTATAGAGGGCAATGGCCAATATGAAACCATGCATCGAGACTGAGCATCCCATTGAACACATCATGCCGTAGCTGGAAGTACCCAAGTGAAAAAGAAACTTGTGCACTTTGTGTGCGAATGTCCGCCACTAACCAGGGCAAACTATCGCTAATGTATTTGTAATCGACCATTCCAAACACGAATATCGTTTTTCCAAGCGGTCCCCCAACTAAGTACTAACCACGTCCAATGCTGCTTGACTTAAGCAATCGAATGAGAACTGATCTGCTAAGTATGCTAATGGCATTCTTTATGCTTACCAAGATAATTGGCTGTTTTTCTCGTCATATACAATTTTTTAAAGCTCAAAATTTGATCCCTCTGCAACTGCATTGTCCTCTGTAAAATAAAATCTCTCGCCGTAGTCGAGGTGTACGCCAAGATGCATAACAGAAGGCAACCGTTTGTGAATAGGGAAGCAAAGAAGATGCCAGACTCCCTCAGAGCTGTTGATGTATCATCTTGCTTGGTATCTCGTAACTTCTTCCAAATTTTCAATGGTGAACGCTGCTTGGTGTAACCCTTTGTTTCTATGCTTGCATGGACCCACTATTTGCCGGGATCCAGCTGCTGATACTAAGGATAACCATCCTCTCTTGTTTGAGCTTCCTTCCAAAATAGTCTGGGTATTGCTTCGAGCAAATGCGATCCACCATGCATGGTGAGTTCCTGTTGTGGAGTCCACATGGGTCGTCGACCATAGTTGTTTTGATTTATAGTAAAATTATATGCCTTCTCTAGAAGCAGTCTAAGGGAAAATGTTTTTGAAGATTCACCAGAGCAAAAGCCTTTGTGCTTGAAGTGATATAGAGAAGATCGACTGTTGATCAGTGATCGCTGATCACATTGATCGCTTTGCAATAGTTTTTGCAAAATATTTCATAAGCGGCTATTGTTAGGTGAGTTGTTTTTAGGTAGTAACACTTTTCTTCTACTATAGATTGATTATTGATCGGTGATCGCTGCACATACCGATTGATTTTCAAGACTCTTTGAAAAATATGTCTTAAGCGGCTACTGTTAATCGAGCTGTTTAGGTGGTAATACTTCTCTTTTAATGAGGATTGATTATTATTGATCGGTGATCACTGATCGCACTTATCGTACAAGTCGAGTTTTTGAAATATATTTCATAAGTGGAGAGTGTGTTAGGCGAGTTTTTTAGGTGGTAAAAACTTTTCTTTATTATAGATCGGTGATCGTATGCCACACCAAACGATTTACATCAGTTTTTCAAACATAATTTTTAATTTCACTCAAATGCATAGTCAATGTCAGTCTTATAACGATAAAGCTGGAGTCAATATTAAAAACTAAACTAAAAACTTGGTAAGAATCGATCGCAACGATCTTTTCCTCTCTACGAAATTTATTGATCGCATTTAACAACACACTACTTTGCCCTATATATGTTCATATAAAACTCCACACGGTGCAATACTATCTGCCTCTCATTCCTCCCTACGTTCAAAAAAAACGACGAAACAAATCCATACTTTATTACAAAACAAGAAAAACAAGTCTGATCTGATTACATTAGCAGCAATGAAATGCGATCACTTCCGAATGATCTATTTTCAGAGCAACCTCCCAGATAAGTGTTCGGCCACTGCAGCTGCAATAATCGACATTTAAGCGAACGGGTTGAGAAATTATCCAAGAAACAGAGTCGTGTTCACGCGCGGACTTCATATATATATTTTAAGAAGGCGCAACTTTCTTATACTTTACGTTGTAAATTTGTTTAATATCAATTTTATACGCTCACCGACTCGCACAGACCAACAGGGTAATGTTTACTTGGAAATCACCTTCGCTGGATAGACATACCCCCAAATAGCCAGAAACAAAACAGAATAACTACACGCTGGTCTTTTTTATGAACTCCATGTTCTGCGTTCTCCATGCGAGTGGTGTTCGATATATATTTGCCTGGGTTTTTCACAGTGCTGAAAATAGCTTTTTAAATAACATTTCGAGGATTTTTTAATGATTTCTTTGTCGGTTTCCATGGTAGATAACAAAAACGATGTTTTTTGTCGTAATCATTCCAGACGAGAAAAATGTTCACAGTCACTTGAGCGAGAGTCTTTTAGGGGTGATCCTGCAGAGAGTCTGGCTTTTAAACGAAACAAGTCAAGTGGCCACCCATTATTTAGGAACTAAATACCAAATATGTGTAACTTGACTCTGTAATTGATAAGAATGTAAAAAGTATTCAAGAATTCAACAGAAACAAAAAACTCTGGTGACAAAAGATCCCTTCAGGGCTAGTTACATTGAAGTGATCCCCGGCCCTTGTAACATGACCGACCGATCGGTTTTTGGTCACTTTTAAACTGGGGTGAAAATTGTTTCTTCTGTTTCTCAAATTAAAAATCCCAACCCATAACGACGGTTCGCAGTAAGTATTCATAGTTACATTTTATTATGATCAATGATCGTGACAACTTTGTGGGAATAAACACTCTTCGGCAGATAAGAGACAAAGAGGGGCAAAAAGAAAGTAGTGTGGCATGATCACAAATTGAGATGGCTTGAAGACAAAGTTGTGCATGCTCAAGTAGAGATCGACAGTGTTTTGATTATTGAAATGAAATGTAAATTATTGAGTGTGGATTGAGTGAGGTTTGGTTGGGAGTGGTTGGTTGTGGTATTTTTAAGCGGTTTTGTACTTTTTTTTAAATGAGCCGCAAATATGCGTCGATACACTGTAGTCATGCTACAAAGTGAAGTTCTGCCACACTTTTGGTTGTACACGAAAATTTTTCTTGGGTTTAAAAAGATGTATTTAATGAGGAGGAGACCCAACCTTTAATGGAAGGAGGGCACTCAGACCTTAGAAGTGCAAAACTGTATAACATCGACTCAGAATCGGGACCAGCGAAGAGAACAGTGAATAGAAGCTAGGACCGGAGGAATATCAATAATGGCAATCATAGCTATAAACGAATTTAGCTTAATTTACTACTAACTATTGATCGTAAATAATATTTAATAAATAAGTGAAAACTGAATAAAACTCATGTATTGTAAGTACTAAAACATTTGTTTTATATCTAAAATTAAAAATATGAAAATACAAAAAAAAATTTTCCCTTTTTTACTTTACCATTCTAAAACCTCCAAAACTACATGACCCCTAATCAAAAGTAATAATTTAATAAAAGATAATTTTCAGCACTTTTCAACGATGTATATACATTTTCAATATCTAGAATATTTTCGGAGAAAAAGTCATTGATGTACTTGTATCTGAAATTTATATATAAAAAAACTCATTGGTGACAATGTTAAACTTATTGAAATGTGAAGTTATAAATATTATTTGGTTAGAAAATACAATTGAAATAGTTTTACGAAAGATTTCTGCTTATAAACCATATTTACGATACAATATTAGTTAATTTGTGAAGCAATATTCTTCTTTGAGAAAAAATTTATATTTTTTAAAGAAAAATTGAAGCGAATTTACTCTATTATTTAAATTTAATGATAAAAATTTACTTTGGGTAGATCAAGAAGAGTTTTTTATACCATTTGAAAAGTTCCGAGAGACCCAGAAGTTTTTGATGTTACTAAATAGCCCGGATTTAGCTGATTCCCTCGACGCTTTCAGACCTAAATCCTTTTGAAAAAGGAGGCCGGAGTGAACGTGGGGAGCCCCCGGAGCATACCCGAGCACCCTTTGGTGAACTCCTTTCCAACAAATCGAAGGCAGGAAGCTCGAACAGTCAAATGTAAGCGTCAAGCCACTAGGAAGCCTGCTGAACTTGTACCAGCGGTTTGACTCACAAATATGAGATACAGGGGTGTAGTAAAATAGACCAATCAAATAGCCGCGGTACTTTTAGACACAATATATCAAAAAACGGCGGCAGAACTTGAGGGCATTCCTTGATAGTGGAAACAGATAGGGTGGAAGAGATATGACGCCATATAAGCATGACATTTATCCACTCATTTGTATGGAGTTACAGGTTTCTGAGAGCCAGTACTTTGGAAGTTGAATGATACCCAGTGTTATCGAACCCGATGTCAAGCAACGCAAACAAAGCAGTTTCTTTAGCGAGGAGGGCTTCCTCAATTTTGCTGACTAGGTGGTGTAAAGCAGCCTCTGTTCATTTAACCTTTGAGGAAACGAACTGTGAACTATGTAGTGGAATGGAGACCTTCAGTTTACACTCGATGTAAAAGTCCAGCAGCCTTTCCATCGTTTGCCCTCCAGATGGTTGGACCCACATTTCTGGTCTGTTTAGAGGATCGTTCGGTCTTTGTGTGAAGGGCGCTAACCAGTGACTTGTGGTCCAGTATAGACCAAGAAATTGCTTCCTTCATCGAAGTAACTCCAACCATGTGAGTACCGTTTAGGGACCAGAAGAAGTGGAGATGCTTCGGGGACGACGAAGGTCGACCAATATGGGCTCAGAGGTAGCCGGAGTTACGCGGACGGTGGACGCGTATGAGGCGCCTCCGTATGGAAGCACCTCCCAAGCTTTGTTCGCCAGGGAATCTTTTCGAAGCGTCTCAGTTTCTTTCTGTAGGAGTTTAGGGCTTAAGCTTCATTCCCCCCATTGTTCAGCTTCAGCTTCAGTTTTGCGTCGCATTGAATAATCTCTTAACTTCTTAAGAACAGCAGTCAGTTTATCGTTCCACCAGGCCACTTTACTCGACTACTGGAGGAAAACCCAGAGTGTTGATGCCATGGTCCTACCAACTTCTGCCATACACTGAACTGAGAAAGGCGGCCAGCAGGTTAGATCAGTTGGATTTCCAAGCAACCAAACTCCATAAACTAAGTTTCAATTCTAATATTAAAATAAATTTTCTTCCCGATCATGGTTTTCCCTTGGCATTCTTACCACCTCACCTCAATCCCTGTGCCCGCACGATAGAAAAGTCCCAACGTAATTAATCTCAAATTAAACTCATTACCGAACGTTTGAAGAAAATAGCCGCCAGCAATTATTAAATAATTTCTATCTTTCTTCACCACCGCGCGATCTTCGTCAACTTCATGTCTGTGTGTGGTCAAGCTAGATTACCTCGGCCGCCGCCATCAGGATCTTCTGGTGATCTTGTTAACTTTTGTGCCGAACAATTCCTTTAGATCCTTCTCTCTAATCCACCATGATTAAAACCGCATTTTGATTGATTACTTGAAATATCCCAGCGACATGTCATCAAATTCATACAAAAAGTTGCTCATCTAGAAAAATTTCCAGATAACTAGTCAGCATCGATCGTATTCAAATCGATCAACAAACCGAAAGGGCTCAAGGGCACGTAATGAACTTTAGGAATTTCAATCACGGCGCACAATTAATCTGACCAATGAGGCGCACCATGACTGGTCTGTTGTGGTGGATCTTTTGATTGTCTTTACATGCGATCTCTAATCTCTTCTAGATCACTTGGCTCGATCTTTGGATCTTTTGGTTTCATTTGTCTGCGCGCCATCTTTGTTAGGGTTACATCGAGAGCGTTTCGGTGTGTGTGTAGCTAAATTATCCGATGATGATGATGCTGACTTTTCGAAAACTTTAAATCGCCGTTTAATTGGAAGTGAAGAAATTCATTAAAATTCGATTCCCGCCTTAGAGATGAACCTACAAAGGTCAGTCTGATTAACATCTGGTAAGCCAAGAAGGTAGCTGTTCTGATCTTAGAAATCGATTAGTTTGTGGTGATTCTTTAGCGAAATTATGTCTTTAATGTGGTGAAGATCGGAGATCTTGTTTATTATCTTTGGATTTATCATAATTTTTATTATGGAAAAAAACTTGTAGGCAACGTGGTGATCGATAAAGTGGGATGAGAACTGTTTTTGAAACTTGAAAAATAGTCAAAAAAAACCTACAAAAAAACGAGGTGTATACGGCCACAGAACGAGAAATCGGAAATTACATCATCGCTATGTGCCCGACAACAGAACAATTGGCCATTACACATTCAGTTTCAACAGTGGCAACAGCTTGATACGATTTATTTCGGCAGTACAGTAAATCCCCAAACACACTAGAACCATACCTGATCTTCACCGATCTTCACAAGTCATCACATCTAAACTGTACGTGCAGCCGTTTGGACTGTTAATGATTGCGCGTTGTCGAGATTTGCAAGTATAATTGGAATTGCAAAACTCATTGAAAACAGCGCTGACCGGTAGAGGAGATATACCCTCGTGCATTCATTTTATGAATGAATCCCAAAGATCAGCCTGGCGATCACCAGTGATCAAGTCAAGGTAGACAAAATCTTTACTTGTTTGTATTACCCAGCTATTTGCCAGCTTGTTTACTGGTTCACATGAGGAATTAATTTTTCTCAAAGAGAGATCAACCGCATTCCATGTGAGTTTTATATGCGGCTACAGTTGAATGCGTGTCCACCAGAGACAGAAGGAGGAAAAGAGTTGAATATCGCGCCGTATTTTATGCTCGCTGAAGATCGCTACTACTTAAGCGCTGCAATTGCGCTTCGGGGCAATCGTTTCGGTTTTAATTGAGCGCGCGGTTTTGCGTTCACCTGTAAATGCAGTTAGCTTTTCTGTGATTAATAATGGATAGAGAGATATGGGGAGAAGCGAGGAAAGCGGTTGAGACCTATTTGTAGCGATTATATGCTTCATGTGACAAACATATTACCAAGTTGTTGTATTATTTAGCTCGTGTGATCGTGCCTGATTTTCAAGGATAGGAAAATAGTAAATTCTTGGATTTTTTTTTGCTAATTCAAGGTGTGAGTTTTGTATAGAAACTAATTGCTGGTGAGTGGATACGAGTTAGAGAGTAGGAAAGAGTTACACGATGAAAACCACGCTAATTTTACATGGCTTTCCCGTCTGGCCAACATAGGTTTACATACAACAGGAAAGTTAATTGGTGCCATCATTCGTGACGCATGTATTTTACTGATGTCATCGGTGACCCCCACGGCCAGGCCCGTGACGCGACACCTAACCTTTTTTTAATAAACCAAACTTACTAGGGCACGAATAATACTCCCAGTTACTGAATGGTGAATGTTCTGCGCCTTAAGCAAAGTTCTAAGTTAGTTTGGCTGAGGGTTAGCAGCCCACCACAACAGAACCAATCTTATTAGGAATCGGCAAATAATGACAGGGGATCGGGTGGTTAACACATATTCGACCTTTGCTTTTCGAATTAGGGTACTGGATTCAATCATCAACGATATGAACCGATATAATTTCAATACCAGACTTACCAAGACCAGAAGGCACCAAGCGTCGAGTATATCTCCCCACCTGGTGACCCCTTTTCATATTCTGGCAGGAGCAAACCGAAATCGGAGGTAGTGGTGTTGGTGTAATACTCATCAATGAAACCAGGCCCAGCCTTATTGGCTGAATGAGATTTTGGGCTTTGTTCCAAAGGGGGACAAAATTTTTCGGTATGTGGGTTAAACGCGCCAATCGTTCTTAGCAAAATCGGTCTTGAAGACCCAATTGGAAATCAAGGCATAAGCCAAGATACTAAAGACAAGGGTGAGAAGGAAATCTATTGTGGAGGATGACAGGATCTACCGTGAGCAGACATTTGAAGTGACCACCATTTGGTAGTAGCAACTATCCGCCTCCAAATCACCGCAATCAGAAACATCCACCGCGATGCATGCTATCAACCGTACACGGTTTAAAGCAGATCTGCTACGGGGCAGCATTAACAGGCGAGAATTGCTGGGAATCTGCAACAAATCTTAAATCTGCGAACCCTTTCTGAGGAAACAATTGAAGAGCTGTGTGTTTTGTGACACAAAAAAGATCGCCATATTGACAACAGCGGAAACGAGCATCGGTGATGTCCAAAGAAATCGGCAATACTGGATCTTGGACACAACAAGTGGCGCGGAGAAAAGTCATCAGCTTCATCGTAGTTTTGTTGCAAACAGGTTCGTCAGAACTATTTACGCGTTTTCGAACACACAAACTGCACGAACATCAAACAATAGCGTGCGGGTTTCTCGAACTTTGCTGAAAAATGCTTGCTTCATAATCCTCCTAAAAGTCGTTCTACTGACGAGCAACTCCTGAGATCGACGATGACACGACCCATTTGAATTATCGCCAGCACTCTTTTCTTACCGCTTCAATAACTTCGTTGGAGCGTCGGGGACGCGGTGGAATGGGACATTGGCGGGTCACTACAGACCCGTCGTACTCAAAGAAATTCTTCACCCAACTACGAATTGTGTTGTCTAAAGGCGCCGAATTTTTCCCATTTAATAAGCCGAACAATTAAACGATAGTTTTCAATGTAAAGCGCTACAATTTCAGCGCGATCTTTTCGTGTGTATTGAATCATAGCTAAAATGGTATTGGATGACGTTTGAGGAACCTGTGCATTTATCGAAATCGGCTAAAAATTGTAAGAGTTAATCAATGTTGAAATACCGAAGGTCTAGATGGCACAATAAAATTTAAGCAGAAATTACAAAATTAGTCAAAAAAGTAAAAAAGATAATCCGCTCTGGTATTTATAGGCGATTCCGATTTTATGGCTCACCATGTGCCTAAGGCTTCATTTTTAAAGCTTCCTCGGACGAATTTGTTACTTATACTTTGTTAATTCCCGTCATTTCAACGTTGCAAGTTTAACCCTCGGAATTCTAACTAATGCTTTATAAACTGTGCCCCTAATAAAAGCTCCTAAAAAACATGGGGTAATAAAAGGGTAATACCAGAGGTAATAAAAGGGTAATAAAACAAAGCATCTTGAAAATGACTTTGAGATGTCCGTTATGAATGCTGCACTTTACTCAAATTTCACTCAGTTTGGATGTCCTATGTGCGACTCCGGTCATTTTCAGATTAGGGTACTTTTCACTGGTACAAAACAAATTTTTTGCCCACAGTTGCTAACTGAGCTATATAGTGCTCGTAGATTTCGTCAATGAAGAGCCGATGTCATCTGACCAGATTAAGACAAGACAGGGCAAGGACAAGTCAAGACTGCAAGATCAAGACAGCAAGGCTTTTTGCTCATTCCTAAGTGGCAAAGGTCTTGCAGTAATGAGCAAAAAATCTTGTCTCGCACATTTAGTAGGACCAAGACAAGACTGCAAGACTTTTTTCAAGACTTTTAGCAATACTTTTTGCTAATTACTGCAAGACTTCTGGCACTTAGGGATAAGCAAATAGTCTTTCTATCTTGAACTTGCATCCTTGTTTTGTTCTGCCTTGGCTTGGTCTTGCTAAATATGTAAGAAAAGGCAAAACTGCAAGACCAGTCTTGCTCATCACTATTCTGGTCATCAGCGGAATAGAAATATCATACTTTTGTCCGATTTTTTTATCCGAAGCCTTCCTGCACCGCCAAAAGGATGGAATGAAGGTGCAGGGAAACTTCAAATAAAAAAAATTTGCGCAATGTCCGAATTTTTGGTTTCTAGTAATCTTGGCTTCACCAGTCACCGGTGACCCCATGGCATTCAACGTGTCAAAAAACATCAACTGTGTGCTTTTCTTGTTCACGTACAGTCGACAGTCGCTAATCTTATACGAATTCGCATAAATAAATAGCGATCGCGTTCACAATAGCTTAACCCAGCTACCGTTACTAGCTGATCCAGCTGAAGATCTTCTATGTACAATGACAAGATCAAACTTTCTGATCCATTCTCCATGCTCCAAAAAGCCCCTTCTCAACTCTTAAAACCATCTCTTTTGTACCAATATCCACAAAAATCTCCAAAACAAAACGAACAAGATCTCAAATTCAACAAGCACGTCCCGTGCGTCGATCTAGTAAAAGCCCTCAACTAAAAGATCATACATACATCCCATGCTTCACGTCCATTAGTAGATCGTGACTAAAGCATGTCAAAATAGGATCTCTGTCACTTTACTTGATCTCCATTCAATCAAATGTCAAAACTTCCTCCAGCTCCACAAATGCAGTCCAAAACTGATCTTGCGCGATCGCATGGGTGACAGTTCATCGCTGGATTAACCATGAAGAAGGCAGTACTTAAAATTCCTCCGGTAGTCCATGGCCAAGTTCCTGGTAATCGAAAGGGGGAGATGAAGTTTAAGGTAGTAGCCACTAGCGCACATACACACAAATGCTACGCGATGGACTAGAACTGCATCGGCTTGATATGCAGTCATGTGCACTAGGCATGGGTAACCAGGAAGAAGCACTGCTGCTGGTTTACCTGGTCGGCCTTACTTGATCATCATAGATTTACGCGCGATATTTTTATTGAATTTTTTTTTCGTGGTAATCATTTTGATGTTACGTGCCCAGCTTGACAAGATCGTTTTATCGTTTTTAGTGTAGTAGCGACGATCTAAAATATCTCAAGGCGCACACAGGTGGTCACCGTCGGGCAATTTGTAAAGCAAACCTCGCGGATCCCTCGTCTAAAGCGACTCTTGGACGACGGCGACGGGGAAATTTATAGCGCTCTGAAGTTGGAAAACGAAGTTAGACCAAATTGCATAGTACATGGGTAGCAGGGAAGAAACGGTTTAAATGGGCGTTGACTCTTCTGTTTCGATTATCAAAACGTCTTAATTGGATTTTTTCGAGTTCGTTCCTTTTGGGCGATGGAAGAAACTTTGAAATAATGAAAACGCCTTTTCGGAACCACAATTGTGACTTGAGTCTGTCCGTCTGTCTGGTTCTCATAAAAGGCCAAGATTAGACTAATTAAGCAGTTTTGCATAATTCCCTTTTGTTTTATGGTTCAGCGCTTTTAGAAAATTGTTACGCAGAGATTTTATTTTTTCATTATGGGCGGTCAATATGTAAATTTTGTAAAATTATTTCGATCGTTTGGGGTTTTTTTTTCGTGGTACTTAATTCACGTTTGAGTGGATTTGCAAATTTTTGTGTGTGGTGGGGAGTATTGTGCTGGGCAGGTTTGCATTAGAGTTAGGTATTTGGTTTGAGTTGGTGGATCGAGGTACTTAGGGTAAAACGTAAAACGCAGCAGACTTGTCCAAGAACGAAGGACGGAGACACAACTGGCGCCGATGGGGACTGTTTAGTAAGCGATTCATGAAAAAGTCGGTCTGTTACTCTGCAAAATCGTCACTGGGTGTTGTATGGAATTCTCAATTTGGCCCCATGTTACCCAATTGATAGCGTACTATGATAATGAAACGATCCTGTTGACGTCTTTGCGCGACACGATAAAAGATCGCAAGATCTTGTAGCCAGGCCAGGTCTTTCAAGTATTGGCGCAATGAAGTTAAAATATTCCACATGATTCCTGAGCTTGATCACCCACATAAAAAAAGTTTCGACGCGATTTTCTACTAAATAGTCAATAAGGTGGCTTTCGAGTCGTCAGCGCACGAAATACGAAGCCGAATATAGGGCTTGTAGGTTGCAGCCCTGGCACATAGTGGAAGGAAAAATTTGCATCTCTTAAAAAATCCTAAGCATTGAGATTCTTGTTTGGTGATTTGAAATATGTGATCGTTCCATCTCAAATCCTCAGATAATGTTATATAAAAAATGTTAAAAGATGGATCACTTGTTAGATTCATTGATACCAAAGGCAGATCGGTGTAGGTTTTATTAGAGAGGTGACAGTACTTCGTTTTGGTTTCGTTGAATGCGACACATTGGTTTTGGCCCTGGTCTAGAATGAGTTTTATGTCTATGCTGATAGGGGTAGGCATGAGGTAACTATCAAACAGACAAGGATTGGACTGACTGCACTTGTCTTATATTGTTAAAGGTGTAACAGTATCGCAGTGTACTGCTGCGACTAACAAAAACGACAAATTGCTAGTGAACGATCGCAGATGCCAAAAATTTAAATATCTAGATCAACGATCGGTGATCTAGGCAGGTTTTGATCAACGATGACGACCACTTAAACAACATCATTATAAAAGCAATGAAAAGGGTTGTTGGGAATTGTCACCAGATCATTTATGAAGGTTAGGAAAAAAGTTGGTGATAGAAAAATCCCTGAGGAACTCCGAGCAATATGGTGTCGGGTTTAGAGTCGACGCCATGCAATACTACCTTGCCAGAAAGAATATTCCCAATTTCCCCTCTTAAGTAAATCAATACCAGTTTGACGAGTTTGGTCAATAGAGCAGGGTGCCAAGCTAAAAGATTTGGAGATATATATAGAGTAACCAGACCAGAATCGCCAAAGCAATCAATGTGATCAATGGTTTAGTTGAGGTCCTCTTTGAAACACACGACGCGATCGCCAGTTGATCATTTTGATCTGAAGCCGCATAATCGTGAAGTCTATTGGCTATAGCGAAAAAATTTAGAGATTGCAGTTGATCCTTTCATTTGCCAAAGGTGGTTTTCTAAGTTAAAATCTGGAAATATTGACCTTGTTGACTTATATCGTCCTACAAAACGACGAACAGGCCAACAATCTTAACTGTGTCCGCATCGACATAAATCGCCAGGATCCCGTAGAGTAGGAAGATCAAGGACAACGTGAAGGAGACTGGAATGTGTGGGGACACCGAGCGCAAAGAGTTAATTAAGGTACTCCTAAGCTGACCTTTGTTAAAAACGAATCTAATGGAGGTATGTTCACTGAGGTGTACCCATTCCAACTCTCCCATTCACACTCGTTTTGTATACTTGTTTCATAAATCAATCAACCTCAACATACCGTTCTCAATTCGCGAAACTACATCTTCGTCCACTATACAACACTTGACTTTGGAAAAAATTACCAAAAGCAGCAAAACCGGAGCGGTTGGTAACGAATACCCGTAATCTGAGACGCTATAGAATGGGAAATTCACTTACTGTCATCTAACGATACTTCTTCAAATTAGACTCAGCCAGGGCGAAAATCTACTTCAGTGCATGAGCCATCCGCACATGATATTTTGTGGACGAGCCACGCTTAGGGCGCCAAAGAGCTACATGAGGCTCGCGGGCCGCGGTTTGCCCACCACTGATCTATACCATTCCAAACGCAAGCGTCGTTTTTCCAAGCGGTCCCCCAACTATGTAGTAACAACGTCCAATGCTGCTTGACCTACGGAATTGAACGAGAACCGATCTATTGAGTATGCTAATGGCACAATTTCTTAAAGCTCTAATTTTGTTTCCTTTAGTCCAGAAAAAGTGTGAGCGAACCGTGATTTTGGAATGTTTCTTGCGTCTTTTATTGTTACGTGCCTGTAGCGGGCGGCATTGATAACGATTCAATGTCTGCCCGAACACGTGGTCCTTTTATATCATCCAATAAAGGATGAAGAGAGGGCGTCGAACCAGACGTGGAGGAAGAAGAATCAACAGGATTGAGAATCGCTGAAAGTATTTTCTTATTAACTCTTTAGGCTGTCTTAAACCTGGGACCGATTTCCAGTAAGTTAGATTGAATCTCTTAGACCAGTCCTCTATCAGCGTCTTGGAGGTGGACCATGAGTTACCCCAGAGGCTTTTGGCCCCTGATCCACCTCTCAGACCCGTCTTTCCTCGCAAGTTAATATGCAGCTTCATTGACTCCTGATACCCCAGTGTCCCAGAACCCAACAGCTCGAACCCTATCATTCCTGAACGGATTCTCGACTGTTCGCCAAGGCACCGTGCAACTATTTTGCAAGAAGGCACTTAAAATACCCCATTGATGATATTTAAAGATCAATTACTGTTGTCCCCCAAAATAATGTTTTTTTTTCTAGGTAAAATCTGCCATTCCCAAAATTGACCACACTTAAATCTCAACCTCCTCACATCATTGTCAACCTCTTTTCAACAATAATGAAACAAAATCCCATTGTGTATAGCTGATATCCGAGCCCAAAAACGGAAAAGATAAATTTATCCTCGTTTTGATTTTCAATAAACATCAACACAAACAACAACAACAAGACAAAAAACCATAATTTCCCTCTCGTAAAGATCTGCGTATATATCTGTTGCCATCTACCGAAAAAACTACATTTGAGACGTGTTGCTTTGATCTTAAGGAAGGAGCAATGGAACCTACCTTTCATCCAAGAACAATGGTTAATTGTTAGTCGTTTTTTGTATTCCCCGTGTAGCCAGCCGCCCAGTCGGTGGTAGTCGTAGCAGAGTGGTGGTAGTATGTTGAAGTACGAAAAAAGTAAAATACAGGCAAAGTCTGCAAAAATATTTTTTTTTTCTTTTTCTGCTTTTGTTTATTGTTTACGTCTTTCCTGATAAAACTTTCTGAGATACACAATCTTCGAGATCACTGAACTAATGGAGTTTCTAGCAAATATTTTGTTTGATTTTTTAAAAATATGTAAACTCCGTTTTTTTTTTGGATTAAATATTAATTTCACTTTCTGCACTTGTTTTGTTGCAAAAAAACACAGGTATCACTTTTTCACAGTAATTTCTTTCTTCATTATTATTATTATTTACTTGTAACCAAACACTTGCACATATGCTGTTTAAATTCCTTCGAAATCTTCTTAAAATAAAAACAAAAAAAAACTCGTTTTTATCACTAAAAAATATTGTTTACACTCGCTGCAATTTTTCATGTAAACTCACAGATTTTTTTTATTTTTTTCCATCTTCCATTTTTCTTTTTCTGCACAAAAACCGTTTTGTCACTTTTCACGCGAAATAATTTCGCGCTTTCTAAAATTCCTTCGACTTCGAAAGTACGTCGCCGAAACACACTCCAAAAATCTTGAAGAATTTTTACTTCGAAGACAAAATCACCACCGATGTGAAGACTTCAACAAGCGATCATCAACTGAAGAAACGCGCAATTCTCCGATTCACCGAAGTGGCGGGCGAGTGATCTTGGCGGATCTCCGAAGCCGAAGTCTCGGATTCGGATCTTGGCTAGAAACTATAGAGGAAAAAAACCACGTCGAGAAACTAAACCAGCGCCACCGTTGTCCACAATCAGAAGCTCCAACCTGGGGACGTGATTTTTGTGGATTTTCGCTATCGCGCTTCGGTATCGGCGCGGACGCGCGTTCGTTTTTCCGCTTACCTTTCTTCGTGATTGTTTTGATTCGGATTTTCTACTCCAAATGAAACGGGAATGCATAAGTGTGCGTGTGTGTGTGTGTGGAACGAAAACAATAAACAGATAATCCAGGTGAACAAGAGGGGCTGAAGTATACGCGGTGACAGGTAAAAATTGCAGCGGTATTGTTGCGGTAATCATATATTGTATGGGCAGGTTGCATGTGTATACCTGTTGCTATATTTTATTCAGTTTGACTGTAGTGGAAATGAATTTTTGTTCAGAAATTTTTTTGCAAGTGTTGGTTGTAAACAAAAGCGGCCATCTTTAGTACACTCCAGCGCCACGATTGTTCCTGAAACAGAGACGGCGAACTGTGCAACATTGCAGTAGCAAAAGGTATGACTGCAGGTTTGTGTAGAGTTAAATTCGAGTTTTTTTTAAATTACGGTTTCTCAACGGGAGGTTGAAATTTGATTTTGGAAATTATGTTTTTTTTTGTTGTTATGCAATTATAAAATTAAATTTTTGGGTGATAATGATACTACAACTATGAAGGACCAGTGTGGGAGCTTTAACGAACGGATTGGGCAATTTTTGGTCGAAACAGTGGTGACAGCACGGCTTTAAGAGAATTTTGCATGCAGAGTCTTAAAAAAAGAGGTATAATTTTAAAACAATAGAAAAGAGCAATATTTTAGTAAAAATTGATTAAATTTTTATTTTAATATATAGTGAAGGAATGCTACAGAATATCCTCTTTTTCTCCTCCTCAGGGAAGAATCATGAACCATGATTGCAAGAAGCCTGAGAAATAAAAAGGACGAACTGAGGTACTTGTTTGATAACACTGAATGAGACGTGGCTGAAACCAGATATCCCAATTTCCTATTCTTCTTTGCCTGATTTTTGCATGTATCAGAATTATCGTATAGGCCATACTGGGGGTGGTGTTGCAATATATGTCGTATCGTCTCGTATCGATTTTGCCGGACCAATTTACGCAGACAAGGAGATGAAGAAATTCTATTTCATGATTTTGACTAGTGCTGTCATACTGTCCATGTGCTGTGCATTTACAACTAGGTACTGCGTTCTCTCACTTCGACATTTCTTCGCATGCAGAGGTATTCCGTAAATAATTTTACAATTCTAAGGCATTTAAACGTGCTTGTATAGAACTTTCACCATCAGGAAAAATAGTAGAGTATAGTCATCTTCAAGATTTTATAAGCAAAGAAACCATTAAATGGGAGTTCATAGTATAGAGAGAACTGCGTTTCTGGGAGCGCTTGGTTAACGTTGTGAAGGTTGTTCTTAAAATAACTACAGGAAAAGCAGTACTTACCAAGGATCAGCTGGAGACGCTTCTTTGCGAAACAGAAGCTGTGGTTAACAGCAGACCTCTCACTTATGTTAGTGATGACCCAGAGGATTTCTCACCTTTAACGCCGAACAGTTTTCTTGTGGTAAACTACGTTTTTAGTTCAGTCAACAACAGCGACGAACCAGTTGATGACACGGACAAGCATTAAGGTTATTGATGTTGTACTAATACAGGACAACATGACTGCCAGCCCCTTCTGACAACCAGCCGAGGTTGTTAATACATACCCGGGTCGCGACGATAAAGTACACGCCCGGACTGGATCCCGGTTGTAGAGCCTTTAAAAAAGAAGAAACAGCTAGGGACCCAGAATAGAGTCTTGTGGAACACCACAGCCTAGAAATATGGGCTTGGAGAGTTTGTCCTGGATTTTAGCGATTAGGGAACGACCATATAAGTAGCTGAGCAATGATTTAAGAGCAGTAGAGGAACGAGACCGAAATTACTACCTAATTTCTGTAAGAGCTTTACATGATTTGAATCTGAATCAAATGCCTTCGACAAGTCGGGTAAAGTTAAGAAAGTTATTTTAGTGTTGTCCAAGGCATTGTAGATATCCGAAGAGACTTTTAGTAGTGCAGTTTCACAACTGTGTCCAGATCTAAAGCCAGATTGCCATTTAGAAAGAAGACAGTTTTCTTCAATATGCAAAATAAGTTAGTTAGCTTAGTTTTTCGAATACTTTCGACAACAAAATTGGACGGAAATCAGACGATTGCCAAGAGACTGTTTTTGGAATAGGTATCACCGACGCTAGTTTCCATTGTAGTGGAAATTGGAAACGCGTAAGACAGTAGTTGAAGATATGTGTGATACACACGGGCGATTATGTTTAAGAAGTTGGGTGGAACATAGTCAGAGCCACCCGCCTTGAATTTTATTCAGTATAGTGTAGAAAGAATCCTCGCCAATGCATCGAATAGCAAAGCCATCAGAAGAATGATTAATTCAAAGTAAGACGAATTACAGACTGCATCGGAGGTGGAAGAAAAGAGTGTATTCAAGATATCAGGATCTAACTCTGCCTTTTGATGATTTTGACCAATAGTTCCAAGATTATGGAGGTTACTCTATAGCTTCTTCGAAGGTTAAACTTGAGTCCAGCAGGTTACTAAAATAGGAGCGTTTAACTGAACGAATTAACGATACCGTCGAATTGTGTGCTCTCTTGTACAAATTGCGCGCACCCTCGTTATTCGCGGAGTATTCCGAAACACAAGTGTCTTCGATGATCAGAAAAATGAATTATTCTATTGGCACACAGCCGTGTGTTTATCAAGGAAAATTGATGATATAAAGCTATCGATATATGAAAAATGGCATATGATTGTCCAATTGAGAATAAATCGTTGAAGGTACATTCTTGACGCAGTGTATCACGTGTACAACCATTACAGTTCATTGACAGAAATTTTGATCGTGCCTTCACAACTGAATGTCTCTCTCAGAAACTATAAAGGGGACTCACCTAAAATTACTTTTCACTTTAAAACATAAATAATAGATTTTTAATGAACAAACAAAAAAGCTAATTTCTCTAAAAAAAAAGTCCATGAGCAAAACAATTTTTCCCTGATAAGATAATCAAAATTGAATTTTTTCGTTAACTTCCAAAACAATTTCTTTAAAACGATCTTTTCGTCCTCCATTAAGAAATTAATTACGACTATACATTTACGCAATCGTGCCTCAGAATCAAAGTAGCTAACCTACAAGAATATTCTAAAATGTCATTAAGATCGCGTATTTTTTTGTGGAGTATTTTACCTGCCATTAAATTCCTAAAAGCATTGAAGATCGTTTGTGACAATAGCCACAGCAATTTGGAGATCGGTATTTAATGGACATTTGGCCATTAAAGTCAAGAAGTTTATCTATTTGTCGTAATTGTGGATATTTTTTGTTGTGTTATCTATGACGATGATACTAGAGAAGGAATCTTTATTAAAAATTAAGTATTTTTGGAGAAAATTTCGTTTTAATTGCTGCGATCTTCGTTAAATGATCGGAGTGAAATTTAATTGATATTTTAGAAGGTCTTGCTTATTTTTGGTGGTACAACAGGAAGAAGGTATTGAATGCAAGCGGAGATAGCAGTTTGATGGGAGGAAGCCTGCTAAAGCGCCACTATGAAGAAGGTGTGTTGGGTGTAGTAAACACTTCCTTCCTGCCAAGGAAGCTAGATTCAGGAGCAGATCTCTCTTCGCTGCTTTGGGTATGGATGAGATTCTGAAGATATTAGTGATCGATAGGATCGTCTATGCCAACGGCATGGCAATCCTAGTAGCCGAAAAGATCTTTCCACAATCAGCAAGATCACAAATATGTAAGTAAAATGAGGCCAGAATTCACACATGGAGACCTTCATGATCTCTTCTTGGCAGTGATCATATCAGTGCTGATATACGGCTCTGTCGGGTGGCGGGCCGCGAATCTAGACTGGAATAGGGCTAAGTCTAAGGAATAGTATGTCTAAGAGTAAAGGAGCTTTTTCGTTCACTCCCAACTGAACGTAATACCCGCTATGATGTCAAGCTTCGATGTCTAGAGAAGAATGAGAAAACTTGAACTATGGCATTGTTCTTGCAAGGACAATGACATATTTCTTTAAAGCCTGCTCATTAATACAGAAGAACCCAATGCCAAAAGCCAAAGTAATCGTATTATCAGATAGACAAGTAACTCTCCCTAGTGCCTAGTACGGTCTATATAACTCTCAAAGTGATCAACTTATGTAAGAAGAGCTCTACTTTTGGCTACGAGGTCCAGACCACTTTTTAGAAGGTTAAGAAGAGCCACTGCAGCCATCATCTTTGAGGCAAGGTGCATTCGCCCTAAGCTCTTCTTCTTCTTCTTTGACGGCTCTACAACCGAGTTCCGGTCCTGGCCTCTCGAAACCGGTCCCGATTCTGAGCCGATTATCATCCAGTTTGGCATCCCTAAGATATGAGCGTTCTGGTCCACGCAATCCTTCCAGCGAAGGTTGGGTCTCCCTCGCTATCGCACCCCATAGGTCTTACCGCCCTAAGCTCACAGCCGGATAAAAGAATCCAGTCGAAAACATTGGTGACCCCGACGTGATCGAGCACGTCAATGTCAACAACGAGTGGTCGTTAAAATTGGATTGGGACGCCGCCCCGCCACAAGACCTTCACACAGCTTGGTCCAGATTCCGCGAGGATCTACGATTTCTGGAAGAAATCAGATTTCCAGGGCACATCTCTTCGCCCAAAATGCCGAAAAATGTTCTACTTCATATTTTTGGCGATGCATCGGAGCGGGCCTACCGCGCCACCGCATACGTAAGATCCGTAGATAGAGACAACATTGTCAATATACGACTAATTTGCGCTAGATCAAAAGTAGCCCCCATGAAGCAAATAACTCTGCCCAGACTGGAGTTCTGTGCTGCTAAGGTAGCTTCAGAACTTTGCCAACGTCTCTAGGATGATCTCAGATTCAAAAAGGATGTCCCTTCTTGTGATCAGACTCAACTGCAGAGCTGGGCTGGATAAACTCCGACTCTTCCAATTTCCATACCTTCGTTGCTAAGAGAGTATCAGCCATTCTACAAGTAGCACCACAACAGCACCACCACAACAGTGACGTCATGTCAAATCAGACGAAAATCCAGTAGACTATCTCCAGCGAAATTGACGAACAACAACTTGTGTTTTTACGGACCAATCACACTAGGATCAAAACCAGTGGAAAGTGCACAGAAGCCGCTGGGTGACAAGCAGAGATATGACTAAGTACTTTCTTTCAATATCAAGTCCTAGTATATAGTATCATGTCTCAAAACTAGAAAAACTTGGCCTGACTACAGAAGCAAGGATCACGTGATTTCCTGATCATGCCAAGAAAAGACATTGCCAGAATCGTGTCGATCTTCGCAGAACACTGGCTAATTTTCCTTTTTTTTTTATATGATAGTCTAAGCTTAGGTGTCATCCTTTGTACTACTAGTCCGTCATGTCGTACACGTCATGGTGCAAGTTAGCTTAGTCTAGTAGTAAGCTTAGCTCGAAGGATAGAGAGAAAGATAGGATAGATTAGGGGGAGTCGGGTGGGTGTTGGAGGAGATGGTGGTGAACCTTGCGCTTGAACTCTTGGGTGTTGTATGAGTTCGGGAATATTGATTGAGGTAAGTTGTTCCACAGTCGCGTTGTTCTTGTTATAAACGAATTTCTAAATCGGAGTGTGCGCGAAGATAAGGGCTGTAGACTATAAGGGTGAGCCGAGCGGGCAAGTCTAGTGTTGCGGGAGAAAAGTTGCCGTGGAGGCATGAGGTTACTTATTTCAGTAGAGCAATCATTGTGGAAAAAACGGTAAAATTTTGCAAGGGCTGCTACATTCCTACGATGGCTCCTTGCCCACTACCGCAGCAAGAGGAGCATAGCCTCTGCAGTGCTGACTTTTTTGTTACAAGGTTTGGGAGTAGTTCTGAACCTTCAAATAGGAGCTACGATCACTCATTGATCATGATCATTTACTCCCTCATATAGCAGGGTAGCGGTAGTAGCGCTTCTACAAAAGAGTGCGAAATCAACACTTATTGTATTCTTGTCCTCGATCCTTGGATTGGGCTGCAGCTTGTACCTACCTACTGATCTCTCTTTATTTCGACTGATCGCGAATTGATCGTGTCTGTAAGAAGAGACTTCAAGAGGCCCGAGTTCTTCAAGGAACTGTCCGCTATTTAAGAAGAAATATTTGTGAAAAGAAACTTATTTATCAAAAGCCTAAACAAATATCACAGGAAATAGTAAACTTTGAAGATGATCGATGTTCGGAACTAAAGAAAAAAACTTTCCACAAACTGCTCCATAGTCAAAAAACAGAAATTTAGGTTAATATCATTTCTTTGTTAACAAAATTTTACATTCCACCCATAAAAAAATACTTTTTTTTCTTAACGATCATCGTTCCACAGCATAAAAGCTCCACCAACGCCCGACTACACTTTTACTGCTGGCACGTGGATAAATATAAACTGCCATGAAATTAACAAAATCCAAAATCAAAATTTTATCTTCGAAATTAATCTTATTCCTGTTACTTCATATCAATCTCTATCACCAGACGCCGCCACTATCGATCCGCTTTGAAAAGTAGCAACAGGCCACAAATCATCGGCGAACGGAGTGAATAGAAAGCCGCGCTCAGGCATGATCAGCGATCCGCCATCATTTAAATTTCAAAGCTCGACTTGAAAATTGAAGCCAGCATTTTTTGGGGCCACAAAAACACCCCAAAATTCCGGGTTCGATATTAATCACTGCTGCATTCAGCGGAGAGATGTTTTATAATCCCCAGACAATCAGGCTTTCCTTGTGGATGGATGGTCAACGGATCGCGCCCGAGCCAGATTTCTGACCAAGGCAAGATCGGCAAACGCACAGAATGTTTGGAAAGTCTCGAAAATGTGCCACAGCACGCGATAAGATGTCCATAAATTGAAGATCAGAAAAAAGCATTCAAAGGCGCTCCCAAGCTGCGAGGGGGCCCTGCTATGCGAAGGGGGATCATGCTGGACCGGTCCAGCATCTCGTTACTGTCCGATCGCGAAATTCACTTCACCGATCAAAATTCGCGAGAGTGCTGCGTTGGCTAAAATTCGTAGTGCGGAGTTCTGCTTACCAAAGGCAAACTTTGCACAGCGGCGACAAGAGGAAGTTCGCCGAGTTGGGACACACACCGGGGCTTGGGACAACGCCGAGATCTCGGATCGTATCAGACGATCGGCGGCTGGGGAAAGGGGAAATTTGCTTGGAAATCGCACACCTTGAATTACCTGTGTGAGCGGAGGAAAAAATTAAGAGAAATTTAAGTCTGCAAAACGTTGCTGAAGATCGACTGCAGATCGCACGAAACATGCTGCAAGTGTGTCGTCGTCGCCGTCATGTGAACGACGTTGGGCTACTTGCGTTTTTAATTACTCTTAATTTTTTGGGCCGCAAAAATAAAACCAGATTGAAACTTTATTCCATAAAAACATTATTTTTTTCGGGGATTTTGTTTTTTGGTGCATTTTAATTTGGTGAGAAAGTTTTGGGAGCGTTGTCTTGGTGGATTTTAATGCCCACTAAAAAAATGCACTTTTTAGAGAGGTGTTGGATGACTGCAAAACGTTTTTATGTAATTTTTGTGGTATTGTGGAATTGTATGGCATTTTCTGGTGGGTTTAAGCTTAATCTTTGTTGATCTGCATTCTTTGCTGCACTTGAAGTGCTGTGGCTACTTCCCTGGCCTATTATACTATACCCATACACATCATATTTGTAGCGCAGATCGCTTGAAGAGGTTCAGCAATCTGCATAGGGACTTGTCGTCCGACACGACCCACAGAAAACATGAAGGGCATACTTATCCTCTTTAAGACTGGTGGGTGCCCCAATTGTCTGAGTTACTCGATTCGCACAGTGTTTCTAGCAAAGATACTTAGACGAGTATACCCCTCGAACCATTTTTCACTGCAGATAAAACTTAAACTCCGTCGATGTTGATTTTCCTCCACAGCTTAATCAGTGTAAAGTCTTATTCGTTTCCTCCAAACTACTGCATGGGACTTGTGTTGTCGTAGTAAGAACGTCAAGTCTATATCACCAGATTTATACGTAGGCGAACTTCTACATGCCTCGTTCTACGATCGACGTTGTTTGACCGAGAGTGTACAAACGAATCTAAAGCTAAAGAAGCAGCGAAAATAGGGTATAGGTGTACCCCGAACGAGCCACTTTGAGTACAACTTGGCGGAAGCTATCGAAAAGAGCTCTATCGTATTCAGCCACGGGGCAAAACCGCGTCATCAAACTCATTGAAGATAGTGTCATTTCCTTCACCATAGACATTGAAGCACCCAAGGAATTACGCAAAATTTAACTTCAACGGGTATCATAACTCCTGCATCGCAAACCCAACCTGCTCGATTTATTCTCACAGCTTGCAGCCCGTTTTTATATGCACTGGACAAGTCAGATCTCTTCAAGGCAATTTTAGCATCTATCTATATTTAGTTTACTACTAGATCTTGCAGCTTGTCGAACTCACAGTACAAAGGGTAACTCTTAAGCTTAGGTCAGGTAAAGGGGAACTCTTAAGCTTAGCTCAGGTTAGGTTAGTTATGGCTGAGCAGCTGGTGTTAAGTCCACTTAAGCCAGAAGTATAGGCCCATTGGGATGTCATAGTGATCCTACTTTAAACCTGGGGTTAAAAGGTCGTTTTTTAGCTAAACCATCCCAGGAGAGAGCCCAGGAAGGAACCATGCCAAAGGGCGCAAGACATTCCGTACGCCTTCGGCCGATCTTCCGAATTACAATGAGTGGCCTAACGCGGAGATAGTCGATTAGGTACTTTGGTGTACCTAGCTTGATCTCGTCGAGTTGAAATCACTTTCGACGTGATCAGTCATTAGTGCCCAGCAGTGACTTTTCTCTATGGCCGCTCTTACAATGCCCACCACCATCCTGGCTACATAAGTCGTTGACTGTGCCTTTCTCAATGCGAATTTCTTGTCCGAGAGGTCACATCCTTTCGACACTTGGAAGAATTCTGTTGCAGATCTTTTTCTCCGTTGACGACTCTGTCATCGGGATCTGGACTGGGCTTCTTCACCGGTCTCGATTCTGTGTGGTTGACATCCACTTTGGCATCTCTTAGCTCTGGGGGTCCTACTCTACTCCATAGTTCCAGCGGAGGTTGGATTTCCTTCGCTGTTGCATCCCATAGATCTTGCCGCATATGTCATCTGCTCGAAAAGTTTGTCTATGAAACTAAGGAAACACATCGGTCTATAAGGTGAAGAGTCCTCTTAAGGCTCTTTCGGCTTTAGTAAGAGCATGGATTTCTGCTGTTTCCATCGGTCTAGGAAAACGCTGACGCTGTAACGACAACAGCGGAACTGTTAGGCCCTACCACAGCTGTTAGCTAAACTGTTTTGCTTGGTATGACGATGGCTACCCTTTTTGTGGCCTCCAAAATCTCTTCTGTAGTTACCTTAGTATATCTTTTGGGTCCACCCATTATTGCTGTAGTAACAACTGGTTACAAGCAGTAACCGAATTACTACCATTATGCTCGTATCGTTTACCATCCTCAGACTACTATAAGGAAGACTTATCCCAATACTTTATCCGGCGCCAGCGAATAGTGTTTACGATTATCTTAAAGCTGTCAAATTTATAAAACTCTTACCCAATAGAGACCCAACCAAGTCCCGCGCTCAAGTTTCTTGAACCGTAACGACACCTATAACAGCTCACAATATTCACGCGTGCAGCGCTGGCCAATAAACGCGAAAGTCGATTATTTAGCACAGTTTACTGCACCCAAACTGTATAGTAATTTTAATTACTGCACCATAATCGTATCTAACAGGAAAATTACCTATGAGGCAAGTTTCAATCTTGGCCAGGTACAACTGCACGAGGCCTGGTCAGCGTCCACCAAACGCCGGCTTCTGCAGATTAATGCTGGCCTTTAGCCTCATATCGCTTGTAGGAAAACTGCTCCAAATAAAAGATCCTGTCCCGGTGTTTAATCCATTAATCTTGTTGCGATCTTGCCTCGCTCGAGTTTTTAATCTTGCGACACAATAAATTGCTGCCAAGAGAGGGCCTCTGTAAGATACAGCCAGGCGCACTGCTTCTATGCGCTGTGTACGGGCGAGAGATGAACTTTTTTACCAACTGCAGTTACCGCTTGGCGGGCAGATCAGTATTCCCTCGCTGATCGTCGCTAGCGAAAAACTCGATCTGTCGCTCTAGACTGGATGTTAACATGGTCGAGATCTGCAATTCTGATTTGCCGCACTCGTGCCATGCGCGCACCGCTTTCCGCCTCTTGATGCAGCTCAAGCTGCAACTGAAACAGAGGATCGCGTCGCTTGGTGATGGTTGCGAAAAGTGCATTTTAAGTGCACAAAGGAAGCAGCAATTACCTGGATGCCTGGAAAATTGCCCGCTTTCTAAGGTGTTCCGTAATTTGATGAGTTGGAAGGCTTTATTACACATCAATAGGCTCTAATCAAGCCAAGGAAGTCCCCGGATACTTCCACTCTTGTCTTCGTTGTCTTAAAGCTTCATTATGAAATTCCTTTAAAATTTCGACCGGTCATCTTGCATGACTTTGGGCTATTCTAATCCCAACGAACTTAGTGGGAAGTTAGATCTCCGAGTCTCAGGTCAAAATTCAATTAGCCTATGGGCTCGATCTCTATACAGTGTCCATTAGTAGCCGATCGATGAACATCGTCTATAGTTCTAGAAGAGCCTCAAAACAGCAGCAAATGAATGTGCGCGGCGGTGCAGCAATTAAGTCGAGAGCGGACTTCAGGAAATATGTATTTTTGATTGATTGGTCCGAAATTAATTTTGATGACTTTATGGGAACCGCGACGGATCGATTTGGCACCTTTCATGTTACTCTTCACACTTGAACTTCTCTCGCTGTATGGAAAGGTGATCATTGTCGAGATGCTGGTCAGCTATAAGCGGTCCAACCAACGGTCATGATGAATATGAAGCGATAACTCAAGTGAGATGAAGGAAATTTGTCAAAACACATCCGTCACGTTTCAGGGCATCGGCAGAGAGAGATTTAATTAGAGAATAAATAGGAGGGGCTTGACGGTGGTGTTAGATTAAAATCGTGTCGCTTTGGGTTTTGTTGGGATCTTTGAAAGATTGAATGTTTTGATGGTTGTGGGTGATAGGGTTATGGGAAGGTCAAGGAAGGTTATCTGGACTAAGGTTTGAAGTTTTAAATTAATTTCTTTACGTGTTGTAACGTGGTATTCCCTTTCTTTTATATCACAAAGTATCTCTGCCTGTTACAAATGCGTATTTTAGTTACTGACACGAAAATACAATCATTTCACAGCAAATTTTTCAATATGTTGTTGCGTTGTGGCTGTTGCTTTAGTTACATTTTTATCTTTTATAATTTTCCAATAGATGGCGCTAGAAGTAAATTTTTAGCAAAAATGTCAAATCAGAAACCTCAAATTATAACTAGGTATCTGTCAATCTGGCTTTGAGAATGATCCAAAAGCAAAGAAATTGGATGCCACCCCTGCAGGAAAGTGTTATTTCTAAGAATAGTAGAATAACTACTTTCTCACGAAGGAGTAGTAGTTCTCAGTTCGATAACATTTATATGGAAATAACCCACTACTTTTGTATAGCGTTGTCCTAAGAAGAGATCGCCCCCTTGCATTACTTCGAAATACTTCGAGAACTAATTGATTTGGAAATTGGAACTACTTGGAGAACAAATTCATTTTGAAAATCTTGGAGAACTAATTCATTTTTAAGTTCTTGGAGAACTAATTCAATTTGAAGTTCTTGGAGAACTAATTCCTTTTGAAGTTCTTGGAGAACTAATTATTTTTGAAGTTATTGGAGAACTAAGTCCTTTTGAAGTTCTTGGAGAACTAATTCCTTTTGACGTTCTTGGAGAACTAATTCATTTTGAAGTTCTTGGAGAACTAATTCCTTTTGAAGTTCTTGGAGAACTAATTCCTTTTGAAGCTCTTGGAGAACTAATTCCTTTTGAAGTTCTTGGAGAACTAATTCCTTTTGAAGTTCTTGGAGAACTAATTCCTTTTGAAGTTCTTGGAGAACTAATTCCTTTTGAAGTTCTTGGAGAACTAATTCCTTTTGAAGTTCTTGGAGAACTAATTGCTTTTGAAGTTCTTGGAGAACTAATTCATTTTGAAGTTCTTGGTGAACTAATTCATTTTGAAGTTCTTGGTGAACTTATTCATTTGGAACTCCTTCGAGAACTAATCCAATTTAAAGTTCTCGGAGGACTAATTCATTTTGAACTAACAAAACTACTAATTAAAAAACGAATTCTTCAGAAAAATCTTGTGAGATTATCACTGATATCGTGATTGGAACTTGCTTCTCTCAGGATTACTTTGTCCCCAAGTATGCATCAACTTCGACTGCAAAGCCAAACATTCATGACTCATGAAGCATATGGTGTGCATTTGGTGGGACCAGCTCGGCGTAGTATCGTAGTATTCCTTTCCTGATTGGACATGGAGGATATAGGAAATATCTAGATCGTTTTGGGTATGATGACTCACTGTGCCCGGTATGCCCAAAGATTCAAGAGGACTACTATCATCTTTAATTGCTCGAGGGAATTGGATGAAATATTCAAGGCGCCACTAATTGCAAAAAACATCGTAGAACAAAGATAAGGATACAGGGAGGAAATTTAAAGCGAAGCTGAAGGTCATACACAGTAATGAGTTGAGGCTGGAACAAGCCGAGCGAATTAGGGAAAGGTAAACAAAACGCCGGTAGTATTAGCAGCTAAATCAAACGTCTACATTGATTCGTTACTGTTCAGCACTTCCACTTGAACAATCTAACAATCAAGAACTTGAAGGTGATAGTAGGTAGCTTTGCTTTATCCCATTTTAAATCAAAAAGTGATCTGCCACCTTTCCACCATGCGGTAGGATTGCTGTCATAATAAAACGATCGAGTTGAACCCTTGATCAACATTGCCGACACAAAACGATCGTTACTAAGATAATCATTCTAGAATAGATGGTGATCAGTTTCTAAGTTACATGTTTCATCGCATTCTATGAGTTGTCGGGATCACCATGCTCAGCAGCAGGGTCGTTTGGATAAGCTGCATGCATGATGGTGGACCTGCATGATCGTTGGTATGGCTATATTTGGTAAGAATCTGTATCGCAAATGGCCTGATCAACATGAACTAATGGAATGCTTGTTTCATGCAATTTATCACCTCGCAAGTGTTGCCAGATCTTCGCAGTGTAAAACCTATATTGCTGATCACCTATATTATCTCTACGTGAATATTCTGCACACACGTACCCGAGTACGCATTCTACTACTGCAAAGGAATGTAAAAACAACTTGAATCTAAAAGTGCATCCAAGCTCATACAAAGCGTATAAACATTACGTCGAACAAAAACATTTTTGCAAACTGACAACTATTGAAGACGCGCTTTTTTCCCTCCAATCCAAACGAATCAATCACGCACATAACGTGTTTTATCCTTTCGTCTAATTTATATCCGTTCGCTGCTTTATTAATGAACGCCAACGTTTTTGCCGAACCCCTTGTGAAATTATGACAGAATGATTGTTGCCCTGCTTCTTAGCGGCCGCCGCCGCGTACTATATCCAGAGGCCAGGGCACGCCATTCGCCTGTCGGCTAACACCTCTCTTTCTTCTATATACATAAATATATGTAACAAAAAAAATCGTCGCCGAGTTGAAGCACATACACACATATGTATATACTCCACTCCAGCTTGAAACGCTACATAATTGCCGATCTCTCTAGTCGCGTGCTCAATCACAGCCTTAAGGTGTGACAGCGGCATGAAGACTTAGATCGTGCACAACAATATAGGATGAAAGAAAAAAAGAAAGCCAAGCAGTTTTATGTGCTAGCTTGTGGACAAATCCCCAATGTCAAGAGGCACAGAGACATGCGCGAAAGGCTTTTGTCTGACTAATTTGAAGTATCTGGGTGCGCCCGCGCAATGTGACAATCGCAATTTGGAGCCTCTTATTTTCCGAAAAGTTTTCGATTGTGCGAAGCACGCATGCTCGCGGCACGCACATCTGGAACGATAGTCGCAGCTGTGTCCAAGGGCAAGAGGTCTAGAGATTTTGTATAGCATTTACCAAGGCTTCTCTACAAGAGACACCCATAAATAATAACGGGAAATACTATATTTCAGTTTGTTTACGAATCGACAGCTCAATCCACGACAATAAATCAGCGTCATCGGTTGAAAACTCCAGACTTGATCCCAGAACCAGACGATGCTGGGCTCGATCTTGGCTAGATCACGACCATTCTTCTGTGCTCAGCTCGATTTCTGATTAGGATTTCTGCAATCATCCCAGACAGCACAAGAAGATCCAAGTTTACTTATAAGGCGCATTTCCAATAAATACTCGTCTTACCCGCTCGATATAGTGGCCGCCAGGCTTTATCTAGGGACTCTCTGAAGGCAACGTCTTTCCTCTTACAATTTGCCAGGCAACGAGGCACACATGTGTTCCGCCACTTCGTTAGGCAAGAGAATAGTGCTGATCGTGCATAGATTCGCAATTACTAGACCCAAAACAAGGAGAACGCCGTAGATAGAAACCTACTTCTGGAGATGGAGCAAAAACCTTTGGAACAAGATCTCCGGTGATCTTCATTTGAGCGGGAAGAAAGATGTTGACTTTGGGGGACTTTTAGCAAGAGTTCAAAATGGAGATCGCGATCGTAGGAGTGATTGATCGGGTTTCAAGTACAAAGAGATACAAAATGATCGCATCAATCTTGGTTTTTTTTGGGTTTTTTGTAGGATGGACTTGGAATGTAGATGTAACGTGACATTGCTTGAGGCTAGTTTGAATTTTGCTCTAGGAAACTATTAAGGTATTCAATTTTTTGTGGACTGTAACTTTTACGTTCAAGAAAACAAAACCATAAATCATGCAAAATTAAATGGGAATAGAGTTCATGATCTTTTAATTTTAGAGCGCCTTTTAGTTTCATTTTCAGAATACTAAGTAAGTTTAAAGATAGGGGAAGCTGATTCCTGAGCTTATAACAATGGGAACATAGAGTATAATTTGACCTTCTTAAGTAAGTCTACAAGCTATTTTCCTACGTTAACTTAATGGATTCTTTTTAAAGCAAATGACGCGATCCAAATGAGTTGAAGGTCAATTGATCTTTGGTTAATGCCTAGAAGATTATAAAATTTTAAAAAATCTCTCAACCAATAACTCAAACAAAGTCTTTTATATAATCGCAAACTCTATTTTAGTGGATTAGTCCATACCATCATATCCTTTGGCGCAAGCGTCATGGTAAACTGGATTTCAAAGCTCACTAATTTTAAAGCTCACAGATGATTTTTTAATGCTAAAATAAGTTCCAACTTTTCGATCCTCTTTTATCAAATCTCCAATCCCCAATTTGCTAGATTTTGCTCTTTTTATGATCAATGGTCTAATTCATTGCCTACATTTAGGAGTTACACATTTAAAAGTTCCTGGACGCAAACCCAATTTTGTCTAAGCTGCAATAATTTAATGCAATTTTTAAGGGTTTTTGTCTTTGGTAAACTTTTTTGGAACATTCAAGGCTTCCACCATAGAGCTTTTATTGTCGATTCGAATCTTAGATTGGTGGTATACTGTTATAATTTTCACTTACTGTAATAAGCTTTTAAAGATTATTTTGAAGCAAGAAGCTTTGGCGTACTACAGAGAATACATTTTTTTCTCAAGATTTCCTGCAAACACATCTTCAGGACTTTAAGAAAATTACAAGTTTAAAAGAAGATCGCACCATATATAAGACAATTAGCGTAAAAAGTACCTTACTGCCAAGGAAACTATATTTGGATATAGTACAGGGGAGGTGGCACTACATCGGGTGAACTCTTTCCGTGCGATGAGCTTCCATGAACTTGTGGTAACAGCCAGTGTTCAGTGTTAGAACGCTCCCCTTCGCCCTACCAACATAACCTTAAGTCACCTAGTACTTTCATCGCTGTCATTGGACCAAGTCGCCTTAAAGATAGTGCAACAGCTGCAGCCGTGCTCAGATACCTAAATGTCTCTGGAAGGAGAAAAGATGTCCACTTATAGTCAGTGTTCAGTGTTAGAACGCTCCCCTTCGCCCTACCAACATAACCTTAAGTCACCTTGATTCTACTAATAAAAGCCTTGCTATAGAGAACATTGTTGGCATGAAACTTAGTGCAGCCACGATTCGGGTGTTCGATTCGATATGTTAAAAAAGGATATATAAAAATTGAAAATTGTTTGTTAATACTGTTTTTCAATAATTTTAAATAAAATTACTTATGTATAGTTATAAAATCAAAGGTATTATATGAAATGTATATAGGGAGTATTCCCGTTTAATAAATAAATAATAATAATAATAATACATGCACTTTAGCACGCCCTTGAGTAATGTCCTTTGAAAACCCGAAACTTCGATGAGGTAATGTTGAGCCATACGAGGCAACCATAGGTCAAACTCGGTCTGATCTGTCTGATCTGATGGTAGATCATCTTAAATCGTAGGCCAAGGAACCAACCATAAATCGTTTTTGCTATGTGACAAGATCTGGACAACAACGACAACGGAGATCTCTACTAACTATGGCGCCGTGCCGGTCAAGAAAGGATAGACGACCTAATCAGGCGAAGGAAATGGAATTGGGTTGGTCACACTTTGCGACGCGAAAACGAAAATCTAACCAAACAGGCCCTTGACTGGAATCCGCAAAGATCTCGTTGAGTCGGAACACCTAGAACGTGGAGGAGAATCCTATTAGCAGAGGCCGCAGCAACTAAAACATCCTGGGGCCAGTTCACGCAATTCGACGTCGACTGAAAACGACGCGTTAAATGTCGTTTTGGGTTCACGCAAGTCGACGTTTTATGTTTGTCGTTTTAAAAGTGTCGTTAATCTTCTCGACGCCAGATTTGGCGTCGAATTCATTTATTGTTGTGTCAAAAATGAGTTGTGGTGCCAATTAGAGCAGAGCAGAAATAATTTTACACAAAACTTTTTACATTTCTGAACGAGCAAAATGCAATAGAAAAAGAAAAACTATTAGTTGAAAAATAACAATTATAACTACTCCAAGAAGAGTTAGATGTACAAAAATAAATTCAGAGTTGAAATTTTCCAATATTATTATGAATTTGTTTAATTAATTAATTTAATTACTCACATTATTGAAGTTTTAGTATTATTTGCAACTTGTCCCCCTTGTGGATAATGTGAAAAGTGCAGCGGTTTCATTGGATTTTGCATACCTTTAGGAAAAATTATTTTGGGAAAACGACGTTCGACACGTCGACTTACGTGAACCCAAATTCAACGTGTAGAAATTAATGTCGTTTTCATAAAGCGTCGATGTCGACGTCGAGTGTCGAATTGCGTGAACTGGCCCCTGGTTGGAACTGAGAGCTGTCGCACAAAATAGAGCCCGTCGGAGGGCAACTGTTTCCGCCTTATGTCCCATGAGGAATTTAAGGGGAATCAAGTAAAGTAATATTCTAGACTTAGTTAAATCTACGTCTATGTTAGATTAGGTTAGGTGTAGGACTACTTCCCGTGCAATCGTAGGTAGTTTGGCGAGTGCACCCAGAGTACGTGGTGTTTTGGTCGGTTGTGGCGGATGTCTATGGCCACCCTGTGGAGCTTATCACCTTCACTCTGGAGATCTCTTTTAAGCTTTCCAAATTCCAATATGCGTGGTCTGTCTTCAGCTAAAGCCGGGCATTTACACAGGAAGTTAACCGATATCTCACTCCCGTTCGTGGCTGTGCAGTAAGCCAACCTTGGCAACGTTGTCCCCATGCAATGCCCAGTGATAATGGCCGTGATTCTGGCAATATCTTATCGAGGTCTGTTTAGAAATTGCGTGCTACACCTTGCTGGCAAGGATCAGGTGGTAATTTGTCGTTGCGTTTTTGTCTTTGCCTACCATCATGGTCTCAGAGCCGCAGAGATAGACACCCTACTTGGGGTTAGGTAGTCAGCTTTCTCGTACCTACCTATGTTTCTATCACCGACCTCAGACCAAAGTCACGTTGTGCCGTCTACCGATGGTATATAGCTTGAAGTGCAGGGTTGTCAGCTTTGCGTTCTTTTAACAATCTCCAGAAATTCTATCAGAAACGAACTACTTTTACTTGTATTCTATTTTATTTTTTATTTTATTTCTTTGACATTAATAAAATCTTAAAACAGACTTAATTTACAGTATCTATATTTTTTTTTTAAATAAAACGATTAGACGAAAAAAAATATTTACAAAAACAAATTTCACATTAAAAATACTTTAAGTATTTGAGCCCTGCTTACTGAATAGATGAGATAGACAGACTTTCTATCTAATCATCCTTATCCTCCTCGTAGCCTTCATTCCGGTGGCCATTCGACTTCGGTTTCTGAGATTCAATCTTATCTAATCTATCACTTTTCGGCAATTTCCCGGCATTCGTATCCTCAGCATCACTGACATCGCCGCCATCGCTATTTTGTACATAAGTGTACCGCAATGCAAGCAAAATGAAGATCGCCATATCGATCACCATAAGGGCGGCGAACAAGAAGAATTCTGCTGCCTGGAATTAGTTTTTTAAATTATTTTGAATATTATTAATATATTTCTGTGTGATTTTTACCTGAGATTCAAATATTCTAAATTCGGCGATTAAGACTACCAACATGTTACCGATCGCTACTGCCAACAGCCAGCATGCCTGAAGGACTGACTTCATACTGCTTGGGGCTTGGGTGAAGGAGAATTCTAGACCGGTTACGGAGAACATAACCTCACCGGCTGTAATGATTATGTACTGCGGTAGTTGCCAAAGCATATGAATGGAGTTTGGTTCGACGATAACGTGATCCTGGAATTTCTGTGAATGAAAGGATTTTAGTTAAGGTCTTAAAGGTAACAAAACAAAATAATTTAGTTTAATCTAAAACTTTTGGTTTTTTGTACGGTGTAGTGAAGAATAACTGATCTTTGTGGTGATCGTGTACATCTTAGTTCACAACAGACAAATTCCCACGGTCCGAACGATCAATACGAACACCTCCTAGATCACTGGACAGTGATTCAGCGATCTAGATTTCTGGCAACTCTAGTATCAAGCAAATTAGGCAACAATAGAATAGTAAAGACGATGTGACATGATGAGTTTATGCATGCAATTGTAAGGAAAACCCACGATCAAAAACGCCATTGACGCCAAGATCACCGATCGGTGGAGGGTCAGTTTGGATTTGCGGCATTCTGACAATCAATAGGAGATTTCACTCTCTGACTTTCAGGAAGAATTTTTCTTATGGCTCCTCGGGTGTATGTCGATCGATAACGGGTGTATGTCGATTCTAGAAACATTATAGAATGGCAGGGAGAGATCGCCCCCTAAGCGGACCAAAAGTGGATCCTGGTATCTGGAAAATTTCTATTCACAGGCAGTCAGATTATGACGATGACTCTTGGAAGGGTTAGCGAGTGGTTCAATTTCTGTGGGTTGGAAGAAACTGAAGTGATGCTTTTCGCCAAAAGAAAATCGCCAATATCATACGGCCAGACATGAGGCTTGAAGATAAACATGGATGGCTCAATCTTCATAGCAGTGATTAATATGACGGATCTGCCATGTGCTGGGGCCGATCTTGCAAAATAAGGTAAGAAATCCAGACTAGGCCAAGATCCAAGAATGGCATGACATGAAATAATGGACGCTTTTCGTTAGTCATTCACTGACGTACTGAACGAAGTTTACGATCTGCTGCCAGCTGTTTTCTACATAATCTCCTGACAGATCTGTAAATCTGTGGATGACCCTGAGGCTAAGCAAACCTGGTTTCTGGATGGGTACGAAGTAGAGACACACCAAAATATTACGGTCTTTACGACATGGAATGATAGAAGAGACATCTGAATACATATATAACATTAAAACCGAACTTAAGCCCAGGTTTCGATGTCCAGATCCTCATCTGAAAGGAGCAGGGCGACAAGCTTCACAAGAACTAAGATGAAGTTCTATACATAAATGGATCCATATCAGATTCGAAGGTGTCAGATTACCCCCTCCCCCTCAAACTTTTCACGTCTGTCTAATTTTCCAAGGGTTCTTAAGCCAGAACTGTTGGCAGTCTACAAAGCTTGCCGGTTAATACAAATGAACTTCAGGCCGAAAGCCTGGGTATTACTGCTATCGGATAACCAAGAGGCTAACAAACCACTAGGCATCGTCTATATGCCACACAAGCTAGACGAAACATACCAAAAGGGCTTTCTTCCTTCACTACCAGATCACTATTCTCTTAGTACCCGGTCATAGGAATATTCTTTGGGAATTGGCGAAACTACAAGCATTAGAGATTGTACAGAAGACGCTCTGTGCGTGAAGAAAAGAAGTATCATTACACCGCGCATTCCATGGGGGTCTTTTGATATCATATGCTAAGACCAGAATGATTTGGCCAAACGGCAGCGAGCAAAGATCAATCGAACTAATGATGGTGCAGCGCAAGAACATCGCTTAAAGGCCACTCTACACGATACGGTGAACGTTCATGCGAATGTTTGATTCAATAGCGACAATAGCCCAAACGTGTCCACACACCAACGTTGGACGCTTGAAATTGGGCTTTCGTAATTCGGCCACACTATGCGTCTTACCATCTAGCGTCCAACGTTGGAGCGTGCTCATAGTATCGTGTATAGTCGGCTTGACCAAGTCGATCATTATAAAACACTGGCCAATTGAAAGGCACGCATTGAAAATATCGTCCAACACCTACTGCCGTAGCCTTGGAAAAGAAAAAGCCAGAGAAACAACAACAAGGTGTACGAGGTGGTCTAGGCTCGGACATGCTGCATTTTTTTTGCGTAAGAAGTAGGTATTGAGGCGATTGGGCATGGGAACAAATTCGATCTTGATCCTGACCTAAAGTCAAACCAATTAATCTCAGGTCAGGGTCAAGGTCGAATTTGGTTTCCATGCCTACGACCTGAGAATAATTGGTTTGGCCTTAGGTCAGGGTTAAGGTCGAAATTCCATGCCCAAATGCCTTAACACCTACTGAAGGACTAGATGTAGGTTCCCCTTTGTACTGTCCACGGTTCTATTATTGATCGCAATGTCGGACACCAAAATTTAGCGGGAAAGATAGCAGAGATAGTAGAGAGAAGGGCGAAAGAACTGACAGCGACAAGTCGATTTATCTACCGACATTGGAGTCAATACGACCACAACAGATCGTTGACTTTGATCCTTGACAACACGACAGATCGTTGATGTTTTCTAAAGATCGAAGACAAGAAAGAAGAAAAGTTGTCAGCATCTAGGTGAGATAAATGAAAAACAATTGAACAAGGATGAAGTGGATTGGAACCCCGGACCTCTGGAATGGTAGTCGGGTGCCTAATAACTAGACTACCAAAGCCGGGAAATCCCTTTAGGGGCTTGGGGAGAAATATTATTAACTATCCTAAGTTAAAATTCATAAAAAAAAAATACTTACATATCCCGTTGCGCTATCTCCTTCAAAAATATAAGTATAAACACCACCAAGCCGCAGATTAACCACAGTTAAGTTCTTATTATGCAAAACGACATTGTATTTGCCCTCGGGAATATCCTTAATACTGGTATCATTCGCGAAAAACTTAAATTCACCATCTTTATTCTTCAGCACCACTGGTCCAACATCATGGATATTCGCTAATATCCTCAATGCAGGATATCCTTTCTTTGGCTTCTCGGGCATATCATGATACTCCACTAAAGCAGCACCACTTTCATCTCTTGTTATAAAGTAACTTACAGCAGTAAACGGCTTCATATTGAATACACCGCTAACTTCTGGGCAATTAATCGTATCCGAAGATCGTGCAACATAATTGAAGGATGTTGGGTCTGACATCATGAGATCCTTCTTCTCGAAAACTTTTTTACTTACTACACTAAAATTCCCATAGTCTGGGATATCAGTTGCAAAAACATAATCGCATGGCATTCCGTTGAAGATTCTCAATTGGCTTTCGTATGGTTTTGGCAGAACAGGATAGGTTTTCTCCAGTGCCAGCTCAACAAATCCTGACAAAATGAACGCAGCAGCAGCTAAAAGTCCTCCGGTGGTTAGTTTTTGCAGAGGTCTCTTAATACCGATCTTTCTAAGCACTGGATACAAGCCGTAATCGAACAGTGGAATAAAAACAAGAATTAGAAGCGGATTTATGACCTGCATCTGATCTGGCTTGATTGTGAATCCTCCGACATTGCCGATCATGCGAGTTGCTTGAACAGTCCAGCGTGATCCTTGCTGATCGAAAAGTGCCCAAAATACCGGGAGCGGTAAGTAAAGGACAAGAATTTTTAACAAAGCCTTGGTATCATCGACAAGACTCTTTCCGTACTTCTTTTCAGCATAGTCCAACCAGTGATCTCTGGGAGCAGAGTTCTTTTCCTTCGATCGTGTCTTTAGGGCTTCAGTGACGCACTTTGACACAGCCACGATCATGTTACCAGACGGTTCTTTAATAACATAGATGTTCTTGCCTACGATGAAAATAACGATCGACACGATCATCAGCGCCGCTGGAACACCGAATGCAAGTGAGAAGCAATCGTTTTCGTTAAAGCAATGAACGTCTTCTCTTAGGATTGGTGTCAGAGACGTAGAGAGCAATGATCCAGCATTAATAGCGAAGTAGAACAACGAGAAGAATGTCGCTAGCTGCTTGGCTTGTTCTGGAATCTTGAACTGATCTCCTCCAAATGCTGAAACGCATGGCTTTATTCCTCCCGTCCCCACTGCTATAAGGATCAAACCTAAAATAGTAACTCCTCTGAAAAAGCCTTGTTGGACTAAATATTTTATTCAAATTTTCTACTCACTTTGCAGGCAGATTCAGCGGCGGTATCGCTCCTATTGCGATTACAATTGTTCCAATCGAGTACACCACTGACAGGTAAAGTATGGTTTTAAACCGGCCGAGGAAACTGTCGGCTATGATGGCTCCAATTAGAGGGAAGAAGTACACTAAGCTCGTGAAGACGTGATAGAGGACAGTGGCTGTGTCTTCGTCGTATGCGAGCCTCCTTGTAAAGTAGAGAACAAGGATTGCTGGGAATGAAATGGATTTTTAGTAAGTGTGGAATTTTTGTAGTTGGTGTACTTACTTCGCATGCCATAGAAGTTGAACCGTTCACAGAATTCATTGCTGATGATAAATGCCACTGATCTTGGGTATTTGAGAGTCTGAAAAGAAGTTGAAACATGTTAATAAATACAATTCAAAATCAGAATTTTAGGGATAAGTAACAAAGGAAATGGAAGACAACCAACGAAATTACCTACAACTTCCTAAGGAAATGGCGCTTTTCAAGCAATAGATCGTGATCGGTAGCTTTACACTATTAAGAAACGTTTGAAGACGTGAATGCAAATTGAAGCGAGGCAGTAAAGATCAAAATTATATAATGGAAGATAGATCAGAGTTTCCCAGACTAGCTTACTAAATTTTGCTGAGTCGTCTAAATTGTGCGATCGGTATTGTTCATGATCGGAGACAGTATCTTTGCAATTGATCAATACGGACAGTTTTTCTCCAGTCCTCTACTTCAATCACATAATCTGTTGATAGTAGAGATCAAAATCAATCGAGGAGGATAGACACTGATAATATTCTTCTATAACGGAGATGCCTTTGTAATGGCTCCTTCTACTGATCGTGAACCGCGCCATGTTTTCAGCGAACTTTCTCGCTGCCGGCAGCTTATGAATCTACCGTAGAGTTCGGAAAGTGATTGAAATATACTGAAAGACCGATTTCTCTTCACTCATACGCTCGATCGTTGATCAAGATCAACACCTTATACAGCAGCAGACTGAATGTCATAGCTAGATGGTAGGAATTGAAGGGACTCGACAGACGATAGAGGACGTCATTTGCTGGTTTCATGCCGCTGTTCGATACTATTATTGCCGAAAAAGCAAGTGGAAGATCTATCGAAAGTTCATTTACTAACTTTGTTGTATTTCCCCTGTCAACGTCGGTGAAAACATTTGGTACAGATTTTGATGTTCTTCAAAAAATACCGATGTCGTCTGCGTCAATTATTATACGTTTTGGATTTGTCAACGATCTTCTGTCATACTGAGGTTTCAGATCACTTTCACACCAACTCTAGGTTGAAGAAGAACAGGGGAGATCGTCCTCTTGTCCAATTGTGAATGTTGATTGGCGTGGATAGTACTCCGAAAATCTTTTCTTGGCCTGTTAGAGCATAGAATCATCATCAGCTCTTGGCAGTGCCTCCAATACATCATGTAGAGAGCCAGTGTTCTTCTTTTCGCTTCAAGATGCCGTTTGGATCGTCTTTTATAGTACATTTCTTGTCATTGCAAAATTGCAACGTAGCGTAATATGGCGGATTCATCGGTAGTGCTGTAGCTTCCGATGCAGTCTTCGTTGTCAGTGTTGTTGTACTTCTATTTTTTTGCATTCTGTGTTCTTCGTACTCGATCTTATCCTTTTCGCGTGTCTGTGTTTTCTAAAGATTGGTGTATTACGTTATGGTGCGAATTTTTATTTTTAATCACTAGTTTGCAATAATTATCAAACTAGTGATTCCCATCTTTTAGTCTACTAGCGAAGCAGAACTATAATCTGTATTTTAAGGCATTTCCTATTTTCGTTGACACCTGTCATTTTGATTCCAGAACTTACTCCCTTCGCACTGAGGACGTGTTTCACCGTATGTGGCCTTAGCTGTGTTTATTCGAAACTGATCTGTGGATACGATGCTTTTCGGCGAAGTAATGCGTTCTGGGAACATCATACCAACACGATAGTGATATGAGTCATAGATCGAACCCAGGTACCTTCTTGCCGTTATCACCCCCGAAACATTACGGCAGCTGTTCAAAACTTAGTTTATTTGGTTGTGACTGATTCCATCAAGGGACATCTAGGTAACCAGGTTATTACTTACTGCTATCTCCATGACACCCTTCTCACTGTAAAACTAACAAGTTTGTTAGCTCAAGCAGGAATATTGTCATAGTGTAAATCGGGTGGGCATTAAGCAATCCTCCAGCTACTTTGAAGATTTTTTCTTTTACGTCGTCCAGAGAATCTACAATAGGTAAGTGAACGTTTATGATGATTATTTAGTCCACTGTCAGAAAGTGACTAGTCTTTAATCAAAACTTTCCATCATATTCTAAAAGCAGTCACAAGTCACAACGCAATCACAAGTGTGTGGTGAGTCTCAACTTGAAGAAAGTAACTTAGACCCAAAGTAGAAGTGAAGTAGACGTAATTTCTGTCAACATTGACATGGAAACCGAAACAAGAAACTCATAAGAAGTAAGCGCAAGTCGCCAAAGCTTGTGACTTATGACTGATCACAAAAAATGCATCCAATTCCTACGATGCCTTTTATGCCAGAATATCGAACTTCTGTCCAAATTGTGAGCCTTCTATGATAGAATAAATCATAAATCGTTGCCATTCTCGCTTAACCCGGTAGATTATGACTTACTGGACAAAAGTGATTCATGTATTTCTGTGATATATTTTTATTTCTACCTAGGACAAACTACACTAATTCACTCATTTACACGTAACCAAGTAAATAATCCCCAAGCACGACATCACCTTGATTAATAAAAAGCCGCAATAAACAAAAACAAAATATTTTAATAAAAACGCATTTTTTGTTATGACAAGACAAAGCCACATCAACACCATCAACAACATCAACAACGTTTCGTGTCAATCAGAAAAACAAAAACAAAAAATTTGCGCCAATTTAAATTGTAATAATTAAAGTTTTATTATGCGGAAGATATCGACAATTGCTCCAGTCATGGCATTTCGAAATTAGAGTGAAATTCTTTCTATTATCGCGGATCATCAGCGGCGACATTGAGCGGATATTAGAGATATTAGATATTAGAGAAAAGATAAAATTTTAGAAACATAATTGAACGAATTTTTTTGTAAGAAACAATTAAGGAAGTGGCGCTCTGGGAGATTAAGACTGGTGCTTGAGAGATTGATTTCAAAGGAAGTGGGTAATGACACTTAATAGATTTAAAGAGCTTGAAATTCTGGAATTATTAAGGTCTTTTTGGGGGGTTTTTTCAGTCAAAATGTTTTTGTTTGTGTAGAGAGAATAAGTAAATGTTTTCGTGCTACAAAATTTATATTAATGCCATTTCACATTTCTTTGGCAATAAATGAAGAATTTCCCTAATCGCAAAGAGAAAGCTGATGTACTACTTAATGTTAAACAACCACCAAACCTAACGTATATGAATTTCTTGCATCAAAGCGGCGCGCCGAAGCCATTGGGGCGTTCGGTCACGTATGGAAGGCAGCGTTACAAACCTAACCTATGTAATGTGGACCTATGATTGGTTGCCCGAAAAGCCCATCCTCATATTTCCACCCAAAAACCGAAATTTGAAATATCTCTCGGACGTTAACGCAACGCCGTCAAAAATCTAGAAGACAGTACCCTGGGATTCAATACTGGTGGAACTGGCTCGACGGAGGGTCGTAGAGGGGCTGAGACTCCGGAAGTAATGCCTTAGCGCTGTGCACCACCATTTACCTGGACATGAGCGCCTCCATTCGGAGCGAAAGCGGAATACTTTTGAGAACCAGTAAAAGTTACCCCCATACACCTCCTTCGGGGGGGTTGAAATATCGATTCTCTTACAAAGTCGAGTGGGGTATCCATATGTTTTCTGGGCCTCTAAGAACGAAGAAGACTACCAAAAAAGAATTGCACCCCCTCGTTACCCCTTAACCCCCTTTTAATATAAAGTCGAATTGGGTGTGTATTCCTATGTTTTCCGAGCGTCTAAGAGCGAAGAAGACTACCAAAAATGAATTAAACCCCCTCGGTTTACTCACTTTACAACTTCCATACACCCCTTGAGTTAATTGGGTTGAAATGTTAATTTTCATACAAAGTCAAGTAGAGTGTGTATTCCTATGTTTTTTGGATCTCTAAGAACGAAGAAGACTGCCAAAAATTAAATAGACCCCTTCGTCAACTCTCAGCACCCTTTGCCACTCATATTCACGCCCTTATGAGGGTTGAGTGCCATTCGGAAATTTTCATTCAAATTCAAGTAGGGTGTGATTAGGGGTAACTTTTGAGACGAGTGATTTTTCACGGTGATTTTTCACCCCTAAGTTCCGACACCCGTCAAAATATCCAAATCGATATAATCATTGCAATCGAATCAATGCCAATTCCAACCTATTTTAACTCACTAAAGGAACATGTGGGGAAGGAAAACCCGCCCTGGTACCATGGCGTGCTTCGCTCAAAAGTTCGACTCACAAATTTATTTGTTCTTGGAACTGTGTTTTTTCTTGTTCGTTTACCATTATTAAGCTAAGTGTATGTGGAATGGAAAAATAGCATGGTTTGTAACAGCTCAACAATTACTCGGTAGAACACCAATATATTTATGAACTACGGCAAAATGCAAGAAAATGTAACAAAAATTACAAACAATTCTGCTAAACTAGTATGGTTCATTTGATGAAATTTTCAATCATGTTTTGGCCAAAAAAGGTCTGTCTAGTCTCCTCCAACAAGGTTGTTATAACCCACCAGTTGCTGTGCTTGTAGACAATTTGTGGTAGCAGCTGATCACTCCTTAAAACACTCGTCTTCCAATGATTTGTACTAACTGCCATTGACTAATTTGTACTACTTCCATTGATTTTTACTAAGTTTTTTTTCATGATAACAATAAAATAAAAAAATTCCATTCCGTGAACTTTTCAACTGGTGTTAGATCAAATAAGAAATACAGAAAACACAATTGTTAAAATATAGTTTTAATACGACTAATTACTGAAGCACAGTTCAAACTGGATTTGCATATAAAACATCGTTTATATTCATACTCTCAGTGATTGATTAAATGTCCAAAAATACCGGAAACTTTCTTCTATATTTGAACTAAGATACCACAATTGATTCCTTGTTCAAAAAATTTCAAACAGCTTTTTTTAATTTGCATAAAACCGTGCAAAAATTGAAGGAGAATTTTCCTAAAATTTGCTCGCGAGTAATAAAATTGTCAAATATATTTCCGAAACTAGTTTTATTTTGAATAATTTATTTGTCATATTTTTTATTTGTGATTTCGGTTCAAATTTTTGGCATAAATCCTCATACCTCAACTGCATTTGCATTCCAGCAAGCTTTGCTGTTAGGTGATATCATTTCTATAATTAATATCGCCAATAAATTTAATTTCAATGTTAATCGACGTGTGTGTGTGTTTTTTATTAAATAAAATCTGTGTCAACCGAATAAATAATAATTTAAATAATTCCTTTTCGGTGACGAGCTACAACTCACTCATCACAATAACAATTGATGGAAATATTCCATATTTGTAAAATCACACAATTTTCGCATAAAAAAGTCCAAATTGGCATTTTAACAAATTTTTATATATTCACAAATTTTAAATATTTTTTAACACTTTCTATTTCACTAAAATTAATTATTAATTATAACCAAAACCAGGGATGTTGCTTTATTAGAACAAACATATTGATGGACTGATTTGATACGATTTGAATGGTCTAATTTTTTTTTGTTGATATTTTGATTAATTAGTTCTGATTGAGTACGATGTAACTTGTCAGGGTTCTAGTTATCGCAGTGTTGATATCAAGAACAATTGTTTCGGCTTAAGTAAATATTTACCCTTGATTGGTGGAAAATAGATTTGGGGTGGAATTTTGTTGTTTAAAGATTTTGATGCTAAATTAGAACTCTGCTCAGTATTTGTTGATTTATAGGAGATGACACCAAAGACCTTAAACCAGGTCCAACACAACCAGAAGTTGAAAATACTATAGGAAAACCAAAAAATCATAAAACTTCAGGTCTACGTAGTATACCCACAGCAGTCTTAAAATATGAGAATTATGGGAACGGGAGAACTATGAAAATTATCTAGATGAGAGAAATGGAAAAATGACGGACGACGCCGCGAAATGGATTCGAAACACGGGTCTCCGTGATGGTAGTCGAGGGTCTGTGAACAGATTTCAGAATGATACGAGTTACAAATCGGCAGAAACATTGTGCCAATATTTTAGCACAAACTATTAGTGAATTTTGGAAGATATCTTTTATCATTCCTTACACTGCACGCTATTATCTTTCCAGTACTGATCATCTTGAAGGCCTGACCGATTTTGCACCTAATGGTCATGCCCATTATACCTTAATAACGTGCCACACTTCAAAATCCATTCGGGACTTCATCAATGCAGGAAAATCGAATATTCTTTTTTGGCCTGATAGTTCTCTTGACATAAAACACTATGGAGAAATTTTTAAGTCCTTTTCCCAAAGTACTTATATAGTAATATCAAATTCCATCCTTTACATCCTTAAGCTGAATACTCACGAAACGCAACAGGCGTACACTATCTGAATTGCACCAAAATGCCATATCGTTTGATAACCCCAATTTGACTGATTTAGCTCTGTCTAACTTCTGGTTATTTCCGAAACTCAAAAATCTGCTCCGATGACATCGTTTTAACTCGATTGAAGAGTTGTACAACTTGAATAGAAGAAAAGCCATTCCGGAAATCGACTTCAACAACCCTTTTTATTTGGCAGATCTAATCTTTTCCACCCTATGTCCCAAAAGCGATTAAAGGTCAAGTAGAAGAAGATCTAAGCTCAGCTCTTGTCATGTCAATGATCACGTCATGGTGCTCTGTCTAGTAGTAAGCTAAGTACGGGAAATGAAACAGGCGTGGGGTTATAGAAGTCAGGAGAGTGGAAGCTTTGAATTCGGCCGAATCTAACGGCCGTCATTGAGTTTAATGTCCCTGTTGGTCGGTTTGGACATGATTTCACGATGTTAGAGACAAGGTCTGGCACGCTCTGAAAGCTTAAGAGTAACGTAAAGTACTGTCATCAGCAAGCAGTGAAGAAGTTGGATGGGACCGAGAGCAGGTCGTTTATAAAGAGCAGGGTGTCATACTCTATCAAAAGCTTTGGAGATATCCAGAGTTACCAAACTAAACTCATCCAATCCGTACATACTTTGGTTTTCCGTTCTCTAAAAGCGCATCACTTAAGCTTCCAATGGAAGCACTTGCTGTATTTCCCGCTGGGATAAACTACTTTCATACTTTCTATACTGGCAAGAGCTTACAATGGAGTGAGCTTTACTCTGAGATTGAGCATTTTATTAAAGTAGCAGTAAAAGCAATAAATTCATATGCGAAAAATAGGGTAAAAGTCGGGCGATACAAATTCCCATGGCTTGTTGAAAATAGAAGTTCGTCAAACACACAAAGCGCGACAAGATCCAACGATACCGTGCACCGTCGACGGTTTTTTAAACTTTGAAGAAAAGTGGTCCCGATTACGATTTGCGAGCACACTCCTGCCCAAACAGTGGCTTTCTCATCGTACAGTGCTGTTTCGTGAATGACATGTGGGTTCTATGTGCGACAGTTTTGTTTATTGATTACGCCAGCGAGTGTAAAATTAACTTTCGGTGTGTAATGACTAATAGCTAAAATGGTACTCAAAGGCGTTTCAGAATCGTGCACATTTGCCGAAATCGACTAAAAAATGTGAGAGTTATTCAATATTGAAATACCGAAGGTCTAGATGGCGCACCCATATGTGCACTATAATGTCAAAATCAATTTTCAAGAATATTTATTAAAATAAAAATACTTGAAATACAAGCACAGGACCTTGCCCAAACATGCCATGCACACTTTTACATACGTTTGGATATTTTTTACTCCGATATATTTTAATATTGAAACCTTGATTGCGGGTAATTAGATAGGGGTAGTTTGATAACTTCACACTGCATTTAGTACCTGCAAAATTTCGATATTTGAGACTTACTTTGAATTTGAAAATCTGAGAGCTTTTTCCATCGAAATGCAACAATATTGCTGCGGGTTCGAGTCATAATTTTCGTGCGTGACTTTACTTTATCTATTTTCTAGAGCCTAGAGAACCTTTGGCAGATTTTTTAGTATATTATTGTAAAATGTAATAGTTTCGACGATCTTTCTTTCTCTTGACCGATCTAACCAACTCCAACTCATCAAAAAAAGATCGGTCAAGAGAGAGAAAGATCGCCGAAAACAACAATTCATTATCTCCCTATACGTTTGACCATACAATCAAGCAACCAGTCAATAGAAAGTGTAAAACGCTTTTATGTTTAAGAGTTTGCTGATCGACATTGCGCTCTATACGAAAAAAAAAATAGATTGCCGACAGTACCAAGGGGTTTTCTCTCTTTCACATGAAAAAAAAGGTCCAAATAATAATCAAGAACGACGGAAGTGAAATTTCAAATTATAAATTCTCACAAAAAAAAACTTAGGTCGAGAGATTAGTATCAGACGGGAACTAGCCCCAACGTCCCAAATTGTCTAAACTGATCCTCTGTCAGCTAATGAACCAAAAGCAAAGTCGAAATTTGTACACTAATCGCAAAAAAGTGGTATTTAAAAGGCTTAAGATATGAACTCGGTAATGTTATCACGAAGCGAATCTAAATCGATAATAATAGGTTAAGCAGAAAATATCCAAGGTGTTCTAAAAGCTCCACATTTTATCTAAAATTTAATTGAATGCAGGTGGTTCCGGTTTTTTGGTGTAAAATAATAAACAAATAACACCGCAGATTATTATGAAAGCATGTAACCGTCAGCAAGTCACATAACTTAAAAACCGTGACGTAGCGTATTTAGAAAACAAACTCCAATAGTTGAGTTTGCATTGAAGGCATTTCATAACGCACTTGATGAAGTTGAAATGCAAAAAATGCAATGTTTACAGGTGCATGTTTATATTTTGCTATAAATTACTTGAAACAAAAATCGTCATCGAGCGACAAAAACAATCCGAAAAAAAACATGAACTGAATGCAAAGTGCTGCTTTAGTGCTGCTTTAATGCTGCCCGGTCCGTTAAAATTCACCTCGGGTAATGTTATGGCTCGCACAAGTGCAGCATTTATAACTTTGCATATTTCCATGGCCCTGCTTTAAAAATTTGTCAAGGACTTCAACAAAAAACGAAACCAATCAAAAAAGGTCACCAACTGAACGGCAGCAAGTACGGCGTCGTCGACTTGATTCTTTGGCGCATACAGAATTGAGGTCGATGCGCACACACCAAGTTTCACTTATCATCAGGGGAGAGATAATGTTTGATGGAAATTCAAGCGCGATTTCACCTCCAAAGTGTGGTGGATTTTTCCTACCACACAGCACACCTGAGTGTGGTGAAATTCTTAACAAAATTTTACCGATATAGTAGAAAAAACATGCCCTGTCGCTTCTCTTCAATTAAGATCGGTGAAATGAACGTTCATCAAAAAGGAACGCCATTCTGGACGTGACTTGATAACGAATTCATTATTCCTCTGCACCAAACTGGGCAATGGTCGATCTACTGCTGCCTGTGGAACGCACTGCGGACGGAAATCAACGTGAACCTAATTAAAGGTAATAACATGTTAGGCGGCACCGATCGGATGATGCAACGAGCGCGGATACCTACATGCGATTACTCTTCGATTTCATGTCGCTAAATTGGACGAAAAAAACCATTTCGTTTTTTTTTTTTTTTGAAAATACCAAAAACAAAATTATCGAAAACAGAATCAACCCAAATTTGAGATGAAATTTCCGTGGATTTACTTTCATGGGAATTTTAGAGATTGCAGGTAACAAACAAGTGCCAAAGGTAGGCGAAGTGAGTTGGCCGCTGCCGATCTCGACATTTGGCTTGGTGGAAAAAAGCTGTCCAAATAGAGGTGAATATCGTGGCGGCGGATCGTGGTTGGAATGCTCGATATGGCGGCATTGCATTGAGAATTGAACAGACAAGTCAGTGACGTATGACCTTAGCGTGGCGTTTTTATTAAAGGTGGTGATTGGTCATGCAGAAAATATTTTGAGTTAAATATTATTATTTTTTTGTGAAAATTATTTTAAAGCCAAAAACAAATTTTTATTTTTCTGTTTGTAAAAGTGATGTGATATTGACACCTTGTTTCGTCTCGATATTGAGTAGGATTCCTGCTGCATGAGCAACAGTGTAATGTAGCAGCTTGGATGAAATTCTTTCACGTTCCAATTAGCACTAATTGCTGCAATACCATTACTGGTGAATTATACTACACTTCACTTAGGGTTGAATTTCTATTGTAAATCGTTTCGTTGTATATGTAGTATAACAATTTTTACCTAAGCGAAAATTGCTTCATTTTTTGGAGAGCCGATAAAATACCCAAAATGTTGTTTACTTATTTTTATGGTAGATCATTGATATTTTTAAGATCACCATCGTACACAGCACAAGGTGAAGAAGAGTCAAGCAAGGCAAACACGCTTAAGGCCGTAAACATCATCCGAGCTTAAACCGAGAATCGAGGATAACCCTTACCCACAATCGGTGGTATGCTTAAACTACTTAAACACCAATACCTACTCTAAGACATGAGAGTTTTTTAGGCTTGACAATTCTTTTCTAATATTTTCGAAAATCACTGGGAGTTGGTATCACGAATTTAGCCAACGTTTTTGCACATGGATCTCTCACTACTTCTTCTATTTCGACTTTGTGCAGGCAATTTATGCCTACACAATGTATGTTTATATTTTGCAATCCCACCTCTGCTGCCGTACAAAACTTAACTCCCTCGGAAAATTCATATTTGCCATAACTCCTCGCCTCATTTATCTCGATACACACTCACATATCAGTATGTCATTTTATTGTTGTGCACCGGTACATTTCAAAAAAGTGAGGCCTCAGTACATGTTACCATCGTGTAAGGGGCAAATGTACTGCCTCGTGTAAGTCCTGCCTAACTCTACACTAGGCAGCCTGAAGAATTCGTTCAAGCGTTCTGGGTTGCAAAAGTAAGGTAAAAAGGCTGTAATGCAATGGGTCCAAGTGGTGACCGCGATTGCGATATTTTTGGAGTTAATACAAAGTAATGGAACCGACTTAAAAACAAATCCGATACAAATTTTTTACTTTATGAGTTCAATTAAAGTAAGAATGCATTATTTCGGTGTATATGAAAAAGAAAAAATAAGCTTAAGCAATGGTGGTTGAAAAAATTTCGAGCCGAAAACCGCAGGTTACAAGAGGAGCCTTGTTCTGGAAGAAGTGTGGAGCTTAGCGAGGAGGTCTTGTGAACATACCTCGTTAGATTTGGTAATTCAATCGTTCATCGACACCTCCATGCCATCGGGAAATTTCGCAAGCTGGCTCAATTGGTTCAATTTGGTAGTCTAATCGCGGGTAGATGTGTGAACGGACCAAATTGTGATACGGTACAAAAAATATCATCGCCAAGTGGATAGGGTACAAAAAATTGTTAGGAACAGAAGACAGTGTATAGGCAAAGAAATCATCCCGGCTCAGGCTAAAGCAGGTTGCTATCAACTAAATATGATGCTATGTGTTTGGTGCGATATGAACATATTAACCCACTGTAAGGTTTTAAACCCTATCCAGACGATAACCAAAGAGGTCTACTGCAAGGAGCTTGATAGGCTTAAGTCACCGCCTGACTGGAATAAATATAAAAAATTACCTTACAACGGGCGAACACCGGCCACTTGTCTTTTTAACGGGCATATGATGGCTGTAGAATTTATAACTATTTTTAAAGAAAACACATATGACTTCACGACGGCCAAACTTAACCAAAAAATTGAAATGGCCAAGTACTGAGCTGTACAAACTGGCATACGACGGAAAATTTGAGCCAAAAAAAATCACCATTATTAAACACCATTTGTACTAGCAGTTCGTCATGTCATTGCTTATATCATGGTGAGCTGTATAGTATAGTAAGCTTAGTCGGGTCTGTAGTACAATAGGAAAAGTGAAATGCCGACCTTTGAACACAATACTTCACACAGGAAAAAATTCTTAGTTTGAAGGGTTGAATAGCGTTGGGGTTATTACGGGTAAGGAGTGTGTTGAAGGAGATCGGGATGATTCCTGCGTTCTAAATCATGGATGTTGTAGGAGATCAGAAATACAGATTACCCAAAGTTGTTCCACGATCGGTTTTTTTATGTGATAGACTAGAGGCCTATTCTCTTCACCGGTCCCGATTCAGAGCCGATATCGTCCAGTTTGGCATCTCTAAGCTCTGAGCGCCCTGGTCTACGCCATCCTTCAAGCGAAAGTTGCGTCTCCCTCGCTATCGCACCAGATAGGTCTTACCGCCAAGAACTTTCCGATCTAGATGCCCTGCCCACCGGAGCCTACCGAGCTTTATTTTCTTCATAACATCTAAGTGGCGATAGCGCTCGTAGGTCTCGTCATTGTAGTCTCCGGAATCGTCTTTCCTCACATAAAAGGCCATCGTTTTGCGAAAAAAGGCAAAACGATTTACAAAATATCACTCCGTCGAAAAATGTAAGATATGTCTCTCCAGTTCTTGTTTACAATCTCACCTGACCGCAGTTCAAATTGTACCATTCACCTCGCTTTATTTTTCTAGATACAAGCTCTTATACCAGTTATTATACCATTATTTTTAAACCGGGGCATTTAAGAAAATTAGGGCTTAGTACAATTTACCATGTTGTAAGAGACAAATGTACTGCCTCGTGTAAGTCCGGCTCAACTCTATGCCAAACACACCCTGAAGCAATACTGTTTGTCGTCTAGGATTTGATTAGACTCTAGGTTCATAATAAGCCGCTTTTGTTGATAATAGTCTCCATCCTCCATGAGAAAAAGAGGTAATTGAAATTAGACGATAGTTGGATAGATTGCTTGAGTCACCTTTTTTCGGTATGGGTTGAGTTTGAGAAAGTCAGAATAAACTCCGGAGAAGTAGAATAGGGCAAAGAGTTTGCCATTTCTTGGCACCTGCCTTTTCAAATGCTCCCAGTTTTTGTTTTTCTAAAGTTTAAATATATATTAGTGTATTAATTATATAATGACATCCCTAAAAAACTTATCTCTACACGACCCAAATTCCTCAATTTGTTAACAAAGTACATACAAAACTTTTTCAAAAAATCCCCTAAATAAGCAATTATTTCTATTATAGCAAATTAATGTGTGTTTTAATTACAAAAAAAAATGTGAATGTGTTCGGCAATGAATATTGCAATTTTCTGCTTAAATCGATTCTGGGCGCGTCATTAATAATTTTATGAACTTAAATAAAAATTGCTAGTTGATAGAAAATAAAAGCAATCCACTGTCTGTATGATTTATATCGTTATATGAGGCAGAATAAATTAGAAAAAATCTCTAAAACCAAAACTATTAACAAAACCCAAAAATTCCGTACCACCGCGTGCCATTCAAAAATAAAAACAAACCTATACGAGAATTTATCACATATTAATAGACCGCCAACATTCTTCAAGATCGTCACCGCTAACAAAAATAATAAAGTGTTGTCACTCCAAGGTGAACGAAACAATTTTCAGCGAATAAATTTGTTTGCCATATATCATGATCAGTTCATCGCACGTGAATTTCTGTACTCGATTAAAATTGCACCCTTTTACATTCCGCAAAACACAACTGATAACGGATTTGCCTCATGATCACGGGAGCAGCAATTTCGATTCCGCATTTCCAGACCTTATCAACAACCATTCAACTTTCATGCACGGAATTCATTATCTCGTCAGCAAGTAGAAAAATATGGAGAGTAGAAGACCCAACAGATCTCTTGCTGCAAGTAGGTTCGTTACTGATACCGCAAATAGTTGTAAAAGTAAACGAACATAGATAAAAGCAGAGAAATTTTTTTTCATAATGGATGAAGAAAGTTCGTTTGGTGGTCAATGTTAAAAAGTGATAACTCAACTCAACTCAACTTGCAAAGAAAAAAAGAAAACTTGGCAAGATCGCCCTTAGTGAACCCTTAGTGATCTTACCTGCTTCTCGCTGATCTTCAGAGTATTGCTGACCATCTTCGATACTTGGTAGTGTTCTGAGGGGTATAATTGATACTAGGAACTATGATTGTGATTGATCGAGTATGAATGTCGCAAAAAAAACTAACAAAACTGCTTTCCAAGGTCACACACAAATTACCAAGTCACACAAACGAAACTTTTTTTAATTTTTGACGAAATAGAAAATGTGCACGATCGTTTCTATTACTTCCATTTTTCAACAGACTCGCGACATTCGTTAAGAACTCCACACTGCAGGTAAACAATATCGAAAACCGGTTACGATCTTGTCGCACTTCGTGAAATATTTCGTCTATCGGCAACTCTTTTTTATTTTGGTAATAATAATTAAAAAATGTTTTTATTACTCTTTTTCGGAAATACCCCACCGATCTACGAACTCCCAACTTTGCAACTGATCGACGTGTGCTTATAAAACAAACGATCGCGGCTGCTGCGGTTGCCACTGCTCAAAGTCTGTTCACAAAGTGATCCGCCGGTGGAGTCTGAAACGGTCGAAACAATGCCCCCGTATGTTCAAGCCGCGCCGAGTGATCGACGTGATCAGCTTGGAATGGTAAGGCACTACTACACCACGCAGACTACGTTCCCTCCATAGTGATCGTGCCATTCCAGTATATTCAGCGCTTACAGCTGATCACTACAAGTGGCAGTAGCTCCAACCTGGGTTTTAAGCTCACCGCTAATTGCTACTACCACCCAATGCTATCACCCACCGCGTGCCCTGGTAGATCGGTCCCAGATCGCACCTACCCCACACCCAAGCCGCGATCGATCGCGCTAGGTGCGCCGTGATACCACCTATGCATGTGCAGAAAACTTTAAATTGCAGATTGCAGAAGGTAACGATCGTCATTGAACCAAAATCGGTTCTCCCCATGCGCCGCTACTACGACGACCAGCTGTAGTAAGTCCGTTGCGCAATCGCTTGCCGATCTTGCACATTTGCGGGGGGCGCTCTTGCAGAAAAGTGTTTTTGTTTACAAAACCCAAATTTTTTGGCGGGGCAGGTTTTTTTTAATTTTTTTCACGGGGCATAAATTACCTGAGATCGGGGCTCGGCCAAATGGACTTTTAGCCTTATTTTTCTCTCTCTTGGGCGGGAAAGTTAATGACAATTTGTCCACAATTTTCGGGGAGATATTGTCAGTTCGGCACATTTGTGGCAGGAGTCAATGTATTTAGCTCCAAGTTAAAAAGAATTTTTTTTTATTTCGTTGGTAGTAAACCAGGGAAGGTATAGAGCAGCAGAATGGACCGTGTGAAAGGTGGAGATAAACACAGGTTGCTGCCGAAATACTGATGTGGAAAAATACGGAAAAGATATTAAATAAGAATTTATTTTTATTAAGCACAAATTTATTGGGAATTTTTATTCTTTTGGTACTTTTTGTGTAATTTTTTTTTGCTGATTTAATTGTTGATTTTAAAGTTTGGTATGAAAATTTTGAGAATATTGACCTGGTTGTAACTTTGCAGGTTTAGTTCGGTAGCCTTTGGGTGAGTGGCCTGTAACGAAATAAGAGAGGTTTTTGTACTGACTGCAATGCAGGGAAATGTACTTTTGGGAAACTGGTTGATTAAGAGTTTTTTTGTAGGTATTTGAAAATTATTGAAGTTTTTTTGCAATATGTTCATTCATGTAGTTGAATTAGTTTAAGTGGGTTCTTTTTATTTAGAATGGGTTTGGACCACATCGAGGAAGCATTGATCAAATATTCGCTCCCCGTCAACTAATGGAAGAAAAAATTCGTTGCGACAAACGAACTTTCGTCGTTTCATCGATTTCAAATCCGCTTTCGATTGCATCGATTGGAACAGCTTGTGGAGAGTTTTGGAAGCCGAACACGTGCCATTGAAAATCATCCAACTTCTCCAAGCATCGTATTCGAAGCGACTTATCCGAGGAATTCCCGATTCAATGATTCGATGATTGGGTGTCCGACAAGGAGACGTCGCTTCGCCACGTCTCTTCAACGTTGTGATCGATGTGATGATTGAAGCATTCGATGGACGACGCGGAGTTCGGTACGATAACAACTTCGTAACCGACTTGATGTTCTCAGGGCCAGTGTTCACCTCGATGGAACCCAAATCTAACAGGCTACGATGTTGAAATATTTTGGATCATTGGTTGAGGAAACGAAAGTGGCATCAACGTCCGACGTTCACAACTTATCGGCCAGGCCACAGCAACATTCCCCTCGCTCAAGTAATGCATATGGAAACGAACAAATATTGCCATCAAAACGAAAGTACGCCTTTGCCGAACGTTGATCCTTCCGATCTTTATGGATCGGAAACGTGGACACTGCTCAAACCGGTCGTCAACAAGTTCGAGGTGTTCCAAATGCGATGCTTGAGGCAGATTCTCGGTATCTCACTACACGATCGCCTTCGAAACGAGACAGTTAGACAAAGATGCGATAAACAAACACTAATCGAAGAAGAAATGCAAAAACGTCAACTAAGGTGGTTTGGACATGTTCGCCGAATAGATGATAACCGCTTGCCTCGAGAACTTCTCTGGCGAGACCGTCCGGAAGATTGGAGAATGCATCGATCGAAACGGCGATCGGCACCGAAGAAAATCTGGCTAAAAACCATCGAGGGCGAGTTAAAGAATCAACGATTCAGTTATCGAGGCTGGAGACGCCGCGTCAAGAATTGAAACGAATCGTGAAGAGAGACCCAGCGGCACCTACAGAAGGGTAGGGGACGTCCTGTGCGAAGCGCCAACTAACGGATCAAAGAGAAAATTACTGCCTTGAGTTTTTTTATATGAAAGAATATCGCCCTTTATGCTACCAGTTCATCATGTCGTTCATGTCTAGTAGTAAGCTTAACTCGAGGATAGAAGAAGGATGTGATCGATAAGTTAAGGGTATTCTAGAGCATAGATGAGGAAACGGCAGTGAGTTTCGCGTTTGCACTCTTGAAGGTTGTATGAGTTCATTTTTTTAACCATCCGGTTGGGCCACAAGCATCGGGGTTAGAGGGAGGCACCTTCGTCGAAGTGTATGCAACAAGAGAATGTCAAGGACATGGGTAAGCTTTCCAGTGTACAGCTTTACTTTAGGCAACCCGATGCGAGTTCTGGATCTCTTCAGGAAAGCCGCAGCTGGGGTTGGCTTGAGATTTGTGCCTTCCTGCGTCTAGAATCTTTGAATTTCTGCGCGGAGTCATTTCCGGGCGTTGGTCCATCCTTGCCTTACAGGACCAGCTCCGATAGTTTGGCTTCCCCTTCCATCCACTTCGGGGGCTATCAAACCTAGTTACAGGGGATTTCTGGCCACTCCGTTCAGCAGCCTTTTCCGACCAGGCTGTACTCCTCCACCTATCGCTGCTGTACTTGAGACGATCGAGGTCTTTTCTGTCTCTCGCGCGACTCTTGAGGGTTGGCTTGATTTTGTGCCAGAAGTTTGTTGTGTCCATCAAAAATCTTTATTTTAGTCCAACTGGTCTCACTCATGCACAGTGCCGGCCTTCTCATCCATGGCAATCTTGTCTGGTTAAGAATGAAAAGGGCTCTCCGGTAATAACTCTGCATGCGTATATAATCTCACCTCCGCTTTCCTGGATTTGGTTGGCCCCGCTGATCCAAAACGGGTGTCATCCATCCTAGCCGCTTAGCAGTATAACGCACTTTTTATACGTGCCAATCGTGTCTGGCCATCGGAGGGAACCGTTTACGACCAGCACTCTTTAACCACTTAGCTGACCACGCCGTTATCGGCACCGTAAATACCTTGGCTAAAAAGTAGAGTAAGGGTTTGTCGGAAAAGGGGGTACCTCGTCTTGTTTGGCCTCTTGGCATTACCCTGTTCGGCATGAGTGTCCCTTATAAAGGTTCGACATCTGATTTTAGGGTTTAAGGCATCCGAATACCATACCATAGGTCCGTGGTTCGATTCTACCCAACGGACATGGTTATTTTTTTACCCATCTCACACCTGGATGGAATTCCTCCTATCTATGGAGCAACTCCCCGCTCTATGTCCTATCATCGGCAGTAGAGAGTGCAGCCAATAAGCGGGAATCTGTTTCCAGTTCGATCGCCTAAGCGCGATCTGTTGTGGACTATTGAGTGGCGAGTCGTTGGCAGTTATTTTATTCCTCTTTCTACAATCTTTCTATTAGAGCTACCCTTGCTTGCTGTACCACCTTCATTGAACATCTAGAAAACAAATTCGTGATCTATCTCTTTAGAACTATGTATAAGTCAGAACCAACCCAAACCAGTGACTGAATGATTTGTTATTGACTTAAGAAGTTTTTCCAAGGCTAGCAGATCTCCTTTCGATCTAGGTCGTTGTAAGAAAAAATATTAATTGTTCATCATCAAAACATTAATAAATCTCGGAAGTCTCAACAAATCTAAGACAGAGTGAAAGGCGTAAACAATTTCCAATGTAATACTTTCAAGCGTTCAACTAATTGAACCTTTATTGATTCCCAATACACTTAACTAAATGGAGCAAAATCTCACGTCACTATTAACCAAATCTACTTTCTTGAAAACGCACAAAAACGTGCCACTAATAACACCACACCCGGCGTATTTTGATTTGTTTGCACTCAATTCGATGGATCAATTTTTCAATTATCGTTTAAGTCTTCCGGTTTGTAAGAGTCACATGGGAGTACTATTGCGCATGCCCAGCCAGCTATCGTATCTCTATCTCGCCATCTATCTGTCTAGATCTGATCGTTGTGGATCTTAAAAAAAGTCTAGACATTGTCTGTCCTTTTGGGTGTCCACTCTCTTCAACTATAGCAGAAGGAAGTTAATAGCTTGGAGAACATCATCTGCGCCGATGTCGTCTCAAGATTGTGTCCCATGTGGATTGTTAATTGTGGTAGATTGCCCTTAAGCGGGTTCATGGATTTGATCCGCTTCAGCAATGAATGAATGTGAATAAAAATATAGAGTCTGACATTGAACTTCTTGTGCAGAAAATTTCCGCTTGTTGTTCAGTTCTGCTGCTGCGATATGATCGATTGTATTTTTTTTTGTTTTGTTTTATTTCAATTTGTGGAAAGTTTCGTGCTACTGCGCGAATGCAGAATGCAAAGAAATTGGGTCATACCGAAATTAAAAGCATTAAAATTGATGAGTTTATTTTGGGTGTGAATTTTTCTGTGGTGGAGGAATAACAAAAATTATTGAGCAATAACCATTAATGAAGATTTGATTTAACGCGGGCAGTTAAGATGTGCTCTTTTGATATTATGTGGGGATTTTGCATATTTGGTATTTGATGAAGTAGTCCCAGACACCTGAAACGATGGTTCATCGCCCTTTAGCATCGGTTTCCAAGCTGGGGGACGCAACCCCCACACATTTCAATTTCTACTTAAATAATACTGTGCCTTTTTTATTATACATTTCATCGCCATCTAGACCTTCGGTATTTCAACATTGAACAACTCTGACATTTTTTAGCCATTTTCGACAAATGTACAAGATTCTGAAAGGCCATTCAGTACCATTTTAATTTCTATGCGCCTATTCACATCGAAAAACGCGCTGAAATTGTATCGCTTTACAATGAAATCAATCGGTTAGTTGTGAAAATTGTGCGGCTATTGTAAAAAAATATGGGCGAAACTCGGCACCTTCAGACAACACAATTCGTAGTTTGGTGAAGAATTCCTTTGAGTACGGATCTGTAACGACCCGCCAGCGTCCCATTCGACTGTGTCAGCGACGAGCCGAAATTGATGACAGACAAAGCTCATTTTAAGGTACGTATCCACAAAGGCAAATGATATTTGCTCTAGGGAAAAATTACGTGATGTAAAAAGATGATGCAGTATCTAGTCATAGTTGAAAAGTTGAGTCGATGTTGAGTTGAAATTTCCACCATTGTAGATATGTCGGGGCGAACGGCTAACAAAGACTTCGGAAGGTGGTGGTACCCAATTTGTCACTTCTGTCAAAACCCGAGAAAAGTCACTGCAGACGAACACATAGCAGAACTCCCCGTGGTGCCCCCTTCGGAAGGAGCTAACGGGTGACGGGCGAATGGCGAGCTGGAGCACGAAAGAGTTTTAAGTCGGTTGGGTTGAGGGTTAACAACCCGCTCCCATAAAAACGAATCGGCAAACAATGCCTCGGAACCAGATGGACAACACGCCGACGACCATTGCTTTTCGAACGAAGGACACGAATCGGATCATGGAACATTGCTTGCTGAGGGACGGCTGGATGAAGGCCTCAACGAGATGAATCGATATAAAATCAAGATCATGGGATTTAGCGAGACGAGATGGCCCGATGCGGGGAACATATCTACCCAAACGGTGAGTCCTTCTTATATTCTGGGAGAAGCGAAATTGAAAGCCACGGCGTTGGCATGATCTCGTCAAAGAAGCCAGGTCCAGCCTGATTAGTTGGTCACCAGTTTCTGAGAGGATTATTAAAGTGCGCCTGCGTAACAGACTAAGAAGTACTACGGTAGTCCAATGCTATGCTCTAACTGACGACGCAGAAGATGACATCAAAGACGAGTTCAATATGCGACTGAACTTCTACCACTAGGTAGAGGATTAGGAATACTTCTAATTACATCGGGAGGCAAAGAGAAGTGTCTGGCGTGATAAAAGGCAGCAGATAAATGAGCTCGCAGAAACAGCGGAAAACGCGGCAAACACAGGCAACAGTAAAGTGCTGTGCCACTGGCCGCTCATGTATTGACCATATTACCTTGAGAATCATAGTGGAGCAGTCTACTGAATTGCGATCTCCCTTTACCTTGCTTTCATAGACTATGAGAAAGTGTTCGACTCGGTGGACTGCCTGATAAAGTAATAGAAGTGATAAAAGCCAACAATTCCAAATGCCAAGTTCTCCATAATGGAAGCTTTGAGGTGAGTTCAGGAGTACGACAAGGATGCCTAATTTCGCCTTTACTATTTCTTATAGCAGTGCTTCTCAACTGATGGTATAAAAGGGGTAGATACATGCTAGAATACAACTGTTAAAAAAGTTCTTCAATAATGATCGGAACACTAGTGCCCAAATATGGAACACTGAGTCACAGACAGGGAGAGCAGCGCTGGGTTATCGGCTGTTTAGTCATCATTAACTGCTCAGTATTTTTCCAGTTTCCAATTTTGCGTAGACCTATTCGTAATTAAACTTTATAACGCATATAACGCACCTTAATAAAATTTTATTGGGGTACGCATAGTTAATGATACACAAAAAGGGGTACGTGGGTTCAAAAAGGTTGAGAAACCCTGTCTTATAGTAATAAACGACATCCTTGTCAGCGCTCTAGATAGTAGAACAGGCGGCATACAATGGGGATTCTTATCTCGACTACGCGGATGATATCTGTTTGCTGGCCCACAGACATCAGGTCCTCAAAAACATGTTAAACAATTTGGCAACAGAAAGTAGTCCAGCAGGCTTAACGCTGAATCCAAATAAAACCAAAGAAATGCGGATACATGCAAACACCCTCGAACGAATTGCGCTGAATAACCATGACGTGGAACTGGTAGATAAATTTTGCTGCCTCGCTAGCATTATTACCTCAAATGGCGGGGCAGAAGAAGACGTCAGTTCCAGAATAAATAAAGCACGAGGCGCATATGCATGCCTGTTCCGCATATGGAGATCAACGGAAATTTAAACTAACACCAAATTGCGGCTGTTCAATTCCAACGTTAAGGCAGTATTTCTGTACCGTTGCGAAACATGGAAAGTCACCCAATTCATCACAGGGCGCCTAAAACTCTTCATCAATAGATGCCTGCGTCGTATCCTAAAAATCCGCTGGCAAGATAGAATTTCAAACGAAGAACTATGGTGCCGTGCCGGCCAAGAAAGGATAGACGACCAAATCAAGAATCCCGCTGAGTCGGAAGACCTAGAATAACGTGGAGGAGAACCTTACCAGCAGAAGCCACAACAACTGGGAGATCCTGGTCCGAGCTGAGAGCTGTCACGCAAAACAGAGTCTGCTGGAGGGCAACTGTTTCCGCCCTATGTCCGATGTTGGATTAAAGGAGCGTAAAATAAAGTAAAGTATGGTTTCCTTTTAACCGAAGTGAACTTCTGTACGTATATTCCACGTGGCGAATTGAATTTCCATTTTCGGTGTGACTAATATGGGTCTTCAGCCAGACCCGCTGTTACGTACTGGGAGAATTAAAAAAATCTTCAGATTGGATATCAGATCACTGACAATAAAATACGACAATACAACCCCTGAACCAAGGTAGAAGAGTTGTGGCAAAAAGCTCTAATTGGTCACAAAGTACGCAGCCCTACATCATCCCTTAAAGGGATTGCTATGAGCTCAACGAACAGGTACTGCACATATGCTGTGAGGAAATATTTTAGGATGCCCCGATCTTTTATTTGATGTTCAATCATAAGATATTTTAAGAACTCTGAAACATTGTGCAGACTCGACACGCTTTTGTTTCGGGGTTATCACATCATAATCTGATGAAGTAGATCCAGACACCTGATATGCTGATCCATCATAAATCATACACGTCTTCGTCTTTTTACAAATGAATTCGAAACTAAAATCGGCACCTTATAGTAATAGTAACAAAAATTCATATTTTCCCCTATAAGAAGCACAAAAACGAAAAAAGAAAGTAGTAAAAATCAATTTATTGCCTCAACTACCGATTAATAAATAAATAAATAAATAAAATTTAGAAATTTTGATCCTAATCTCGGATTAGACGGCCATAAAGTGGTTCATACTTTTTCCTATTGTTATATGGCCTTGGCACAAATTGTATTTTGACGGTTTCTAAAATTGTAAACACACTTTATAAAATTGTATAACAACAAAAATTTCGAAGGAAACAGGAAATGAATTAACGCGATTTTCTTATAGATTACAAAAATATATCTCCATTAAAACACCCCTTAAATGACTGACTACCGGCATTTAGTGGCTTGTTAAGAGTCTAGGAACAAATTTGAATAATAACATAGAAAAGTGATTACAGTCAGCACTTCCACGACGGATTGAAATCTACAGGAAAGTAGTTAAAATTTTTAATTTCACACGCTCGCCGGTGTTAAGCAACAGATTGAGAAAGTATTAGAGTTCAAGTGATGGATGGATTCGTCCATGCGACTCTTGTGATTACACTCGAAAGTGGCCTGCGATTAGATTAGCGCCCGGGGAAATCTTTCTTAAATTTTCAACAATTAATTAATCCCCTTACGTCAATTACAAGAGCACCTTCTTATCAATGCATTGACATCACAAAAAGATAAGATAATCAAATAAAAAAACTAGAAAAAACTCACCTCGTTTGTAGTATCACCACCTCCATCTTCATCCTCTTGATCATGCGTCGAATGCGCCGATAGCCTGAAGCTTACTTGAGACTTTCTCAGAAGAGGTGAATCTAAGATGACGAAAAGAAGGAAGTGAGATTCTTTTTGTATACCTTCCAAGATAACAACAAAAGTACCAACATTCGTTCAAATACTCCAGGGTCATCCTCACTAATTAGTTTCTAACAATGATCAGAGTTGACAGGTCCAAGTTCGTAAATTTGACAGTTTATTGTGCACGGGACGACAGCCACGCTGGATTCGGATTACTTGGCTAACTAATTGGGAACTTTTTTATGAGGCTCTAGATTCTAGAGTGTTTTTTGGTGGATGTTCATTAATCTTTTCTATAAATCTTTTACATTTTGACTTTTGATTCTTTTTATTTTGTAGCGGTTTGGGCGATCATAAAAGCTTTTAAGAACTTTGAGAAGATTTTGTATTTTATTTGAATGGACAACGAATAAAACCGTTTCACAATGAATATTTTGGGATGAAAAGATCAGATTCTATATTGTGTTTAAAAACAATGAATATTTATTCATTTTTATGACTTCTCCTATTCATAGTATTTAGTAGTAGACTTAGTTTATGGCTTCAATATATGTATTTTGGACCAGACGTCCTGGTTCGAATTGACTTCCGCGATATGGTCCCTTACCTGTAAATTTTTCCGACCTTGATGACCTTCCGCTTTATTTTGTCTTTCCTCTTTGCAATTTGGCAATTTTTTCTACTTCCAAGTACTTGCGAGTAGATCATCAATCAAACCAAACATCTTTTTAAATAAATAAACTTAACCCTCAAAAAGGAAAAGCCATCTATATTTGAGTAGTTAAAGCTTTGAAAAGCCTGGTGGAAAATTTATGCGTAACTGCCCTAAAACAAGAGCAAGGGGAGTTGCGAGTAGCTAGCAGCAGTTTTGAGTACTTTACCAGTCCCAATGAATAACAGCTAGTATTGAATAGGAAGTTGGTGAACTTAAACCGTGTATTGGTTACCAATTGCCAGTTCTTTTCATTCTCCTCTATGCTGTACATTCTGACTAGACATATCTTTGACTAATGACTAATTACTGCTCTTGCTCCATCTAGACCAGAAAAATTTCATTCGTCCGAGCCAAGATTATAGGCTAACCCACGATCGAGCGTCGAGTCAGTCGTTCTATTGCCGTGAAAAGAATTGCCGCTGGAAAAGCCCCTGGTAGCCAGTTTCGCATCAGGCGGGTTCACCCAACTATTCACAGCGGGCCAACGTGGAAGCGTCTTAGTCTTGTACTCCTCCCGAAACCGAGTAAGCCGCTTGGGAAAAGAAAGTGTGATATACAACAGATTACTCTCAAACGCCGGAAAGCAAGGAGACTCATCGGAAAAGCAATTCGGTTTTAGAAAAGCTAGATTGGCCAGTTTTACACGAGCTAACAGCCAACCAACAAAAATCGGCTGAATTATCGTTTGTAGAGAAAAGGGTGAGAGATGACGAAGGGGTGGGCGGATTTTTTTCTCTTTCACTGGATTTTCGAGTCAACTTTTTGACAACTGTGTGGTTGTTGTTGTTTTTCTCTGTCTGGAAGAACAGTGAGAGGAATAGCAGAAAGGAGAATTAAGATTAAAAACAACAACAATAAGCTAAAGCATTCTGACGTGCCCCTGATTGCAAAATTCGACTCGTGTGAAAACCTAAGCACCTTTTCATCAAATTTCAAAAGGGGATGGCCGATGTTAGCAGATTTTTGTTGGTTGGCTGTTGGCCCATGCTAAACTGGCCAATGATAACGGATGCCAATAATATGATGACTAGCATAGCAAGGGTAGCACCAGATACAAATAAGATTAGCGCATTGATAACACTTGACGCCAAACCGCGAAGTGGAGCAAGATCGTAGGGACGTTGATAAAGCTAAATACACCGATGTATCTAGTGCGCATTGGATAGTTAGGGTTCACTTCTAGGTCCAGATCTTTGGATCATCATAGCTGATGGAGCCGCACAAGCCGCAAAGCTACTACTTTGCCTTGATGTCATAAACGTGTCCCTTAAAGTGAGGCGGAACAGTACGGCCGACGGTGAGTCTATAATCCTGTCTAAAATCCAAATCCTAATGTTCCATTCTTCCCGTGTGACCGGCGTCTTCTTCTTTTTTTGATGAGGTATTGGGTCTAAAAGTACCGCGGCCACTCGCTTAGCCTATTGTGTTACACCCCTATACCTCATATTCGTAAGACAGGCCACTTGAATATGTTCAGCAGTTTTCCTAGTGGCTGATTGCTTAGACTCCGCTGTTCAAAGTGTTGTGGAGCAACGTACCACTGCCATAGTGATCCGGGTCAATTCAGTTACACGGTCTTCGATTCCCTTGCATATTCCGGGTCGTACAAGCTCTTACTCTCAGCTCTCAGAATATCAATGAGAGTTTTTCCTGCAGGATAGAGGCCTATCTAGATATGTCTATCTAGAGCAACCAACAATTCGTTGCTTGCCACCGTTCTGCACACGCTAGTATCTTTCAAGCGTCTGTCGATCCTGAAGGCCTGTAGGACAATGAACTTTGAACCAATACAAATGATAATGAGCTCAAATCTCCAAAGGAGATCACTCTACCAAGCTGATCAGTCTTAAGATCAGAGCATTGATTAGCTTCAAACTTCCACCAACCACAATTGGCCGAGCAACCAACAAACCTTAAGTATACGAGCTGCGGTATCAAAAATGCGTACCAAAGTCGTACTGAAGGCAGCACTACCAGCACTATATCTAACATAATCTAAAAGCTGTAACCCTAGCTAATCGTCCTTTGTTAACTTTAAGTAAAAGATACCGGTATCTCAAAAGTTTTTGAAGCGAATTCGCCCCGGTTTTTAAGAATTCGGCTCCATTTGCAGATACCATTCCAAAGGCTGTTGGTTTGTTTGCATGTCGCACTAGTCCACCCATATTTCGTCACCGGTTATGATGAGTTTCATAAAGGTCGATGCAACGACATGTTTCATCCACAAAATAACATCTTTAGTCCTGGATAGGATCCCAGAAATCTTTTTAGAGATTGAATTGACAGAAATACTAATACCATTCGAAGTAATACAATCAATTTACATTGTGAACGTTGACATGTCCCGCAGAAATGAACTTGCAATACAAATGGAAGATGCCAATTCGTCTAATATCTATATTAAGACTTTTGTTTAGAAAATGTAATACATAGTTTACTATATGGTTTCGAAGATATAGTTTTCTCTAAAGGGGAGTAAAATCAAGATAGGTAACAGTGCGACACGTTGACCTAACTATAATAGCAATTCCTTTTTGGATAAAGAAATTCTCCGTTAAGGTGTATCCAGACACCTGAATTTGCTATAAGACAGTATGAGGTAAAAATTGGTTTTCAGTTACTATAAAAATTGTGTGAAATAGCAAAGTGCAATTTCAAGTTAAAAATAACAAAATGCACAAAAGTTTTTATTAAAATTCTTTTCATTTATTTAAGTACATAAACCCCTATTAATAATGTTAAAAAAATTATCTTAAATATAAGATAAAATTTAACAATTTCTTACTTAAATGATAAAATTTCTATCACAACACTCTTCTTAAAGAGAGTAAAAAACACTTAAAAACATCTACACACAAACGAGATACACAAGTCTAGATCAACTCCAACTATAACTAAACATTAACCTTAACTCTATCACCCCTTAAACTTAATCCTCCCTAAACGTCGGATTCACCATGCCAGTCTTGGTGTTTGATTCGTCATTTGTCAACGGGCTATTATCATCGACCAATTGACTAGGATCATTGGGTCGATACCTGTATGCCAAGTACATGAACAGGCACATGTCGCACGCCATGAGTCCTGCAAACAGGAAGAATTCGTACGCCTGGGACTCGAATATTTTCGCCTCCGCCACAATTATGACGACGAGATTTCCCAGAGCGACCGTCAACTGCCAACAGGCTTGAAGGACCGATTTCATGCTAGCCGGAGCTTGGGAGTAGGAGAACTCCAGTCCTGTAACGGAGAACATGACTTCGCCTAGGGTCATAATGAAGTATTGCGGTATTAACCAAAGGATGTTCATGGAATTGGGCTCAGTTAAGATTAGGAGAGCGTCCTTGATGCCAGAGCTTCCTTGTGATAGTAAAAGCGTGTATTTTCCACCTTGACGGAGCGTTATTGTTGCTATTTTGTCCTTCCGGCTGTCAACGAATACATCGAAAGTGGCCGATAGTATCTCCTTCAATTCCCGTGAGCTCTGCGCCTCGTTGTATCGAGTTACGCCGTCTTTTCTGTCGACCATTGTTATATTCCCTATCGCCTTTATGCTGGATAAGACCCGAATTTCCGAGTCCCCCTTTTCTGGCTTATCGGGGTTGTCCTGGTACTCAAAATAATCCACACTTTGTCCGTTTTTGTATATGTAGTAACTGACCGCATTTCCGCCTGTCAAGTTCATCCTTTGATTCTCAAATGTGGGACAAGCTGTAATTGTGGAATATTATTTTTAAAACTACTTCAATTTTTTTAATCATATTTTCTCTTACCTTCAACGTCAGATTTCAAACTAAATTGGAAAAACTGATTTCCATCAACCTTCAGCGATTTCTCTTGGTAATCAGTCATGCTCTTTAAGGTGAAACTCTTAAAATTTGGGATATCAGTTTCGATGACGTAGTGACAGTCAGGTACGCCATTGAACATTCTTAATTGGGTAGTGCCGGGTGAGGGAAGGACGGGGTAAGTTTTCTGAAAACAAACAAAAAAATATTTTTAAAGATTAGGAATTTCACTTGTGATTTGATAAACATTATTAACAATTGATTTGCGTCTTAAATCAAAACATGACATTGACATTTTTCTTTATCAATCAAATAAAAATTAGATCAAGGTGAATACATATGCAAGAGCGAATGTGGAACGAGTTGAATGATTATTTACAATTTTCGATGTTGGTTTTTTAATATTCTGCAATTTTTCGAATTTCAAGAAAGTTTAGAATTAGCTTAGATCCAAAAGGGTAACAAAAAGTTACGGAATCTCCGAAAACACCCTAGCAGTCTCTCGATCGAAACTAGTTTTCACCACCAATACCATTTACGACACGTCAGGTCTGGTGTGAGACTAGTACCACCATACCCGAGTAAAAATAACATATGGCCTTACAACGGGCAAACACCGACCGTGCAATTTAACTACTCAAAAACGAAATCTTTTTGTGGGGGGGAGCATAAGATGTGTGGCTTTCGCTCTCCTCAAAGCACATCTTTGTACTCCCATTAAAAATGGTTAAAAGTTCTACGGCCACCATATGCCCTTGAAAATCCAGGAGGCCGATGTTTGCCCGTTGTAAGGCAATTTTAGTATTTTTACTCGGGTACCGAGACCGTATATAGCTCCTTCGTAACGCAAGCTTGCTTTCAACTGGCAGGGTCTCGTTTTTGCCAAAAGACTAACGTGACAAGGCACATGAAGTCACCAATTGAAGCTTTCAAGCTTACGAATAATTGGTTTAAGCTTATTCATATACATGCACTGGGACCCCTTCCACCATTGCAAGGTTACTAGTAAATCCGTACAATTTACACCTATAGACCAATTTACGAGATGAACAGAGCCCTACCCAATTCGGAAAACCAAGGTGATCGACAAGTTCGCGCAATCGATCAAAGCAATCAAAATTGAAGATGAATCGATCGATGGATGATTGCACTGGTTTGAGTGAAAAGTTATCGATTCAGATATACGCGACCACTACAAAACAGAATGGCCAAGGCGATCCTTTAGCTAAAGGAATGAGCTCGTAAAAGGACTCAGGAGCCCATCCTTCATAGGGTATTAAGCAAAAATGGAAAGTTATCGTGTCGAGAGTTGCATGGTAGTCGTTATAACTGTCGTTATAACGATCTCCTCTTGCCACCGGGCGCATTCAGTGCTTTAACCTGCCCGCCATACACATGGGACTTCAGTTTGGTGAAAAGGGCCCTAGACGAACGGATTTGGATGACCGAATGCTATAGGTTCGAGCCTGGATTAGCCAACTCCAAGCGGTTTTTTTCCTGTACCGTCAATTAACGCGTCTAAGCAATTGTTTGGGCACAGTAGAAAGGTCAAGACACTTCTTGGCCTGATGTCATGATATTTGTTGACTAAACTTACTTGCTATACGTCACGATACTTTGTTTGATTTCCGAACACTGCGCGAAAGAGTACTTAAGGAGGATAAAAAAGGCGGAAGGCCAGAGAATGTCCTTCATGTTCTCTGTGAGTGCCCCGTGATAGCTTGAATAATCTAATCTAAGAGACTAACTAAAAGGCACACTGATTAATCTGTTCAAGTGGGCTAGACTACAAATATGAGGTATAGGGGTAAAGATAAAGCTCGGACACGCTTACCCTGAAACAGGCATATGCAGCGTTAAAACGCCTGCATGGCACCGGAAATAAGCAAAGTACGCCTGAGTCAAAATAGGAGCGCCTGTACTTAGCATTTACTTTCCCAAATGCAGCCCACTACAGGCACGTAACAATAAAAAATTACCGAAGTAGTCCAAACGAAGTACGGTACGACCACCAAATTGTATAGGACGAAGAAAACGGGCAAGGTAATCTTCAACAAGGATCCTTATACTCGATAGGCCGGTTATAGTATACTTAAAGACCCGTTATCGTTCAACTGCGTAGGTTAAGCAGCATTGGACGTGAATAGTACTTAGTTAGGGGACCAGTTGATGAGACTCGGGTTTGAAATGGTTGGTCGATTACGAATGCATTCACAGCTGAAACAGAGGCGTGCATTCCTCCTGGAGGGAGAGGGGGTTGTTATATTAATATTTGTGTGCCTGTAATGGAAGCGTGCATACCTCAAAGGCAGGCGCATTTTTAGATTAGATTTTCATGCTTGGAGTGGGCACTGCTTGTGGCAGGCACTATGCGTGCTAGTTGCGATCGCACATATGCTTTTAAAAAATGTTTAAATGTATGAAAGGGACTGCCTGTCACATGCACCCTCCCCCCCACGCACAAAAGACGGACACAGATAATTTTACGTTGTATTTCCGTTGGTATATGCGCAGAAAAGACTCAAACATACACACACGCACCCATTCAAAACCCTGCTTAACCCAACTGCTTTCGTCGAGTTTTCTTGAATTTAACGAAACTTTACTCAACCCCTATTTCCAAGGATGCTTACTCTACGTAACCCGGCGTAAAATCTGCATGAAAAAACAGAAATGGTGAAATGTCTAATAACAACCTTAGTTGAAGGATAGAAATAGGATAGGGCAGCGGAATCTGGATGTTTTCAACACAAATCCAAGAGGTAGCATAAGTCCAGTTCTTGAAAATGCAACTATTGTTTGTAATATTGGATATACCCGAAAGAAGGTCGAAGTATACGAAGGGTAGTAGCTCCACACCCTCATCTCCCGCCCGAAATACAATGCAATCCAAAAGCCATGGAAGATCATTCTCAGGTGATATCTTCGACTGGAAATCATTGGTTCATTATTGCTTCGAGCTTTCAGCATCGAAGGTATTTTTTTTAATGATTCTGACATCTCCGTCATAGACTACCCTTGGATACCAAATTTGCATTTTAGGAACAGAGAAAATGGAACATATCGTAAATATCATGGTTCGACATATGTCCCGTATATGGCTAGGTCCAAACCAGGTTGTACCCAGCCATATACGGCGATCGAGTTGAAACTAGGTCTACCCAACTCACTCAGCTCTCCTACCTGGGTCTGGTTGATATTTCTCCTCATAAACCGCTTATATAGTAAAATCAACTACTGAACGAACTAAACTACAAAAAGAATGCGTGTTTGCAGTAGTGCCGTCCTAGAAGCATTGATCAATCTCAAATCACACAATATCGTGCTGATCGATAATAACAATTAAAGTCTACTCCAACATATAAATCAATTTCAAATCAATAACAAAACAAAATCAAACTCACCTCCAATTGCAGTTCAACAAGTCCAGAAATAACAAACGCAATCCCAGCCAAAATACCACCGATCGTCAATTTCTGCAGCGGCCGACTTATACCAATCTTAGCCAACAGTGGATAGAATGCAACATCGTAAAGCGGAATCAAAATCAAAATCAACAAAGGATTCAACATTTGCAGCTGATCTGGCTTAATATCAATAGCCCCAAAATCGCCATCCATACGAGTAGCCTGGAAGGTCCAACGTGATCCTTGCTGATCGAACAGAGCCCAGAAAATCGGTAGCGGAATGTAAAGAACCAAAATCCTCAAAAGTACTTTAATATCATCGATCAATTGTCGATCGTATTTTCGTTCAGCGTAGTCTAACCAATGTTTTCGTGGACTGATGTTCTTTTCCTTACAGCGTGTTGAAATTGCAGTCTGGATGTAAAAATATGGTTAGTTTTTGATTTTTTATGTTTTAGTCTAATTGAACTAACCCCAATAGTTTTTGACACCATTAAAAACATGTTTCCGGCTGGTGGTTTGCTAACATAGAGAGCTCGACCAAGCACGAAAATTACTGTAAAAAAGATTTTTAGGTTATATCAAAATTTTTACAATTACTTTTTCGATCTTACCGATAGATGTCGCCATCAAAACAGCTGGTACACCAAATGCTAGAGAATAGCAAGTAGTTTGTCCAAAGCAATGAACGTCTTCTCTCAGCACTGGAGTCACCGTTGTCGAGATCAACGATCCGGAATTAATTGAGAAGTAGAACAACGAAAAGAATGTCGCCATTTGCTTTACTTGCTCCGGCAGTTTGAATTGATCCCCGCCAAATGCTGCAACACACGGCTTTATTCCGCCTGATCCTATTGCAATTAGCACCAATCCAATCATTGTGATCTCCACTCCCGGAAGATTTAGTGTCGGCACTGCTCCAAGTGAGACGACAACACTCCCAGCGACATAGACCATCGATAGATACAGGATCGTCTTGAACTTTCCCAACCAACTGTCGGCTATGATTGCTCCAAAAACGCACATAAAATACACCAACATTGTGAACACATGGAAGATCACAGTCGCGTCCTTTTGATCATAGTTGAGCTGTCTGCTGAGGTATAGCACAAGGATCGCTGTAAAAGGATTAGTTAATTGTTACAAACCATCCATTTGTGGGTGTTTTATATATTTAGGACTTACTTCGCATTCCATAGTAGTTGAATCTCTCACAGAACTCGTTTCCAATGATAAAGCCAACCGCCATTGGGTACTTGAGTTTCTACAATTGAAATTGAGATAACGTTCAGTATGCAACATAGGAATTTTCAGGTGAGGAGATGACTTTGTGATTAGTGCGCGATTAAAAGGTGTTAAGTATCTTATTGTTTACTCGTTAACCAGTTAGATAGGCTAAGTTACTGGAATTTTTCCCTCTTGAGAGGTGAGTATCGGTGGTTTGGAATGGGCTCATGAGACACTTTGGATCTTTCACGCAATAATCAAGTGTTGATCGGTGTTTTTTAATTATTTAACAATGCAAGAGTGTTTTAATTAAAATTAGTTTGTTTTTGTTTTTTTGTTTTAGATAAGACACAATTCAATCAATGAAGAGATATACAAAAAAAAAATTAAGAATTTTTATTTACATGATTTGTATAATTTTTATGAAGTATTGACTTGATCTGGGTAACTGATGGACTTAGACAAGCAATGGAATTTTCCGTATCAGATAACGATTTGCATATTCATAGTCTCTTAAAGAAAATTCAGTGCCACAAACAAAATTTATAATAACATATTCAACCAGACTGACGATCTGAAAGACTTGACGATCGGTGATCGTTGATCTGTAAAAGACTACTGCTGGTCTTGGTCTAGAATAGACTAGAAAGTCAAGTCCAAATTCCGAAACGATGAAGCTTTACTATTCCGGTGGTGAGAAACGAGAGGCAGGCGTCTAGTTTATGGCCGATCTTTTGGCGGTTATAGCCATCGGTGGAACGATCAAGACCCATATCGTATACGTTTATGCGCCAACCGAGACCAGCCCGGATGCTAACAAGAACGAATTTGACGATCAGCTTCAACGGACGCTGGATATAATACTTCGAATCGAATTAATAATTCTCGCGGAGGACTTCAATGAACATTCAGTAGCAGATTGAATCGGCTGGGAAGGAACGATGGGCGAATTTGGACACGGAGAAAATAACGACAATGGCTTTGACCTCCTTTCGCAGCGTACGATATCGATGTAGAAGAAAGGCAAATGTCGGAGTCTATTGTGGGGTGTGCAATGAAGTCGTAAACGGATGCAGCCATGAATCTAGGACAGCTATCTGGACCTCGTCGATCAGCGGAAGCGAATGAAGCACGTCTACTTTGAGCCATACCGACAATTGAACAAAGAAGTTCGACAATTGAACGAAGAAGCGGCGTCAAGGCACGAGTACCGGACGCTGTACCAGACAATCCGGCAGTTAGGCGGCAAAACAACATCAACAAACGACACCATTAATGAATTCCACCAGCTGGACAACTACGATCGGCCACAAGGCCCAACACCCAAACTGCCGATTATCGAACAGCTGACGAATCAGTTTCTCGATACCGAACCGACAATTATCAAAGAAGACAGCAATAAAATCGCTGAAAACGGAAAAGCGCCATGAATAGATCAAGCAACGTTATCACAACAACTCCAAATTCTGATAAAATACATATGGCATTCGGATCGTGTCCCGTCAGCGTGGAAGAAAGCGAACGTTGTTTCAATTTTGAAGAAAGATGGCAGTCGGAAATGCAAGAATTATCGCGGTATTAGCCTCTTTTCGATCGTCGGCAAAATATTTACGAAAATTATACAATCGAGGCTACAGAAACATCGAGAGCAAACAAGTCGGATTTAGAAAACATCGAGGATGCATTGTTCAAATATTTGCTTTCCGTCAGCTAATGGAAGAAAAAATTCGTTGTGTCAAACGAACTGTCGTCGTTTTCATTGATTTCAAAGCCACTTTCGATTGCATCGATTGGAACAGCTTATGGAGAGCCTTGGAAACCGAACACGTGCCATTGAAAATCATTCAAGCGTCGTACGATGGCTCAACCAGCAGCGTTCGTATTCGAAGAAACTTATCCGGGAAGTTCTCGGTTCAAACGGGTGTCCGACAGGAGACGTCGCTTCGCCACTTCTCTGCAACGTTGTGATAGACACAATTATGCGTGAAGCATTCAATTAACGATTCGGAGCTCGATACGACGACAACAACTTCGTAACCGACTGTTCGTTGACAATAGTGCCGTCTCGCCGATATTTTCCGCATTGCCCGGTCATACGGGTTAAAAATCAAAACGTAAACGATCAAAGTACTCACAACGGACGGTTCGAAAGCCAATGTTCACCTCGATGGAGCCCAAATCGAACAGATTCCGATGTTCAAATATTTGGGATCATTGGTTCAGGAAAAAAGTGGCATCGACGGCCGAAGCTCAAAGCCGCATCGGCCAGGCAACAGCAACATTCGCCTCGATCAAGTGGTGTATATGGAAACGAACAAATATTTACATCATAACGAAAGTACGCCTTTACCCAACATTAATCCGATCCGATCCGATTCTTTTTTATACATCGGAAACGTGAACGCTGCTCAAGTCGGACGTCCACAAGCTCGGGGTCTTCCAAATCCGATGCTTGAGGCAAATTTTCGGTGTCTCACTCTGCGATCCCCTTCGAAACGAGATAGTTAGACAAAGATGCGATCAGCAGACGCGAATCGAAGAAGAAATACAAAAACGTCGACTACGGTGGTTTGGACATGTTTGCCGAATGGATGATAACCACTTGGCACGTAAACTTCTTTGGCGAGACTGTCTGGCAGACTAGAGAATTCAGCGATTGGCACCGAAGAAATGCTGACTAAAGAATATCGAGGGTGACTTAAATAATCAACGATTATTTGTTATTGAGTCTCGAGACGTCACCAAAATTCGACGAGAATGGAAACAAACCATGAATGGAGTTCGAGACCCAACGTTGCACCGACGGCAGCGTATCCAATGCGGGGACGTCCCGGTCAGACCTCCATCTAACCGTTCAAAGAAGAAGAAGAATGGAGCTGGATTACCAGCAGACCCGTCTTTGTCTGAAGCCGTACTATTTGTGGTTTAGTATAAGGTTGGATTCTAGGCAGAGGTCGCACCATAAAAGGAAGGAATCTCAAAACCGCTATTTCCATGGGCAGTAAGAGCTTCACCCCCCCCCCCCCTTCCTCCGGCAAGCAACGACACTCTTCTCCGTTTATGACCAGGTTCAACCCAACCAAGTTCAACCCAGTCATAAACGAGGATCGAGTTGAGACTGGGTCCACTCAACCCAACGCAGCTTTCTTATCTGGGTCGACTCAGCTTTCTGAAATTTCAACTCAAACTCGACTCAACGTTTCAATCTAGTCATAAACGGAGTATCTATTCTGTTTGTTTAAACACGCAAATTACCGGCTCATTCTCAACGTGCGGGCTCATTCGCCTTCTTTTATGTCGCGGGCTCTACTCCACGAGCTTTTTGTTTATAACGTTTTCCACGATTTTTGGAGAAAATAAAAGTTTAATTGCTATTGGGAGATAGTTGGAGTCGTTGTTAATATCCCTTTTTTGAGTATGGGATGAACATGTGAAAGTTTTCAAGAGTATGAGTAACCTCTGAATGAGTATAATAGAGCAAAAGAAGAAGTTTTGCTGATGTGGGGTATTTTTAGGACGACTGGGTTGAATCCAGTGGATTTTTTCTAACCAAGCATATTGAGGCAACTACGCGTATTCACCACTGATACACATTTAATAATTTAAAGACTATTTTTAACTTCATAAGATCCATATCGCAATATACAAGAAACTCACCTTCTGTTGTGCTTCCTCATCGATAGGAGCGTCACCTTTCTCTTCGGTACTCCGCTTCTCCTCCATGGCCTTATCTATTTATACGGTAATAAAACAAAAAAAGACACAATCAATATTGGAAAACACTATCACTCTTAACTGTAGTAGATTATTACATTATTGTAAATTCCAAAAAAGAAATGTTTTTTCAATACACCATGAGTCTACCTATCCCCAATCGTTTTTTTGGTCTCAATAAAAATTTCGCTTGTAATATACAACAACTTGTCACACTTATCTTACTATGTCATAAAATTTTTAGATAATCCACTTGAGAGAACAACAACAAAAGAGAGAGAGACGGGATAACCACTTGGGCTTATCAGAAACACAATTTCTATCATAACAAAAGAATACGAACGTGAAAAGCGCCTGAATGCAATTTTGATAACAATTTATAATCCGCGTGGATAATAAGGAACAGAAAATGTTTCACACCAGAAATTATCAAGATAAGACAAAACGATAAAAGTGTGAACTTTAATAAATAAATAAAAAAAAAAACAGAAAAAACGCAGGTGTAATGCGCACGAGTATGAATTCCTCAAGTGGGGCTGCCCAGGTGAAGATTACTTTCGATTTAAGGAGATCGACGATAGTGGTGCAATGGAGAGTGTCGACACACTTTCTATTTTGATATGAACTATTTTGAAAAGATTTATTAAGTGGGTAAATGGAACAAACATTGTATTTATTAATTTCACAAAAACTTCACTGAAAATGTCAATTAGTAATAAAAGTAGTGAAGATTGAAAACCTGCGTTTATCTTCCAATTGATTTCTTTTGATCGATTAAGAAACAGGTGAATAAAAACGTTTTTTTTTTACAGTTTGACTATGTGTGTTTAAATTGTGAGTTATTTATTATTTTATGTGGTGTAATTGATAAATGATTTACAGCCCGGAATTATCGTGCCATTCATTAAAAATATTGTTCGGCCTATATTATCTTGCCTAGGAACATAGTATTAGCAGTAATTGTATTGGGGTTTAATAGGCTATAAAAGTAAAAATAAAATTTAACTGCTTGCAGCAATGAACGGACGACTCACCTGCAGATATTTTAAATGGAATGTGGAGTCGCGCCCTTGATATTTTCACCTTGAACTTGTCGAAGGAAATTGAATTCAGATAATTGATGCTACTTAGTCTATATACTCAGGTGGAATTAGGGAAATTGCTTGTGAAAAACGAAAATTGGTTAAGCGTTTGTCATCATTATTCAGACAGACACGTACGAGACAGACTAATGTGAAATCACAAATCCTCATGTAATTATGAGTCAAAGTATACAAAGACAATTTTTTTTTGAGGCTAGACATATGTATTTGTTGAGTGAAATAAATGAAATTTTATCTGCAGTGCGATTACCAACGATTACCACCATATTACTACATTAAAGAACTTGTCTAGAAATTATTCAGAGTAATTAGGGCAAATTACTGATTTATTTGCCACCTTTATTATATTTTCCCCTAATTTTCACACTAAGAATAAAACCTAAATTTTACCTAATCTAAAACGTTATCAGATTTCCGTGTACGCTTTAATGCATAATCTCTCCCTTCACAGGGGAATTGCCATCTATATTAAGAAAGATGTAATCTTTTAGAATCATCTGTCTTGAACTAATCTCAATCTTCTAATACTACTTCGTAAACCACGTCATTTTGTTCTGCATTCTTGGCAAGAGTCTCATATTAGTATTGAAGCTTCCTCTTTAGCATTATGACACTATCTCTGAATATTTATCGTTCCATTCAGAGTGCGAGAACATTGTTGCGGGAAATTTTACCGTTCACAATGTTAATTAGCTAAATTATTCGAATGGTACAAGAGTTTAATAGCCTGTAAAAAATGTTTAATCGTCATACACGACCAAGAGGCCCTACAACTTTTCCTTATGTCTCACCCAAGGCAATACTTCGTCGAATTTGATTCACCTCTAGGCATTTCGAACCACTCTCCATCTCCGAATTTTTAACCATCTATCAAAAGCGTGAAACGTTTTAACGTTCACAATTTAAATTGGATCAATTACTGGAACGGTACAAGAATGATTGATTATCATACGTATGTTCTTGACGCTGAAGGCCAGGAATTCCACCCCCTAGAACTTTTCCTTTCGTCTCACCCAACGCGTCACTTCGTCGAAGTTCATTCCCTTCTAGTCAACTCGAACCATTGCCTAACTAGCGCTAATTTCCCATAGCAATCTTCTCACCCAACTGGAGCTGGCTTGTAGAGCTGTTTTAGCATCAAGGTAATATTGGATGGTATGGTATTGAATTGAAACTCCACACCATCTCTGCTGATGTTCTCCAGGACTCAATTCTATCACCACCTATTTTTTATATATGACCTGCTGACCTGCTAATAATCTGTGTTACTCCTACGGCTATAATAATGTAAGCCAAGCATGTACCATACTTTGTCTGCATTATCGTGAACTCATTGTACAGTCCGATTTAATCAACAGGGATATCCAACTAATTCTTAATTGGGGTCTCAAGACGCTTCAAAAATGAATTATACTGCCTCATTTCTCGGCCTTTTTAAACAGACCTCGGCGAGATATTGCCAGAATCATGAGTATCATCTCGGGGCATTGACCCATAGGAAACCACGCTGCCAATTTGATCATCTCGTTCAACGTTTGTTGCCATAGCTGCGGGGTGACGAACGAGAGAGAAACACTTGTTCACCTACTGTGTAAATGCCCAGCTGTAGCAAAAGCCAGGCAGCATACACTAGGCAGTTACGTTTTGGAAGACTTAAAAAATATCTCCAGACTGGAAATTAGATCACTGTTAAGCTTACTAAATTCCACAGGTTGGTTTTAGGTATCCGCGTCACACCCGACAAAACACTGATCACAAGATACACTAGTTGTGGCAACAAAACGGCGCGCTAGGAGGCAGCCCTTCAGCGTTCCGGCCTATTCTCGCCGAATTTCACACAATAGAATAATACGTGCTCCGCGTCATCTTGCAGACCTGGACATTCCGAGCACGGCGATAAGTCATCAATCTTGAAACCATGGAGGTATTTGCATATCCTCCAAGTGTGCTTTAAAATTAAGTAAGCCTTTGGTGTGATGATCTACGAAATCAGGGCGGACTGTGAGTGAATGATCTGTTTCCATACTTTGATCCTTACGGAAACTTATTTTCTCCGTTTGTTGATCAACACAGTTTCAGTTTTGTTCTCAGCAGAGTCAGACTACCGCTTTCAGACCACACCTTCAATCTCCCAGATAGTTTCCTTTGCGCACAATTCTATCTCGCCGTTGTCATCTGCGAAAACGATCGCAGCTGCTCCTTTTGGGAAGCGTAACCTCAACACATCATTATATACACTGTGATCCTCAAGAGAGGGTTCCTGCGGAACTTCATAAGTTAGTCTGTACACAGTTTCGGAGGGGGTTATTTGTCTGACTGTCTTCTTTCTTGTCTACTTTAATTATGCCGACAAATATTTCCAGTCTACCCTGGCCAGCGTCCAAATTAAAAGCCGGCGAAGACCCACACATATCCGGCACAGCGCCGATGCTTTTCATATCAGTGACTTCCGTGACCGCTTTTTTCCCTATCGTTGATCAATGTTCAATGAAATCCGACATTTTAGTTTTGAAGTTTGGACAATGACCTAAAGGGCATCATGGAATTCAGCATCCAGAGAGTGGATTCGACTCAGGTGAACTCTTCGAGAAGCGGTCTCACAAAAGGAGGTTTGAGTGTATATCAAATAAACTTTACCTAAATTTCTGTTGTATTCTTATAAAATTTTTCGTTGTATTTAAAAAAATATTTGAAATTTTCACGTCCGGAATAAATTAAAAAGTACCTGTGGCAACGTATTTTTTGTGTGTTTTCGCGAACGTCTGAAGGGCTCGTCGTGCCCCACTGCATCGGAAGTCTGGGAACATGTCGCGCCTTTATTAATTTGTTTACAAGGGATTATATCGTACCGATAATTTATTTTCACTGATGCTACCGGTACTGCACTGAAGTCACCGTCACGCCACTGATATGTTTGTATCGACCTTAAGTGAACAACATTCATTTAATGATGATCAAAAATGGCCTTGCATTCTTCGTCTTGTTCTTTCACAACTCTAAGGCGACCTATTCGTCTGCAAGACCAAGTCTAACATAGGCCTCCATAGGCCCCTTAGACACTAGCCAAGGCCAGTTACAGTTCATTTAGCAGCCATATACTGAACGAGCTCGAGGATTTAGCAGCAGAGCATCCAATGAACTTGAACCAGTTCTTGAATACAACAAAATGGTTCTTAAAACGTAACAAGCCTAGCACTCTAATATTCTAATTGGTGGTCAGCACAGAGTTCATTAGCCTTGAGCAGAAGACATGAAACTGAGAACATAGTTCAAACTCGAAAACCTCAATGCGAAAAAGGCATATTCCCTTACGACAAAATTACCCTATCTTACGAAGAACTATCAAAACTCATTGAAGAAATTTGATGAATGTGCGATATCATAGACGATACAGATTACTACTTTTCATCTACTTTACTAAAATGAATTTTAATTAAAATAGCACTCTTACCATTCAACTACAAATAATTTTTAATTTGTGTTAAATTTATCTAAGAACGTAAATTCAAAAAGTCGAATCACCTCTTTTGATTAGTACCTACTTAATACGGAAGTGGCTTTATCAACTTTCTCCGACTTGAAATTACGTTTCAAACAAAATTTTGGAGTAATATTACTACAAAAACGAAAAATAGTAGTTTTTAGTAAATCGATAACAAAAAACAAACAAAAAACTAATAAACAACTAATTTGTGATAGTATAGACTCATAGGGGTTGAAATAAAAAAAATAGTAGTAATATTCTACTACTATTACTACTATTTTTTTTTAATAAGTAAAAAAGAAGTAAGTAAAAACTTGCCGTTATCTAAACTCATTTTAAAACAAATTTTTTATTTTAAATTCATTAACTTTAAAAAACTTTTTGATAAAACAAATTAATTTCACCAAATTTTCACCAACAAAAGCAAAAACGTACACGTTCCAAATTTCAAGCTAAACCATACGAACCGCTTGACCGCTTGTCCGAAGACTAACTGGTTAACTAAGAAGGTTCCACTTGTAGAACAAGCTTTAAAACCAGCAAAGAGTGCTTATCCTTATCGGTACACATAGAGTCAAGCTACCCAATTGATGTTTTACCTGGTCACGATAATAAAACAAAAAACTTTTTATCACGAAGAATGTTGATGTAGTGGGCGGATTTCCCTCATATGTTCCTATAAATCTGTCAATGGATTGTTAAAAAACACAAAAAAATTGAATTTACCTTATCTCTCGTAACAGGGGCGAAAATTTCTTAAGATTAAAGGTTAACCTCTTTAGCAGCCTTAAGTAGGTTTTGTGGAAAACAAATCACTTTTCAAAAAACAAAAAAAAATTTAATTTAAAAATTTTCAAGGTAACTTTTAAATGCAATATGATAAAAATTGATTTTGTAGATTTTTGATCGGTACTTTTTTTACATTATATGCAAGTATCTGGAAATTTTGCTTTAAAGCAATCTTTCACTGATAAGATGATTTGCTGCCACAATATTCGAATCCATTCAGAATGCATATCGATAAAGTCCGAGAGTTGATACACAATGATAAATCTGTCAAGCAAGTATTTATTTGACTTTTGGAGCATTCTGAGATCTATGTGCGATAAGAGCAACAATATCTGATGGATTTATCACCTTCGAGAATCCATTATCTGGAATTCCTTACGTGTTTTAAAATGCTTCCTTGTAAATGCTTCCATTCCGGATTCAGCTGCTTAATGTTTTTCTCTTAATATGATCACTTGATATCACAATGCACGTACTTTACGGCGGTTATCACATTGAAATTTAGTTCTTCCTACATTTTTGAAAAACACAAACAGCATGCCAGCACTTGTAGTAAAAAAAAGAATTGTAAATTCCTTTATTTAAATTCCCACAAAAGACTCCAGTACAGGTTGTCTCGTTAAAAACCCTTTCTCCTTGTTCAAACTTCGTTTCAATGTTGTCGTTATTTCAAATTAAAGCCCCTGAAGCAGGGGCGTAGAAACGGTGGGTGGTGGTGGGGGTTTTGGGAATAAACAGCTGCCAATGGGAGAAATATAGGTTACTCAGATCAACCCCAACAACTTCTAGTGATTGTGATTGTAAAAAATATTTTTGAATGTAAAGTTTTCATTGCTCCAGCCTGCTTATTGGAACAACCTACTTTTCGAAATGTAAAAATCATAGACCTCTTAACCTATCTTATTTTATTAACACCGAAACTTTTCGTTAGCACCCCACGCTTTTTACATTTCGTAAGGGAGGTTGTTCCCATATACTGGCTGGAGCAATAAAAACTTTACATTCAAAATTATTTTTTACTTTTAAGTTCATTTATTTCCTACTTTTTAGCCTAAGATATGTTTTCCGCCATTTTGTGATGACCGCTATATTAAATTTAAAATGACGTTGCACAGTTTTCTGTACTATACTCGCGAAACACTTTCATTTGATACCCATACCGAGTGGCTTGTAAATAAAAAGTTAATCTGCCATTTTGTGTTGGCGGCCATTTTGATTCCACACAGCTAATTGTATTCTATTTGTTATACCCTTTCATTTGATACGCATGTCGTGGGTCTTGGAACACAATTTCCGAATTCGACCGCTATCTTTGAACCGCCATCTTGATTTTTTATCAAATGGTCCGATTGCATTTTAACACGAACTATACATATCTGCAAAATTTGAAGTTGATAGGTTATATTTTCTACTTTTTGTTCTATTATGTCTTCCGCCATCTTTTGTTGGCCGCCATTTTGATTTTGGATTGAGGTCGCACAGCTAATTGTATTCAACTCGTAATTACCTTTCATTTAATACTCATGTCATGGGTCGGGGAACACAATTGCTAAAATCGGCCGCCATCCAGCTGCAAGAGTCGTAGAACGTAGAAAATGGTGATAGTCACTTGTTTGGGTATCTATGCATCTACAAAACAAAAATCAGAATTCGTGACGGTATGCACAAGCAGACGTACAGACAGACACTTTCCGCACCTAGGGTTCCTCTTTTCAATACCCTGAACCGCCTCGATGATGATGGCTTGGTGGTTGCTATGGGTGTATCCATCGCTCACCCGCCACTGTAGGTCCTTGGCCAGTGAATCGCTCACATAAGTGATGCCGATTACAGATGTTCGCCCACCCCTTTGGAAGGTGTTTTCGCCTCGGGTGTTGACTAGCACCACGTTTAATAGCGAGAGTACTTTTAGGAGTATGAGCCCTCTTGCGTTCGTTTGTCGACTGCCCCATTCGACAGCCCAAACATTGAAATCGCTGGATAATATTACCGGGCAGTGGCGACTCGAGTCGGCGGCTTACCTTTCCAACATCGGATCGTACTCGTCTAGTGTCAGACTTCACGCCATTTAGCATTTGTAGGCGTGTATTGCGTCTGCTTTTGTCCGTGTGAAGCCCTTCTCTGAGCTTCTCATAGTATCTTTCATGGCTCGGATCCCGCAAGTCCATATCGCTGACGTGCCGCTGCTCTCCGCTATCCAGACGCCGTTGTGCAGTTTCTTTACTGCTCGCAGACGATTGCGACGTCGATTTTCTTCTCGAAGACTGCCTGCGCCAACAGATCCTGTGCCGCCTAACAGTGGTGCAAGTTAATTTGTATGAACCTTATCTTCTTCTTCTTTTTAGTGCCTCGAACATCTACTACTTCCGGTCACGTGTCCACTATCCCTGCCTTCTATATACCTACAAATCAGTGACCAAACTGCCAAGGTCACACTCCTTTACCTTGTGACCCTCTTTCCCGCAGCCTCGACACAGCCTTGCTCTATCCTGGCTGCTGCTGCAGTTTCTAACTACGTGACCGAATTTCATGCATTTGAAGCATGGTTTAAGCGATACCCCTCCTGCATCCGGCATACAACCCAGCCGACTCGAAACTTACCTACTGCGATAGGGGTCACAAGGTAAACGAGTGTCTTCGCAGCTTCCACAGGTAGGCTTATGAAGACCGTCTGTGTGCTCCCTTACAACTCTCTTAGCCTGAGGACGGCCTAGACCTAGCTGGGTCTTCAGTGCTTTGCAGACCTCTTCTTGTGACCTCATCCAAGTCTCGGCATTCGATCACCACTTCATTGGTACTGGCTCTCACCTCAGCCATCCCGCTTATAGATGCTTTGACCTTCTGTTCTAGATCCCTCGTCTTAGCATCTTCCTTCTCTAATTCTAACAGGAGATCGCCCTTTTGCGTTCTCGTGACCCTAGTAACACTATTGCCGAGCTCCGCCAGGGAGGAATCTTTCCTCACTTTGTGAAGGATCTCCGCGTACCTCGTGTCCCCTTTGGCCGTGATGATAATGGCATCCGACCGGGTCCCTCAGCTTGTTGCCCTCTTTAAGACTTCTTTTCTTCTTCTTCCTCTTTTTCCGTTCCACCTTCTTCCAGGCAGATCTTTCCGAGTTCCTACTTTCGTTTTCGACAGGGCGTGTCGCCTGTAGCGGGGCTGGCTCAGCCACTGCTTCAGGAGTCTTTCCCTTTTTTCTCTTTGGAGTGCACTGCTGCACCTCCTCATTTAGCTCTCTACGGTGCTTACGCGGCCGCGGCTCTTTACTTTTCCCTTGGGGCCGTTTCTCTCATGTCTCCCAGGTTGAATGGTCCTCTCCTTTTTGTGGCAGATTTTTTGTTTGACCCAACGACGTCTCCACCAGCTCTTTTGCCCTCTGCTGCTTCGATCCTTCCTCTTTTGCTTTAAGGTAAGTAGACCTAACCCATCTAATTTTATTCTTAATTGTATGCTCGACGTTTTTCTTAGCTTCAACTTACTCCATGAGGTCTCTTATCATAACCCCCAATTTCCCAAAAGCGGATAAAGGAGCCTCCTCCGCTGCGATCGCCGGTGTACTCACCCTTACTTCTGGGTCGTTTGTCCACACTTTAGGTGGTGTTCTCACCGTTTTGCTGCTCCTAGGGATGGAATTTTTTGAGGGGAGTCGCACTTTGCTGCTCAGACCCTGGATGTTCTGGGTCTTTTGCACTTTTTGGTGGAGGTGTTCTCACCGTCTTTCTACTCCTTGGGATAGATTGTTATTGGGTATTGGGAGTCCATTGTTAGTAGTACACTGACGCAGTATCATTCATCCCCTCGGCACGATAGCTTCCACCTTGAGATTGCGTGTATCTATCTCAGTTAGGGTCAGGGTTAGACAAATGAAACGCTGACTTCAATTTCATTGGGTATTTTCAAAAATACATATTTTTCAAATTTGATCTCTAAATGATGAAAAGGTTTTATTTACACACAGCCAAAAACTAGGAGACGATTTATCTGGAAGACGCCTCCGCGCGAGAAAATTCTTAAAATTTTGGAAGAGATGTAGAATACATTTTAACAAAGAAAAGATCTTAAATATAAAATAAAATGTCCTACTTAAAAAATAAAGTTTCTATCACATCACTCTAACACTTAAAACATTTACACAAACGAGATACACAAGTCCAGATCAACTGGACTTGCAATCAAACTTTGCCAGGCTTGGTGGTTGATTCGTCATTTGTCAGTCGGCTAGTATCATCGACTGATTATTGACCAGGATTATTCGGCTTGTACCTGTGCGCCAAGAACATGAACAAGCCCATGTCCAAAAACATGAGTATTGCAAACAGGAAGAATTCGTGCGCCTGCGAATTGAATATTTTCGCCTCCGCGATAATTATAACGATGAAATTCCCCAGAGCGACAGTCATCAGCCAGCACGCTTGAAGGACAGATTTCATGCTAGCCGGAGCTTGGGAGTAGGAGAATTCTAGTCCTGTAACGGAGAACATGACTTCGCCTAGGGTCATAATGACGTATTGCGGTGTTAGCCAAAGGATATTCATGGAATTGGGCTCAGTTAAGGTTCGGAGAGCAACCTTAACGCCAGAGCCTCCCGGTGCTAGTAATAGGTTGTATTTGCCACCTTGACGGAGCGTAATGGCGGTTAACTTCTTCTTATCACCGCCAACAACGTATACATCGAAAGTCGATGATAGTATCGGCTTCAACTCGCGTGAGCTCTGCTCCTCATTGTATCGAGTTTCACCGTCATCCCGATCGACCATTGTTATATTGCCTGTCTCCGTTATGCTTGATAAGACACGAATTTCAGAGTCACCCTGTTCTGGCTTATCGGGGTTGTCCTCGTATTCGAAAGCCTCCACACTTCCTCCGTTTTTGAATATGTAGTAACTGGTTGCAGTTCCGCCTGCTAGGTTCAACTTTTGACCGTCGAGTCCGGGACAATCTGAAATTGTGGAATATTATTTTTTGAAAATCTTTCAAGTTTTGTTGCTATTACCTCCACCACCGTCAGCTTTCAAACTAAATTGGAAAGCTTTCTTTCCATCCATCTTCAATGATTTCTCTTCATGCTCCGCCATGCTCTTTATGGTGAAACTTTTCAAATTTGGAACATCAGTTTCAACGATGTAGTTGCAGTCAGGTATGCCATTGTACATTCTTAATTGGGCAATGCCGTCTTTCGGTAGGAGGGGATAAGTTGTCTGAAAACGAAAACAAAAAACAAGGATCAAGTTGAATACATATTGTGACTATTTATGGCGCCATATCTGTTGAAAGTTGAATGAACTGTTATTTGGTTGGAGTTTCAATTAACGATTTATGTACTAAACTAAAATTGGGCTAGATTTGGAACGAACGATAACACAGGCACACAAAAAAAATAATGTCAAGACCCAGAGGTTACACCCCCCTTCCCTCCCCCTCGTTTTTGGAGTTGCTGAAACCGAATATGACCATAACAAAAAAAATTTCTCTAGCCATTTCCCCGTAACCACCTCCTTCCGGGGGTTGAAATGTCAATGCTCATACAAAGGCGAGTGGGGTGTGTATTCCTATGTTTTTTGGGCCTCTAAGAACGAAGAAGACTACCAAAAATGAATTATACCTCTTTCTTTGCCCTCCTATGTTTTCTGTGGCGCCTAGAACGAAGAAGACAACCAAAAATCTACTAGACCCCCTCAATTCCCTATATCCGACGCGAAGAAGATGTACAACAAGGATAGATTAGAAGTGTTACAGTACGCCGTCGTCTGGTTCCAAGTCCAGGGTGTGAAAGGAGGACGACCTGCCGAATTGACCAAAATCGAGAAACCGAAGAAACTAGGCAAGAAGCCGCATGGATACAGGAACTAACTATTCACCAAATAATACTACTGCATCCGGGGCAGCCGATGCTCCAGCACTGGGGACAAGGGATCCTGGCGAGAAATGGGTTACTGGCCCAACACCGTCGTCGTCGTTGCGGCAAACGAACTGTCGTCGTTTTTATCGATTTCAAATCCGTTTTCGATCGCATCGATCGAGTCTTGGAGCTTGTGAAGAGTCTTGGAAACCGAACATATGCCATTTAAAATCAGCGTCGTACGATGACTTAACCAGCAGCGTTCGTATTCGAAGCGACTTATCCGAGGAGTTCCCGATTTAAACGGGTATCCGACAGGGAGACGACGCTTCGCCACTTGTGATCGAACGCAATTATGCGTGAAGCATTCAATGGACGACTCGGAGTTCGATACGACGACAACAACTACGTAACTGACTTAATGTTCGCCGACGATAACGCTGTCTTCGCTGACACGGATGCTGAAGCAAGTGACATCTTATACGAGATTTCCCGCATCGACCAGTCAAACGGGTTAAAAAATCAATGCGGAAAAAACCAAAGTGCTCACAACGGAAGTATCGGGGGCCTGTGTTCACCTCGATGGAACAGAAATCGAACAGGTTCCGATGTTCAAATATTTGTGATCATTGGTTGAGGAAACGAAAGTCAGCATCGGCCAGACAACAGCAACATTCGCCTCGCTCAAGTGGTGCATATGGAAACGAACAAATATTGCTATCAAAACGAAGGTACGCCTTTACCGAACATTGGTCCTTTCGATTCTTCTTTGTGGATCGGAAACCTGGACACTGCTCAAGCCGGACGTCAACAAGCTCGAGGTCTTCCAAACGCGATGCTAGAGGCAGATTATCGCTGTATCATTACGCGATTGCCTTTGAAACGAGACAGATAGACAAAGATGCGATCACTGATCGAGAAGAAATAGAAAAACGTCGCCTACGGTGGTTTGGACATGTTTGCCGAATGGATGATAACCGCTTGCCACGTAGACTTCTCTAACGAAATCGCCCGGTAGGCTGGAGAATTCAGCGAACGGCATCGAAGAAAACCTGGCTAAAGAATATCGAGGGCGACTTAACTAGAGTTCCTAACTAAAACTAACTAAACTACAGAAATAATGCGAATTTGCAGTAGTGTCGTTCTAGAAGCATTGATCAATCTCAGATCACACAATAACGAACTGATCGATAATAACAATTAAAGTCTACTCCAAAATGAAAAATCAGTTTCAAATTAATAACTCACCTCCAATTTCACTTCAACAAGTCCAGAAACAACAAACGCAATCCCAGCCAAAATACCACCAATCGTCAGTTTCTGCAGCGGCCGGCTAACACCAACCTTCGCCAACATTGGGTAGAATGCAACATCGTAAAGTGGTATCAAAACCAGAATTAAGAAAGGATTCAACATTTGCATCTGATCTGGCTTAATATCAAAAGAGCCAAAGTCACCATCCATACGAGTAGCCTGGAAGGTCCAACGTGATCCTTGCTGATCGAACAGAGCCCAGAAAAGCGGCAACGGAATGTAAAGGATCAAAAGCCGCATAAGTACTTTGATATCATCGATCAATTGTCGATCGTATTTGCCTTCGGCATAGTCTAACCAATGTTTTCCTTCACTCTTCTCTTTACACCGTAATGAAATTGCAGTCTGGATGCAAAAAAAATTAAATTTTAGGTTTTTGTGGTTATGTTTAAGTCTATAGTTGAACTTACCCCAATAGCTTTTGATACCAGTACAAACATGTTTCCGGCCGGAGGCTTGCTAATATAAAGAGGTTTACCAACAACGAAAATTACTGTAATAAATTTTTTTAGGTTATTCCAAAATTTTTACAATTAACTTTTTAATCTCACTGATAGCTGTCGCCATTAGAACAGCTGGTACACCAAATGCTAGAGAATAGCAAGTAGTGTCTCCAAAGCAATGGACATCTTCTCTCAGGATTGGAGTCACACTTGTTGAGATCAACGCGCCAGAATTAATTGCGAAGTAGAACATCGAAAAGAATGTCGCCATTTGTTTGTTTTGTTCCGGCAGCTTGAATTGATCCCCGCCAAATGCTGCAACACATGGCTTTATGCCACCTGATCCTACTGCAATTAGCATCAATCCAATCATTGTGGCCTGCACGGCTGGAAGTTTCAGTGTCGGCACTGCTCCAAGTGAGATAACAACACTCCCAGAGACATAAATCATCGATATATACAGAATCGTTCTGAATTTTCCCAACCAGCTGTCGGCTATGATTGCGCCAAAAATGCACGTTGAATACACCAACATTGTGAACACATGGAAGATCACAGTCGCGTTGTTTGGATCATAGTTGAGCTTTCTGCTGAGGTATAGTGCAAGGATCGCTGAAAAAGGATTAGTTTTTGTTAGTAAAAATCTAGTTTTTTGAGTGTTTTATATGTTTAAGACTTACTTCGCATTCCATAGTAGTTGAATCTCTCACAGAATTCATTTCCAATAATGAAGGCAATCGCCTTTGGGTACTTGAGTCTCTACAATTAAAATTGGGATAACGTTCAGTAAGGAACGTAGACTTTGTGATTAATGCGTAATTAAAAGGTATGCAACACTGCAACACTGTCTCTTCCTTTCGGTCGTCACGTAAAGTGCCCCGGTGGAACGACAGGTTAGCTGCAATGGGTAGAGATGTTTGGAGATTGTTCAATAGGCAACACATACCCGGCATTGGAATGAATATAGGGTCACCCAAACAGCCTATAACAAGGAGTTGAGCAGTTCCAAAAGGATTACCTGGAATAAACGCTGCGAGAGCCTTTTCAGACTATCAGAGGCGTCTAGACTCCAAGAGCTACGAGGTGTGACAATTAAGTAATGAGACTGATTATATTGCCGCGATTGTGGTAACTCTGCGACCTTGAAATTCCCTTTCCCTTCTCTCGGCATCCTTCCCCTCTCCATTGATATATTTGCCATCGCTCTAGCTTGTTTAGTTCGCCTGCTCTGTCGTGTTGAGTAAACGTGTGTTCGTGGTGCTCGTCACGAAAATGGAAAAACGAAATCAAGAACAACGCGTCGCGATAAAATTTTGCGTCAAATTGGGCGAAACAGCTTCGGAAACGTACGCTAAAATTGTAAAAGTGCATGGTGATAGTGCTCTTAGTCGTGCCCAAAGTCTAGAAATTAACAAGTCTTTCATCTTCATATGGTTAATGAGTGAAAGGCGAACAGCTGCATGCACAAGTTTTTCAAATGACGATGTCAGGCTATCAGAGAGAGAATGCAACATTTTTATACGCGCTGGAATACAACCATAAGTCGGAAAATTTTATGAGTTTCTATAGGGATAATGTTGATGTGTTTGTGCATATTTGCTCGTTTGTTTTGATGATTTCAATTTTGACAGCTGATTCAATTATCTTTCCTTTTCTGTTCTGCATACTTTACCGTGCTAACTCCGCCGTCGCCTGGTCCCAAGTCCAGGGTGTGAAAGGAGGAGGGTTGTCGACCTGCCGAATTGATCGTAAAAACTAGGCAAGAAACCGCATTTTTCAAAGCGGCACCGACAGCAGCGTATCCGTTGCGGGGCCGTCCCGCTCGGACCGCCAGCTAACGGATCAAAGAAGAAGAAGAAGATACTTTACCGTAAAGACAGAATCTGGCTTTGTCTCGCTGAATTCACGAAGTATGCGTTGAGTTTTGCTCAGCAGTGATGTTCATATATGCACGCACACAATCAACGGTCGGAAATTTTTGCATGAAGATGAAAGACTTGTTATTACTAGACTTTGGTCGTGCCCTGGTGTTTCGATGGCATAAGGAGTTTAAGGAGGGGCGTGAAAGCGTGGAAGACGAGGCGCGGAGCGGAAGACCAGTCGAGGTGCGGACTGACACGAATGCGCAGCGTGTGCGCGCTCTGATCCGTAAAGATCGGCGTTTAACAGTTCAAATGTTGGCGTCGGAACTGGTATGGGTATGAACCGTGAAACAGTCAGACAAATTTTAACCGAAGATTTAGGGATGAGAAAGTTGTGCGCGAAGATGGTTCCAAGGAACCTTTCCGAGGAGCAAAAGCAGTATCGAATGACCGTCGCAGAAGACTGTTTGGAACAAGTGGAAAACGATCCCACGCTGCGAGTTATTACAGGCGATGAGAGCTGGTTTTTTCAATACGACCCGGAAACCAAACGCCAAAGCTCACAATGGTTGTCTCCGCACGCCCCCCGCCCGTTTTTCCATTTTAGTGACGAGCACCACGAACACACGTTTACTCAACACGACAGAGCAGGCGAACTAAACAAGCTAGAGCAATGGCAAATATATCAATGGAGAGGGGAAGGATGCCGAGAGAAGGGAAAGGGAATTTCAAGGTCGCAGGGTTACCACAATCGCGGCAATATAATCAGTCTCATTACTTAATTGTCACACCTCGTACTCTCCAAAGACTCCTCCAACGGAGTGGGTCTTCTCGAAAAGGAGGAAAACTCCTACACCTTTAACCATGAAGAAACCTTGAGGTACCTGCTCAGACAGCACTTTCCAGGGTCAATACTCCTGAAAACTTATCTATTGGATGCTGGATGTAGTAATAAGACCATCCCAGACTGTTATTCCCGGAGTCTTTTTGGGAGCATCTTCGACCGTGACTAGGTTAAATGGGCAGTGGCCTCTTTTCAACCCATCCTATAAGTCCCCGGGAGGAGGCGGCACTTCTTCAGATCCTCGACAACCTGGTCTGCCTCTTTAAAGACACCTTCAACTGGAGATACATTCCAACCATCTGGAGGAAAGTCTCCTAAACCACTTTTCTTTTGAAAACGATGGAAAGGCTGCTAGACCTTCATATTAGGTGCAAGCTTGAGCTTTCCCTTCCTCTACATAGCTCCCAGCTCGCTTACTCGAAGGGTATATCGACAGAGGTTGCTTTACACCACGTGGTCAGTTAAATCGAAAAAGCCTTCATCGCCAAAGAAACTACTTTATGTACGTTCCTGTTCTTTGACATCGAAGGTGCTTCCGACAACACTGGCTATGATTCTATCTCTAAAGCACTGGCTCCCAGAAACCTGGGTCCTCACACGATTGAGTGGATAAATGTCATGCTTGTAGACCGTGACATTTCTTCTACTCTAGGTATCACTAGTTGTGGATGAACTTTTGTCCAAACCATCTGGATCTGGTTTCGATGTCATCGGTTATGCTGCAGATGATCTTGCCATCATTGTCTCTGGGAAGTTTAACTTGACTATTACAGAGGTCACGAAAACAGCGCTCCGAAAAGTTCAAAGATGGTGTACCATCGAGGGTATGTCAATCAACCCAAATAAGGCTGTCCTAGTACCTTTCTCCAAAGGCTACAAAGTGGACCTAGGACTCAGACTTAGTCAAATATTTGGGAGTGAAGTTAGACAAGAGACTGAACTGGAACGCTCAACTTGACTACGTCATCAGCAAATCCACAAGGGCCATATGGGCCTGCAAAAGGCTTCTGGGTAAGACATGGGGTCTTACACCACAAATGATGTACTGCATGTATAATACAATCGTTAAACCCATGGTCGCTTATGCCGCTATGGTTTGATGGCCCAAGACTTGGCCGTTGGTCTTCTAAGATTCCGAAAGAGGGAATACTACCTGATCGCATTCCTGTTACAATCTCAAAATTTTACACACCTTCCACGTATGTACAAGATAAGGTAACCTGGGGTGGTAGCACGTAAATTGTTTCAATCGACCTCTTCATATAAAAATATTGAACTTTTGTATGAAGAGGTCGATTGAAACAACTTACGTGATACCACCCCTGGACTTAAGGACTGCAGAATAGACTTACTCCTGTTTATGGACAGACAGACAGGGGTAGGCACCGGAATCTGAAGTGAAAGCTCCAGGTCAAGTAGAGCAAAAAGCCTAGGGACTCTTTGTATTCTCTGATATCCAAGCAGACATCAGAGCGGTAAGCTCCCGTAAGACCAAGTCTAAATTAGGCTGCTTTCGGTATCGTCAAATGATCGTCAATTAACTGCGTCGGCTGCAAAAATGACTGATGCCGTTTGCAGAAGTGACTAGTTTTACTGCGAATTTGATGATTTCGACCACCTGACATTAAAATGATTGCAAGATGACAGTGCGAATGTGCATTGCCGTACGTTTGGCAATAGTCAATTTGCATTTCCGAACTCTTAATTATCATCAATTGCAATACCGAACGAATGACTAGCGTCTACTGCTCTGCAAATGACGTTTCCGAACGCAGCCTTAGTTTGAGGCTGCCCTTAATGATTGTGTCTGGGCTACGCTTTGGTTGGTTCTGGGGTCATCGGGGCTTCAAAAGCAATGAAAAGGCGGATGCTATTGCTAGCAACAGTCTTCATCATTCATCCATCCGCAACCGACTATTGTGGCGTCAATTGAAACACATCGAACGCTAGATTACTGGGCCCTGCGCTCTAAATGACCCTTATTGACAATATAAAGGGCGGAGGACCCCCCAGCACGCTTTGTCTTTAGGAAGTGGCCGCGGTGCTTTTGGAGCTAGTACCACACCAAAAAAAAACGAAAGAACTCATCGTGTAATTTAAAGAAGATCATTTATAAAAATTAGAAATAGAATAGGTGACAGAATTGAGCCCTGAGGAACACCAGCAGAAATTGTGTGGGGGTTATATTTGACACCATCCCGTATTATCTTGATTAAACAGATGGAAAGAAAATTCTCAATCAGGTTGTGTAGGACTGAGTCAATACACTAAAAAATTAGAATTTAGCTAATTACAGCTGAGTACAATACTACAAAAAATCTTTAGTAATATCTAGGATAAACAGACGAGACTCATAATCCAAATCAATACAATCTTGAAGTGAACTGTACTTTAAGTAGGGTTTCCACTTAGCTGGCTACCAGCACTGATTGTAAGTATCCTCCGCCGGCTCCCAGCACATTACCTGCACAGAAGTCAACCCTACCAGGTACTGTTTCAACCAGCCCGAACATAATAAGAAATTTAAAATTCCGGATGGGTGCCAGCTGTTGGCTATAGCCTACCAGCGGTACGATTAGCGCTGGTGCCAGCTAAGTGGAAACCCCGTTTTAAGGCACAATAAAAGATCACCAGCGGACAAACCCGTTTTTGTCGTTCAGTATAAGATTGGGTTGCCTGATTGCACACGTGTGCACACACGACACGACAATAGTCGGCTACAAAAGTTTGTTTATGGAGAATTTCCATTCTTTTATGGCGTGGACTATACTACATGAGCTTTTTGTTTATTACACGGTCTCCATGGTTTCGAATAGAATAAAATTATAATAGCTATTGGGATATAATGTATAGTTGGAATTATTGTTGGTGTCACATTTTTTTTCGTATGGGATGAACATGTGAAAGTTTCCAAGAGTCAGGGTAACCTCTGGAGAAGTATAATAGAACAAAAAGTTTACGCAGAAGTTTTGCTTAGGTGGAATATCTTTTGGGGCGAGTTTTAGTCGAGTTGTTGTCACCAAGCATATTGAGGCAACTACGTGTTTATACTACCGATACATGTTTAAAAATCTAAAAAACTTTTTTAACTTCAACAACAACAAAATCACTATACAAAAACTCACCCCTCCTTGTCCATCTTTATCCTCCATGGCCTTATCTATTTATATAAAACAAAAAGACAATTATTTATTTATTTTTTTATTTATTTATTTATTATTTAAACTAACTAAGTCATGGTAGTATAGACTCATAGGTGTTGAAATAAAAAAAAAATAGTAGTAATAGTAGTAGAAGTAGAAGTAAGTAAAACTTGCCTTTTCAAAACCCATTTTAAAGCACAAAATTCTCTTAGTTAAATTCACTAATTTTAAAAATTAAGTTAAACTACATATATTGTCACCAACAAAAAAAAAACACGTACACATTCCAAATTTCAAACTAAACCGTACTAAAGCCTATCCGAAGACTAACTGGCTACCAATTGATGTTTTACCTGGATTTATCTCATATGTTCCTATAAATCTGTCAAAAATGAATTTACCTTATCTCTCGTTCGACGGACGAAAATTTCATATGATTAAAGGCTTAGCTTCTTTAGCGGCCTTAACTAGATTTTATTTTATAGAATACAAATCACTTTTCATCAAATAGAAAAACAAACAAAAAATGTTTATTGAAAAACTTTCAAAGTAACTTTCAAATGCAATTTGATTATTAATTAGTTACTTTTTGAACGGTGCTTTTTTTTACTTTATATGCAAATATCTTGGAATTTAGCTTTAAAACAATCTTTCCCACAAGAAATATACCAGTACAAGTTGTCTCGTTAAAAACTCCTTCTTCTCGTTCAAACTTGATTTCAATTTTGTCGTTATTTCCAATTAAAGCTCCTTAAATGATGAATTTTAGCTTAATATGCAACTTCAAGCAACACCTTCATTTCAAGCTATCTTCACAAGTTAATCTCTCCAATATTGATATTATTATTGCTGAAATTCAATGACGAAATGCCCAGAAGCGCATGAAGAATGATGGTCGAGATTTCGATCGCCACAATAAAATTTGTACTCATTGAAGTTTTGGATCGTTGGAGTTCGATAAATCTACCTAGGTTTATGCCCGGTTCACATTATACCAGTTCAGCAATCCAGCGAGTCAGTCCAGTCCAGTGCTACACTGGATCATATCATACATTATTGAAGTCATTCAAATTTATTGGTCGCTAATACGGTAAGAGTTCGAATTTCAGTTAACTTCATCATTGTTAGGAGTCATGGAACTAAAACAATACGTGTTTACAAAAAACAACAAAGTGTGTTCAACGTTCAACATTTAATCCAGCATTGGATTACTCGTCTACACTATTCCAGTAGCGCTGGAATGGTCGAACTGAAATGATAAAGTAGAGACTATCAATCCAGCCAGTGCACAGGATTGTGGGCTGGAATGGTTTTTTTTAGTGTTTTTCATATCACTCTGTATTTTTGTAACGCTTTGTCCTATTTTCATGAATAAGGTAGCACTGTACGCAGAATACTTCCACCTATCTAAAACTATAAAAGTGACGGTTCTACCAACTTCAAGAGCTATGAGTAATCAAAGTCAAAAATTTTATCAAAAATGTCAACTTCAACTCCCCCTTTTTCTCAAAAAAAAAAAAAAAAATACGTAGTTATCATCAATATTTCTTTTTTCCAAAATTGGAAAGCTTGGACAATTTCCTATAAATAATACCCCACAATTTTTTGTTACTTTCTATTTCGTACCTTTTTAGTACTTTTCCACCTGAGCTTATATCGAAAAGTACCATATAAAGGCCTCGTTCCAACTAAGACGGACCGGACCGTCTGTTTAAGCGGAAGACGGCGCCCGAACTTACGTGTTCACACTAAGAGGTTTTGTCCCACGAGGCAGTCCTATTTTGAACCAGCGAGATTAATGTACATGAATCGACATCCATTTGCACGAGCGCAGACGGCTAAATGATGTACGGGGGGTGATCCACGTGGTTGTAGGAGGCACATCGGAATTCATTCACACTATATGCGGTCCGAATGTTTAGACGGCTCTTCTCAGTGACAAAAAGTCCGTTTAAAAACCCTGATCCGTTCTCTTTCCCGGATCCGTCTATATGTAAGCAGTTTCATGTAAATTGCACTGTCACTGACATATCCGTCTCTTCAGACGGACCGACAAAACAAACCGTCTTAGTGGAAACGAGGCCTAACATTTAAATTTCTTATAACATTGACGACTAATAACGGTGGAAGTTGTGAGGGTGGAGCCTTGACTTTTACAGTTTTAGATAGGTGGAAGTATTCTGCAATCTTATTCATGAAAATCTATGACCCATTTTCATGAATAAAGTTGCAGAAAAACAGGGTGATATATAAACCTCTACCAAAAAAAATTCAAAACGCCCTAGCGTATAAACCGATACGACTATCGTATCTGACTACTTGATTAGACCCAAAACTTGAACCGATAGTCGAAAGAAAGCAAGTGAACACATTTGTATCATTCTAGTTATATACCTCAAAGAAATCTATCTAAATATTTAGGTTCGCCTAAATAAATCTTGATCGTACTATATGAAGCCTTTTTTTTGTTTCGAATTTCGTGGTTAGGGTTGCATAATCCGATCAATATTTGCATAAGCAACAATGGATATTTAAATATAGGCCCCTGTGTTGAAAGCGACAAGTCGTCAGAAGTGGCGTTTCAGTTGAATTAGAACTCTCAGCATAGGGACCTAGAGTAGAGTGGAAGTTAAGTTTAGGCCCCTGTACTGAAAGTCGTGGTTCAACCGATTTCTTCAACACAAATGACTTATCGCATCGTGACTCGACTCGATTTTGAGCGGAGTGGCCATAGCTTCCTGAGGTCTGCAATTACAATGAATTTATAAGATGCAAACTGACAACCTACAGAGCACAGGGATCGCCATAATGACCCCGACTACAAATTAAATCTTTGTCCTATTGGTAGATTAATAATGCGATAACTGCGATATAATACTTAACAGAAAAGATAACAAATTACAACGAATCACAAAGACTCATATATATTTGTTCATGGTCAAGCCATTAATGAACTCACATCTCTGCGTACTAATCGTCTAGGGGACCCGAAATTAGCTAGAAAGCCAAAAAGTCAAAACCGCTTGAGGCAGATCCTCGGTATTTCACTCCGCGATCGCCTTCGAAACGAGACAGTTCGACAAAGATGATCTCCAGTATTTTTGAAAGATGAATCCAGCATTTTTGATTTCCCGTGCCATGCGGTCGGTATGACCATCTGTGCAAGTTGTTAAAACATGAAACTACGAAACACGGAACCGAGAAGCAGCAACGGCCCTATTCAGGATCAAATTAGTAATATCGTCTTACAAATGCTGCCAATGTTCATCTTAAGCCGAAATGTATGTTTTCGATTTTTTAGGGGTGCCAAATTGTGAAATTTTATGCTGCAAAATTGATGAATTGGAAGACCTAGAACAACGTGGAGGAGGACCCTACTATCAAAGGCCGCATTAACTGGGAGATCCTGGTCAGAGCTGAGAGCTGTCGCGCAAAACAGAGGCCGCTGGAGGGCAACTGTTTCCGCCCTATGTCCCATGAGGGATTAAAGGAGCATAAAGTAAAGTAAAAAATTGATGACCTTTTTACAGCTTTTTTTGGGGGAATAAAATGTTAAGATCGCCATGGGGTAAGTTCTGCACATGGTACCAATTACCTGGGAACGTAAAAATCTACACGCACGAGACATATTCTGAATGTGATTGCCTAGGCGTCTGTTGTGCACATAGTCCTAAATTTTCCGGATAGATGACCATTTCTAAAAAAAATGTACCTATGTACCCAAAATCATGTTTTGCAGATTTGTTCTATTTTCCTTATACCTTTTACCTATCCCGGAATGTGCACACATAATTTTCTTTATTAAAAGGTGTTGCAACGTACGCGGGCTATTGCTAGTATCTAATATAAAACATTCTCCTAACAAACATGTAACAAATTCTTCTTTACTTAACCTTTCGCATCAAAAAAATCCCCGAACAACTCTTTAAACACATGCACGTTTTCCGTGGTACACTTTGATAACAGCTGGAAAACAATACTTTCTGTCTGATAAAAAAAGTATTATTTATGTAATATTGTTAAGGGATTACAACTGGCTTAGATAGTAAAAAAAAGTACCACAAATATCCAACCGGATATTAACTTCTACAGAGTCCGTCAAAACAAGCAAAACCCCAACAAATTGCTGCACAGTCATCATGCGTGTTTTCTGGACAAACAATGCCCAAATAAAAATCATCATTTTTTGAAAAAATATTTACAAGATAAAATTTAATAAGTTTTTCTTTTCTTTTTTTTTGCTTAAATACCAACTCTTAAAAAAATGCTTAAAACCAAAAAGTAAATTAAAAACAAAAAAACGCAAGTACATAGAGATCAAGAGATCGAGCAATCGGAAATAAAAGTGCTATTAGCCCTCTCTAGACAGCAAAAGAATCCCCCATGTCTAAAAGGTAGGTGTAGACGATAATCGATTTTATCACAATTATGATTTTGTGTAACTGCCATGACGATACTAGTAGAGCATACTGTATCTATCATGTGACCGTTTCCGTTTGGTCGAACGCTTTATGCACGTAGCCGCCGTCGCTGTCGCTCGAGTCCAGTATCTTCTCGAAGACTAGATCCAATCGGCACCTTGTTATCGTGTACTGGATTTGTCGTTCCATTGCGAAACGTTTCAATTTCATAAACAATTCGGCCAGCGATAGTGTTCCAGTATTGTTCTCCTCAATATTATTGTTCTTAATCTAAAAAATGAAATTTTGTTTATTTTGTTTTTAGATGGAAAAATTAAAAAATATTTTTTGTTGCTGATTAATATTTTTACCTCATCAGATTTCGGTGTTATTTTGATTAAGAACTTAAGTGTGTGCGAGTGTACATGAATATCCTGAGCTTCAGGGATGGAATCATGAAGGATCTGAAATATTTTTAAATTTTATATTCCAAAAACTATGTCCTAACAAACAAAAACCCACCTTCTGAAGCTGAAATGGACGAACTTTCTCAGCAAATATCGTGATAATATAATATCCACCGAATTGCTCCTTCAGTTGTTCAGGACTTCCCGTACTAATAATCCTGCCATCCTTAAGTACAGCAATACGATGACAGACTTGATCGATCTCTGATATTGTGTGTGATGTTAGGAGGACAGAACGTTTTTCTGATATCAGTTCTTTGATTGCTTTGTACACTAGGGATCGGGTTACTGGATCCATGTCGCTTGTTGGTTCATCCATTAGAACTACGCTGGTATTGCCTAAGCATGCGATTGCCACATTTAGTTTCCTTCGATTGCCTCCGCTGAGATTTTTCACAAGGACGTTTTTATATGATTCTAGATGGAAGGAGCTTAAAATGGACGGAGTTACCTGAAAATATTTTGAGATTTGTATTAGTAAAAATTTTTTGTGGAGGATGGTATTTGAAGAGAAATAAAAGTCTTTTAGGACTATAGTGTGTTCAAATATAAATAACTAGAATAATATAAATTGGCTAATTTATTCCGTTTGCCTTTTGCATAATTTACATCAAATTATGAATTCTCCTATGAGAGTCCTTGTAGTGAGGCGTAAGGCAGAGTTAAGGTGACCAGATTTCGAAGTACGAAGGCCCGGAGCTTATCACGGCAACAAAGCTTCAGCCGAGGTAGGTACAGACTTCAGTCAAGATTAGACAAAGCGAAACTCTACTGATACTACTCAAGATTTGGAGAGACATCTTACTGGTACTAACAAACAATATCCAGAAAAAAAACTAAGTCAAAGGATTCCAAAAGGGACTAGCCAGCCTGTAAAAAACATTAGTCAACCATACCTAACTGACATATCTTTACCCAAAAGATTTCTCATCGACACTGGAGCGGAGTTTTCTGTGGAGGACATTCCGAAAACAGCCATAACGACACCTTTTGGATAGCGCCGATAGCCGGCGTTTGGCTTTTTTGCGCCCGGTGCAGTATGCCATATTACGCCCCCTCAGCTGTCCATTTTTTGATCGCAGTGAAGGACAATGACGAAAGACACAATTACTCTGTGGAGTTGCTTCCTTTTTCCACTTTTTTCTGAAATTGTCCCCGTCCAATTGCGCCCGGTGCAAATGTATTAATTACAATCACTCCCAATCAGGATTTGTTGCCCGATCTTGCTTTTGTGCAGAGTTTGCTTGCGCTTTAACTTCACAAAACTCTCCCGCTAACGCTGTTTCATGCTCCAGGATATTTTTCAGTGTTCCGTGCACTACCTAGCACAATCCTAGACTCAGAAAATCTACAGTGCTATATATTCGAATCTCCATAATAATCTCCGCTATGTCGTTCTCCAAGCCTTCATATCTCAAGGGATAATAGGAGATCACTGCGCTGTATTAGTTTATACTGTAGAATTTTGCATAGAACAAACAGTCCACCCTAACAGTCTTCTTGGACATAGGAAGCAATTTCAACAACTTCAGAAAAGAGACGATCGATCCAGGTGTTCCTCGCCGAATTAGAGAGATAATAGTCCGACTAGTACGAATTACAGATCAAGAACTATGGCACCGTACCGCCCAAAAAAGGATAGACCACGAAATCAAGAGAACGAAATGGAAGTAGACTCGCCACACCTTGCAAAAAATAATGGCAAAATTTACAGGCACTCTGCACAGTTCCTTCAATATATGACAATGAAGGTGCGGGAACACTTTTTTCGAAGTTTTAAATTAATTTTAAAATCTTTATTTCTGAAATTGCGCCCGGTGCAAGTGCACCATTTGCACCTATAAAAGCGCCACCCCTGCTTTTAGATTGTTTTAATTTCCTATGATAAACTTTGATTTGTGTAATGCAGCACAAACTTTTCAATGCTTCGTCAATGAAGTTAATAGAGGCCTTGACCGGATGATTTTCTCATAGCTTCTAACACCATAGATGAGTACCGGGGACAACTCCGACAACTTTTCCAACGATTTCGCCAATATGGAGTTACAAAAAAACCAGCGAAATGAACATTTTCTTTTACAGACGCTTTGGACCAAACACAGCAAAACTTCAACCTCCTTCCACGGGTGTCATGTCGATATGACAAAACTTCTATTAAGTGGATACCAGAACTGGTCAGTGCTTTCGAGTGGTACAAACAGGCATTACCCGAAGCAGTCCTCTTCGCTAGCAGATGTATCAAAAGTATCCGAAAGGGCATTTGTACATCAGGACTTTCTGGGAGGATAGCAACCTCGGGATTACTTTTCTCAGAAGCTAAGATCAGGGCAGATGAATAAAGCGCTTGCGATTGTGGATTACTAGGTGCCTATGCAGCCGTGAAGCACTTTCAACATCTTTTGGAAAGCAGACGATTGACATTTTACACTGACCATAAATTATTGACGTACTCATTCCAGCAAATATCCAAGAAAGCGTCCCCAAGGCAGCACATATCTGGAAAAGACAACATAGTAGCCGATACAATGTCGAGAATTCAAACTATCTTCTTATCATTAGATATTAACTATGAAGACTTAGCAAAAGAGCCAGACATTGACGAGAAACTCAAAAATCTTCTGAGCAGCACAACATCGCTACAGCTACAAAAACTTACACCTCCTAACTCCAACTAACCATTGTACTGCGACACGTCAATGAGTAGAATTCGTCCTTAGATATGGAAGATACGACGTTCTCGAGGTATTTAATATGGTGCATAACTTATCATCTTCACTTATCGGAGTGAAGAGGACAGCACAACTTCTAATCGAGAAGCTCGTCTGGCCTAGGATCAAAGCAGGCAACCGTAGATGGACACAGGCCTGCATAGACTGTCGGAGGAGCAACGTACAGTGGCACACGAGTATTCCAATTGCTGATTTCTCAATGCCTGAAGGACAATTTCAACATATTCACTTAGACATCGTGAGACCATTACCTTATTTTAATGGATATACTTAAACCCTAATATGCAAAGACTGGTTCACAAGAAGGCTTCACGTTATTCCTCGCATAGTCGCAAAGGCGGTTGAATAGCGAAAAATTGCAACTCCTTGGAGAATTCTTTACTTCAGAAAGCGATACGAGCAGTCCCGAAGCTGTCATACAGATAGACATATCAACACCTTGAGAATGGTAGTGGAGCAGTCTACTGAATTACTATCTCCACCAAAACCAAAGGAACTGAAGTTGAATTGAATTGGGACGCAAGAAGGATAATCTAGCCCAACTGGAGTCCGCAAAGAGCCTGTTGAGTTAGAAGTCCTAAACCAAGGTGAGGCTGAAAGCTGTCCCTCAAAATGTGGTCCGCTGGAGGAATGTAACTCCAATCTGTGCCGCACGAGGAATTACAGTAGTATAAAGAGAAGAACATAACCGACCTCATAGAATTTAACATAGTATTTTCTTTTAAATAACCAATTTTCCAAAATCAACCTACCACCGACAATTATGTCACAGTTATCAACTGACAAACCTCTCGTTTCCTCAAAATAACGAGACCGTGTTACTATTTAAATTTATTTAATTGTAATTATAAAAATTAATCGTGTTAATTACAAATAATGGCAACTTGTAAAAATTGCGAAGAGATGCAAATATCCACCGAGGGTACAGGTCCATTGCGAGCTAAATTCAATCAACCCACCATGTACGATCATATGGAGCACTTCTGCAAATTCAAGCATACAAAAGAACGTGCCCAAAAAATGCAATGTACCAAAGAGAAATCACTACAAGTCAATGATCGTTTCACCAATTACAAGCCAGTCATAGCTGATGCTGATGAGCTATTGCAGGAATTCAGCACACAAACCTTATCTAAATTTAGGGAAAATGTAAAATCTAATGAAGATTCGAATGTTACTGTTGATGAAGAACCATCTAATGAACATAGTAGTCATCATCGAACCAAATCTACGGAATCGTTGATAAATATTTCGAGAAGCCCAATTAATTGTCCGGTGGATTCGTGTAAGAGAACTATCGGAATCACGTCGGTTTTGTCGCATTTTTTAAAGGATCATAAACAAGTTTTTCCAGTTGATTTTCAGGATATTGAGGGGAATAAGAGATCGGTTTTGGCTTTCGATGAGAATATATTTCCGTTTAATGAGAATATATGTTTGGGTATTCTTGCATATGGTGGGAAGTATGGGTGAGTATAGAATGATCGAAAATATCTTTTTGAATGACAAAAGTTATTACAGAACTGAAAACACTCGACCTGGTCTAGTCGGATTGTGCAGAGGAAACTCTTTTCTACCTGAAAAATATATAAACTTTCTCAATCATCTTCCGATACTAATAATGGGATCTAAGAAAAATCTTACAGCTCTATTCAATAACAAACAACTTGTAAGGAAAAACTAAAATTATTAAAAACTTTTCAAATATTACATTTAAATAAAACAGGCACTGAAATACTACAATCAAACCGATCCATCCAAGGACATAATTGTTCTGTGGCTAGCGACAGTAGAAACAACCAGAAAAGTTCACTGCACATTAACAGCTTTCGATCAGGAAATGACTTCCTCTCGAAGCACAATAACAGAAGTAATTAGTAATTTTTTTAATTAAATTTTTTATATTTAATAAAATTTCCATTTAAGGTAAGAAATTTAAAATACACCCAAAATCCCGAAGTCTTCCTCATCACAGATCCCAACTGCTTGATGCTTAGTCGTGGAGAATTGAATGTCCTGTCAAATAATGGACGGAATACAATCGAATTGGAAATATTTATTCATGAATTTGATGAATGATTTCGTTTCTGTTTTTTTTTTTGTTTCTTATATTTCTGTGTTACTGTTTTGCGATATAAAACAAAATATTTGTTTAGTAGTGTGAATGTACTTACTTGTTGAAGATCTTGAATCCTTCTTAGTCGACCATAAAATTCGATTAATTCCTTTACAGTTAGTAGTGGATCCAATGCACTCGTTTGTGGACAGTAGGATATGTCTTGCTGGAAATATATGAAAAATGTTAGGATTAGCTTAAAAGAAGTTGATACATTTTTTACTTTAAAAGCTTTTATTCAAGCATTAAAAGCGTTTGTTTAAACTTTAAATGCTCTAATTTTGGCTTTGAATGCTTTTAGCTAAGCTTAAAAAGCTATTGTTTACCTTAAGGGGATGATACACGGGTCAACATGTTGATCAACACGAGCTTTTTTTGCGCAGTTCGTGGGTCAAGGGAAGGGTAAGGGTGAAGTTTGTGGACGCAAACGTGGACGTTTTTATTTAAGCTTTAAAGCTTTTATTTAAGCTTTATTTTAAGCTTAAAAGCTTTCATTTAAGCTGCTGAAGCTTTAAAAGCTTTTATTTAAGCTTTATAAGCTTTTGGAGCACCCAAAAGTGCAGAAGTGGAAAGTAGTCCACAAAGCTCATCGCCCCCTATTATTACAGATATCGTTTTCTGTTGACCAATTAAGGTAGACGAGGGGCCAAAGCAGCTGCAAGTTTGGCTAGACACAGGTCAAGATCAAGGGAGATAAACAGCTCATGATCAGATCCTCCCACAGCCAAACTTGCAATATCCCCTCGGTCAAGACGATAGTAAGCTGACGGGAGGGTATATTGTGCCCGTGTTCTTCTAGACTATGGCAGAAGAATTCGTCGGAATAGATGATCAAATAGTCAGATAGTTCATCGTCCAGAATTAGCATATATAGCGTTCTCTTTGGATCAAAGGTTGGCTACAATTTCAGGATTAAAGGAAATAAAAAGTCCATGACCGAAGATGCGCCACCCAAACTTTAATGTCCCCTCGACAGCCGCCAAAACCTCGCAATAACTCGCGATCATTTCCCCTTCGATCACTAAGTGAGCAGAAACCTTGAGGCTACAAGCTGAAGAAGCCTCAGGTATCTGCTGCGGCAATGGACGTGATAAACATCTCGAGTATCAGGAAAGAGACCACCACATCTGTGGGTTTTTGGTAAAGAGAACTTTCTCTTCTTCACCATCTCAACATCTCAAAATCGTGCTTCCACAATTAACCATCAAGAACCAAATAGTTTCCAGAGAGGCTGGTGCTGCTGGCGAACATGCTGCGGAGCGGCCCTGGAAGGAAGTGATCCACCACTGCTGCTCCAGGCAGGGCTGTGTCTCTTAAACCACGCACAAACTGTAGAATCAAAAAAAGTTTGCAAAGGGGAAGGGACAAAGCCTCAAAGCGAAATGAATATATCTTCCTGTATAAAGCTTGTCCAAATGAACCGTCATCACGCCAAAGTTGCTTCACCAGTTCTTGGAAAAAGGTGAATATCAGACAACCTGGACTTGGGACTAATTCAAGATCAATGGGTGTTCCGAGGAAGAACATGCGGCCTCGGTACCAATTGAGGGAGGCTGAGAGAATGAGGCAGTCCAGAGAGAATGACTGCCTTAGAGCAGCCCGCTCATAAGGAAAGTCACGGAAGTAGAGCTGCCATGTGACGAAGGTATACCCAAGCTTTAGGCCCCTCCGCCATCAGCCGCCAAAGAACTTATGAGAGACTGCGCTAAGAGTAACATTCAACTTGTGTTTGGTTGCTACGCCAAAGCGAATCACCTCGCGCTGGGAAGTACCAATAATAATTCTAGGCGCGAGTACCATCTAAACGTCATATCAACTTATAAAAACCCCAGGTTATGCCTGGAGGTATTAACCTAGCTTTCCTAGGTGATTATGTAAAAGGTAATTGATTTTTATCTTTTCCAACGCATTCGTTAGCTCTAGAATACTGAACCGGCACGTTTCAAGCGAGTCATCAATATCTAACCACAAACGTGCAAAAATTGACTTGGGAACACCTGCAATGTCTTCAGAAGTATTTAGGGTTCCTCGGAAGACTATCTGGGAGGCTTATCCCATTGCCTACGAGTCAAAAACCAGTCACGCAAGTGATAACCCTATCACTGGGGCGACGTCGACCGTATCTCTGCTAATCTGCAAAAGGCGGTCGTGACAAACTTGCAAAGCCTTGTGCCAGCAGCAAACAGCAGCAATGTGCATCAGTTGTTCGATAATGTCAGGAAATTATCAAATAAAGTATTGAGACGAAAACAGCCCTTATTGGGCCCAGAAGGACGTGTACTTACATCTACGCAAAATCAGATAAGAAGATGGGGTCAATCTATACACAACGAAACTATCACAAAGAGATCAGTGAATGTCAATCAATATGGACGGAAGAAACAAGACCGGAGCAAGATATCATTTAATATGAATCCACCAAAGCTGAGAAAGGACAAAGAATTAATGGTGAAACTGAAAATTAAGAAAACAGAAGGACCAGGTTTAAACTTATGTGAAACTTGTCCTGCGTTTCCAATTCGCAAGCCCCCCCCCGCGCTCGCAGTGATAATAAAAATATGCCTCCCCGCTTTGAAATTACTATTGGATTTGAGGCCCCTATTGCGAATGTCGATAGCTAATCGACAAGCGACATTTATCGATTGTCGACTGCCGATTATTTAGTTTGATATTGCGAATGTCGATCTGACAGTCGACTTTTATCGATTGCTTTTTTGCTCACGACAAAATTTTCCAGGAATTTTAACAACAAAAACCTGCTCAACATAATTTTCTAAATCAAGTAGTCCAAATATTTGTCGATTGGGTTACACAATGCCAAAAAGAAAATTAATCGACACAATCGACTATAGTCGAGTCGATCGTTAATCGACACTCGCAATAGGGGCCTGAGTCCTCCAGAAGTGACTCTGAATACCTGAAAAAAAATTGAAACTAGGATCTAGGAATGGTCGCGATTGTGTAGATAACTTGAACAGAAGTCACCATTATACATTACATACAGTAGAATTCGAGCGACACAATCCACAGAGAAACTACTTGGGAAGCTTTAAATCATCATCATGTTATACGATGAAGCAGAGCTAAGAATCCTTTATAATCGACAACTAAGGGATCCAATATCAACGACAACCAAGGTTGCCCCTTTCACCATTATTTTTTCATCACTGTACTCCACGAAATAATGAAGAGAGCCAGCAAAAAAGTAAGAGGGATCAGATGGGAAATAGTAGAATGGCTACCGACTCGATTATGCAGATGGTATCGAACTTCTAGATCATTCAAGAGAAGGCATACAAAGGAAAATAGATAACTTAGAAATATATGAAGAACAAATGTACAAAAAACAAAACTAATCAGAACACTGAAAACGTATGATAAAAGACGCAAGGGAGTTCAATTACCTTGGTAGTATAATTACTACAGAAGGAGGTGCGTGGAAGTATGTATATCTTAAGTAGGATTAAAAAAGCTAGAGTTGTTACTATAAACAAAATTAAATAATTAGAAACAAATTAACACTTACATTAAAATAATTAACAGTTCCAGATGATTGATGTAACTGCCCCGATAATATTTTAAATATTGTTGATTTTCCAGCACCATTTTTACCCAATAATCCAAAACATTCACCAGTCTTGATTTGAAATGAAACATCCTTAACAGCATAATCATTCCTCTTATAGCATTTACTCAAATATTCAACATTCAGCGCATAACTTTCCGAATATGAATTATACTTATTATCACCACGTTTCAATGAGTTTTGTATCGAAACAATCTTCAATTCATATGTATGACTGCTCGTTTGGAAGATACTCTGTATTATTTTATGTACTAGACCGCTTTCGATAATATAATTAATGCACATAAATGCAACACCTAAAACCACTAGTGCTATATAGTGTGGACAAAGTAGATCACTAGAAACTGGTGATTTATATGACTCGATTCCATAACGTATAAATACTTCGGACTGAAATTTGGAAGAAACAAATTAACATTGAATTTCTTTTATTCTAAAAATCAAAACATACCACAATATAATTTTTACAAATCTCAATCAAACCATCTGACAGAGCATGTTGTGGGAATATCAAAAAGGCACGATTTAAGAAATGTCGCCATTTTTCTGATGTATCACTTTCACCCAAAATATCAAATAATATCACAATTGTTAAAGTAGTTAATGCTATTATAACGTTAAGGCAGAATATTGTCATGTTGGCGAAACTGGCTTCTGCGAATAGTTTTTCGAATACATGAACGGCTGGTATTGAAGCAAATCTGTTAAAAAGTAATAAAAAAGTTATATAAATGTTATTAATCAAAACAATTTCTATAATATTACCCGTAAAGTACCAACAGAAGACAAATTCCATCTAAGTTTGACTTTGCAACATAAACGGGAGTGTTGAATATTTTAAATATTATCACACATAAACTTAGAGCTATAAGGAATACCTGGAAGAGACAGTTTGTGTTAAAATAGTTAATTGTGGGTTTAGTTTAAAAAAAATAATAAAAAAATAAAGATTTGGGTTCATTGGGAGCATTGTTGAGCTTGCATAACATCAAGACAGTAACTAGAGACATTTTTTAGATAAAACCCAGTAGTTACTCTAACCCGTGTAGAGTTATGCTCTGCTGACAAAATTATAAGCTATTGGTATGGACTTAGTTCTAAAGAAAAGGATTAAAAGTTTTCTTTCTGGTCATTCAAACAATATAGGATTGGAAGGCTTCAAATCTAAAGCCCGCTCTACACGATGCGGTGAACGTTTCATTCGATTGTTGGCTTCCAAACGATTGATTAAATACCGACCATGTCCAAATCAGCCCGAACGTGTCGAAATATGAACGTTGGACGCTTGACATTGAACATTCAAGCATCGGTCACACAATGCGTCGTACCAATAAGCGTCCAAAGTTGGAACGTATTCCTAGCATTGTGTAGAGTTGGCTTAAACCTAAGCCGACCTTGGTCAATATCCCGCAGGACTCATTCTCTCAACCCAATATTTATGAACGATCTCCTCTTATCCAATTCAGAGTGGCGTGTAAATGATAAGATACTATACCTGATCATAGTGGTGGACACACGCTTACTTGGCCAAGTTTTAGCCTGAAGGAAAGGATCGCTTATGGAATCGCCCACATCAGGTAGATCCTTAAAGATCTTCCTAAGAAACAGCCCAAACAGTAGGTTTTGCCAAGTTATAAACCTAACGGTCTGAAACGACATTTGTCAGTGATTCTTGGAATAGCAAGGACTGCAGTAATGCGAGCAATTCAGCCAAGGGGTCATCTGGTGATAGAGCTGCTTCCACAAAGCCAGGGGCCATTTGCTGATCTTCCAAATTCAGCCCCGCAACTGTAAAAATGGTCAATCGAACTGTTGCGGAGCAAGCGGCGAAGTGGAGGAAGAACATCCTTGGCGGCCCGGAAGCATGAGCACGAGGGAAATCAGTGTTACATAGGACAAAAGTTGTCAGGACACAAGATCCTAGTTGCGGCGGAGCATTGACGTAAGCTAAAGAAGTGAGTATCTTCTAGAATTTTTTATTTTTTGGGGGTGGGAGTACTGGACTTCACCTTCGCTAGCAAGTTATTCTCTGACAAGATCCAGAACTGACGTGTTCTTGAAGACAACTCAATGTCGAACCAGCTCAGGTTCAACATGGCAGGTCTCCCACATGTCGAAATCAGATATCTTCCCCGCTTGCATCAGCTCAGTGTGTGAACTGAAGGCGGCTGCCACTGAGCTTACTGAAGTGCTGGTCTTCTCCTACCATGACAGCAAGACTGTATCTGACAGACTTGCTGCAATGTGTTGGAAAGTTTGAGTGGAGTTGAGTTGTCAATAGGCAAAATGTAGGAAAGTGGCTGAAGCAGCTACGCAAACGGGAGCATGCGTCACAATAAAGAGACGAAAAACCGCCGGATAAAGCGTCCAGTGAACGGGAAGCGAGTCCCTCAAAGAGGGCTAATGGTCCAAAAGAGGGGTCTGCCAGGAAAGGAAGCCACCAGAGAACAGCAAAAACCACAAGAAAGGTTAAGACCGGGTGCGCTTAGCATAACTGCGGCAAGCGGTATATCCTACTCGGAGATCCTAGGGGGTCAGTTTGAATACTTCCTTATAGGACCTCGGTGATGGCACATCAGGCGATCGCAGCAGGGAGATCTTCTGGTGGAACTGAAGGCGGGTGAAATCAAAGCGGTGGACCGCCAACAGAAGGTCAAATCTGACTAGGAGAAGCAGCGCAGGTCAGAGCGAGCACCAACCCGGTGGCCATCGAGATAAGGGAACTAGATGAAATCACCTCCAAAGGAGAGGTGTGTAAGAGCACCTGCGCCTGCTGCAAGTGCAGGAACAGAACAGAACATACGGTTAAGCATATGGTGGCCAACATAAATATACTGATAGCTCCAGCAAAAAAGGCACTAGAAACTGGAAAGGTCCGCATTGGATAGGTTGTCCACCAAGCAAAGGAGCAGACATCACCAAGGAGATGCTACAAGTGCTGGAAGCTCTGGCATACGGCAAAGAGCTGCATCGGCGCTAGGGCAGAATGAAATTTTGCCTGAAATGTCGAGAAAAGAGGCTTATCGCCAAAGACTGCGTTAAGAGTCCAAAATGTCTGCTATGCCAATTGTAAGTGAGCAGTGCAGGGATTTGCACAGTGGAAGCTAACAGGCGAATAAACTATGATCTCACGGTGGATAAGAATGTGGCAATGGTGTAAAAGTTGACTGCAAACATGAGCCACCATAACCCTTAAATAATAGCGACCTAGGTCGAACTTTTAACGTTTGAAAAAAGCACCAGGAGCCGTATTCCGCAAGCGTGAGCTCGATTGTGTCCACGGCGAAACAAAGGAAATATTCCCAGGACGGCATTTTTGGATTGATTGAGTCCGTCCGCTGTACGCCACCTTTGAAATTCTCAGAATGCTGTTCTCATGACCTCCGAATGCCATTTATCCACTTATTAATAAAAAATCGTTTGGTCAATTTTGGCCGTCCGGGGCCACATGTGCTCCTGTTAAAAATGTTTAAAAACTCTACGGTCATCATATGTCCCTTAAAAACCCAAGCGGCCAGTGTTCGCCCGTTGTAAGGCCGTTTTTTTGTTTTTACACGGGTGGGGATCCCGGTTTCTGACAGCCAATGCCTAGAAATGTAGGAGTGTCAGGAAAATTCCATCTTCTCCCGGAGCACTGTCCGTTTAATCTTGTCCGGGTCGAAGATGTTCCCAGAGAGGCTTCGAAAATCTCAATGGGAATGGCCCTATAACTGTACCCAGCACCTAGCCAATAAGCGGTCTGGAGAATTTACCCTAGAAAGCGGTTGCTGTGCAGGTATTTAAACATTTCGTCCTTGTTAGAGGTGTATAAGTCATTCTTCTTTTTAAGAAGGCCGTTAGGGAAGCATTTGAAGAGGAGCTATTGGAGTTTAGTCGCTTTTAATAGAGTCTCTCACAATGTTTCCACTAAACACTTTATTCACTGCATTTTGTCATAAGAATATTTATAAGTGGAAGTGAACATATAATGCAGTTTTATAAATACCTAAAAATAAAAAACTTACCAAAAAATCCCAAACAAACGCAACACCCCAATAAGTACGAAAATTAACACCACACAATTTCTGTTGTAATTTCTCCCCTGTTACACGTTCATTAACAATAAATACTGACGATCCAGCCACAACTAAACTAAAAGCAATCAAAAGGATTAACGATACTCCAGCATCAGCAACTTGTTGTAATCTATAATACAAAAAAAAACACATCAATAAATTCGTCATCCTTTAAGAAAACTAACTGTATAAACTTACATAGATGAAGTGCTCAACTCCTTCTCTCCCAGCTTCAATGGATGATTGCTTGTATGTATTCCAAATGATTCATCATTCATTTCCGACCTCAAAAGATGCGAATTCAAATCATTCAACCACGAAGCCATTGAGTGATATCCTTTATTGTTGTACCATACTAAAGCTAAGCTATCGTTAAAGGTAAGACCACCGTATCTTTTCATGTGGTACATATCGTGACTGTCTAGTATCCACTTGAATGCTAGTGCGGAGTTGTCAAAGAATGAACAATCGGTGATGTTGTCTTTTAGTATGTTATAGGTGGAGGTGGTGTAATTGTTTCCATTTTCCAAGCTGAGGAATTGTTGAGTGTTGGGGTATAGGTTTCTTGTTAGATCAAGATTGGTGTCGTATTCTCCGCCTGGTCTAAGCTGCATGAAACTCATGGCGATGATTTCGAATAATGCTGGAAGTATTAGGATGCATAGAAGCAGACGATAGTTGCGTCTGAAGTGAAGAGATCTTTTCCACAGTAGGTTTCCGATTACTTCTAGTGTAGACAGGGAGGGTTTGATTAGATTCTCTTTGTTTGACAGATCGATCTTTTCATATTTTTCAGTAGCATTCCCATTTAAAATTCCTCGGTCTTGATTGAGATTGTTGAATATTTCTTCTAGGTTTTTGCTGGTTATTGTTAGATCTAATATGCTATTGCTTGCCTCTAAAGTTTCTAGATATTCAATGAACTCTGGTAACCTATTTTGATCATGACTATAGGGAATATTTATATTCAATTCATATCCCGATGGTTGTGCCGTACTGAATTTTTCTAAATAATTCGATATATTTCCTTTAATTTCGTCTAGGACAGAATTCTGTCCGTTACTTGTAATACTGATATCAAGCGCCTTTGTAAATAACATTTTCATCGTTTCGGGATTGTGCTGTGCTATAGTCTTGCCCTATATCACAAAACGAAAATGTAATTTAAAAAATAATTTAAAATTTATAAAAAAAATCCTAATTACATTATTTAATATAAAAACGGAATCACTCAAGTATTCAGCTTCATCCAGGTAGTGTGTTGCTAAAATCACTGCTCGGCCTTGTCGTAAGACTTCTATTAATTCCCAAACACGTCTTCTTGCTTTCGTATCGACACCACTGCATGGTTCATCTAATATTACAACATTCGGGGATCCTTGAATAAAATAAAAATATAAATGCAAGTTTGTTTAATACAAATTAACTAGTTTCCTTACCAATAAAGGCAATGGCAACACATAATCTCCTTTGATATCCTCCAGACAGCTTGTATGCTTCGTAGTCTTCATATTTACCAAAATTCAGACTCTTCATTGTTTTACCAACTTCCATATCGAAACCGCTTTGTAGCTTGATCCTTGCATACATTTCTAGATGCTCCCTGGCGGTTAGATGTGGTATGAGGATGTTATCCTGGGAGCAGAGACCAATTTTGTCGAAATCTCCTTGGGCAGTCAAGGCTTGTGAGAGGATCACTTTTCCGCTTGTTGGTTTTATCTGTCCTGTTAACATCTTTCTAAAAGAATATCCTTTAATATTTTAAATTTAACGTTATATAGTACAGAATATTGTTTTGGTGCATGTTAAATTGATTTATTTTGAGATCAGTGATTGGTAGAAGGTGAAATTTGAGACACTTTTAAAACAGAAATATTAAGAGTACTGTTTTCCAATAGATGGCGCTAGTAGTAATATGCTGGGAAAAAATTTCAATTCAGGCAGCATGCCGGAAGACAGAGCAGCAAAGAAGATCTTCACTGGCATCATCGAAGGAGAAATACCCGTAGGTAGGCCGAGGAAAAGATGAAAGGATGCGGTTGTAGCAGATGTGGAGAACTTCGGCTAGAAATCGAGAAGATTGAAGGAAAAGATTAGAGGAGGCCAAGGCTTAAGTTGGAGTGTAGCGCCATTGGAAGAAGAAGAAGATGATGTGCGTCGAACGATTGTAAAATTTATGGTGAGAAGCATCGTGGACCTATGAAAAAATTTGAAGACGCAAAATTGGGGACATTACTGGATGAATGAATATCCATGTCAAACGCAACAAGAACTTGCATGTCACTTGCGTGATTCAACAGGCCATTTCCTATAGTTTGAAAAGATCTAGAATAATCTCAAAGCAAGCAAATTGGGTTACATTGGATTCAATTGGGTCGAAGCTAATAGGCGTCGTTTTTAGCGTGTGATCTCTAACGACAAAGAAGGAAGGTTTTTTGAATCGTTTTATAACATGATGAAAACTGGATCCATTACAGTAATTCAAACAAAACAATCGTGGGGACGCTCCGGCCAGGCATCAGCATCGGTCGCAAGCCCAGACATCCATGGCTCGAAGCACATGCTGTATATTTGGAGGGACGGGCTCGGCGCAGTAAGAGTTCGCTACTGAATGCAACTAATGCGTTTGCGCTGAACATTGAAGGACAAACGGCCACAATTCGAGCAAAAGCCATGACAAAGAGATTTTCAGCAAGGCAAAGGCTTGGCCGCTTGTTGCTAATGTCGTTAAAATCTACCAGGAAACACCCTTGAGGGATGCTTTACGAATAATACCGGGGATACCATGGAACTATGTAGTAACGAGCACTCATTTCCCGAGTTCTATAGTAACTGACCTAGAAATTACCTTAAAACCTAACATTGGATCGGAAGGTAGTTCGTGCCCATCGATCCTACAGTAGGAACAAAGGGCTGGTAAACATAATTTTCATTGAAAGTAAGATCAACTCGGCATCTTCAAGCCTTTCAAGGCTGCTGAAAAGAGCGGCTTGAAAGAAATACTAGCAACATCCTGCTGCTATAATTCCCGAGCAGCCTTACGCCGGCTCCTATTCCAAGATCCTAGAGAGAGGCTAGGGTATCTTTATTTCTAAAGCGGGGAAAAGATCGTATTAGGAAGCAAAATCCTATGGAACAATCTCTTCTTTTCACTAATAATGGAGAAGGGTTTAGGCAAGCACGGCGAATCCGCTCCGCCAGTTGGCAAACCACGGTCAATGTGGGAAGATAGTGTTAAGGCTGATGCAGCAAAAAACTCCTCAACATCAGAAACTGGAGGCAAGCGGACCAGAGAGACGCCTGGAGAAAGGAGCTCTGCTGGAAGCCAAAGCTCGAATTGGTTGTAGAGTCAAAGAAGAAGAAGAAGCGAATCTGCTGGCAATTTGCCTATCGGTCGAGCAGATCTACAGAGACTGCCAAGCACGTGTTAGTAAGAGATATCGGTTCAACGAAATCTCTCTCTGCGATTTGCCAAATATTGAGGATGCATTTGACAGCGTTATATTCGACGCGATTAATGAAGCCGCATCAAAAAAGGGTATTGAACCTACCACTGCGAGATGGATCACGTCGTTTCTCAGAAGTAGATTGATAAATGCTGAATTGAATGGTGAATCGGTTATGATGATGTGGTTGTTCTCAAGGAGGCGTTCTGTCGCATCTCCTATGGTCAATCAACTTCTTACTGGGCAAACTTTTAAAGCTCAACAGGTGGGAGCTAAAAAGAATAACAGAGCTCGTGACGGGCTGCTATTAGCTTAATTATTATTATAAGTAGAATATCACTGGTAATTGGTGGTAGCTATCGGTTCTGCGGAGCAACTTCCGAAACAGCGGAGCCCTTAGGAGAGCAGAAGGAGATTTTGTCTCCCAAGAAAATTTGGAATATGACTCCTAAATCAACTTTATTTCCTAAATCTATATCAGAAGCCTTAACCTAGAACGCTTTTAATGATGATCTCAAAGAAGCAAGTAAGTAAGACATTCCTTATTGAAACATGCTTATAATTCAAAGTGTGGTTATTTTCTAGGTTACTTAGAAGCTTTCGATTGATTGTAATCAATATGCTTTGATACACAATAAAATGAATTACTATTAAATGGTAGTTATTTAAATTACTAATGAGTGTCAAAATTCAAATTTTGTATCACTTACACTAATACTTACATTATAGTACTTTTACCAGCACCATTCCTTCCCAGCAAACACGTAACACGATCCTTAGGAAACGATATCGAAACATTGCTTACAGCCACTTGAATATCATTGTACACTTTAGAAACGTTCTGCAACTCAGCACCAACACTTGGATCCAAATCTTCTCGTGGTACAGTTCGGAATTTGTATTCATCTGCAACCAAAAACGAAATACTTTTCATATATTTCCACATATAAATTAATCAATTTTTAAACAAACCATTTTTAAAGTACTCCAAAGCATAACCAATTGCAGCATACAAGAATATATCCACAACAATCATCGTTATTGCATAGGTGAACTCAAAATCAAAGCCATGACTGAAAACATCCGCAAACGCAAGTCCCTTGTTCTGCAGCTCAAGACGCATTATATGATCCCACGCATAGCAAAACGCTGTTGATAGTGATAGGTTTGTTAAAAATTTGAAGAAACCATTCAATTTCGTTTCTAGACATATAATGACGATGTACGGCATGAAAGTCATCAAGAATAATATTGATGAAGATACTGATCCGATGCTGGCTGATGTGAAGAAGGTTGAGCACATGTAGCTGTAGGATTTAAGAAAGAGTTGGTTATAATTTTTAAGTGTTTGAAAGGAAGAGATTCAAATACAAACCAGAATGATATGACGGATAGTCCGAATATAATTAAAAATATTAGAATGAAGAAGAAGTTTGTGTAGCGTAAAATCCCTCCGGAGTAGAGGATAATGCAAGCTATTAGGAATACGATGAGTATTTCGATGAAGGTTGTTGTAATCCAGCTGACAACTTCTGATAGAGATTTTAGACCCATTGAACTCATTAGCTGGAAGGTTAGAAATAATTCTTATAAAAATTGTTTACTAGTTTTGTTATTTTAATAGTTTTAAATCTCTGCTTGGTTTACTGGTATCGATGATGGTATCTATATACACTTGTCTAAATAAGAGTAACAAAAGGAGGACGTTTCGAGCCTCAAAACGAAGCAAATAACGAACTCGGTTTCCAGGCAGCGGATTGGACGAGTAACTACCACATTAAAAACCTATCGGTCACTAATCCTCAAGGTTGCTTCGCACAGGACGGGTTCACCAGCAACGACCCAGGCAACGAAATACGAAATTCAATTCAGGAACTTGGAACAGCAGAAAGCTCAGCAACACCAGGGCTCTACGTACGCTTCTATTTTATCATTAAAAAATATGTCGTAGCGATCACATTTCTACAGGAAACCAATTGGCATAATGATGACTCACAGTGGCGTAATGGAACCCACACAGTACTCTCCAGTAGATCCAGCGAAAGGAGAGTACATGCACGCTTCGCGTTAAAACAAGGCTGCATACCATTAGTCTCATAAACGACCATGCTGCCACAAAAGACAAGACGGATGAGGATAAAGAGGAAGAGTGTTGTACGGCTCGGAATACTATCTAGTGAAGGTGAAATTTAGAATCCGAATAACGACCTCAAACGACATAGGTAACATAAAACTTGAAGAGGAAAGAGTTGCCTACCAGAATGCAGTCGTACAAAACTTGAGAGAAGGAGTAGGAGAACAGCCCAACATAAACTACAATTGAGAAAACTTAAGGGAAGGCCAGCAACACACTCTGTACATTTATTTGGATATGCAGATGAGGTAAACTTCGTGGAAGATCCTTTTTGATAACAAAGGAAGCTTCGCTGAGTCGCTGAACTGGTTCGCGGACTCCAACGGAGCAGATGAGTTGACATCCCGGCTTAAGACTACCCGGTCACGTAATCAGGATGGGGCATAACCGTATCCAAAATCGCGTCATGGTAGCAGAAAAAGACAGAGCTAGGATGTAGACTCTGTAGTAACTCACGCAAAAGTAATGCTTAATATTCGGAACTGGACAAAACAATTTATGATGAAAATTAATTTTCTCATACATTCTGTAATAAACGCCTTTTTTGATGATATCTGAGAGTGGATTGACTGATTTCGATAAATTTTGTATGCAATTAAACTTCGAAAATTTTCGGATTCTAAGGGGGTACGAGGTTTGCTCAACGTGTTGAAACACCTCCAGCGACAACATTGACCAGTTTTTTTTCGATTAGCCAAACTGATCCGTTCCCACGAATGTTCAAAATGGGAAGCAAGGCAATGCGGTTCCAAATCATCCGGATGTGCGTCCTACTGATGCTCTTGGTCGCATTGACACAATTCATCCGAAGAATGACGAATACTTCTACTTGCAGTTGTTACTAGTGAATGTTTGTAGGCCGACGTCATTTGAATCACTTCGAATTGTCAATGTGTTGCATGTGAACAGCTAAATTTGCTTGAAAACGATACTCATTGGGACATGACAATTGCTGAAGCAATTGTTTCTGCATCTTCAACCCAGATACGGACATTATTTTCTATCTTTATTTCGACATACTTCCCATCGAATCCACATGAATTGTGGAGCAAGTACAAGGATGACATGTCAGAAGGCATTTTACACTGAATTCATATCAGTTAAGGGAATCCGGATCTCGAGGTGAATGATAAGATACATAACCAGGTTTTGCTTTTAATCGAAGGCATGTGCGATAGTTTGTTAGTCAATTTAGGAATACCAACGCCATATGGTGGAATGAACGACGCTTTCAATCGAGAATTATACCGTGAACGTGAATTCGATCGAGATGCATAGAACCAATCAGTTCGGACGAATGTACCACTGTTGAGCCCCCAAAGGAAGGAAGTGTACGATACGTTAATGAAGGCGACTATGGAAATAGTGGCTTAATTTTTCTCGATGCGACCGGTGGAACTGGGAAGATATTTCTCATTTCATTTATTTTGGCCACTGTTCGTGCAAGATCCGAAAATGCTGTAGCAGTTGCTTTTTCTGGGATAGCGGCCACGTTGCTAGAATGATGCCGAACGCCTCATTCAGCATTGAAATTGCCGTTAAAACTTCAAACAACTGAAAAACCGACATGAAACATTGCGAAAGACTCGGCAATGCCAAAGTTTTGGTAGCAAGTAAAATCATCATCTAGGATGAAGGCACAATGGCGCACCAATATACATTGGAAGAACTGAATCGAACAATGAAAGATCTGCACAATGATTCAAGAGGCGCAATGATTCTTCTGTCTGACGATTTCCGCCAAACCCTACCAGTCATTCCAAGATCTACCGCTACCGATGAAATAAACGCTTGCCTTAAATCATCAACACTGTGGCGCTATGTGAAGAAACTTCATCTGACGACAAACATGTGAGTTGCCTTGCTAAAACGATTCATCTGCCGAAGATTTCTCCAAGCAATTTCTGACTATCCGTGATGGCCGTGTTCCTGTCGACGAATCGAATGGTTGAGTGAAGATCACAATTCAAAATCAAGTCGTTGGTCCATTGCACTCCTAAAAACCTATCGACTGTGTAATAAGCGAAGATCAAAACCACCAACAAACTAAAGAAAGTCAAATTTTTGGAGACTTTGAGCGAAAAAGTTCCATTCACAGAGGAGATTACAGTCAGCAGTTTTACAAGGAACATACTCACTTTTAATGCTAACTAAGCTATTGCTTAAAACAAGTAGTATACAAAAATTATACAAACCATTGTATTTTTGCTTTCTCTCATCCAAATTCTATATCGAATACACGTTGCTATTTGAACAATTAACGCAATAAAGAAAGCCATTTGCACAGACTGAGCCAGATACAATCCTTTTTTGAAACTAAAACAAACAAAAACCTTAATTAAAAAATTCCTTTACAGCACTATTAACATACTCATCTCTTGTATACGATGGATAAGGAAATTGCTTCGTATAGATCAGCATATCATCAATTTCAAACTTATCTTCATTCGCTTTCTTACCACCAAATAATCCCGCAAGAAGACCACCAAGCTGTCGCTTAGTTCTATGACCACTTGACTCTTCTTCCTCATCAGCAGTTTTATTTCCCATGTCCTGCATAAGCTCATCAGAGGTGAAATTTGTACTTTGATCATTTGTTACAGCGCTTAGCAATGATGCTAGATCAAAGTTGGAGTTTAATGTGCTGGTTACCAATCCAAATGCTTTTGATATGACATCCATGTCATCGGTAGTTGTGGGGTTTGATATGGACTCGGTGGTGGTGGTTATAAAATCGTCGAAGCTAGATGAATTTGTAGAATCCTCAACGTCATCTTCTATGCTTGATGTTGTCTCTTCATTATCATTGGACGATATATCATTAATAACAACCGATGTATTTGGTTCCTCATTGCTACGAGCATCATCAGCATCCCAATCACTAAACCAATTATCATCATCGAACTTATCAGTATTTTTCGAACTAGTTGCGGCATTCTGTTTATGCAGAATACCCTTCTTAAGCTTGATAATACCAACATCGACAGCATGCTTAATCTGGATGAATCCACGATGATATCTCAAGTCTAGTGAGCTGCTCGCCTCTGGACCAGGAAACCAAATTCGATTTCGTGTCTCGAGTGTTATCGGTGTATTATCAGTGTCCATTCTTATTTTGTACTTAATTTGATTATTTTCAGTTTTGTTGAAGTAAACACCAGCATAAAACAATTTCTTTTTACCTAGCTCGAACGCCTTCTCTTCCAGCTCCTTTTCGGAATTCACAGGTATAAAACGATCAGCTGAAAAGCATTGCAGGATGTTGTGGACAGTTTTTACAACATCATAGATGTCTTCATCAGTCATTATGCGGTTTACAACAGCTTCAATTTGATCTAAATCCACGGATCCGCCCAATGCCATTTGTATAAAAGGGGACTTAACTAGATCCAGCAGCTTCAAGAAGCTCCCCTTGAATTCTTCATCAGTCCGCAATTTGGTTAAGGTGGTTTCTATAGATTCAGCGAACTTCCTGAATCTTCCCATATCGTTAAAAGTTGTATTAGCCTAAAACAATAACAATACTTATAGTTGAAACAATTTATTCAATTACAACACAATCACTTACATATTTAATTATCTCCGCGGTGTCATCGCTCACAGGACCATAAATAATTTTACCTTGGATGATGGGCTTTATTTGGTTCCACGTAATTTTGCCATGATTTGTGTTAGTAATGTCAAGGTAGAGTTGTTTACAATATTTTGCTTGAATAGTAATAAAATAGTGTTTTATTATATTGTTGATGATGATTTTCTATGTATTAACTAACTTGGCATAGCATCAAGCTCGTCATCATTTATTGAGCTAAAGTCTTCCGTGTATAAAATGTTTTCTACGAAACGGATGTTATCGCTGCGAGGAAATGGTCTGCCGCATATTATTTTTCCAGAATTTGAAAACATTCTGTTGTCTGTAATAAATATTAGTTTTATTAAATAATAATAAATTAGTGAAGTAAAAATATAAAATATAAAAAAAGTGATAGGTTAGGTGTAGGTCTGTCTCTTGTCTGACTGGAGGCCCAATAAGGCTTTTCGCACGTCGTTTGATGCAACAAACTCGATACCTTAAGTTGGTGAAGTTGTTTAACCGAGTGTAGCGGATGTCTGAAGCCATCCTATGAAGTTTAAGAAGCTTATCAGTGCCCCCACCTCTAGTCCTAAGATCTTTTTTAAGTCTTTCAGAAAGCTAGTGTTGGCCTAGTATAGGTACGTTGCTTAGCTTTGGCTGGAGCCGAGTATTTACATAGGAAGTGTACGAGTGTTTCCCTCTCGTTCGGCTCCCTGTAGCAACGACAACAGACGTTGTACGGGATATACTCAGCATTGGCAATGTGGTCATCTATGGGTCAAAAGTGAAACTAGAATATTTTTTTTTGAGATCAATGAAATAATTGACACTTTAGAGCAGTGCTGGGCAATAGTTGACTTTACACAGTATGTACGAGCAAAGCTTTTGCTTATACCTATCTCACTCGAACTAACAAGCAAGATAGGAGGGCTCTGGAACTACCGGGAACAAGAGCTACTCTTACCCAGCGTTGCTTTAAAGAATGCGTGGGTCTTCACTTGCACCAAACTAGTGGGTGGGAAAAAACCTTCATCACCAAACTAGTGGGTGGCCCAATACCAGATTCCAGACTCATGAATACAATGTCAAGAACGCTCGGTCTAGCCATGTTGTTTTTGTAGGCTCTCCTTAAGTTTTCATGTGTGCAAACCTCATTGAAATAGCATGATACGCAAAAATCATTGAAATAGTGAAAAACCACTACGAAAATGGTGAAAATATTGCGGAAACATTTCGTAAAATTCATAATGCTTGTGGTCATCATCAAGCACCTTTTTTCTTGAAATTCGAATGCCTCAGACAAGTTAGTGATGTGAAAACTTTAACTGAGTAATGGAGGCTCATTTTCATCTGCCTGGGTAGATGAACAAGCAAAACTATCGCATCTAAAGCTGCGAAAACCCAAGAAAATTAGTGACAGTTTGGTGCAGTTTTTGGGCTTTCGGTGCAATTCATTATCATCATTAGGTGCTCCACAGTCTATTGTTGGCCTTGGATTCTTCTAGCGTTCGCCTTTATGATCCTTGATCTCTGGATCGATTTTTCCAGTTTCTTATTCCCAACTGTTTCAAGTCATCCTCGACGTCATCTATATATCTTATCTTAGGTCTCCATTTTCCTTGCGATACTTTCCAGGAATTATCTTTGTCGGGTTCGGTTCCTTCTTTGACTTGATCAATCCATCGTAACATGTTTATTTTGATCACTTTTACAATGTTTGGAATTTTATTGATTTCATACAACTCTGAGTTGTATCATCTCCTCCAAATGCCATCAACCCGTATTCCTTTGTCGATCGAACTTTCAAATCTTCGAACCAATGCCAATGTCAAATGCTTGCGTAGGCCAAAGTAGCGTTTATTAGCCACTGCTTTCGGCCGATGTATTATTACCTTTTTCACCTTTTGTTATAATCGTGCCTAGGTATACAAATTTATCCACTGCTTGTAGATAGTACTTGGTTTTGGCGGGGTTGAATTCAGCACGATTCTTGCTTCCCCAATCTAGAGTGAGTTTGTGATCATCAAGCCAGGATCTGGCATTTGCTTGTCTTGCATTATCGTAGCCGTAGGGTACCGTCGCCAGCAAAGCTGAGAAATTGATTCGAGAGGATTGAAAGTATTTAATTTATAAAGATAAGAAATAGAGCTGGTGATAAAAGTGACCCCTGGGGAATGCCTGTAGAGATCGATGGGCTGTGAATTTGACGCCATCCAATAGTACCTTGATTGAATGAGCGGATGGAAAATTCAATCCAGTTCTGCAGAATTGAACCAAAGCGCTCACAAAAGCTACAACCTTGCCGACTATTATTACCTAGAAACAAAGGAGAAACGCCTACAATTTGCCTGAGTTCACACTCACAGTGGATCCAAGTTATCTTTTCAGACAAAAAACCGGTTCTGCTTTGATGGACGGATGATGGATGGATGGATACTGATATTGTTTCTATGTTTTACGGAAGGAAGAGAAGTTTTTTACTCGATATCACCGATTGGAAGGAGTAATAATGATGTAGGGAGCCATGTCAGTTAGAGGGCCATCAAGGGAACCAAAACAGGAGTTCTGTACCGGGGTCATGTTAGAATAAGTTAACCCGGTGGTGGAACAAATAAAGGAAGGATAACCCTGTATTTTCCAACAAAAGCAGCAATTCACACCGCTAGGGTAGTTATGGAGTGGTTAAGGGCCTATAACGTAGTGGAACTGGAATGGCCATTGATGTCTCAAGATCATCACAAAACTGAACTAAGGACTGCAATAAGGATAGCGTGGGATGAAATTCCACTAGATTTAATTCAAAAGTTGTACAGCAGTTTAGGAAATAGAATCTATGATGTAATCCATACCAATGCACCAATGATGTAACCCATACCAAATATTATTATTAAATTAAGTATGAACATGCGTGTCAAATTGCAGATAGACCAATCTGGAGAAGGATTTTCAAAGCAATTGCCAATTCACCGAATCGAAGACCGAGCTCATCCGAAAGGTGTTCCTAAACATTGCTCAAAAATTTGGTTGAGCGAACGTGCTATATTGATCGCATCGAATCATTGATGTCGACGAATTGAATTTAATACGTACAAATCGGTGGATTCCATTACTAGCCAAGGTAACGTCAACTATCCAACCCCTGGAATTGCCCGGATTGCTGCCAGACAATCTTCAATAGAAAGTCGAATGGAAGAAAATAAGCCATTTGGTTACTGACTTCAATTGTGACTTAAATTTTGGAACAACGCCGCTTGGTTACATGTCGATCACATTCCAGGCACATATATTTCCAGCATTTCAGCCGTGTACTGCCGATAGAAATAATCGTAAATCGTAAAATTTCTCACTGGCGTACTTCTGAATGTACGAGGGTCATTCAATAAGTAAAGAGACAAATTCTATAATTTTAAAACTATTCAATGAATGTGTACAATCTTTGCAGGGGTGTTAGTTGGCAACCTTGGGATATGCTCTGATCAGCTGTTTCATCATTTTATGTCAACATAACCTCAAAATTTTCAATTCACCGTGGCAAGTCCACTAGAAGATTGCACCTTAGAAGAACAGCGCTCAGTCATTAGAGTCAAGACTTAAAGCAACGAAGTTTGATTGAAGGAGACGCTTTTTTGAAAGAATAGTGGCCAGCGACGAGGTCTGGATCCATCACTATGACCCTGAGACCAAAAGCCAAAGTATGGAGTGGAAACACACTAGCTCTCCAGTTCGCAAAAAATTCAAGGTTCAGCCTTCCGCCGGTAAAGTGACGCTGACCATCTTTTGGGACTCACAGGGTCCAGTCTCTTGCCATTTCCTTGAAGATCAGCAAACTATCAATAGTCAATACTACTCTGAGATGCTAGAACACAAAGTTAGAGCAGATATCAGGAGCAAACGCCGTGGACTCTTGCCCGCCCTCATACAGCCCAGCTGACCCGTGATAAGCTTCAAGAATTGGGTTGGGAGGTCTTGCTTCATCCTGCCTAAAGTCCCGAAAAGATTTGCTAACAATGAGGAAGTTAAAGAAGCGATGCAAAAGTGGCTTCGGGGTAAATCGAAAGAATTCTTCGCCAAGGGAATTAGGAAGCTGCAAGAAAGATGGGACAAGTGCATAACTGTGGGGGGTGATTATGTTGAAAAATAACCGTAATTTTTGAAAGATTGAAATAAACCGTTTTTGAGCTATAGCCATTTGTCTCTTTACTTATTGAATGACCCTCGTACTTCTCCTCAAATTGAATAACCATGGACACAATCGTTAATAGGTACTATGTTTACAAATTTCCAAAGTTTGTCACAAAATCACAAACAAATTTATTGAAATTTAGACAGGACAACTATCTATTGGGTCAGCTATAGTATCTATATAAAAGTACTTAAAAATCTGATGATTCTTCCATAATAACGAAAGAACCAAAACAGCTGTGCTTATGCAGTTCAACAGTCTGAAAAAGATTCAGTGCTTACGAAATATTAAAATTTTCACATGAATGTGTTACATTTTGCACCCCTCTTTCAATATGGTTAAAAAAGCAAATATAATATTTACATCTGTATGTTTTAATGTTTACTTATTAAATACCTTTCTTGTAAAGCATGTAAGAGATGCGGTAGTATGCTTTACGTTACGTTACGTTACGGAAGTTTTTTTTTTGTGCTAGTCTTATCAATGTCTGAAGGCCGTCCTATATTTTATACAAAATATAACAAATCGCACATGTATTACAATAGTGACACAACTCAAAAAAGTAGATTTTTCAGGAGAGACAAAAAACTATTTCGTGACGAAGCAAGAAGTTTAGTAGTTTACAGTCGATTATATGGAATGTCGGGCGGTATGTTTGAAGAAAGTTTTCCTCGTCGATGTCCAACAAATGTCAAAGCATAAATGTGTGCGCTGTTTGTCAAAAACTTGTTTGACCGTGGATGGGGACCTAATGTAACACAATTTTGTTTGAGAGGGCAAGAGTGACATAAGTGATGTCTGACGGCAAGCAAAAAAAGCTAGATTCAAACGGTTTGCGTGGTTTATACCAATGGTTTTGCTAAATAATTTGACGGGTATAACTCAAATACTGAAATTTTTGAGTTGTGTCACTATTGTAATACATGTGCGAAATATAGAATTGTTTTGTATTATTCTATAATCGATTATATTGTTTCATTCAATTTAATTGTATTGTTTCAATCGATTTTTGTTCAGGAAGAAATTCTCCATGACACACCTCTATACAATTTTACAAATTGCTTTGACCTAAAAAACAATCAATTTTCAATAAATTTCACTTTAATTTAAACAGTCTAGAAAATGCTCATTTATGAATGACCCAAATGCATTATAATAAACAAAACAATTATCAATTTGTAACACATTATTTTTAATAATTGTGATACAGCCACTACTACCTAGACCTAGAAGGTAACTACAAATTCCATATTTACCTTTTAAAGGTCATTTGTGTAGGCGATGATGCATTTCATCTAGAGATATTTTCCAGCCAGTATTTTTGTCGAGACTTCCTCAACACAAACTTGATAGAGACATATCTATATATCTTGAGGGCATCACAAACACTTAATCTTCGTCAGGTGTAATAATGCAACTTAATTATGAAGAATTTGTGAGAAAATTCTCATGCATGCGAGCACTTTAATGACGATTTTAACATATTTGCTGATTTGATGAAGGATTTCATTCTAGTGTTTGATGTATGACGAAAGTGATGTTGCTCGAGGCTGCCTATTGTATCACGAGATTTAAGACTTTAAGACTTGTGGATGTGGATGACGACAGTTTTTGGGAATTTTTAGGATAATAATGATGAAATTGATTAAGTAAATTTTAACGCTTTTTTTGTGAAGTAAAGCGCATGAGTAACCGGCGTAAAAAATCACTTAACAAGTGACAAGGTAATAAGCTACCTATTATGCAAATTTCAATACATATTAAAATTTTGTTTACTGGTTTAAAGTGATCTAAGAAGATATAGAAGAAGCTGTTATTATTTTAACGACCAAATTAAGCTATTTTTAATGGTGTTGTAACAATGTTTTATCTTTTGCTTAATGTATTTTTTTATATCTTCCTTGACGAACCTCAAAAAATCATTCTATGACTTTAAGATAACTGCTTCAGGAAACGTAGCAGAAAGTTATGGGTTCTTATTAACATTTCCAGTGATTGTTTCGATCGATTATTGGGTTGTACCGAAAGTTTCGCTTTATTAGCACCTACAAGGTTCATTGGTCAATCCGATTTTACACCCTATTTATGTTGTAGTCTGACATTGTACAACGTCTTTCAATAAGAGGTGTCATTTTAAATCGACAGAAAAACGCAATTTTTTAAAGAGTGGCGATATTTTTATTTCAATCTAAAGTAAACCTCTAAGATTAAAATTAGAATACAATATCTGCCAAATTTCCACCTCGGGTCATTGGCGTAGACTTTGTCTTTATTTTAACTGTCTAATGGAGCCAGATCCTGAAATCTTTTTTCACGCAATAAAGCTATTGTTTCGCAGGCTGTGTGATAGGTAGCACCGCCCTGTTGAAAATAAACGTCGTACATATCTATAGCATCAATATAAGGCCAAACAAGTCAGTCGATATCGTTCGGTAACAAAAAACTGAAGTCTGGACTCGTAGCCCAATCAAATTTAGATTTTTTCGTGCTAGCCGAACCAACAGCAAGGTCCAATATGGACAAAATAGGAAAAATTCAGTACAATATGATTAACTACTTTTGGAGGGACACTTTTCTTTTCGAATATGCTTTCTTGATAGGATTTGAGACTCTCATTGCCCATAGAAAAAGCGGTTTTAAGATTCCCAATTGTTTTGACGTACGCCATACTATTGGCTTATGGATCCAGCGAGACACACCGGGTTCCAGCAAGTTTAATATAAATTTTGTCTTTTGTACAAGGTCTAGATTATTTAAGAAGCAAAAAATTGTTTTTAGCAATTTTTCGAAACTATTCCAAAGAAAGGTTTACGAACGCCAAAAGAAGTTCGCCAAATTTTTCCTATTTATATCATATTTGACCTTGCGGATGGCTCAGATTGGCAAAAAATGAGGTTTTTCGACAAATTGACTATGGGCCAGAGTGATGTACCTCTAGTTCTCTAAATCTCGATCGAATCGATTCTTTGAAACTAAAAAACAAATTAAAAAATTCTAAAAGTCAAGTAAAAGCCTTCCACAAGTACTTTACAACGGAAAACGACAGACCACAAGTAAGTCTTTCTTACTGCCTTCCAGTTGTTCTAGTTCGACGTTCAATAGGACGTTCGATGGTAATCGTCTTATTTAAGCAGGCATAACACTACAGCTAGGTTGTTCCCGTTAGTCATGATGGCTTCGTCACCTTAACCTTAGGACAGATAATCCCCGATGCTCTTCTTATTCGTTATCGCTCTCAATCCCCTCCAACCCAGCTCACAGCTTCGCCCATCCCAACGTCGCCCGTTACACCAGCGCCTTCGACAATATAACACAAGCACATGCCACAGCTTGTCATTTTGATCGTAAGTTTATGCCCAATTCTATCAACAGAGACATTGAACTCATTCTTGATTGGCACCGTAACATTCATGTCGAATTTAACGCCTTCAAAACCAAATGCAGTCTCATCTCTGATAAAACCTGCATCGACCTGCCCTCGAAAAGATCTAGCCTACAAATAAGAGACAAATCGATTGGAGTACAAGTAGATAGACGGATGGGCCGAGTGAACTAACTCATATCCTAGGTGCTATGAATACGGCGTTATTCTATCAGAGACATTGGTCTACCAGTACCCTTTGATCCAAGGTAGATTAGGAGTATTTTTTTCGACTATTTGTAACACGGTACTTTGAAGGAGGAAGCAGAGAGCGTTTCGAAAGAGAATCAAGTAAGACACCTCCATTGCTAATACTCGATAGTGGAAGTTGAAGTATCAATAAAAAAAATTGTTTTTTCCTCTATTCATGCTGTAAACGTCCTTTTAACTAAAAGCTTGAAAAGAGCAGAATTCAGAAAGTTTAGTCAAAGAAATTTAGACAAAACGTACACAATAATTGATACAGGCTACATCAAAGCTTTCTGACACAAGAAGAAACTAGAGAAAGAAAAATGGATAGGCCATATATTAGATAAGATAGGAGATGAGAGTGGTATGGTCACAGCAGGTCATGTTTCTATTCAGAACAACTAGTAAAATTTTCACTTTCTCAACGCAAGTGAGGGGACCCTATTCAAAACGATTTCGAATCGTTTACTACTAAAAGAAGATCATTTGTAAAATTGTTGAATAAAAGTGGTGCGAGTATGGAACCTTGAGGGACCCTCGAGATAAGTAAGGCAAGCGAGAAACTATAGGCACCTATTTCAACTTGTTGAGATCGGTAAGTTAAGAAGCTGTGCAGAAGTTTAATAGTAGTTAGAGTAAATTGTGATGTGCTAAACAAAATACAGAAAGCACAAAGATTTTTGCATAACAGGGGCCCTTCGCTCCACACCTACAGACGCCCTAAATGTTATGTTATTCCTCTCTCCTTTGAATCTTATGGCTACCTTAGAATAAAAGAATCTGGTTTTTGGAACGGAATAAGGGGAGGACACACCAAGGTGCTGAATTCTGTTGCCATCCCCACAAAAAAGGACTTCTGCATACCCGAGATTAACTTCACGAGGAACTACGGAGTCCCCATCCCTTCACGCTGTAAGTGAAGAAACAGACCACACAGTTTTCAGGGTGCCAAAAACTTCTTTACTGATGACTCTAAACTCAAAGGTCGAGTAGGAGGAGAAGTCTTTTCCACAGAGCTTGGGATTGAAGTCTCCTTCCGACTACCCGATCACTGTAGTGTATAACAAGCGGGACATTAGGTTTAAAGTAGGATCACTATGGCATCATAATGGGCCTATCTTTTTGGCTTAGGTGTATGAGCTCAAGCCAACAGCTCAGCCATATCTAACCTAACCTAACCTAATTTGGACTTGTGAATAAAGTATTTGCAGAAGCAAAGTGTGTTTAACGCTATCGAAAGTGCAATTGCCAGAAGGATTAAAAGGACCACTGCACTTGAGTATTATGTATATAATCAAGGGGTGCTTCCAAAAGTTAAGTAGTTTTGATACCGTGATGCAGGAGTTGAATAGGTGACTTAGAATAGGCAGCATACAATTTAATAACAAGGAATTTTGTTGAATGTTGATAACGAAAGCGGAAGTCAGCAAAAGAAGCTATAAAAGGGATATGGGCCCGTTCCGCTTTTTGATTAGGTATAAAGTTTTGGTTAAGGGTTTCAAACTCAGGTTATTAATAGTAGCTTAATTTTTAGTGTGTACGCCTAAATTGCGTAAGTTGTTCCATACAGTTTTCCGTGAAAGTGAAGGGCAAAAACTTCGATATTGATAATATTTAATATATCTCCGAAATCAGACGACGCAGAATCGATCATGCCGTAAACTGGGCAATATGGAATCCATCCAGCCTGCACTCCTAGTTTTCTTTCTACTCTTTATGCAAGCCTATAGCAGTTCTTATATGAAAATTAGTCTTATATCTAGTTCCTTCCTAAAAAATCCTAAAATTGTTCCTACACCTTTAAAATACCACCAATCTTCAAACTCAAAAAAACTCACCAGAAAACATTTTCTTTATATCAAAATTATTCCCCAACATCTTCTGTACTTGCGGCAGCTGTGCAACGACCGCATTGATATTGCCTGCAAAGAAAAACATAAAACGCGTTGCATTAAAAACGAAAACATATTTCGTAACGCCATCTTCTAGTATTTGCCTCACTTTCAATGACACTGAACTTGGAATGAGTGGCAAGAGTGGTCACCGCTGAAACGAAGTTCATTTTTTCTGGCAGATCAACAACGGCATTGTACAGTGACTCTTCGTTGAGAAAGATCTGAAGAACGTTCAAAACTGGTTTAAGTCTGGAAGCAAAGATAAGATTTTAACATAAGATATTCAGGTATGCATGTATGTAAGGCAGGTACTTACGGGGCATTGTTAAATGTTGTGTACTCTTCGTAACTGGAAACACCTTTGCATTGATTCTCTATAGTACAAATGTGCGAGTGGAAAAATGGCAGCAAGCTATTTTTCGCTGGTAAAAGTCTCGTTGGGAATTGGCAATCGTCGATAACGACCGGCTGGAATTTGTTTCGTAATGTGTATAAGGCTAGGAATATCACACATGGCCAGACTAGTTGGACAATTGTCATCCCCTGGAAATGGTGAAATTTTTTAATCAGTTGGCGCTAGGGTTGAAGTGCTTCAGTTTGGGCTACTTACAGGCTGACGAACTCGGACCAAGACATCCTTCCTGAGCAGGGCCTTGATTTGATTTGTGTTGCATTCTTTTCGTATGTTCTTCATTGTATCTTACTAAGTTGCATCTTTGGTATAATTCTGGAAAAAAAAATTAATTGAATTTTTTTTTAATCAATTTTGTTAATTATAATTTAGTTAAAAAGAGGTTTTTAGTTGTTAAGTTTAGTCGCAGTGTTTTTATTGATTTTTTGGTAATGATAAGGAAAAATTTCACCATCGTGGTGCAATGTCTAGTAGTAAGTTTGGGTCGAAAGAAGGAAAAGAGGACAAGATAAGTTAAGAGGAGCCTGGAGGGTGCTGAAAGAGAAGACTTTGAAGGCCTGGATTTTGTAAGAGTTTACACCAAAGAGAAGAAATTTGCATGAAGCCCACAAATGTTACAAAAATCAAAACAAAAATTTTTTTAACGGGAATGGGAAACAGCTTGGAGTGTTATGTTTTGCCTCCTGAAACAGGTGAATCCCGCTCACCAAGACCCGGCAGTACCAAACTATCAGGAGCGCGTTCAAAAACCTTACTATGGTAAACCACGAGGTAAGCTGTGGTTATGTTGCGTAACTTCACTTAACCACGAAAGTTTATGTTTAACCACGGAGGTTTTTGAACGCACCGTGGTTAACTACAAATTAAAAAAAAATGAAATTTTTGTTTCCAAAAAATAGTCTCCGCTATTTGCTCAAATTATATTGTATGTGTCCATTAATTATTTATTTACAGTAATCTAAAAAATCCCACTTTGATTTGTTAATTTTTATCATTAAAACAAATGTCAAAAAATTGTTTTTATTCTTCTTCTTCTTAACTATCGCTAACCATGCTCCCGAGCATGGTTAAAATTTAACTACACCATGGTTAACCACGGGAGTTTTTGAACGCCAAAAAGTTATGCTCGTGGTTATGTTGTAGTTAACCACGGAGTTTTTGAACAACAAAAGTTTACCATAGTTAACCATGGTTAACCATAGTAAGGTTTTTGAACGCGCTCCAGGTAAGCAAGGGAATATACCACCCGCTAGGTAAAGACATGACTGATCTAAGCGAAATTTTGGTACCAGTTAATCCGGCGAGATGCTTTATTGGCACTACTCTAAGGATTCAGTATTCAGCTAAATTCGGCTTTTGGTAGTTGATATGTGAAATTTGTGAGATAAAATTAACATATGTACTCAATTCTTCTTCTTTCACAGTTTTGCGGTTTTTAGTGGAAAAAAGGCGCTTCTTTTCTTGTCGATCTTGACCGGATCTCGTTCTGTCATTGACTCCCTAATTACAACGCTGACAAGTCTGCTTCAATACATCATCTAACCATTTGTTCTAAGGTCTTATTTTTCGTCTAGTATCGCTGAACCTGTTGGAAAATACTGTTCTTGCTCTCGGCATAAGTACTATGTGGCCTAACCACCAAATTCTTTCAGCCTTAAAAAAGGTGCGACTATTAATTGTTCAAGAGCATAGTTGTATCGAACGAATTCGGCATGGATTTTCTTCGTTTCCAAGTATTTCAAATAGTTTCCAGATAATTCTCATTTGAAATACTCCCATCTGTCAGTATCTAGGATCTTCACCCACTGAAGACACGCACGCACCTTGCTTAGTGGTAATCCAACTTCCAGGAATTCGATCAATATTCAGCGGCTACCTTACTTTCCACGTAACGTTCGTCGTTAGGACCAGACGGCATTAAGCCTAGAGCTCTTACTTTAAGCAACATCTTCCGAATACCAAGGGTTGACGCCTTTTTAAATGTGCTCGTCAGCTGTAATTTGCAGTTGGTCTATAGGAAACTATCACGTTCAGATATTTAAGCGCCGCGTATTGAATTCCCTTCTACTGATGCTCTTGCGGATATTCCCTTCAATCGCGTCTTTTTTGGTGAGTTATTGCGTCTAAAAGTACCACGATCACTTACGTGACCTATAGTACTGCACTCATATACCTCAATTTTCTAGGCCAGACCGCTTTAACGGATTCAGCAGTCTGCTTAGTGGCTTGTTGCTTAGACATGACTCTTCAAGCTATCGCGGGACATTTATAGAGAACAAGGAAGGACAGTATCATCCTCCTCGAAGCCGTCAAGTGGGGTCCTTCGCAATCTTTACCTTCCATAGGTGGTAATTCAGGGCGTAGTGTCCCGGTAATCAAGCTAAGTCAAGCCAGAGTCCTAACATCAAGTCGACAAGTGCCTTGACATCCTTTCTACTGCGTCCCAACAATTCCTTAGGCGAGTGAAGATATGACTATCAAGCCAATAAGAGAGGAGGAACGTGTTAGAGCTGGTTAATCTAGTGTTCGGTGTGTTTTATACAAGTCCCATCGACAAGGGAGATCGGTTTGGAGATTTTCACTAAACTGGTGGATGGCCCAATAGCCGGTTTCGCACCGATGAATATAATGTAGCAGATCCATGAAAGTACCATGAGGCTAGGGAAGGTCCACGCTAAGATCACGTAAGATCAGTCCTTGCTCATCAAAAGGGGCACCCGGTCGCCAGAGAAAATTGTTTAATTACTCCTCCACTCTCCAATTCGGGACGACTTTCTATGTACCGCCAAACTGTTAAGCCTCAATTATACTGGACGCAACGGAAAGCAACGGAATGGAAAGTCAACGGAATGGAATTTAGCTGGTTATACTGACGGAATCGAAAGTATGCAAATGTCACTTTTTTCAGCGATGTTTCGCCAAATTTTGGACTTATGCTCAATATTTTTATATCCCTGCAATTTTTTATTATAAAGAATTTCATTATCTTCCACTTCATATATTAATTTATCAACAAACTCTGACGATATTTTAGGCTAAATATTAAATGACAAAATCAGCTGCTTTTAATGGTGCTTTTGACACTTCAATCCGTCGGTTCCTTCAAGTTTCAAAAATTTTAAACTTAAATCCGGTCCGTTCCGTTGCGTTGCGTCCAGTATAACTACTTCAATACAATTTCTCTATAATGAAAATCATTTTGACATTTCAATCCGGTCCGTTGCGTTCCGTTGCGTCCAGTATAATTGAGGCTTTAGCGACCGTCTTACCAGGAACGCGCAATTTAAGTAAGCCTTCACATTGTTATTCACAGGAATGAACTTGGAGCGGACACCGGTAGAACACCACAATTTATCCGGTAATCCTTCAGTATTGCGATGAGTGGTAATGTGTCGCCATCTATTCGCGATAGTTTAAACATTGGAAGAGCTATAATTCCAGAGTGAGAAAACCTTTCGAATAGTGTAGCAGTGCGCCATCTATTAGAAATAATTTGAACGGACGGTAATTTAAGACTAAGGAAACTTCTCGAATGACCCGAAAGCTCCCAAAAAGTCTAGAAATAGAAAGAAAGATGCAGGAATTGGAGCTTTGATATACATATACAGGTGCAGCGATATTTTTAAGTCAGTTTTCATTAGAAAAGCGAAAACAGTGTGTTGAGCGCAATATACCTACAATAGTGTGAACCATAATGAGTTATTTGATGCTATGAAGCAGCTCGAAATATCTAAACACCTTGTAGAATTGACCAAAATCTCGATGAAAGATGTAAGATGTAGAGTCAGAATTGATGATGAATTATCTTCAACCATCAGAACAAATAGAGGATTAAGGCAAGGTGACGCACTCTCCGGCTTGTTATTCAACGTGGCCCTAGAAAAAGCAGTAAGAGATGCATCGATTAACAAATCAGGGTGTATCTTTCATAGGTCAGTGCAAATGTTAACCTTTGTCAACAATATTGCTATCTTTGGAAAATCATTTGAGAGCGTGAAGGACACCTTTGTTGCACTTGAGCAAACCGCCAAAAAATCGGGTTGGAACAGCACGAGCACAAAACAAAGTAAATATGCATAAAAAACACCAGAAGTAGCAGACAAAACATAACGATAGACACCTATAAAATCAGTAGATGAATTTGCAGCATAGTAATAGTTACAAAATTCCTTAACCAAAATAGTATCACATAAAAAATTTGGAATAACCTGAAATTATGAAACGTTCGTATTTTTTTAACATATAAATTTACATAAAACTCGTGATTTTTTCCAAATAATAAATGCTAATTCTGATTAGTCATACGTCAACCGAAATTGTTCTTATGAGAAGAGAGTTATTATCTAACATCATTTACCTGCTAATTTTCCTATTTATTTCATTAAGTATTACTTGCACAAACTCACTCTGAGAATGACTTAGAAGCTCCGGCTTATTATAATTATAATTTCATATCTCAGACGTCGTCTTTCTACTGTAATGAACTACTCGTGCACCTTTCTGTGTATTTTTTGTTTTAAAACTTATTATGGTCCCTGCTCTAGAATAAACGTAAAAAAAATTATGTTACTCATTTAAAATGCAAAAATCTGCTAATGTGAAACATATGGAGACTCTCACACTCACTTGAAAATAGTTTTTTACCCTGGTTGGTGTTTATGACGTCAAATAACACCTAGGTTAACTGGTTGCGGTTTTTACGTGGAAATTTTTGAAAAAAATAAAAAAATATCTCCAAAAAAGTATTGTTTTAAAATATCTCAACGTCAGCATTATCTTATACAGATATTCTCTCTAGATTGTTCAAAAGAAGTGTAAATACCTAACCACAAGAGTAGGATAGCACACCTTAAACCATGCGCAAATCTTACCTGCGAATTACTCAGGTGTTTTTGTGCTAAGATAAATATCGCGAGGTTGTTCTTGAAATAATTGCCAACGACACCAGTAACTGTTTTTCGAGTTTATTTAAACAATTACTGAAAAATCCACTTAGATTATAAATAAATTCCATTCCATTCCGCAACCCCTGTTTAAAGACAACTCGACATTATTAACGCACACACCTGTGTACATCTTCGATTTGTTGTTCTTTCTGTTGATGATTTCTGTTCAAGGCTGTTTTGCAACTTATATGATGAAACCCAGCAAAAAAATTAAATACAATTCGATTTTATATCGTAGATAACAATCGGTAATAATGCAAAAAAAAATTGCTGAGATAATGGTAGACAAATCGTGGTGGTAAACATCGGTAGTTACAAAATAATCTTAAATTGCTGCCATTTACTCGACCGCATTTCTTTCGACAAAGGAGATTTGAAGACCACACCACATGGGAGAATCATGGTTATAAAAAAAATTAATGAGATTTGTCAGACTCATTCGGTTTAACTATGGTCAAACTTTGGGGCGACTAATTCGAGGTTTTTTGGGAGATTTTTTGTACTTTCGTAGGAGGAGCAAAGATGCCAATTGTGAGACATGCAGTGTTAACGCGATGTAATTGGTCTCACTAATGATATTTAAAGTAAATGACCCTGTGATAGAATTTTTGTTGGGAAATTAAAGGTATTTAAAGGTCTTTCGCTGCATGCATGAAAAAATAAAACATACATACATACATATATCTGAAAAGTGGTATAAGATCGCTACTCTGGATCGTTGAAAAATGGAAAAACGCCGGGAATGGACTAAGTAACCGACGAGATGATCAAAGCCGGACGTGATGTCTTATCACAACGACTTCATGTCCTTATAACATACATATGGCATTCGGATCGTGTCCCTTCAGCGTGGAAGAGAGCGATCGTTGTCCAAATTTTGAAGAAAGGCGACAGTTGGTAATGCAAGAATTATCGCGGTATTAGCCTTCCTTCGATCATCGGCTAAGTATTTACGAAAATCATATAAATCGATGCTACAGAAACTTCGAGAGCAAACGAGCTGGAAAGAACAAGCGGAATTTAGACCACTGCATTCAAATATATCAAATAGACCAGTGCATTCAAATATATCAAATATTCGCACTACGTCAGCTAATGGAAGAAAGAATTCATTGTGGCAAACGAACTGTCGTCGTTTTCATCGATTTCAAATCCGCTTTCGATTGCATCGATTGAAACAGTTTGTGGAGAGTCTTGAAAACTGAACACGATCCATTGAAAATCATCCAATTTCTCCAAGCGTCGTACGATGGCTCAACAAGCAGCGTTCGGGTTCGAAGCGACTTATCCGAGGAGTTCCCGATTCAAACGGGTGTCCGACAGAGAGACGTCGCTTCGCCACTTCTCTTCAACGTTGTTATCGACGCGATTATGCGTGAAGCATTCGATGGACGACTCGGAGTTCGATACGATGACTACAACTTTGTAACCGATTTAATGTTCGTCGACGATAGCGCCGTTTTTGCAGACACGGATGCCGAAGCAACGGAGCATCTTATACGACATCTCCCGCATCGCCTATACGGATTAAAAATCAATGCGGAAAATAGCAAATTGCTCACAACGAACGAATCGAGGGCCAGTGTTCACCTCGATGGAACCCAAATCGAACAGGTTCCAAGGTTCAAATATTTGGGATCATTGGTAGAGGAAACGAAAGTAGCACCGACGGCCGACGTTCACAGCCCCATTGGCCAGGCAACAGCAATATTAGACTCGCTCAAGTGCTGCATGTGGAAACGAGCAAATACTACCATCAAAACGAAAGAACGCCTTTACCGAACGTTGATCTTTCCGATTCTTCTTTATGGATCTGAAACGTGGACACTGCTCAAACCGGACGTGACGAAGCTCGAGGTTTTCTAAATGCGATGCTTGAGGCAGATCCTCGGTATTTCACTCCGCGATCGCCTTCGAAACGAGACAGTTCGATAAAGATGCAATCAGCAGACACTGATCGAAGAAGAAATGCGTCGACGTCGACTACGGTCGTTAAGAACTCGTTGCATCATTGCAAAGCATACGTACGCGACTCAGCAAAAAACTTTCGAGGACCTGTTGGTAAGGTACAAAGACCCGAGGAAGAAATTGAATAAGGTCATCGCGAAAACCAGCACAAAACCTTTCAAACTATTGTGTAGAACGATGACTGAGACCTTAAGGGGTTCACTTCGACCAAATTTAAATCCACCCACAGATGGACCTTCAGCGGGTACTGGCAGGGCCGGCGCTTGATTTTTTGGCGCCCGGTGCAGTATGCCATATTGCGCCCCCAGCAACTGCTCAATTTTTTTATAGCAGTGAAGGGCAATGAAAAAAGACACAAAATTCTCCCACTAATTTTGCTTCTTTAAGCTTCGTACTGCTTAAGCGTCTGGTAGATGACCTTCGACACTACTGCCACCATTCTTCACACACCTACCAACCTCATCATCTGCTTTAGGATATTTTCGGTGTACTTCCTTAGCTGTTTCAAGCAGAATCCTGGGCTCCCAAAATCTATAGATCATAATAAAGGTCCCTATGTCATTCTCCAAGCCTTCATATTTCACGGTATAATCATCACTGTACTGCATGTATTAGTTCCCACGGTATAATCTTGCATAAAATAAAAACAGTCCACCTTGGCAGCCTTTCTGAGCAAAGAAGGCCCTTTCAACATCTTCGGCGCTTTCAACTACTTCAGAACAGAGGCGATACAGGTGCATCTGGCCAAATTATTGATCTATAATAGTACGATTGGTACGAACTGCAAATCAAGATCTACGGTGCTGTGCCGACCAAGAAAAAGGATTGGTGACGAAAACAGGGGAACGAAATATACCTTGCAAGGGACAATGGAAAAGGACAAAAAAACTCTGTGCAGTTCCTTTTATATATGAAAATGAAGGCACGGAAGCACTTTTTCAATTTTTTAAGTGCCCCGTCAAATTGCGCCCGGTGCAAGTGCACCATTTGCACCTATGAAAGCGCCGCCCCTGGGTACAGGTCTAAACCAATGATGTATGTACTCTTATCAATCTACAATAATGCATTATCGTAACATGTTTTCGTAATTTGTAATATAGTTTAATTCAACCACCATGCTCGTAAGCCAAATTGATAACTACCACATCTGACAGCTTTCGTTCAACATATTGCTATATTCAAATTCTTTAACCTACACAAAACAAAACAAAAATTGATTAATATTAAAACCATTTTTTTTGCGATTGCTTTCCTTATTCTTCGCGGGAGATTTAGTCTTGCGCTCATTTTAAAAACTGCTGATCTAAAAAAAGGCTCATTATCTATGTAAGTCATATCGCCTGACACATGCGCAGCAAGATCTACTAGTAAAAAGAGGCTTGCTAATACGTCATGTAATGGGGGTACGTACGAACCAGAAAAATACGTCTAATCTTTCATAACATAATCAAAAGAATATTGTAATCCTATTTAAAAACTACCAACTCATTCAATTGTCATAAAAATAAATGATCATCATATCAGTCTAATTATATTTAGAAAAAATACTCACAGCCTAGTATTGAAATAGCCCTGATAAGAGTTGGCTAGTGAAAAAGGAATAAAAAATAAATAATAATAAAATTCTTAATAAAATGTCTGATGCAAAGTTAGAATGATTAATTAATCGCTCTAGCGAAATTCCGATATAATGACGAAAGATTGTGCACATTCATCATATATTATGATGCACGGGAAAAGAAGTAACAATTTAGTGATAATTTTTAAGAAGGCAATCCGAAATGACATTGGCGATGATCTTTTAAGCGGATTTTTGTTTTGTTTTTTTTTTCGTCTTATATTTGCCAAGGTAAACAACCTCCAAAGAAAGTCAAGTTCATTTCTTTAAAAATGCGGTGGAGAGGGGGGAATTTTTCTTGTGTAAAAATTTATCAACAAACTTCCTCTTGAACAGAACGATGCTGTTACCTGTCATTATGACGATGAGGAACAGATCAGTTACCTTCGCGTGGTTTTGTTTTCGCATTTGGTCTAGCCTTAAGCAGGTTGTAAAAAGACTAGATAGAAGATTTGTTTCGTCATAAAAAAAATCCATATTGGAATGTATACCTACATAGACCACCATCCAACAAAGGTTAAAGCATTGAACATTATTTTTTTTTGTTGTTCATCAATTTACTACATTTCAATCTATATATAAAAATGAATGTCTTGTTTGTAATGCGACGCTAATACTCAAAAACAAGGCGGCCGATTGAGTTGAAACTTTCATAGAATGTGTATTTTCTCGAAATCTTGGTAAGGGGTCGTCCATAAATTACGTGAGGCGTTTAGGGGGAGGGGTCGAGCCGAATCTCACCAAATCTCACGTGGGGAGAAGGTGGTCCTCGGCAAATATCACGTAATTATTTTTTTTAAAGAAACAGTGTAAAATGGCAAGAAAACTGGGTTAAATTAAGTAAAACATGTTTCTCCTCTAAAGACCCCCATTCACTTACAGGCCGCCGGTAGGCAGTGGCCTGTCAGACCAGGTCGACCGGCACGACTAAGCTTGACTCAGTCTAACTGATGGATAATACTTCCACCTATCCGTCTGACAGGCCGTGGCATGCGGATAAAATCATGACACACCGGCGAAAACGACTGCTTAGCATAGCAGCTTATTAATTCACAAAAATATGCATGGCCTCAACGAAAGCTTCAAGGCGGCTTCATTTTCACGCCGTGAACACCCGCAAACAAGCGCGAACACGAGTGTGGATGGTTTTCACGCTTAGCTCGCGCCTTACTTTCCGTTACGAGTGGATACGGCGTGAATTCTTGCAGTCAATTCACGGCTCAAGAGTGAATAGAAGTTCAGATCTTCAGGCCCGGACTGACGATAAATGCGATTTTTGTCAGCTTTCTTGAACTGTAGACATTCTTGAACTTCAGGCCCCATACAGTTGGCGGCCTGTCAGTGTATAGTAATACTTGGCCTCAAGGCGAAAACTTTCAGGTCACGGCCTGCCGTCGAACTGTGTGTAAATTGGGGCCTATGTGGGGGATATGTGTAAATCCTACTCAAAGACGAGTAAATTGATTGCTTAGCCTCCAACGGCTAGCCAAACGCGCGACTCGTCGAATGCTACAGAGTACGAGCCAAATAACACTGAACCGCGAAAAGGTCTTTAGAATTTAGAACTACAAGAAGACACACGCCAAATTTTAGCGTAATAAAATGCTTGTTGGGTGAGTGCTCACGTTTTGGTAGTTGTGTGTCCACCACAAGCGGAAAAACGAGGAGGGCAAGGGAGTCCGAATTATCTCAAATAAAATCTTGCTCTCAACAACCCCCCCCCCCCCAAATAAACTTTTTAGACGCTTTTCACTAGATTGCTGTGGTTATGACCGTTTTAATGTAAATACTAGAGATTTTTTAAAATTGAAGAATCCCCGTGAGATTAGGGTGGGGGGAGGGAGAGGGCGAAGGGGGGTCGAAAAATCGCAAAAATCACCTCACGTAATTTATAAACGACACCTAAACCGCATGGTACGAATGCGATCGGGTAGATGGCGACCAAAAAATAGAAAAAAGGCAAAAAAAGAGGAAATATTTGACACAAAAAAGAAGCGAAACGCGCACTTGCATGCAACCGATCAACCCCAAGTGTTGCCCATATGTAAATCAAAATGGCGGCCGAATTTTGCAGTTATCAAAATGGCGGCCAACACAAAATGGCGGATTACCATTTTCTTTAAAAGCCACTCAGTATGGGTATCAAATCAAAGGGTATGACCAGTAGAATACTATTAGCTGTTTGGCGTCATTCCAAATTCAAAATGGCAGAAAAGCAAAATGGCGGCCAACACAAAATGTAGTATCACTTTTTAATTTACAACGCGCTGGGCATGGGTATCAAATGAAAGGGTGGAACACGTAGAATACTATATGCTGTGTAGAGATTTATATTTTTCTTTATAGGCTACTCGACCGGGGGTATGTGTATCAAATGAAAGGGTATAACAAGTTGAATACAATTAGCTGTGTGGCATCCTTCCAAATTCAAAATGGCGGCTTGCCTTTTTCTTTAGAAGACACTCGGAATGGATATCAAATCGAAGGGTATGACAAGTAGAATACAATTACCTGTGTGGCATCATTCTAAATCCAAAATGGCGGCCAACACAAAAGGGCGGTGTACCTTTTCCTTTACATCGCACTCGGTATGGATATCAATAATGAAAATGTGTGACGGTAAGTACGAAAGGAAGCTGTATGGCGTCATTTAAAATCAAATATGGCGGCCACCACAAAATGCCGGAAGACATATAATAGACTAAAAATAGAAAATAAATATATGGTTTAAAAAAAACTAAAAAGTAAAAAAAAATAATTTTGAAGGTAAAGTTTTCATTGCTCCAGCCAGAATATGGGAACAAACTACCTTTCGAAATGAAAAAAAGTGTGGAGTGATAACGAAAAGTTCCAGTGTTAATAAAATAGGACAGGTAAAAAGTATTTATTAGATTTTTGTATGGGGACTAAATTGTGCATTTATAGGATGCGCCGTGGGTGCCAAATTTGTAAAATTGATTATTTTTTGGCGCTTTTTTGGAAAAAAACAATTTGGAGGGGAATTCTGCACAGCGATTCCAATCCCCCGCCATAGCAAAATCTATGTTTACGATTCTGAATATGTTTGGCTAGGTGTCTGTTGTGCACGTAGTACACAATTTTTCATCATCGAATCTTAAAAAAGTTGTAACATACTCTAAATTTTTTTAAGTATCCAAAATCCATTTTAGCAGATTTGTCCTTTTTTCATTAAACCTTTTTCCTACCGCGGACATAATCTTTTGCACGCGAATTTTTTCTAGTATCATATAAAATATATCAAGACCAATAATAATGACGATTACTCTAACTACTCAAAATTCGTCATTTAAAAATAATCAATGAAAATCTCAAATTACAAATTGTCGTGTAATTGCTTAAGTGTACTCCTCGTATGTCGCCGCCGTCTGTCCACATATCATTTTGCTAATGGGCCATGTTTTGACTTTGCGAAACGTTTTAAAGTTGATCTATAGAGCGCTATTTATTTCTGGTTTGAGCCATCATCGTTGTGTATCATTCGATTTCCGATAAGAATAGGGGTCACAATGTCGTATCCGTTGAACAGAGAATTTAATGACACTGAAAAATATATTTCGAAAAAAAAAATTTATAGAAAGATTAAAAATAAATGGCATTAACCCAAGTCTTGTGGAAATATAAATCAAAAAAATTAAAAAAAAAATAAATTGGTGAAAATAGTGAATCCAAGGTGGAATATAAATACTATAAAATTGCATCTAAAAAAAACATAATATAGATCGTTATCAAAAAGATCATCTAGTATTTTTTCAAAAATACAAAATTTTTTGGAAATCATATTTCTACGTTCTAAAATAACTTAAAACAAAATCCACGTTTACTAGACTATGACGAATCTCTCTCCTATCTCTCCTCCTATACCCAAAACCCAGCAATCCGTATAACTGCGAAATATTTTTGCTGATGCTACCGCTGATTATAATTTTAAAAATCAAAAAAATAAAAAATAAAATTATTATCTGAGAGGTTTCATGGTTCACTGTTTTTAATTTAAATAAAATTTTAATCGAAACGTTTTCTTATGCATATTTCAATGAATGCAGTTATAAATATAAACAAACAAAAAACACTTTTGTACCACCGATAAATATTTAATCATGTTCTGAAGATCATTCCCTCGCTTTTTTGAAAGACATATATAAATATTAAAAATGCATATGACTAACATTCGATATGTTTTTTTTTAATGATTTGTATATGGAATTCGCGATTAGTTATGTCGGCGGTATCTGTAATATTGATAAAAAGGCGGGGATCGACCACCGTTTGATTAAAAACAAAAAAGTCGATAGCCTCTACCTGACTTTATTTGGGTAATACCTTTTACATGGTAGTAAATATTGCAGATGATTTTCGCTGTGTTGTGATGTGATCCACAAAACAAATACAGACTCACCCATCTATCACACTAACAGAAACAGAACATCGTTCTTTAGGGTCTGAGAACACTACGAGAAATTCTCCTTCTCATTCGCGTTTATAGTACAATTACATAGACATCGCAATAGTTATACGAAAAAGAGACGGTAAAAGGAATCTTGCGTGTAGTACCTACACAAACCGGTTTGGGTTGAGAACCGAGCGATGGATAGTGTGATTTACCCCATTAAAGCATCTTTCACTTCAAATGCAGACTAAAAATGAGTTTGTAAGGGGTCATTTTTTTTTTCTTCTTTTGAACCAGTACAATGTCGTACTGCAAATAAGGCAAGGTGGACGAGGTGACAAAAAAAAACTGAAAAGCAATATATCAATCAGGAGCTTTTTTACGAGGTTGATTCTAATATGCATTAAACTGCCTCAGAGTAAGTAAGAAACCTATGCCTTAATAATACTATTTATATTTTACAATCTCATCTCACCTATAGGAAAATAAGAAGTAAGAAATATCTCTCCAATTCGTATTTACACCCTCACCTCACCTCAGCTCAAATTTGATATATTACTGCCACAAAAAAAGTAAGAAAAAAGAAACCCTTGTCTCTGAACTATGTATTTAAAATCACATCTTGCCCATTTATCTCGATACACTAGTAGGACATTTCAAAAATTGAGACCCCAGTACAATTTACTATATTTGAAGGGGCAAGTCCGGCTCAACTCTATAAAAATTACAGGTCACAAAAAAGGTATCAATTAACTACTACGGCCCGCGGAAAAAAAGTAAAAAGTTTTCTGGCCCACGTTATAAAAAGGTTGCCCATCCTTGCTATAGTATACTTCGTTCGGGTATAAGTTAGACGGTGGGGCACGATTGTGATTAAATATGGTTTAAAATGGCGTCACGCAGCTTACACTGTGCTATACTCGTATAAATTTTCATTTGATACCCATAAAATGGCGTCGAAAAGAAAAAGGTAAACCGCCATCTTGAATTGACCGCCATTTTGAATTTGAAATGACGCCACGCAGAATTCTGCTCTTCATACCCTTTCATTTGATACCCATAGGTATCAGGTAGGTTGTAAAGATAAAAGTAATCCGATATTTTGGGTCGGCCGCCATTTTGAATAATGAATGACACTACATAGCTAATTGTATTCTAATTGTCTTAGCCTTTCATTTGATACCCATGTCGGCGGTCGGGAGGCGCAATTGCAAAATTCGGCCGCCATCTTGGAACCGCCATCTTAGTTTTTTTTACTGTATGGGCAGATTGTATTGTCAAGCGAACTATACGTATGTGCAAATTTGAAGGTTATCGGTTATATGAAAGTGGGTCAAAACAACAAGCTGGTAAGAAGGTCTTATTTAATACGATGCGATCACAATCGGCGACCAAGGACAACAAAACAACCGATTTGCAGATTTCTAATGTGGAGTTCCTCAACCAAAACACCAGTTTCAACACTGACAATAGGTACTCTGCGTTACTCAAAAGATTTCGACAATGTAAGACAAGCAGGCGCCAAACCTTGACTTTATGAACTCCCACCGCTGCCACCAATTTTTTTTTGTATAGCACTACCGTAGGAATAGAGCTTTAGGCAACAAATAGAAATGTTCTATAAAAATGTTTTATGTTCTGTTCTGAAAAATGAAACCTGACAGTATTATTACGCCTTTTACAATGAACCTACTTAATCGATTTCAAAACCTCTCATAGCCCTAAACGTAGAAGCAAGCCTTAAGGCAAAAAACAAGATGATAATCAAAGACTGCGATAACTCGGACACGTTGTACGAGCTTTAAAAGAATGCTAGGCAGGATTTTTAACGGTGACAATCAGGAAGAAAAAGAGTAGGACGACCAAGAAATAGTTGGATGAATGACGGGCTAGAAGACATGCGGAAGCTTTGTATAACAAACTGGAGAGAGCTAGCAAGACGCAGAGACGACTGGAAGAGGAGATTTCGAGAGGGCCGAGTCCTGCAAGGACTGTAACGCCGTTTAAGAAGAAGAAGAATCAAACACGCCAATAAAGAGATACCATAATGAGGAGGGATCTCCGGTTTACTGTGGCTTCTTCTTCTTCTTTACAGGCTCTTTTTTATGTGAAAGACTAGAGGCTCAGCCTCTTTGTACTGTCGATAATCAATGTTTTTCGTATAGAGTGCAATGTCAAGCAGCAACTCTAGTCGGAGGATAGGATAGATAGGAAGAAGAAAGTGTCACAACCAGGTCACGATATTTTATTCCACCTACTCCCAACCATTACTATCGCGACTCTGACATCGTGACATTGAGAAACAACTCGCTGGAGTGTTATGCCTCCTGAAACGAGTTAAATCTCATCAACCAACTAAAAGACATGCCCTTTGGTGGAGGGCGGAAGAGCTAGGGAAGGTTATAACTGTAGGAAATATCAATGTAAAGAGGGAAGAAGAAAAAAGGAAAGTTGTCTAGGTGAGGAAAGTAGCAAAGGACCGTGGTGCTGCCGGGATTCGAACCCAGGACCTCTGGGATGGTAGCTAGGCGCACTTACTCCGTAGGATACCGAGGAGCATGGATATAAAAACTAGTTTTTTTTTCTTTCCTTAAAAAATAAGAGTTAACAAACAAAAATCGCAATATTATTTAATATTTCAGAAACAGCAGAGGATATAGCAGAGGAATTTTCTGCATACCCCTCGAGTTACGCGTACCCCACTTTGGAGACCACTGCTTTAAAGGAATGCTTAATTCTAGCGGCATAGACTAAAAGAAGGATTGAAGTTGGAAGGACTTAAAACCCCAAATTTACATTTAAATTGGATCTTTCGATCCCATCAAAATTTTACAAGGATGCTATGATTGTAATCATTGAAAGTATTCCTAATTGATAAGTTCTCTTCAAAGAGCTGCTATTTTTCCATTTTACTTTTTTACATTAATAACAATCATCGTAAGACTAGATTTAATCTCGCCGAGAACAATGTTTTTTTCCATTAATTACTCATAATTATCCAGTCAATGAACACTCACAGTAGGCAAAGGTCACTCCATTCGGACATTCCACAATTGGAAGTCACAAGAAACTGCATTTTACTTTTGGAAAATATCTCAAAGATTTTGCATCCGATGTGTTCTTTCACCTGCCTACCATGAAGGCCATCTTCTGGCACCTGAATGGATTAACAAAAACAAAAGAAAAGAAGTAAGACCATCCAATCCAGGAAGGCTTAATAATACTGTTACTTTTGTCCAAGGACCTTGATTTCTGTGAAATTTCCGGATAAAATTCCAGTTTAATTAATTTTTTTATAATTTGGGTTTTATATGGCCGCGTGCGCGCGCAGCTAGTAAAGGTTAAGTCTAGGCATTTTCATCTTTCACGCCGATCAAGATTGTGTGGCTAAGGTATCTTGTAATGGGAGTTGCAAAACTGGTTACTTCACCAAATCCGCCCAAACAACGAAAATCACTGGTTTTTTTCAAACCACATATACTCCCCGCAGGACGTGGTCTCGTGTGCATGTGTGTAATTAATTTCCATTTGTATTTGATAAGTTTGTTAATGAATTATTAAATAATTTTGTGCTTTGTGCAAATGCCCTCCAGGTATGTGTGGTTTTGTAAACATGCAGAAATTATTACCCAGTTTCGTTTTTCTGTGTTTTATCACACCCCCGCAGGCCATGTTGAAAAATTGACAAGAAAAAAAAGAGAAATACTTTTTTTTCGCCTCATTGCAAAATTTCACCTGAGTGTTTTGCTGCCATACTATCTCTGCCCAACTGCTGCCGGCATTTTAATTTCATAACCATTGACAGAAATCGCAAGTGAGCAGCCCTGGTTTTGGGATGTCGGATTTCAGTTTTGTACAAGCAACAATGGGAATTGTAATCTTGTTTGTGCGGCTGATGGCACTTTCGTAAAAAATATGCAAATTCCATGTTTTCTGCTACTAAAATGCTCCACAATTGGGTCAGAGATTCCTCGAACTATACTAGACTAATCCTACAAAGGTAGTGACTTCAGTTTAATCTCTATTTAAAAAAAATAATAATGAACACTTTAATGGCAGCTGAGTCGTAAATCCGAGACCAGCCATAACAAGTCGTTATGAAAACTAGAATTTAACTTAATATAATTTTTATGATGTAAAAATTTTTATTGTTTTTTTTTCTGCTGTTAAAAAATAAAAATGAATTTGAATTTTTAAAAACAATTAACACAAAGAAAATAGTGTTATAAAACGAGAAATAATTCCATGCTTGAAGAAGTGTCATTAAAGTTACGCGCAATTGTTTTTTGGAGGTTGAAAATCCAGTTTTGGTATTCGTTCTGTGACTAGCGAGATTGGGCGGCGTTGCGTCTTATATATTTTTTTTTGGGGGGAATTGAAGAGGCTTTTACAGACAATATGCAAGAGTATTATTGAGGAAATAAAATAAACTGATGTCATTATCGAATTCAGTTAATATTTCAATCGCCAAATATCAACACTGAAGACTTAAACAACATGGTGTATCAACAACACTGAAACACATCAATGAAGCGGTTCAAATGTAAAGAAGTCATAGAACAAACTTCTTATGAAGTTCTAGTGGAATCACATAAACCTGGCAAAATTCAATGCGATTTTGCGATTTTTCGACCCGCCTCCCCCTTGGTAAGATGTCGTAAGATTTGGCTCGACCCCTCCTTCTCCCCATAATATCACCTGAGATTTTTCAAATTTAAAAACATTTCTAGTACTTACACTAAAAACACTCATTTACGGGGGTAAATACAGCAAGTCGGGACTTTCCAGAGGTTGCTCCCACCAGGATGGAACGCCGTAGGCTAGCCGGTGGCGGCTAAATAATCCAGGAGCTATTTTGCTCCTTGTGGCGTTCGCATAATCGCGATAAATGTTTTTGTGTAGGATTTATCCATACCTTAGTGGAGAGACATGTTTTACTTAATTAAACCCAGTTTTCTCGATAACACCGATATAAATACTTCCTATTTCCATGGGAGAAGAAAGTAAAGGTGGCTTCACACTCACGCCGTGAATTCACGGCGAGAATTTACACCGTGTCCACTCAGAACGAAAAACAAAGAGCGTGCTAAACGAGCAAACTATCAACACTCGCGTTCACGGGTGATCGCGGTTGTTCACGGGTGATCGCGGTTGTTCACGGCATAAGTCTGGAGCTGGCTGACTCAACTCTTATGATCCTAGGGGTAACTTTAAGGCGTCCATTACACATTAATGCAAGCATCAACAAATTCCATCAGTTGTGATTGATGGAAATCAAAATGTTCAGATAGTTAATTACATCAATCACTACCTTTGACGGTAGGTTTTCCGTCAGTCATAGCAGTAACTGTGATAAACTTACAGCAAACCCTATTGTTTAATGGACCCCTAGCGAAGGATCTGCGACGGAATGATCACATATTCCAAATCGCCCAACAAGCCTCCCAATCTTTGAATTTCTTGAGATGCAAGTTTCTCCTCCTACCAGCCGCAATCTAACAATCTTTCATTCGGCCCCGTCTTGAATACAATTCGTATATCTAGGCAAGCACCCAAAAAAACCTTAGCTTGCTTCGACAAGTTGCAAAATCGTGCCAGCAAACTCATTCCTTTAAGCCAACGTAGGAATGCAGCAGCTCTCTCTATACATTATGCCAGAGCCTCCTGCCTGTATGGCAATATTTTTCTGGCAACATAGGACTAGCCCGCTCGGTCCACCCCCATACCCTACAGCCCGACCCCCACGTACAGTGTACGATCTAGAAGTTCGTTTATGAATTGAACAACTCGACTGTGGAATAATCTCCTACAGTCAGTATTTTCCAACTCGTACAACATCTTAGAGCTCAAGGTTCATCGACATTTCCGTGGAAACCCCCAAACCCCTTCTAACCTTTCCTATTCTCCTCGATTCGTCAAACCAAGCTTGCTACTAGACAGAGCACCATGACCTTAACAACAAGCAAACTGGTAGTACAAAGGGTGACTCCTAAGCTTAGTTTTCATCATATACAAATTTTTTTACACTTATGGAGGAAAAAATAACGTGAGATTTGCAGAGGCCCCTCTCTCTTGGACAGCCGAATATGGTACACACCTCCCTTTTGTATAAAAACGTGTGAGCGTTCCGTGCTTTGGGACATACATTGAGATCTATTGTATACTCTTCTTCCCTGCCCATTTTTCAATGTTGAGCTTCCAATTCCGCTTTGGCTCCCAAATAAGGCCGAAATATTTTGCTGCCTGAAATAGGATCAGTGTTCGTCTATTAGTTGCAGGTAGACTTAAATCGGGAGTTTTTGTTATATTAAAGAAAAGCATCAATTCTGTCTTTTCCGGGTTAACAGATAGCTCACAGCAATTGAGCAAAACCCTAAACTCTCTAAAAGCCATCTCCATAATCTCAGTTATTGTGGAGACAAACTGTTCCAGTAGTAAGGTCATCATGTCATCCTTTTAGCAACTGCTTTAAATCGATCGTTCTCTAATGCTTTTAGAACTTTATCCATGCCCATAAGCCATATCAGCGGCGAGAGGACTCATGGACAGTAGATCGACTGTAGGTCTATGTATCTCGTTTTCAATTTTTGTCACTAACCATGGATCCTAAGTATATGAATTTAGCAATAGGCTTCGTTTTATTTATAGTTTCCTTACTCGATCTGTTTCCTCGATCAATCATTTGATCGAGTTAGTCAGTTGATCGCAGTTAAGTTTGTTTTACTGCTTTAAACGATCTTATTACAAGATCTCTAAATCAACAGCATCATCGATTTGTTAGCAAGCTTTATATTTTCACCTGCAGGATCTTTGTTTCTACTATGCACTTTATCAGTCGTGTCAGTTTTAAAGGGAATCCTTAGTCGTCATGTTACTTTTTTTGCAGGATAGCTGATTGCTCTTGTTATATGCGAGATATATAACAAGTTTGTCACATCTAGCAAGATCCCATCGTCATAAATTTAATACACTTGTGCATATGTTTTAAAAGTGCTTACCCTTCATCCTTCAGTAACTCTACCTTATTGCAATCTCTGCATAACGATTTTTTTACTTTTCTGCTTCTCTGGGCAGTTTCTACTTCCAATCTTGAGAGTAACTCTATATTCACTTTATCACTTGAGCTCGATCATTATTGTTGTTATTATTTTCGCTGCTCTCTGGGCCTGAATATATGTTTGAAGTACCATCAGCAACTTGATTTAATTTCATCTTAATTTAGTTCACCTTCTTAATTTATATCTTAAGGTGACCAACGAAAAAAATATCTTATTCCACTCTTGTCTAAGAACCAAAAAAACGTTCGTTTTCTAAAAATTCCATTTCAATAATTTCCCTGCGGAAGAGGCACCTGCATACAGAAAACCGGTCGAAATCGATAGCAACAAAGTGAAAACTCCTCATTGATGCAAATCATCATCGCGCCCAGACGTGATGCAACACAAATCAACGTACCCCAAAAACGTTGAAATCGAATGCCGAAAACCGTCTACGGAAACTTGATCGTCTACGATCTGAACGAACATTGGAGGTGCAACAGAAACTGGGAAAAATCTCATCTGATCGAAGGCGTTGCCATATGCGATTGATTGACGATCGGAATGCAAGGAAAAACGATCCATTTTTGCATTGAATAAAGAAAGAAAATTGTGTTTGTCTGCAATGAAAACCGGGTTTCAATGCTGTTTTGTAATAATGGTAATGAATGGATTTGTGTATTGTAGAAGTTGATTTTCGGTCAACGGAAATGTTTGTTGACAATGTGGAAGTGACGAAAGTGGGTTTCGTGGTTTTTGTAGAGTTTTTCACTGGAAATTTGGAAATACGCTTTCAGCTGATATTGACTCTGATACATATGCTAAACTAGTGCGTCGCAAAAGTGGCTTTCATTTGATGTTGTTGAAGGTGAGAAATATTCAATTTTTAAGAACCTATCGAATTCGAATCAAGGAATTTTGACAGAATACAAAATACAGACGCATTTTACATCAATCACATATCATTTGTCAATAAACAAACATCTGTACATCTGGGGGGTAGAAAATCCACGGACAATTCAACAACTAGAAATCCACCTAAAAAAAGTGATCATTTCGTGTGAATTTTCGAATCGTAGCAGAAGCAGCAATTGGTGAATTTGGTCGATTTAGAGAAAATAGCTCCACCAGTATATATAGGGCCAGTAATTGGTTCGCAGCCAACGTACCCCTGCTTAACAAATCAAAATAAAAAAATTGCCTTACAACGGGCGAACAACGGCCGTGGTTGAAACATAGTTCTCGTGTGTGTGCCAGGCATCAGAAGGTTGTTTGCAGGAGGGCTGTATACGCTGGTTTTTCTCCTGCATCGGTGGTCTTTAAATATACAATCCAAAGGCCGATTATACATAACGAAAATGATATGCACTTGGCCTTTATATGCCCGTGTGTACAGATCAGTAGTCGGGAATTTAAATATTTTGGTCAAGTTTAGCCGTCCTGGGGCCGCATGTGTTTCCGTTAAGAAGGGTCTAATTCAGTCGAGGGTGGAAAGAATAAGGAGAAAACATAACAGAAAGTGGAGACAAGTTGCAGAGCAAAGAGACGTTTGGAGGCCAAGACTCGAATTGGTCTGTAGAATTTTCAAAGAAGAAGAAGAATCGTACCTAGGATAGCATGGTAGAAACAACAGCCACATCCAAACCAGAATTTAGTGGGATACAATTCGCACTGAGTAATGCAATAATCTAGGCAATATCCAGCCAGTCATATTTAGATAAAGGATCAAATCTGCGGTTTTCATGTACACGACTATTCTCCCGATATTTCGCCCCGATTCTGGGGACATACTTACGAGGCAGCTTCAAAAAGTTGGGCGATACCTGTTTGCTCTAACAAGGCCATGACAAATGATAATAGGCTCCTCCATCTGGAACCAGCTACTGACAGAGAGTACATGGAGATCTCTCTAAAACACGTACAGCAGCTTCGATACATTCTCCACTGGTGTTCCCAAGAGTGTTGGTCCAGCCTGGTCAATTCTCACCTGCCTTCTTCTTTCCGATAGATTAGGCCAAACATCATGCTTTGATGGTAGCCTGGATATCTGAATCAGGATTACTCTGGCACGCGGCCTTGGTATGACTGTATTGCTAGATAAGCCTAAAAATATTGGCAGTAATTCTGCCTGGGAAACACTGACGAAGTTAGGCAGAAGTTTGGTATGGATCTGTATATTGAGGTCCATTAGAAATTTAATTTGGCAACCATGTAGTCGATAGATAGGTCGAGAGTGTAGAATATTGCGGTACCCACAGTTTTCGACACAGAAACTCACCTCAAGGCTTACTTGCCTATGTTCCTTTAATTCTCCGTGGGACATAAAGCGGAGAAAGTTGCATTCCAGCCTATATAGCACGGGGCCGAACGGCTCAAAGTCATCAGAAGGTGGTGGCCCCCAATTTGTCACTTCTATCAAAATCCGAAAAGAGTCACTGCAGAGGAATACCTAGCAGCTCTGTTAGCAAGTCCTATTCCCTAACGGGAGCTAACAGGAGACGGGTCGAATGGCGAGTTCTTTGCCATTTAAGTTGGTTGTGCTGAGGGGTAGCAACTCGCTTCCATAAAAACACTATTGCTACGAATCGGCAAACAATGCCTCGGAACCGGATGGACAAGGTAGTGGGCCCCTTCTGCAGACCTTCTTTTCATACACCTTTAGGATCTAGCAATTTGTTTATAACTAGAACAACTTAACTGTGGAACAACCTTTCACAATCAGTATTCCCGAATTCAAGCACAATCAACCCAGAGAGGAAATAGTGCAAGAGATCACTAGTGGCCACCACTTTGAGAAATTGTACAGGACGAAGAAAATGGGTAATTACTTTGGTAACCGTAAAAGAAACCAATAGCATTCTCAAAAGACCGGGTCTCTTTTGATTGGCTGTCGACACTTGCGTTTGGAATGATGAAAAGGCAACTACAAAAGGTGAGCAAATATATAAAACTTATCCAAACCTCAGTTTGTTATTCACCTATGCACAGGTTTTTTTCTTCTTTTGACACTGCTTCAAAAACGCTTCTAAAGCAGGACTAAAAGAAGTGCTACTAGGAAAGCAGACTTGCAATGCCAAAAAGTTATAAAACTGGTATGTATGTAGATATTTCAACGCTCCATTTCCGGCTGAGGAAAAAATCGAACCCAAGCAAGTTTCGCTGCCTCCTACTCATGTGCACTATAGACTCTGCTTTTACAGAGAAGTTCTACTAAGGCATGTGTGCTCAACCCGTCGATCGCGATCGACTAGTCGATCGCATGAGAATTTTAAGTCGATCGCTTTATTAATTATAAAATTGAATTATTAAGCTTTTAGAAAAAATTCCAAAAAGAAATCATTAAAAATTTAAAAAAAATTTAAAAAAATTCTTAGTTAAACCTAGTATGCTATGCTGAAGAGAAACGAAATGTCACGAAAAAGTTATAAAAGGCGAATGTAGAAACAAAAAAAGTTTATATTTTTTTGGTCTAAAAGCGTTATATTTAAAAATTTTCTGTAGTAGGCTGGTTGGTTACTGGTGCCTATTGAAAGTTAGTTAGTTTTTGAGTTGTGATTCATAAGTATTATTGATTTCGTGCGAGGTGGTTTGTCACAAATTCCTTGGTAAACGTTTTTTGTTATTTTCTAAATTACTTGGTTATAAATTTTTCAACAGAGATTTTTTTAAGTTGCATTCATTGATATATGTACATATTTGAAATTGTGCCGAGTGAATAATTTTACAAATCACTTGGTAAGAATATTAACTTTATATTTGTACTTTGCGCTAACAATTTAAATATTTATACCCAGAATTCATCATGAGTACCTACTCAATCGAAACGTAATAAAAATCCAAAACATACCATTTTAATTGCGATTGGGAAGAAGAATTTCTATTCATTATGAATAAAGATAAGTGTACTTGTTTAATTTGCGGTTCCATAGTAGCTTTACCGAAAAGAGGTAATTTAAATAGGCACTTTGTTACTGCACATGCCAAGTTCGACCGAGATTTTCCTCCGAAATCTTTGACAAGAAAATCTGAACTACAAAGATTAAAAACATCTTTGAATTTCCAACAATCTATGTTCAGAAATATTTGCACTAAGGCCAAAATGGCAACTATGGCATCTCTACGTGTGAGTCGATTGTTTATACAGCATAAAAAACCGTTTACAGATGGTGAGATATTTAAGGAAGCATTTTTGGCGGCTGCTGATAGTTTATTTGAAAACTTTAAAAATAAAGAGGAGATTGTTGACGCCATCAAAGACATGCAGCTTTCAAGACACATTGTAACAAGACGGGTTGAAACCATAGCAAATTTACGATCTCAACTTAAACTAGATTTTGAAAATTGTGATTGGTTTTCACTTCAATTTGATGAGTCTACTGATGACTCCGATATGTCCCAGCTAAGCATATTTGTACGCTTTGTATTTTCAGATTCAACTGTAAAAGAAGAATACCTCAAAATTCTTCCTGTGAAAGAACGAACTAGAGTAGAGGACATTTACAATGTTCTGAAAGATTTCATAATATCTGAAAATATCCCACTAAAGAAACTCGTTTCCATTACTACAGATGGAGCTCCTTCTATGGTAGGCTGTGAAAATGGATGTTTAGCATTTTTTGTGGTAATATGTTACAAGAAATTTTTGTACAATTTGAACACAGATTTACAAACCTTGAAAAGCTTCGGCCAATCGCTTCTTTTTTTACTTCGCCATTACATTAAATAAATGTTGAAAATCTGGCTTCACTAATTTCGGAATTATTTACAATGGACGTATGTGGCTTGGAATTGCAACTGGTTGAGTTGCAAAACGACATTGCGCTGAAATCGCGGGATCAACTTGATATATGGAAACATATCAGCATTGAAAGGTATCCACTTTTGAAAGATGCTTATCATAGAATACATTCTTGTTTCGCCTCCACATATTTATGTGAATCATCATTCTCGCACATGAATTACATAAAATCAAAATATCGTACACGGTTAACTGATAAACATATGGACGACTGCTTACGTTTAGCTATTAGCAATTACGAACCGAACTACTTGAAAATTGCTGAAAATATTCAATGTCAAACATCTCACTAATAAAATGTAGTTTGAATGTTAAACTAAAAATTGAAACTTGAAATATTGTATTATGCATTTTTTTTTATAGTTGACTTATTAAAATAAAATTTCACGTAAGGTCGATCGCTATTCGTTAAGAGAAAATAATGTAGCTCCTAGGCTTATTTAGGTTGAGCACGCCTGTACTAAGGAATCTCACCGGCTCAAGCAGATAATAATAAAGTAAAAAATCTTCGCTTAGGTCAGACCTTCACCTAACAGACGGCAATTCACTTTCTTTGCCAGTGTTCTGCTACTGCTGGCGTCACATCCTTTATCATCTGGTTAGTCGGATTTTCTTGTTTCAGAAGGCATAACACTCCGACCAGGCTTTCTCCCGCTACTTCGACGGTTGCATCTCTGACTCAACCGGCTGCTATTGAGGATATTGACTTTGCGAACTCGAAGCCCCGTTATAAAAAGTTATTGGTTTGATTTTTATTAAACTCGTGAGCCTAGTACAAAATTTCACAATTCTTTGGTGTTAACTCCTACAAAATATAGGTTTTCAAACGAAACGTCCATCGCCTCCTCCTTCAGAACCCTTCAGACTCCTATTGACCTAACCTAACCTCTATTCCTTCGTTCGAACCAATCTTACTACAAGACATTGTACCATGCCGAGTACGTAATAAGGGATTATAGGGTGACAACTAAGCAACCTATCCTATTCTTTAGCGAATTCTGGACGTTAGCAGCTAACCTACACTACAGCTATTTCTCTTCAAATTTGACCAGTTCATACAAGCTGAATGTGTACTTCGTTGCTAAATTGAAGAATCTGTAATATATAACGATGTGTTCATATAACGTTTGAGCTAAAAGCGAATGATGAACTTTTGAAACTCACTTTCAACTTTTTAGTTAGATAAAATCGGGCCAACTAATTAAGAAATCATATCTTTTCTGACGATATTAGTTTTTTATCATAAAAATATGTTTCGAGAAGCATTAAATCGCCTAACCACTACAAAACAGCTTAACATCTTAACTGTTATCAAACAACCTTGCTCTATGAATATGAAATCTGAACAGCTGCTTACTACCTTAAAAAAATCATTAGGAAGTATTATTACTAAAAAAACACATTACATTAAAAAACTTTTTATTGCTGATATATTCAAAACTACCAAAAAAATTTGTTGAAGACTATGGTCCAAAAAACAACTTCACAAAACCTCAAAAAATCACCCACGAAGGACACATTAATATCACAGCTACTTTTTGGATGATGAATGGTGATATTTCTCCAAACAATAAGCCTGTTCGTTTACTCCAAATGGGATCCCTCGGGATCCCATTTGCGCCAATTTCGTGTTCGCTTACTTTCTCGGGCTCGAAAAAGAGGGGAAATTTTCGCTTCCCCTCTTGCCAATTTGTGCCAGAGGTTTTGAGTCCCGGCGATTGTGGATTGCTGTTTGTAGTGTATTTGAATTGTCAAATGGAACTGTCAATTATCATGTTAAACCAAAACGATTACGACTTGATGAAAATAAGTTCTTTATTTGGTGCCTAGTAACAAGATTTTAAATAATTTCATGCATAAATTATTAGTTTCAATAGCTTTATGTCATTAATTTGAAGACCCAAGTGATTTCTAGGTTAGATTTGCCAAAAACAGCCCAGAAGGTGTTCGCTTACTTTCATATTTTTATCCCCACTCTTCAATTTTATTGTCAAAAATTTCGGGATCCCGAGGGATCCCATTTTAAGTAAGCGAACAGGCTTAATGAAAGAAACCGAATTCCAATCACAAAAAGAAGAAGAAGAAAAACTATGAACATAGCATAGAGGAGTGAAAGTATACGTTTTTCAAATATCAAATAGATTTTAATCATAATCTGCGCGCGCATACCTGAAGTAAAAGAAGAGTGCTTCTATCGCAGCGCCGAAATTGCTGGTGGTGCTGTTGCTGGATTGAGGAGTTGTTGGTGATGTTGTATAATCCGTTGGAATCTGCCGTTAACGATGTTAAAATCACCCAAAAAAAATTTTGCTTTTATTTCAACAATTTTATTTGTAAGAAGAAACAAACCAGCGCGCATCAACAAAAAGACAATTTGATCATCCCGAGCACACTTTTGTTTTTAACAACACACTAACTGAACTAGCACGGAAGTACGGCCATGGACATATATTCTACTCTTCACACGACTTCACTGAATTTTTTTGCATAAACAAAATATTTTTAATTTTTATTTTTATTTTGAAAAAAGACGACGCACAGAAAACACACAAAGTACAGACCGCGCGCCACGTGAAAGAGTTTTGTTAAAATATGCAGAGTTTCGCCTTTTTGTTATTTATTTATTTTTTTGGTTCGCGCTAAAATACACCACAATCAAACAGAAGATTCCGCTAAAACTGGATTACGCTTCACGTACCGAAAACTTTTGCAACGTGCACACGCAAAAGCAGATGAAAATGATTCGACGACTACACACTATCGGCTGACTTCCTTAAAGCCAATGACGCATGCGCAATTCTGTTGATATTGTTGATGCACTTTTGACCCGTTGCCGTTGATATCGGTCTATTGCCGCGCACCGATAAAGGCGGAGAACTTAGTATGTATGTATAAAGGAAGATTGCAATTAAAAATTTCTTAACAACAACAGAGAATGGTCTAGTCTAGATTATAATATATGTAGTCTAACTTTCTGCTCACGTTATACTATATAGAAGCCAGAATTCAAACCGCTCAACCGTCTGTCTACCGACTGAAGCACGAATCAATACTGTTGTGTTGTGGAAATTTAATTTTCTGTGCTCTGCTTCACCAAAACGTTATGGGGGGAGATCCATAGACAGACAACGACAAGAGAACACTGAAGGTTGTTGGATAGGTATCCAACAGGTAATCGGATACTCCAAACATTTCGATATGTTTACTTCAATGATAAAAGACTCGTTTTTGTTGTTGTTGCTGCTGTAACATAGATATATCTAGCATTCTTCTATATAATTCGACAACCTTTCTCTGAATAAATATTTTTTCTCTCTCTTAAGTTTTTAAAAAAAACGACAACGAGTTTGTAGTTTAAAAGAGAGCCACCACCACCACACAGGTTGTGGGGAGTGCTTGGGGGGCTATAAACAAACCTCAGACAATCCGACATCAATAATAATTACGAAACGAAAGGAAAAAGTAGGGAAGTGGGAAAGTTGAATGGTTTCTGTATGTGAATCTAAATCCGATGCGGTCTTATTTGTGCAGAAACTGCATTCAGCTTGCTAGATAGCGCGCGCGCGTTTTTTTGTTATGGTTAACTACACATTTTGGTACAGATTTAAAGTAGAGCGTCGCCGCGTCAATTAGAAATGCTGCATTATTTATTATAAGTTTGCAGGAAGAGAAGGTGCGCATTAGGTGGATTTTTTGATAAGAAAGTAGGTGTTGGAAGATAATTTGAAGCTGTGAATTTTTAAATGGTCATTTCTTAGACAAAAAGCATTGGCTTAGATAACCTCATCCGTACGATAGTCTATTACGGAACAAGAAACATATTTACATATAACAGATACTGATAAAACGAAGCCAATAGCCATAGCAACGAAAACGGCAGTTAATTCAACAATTCTATCAATGAATGTTCGCACTCTATACAGAACTAATCACCCTGTAAAAGAATAATGCAGACATCTAAGCCATCCCATAGAAACAATGGCCAGGCGAAGGCGTCTCAGGGTAGATTTTATTCCCAGCAGAAGGATGAAGCAGTTTTGAAACGATCAACGAAAGGCAAATGTCGAGTGTCAAGACATAAGCTCTATAGGTCCATTACAGACGAAGGCGTATGCTTCCAAACCTAAAAGCTCGTTTCTGCAAGGAGAACTATCATGCAAGTTTGCTTCCCTTGAACTTTCAGTAAAGCTTTTGCTCAAAACGCTTTCACAAAGCTTTTGTACAAAAAACAGCTTTCACGAAAACTTTTGCTTAAAAAAAACTTTCGCGAAAACTCTCGATTAAAAAACTCACGAAAGCTTTTTCTCAAAAAACTTTCACGAAAGCTTTCGCTTAAAAAAACTTTCAGGAAAACTTTGTTAAAAAACTTTCACGAAAGCTTTCTTTCAAAAAACTCTCCTGAAAGCTTTTGTTCAAAAAACTCACGAAAGCTTTTTTTCCAAAAAAATCTTTCACGAAAACTATTATTTACTGTGTTTCCATGAGCCGAGGTAGAGTTTTCGTCGAGTAAACAGAAAGGTTTTTCCCTGAAGTAAACTCGAAGCTGTTTCCATTACGGTTCTGGGTTGAAGTGACAGGTAATCAATTTTAAATTGCTGTTGGTGTTTTTCATTAAAAGATACTCAAACACACACATATGCGAAAACCAGCTTAACCGGACTGGTTTCATCGAGTTTTCTTGGATTTAACAAAATTTTACTCAATCCCCGTTTCCATGGGCGCTTAATCTGAGTAAACTCAGAGTAAACTCTGCATGGGAACTCAGTTATTGTTAAAAAAAAAACTTTAGCGAAAGCTTTCGCTCAAAAAACTTTCACGAGAGCTTTAGCTAAAAAAAACTTTGGCGAAAGCTTTTGATCAATAGACGTTCCCGAAGCTTTTGCTTAAAAGCTTTCCCGAAAGCTTTTGCTTCTGAATGAATACGTCCTTCGTCTATAATGGGCCATGAACGTACACGTTACGACTAGATTACCCAGCCAACGAAAAAGACGAACTTTTCGATGCATGTATAGACGTTTTCAAACCTCGTGACATCCCGCGCATCTTCCCCAGCTAAGCTCTTAAAAATGTTAAAAAGTTCAGACAAAAGCTTCACTTAACTCCTCCTATCAAATCACTTGCTGCCATGTAATCAGTCGCGACTGCGTATTGCTAAAGGGAGGTGTATTTTTCTGGGACTTCGATGATTATTTAAAAAAATTACAAATTATGACTGAAAAACACCCGTTTTTATATATTTTTTTTATTTTAAGGTTTTTATATTTTACACAAATGCCACAGAAATAATTTGTAGTAATTTCTACTAAAAAATACGATATTTGTGTTTTTATCACTTTGATTACTAGATTTTTGACATTTTCCGCCAGTTGCAAGCGCGCTTCTGCCCGGGGAGGTTGTGTTGCTTGCGGCTGCGGAGAACTCTCAATTTATGAATGAAAATGCTCATATCTTTAAAAGAATTTTTTCCAGCAATTCTTTTAATTTATTTTAAATTTAGGGATGGGAAATATTTAGCATAATTATAGTAAAATTATGCTTATTACGATGGATAAACTGCCTTTGTTGAGCAGGAGTTTTACATGCATTTCAAAGCTCTGCTCAATACATATAAAGATTACTTAACTTTATTCATCCGGCATGCGCACATCCCTTCCCAAATTATTTTGTTGAGTTTTTTCTGCGTTTGTTGCCTTTTTAAGTTAAAAGAGGGGAAATGATAGAACAAATTTTATGAAATTGGGCAACGAGGTGCGCAGAACCCTTCAAATTATTTGTGTCACGGAGTTTGAAAACTTCTATACATACTTGAACGGGAACTGCTGGAAAATTTGCGAGCTTAGGGCGCTGTAAAAAACGGGCTCCGAAAGGAACATTACTGGAATTTACAGAAATTTTATAAGATGAACAAAACTGGCAATTACCTTGGTGACGATAAATGGTGAAAATAGACCAGTTCTCGTTCTATGCGGAGGTCAAGCAGCATTGGATGTATGTTTAGTACTTGGTTGGGGGACCACTTTGGCAAAACACACATTCGCGTTTGAAAAGGAAAATGCAATTGCAAAAGATGAACAAAAATAAAAGTTTTTCAGCGTCGGAGCTTATTCACACATCCACATTCCTCCGAATATTTATTATTCAAAAGTTTTTTTGTAATGCTTCTAAAATGCTTTTAAAGGAGCATTAAAAGGAATGCTCCCCTTTGATGACATGCAATGTTAAAAAGTACATATATAGAACTGGTATGGGAACGGGAACGGCTGCAGGCTTTTTAAGAAATGATTAAGGATGACTATTGCAACACTCCGTTTCGCGCTGGATTGTTATTTTCTATAAGTATATATCCTAAAAGGAAAATAAAGAAGATAAATTTGGATGGTTGCATGAATATTATAAGTGACTTACCTTATCTGTGTCGTCTAAATTTTTTTGGACAAGGATGCTGCTGATCCATTTTCTTTATTCTTTCAGGTCTTGATCCATTGAAGGCCATCATTCGGAGCAAGCCGGTCGTACTGACTGTGGAGAATTGGTCCACAGTCGAGTTATCCCTTTTATAAAAGAGCTTATACGCCTTGGTTTACGTGAAAGAATATCTACAAAGCCAACTGATGGTGCAATGGAATACTACTAAACGAGAATACCATGACGTGACTAATGACATGATGAACTGTTCGTACAAAGGGTGTTTCCTTCGCTTTGTTTATAATTTTGTGTCAATTTAAAGACATTCATATAAAAATTGTCTTATCTGCTTCGACAAATCTGGTTCTGGTTCTCGTGATAAATAATTGAGTAATTCGTTGTCTGTTCAAAAGCGCTTGAGAAGCCGATAAGCAGTGGGCGACATATTCTCATCGCATCTACCTTTAAGTATCATACGAGAATATTACATTTTGCAACAGGAGATTTACCAACCATTGGCAATCCGTGTTTACAGTGCGTATTCATACGAAACATAAAACAAAAACGAAATAAACAGGTTCTGTTGTTCCGGTTAAAAACTCGATATTTTCCATCGTTCTTGAAACGTACACGAATTAAGAATTTGCCTTGATTGTAGAACTCCTGCCATGCTCTTTACAATCAATAAATAAATAAAAAATGTACTTAAAAAAATTCCTCCCAGTTTCTCACTCGAAATAATTTTATTTATCGTCGTCCACTTTCAAATTGCCATCATGAACGTGACATAAAACGCAAATCACCTTTTGTTATGGCTTTAACTGTTTTGCAAAATTCTGCACGTCTTTCTACATTTCTTGTTTAAACTAAAAAAAAAAACATTTTTAATATTATTTGTAAATACTCACAAAATTACCTTTCTGTATGCTCGCTCACAGTAGATGGAAGCTCACCAGGTGAATCGAGGGAACGAACACATCGCGTGATCCATCCAAGAAACTCGTCTTAAGCTCCTCGACGAAGGTTAATAGAGTCGACGCTTTGCGCCTAGTCCGAGTTCGCTGAAGGTGCAACGTCCGACATATTGTCGTCGGATTATGGATGCAGGCACCTCCCAAATTATTGGTGTAGGACATGATGGCTCCGCGTAAATTGCGGAAGTTTATGCCAGTGGATTGTTGCTAATTACAAGTGCGCCGATCCATGACCGATCAATGTTCAAATCGCGCACACACGGTGCCGGGCCAAAGTCGATCCGATCCGAGATTAGAGTTAATTCTTAGGAAACAGAAAGTTTTTCAAATTTGATTTACCGGCTCGTGTAATTATACTCTTTGCGACCTTGTTGGAGGGAAATTTCAATAAGAATCTCGCGAAATTATTTGTAATTAGTTTCAGGAAGTTGCGTTATGGTTAGTTATTATTTTCGGTTAGATTTGGTGGAACGACGCAATATGATGAATATTGTGTTTCGTTATTATTGTATTTTTATTTGGCGAAGGAAGATTTAAATTTATAGCAGTGTTATTACTGCCCTAATTCTATTCTAAAATGAGATTTTTTTAGGTGAGAACCCAAAGTTAAGAGTCGCCTTTTGAGCTACCACTTCGTATGTTTTTAAAGTCATGCTTAACTCGTCAGGAGGTTGTTTGAACTTTTAGATGTTGTATGATGACATAGCCTTCCAGAAGGCAGTCACGCGGGTCGTGTAGTCTTCTCAGAGCAAAGAGAATAAATTTCTTCTGAATTGATTCTATCCTGTTGCTACTTGTGAGATATATGGGATCCCAGTTAGGGCATGCATATGCCAGGACAAGGCGGACTAGAGAACAGAAGAGAGTTTTTGTCACCAGTCTTGTAATGCATTAAGCTTCGACTGAATAAAGGTTGTCAGTTTGGGACTTGATGAATATCTACTTTGAGATCGTCCGCGTAAAAGAGATGCATGATATTCTCTAATTTCTTGGATAGGTCAGACATGAATATATTGAACAGAAGAGGGCCAAGATGACTGCCCTGAGGAACAGTGAAACTTATTTCGATTTCATTTGAAAGGAGTCCTTAAAGCTCCTCTTGGGAGACCGGTGGAATTGTAGTCTCTGTCACAGCTGCAATCTAGGATCTCCTCATTTAGGAAAGTCTCTTCCAACCATGTTTCGGTCATTACAAGTATATTAAACTGGCGCGCATTTGCATCGATAAAGAGATTATTCGAGATAAGATTAGTCGTTGGAGAAGTGACTAGTTAGAACAGGCAGTCCGATAAGTGCTTAGCCTCGCCGCCCGACGGCACCACTAAAGCAAGAGAAATTACTATCGTGTAGTACATCCTCGTAGACGGCTACTGACAAAATTTCAGCCGAATTGGACTCGTATTTTAGAAAAATGAAGAAAAAGCAATATCCGTCGGTGATTCGATTCTTGTTTTTGGAAGGTAAATCGCACAATAACACTTCTCGTTCAATGGCAACCGTCAAAAATTGGTTTAACGAGTTTCAACGTGGTCGCACGTCGGTTTTTGATGAGCCACGCCTAAGTGCCCAGAAAACGGCTGGCAAGAAGGATAACGTGACAATAGTCCACGATCTCGTATTGGCAAACCGCCGATTGAAGGTGCGCGAGGTAGCTAAGACAATAGGAATCTCAAAAGACCGCATGGGTCATATCCTGCATAAAACATTGGGCATGAGAAAACTGTCGCCGCGATAGTTGCCGCGTTTGCTCACTCTGGAGAACCAAGGCCAAATTGGTCGAATTAGACCACGAACTACTGTCTCATCCACCGTATTTTCCAGATTTGTGACTTCTTTTTGTTTTCCAACTTAAACTCGCCGGGCAGAAATTTGAGTCTAATGAGGAGGTCATCGCCGCCACGGAGGCCTACTTTGACGAGCTCCAGAAACCGTATTTTTAGACGGGTTAAAGAAGTTGGAGCATCGCTGGGTCAAGTGTATCGAGCTTAAATGAGACTATGTTGAGAAATAAATCGCCACTTTTCCAAAATTTTCGTTTTTCTTTTGTATGCTAAGTACTTATCGGACCGCCCTCGTATTTACCTTAAATCTATTGTTAGAGGAACTACTTATCTTAGATCTAACTTGCTTAGTTCTACTGCTTCTATTGTTCCAACGGCTGAGGCTGTTTTTTCCCTGAAGGCGTTCGGGGTTAAATTCAGAAACAGCCACTAATATTTGAAAGGCAAAATCACCTTAAAGTTCCTGAGTTGTTTTGATTTCTTTCTCCGAGGGGATACTACTTCACAGTCCAGTAATTGTATGGAGAAGTCATCTTGGAATAGGTTGCTTATCCAAGCTGGATCTGCGGTTTTTTGGAGCTTCTTTAAGGGAATAAGTTGTTGGAGTTTCCTTGTCAAGAAGCGACGTGTTACGTTTGGTAACGCTTTGCCGCAGTTTTTTTGTATCCTTCTTGCATGCTACGGTATGTACCTTGTTTCCTGCGTCAATTTTTTTTAATTTTCTGTCTCAATCTGTTGTTCCTAGTTTCGTTATGATTTTAGGTGAGTGAAGTGGTAGTAAATAGTGAGATAGGCTGGAAAAGATTGACAGACTTTGGTTGTGGAGATTAGGAAGGCCTAAAGGAAATTTTTCCTACAGTTGTAGGTGCTCGTATTTGCAGTTCTTTCGTTGAAAAGTTGAGCTCCCTTCAATTCGTCTGAAAGAGAGATTGTTTGCTCGTTCAGGACTAGACTTCTTGCCACATCTTCGTTGGTGATCAGTCTCGTCTCCTCGTCAACCTTGGATAATGACTTTAAGCTCGCCAATTTAGTTTCTAGAAGATGATTAAAATGTGTCGTTAATCCCTTTCCCAACGTTGTGAGAGAGTCTTCGAAAGTGGACATTCTGGCGAAATAGTTGGAGATTTTGAGGAGGAAATCAGACAAATCGCTGTTGCTGTGGGCGCAGGTAGTTAGAGTTGTTTGAACTTAGTTTTATTTTCTTTATGGTTGAATTGACGATATTCAGCTCGAATTTTATAAATTATATCTCTACTAAATTTGGGATGATCCTTGTGTGTTGATATATTGTCGAGTTTAGATTTGAAGCTTTTCAGTTTTCAGGTAATTTACTAGTCTTTAATTTTCTTACCGCAAACGGAACTCTCTCCACCGATAGTGGGTGAATTCCAAAATGCATCACTCCGGTATCACCGATACCGCAGTGATGCATTTTGGAAATCACCCAATATTTCTTCTTAGCTAATGTAGTCTTCCATTGGCTAGATCCTCTTCTGAAGCATCCTCAATTTTATTAATTTAAAGTATCCACTCCATCTATCCACCACCTTTCCTTTCTACATATAACAAATATAATTTCAACAAAAATAAAACAAATTAAAAACTTACAACAAAATATTTATTAAAAAGCGGAAAACTTATCAAGAAATTATTGCTCTAACATGTGTTTATACTCAGATAAAATATTCTCCTCCTGCACAAGTGGAAGATCCAAATATTCATCCTCTTCCGTATTGAAATCCTCAGAAAAACGCTGAAAAGCCTAGAAATAATCGAATTAAGTAAAAACTGCCATAAACAATATAATCTATGTTGCTAATACTGTTAATGCTTCCATTTCACGTTTAATTTTCTTCTTTATTTCACTTGGAACAATCTTGTCCATGCCACCAGAAGATGTTCCTGGTTGATTTGAAGAATTTGGTTCGTTGGTTGAGGAATCAATAAGTGAGGTTAATGTTGAATAATTTCCTTCTTGCTGCATCTTTAGGAGTAGATCGATGGCTGCATCAGAATTGTTTAAAACTGATTCGAGAGCGATCTTTGCCATTTCTGGATTAAAACCTATTTTTACAATCTAAATAAAATTTATTAAATCATTTCAAATCCTCCGTTGAATCTACTAATGATAAAGTACTTGTTCTACTAGTTTTTCATCAACAGGCTGAACAGGGGTTGGCAAATCTGACAAAAGCTCCTGTTGGTTATTTTGCAGCAAATCAACCTAAAAACAATTTTTTTATATATTTGAAAACTTCTATAAGCTAAAAGTTTACAGCAGCAGACAAATCATTATCAGATTTCTTCAGAGCAGCATACGCACAAGCCTTATCAAATCCCATATTAACAAGGGTGTGAACACTCCTCGGATTCACCCAACCATCACTTTCATTCTTCTGAAACTTCTTATTAATGTCATTCTCTTCCTTTGCTCTCTTTCTCGCCTGCCGCTTCTTCTCCTTCCGTTCAGTAATAAAATGAACAGCCTGTTCCAAATTTCCATTGCACGCCCTTAAGGCTATTCTCGCCTCGCCCATATTATATCCCATTTCGATCATCGACAACAGATCAGTATCATCCACCTTCAGACCTCTCAATTCTGTCTCAGCAACGGAGAACTTCTCATAAGCTTCATTCCTACGATTCTGATGGAACAGAACGACTCCTTGTAGCAAATGCAGACGCATAATAAGAGCCTTTTCATTTCCTGTATTTCCTTTTAGGGCTATGACACGATCTAGATTTTCGCCGTAGCTCTTGCGGAAGCTTGTTTCGCATATTTGCAGGCGGCGTTGTGCATCTGGTAAATGGGTGACACTCTAAAGGATATAAAAATCAAACTGTGGAAATTGCTTGTATTTTAAAATTTACTTTTAAGCACAAGTAGCACCAGACTATGTCTAAGTTTAAGAGGGCGTAATTGTCTACTGATTGTAGTATTTTTGAGTCGCAGGAGGAGAACTGTTGATCAGCTTCGAGGAGAAGGACTAGCGATTCGTCGTATCGATCGCGTTTTAATGCAGCTCGTCCTTTTTCATATAGAGCCATTGCCATTATTAGAGACTTCTGCTCGTGGGGAGGTAAATGGACCGCATTGCCATCTTGATCTTCCATCTATAAAATGTAAATAAACGAAAATTGATATTCCAAAACTAATATAAAATATTGTTATTAAAATCAAAACCTTAACAGTCAATTCTAGTCTAAAAATTATTATCAAAACCCGATATGATTCACTGCAGACAAACACCTAGGCAACTAACAGCAATAGGGAGCTTTTTATTGACTTCTGTAGCTCCCACCTCCCACGGTTGGTGGAACTTACTTTTGTTACAAGAAGTTACACAAGGAGACGTGGGTATCGCCCGATGGTAGGACGAGAAAACAGATAGATCACGTGGCCATCAGCCGCAGATGGAGAGCTCTTCTAAAGGATGGCAGGAGCTTTAGGGAGCAGACACTGGAAGGGACCATCATTTGGTAGTAGAAACTATCGTAGCAAAATCGCCACAAACAGAAACGTTTAAAGGGATGCCATAAACCGTAGACGGTTTAACGTAGACCTTCTGCGGGACAACATTCAAAAGCGAGAATTTTCTGGGAAACTTTAGCAAACCTTAAGAGTTTCTGACGAAAATAACATTGAAGAGCTGTGGAGTACTACAAAGGGCTCTATTATAACAGCAGCGGAAACAGGCATCGGTGATGTCCACAGAAAGCAGCAACATTGGATCTCGGACAGAACATGGTAAAAAATAGAGCGCAGAAGGGCTCTATAAAACAACGTGAACTCTACAAGCGATAAAAAGAAGCATCCGGCGTGATAAAAGGCAGCAGATTGCAGAAAAAACGGAAAACGCGGCATAGACAGGCGACAGTAAAGTGCTGTACCAAATTACTAAACAACTCTCTAGAAAGCACTCTACTAAAAAGCATGCCGTTAAGAGTGCGGAATTCCGTGTATGGAATCTGGATTCTCTGGTGCGCCAATAAAATGTACAAGCGTTGTACGTCTCACTCAGTATCCAGCCGCCGCCTTTGTGGACGCTCGGCTCAGAGTTTGTGTTAGAAAATGAGTTTCGAAAGATTTATTGTGGAGATTCAAAATCGCCTATGTACTGAGACAGACACTGGCCACTGGACCTTTGGTTAACTGAGGTAGCCATTCCCATGTTACCGGCGATTCGTCATGACTTCCTAATGAGTTAGGGCCATTAAGCTTGGAATTTCCCAAGGAGTATTCTCCGATAAGTAATTTTAGCCCATCCTTTGCTACTTTAAAGGCAAATGCAATACTTTCTCTCTTTGGTATAAAAGCTCTTTAGGGAAAATGCTTCTAAAACAGCCCCCTCTCATTAGCGTTAAACATTCTTTACCGGGTATCCTCCTTTAACAAACATTTCTTTTAACTTTGCAGGAAAGTGTTTTGCTGCTTTCAAGCCCGCACGTCCGCACATTATTCATAGAAAATTGTCCAAGCTTTAGATAACTACGTATTTTTTGAAGAAAAAGGTAGTTAATGTTGTAATTTTAGGGGAAAAAACAGAAATTTTGACGTGGATGGCTCATAACTGTGAAAGTTGGTATGGTGGGAGTATTCTGCGTGCACTGATAGCTTATTCATGAAAATAGGTCATAGGGTTACAAAAATACAGGGTGATATGCAAAACTTGTGAATTATTGTTAATAAATACAAATGACACATGCCGATGGGAATAGAATGACTGAAGCGAGACAGAATCTTGAGGGGCCCCTAGATTTGGAATAAAGCTAATCTGATTTAGGCTATTTATGTCGATCGTGTTGGGGGCCCTTATGTACACCAATGCCATATTCCTTGGCTGTGGTTAATACGCTGTTAGACAAAGTGGTGTATATGTTTACAGTTACCGATGTTACAAAGTGATGTTCCAAATACCATCCACACCAGACGAATTCTTACTATTTTAACAACGAATTATTGCCAGGAGATCGATTCCTCCAATGAACGAAGAATTTAATTGGCGCTCCGCTATATGATTCGCTGCGAAGCCTTCGCTAAATTCGACGATTGTTCGATTCTTAGATTTTCAAGCTTTGATTTCATTTGATAATATGAAGTGGTTTAGTAAGGCTATATTCTTATGAGTACTAAACGTCAAATTTTTATGAGTACTAGACTTCATTGAATAAATTTCCTAATTGTAGCCCCCTTCAAAATGCATATTCTTCGCCTCATTCTCTATACAATATTTGTCGTAAATACAGTTGGTTTCTTCTGGACCCATGCTTGCAAGTCTCTCCAAATCTTTAATAGCAAGTCCGAGCGATAGGTAACTTATTATTAATTTATTTATCTGTGTGAACATGCTCCCGCTATTAATTTGTGATGCCGTATGTAGAAATCCGATAGCAAAAAGTGACATCCGTGTAACACGTTCATGTTGAAATCTTAAATGACATCCAATGAAGAGTCCACTAGACCTGTTGTAATTCCAAAATTCGTGGAATTATCTTGAAAACACAACTAAGATATAGAGAATCCTTGATGGTGTTTATTATTATTCCTCAGATCGTCCTGAAACAAGATTCTTGGAAAGTTAAAATGATATATAATTTGCACATGCATTTCTCCAAGTTCCCAAATGAATTTTCAAGGCCAAACAGTGCAATGAGACACACAGTGATATTTTGCATAGTTGCGAAATACGCAAAATCAATCTAAAAATAGAAATCATCACAAAAACTGAAACTCACCCGGAAAAATGTCTGTTCTTTGGACTCGAGAATCTTTTCAGCATCTTCTTTCGCCTTTTTAACACGATCATACATCTCTATGTCCCCGTTTATTGTAGACGGAGCCCCGACTAATGCCATTAGTTGTGAGTTGTTGTTAAGTCCTTGAAAAAAAAATGCATATAGAAGACTTGCGACGTATAGGATAATCTTGTTTATATACCTTGTTCTCTTAATATCACCTCAGGCTTCACCACTTTACCTGCGCATATTAATTTCACTCGATTCTCTTCAACTTCAAGCCTTCGTGCAACTTTCTTCAGAAGATCTGATCCCACATCAGTTAAAGGTATCTTTAGGTCAAAAACGTTAGCACTACCTTCCTGGCGAACAGCGCGGATTTTAAATGTTGCATTACCTGTGCAAATAAGGATAATGTAACAATATTAATTCAGAGTTTTGTTATTTCACAATATTACCTGTAGATTCGAACTCCTTCCTAGCATTTAGCTTACTCAAAGCCCCATCTTGCAGCTCACTAAGCGCTGCCTTACAGTTTTCATACGAAATGCCCAGGACATTACTGAAATCCCTTGCCAAGTTCTGGAATATTAATTTATTGATATTATTGTAAATGATAATCCAAAAATACAGTAAACGCTAACCTCCAATTCACTCTCGATGGGGCCAATATCCTCGTAGTAGTACGGCTCCAGCCAAAGTTTTATTCCACATTCTTGTAGCCGGGATCGAACTTGAATTAAAACATTATCAATTTGGGACGGCATTATTGATAATTATGTGGAATTATTGTTGATTATTGAATGACTTTGAAAATTCACAGTATCACAAAGGCATGAACAAGAAAAACAGAATAAAGCCACAAAAAGAGTCACCAGAATTCAGCAATCAGCTGATATTTGTAAACAATGCGGAAATTTTTGAGTGGTGGATGATAAATATGGCATTGCCATGTAATCTTACTTCCGGGAACATTTTTTGATGTTAGTTTTATTCAAATATGCTTTTTATGTTGATAATTTTGTTAAAAAACTTATGTATTTTATGTAATTATGGAAAACCAAAAATATATTAAAGAAATAAACAAACCATACCCTTTAATTTATAGCCATTTGACTCCGAAGAACTTTTCTCAATGGACATTTTTCTTGAACTGCATTATCCCTCTCCACAAAATTTTTAACGACACTTTTATCAAGTTTTTATTTGACAACTGAAATAAATTTTCTTTTATTTATTTTTTAACTTTTCTCCGGGAATTAATACAATTTTACTAAAACTTAAAATCAAATACTGTTTGTTTAATTTTTATTTTAAATGTATACACCGTTCTTTTTTCATTGACAACTGGCACAAATTCCCATCATGCGCACCTGTTTTGTTATGGTCCAATGCTCCTTAAAACGGCTGTCGTCGAAAATTGTTTTTTGTTCCATCTAAAAGGAGGTGAAAACATTTTATATATATTTATTTATTAAAAATCAAATAAAAAACAAATTTGTTATGTTTTGATCTAGTTGTTAAATAGTATTTTTAGAGTTAACTCTCGTATTTTGATAAATGGAACAAAATATAAATTTGGAGGAAATTTCGAAAATTCCTGAGCCGGAATTCAGAAAGCATTTTCATGAGTGGCTGCAGAATGATGGAGTTGCTAGGGCCCTGCAGGCAAAACTACGGAAGGATTTGATTGAGAATTTTAATAAGACAAGCCTTGGTAAGTTTTCATTTATTTATTTGTTTTATTATTCAAATCCACCTGTGGAGATTTATAAGTGTAGAAAAAAAACGTTGTGTTTTGACATTGTGGTTCCGGTTGTCATGACTGCGCTGTTACAGGGTGATGCAAATGTGGATATTTAAAAATGCGGTTTTTAGTGGTGACGGTTATGCATTTTTTGGTGGGCATTCGCCAATTTTTTTGAATTTTGTACTTAAGACTGTTCTTGTTATGAAATAGTGTCGAGCAAATTCAATATTTGCTGAAAATTTCGAGGCTTGGTTTTCTATTTCTTACAAATTTGCATAAGATTTGGGTGATTCCATACGAGTTTACACACGACACGACAAGAGTCGGCTGCAAAGGTAGCTTAGGGTGATTGCCTGGTTCCATACGAGCGCACACACGACACGACAAGAGTCGGCTTCAAAAATGGTTTGTAGAGAAGGGGGTGAGAGAGGACGATGGAAAAGACACAATTCTCATCACCCTCTCTCGCCCTCTTCTCCATAAAATTTTGCAGTCGACTCTTGTCGTGTCGTGTGAACGCTCGTGTGGAATTAAGCTTATTGGGAAGAGAGTGAGAGAGGGCGATAGAAATTGTATCCAATCCATCGTTCTCTCTCACCCTCTTCGCCATAAACCATCTTTGCAGCCGACTCTTGCCGTGTCGTGTGTGCGCTCGTGTGGAATGGGCCTTTCTAACTAAAGAGCTGTTTAAGACACCTGCATTAAAATAAATATAGAATAAAATCTTTAGAAAACATACAATTCACAGAATTTAAAGTAACACTTTCAGTAATGCAGTTAATATATGGAGAAACCCCCATAGGACCTCACGTGTCAACGAATGTAAAATATGCATTGACCTTGAAACCTTACATATCTGCCGCTAATAGAATACATAGACCATAGCCCTTCTGTCTCCACCAGGGACGAACTCGTCCATATCAGGGCCTGTACTCCCGAAAACGAGACGATAAAGAAACGAAACGAAGTAACGAGACGAGACGAAAATGTATTTCCTACTCCTGAAGACGATAATCTCGTACTGCCTTGCGTTTGTAATTTTTGACCTATTATGCAAAATAAATTAAAGCTATCAAAATAATTAACAATTCTAACATACATTTTAATCTTAAAACCTCTGACATACAACAAGAACTAACGTCTGAACGAAGACGATTACAAATGTGTCATCGTTTGTTCAGACGAAAACGAGATGATATCGTCTTCTCAGGTAGCATTTTGACAAAACGATTTCGTTTTCGTTTCGTTTCGTCTTCGGGAGTACAGGCCCTGGAATCAAAGGGATGGTCGTTTTGTCATTGTGCGAGGTACCTCTCAACTACAATGTCCATCTATTGAAGTACTGGAGTCACGCACTTAATAAAAACAATTTTGCTTTATTTTTCTTCTTTAAAGTTTATTTTTGGATGTCTATGTCAGTGAAAGTTGGCTCAATGATTCCATTCCTTCAACATGCTCCTGACTCCTCGTAACTAGAAAACTCATCGATCCTTCGAACTTCGACCAAATGCGAAGCTATCTTGTATACCAAAACACTTTGAATCTATTATTTATTCTGCTATCGCCCCTATCTGCAAGAGCCTTATCTCAACCAATCAACTTGGGTTTCTTGGAGCTCGTACCACTGCTAATAATCTACTTGAGTTCTCTTCTCCCACAGTTCGAAGCTTTGTTACTGGCTGCCAAACCGACTGCGTTTAAACTGACTTCAGTAAGGCTTTTGGTAAGCTCTCTCACTCTATTATAATTCTCAAACTAATAAAATTTGGCTTCTCGCATGCCCATGATGTATGGCTCCAGCCGTACTTAGCCCACAGAACCTTAAAGCATCCTCTGGTGTCCCGCAAGGCAGTCACCTTGGTCCTCTTATTTTTATTTTATCAATTGATGATATTGTTGCCTTGCTAAAGCACTGTATAATCCTGTACTCTAACGGCTCATAAGAAATATCGAAGATTACAAACGTGGTCCGTTAACTTACGACTAATACTTTTCTCAACAACATGGTCCCCCGCGTTTACTCTGTGTATTGGTCCAAGGAATTCAACACTTTGTACATGTATTTAGTTAGGCCCTCTCTTCTATATTCTTTATTAAATATGGGTTTATTTTTTGTGTTTGCATTACGTTTATCTTTTATAACTCCCTTCTTATACATTTAAATTGCAGGTCGGAAAATCTACTCACAACAGATAAAATCCCAACGATTAATGCTATGTCCGCTAATCCTAGCAATGAATACTCTTGTAGCAGAGTTTTTATACAATCAGAATTGTCACTTCTCTCTATCAGTATTCTCAACCGAGGTACCTTACCGAAACACTCTACCAGACTTTGAAAGCATGCCAGACTATCGCTTCAGTCAACTTGAACTGTCCGAAATATTTGAAGCCATATCTGGAACTGCTGAAAACGAATTTAATGACTTAGTCACTGATCACTATATTAACTCTAGTGACCGAAGATCTTTGCTCTATTTAATTCTAAAATACACATTCAAGTCATCCGAGAACAATCAAAAACAGGCTGCTGCTAGCACTACGTCAAAGGAAGATCTGAAAGAGGAAGTTCCTCCTCCAAAGAAAGGCCCGCCTCCAAAGGAAACAAAGCCAGAACATGCTGACGAAAGTTCAACCAGTCCTGCTAAAGGAAGAACATCTAGAAATACTTTCTACAACAATCACTTTCGTTATCTTAATAAATATCTAGTGATACTATCGAGAAAAGTCAAGCAAATGGCGGGCAGTTTAGAGCAGCTGGAGAAGCAAAAGAACAATTCATCGCATTCGCGACGAAAATCATCTCAAACCAGAAATTTCGATAATATAAACAGAAGTTTGGAGAAAGTATCTGAAAATCTAAAGACACTAACGATGTCAAAGCGGAAAAATAAAAAATTATCAGCGATTATTTCAGCTGTTGATAAGATGGCGAAGCAGTTCGAAAGGTGTGCTTATAATTTTGATAGTATTTCGAAAGGTATTTCTGCTGAACGGAGAGAAAAATCGAATGTAGTTAAAGAAGAAAAATCATATTCTGATTGGATAACTGATCTAAAGACTGCTAAAAGTGGGCAGAAATTCATTGCAAAGGTAAATGGATAATCTTTTGTGAAAAGACAAGGGATTTAAGACTTGATATCTATTCCAGGTTGAATCTTCACTAAGGAAAACACTTGAGCGAGAAAAGATACGAATGACACAAGCGTTTGAAGCTAGACTTGAGGATCAAAAAGAACTTATTAAACTTAAATATAAGCAGAGACTGTTAGAGGTGAGACCATATTATGTACAATATCCTTACTTTATCATTTTTATATTTTTAGCAAGTAGGAAAAGCCTCTTCGAAGGAAGAAGACGATAAAACAAGGAATTCGAACAACAAAATCGAAAATAAACTGAAGGAATTGGATGCAAGGCATCAGGAGCTTATGAAGAGAGTTGCAGATACTGAGGGATACATAAAAGTAGTTCCTACGGTTTCGAATTTGCAAAAAGTAAGTTGTTTCGTATTATCCTACCCCTATGAGATCTTCTCGAATCGATTTAGTACGTACGTTGTTCAAGGCGCCTTATATGTCTAAGAAGGCTGCCAAAGTTGTATTGCTTGTAATATAGGGGTTTTTTTCGATAGCAAAGGTATCTCGATGGATCTACTTTTGACGTAGGCATTTTGGGCAGTAAAGTTACATCTACCGGTTGGCGCCTGTGGGAGTTGATGACTCTTTCCGGCGGCCTATACACGAAGAATGTTAAGTTAATCGGCTTATAGTCCTTCCGGATTCGTGACCTTTGCTCCCTGTCTTTCGTATGCTCAATTTACTTTTGACCCCCAACAACAGGACGTTTTTAACGTTTTGAAGGAAATGTTATGTTGTACTGCGTATAACACGCTCTCGATGAATTATCTGTATTTATTGGTCGCCCAGGCTAGCAGAACCAGGCTATATGTTTGATGTCCTAGAACTGCCTCATTTTATGTGAACGAAAGATGTTTATTAATTCTTTTAATATTTATTAATATCTTCAATTCAAACAAAGAGATTCTCGCAAGCAAGTTATTGCTTACATCGGCCGCAGTGAGCGTCAGAGAATCAATGCCATAATACAGAATTCTTACAGCTATTTATATAATACAGTAGTTCATAAATTCTTACATTGTGGGCTCTTATACACTACAATCAGGACCACCGCTGGGGTTGTTGTTGCGCCCGGTGCAGTATGCCGTATTGCGCCCCATCAGCTGTTCCTTTTTTGATCGTAGTGAAGGACAATGGAAAAAGACATAAAAAATGAAATATGTACTTCTACATTTTTCTTTTATTTTTATCAATCATTTTTTTCTTCAAAATCTAATTTTTTGAAATTGCGCCCTTGTCAAATTGCGCCCGGTGCACCATTCTTACCTATGCCACCCCTGACTAAAAAAAAATAGGACTGCACACGTTTCAGGATATATTAACGGGAAAAAGGTAGAGGCTCTCGTTAGACAGGAATGTTATGTCCCTAACCTCAGCAAAAAGATCGAGTCCGTTCTCCTCAATTGCATCAATTGCATCTTAGCTTTAAGGTAGACTGGACGATAACAAGGGCTATTGAATCCCTTCAAGAAGATTCACGCACCTCTAGACACGTCTCATCTGGATCATTTGGGGCCCCTACCATCAACTGCAAAGAATTATAAGTACCTTTACGTGATAGTTCATTCATGAATTTACCCAGTGAAGGCAAGTATAGCGGATGAAGTCATCAAGAAGCTAGATTTCCAGAGCGAGATTTTTGGAAACCCATATCGGATGATCACCAGCAGAGGGACTGCGATTTGTTTCGTAAGTTCATGGGCCATTTGAGGTACTTTGTGTCAAGGGAAAAGACAGGAACGTTCTACAGAGGGTCGCACTCAAGAAGGTCCCAATTCTATAACTTCTTCCGCTGATAACATGAAGCCGTGGGTGCAGATGGAATACGACAGTCGATCTGAATCAGAGGACATTCATAATGGCCGGGTGTGGGAACAAGTACGTCCATCGATGACCAACGGTATGTCGATGAACGGTGCTGCTATTGAATTGTAGATCATTTCTATCATATTCAGAGAATAGAGTCAGTCAAGGTAAGTCACGTGTGTCAAGTCTCGAAAATCCAATGTTGGACTCTTGATAATAGTACCGCATTGTGTTGCCGATGCCTAAACTACTAGTGTCCAAAGTCAAGCTACCATCGTTCGTGTTTGAACACGTTCGGGCTGTAGTCGGTGCTGACTCAATCATTGGAAGCCAACATTCGAATGAAACGTTCACCGCATCGTGTAGAGCCGGCTATGGACGACGTTGAGGAGGACTTAAGGCAATTAGGAATAAGAAATTAGAAAAGACGGGCCAGAAATCGACAGTAATGGAGTCGAACGCTGGAAGAAGCCAAGGCTAAAAATAGGCCGTGGAGCTCCTGATGGTGAATCTTTCATCATACCCGAAAGGGCTTGGGTAACTTCACGGGCTTCTCCCAACAAATGTGGAATCAATCTATTTTTTTTGACGAAGATGTCGAGCTTTCGCTGTGCAATTTTGGGTTCAAACTAGAATTCTTACACAATTACGGGTCGCGAGTCTAGCCTATTTAATCCATGACTTTAACACGTCTCATATTACTAAATTTAATATTAAAACATGTTTCTATGGTTGTTATTTTCTATCAGTTAATACAAACTTCTCTCTTTTCTATTAAAGGAGTTAGTATCTACTGCAGAACCAGTGCAAGAAGTCCCTAGGTCTGTGGCTGTAGAACGAGCTACAAACACAGAAGATAACATGTAATGTGCTATTTTATTTAAAAAAGCTTCCAGTTTATTTACATCTTCTACTTTTAGACCCAATCGCGAAACTGAACAGGTAATAACGCCGAAAATATACATTTCTCCAGAAATTATAAAGCCCCATTTTCGCGAAATGGCACTAACTCTAACACAAAATGAACGAAACATCGATCAAATAGTGCTTGATTCAAAGTAAATAAAATTTGGAGTGAATGTTTATTCAGATAATAATTATTATTATTAATTTACAGGCTTCGCATTAAAGAGCTCGAATATGAAAGTAATCAACTCGACCGCAGCTTTCAAGATTACCTACAACGTCAACAAAAACAGAAGCAAAATGTCGAAGAAAGTGCTACTTCAGTATGGGACAACTATAACATTGGGAAATCAATAATATCGAAGAAATATGCTTCATTGAGAAATATACGAAAGAGTGAACTATTACGAACGCGTAAAAATTTGGATATTGACGATATAATGTCGACATTGCCTAAGATAGAAATAGTAAAGCCTTCCGAAGATTTAGATTATGATCAAAAACCAATAATATTTGAAAATCCATTTAGGAAACTAAAAGAAGATATTGAGAAAGAGGAATGGAAAAAATATAAGAAGAAAGAAAATCCTAATCCGAAAAATCCTGGGAGGAAAAATGGTTCGGTTAAAGTGATACGAAAACAAGCTACAACCACGGAGAATAAGATAGATGAGTTGAAAAGTACTATTGAGAAAGCTTTGAATGTGCATGTTATTAATCACGATCAAAATCATAGAACAAAACTTAAGCCAAGGAATGTTGTTGTTGATTACGAGGAAGTCAGTAGAACATCGTCAGAAGTAAATCTAAAAGAACTAAGTGATGATGAATTGGAAATTTCACCAATTCGATCACCATCACAACGAAGCGAAGTAGTAAATGATAGGAAATACACATTTCGATCGAAGCGAAAACTTTTTTCAACAAAAACTGAAGCTAGTCGCGGTGATATGATACAAGCAAAAAGATTAGACATTCACAATAATAATAACTCGAAACACAATAAACCTAGCTGCTCTTCTAATGTCCGGGAAATTAATCATAATGAAAATGGAAAACTTAAAATAAATTCACGAAAGAAATTAGAAAAATTAAAAGAACTAGCAAAAATTCCATCTGAAATAAATCTTGATGAATTGAATTTAGAACTCCAGCAAAGTCCATCGAAATCATCGACAGAATCGAGTGTTGCTAATCAATTCACATTCACATATCAAAAAGGCGAGATTTTAGCTACAAATGTTAATCAAGATTTAATTGATTTCAACTTACCAAGAAATGGCGGCGATGGAAATAATCAAAGAAGAAGTAATAATAATAATAATCATGAAATACTCGAATCACCAACAAATAATAAGAAAAATGTTAAAAGTGGAATTAATATTTTTCAACAATCATCATTTGCTAAGCATAATAATGGTGGTAATACGTTAGAAAAGGGTAAACAGAAGACGAATAACAATCATAATAATAGTAATAATAATCATAATCATAATAATAACAACAATAATAATAGCAATAATAAACGTAAAGATATAAATCTACAAATACCAACAACTTCGACACAAGAATTGTCCTCAAGCAATTCCTTAGCCAGTTTTAAGATGAACCTTTCGGTAGGGCAAACCGACAATGACAATGCAGATGATTTTTGGACTTCAATTTGAATAGAAAACCGGAAATAGAAATAAAAGAAATTTATATTTTTAAAGCAGGGAAAAGTTTAATAATAATATTTTTTAATAAGAAGACTCAATTAATTTAAAATAATAAATTTATTTATTTCTGTATTTCTTTTGGTGTTCATTTTATGGGTGTATTGGTCTTATTAAACTTTGTGGTATGTTCAAGGTAAGTATTGGCTACTTTTGATATTTATTTGCTTATTTTAATTTATTTTAGATGCACTTTTAACTAAATGAAAGGAACATTAAATCACCTACTTTCACTATACTTTGAAATTAGCGAATAGTGTTTAATTTTTCCCATCAAACAGCTGCATTGCAATTCTTAAGCTAAATTTTGCACATATGTATTAAGTTTTTTTTAAATCATCCTTATGCACAATAAGTTAAACCATTCTAATAAAGATGATTCATTCGGAGTCCGTAATATTGGTGAGTAATATTCCGTTGTTACTACTTGTTAAGGTAGAAATATAAGAAAATATGAATTAATATGTCCAACATGGTTTTCAAAGGTCTCGTTCTTATCATCATCATTAACCCCATGATTATCAAAATTTTCACGTATGTTTTTGTATCCACAATTCATCACAACTTATAGCTATACTAGCAAAAAACCCGTGTGCGTTGCAATGCCGTTCATTAAAAAATGAGTGCAGTACAGTCCGCTGGAGGAATAAGGTATAATGAAAGAGAACAAATCTGCAAAAATTGATTTTGGATACATCAAAAAATTTAGAGTATGTTAAAACTTTTTTAAAAGTATCGACGATGAAAAATTGTGTACTACCTGCACAACAGACACCTTGCCAAACATAATCGTTTGCATAGATTTTGCTATGGCGAGAGATTAGACGCCCTGTGCAGAACTTCGTTCATGTCACCCACCTCTCGTCCAAATTGGGTTTTTCAGAAAAAGTGCCAAAAAAGTAATCAATTTTGCAAATTTTGCATCTATCGTGCAGCCCAAAAACGCACATGGTGCTCCAGAAAAAATCGAATATCTATCTTATTGTATTGATACTTGAACTTTTCATTAGCGCCCCACGCTTTTTTACATTTCGGAACGTATGTTGTTTCCATATACTGGCTAGAGAAATAAAAACTCTACATTCAAAATTATTTTTTACTTTTTACTTAATTTTTAAGCGTATTTTTAAGTGTTTTTCAAATATATTTTTATTTTCTATTTTTAATTTATAATATATCTTCCTCCATTTTATGGTGACCGCCATATTTGATTTAAAAGCACGTCACACAGATTACTATACTATACTTGTCATACATTTTCATTTCATATCCACACCAAGGGCGTTGTAAAGATAAACCACCATTTTGTATTGGCCACCATTTTGAATTTGGAATGACGCGATACAGATAATAGAATGCTACTTGTTACACCCTGGGCCTTATCATGGTTGGCGCGTCGAAAAAAAGACAGCGCGGTTTGTCGTTTTAATTTTTCTTATCATAGTTGGCGAATGCAGCAACATGATAGCTTTCGACAAAACCTTATCATGGTAGTCGCTTGAAAATTTTTGGACATTTCTAATAGTTAATAGATTTATTAAATATCATTACTTTTCAATTTATTTAAAAAATATTTATCTATAGAAATTATCATAACACCTTTACTCAAACTGCAATTTTATTAGCTTTGTCACGTACCAAAACCAAACGCCTGAAATAGTCACTTAACAGTCGTGAAAAACGCAACGTTGTCTCTTAAAACGTCAACTGTGATACGCCTGAATGCGTTTTTCCCGACAGATGTCAGTTTTTTTCGAGAGCTGTGATTTCTTTTTACAGTCGCCGCGCCATTTCTCACTTCAAGCCGCAGCTTTTTTTCGCGAAAGTAGCCTATGTCATTCTCCAAGGTTTAAACTATCTCTGTAGCAAAATTTAGCAATATCGGTTCAGGGGTTTAGGCGTAAAAGCGTTACAGAGAGACAGATAGACAGGCAGAATTACTTTCGCATTTATAATATTAGTAAGGATTGCTTAACAAGCAACCACAAAAAACCTGCTTTCTCCTTAGCTATTGATCCATTGCCTAAGGACTATTGTCGTAGATTACTTCTTTGATGTTTGTTTAGTTTCAATAACTTGACCTAGTCGAAATCTTTAAATTCTCTTTTATAGTTGGCAATGAATTAATATCCTTTTTTCTGCATAGTATTGACATATTTTTTATCTTTGCATATTTTCTTTTGAGCTTTATCTTTATTGTAGTGCAGTTCTTTGTATCAAAATACGTTTCAGATTACCCATTCTAGTTAATGTTCTTGTCTTTGTCCTCAAATTTGTGATTTTTTCGTAATTTGTTGTAAATTTCAAAGCATTCTTCCTTTTTCCTATAACAGGTACATCTCCAATTTCCTTTTTATCTTGCCGAACACACGATCCGCAGCAAGGAAACTACGCCCACGAAGAAGAAAAATTATAAAAATTTACTTTATATAGGAGGGGGCCTCGTTGTACAGCCAATGCAGAAAGAGGAGCACAATGTGGTCCTCGCAACCATCAGCAAAAACGAATATTTTTCACAGAATTTAAGTCAGCTTTACACAAATATGAAACCAACGCTGATCCGAATTCTGTGCATACAAGCTTGGTTTGGTAATTTGATAGAGGAATGAATGGTGCTGTGCAGTTTTGATCCACAATATTGTCATCACTTTATTTTCTCAAAGGATTTGTCCTCTTATGTTCCGAGAAACTCCCACACAAAATTTGGGGACAGGTTTTAAAAGCCATTTTTTTTCAAAGCGGTTTTAGCAATATGTAATCCGAGATCTTTGGTCAGTCTGTGATGATTAAAAATGCTGAATCCAAATAAGCACCTCGGTTCAAAGTGGATTAATCAAGCTTTGTTCTGTTATTCCGCACGTTTGAAAGACGATCGAAAAGCTTCAGAGAAATCTTGTTAATTAAGGATGACACATCCAGAAAGTTTAAAAGCCTTTCCAGCCCTTTTTTATGTGGAAGTTTACGTCGAGCTCAGTAACCTCCTGTCGACACTTCTTTCATTGAATCATATAGTGCAATATTTAACAGAAAGGTCTAATCAGAAAGAATTGCCACCGCTAACACTCCGTTTGAATCTACTGGCTGTGATACACTTACTACCTTCCTTCGGTGATCGCGCGTGAGCCTTTTATATTTGAGTCCACAGAAGATATATGTATGCTGCAATCCATTTTATCTATGTTTCTTCTTGTTCTGGATTATTTGATTAACCCATTGTTGGGACCTAATTTGATATCTTATCCTTCCTCAGTTAATATTGTACAACATTGTATTAAATACCTTCTAAAATTGTAATTTGTTGCAGCAATCTACACTTTTTGTAATTGTGTATTTGTCTATAGTTTGTGTATCTAAATCTTTCATATGAAGGTACCAAGCTTAAATATTTGTTGTAAACAGCATCCAAACTTGTTTTTTTTGTCTTTTATATCTTTTATTTAAATAATTTTTATTATAAATAAACTGATTTACGTGAAATCTATTATAAACATTATTTGTGCAGTACAAAAATTATTTTAACATACAATTACGTTCATCTTAGTATCTACAAAAAATTCTGGCAGTATTTATTGTTGTCGAATTTATTTATTTATTTATTTTTTTAAATTTAATTTTAAACACGAAACCGATTATTCTCCGTCTACTATAAACATCCAACATACAATCGACTTCACTTACATCAAATAATTTGTTTTTAGTTTTGTAATAAAAATTGTTATAATAATCAATAACTAGTTGGGATCCCCGTTACCGAAATTCGGTCACAAAAACAATAAATATATAAAATTCACGATTTGCTCGAATTTAAATTCAATTTAAATATTTTTATTTCAAAAAAAAATTATACGCAATGGCGAATTTTTAATTACTATGAAACATTTCCATTGTCGCTCCAGAGCATCTAAAATTTCCCAGGATATTTTTAATCGCATCCATGACGTCTTGCTTGGCTATGTAGTGGAAAATAGCAGCAACATCAGTAACTACAGCATCATTGAAACGATACAATACAACTCAATAATACTATACACAAAAGAGTATAAAGAAAATGCACGCACAAAGTGACCGAGTTTTTTTAAGTCAGTTATGCCGCCAAAAATCTACACAAACGCTTGTTTTTCTCTGTTTCTCATTGGCTTCACTGAAACGGCATTTGTGTCAATCGTAGGCTACTCAGCTCTACGTTGATGCTCACAAAAAATTCAAATTTTCCAACGGCTTTTTAAAATTCGAAAAATTAAAATCGCTATAACTTTTTTATTCGTGAATCGATTTCGTTGAAATTCCTTATTACAAAACTATGCCATAAAAAGAACATTTTCTGAAAATTTAAACGAAATCGGTCCACGAACAAAAAAGCCTTAGCGTGTACAAACTTTTTGTTTGCCTATTAATATATAAGACTAGTTGGGATCCCCGTTACCGAAATTCGGTCACAAAAACAATAAATATATAAAATTCACGATTTGTTCGAATTTAAATTCAATTTAAATATTTTTATTTCAAAAAAAAAAAAAAAAAATATACGCAATGGCGAATTTTGAATTACTATGAAACATTTCCATTGTCGCTCCAGAGCATCTAAAATTTCCCAGGATTTTTTTAATCGCATCCATGACGTCTTGCTTGGCTATGTAGTGGAAAATAGCAGCAACATCAGTTACTACAGCATCATTGAAACGACGAATATCAACTTGGTTATTAACTTTTATGATCATAGAAACTTCAGCTGCAATATTCTCAGGTCTTTGACAATATTCATACATGGACCGGAATGAGTGAACAAAAGGATTAATCCGATCTAACTCCAAACCTATTTCACGCATAATATCAATATTACATTCAATATTCGCATTTCTATTTATTCTATGATTAGCAGCAGTATCTACATCATAGAAATATAATTGTACATAACATGGAGGCGCGGTTCCGAATGGAAATGTCCTGACGTGTGCGCCGGGTAAGCAAAAATGTATGTGAGCGCTGCGTTCGGGATGACGCCATTCGGTTTTTTTTCCGTTCGGATATTCTGAACGCAAGTCCTGGCTTCCGAACCGAATATCAGGAATGGTTTCCGAACGGAATATTTAAGAACGTGCGCGGTAAGTAGAATTATTTGTATGAAATGCCTGCATTCGGTTGTCCGAGTACGGAAACCGAACACAGAAATCGTACGTGTGCGGCCAGCCTAAAAGGACCACACGAAAACGAATCAAAATTAACCGGAATAACATTCAAAGCACATTTAAAAGAATCAGTCAAAATTTCTAAAAGTGCAACACCATCAACAAACATTTCATTATGAAATGCATCAACATTCATTTCATTCACACCACTATTCAATTCATTATTTACAACATTCATTTCATTAGCACTACGTAAATTTCTAACGCGATTTCTAGTATTTTCGCAAAGTACTATACACAAAAGAGTATAAAAAAAATGCACGCACAAAGTGACCGAGTTTTTTTAAGTCAGTTATGCCGCCAAAAATCTACGCAAACGCTTGTTTTTCTCTGTTTCTCATTCGCTTCACTGAAACGGCATTTGTGTCAATCGTAGGCTACTCAGCTCTACGTTGATGCTCACAAAAAATTCAAATTTACCAACGGCTTTTTAAAATTCGAAAAATTAAAATCGCTATAACTTTTTTATTCGTGAATCGATTTCGTTGAAATTCCTTATTACAAAACTATGCCATAAAAAGTACATTTTCTGAAAATTTAAACGAAATCGGTCCACGAACAAAAAAGCCTTAGCGTGTACAAACTTTTTGTTTGCCTATTAATATATAAGATAATGAACTTGCGTTGTTAACTAACTAAAACCCATACAAATATCTGCAGTACATTATACAATATATAAAAAACGCGATTTATAAAAATTCCCTAGACTGCAGTTCCATTCATAATATCATATCCTAGATCAAAGAGACTAGCATGCGATTTCCGGCGTTCTCTTTCAATTTCATCCAGATCAAATGAATCGAAAATGTCTGAACGTTGATCTTCGAACGTGAATCTATGCTTCATCTTATGAATCCCGGGCTGATTTGCTGGATTGCAACGAAACGAAGATTTTGTCGAAAAGGTCGATGGTGATGTTGGAATTGTTGCTGGCCATTGAACTGACAGAGTATTACTGACCTTACGTGGTGGATAGTTTAAAAAGTTTATTTCGTCAGTTGATTTGTGCAACATTCCATTCGAACTAAACATTGATTTTGATGTACCAAAATCTGTTGTTGACGATCTGTTGATCCCAGATCCGCTAGATTCAAAGTTGCGTTTCATGAAACACCTCGGCAGTGTTCGACTTTGATAGAATTCACCATCTTGTGACTTGTTCTTCATAAAATACTGATCTGGACAATTGTTCCATATCTCCGAATCACATCGATCCAAATCAAAAAGACTTTTCGGATAGATCTTATCGAATGGCGGCAATGTGGATGTCGTATTACGTTTTCTCGGCTCTCGAAATGAACTTCGTCGATTTTTTGTTAACGTCGCATAATTGTCTACAATAAATATATTATCCTCATCCTGATTACCGTTATCTTCGATAAAATAAATATCCTTTGGCTTTGGTCTATCTCCAGCACGCTTACAAAATTCATTAAACAGTTCATCTTTCGTCTTACGATTTTTCGCCAGTAGACCACGAGATAATCCGCAAATATCGTTTATGCTTTCTTTCGAATTATTGGTGGCGACGTGGCATTTTCTGTTATTCATTTCGAATTGATGAGCAGCACTTGGATTAGTATCGATTGTATTGTTCGATCCATTAACTTTATTCGAGTAAATTTCGGTTGCAGTTGATACGCTTCGTGTTAGTGGAAATTCTTGTGGCAATTCGTATAGGGAAAAAGTTGGTGCTGGTTCAGTGTAAAGTTCGTTTAAACTTTTTGCTACGTCTTTTGAGTGTATTCCACATGGGGGTGGTTTTTCGAAGTAATATCTGTAAATGGAAAAGTTTAGAGAATTTAGTTTGGATTTTAAGTGGGGAAGTAGAATTAGATTGAAATAATAAGAATTTTATTTAGGTCGATGGGTTTACTGTAAGCACTTTTGCATGGTTTTATGAATAGGAGAAAAACGATATTTCTGTTGATTTCTAGTCACCCGTTTTTATGTTTTTTTAGCATGTTATGGAACTCAATGTCTGACATCGGTGTTCGAACAGTAGATAGTTCATCGCTATGCTTAAAGGCGATGATAGAAGAGATAAGCAAGGTAATTTCTATTAAGATAAAAAATAAGATGAGAATATTAAGAAAGCAAGAAAAGTGGAAAGGCGAAAAATCATGTCACACTCGCATCATGGCCCTTGGAATTGCAATTTACTAGACATTGCACTACTACCAGAGCCGGCTTTAGATATTGTGGAACTCCGTGTGAGAAATTTTTATGCGCTCTTAACTTTTTAAACACATTTTTTTTTTTATGTGAAAGACTAGAGTCACAGGAAACGCCCTTTATACTGTGTCGACAATCTATTTTCTTCATATAGAGTGCAATGTCGAACAGCAGCTCTAGTCGGGGAAGAAAGGAACTGTCACAACCTACCAGCGATATTTTGCAGTCCACCTACTCCCAACTATTACTGGCGACTTTGTCATCGGGGCATCGTGAAACAACTCGCTGGAGTGTTATGCCTCCTGAAACGAGTTGAATCTCATCAACCAACCGATGACATGCGCTTTGGTGAAGCGGGGAAGGGCTAAGGAAGGCTATGACAGAAGGAATCAGGAATGTAAAGAGGGAAGAAGAAAGAAGGAAAGTTATGTAGGTGGGAAAGTGGAAAAGGCGAAGGACCGTGGGGCTGGCCGGGATTCGAACCCGGGACCTCTGGGATAGTAGCCAGACGCCTTACTCCCCAGGCTACCGAGGCCCCCCAAAGCTAGCTAGATTACCCATTTTATTACGCACAAATTATACAATAACCCAAGTAAAAGTTAAAGATGGCCTTACAACGAACACACCCTGGCCACTTGGGAGCACGTACGGGTTCACGACGGCCAAACTTCACCAAAAGATTTAAATGGTAGAGTACTGAGCTGTATACATGAGCATACCACGACAAATTTGAACCAACGAAAGAATCTGCACCAAATGTATTGTTGAATGCGCTTTATGGGAACTTGATCATTTTCGTTATGTACAATTGTCCTTTGGAGAATGATTCTTAAAGTCTATCGATGCATAAGAGAAGAAAGCTCGAAATTCGATTAAAACGTCACTTTCTTCAACTCAAACAACTTCACGAAAAATGACTCGACTTTCAGCACAGGGGCCTTACAGTACGAGCACTGATCGATCCAGGCCCACAGAGTTCCTTCATCATGACAGACGCAGCACATCCAAACACTGCAAGCTAAAGTTATACCAACTACGTTTCAAGTAACAGGATTGAGATCTTTAAAGGTGGAGAAGTCAAGTTAATCGGCCCGCTTTTCACTAGAATCCAAGACTAGCTCAAAATACATACTGGACATGCAAGCGTTTCTTTACCAAAATAATCCATCTGGTAAAACTGTTTCTACATTGACGGTTTGGAATTAGTCGACCCGAAAACGAGCCTTGGTTGGATATTGTTTGGCGAACTCAACGGGGAGGAAGTACCCGGGGCGAAACACCAAGGCAGTAGGTATTGTTATAACTGGGCTTGGGAATTTTTGGAATGTTTACCAAATGGCCAGTATCAGAAGATTACTGCTCAAGGATGGCAAATCCTTAAACCTTGGAGACTCCAGAAGGAAGGCAACGATTAGGTTCGCTTATTTGGAAAGATAGTTCATACGAGCTCCAGATTAGGCCAAGTTTGGCTTATTGTGTACGTACCCCAGTAGCGGAACAAACTATCAGCCTTCCTGACGATCTTTAATTGAAGAAGATCGGACTTCAGTCTGGAAAACATAGGGCCACAGGCACATAGGGACACCTTTGAGTTGGGTTCTGCGACACCAACTTTGGACCATGTTCCATCTTTGACCCGTCAGTAAACCAGTGGAGATGTTTCGGATCCCCAGGAAGAATAAGTTCCTCCCACCCAGAACGATCCGTGATAATCGACTTGAATTTTCTTTGGAGCCGCAGTTCACCATATGGTCGTATACGGGGCAAATGGAAATGTTTGAGATATTGTTAAAGATATCCATGTGTCCTTTGATTGTATAGGGCCAGATGGATAAGATTTGAAGTCTCAAGCCACTTAAGGCGACGGATTTCCATATGAAGATATGCAGCTGTGGGACAGGTCCGTACCCCATGTCTTGGCCTTACTGACAGCGTAGTCTAGTTGAGCATTCTCTTGTCTAACTTTACTCCTAAATATTTGTCTGAGTCTGAGTACTCATCTATGGTACCCTGGATGCAGATAGGACCTAGGTCCACTTTGTAGCGTTTGGAGAAAGGTACTAGCGCGGCCGTATTTGGGTTGATTGACAGACTCTCGGTGGTACACCATCTTTGAACTTCTCGGAGTGGTGTTCTCATGACATGTCATAATGTTCAAGTCAAACTTCTCAGAGACAATGATGGCAAGGTCATCTGCATAACTGATGACATCGAAACCAGATTCAGATAGTTTGGTCAAAAGTTCATCTACTAGTGACCAGAGTAACGGGGATAATAAGACGCTCAGGGTAGAAGAAATGTCTCGAGCTACTAGCATGGCATTTATCCACTCAATCGTATGAGGATCCAGGCTTCTGAGAGCCAGCGCTCTAAAAATAGAATCATAGCCAGTATTATCGAAAGCACCTTCGATGTCAAGGAACGCACATAAAACGGTTTCTTTATCGAGGAAGGCTTTTTCGATTTTGCCGACCAGGCGGTGTAAAGCAACATCAGTACCCTTCGAGTAAGCGAACTGAGCTATGTAGAGGAAGGGATAGCTCCAGCATGTACCTAATATCAGCTTTTCCATCGTTTTCAAAAGAAAAAACTTAGGTCTTCTTGCTCGGTTCTTCAATATTTAAGATTCATTTTTATTATGCAAACCAAATTTTATTAACTGTGTTAATGCTCCTTTCTTATATCATTTTTAAAAATGGGAGATGAAATATACAATGCGTAACTGAAAATACATTGTGTTAGAATTTAGATAGTAGATTTTCATTCATGAAGAGACGATTATGTTCACTTCGACGGCAATAAATGATATAACAAGTGCTCTAATTGGGCAAACTGTATGCTTCTATGCACAACCAAAAATTCCATCATCTTAATGTGAGACGATGTTAGTTCGAATGCGCTTTTAAACTCAATAGCTTGTGAAAATGCATTTTTAGTCATACTGGATATTCCTCTAATATTAGTTCATAGTACGATGTATATCATAGAGTGAGGCACATATACTCTCAATCTTTTAAAAGGAATCCAAAAACTACTTTAAAAACTTTCAATCTCCAGAATGCAAAGAATCTTCAGCGCTGAAATGGGTGGTAAACTACTCTAAAATAAATTCTATTTGATAACAAAAATTTTAAAAAGAAAATCTTTTTTCTCCAAACTCACCTTCTTTCAATATCATTTGTATAAAGCAAATTCGTTGGCAACGGATGCTTCTTACATACAAAATTCGACATCTCCTCATCCTTCTGGTGCAGTCGCTTAAGGCTGCTACTCTTTTCCAAATCCTTCACCTTATCTTGATTGTTCATGAATGATAAACAAGGAATCGTCTAAAATCAATTTTCGTAGCGTAAATGCATTTAATATTGGTTCCATCACAGGTGTGGCAAAAACATGCTGTGTGTTTGTTCCTCTATCTCTAGTTAGCTATACTCATTTTTATTTAGTATAATGTTTATAGGTTTACCTTGTGATGTCCCACCTGCTGCAGGCTTATAAAAAGGAATATGTTCAACACTCCAACGAACTCAGTCGATACAAAACCGAAAACGTACATAAAAAAGCTATGACCATAGGTGAATTTCAATGGTGGCGGCTGAAGGGTTGATTTCGGTCGTAACTTTGATCCGATTTCAGCCTTGAATATCGATATATAGGCAATCAATCCGATTAACATTAGGAGCCCTTGAATGAATAATGGAATATAAAAAAAGGACGTGGATTTATATTATGCAACACATATCATTTCGTGTGTGTATTGTATTGCAATTGGTACCAAATGTTACCACCTCTTCTTACCTGAGACGATGAACAGAATACCGGATGTGAAGTAATATAGACTATTCTGATGGGTGCAGGCTGCCAGAAGGAAAACGATAAAACTTATGAGGAGGAAGCCCCCAGATACGAGGAAGAACGGTGCTGACTTCACTATAGTATCTGAAATTGCGTTCCATTAATCTTTTATGTAAACATGTTATGTTGACATTTATGGATTTGAGAGATGACTTTAAAAGAAGAAAAAAAAATGGAGGAGGAAGAAAGTGTGTGTACGATGAAAGTAGGTCACAGTCGTGTAAATATTTTTATTTAATGGAAGGAAGGAATCGATCGTTAAGGAGTGCGAAGGTGAAGGGACTCATGAGAAATGATTTTATTGATTCGTAATGGCGGGAAAAGTTTTATTTGAGTATTTATTTAGGTACGGCCTTAAAAAATATTGTATAGATGATTTGGGAGGATGGTAGATACACATACGGAGATGGAGCGAAGGTAGGATAGTAATTTTTACATAGCCAATGAAAAGAATGATAAATTTGAATTTTTTCTACTTTTAGCGTCAATAGTTTGCAAAGAATTTACTCACTGAGCCTTTATTGAGAGCTTTCTCCAATATGTTGTTGCTCGTCTTGCGAGGAATGCAACAGGCAATTCCTTCCTTTAGTAAATCGACTACAGCAACAATACTGCGAACGAAATTCTTTACCCTATCGATTATAAATCTACATGTAGAACGGAAGAGAAAGGGAGCGTGCAAGGACACTTTCTATTATAGTCTGGAGCACGCATATGATATGCTCTCTTCCAATTTCACCAAATTGTGATAAGAAACCTGAATGCTCAATGGAAGGGAGAACTCAGGCACAGACACATCATCACAAAGGAAAGTCTCCACGAAACATCAAACAGTAACAGGAAACGTGTTGTCGCCTTTGCAATGAGAAAAAATAAGATCATTAGCTCAACATATTTCGCGAGAAAGGATATTTACAAACATACAAGGTTAAGTAAGAAAATGAAATACGAGGAAACAAGAAGAGAAGCAAAATTCTGAGACAAAAGAAAACTTTGTACAAAACAAAACAAGTCAAACCCTACTTATTGCAAGGTTTTATACGTTTAATCATGTTCCACATTACAATATTCACATGAATCGGTAAATGTTTAGAATTAGAGCGCTAGAGTAAAAGCGCGTCAAAGTTGTTTGGATATATTCAGAGTGATTTTTGAGTGCTCCAATAGTAATTTCAAGGCGAGGGAGGCATATTTTTCGTATCACAACGAAGGGATGTTGTGAACAGGCTAGAATCAGAGTGATTTATCAATTTGGTATTGCGCCCAAGTCGGCGGCGGCGGGCAGAGGAAGATAAACATTCAGTTTATGAGCACTCAAAAATCACTCTGAATATCACCAAACAATTTTAAAATTTAAAGCGTCCGGCCCCAATTCTAAACATTCATCTTTTATTTATATGATGATATTTTGGAGCCGGCCACATAACCTGGCACGGAGGCGACTATATACTCAGGCACGGCCTTGCATCCAATTAAGTAAACTTCTTCGAAAACGGCTTTAAACCCTCTGTCGGTATATGTAGAACAAGAGAAGGCACTATAATCACAAGCAGCGAAGACGTAAACAAAAGGTGGATGGATTTTTTTATCGAGCTGCTGAACCAAACCCTTATAAGAGACTCGTCTACAACATAATAATGACACTAGAGAAGAAGTACGTGCTCAGCACAAGATGCCTTTCACAGCCCACCATTTAGGACAGCGTATTCAAAAGTACTTAATTTTGGAAATAGTCATAATTTTATTAAGTCAAGACATTTTTTATTATTATTTTAGATATGATTCAGTGGCGACTCTTTCTTTGCCAAGTCAATTCAATCGATCACAAATGGGCCAGGAGATAAGCTTTTATTCTGCCGCATCGAATCTGTTATGATTTTAAGCTTAAAAGTGATAAATAAAGTGGTCCTGTATTTCATCGAAGGAAGGATGAGTCAAAACCGCTACCAAGATGTTTTGGAGATTCTACTTCTGCGATATTTATAGGACGTTCTTGTTTGTTGCAGGATAAAGCACTATAACCACATTGTAAAGTTCGTTTCAAATTTCTTTGTATGTAAAACAATTCGTTTGCACCCTTTATAAGAAAAGAATTATTTATAGAGCCGTAGGTAGCAGAGGCCATCGTGCGAAAATAACGATTAAAAGAAGATGGGCAGCAAAAGCTTGTTTATTTTCTGTTCAGAATGCCGAACTTATGACTCATTGTACGCAGAACTGTCCAAGGAACTCAAAGCGATAGTGGGTTCAACAAGAGCGGTCTATAGAATATGATGCAACTACACACTATGATTCCAGGTAGCAGTGGAGTTAACAAAAAGCGTGAGTACGTTTCTGTTTATTTCCTCACTATTAACCTAGGGCTAGGCAAAATTAATCGCGGCAGTCCTTCCTTATGCCGCGTACACACCGGGCCAACGAAGGCCAACGAATGGGATTCGCTGATGTTCGTTGGTTCTGTGTGGACGGTTTAGCGAAAGTCAACGAAGATTCGTTGGCGTTCGCTTGCAACCCGTAGCATGGCGGTAACATCAAAGGAAACAAGCCGTTTGAGCGAATGTGGTGTGGACGGGCATCGAAGTTTAACCAACGATTGACAGGCTCGAAGGCCGAAATTTTAAGAATTTTACGTAACCCGAATACCCGTCCCAACGAACGTTTGCTAAACCAACAAATGCTTATGGACGTATCTTCGAACGCGAACGAACGTTCGGTAGCCAACGTCGAATGTCGTTGTTGGCCTTCGTTGGGCCGGTGTGTACCCAGCATTAGACAATGTTTAAATATAAGACAGCCATATATTGAGTATTGATTGCCACGTGAGTAACTAGCTCGTCCTTTCGTGGCGAATTCGATAATGTATTGAAGGACTCAATTGCACTCAATTAAGGACTCAATTGCACTCAATTAAGGACTCAATTGCACTCAATTAAGGACTCAATTGCACTCAAGAAATGGAGGTGGATATATCCGCACATTTCCTCATGTTCTACCATAGAAATTGATAGCATTGTTTCCAACACATTTACCATGTTCAACTGTCCATTCTAAATAAGACCCCGGCATCTAATAGTCCTACTTTGTGGTCCAAAAAAAACCTGCGGAAGTAGAAACAAATACCCTGTTCACTTCAAGTAATTATTGAGTGATGCGGTCGTTTAAGCCATACAAGTACCCTGAATCAAACCGCATCGTTCCACTCTGCCCCGCCATATGGTTATATCTGCCCAGTTCGGAGTTCGGTTCCTGGTGGGACATGACACCATTAGTATTAGACATTACCTTGGAACTTCATGAAAGGCCAGTATACCGGAGCATGCCTGATCGATTTTGAAAAGGCATTCGATATAGTATGGATGGAAAGTCTTTCAGCTTCAAAGAAGAAGTTCGCATCAAGTAGTGGCCTTTGACGTTAAAAATGGTCTGTGCCAGGCTTATTTAAAATCTTTATGGGTGGCCTAATAAGTTTACTCCGTTTCGCACTTGCGTATGCAGATAATCTAATTTTATACAGAGCAGATCTTTGGAGTGATCCAGACGCTCCTACAAAGTGACTTCGAGATAATTGAAGCAATGATGATCCTTTTCCGGACTCCTCTAAACAGAGCTTCTTGCAATGAGCGGAGGCACTGGATGGAAAACCTTTAAAATTTCGAATAATGCTGGACAAGCGTTAGAAAACAAATTGGAAGCGAAATACATTGGTGGGGTTTGTTTGAAATAAAAGAATATATTCTAGCTTGGCTTTACTTTATATGAATGTATATGTATGTCAGAGAGCACATCCACACATCCATTAGAAAATTTAAGTGCACCAATAAAAAATTTCATCAGCAAAACTCCACAATATATTAACTATGCATCATCCTCCTCTTCATCTAGTAGTTGACTGTGCAGTATGTTACCACTGCCACGTAAAAACAGAGCTTTACGAGCTCCTAAAAAAGTACTACCACAACCAATTCAGTATCTCTTTATTAAGGACTGTGGAATGAGAAATGTAAATAAATCCACATTATGTAGATGATTTTAAAGTAGACCCTACTTCGACTCCTTTAAGTTTCCCTACAAAATGTGGCCATCTAAAAAGGAATTCTGACTTCTTTGTTCCTTGACACAATTGCTCACCCTAAGTAAAACTTTCAAAACCCAGTGTCAACCCAATCAATATAGGCCATTTGATACAATATCGACCCCAACACTGATCTTCATATACTGGCAAACTCCTGACTAGAGATAACTAATTTTCAATCGGGTCACATGTTTCCTCAAACAATTATAAAGTCCAGCCAGGGGAATTCCACATGAGCTGACTACAATCAAACTCCAATACAAGTAATCAAAGCCACCGTTTATTAATAAGCACGAAAATACAATGAAATCATCTCGTACATAGTTTCCATTTCCTTGTAAAATTAAATTATCTCCCGTGAAAATTAACCAACTATTCAATAACTTGGAGCCCCTTATCCTGCATATGTACTAGTACAAACATACCTACTCATATAGGTTGAAAGGATATGGTTCGTGCGACACCGACCACTTCATTAGCATTCATTAGAAGTGATTCGTCCCACATAACTTTTACGTCCACCAGGAATTGGTCGGATGTCCTATGTGACAGGACATAACGTAGGAGCATATAGCCTTTCACCTGTTGTTTTCCTTCCCTCTTGGGTAATTTGCTGAACAAATTCCGGAGCTGTTAGAGCGGAAAATCGAAACACTTACCCTAATACACGTGAACTGGCTTGCTTGTTTGGTTGGTTGTGATTACCTGTCACCTCAGCCGTTCGACTGCATTATTAGGTCTTTTAGGTCTTTCGCTTTTCCACCCGGATAAAAGGAAATGAAAAATAAACTTTAAGAAAATTTTAGGACACTGTTTTCGTCGTGGTAGTACACAACAAGCAACCGCTCTTTATTTTTTTTTGTTTAAAGGTAGCACGAATGCCTGAAAGTGGAAAGATGATAAGGAAGACAAACTTTCGGGTTTATAGTCTGTATTTAGTGCAGAGGTGTATACACTAGGTTTGTCCAGCAAGGACTGTTGCTTTCGTTGCTGAATAGTTTAAGAGGGTTTTTTGTAAACAAGTTGATTTGTTAATTAACACCAAGGAATTTTGATTAAACTTTTCGCGCGGGGCCAGGAGTTGAGTTTTTTGGCTTGGTGTTGGGGTTTTAGGTCTTGGGCGGATTTAATTTAAAGTTGAGTGAATATAGATAAAGAAATTTTACAGGTCGCTATCTAGATTAAGTAAATAATACGAAGGCACACTCTTATTATTCAGAAAAAATACTGCGGGAGGTAAACCTAGATTAGAAGGAAAGTGGTAAATATTTACCAAAAATCGCAACACGATCCACACATTCAAGTTATTGAAAATTTTGTTTCAGTGTAGGTCAAGAGAGGGCAATTTAGATATTTTATCTGGTGACCTACAGAAGAGTTTTTTGCTCCTGAGGGTTTTTTTTAAAGACTTTGGTCGGTTTGTTTATTTGATAGAAAAACAAAATTTTATATCTATTGGAGTTTCTATTTCTTTATCCAAAGGGGGATTGGAATGATTTGTTTATTTATTTAGCCAAACAAGGATCATTTAAGCGAAAGGACACAAATGGGTTAAACAGTCCCTATGGTGTAGTTGTAAAGTAAGAAATAATAGATTATAACATAGAGTAAACACTAACAACTTAAGCTTATAAAGTTAAAGTAGTAGGATTTATAACGTTAGTACTATCAGGTACCTATACTCGATGTGATGTATGGTATCCCTTATGTAGTTTCGTATAACTAGTGGATGTCGAATTTTATCATTGAATTGGTAATATTCAACAGAAACTGCACTTTAAGGTTTACGTTTAGAACGCCTAAGGTACGCCTTGGAACGCCTCATGCTTCTAGGTATGAGAAGAGCAATTTTCTCGTTCAAGAAATCGACTGAACATTCAACACTTTAAGCGTGTTTCGAGTAGTGTGGGAGGCTCTGTGGAGTAGATTTATCAGAATAAAGAGACGAAATTTCTTCTGAACTGATTCAATTCAATCCTGTTGCTACTTACGTTGCATATATGTATGTACATAAGATTCCAGAGAGGACATGCGAACTCCAGGAAAGGGCGGACTATAAAATCCGAATAGAAGAGTGTTTTTTTTTTATAATTTAGATGGTTTTATTTCATTTTTAATGATTTTCTACGGAAAGTAATTGTGTATTTATTTCCTTTCCTTATTATGGATGGCATTTTTGGAAGGTTAAAATCGAACCGTCACCTCCTCTTGGTGAACGATCTCCTCTGTGCACCCGGCGCACCCAGTTATATGTATATAGCGTTATCCTGATATGTCAGGATGGATCTTCTCTTTCCTGTCATACTCGTGAAACTTTTTTGGACCAAAAATTTAAAGAATCAGACGACGAATGAGGTTTTGGGTCTGATTCAGTAAGCATTAGCTCATAGCTGGAGAGGGATCTCCTTGGAGCTACCCTGTCTAGCACAGAAGCCTCAGCTTCCCGATCAACAACAGTGCCCGAGGCAGCTGGCGGCGATGTTGTTGATGAACTAACTGCCAAGGTTGTCGGTGTGATCGTGCAACCTAGCAGGAAAAAATCTGGTGCTGCCAAGAGGGAGAGGGCCAAGGCAAGGCAAGGCAGGATGCTCCACGGAACACATCTGGATCCCACATTTGAAACTTCCTTCCCAACAAACCAAAGGCAGGATAGTAGTCAGGACACCAGGAGGTTCCAAGGAGTGGACCGCCACTGTACTGCCAGAAGTTTTTGGACCCACCAGAGAATTGGTAGCACCAACTCCTACATCCTCTAGGGGGCAATGTCGCATGGCAAATCCAACTAACGCACTGTCAAAACGGCAGCAGTCAGAGGATTCTCCAGCTGGGCAGGGACCCAGAAGAAAAAAAGGGGGGAGTTGCAAGAACCCTCATACCGGAACAAGTTGGCTGGGATCACCATGGCAGTGTTTCTGGACAACTATCCCGAGGGCAGATTGATAGAGGAGCAATCTTCGTATATTTGCGATTCCATCTTGACTGAAGTGGACAAGAGTCTTAAGGGCGATTGATCGATGATTGATCTTAGTTTTAGAGTGTAAGACCGGCAGGGGGTCTCATTAAGATCACCTGCACCAACGACTCTATCAGCCAATGGCTGACAAATGCTGTCGGCAGGATGCAGGTTTGGGAAGAGGCTGAACTCAAAGTAAAAGAGGAGAAGGATCTTTCCAAATTTAAGCAGATCGCATTCTGAGTTACTAATGATGTTAGGGAACCGGTACATGTGCTCCGCAGGATCGAAATTCAAAACTAGCCAATTGAGGTGACCTTTTGGCAAGTGATGGGTAGGAAGGTGAACCATAGCGGTCAAACTCTTACTCTTAGTATGGACGAGAGGTTGCTATGCAGCTAAAAGAGCAGAGCATATCCCTATTCTGCGGCTTCGAGCGAATCAAAGTCAAGGAGATTGGCTTAAAAAAGGAGACTCCTGTTGGCTGGATGCGGATGGTACAGTGCGACCTGTAACACAGTAGGCGGTCCTTTACAAGGTTCTGACCACCCAAACTGTTGACGTGGCTCTTGTTCAGGAGCCATGGGTAAGTAACGGTGCTGTACAGCATTGCATGTAGTGATGTGAACGGCGACCCTCGGACCTGTGTAGTGTAACTCTAACTCTAACTGATTTCTTCCTCCCACAGATAAATCGTCCAAAACCTAGCAGTGGTGAAGATACAGATTAGCAGGGCGAACAGCAAGAGAATGATTATTTTGTGCTCAGCATACCTCCCCTACGACCGTAACTTTTTCGCCCAGGCAGAACTATAGGCTTTTCACAACAAGCCAACTAATTAGGAGTGACGCTAGATGCCTAACTCAACTAGAACGAGCGCATGGATACTCTGTTGCACAGGACGCGCATATCCCTGTGGGCTTTCCGCAGAGCTTGTGGTTCCACATAGGCTTTGCAACCGAAAACCATGTACTGAATATTCGTTACCATCAGTCAAAGGCCCTAGCAACTTATGTAGCTTTAGTTTGGTGGCACAGAGCGGCGCTTAAGGATTGCATAACCAATTTGGGCAAAATTCAAAGAATGACCTGAGCCTTTTTCTAAGATTTTTCTTAACTAGTTTTTAAGTTTAAAACCACATTTTTAAATGCTTCGAACTATGTCTCAAGCATCCACATTAAAATTAATTTGCCAATCAAAGATCTGTTGTTATCGTAATTATATCGTAATAGTTTATGTGTAATTAACTACAACATCACTAAAAATTAATTATACAGTAAACTAGTGTAGATTGTGGTTAAGATAATAATTTAACAAAATTATCAACGTTTACCTCCTACAAATAGTTCAACAATCCCTGATTTATCCCCAAACATTATTAACAATTCAATTTGCCAAATCTCTCCTGTGGCACAAAAGTTCCCATTCGACTAAACGTAATTATACAAAGTATCGTCATTAAGGATTAATGACCCCAAATGAAACTTGCACAATAAATAGATTAAAGGTAATTGTGAAAATCAAGAAATATAGAGAGATGGAGACATAGCCGAGATGAGATGATGAGAATTGTACGATTCCTTCAGTTAATGTCTTGTAATGTAATTCAAGAAGGCATCTTCTTCCCTGTCTGGATCCCCACACTCTCGCGCGCACTTCGAGTAAATCAAAACAATCCTCTCGATTGTAATTGAATCATCTTGGCACATAGGGTCCTGATAGAAGGAAATTGTGTCACATGTGAGAATCCTTCTAATCAAAAGAAACAGAGGTATGGGAGAGCATATACTATACGTACACGATACAGCTAATTGAGTTAGTGCTGTTACATTACAAGAGAGACTGCAAACGCCCTTTTAGTAGCTGCCAAATTGTGGGCGGTATGAGAGTCACATATTTCGAGAAATAAAATATCTTTTAATATCACGAAAGAATGTTTGTTATGGGTATTGATCAAGTGTGACGAAAGGTTGGGTGATCTTATTTCTGGGTAATTGATTGGTGTAAAGAATATGCTAACCTTATATTCTCTGATTGTAATTCCAGGTGTATACAGCCAATTTCCTACGTGTCGGTCGGTTGGATGAAAATATAAAAATTGTGTTTCTAGATCTCAACAAGAAAGAAAGGTGGATACAATATGCCCAGGATGAAAGACGGTATGTGTGAACTATCTAGGTATATCCTTACTGAATGTTTGTTATAATTTATTTACAGAGTTCCTTAATAATAGATTGAATTCATATATGGAAGGAATACTCAAATGAATACCAGAAAAAGAATTGATGTAAATGACATAAAAGAACATAAATGCGAGGTGCACGTATGCAATGAACTAAATAATAAGTTTACTATTAAAAGCGGAGTCAGACAAGGTAATACCAGAGATAACATAATACATGATAGTGAAACTCAGACATTCATTAAAAAAAATACACTGAATGTTCTAAGATATAGTTAAAATACAAAGCATCAGGAGAATCCTTCAATGTAGCGCTAGAGGCAAACGTGTGAAAGATGACAATGTTGCGAGAAACATTCTGTTGTCCGTTCCTTTTCTTGCCCCCCTAAAATTCTAGCTTCCTTATCCACAAACTCACCGCATGTCTTGTGCTGCAGACCATGACCACGTTCGCCTCCTCGTGTAGCTGGAAATTGTAATATGTTGCATGTTGCTAAGGTGGAGGCCATCTCAGAGGTTTGCCGGTGCGAAAAACGTTCGGATTTTTTATTCTAGCTGTCGAATCTTTATACGGAGTATTATGTTATCTCTGGTAATACACTGTTAGATCATTTTTCAAGCTTAGTATAGAATTTTCAATAAGTAAAATATGCCTAGTAGGTACCATATTGAACATACAAGTTAATACGAAGGTGGCTTCTGCCAACGAGCTTGTGGAAGCTAGCACCACTAACCTAGACTCAAATCTAAATTTATTACTACAGTAAAAACTAGAACTAGAACTAAATTGTAATCTAAACTATTCTATATTTAAAAATTTCAGGGCGAATACGCAATATCTAGATATACTCCAGCTACCAGCACAGAGTATTTGCAGTAGGGACGTCTGATCTTAACTTCAGGAGCTCTTGAACTTCCATATTGTCGTTGAACCATATGGGGCGACCATAGGTCAAAATCGGTCTGACTAGGACTTGATAGCACATCACCTTTCCCCATGAGCTTAGGTGTCTGCAACAAAAAAAACACTTTCACGTGATGTGGAACACCTTGTTTGCCTTGTCGAGAGCAACACTTACATTTCTATTGAAATTCAAGTACTGATCCAGGCGAAGCCCAAGTTATTTCATTTCTGATTTCTTTTCTAACGCTTGTCCAGAATTGTTCGAAATTCGGAAAGTTTCCTCTGCAGATTGTAAGAAGCTCTGATTAGAAAAGTCCGGAAAAGAATCGATTCGTATTTTTCGAAAATTGTTTTTTTAACTTCCAATCATCACTATAGCGTTCGATTGTTTCGAAGTCACGTTGCAGGAGCGTCTGCATCACTCCAATCTTCGGCCCGTTCGGTACACTCATAAAGATATTAAAAAGAGCGGGAGTTTCTCTGCGGCCTGTTGCAAACCATTTTCAATATCAAATACCTTTTCTGATGTGAATTTCCCACTTTAAACAATGAACTTCTTCCTGGAAATCATATTATAGATCATGTATAACAGAGATCCGGTCATCACGTATCTGACTAATTTGTTGACAATGCGCGTCTATAGCCAATAGGGGAAATGTTTAGGGCGATGTTTGGAATACCTGAGCAGTCTTTACTGAACTCGATGATTCTTCGGTTCAACGAGAACCAATATATTGAGTATACTAATAGTACCAGTTATGGTCACTAAGATTATTGCCCATTTTATTCGTTCTATACAATTTCCCCTGTTTTGTTTTAGTCTAGAAAAAGTGTGAACGTACCGTATTTCGTTTGGACTATTCCTTGCGCATTATATTGGTTCCTACCTGTGGTGGGTGCTTTTCGAAAAGTAGAATTTTTACTCAGACATACCATGCCTGTTTTGGGTGTGGTATAGGCGTTATGACGCTGCGCGTGCCTGTTTCAGGCTAAGAACAGGCGAGTCGTATTTTTAATTTGGCATAAAATACTGCAGGAAATAATAATTCGTAATTCTTTTCTAATATTTTGGAAAATCACGTTCGCCACGTTTTGCCACGTTCAAACTCACTTGGGATTTACATTTTTGTTGGCCCCCCTTAACATTTGCAGTTGTTGCGCTACTGGTCGCAGTGCACCCCTACGCCTACAATAGGGCTCACTGCCCAAACCATATGAGACAGAAGGGCTAACACCGCCAACAGAATGAAATCTGACTAAAGACGAAATTGACAGTCATATCATATTACAATGAAAAACGCGAATAAGTCATGATATTATCCTTCAAGTTTCAAAACCACAATAACTACAAGTAGATGCATGCGTGCGTGCAGTGCTTACGTCCAGTTTTTACTGACAGATAATTTCGGGCTTGCTTTTCGTCTTGTCTTTCACATATAACCAAAAATTCTAAATTATAGCATTATCGTTAAAACAGGGCTCGTTTGTTGTATGGGGCTTGTGTTTGGACATTTGATGCTATTTAAAATTATTGCACAATGCGGAAAAGTTGAAAGTATATCAACTTTTGCTTTGTGTGCATTCAGTTTCAGCTCAACTATATACAGGGCCGCCGTTTGACTTTTTTGCGCCCGGTGCAATTCAGCACCCCCATAATTTCGTAGTAAAGGACAATGGGAAAAGGCACAAACACTCTTTGGAGTTCCATTGATATATGAAAATGAAGGCACGGTAATTCTTTTTCAGTTTTTTTCTGAAATTGCACCCCGTCCAATTGCGCCCGGTGCAAATACACCAATTACGCCGCCCTTACTTTTGATCAATCAGGATTTGCTTCGCGATCTTGCTTCTGTGCTGAGTTTGCTTACGCTTTAACTTCACAAAACTCTTCCGCCAATGCTGGTTAATGCTCCAAGATGTTTTTCGGTGTTAGCTGCACTTCCCTAACTATTGCCAGCACAATACCGGGCTCCGAAAATCTACGACTAATATGAACTACAAATCAAGAACTATGGCACCGTGCCAACCAAGAAAGGGTATACGACAAAACCAGGCGAACTAAAGGGAATTTGATTGGCCAAACCTTGCAGAATACAATTGAAAAAGGCACAGAAGGTGCATTTCCTATAATATAAGTTTTTTCGAAGTTTTAAATTTTGTTTAAATCCTAACTTCTGGAATTGCGCCCGGTGCAAGTGCACCTTTCGCACCTATGAAAGTGCCGCCCTTGACTATATATCAGGGCGCATTTGAAAGTACGTAATTCTATAGCAGCTATAGCCACACGCACTGCACGCACGCATCTGTCTCCAGCTTAAGGGTGTAATTAGTAAACTGAATAGCCTGACTTCGGTCACTGCAGTGAATCAATTTTGGGCGCGAATAATGCTTAGATGATGAACTGGTTTAGAATATCGCATGCCCCATTGCTTAACTGACTGAATGCTTTAGTATCAGCTACTATACGAATCCTAAGACAAATACTAAAAATCCTTTTGATCACTTTTCATAGCGAAAAACTGAAAATTTCCATGGAATTTGTTTTGTAATAAAATTGCTGCAATCTATATATCCTGTTTCCTAATTTCTTTTATCTTCTACACAAAAAAAATTTTAATAAAAAATATTTAAAAGACAAAATTTTTCCCCCCTACAACATAAATTAAACGAAGAAAATAAAACATACGCATTCCACAACAAAAATATTTCTGCTCCTTTTATAATGTTATCATCGTCCATAAAGTCACTGAAATTTAAAACTCCCTTTAATTTAATAACTTTTTCCATTAAAGGATTCCAAGAGGGATACACGCGGCAGAGATGCTTTCAGAAATTGGAGTTCATGTTGCGGGTGTTGGAACCAAATACTATGGTTACCCGAAGTAGGCAGCTCGGAACTACCTTAAAAACGACTGCACCAACCACTCTTTTGAATGCAGTGGTTTCGGCAGTGATTTTATACTTTTATATAAATTTCGAAAAAAAAAAACGAAGTTGTATACAGGAATTGAAATGGCTCATGGCCAATTGAATGTTAACAAAATAACTGCGGCAAAGGAACTTTGAACATCCTTTATCATATTGAAAGAGAGAGAACGGGGTGGAAGGAAAAAATATTTAGGAGGATTATGTGTTTATTAGTTACTTTTGAAGATGGCATTAATGAATGCTTTTCCAATTATTATTAAAGTCGCTCTTCGTTCGTTTAATTATTTCAGGTTTTTGTTATGTAATATTGTCAGTCAAATAAAGGCAGGTAATTAAATTATTTCTTGCAATCACAAGTCCTGGTAGCAATGCTTGGAGCGACAAAAATATTTCAGTGAGATACTTACACGGAATCGCCAGAGTTGAGTCCTGTGGATCGGGTCGATATTGTTCCTCTGGGAAGCAGTCTATTTTAACGCAGTTGTATGACTTCATTCCTAAAAGAAAAGTAAAATATACAAAAAGAAAACATTCTAAATAGGGTCGTCCATAAACTACGTGAAGCGTTTAGGAGCGGGGGGTCGGGACAAATCTCACGTGGGGAGAGGGCGGGTCTCGCCAAATATCACGTAATTTTTCTTCTTCAAGAAACAGCGTCAATTTGGTAGAAAGCTGGGTGAAATTAAGTAAAACATGTTTCTCCACTAAAGATCCCCATTTACCTACAGGCCGCCGGCAGGCCAGGTCGGCAGGCACGGCCCGATGAAGACCAAAACAATACTCAGTCTGACTGACGGATGAGGACTTCAGGTATGACAGGCTGTTAATTCAAGTGTAAAAATGTTCATGGCCTCAACGAAAACTTTAAATGCACAACTGGAAAAACCTTTAAAATACACGGACCAACATATTTGCAAGGGCAGGTGGTGCGGAGAAATTAAATGTATAGTAATTCTCTCGCAGGCGGCCGCAGTTTCCGCTTTCGTGCCAATATGTTTGTGGCTTAGGGTGACTCCAGATTCACGCCGTGAACACCCGCGAACAAGCGCGAATGTGAGTGTGGGTGGTTTTCCCGGCTAGTTCGCACTTTGCTTTCAGATCCGACTGGATACGGTGTGAATTCGAGCCGTAAATTCAGGGCTTTTTTTATGTGACAGACTAGAGGCTTAGGGAAAGTCCCTTTGTACTGTCGATCTATTTTTTCCGTATACACTGTCGAACAGCAGCTCGTGCCGGAAGATAGAGAGAAGAGAGAGAGAAGAGAGGAAGGAACTGTCACAACCTAGCCGCGATATTTTTATTCCACCTACTCGCAACCATTTCGCGACTCTGACATCGGGGCATCGAGAAGAACTCGCTGGAGTGTTATGCCTCCTGAAACGAGTTGAATCTCATTAACCAACCGATGGCATGCGCTTGGTGGAGCGGGGAAGGACTAGGGAAGGCTATGACAGAAGGAACGTAAAGAGGGAAGAAGAGAGAAGGGAAGTTATGTAGGTGGGAAAGTGGAAAAGGCGAAAAACCGTGGGGCTGGCCGGGATTCGAACCCGGGACCTCTGGAACAGCAGTCAGGCGCCTTACCCCTAGACTACCGAGGGGTCCCTTGAGACTGAATAGAAGTTCAAATCTTCAGGCACAAACTGACGATAAATCGGCCGGGGTTCCGCAAGGGGTGATCCTCTCACCTACTCCCTTTCTTATATTCATTAATGATCTGCTCTCAATCCCCTCAAATCCCGTTTTGCCGATGACGGTACTCTGAGTTACTCCTACCCCTCCGACAGCATAGGACAAGCAAGTGCCAGACCTTGTCTCTTAGAACGTGAACTTATGTCCAACTCTCTTAACGCGGACATTCAACTCATTCTTGATTGGGGCCGTAAGAATCGTGTCGAGTTCAACGGAACCAAAACCAAGTACTGTCTATTCTCCATTAAAACCTGCACCAACCTTCCCACCATTTCAGTGGGCGAGGATAATATAACAGCTGACCCATCTCTTAACATCCTCAGCGTGACTTTATCTAACGATCTGCGATGGAATAATCACATACTCCAAGTCACCAAACAAGCGTATCAATGCTTCGGCTTCCTCAAGAGATGCACGTTTCTCCTTCATACAGCTGCCTTGGCTACAATCTACAAGTCCTACATTCGGCCCTGCCTTGAATACAACTCGTATATCTGGGCGGGCACCCCTAAAACCACCTTGCCTTGGCTGGACATGGTCCAAAATCGCGCTATCGAACTCATTAGCGATTGCTCTTCCATCGACCCTTTAAGCCACCGTAGGAATGTAGCAGTCCTTAGCACATTATACCGCTATTACCATAGCGACTGTTCCACTGAAATTATAAACCTCCTGCCTACATGGTAGCTTTTTTCCCGCAACACAAGACTAGCCAACTCGAGTAGGTACTAGGTCCCTTGAGTCTGGGAAAAAAACCGGTTTTGGGATTTACGTCAAGGTGATTAATCACGTGTAATTATGTAAATTGGTTGACAGGTCATTAACCTGTAATTATGGTAAGTGGGTGATCTTGATCTAGTCAAACAATTAATACGTCTGGCACACATTCCAAGGTCACCCACTTACCATAATTACAGGTTAATGACCTGTCAACCAATTTACATAATTACACGTGATTAATCACCTTGACCTAAATCCCAAAACCGGTTTTTTTCCCACACGCAAGGGTCCTTGTACCTACTAACTCGGCTCACCCCCATACGCTACAGCCCTCCTCTTCGAGCACATTACGTTTTAGTAGTTCGTTTATAAATAGAACAACTCGATTGTGGAACTGTCTTCCGCAGTCGGTGTTTCCGAGCTTATATAACATCTCAGAAAACGCAAGGTTCATCGACATCTACTCACGCATCTTGCAGACCCCTAACCTATCCTTTCTCCTCTATCCTTCAAATCAAGCTTACTACTAGACACTGACCATGACTTAGGCTGGTCGTCCACTGGAAGCGTATTCGAGCGGCTTCGCGCTTCGGCCATACAAATGAGCCGCTTGTAGCCGCTCATATGTATGGCCGTAGCGCGAAGCCGCTCGAATACGATTCCAGTGGACGACCAGCCTTAAACGGCATGACAGACATGTAGTACAAAGGATGATTCCTTAGGTTGACTTTATCACATAGTGGAGGTGGGTGGCGATACTTGGCTTCAAGGTAAGAACTTTCAGGCCACGGCTTGCCATCGACCTGTGTGTGAAAGGGGGCCTTAAGATATGGTTCGGAAAATCCCAAAAATCGCCTCACGTCATTTATGGACGACTCTAAAATATAAATGAAAAATAATTAAATCCGGAATTGTCACGTTATATATTTCGCAAGAATTTTCAATATATATGAAAACTTCTTATTCTTATATCATTTTAGTTTTTCCAGAATAGCATGCCACTGTGAAGGAACGACGACACGACGACCTATACACAAAAAAACCGACAAGACCCCGGCAGAGAAATCCTTTTTGCATCGGTAGTCAGGTGAAAATGTAGAAAACGAGTTCCGCTCTTCCAATATAACTCAATCTCAGGACTTATGGTGATGCAGAGGAGATTCAGCAACCAATGAAGGCTGAAGGACTCAATTAGATTTATCGAAGGAAATAACTCTTCAAGAAGTTGGCAGCAGGAACTTCCGTCGTGCTCCTTTTTCTCTGCTTAACTTTTTACTTCTCTCCTTCTTTTATGAACTCTACTCCCTTTTTTTTGTATTTATTATCGTTGAAGTTCGGTGAACGGTTATTAATTTCGAGGTAAATTAAATTATTTGGTTAAGGTTTCTTAAATTAAAAGCTGTATTTTTTGTGTAGGTACCTTGAAAAGTGTAGCATAATATCCAAAGGCTTGATTTGGTGTACTTAGTGACGAACGCTTCATCGTTTTCTAGATCGAATATTGGAACTCCGGAGTAACTATTATTGGGGACTCTTTCTTCGGTGTAGAGCCATTGCGGGCCAGCCAAAGCAGCTACAACTATGGCGACGGATATGCTGAAAAGAAAGGTTAGAGTTAATAATGTAATTTTTTTTAGGTGTAGACATAAATAATAAAAATAAAATGAGTCCTAAAAGCAAACAAATAAATATGAATGACCGAATCTTGTTTGCCCGCCATTTTGGTTTGGCTGTCAGTTGTCAGCAAATATTTGACAGTTGTAGATAGTAGTCGATCTCAAACAAAAACTGGACGCAAGCATCGAAGCGGGGAAACGTCTGAAGGAATAAGCTGATGACAGTTAGACTCGAATCGGAACATCGAAGAAGAAGAGGTTAGTAGTCAATAACAATTTATTATGGAGCAACTAGCGTCGGCGTAGAAGAAAGGCAATTGTCGGAGTCTATTGTGGAGTGTGCAATGGAGTTGTGTCCACCTATCCGTAAACGGACGCAGCCATGGTTTTCGGACAGCTGTCTGGACCTCGTCGATCAGCGGAAGCGGATGAAACACGTTGACTCTGAGCAATACCGACGATTTAACACAAAAGTTCGGCAGAAAATGAAATCGGAACGAGAAGCGTACAGGTTACTCCAGTCAGCGGCGGCGGCGGCTGACATGGAAGAAGCGGCGTCGAGGCACGAGTACCGGGCGCTGTACCAGACAATCCGGCGGTTAGGCGGCAAAACAACATCAACAAACGACAACATTAAAAAATCGAAAGGAGCTTTTGTAACCTCTCGCCATGAACGCTTGTGACGTAAACTTCTCTGGCAAGACCGTCCGGCAGACTAGAGAATTCAGCGATCGGCACCGAAGAAAACCTTCGAGGGCGACTTAAAGAATCAATGATTATCAGTAACCGAGAGAAGCGTATCCGTTGCTGGGACGTCCCGCTTGGACCGCCAGCTAAAGAAGAAGAAGACGACCCTGGCAAGGCAAGGTGTGATTCCAAGACAGTGCGACGGGTTGTTGTGCGGACCAGTTCATCTTAGGAGATGGTACGAGTATACTTAGGGCTGATGAACTTACCGACTCATAACAAATATGGAGCAGTAGGTTATGAGGGAACATGAAGAAGTGAGCTACTACCTAACAGAGTTCCGGAGTGGGCGATGGCAATCTTGATTGCTTCAGAATTGACGATTCTCTGTTCTGTCCTAAATGTGCGGATGATATCCAAGACGCGGACTATGTCTTCTTTAAATACCAAAGCTTTGTGGGGCATAGTGTTGTGCTGGACGACCCAAGTGCAGCTAACACCGGATAACATCCTGGATTAAATGATGACGTCCGAGGATGGGTAGAGAATAGTAGAAAAGACACTGAAGCATCCACCAGAATCTTATACAACGTGAGATTCAAAAAGGCAGAGATAGGCAAAAAAAATACCAGGAGAGATGGCTGAATAGCGTAATGGCCCGCCCACACGAAAAATTTTGATCGCGAGAAAGGTTTGGCCGTGAAACAAAGGAAAGTCGCTGCTTAGCTATTGGCCGTTTATTTTAAACTTCGCAGTCTGTATATAGAATCGAACATAGAAAGAACCACAGACAAAAGCCGTGTGGACTCACTATAAGCAGATCCCGGAGGCCAGGCTAGATACCACCAGAACCAATAGTCAGTAGCTTTTCTATAGAATGCATAATGCCTCGGCTTCACCGACCTCCGTTCAACAATGTGTAACGGTCGGTTGGAAAATTTATTTTGACGGGGGAATTTAGTTTGGAAATCACCCTGTAGGCAAGGGGAAATTTACTGTAAAATTACTTGGGAGGAAAAGGAAAATTTAACCGAGGGATGGGAGGAAAAAAGAATTTTTTTTTGACAGAGAAAAAAACAGAAAATGGGGAGTAAGTTTTTGGGTTTGAAAAGAGAAACGTGGGCTGAGAAAAAAATTTTCAATTTTCGGCGACAATTTTCCGTGTAGCTCAGAGAGTAAAACTATTTGATTATAAAAAGTATTAAATTGACGAATTTTTGATTTAATGTACTGTGGTGTATAAACAAAATGTAAATTAAAATACATGAACCCACGGGGAAAACCTAAATATAGAGCGCAGGTGGAACATTTTTCTAGTGGTTAGATGTCCCAAAAATAACATTCTTACGGAGGACAAGGAGTGGAAGTAGGCTGTCGGACGGATTTTGAAAAGGAATATTGAAAGTTTGCTGTCTGACTGATGTCGTGAAGGAATGGTGGCATTATTTACATTCGCACCATTTTAAAGGTAATCGACCAAATAGGTTTATTGTATATTGCAGTGAACAGAAGCAAGTTGATTCTAAATAAGTTAGAAGCAATTTTTATATTACGTCGCCATTATATTCTAATTAAAAATGGTACTGGGCAAGATATTGGCGTGCATGAAGTTGCAGCAGTAAGCGTTGATAGTATTCTCCAGGTTGGGAGTTCCGTGGACCGTTGCTGGAGCCCCCCCCTCTCTTACCAAGACAAAGTTTTAGTTCAGCGGCTCAAGCCTGAACGTGTCGGAAAAGGAGATAACGGACTGGCTGTCTGTGAGAGTTCAACATATCCACGGACGGCACAGTTGGTTAGAACGACTGATTGGTCAAACTATGATGGAGTTTGAGAAAGTGTGCAAGCACAGAATACAATAATACACAATTTTAACTTTTTTTTTCCAATTATTAATATTATTCATAAACAATTGTTTTTTTTTCAAATTCTATATTAATAATATTTATTCTATATTAATAATATTTATTCTATATTAATAATATTTATTAATTTAATATTTATGTACTTATCACCAATATTCACACCTTTTCAACAATTAATTAGTTAGCTACACATGTTATGTAATTTTCCGGATTTTTTACAACCATCGTTGATTAGATACTGATTTCTATATATGTTTTACAATGATTGTTAAAATATCAGCGACTGGCGCCAGGGCGTAGATTTTTTTTGTTGGGTGGCTATATATACTAGTACTCCACTTTATGTAGTTGCATTACGTTCATTTTTTTTGTCCGACTCTTTTGCTAACTATTACTTTTTGATGATATGTATTGTGGTGAGTGTAGCAATAAAAATTAATTTTATTTTGAAAGTTAATTACTTCTTTTGCATTATGATGGCCTGAGTAGCCACCTTTATTTTCCAGGATGGTTGATCGGGATTTTCGCTTCGGGGTTCTTTCCTTTTCATTGGCGATTTTGTAATGATTTCAGGTCCGTGAATCGTTGGTGTCGCAGACATGGAGTGACGAAGGAAGAACTCGCATCGGCATTTAGGTAAGTGGTGAACCATAAAGGGTTCGGCCCGGCCACACACCCCACGACCCCTCCGGCGAGCTAGATAACTCCGTGTGGCCGGCGTAGGAGTTCCGGTTTTTCTTTTTAATTCTTATGTATGGTGTTGGCTCCTTGGCCATGCTCTTGAGGGCTTGTGGCTAAGGGGGTAACACCTCGCATAAGTGGCGCCCACTATTTAGATCGCGCCATTATGCTGGTACAAATGTTCAGTTCAAACCACGTAAGTGGTTTCACCGGCTAAAGTTCAGTTCATGTTCAGTTCGTGCTTGAAATTATTGTTACTTTTTCGCCAGAAGTTAGAAATTCAAAAGCTCACTGATATGGCATTCCATTATTGCAGTTGATTCCTCACTTTTAAGCGAGCTTTTACGTCTAGCTTCAGTTCGAGTTCAGTTCGGCGAACTGAGGTCCATTTTATCCTCAGTTGAATATGTGGAAATTGCTTTTTTAAAGTTCAGTTCATCAATTTCCTCGAATTTGCGCAATTGGGCATCGATATATTCCGCTTTCGTATATTTTAAAAAACTCAGAAAACACACTCAACTTTTAAAGCTACTTTTTGAGCTAATTTTGTTTAAAACTACAAAATGTTTTGTCTAACATGAAAAGGGATTTGGTTAACCAGATTCCGAATTTAACATCTCCAAACTAGGTTACTTCATCTTCCTGGATTAAGCCGCACACATTTATCAGCAGAGTCCCTGCTGACCAACTACACTATATGCATACTAAATCCTTTAATTTTAATATCTGTTAAAAATTCCAACTCACACAGCCCTTCCACCTGCCAGTCTAATGGTGTAACATAATTTCCCCAGGAAAATTATCGCGCATCTTTCATTTAAGCAGAATTACGGCAACAGGAGCGGATTTCTGATATTCGGTTAAAAGCTTTTCCTCTCGAAACTTAATTATCGCCCAGCCCCGCCCGCATTAAAATTTCAAGAATTACGAAGCCGAGTGGAGAGGCAGACAGAAGGAGCGAGTTATGTAGACATAAATCCTGGTTATAAAGGAATTTCAAAACGAGGCCAGAAAGAATGTTAAAAGGCACATATCACCTGTTATGTGGTTAAGGTAATGTAAACGCTGCCGTTACCCCCGGTGTCGCTGGGGATCCATACAAAAGAAATCATCGCGCAAAGCCAGTCTCTCGCTTGCCGCCTTTTTTCCGGGAAGGATTTGTTTTGTTATTTTTTGTGAATGAGTGTGTGTGTAGAAAGGATCGTTTTTAGTGGAAGAGGAAGTGATTATTTTTAAGTGGGGTTTTTTTTATTAATTAGAGAGTGGTTTTAAAGTGGGTTTTTGGTAGATTGATATGCTGGACTCGATGCATTCTGCAATAAGACTTACTTAGCATCTGATTCTTCGTCGTTTCTAAATTCGAACCGATGATGTCGACCAGCAGTAGAGGTTTGATCTACTTCTCTGTTGCATCCCATAAATTTAAAAGACTTTCAAGTCAGTTTCCATGCGAGCTAGATGTCCTACCCGCTACCGAGTCTACCGAGCGAACCACCTACTTATAAACGACAGACAGTATGGCTTCCGACAAAAAAGATCAACTGGCGATCTTTCAGTTTGCCTGAGAGAACACCTCAACCGAAGTTTGAATGAATTTTGGTGAGCCTATTTTGGTTGCTCTAGATATCTCCAAGTCTACGATAGAGTTTGGCACTCAGCCCTGTTAGCTAAACTCAAAGCTATTGGAGTCGAGTCACTTCTACAGAAGTGAATTGAGAGTTTCTTTTTCGGCGTCAAATCCGAATCCCACCCAATTTCTGCGTCGGTCCCCCAGGGGTCAATTTTATAACCTTCTGTATCTCTTATTTTTATAAATGACGACTTTCGCTGACCCTGTGTTATTCTTAAGTCTTCGATACAAAACAGACATGTGCCAGATCCTGTCTTGATGGCCTAATGTCCAACTCTAGTAATAGTGACATTAAACTGATTACATACGAGTAGTAGGGAAACAAGAATCGTGTCGATTTCAACCCCACCAAAAGTACTGTCTCACCTCCACTAAAAATTGCAACTCCTCTTCATCCGTGAGGTTGAACTAATGGCCGACCCGTCCCTACGTATCTTCTTCTTCTTCTTTGATCCGTTAGCAGGCGGTCCGAGCAGTACGTCCCTGCAACGGACACGCTGCTGTCTGTGCCACTTTAAAACAAAGTGGTTTCTTGCTAGTTTCTTCGGTTTCCCGATTCTGGTCAATTCGGCAGGTCGACTACCCTCCTCCTTTAGCAATTCATGAAAGTGCTAGATGCTAGATGCCTTTAGGATCGACGATAAGTACTGTTCTAGTTCACAAACGAGATTTTTCTCCCAGGCTTCTTTTTTTGTCTGTGAATTATGTTATCTGAACTCTTTATATTTCTCTTCGCGTGCCCGTTCTCTCTGAACCTGCTGCATTTCTCGGTACGCAGCACTCTCACGTTCAGTTGCTAGTTTGTCGTTCCGATATCTACGATTTCTGCTAAAGATGGAATCATCAGTACTAATGACAATATTTTTAAGGCGGGTCCAACTAGTAGATTAATTTAGTATCTTTAAATTTTCTCGCTAGAGGCCGTAGTTTTAGAGCTATTAACGAAAAACTGAAAAAGGTACCTATAGACCCCCCCCCCCTTCTGTTATCTCCACCGCCATCCGCCAATATTTTTAGTATATTGTTAAGGATACCTTCCTCTACAACTGTGGAGAAAATTTGGGTAGGTATGTATTTTTTCCTTTATATCCCCTTCGCGCCAACTTCGAACTACAGCGAATTATGTTAATTAGACGATCCATCATTTCATTTATTACCCCCTTACACAAACCGGTTTTGAAGAGAAGGGGTCATTATACAATAGCAAAAAGAAAAAATGCAGAAAAATGAGTACCTACTTAGTGTAATATTTAAATATGTACATCATACAAAAACGGGTTTGAGGGGCGGATAGAGTGATGGATAGCATAACTTACTCCAACGGGTTGCGTTATCGAACGATGTTAACTGAATTTTTTTTGAAATTGATTCTTTTGACGTATGTTTCTACAAGACGGCGCCAGATGCCACATAGCTTATGAAAATATGGCTCTATTCCCAGTGGCGAATTTTAAGTTTTGTCGCCCATATAAATTACGTACTGCAAAAGAATAATCAACATTTATTAAAATGCTTAATTTTTAAACGTCAAATGATCTTCGCTTATCCGCGAAGGTAAGTAATTTTTTATTCTTTTTAGTACGGAAAACGGAAGTTCTGCGCGGTGGCAAGGAATTTTCCCAGGCTCAAGTAACCCAATACCTACTGGAATAGGTCATGTTTTTTTCTGTTTCTTTGTGCATAAGAGATAGGGAGAGTTTAATTAAGCAATTTTTTAATTCGACGTCGCTAACAGGAACACATTCTTCTTGTAGATCATCCGCAAGATCACTCTTGATTTTTGAAGTGTTATGGGGTTAACTCTAACTTTCCCATTGGGCATTGAATCCAACTTCCATAAGAATCCAAAATTCACAGTTGCTGTGTCATATGAAAATTTGAGCCTCCAGCACTCGTTCAACAATTGGTTGCATATTGAAGGAAGGTATTAATCTTTTGGACACTAAGGGCATTTTCGAGAATTCACCATGGTAGCTACCAGTCGAACCAGAAGTTAATCAACCATCGATTACTTACCCCCTTATCCTGTTGGTGAGACCCTGGAATAGTAGAACATGCTGAGTGGTGACTTATGGCAAGTAATCAATTTTTGAACGTGGTAGATTAACTTCTGGTTCGACTGGTAACTACCATGGTGAATTCTCGAAAATGCCCTAAAGGTCGCCTTTTGGTCCTTGTAACAATACGACACTCATGATGGAAAGGCTTCTTTTCTTCTTCTTTCTCTTGTGATCGCATCAAACTATTGATAGTGAGCCGATCGGCCGATCAAAACTCGATGCGCGGTTTGATGAAAATCTGGATGTACAGCAATGGATGTTCAACAATGAAAGGATTTTTAAAATGCTTGTGAATTCGAACTTCAAAACTATTATACGTACTATCATACCCTTTTCGACATACAAAAAAAAAACAATAATAACATTTAATTTACATATATTTTCCAACAACATAAAATTTTAAGAATCCAATCAAAAAACATTATCTAAAAACAGGACCGTAAAATCCCTACAAAATTCTAGGAATTTGTTGTTATCTCAAGTTCTTAAGGGTTTCCCATTCATCAAAATATTTTCATTAAGCATTAAAGTTAAGGACTTTATCCTACACAATTGAACCATATATTTATGTGTGTGTATTATTTAAGGAGAGCTAGAACTGTTATACTGGATTGCATAGGTACATACATATGTATATCTAATAGACCATCTTCTATTGTGTTGGTTGTTTGCATTTCAGCAAACTAAAAATTAAAAATAAATTTTATAGACTTCTTTCCCTACAATGGACTATGTAGGTGCTTTATAATAAAGGATATGCATACATACAAATTCATTTTTAAAATTTAAATAAATTTCTTAGAATATTTTAATGAATTTTTTAATATACGTTAACAACCTGTGCTCAGATGGAAGTTATAAAAACTGCTTATTTTTAAATAAGTTTCTTTTAACCACGAAATTCAATTTATTTTGTTTACCTTCGTCACCACCGGTAATATAATTTCAGGGCCCGCATATATTAAAAATGATAACTACACAGATTTATCTTTTACAATCTTTCGTCAATATTTCCTCTAAATAAACCCCCATAAATTCTACCCCTCTGTAGTTTCTGTTATAGAATTATTTTTACTTAGTGGCTCTCGGCTGTACAAGCAGTAGGGAGTGAGAGACAGAGAGATAAATTTACCTAGATACCTTTTGGCATGTAAGATAAATACACCTAGGTAGCTTTTTTATGTGAATAAGCTTTACCACAGCCTTCGTCTTGTTTTATTAAAGGTAATTTCTGGTCGTAATTAGTAGACTAAAAGGGGGAGGAGGGGCTTTATCGGAATCTTTCCTTTTCTATTTTAAATCCTTTTGTACCTTTTTCATATTGTTATTAGTTATAAACAATTACAGGTTTTGTGGGTGTTTTGTGTAGTTGAATAAATTAAAAGCTCTTTGCTCAAAGTGGGGTGGGAGTTAGTTAGTGAATAGCCTACACAATAGGTGCTACAGAAAGAGGGATGGTCCAAGATTTTATTTGTTTACTGCTAAATTTAAATTAACTGTACAACAACAAAAATACGAATAGAAATTGCATTTGACGTTCCAATAAAAGTAGTCGTTCTATTAACCGTTAACGTCTCTTTCAAAGCTGAAAGAAACTAACAAGATCCTGATTAGGGCTCAATATTCAAGCTGCTACACGTCTCGGAGTGATCTTGAGTAATTCGAAATCGAATAGTAACGAGTCTGAGCTAAGGATCATGATAGAAGACATCTCTTCACTATGGTTTGACTATGTAGTTTCCCACAATTGGTGTGCAGAAGTCATTGCAATTAGACTCCAGGGATTATCCACTACCTGTTTAGTAACAGATCATTAGGATTCCGAAGGTGTATAGAGAAAACAAAATGATGTTCCAAGCAAAAAAGACTAGTTTGGGTAAACTTTTAAACTGGTCAGCCCATTTCTGCTGAAAATAGTAAAGAGGGTGCTTGTGGTAAAAGAATTATGCTAAACAGGTAGCCTTTAAGTCACGGTCGTATAGACAGGTTTGTTAACTTCATATACCATCCCATAGAGTGAAGTGTGATTGATATCGCTCGACTTTGAAGTAGTTCTTGAATGGATCACTGTCGGCGCAGTAGTCCAAGTACCAAATTTCGACCGCGTGCTCTTCGTGAACTTCGACAAATACGCCATCTGCAATCTAAATCAAGAAGCTCCAGTAGCGATACGCGTATCAGTCACAGGTTTGAGCAAACTTCGCAGACCTGTCTATACGATCGTGCTTTAAGTAGAAGCTGACATGCTGGAAGTCTACAGAAACAGACTAGCTGGTAAGATCAGTGAAGATCGGAGGTATAGCCATGAACAACTGAACAATGCTCTGATCAGGTGTGAGGTCAGCTCAAAGGTGGTACTAAGGTGTATATATATAACATGTTCTCGCCATTCTCGACGAAACGCTGACTTAAATTTTTACAAATATTTTCATGTTCTGACGATTTATGCGCCATCTGTTAGAAGTTTAAAACAGCTCTTCTTCTTCTTTCTTTGATCCGTTAGCTGGCAGTCTGAGCGCGACGTCCCCGCAACGGATACGCTGCTGTCGGTGCCGCTTTAAAAAAAAGCGGTTTCTTGCCTAGTTTCTTCGGCTTTTCGATTTTCGTCAATTTGGCAGGTCCACCACCCAAATGACTTAGTTAGGATTTAAATTAGCGATTTATATACTAAACCAAACTAACATGGCGCCATCTATTAGATTAGAATGAGAACGAATGGTAATTAAAGACAAAGTAAGAAAAGAATATTCCACCACGGTCTGGAAAATGGTTGGTTTTTTTTTGTAAAAAAAATTACATTATTCGAGCTTTATGAGACGGTATTGTGTTTTGTTGGAATTTCCAGTTTATACCAACTTTGCCCTGGTCGACAAAAACTAGCGAAGAGCCACCATTTGCAGTTTCAGTAGGTAGCGCATTGAAGGCTTTCATTTTCTTTGTAATTTTCGAGATATCTGCTTAGGTGGAACAGCTTCAGGATTTGGATCGGAATTCAGAATTCGGAATTCAGAGGTTCAGAATTTTATCGATTGATAGCTCGAATACTTAATTACTTTCTTATTTCTATTTAATCCCTGATGGGAAATAGGGCGAAAACTTGTCTTCCAGCGGACTCTGTTTTGTGCGACAGCTCGCTGCTCTTGCGTTGCGGCCTCTGAACTCTCCTCCACGGGATTATGGTCGTTGCCATGTTCTCTTTTAGTTTAACAAAAATAAAACAAGACTTTCTGGAGTTCCAGAAGGCGAGGCATACAGTGAGTGTCAAAAGGGTGTCAAAACTAATATTGAGTTCATCTGCATTTGGTATTGTAAGTTCTATATTCAGCACAGCGATTCGGGGTATGTTTTTGTTTTGATATATTGCAACTCCCGCAGCTCTAACAGTTTAAATTTTACTATTTTACTTAACTTTACAAAACTCTTAACTCAACTCTTGAAAATCGACTGAACTCAAGTCTTTACTAAATTTCTACCTATCTCTAAACTCAACGCAACTCAACTAAACTATTAACTTAACTTTAAATCCAACTCTTAACTCAACTCCACTCAACGCTTAACTCTACTCTAAACTGGACTTTAAAGTCAATTCTTAACCCCACCCCGAAATTCTTAACGAACTCTTCATGCAACTCTACTTATTTAAAGTCAATCTTTAACACAACTTTAAACTCAACCCTTACATTGTCTTAACTCAACTTAGCTCAACTCGACTTATCTAAAATCAACCATTAGCTCAACTCCTACCTCAACTTGTAACTTAGCTCTTAACTCAACTCTCAACGCAACCCATAAACTAACTCAGCACTCATCTCAAGTTAATTTATCTCAGGACAAATATTGCGACATGCCGTCACGGCGTTACTATATACAATTTTCCGGACGGATTAATTTTTTATTCCTGTGCAAGCAAAAACACCAAAGACAAAACTAACGCCAAAGGATGGTAAGCAAACAAAATAAATGTCACTTCAACCCATTTACAACTCAACTTGCGTATATGAGGTGAAGTAACAACTCGACCTAGGTAAGAGAGCTGGCTGGAGCTTGGGTTGAGTGGACCCATTTTCAACTCAACCGCCGTTTATAACTAGGTTGAGCCTGGGTTGTACCTAGTCATAAACGGGTTAATAGATATTAACGAGCTACGGGTTACTGACTTGCTGGTAATTGCATTCATGGAATTTTTTGTTAAATTTTTAGTTTATTATGTGTGGATCTGAAGTTGGTCTCTTCGGGTCACACAACCCTGCTTCCCGGATAAGATAAGCAGAGCTAGGAAAATTTTATAAGAACTCCAGATATTGATCGAACCAAATGATGAAGATCGAGCAAAACTTTATGTTCACACATTGGACGTACGATAGCCCTAAAAATCATCTCAGATGAAAGTCCGTTTAATGGTATTGGAAGAAGGAAAAACTTCTTTTAGGCTCTTTCAATGGGGACTAACGACAAATTATCTTATCACAATATTAGGTGATCGTGCACAGATCGAAGTGTGTACTAAACGACAACATGTATCTAAGCTCATTCATAGTTTCTGATAAAAAATTTGGTCCACAAGTTTGAACGAACAAATCTGTGCCAATATAACGCTATTTAGGTACTGATGAAGATGCCTCTTTTTTTGCCTCTTAGGTAATGTTGGATATAGGACAACTACATACAAATTGTGGAGGAGGTTCCAATGCCAAGTTTGGTATCGATACATAAATATTAAAAATGGGCCATTAACCGATTTAAATAAATGAAGCAACTTTTGGGAGTTCGTAACTGCCACTGTTTTTTATTATTTACAAGAAAACGTCTGCCCAAAACTTTGTACACAATACTGATTAATATGCAACAAAATACTGAATATTGAAATATGGCATAATCAACACTCACACTCCCCTACGAACGTTTGAAAACTTTCAAGTACTCCTCACACCAATTATGCCCCGAACCAAAACTCCCCACTCACATTTACCAAATAACAATTTAACTAATTTCTTGGGAAATTGCTTAGCAAACACAAACAGCATTCCCACGTCGTCGTCGAAAGGGGATACCCCCATAGAAGATAAAAAAGAAATGCCTTACCTTGCAGCCACAGGTGTTATAACCCAAAGCAAATAGCTGTTCCTTTCATTAGTAGTCGTTCTAGTGCAGGCGCTCCTTGTCGGCGGCGGCAGTGTTGATTCATTTAACGAGTTGAAGCTGCTGTTCAAATCGCTCTCTAGACCGGCATTACTTTGTAAATACTTCATGTGCGCCACGGCATCAGTCGTTGGCGGTTCGGGAATGTTGCTATAGTCCATGGCGGTATCGTTATCTAGTCCACTGCAACGTCCGGCACCTGCAACTGTGTTGCGCTGCCTCGGATCGAGCAGGAAGGACGACATGGAGTTATTCCTGTAGCTCATGCAATTGTTTATTTCTGCTGGTGCTGGTGCATCCTGGAATTTTTTGGCTCCCGTCTTTGCACAGCCAACAGGATTCCCTTCGCTGAAATTGCTGACCGTAACCCGATTTGATGGGCTGGACTGCAGCAGATTAACACTGGTGGCGGATCCAGCCCGGAATACACTCGGAAAGGACGGGTAATCCTTCATTTTAGTTATACTCGTATTTTTTTTAATTAAATTTCCACCTGTGTGCGCTTCACAAATTGATATTTTTATGCTTTTTCCCCCGGTTCTGTTCCGTTTTAATTCATTTCGGTTATCGCTTACGTTTCCATTCTCGACACTAATTAAAAATCTCCGGCACTTCCGCTTGTTGGTTAGTGTATGTGTTAGCGCAGATAGGAGATTGACAGGACATCTGGCACCGACCGAAGGTAGCGTTAAACTGGCAGCAATTACAAGGATGTGCCATAACAAGTGCCAGGAGTCCTGGTTGAAAGAAGAAGCTCATCAGGAGGACCAGAAAACCATCGGAGCAAGACGCATGTGCTACATGTCTCCTAAAGTTATGAATTTGGTGGGAAAAAGGAGTTGTGTGTTAAAGATTTCATCCCCTGCCAAGGAAGGAAGCTGGGATGCATCCCTTCAGGTTGAGGATCTCCTTCTGCCTGTCCTAGTCGTCGCCGTCGTCGTCGTGCTGTCGTGTGCCATATCGTGTGTGCGGCACGTTACGTTACACCAAGGATAGAAATTCCAAGCTGCAAAAAAAATTCCTCATGCCAAAAAAGATTTGGGCTCTGTTACCTGAGGGAAGCTGGGAAAAAGCTTGAAGGCTGAAAAGCTGATGGCATTCGCCCGCAACGGTGAGAGGTGATGACTGACACTTCATATCTTTTTTGCAAAATCTGGGAAGTACCCTTCTGGGGGCCTTCTGTGGCGCTCTTTTATCGTGCCCTGAATGTTTCATAAAACGTTGAGTGAATTTCAAATGCGACTTGTTCACTCACATCTTCACACACAGCCACCAACAAGATCAGGCAGGACCCCCGTCCCATGTCTAGACTACTAAAATATATGTCGGCAGGAGGAGCGCGCCTCTGTGTGTTTACACAAAGGGTTCCTCCTATATAGGCATCGGGAATTGCTGGTACAGTAATATCAGTCAGATATCTTTCCTGCCGTTATGCTCCTGCTCCTGCTACTGTATAGTGCTGCCCTCTCCTAGAATATGCTTTCACAAAAATAAAAATGGATCATTGGGGCATTCTAGGCACAAGTTCATTGTTGGTGGACAAACCCCAAGGGATGATGCTATGAAAATTTTAATCTCGTATTGCTTATTGCCATGTATCCTGTGTGCGGTATCCGCCAAATAGGTTACGAGGAGGCCTTGGTCCTAGGAGCTATATGTTTACACACATACACACACTCCTACGACATCCCCAAATCGTGAGTGTTCAGGTACGTGTAGGAATTATTTAAAAGTCTCAACGTAGAGAGAATATTATCATCCCTTAATTTATGCACAAAATGTATTTAACACAAAAAAAATAAAAAAATAAATTATTTTCTTATTTTCGTGTTCATTTAAACTTTAAGAAGTATCGTCGGCGTGGGCGGTGGTAAATTCTTACCACCCCTTTTTTTCGGCGTGTAATTTTTGTATGTTTTGCAAATTTTGCATACATTACTCTTCTAAAGGATCCGCATCCTTGAGCCTTCTTCAGTGGCCTTTTCCGGATAAAAATTGGAAGCAAGTGGTGGGAAAATAAATTTTTTTTGAGTGGAGGGGGGGGGGGGGGAGAACATTTTGAGAGTTATGAATTGCTTTGCTTGTGTGGTGAATTTTAATAATATTTTTCTTTATGGCGTTAATATATTGCTAAGATTTATATTTACTTAGTTTTATGTTTTTTTTTTAAATCTCATTCTTTGTTTACTTCTTTTTTAGAGGGGAATTTATTGGTCTTTTATTATGTAGATAAGAATAAGTCAGAGCTTATTTATTTAGTGCTAATTTAAATAGTATAAGGTTTATGGCTGAAGTAAGCTTTGACCTGAAAAAGTGCACAACAATAATAAATAAACACACACAAAAAATAAATAATAGATTTGTTTGAGCTTTTAAAGAAAAATAAACATAGCTTTGGACAGCTTTGGACGAACGCAAAGCTTTATTTTTTTGGATTTCCAGTAAACTTTTTAGAAAAGCTCTAGGCATCTGACTACATTCATGTTCATGTATTACTGTGTTTCAATGAGCCGAAGTAGAGTTTTCGGTGAGCCTCTCGATGCTGTTTCCATGACGGTTCTGGGTTAAAGTGACAGATACTCAATTTTACATTGCCTCGTCGTTGGTATATATTTTCAGTAAAAGATACTCAAACATACAGACATATGCAAACCCTAGGTTAACCGGACTAGTTTCGTCGAGTTTTCTCTCCGATTTAACGAAACTTTACTTAACCTCCGTTTCCATGGGCGCTTAATCTGAGTAAACTCAGGGGGTAAACTCTGCATGGAAACATTACGTAGCCGTTGGTATAAGTGTAGTAAAAAGATTATTCAAACGCACACATATGCAAAACCTGAATTAACTGGAGTGGATTCGTTGAGTTTACTAGGATTCTGAGTAAACCCATAGTAAATTCTACATGGAATTCCAGTATACGGGGTTTATTGCTGAAACTGTCGAAACGCCCGGCTGTGGATAGATGAACAAAAAATCGTATGGGTAGGGGAAGGAAATCGTAACTGTTTAGCCGCTATGGCGCTTTGTCTGTCGCTATAACTACAGATGTGTAATTCAGATTTATTCGGCACAAAGATCCGTATCTTTAAAAAGAATCGATTTGCGGCTCTGTTTAGAGTCGGTTATTAAAGAGTCACGGGGCTTTCATGAACCAAACGGATCTTATACTCCTTCTTGGATCCGACAAAACTTTTACTTTTTCATAGCTTTTTCATAGCATTTCATACATGATTCCAGGGAAACATAAAACATTAAAAATAAAACATAAAACATAAAACATAAAACATAAAACATAAAACATAAAACATAAAACATAAAACATAAAACATAAAACATAAAACATAAAACATAAAACATAAAACATAAAACATAAAACATAAAACATAAAACATAAAACATAAAACATAAAACATAAAACATAAAACATAAAACATAAAACATAAAACATAAAACATAAAACATAAAACATAAAACATAAAACATAAAACATAAAACATAAAATATAAAACATAAAACATAAAACATAAAACATAAAACATAAAACATAAAACATAAAACATAAAACATAAAACATAAAACATAAAACATAAAACATAAAACATAAAACATAAAACATAAAACATAAAACATAAAACATAAAACATAAAACATAAAACATAAAACATAAAACATAAAACATAAAACATAAAACATAAAACATAAAACATAAAACATAAAACATAAAACATAAAACATAAAACATAAAACATAAAACATAAAACATAAAACATAAAACATAAAACATAAAACATAAAACATAAAACATAAAACATAAAACATAAAACATAAAACATAAAACATAAAACATAAAACATAAAACATAAAACATAAAACATAAAACATAAAACATAAAACATAAAACATAAAACATAAAACATAAAACATAAAACATAAAACATAAAACATAAAACATAAAACATAAAACATAAAACATAAAACATAAAACATAAAACATAAAACATAAAACATAAAACATAAAACATAAAACATAAAACATAAAACATAAAACATAAAACATAAAACATAAAACATAAAACATAAAACATAAAACATAAAACATAAAACATAAAACATAAAACATAAAACATAAAACATAAAACATAAAACATAAAACATAAAACATAAAACATAAAACATAAAACATAAAACATAAAACATAAAACATAAAACATAAAACATAAAACATAAAACATAAAACATAAAACATAAAACATAAAACATAAAACATAAAACATAAAACATAAAACATAAAACATAAAACATAAAACATAAAACATAAAACATAAAACATAAAACATAAAACATAAAACATAAAACATAAAACATAAAACATAAAACATAAAACATAAAACATAAAACATAAAACATAAAACATAAAACATAAAACATAAAACATAAAACATAAAACATAAAACATAAAACATAAAACATAAAACATAAAACATAAAACATAAAACATAATACATAATTCCACAGGGAATCGATTCCATTGAATCCAGAGAATCGATTCCACAGGGATTCCAGGGAATCGATTCCAGGGAATCGATTCCAGAGAATCGATTCCAGGGAATCGATTCCAGAGAATCGATTCCAGGGAATCGATTCCAGAGAATCGATTCCAGGGAATCGATTCCAGGTAATCGATTCCAGGGAATCGATTCCACAGGGAATCGATTCCGGAGAATCGATTCCGGAGAATCGATTCCAGGGAATCGATTCCACAGGGAATCGATTCCAGGGAATCGATTCCACAGGGAATCGATTCCAGGGAATCGATTCCAGAGAATCGATTCCAAGGAATCGATTCCAGAGAATCGATTCCAGGGAATCGATTCCAGGGAATCGATTCCAGGGAATCGATTCCACAGGGAATCGATTCCAGAGAATCGATTCCAGAGAATCGATTCCAGGGAATCGATTCCAGGGAATCGATTCCAGGGAATCGATTACAGGGAATCGATTCCAGGGAATCGATTCCACAGGGAATCGATTCCAGAGAATCGATTCCAGGGAATCGATTCCAGAGAATCGATTCCAGGGAATCGATTCCACAGGGAATCGATTCCAGAGAATCGATTCCAGGGAATCGATTCCAGAGAATCGATTCCAGAGAATCGATTCCAGGGAATCGATTCCAGAGAATCGATTCCAGAGAATCGATTCCAGGGAATCGATTCCAGGGTATCGATTCCAGGGTATCGATTCCAGGGAATCGATTCCACAGGGAATCGATTCCAGGGAATCGATTCCAGAGAATCGATTCCAGGGAATCGATTCCCTGTGGAATCGATTCCCTGGAATCGATTCTCTGGAATCGATTCCCTGGAATCGATTCTCTGGAATCGATTCCCTGGAATCGATTCCCTGGAATCGATTCCCTGGAATCGATTCTCTGGAATCGATTCTCTGGAATCGATTCCCTGGAATCGATTCTCTGGAATCGATTCCCTGTGGAATCGATTCCCTGGAATCGATTCTCTGGAATCGATTCTCTGGAATCGATTCCCTGTGGAATCGATTCCCTGGAATCGATTCTCTGGAATCGATTCCCTGGAATCGATTCCCTGGAATCGATTCCCTGGAATCGATTCCCTGGAATCGATTCCCTGTGGAATCGATTCCCTGGAATCGATTCTCTGGAATCGATTCCCTGTGGAATCGATTCCCTGGAATCGATTCCCTGGAATCGATTCTCTGGAATCGATTCCCTGGAATCGATACCCTGGAATCGATACCCTGGAATCGATTCCCTGGAATCGATTCTCTGGAATCGATTCTCTGGAATCGATTCCCTGGAATCGATTCTCTGGAATCGATTCCCTGTGGAATCGATTCCCTGGAATCGATTCTCTGGAATCGATTCCCTGGAATCGATTCTCTGGAATCGATTCCCTGTGGAATCGATTCCCTGGAATCGATTCCCTGTAATCGATTCCCTGGAATCGATTCCCTGGAATCGATTCCCTGGAATCGATTCTCTGGAATCGATTCTCTGGAATCGATTCCCTGTGGAATCGATTCCCTGGAATCGATTCCCTGGAATCGATTCCCTGGAATCGATTCTCTGGAATCGATTCCTTGGAATCGATTCTCTGGAATCGATTCCCTGGAATCGATTCCCTGTGGAATCGAATCCCTGGAATCGATTCTCCGGAATCGATTCTCCGGAATCGATTCCCTGTGGAATCGATTCCCTGGAATCGATTACCTGGAATCGATTCCCTGGAATCGATTCTCTGGAATCGATTCCCTGGAATCGATTCTCTGGAATCGATTCCCTGGAATCGATTCTCTGGAATCGATTCCCTGGAATCGATTCCCTGGAATCCCTGTGGAATCGATTCCCTGGATTCAATGGAATCGATTCCCTGTGGAATTATGTATTATGTTTTATGTTTTATGTTTTATGTTTTATGTTTTATGTTTTATGTTTTATGTTTTATGTTTTATGTTTTATGTTTTATGTTTTATGTTTTATGTTTTATGTTTTATGTTTTATGTTTTATGTTTTATGTTTTATGTTTTATGTTTTATGTTTTATGTTTTATGTTTTATGTTTTATGTTTTATGTTTTATGTTTTATGTTTTATGTTTTATGTTTTATGTTTTATGTTTTATGTTTTATGTTTTATGTTTTATGTTTTATGTTTTATGTTTTATGTTTTATGTTTTATGTTTTATGTTTTATGTTTTATGTTTTATGTTTTATGTTTTATGTTTTATGTTTTATGTTTTATGTTTTATGTTTTATGTTTTATGTTTTATGTTTTATGTTTTATGTTTTATGTTTTATGTTTTATGTTTTATGTTTTATGTTTTATGTTTTATGTTTTATGTTTTATGTTTTATGTTTTATGTTTTATGTTTTATGTTTTATGTTTTATGTTTTATGTTTTATGTTTTATGTTTTATGTTTTATGTTTTATGTTTTATGTTTTATGTTTTATGTTTTATGTTTTATGTTTTATGTTTTATGTTTTATGTTTTATGTTTTATGTTTTATGTTTTATGTTTTATGTTTTATGTTTTATGTTTTATGTTTTATGTTTTATGTTTTATGTTTTATGTTTTATGTTTTATGTTTTATGTTTTATGTTTTATGTTTTATGTTTTATGTTTTATGTTTTATGTTTTATGTTTTATGTTTTATGTTTTATGTTTTATGTTTTATGTTTTATGTTTTATGTTTTATGTTTTATGTTTTATGTTTTATGTTTTATGTTTTATGTTTTATGTTTTATGTTTTATGTTTTATGTTTTATGTTTTATGTTTTATGTTTTATGTTTTATGTTTTATGTTTTATGTTTTATGTTTTATGTTTTATGTTTTATGTTTTATGTTTTATGTTTTATGTTTTATGTTTTATGTTTTATGTTTTATGTTTTATGTTTTATGTTTTATGTTTTATGTTTTATGTTTTATGTTTTATGTTTTATGTTTTATGTTTTATGTTTTATGTTTTATGTTTTATGTTTTATGTTTTATGTTTTATGTTTTATGTTTTATGTTTTATGTTTTATGTTTTATGTTTTATGTTTTATGTTTTATGTTTTATGTTTTATGTTTTATGTTTTATGTTTTATGTTTTATGTTTTATGTTTTATGTTTTATGTTTTATGTTTTATGTTTTATGTTTTATGTTTTATGTTTTATGTTTTATGTTTTATGTTTTATGTTTTATGTTTTATGTTTTATGTTTTATGTTTTATGTTTTATGTTTTATGTTTTATGTTTTATGTTTTATGTTTTATGTTTTATGTTTTATGTTTTATGTTTTATGTTTTATGTTTTATGTTTTATGTTTTATGTTTTATGTTTTATGTTTTATGTTTTATGTTTTATGTTTTATGTTTTATGTTTTATGTTTTATGTTTTATGTTTTATGTTTTATGTTTTATGTTTTATGTTTTATGTTTTATGTTTTATGTTTTATGTTTTATGTTTTATGTTTTATGTTTTATGTTTTATGTTTTATGTTTTATGTTTTATGTTTTATGTTTTATGTTTTATGTTTTATGTTTTATGTTTTATGTTTTATGTTTTATGTTTTATGTTTTATGTTTTATGTTTTATGTTTTATGTTTTATGTTTTATGTTTTATGTTTTATGTTTTATGTTTTATGTTTTATGTTTTATGTTTTATGTTTTATGTTTTATGTTTTATGTTTTATGTTTTATGTTTTATGTTTTATGTTTTATGTTTTATGTTTTATGTTTTATGTTTTATGTTTTATGTTTTATGTTTTATGTTTTATGTTTTATGTTTTATGTTTTATGTTTTATGTTTTATGTTTTATGTTTTATGTTTTATGTTTTATGTTTTATGTTTTATGTTTTATGTTTTATGTTTTATGTTTTATGTTTTATGTTTTATGTTTTATGTTTTATGTTTTATGTTTTATGTTTTATGTTTTATGTTTTATGTTTTATGTTTTATGTTTTATGTTTTATGTTTTATGTTTTATGTTTTATGTTTTATGTTTTATGTTTTATGTTTTATGTTTTATGTTTTATGTTTTATGTTTTATGTTTTATGTTTTATGTTTTATGTTTTATGTTTTATGTTTTATGTTTTATGTTTTATGTTTTATGTTTTATGTTTTATGTTTTATGTTTTATGTTTTATGTTTTATGTTTTATGTTTTATGTTTTATGTTTTATGTTTTATGTTTTATGTTTTATGTTTTATGTTTTATGTTTTATGTTTTATGTTTTATGTTTTATGTTTTATGTTTTATGTTTTATGTTTTATGTTTTATGTTTTATGTTTTATGTTTTATGTTTTATGTTTTATGTTTTATGTTTTATGTTTTATGTTTTATGTTTTATGTTTTATGTTTTATGTTTTATGTTTTATGTTTTATGTTTTATGTTTTATGTTTTATGTTTTATGTTTTATGTTTTATGTTTTATGTTTTATGTTTTATGTTTTATGTTTTATGTTTTATGTTTTATGTTTTATGTTTTATGTTTTATGTTTTATGTTTTATGTTTTATGTTTTATGTTTTATGTTTTATGTTTTATGTTTTATGTTTTATGTTTTATGTTTTATGTTTTATGTTTTATGTTTTATGTTTTATGTTTTATGTTTTATGTTTTATGTTTTATGTTTTATGTTTTATGTTTTATGTTTTATGTTTTATGTTTTATGTTTTATGTTTTATGTTTTATGTTTTATGTTTTATGTTTTATGTTTTATGTTTTATGTTTTATGTTTTATGTTTTATGTTTTATGTTTTATGTTTTATGTTTTATGTTTTATGTTTTATGTTTTATGTTTTATGTTTTATGTTTTATGTTTTATGTTTTATGTTTTATGTTTTATGTTTTATGTTTTATGTTTTATGTTTTATGTTTTATGTTTTATGTTTTATGTTTTATGTTTTATGTTTTATGTTTTATGTTTTATGTTTTATGTTTTATGTTTTATGTTTTATGTTTTATGTTTTATGTTTTATGTTTTATGTTTTATGTTTTATGTTTTATGTTTTATGTTTTATGTTTTATGTTTTATGTTTTATGTTTTATGTTTTATGTTTTATGTTTTATGTTTTATGTTTTATGTTTTATGTTTTATGTTTTATGTTTTATGTTTTATGTTTTATGTTTTATGTTTTATGTTTTATGTTTTATGTTTTATGTTTTATGTTTTATGTTTTATGTTTTATGTTTTATGTTTTATGTTTTATGTTTTATGTTTTATGTTTTATGTTTTATGTTTTATGTTTTATGTTTTATGTTTTATGTTTTATGTTTTATGTTTTATGTTTTATGTTTTATGTTTTATGTTTTATGTTTTATGTTTTATGTTTTATGTTTTATGTTTTATGTTTTATGTTTTATGTTTTATGTTTTATGTTTTATGTTTTATGTTTTATGTTTTATGTTTTATGTTTTATGTTTTATGTTTTATGTTTTATGTTTTATGTTTTATGTTTTATGTTTTATGTTTTATGTTTTATGTTTTATGTTTTATGTTTTATGTTTTATGTTTTATGTTTTATGTTTTATGTTTTATGTTTTATGTTTTATGTTTTATGTTTTATGTTTTATGTTTTATGTTTTATGTTTTATGTTTTATGTTTTATGTTTTATGTTTTATGTTTTATGTTTTATGTTTTATGTTTTATGTTTTATGTTTTATGTTTTATGTTTTATGTTTTATGTTTTATGTTTTATGTTTTATGTTTTATGTTTTATGTTTTATGTTTTATGTTTTATGTTTTATGTTTTATGTTTTATGTTTTATGTTTTATGTTTTATGTTTTATGTTTTATGTTTTATGTTTTATGTTTTATGTTTTATGTTTTATGTTTTATGTTTTATGTTTTATGTTTTATGTTTTATGTTTTATGTTTTATGTTTTATGTTTTATGTTTTATGTTTTATGTTTTATGTTTTATGTTTTATGTTTTATGTTTTATGTTTTATGTTTTATGTTTTATGTTTTATGTTTTATGTTTTATGTTTTATGTTTTATGTTTTATGTTTTATGTTTTATGTTTTATGTTTTATGTTTTATGTTTTATGTTTTATGTTTAATGTTTAATGTTTAATGTTTTAATGTTTAATGTTTAATGTTTAATGTTTTATGTTTATGTTTTATGTTTTATGTTTTATGTTTTATGTTTTATGTTTTATGTTTTATGTTTTATGTTTTATGTTTTATGTTTTATGTTTTATGTTATGTTCCACAGGGAATCGATTCCAGGGAATGTATTATGTATTATGTATTATGTATTATGTATTATGTATTATGTATTATGTATTATGTATTATGTATTATGTATTAGGTATTATGTATTATGTATTATGTATTATGTATTATGTATTATGTATTATGTCTTATGTATTATCCCTGGAATCGATTTCCTGTGGAATCGATTATGTGGAATCGATTACCCGGAATCGATTACCTGGAATCAAGTACTTTATTGAATTAATAGAAAAATCAATTACCTTATCGATTACCTGGAATCAATAAAGGAATCAATTACTTTATCGATTACCTGAAATCAATAGAAGAATCAATTACCTTATCGATTATCTGGAATCAATAAAGGAGTCAATTACTTTATCGATTACCTTTAATCAATAGAAGAATCAATTACCTTATCGATTACCTGGAATCAATAAAAGAATTGATGACTTTGTCCATTACCTGGAATCAATAGAAGAATCAATTACCTTATCGATTACCTGAAATCAATAAAGGAATCAATTACTTTATTGATTACCTGGAATCAATAGAATAATCAATTAATTTAATGATTACCTGGAATCAATAGAAGAATCAATTACCTTATCGATTACCTGGAATCAATTATGACTTCCTATACTCATCGATTTATAAGACGTTGTTACGTCAAAACATAAGTTGCATAATGGGTACGTGGCAGTTTCTGTTCAGTATTCTCTAACATTAACCCAACCCACAATCTTCAAGCATACTTACAATTCAGTGTGATCCACCTGTGGTTTATGCTCTATTTTCTGCTCTCCAGTCAAAAGTTTTAAAAGTAAAAAAAAACTTCAAATTACTTACCGAAAATTACATTACAAAAGATACATAAACTTGAGAAGCTGTTGTACACACTCCTCCTGTCTTATCATAATGTAAATTTTGCAGCAACTCTTGGCATGAACATCTTAACACAGAGTGAGCTGTAATGCTATATATGGTAAGATGACCCTAGAGCAATTTATACATTATTCCTAATATAATAGTTTTCATCAAAAAGCATTTTTCTAGTTTGTAAATTGTAATTTCTTTGTTAGTGAATTTGACTTTCCATGGTTGACTGTTGCCAGTTAGTTTAAACATAACGCTTTGCCGTATTTTCACACCTCTTTTAGAATTCATAAATATTACTGAACAATTCTGGAAATCATTTCGGCATATGCATTTTAAAATCTAACAAGATTGTTTACGAAGGTGGTTGTTAAGTATCCTGGAAGACAGCGCTCTCGGAATATATACAGGTAATTAAAAACTTGGTTTCATTATCGAAAAAAAGAAAAGATAATTTCACAAAAGTGAGATATTCTGGACAAGATTAAGGAAAGCATGTCAATATCAATTTGTAATAAATACGGAAAAGCGCGTCGTCGATATTTCGATAACAGGATAAAATGCTTTTGCATAAATTAATGGACAAAACATTTGCATCGTCACTAAAGACCAACCGTCAGCAGAGCCCCGTGCCTACACATTTTGGTGCTCTGTAACATTCACCGATGATATATACCATTTATTTTTATTTATAAAATACATTGTACAAATTTTTAGCTCGTTTCGGTCGCGAAAAAATTGCCCCTCCCAAGTTCCACCAAATGCATGCCTGTGGCGGGAGCGTGCATACTAGGTGCGGACGAGTTTAACTTGCATGCACACTCCTGCCACAGTCATACACGAAATTGTGTGTATGGCTTTAAAAAAATTTCTAGGACGAACAATTATCGTGGTGCCATAAAGTGATTCCATCAAGGCCTGTCGTAGCCAGGGAAAAGTTACTTGATTGTTTGGGGGAAAATTTAGTCAAAATCCCGAAAAGTGAAGGAACGCTTTCTGCCATGTTTCCTGCAATTCAAGAAGATCATAACCTAAAAATAACTTCTGTCTTCAAATTGATGACATAAAACTATTGAAATTAATAAATTATGTATGAAATTATTCAAAATCTTGTAAGTAAATTATTTTCAGCACGTCGGCCCTGGAAAAACCTTTTGGTTTGACATGACAAGCAACAGCTGTTCTTGACATGCCGTAAGATTTTACTTCAACTAAAAATCAACTGCGGTTTCTTGGTTTCCGAGAATGAGATTCTTCTTCTTCTTCTTTAACGGCTCTACAACCGGGATCCGGTCCTGGCCTCGCGCAACTGTTCTCTCCACCGGTCCCGATTCTGAGCCGATGTCATCCAGTTTGGCATCCCTAAACTCTGAGCGTCCTGGTCCACGCCATCCTTCCAGCGAAGGTTGGGCCTCCCTCCCTGTCGCACCCCATAGGTCTTACCGCAGAGAACTTTCCGAGCAGGCTCATCTTCACTCATACGAGCTACATAGATGCCCTGCCCACTGGAGCCTACCGAGCTTTATTTTCTTCACAACATCTATGTTGCGATAGCGCTCGTAGATCTCGTCATTGTAGAGTCTCCGGAATCGTCCTTCCTCACATACGGGGCCAACAATCCTCCGAAGTATTTTCCTCTCGAACACGCCTAAGAGGTTTGAGTGCTTTTTGCTAAGCACCCACGTTTCGGATGCATATGTGAGAACGGGTAAGACCATCGTCTTATATAGTAAAACTTTAGACGTTATGGTTAGATATTTGGATTTGAAGAGCCTTGACAGACTATAGTAGGCTTTGTTGGCTTTTAGCAGTCGTGCGCGTATTTTTGGTTCCATGCTATTGTCGGCTGCTACTATTGACCCAAGGTAGGTAAGTGATTTTACCACGTCGTGTTGCTCTACCCTGATTGTGGGACCAATGCTAGGTGTTCTTCCAGACGAGGCCACCATGTCCTTTGTGTTTTGCTTTCGTTAATGTGCAGTCCCAGATTTCCTGCCGCTTGCTGAATCTGAGTGAAAGCTTCTTGTACAGCTGTTGTTGTTCTTCCAATGGTGTCAATGTCGTCTGCGTAAGCCAGTAATTGGGTGGACTTGTGGAGGATTGTACCCCTTGATGTCACGCCCGAATCTCGGATCACTTTCTCCAACGCCAGGTTGAAAAGAAGGCAGACCAGACCGTCCCCTTGTCGGAGTCCATTATAGATGTTGATTGGTCTGGACAGTGTTCCGGATACTTTTACTTGGCTTGACACATTGGTCATGGTCAACCTACATAGTCTTGTCAGTTTGTTGGGGGTGCCGAATTCTCTCATGGCTTTGTAGAGTTCTACCCTGGATATGCTATCATAGGCGGCTTTAAAGTCTATGAAGAGGTGTTGAATTGAGTTTTGAAACTCTAGACATTTTTCCATAGTCTGCCTCAAGGAGAAAATCTTATCAGTCATTGATTTGCCTGGGCTAAAGCCACACTGGTAATGGCCTATGAGGTTTCTGGCGTATGGGGTCATTCTGTTTAGAAGGATAGCGGCGATAATTAGTGCACGCTGTGATACCTCCTTTTTTATGTACCGGGCAGAGGATACCTCTTCTCCTCCAGTCTTCTGGCATCACTTTCTGCTCCCATACTTGCACAATTAATTCATGAATCGCTCGGTGTAATGTAGGCCCTCCATATTTAACCAGCTCCGCTGCGATGTCGTCTGCACCCGAGGCCTTGTTGTTTTTGAGCCGGCTGATGGCTCTGCTAACTTCTTCTATGCTTGGTGGCGGCAGCGTAGCATTATCATCAGATATTGGTGGAGCCTCCGAATCCTCAGTTTTATTTAGCCATTTAGCAATTCATGAAAGTGCTCTTCCCATCGCTCCAAGATGCCTTTAGGATCGGTTATCAGATGCCCTTCTTTTTCCTTGCAGTATGTTCAACGTGGTGTGAATTGCGTCATACTTCGGACTCTTTGGTAGAACTCCCGCGCCTGGTGCGGCCATCGTTCTCTGTACTGTTCTAGCTCGCAGACGAGATTTTTTCCCAGGCTTCCTTTTTTCGTCTGTGAATTCTCTTTTCTTCTTTTCCGAGCTCTTTATAGTTCTCTTCCCGTGCCCGTGTTCTCTGAGACTGCTGCATGGCTCGGTACGCAGCATTCTTACGTTCAGTTGTCAGCTTTCATTAATTATCGAACCAGTCGTTCCGATCTTTACGACTTCTGCCTAAGATGGAATCAGCAGTACTAATGACAGTATTTTTAAGGCGGGTCCAGTTCTCGTCGACGCCCGGCATCTCATCCCAGGACTAAAGGCAAGTTCTAATGCATGACCGTAGCTGTTTCTGGCCATTTCATTGCGTAGTGCAGCTGTGTTGATTCGAGCCTGATCAGCGGATACAAAGCTTTTCAGCGTTGTAATGCGCTCTCGGAGCACCATACCAACAAGATAGTGATCCGAGTCGAAGTTGGCACCTCGGTACGTTCGTACCGTCATCAGACCCGAAAGGTGGCGGCGGTCTATCAACACATGATCTATTTGGTTGCGACTGGCTCCATCATGGATACCCTAGTACTTTTTAATTATTTAATGAATACGATTTTTCACCATTTTTTACGTTCTAAACCTCTTGCACTATGATCTTTGTAAAAAAAGCAAGATGGCGGCTCCAAGATGGCAGCCGAATTTCGCAATTAATTTTCCCAATCCCCGACAAGGATATCAAATGAAAGTGTATGACAAATAGATAATAATTAGCTATGTGGCGTCATTCCAAATTCAAAATGGCGAATGATTACCATTTTTTACAAGCCACTCGATATGGATATCAAATGAAAGGGTATGACAAGTTGAATACTATTAGTTGTGTGGCATCACTACAAATTCAAAATGGCAGCAAACGCAAAATGGCGGCGAACACAAAATGAATGACTTTATAAAGCGCTCGATATGGGTATCAAATGAAAGATTGTAACAAGTAGAATATTATTATTAGCTGTGTCGCAACATTCCAAATTCAAAATTTGCGGCCAACATAAAACGAGTGTATACATTTTACTTAGTTATGAGTATGGGATATCAGATGGAAGGATATGACAAGTAGAATACTATTATCTGGGTCGTCTTATTCCAAATTCAAAATGGCGGCCAAATTCAAAATGGCGCCTTCGGTATGGGCAATCAAATGAAAGTGTATGAGGAGTACAGTAGTGTGACGTCATTTTAAATCAAATATGGCAGTCACCACGAAATGGCAGAAGATATACATATAATAGACTAAAAATAGAAAATAAAAATATAGTTTCAAAAAACTAAAAAAAAAATATTTTATAATGACCTAAAAAGTGAAAAAATAATTATGAAGGTAAAGTTTTTATTGATCCAGCCAGTAAATGGTAACAACCTACCTTTCGATATGTAAAAGCTGCATAAGACTCCGCTGTAAAAAGCATCTAAAATATATGAAAATATATGTAAAATAAAATAAATAATAATTTTTTTATTTTTTTTTTATTACATAAAACAATCTCAATTTCTTAAACTTATTTATTTCCAAGAGTATTAAAAATCAAAATTAAGTTGAGAAGTTTTGTTTTTTATAAAGTTTTTAGTATTTTTTTTTTTCAAATTCTGTTAAATATTAATTTCATATTTCATTTTTGGGGAGATTTTAAATTGTTTTATTTTTTTTTGGTTTTTTGTTATTAAATATTTTGGAAAAATCTTAAACTAACTTAACTAATGCACCAAGAGAATATCTACTGATATTTTATTTGTTATAACAGAATTTTTTGTTCGGAGTGACTTTTTCCTTATAAATCTATTCTTTTTATGCTTTTTTTTATTATTATTTTCGTTTATCATTTTTTTTTAACAACAAGTGTCCTGACTACTTCTCAACAATGAATTTGTTTTTTTTATATAAAACTAAACACAGAAAAATGATTAATTTATAAAATAGAAAAGAAGCTTATTTTTCTATATGTACTAGTAAGGAGTGTTGCCATATAATGGTGCTTGGGTTGGATAGCTGCGTGGATATGTGCCGCCGTTTGTGGAGCTGGAGGAGCTGCTTGATGATCCTGTTGATGGTGATTTTTCGCTGAATAAACCGCCGAAGTTTTTGGAGCTGAAGATATCACCAAGTCCGCCGCCGGAGCTGCCGCTACTTGGTTGGCCGTAGCCGCCACTGCTGCCTCCGCCAGCGCCAGAAAATAGGCCACCTAGGACACTGCCTAAGCCGCTTCCTGATCCTCCTCCGCCTGATTGGTGGGATGGTTGGCCTGAGCCACCGCTGCTTAGTAAGCCACCTAGGAATTGCAAGGCTCCGCTGCCAGTGCTGCCACTAGAACCTCCTCCATATCCACCGCTACCATAACCACCTCCACCGTAGCCTCCGCTTCCATAACCACCAGCTTGTCCAGGTTGTTGCTGTCCAGGTTGGTTTGAACCACCTCCACTCAAGGCTTTATTGATTTGTCCTTGAATGACTCCACTTATGGCTTGACCAACGATTGGATTCGAAAGAATACTAGAAAAGAATCCGCCTTCTTTATCCTTTTCTGGCTTACCTGCTGGTCCATTATACCCTGGCGCATTAGGAGTTCGATATCCTTGACCACCTCCATATCCTTGACCACCACCACCATTATAGCCGCCACCTCCATAACCACCACCACCACCATTATAGCCACCAGCGCCGCCGCCATAGCCACCTGAACCGCCACCATAGTAGCCTCCGCCACCTTGAGGATTATGACCACCACCAGGTGCTGGATAATTCGGGGGAACATATCCCCCATAACCCTGTCCTCCATATCCGCCTCCGCCGCCTTGATTCCCGGGAGCTGGATAAATTGGAGCTGATGGGCCTGGATTAGAAGAGGGAAGCTGAGGATATAAACTAGAGCCACTACCCCCACCCCCAGTATTGCCACCGTAGGACGGTTGAGAGTTTCTAGAATTTGTATCGAATGAGGAGGAGTGTGATGACGAAGTGTCTGAAGCTTTACTTTCTTTTGAATGAGAAAAAATAAAAAAAAATAAAACATGAAAATAAAAACGCAAAAATTAAATACAAAACTTAATATTAAACTTTTAGAATTAAGTAAAAAACAAAATGCAAACAAAAAACATTTCTCCTTTTGATTTCATCTCAGATTTCTAGGGTCTAAGCCAGTTTTTTACTTAAAAGCTAGATGAAATCTGTTACAACAGTTTTAGGCCTTGTCATGCAAGCGGACGGATATTAAAAAAATATAAAATCTTTTTTTTTTGTTTATAGTTATTATTAATATTATTATTATTTATTTTTTTTTAGTTATACTACTCTACAGTTGTTGTTTTTTTGTTTTATTTACATGATTAAAGTTAAAGTTTACTCTATATATACTCGATTTTGCAAATAATCTTCTTCTTCTTTTTGTTAAATATAATTTTAAATATAAATACAATAAAGCAATCTGTTCTATCTAGGGCTGTACACAAGAATTTCTTTTTTTCTATTTTTTGATGTAGAGAGAATTTGTTTTTTACTTTGGCTCTATTTATTTTTTTTTTATTCATTTTCTATTTAAGTTCAAAAAAGTTATTATTTTTTTTATTGTTTTTATATTTTTAATAATTTTTTAAAAGTCTTGAATTTTTACGGAATTTATTTATTTATTAGTATGATAAAGTCAGGTAGTTTATTTGGCAGACATTGGTAATGTAGTAGTTTGCTGTTTCGTGTTTTTTTGGTTGCAAATTTATTGTTTTTATGTTTCTTTGTTTTGAGTTTTTAGTTTTAATATTATAGAATTATTTTTTTTGTGTGGTTTTGTTAAAGTACACATTCTTCAAGTTGATTCAATGACGAACGAGAGACGACTAGAGCTGTTTTTTTAATACTTTTCTCATCTAATTTTTATTTTTTAGTTTGTAAATTTTATTCGAAGCATTTTTTCATTAAAAAGTAATTCTTTTTTTTTGTTTTTGTTTGTGTGTGTATAGCAAAAATTAACATAAAAAGGACCGAGGTTGTGGATATCTGAATTTATGGTAATTATATTGGATTAATGTTTTAAACTAAACCTGTTTGAAAGCTTGTACTAAAAAAACTTAATAAAAAATGATTTTGAACTAATAAACAACAATCCATAAATTTTTTTTTAGTTATTTTTTCCCCTAATTATCATAGTTCTCTCTAAAAAATTATTCCAAACGATTTGAATACTCTAATAAATTCCTATCTATCTACATATTGCTAAGTGAGTATAAAAACGTAACCATTATTTTTCTTAACTAATCAAATCCATCATTCAAATCCTTAATAGTCCTATACAATTTTCATTCTCATTCGTTCGAAAAAATTCCGGCACTCATTCATAATAATATATCAATAAGTTTTATTAATAAATTCGTGCAATTATGCATATATGTACAACAAATAAAACAAGCTCACAAGAAAGATATTGATTCATAAAAATACAACACAACACAGTCAATAAGTCGACTTAAACTTGAAAAAATTGACTTAGGCTTTAGACCCACCACTGTCGGTTAAATAACTATACCAGCGAGCAATAATAACAAGAGTGATTAGGTGGAGCTCAAGGACAAGTAAAAGAGTTAAACATATGAAAGAAGAGATTGGAACTACCATTATTCAAAAAGTCCAAAAAAATATTAACAAATGCGCGATAGATATACATTTCATACAAAAAACACAAGAGTATGAATGAAACAGAACATGTTGCTTGCTTCCCCTATTGGAATGTTTACATTCAAATGGAAGTCGAATTGGAACAGAGCACATGTAGCCGACTCTAATATGTTTATATGTATGCGTGGGCAAATTCTTGTTGGTACACATTGCGACTCTAGAACTTGGCTTTGTATTGTACATTAAAAACGCGGGAGTTTTACAATTCTTCCAGTGTTGAGCTAAATTGACAGTTCTCAATTTAATGGTATCAAAGTCGGACTTTGAAAGCCATTGCGGTTTTTATTTAAAAAATAAACGCGTTCGGATTTGTAAAAATATCAATTTACGCGTGCGCTGCGTTAATTATCTAATTAATATTCAGTTAATAAAAAGAGTTTTGGCCGATCAAGTGGGAGTGCTCGACAGAGACCGGCTCTGTGTAGTGTATTGTTATGATATACAGTGAAACCTGGTTAAGTGGGACCTGGATATATTAATTCTTAATTATTCAGGCTAATGATTTACAAAGTCCCAATTATAGAATTTTAGTTCGGTTAAGTTACTTAAAATTTTCAGTGCAACAATTTCTCTACAAGTGCTAGTTCATGAGTTATTTTTTTAGTGTTTTCTATGTGCAGAATTCAAACTAGAAATTTGAATTTATTATGTATTTGAAGTTGAAATTTGTCATTCATTATTTTATAAACGCTTAATGGTATTTCTTGTATTTTGCCTAAAAATTATTGGTAAATGTCTGGGCGAAAAAGGCGGTGGTAACAAATTGAATGTTTATCATTGATAAACATTCAATTTGTTACCACCGGCGTGCGCCTGGACATTTATCAGTAATTTTTATGCAAAATACAAGAAATACCATTAAACGTTTATAAAATAATGAATGACAAATTTCAACTTCAAATAATAAATTCAAATTTCTAGTTTGAATTCTGCACATAGAAAACACTAAAAAAATAACTCATGAACTAGCACTTGTAGAGAAATTGTTGCACTGAAAATTTTAAGTAACTTAACCGAACTAAAATTCTATAATTGGGACTTTGTAAATCATTAGCCTGAATAATTAAGAATTAATATATCCAGGTCCCACTTAACCAGGTTTCACTGTATATCATAACAATACACTACACAGAGCCGGTCTCTGTCGAGCACTCCCACTTGATCGGCCAAAACTCTTTTTATTAACTGAATATTAATTAGATAATTAACGCAGCGCACGCGTAAATTGATATTTTTACAAATCCGAACGCGTTTATTTTTTAAATAAAAACCGCAATGGCTTTCAAAGTCCGACTTTGATACCATTAAATTGAGAACTGTCAAAATTTTTCCAATGCACATTCCAGCCACTTCCCCTTCATTTTTTATCTTTCTTTCACATACGCTGCTTTTAGTGGCTAAGTAATTCTGCCTTCTTTTATCATAGATATTACTTCTTTGTTCATTTTGACTTTTTCACTCCTATTGAAATTTTTATCAGCTGATTTCAAGGGCAATGAAACATTTTTAAAAATTTGTTCTAGCTCATCACTCTTGTTATTAGTGCTCGCTGACTATACCAACCTGGGGAGGAAGCCTTCAAGCTAAAAAGAACTGGGCACATTGTGCAGAAAGGAGATGAAGAAATTGTAACGAACCGCGATTCATTAATCCCTGTTCCAAAAAAGCTTTGGAAAAACAAATGTGCAACCACCAGACCAAAGAGAGGTGGTCCTCTCTTTGAAAGCTTCACTTCGAAGCTTTAAAGCTTTGTACCCTGACGAGCTTTCCAGCTATAAAAGAAACCGCTTCACCAGGCCAAATTCAATCTTTCATCAGACTCGTTCCGATATCGAGGTCCGATCCGACAATGTTCCCTGGTAGCATTACATATACCGTGTCGAGGTGAACGATCCGGCACAGTCCGACCACACATCAAAAACCTGCATATCCCATACAGAACGATGACCGAATACCTGTGGAATATTGACCACGCCTTGTCGAGGTGTACGATCCGACAGTGTTCATGGGTGTGGGTGTGTTCAAGGTGTGACCTAAGCAAACACCGAATATATACCGAACACCCCATTATACACATATTTCCTAGACTAGTTATCGACAAACTCATGAGCAGTGCAGTGGTTGGCAATGCAGGGCAGATTCAGATTTTTGTATGAAGAGGCCAATTGAAACAACTTACGTGCTATCACCCCATGGCAGCAGGCGGCCTGTCACACCCTCCGGCTACGTGAAGCGATTTGCTGGGTCGAGAAGACCTATGGGCACAGTAATATACCGCGCTCTCTACCACAGGAAATGGTATCAGGATCTACCAACTACAGGTTGCAAAATTAAATTTCGGCAGTGACCTTAAAATCCGGATCCCTACCAGAGAGGAATGGGAAGATTTCCAACCTGACAAAGACCATAACGTTGTCTTGTATACAGACGGATCCAAATCAGAGTCGGGTGTTTTCTCCATCAATTAACTTGAGAATAGCTTCCGACTGCCTAAGTTACAGTTTTCCAGGAAGAACTTCTGGCAACTTTTCATGGCTCCCTAGCAATGTAGTCAAATCCAAGGCCGAAACGACTTCAGTGTCTTAGCCATCCCCACATGGTATTTTGTGGAAGAGCCATGCTTAAAAAAGACAAGTTTATGTCGAATTAAAAGAAGCGCCAAAAGACAAGCTTGAACAACAACGAAGATAAGACAAAAGGTGATCCAACAGACCCGAGCTGGAAGATTTAGAATAGGAACGGATTGGATTTTGACGGAACTTCTAGGAGACAGAAAAACAATTACAAATATTTTGAATAAAAAACAGAGATTTAGACAACAACTGATAACGTACATTTAACAAGTTTACAATTTAGTAAAGAAACGGACAGACATAAAATAAAACTATCACAAAATATGGTTTCTTAGTAATGATTAAAATATTTAGGGTTAATACAATATCCAAATAAAATTGTGTTGATTATTATTACTTTCAATTTTTTTAACTAAAGCCTACATTTTCCTAAGCCACAGAGAATTTTTAATATGGCAGAAAACACTACTCAAACACATTCGACTGTTGGAATATGTGCCAGCAGAAATTAGACTTTGAATGCACTAAAATTTACATCTTCATCCTATTCAGAATCTGATATATTCGAGTTTTTCTCACTATGTTGGTTGCTAAAAAAGGGAATTCATCCAATTGAAAGAGCTTAAAACAATATTTATGAACAAAGTTTTTTGAAACACATACTCTACTTGTTAGTAATTGTTCAAAGAAGATTCTTGAAGATATTTTTTTTTTGCTTTTATTAAAAAAAAAAAAAACCTAATAATAATTACTAAAATCCATGTAGAGCTATTTCAACCAATTCAATTTTATTAAATCCAGGATTAATAATTTTAGTTTTATATTTCCAATATTTTAATTAACATAATATCTGAGAACCCATTAACATATTTCCATGATTTGGCAAATAATAATAACAAATAATAAACAAATAAATTTTGTAAAGCAAATAACAATTTTAAACAAAACAAAATATACATACATACATATCAATACATTTTCTTTAATTTATGCAATATTAATTTTTTTCTGTGTATTTTGAAAACGTTTTTTTGATCATGCATTTTCTCTAAATCTTGGTCTGGTTACATGCGTGTCCCTTAACCTAATAAAAATAAGAAACTATATTTAATTTATTTTCTTTTTTCCTTCATGTAAATAAAAAATAAATGTATGTAATTTTTTTTTGTTAAAACAACATTTATTTCAGCGCTTCCTACAGTGCACATAAAGTTTTAGAGAGTAGACCTATGATTTAGAATGAGCTGTGAGGACTATTCCTTACTTAAAGCGTAGAATTTAAAAAAATTTATTAGAAAAAGCATAAATAATAATGAATTCGAATTTTTAGAAAAATACTGGAAAATATTTATTAACACAAAAAAAAAGAAAAGAAAAGAAAACGAAAACTTGGAAAAATATAATCATGGAAAAAATAGAAAAAAATAAAAGGTAAATTATTAAAATCGTATATTTTATTTTGACTTCACATTGTTGAAATTTTATATTTTCAGGTTTTTCTATCGAGCCTTTTATAGGTTTGAAATTGTGTGGAAAAACCCCGAACAATGGAGCCCTCCATTGAACTCACCACGTACTGCCAGCTCCCAAAATTAGGAACTATAGTAGTTATACATAATCCATCACATTGAATTTGCTATATCTTATCCTTGTTTTGTTTTCCTTTTTGGGGAATATTTCCATTTTGATGAGCTGATTTTTATGAAAGCAGTAAAACTTTAGCCGACTGGAATAGACTGACTGGCTCGAGGAACAATTGTGAGTGGGCCCATAATTTTAGACTCGGACAAATGGTCTCGGCAAGTTAGGATCTGTCGTGTAACGCGGCCTTAACTTAAAGCGAAACTGACTGAAAACATCCTAAAAAAATACCTGCGTCTTCTTAACTCAATATTCTCCATTTAAGAAATATTATTCTAAATTGTTTAAGCCCAAGTTAATCTTGGGAAATATTATCAGAGATCAGTCAGAAATATAGCAAAATATAAATAGAGCAAAATATTCATGACCTTGGCATCACCCTCACGGGTTTTCAAGCTGTATTAATAGAGCTCCACTTATCTCCAACATTTCACGAACAATCAAGCTGGCCTGCTGGCTAGTAAATCCTACAGAATGTCACTAAAAGCTGTTCTGAATAGTTTTCTATATCTAAAATCCCTCAGCAGGAACAATGATTTTACGCTGCTGTATTTCCCCAAGCCTTGTATGATCAACCAGCAACCAAGAATTGAATCGACTGGTTATTTCTTCATATCTGGACAAGCACTCAGGGTGTCCGTCAAGCTAAAAGATTTATTGAAATCTACAAAGCTAAAGCGGGTAAACTTTTAAACAACCGGTGGGAGCTAAAAAGAATAAGAGAGCTCCAAACGGGTCACTGTTAGCTTAGTTATGATTTAACCAGCAGGATAAGGTTGGCATTTGATTGTAGCTATTGCTCCTGCAGAACAAAGAAAGCGGAGCACTTACTGTCATATTGTGAGACTACAGCAAGAAGGAGATTGAGTATCCTCCACTGTAGCTCTCTTGGTCACAGAGAATGAATCCTAAATCGATTTTAAGATATATCAAAAGCCTTAACCTCGAGGGTTTTTAATCACAGGTTTGATACAATCGACCAAATAGTTCGCAGTGCCTGCAAAAACGTCCCCTAAAAGAATGTAACGTACTGTAAGCTTAGCAAGTTCATATGACTGACAGTAATTTATTTTTCTATATGTCGACTGACTCTGGTCATGTTATCTTTTGGACTTGAGCTTATACAAGCAAATCACACGCAACTGCGCCACATTTAAAGCTCCTGTCAAGAAGATTTTTATGACAATTTATTTTATTACCTTTTTATTACACTTGGAATTACCCTTTTATTACGTTACACGATGACATTAAGAGCATGCATCGCGTTGTGGTTTTTTACTAATTACTTTGTTAGGTTATTGTTCATATAATTTACTGTTAAGAAATCTATCAATACTCTTCGAAATTGATGATCTTTGATTTTAGATCTTTAATTTAAATTTTGATTTTTTTTTTTTTTGGATTCCTACTTTTTTCACCATGAAACTAACAATCTTTAATATTGCAAGTCTACTCGTAACTAATGTTCGTATAGTAAATATAATTTAGGGGATGTTTTTATGAAATATATTTTATCATTTTGATTTCAAGGACAATACTTGGTACTGGGGTGGTAGCACGTTAGTGTTTCAATCGACGTCTTCAGGTGTTACAAAAATGTTTGTATGAAGAGGTCGATTGAACCAACTTACGTGCTACCACCCCAGATCTGATGATCTTCACTGTCAAGCCAATATTCATACAATTTTGTTAAAAAAAATGTTCTTATTATATTTTAAAATTTATTTCTTGTACCTATATAATACATACAAAAACTGTGCATTTCAAAAATATCAAACCATATATCTACACCAACATAAAATCAGATATCCACAAATACAATAAAAAAAAACATAACTAAATTATTACGATTATTACACATATATTATGTACAAAAAAACAATAATTTTCTTCTTAGGTGTGAACAAGAACAAAACACAAAAAACATAAAAAAAAAGTTTAAATTAAAAAATTCACACAAAAGGTGTGTAAAAAAAATTAAAAACAAAAAAAACGTGTACAAAAAACACACATACAGACATAAAAAACAAAAACAAAAAACTATTATGTGAAATTGTTAATTAATGATTTTCGTAATATAAAAACTAATACACATGCAATTGGAGCCATAAAACTTAGTTTAGCCTGTCCAGACGAATTTTTGCGCTTTTCTTGCTTATTATACAAAAATTGGTGGAAAAGACTGGGTCCCTTGGTGGTAGCTTGAGGGTTAAAGTAAGATGGCTGATTTCCGAACACAAATGGTGGATTGTAGGGATTCTGTGGCGGAATACTCTGTGGATATTGTGAATATTGCGGGAACTGGGGATTACTAGCCTGTGGGAATTGCTGGAATGGCGGCGAGGATGTTGGGGCATGATGTGGGAATATTGGCACATTGGGATAGATCGGCTGATTCTGTGGCGAACCAAATACATAATTTGGATTCATTGGTGTTGGATTTGAATTGTATGTATTTGACATTTGGGAAGATTGAGATGCTTGTGAAGAAATACGCGTATTTTGTGGAGCAGGATTTAGACTTGCACCTGAAACATGCAAAAAGTGAGTTTTGTTTGTTTTTTTTTCTTCAAAAATATCTTTTGCTTATTAATTCAATATAAATGTAATAAATATAGATTGTTAAAATCCCATGAATAATAATAATTAATTCAAGATGCAACTCAATAATAATGCCAAGGTTTAAATTTACCAACTGAAGATCCAGATCCAGATTTTAGCTGGCAAGTTGGATAACTTCCACATTCTTTACCGTCTCTTTGGCCATAATTACATGAATCATGCGCTAGAACACATTCTTGATTTGGTAGGCAACCTATATCACCGCATTGTCGTCCATACTCTAGAAAAATGTACAATTTTAATAAACAAATGGAATTTTGTATTTAATTTAACAAAGACTTACTGCTGTATGAATTGACAAATGTTACTGTACATAAAAGTACTAGAAAAAGTCCAACTTGGGGGATTGTACCCATTTTTGTAATCTGAAATTAAAAAAAGGATTGTTTTGTTATTTTAATGAAATTAAGTGAAAAGTTGGTTGGGTATGTTAAATTGTGTAAAAGGATTGCTTCGAAACATGACATCGCGCCTCGCTGCACCCCTAACCCAATAGTATGGCGTGCGCCAAAACAATTGGGAATTTCAAAATCGCCTTTTCCGTGGGCAGTGAGAATCTCAAATCCTACCACGAAAGTACATTCGAAAGGAAAAGTGTCACTCAGTTAAAAGAAATCACCCGCTTATTTGTAATCCCAGCCACGCTTATCGTGGTCAGATGCTATGGAGGAGTGTTGTTACCCTTCGTGAAAAATCTGTTTTTTTTAACAAAATTGAACGGCGACTATTCGTAATTCACCTCCGATCGATCTGAAACTTTGGGAATCGTATTTTTATTGGAAAATAACCAAAACCAAATAGATCTGAGTTCTTTAGCAGTAATTTGAAGAGTAACTACCACACAAAAGTTTCGGTTTTTGCTATATCAGTACACTAGAGCTACTAGACGTAGGAATACTCGCCGTACTCGAAAACCTCTCTATACAAAATTTCTTGCCAATAGGATGAGCGGTTTCGGAGTCTATAAAACATTTACATTACACACAGACAAACAGACATACACCCAAACTTTTACTTTTATATATAGCTTTATAAATTATATCCTATATGTTATTCTGATTATGAACTATATTGTTGTAGGGTTTCATGAAAATCCGTTCGGTAGTTTTTGCGTGAAAGAGCAACAAACATCCACAAAAACTTTCGCGTTTATAATATTAGTAAGAAGTGTTTCCTATTACCTGGAATATAAAAATTTAAATCTATGAAGATTAATGTATTCTACAAAAAAAAACTCACAATCAATCTTGGCAATTTCTATTCTAAGTAGATAAAGTATATGTTTTTTTCTCAGTGTATTCTAAACGCTTTTCTGGAAATAACTTTTAGTAATCTAGCAGACTAAGGTCAAAACAATGACATTACGCATAGTCATACAACCAAAATTAGCAGTTGTACATAATTCGTTATTCCATAAACAAGTAATTTTCACGCTTTTGTGACAATTTTTATTTTGTGTTAAGTACTTCCGCAACTTTAATCACGGATTAAGATTTTGGTAGTTATTTGGTGTTAATGAAATGCTTTAATTATAAGCTTGCGGATTTGCTCTAGTAGATCTTATTAACATATAATTTACGCAGACGCAGATGGATGACTTTTGGATGAATGCTAGTTGAGTGATGGTTTAATGAGGTATATTCTACGCACCGGAACAAGGTTAAGTGGACAATGGTGTCTTTTTAATGAAACAAACCCCCCAGAGGTAAAAGCATTTTTTAGGGCTTTTTCTAGCGATTCTAGACAACGTGGTCTCCCTTTTTAAAGCCAGCTACAATTACATACCAACCATGTGGAGGAGAGTAGTTGTGGTTTTTAGACCTTTAAGCGAAACCTAATCCAAAAACGATGGAAATGCTGATGGACCTTTACATCAAGTCCAACTCTACCTTCCTCTACACAGGTCTTAGTTCGTTTAGTCAAAGAGTAAATCAACAGAGTTTGCTTCACACCTCCTACATCTATCAAATCGAGGAAGCCCTCTTCTGTAAGGAAACTGCCTTACGTGGGTTCCTCACATCTAGAGTGCTTTCGATCCAAAGAAGAAGGGAAAGAAAAAGAAATGCTACACAGCTACACAGCTGATCCAACCCCGTGGCGCAATGACGTAAGACGGTCAAGCGGGAAGAATGAAAATTAGGAAGGAGTTGGCTCTTTTCTTACGCTGGGCTAGAGACCCACCCGCGAATCTCACGCTTGTAAGAGTGCAAGCTTATAACATGGGGGTCATATGCTCTCAATAGGTCCTAGGGTGTTCGCACGTCCAGGGTGTGGAAACCACAAAAATTAGGGAATACACCTTTTGCAAAACACAATCACAGCTCTGTCAGCAGTAGCTAGCTTCGTCTCGTTTCCCCCAAAAGAAGCATAGCCGGTAGGTCGCTTATCTGTAAGCCGCACTGTCCCAGCTCTGATGAGCATCTTCTAGGGACCCATTACACTAGGCCAAAGTAATCCCTTTACAACTTGTACCGTTCCAGACTTAAACGTCATGTAAAAGGGTTGGTGAGTTTAGTCAGTAGGAATCTGATGCTACCGTTTGGGTGCAGATCCCCTGCAGTGCCTTTTATCGAGGCATGAAAACCTTAGGCAGGCGGTTACACGGATTCCCTGCTGCTAGAATGTTGTAAGATTATCGCCACTTCCTCGTAAAGAAAGGATGTTTTCCATAACACTGGCTATGGATTCTATTTCTAAAGCACTGGTTTTCAGAAACTGGGATCCTCAAACAACTAAGTGGATAAATGCCATGCTTGTATAACGGCTTCTATTATGCTGGGTAACTTCACCTTTAGTGGCAAGGCTATTAAGGCCGAAACACATCCAAGCCCGCTTTGAACACATCCAAGCCCAAAGCCAGCTGCAAGCATATCCAACCAATGCGTTTAAATGGGATTGAACACATCAAAATTTGTCTCGCAAATTCAGGCCTTGGCAAAGCTGGCCGCAAGGCTCGCCTCTGTCGGAATTCCGGCAATGCTGGAATTCGAATTCGGCCGAGGCTCTAGTTTTTGCTTTTGACAGTTGAACTTTGAGGTTGATAGTTTGTATGCGAGTTTTTATTGAAAATAATTAAACGAATTAAATAATGTTAGAAAATTTCACTTTAAACAAATAAATAATAATTAAAAAAGTCAACAAATTCTATTTTATTTAAAATGTTTGAAATTTCACCACATTTACATAATAATAATTAAAAAATAACAATGAAAACAGGCCAAATAATTTTATTTTAAATAATTTTTATATTTTACACTTTTTACGAACCACAATGCTCGCTTACAAATTTGACAAATGTGATGAGCCGGCCTGATTGTGTTTTGAGTATTCCGCGGACGGCTCTGGAGCTCGCCTCAAGGAAAGCTTTGAGAGATGAGCTTTAAAGCCAGCCTGGATGTGTTTCGGCCCTTAAAGACTTCCTCCCTCCAGATGAAGTTTCGTCGCCGACTAGACAGTAGGCAGAGTTGCCGAGAGGCGATATAACTTCGACGAAGTTCCGCGTTGGATGAGGGGTAAGGAAAAAATCAAGGAGATGGGCTCTTTGGTCATTTAAACTATTCGAGTAATTCAGCCAATTTACATTGTGAACGTTAAAATTTCGGATGGGAGGATAAAAATTCAGAGATACTTTCGGAGATGGAGTGTGGTCCGAGGTGCCTTGCAAAGAGCTCAACGAATAGTTAAAGCAATTCAGCCAATTTGCATTGTGAACATTGAAATCAACCGCAATAAGGATTTCACATTTCGGATAGGAAGTTAACAAATTGGAGATACTTACTATTATTTCTACTAATTTTTGTTAATTTTTTATACACTGACAACTTCTGAATATGATAGAATTTAGATGGAAACATACACAAGGAAATGGCAGTTTATTCATAGCTTTAGATTTTAACTTCTTCCACTCAACCTTAAGAGCAATTCAAGCGAAGTAATTGCTTTCCCCACTTATATATCATGCAAGCCTCTATACGCTAATAAATATGACTCTAAAGTTGAGGTGACACTAACTATAGTCACTACGCATTTGAATAAAACATGCCATAAATCTCCTTGCTTGCATCTTTCCCTGGTAGATAGGCTATATCATTGAGTCAACAGCTAACTTACCGAGTAAGTCATCTTACTTGAATTCTAATTGATTGAAAGCAATTGCCTTTGATGTGTGATACCATAATCGGTTTACACAACCACTCCAAACATATTAAAGCCGCAGCTCTCAGGCAGATCTGAAGCCGACACGACACAAAGTAAACTGAAGTGTGCGGCACAAATAAATCTCGTGTGGCATGCATCAACTTTATGAATCTGAGATTTTCTCAATTCAAGAGCGTTCAGCATTTGAAATTCCATTCATCATTGTGAACGGCTCCAATTAACGGGGTAATTATTATGCGATATTGAATATTAATTCAAGTGCTCTCCATGGCTGTAATGAAGTGTGCACAATTGCCTCAAGTCCTTCCATTGATCTAGATCCGATTTTTTTTCTTCTCGTTACATCTATCATGTATTTAGTATTCCAGTCAACCCACGGTGACGATGCTGGGGCAGCATACATACATTCAACAGTAAGTAAACACTGAACGGAATCACAGAGGAGACGAGGGAAAATAAACCATAAATTTGTAGCGATAAGTTGGGGAAAACAAATCCCAGCATCTCGACGTCTCCACACTGGTGTATATCCTGTTGCTCCATTTGGCGCTTTTGTGGTGGAGCTTCGTGGTGGATGTATATATTTCAGAGATGATTGCTGACGTGCTACGAAATCGGACCTACTATATAGACCGCGCTAAAATTGTTGTTGGACGCCATGGCTGTGTTGTGGGGCATCCTCAATTCTCTCCCTCACTGCATATTATTTCGATTGTAGGAAGCCCCAAGAGCTGCAGGCCCCTCGCGTGCATCATTATTATTCTGGGGATGTTTACTTTCTTTTTTTCTATTTTTTTTTTCTGAAATCAGTGGAGATCTTTATTTTATCCAAGAATTTTGTGGTGGATATAACAATTCACATTACGCTTTTGTCAATATTCTTGTTTGATTAGAACCGAAATCTTGAATCGTTTTTTACCCACAATTTCTACTGGCGTCATCCCAATCAAACGATTTATTACTGAACTGACAAGTTCCATACTTAACAATACCTACTCGTTCTAAAATATTAAAAACAAATTAATTTTATAAATTCAAATCAAGCAAAAAATATAAAAATAATAATTATATAAAAGTTTAAAAACAAAAATCGAGCCGGAAGTCCGCTGGCAAAAATCTCCTTCTTAGAGATTGGAGATTTGTGGAACGTGTATTTTTTGACCTCTAAAGGTGGCAACCAGATTGAATTTTCAGACAGCGCAGCCAGCATCACGTGTCTTGCATTAAGGAATGAAAAAAAATTTGAAAATAAATTTATAACCTAAAAAAAATTGACTTCATTTACATTCGTTCACAATAGAAATTAATTAATGTCGCGCAGATTATCGGATTAATAAGATAAATACTTGTTCGAAACTGCTTAAGCGTAAGTTATAAACTGGACTGGTTGCGACTTAGATTGCTTGGTTTAGTGGAATTTGAAATTATGACGTTTGTAATGACGTATTTTAAACGCAAATTAGAACGAAAATAGCTTAAATTTATTAGCGACATCTATCGAGTCGAGCTTAATCGTATATCATAAAAAACTAAAAAATACGCTTTTATTTTAAAATTAGCTAAAAAGTAAAAAATAATTTTGAATGTAAAATTTTTATTGCTCCAGCCAGTATAGGGAAACAACCAACCTCTCGAAATGTAAAAAAGGGTGGGACTTCTTACCTATATTCATACTCTACTAACAACGGAACTTTTCGTTAGCGCCCCACGTTTTTTTTTACATTTCGAAAAGTAAGTTATTTCCCTATACTGGCTGGAGCAATAAAAACCCGTCGGGGAGCATAATTTCAAAATTCGAACGTCATCTTGAAACGGCCATCTTGATTTTTTTACAAAATGGTCAGATTGCATTGTCGCACGAACTATACATATGTGCAAACGTTGTAGTTGATCGGTTGTTGCACACGTACTTTCGCTTTGGTTGGGGAAATCCACCCCAAAATATTTCATGCACTCCTAATAACCTAGAACATTGGAAGGCCATTTCGGCTGCTGGCTGCGAAGGAACGCGCACAAGAAAGGCTGTTCTTAAGAAAACTAAATATATTATATTAGAGCTATTAAGAACTTATAACTGAATAGCTTAAGCTTGTTAAACTCCGCCCGACTAGCATTTAAAAAGGGGATTGCCTCAAGGATATGTCAAAAGAGGAATTTCTCCAAAGCTTCCTCATGAGGACCCCGTGTGGCAAATGAGAGTAATGTCGAAAGCTGGCTTTTAGGTCTTAGTTTCCTCATGAAAATCTTACAGCTGTACTGAAGTAAGGTTTACCTTATCAAACTCTCTTACTGGTCCTATGAGCAAACCTTTTAACAAATGAAAAGGGACAATCCCAACATCTTCCTTACGTATTGGGAAAAGCATTTTAAAAAGCTTTAGGTTTTGTTGTTGCATTGCTACATATTTCACACAGATGACCGTGAATGGTGTCATTTATCAAACTCAATAGACCGGTTCCGGTTAGAATACAGAGGTTAATCAGCATTAGGCGTGACTAGTACTCAGTTGGAGGACCACATGGGTAAAAGAACAATTGCGTTCAAAAATAAAAAGCTTCCGACATCGGCGCCGTTATTACTCACTTGTGAGTCTGCGCCGAAATTGTTTGGCCTCTTTTTTCCACTCGGGATCGGCGAGTAGCCCTCAGGGGGTCAAATGGGTGGGGCTTGCTTTATGACAAGGCGCGAGTGCAGAAAGGCGTTAGATACCCTGTGTGAGCCTTATAGGGCAATCCACACGGAAGGCAATGGGTCTAGCCTAAAAGGGCCCTATCTTCTCCACCTCCCTCAAATGCTAGTTGGGCATAACTCCATAACCATCGAATTTTAAACCATATAACTCGCAAACAGCTAGTAAATAAATTGACCAATTAACCTCTTACTCGCCACCCACAATGATAATACTCCACCGCCTCTGCGCTTAGATACTCTTGTCTATATAAGAGGTGCAGACAAAGGAGGGTGAAAGGCAAGTGTTTCGCACCTTAAAACGAAGCAAACACCGGTTCTTCAGGTTTAAGGTTAGGCGGCAGACTGACAAAGTGACAGCCTACGACCGTAAAGTCCTCAAAACATGCTGCGAACTAGACTCGCGTAACGGCAACGACCCAGGGGCAACGAAATATGGAATATGAATTGGGAACGTCAGAATGCTCAAAAGGAGAACGCCCGCTGGTCACAATAGGAGAAACCTCACTTTGTCACGAGAAAGGCATTGTTTCTTTGACTTTGTGGCAAGTCGCACCTGCTGGAACCACATATTGTCCACATCCGTAGCCTTCAATTGCGGCTACAAAAAATTCGTTATCATGTCGCGATAGCGTATGCCGTTAACGGTGCCAGCTTGGCGCGCTTCGTTTTAGAATAAGGACGTCGCGATGACTCCACCCTTGCAGTAGACAGTGACTTTCCGTGGGTAGCTTTCTTAACAATAACACTCATCATTTGGCGGATTGGATTTGGGACGCTTCAAATAGTCAGTGAGCTTCACTACAAAAAAATAGGTAGCAGCGGCAGTTCCATCCAAACCAGAAGCTGAAAGACAATTGAAACTGCAGCCGTACTCGGGAAAAACTTCTGCATAAAAAGAGGCAGTGGAGTAGGAGAGATTTTCGATTCAGCCAGCCATATTAAGGTACCGGATCAAATCTCCTAGTTTGAATTTCGAAACCTCCTGTAAAATACTTTAAGAAGAGGTTTCCAAATACACGGTGTCTGATATTGGCCATAGTCGAACAGGCGCAGAGAAAATATTCGGTTGTCTCTCTGGCTTGGTCTCCTCAGTGGATGTTATTCAGAATTCTCAATCTGATTGCATGATATCAAATTGGCCAGTGTCCCTAATTATCGACACTAGTCTGGAGATATCCGCATTGTTTAAAGCTCATTTTCATAATAGACTTGGATAACCTTTGGCATTCTTCAGTCAGTGGTGGACAACAGACAACTTTTCCAGAGCACCAAAAAAGCCCTTGTAAAGTTCTTGTTTATACCCCTTAAGAAAATCTAAAGATAACACAAGACTTTTGCATTTACCTCTCTCACTTTAACCCACAAGCAGGATAGAAGGGCACTGAAACCTTGGCCTTGGAACTATGTGTGTGGCTCCTAAGAGCTGCCGTTGCCCACCACTGGTGTACGTGTTCGTGAAAATTAACGAGAATCTCTATCTTGTCGATCGACTGTTGAACTATCTTAGCTCTTTCTATCGTTCAAGCCAAGATTATTAGCCCGTCATGGTGCATACATAGTAAGCGTACTACGGGCATAGAATAGGTTTAGTGTTATGAGCTTTCCGGTAGGTGTTGCAAAAGATGGCGATGAACCTTGCGATTGAGCACTTGGTTTTTGCAGGAGTTTGGAAAAACTGGCTGCAAGATATTGTTCGACAGCCGAGTTGTTCTATTTACAAACGAATTCCTACTTTGTAGAACACGTGAAGGAAATGAACGACATGGCAGACAACAACTAATAAAAAAGGTGCCAAACGACCTAGGATAACGAATAGGATATTTTATGACAAGTACGTCACCACGATGCCAAAAGCCTAGACAGCATCCTATATCAATGGCTGTCAACAACAAAAAAAAGTACAAAAATATTTGAAAAAATTTATAGACCACGTAAAAATTAAAACAAAACACATCTATGATAAATAATGTCCTAAAGTCAGCCATTTATCTCAATCCTAATGTAGACCAGACCATGTTTAAGAAATAAAAAAGAATTCCAAAAGTTATTTCCGGATAGAATCATGCCTCCCCTCCCCTCTCTTTAGGATTACACGAAAAATAGTGCCAGCAAGTCTCTCCCCAGTTCTAAATATCGTGTTCTAGTCTACCTGTCGGTTAAGATTTATTGCACGGTGGGCGAAGTCACCACACACACACAAAGTCGAAGCCAACTGCACGAAAGACAGCTTCATAAATTTGTATCTGGGCTAAACTTTCTGATTTATGTTTGATTAAGGATAAAATATGGCCGCAAACTTCAAGAATGTGTCAACCTTGACATTAAGCAGATAATTCCGTCTCTTAGTCGAGACTTCGCCACTTATTTCCCTCGAGCAGTTTTGTAAATAATAAAACGGTCGGGCATCAACAAATTTTATCGCTATCCAGTCCGTCATCATAAAAGTACAAATCCGTAACCTTTTTGGCAATTTCATCCCTGGAGGGATGAAATGGTGTCACCACTCTATTTAAGGACTGTCTAAAAATAACGGCAGAAAGGACCAACAACAACACCGAAAAAAACAAGCCCACGAAAGCGCTGGCTGAGTATGTGTATAGCCATTGATAATAATAATCGATGGAGCTAAACAATGAAGCATACATATAAAAAAATACGTCCTCAAAAGCCTTCCATCATTCCACAGCTTCTTTTCAGGATAAAGCCCCGCCGGAAATACCGAGCGAGAGAGGCGGAGCGCGCGGGGGCACAGGACATGGAAAGGACGATATTTTTTTGTTGCTGTTGTTGTTGCCACAGGATTGAAAAAAATGGAAACTATCCAATCTCCGAAATTTATTCATGCAGTATTGGCTTTTCACAAAAGCTGCTTCATATCCCTTTTCATCACCAGAGCAACTGGAATCCTGATGATGCTGCTGTTTGTGTGTGTCTCTCTGTTGCCGGGAGTTAAAGGATTTTCTATTTCGAGAAATTTAAGGTGATCAATGGCAGCAATTGAAACTGTTGCCAGGAATTTAAATTCGTTGATTAAATAGCAAGAGGATGGAACAGAGAGCACGTTATGTGTGAGTGTGCCACTCGGAGCGCCACCGAGTAACGTGTACCGAGTTGAGATAAAGGATGTGCTGCAAGGGTGGAGATGTGCTTTTTGTCTGGAGCTGTCGTTTCTCTATAGCTGGGGATTAAGATTGTAATAAAAATAAATTTATATAATTGCTGCTGTGGGTGTGAGGGGGACGATCGTGGAGATTGCTTTCAATATATTTTAAGGTGTTTTATGAACCCCGTAATGGGATTCACTAAACTGGGTCACAATTGTGAGTTTCGAACCATGGTTAATAATAATGGACTTAACGACATGCTCTGGATATATAAAATTTATACTACTAACACCAACACACTCACTCTTGAAACCCTAATCCAAATGCATACTGAAATGTGATTATCTTACAGTCGACTAACTCCGTTTTTGCTTTTTGTTGCAAAAGAGGGATTCAGAAGCAATAGCATGAATGTGGTGCCATTCTTTCTCTAATTCATGAAGACTTCCCAACGTATTTCACCCAGACGAATTCTAGTGCAGGATTTGTGCAATCTCAATGAAAGGCCACGTGCTGCTAAAGGATTGTATTGAGTGTCCGATGTCCACATGAGTTATCTCTTTGTATCTGTACATTGAATGTCAATAACCACAAGTCGAAGCATGTCTACTTTTTTTAATGATATTGTTCCATAGATGATTTATAAGTTAATATATATAAAAATAAAGTTGTATTTGTGTAATTTTACAAATATAAACGAAACTGAAAGTATCATTTTAAAACACCATGAAAGTAGTGTAAATCTCAAAGATACTGTGCAATTTCTCCGATCAACATTGACAAATGTCTCGAACCACAATTCAATCTTATCAAATAAAAGCTGGATCCGGCATAACTCCGTTTTGCCCGCAACAGTTGGCCACCAGATGGCTATTATGTGGTGTGCGTTGACGTTTAGTTGTTTACAGTTTTTGTGACATTTGGTCACATTTTGTTTGGTAAAAAAAACCCATTCAATATATTCAAATGTTATTCAACTGATTCAGTATGTTTTATTTGGTTTTTGTCTGGAATGCGAGGATTCCTCCCCCCCCCCTCCCTATATTTTCCTTTTAAAATTGTTGCTTCTATCAGACTCGGCATCAAATTCTTAATACCTAGTCTGGTGCCATTGCACAGTCGTGGTAGATACGAGTTTCGTAGCATTATGATGATCGAACTGTTTTTGAATTGCAAATTATGGGGTAGAAATCCGAGTATGTATGTCCAAGGAATTCAAAAACTCCATGGGATAATTCACGACATCATCTTGATTAGTGGTGGAATCAACTGATTTGTATGACACTAAATACCATAGTATGATTGAATGTCGAAATTCAATGCGTTGACATCGATATTCTTTGTGGCGACAATTGCGCGTTCACTGAACCAAGCGTGATTACGATGTTTTCGATTTACTTCGGATTTACTTCGCCGTTTGTGAATCCACGAATTGGCAAAACAAACCTATCGTCGCATCTTCTGACACCGTTACCAACTTCTAACAATTGCTTTGAAAATTTTTCAGCACTTTGATCGTTTTTAAGCTGAACTCTCAAATTTGTGGTCAACGACAATATTGTCACGTGTCTCTATAACGCTGATGCCTTCAGTTTGTCTGAAGTCTCCTGCCAACAAAATCATTAGACCGCCAAAGGTGTTGCCGTTGCGTCGAATATCTTGCAATAAGATGTTTAGTGCTTCAATTGATTTCTTATGTACCATTGTACATGCGTTCCAAACAATCAGTTTGCATTCAATCAACACTTTTACTATTGCACTGTTGTCGACCTTGTATTTGCTTTACAAATCTATAGGTTGGGACGGATAGGATGTTGTCACAATGATGACGAATAGCGTTCTTGTTTAATGCGGCTACGATCTTACACCAGCAAAAGCCCGCGTGCGTTGGCAACGCCTTTTAATAAAAAAACTGATAATTGCACAGTAGGGATAGGAAAAAGGTATGATGATTTTGGGGACATAAACAAAATTAGAGTTACCTATACATAACATGTTATGACCATTCAAAATTCGATGTTGAGCGCCACCTATCGGAAAAAACTTTATACTAAGTACACAGCAGACACCTATTCAATTACATATATTCAGAATAGGGAGATTGAGAAAAATACGTAGACGAAGCCGTAAATCTGTCAAAAAAACGTAGTTGTGCATGCGTACGTTTGTGGTAGCTTGGGAATGTTGATTCATTATTATTATTATTATTACTATTTATTTCAAATTATGTATGTACAAAGATTATAATCTTAATGAAGTACTGCGCTGAAATATATAGCTGGACATCGTCTGCATACATATGAACCTTACAGTGTTTTATTGCTAAGGGAAGATCTTTAATAAAAACGCTGAATAATAGTGGCCCAAGAATAGAGCCCTGGGGAACGCCATTGGTAATCATACCAATAGTGGACCTAGACTCACCGAGTTTAACTATTTCAGAGCGGTTGGATAAAAAGCTATGCAAAAGTTTAAGAGCAGCCGGGGAACAGCGGACTTGAGAAGAAAGTTTTCCAGAAGCAGAGAGTGATTCACACTGTCAAAAGCTTTAGAAAAGTCCTGCAACAATAAACAACAAACGTTATGTTCGTCAAGAGACCTGCGGATATCATTTGTAACTTTAAGGAGTGCAGTTTCGCAGCTATGATGTTTTCGTAAACCAGATTGTTATACATTTATAAATTGAAGTCTTTCACAGAAGTTAAGGATTTGAATCGCATCGATATCCATTGCTACGTATTTGTGTTCCCAAACTCAGGTACCTAACGTAATCGCAACGACTTTGATGCGTTGAATGACAGTGGCATTCAGCTACTATGTTGAATTGACCTTTCTGTAACTGCAGCGCATAAAATATTGCAATGATTTATGCGCCATCTGTTAGAAGTTTGTTATAACGATTATTTCTTTTATGCACTAAACTAACATGGCGCCATCTATTAGATCAGAATGAAAACAAACGGAATTTTCTCGAAATATTTTAAAGAATTTTCTAGTAGGTTCTAGTATATGATGGAAAGCACTGAAAGTTGGATAAGGGAGGGGCTTAGATATATAAAAACAGTTGCTACGGCATTTTGGAGTCAGTTTGGTTTGAAAAGCGATGAATGTGTTCTAAAGTGACCTAATACCATGTTCGCACTGAGCCAAAATTACGTGATTTCGGCTATTTTGGCGATTTCGCTCAAAAACACGTTCAAAATCATGTGATTTCCCATGTATTCCTGTGATTTCAAAATCATCTCAAACCTCGTAATTTTGGCGAAATTACGAACGAAATCATCTCGAAGCCAATGCTCAAACCTGAAAATCGAATTCAGCTCAATTCAGCACGTCTCTTTTGATGGTGAAATTCTCAGTTTGATACATTTTAATTACAAAGTTTTGATTTTGAATAAGAAATTTACATTCAATTCAAAATCACTTTCCAAAATCACGTAATTTCGGCTCAGTGCGAACATGGTATTAAGCGAAAAGTGGTGATTGAAAAGTGAATTAAAAAGCCATAAATAGAATTTAATAGTGCGAGATAATTAAAGTGATAACAGTGAATTTTTTAATTAAATTCTGCTTAATTCTCGTGAAAAATTTGTTGTTTTTTTCTTCTACATGGTTAATTTATTTTCAGCGTAGCTACTTCTTCTTTAGTTTTTGATATCTGGTACAGCCATGAACGTTGTCGATCTGATCTCTTGAGATAAGTACACTCAATTTTATCCAGTTTTCAGGATTGCCGACAAAGAACTCCAATTCCAAATTGGTTTGACCTTATTTTCTCGTACTTTGACAAATTACCTAAATAAATACGTAAAATATCAACTTTAGATGCAGTTGGGTGCACTTAGCCCTAAAGACACAACTTGAAATTAATTGAATTTCTGAAATTTCTTTCCGAGTAAAAAAAGATCTCCTTGCAGCTGACTTTGAAATATGTTTAATTAAAAATGATAAATTGAACTTAAGAATTCCATTCACGAAGGGAAAACTTTCCTCTATGTAATTTGTGTATATGCACACACAAAAACAAGAGAATCTCTTACAATAGTTTCGTCGGGGTGCCGTACAAAGTTTCGTGTAGAGACTCTGTGTGGAGTAGATGCTGCCAAGATTCTCGTTGTTCGTTAATTTAAAAAGTCACTTCCATTTCTCTCAATTTGCGGGGAATATCCCCTTAAGCTGGAACAGCCACCAACGGAGAGAACTCAATAAACAGTCACAATCAAGAAATTGGATTGCTTACAAGAAGCGGATTTTATGAAAACTATTAAGATAACAGCCCCAAGGAAGAGCTCCCCCCATTTTAGCCATAAGCGAGAGCATATATACAGAGCAAGAATGAAAGCGCCTTATCCAGTTTGCTGAGTGCCTCGAAGGAACAAAGACGAAAGGAGTCATTCAATAAACGACGACTTTGCCACCACTTCAGACTGTGCCAGAAGGATACTCGGCCAGAAGGAGTAGGGAAAAAGGCACTTAATTCACCAAAAAGCAGGAGTAAACTTACTACCCTCAGTAGCAAGGGAAAAAATAATGCCCAGGTGACAGGCTTCGTCTATACATATGCACATATACACTCGCAAATAAAAGAAACAGGTGATTGAGAATTGAGACTCCTTTAAGTTAATCCAGGTGAGTGCTGAAGGGGGGGGGAGCAGGGCTGCTGAAAATCCATTTCCAGCGACGTACTTTCTTATATTCGATTTCAAATGAAATCAAGCCCAAGGTTGAACTTCGTTATCTCAACTCGAAATGTATTTTTAACCTTCTCAAACTAGTTAAGGAGTTTCGCTTATTCCATTCATCCCCTCTGCCTTTTCCCCCCCACCCTTATTATATTTTTCCTCTGTGGTACTATTATTATTCTTTATCTTTCCGCCTTTCCTGCTCGAGGTTCTATTGAGACTTTATGAAACGGCAACGGAAAGTTTGCGTGACCTCGCATTTAGCTTTTAATGTATAACAACAAGAAAAAAAAAGTATCGGTCTGAGGTTTTCATATAGAAATGACGAAATGAAACCAAGACAGGGCGAGGTGTACAAGAAACTTCTCAGTGTATTGTTGACACGATGAAATTAAGGGCAAATCGATAAGAAAGTGGTAAGAAATTGAAAAGAAATTGCCCGTGCTCAAAATCTCATTATTTAGAAATTTATGTTTGCTTAATGAAACCGTGCAGAGGGCAACACTTGGCGAATAATTCGCATATACACATAAAGATGGCGCTATAATTACAAGTAGTTGTAATTTGTTTTAACATTTAACCTTAATGAGAGAGAGCTGGTAGCCATTAGAGCGGAAGTATCGGGGGGTGGAAGACAGACTCGCCGCACCAGTATCAGTTGCTACAAGTTACCATATACTTGTGTTGACTCGTATTAGTGTAAGAGGAACAAGGTTAGAATAGAAGAAATAATAAATCAACTTTCAAATTGGTGAATTCATTTACATATGTCACAAATGATGGCAAGTAACGACTTCGTAACAGGATTTCCGGCGGTGTTTTGTACTATAGTCAGGGGCGGCGCTTTCATAGGTGCAAATGGTGCACTCGCACCGGGCGCAATTTCAGAAATTAAGATTAAAAATATATTTAAAACTTGGAAAAAATAAATAAATTTAAAATGTTCCCACAGGCGCAAGAAATTACACAACTTCCCCCAATTTCTGTCCCTGCACACTGCACTTTGTTATGTAAGCGGGGAAATTTTACGTCTACCCAAGATTTTAGCTTCGAGATTCTTATAAAATTGTACTTAAGAAATGTTACTCGAGACTTTACTCTGGAGCATTTTTCCACTCACACAAGGGAAAAAGTTGTTTCGATCGATCTGTATTGTTTATTGCTGTTTAATGTGAGTGATATAAACTTGAGGGCGTTGTTGGTACACTTTTAAATTTGGTTTCAAGATTTGTTAAAAGAGGCAAATGATCGAAATGAGGAGAACAAAATTCCTTGAGGCGGAGAATCCATCTTTAATTGCTCTCTTTTGTTTGTTCCTTTAATGTCTAACAAATAAATATGGCCATTAACATGGACCAACCAACTAGGGCCTGCTGTAATCGTCCGTTTCCTTTTGAAATTCGATGAAAGGGTCGATGTGAGTTTTGTAGTGGACATTAAGTAAGGCCATCCTTTCAGTCTGTTCAGGGATTTGGCATTCCGCAATCTTCTTAAACTGGAAAAGGCTCCTCATCTGGAGTTGTCGTTGAGATGGTTAACGTCGCCAACTAAGAGGCTGTGGGTGAGCTGTGTAAGCCCACGACACAGTGGTCCAGTAGATCCACATCACTCTTAGCGCTGTAGTCAGAGTGGCACACTTCTTGCCAGATTTTAAACTTAGCTTTGGCGATAATTGCTGACCTCGATTTTGGCATAAATGTTGCATATGTTGCAATGCACTTGTCAATCTCTGTATTAGCACAAGTTACACTGTTTTGGGGAAAAATGTTGCATAATGTTTTTTCGATGAATGGAAAAACGAGCAGTTAGATGCCTTACTTTACATGATTAACGAATGGTATTAAACAGTTGATTTTGTAGTGATTTTGAACATCGCAGGCTGGAGTATTTTGCGATTCACATGCTTTCTGGCTCGTCATCTTTCTAATACGTTTCAAGGCATCTTTTACAATATCAATGTAATTAAACGCTTTTATCAGGCCACAGTCGACTTCCTGCAGTTATTTTCAAAGGACTATCGTATAGCTTATGATTTTCTCTAAGTTAAACAAGGCTTTTATGAAGTTGGTAGATCGCAACATTTGAAATGCTTTCTGCGCTGTATCAATATTGCCGTTTTCTTGCTACCCTTCCAACGCTTACGCAATGGCAACGTATATTTCATTGAAGCGAATTACTGCATCATGTTTCTGCATCTACAAAGATTCACAAAATGCCAGAACTGTTTTTGGTAGTCAGTTGAAAGAAGTACATACAATTGAGCACCATAAAATAGTATACTCATTGCAGCAGTCCAGTCTTATTCCTGCCAAGCGGCATAGCGCCAGTCTATTTTCTCCTTCTTTAAACCAATAACAATAACATTAGCCAAAACTCTCTCTTTAATGTCAATAGCAAGTGCCTCAAAATGTACTTGCCTATATTTCGGGAGGGGTACGCCTATAGGAAAGGAAAAATTAACCTAGTTTTACCAATTTTGTTATTACATTGACTTTTGCTCGAACTAATAAAATCATTTTTCTCATCAAACGAGTGTTTGTGTCTTTTTCCATTTCCTTTACTGCGATCAAAAAACAACTGCTTATGGGGCGCAATATGGCATAGTGCACCGGGCGCAAAAATCCCAACCGCCGGCCCTGACTATAGTAATATGGAAGTTATTATGAAAGTGCCTAAGTCATTCAATTTAAAACTAAATGAAAAGAAAGCGATGTGTTATGAGATATTAATTGCCGTTTTCCAATAGATGGCGCTGGCAATCAACGGCTGAATAAAAATGACAGATCGGAAACGTCAAATGCCAAGCTTGGCATCTGTCAAAAAGTTCTTATTTGTGAATTTTTATTCGTTTATTCGTGGCATATATCTAATTTGAGTCAAAGAAGCTTCATTTGCCGGAAGTTTTTGGTTATTCGTGCCAATTCGAAAAAAATGCGGCTGAGGCCCGTCTGATGACTTTAGAAACTAATGGTCAAGCTTCTATTAAAAGATAAGGAACGTCCTGGACCGGTTTGACGTTTGACGATGCAGAATTGGAGGCATTACTGGATGATGATCTCTGTCAAATGCAACAAGAACTAACGGATTCGTTGGACGAGACTCAACAACCCATTTCCCATCGTTTGAAAGTCTCGGAAATGATCCAAAAGTAAGGAAATTGGGTGCCATATCCATACAAGTAGAAGCCAAGAAACGTTGGACGTCGTTTTTTCACTTGTGTATGAACAGCTGCTCCGACGGCAAATAAGGGAGGGTTTTTTGCATCGTATTGGGACTGGCGATGAAAAGTGGATCTGTTACCATAATTCAAAGAGTAAAAAAATCGTGAGGGCGATCCGAGAATGCATGAACATCGACGGCCAAGTCAGACAGGTATGAGCGATTCAGTGGCGAAGGACCTACAGTGGCGGGTGAGCGATATGTACACGCACAACAACCACCAAGCCATCACCTTCGAGGTGGGTCAGGATATAGGAGTGAAGAACCCTAGATGCGGAACGACCAGAGGATGGGCCGTTAGAAAATTGACGCAGAGGTGTTCAAGGAAAAATTCCTGCCTGCGAAGAGAGTTCAGAGAAATCAAAACCGTCCGGATTACTACAAGTTCCTTAAAAGATATAAGGAAGCGAGGCTGAACAAGGCCATCGCTGGAAGTAAACCCAAGCACTTCAAAAGGTTGTGCAGAGAAGCAGACTCAGACCCCTGGAGCGGAGCCTATAAAGTGGTTATGTCAGCGGTGAAGGGCAAGCGCTCTCCGCCGATCACTGGCCCCACGGTGTTCCTGACTGAAGTGTACGTCCTGTTTCCACAGAACATACGCACTGTCGATCTACTCACCCTTCAGATGGACCTAGAAGAGGTCCCTACGGTGGCCCGAGATCCTGGAGGCCGCAAACAAGGTAGCCATCAATAAGGCCCTTGGCATGGATGGCATACCAAATAAAGTGGCGAAGCTAGCAGCTACGATAGCGCCAGACAGGTTCGCTGAAGTCTTTGCAGCGTGCCTGAGAGAGGAGATCTTTCCGGAGCGATGGAAACAGCAAAAACTTGTGCTCCTACCACACCCGAACAAGCCTTTAGGGGACCCATCGTTCTACAAAACGATGTCTCCTCAGTTGCATAGATAAACTCTTCGCGCGGGTGATCTGTAACAGGATACTCCCTGGCGTCGAAAGGGTAGAAGCTCAATGCTGCTCAATGTTGGGGGCCTTAGACCGACTCGCCGCCTCCTTTTGCGGAGGGTGGTTAGATCAGTGCAGCGCCAGTGTAAGCAGTAGCTTTGAACAGGAGGTACGGTGTACTTCGCACGTGCTACGCTACGCGTACAGGACCAAGTCCGATGATGCGGCGTGCGCGCGTGATAGCGGGGATGATCCCCATAGATATTCTGGCGATAGAGGGCATTCGTCTCTATGACCCAAAATATGGTCGAGGAATGCCAAGAAAATTACGGCAACAGAGTGCGCCCTGCGAGCTGGAAAGCAAATGGCAAGGAAAGTGGGAGGAGTCTGTCAAGGGTCGTTGGACCAACAGAGTTATCCCTAACGTGGAAATATGGGTTACGAGGGAGTAGGGAGAAGTGAGTTACGACCTCACGCAGTACTTGAGTGGGCATGGGTAGTATAGGAAATACCTACACTGCTTTGGGCACGATGATACATCGTTGTGTCCGGTATGCCCAGCGATCGAAGAACATGCAGAGCACGTCTTCTTCACCTGCTCGAGATTCGCCAATGAAATGACGGAACTAGAACAAATGGCCGAGGCGCCACTAACGCTGGAAAACATCCTAAGCCATATAATGAGGTCCGAGAAAATATGAAGGAAAGTGGAAACAACGCTGAAGGTCATCCACAGAAAGTTAACGCTGGAAGAAGCCGTAAGAAACAATCCAGCTCGACGTGGTATATATATTATGAGGTACTGAAATCGGGTGAAGCCATCATTTCCGTTCTTATGGAGAAAAATTGGAGCGATTTGTGGATCGCCTCAAGAGACGAGCACTCTTTTTGACAACTAGCCCGTAAACTGCCAGAAAGATATGAAAAAATTTCTCAATTTTCAAACAATCAATATACTTTCTGAATAGTCTAAATTAGCCTATCAACAAGAATATATCAAAATAATTCCCACAGTAAAAAAAAAATAGTGTAACAAATTACAAAAATCTTCAAAAAAACTTGTCACAAGCATGTGACTGCCGCCAGTTATGCAAAACTAAGTATAAATTACCAATAAACAAAAATATCGAAAAAACCGTGCCACAAATTCGCGTGTTTCAAGAATTTTTTCTCTTTTTTCAAGGGTAAAAAAGGATAAGTCCAATAACCAGATTAACCACACAGAATCCGTTTGTCCAAACAAAACACCAATAAAATAAATCAGTTTTGTTGACACGTCTTTCAAATTTCGTACGAGGTTATGTTAATGAGTAAAACTGGAATTAACCAAATTTAATCAATTCCCATTTGAAAAAAAAAACATATAGAAAAAAAGGAAAACATTTTGAATCAATCTAGTTTTTCAAAGACTAATTATATTATTTATTAAAATGGTGAATCCCAGGGCACACAAACGACAATTTTCTTCATAATCGATTGAGACGTTTTTTGCTTTGTAAAAAAATAAATAAAAAAATTTTGAAATCGAAAACAATTCACACACAAAGGAATCTGGTTATACCGGTAATGTAGCCTATAAAAATGGTTTTATATATTTAGGTGCAAAGTTCACAACACGTTCAAAACATATCGTAAAGTCGTCGCCCGAAGATGCAAATGGCCGCAATCATAATAAACAAAATTTGGAAATAAAATAAAATTTCGTTTTTCGTGGAAAAATAGTGCAGGTTGCACGTTGGTCTTACTTTTATACATAAGCCGGTATAGTATCAGTTGAAATATGATATTGACAGTGTGGCATTGATCGTCCAAAATTGATCCAAATAAAACTAGTTTGAAAAAAAAAAATACGCCACTATTCCTAAAATTAAAGCGAATAAATAACACGAATCTGGTAAGGCCCGACCGCACAATTAAATCAGTAAAATTCTTGTTGTTTTTGCGGTTAATTTTAGATTTGATAATTGGTTAAAAATTCCGGTTTTAGAAATGTTTCTCGGAATTCTAAAACGGTTGAGAAAATATAGGTATAAACGATTGATCTTACACGCCACCTTTCGGATTGTCTCAACGTCCTCCTGATAGTTATTTTTGGTGGTTCATGGTCTGTTTTGAATTCTTCCTAGAGCACAAACAGTTCTGCTAGAGGACTTCCATGGATGTAGAACGCGCTTTGAACAGCGTAAGCACTGAGGACATCCAAGTGGTCCTGGGGCGATTCGGGATCCTAATTGGGGCTATTTAGTGAATCCTCCGCCATCAGACTAGAGTACGAACTAAAATCATCTACATAAGCTAAACAAACAGAAAGGTTGTAAAAACGACGTGTTATAGTATAACCTAGACACGAGATAGGACTCGCAGATATGGCTCGTAGAAATATGATTCTAAAAACACTACAGTATGACAGAGTAAAAATATGGTGAAATGACCACTCGGACTACATGACATCAAAACTCACCCTCAAACCAAGCTTCGATGTCCAGATCCTCACCAAAGAGGAGTGGGAAAAGGTTACAAGAACTATGAAAAAACTTTAAATACAGATGATTTCAAGTTAGAGTTTCCTCACCCTCGCATACCCCGAAATATATTACCCGTCAGCGTTGTCATCCTTTAGTACGCGCATCGCATAAAAATTAGGCCGTATTCTGCGTAGGCTCGTGAAACTCCGTATCCCTTGTAGCTCAGGCACGGTATGCTGAATAGTGCCGCTCATATAATAAGGGGGTACCATTTATGATTATTTTCTTCACAAGGGTACGGTGTCAAGAGAAAGACCACTGATCTAGACAAGAACTAGACTAGATTCTGTAAAACACACTACCGGGAGTAAAAGTGTGGCTCCCTAGAGCAGAGGTTTCTAAAGCGGGGTACGTGTAACGCGAAGGGTACGGGGAAAATTCTAGGGGGTACAGCAAATTTCTCTTCAACGTGCTTTTTGCCCTCCACTTTTCTGAGATATTGACCGATCCGTTGCCTCCTGATGACGAGCGTGGTTATCTCAGTCTAGCTTTACGTAGTACCAATTTGGGCAGCAGCGTTGAACAAAGCTGGAGACAGAAACATGCGTACGTGCCGCAATAGATATGCAGGGCATGCATTCAAATCCGATCTCAGATATAGTTTCGGGCACAGAGAGCATGCACCGCAAAAGTTGGCCTACTTCCAACCAGAATCGACATAACCTCAAGTACTCTGACCTAAGCACACACCCACACACTACATCTGCACTTGTCGTTTATATTTTTTGGCTCTCTGTGAAACATATGACAAAACGCAAGCACGCGATTATCTATTAGCAAAAACTGACCGCATATTGCGCATTGCTCGCCCGCACCGCACGCATCCCTGTATCTGTTTTAAGCTTAACAGCAGAAACTGGGGGCCGCATACAGACTACAGTTCGAAACAGATACGTGCGTGAGTGCAGTGCGTGAGGTGTATGCAGCAAATTTTCGCTGGCAGAGAGTTGCTTGCTTGATTTCCGTCTAGTTTTTTACAAATAACCAAAAACTCTATGCAACGAGTGCATGTATCTGTTGAGTGTGCTTGTGCTTGGGTATTTGAGACTATGACAAATGCGGCAATGAGAAAAAGTTGGAAGTAGACCAACTTTTGCATTACGTGCGTCCAGTTTACGTAGCGGTATGTCAGTTTGCATTTGAATGTAACAGTACATTTCTCTTTTAACATTGCATGTCCTAGCGGGGAAGCGATTCTATTAAGCTTATTTGAAACGATTCAAAAGTGATTAATAGTAATGCAGAAGGAAGCACAATTGGTTTCTTACTGCTATAGCTAAAAGTCTTTATAATATTTGAGAAAAAATAGAGCATTTACCAGTTTTATGACATTATATATTAACGTATACGAAAGTACATATTAAAAAGTTCATTGATGAAATGACTCTAAAAAATATTGATTTTCTCGCTGGGAAAACAAGTGCGATTCTTTTGTGCTTCGGTTGGAAGTACGACTTATATTTCCCGCTGGGATACTTCCCTGCGGCCCCTTGCTTAAAAACCTGGTTTTGTGTATGGGGGGTAATAAACTAAATTATGGATAGTGCAACTTGCAGAAGCAATTAATGATCACTTCCTATACCAGCTCTTCTGAATGTTTACCCTTTTTCTGAAGAATCTGTCTTTCCGATTAGTACATTAAATTCTTAAAATCTCATGTTCTACTTAAAACTTAAATCCAAAAAACAAAAAATGCCATCATTAAAAAATACAACGAAAACAATTCCGATAAGAAGGCAACAATCAATTCGCAATAAGCCAACTTCCATTACGTCTTTTTATTGACACAATCCGCAGATAATTACTAATTTGTTTTGTTTCGCAATCCCCCAGTAATTACTCTCCAGGAATTAAGTACGGCATCATCAAGCAATTCCGTCGTCTACAATCATTATCTCCGCCGAACTACATATTGTAGGGGGGAGGAGGGGGAGGGGGATGCACGTCGCGGCGAAAAATCCAATCTATTTGCTGTGATATTGTGGCGAAAGCATAAGTTAAAGTCGCACAACAACAAAATTCGCCACATACAATGTATCGATTGATTCTTGGAGTATATGAACCCCTTACATGGGATGGGGATACCCTTTACGCCCCCAACCCCACCAGAAAAAGAAAAGACAAATAAAATCCTGGGGTCGGTTATGGAATTCAGTGTCTGGCAATAAAAAATAATCGCTTGGGCATTTTCGGCTCAAACGTAGAAAGGCGAAAAAAACGGCGAAATTGGAAAACACACAAAGCGATAACAGCGCTCGCCTTGAACTGTGACAATGCCAAAGGCGAATTTAATTTGTGGCGTGTTTAGTATTTCAAATTTCCGTCAGATCTCGTTTCACTTTTATTCGCTTTTTCTTTTCTTTGTTTCTGTGTTAAACTTTTCTTCTTATTTTTTTCACATTTAGCGGCCCCAAAACGCGAAATAAAACAGATTCTCAAGGACTACGCTCTAGTCCTAGTAGGTATGTATAGTAAGAGATAGAAGAAGAAGAAGAGAGGAGGAGTCAGAGGAAAAAAGTCGACGGTTAGAAAACGGTTTCTAATAATGTCACCATCTCCAACCTTGTGGAAACCCTTTGTGAAAATGGGGTCGAAAATTAGGCCACTGGGGCTGGAATAGAAGAGGAGCCCGTGTGGCCATATTTGCGGCTGCTGCACGGGAATATGACTCTTTCGTGTATAAGTATATATGGCTTGCAGCATTCTCTCCTCCTTTTATATACATACTATACTTATATGTATATTTTTTGTGTGTCTGATACGCTCTATGATGTGAGAGGACCAGGACACTTTATTATGAAGGCATGCGGCTCAGTGAATGTGTACCAGGAATTTCCAGCATAAATTAAACATATCCTTTCTGGGCAATTCAGTCCTGTGCTTTTTATAGGCATTATATGAAGCTTCAATGAAAGCCAGCATGAATACAACGAGCAAAAATATCATAATAAAAAAAACAACAACAACAACACAAAATCTCCATGCTCCTCCCCACCACCATCAGGTTATCAGGACTCTCACAGAACTGTAGTAGCGCCTATGTCGTCCTTGATATAGACCGACACAGACCGAGATGTTTCCTGTGCATAAAAGCTATATATTTTCTCGGTCTCCCTCCTACTGTATAACCTACTGGGCCTCTTTTTTTTTAATACGTACGTACAAAACTGAAAGTGCGCGGAGCCATAAAGGAAATTTATTATAATTAACATATTAAAAAGTGATAACGTATGCAACATAACAAGCCCCCATTTAGCGCTCCAAGCTCCCTCTATCTCCTCCTGGTCGCGCAGTGGTTAAGCAAGAAATCACGCTTAATATCTTGGCAAATATTTAAATCTGATGGTGTATGTTCATTTTACCTGCGCTAGATGGCATCCTTCGCCTGAAAATTTTATTACTCTATTTGTTAATTTGCTGTGTGCGCTAGATGGCGCTCGGGGGGCCTAGAGGGAATTTCTGATTTAATTTCTTCAAGCCACAAAAATTTAAGTATGTATAATGTAACAATTATGCGAAATGAGTTGTTATTTAGTTAGCACGCTATATTTCGTGTTTATTATTATGCTGGGGAATATCTTAATTATTGTTTAGTTAAAAAAAGAAATACCTGAGTATGTTGAACTCTCCCGCAATTATTAGAGGCTTTCAATCATAAATGTATATGAGATAATAAAGGTGGATTTTATTTTTGTAAATCGCTTTCAAATTATGTACTAAATGATTTACATGAAATTTGCGTGAATAAAAGGCAGAATAATCTAAAAGCGACTTTTACCTTTATAGATATACATTTCTGGGCTACTTATTAACAAGGTATCTAGAGGTATATTTTCATTTTGGTATAGCAAACCAAGATTTAATATATTCATGGCTGCTTAAAATACGATCGGTATTACCTTGAGAAGTTTAAGGTACAGCGTAGATTTAATCATTTTAAATAAGTTTTAAGGGAAAATTTATCTTAAAACTCAAGTATTTAAGTAAAAATTTTGTTTTAAAGAATTTTTTTTTTAAAATACACAAGCAATTTATTTATTAACCTTAATAAATTTCTAGCAGAAAAATTGTATCAATTACAAAATATACCGCTGATGATGAGTAAGTCCCTCAAAGAACGGGTACATGGGTCTTGAGACGGCCGCCATGGATCTAACGGTATAGAGTATACTACACTGCTTATTGTATTTTACCTATCATATCCTTTCATTTGATACCCATGCCGAGGGTGTTGTAAAGAAAGTGGTAATCCACCCCTTTAGACGGCCGCCATGGATCTAATGGTATATTGAATATACTACATTGTTTATTGTATTATTCTTATTAACGCTTTCATTTGATACCCATGTCGGTCGAGGGATTGTGAAGAATGAGGTAATCTGCCCTCTTGAGACGGCCGCCATGGATCTAACGGTATATTGAGTATACTATATTGCTTATTGTATTTCAGTTTAGTTTCAATAGCGTCATAGCCCACCTATTGTTTGACAGCTGTGTAAATTTTAAATTGTCATTAAACGGAATGATTCAATTTAATTACAATTTTACATATACCAAGCCGTCAAAAAATAGGTAGGACATGACGCTATTGAAACTAAACTGAAGTGAAAATTCCCAAAATTACCAATTTTATAGATTTTTCAGCTATTCTCAGACCTACCAAATATACACAAAAAATTTCATAAAAATCGGTTAATCTGTTTCGGAGGAGTTCGATAACAAATACTGTAACACGAGATTTTTATATATTTGGATTATTCTACAGAAGATGGCTGGGATGTTACAAAATGTCAAGAGAAGAAGAACATTAAGCGATGGATCTATTACACCACTCCATAAGTTCGTCGGTTGGCTTACAGGTGGCACCACTATTGGCAAATCCAAATCATTTCTGCAAACGATGTGTCAAAATTTCATGACATTCCGACCATTTCTTTGCAAATCACAATGGTTTTAATGACGGTACTTTTCAAAGCAAAGAAAAGTCTGAATTCCGTATATTGATACAGCATTTCTTTTTAATAGGAAAATACCGTTCAAGTAAAGCAATCGCTTGAAAGTTGTCATTCGAGCTCTGCTATATAAAAACAAATGATAGAGAAGTGGTTTGCTGATTTTGAACGCGTCCGCCTAAACGCCGATGACATTGAAGCCTCTGGTTGTGCAAATACGTCAGTAATTCCAGAAAAAAAGCACAAAATCGTTTTGGAAGACCGTAAAGTGAAGTTCACTATTTTGCATGAACAGTTTGTCCATAACAAAACTCTGTTTAAAGTGAGTACCGCGTTTGCTTACTGTTGATCAAAAACAACAACGTGTTGATGATTCAGAGCGCTGTTTGGAGCTGTTTCGGTGAAATAAAAAGGATTTTTTCATGCGATGTGACAATGAAGGAAACATGAATCCATCACTACATTCCAGAGTCAGGTGCACAGGCTTTCAGTACTGTAGACTGAATCACCGACATTTATCTGCGCTGTTTTGTCGCACAGACAAAATGCTATAAAAGTATACTCGTAAAATCTGTATGAGCATGAATATCGAGTCTGTGTCTTGTGGATCCATCATTAAAGTACTGAATGACATTCGCCAAAATAAAAGCTCCAAAAAACCAGTTTCAAAACAATGTTCATTTCACGATTCCAAAGCATTTGTTTCGGTTGATTAACCGATGAGTTCTGCGTATTAACTTTGTTTTGTGAAGTGTTCACTCGAATTTGTCGTCTTTTCACCCTAAATATCGAGAACCAGGAAGTTAGCGATTGTTCTCATGCGTCAATTATTTTCAATGATTACTTCATAAAAAGAAACAAATTTTATTGCTTCGTCGCATATTCAACTGATTTGACACCAGAGGACTTTGTGTTTGTTGTTCTCTGGTTTGCAATTTTAGGCATTCAATGCGAGAAGACGAGTATACTTAACAACACCTCAATATAATAAATAAACAAAAAAAAAGATGCAGTCGATGTAGCGCGCAATGCTTCCAAAATGCTTCCCAAGAAGTGAAACGGAAGCTTACTCCAAATTTCAAGCAAATGCTATGGTGAAACTTCTCATAGGGGCTGCCCATTAATTACCTGAGGGGTTTAGGTGAAGGAGGTCGACTCAAATCTCACGTGGGGAGAGGGGGTCTCGGCAAATATCAAGTAATTAGTTAGTGTAAATTTTTCTTATGTAAAAAATCCAAGCTTAGGAGTCACCCTTTGTACTAGCAGTTTGTCTCGTCGTAAGGCCTAGTAGAAAGCTTGGTTTAAAGAATAGAGAAGACCAGGAAAGGTTAGAGGGTACTAGCTTTAGACATCACGATCAGCATTGATTCCGGAGCGCTTCCCCGAGAGTAATATGACACTGTCTCTTAAATAAAATCTGTTCTATCTTTCTCCACCCCACTTTAGCGCATCGGGGGAAAACCGGATATTGAAACGAACTAACGATGGTGCCGCTTGAACCCTAATTGGCACATTGAGACACCGTAGGAATAGAGTAGCTCAAGTAAAACGTTACCGCTATTACCACACAAAGACTGTTTGACCGAAACAGTTAACCGTTTACCTCTACAGATATGCTTTTCTAAAAACACGAAACTGTCGAAAAGCTCAGTCTCAGGAAAATCTACTGTGCTCGTTTTTCGAATTTGTTTATAAGCAGAACAACTAGACTGTTGAAGAATGTACCACTGTAAGTTAAATTGTGGAACCAGTAATACAATAGAAAAGAATTAAAACACTTGGTTCTTCGCTTCCTTCGCTTCCTTGTCATGTATTTCCCAAACTCCAAAATTGCAATTGACGCAGAAAACGGGCAATTATCTTGATGACTAAAAAGGGTGCCATTAACATACTCCATATATCGGTTCTCGTTCGATTGCTCGGGTCAACCAGCATTGGACCTGGTTGGTACTAAGTTGGGGGACCGCTTGGTAGAAAGACACTCGCGTTTGGAATGGTCGATTACGAATACGAATACATTTATATCTGTGACAGGGGCGCGCATAAAGGCCCCCATACACGGTCCAATTGGTTGTACAGCGAAGTGCGGTTGTACAACCAAAACTATCGATTGTGGGCCGGTCGGCCGATCAAAATACATTGCGCTTATAGGTTTGATGAAAATCTGGTTGTACAGCCAATTTGACCGTGTATGGGGGCCTTAACATTATAGGGGAAGCGTTTTCACGTTTTCATGAATGTAGCATGAGCGTGCATGCGTGTGTCAGGTGCATTAACAAGTTATTTTCATGTCACTTTTAACGCACTGCGGTTCTTGCTATGAACAACTCTTTTCATTCGCATAAAACCTTAATTCTGTTCTTCCACAAAGCGAACAAAATTGTCTGCTAAATCTCCACTAAAACGTTCGCTTAAAATCCCTCACTCTGACCTTAATAACTTTCCTCTCAATTTCTCGAAAATGCAACCTAATTAGAAAAGCTATTATCTGCACACACATGAATCGCTTTTTGCGAACTTTTGTTTCTGGCAAAGAAAACGCTTCTCTGCAAATCTCCATTCTCGATTTGAAAAGATTTCGAAAAAGAAGTTCGCAAAAAAACGGAGGAGAAGAAACCTCAAGCCAAGCGCCAAGCTGCAGAAAAATAACTCCCATATAATTGGCTAAAAATCTCTCATCCTTCTGCAAGGCGTACACAATCTTGCTAGAAGATCCTTAAAGCTGGATGGATGGATGGATGGATGTGGAGGGGCGGGGTGGGTCTTCTATATCACTGTCACTTGACCCTCTCGTCTTCCGGATCGTGACGTTTGCGACATTCTTTTCAATTCGAAAAGTGTGGAAGGGTAATATTTGTGCGGCACTTAATTGATTCCAGATAAGGAGTTCTCCATGCCTTCTTATAGCAAACCCCCCGCCATCCCCCCTAGAAGTAGTAGCGGCATCCAAAAGCGGTATGCATGAATATATACATTAGGTCTGCACACCGTGCCGAGAGGGGGAGACACAACAATGGCGGAATAGTTCTAGTGGAGATTTTATTGATTAATGCACTCGAAGCGCCTCAAGTCCCCCATTCACTGTGGGGTTGCGAAATTGAACTCAAGTAAAAGTTCCTTTGTCCCGTGCAGAAGAGGCGAGGCGCACACAGTGTGGACGGAGCTGCTAGCTGCATAGAATATGAAGTGAATGCCCAAGAAAGGTCAAAAGGTATGTATGCTGATGACTTCATACCTGGCTGGATTGGTTTGGCTATGTGCTTGGCAGATACAAAAAAAGGGACAATCTTCCCGTGATGAGCAAAATGCCGGTTTCTGTTTGCGTGAGCAAATATTCCCGGCAGAAGAGGAGCAAAAAAAATATGGCACAACAACTTTGGCCACAAAGCTGGAGTGGAGCATCTTTATGGGTCAAGATGCAAGGCTCCAGCTTGATTGCTCCGCAATGGTTGGGTAGATGCTCCTCGTTTCGTTCCGTATTTTTTTTTTTTTTTTAATATCCACCATTCTGACCATGCTGGATTTATTACAGTATCCTCGTGCTCAGAAGTCCTTACTTCTAAATTCTCCGCACCAATTGACCTCGGTCACGACGAGCTTATGTCCCATTACCACGCCAACCGAACGAACGTACCCATTCCCGTGGTCTATACCCTTAAGTGTAATAGATAAGCGCAGATAAAGCTAGATCCTGCTAGCTGTAACTTATAATTTAGGGCCAATTATGCATATGGCCGGATGACGATAGTACGAGAATGTCCTGATCCCTTTATCCCTTTACTAATGACAACTTCTAGCTGTATGGGTGTGAAGTGGGTGCAGCACAGTTGAGGCAAGCTTTACTGCAAAGTCAGGGCGCCATTCTGCTACTTTTTTTGTTTTTGCTAATTAAGGACTGAATGAAAGCATAAAGGACGTTTTTCATAAATAAAATTCAAGGGAAAAATGCAAGGAGTTTATCTAGCAACCGTGGAGGTCATTTTTAATGTTGTTGTTTTTATTTATTTTTGTGTGCAAGAGTGGCACTTGTGGCGATGTAGTTAATTATGTGAAGAACATATTGTTATGGTTTAGTTCTGGGAGTTTAACACTGGGTTTCTAGATCGTGTTAAAGTGCATTTGTTTAGTTTAAGGTTTTTATTAAAAATAAGATTTGTGTGTTTAAGAGAGGTGGCCGAGATTTTTATCTTGAGTTAAAAGCTGTGTCAACGGGGTTAGAGGCAAAAGTAATTGTAATAGTCTTGTTGTTGCATAAAGTAGTCGGAACTTATCATTATAATATCAAAAAATTTGCACAAGCTGGTAACACTGTACCGAACTACAGGGCCAGTGCTTTCATAGGTGCGAATGGTGCACTTGCATCGGGCGCAATTTCAGAAATTGAGATATATATCAAATATAAATCAAAAATGAACAGCTTATGGGGCGCAATACACGGGATTTCAGCTTCATGTGTCTCTTAATGCGTTCACAGCATTTGTTTGTATCCATCATACTTTTAAAGGCTCTCCCCTTTTTAACATAGGAAAATTTGTTTAACAAAGCGTTTTCGTTTGTGCTCTGTTTCGTAAACCTTTAACGCGAAAGCTGGTGCTGGAAAATCATCGTATGAATTTTGAATAGTTGACTAAATAGGTGAATATATATTTTAATTCCGATCATAACATTATGACGGCTTTGGTAGCCTCGGGGTTAAGGCGTCCGACTACCTACCCAGAGGTTGGTGGTTTGGCTCCACTCTGTGGCGGCATGGTCTTAGTTTTCCCGCGTATATAACTTTGCTTTTTTCTTGTCTTTCTTTTTTACAACAAAATTCCTACCCTTTATGCTTCCACTGTCTTTAATTATTATAAGCGAACAAGACGTATTCTGTTCGGTGATTAAGGTCAGCGTTCCATCGCGGTACTATAGAATCTTAGTGGGAAAAATTGGGAGCACTGCTCAGGAAAGCTTCTTTTGAGCGCTGGTAAATATGCTGCCGAGCTTTCATAAATTTATAAGGCCGTATCAGATCAAATTTTTGAGCAGCGACAGCAGCAGCGGAAGAGGCAGCATGCTGCTTCTTGTATCAGATTCGTTGTAGCAGCAGCAGGCAGCAAACGCTTTTTCGTCTTAAATAAAAAACTGAAATGTCAAAAAAGCTGCCTTGATGGGCAGCAAAATTAGGATTAGGAATGGAAAAGCAGCGGCAGCATTCAGTGCTGCTTCTGTGGTCATGTGACCCGCTTTGACTAATAGAAACAGTTTGCTGCTGATATTTTTGTTGCGCTGCTTTGGATCTGATACAGACTATAGAACAAAGAAAACGGGCGATTATCTTTGCGACCAGAAAGGATGACATTACCAGACTCTACCCAAACGTCGCCAAAAATCATCAAGAATGGAAACGAATCGTGAATGGATTTCGAAATCCAGCGGCACCGACAGCACCGTATTCGTTGCGGGTACGTCCCCCTCGGACCGCCAGCTAACAGATCAAAGAAGAAGTAGAAGCACACTCTAAGGACCGGCTCTCGTTCGATACGGAGGACAAGCAGCTTTAGATATGGTTAGAATTTAGTTGGGGGACTGCTTTGGTAAAACCACGCTCGCGCGTATATACGGAACTGGTATGTAAACGGGAACTTGTTACAGCGTTGTCCTTTTTATGGAGTGCTCAAGCATGGCTATTAAATCAGTTTTGTTGATTGAATACATCTTTTTAATAATGGCAAAGAATGACGAAACTGAGAGAACTGAAAGATTAACTGTCTGACTTGCACAGTTTATTGGAGCAAAAGAGGTTTCAGAAGCTCATTAAAGCATTGTTTCGTAACCTTCTTGCTGTTGCAGCACCCTGAGAATCCAAAAAAAGAAGTAAAAAATCATGCGATACTGTAATATTGGTTGAAAAATAAAAATCCAAGCATTGAGAGTGATTTTTCTCGGCAAGAAATCAAAAATTGAGTCTGACGGAGACGAGAGACAAATTGATCAGGTTCTTCCGTCAAATCGGTCCTAAAATTGAATTATTTAGGTCGATCCACCACACATATCCGTATTGCCTCCGATGCCTCCGTGATGAATTTTTCACTGACGTTCACACAACAGCAACTTTTCCATGTCAGTACTCAAATGGCATTGGCAATTACTTTTTAGTTTTGAAATTTGAACAGTGATCTCTAGTGCAAACAACAACAATCGTTTAATTGACAGAAATTTGCGAATAAGGCATCCGATTTTTTTCTGTGGGGTTATTTAAAAAGTAAAGTGTATGCTAGCAAACCGAACTGACGAACTCAAAGCTAACACGAGCCGAAATAGTTACTATAACGCCCGAAATGCTGGTCCATGTTATGCAGGATGCCCCAAAAATCGCTGCAAAAATGGGTATACTGGTAATAAATGATAGAGAATATCCTAAAGAGCAGAGGCCACAACAACCAGAGTAGTCGCGCCAACCAGAGTCCGCTGGAGGGCAACTGTTTCGACCCTATGTGCCATGAGAGATTAAAGGAGCGTTATGTATGCATGTAATATCCTAAATAAATCTTGTGCACCCCTTACATTCATACTTTGTTATCACACAGCAACAGATTTGAGTGTGTTACATTTGCTTCACGTCCAGGATAAATTAAAAAATGCCGGAAGGGTACTGAGAGCGTCGGATCCGGATGTGTGGGAGCATGCCCTGCTTTTCCCAATTTGTTTTCATAGAATTACATCGAGCCGATATTTTTTTTCACTGACGCTCCAGTACTCCACTGAAGTCGCCGTCAAGTCACGGATATGTTGTGTGGAACTTGCTTTACAGGGTTAGGGTGATAAATTTATATGGGAAGTTAACACTGAATTAATTACATTACAGCAAACAATTAAACTTTCAACACAACATCTTTTATTATAATCAATAAATCCACATCATTTGACCACTTTGTTGACACGAAAAGAATATAAAGGTATATAAAGAAAAAAACAAAAACAAATTAACAACAACGAATATAACAATAAATAAATTCATTCCAAAAGGATATTGACTGGCAATATTTGCGAAATTGTTACAATTCTATAAATAAACACCCTAAAAGCGAAATTTATTTGGTAATTCCCTTCTCTCTAGCTTGTATCTACATATAACCCCCCGCTCACTGCTCAATATATCAATAAAAATATGAAAAAATAATAATATCGGAAAAAGTCAAACAGAATCCACTTTTGTCCTTGAATAATCAATTTTAATATTATCAATCAATAACAGAACGACATCATCAATTTGTTTACTGTTTCATGAAACGAACATGAACTGCCATCGATGGAATAAATATTTTCGGAAATATTTGGCTAAAATATAAAAATGAACACAGAAACACAAAAAAGGACGAAATAACAAATTCCCCTGCCTTCAACGAGGACATTTTAATGCCTATTGCAGTGTTTTGTCGAAACTTTTCGTAGATTTATGTTCGCAAACATGCGAAATGCCACCCCGAATGGAATATTTGTTATGTAAATACTCATCCCTGTTCACTCTATTCCAAACTACACCACGCCCCGCCCCCTCCCCGTCCAAAAACCCATCCCCAATGTTTTCTGTTCAAACTGAATTTATTTACCGAACACACAAAACTTTAATCCAGGCTCCGTCCAAAAGCTGATTGTGAATTGTTCACCTTCCTGGCACGTTCACCTTCTCTCACTCTCTCTCACCCTTTCGCATGGGTCTGACGTTGGGGTATACATTACAGCAGGACCAAGGGTCCTTTGGTACACAGGACCCACAAAATTGTGCACTCAAATGAAAAATCCCCGATAAATCTCCGGGCAAAATGCAATTAAACTGGAATAAATGAACTTTAATTGCCCCAAATTATGGTATTCTGATGGTGTTGTTATTAAATAATATTAAGGATTTAATCCTGTTTTTGTAAATTACTCTCCCCAGGCGAGGGCTTCGCAAATATAAATGGCTTTCATGTAAAAATCGCGTTAACCGCAATTTCATGATATCATCTGGCCACCGCCTGCCGGCGCCGCCTGCCAGATGTCAGTCCCACTTAATCGCAGTTAATTCCGCATGCATTAAAAGCGTTATCCTTTAGCAAAAATGTTCGCCCACGAGTTTGAAATTTCCCGAATAAATTGAAATTTCCATATTTTTACGTGTTTTTTGTTGGGCGACAACCTAACATCAAAATCCCTCGCCCCCACCCCCCAGAGAGGTTTGGCCTTTGTTGCATTTTCATGCATTCAATGTGGCGCCGCCATCATTCTAGCAATTTTGCAATTACATAACAATCGCTGCAGCCGCCGCCGCCTTCTCAATTCCCACTTTATCTTCTTCTCTAGTCTCTAGTGTAGTGTGGCAGCTCTAGACACGAAAAAAAAAACATGGAATTGTACAAAATGGATGCTTTATTTAAGGTTATATACAATAATACAAATTTTTTTGCTGTTTCCTACTACTTCCTTATTGTTTGCGCCCTCCACACAGGACTACTGCCGCTGTTGTTGGTGTAGTTGGGGCTGCGGAAGGAGATGTTCACGTCCTTTATGCTCTTGAAAAAGTCAAAAACTCTTCTACGAGTATGAACTGCTTGTGTTCCCTTTGTGTCCTTTTTACGAGTGAGTTCATTTACACAGAATCCTTGTTAGGTATATTTTTTTGTGTACCCTGCTAGTGCTCCTCCACTCTCTGTAACTTGTGTGGTTCGTTTTATCGTCGTTTTTTTTTTCAGGAAACTTAATTTTGCAAAATGGAAAAAAATTCCCAGGAATGAAGAGAGTTTTTTGATTGTTATTTTAATGAAAAAAAAAACAAGTTTTTCTTTTTCCTTGTTTGTGTAAAGGACGAAACAATAATTTTTTGTATCCGTTTTTCAGATTACGAGAAAAAGTCCTTTTATTGTGTCACGGGTTTTTTTCGTGGAGATTTGTTTTAAAAGCAGGAGGCTTACAATAAAACTCGATTAACACAACAATCCTACGGAAAACTTTTAAGGTAAAAAATGCAAAATTAAATCCCTTCATAACCCAGAATGTTTCTCTCGTCATCAATAGCTCCTCAGCCTGTAATTGGCATTTGGTTTCTCCTCCTTCAGAACTGTCGATCCCTGGCTTGAAGTATCCAATTTCTTAAGATATATATTTCTTACACGTATATATTTCGTTTCATCCTCATAAATTGCTTGTCCGAATTTCTATGCACCATTTAAAATACTGCCTATGTGACTTATCACTTTTTCCATAGCTGCATTAAATAGAAAGCACTACAGGGAATCTGCTCGTCTTATGCCCCAGCTTTACCAGCTTCAGTTCAATAATGTTCAGTTCAATCTTCCACCGGCTAAAGTCCAGTTCAAGTTCAGTTCTTGAAATTTTCGTTAGAAATGCAAAAGCTCATTGGAATGGCATTGCAACTATTCCAGTTGATTACTCGCTTTTGAGCGAGCTTTTACGTTTATCTTCAGTTCAAGTTCAGTTGGGCGAACTGAAGTATATTTTATCCTCAGTTGAATACATATGTGGAAATTGTATGCGGACTGATGTTATTTTAAAGTGCAGAGTTCGGCCGGTGAACCCAGGGTATTAAGGTGCAATCACAATGTGGGCTTAGCTTGTTCAAATTTGATGAGATTTTTAGACCTTATCAAATTTTATATTTGAAAGCTGTGCCTTAGCCGCTTTGATATTAGTTTATTTGATAAGTCAAGGAAAGCCTGGCAAGAAAGCATATATTGGAGATGCACCTTTGGTCCTACCGTGGTTTTAAATGGCTATGAGCTACAATACCCTTCCTCCATTACGATTGCTCTGTTACAAAAACATCTTTGCCCGGAAAATGTAGTTTTTTTCATTTTTTTCACTATGTTCTGCACATCATCGAATGTAGGTGTGCTTCGCGCTTCTCCTTAATCCACGGTTTCTGCTTTGCTTTGCTGCAGAACTGGAGCTCACAATTCCTTGATGGTTTGAAAACCATCTAGTTAAAACTAGTTCTCTGGTACGCAGGATCTTCCCATAATTATTTCACTCTGTTATTCTAGATTTGAAAATCTGCCTTTGCCTATTTACATTTTTATATAGTCAAAAGGCTCTAACGAGCGAAAAATCACCCAAAAGGCATCTAATTTAAAATCTAATTTAAAAATTAGAATTAAGAGGTCCGGTTTTAGTTGGTTATCCAACCAGTACCGGCTCACAAACGATATAACCTTACATTGGACTCCTGGAAGTTTGATCACGGTATAATAATTGCATGCCGTCGAATCTAAACCGTATCTGTCGGTGTTCCTCAGGGGTCAATTCTATCACCCGCTCTTTTTTTAATCTTTATAAATAATCTATTCTAAATCGCCTCCATACAAATTTACAGCTTAGCTAGTAATAGCAATCTGTCACAGGGGCCTCAGTAGCCTAGGGAGTAAGGCGCCTGGCTACCATCCCGGAGATCCCGGGTTCAAATCCCGGCAGCATCACGGCCCTTCGCCTTTCCCACTTTCCCCACCTACATAACTTTCCTTCTTCCATCTTTATATTCCACATTCCTCCTGTCATAGCCTTCTCTAGCCCTTCCCCGCTCCACCAAAACGCATGTCATCGGTTGGTTGATGAGATTCGACTCGTTTCAGGAGGCATAACACTCCAGCGAGTTGTTTCTCGCCATAGTAATGGTCGGGCGAGTAGGTATAGGAATACTTTCCCCGCTCCTATGGGTTGTAACTATGAACCAGTTAATGCGACGCATGGAAGCAGAGGGGCATCACGTCCAAGCGTATAAGGATGATGTTGCTATCATCAGAAAGCGAAAATTTCCTCAAGTCCTCTGTGATCTTATGAAGGCGGTGTTACAAACCCTTTTTTTTTTATGTGGCAGTGCTAAGCTTAGGAGTCACCCTTTGTACTACTAGTCTGTCATGTCATTTGTCACGTCATGGTGCAATGTCTAGCAGTAAGCTTAGTACGGGGGATAGATGAGGGGGGGGGGGGGGAATAGGTTAAGGATTATAAAGGTACGGGGGGTATTGAAGAAGGTGGTGATGAACCCTGCGTTTGAACTCTTGGATGTTGTAGGAGCTCGGAAATACCGACTGCGAGAGGTTATTCCACAGTCGAGTTGTTCTATTAACAAACGAATTCATATCTTGTTGAGTGCGTGAAAAGGGTAGTTGCAGGTGAAGGGAATGAGACGAGTGGGCTAATCTGGTGTTGCGGGTATAAGATTGCCGTGGAGGCAGGAGAGCGTTTAACTCGGAGGAACAGTCACTATGATAGTAGCGATAAAATTTTGTCAGTGCTGCTACATTCCTACGGTGGCTCAAGGGGTCGATGGTGGAGCAGGCGGTGTCGTCATCAATTAACTTGAGCGCCCTTTTTTGCACCTTATCTAACCATGCCAAGGTGGTTATTGGGGCGCCGCCCCAAACGAGGGAGTTATATTCGAGAAGAGGCCGAATGTAGGATTTATAAATAACAGCACGGGCCGATGGCTGGAGGAGGAACTTGCACTTCTGAAGAAATCCCAAGCACTGGGATGCTTGTTTGGCGATTTGGAATATGTGGTCATTCCATCGCAAGTCTTTGGCTAATGTCACGCCTAAGATGTGTAAGGATGGGTCGGCCATTAGTTGAACTCCATCCACTCTCAAGGGTGGAGAGGTGTTGAGCTTCTTTTTGGAGATAAGACAGTACTTGGTTTTGTCGGAGTTGAATTCAACACGATTCTTCTTTCCCCACTCTAGAATGAGTTCAATGTCGTTATTAATAGAGTTGAACATTAGTTCGCGATCATCAAGACAGGATCTGGCATGAGTCTGTCTTGTATCGAAGCTGTACGAGTAACGTAGAGTACCGTCGTCAGCGAAGCTGAGAAGTGGGTTGGAGGGGATTGAAAGAAGGTCATTTATAAATATGAGAAATAGGGCCGGTGATAAAATTGACCCCTGGGGTACCCCCGCAGTGATCGGGTGGGATGCGGATTTGACGCCATCCAATACCACTTTGATTGAACGGCCAGAAAGGAAACTCTCAATCCACTATTGTAGAAGAGAGTCAACTCCAATAGCTTTGAGTTTAGCTAACAGGGCTGAGTGCCAAACTCTATCGAAAGCCTTGGAGATATCCAGAGCAACCAGACTAGACTCACCGGATCCATGCAGACTACGGCTGAGGTGTTCTGTAAGACAGACTAAAAGATCGCCAGTGGATCTTTTTTGTCGGAAGCCATACTGTCTGTCGTTTATGAGTAGATTGGATTCTAGATATCCCATAAGCTTTTTGTTGATTATCGTCTCCATGGTTTTGGAGAGAATAGAAGTAATTGCTATTGGGCGGTAGTTAGAGAGGTCGCTGGAGTCACCTTTTTTCGGTATTGGCTGAACATGGGCAAGTTTCCAAGAGTCGGGATAAACTCCGGAGAAATATGACAGGGAAAATAATTTGCGCAGAGGTTTAGCCAAAGGTGAGGCGCATTGTTTTAAGACGATAGGGGGTATATTATCGGGTCCAGTGGATTTGTTGGCATCGAGCTCTTTGAGGCACCTGTACACCTCGCGAGTCCTGAAAAAACCCCTGTCCATTGAATGGGCGTTACGCTCGGAAACAGGGGGTAGCACATCAGTTTCGGGTAAAAAAGAATTCGAAGCGAACATAGATGCTAATAAATTGGCCTTGGATTTGCTGTCTGCTATTACCTTCTCATTGTGAATAAAGGAAGGGGTTGAAGTTGTAGTGAAATTCTTCTTGATGGAACTTACCAAGGACCAGAATTATAAGAGCCGAATATTGCACTGCTTAAATTTGGCTACCAATCAATTGTTATTGTCGAAATTCAATGTTAAATTTGTTTTTAATTCGTGAAATGTTCATGGTGCAATGTGACAATTATTTTGATATTGGTAAAAAATGAAGTTCGACTTTGAGCAAATCCACTCGTACATTCAAGGCCATAAAACCATGTTGTTATAAAATTGTTTATAGTATTATAAAATCACTTCTACGAAAAAAATCTCCTATAAATTATGCTTCAGAACGATCCTCTACAGCACGGTATCATAAATTAAAATAAACTACTCCCGCCCACAAACGAGACTTAATGGACTATTCTAACTTAAGACTGATAATCTGGAGTCTTTTAATCTTATCCTAATGCCCGGCAGCTAGTTCTGCGTTGATTTAATACTTCTTATATTACACAATATTATCGTAAGTCTTCGACAACACCAAATTCCACTTGGATGTCATGGAGGAACAACTATGATGTCATTTGGAATTTTTAAGAATCATCTTCGCCTACAAGTAAGGAGGATTTTTGAAGCTCCCATTTAATAGTGATTCATTTGTTTCCATTTATATCCAGAAGAGCACAAAGGTGGTTAAAATAAAATAAAAACCCCTAATTTGGGGATTTGTCGAACCACACAGCACAAAAGAAGAAAAGAGTGGAGTGTGGTTAGAAAATAATTTGGACACACTTAGCTCTTCTTGTATACCTGAGGCTTACAACACAATGCTCCTCCAGCAACAGCCACCAATAATGCCTCCTGACTCGTGACGAAGTTCCGGTAATTAATGATCCGGCAATGACTATGAGAATAATCCCAAAAGCCCCAAACCATTGATCGTTGGCTGTGTGCTGTGTAAGCGCGCGCGTAATCTAAAACGTTTCAAGTGTTTCCCAAGATTTGTTATCGCATTTTTTGTGTAGGTTGACATATAACGACTTGTCTTTAAATCCTCGAGGGAATTTACTGTATTAAAGAGGATTTTCCCCCCTCCACTTTCGGCTTGATACTATCTAACCACAGAAGAAAATCGTTAAAATAGTTCAGCTCCACTTCCGACTGCGTTAATTTAATTTTCCCCGAGTGATAATGTTACAAGCGTCATAAACTTCGTCCACCACGACAGCGCGATTCTCCGTCGTAGCTTAGCATATGACGAATGATAAACCGACACGAAGGACACTTTTAGGTCATTTCAAAATTGCGGCGTTATTTCCGGCTTTAAGTTCTGGAATTATTTAAAAAAATAAAAATGTCCACATTTTCCCCGAAAGTTTATTTACTAAAACGAAAATTGTTTGGCGTCACTTTATTTTTCATTTTTTTCCTGTTTACTGCGCGGCTATAAATAACGGAAGAGCTGCAATAAAGGCAGAATTAAGGAATCATTCGTGAGCGCTGCAATTTGTTGAATATATTACTTCCTATGCAGAGGCAACAGGTAAAGGTGGTGCCAGGTGGATTTATATTGATTTTATGCCACACTTGAAATCAGTTTAAAGTCAGCCCCCATTTAGCCGCGAACAAATATCACGAATCACGTGCACGACTAGCACAGCGCATCCCGCCACTGTACATCCATCCACGGATACACGGGAATTTTTTTTAAATTTTTATTGTAATCATTCACGCAACAGCCGGATCCAGTTCTAAGGCTACGTTTCTACGGGGGATAATCGTTAAAGTGGATTAAGAACGAACCGGGGCAGGATAAACCGCCCGCAACGTGCGCCAGAACATTAAGTCGTCATTTTTCCTTCACGGGGGGGAATTAATATTTTTTCACGTTTTTTTTGTACTTCCCTGGATTTCCTTCATCTACCCTACCATCACCGCCCCCATAACCCTGCTGATCCCCTACTCTCGTCCATTTCGAATTCCCCCCTTTCCCTCCACTCCCGCTCAACCCGACCATCGAAGAAATATGTCCGACATTAGAAAGCATTTCTAGATGGCTTCGGCCCCCCGCCCCCCGCGGAAATTGCTTTAAGCACTCACTCGCAGTCATTTGGACCGATGCCAAAAATTTTCATAATCGATTTTCACTTTTGATTAAAAAAAAAAACTTTTGAACTGTGTAGAAGCGGGGCGAGGAGGGTCGGGTCATTATGTTGACGGGGTTTATGTTGCGGGTCACCCTTAAAACACTTTTTGGGGATCTCATGCTGCTGAAGGTCGAGGTGAATGTTGTTGGCGGCACTCTGGCAGTCGTTTTCGATATTTTATTTTAGTGCGAGTTACAAATTCTGATGGGGGTGGTGGGGGAAGTGCCCTTTCTCCTTTCTTTATTTTTTGGAGAGATTAGGAATTTGTTTTTTATTAGGACGAGGGAGGAAGCGAAATATATAAAAATAAAGGGTTTGAGTAAAAATTGAACAAAAGCTTGTTTAAGCGAATTCTGCTGATAGAAGGATCCTTAAGCCTGTTTGGCCGACCATTTCCCAATTTTTAATTGTTTAAATTTTAATTAAATGGACCTCCACAAATTTTAATCAATTTTCAATTTGATAAAATAGCTCAATTTCACCAAAATTGACTTAAAATTGAGTAGATCTCATGTAAACGTAGCCTTCAGTTTTTTTTTTATTTGGAAAACCAGGCTTTGTACCAAAATATGAGAGTTATAGGAGTGGGAGGGAGGCTGCAGTAGATGTCGGTTAACCCTACGTTTAAACTCTAAACTGTCGTACGAGTACGGAAATACTGATAGTGGATGACTATTCCACAACTGAGCGAAGAAGGGTGGTAATTTCACTGGAATAGTCCCTATTTTATGGTATATATGAGAGTCCAACTCATCATTTCACCCTCACTCACTCACTCATCATTTTCACAAAAGCACTTACATCGACTGATTCAAACGACTGTCAAATAACAGCTGCGCGTCCAAAATGGCTGAAACTTTGGTGAGTGAGTAACTGTCAAAAGATGATTTCACTAGCGTTTTATTGTCGAGTGTTGTCTTCTTCACGTTGAGGTCGGAAACTTTTCAGACCACCCTCGTCTATGTAGCAGGAGGATAAAATACATTTAGACCTTCAAGCTACCTTAGGTTAGAATAGGTTAGGTTAGATATGGCAGAGCTGTTGGTGTTAAGCTAATACAGTTAGGCTAAAAGGATAGGCCCATTGTGCTGCCATGGTGACCCCACTTAAAACCTGAAGTTAAGGTATCGTTTCTTCACTAAACCATCTCGAGGACGTAAATCTTCTAAGTTTCGGTTTCCCAAACTTCGAGATTTCCGCAAGAGTGCTCAGAAAGGGTTCACCAAATGGGGTTAGTCTCCTTCTGCTTAGAACTGGGCAGTAACAGAGGAGATGTAGTGCACTTTCCTCCTCGTAGGGATTTTTACAGCTTATGCAAAATCCGTAGGTCTCAAGCGTCCCTATCAGTCAGTATCCGGTCAGCACTATCACAATAACTGGGAGGTCTTGTCTCCCAAGGCTCAGTAGTGAAGTGGTTCACCTGAGATCATAAGAGGGCCAGGTTAATTTGGCCAAGGTGCATTTATTAAGATTCCTCCAATGCTTCTTCACTTGTTGCATTGTGTGCTGTTTGCATCGGAGTTTAAAAGTGGCCCAAGTCATACCAGCCCTTTTCCTTCCAGGAAGAAGAATGTGCGTATCTTTCCTAGGACGGTCCTGAGCTGCTGAACCATCTCGTTAAGAGATCTGTGACATTCAGAAATAGTTCTAGAGCTGTTTGTGAAAGAGTGCAGGGCTTTCAGACCCGCCTGACTATCCGAGAAGATGTAGAAAGTCCGATTGCTACCGCCTTGCTGGTTCATTAGTAGAACAGCTCTGGAAGAAATACTACTCTTTTCACTCAACCCTCGAGCTTAGAGCCGTCAGTACAGAAGTTTATGGCATCCTGAAAACTATGTGGTCTATTTCTCCATTCACGACGTGAGGGGATGTAAAGGGGGAAGTGTACCCGAGCTGATCAGTAACCTTTGTTACCGAAATAATGTTTTTTTCTTCTTCTTTTGCCCCTGTCTCTCTACAACATATACCCCGTTTATGACTAGGTTCAACCCAGGTTCAACTTGGTTCAACCCAGGTTCAACCTAGGAACAACCCAGTCATAAACGGGGGTCGAGTTGAACCTGGGTCCACTCAATCCAACTCAGCTCTACTATCTGGGTCGAGTTGATATTTCGTTTCATATACGCGGGTTGAGTTGTAATTGAGTTGAAGTGACATTTGTTTTGTTTGTTTACCAGCCGTGAAGTTCGCCTTCGATGCTAGTTTTGTGTTCAGTCTTTTTGCTTGTACAAGAATAAAAAATTATTTCATACTGAATTTTTAAGTATCTATAAATGAAAATTTCACACAAAAACTTGAGGTTATATTTTCATTTCAGTTTAACTCTATCTCAACCCAAAGTGAACTTAACTCGACATCATATACGGTGGTCGAAATTTCAACTTAACCTCGACTCAACTTTTCAACCTAATCATAAAGTGGGTAATAAATCTCAAAGCACAATGATATTTTACGCCATTTGCAAAAATTATGGAACATTCACATTATGACATTACTTTCGTTCCAATTTGTACAACTGGGTGCGTCTGGTGCCCAAAGCAGATCGTTAAACCGAGAGTGCCAAAACTACCCACAGATATATACAGTCTTTGACGCGATGACATTTACATCTTCATTTGGTAGCCTTTGAAGGGTGTGCTCTCTCGCATATTGCTTTCGTTTTGCTCATTTCGGCTGAGGATTCCCCAACCTCTATTCGTAGTTACCAGCGTCACCTTTGAAGGTCGTAGTAGAGATTGAGAGTGAGTAGTGAGTGGCGGCATATACGGGGATCGGTCATCAGATTGCACATCACTCCCCATACTGCAATACTATATGTATTTATCGAAATAATGGAATTATGCTCCGTAAATCTCTTATGGGATATAGGGCGGAGACAGTCTGTTTTTAATCAAGTTGTATGGGGTTAAAACAGGATCTTCTTCAAAAAGTCTAGCTCATGTCTAATTCATAGATATTTCAGTCTACCATAAGTTTGTCACCATGTCAATTTAAAACTTTCAAAAACAAATTAAAGAGATTCCAATGTCTAATATCTAGTCTTCTTGCAAAACAACCCACTCTCCACAAATGTTCTCATTTCAATAACAACAAAAAAATAACGTTGGTGTCATTTGGTATATGACCTCAAATATTTAACATAAATTGATTAAAATTCTCGAATATCATTGTGCATCTGAGGTTAATCAACAGTTATAACTGAAAAAAACAAAACCAATAAAACCCCGTCCTTATAAAACTCAAAGAAAAAAGTGTCGATTCGCGACGTAATTAATGCAGAAAGAAAAGAATAAACCAGTTTTTGCAAAAAGAGAAAAAAAACAATTTCATCACTATTATACGACTGCTGAATACGACGCTGAATGCAGCTTATATGGGTAGAATTCGTCAATATTTTTTTTCAATTGCTCACCTAGAGTTTCAAGGTCTTTGACAGCATTCTTTATTGTATTAATGATAATTCACAAATCATGTAACTCACTTTTTCATATAAGGGAGGGTGTAATTATTGTTTTAAAAAGATTTAAAATTCACTTATTTTCGAGAAATAACTACCGCTCAAGCACGTCGCGATCACGTCACGATCATTTCGAATGAAACTTTCTAAAGCTTTGGTTTTTACTAGCTGTCATGTGAGAGAAGTAGATCCACTTCCAAGATTGATCGTGGAAGATCTTTGTGTAGAACGTGTTTGTTTTATGTGTTAAACTAAATTAAACAATTTAAAATATCAAGATTAAGATAAAGTCGTTCACAGAAAATATTGTAATGAATCAGAAAGCACCTTATCAAGCATCATGCATGTTTATTCACGGCATATTGAATTTTGTTTACATTTTACAAAATCAAGTTGAAACTGACATTCCACATTGATTTCGAAATCGAGTTCCACAAAGATGGAAACAAATCAATGTTAAATTTAAAACGGCTGTTGAGAAATCAATTTTAATTTTTTTATAAATATATATTTTTAATAAACAAAATTTATTCCCAAGAATTTTATTTTCAAGAAGATATGGACAAATGCGAGTCAAAATAACATCCAGTTACGGCGCTTCGAGGTACGTGCGCTAGTATCGCAGGGTTTTGTTCTCGGCTTTATGGTTAGTTTCCGAGATAAATTCTTTCTTATTTTATGTGAAATCCAACCCTTCGCGGCTTTGATTTTAGTGGCTGAAATTTGGCAATGAGGGAAAGAAATGAATGGGCGAGGCGAGACAACTTTGATGGGAAATTTAGCATCAAGCTTTTTTTAGCGAAAAATTACAAATTTGGTATTTTCGTCCAGCGCCGGTCCTGGGGTAGATCGAGTGGAGCGATCGCTCTAGGCGCTAGGTGGTAAGGGGCTTCAAAATGAATGCGAAAAACAATTTCGAGCAAAAAATAAAATTTTGATGGCACTTTTGAGGGCGTTGTTTGTAGCTAGCCAAGTCTATGTACTCATCAATATGAATCGAACACGGCACAAGCAGGGACCACTGACTCAGAGGCCGATCGTACATGGCCTTAAGCCACATACTGCTCGAGATCCATGGAGCAGACTGAATACGGCGGATCTAAAATCGATAAAAGCCGCAATCCTAATATGTAAACAATCGTGCAGATGCTACGAATGATACTGCGTGAATGTACTACTAACGATGGACTGCGGATACCAGGCGAACTTCGGTTTGAATTAGTCTTCCATTGGTGATACGGAGCTCTGCCATGGGCGACCGTCCTTTCTCGCCCAGCTCGTGGTATCAATATCGAATTACCGTAAAAAAAACTTTTAAAGATGGAGCACTTCCTAACGCTCCAAACATTTCTGGGGCTCCCACAGCTCTCAACGACATCCAATGCCGGTTAGATATTTTTGGATCCATGCTTCAAAGTGTCGAATGTGGTCCCAGTGAAGGAATGTTTTCGGGATTCTTCTTCAGGGAGGGCAGTCTGAGCCCGTAAACGTACGTACGTTGAGATCGCTTCTTCATTGGGAGATCTCCTGCGGAAGTAAGGGCACCTAATCGGAGAGGCGACTCGAAAAAACGACCGACCGAAGAAGAAGAGGGTTAGATCATCTGGATGTTCTCTGGATGTTCACTCGGCGAAAAGGGCGAAGGCTTTGGCCATAGGGTTTGAAGGGCCTTCAGAAAAGTCGGACGCACCCATAATGAAGTCTAGAACGACTCCAAAGCCGACCTTCTGTCAAATAGCGGAAAGTGTCAGAATCGGCGTGCTTGCGACTAACAATCCGGAGACTGTTCTGACCACGAAATAGTGCAAGGAAGTCTTTTGGAGGTGGTAGCCGAATTGTCTCAGGGCTCAGAACAGCCCAGGTCAGTAGGGGTCGGTGCGTCCTCCATGACGGGCCGCCTTAAGCCTTGGAAGGAGCAGGCCTTGTTGTTGTAGACGGGACAAGCTGCCGCGCAGCCTTTTTGTAATCGAGCACTTTCCGGCAGCAACAGAGGACCCCACTGGCATTATGTTGAAAGTATAGGGGTCCAAAAAACGACCTTAAGGATGTAAGAGTGGAATACTCCACAAAGTGCACCGTATAAAATTCACAGAGATGACCTTGTCAGGATGGTGAAGACTTCAATTTTGGGCTGATGGCAACAGAAGCCTCTTTTAACGAGAAAGTGACTCTCTCCACCATCTCAACCTTACTAGCTGGGGCAAGCCTTAATGCGCAACCGTGCAATTCAAACAACCAAATAGCCTCCAAAGAAGGTGGTCCTGTTGGCGAAACGTCGCGGAAGTAACTCTGAGAAAACATACTTCTTCTATTGCCGCTACAGGCGGAACTGTGACCTTAAAACCATCATCGAAATCCTTATGGGGCCCCAGCTCATACAGGCTTGCAAAAGGGGAGATATAATCCCGTAAGGAAATGGCAGTACTCAAAAAAAAAGTTTTATCTAGGTCAACTGGAAATACAATTTATGTGAAGTGAAACCGTCGACCAAAGGGCGCCGAAAGACGATCTCTCTCCACCCTCAACAAGGGTTTGGGTCGGCGCTGTTCGTAGCCCTCCAACTTAAATCCGTACAACTATTGTCACCTAGCGTACTAACTGGAAAAATGTTTGTCCATATCTATTTACTCTATAATAAATGTCTTGCACTGATAAGTTTATAATAAACAATATTTTTTCCCGAGAATTTTATTTTTACTTTTGCAATCGAATAGTCCGTACAAAAACCAGTTCCACTTTCAAAAAACGAAATTAAAGACTTGAACCTATTCGGGTCTACGATACCATAAAATTTGCAAATGGAATCCCCGCTTAAATCGAACTAATTTAAATTCTTGTTGTTGACTGTTATTAATTTTGCAATTCTTTGTCAATGATCTTAAAACTGGAAATTCAACATTTTACTTTTAAAGATCAACTTACAAAAGCGAACCATAAAACATCGCCATTCAACGAAATCACAAACACTACTCCCCGGTGGAATTTTGGTAACAAAGAAAAAACACTTTCACCTTGTACGTCACTAGTTTTGCAACAAGGTCGTTGAAATTCAGCGAGTAAACAATATTTGATATACCTACTCAAACTAACAACAAGCATTTCACTGATCACTGATTAAATCATCACCTAAAAATAGTGATATCAAAAAAGGAAACAAGAATTAATGTCCATAAAGAATCAACACGCGGCATCACATGACGCTACTCACATGACGGCGGAATTTTTTTTTTTTTTAACAAAATTATTTATTTCTACCCCAAAAATTTTGCAATAACCGGTCTCTGCCCCAAAAATTTGCATAATTCATTATTATTCTATAAAGATTTTATATAAATTAAAATTTTAATTACCTTTCGAATGAGATAAAATAATTGATGGATATGTAATGCCATTTTGTTTTGTTTTTTTGACAGATGCAAACGAGATAAGCGTGAAGGATTAAAAATGAAAAGTGCGCTGTTACTAGGGCTTCCGGAAAATTGGTAAAAAGCATCATATTTTTCGTCAATAAATAAAAAATATTGCCATACTTGTGACTCAACATTTTTCGGATAAAATTACACAAAGGAAAAATGCATCGATGCACAAGTGTTCAGATAAAGCAACGACTGCAGAGCATGTGATTTCATGATATCAATGACGCCGATGAATAATTAATAAAAAATATAAATAAACAAAGCTTTTGTATTCAAGGAAATTGCGGTAATCTGAAATATACGTTATTTTTATAATGAAGACAAAAATAATATGGTGGAATGGAAAAAACATTTTTTGACAGTTACCTCTTCCCACGAGAATACAAACGAAAAAAAATTTAATTTAATTCAAAATTTTTTCGTTTGAAAGGAATTGATTTATTCGTTCAAATGTTGTGACGATATGAGCGAAAGATATTTAAATTTCAATCTTCTCTGACGCCATCATGTGTGTATCCATATTTTATGTGTTTTAGTGGCTTATATTGTTTGGGCCATTTGGGCCAAAGCATTTGAATATCGTTTGAGCCTCTTCGGTGGGTTCGTTTTTGGGGGCAGTATAAAATGGAAAAAAATGATGCATCACTCATTAGTTGGTCACATCATTTTAATCATTTAAAAAAAAAGGAAAATAAGTGTAGTTAAATGATTTTAAATAAATAAAAGCTGTAGCAACAGCGTAATGGATTCTCCCAAGTAACAAAATTCGTCTCATAAGACACTACTAGTGTCTTATGAGAGGATATTCGACTTTTTTAAGAGAGTATCACTCTCATAACTTACTCTTATAGAACACTACAAGTGCTTTATGAGTGCGTTGTGAGAATTAAATGGCACAATTATGAGAGTTATTTTTGTCTTATAAAAATACCTTAGCTCTCTTTGCAAGGGTAACTATAAGGGCGCTGTAAGAGCTATACTCTCCTTAACAGAACTGTTAGAAAGGGAGCAATATATGGAAAGGCGATGTTGTTTAGAATAAAATAATTTTTATGAGAGTTATTTGCTCTAAATAACTGTCATAAAAATCTATTCGAAAAATATAACACTTAAGAATTTAATATTTATTATGTATGATAATAAACTTTAGAATTCGATTTTTAACGAAAAAATTAGCCGCAATTTTATTGCGATTGAAACTTTACCGATAATAACAACCATTCTACCTCGATAAAAATCAAAGCGCCTTAAAAATAATCAAACTTTAACATATTTTTTGAAATTTTATTTCTTAAGAAAAAAATAAAAGCTTTAGTATCGCTCAATAATTTATTTTAAATTGATTTATCATCTGAAAGAAATAACTTTGTATACTTTGCGCATATTCAATTAGGTAAATTAGCTTGATTTGTGGAATTTCGTTTCAGTATAAAATTCTATATTAAGCGAAAGTATGGCCGCTCGATGGTTTAAGTTTTTTTATAAGAACAAAATTCTGATTATGAGATGGTAGTCTTTTTGCACTAATAAAAGTCTTCTTATAAATGTTTTAACATTTTTCGTCTCATAAGAGCATTTATATAAGAAGGATATACTTGAAGTCTTGTAAGAACTTTCTTATAAGTGTCATAACACTCATAAGGACATTTTTTTGACAGTTAAAGCCTTTGAGAGTAAAGCTTTAATAAAAAAGACACAATAAGAATAGAGGTTTTCTTGCACTCAATATAAGAGTATAAACATTATCTCATTATGAGAATGAAAGGCTTAGTAACTCTAGTAGACTTATTATCTCATAATAATACTACTATGAGTGTTAATTTAATTCTTATTACAAGAGCTATCTTCTTGAGGGTATCGAAGAGTGTTAAGAGAGTCTTATGAGATAATTTCACAATTTCCAAGAGTTTTTCTCTGGAGAGTTTGTTAGTTGGGTGTAATCAGACAGTTAAGCTGAGATGGATTCTGTAATCAGACAGTTAAGTGGATTTCTTGATTGCTTCCTTCATATTTTCGCTACAATTGTCTTATGGTCACAGCTTAATGTTACTTTAATGACGCTAACTTCTATAACAAATAATAAAAGTTAAATAGCTTAAAACTAGTTAAAACTTCCAGTTAAAAACTTAAAAAAGCCAACTTTGACATTTCTTATCTGTCAAAGAATCAGCTGATTAATTTCGGAGTATTTATATCCGCATTTTAATATGGCAGTAATCCCGGCGGATCATAGAGTCACGTGAATTGAATCTCAACGGCGGAGAGAGGGATCTGGGAATCGAGACAAATAGTTCTGTTCCAAAAGAGAATGCCGGATCCCGCGGGACCAAGAAGTCACCCAATTTCTGTTCCAATAGAAACTAATGCTACGAAAAGCGGAAAAATGTTTGCTTCCTTTCGATCCTTAGGAACGGGGGGAGGGGGTTTGGAGAAGAAAATTTAACTTAAACTTTTACAATATCATTTTGTAATTTTGATAAATAAACAGTCCTCAAAGATATACTTTACTTTTGGTGAAATTGCACTTGTAAAAACAACTGCCCCTACGCTCAAAGTCGAGTAGTTTGAGTTGAAGAAAGTGACGTTTCAGAATCGCGTCGTAATTCGACTAAAACATCGATTTCGTTAGCTCAAACGATTTGTCATGAAATATGACTTGAATTTCAACACAGGGGCCTATATTTGTTTGTTTTGCAGCTAGATTTTGACAATCCACAAGGATCCAAACTCTTGCGCTCTATTTTGAGAATAAATTGAAAATTTGGTTAAGGGGTTAAGTCATTCAGCGCTAAGAGCACTAGAAATATCACGTATATAGAGCTTATTGTGCCTCAAACGCAGATTGCAAGTGGCTCATGATTGATTGGTAAAAGTCAGTTAGGGATACGGACAATGCAGATCTTTGATTTGATCCTTGGATTGAAAAATGCACTTTTCATGAAACTTTTTCTGATCCTTCAACTTGCCTTTTCTGAACTTTAGTTTAAGACTCACAAATTATCTTTTGAGTATTCACAGGGCAATTGACGTAACGGCCAAGAAAGTTATCAAAAAATTTGCTGAAAATCGTAGAAAAATAGAACTGTGACTTTTCCGCAAGAATTGCTCTGGCACCACATTGATCATGTATGTCAACAGTTAATAAACTGACTTCCTCTAATACCCCGGCTTCACCGGCCGAACGGTCCCCCAACTAAACACCAAACATGCCCAATATGCTGCTTGACCACCGCATCGAACGAGAACCGGTCTATGTTTGTCTGTTTTCTTCTTCTCATACAATTCTTCAATCAGAGCATATTAACATCGCTCCAAATTCGGTGACCTTACCCTGGTGAAAATATTAGACTGAAAAAGGACTGAAAAGAGACTGAAAAATGAATTTTAGACGGAATTCAGTCTGAAATAAGGAAGAAATTATTATCTACACTGAAAACTGAGATCAGAGCATCAACAAAAGACTGAAAAGAGCCGGAAACAAGGCGGAAATATTTATCACTTTTAGACTTGGGATATTCTTAGGAAGGAGAACTCGGCATTTCAGGCATTTAGAAACTTTTTTGAAAATTTCTAATTGTCAAATGCCAAATGTCTAAATTTTTCAACTTGATTTCCTATATTCAACTTGATTTCAGTCCACGTCTATAGTCTTCCGTCGAATTAACCGAATTTTCAGCACATTTTCAGTTCCGTGGTTCCGTTTTTTGTTCATACCTAAGTAAAGTTTCCGTTCGTTTTCTGCTCTTTTCAAATTCAGTAAATTTTCAGTCTTATAATATCACCACCCGTTCACTGAACGAGCTTATTCTTGCCACAAATTTTTTTTAGTCAAAGATTTTTTGGAATTTCAATATCTTTAAATGGCCCCCAAACATATTTTAGCGCCAGGCCCCGCAAAGTAATGTGGCGGGCCTGGTGATTGGGAATATGAAAGAGCGGGTGATTTGGGATTGTAAACGAACGGAGTGACACAATGTACTTTCGTGGTGAGGTTTGAGACTCTCAGTACCCATGGAAAAAGCGATTTTCAGATTCCAAATTGTTTTGGCGCACGCCATACTATTGGCTTGTGGTTGCAGCCAGGCGCACCGGATTTCAGCTACTCCTTAAATAATGTCGCGTTCAGAAAGTGACACACACACCACCAAACACTTACACTTTTGTTTTCAAGCGAAATTTCTTCAAGCATGCAGATAAAAGTTCGACCAATCTTCAAGCTGGCGTAATAATCATGCTTGAGCAAAAAATCTCCTACACACGTTCAAGCACGCTTGCAGTTACGTGTGTAGCCGCCTTTTTAGGCAGAATTTGCTGAGCTTTTCGAGCGATCTAGATTGAGTGTCAGAGGCTGTCAAGAGGTACAATATCTCCACGAGGTGGACGTTCGACGAAAATCACCAGATCTAGCTTCTTAAGCTTCAAAATAGACATGAGAAAATCATTTGCATCAGGTTTTCCATCAAACGTTTCAACAGTTAATCAACGATGTAATAATGACTATAGAATGCGAAAAAGATCAAAATTGCACTTTGACTTAATAAGGTTCATTGTTCTTAGTTATACGAAAACACTTTTTCCATAAACTAATAATATACCCAACGACATTGATGTGTATCCATGTCCCCTTCGGCAAATATTAATTAGTGGTTAAAGCTATAAAATATTCGACAAACTAATGACATTAAAACCAATTATTATCTTGGTGAAAATTTTCCATGAAGCAAACGTTTTTTTGTCCAAAAATATAAGCACCACAACAATTAAGTGATTGTCCAATTTTTTGTGCTGACATTATCAACATTATTCTTTTCTCATAAATGTAATGGCTCCAACCACCTAGCCAATGTCACAAAGCTACACTATTATGAAATGTGTTTTCAGTTATAATTCTCATCCTCAACCCATAAAATTAAATAGGGCCGGTTCCGTAAACATTTTCGTCATAATTGTGTAACCAGTTAACGCAATTAAAACAGCCGGTATTAAGTAGAGGTTTTCTATGAATGTAATCCAATATTAAAATAAAAAATATTCTAAAATTAGCTTGAACCTGTTTAAAAGTTTGTTTTCTCGAATCATCTGAAAATTACATCGAAAAAGTTTGCAAGGAGTTGAACTGGACAAGCAAAACAATCAAGAGTTCATAAACACCGGCAATAAACTAGAAAATCATCCGGTCCAGTTTACGGCATTGAAGAAACAAGTTTTAATACCGCAAATGAATATCGTTTCCTCTAATTAAAAGTTACTCGGTACTTTTTAGCGTGAAAACTTGGTGAAGCCAGTTTTAAATTACTACCGGCAAGTCGAAGCATCATTGGAATATAATGAAGGTCAAACTTTGTTTAAGGAGTTTATAACAAAAAAAAAACAAAAAGTTAAATGAAAATTGTGGGATAATTTTGAGCACAATTACATAACAAATAAAAAGTTGTATGTCCGCAATAGGCTCCTACACCGTGCAACTGATCTTAATGAAATTTTAACCATGTGAAAGAACATACGCTATTCTATTACTTTCTAAAGCCACTCCTAGATGGCGGTGTCGAAGCCCGGTTTTGAAAAATTCAAAATGGCCGCTGAAATATGACCGAATTTCAAAATGGCCGCGGAAATATGGTTGAATTTGTCAATTTTCTTCCGATTCCAATACAAATGGATATCTAGGGGTTTTTAAGGTCGAAAATAACGAGTTTGTGGTCAAAACTTATAAATTCAAAATGGCCGCGCCAATATGGCAGACGAATTTTGTTAATTTTGTTCCGATTCTAACGAAAGGGGGCATCTGGAGCTTTTCTAAGATAGCAAATAACGAATAAAAACAACGAAAACAAGAAACGCAGAAGGACCCTACAAAATGACGGGAGACTTACCGGCGACCCGGACAATCGCTATCAACTTGAGGAATACGCAGCAAACACAAGCAACAGTAAAGTGCTGTTCCAAATCACAATATAAACGACATCCTTGTCAGCGCGCTAGATAGTAGAACGGGCGGCCTACAATGGGGCTTGCTAGACCGCCTTAAGGATCTTGACTACGCGGATGATATCTGTTTGCTGGCCCACAGACATCAGGACCTAAGAACCATGAAAGGATAGGCGACCAAATCAGGCGAAGGAAATGGTATTGGATTGGCCACACCTTGCGACGCGAAAACGAGAATCTATCCAAACAGGCCCTTTGCTGGAATCCGCAAGGATCCAGTCGAGTCGAAAGACCTAGAACAAAGTGGAGGAGAACCCTACTAGCAAAGGCCACAACAACTGGGAAATCCTGGTCGGAGCTGAGAGGTGTCGCACAAAACAGAGTTCGCTGGAGGTCAACTATTTCCGCCCTATGTCCAATGAATATGAACATTTTTAGATTGTCCGTGCCGTGGGGACGGTGCGATCAGCTGCTAAAACATGAAGCGACGAAACACAAAAACGGGAAACAGCAACAGCTCTTTTCAGTATCAAATCAGTAGTGTCGTCATAATGTTCTTCTCGGGCCGAAATGAATTTACTCGATTTTTTTAGGGGCGCCAAATTGTGAATTTTTGGTCTGCACAATGGGCGGCAATTTTGATGACCTTTTTAAAGCCTTTTTGGGAAAAAATGTTGAGGTCGCCAAGGAGCAAGTTCTGCACAGGGTTCCAATTATCTGGGATCGTCAAAATCTACTCACACAAGACGTATTCTAAATTGTCGTTGTTTTGTTTAAACGACGATCGTGATTTTTGTGCCTGTACGAACCAAAAACTATATCGACTTTTTTGAGGTGCCGAAAGAGGAATATTAACGAAAAAATGCTCTAAAAAAATTTCATAACATTCGGTCGGGCTTTTTTTTTGTTTAAATGGAAAAACTTCGACTAAGTGTCAGAAAGACCTCAAATTGATAAGATTTGCTAATATCTAATAAATTTGATGGAAAGAGATCTGCTCTAAACAAAGTGATCTTTTTTGGATTCTGCACAACGATAGCTTTCCAACAAACGAATTTTGAATCACCACTTTTTTGAAGGGGAATTGTTTTCTACATCCTACAGGAAATTCTACGTTTCAGAAAATTGCGGTTCATCTCGGGATTTCCAGTAGTTACCGTAAAAAAAATTTCTTTTTAGTCAAATCTGACAAGTACTTGACATATTAGTTTTTCTAATATTTTCGGAAAGCTTCAATTGAAGTCATTCGCTTCCCAGTTTATCAGCGGCGCTTCACAACTCTGAATACGTATTCGAAAACCCGCTTTAGTGCAGCCAACGGAGTACGAAGGAAATGTTTGTTTGCTAACATTCAGCAAAAACAAATTCTCTAGAAAAATCTTGTGTATTTACCACTATTATAGTTAGTTGAACTAGCTTCTCTCAAGATTACTTTGTCACCAGTTCTGATACTAGTCAATTTCTCACTAGTGTGCTAAACATATTACTATTTTGTAAGAAGTCAGTTTATTCCATCTACGTTCATCATACTGGGAAGTTGATCGTGTGAACCGAAAGGGTCAAACCCACATCCCAACTAGTTATATCTTTATCTTATCCCGGACTATGCACACACACAATTATTTCTATTAAAAGGCGTTGCAAAGCACGCGGGTTTTTGCTAGTTTTTAATAAAATTTAATTAAAAGCACTCAACGAAAAATCTGACATTGTCCAATGATATAAAAACAAGTGTGAAGAGGGCGGACACGCTACTATTAATTATGATTAATAATTCTTTGATCATTTCTTATACAAAAAAAAACATCATCATTAAATTCTTCCAAGGAATTTGCACAGTAATTCCACGCGCAAGTGAAAAGATAATAACTTTTCTCTCTACTTTTCAAACAGTCATAAATAAATTCCAAATCATCACACACACACAAAATTTTAAAAAATGTTTAAAACTGAAATCTCAGATTTATTTTTTTTGGCTCGACAATCATTTTCCCCACGATATAATCATCATCACAAAACATCAACTTCGGGACCTCAAACGTGACCCCAGCCGCGCGATAAAGTTGTACATCGTAGAAATGCTGGTCGTTCAGTATTTTATAATCGGTGGCACAGAGCAGCGTCTTGGTTACTACCAACCAAAAAACAATAAACAAAATCTTGCATATACATAATAAAAAATGAAAATAAAAATAATTAAATAAAAATTTCCTCACACACAAATAAAACCACAAAGCTGTAGACCTTGAAAAATATCGCTCCGACAATAAATTGAATGTCGGGTCGGACCTATCGGATCTCACCGCTCGGACGTCATTTTTTGAATGTTCGCCGCGCGATCATTTTTATTGTTGTTGATCCAGAGTAGAAGCCACCGCTGACAGAGCAGAGCGATTTATTGACGGCAGTTGTTGACGTGACGCTTCTTAACGCCACCCGGGTCATAAGTCAGACACTTTGTCGACGACGACGACGACGTTCGTTGACGACCCACAGATAAAAAGATTGGTGTGGGGATGGTCGTTGTGAGAGGAGCGAGGTGAGGAGAGTGGAGACCTCAAAAATATATATGTACATAGTCAACCTTTAGCACATTCCGGGACAAGAGTGCGGGATATCACGCGGTACTGGCACGAAAATAAGAAGATCGCACATAAATCTAGGCACTGACGGTATCGCGGCACGAGAAGTGCGTTGCTATTTTTACATTATTACAACCAGCGCTCAAAGACAGCTTACATACTCACGGCGCCGAGCAATGTCAAGAATTTGTTCCTTAAACATAGTGCCCCTATTGTTCTCCTCCTAAATAATCCGTTGCATGCGTCCAATACATTCCAACAAAAATTACGATATCTACTTACAAAAGGTATGCCTCCCCTGCCCCTCGCCTCCGCCCCCACAAAAATACATCCGCTTCGATTCAATAACACTGACTACTTACAAAATTCCCACTATACCAAATAGTTTCGCCTCTGTCGGAAATTAATATTCCAGAATTCCAAAGTTTCTATACGAAAATTAATCCGATGTCATGTACGTGCACATAACGGTTAATTTATAGCACTGCTGAGGGAGTCAAGGCCGTATCCTTGGTACTTGTAACCTGCACTGACCTACTATTGTAATCCTCCTCTACGAGAGTGTGTCCTTTTATCTCTCTGCTGCGGCGATAATTATTCTCGATGCTGCTGCTGCTGCCGCTCGGAAACAATGGGAACAAAAGCGAACTTAACAAAAACCTTCCTTTTTAGCCGAAAACGAAACGAACCACTTTCTACAAATGTCCGACACAGACTGAACTGAACAATCGAGTTCGTTCCGATCCGTCCGAACACAGGCAAATTAGCAGCAGATTCGTTCGTTCGTGTTCAGCTGCTCAACAATTCCAGGCGGCTGCACTGAATCAGACCTAGTCGGCTAGAGAGGCTAGAGAAGAGAGTGGATGTGTGGGACGAGCACAGAAAGATCTGTTCAATCTGCTTCAATCTTAACCCGTTCCACTTCCAGAGCACACGTCACAGAGCGAAAATTACCGAGAAATAAAACCAACAACAACAACTTAACTTCAACGTCCAATGGAAAGTCGAAAATTCGCAGCATATGCTCCAAAAGTTCGCAAGCCATCCGGCTCCAATTTGGCCCAAGACGAGAGAAAGCTGCTTACTACTTTTCGGGGAGCGCAAAAGCTCAGCGGAATTTACTGAAGTGGAATGCTGAGAAACTGACGAGCTCGTCTTAATGCCAGAAAGTTTCGGAGTTCCTTCGGTGCATCTGCAAATATCTTCTCGTCTGGGGCCGGAGCACGTGGCTGCGTGTGACGTTCCCCCCGCCATCTGTCTGTGATGAAGATGCCGGAGTGCCGGAGAGGTGGTATCCACTTGTTTGTTGTTATATTTTCGCGGAGGAAGAGACCAAAACAAAACGTCACCAGAAATTCCATGACGACATCCACGAAGGGGCGACACGACGGAGGCTTGCGCCTTCAAGATTTCTTTTTCACGCTGCAGTGAGTTGTCGGGTGGCTGGAGTCTGTAGAAGAGGCTTTATTGATAAAAGTTATTGAGTGGATGGATAACGGTGCATTATCCTAATTTAATTTAGAAGCTACACAGCACTGAAAAATGTTGTCTTGTAGAATTGCTTATTGCTTGATTGATCGCCTCTTAAAAGCTTAATGTGGAGTTAGAGGATGATTCGGTGTTCCTCGATAAAGTAAGTTGGTATTGTAAAGAAATTAAAAATACTTTTTATTGCTCTTATTTTATAAACACTTTAGGTGGAGCAACATGTAATGTATGTAAATACGCGCGTGCCGTAATTACCTAGGACTGGTAGAGGTGCGAACATCTTTTACTTATGGAAGTGTGAGCCTAACCTCCTTGTGGCTACTAGAAGCTGTCTTGAAAAGTATGGGCTATATAATCGGGCTTATCAATTAAGATGTAAAGCTATCGGATCGAGGTCTGCATTGCAGGGGATAGTTTTAGCACTGATGATTAACGCGAGCTAGTCACAAGGTATTGTGCAAAATATTCTGGGCTTCCTTCGCACATAGTTACATCCCATCTGTTTGGAGGAACGTCAACATAACATTTATACCTAAGCCAGGGCGTTCGGATTACACTTCAGCTAAATCTTTCAGTCCGATAAGTCTCTCGTTTTTTGCCTTGAAGACAATGGAGAAAATTGTCGATCGGACGATAAGGGAAGCATATCTTCAACGCAAACCACTAAGCTCCTATCAGCGCGCTTGCCAGGCTGGCAAGTCCACTGAGACAGCACTGCACAATCTAGTGCTCAGGCCACTATAGCAAAAGGTTGTACACAGGGAGGAATTTTATCTCCACTTCTCTGATGCCTTGTTGTAGATGAACTCCTAGAGCTGATCAACGGCCGAAACTTTTTCGCCCAAGGTGACGCTGACGATGTCGTGAAATAGTTACCGGTGAAACTGAAGGATCCATATCATGATGCCCGCAGCAGGCACTAGGTCTGGTCTCTAGCTGATGCGAGAGCGTAGGACTAAAAGTCAATCCCGACAAAACGATTCTATTCTTTCACCAGGAAACGATTATTACCAGGACTTTTGGAAGCTACACTCACAGGCAGAACTATAGGCTTTTCACAACAAGCAAAATATTTAGGAGTGACGCTAGATGCCAATCTCAACTGGAACCAGCACATGGACACTCTGATGAGCAGAACGCGCAGATCCCTGTGGGCTTGCCGCAAAGCTGGTGGTTCTACATGGGGTTTGTAATTGAAAACCATGTATTGGATATACACCACCATCATTAGGCCCATGGTAATTTATAGAGCTATAGTTTGGTGGCACAGAACGACGAGTCTCCGACGGCAGCGCTGGAGACTCTTCTCAATTTGGTACCCCTCTACCCTGAGGTAGAGAAGTTTTCTATAAACGCGGCGCTGCGGCTGAAAGCGAATGGTCACCTGGGCGCTGGTCTTGGGCGAGGACATTCCATAATCAACATCATAGAAGAGATTCCGGAAGCGGACTACATGCCCTTTAGAATCTCAAAATTTGAGCAACCACACACCTGTGCACATACTTGTTGCCTTGATTGCCGGACACTTTGCCCTTAATTACCACTTATGGAGGATAGAAAGGGCGGAGGACCCCACATGTAGGCTTTGCCTGCAAGTTCTCTGTGAGTACCCAGCAATAGCGAGGAGCAGGGTTTCTTTGTTAGAGGAGTCCCTTCTATAACATTTAAGCCTAAGCGACAAGCCACCGCCTTCCTTCTTGGCATTATAATGGCACCTCCCCTTATTTGAAGTATGACATTGTACTGAGTCAAAAGAAAAAAGAAGCACCTCTTACAAACTCATATTTCCACCAAGCGCATGTCGTCGGTTGGTTGATGAGATTTAACTCATTTCAGGAGGCATAACACTCCAGTGAGTAGTTGCTCAACTCCGCCGTCGTCTGGTCCCAAGTCCAGGGTGTGAAAGGAGGAGAGTGGTCGACCTGCCGAATTGACCAGAATCGGGAAACCGAAAAAACTAGGCAAGAAACCGAATTTTTTAAAGTGGCACCGACAGCAGCGTATCCGTTGCGGGGACGTCCCGCTAACGGATCAAAGAAGAAAGAAGAAGAGTAGTTGCTCGATGCCTCGATGTTAGAGTCGCGATATTAATGGTTGGGAGTACGTGGAATAAAATATTGCGGCTTGGTTGTGGCAGTTTCTTCCTCTCTCTTCACTATCTTCAGACTAGAGCTTGCTGTTCGACATTGCCCTCTATACGAAAAAAATAGATTGCCGACAGTACAAAGGAGCTTTCGCTGAGCCTCTCGTCTGGTGAAGGGTATCATTTAGCATACTCAATAGATCTATTCTGGTCGATTACAAAGGTTTAAGCAGCATTGGACATGATTAGTACTCAGTTGGGGGACCACATTTTTAAAGTTTTCAACACCAGCAAAGCTAGTATTCAAATACCCATGGCGAAATTCTCAAATTTTTTCGGCCTCTTTTTCCCACTGGGATCCGGTAGCAGTGATTTTGTCTCAAGGTGGCCAAATAGGACATTCCTTATGACGAGGCGCGAACAACAGACTCAACAGAGCTGGTAAATACATTGACCGATTACCTTATCACATTTTAACAGCTATCTATTCACATTCTCCCCATCCACAATGATTAGGTTCCTCCGCCCCTGGAGTTGGGAAGGATTGACCTCAGCGACGTACCTCAATTTTAGCAAAGGCCATCTTAGGCATACCCTAATTTTAAAAAAATTGGCTGAAATTTAAATCATCACTAATATTTGACTCTGTTGACTGCTGAGTTTCACCACCACTGACAATTGCCACATTTGAAATAGTCCAAACTGAATGTGAATATCTGATTTGTGCTGAATATGGTTTTCCATGTTTCAAAAGTGGAGATTGCAATGGGTCGAATCCAACTTCTTCTCTATTTATAAAATTATTAATCGCATGCAATTGTCCTTTCCGCACATGCGCTTCCTCGTCTTTTTTTGTCGAAGTCTACAATCGATTGAATTCTTCTGTAGCTCAAAGTAACCACCTTAATTAAGCGTGGACTACTAAGAGATATGTCGCCCCTGAATCGCTTTTAGGACACTCTAAATGGGATCATTACCTTCCTTCTCGGAAATAGGATGTTTTTGATGTATAGTTGATCAATTCAGACTAAATTCACGAAGCCTTTCAAAATTGAAATTAAATTAATTAAAATTTAAAAAGTTGTTTCCATCCATACGGACCAGTCTAACTCTGTTTTTTTCATGTGCCATATTTATTTTATCCAGGAAATTCTTGACTTTGTAGTCCTTTTCTTTTCAGAGGATGACCTCTAAACCATTTTGACAGAAAAAGGCAAGATTTATAGGCAAGACTTCTACTAATGATTTAATAAGAAAGTCATCAACCCTCGAATCAACCTTTTCTAGTCAAAATCTTAAGGTTTAAATTCCTTATTATTATTATAGTGACAAAAAATCGATGAGAAAAACATCTAGAAATCAAGCCAGAAATGAAGAAAAAACTTAAAATCCCTCAAAAAATCCCCCACCAACATCTAAAAACGAACGTACATCTCCCTAGTAACATCAGTTCCGTGATTTAATCAAACATTTGCTCCTAGACGAATTAAATTAATATTTATACTGAAAAAAACTCCTTTAGACAAACAGGCGACGTCTTAAGGCGCCAGACGAGCCTTACATAAAGCTCCAGGATCCCCAAAAGTCGTCGAAACCCATCCACATCCACTGGCTCCCAAAAAGCTCGCGATAGCATCTTGCAACTGGAAAGGTATTCCCAAGTCCTTGGGGAGGAGGAAAATATTTTGTGTGGTGCATTATTACCGAAATTCACCAGAAGGACATTAATACCATACGTTGAACAATTGAACGACATGAGTGGTACCACAGCCCCCCCCCCCGCCCCCTTCTGTCGGGGGTTGTTTTGTCTTAAATTTCATTTCGAGACAACAGACAAGGCACAGTAACTCAGTTGTCTATGGTTAAGGATGTGCCCCAAATAATGGGTTCGTATGACGTTCTATTAAGGTCATGATAAATGTAATCGGGTGCGGCCCAACAAGGATAATGTGTACGAGGATGCAAACATGCCAGAAATATCTGTTAATCCCCATCATACGTCTCACTAATAACATGGAATGGCAGTCATTTACCAGATCCTTAAGCCTATAAGTCCTTGATGTTTAGTTTTAGTTTCAGTGAGTTGAGATGACATGTATGATTCTTGTTGGTTCTTTTTTGCAAAGGCAGTTTTTTGTTGTGCGGTTTAAGTGGTGCTCAAGGACATGTTTTGTTGTTGTGAGAAGTAAAACTGCGGGATTTCAACTGAATTGAAGGCTGGGGAAGATGTGGTGTGCCGCTTTTAATGATTTTTACAATAGTTTCCACTAAAATGAAGTGACAATTGTTATAAGCCTAGCTATGAGCAACAAGGCGACGAGCAAGGAATCGATGAGAAGGGTGCACACCATTATCGATAGTAAAGGCCCCCACACACGGTCAAATTGGATGTACATCGAAGTGCGGATGTACAACCAAAACTATCGATTGTGGGGCGGTCGGCCGATCAAAATACATTGGGTTTATGGGTTTGATGAAAATCTGGATGTACATCCAATTTGACCGTGTATGGGGGCCTTAAGATACCATCAGAGGGAATAGTAGATGGACTACAAATGCAAGAGGACGATAACAGCATTTTCTTTACCGACGCAAAGCGGAGTGCAAGTTTTGCCCCGTCGTCGTGTAAAGCCATCTCTACTCTATGCTAGGGTATAATAAAATACCGAGCACAATTTGTATTCAAGTCAGAATTCAAGCTAAATGCAAGTTTATCTGAGTCGTGAATAACTTCCACATATTTTCTGCCTCAATTAAAGATTTTAGTAACCTTTAATACTCGTTTACATCCCAAACGCAAAATGGAACTCTTTCTTGCTTTTCTTCCTGTCTGCAATCCATGTTCGTGGACCGTCGATGCCACTTTTGTTTCCTCAACCAATAATCCCAAATATTTGAACATCGGAACCTGTTCGATTTTGGTTCCATCGAGGTGAACACTGGACCTCGATCCGTCCATTGTGTGCTCTTTGGTCTTTTCCGCATTGATTTTTAACCCATATGACCGGACGATGGGGGAAATGTCGTATAAGTTGTCCATTGCCTCGGCATCCGTGTGGACGAAGACGACGCTATCGTTGGCGAACATCAAGTCCGCTAAGATGTTGTTGTCGTCTTATCGAACTCCGCGTTGCCCATCAAATGCTTCACGTAGAAGTGGCGAAACGACGTCTCCTTGTCGGGGACCCGTTTGAATCGGGAACTCCTCGGATAAGTCGCTTCGAATAATAACGCTGCTGGTTGAACCATAGTACGACACTTGGAGAAGTTGGATCATTTTCAATGGCACGTGTTTGGTTTCCCAGCCTCTATACAACCTGTTCCAAACAATCGCAATCGAAAGCGGATTTGAAATCGATGAAAACGACGACAACGCAAAGAATTCTTTCTTCTATTAACTGACGGAGAGCGAATGTTTGATCAATGCATCCTCGATTTGGTCTAAATCTCTCTTGTTCTTTCTGGCTCGTTTTTTCTCGAATTCTCTCCGCCACTGCAGGCACCCATGGGGAGAGGTCACGAAAGTTCCATCCAATTTTTTGATGTTGTCGTTTGTTGGTGTTTTTTCCCACCTAACCGTCGAATTGTCTGGTAAAGTCGCGGCGCCCCTTCTTCCATGTCGGCCACAACATTATTCCAATACTCTTCTCGTTCCTATTTCATGTCCTGTCGAACTTCTTTGTTCAATCGTCGGCATTGCTTGAAACCGACGTGTTTCATTCGTTTCCGTTAATCAACGAGGTCCAGACAGCTATCCGAGCGTACGTTTACGGGTAGGTGGAAACAACTCCATGGCACACCCCACAAAAGACTCCGATAATTCCCTTCTTCTACATCGATTTCGTACGCTGCGAATGAAAGTGTGTCCGAATTTGGTCATCATTCCATCGTTCGTGCATTAAATTCCCCCGCATGTATGATTAATTAGATTCAAGGTATCTTATCCAGCGTCAGCTGAAGCTGATCGTAAAATTCGAATCCTTGTTCTCGTCCGGTATGATCTCGGCATAAACGGATACGATATGAGCCTTGATCGTTCCACCGATGGTTATAACCGCCAAACGCTCGAATATTGGTTGGAATGCGATACGCTGCTGGCAGCCCGTCGATCGACCATAAACCCGACGTCGGCATCTCGTTTCTCACCACCGGAATAGTAAAGCGTCATGGTTTCGTCGACTGTTGGGGGGCGAACCTCAACGTCAACGTACAACTGATATTTTGCATTTCTATAATTCCGTTGCTTTGATTCCCTTGTGACTGACGTGATGTCCTGTTCGATGTCCGGGACCATGCGACACCGGAGTAAACCGTTTCATAACAGGGTACCATTTTGTTCCGCTTTGGTCGGGTCTTCACCAAGCGGAAGGGGTACCTCTTTGTTCACCTGGTAGTCTGGTACTGCCTGCATCACAATCATTTTAGGGTGGTTAGCGGGATTCTCTTGTTTCAGGAGGCATATCATTGTGGATCAGCCATCCATCCATCCAGTGGCATTACAGCCCAAATCGAGCCTTGGCCTGTCGTATCCTGACGATTCGACTTTCAGCATAGGGCCCTTTTATTGCCGCTTAGAATATTGTATCGTATTTTCGTTCTAGGACTGCTTTATTGCTGCTTTAGTTGTTGAATCAATTAATAAGTATTAGTAAAGGGTATGAATTATCCAATCAGTTTACTTATTTTTTGTATTAATTGAAGTATGCTTATTGTTCGGCTGATATAAAGGTCATTACGTCCATGCTATGCGCTGCCTCTTTAATAGCCTAGATTTTTTATTAAGTCCAAGAACTTCAACCATTATATCATAAACTGCCAAAACTAATTCTCAATAATTTCTAAATAAAGCCATAAAAACCCCCATTTGAAAACTTTCCTAAAAACAAATAAAAAAACAAAGCCGTATCCTCCTGCAGCTATAACACTTCTAAATTGCTGGCTATTTACCAGATCAGCATATCCACGGCAAAAAACACAAATCCCGACTTAAGATAAAGCAAAACTTCCCGATTTGGGATTGAAAATAAATCTTAAAAGGACACTTTTAAACGGAATCAATATCCTTAACTTTTTGGCAACAGTTGCACCGAAACTAAATTCAATATCAGATGAATCCTTACACAGTGGAAGCGGTTGCATACAACAAATCTCCGTTTTTTTGGGGCTCTGCTACATTATGGTAGATGGTGTATGTATAATAACCTTGTCCCAGTTTACACAGGACATTCCGGTATATATGTACAGTAAAAAAGGGGACACCCAGCGAGGAGCCAAAAGAATATTCATGCCAGGATATCGCAAAATGAAAATTTATGCCTTCACCTATTATTGGACAAGGGTCACAGATGTAAAAGGACGTCACGAGGAAGTTTTTTTTTTGTTGATGATGGATGAAATTTTCGTGCGTGGAATATGTTGCAAAAATGTTGTTTTAAATTATTTGTGGCTTTGTTGTTTTACATGTTATTTTTGTAAATTATTACGATATTATTTCTGGACTAAAGCAAAATGGCCGGGGTTGTACCAGTTAGCATTGGGATCGTTGCTTGATTCGAGATTTGGCTGTCATCCTTTAGTGTAAGTATTAATTTTGATTACAACTTTCATAGTGGAATTTTGGCACAGTACAAATTGTCCATCTCTCCTTGGGGTTGTGTGACCGTTTGTGATTTGTGACACGAGTCGAAAATTCACCTCAATCTCATCTCAAATTGGTAAGAGTTAAATGGATCCTAAGTTCTTTTGATGTGTTTAGGATGATTTTTGAGTGCCCCAATAGTAGACGCAGAGAGAGACATTTTTTTATTACAACCCGTGGCGCTGAAGGTTGCGAATTGGGGATAATTTTTTAACCTCAGAATGGAAGCAGTCATCTAGCGATCTAACCTCCCAGAATTGCAAAAGCCCCCACCCTTACCATAAATAACCTAGTAGTATTTTTTTTTAGAAACTGGAGTATGTTTTTGAAAATATCTCAAATATCGATATCTCGAAAACTAACCGAGATATCAAAAGATTTTGTTTTTACATTTCCATCTTACTTTGTGGAATTTCATCAAAATCTATGGTCAAGCTGCGCCACAGTCCCTACCTACACCCGTTATAGTAAGAAAAATAAAAATATTATTGGGGTACTCAAAAATCACTCTAAGTAGCTCCAAATTTTTTAGAGCCATTTTATTCTGGAACCCCAATAATAAACATTTACCATAAAATTAGTTGAATGTCCGCCAAAAAATGTAAAAAATACTTCAAAAAAATAATTTGATGCACTTTACAATTTAATACAAACAATTGTTCAAGCGACAACCACGATACCATTTAGTCGAAAACTGACATGTCGCTGCATTCGAAAAACTATGATACGAAAAATGAATTAAAATGACAACGGGGCTGTAATTTTTTCGCCGCGCCAACCATGTTCAGGCCCCCTGGTGATATAGTTGAAGCTTGGGGAATACCGGCAGATGTAGTGTAATGTTAAGATTCGACGCCATCCAATATTACCTTGATTGAACGGCTCGAAAGAAAACTCCCAATCCAGTTGGTTAAAAGAAAATCGACACACATAGCTTGACGTTTTGTCAACGAACCAGAGTCCCATATTCTGTCAAAAACTTCGGAAATATGAATCTAGACCAACCAAACCATAGCGATGAATGCTTTGACTCAGGTGCTCAGGCAGACGAAGACGAAGTTCGTCAGTAGATATTTTTGGTCGAGCAGAATTCGGTTGGTTTCAGGATATTCCATTCTAGTTTCCAGGAGTTTGGAAAAACTTTAAATTTTCGCAGAGTGGTATAAACCGGCTTTTATAGATATAAATTTTTATCGCATCCCGAGTAAAAATCAGACTCGCCCGTTTTTAGTCTGAAAGAGGCATGCCCAACGTCGAAATGCTTGCATGGCACCCGAAACAGCGACGGTACGCCCAAGTAAAAGTTCTAATTTTTTACAGGCATGAGCAGAATGGTCCAAACAAAGCACGTTACGCTCACACTTTTCTATAATAAATGAAACAAAATTGAAGCTGAGTCATTAAAATTATTAAATAGACTGGTTCTCGTCCTACTGCGTAGGTCAAACAGCATTGGACGTGTTTAGTACTAAGTTGAGCGCCCGCTTAATAAAGCGACACTCGCGTTTAAAATGATCGTTTATAATACATTCGTATCTGTAACAGAGGCGTGCATACCTCTAGCAGTCACATTTTTAAAATTTCTTGATTGGAGCGGAAGCGTGCATACCCATGTGGCAAGCGAATTTGTTCGCTATGCGTGCTTTCACTTGGGATGTAAAGCTACATAAGTATTTGTAATCTGTCTCAAGGAATCGAGTACTTTTGAACGAGTAAAAAGTACTCTTTGAGTAATTTTCTTTCGATTTTACTCATGCGTATTTAATTGAGTACTCTCCACCGATTCCGTATCCCTATATGTAGAACAAAAGAAGGTACTCTAGTCACAAGGAGCGAAAACGTAAAGAAAATGTGGAAGGAATTTACTAGATAGCTTGTAAACGAAACTATCACACACTTAACAGAACCTCGTCTACAACATAATGATGAAACCAGATAAACAAACGTTATTTAGCCTAAAAGGCTGGTAAGATAGAATTTCAAATGAAGAACTATGGTGCCGTGCCGGCGAAGGAAGGATAGACGATCAAATCAGGCGATGGAAATGGAATTGGATTGGCCACACTTAACGACGAGAAAACGAGAATCTAGTAAAAACGGCCCCTGCCCTCTAGGTCGGAAGACCTACAACAACGAGGAGGAGAACCCTATTAGCAGAGGCCTCAACAACTGGGAGATCCTGATCAGAGTGAAAGCTATCGCACCAAACAGAGTCCGTTGGATGGCAACTGTTTCCGCCATATGTCCCATGAGGGATGTAATTCGCAAAATAAACCTTGACGCGAACACAAACCTGCTTAACAGATCAAAACAGTTGGCAGGATATTCCGATGACATAAATTGCCTTGTCAGATCATGGTCTTATCTTAAATAAATATAAACGGAATTATAAGGTGGGGCTAGACATTAAGGACTACAAAGAAATGCAAACAAGAACAAGATTTTAAAGATTCCAGAGCAGCCAAGCTCTTCAACACAAGAAACTAGAGACAAGCTGCAAAGCGACTGGAGAAAGAAGCTAAGGAGGCAAAATTTACAATAAAATTGAGTTGTAGAGACTTCGAATAACAACCAGGTAAAACTACCAATACACAAAAATACCAATAAACCATATATACCTCGAATCTTTGGATATATTTATATAGCATAGAGTCTATGACAGTAAAATTCACTTTATCACAGAATCTTCTTAAAAATTCCAAACATTTTTTTATAACTAAAAAATGTACAAAACTAGTCCTTGTAAAATTTACTTAAATAAAAAAAACTATATATAAATAAAACCAACAATTTCTGTAATAACTACAATACTTTAAAAATATATTGTTTTCACAATTCATAGCAACTGGAATAGATGTGTTCTCTTCATCTTTTAAATAAGTACAAACAACAATGACTGGTTACTTATAACATAAGGCATCCATTAACATCACAATAAATTTAAGTTAAAATATAAATATAAAAAAACTATATTTCATTTTGTTTCTTTTTTTTTGGTATCCTTTTTTCCTAACTAACAGCCACAGCATAGTCGCCTGCAGCATCCTTTGCGTTCCTTCTTCATTCTCTTCAGAGCTTCCAGCTGATCTTCGCGCTGATGGGCTGCGAAATCTAAGAAGATTTCTTCAAGTGTGGTTTGGGAAATCGAGTAATCTTCAATGTTCAAGGAGGCTTGATTCCTTTCGAATAGTCCAAAAATAGCCGACCATTGGATCGAGGCTGTTGGAATGTAGAATGTGAGCATGCTTTGATACTCTTCTCTGGAAAGAGGATGAAGATTTAAGTGTTAATATTTTTTTAACTTTGTTTTATATTTTAACTTACTTTAAAACTGCTTGTGGGAATTCTGCTTCGATAAATCGTTTTACTCTTTCAACATCATTAAGCAGTATTGTGGTTTGGTGTTCGCTGCCAGCTCTGTGAAGAAGAGAGGAAATGTTATTTTTTGAAAATATTCAACGAAAAGTTTTATATTACTTTCTTTATTTAAAAGAGGAAGATTAACGAGCAACGTGCAGACAATATAAAAGTGTATTTTTTATGTGGCTTAGGAGCTTCTTTTGAGCTTAGATGTTGAAGGAGTTCGGAAATACTGCCTATGTCTATGGTGGACATGACGCTGCCCAATTCCGATGAATTCGTGGTCCCAAGTGAAAAGCTTGTACAGGCAGGAGGTCCTAAATTTCAGTCGCTATGGCAATAGAGATGGCTGATACATTCCTACGGTGGTTTAAAGGGTCTATAGAGGCGCGAAAGATGCCCCCATCACCAATGAGTTTGATGGCACGATTTTACACCTTGTCGAGGCAAGCGAACGTGGTTTTGGGGCACCTGCAGAGATATACGAATTGTATTCAAGGCAGGGCCGAATGTAGGATTTGTAGATTGTGCCCAGGCCGCTGGCTGGAGGAGAAACTTGCATCTCTTGAGAAAACCAAGGCATTGTTTGACGATTTGGAATATGTGATCATTCCATCGCAGATTCTCCGTTAAAGTTACCCTTAAGATGTTAAGATTTGAGTCTCTTCCCACTGAAATAGGAGAAATATCGGAGTTAGCTTTGGTGGAGGTGAGGCAGGACTTCGTTTTGGTAGCGTTAAATTCATCACGATTCATGCGGCCCCAATCAGGAATCGATTTGATATTCCGGTTAGTTAAAGTGGACATCAGTTCACGGTGGTGAAGACAAGATCTAGCATGTGCTTGTCTTATATTGTCAAAGGAGTAAGAGTAACGCAAAGTACCGTCATCAGTAAAGCAGTGAAGTGGGTTGGAGGAGATTGAGAGCAGATCAATAATGAGGATTAGAAAAAGCGCTGGGGGTAGAATTGACCCCTGGGGAACACCGGCCGAAATTGCGTGGTGGTTGGATTCGACGTCATCCAATACTACCTTGATTGAGCGACAGAGAGAATGCTCTCAACCAAGTCCTTAGAGCTAAGTTTATACCAATAGTTGGAAGCTTGGTCAACAGAGCAGGGTGCCATATACTCTATCAAAAGCCTTTGAAATATCTAGAGCAACCAGACCGGGTTCATCAAAGCGGTGGATGCTTTGGTTGAGATGCTCGGTTAAACAAACAAGGAGATCGCCAGTAGACCGTTTTGGTCTAAACCCTTACTGCCTGTCGAGTTTGACTTGATTGGATTCTAGATATTTCATCATATTTCGGGTTTAGCCAAAGGTGAGGCCCATTTTTAAGTACCATAGGGAGAATTGTGTCGGGTTCAGTGGATCTGTTGACGTTTAGCTCTTTGAGGCGCCTTAATACCTCGCGAGTCCTGAAAGGAACCCCGTCCATTGGTAAAGAAGAATTTGAGGCGAACAAAGATACTAATAAGATGTTATTACTTCCTTGTTTTGAGGTGTTAAGGAGGAAGTAAAATTCTTCTAGATGTAGCGGCATTGAGAATCTTACTTCTCAATCTATCATCGAATGATGTTTTGACTTTGCTGATAATGGCATGACAGAAATTCAATATGATGTACTCACGACGAATTGACTCATTAGGCGAACGTTTTTATGCTCTATTGGTAGAGTGAGGAATGAACAAATGCATACCCGCTCGTATAATTTTGGTGCCACAGAGAGCGACAAAGTGCGCATTGGCACTACGGAAACACAAATCCCAGTCAGTGCCTTGGACAAAGCGAATAAGACCCAACCAGTTGGTTTTCCCATAGTGCCAAACAGTTCTTTTAGGAGCTGTGGTGGTTGTGGTAGAAAATGGATGTTAGAAATAAGCGCTGACTAGCTTGTGGTCTGAGTTGACAAGAGGTGAGATAACGTCGACGGAGTACCACGTCGGGTGAGAAGTACGAAATAGAACAAGAACATGGGCTCTTTGTTCTGGAATATTAGGGACTCTCGTAGGAAATTTTACAATTTGATGTAAATTGTTGAGGTTCGCAAGCAGCTCGTCGTCTTTGCCAGAAGCACGTGCCATTTGAGTAATTTAGCCAATGTACATTATGAACGTTGAAATCACCCGCAACAATGATTTTATTTTCTGCATAGGAAAATAAAAATCCGGAAATCCCTTCGGTTATAGCGTCTCTGGGATGGTAGTCAGACGCCTTACTCATTAAGCTACCGAGCTCCGCACTTGGATTGTACAGCCATTTGTATATTACAGCACGGGCCGATGGCTTACAGAGAACCCGGTACCTCTGAAAACTACTTCATTTTGGAAGCAATAAATTCGACTCAAGTCTCAAGTCGTCAATCAAAAACGGATTCATTGTATCTGTTGAATTAGTGAGACCTAAGTCCATGATCATAGAGACCAAATCTAGCACGCTCTTGTCTTAAATCACTCATAATCATTCAATCAAACGGTCTAACGTTCATATAGAGACGTATGTTATATGTTTCAATAATAATAAACTAAAATACAAGTAAATGCAGGTACTGTGCAATTTCATCTCTGACATAGTTCTGCTAATTTTTTAATTGTGAATTATTCTGTTGTAACATCTCTAAGTGCACGTGATTTTTTTAATAGTATTGAACTTTCTTAATATATTTTGAATATATCAACAAAACTTTTTAGTAAACATCGAATTAATTGTGCCGAACAAGCCCACTTCACAAAAACATTAAAAACAACTTAGTTACCTCATCAAACGTCGCCTTGAAGCTCGACTACTTAGCCTACTCATAACAAAAACCCGTTCCTCCCTAAATGAAATTGCCCAAAAATATCATCATGAGCATTCCGTAAAAATTAAATATATTTTCACAAAAAAAAATTATAACATACCCTGACTGTGTAGAATAAATCGACATCCTTCCATTAGGAATCTCTCCATTAGCCCCATTATCAAACGACTTCGTTTCCTCCATCTTTCTCTTCAGCTTAATCTTAATAATAAATCCTTTAGAGAATTTATTCTTCAATCGTTGCGTTGATCCCATACACTTAAACTCTCCATTAACCATAATGGCAAGACGCGTACAAAGTGCCTCACACTCTTCCATACTATGTGACGTAAGAATAATAGACTTTCCCATTTCTCTTAATCTGCTAACCATATTCCACAATTGTCGTCTGGCTGCTGGATCCATACCGCTTGTCGGTTCATCTAGGTAAATCACAGATGGATTTCCTAGTACAGCAATGGCAGTACTCAATTTCCGTTTATTTCCACCACTTAAGTTTCGTACATTTTTATCTAAATGATCAGTGAAGGCTAGATTGTGCGCAAGATCTCTTATTATCTTATCGATTTTGTCTACTGGTACTCCTCGTAATAGAGCAAAAAAGTTAATAGTCTCCCGACCAGTCAACTCTTCTAGAAGAGCATCGAATTGCGGACAGTATCCGATTTGTTGATAGACTGATTTCATGTCAGTCCGTAAACTGAGTCCACAAACGTAGGCATTGCCACGGGACATTCTTTCATCACCGGTTAAAATTTTGAAGGTTGATGTTTTTCCAGCGCCGTTTGTTCCCAAAAGACCGAAACACTCAGAACTATACATAGAAAAAAAATATAAATATGTTTCCATCTGATATATCTGAAGAATACTCACTGTCGAACTCCAACTGAAATTTGATTCACCGCTAAGTAGTTGCCATAATATTTTGTGACTTGATCTAGGATCAAATTGTGCGCTTCAATTTCGTCCTTTGACATTGAACTGATGCGATTCTTTTCTTCGGCAACATCATCATCCACATCTGCGCCTTCATGAATTTGTGGAGGTGGTCTATAAAATTAAATATAAAAAAAAGAAAATAATATTAATTTCAATAACGATTCAGCATAATCAAACTGTGTGACAAAGGCTAAAATTGACAACAAAGGACTTCAAAAGTACCCTTAATCTATCATATCCCTGATCTATCTTCGAGCTAAGCTTACTACCAGACATTGCACCATGAAGTTAACGGTATGGCGGACTGGTAGTGTAAAGGGAGACACCTAAGCTTAGACTCTTCCACAAAAAAAAGATTAGAATGTGTACCTCTATATCTAACCTCAACGATTAAGTACCTAGGAGTTATACTTGACCCTAAACTGAACTGGAGACCCAATATTGAGAAAATAATTAGAAGGGCCTTTATTTTATAGCTCCATTACTCATGCAAGAAAATAATTGGAAGAAAATTGAGATGAACACCTAGTTTTATGGCACGAGTTTGATAAGGTAGGTATCTGTTCATAAGAACGATAGGTGGAAAACTGTAGGTATCTAATTTACTTACATATTGGCATGCAATATGATTTAGAGGCATTAAGCTATAGACGGCTGGATAGAGACCATTGATAAGTGCGCTTTATGCAAAAGTGCACAGTTCTCAGTCAGTCTAAAGTGGCTGCTGAAGTAAATCTGAACATAATCTGCATAGAAGTGGAGTTTTCAGCTTGTCATGACACTGCTAAGATCATTTATGTACATAGAGAAGAGTAATGGTCCTAGTATGGAGCCCTGCGGAACGCCGTACGTTATCGATAAGGGATTAGAAATCTAGTTATGCAACCATACTTTTTGAGAGCGATTCTGCAAGTAACTACGGATTAAGGAGGTATCAGACGATGTAAACCTCATGTGGGGTGCCAAATTGGTAAATAGGCGCATTAGGTCAGCATTATCAAATGCATTACTGAAGAAGAACGAAGAAAGCAACATTACCGGAGTCAAGAGCCATTCGGAGGTTAGTAGTAGCCTTCAGAAGTTCAGTTTTACAGCTATTGCAGAAAGTTACAGAGTTAATTAAAATATTCTACTTTTTCGTCAATGTCAATGATACTATATGCAGCATTCCATGGAAGAGGGGCACATCCTTGTAATATGGCTGGGATATCGATGGATTTGTTTGTTATCACGATATTTGAAAATTTTTTGCTGAGCGTTATCAATGTAGAAATTTAAGCAAAGATAGAGGATGTCATGATCGAGATAGCTGGGTTGGCAGATCTGATTGTGAAATAATACATTGTCCACATTCGGCACAAAAAAATATACCCAGCAATATTGGATTATTAGTATCACAACACGTCGGAAGTTGATTTACGGGTTTTAGGTCGAATATATTGAAAAAATCAAGGAAGTTTTTAAAAAAAATTAAATATTAAATATTAACATTAAAATCTCCTCCAAATAAGATATTTTCGTAGTTATGGGTAACATCGGAGAGCCACTCTTCCAACTCGCTAGCTTCAGAAATCGTGAAAATTCGAAGAGCACAGTAAAGAGAGACAAGACATTTACTGTATCCAATATTAATTTCAATGCTAAGGAACTCCAGGGTATTTGAAACGGATTCTTTAATTTTCAGGAATCGAAAATTGTCTTAAATATAAATAGCTAATCTACACACCAGAGCAAGTCTCTCGCCTCGAAATTCCTTTTTCAGGTAGCCTAAATTTTCGCCTATGTGGTTCAGCTTCCGCCCTTTTGGGGGCACTCCCGGACAGGTAAGTGGTGATGCGCAGAACGGTGCTATCTCCGGGGTCTTACCAACTCACGCCCCACCGACGAATTAGCCCTGGTCGTGAGAGCTGGGGTATCGCCTTGATGATAGGTATTTGGAAGTTTTTTTTTTACTTTGTTTGTTTAACTGTGTGAGGGCTGGAAATTGGCCTCTTCGTGCACCCAACCTAAGGTTTTCAACACAGTTGTTCTAATTATAAACGCAGTTTGCGTTAAAAAGGATGCTGTAGGGTATGAGAGTAAGACGAGCGCGCTAGTGTTGTGCTGCAGGTAAAGGTATTGCTGGAAATTTCAGTGGAACAGTCGCTATGGTAAAAGCGATACAATTGTTTCAAGGCTGCTACATTCCTGCCGTGTGGCTCAAATGGAGACGAAATGGCGCCATCTCCGAAGAGTTTGGCTTTTAGTTAAGTATTTAACAGTGTTCTCGAAATGATTTTAGTTCTAAACTTGCATATTCAGGTTCAAAATATTCCCTGGCCCTGTTCGAAAAGGTTTCCAAATGCATAGCGGTTGCCCTGTGAACAAATACACTATTATGGGGAAGCCTTCTCGCGGTATCATCATGTTTGAACATTTTCCGAGATGAAATTCATTTTATAAAACTACTCTCCGTTATTAAAACTTCCAATATAGCTTGAACCGACTTTCCAATTATAGTGTTTTATAAGATGAAAGAATACCAACTTAAAATTTGTCACAAAATATACAAAAAATCTTATGTTTATATTTTAAATCATTGTTAATACTTACAAGAAGGTTCCTCTAATTCTGATTAGAATATTATCAATCCATCGATAATCAAAGATCAAAATTATAAGCATATATATGACAGCACTCAGAAGCATATAAAACAGATCAGCCCCAATTCCAGGTTCTTCCCATTGGAAATAATCAGCAGCTACAAAAATGCATTTTATTAATAATTCTTTTCATTTAAGCATAACTACTAATACAAGCAGCTAATGTACTAAAAATTCATCTAAATCTTTTTAATTAAAACTGCAAATATATTCAACACTTACGACAACAGAATTTCGAAGCCTGACATAGCAAATCCTTGTTACAAACTGGCAATTGTGCGCAAACAGAATCACAAACCTTTCTTGTGCTATCAATTTGACTAATACGACCAAGAGAATGGGCTAGAGAAAAATGTGGGAATAACATAAAGACCCACGTCATGGCATCAGCTTTCTCTTTTAAATCACCACCCATAGTAGTCATGATAAATACTGTTAAAAATAATGCCATCCCTGCAGAATTGAATAAAAATTATTATGAATCTAGTAACACTGTAGTAAGTATCTCTAAAGACAGTACCTGTAAATATGTTTATTAAAGTTAAGGCTGAGTATCCTGAAACCGGATTTTTAAAGAAGAACGATAAGGAATATGTAAAAGGCAGCATGGCAATTCCAAAAACAATAAACACGAGATATATTCGAACTGTAAAAAAATAAATTTATTAAAATTGTGTGTTTATTTAGAATCAGGGAAACCATACGTAATTCAGCTGCTGTGGACCAACCCTCTTCTTGATACGCTATCAATGTTATGATTATACCTAACATCACAATCAGGAAGTTGATCAAGTCCATTATGAAGCTTGATATCCAAAAAATCCAAATTCTGCTCCCGCTGACGAACTGCAGCAGTTTAGCTTTGGACTCACGTTCCTTGATAAGGAAGCGAACGTAGAATGCAGTCACAAACGCCATGCAAAAACTAATATTCAAGCCCAATTGCACTCCTAAGCTATTGCTAGAGTCAAGCTGCTTCATCTGTGTGTCAGTGGTAAATGGTAATGGATCATTTGTTACTTCAATGCCATAGTCACTGCCCAGTGTTGCTCTGTAATATCAAAAAAGTAAGTGGTTGTGTTCATACGAGCTCTTTGTCATTTGGCACTTACCTTGCAATCGCATTATGAATAAGATTCAAAGCCAACGGTGCTGAATGATACGCTTCATTATTAAACCACGCAGTAATATTCCCACCGGACGAAATCGCAGCGCCAACCAAATATTTCGAGTTGACACGAACCAAATTTCGTCTAGCTAAATTTAATATATATTCTTGAAAGCTGGTATTAGTTGTTTCTAGAGCATGCTTCGGACTCATCTCATCAAACATAGATTTATATTCATTGGCAATTTTCATATTTAAGCTTGACGGAAGAATGTCGGGATCGGATTGAAGAACAGTCACTGGTTCTTGATAGGAATTCAGGGTTATTGGAAGTGCATGTAGTGCAGACATCTTTTTTGCACTACGTGCTAGTGATACAGTAAGTGCAACGAAAAGTATTGGCATTATAAATTGAATAAGGAATAATATTGGACTTCGTATTAGTTGATAGAATTTCTTTAGAATCATTGCTCGCCATTGATTGAGAATCATACGATGTCCTTTTAGTAGTTTTGTGCTGTCCGATTCGTCATCGAGTGAAGCTGAAAAGGATAAAACAGTTTTAGAATAATAATAATAATAATTTATTTTTGGATAGTACACAAGATTCACATCAGTTTAAAGATCCCATTTAAACATGGGCCAGTTCACGCAATTCGACGTCGACTGAAAACGACACGAAGCGAATTAAAAATCCTTTTTATGGTTAACTATGGTAAACTTCTATCGTTCAAAAACACCGTGGTTAACTACAATTTAACCACTTCCATAACTTTTGGGCGTTCAAAAAGTCCCCTGGTTAACCATAGCAAGTTTTTTGGACGCGCTTCGTGTCGTTTTCAGTCGACGACGAATTGCGTGAACTGGCCCCAGGTCACAACCCAGTAGGGAATTTTGGACACCCGACACATGATCAGACCTTCTCATATGAAAAACTAGCATAAAACCCGCGTGCCTTGCAACGCCTTTAAATAAAAACTGTATGTGCAATATTTTCCTTCAAAAAAAAAAACAAACAAAAAGCCAGCTGTTATTATCCCTAAAAAGGATTTATTATAGTGCATTTTTTTAATAAATATGGTAAACAAATTGCTGCGTATATCACCTCTGCGCAACAAATCTGCAAGTTTTGAAGCAGAGATTGGCATGTATATGTCATCAAGGGAAGTGACATTTTAGGGTATGACGAACGTTCGTTAAGTTTGTTCGCCTATTTACGTGGGTGCAAGAAATTATGAAGCAATCAGAAATGAATATTAAGTAAAGTAAATTTCGAGTCATTCATTTCTACGTGATTATAGGGATGCACTGTCAAAATTTCAGCCCTTCAGCTTCAGAGGTTTGGGTTAACCCTATTTCACCCCCTTAGGGGATGAATTTCGAGTAATCGCCTCTTAGTGAATGTCCACGTCATTATAGAGATGCACTGTTAAAATTTCAGCCGTTTAGCTCCAGCGGTTTGGGTTAACCCCATTTACCCCCTTAGGGGATGAATTTCAAAAAATCGCTCCTAAGTGGATGTCCACGTCATTATAGGGATGCACTGTCAAAATTTCAGCCCTATAACTCCAGGGGTTTGGGTAAACCCCATTTCACCCCCTTAGGGGTTGACTTTCGAAAAATCGCTTAATAGTGGATGTCCGTGATATTGTAGGGATGCACTGTCAAAATTTCAGCATTATAAATTTAGCGGTTTGGATAAACCCCATTTCAACGCCTTAGGGGATGAATTTCGAAAAATCGCTTTTTAGTGGATGCCCACGCCATTATAGGGATGCACTGTCAAAATTTCAGCCCTATAGTTCCAGCGGTTTTGGGTTGACCCCATTTCACCCACTTAGGGGAAGAATTTCGAAAAATCGCTTTAATAGTGGATGTCCACATCATTATAGGGATGCACTGTCAAAATTTCAGCCCTATAGCTCCAGCGGTTTAGGTAAACCCCATTTCCCCCCCTTAAGGGATGAATTTCGAAAAATCGCTTTAATAGTGGATTTCCACGCCATTATAGGGATGCACTGTCAAAATTTCAGCCCTATAGCTTTAGCGGTTGGGAAAAACCCCAATTCACCCCCTTAGGGGATGTATTTCGAAAAATCGCTTTTAAGTGGATGTCCACATCATTAAAGGGATGCACTGTCAAAATTTCAGCCCTACAGCTCCAGCGGTTTGGGTAAACCCCATTTCGCCCCCTTAGGGGATGAATTTCGAAAAATCGTATTTTAGTGGATGTCCATGTCATTAAAGGGATGCACTGTCAAAATTTCAGCCCTATAGCTCCAGCGGTTTGGGTAAACCCCATTTCACCCCCTTAGGGGATGAATTTCGAAAAATCGCTTTTTAGTGGATGTCCACATCATCAAAGGGATGCACTGTCAAAATTTCAGCCCTATAGCTCAAGCGGCTTGGGTAAACCCCATTTCACCCCTTTAGGGGATGAATTTCGAAAAATCGCTTTTTAGTGGATGTCCACATCATTATAGGGATGCACTGTCAAAATTTCAGCCCTATAGCTTTAGCGGTTGGGAAAAACCCCAATTCACCCCCTTAGGGGATGAATTTCGAAAAATCGCTTTTTAGTGGATGTCCACATCATTAAAGGGATGCACTGTCAAAATTTCAGTCCTATAGCTCTAGCGGTTTGAGTAAACCCCATTTCCCCCCCTTAGCGGAAGAATTTCGAAAAATCGCTTTAATAGTGGATTTGCGCGTCATTAAAGGGATGCACTGTCAAAATTTCAGCCCTATAGCTCCAACGGTTTGGGTAAACCCCATTTCACCCCCTTAGGGGATGAATTTCGAAAAATCGCTTCTTAGTGGATGTCCACGTCATTATAGGGATGCACTGTCAAAATTTCAGCCTTATAGCTCCAGCGGTTTTGAGTTGACCCTATTTCACCCCCTTAGGGGATGAATTTCGAAAAATCGCTACGAATGCACTGTCAAAATTTTAGCCCTTTAGCTCTAGCGGTTTAGGTTGTGCGTTGTCTGTCAATCAGTTACTTTTTATACAATAGAAAAAAAGTAAAGAAAAAAAATCCCCTTACAACTTATTGAACCCCATTTCACCCCCTTCAACCCTTTTTTCTCCAAAAAAAAGTAGCCTATGTCCGTCTCCAAGGTCTAAACTATGTCTGTTGCAAATTTCATCAAAATCGGTCCAGCGGTTTAGGCGTGAAAGCGTAACATACAGACAGACAGACAGACAGACAGACAGACAGACAGAGTTACTTTCGCATTTATAATATTAGTAAGGATGAACCTAATGCAACATTAAATGCCAGTTTAAGACGCTGACGGCAGGATGAGTCGAAGGAAATATACACCAACATAATATGAGGAACAACCAGTGATTTGATGAGTTTAACTCGAATAGGCGAAGATAACAGACTTCCATGTAGCCGCAATTTACGAAGAGTGCCATAGATTTTAGAGAGCATCAATGTGACATGGTTGAAGCAGGAAAGTTTGGAATTGAAAACAATACCCAGGTTTTTGGCACATTCGACGATTGGGAGAGGAACATTATCAAGTAAAATAGGCGAGAAACCATCCAGGGACATGGACAGCAACGAATAAGGAAAAGTACTTGTGATTTAATTGGATTTAGTTTAAGGAAATTACTAGAACTCCACTCATTAATTTGAGATAGGGTTCTATTGAGTTTAGAGATACAGTACTCAATCTGATGAGGAGGCCACGAAATATATAGCTGAAGGTCATCAGCATAGAGATGAAAAGAGCAGTGACGGATAACGGATGGAAGATCATTAATATAAAGGGGGAAAAACAAAGGACCAAGAACCGAACCCTGAGGCACACCTGCAGGTACTCTAAGGAAAGAGGATATCGCGTTATTGTGCCGAACACACTGAAACCTATTAGAGAGAAGAGAAGAAAACAGACGAACAGAAGAAGAAGAGAAGTGATACCGTTGACTAAGTTTATGAAGGAGATGTGAGTGAACCACAGAGTCAAACGCCTTGGAGAAATCAAGAAGAGCTAGTACTGCAATATCACCTCGATCAAGAGCGGAACGAAGATCAGTCGTTACCTTCAGTATAGCAGTTTCGCAACTGTGTAATTTACGGAAACCAGATTGGAGATTAGAAACGAAATTATAAGGATCAAGATATCGAATGACTTGAGTAAATACAATTTTCTCAATGACTTTAGCTAGAAACGGAAGAATACTAATAGGGCGAAAATCAGACAAATCAGCAGGGAAGGGCTTTTTAGGTACGGGAGCCACTAAGGCTTTTTTTCCATAGTAAAGGGACTTGGGAGGTTGTCAGGCAATAATTAAGAATATGCGTGATAATTTCAACAATTAAAGGGGAGAGAATCTTAAGAAAGCGAGGAGAAATTCCATCATAGCCAACTCTGTTGGACGAAATGGTAAGCAGTATTCCAAGTACTTCAAGTGAGTCAACACAACGAAAATTAAAACCATCAAAACATAGAGCATTGGAGAAAGGGGAACAAGAAAAGGAAGACAATGAGGAATTGGGAGGGGATTGAATGAAGGATGCATTGAGTGAGTTTACATCTACATCATAAGAGTTAAGCTCAGAGGAATGAATGCCTAGAGAACGGTGATTAGACCAAAGTTCCTTAGTGGACAGAGCAGGATCAAGTTTCTGGGAGTAAAATTCACGCTTGGCCGATTTGACTTTGCTATTGATTAAGTTACGAAGATTTTTGTATTCACGAAGGTAGCTCAGGATCCTCGTTCTGCGATAACGTCTATACAAGAACGCACGCTCAACAATCAAGTTGCGGATTTCGTAAGAAAACCAAGGACAAATTGGAGTTTTACAACGTCTTCTTGTAACTAAAGGGACACATTGATTAAATAGAGACTGAGTGAAAGAATTAAACAGATCGACTGTGGTGTTTAAGCAGGTTGTATTATAGATATCAGCCCAAGGTATAGACGAAGAAGCTTCAGAAAGACGAGTAAAATTGATGTTATTGAAGTCACGATACGAAGAAAAGGTAGGCAGCGAAGAGGAAGGGTAAAAAGTAAGCTAGGGGAGAAATTTGGTTATGTTTTAAAACTAAATTGGAGGAGGTAGCAGTGAGTACATCAAGGAGCGATGGATTATGGCAGTTTAAAAATGTGGACAGTTGATTTGGAATACGTAGATACAATGACCCCAAAAAGTATTTGAGTGTAATCATCATAATCATATCATCTGTAATGAAGTTTTATCTACAAATATTATTAATCAAAAGGATTCAAGTTATACCAAACAAAACAAAACAAAAACCATCGCGCATGACAAACCCAATATTCTTAACTAATTTAACTCACCTCGTACTGAATCACCATCATTAACGGTCGACAAAGACGAGTCTGAATCTTTACCAGTTTCTCGTCCAACAGCCATAAAAACTTCTTCCAAATTCGTTACAGATATACCATATCCCATAATCTTCAACTCGTCTACACGCGATTCAATTTCAGCAAGCATACTTTCGAAAACATTCGAATATTTCTCGGGCATTTTATAAGAGAGCTCTCTACCAACTTCCGTGTCAACTTCAATATTTGGAATGTATTTTCTCAACAAGGTTGTCACCGCACTACTATCACAGCCATCAGCTTTTTCGAATATCTACAATTCAATTAATTATTTAAAAAAAACTTGGGTTTGTGATTTTTAATTCTTACCAAATGATATCCAACCCCGTATTTCTTTTTCAGGAAGAAAGATGTTCCATGACACATGAGCTTACCGCCAGACATAATAGCGATACGATCTCCCAATACATCAGCCTCGTCCATAAAATGCGTAAGAAGTAAAATAGTTCGTCCATTCTTTTCCTGCTGTAGAAGATCCCACAAGGCTCGTCTAGCAGATGGATCCATTCCAGCTGTAGGCTCGTCAAATAAAACAACTCTCGTATCACCGCACAATGCCAGACCAACTGAAAGTTTTCTCTTCATACCACCCGACAATTTTTTAGCCTGTGTATTTAGCTTGTCAGACAGCTGCAGCAAATTAACGTACTTATGGATTTGCGTCCCAAGATCTTTACTAGCAATTCCCTTAAGACGACTGTAAAATATTACATGTTCCTTCACTGTAAGATCGTCAAAGAGGATATTGTGCTGCGGACATAGTCCTAACGACATTCTGGCCCCTTGAAGATTCTTTCGAATATCACTTCCTTGAATAACAGCAGTTCCAGCTGTCGGAGGGAACATTCCTGTAAGCATTGAAACAGTAGTCGTCTTTCCAGCACCGTTGTGACCCAAGAGCACAGTAATGTCATCTTCATACATATTCATACTCAAACCATGAACAGCAACCTTCTTATCGAAAACTTTTCGCAGCCCCTGCACCTGTATACCAACACGTTTTCCAACAGGCTCAGCCTCAAATCCATCATCCTCACTCCTCTTATCAAAGCTATAATCATGCTCATCAAACTGAGATTCATCCGGGCACCAATATGATTTTTGAAATGGAAAATACCAAGGCTTTGGTACACCATATTGCCCTGGCAGCACATGCTCCATGTAAAGCGCTATCAACACATAAATAAAACAACTAACTATCATCATAATGATAATATGCCCTAAATGCAATGAATCATCCTCGTTGATCGGTGTAAAGAGCTTATTCCATTGCAACCCCTCACCAGATGCTTCATATTGAATGAGGATCTTGACTCCATAACTCATTGCTGTATTACTAAGTAGACTCATGGATAGTTTATGGGCAAGAGTTAGTGAGTTGTATTGATTTATGGTGAAGGAGTATGGCATGTACGAGAGGAACCAAATAATTCCAGTTAAGGAAGATGCTAGTGTTGCTTTGTAGAAGAAGGCTGAGATCAGGAAGCAGAAACAAATTGTTGCGGCAGCGTAGACCAGAAAGAAGAATAACAGCAATGACCAGTCGGTGTTTGTGAATACGGCCACTTCGAATTCTGAACGCCATTGTACCTGTGAAAAAGAGAAGGGATATTTGTTAAAATTGCTTGATTAATTATTTCGATGCAAAGAAAAAAACAATCCAAGACCGGTTCTACACGTTCAACTTTTCGTTCAACTTCAACACTTTTTTCTCTTTTGCTCGCATACGAAAGAAATAAACTTACCCCTCTCACAATTGCATGCGAGCGAAAGAGAAGAAAGTGTTGAAGTTGAACGAAATTCTGTGGGCTAACAACCTACAACCACGAAAATCTTTTTGTTATGAAAATCTCTTTGTTCAAGAGTAAGAAACTGGATGAAAATAGACTAACGATTTGATATTATGTACTTGGAATATGACTACTCTATAGCACTTAGGACGACACTCCTGGAAATAGTTGATAAATACAAAATAGACATTCTGGCTATACAGGAGATGCCTTGAAAAAGGCAAGGTATAATGGACAAACTGTCCCGTCCTGGTTTTCGAAACGGTTAATGTGGTAGCTAGTAGACAAAAATTGATGGACAAAATGCGCAATAAGGGGAGAGGTTATCTCTGCACTACTTTTTTAACATCCTTAAAAGTTACCGGGAAATTTCTTGGTACAATAAAAGAAATTGGGATTACCAACTGGAACAAAGAGGCGCAAGGGTCCTGTGCAGTTTACCTGACCCCGAGCTAAAGCATGCGTTGTCGTAAAACTTGTCGCATCTCCGCCGGATAACTCAAAATGTGCCAGACTTTGTTTACTCTGAACTAGTAAGGGGTGTAACTTCATATTATATTTACATAACTTTACGCTGATTATGGCAATTCAATGTGAATACGGCAATAAAATGAATACTTTTAATCTATATTATATAAAACAAAGTCGGGTAAGTTACACTATTTATAACTCAAGAACGGCTGGCATTTTGTATGGAACGACATTTTTGATGTTATCACGCCATGTTAGTTGCAATGAGGCTATTTGACGTATATTATCATCCCTATTCATAAGCGTCATCCCACTGTTGTACATTTGGCAATACATCTTGAGAATGGTCAATGAGTTTATTTCAACGTGGGAAGCAAGGCGATGCGGTTCCTGATCATACGGATGTGCGTTCTACTGATGCTCTTAGTCGCATTTGCAGAACTCAGTAGAAGAATGACGAATGCTTCTACTTGCGGTTGTTGCTGGTTGGGTCGATATGATTTGAAACACTTGAAACTCAATGGTGCGATGTTCCCAACGTTTGGTGCTGCGTGTGCTATAACACTCATTGGGACATGATAATCGCTGAAGAAATTGTTTCTGCATCTATTTACTATGATTATTTTGACATGCCTCCCATCCAATCCACGTGAATTGTGGAGCAAGTACAAAGATGACATGTCAGAAAACATTTTACACCGAATTCGGTTCAGTTCAGGGAATCCTGATCTCAAGGTGAATGACGAGATACATATAACCAGGTTTTGATTTTGATCGAATACTTGTGTTACCTCATGTGCGACAGTTTGTTAGTCAAGTTAGGAATACCAACGCCATAACGTCGAATTTACGACGCATTCAATCGAAAATTGGAACGTGAACGGGAACACTATCAAGATGCATTGAACCAATAGGTTCGAGCGAATGTACCACTGTTGAGCACCCAGCAGAAGGAAGTGTACGTTAAGTTAATGAACGCAATTGATTATGAAAATGGTGACCTTTTTTCCTCAATGCGGCCGGTGGAACTGGAAAAATATTCGTCATGTCATTTATTTTGGCCACTACTCGTGCGAGATCCGCAGTCGATGTTAAAATTGGCGTTGAAATAGATGCTCGCCTTCAATTATCGACTCTGTGACGCTTTATGTAGAAACGACAGCTGACGACAAACATGTGAGTTGCCTTACTAAACGATCCATCTGCCGAAGATTTCGGTAAGCAATTGCGGACTATCCTGTCGATAAATCGAACCAATTGATGTCGTTTCCGTCGAATTCTTGCAATTCAATTTCCGATTCGGCACCATGACGTTCAACAAATCACAAAGCCAATCCTTGAGTGTTTGTGGCCTGAATCTAGAAAGTGAATGTGTCTCTCACGGTCAGTTGTACTTAGCAAGTTCACGTGTCGGCAAACCATCCGCTTTGCTCGTTCTCGCACGTGACAGCAAAACAGAAAATACCGTAAATCAACACGCGCCAATGATGATGATGATGAAAAGCGCATTTCTGTTGGGTATATTCCTTGGGTATATTGCCAAGTCGAGCTCTTTGAGTACTATTATTTACTCTAGAAATCTGAATATATGTATGTATTTGATAACGCAGATTGCAACAGTACTAATCTTTTGGTAAGTCCCAATTAATTTTGCTTTCATTTATTTTAGGAGTTGGTTTGTTCAGGGAGGAAGCTGAATATAGAAAATTAGCACGTAAAAGACTAATTACGCATATCCAGATTGTTAATGTCTGCAAAGAGCACAGCATCTTAAAGATATTATCTAAACTCAAGAGACTATCTAGAAACTATCACCTAAACTGCGTAATTACAAAGAAATTATCAGTAAAAATCTTGTCTTACCTTCACCAAAATCACCATAATTATTAAGGAAATTGACATTAGAATAAACGACTTCATAAACCAAGCAGTCCAATGCAGCCAATTGTCTATTCCTAATATTATCATGACTTCTTTAATCTGCTGCTCCTTTTCTGTTACAACATACTGAAATTTAAAAACAGTAGTAAAATACATTTAATAATATAATAACATCATTTTACTTTAACAATACAAGACGACGGATAGATAAAACTCAAAATAATTATCAACGATAGAAAGAAGTGCAATCCGGTTAAAAGTTGATCTTCCTCCCCACCCGGATAAGGATACCTTTGCATCATAATATGCGGTGCTTCAACATTCTTTCCATCCTTAACGCATTCAACAAATGATGATGATATTGCATGCTGTATAGCAATAAATCCTTCCTGTATATATCCAGGTGGTATACCACCATCTGGTGTATAACCATTACGTGCTCTACCAAATTTTATCGGTGGAAATAGGTTATTTGTTTCCCATGTATCGCCTTTGCCGCCTGTTCTTAGCTCACTTGGAAATCTTAACGCAAATGCTAATTGTTTTGGATAATCCTTCAGATCAATCCAGCTATCATTGAATGTTACACCAACGAATATTTTGTTTTTTGTCATGTAATCTTGCAGTTCAGCAGCATTTGATAGTGCAACTGGGGTTAGATGGAATTTTTCAGCAGCTCCACTTATGATTTTGTCGAGGTATTGATTTTCTGGTGAATATGCCAATTGTTTGTCGAAGGTGCCGCCTTGTCGTTGACGAAATATACTTTCGGGTTTCGGGAGAGCTCTGGAAATGTTAAAATATTGCAATTGGAAAATTATAATTGTAATTGTAAATTGTATTTTGTTTTTAAAGTGTTTTGCAACTAATAAAATTACTAAAGTGCGCTGTGGTGGTAAGATTATGCTAGTTTCAAGTGCAGATGCGATTGATAGTTTTGGAAGACAACTTGGTTAAGTTTAAATTTCATAAGGGGTCGTCCATAAATTACGTGAGGTGATTTTTCGACCTACTCTCCGCATTTGGTGAGATGTTGTAAGATTTGGCTCAACCCCCTCCTCCTCCCTCTAATCTCACGTGAGATTTTTCAGATTTTAAAAAATCTTAGTATTTAACACTAAAAATATTTAACCCCAAAGATGACTGATAATTCGAACTCCTTCTTGGCCCATATCTATTCCACTCGCTTTTCCGCTTGCGCGTCAGTTACTTGGCTCGTATGCTGCAGTATTCCTCGAGTCGCGTGTTTGGCTAGCCGGTGGCGGTTGAAGGATGGGGTCTGCAGTCCAAGAAAACTGACAAAAATCTTTAAGGTACGATTCCGAACAAGGCGGCAGACTGCAAACTGCAGGCGACATCATACAAATCAGTAGTTTCGCCTCGAATCGTACGTTACCAATTTACGGCGCGAATTCACGCCGTATTCAGTCGAACCTGAAAGCAAGGGGCGAACTAAGGCGCAAAAACCATCCACACTCGCATTCCCGGTTGTTCGTGCGGGTTCACGGCGTAAGTCTGGAGCTGCCTTATGCTGTAAACATGCTCAGGCCGACGACGAAACTATTCTCCTCGGTCACGGCCGATTTACGGCGCGAATTCACGCAGTATTTAGTCGAGAACCTGAAAGCAAGGGGTAACTAAGGCGGGAACCATCCACACTCGCATTCACGGCTGTTCCCGGGGGTTCACGGCGTGAGTCTGGAGCTGCCTTATGTTGCAAACATGCTAAGGGTGACTACTAAATTATTTTCCTCGGCCACGGCCGATTTACGGCACAAATTCACGCCGTATTTAGTCGAACCTGAAAACAAGGGGCGAACTAAGGTGCGAAAACCATCAACACTCGCATTCTCGGTTGTTCGCGGGGTTCACGGCGTGAATGTGAAGCCGCCGTAAACATGTTAAGGGCGACATCGAAATTAGATTGATTAGCCATCGCAGTGGTCTGCAGATTGTGTATCTTCATACAAAGGCCGGGTATTCTATTTGTTTTTGACAGTCGCTGTGGAAAGCGATTTGTCGGTCGCCCTTAGCATGTTTACAACATATTGGCGCGAAGACTATGACGACTGCGACTATGATCTCAAATATTTGAACCTCGGAACCTGATCGATTTGGGTTCAATCGAAGTGAACACTGGCCCTCGATCCGTCCGTTGTGAGCACTTTGGTCTTTTCCGCATTGATTTTCAACCCGTATGACTGGGCGATGCGAGAAATGCCTTATAAGATGTCCGTTGCTTCGGCATCTAAGTTTTCGTTAATGCCAGGAACATTTTGAATTAACTACCTGCTATGCCAAACTATCGTTTTCGCCACACGTTTGTAGGGAATTATGATGTCACCTGCATGCCACAGCCTGTCAGGCGGATACCTGAAGTCCTCATCCCTCAGTTACACTGAGTATTGTATGTGGCCTTCATCGGGCCGCGCCCGCCGACCTGGCCTGCCGGCGGCCTTTAAGTAAATGGGGGTCTTTAGTGAAGAAACAGTTTTTACTTAATTTTACCTAGTTTTCTAGCAATGAGGGAAAAAATACGTGATATTTGCGGAGACCCCCTTTCCTCCACGTGAGATTGGGTGAGATTCGGCTCGACACCCTCCACACCTAAACGCCTCACGTAATTAATGGATGACCCCTAAGCATTTAGAACTTTACTTTATTTAATAAGACATCAATCGCCATCAACAAACTTATCAAAGAAAACTCTAATATGCATCATGTGACTACAAACAGAAAAATAACAAAACCAGTGATAGACCTCTAGAGAGAAAGCATCAAAACAAACTCCTGTTCACTAATAAAGAATACAACAACTAAACAATAATCATGCACAATTTAAAGTATTACACAGCAATGATTCAAAAACATATTCAAACCTATGCATATTATTGACAAACATCATTTCGTGGCTAAAAAAATTATTAAATTTATTAAATTAGTTTAAATAAAATTAAGCAAAAAATAAATACATTTTGTGTTATTAATACCTTACCTAATTTCATCGATAGATACTGGTCGAAATATTTCATCTGGTTGCGCTGGTAATGGGTCAACAAGAACTCGGATAAGTACTAACAAGGATGCGAAAAATACTGGTGCGAGAATTTGTATTATCAATTCCTTCTTTCGATGCCATTGGATAATCCAATTCTTCCACATTAACAGGCGAAATTTATCCCAGCTGTTGACGTGCATTTTTGGGCTTGTTTAATGTGTTGTTGTTGCAGGGCTAAAAGAAAAAGTTTTTGTTTTAAAAAAATTTATTAAAGATAGTTCTTGTGATTCTAGTATTTATTAATTTTTTTAGAAAATAATATTGATGGGCTTAAACAGTTAAAGTATAGTCGATTAGAGAATTATCAACTTTAATCAATCGAAAGCAAATAATCCCCGAAACTTAGCCAACTCCACTACTTGACTTTATTCTTCTCTTGTTCCAAATAGTCTCCAGTGTGTTCACACAACAGCGTTGTCCTTGATACCGGTGCCTGGGAAGTATCACAAGGTTCAATCCTTGGTCCTCTACTTTTCTCCTTATATGTCAATGATCTAGTGGGCAAAATCGAACCGTCACCTCCACTTGTGGTGCCCACTGGATAAACAAGCATAGACGGTACTAGCGAGTGTAGGACGCTATAATCCAGCCTACCAGCGAAGGACTAGTAATCCTCCCTGGCAATTAAAAACAAATTAGGGAAAAATATGTAGCAGAGCTAAATAGAAGATTCGGTTAATCGGATAACGAAGCTGCAAGTATCAATACCAATATTGACGAGAAGTGCGCTGAACTAGGGACCGTAATAAAGAATGTCGCAACGAGCAAGCTAGGTTATGAATTACGAGCAAGACGTCAAAACTGGTTCGATGAAAAGTGCGCTAAAGTAACGAAAGATAAGAATGAAGCATATGCTAATATGCTGCAAAGATACAGAACTAGAAATTCCGTAGTGACCTATAAGATAAAACGCCGAATTTAAGTACGTACGCACAAAAGAAAGAAGAAGACGTGGCTGGTAGGAGGAGGAACAAATTGCAGAGGTAAACCAACCAATCACAAAATAATAAGTGCCAAAAGTCAATTCTTTGGGCTAATAAAATTGAATCCTTCTCTTGTCGCACGTTTGGTGTTTGTGGGAGTAAAAAACCACCTTTAGACTTTGATTCCTGTGTCCTTAATAGCTCATGCGTTGAGCCTCTTCCGGATTATGCGACTCCTGTCGACCTATCTTCTCTAGCTGTGGATGGGTTTAACTTCTGGCATATAAATGACCGCAAAAGTCACGTTGTCATTATTTCCATTAAATCCACTGCAACTGGAATCGATAGCATCCCTTCTCGTTTCATTAAAATCCTTACTCTTAATCATGGTAATCTGTTGTACTCGTTTCACTTTGGGTTCAGAAAGTTCTATAGTTGTGAAACTGCGCTGCTAAACGTGTTGACTGATTTAGGAATGGCATGTTGTAGGAATGATTTAGGTTCATTATTCTTCTTGATCTCTCACGTGCTTTCAACGCACTTCGTCAAAGCGTTGCCCTCAATAAATTATCCTTGTTTTTCGATTTCGCGTCGTCTGCGACCTATTTGAGATACAAATGGCAACCTTTCCTTCTTTATCGGGGTACCCCAAGGGTCTGTTCTTGGGCCACTGTTGTTCTGTCTGTATGTTAATAATTTACCTAATTGTATCATCCTTACTCATCACTATTGCTATGCGGACGCCTTCCAAATATATAATTATTGTACTTCTGATGACTGCGCGCCTTGCTGAATCCTTAAACAATGATCTAATATCCTTGTCCTTGAGGTGCAATAATAACTTCCTGAAACTAAAACCTAATAAATCATCTGAACTTATTCTTAGTATATGTTCTTTTAATGCATCGAGCATGTCCTCTCTAAAGTTAAACAATAATCCCCTAAAGATAGTCGTGTCATCTAAGAATTTTGGAGTGATGGTTAACTCAAACTCATCCTGTTGTGATCAAGTGTCGTACTCTCTAAAGAAGGTCTTTACTTGTCTCCGTCGCCTGCGTCTCTATGGTAGCCTACTTTCGCGTGATCTTGTGATCTTGGTCCGGTAAAATCCCTAATACTTCCTCATTTCCCTTAGGCCTTAGGCCTATTTTACACGATGAAGCACAGAACGAGGCGAAGTTTCCTGCAATCGCTGATTACCTATTGAAGTTTCATCAAAAATTTAATGGATGTCTACACGGGTAAATTCTTGCAGCCAATCTTACGTCAAAATTTAATGCTCAGGTTGCATACGAAAATTCAGCCAGCTGCGCAGAATTGGCAGTATCGCAGAATCGGCTGCAGGATGGAATATATAATATATGGCTGGCTGCAGCGATTTGATTTTTGGAATGATGTGCTGTCAATTCTGCTCAGCTGGCTGAACTTTCGAATGCAGCCTCATTCTGTTTTGTACTTTTCGTATATTTACCCCCCCCCCCCCCCCCCACCCCCACCCATCTGTCGCTTTGTTTAGAAAACTCCAGTGGCCATTTTTGTTTTTAATTCCTCTTTTACTTCAATCCTCAACGAAATATGAAACCAAAGAAATTAGAGAAACAACAACAACAAAAATGAAGCTGTCAAAACTTTTTGCTGCAAAGCTGCTTCAAGTTTCACGGCATTGTTTCGTGTTCCAACAAACCTTCTTCCACGAGCATTGTGGATAAAGGGAGAATTGGGGTGGCATCTCTCATCATTCATACTTCTCCCATCATCACCAAACGTTCGTGAGGCACACGCGCCGGAGCGCACCGTCTAAACCGGCTCTATATGTCCTGTCTAAGATCATCAGATTAATGAATAATATTATAGATGGAGTGTTAAGTGCGATCTTATACATTAAGCATGAGACGAAAGGGGAGTATCTTGAACCTGATAACTTTTAGAAAAAGCAAAGAAAACTAATTATTTTCATTTTATTTGCCGAAACTCAGCACAGGAAAGAACAGTGGAGCCTGTTAAAATGGCGACCCTACGACGCATTTTACACTCCTTCTATTAGTCCAGTCAAAATAGACTAAATTATGATTCCAGTTTGCATTAATTCCCAACAAGCTGGATTTTTGTGCAGGCCTTGGATGCGTCATTACAAATGACATGTCAAAAGTCCCCATCGATCCCGCTTGTGCGTTGTTTTTTATTCGAGGTCAAAGGTCATAAATTTGCGTTTTTTGCGTATATCTCTGAAACAACGCGAGCTATCGAAAAATGGTTTAGACAAAGTTTGTAGATCGTAAAATTGTCTACAAAAAAGATCTCAACACTTTTCTTCTACAAAGCATCGTTTTCGAGATATCGTGACTTTAGACCGCAGGAAAGTCGAATTTTCGACCATATGCACACATTTCCGCACCACCTCTGAGGTAGTGTACACGGCGCTTTTTTTTAACGTGATTTTATTGAGCGGTTGGCCTTGAGAAACATCTGCCTGCGCCACTCCATTTTTCGGGTCGTTTTGAACGGGTTTTCGTAGTGAATAGACGTTTTTGTGAATTATATTCTCTTTTTAAACAGTGCCGTTACAAAATTTTGTAAAAATGTCAGAAGTTTGCTTTATTTGCAATGAATGTTTGACTAGTGAAATTGTGGTTGTTGATCGTGGGCTAAAGACTTTAATGGATTCAAGTACTGAAAGGGGTGATGGGTTCGATGAATATTTGAAGGACAAAACATCTGTAACGATACATAAGAAGTGTCGTAAAGCATACACCCGGAAGAGCAGCATCGCTGCAGCTTAAAGACAGCGTGAGGCGGAGATAGCTACCACATCTGGGATTAGTCCTCCTCGTACTAGAGCACGAGGTAATGAATCGTCTTTTTGTTTCAAGAAATGCGGTTTGTTCTGTGGCAATGAAGCAGATAAAACGGCTGAAATGAAAAAAGCGCAGCATCTTCGACGAAGAGTGTCTCAAGTTTCAACCCTTGACTTCAAGAAAACCATCTTGAAGGAAGCTCAGACTAAAGTCACGATATCTCGAAAACGATGCTTTGTAGAAGAAAAGTGTTGAGATCTTTTTTGTAGACAATTTTACGATCTACAAACTTTGTCTAAACCATTTTTCGATAGCTCGCGTTGTTTCAGAGATATACGCAAAAAACGCAAATTTATGACCTTTGACCTCGAATAAAAAACAACGCACAAGCGGGATCGATGGGGACTTTTGACATGTCATTTGTAATGACGCATCCAAGGCCTGCACAAAAATCCAGCTTGTTGGGAATTAATGCAAACTGTAATGTCTATTTTGACTGGACTATATAGTATTTATTAATCTAAGTACTGCACGCAACGCAACGCAACGCAACGGAACGGACCGGATTTAAGTTTCAAAATTTTAGAACCTGAAGGAACCGACGGATTGAAGTGTGAAAAGCACGGATATAAACATTTTAAGCATAAGTCCAAAATTTGGCAAAAGTGATATTTGCATACGTTCGATTACGTCAGTATAACCAACAAAAACCCATTCCGTTGTCTCTCCGTTCCGTTGCGTCCAGTATATGTAATTGAGGCTTTAGTCATCCCCCTCTCACCTAATGGCTTCTAATTACGATCTCTTTCAATACTTTAAACATTCAAGTTGCAACAAAATACGTGCAAAAATTGATATATTATATAAAACATATGGATCCTCATTGTTATAAATTACATCATCTAAGCTCTTACGTAATGGGTAAAAGTTCCATAAAGAATCTCCTACGTCACAAAAGCTTAAGTGGTATTGATATAATTATTTGTATGTACTACAATTTTATCCAAATATTATATAATATTTATTGATTTCGCAATTCACATTTTATCACCTACTCACTTATTAGAGTAGTCCTTTCTACCGAGTGTTTTGTTACTTTATTTGTATACATAAGTGCGTTTCCCATATGTTACGACAACTTATATTGAACGTTTCTTTTAATTAAATTTAAATTTCCTAGAACACAAAATTCTACCGAATGTATATAAATACAGGAAACACGTTCCAATTAACTTATCTGATTTTGTCCAAGCAGATTATTGCCTTTTTTTATGTCTGAAGCGATAATCAATTGACTTTGGCATCTTAGGATAAGCTATAAACAAAAAAAAAATGCCAGAATGACATGTCCACTTTTGATATCTAATCGATACGCAATAAATTCGTAGCTAGTTTTTACTGGATTTATAGTCAATGATAAAATTCTATTAATACTATTTCGGCACGTTTTACATTTGTTAAAATATTATCACTACTAGCATTGGTTTCAAAAGTATGCACTTAACGCTTTATGAAAATCACACTATCATAAAATACACATATTCAAAATAAGAACTCCCTTCAATTTTCTAATAGTTTTAACATACATCAAACTACAACTAAAAATTCTAATTCTTATATTTACATATAACAAAAACTTCACATACTTGATCTAAATAGCGCTCAACAATCTTTGCATCCATGCAGCAGAACCGACCTAACTATGTTGCGTATGGTTAAGCAGTGCACGAGCTACTAGTAGACATCGGCAATCTTCAGTTCTAAAATCGCCATTTCCCAGCTATGATAAGGCTAGTCGATAACAACTAATTTATCAAAAGAAACTGCTGACGTTCTGCCATATGCAGTATTGTTATCAAAGAAATATTCACAATTTTTTTTTTGTAGTTATCAAAACATTTTGGTTAATGGAAATTATTAAATTTCATCGAAAATGGAGGGGGGTTAACACGCTTACTAATCTTAACACACCGGATGTGCCTTAGGTTAGATCAAGACGGAGCAATGATTTACAAATTGTATTACTGATTCCACACTGAAGTGGTAGGAAAATACTTGAAATATTAAGGCTAGTACCAAACCAATTTTTTTTAATCAAAAATACAGTCTGCCGTAGAAGATAAGATGAGGTTTACTGGGCAGAAAATATTTAGTCGTTCATGTAGTGGCATGACTCAATATCGTTGGCAATATCGTATTGATCGTATCTCAGCTTAAGTGGTAATACCATCAGGTTTATAAGTTCTCGTGTACGTAGATTACAGTCATCTTTAGCCATTACTCAAAACAATGGTTTCAAATCCATTGCAGCAAACGTGGGGTATATGTAGTTCATTGACCATCAACCATCATTCAATTTTGTAGAAAAAAGTAGAGAAAGCGAAGGCATAAATCGTCACGCGGTGATCGTATGTCATGCTATCTACCCAAATACAAAAACTAAAAACGATGACGCTTTTGACTTCGATGACCGATAACAGAGGCGGATTAAGCTTCTGCGGGGCCCTAGGCGATTGCAAATGTGAGGCCCCCTATTTTTTTTGGGCTCTCGGCATCGGGGGCCCCTTTACCACCGGGGCCCCTAGGCACCTGCCTAGGTCTGCCTAATGGTTAATCCGCCACTGACCGATAAGAAGACATATTTCCTGCTAGTCTCCATAGATCTGTCCGACTAGTAAGCAAATTGCAAGTAGTGGAGTTGTTTGGCTGTAATACTCCATCCTAGAAATAGAGGTTGCTTCTTCTTCTTTGATCGATTAGCTAGCGATCTAAGCGGGACGTCCCCTCAACCGATACGCTGCTGTCGGTGCCGCTGCTGTCTCGAACTCCATTCACGATTCATTTCTATTCTTGACGAATTTTGGCGACGTCTCGATCCTCGATAACTGATAATCGTTGATTCTTTATAAGTTGCCCTAAATATTCTTTAGCCAGGTTTTCTTCGTCGCTGATCGCTGAGCCTGCGGGACCGTCTCGCCAGAGAAGTGTACGTGGCAAGCGGTTATCATCCATTCGGCAAACATGTCCAAACCATCGTAGTCGACGTTTTGTTTTGTTCATCGTTCAGTGTCTGTTGATCCCATCTTTGTCTAACTGTCTCGTTTCGAAGTCGATCGCAGAGTAAGATACCGAGAATGTGCCTCAAGCTTCGCATTTGGAAGACATCGAACTTGTTGACGTCCGGCTGGAGCAGTGTCCATGTTTCCGATCCATAAATCGAAGAATCGGAAGGATCAACGTTCAGTACAGGCGTTCTTTCGTTTTGACGGTAATATTTGTTCGTTTACATATGGTGTATATGCACCATTTGACCGAGGCGAATGTTGCTGTTGCCTGGCCGGTGCGGCTGTGAACGTCGGCCGTCGATGCAACTTTATTTTCTTCAACCAATGATCCTAAATATTTCGCCATCGGAACCTGTTCGATTTGGGGCCCATCGAAGCGAATACTGGCTTTCGATTCGGGGAGAGGTCACGAAAGTTCCATGCGATTTTTTGATGTTGCCGTTTGTTGATATTGTTTTGCCGCCTAAGCGCCGGATGGTCTGGTAAAGCCTCATGTCGGCCGCAACGTTATTTCAGCACGCTTCTCGTTCCGATCTCATTTTCTGACGAATTTCTTTGCTCAATCTTCGGTAGTGCTCGAAATCGGCGTGGTTCATTTGTTTCCGCTGAAAGACAAGGTCCAAACAGCTTTCTTTGTTTACGGATAGGTGGACACAACTGCATTGCACACCGCACAATCGACTTCGATAATTGCCTTTCTTCTATTGGCTGGTGGTGGTACCGTTTTATTCGCTCTTTGTAATCACATTTGCATTTTAGCTCGAACAAGATAATGGTCCGATCCGCAATCGGGCCCACGCAACGCACGTACGTCTTTGAGCGTCTATCGAAATCTTGCATTGATCAAAACATAGTCTAACATGGATGGATTTCGCCAGGTGAGTTGGTGTTTGAGTGGATGGCGGAAAATGCTGTTGCCAACGATCAAATTGCTTGACGCTGCGAAAGAAAGGAGGCGTAAATCGTTATCGTTAATTTCTCCGTGTCCGAACCATCTGTAGCCCTTATCTAGTATATTCAAGGGGTACCATTCATCCCTTCATCGTATTCAGTCTATGCCATGGCCAGGCAGGGAAAGCTTGATGGCGGTTAGTCTTGGATCCGGTTATGTTCGGACACAGCACCACCCAGGAGACTGTTTATATGAGGTGAGTGAAGCTGTAACAAGGAAAAAGCAACAAATTAGGCGTCCCCACTCCTCAAATACTCGATGACGAAAGTAAAGATAAAAGTGCAGTAACAGAAGTTCTCGAAGTATGACAAGGTCGTAGACAAGAAGGCAGACTCCCCACCCGTTTCGACCTCACCCTAAAATGGGGTGGTAAGGAGAACGTCAGAGTGTGCCAATAACAACCCACTCTGTACAATTACTTGGATATTCAGATGACGTGGCGTGAACATCGTGGGAAGGTCCTTTCTTGGCAACAAAAGAAGCTTACATGAACTAAGAGAGGCAACAAATCCCCCCTTTACTTATGGGGTAGAATTGAGTACCGTGCACAAATTCCATTCAATTCAGAATTCCAGCTAACTGCAAGTTTATCTCGGTCATGAATATTTTCCATATAAACGCTTTACACATACATACTCGTATGTATTTTTCTGCCTCAATTAATATTTTAAGGCCGTTTAGGATCCAAAAGCAAAGTGAAAATTCAAATTGGAGCTTTTTTATCGCGTAAAAGTTTGTGCATGCTTCTCTGTCTATTCAACAAACGTTGTATCGACGTTTTTGCAACAGAGAGAAAAGCATTCATATTTCTGTGGAATAAAAGAGCTGCAATTAAAGTTTCCACTTTGCGTTTGGGATGTAAACGGGCCCCTGTACGCTTGAATTTATATCCCATGTAAACTACAAAAGAATATGTAATCGGCCCCAGCCGGAAATCGACTAATGCATACGCTTAGTCAGATCACAGATGTGAGACAACCCTTCGTTGAAAGTCATTAGTAACAAGAGTGATAAAAGAAAAGCAGGCGAAACGGTAATTTGAGTTTGAAGAAAATCATTAAAATTTATAATAAAAACGTGTGTGGTTTGTAATCAGGCGATGGATGCTTGGCTAGTTAAAAACAAAAACCATCTACACTAGCTGACAGTGAAATTGACCAGCCATCAACTTCAACACATAAACAAAACAGAGTTGATCAAAGTGCTGAAAAACCTGCACCAGATATATCTGTCGATCGTACACCGAAAGACATTTTTCGAAAAGTTTAGCAAATATGTACGCAAAAACTTCAAGATTTTACATTTCTTGATCTGACGGTAGAAAAATCATAAGCCAATGTTATTATGGCACAGCAGTGAAGAGCAGCGAATATGGTGATACAAAATCACTACAATCGTGTAATTTCCTAAGTACATTGTTTTAATCATTGGCTGCACTTAGTAATGACCGATGTACTCAAAAATATCAACACATTTTTTTGGCGATTCAAAATTCGAAAAGAATATGAGGGAACCAACATTCTAAGATTGATCGAAACACGATGGCCATTATTTAAATTCAACTAAATCTATACACAAGAACTACAAAGAATCGCTTGAGTCATGACATTGATTAAAATTAAAAAAGGAAATGGTCAAAATTTTAATGGTAATATGGCGTTAGCTCCAGGACTAGTTAGTTCAATGATGGAGGAAAATTTCATATTCATGCATTATGCACTTCATGATTTGTTGAACGTAATGGAACCAGCAAACTAAATTCTGCAAAAACGCGACTAACATTTTCGGTTGGCAAAACCAGTAACTGATGCTTCACTTGAGAGTGTGAAGCGTTTAGGATCCGACGAAGCATCCAATAGCTTCCTTCGGTTATTAAAAGAAAGCATGGATACATTTGAATATGCCCCAAAGGTTAAAACGAATCCGCCAACGCTCGTCACGTTCATCGTTTGTTCGAAGCATGTGAAAACTTTGGTAATAGTAACTTCAATGAATGAATGCGCTTTTTCTGCATTGGCAAGAATTGATATAATGAAACGCATGTCTATGTCAACTCAATGTCCTTGCGACTTATCATTTGTGTTCCGTGAATATGGATAACATTATTGCGAACTGTCGTTATTTCGGGCGCCAATAATTGTTCGATAAGCGCTCTTAGATTTTCGGAGCTGACTACGGCCATGCCTTTAACTTGTTTTCTGAGGTAAGCAAATTGTTCCTAAATAATATAAAGTTGTCTACAATTTCCATTCTATGAACATCAAGACCGATACTTGATCCTAATCGTTGAACTTTGCTAAACTATGTAAAATTCTTAAAACGATTTCCTTTACGTCTTGCGCTTAACGTCCAATTATGACTATGTCATCTGTGAAGACTAGTACCTTCTTGAATGTTTCTTGTGATGATGCTATTTGCTCCATTAAGTTCTGCTTTTCTTTATTGCTTCAAAAGTAATCTTAAAAAGTATTAGTGAGATCGCATCTTCTTGTGACCGCAGAACTGAATCGAGTGGTTTTTTTGAATTATAATTCCTATATTCGCCATAATTTGTAAATTTATCTAAAATAATAATAATCATTATAGTAATCTATGGCCCCTGTGCTGGAAGTCCTGTAGATGTCGGTGTCGACTCGTCTTTTAGTTGGTGTGCTGAAAGTCGTGTGACATGACGTCGCTTGAGTTGAAAAAAGCCAACGTTTCAGTCAAATTACGATTTTCAGTGCAGCATCTTCCTCACAAAAAGCACAATACGCCGACTAAAAGTTAAAATAAAACTACAATAAACACGGCTGTCATGCTGGTCCCTATGCTGAAAGTCGAGTCATATGACAGCCGCATGAAGATGTCGATGTCGTCTCGTTTTTTAGTTGGTGTGCTGAGAGTCGGGTGGCGTGACAAGTCGTTTCATTTGAAGAAATTGTCATTTCAGTAAAATTACGACTGTCAGCACAATAACAATAATGAATAAACATTTTTAGTTTGAAAAATAAATATTTTTGAGTTTGTATTTCGCGAAAATTTTAATAAATTATACCCAATTTGAGATTAAAAATGTTAAATTCTAAGTTAATAATTCGGAAGATGAAGATAGCAAACGCGAAAAATTAAAAATTTTATGTTATTATTTCTTCCCAAACATTTGTGTAATTTCAGCATATCTCTGCTCTTTAGCCACATCTGGATGGTTTTCGCAAAATTCAAACTTATGTTTCGAATTGTTTTCTATTTGTAATTTTTATTCTGAAATAATTATTAAAAACTTAAAATAAACATTCCAAAATAAGAAATATGTATTTTCTTTCAAATTTTCCTATTTTGTAACTAACGCAAACAGCCCGACCAAAAGTGACAACAAAACGACAATAAAAACGACTGTCAGCACACTAAATAAGCTGTCGTTTATGTCAGCAGATTTTAAACGACAAGAATCGACTATCAGCACACCGATGTATTAGCTTCACTTCATATGACAACAAATACGACTTTCAGCACAAGGGCCGCTGTCATTTAGATTTTAAACGACACAGGCACGACAAGAATCGACTATCAGCACACCACTCTACCTAGCTTCACTCTGTATGACAGAAAACACGACTTTCAGCACAGGGGCCTTTATTTCTAATAATAAATAAAAAAAAGTATATTTAATAGACAAATAAAGAAAGGTATCCACACTTTCTATTGTGAAATTCATGAATCCAGATTGCTATTGTTGAAAGCAGTATCATTCTCACCAAAGCTAATTTCTTCAAACTCCCACAAAACAATCAAAACACTTTTTAACTTTATTAGAGCACAAAACACTTTGACCATAGAAAATTCATATAAAATTTATTTTCTTTTTGTGTAATAAGAAAACGCAATGCGGCGACTTCACAAGGCAATTTGAACTTGCTTCACATCTCATTTATTTCTCATTATAATGCACGTGAAACTTTGAAGAAGTACTTTCAGAAAGTTTTCATTAAAACTAAAAAAAAAACATCTGGAATAGGAGGTTGTTCAAAATTACCAAGTTTTATTAAAAAGGTGATTTATCTGCTTCAATTAAAACATTAGTTCGGCTTTGGTAATCGTACTCTTCAAACTTCAATGCGATATCAACCGACGAAGGTGATGATAAAAAGGCACAACACGATAAACACGTGTGAACAAGTACAAAAAAAATCGATACAATATCTCTCGACAATTAATTAAATTCACTTTGGACAAACAACCGACAACATCTAAAAAAAATGTTTTTAACGAAGTTCAAGGCAACAACATCTCACCCCCTTCGAGCAGTGAACAGCACTGAAGCTTTCGAAAAAGACGATATATAGTTGAACTACCTCACAAAACTCTTTATTAACTACCTGAATTTACACCTGAGAGATTTTGATCAGCTGTTGTGATAATCGATTTTAATGTAGTATGTATTCTGTCAGAAAATAAATTCGTTATAGTTATTAAAAAACTTCGATTTACCTGATAGGTATATAATCCACTCCACCTACACTTGCTTTGCCAGATTAAATGCCACTTAAATTCCCCGAATTTTTAACCATTGAAAATTGAAAACAATTTCATAATTTCATTGAGTAGAAAAAGAGTGAACCGCGCTGGTTATGAGTCAACACTGGGAAAAAATACTTGGAAAATGATTCAGACACCCGCCATCGAAAACAAATGAAAGGCGAGCTTTTTCCCACGAGCATGCTCCAAGCTCCTCCAATCTAGCACCATAGAGCCGAACTAGCGAAGCAAAAGTAACGAAAATCAGTGCTGAATCTTCCGAGCCGTGTCGAACTTACTTTGTACAGTGTTTCAGCAATCCATGTTGATGTAAAAGAAACTGGTGAAAAAACACTACTTTGTAACCGATTAAGAGATGACGACGCTCTTCCATAAACAACAACGTTTGGTAGTAGTTCAGCTGGGCTCGTTTTGGTAAAGTATATTTTTGCAAACAAATTCAAGATTAGTTCGAGATGCCAAACAGAAAGCTCCGCTAGAAGATTGTGAAATACAAAGCATCCCCGTGACGTCGATGTTGCGTATTATATTTAGAAAAGTTTGGCCTATGTCTAGAGTCGTGTCGGTCGCGTGCTCGTTATTAATCTTGTTTCTCGGAAGTATTGATCTTGGCACAGAAAAGAACAACAATTACAAGGAAAAATATTTTAAATGTAAGTAATCTAGGTTTTCCATAAAAGTGAAAATCAAGAAAGTCGTTCGTTTTGTGCTTTATCTAACCAAGTCGCCCTCCGCCTCTCAATATGATAAGGAAGTTGTATTCGAGATGAGGGCGAATGTAGGATTTGTATATTACAGCATTGGTCCGTAATTGATAGGAAGAACTCGCACCATTTAATATCCCAAGCACTGGGATGCTTGTTTGGCGTTTTGCAATATGTGGTTAAACCATCGCTGGTCTTAATAGAGTTACCCTTCTAGCTTAGAAGGTGCACTTCTCAGCAGGGCTGAGAAACATTTACCACTGCAGTCGTGGCTCAGCTGAGACATGCAAAAATAAAACAACATCAAACAGAAAATACAAAAACGTGCAAAAACAAAAAGTAAGTGGGGCACGCGGACAGTCACGCCACATTAAAAAGGGTCCTATTAAGGACAACTTCACTAGTTAGCAAGCTAAACACACTCCTATTATTGTTAGTATTTATGAGCATGCGATTAACCGGTTGAAACATGCCATAATTGGTATTAGAGGAATTAATGTGCAAGAGCGGTTCACCTCTCAGGTTGTAGTTATTCACTCTAATTAACGCGCGGTTTCTTAAGAAACCAGAGTCCAGTTTGATGTCATCGGCGTAAATAAGGATTTTACAGTGCCTTAGCTATATCTTCAATTGATAAAATAAAAAGGAGATGCCCAAGATGACTACCTTGAGGGACACCAGAGGACGCTTCGATGTTCTTAGATTTGACTCCGCGGAATAGAACCTGGTAGATTCTGTCGGCTAAGTACGACTGGAACCACATCACAAGGGCATGCTACTATAATAGAGTGAGAGAGCTTGTCGAAAGCCTTACTGAAGTCTGTGTAGACACAGTCAGTTTGGCAGCCAGTGACAAAGCCTCGAACTGTGTGTGAAGAGAACTCCAGCAAATTAGTAGTAGTGGAACGGGCTGCAAGAAAACCATGTTGGTTTGTTGAGATAAGCCTCTTGCAGATAGGGACGATAGCAGAATAAATAATAGATTCGAAGAGTTTTGATATAGACGATAACTTCGCAATTGGCCTATAATTAGATATTTCGTTCTTACAGCCTTTTTTATGGACAGGTATTATAAAAGAGTTCTTTCATAAGGTTGGGAAGCGCTCTTTATTTAGGGATATTTGAAATAGACATAGAAGAGGAGACAGTAGGGCCCCTGCACCGGATTTTAGAACAGCAGGAGGAACTCCATCGGGGCCCGGCGAAAAATCCTGTGGAAGCTCATTTATTTGTTTCGAGATATCTTCCCTGGTTACAGACAGTAAGTAAGTTTTGAGCCGTTTGGTTTGCATTGATATGTCGAAAATTGTCTTCATCTGATTTAAGGAAGAATGATGCAAACTTGTCACAAATCTCGGACGAATTAGAGCTAAGAGAGTTCTCGTATCGCATGGTGTAAGGGTAATTATCAACTTTTTTCTTAGTGTTAATAAATTGAAAGAATGCCCTAAGATCACCATACACTTTACCTTCCATGTTCCTGAGGTACTCTTACCCTTAAAGTGTAAAGGAATGGGTCAGCCAGTAGTCCCACATCATCCACTGACATTATTATTATTATAGTTATTTATTTGGCAGAGTACACATCTTTTAGAGTAAATTACAAGTGGTAAATAATCCTAAATTCTAAATGGGGATAAAGAAGTTAGAGAGGTAGCTTAGAATAAAATATTTTATGTAGGAGAGTTAGTGCCATGACATAGAGAAAATGAAAGAGTCCACATCCCAGTAGTGAATTTTGCAAGTACGACACATAATCAGATCTACCATCTACAGAGATGAAAAACAAATTTCAGACAATCATTGAATGCGACCCTGAGTCGTTGACGAATCAAGGACGATCAAGAGACATATGTATAAACAAGGGCGCCATAGAGAAAATGCGGCAGAATAAGGGATTTCACAAGCTTGGCACGGATAGAAGGTGATAGCAGATCCGGGAACAGCTACAGTTTTCGCAATGTACCATATATCTTAGACAGCATGAAGGAAACATGATTACAAGAGGAAACCTTACAGTTAATAAATATCCCAAGACCCTTGACACAATCAACGACAGGAATAGGAACATCAGCTACTAATAGATTTTAAGTATATTCAGAGGATATAGGACGATCGCTTATAAACAGTACTTGGAATTTAATTGGATTAAGTTTGAGGAAATTATTAGAGCTGATTCGAGATAAAATATTGTTCATATCGGCAGTACAGGATACAATATCACTAGGAGCAAAAGAATTGTACAGCTGAAGATCATCAGGATACATATGATAAGAACAGCCGTCAATGGCAGAAGGAAGATTATTGATGTACAGGGAAAAAAAGAAGAGGACCCAGTATCGAGCCTTGAGGCACACCCAGACGCACCGGGAGAAGAGAGGATGTTCTGCCATTGTGACGAACACATTGAAATCTATCAGAAAGAATAGAGGAGAAAAGACGCGTGGCAGAGGAAGAGAAATGATAGAGTTAATTAAGTTTAGATAATAGGAGCGGATGCACCACCGAGTCAAAAGCCTTAGAGAAGACGAGCAGAACCAAAAATTCAATATTACACTGATCAATCGCAGCCCTAAGATCACTTGTAACCCTCAACATAGCAGTCTCACAACTGTGCGATTTCCGAAACCCAGATTGATAGATAGAAAGAAAATAACTGACAAAAATCTTTATGTGTGTGGCTATTTATTGTCAGTTTGTGCCTGCAGATCAGTCTCAACCCGTGAAACTCGAATTCACACCGTATCCGTATCCAGTCGGTGCGAACTAGCACTGAAAACCACCCACACTCGCATTCGCGCTTGTTCGCGGGTGTGTACGGCGTGAATCTGGAGCCGCCTTAAGGCACAAATATAGTTGCACGAAAGTGGAAACTACGGCCGCCTGCGAGAGAATTTCCCATACATTTAATTTTTCCGCACCACCTGCCCCTGCAAATATGGTGGTCCATGTATATTAAAGGTTTTCCCAGTTGTGCGTTTAAAGTTTTCGTTCAAGCTATGAACATTTTTACACTTGAATTAACAGCTTGTCAGGCGAGTACCAGAAGTCCTCATCCCTCAGTCAGGCTGAGTATTGTGTGGCCATCATCGACCTGGTATGTCGGCGGCCTGTAAGTAAATGGGGGTCTTTAGTCGAGAAACATGTTTTACTTAATTTCACCCAGATTTCTACCAAATTTACACTGTTTCTTGAAGAAAAAAAATACGTGATATTTGGCGAGACCCATACCAGCCCATACCCTGTATACGGCGGTTGTGAGGCACCTGTACGACTACGGGTATGGAGGCCCTACTAACCCTCCTTCCGCCACCCTAGTAGTGAAAAGGAGGCTCTGTCGGGGGTGCTGCGTCTACGGGAGCTTCCTTTAAGCCAGGAGACTTCTGGATCATTTATCAATCCTCAAGGAGCTAAACCTTGAGCCAATGATATCATTTTCCGATACCATTCCTGCCATTATTGACTTTGAAAGCCCGTTTAAAACGATTATTCGAAGTAGATCAGAATGACACCATGGCAGGCCTCTCTTTAGAGGAAGCACGGAATTTTAGTATACTATAAGACTGCCCTGGATTGTCTTCTATCTCTGAAATCCCTCAACAGAAACAACAGTGTCACGCTGATGTGGATTCCGGGCCACGAAGGTCACATTGGTAATGAAATTACCGATAGTTTGGCTAGAGTAGGGGCAAACTCATCAACTATAGGTCCGGAACTTATCTTTAGCTTTGCAAGTGCCACGTAAGCACGGCCATCAAAAATTGGATCGACCAGCTGTTTCTTCATAGCTGGACAAGGACCCGGAGTGCTCGTCAAGCTAAAAGATTCATCCAAAACGATAAAACTAAAGCGGGCAAACTGTTAACTCTCAGGAGGTGGAAGTTAAAAATAATAACAGAGCTCTTGACGGGCCACTGTTCGCTTAACTATCATCTAAACAGACTTGAACTGGTAGCCGATTGTAGCTGCTGGGTTCTGCGAGGCAGCTTCCGAAACTGTGGAGCACTTGCTGTGCGACTGTGAGGCTACAGCGTAGAAGTGATTGAGCCTCCTCCATCGCGACTTCCCTACTCCCAGGGAGATTTGGGGCAGGAACCCTAAATCAGTTTCAGGCTATTTTAGAAGCCTTAACCTCGATGGTTTTTAAATACAGGGATGGCACAATAGACCAAATAAAATAGGTCGCAGTGCCCTGTAAGGCGCCCCTCAACAAGAAATAGAAAATGTTTAATTATTACTTAACAGCTCCTGTATCGAATATTGGAGAGCAACATATATAATCAGGCTTGTTTTTTTAGTTAATTGTGTATTATTTTATTTGCTTTATTATAACTTGATTGAGCTCCATCTAGGAGCTTTTTCAAAAATTTTATCCTTTCACGTTTTTTGTGCAGCCACCTCTTGGACTAAACCAACGTCTTAAAAGTCCAGATAAACTTTGTAACTTTCCCTCTCCAATTCTGGATGTTCCTATCCGAAGCTTGGAAACTGTGCTTAATTGTAGGTTTCCGCGTCCAACATAATATGTAGATATAAGGGAGCTCTGCGCTAGAACATACAAAAATTTCAAAGAAATCGAAATATTAGAGGTTCAACTAGGAAATTACCAAAACTGTTAATTTTTTTTGTTTCCTTTTAAACTAAGGGCAACTGCACCATCCTTTACGGTTCTTTTTTTTCCTCTTTAAAACTTCCAGCCTATCATCGAGCTGGTGTGCTGCAAACTCCAAGAATATTTCTTCAAGTGTGGTTTGAGAAATGGAGTAATCTTCAATATTTAAAGAGGCTCGATTCTTTTCAAATAATCCAAAAATAGCCGACCATTTAATTGAGGCTGTTGGAATGTAGAACGTGAGCAAACTTTGATACTCTTCCCTAAGGCAACGATGAAAATAGAAAAGTTAATAAATTTTAAAACTTTTTTTATACCGGTTAATTCGTGCGGTTTTACAACAGATGGCGTAGCTTGATTATTATTGTGGCAGTCTTTCCCAGCATCTATTGGAAATAATCCGAAACATCCGCAACTTGACCGGATTAGTAGCAGAAATAACTACTTGCTGCTACGACGTTTTAGTACTACATTTCGATAGCTAATTCAATCGAGATTGCGCTGCGAATGAATTCAATCGATCGAGAACAATTAAAAGAAATAAATGAACATTGACAATTACGAAATAAAAATAAATTAGAAATAAAAGATATTCATCCAAATAAATCAACGGACTTTTATTTCTCCTCCGCTCGCCTATGGTTGTGACACGGAGTAACAACCAGACAGCGACATTGGTGACCCCGAAGACTTTTAGAGCCCCGAAGACTTTAAGAGCCCCGAAGACTTTAAGAGCATCGAAGACTTTTAGCCCTATTTCTAGGATTCCCAAAAAGAAGCCGACGCATAAAATGGCGTCGGACAAGAACAAAGAAAACCCAAGAGCTCTTCAGAAATCTGGCAGCGAAAGCGACAGCAATGCGAAAAATGTTGGTGGATCGCAAATCAGATTGCCACATTTCTGGAGGAATGATCCTGAACTTTGGTTTGCCCAAGTCGAGGCCAGGTTCCACACGCACCGATTAGTGGACGACGACGAGCGCTACTACATCGTTTTAGCGTCAATCGAGGATCCACAAATCCTCAGCCAAGTCTCCGATATCCTTAGAAAACCCCCACAGACCGCAAAATACCAGTCTTTGAAGGACAAACTGATCACTCGCTTCACGGAATCAAAAGAGAAGTTGTTACAGAAGCTTTTTACCGAGCTGGACCTGAAAAATAAAACACCTTCACAACTTCTCCGAGAGATGTTGAACATTGCCCCCGAAGGCATGAATGAAGAGGTGATGAAGTCCTTGTGGTTACAGCGCATGCCGGTAAGTGTTAAGTGTGTCCTTTCAGCTACTGAAGATTTAGAATTAAGCAAATTAGCTGAAATTGCTGACAAAATACTCGAGCACACTAACATGCTTGAGCCCCCGGTAGCTGCTGTAAGCGAATCAAATCCGAGTGTGAACGACAGACTGGACAAGATAGAACAACAGCTACAGGTAGTGTTGAAGTCGATGAAGCAACTGACTACGAGGCCCCGTTCACGCAGCCGAACGAGGTTAACGACGCCTGTACGCAACGAAAATAATTGCTATTACCACAACAAGTATGGAAGCAAAGCTACAAAATGCCGTGCACCGTGCAAATTTGTAGAGTTTACCAAGGGAAACTAATTCCTGTGGCGACCACGGAGACAGGCCGTCACGGTGATAACAATCCATGTCTCCAATCTGAAAATAGATTATTTATAAAAGAAACAAAATCTAACAAAAAATTTCTCATTGATTCAGGTTCTATTATTTCGATTATTCCCGTCAACTTTGTCAATGACAGCCCGAAACTCAGCAGCTTCAAATTATATGCAGCGAACTCAACAATCATCGACACTTATGGTGTACATCGCATGGAGTTGAACCTAGGTTTGAGAAGATCATATAAGTGGGTATTTATTATTGCCCAAACCCAGGTACCAATTATTGGAGCTGACTTTTTAACCAATTTTGGACTTCTTGTAGATTTGAAGAACCAGCGACTCGTGGATTGCACCACAGCGCTGTCCAGACAAGGAGAGTTGGGACCGACAACCATCTACGCGATTACAACCGTAGACAACAATTTTGAATATCAAAATATTTTAAATAATTATCGCAGCATCACTTTACCAATGGTTAAAGTTGCTCCGTCGACAAGTAAGGCACCTCCACATAAGATTTTTACAACCGGCCGACCATTAGCAGAACGGCCACGTCGACTATCTGGAGAGAAACTTCAAACGGCCAAAAATGAAATTGAATCCTTGTTAGATGGAGGAGTTATTCGACCATCAAGCAGCTCGTGGTCAAGCCCAATTCATATGGTTCCGAAGAAAACCGGTGGTTGGAGGCTTTGCGGGGATTACAGGAAACTGAATGCCCAAACGATTCCAGACCGTTACCCCATAGCCTACATCACTGACTTCAATGAGAGACTATATGGTAAGGAAATTTTTTCAACAATTGATTTAGTTCGTGCTTACTACCAAATACCAATGGCCGAAGAACATATCCCAAAGACGGCAATTAGCACACCGTTTGGGTTGTTTGAATTTGTAGTAATGCCATTCGGTTTAAGGAACGCAACACAGTCCTTTCAACGCTATATGGACAGCATTTTTCGCGATCTGGACTATGTTTGCTGTTACATCGATGACATCCTGGTCATGTCCGCTGATGCAGTTGAACATGGTCAACACCTGGAAGAAGTTTTCAAGCGCCTTCACGATGCAAACTTGCACATCAACTTGAATAAGTGCATCTTCGGAGCAAGCGAAGTGACCTACTTGGGTTACGTCATAAACAAGGACGGCTGTAAACCACCTGCCGAGCGTATCTCGGCGATAAAGGATTATCCTAAGCCGCAAACCGTTGCAGAACTTCGTCGATTCCTAGGCGTTCTAAATTACTTCCGAAGATGTATACCACATGCAGCTCAGTTACAAGCCCCACTTAACGAACTACTCAAGAACTCAAAAAAGAATGATAAACGTCCAGTAGTTTGGTCAGACAAAATTGAAGAAGCCTTCGAAGCTTGTAGGATGAGTTTATGTGATGCAGTCCAACTGGCACATCTGGGTCAGAACAAACCACTTGCACTCACAACCGATGCGTCAGATACAGCAATTGGTGGTGTACTGGAACAACAAGATAAAGGAGAATGGAGACCACTTGGTTATTTTTCACGGAAGATGAGCCCAACAGAACAAAGATATTCTACATATGATAGAGAACTTCTGGCTGTTTTCGCTTCAATCAAATTTTTTCGACATATACTTGAAGCCCGAACTTTCGTAATCAAAACCGACCATTTACCATTAACGCACGCATTCGCGCAGAAACCAGAGAAAGCCTCACCTCGTCAATTGCGACAATTAGATTGGATCTCACAATTTTCAACAGATATTGTTTATCTTCCAGGTAAAGACAACACGGTAGCAGACGCACTTTCACGTATAAGCATGATCACTACGCCGACAGTGGTGGAACCGGAAGAACTACAAACCGAACAACAGAGAGACGAAGAGTTGAAGGAATTGTTAAAGGGATCAACCTCATTGAAACTTCAAAAATTATCATTCAAGGAAGACTGTTCAGTTTACTGTGATACAGAAACTGGAACGATACGCCCATATATTCCTCAATCCTTAAGGTATCGTATATTTAGCTCCATACATGGATTATCACACCCAAACGGAAAAGCTACTTCAAAACAAATAAGGCAAAAGTACGTTTGGCCACAGATGAGGAGCGATATAATAGAATGGTCACGTAGATGCATTTCCTGTCAAAAGGCAAAGATACAACGACACCAGAAAAATGCCATAACGCCATTTGAATTACCCGATCATCGATTCGACCACGTCCATATGGATATTGTGATTTTACCACTAATCCAGGGATTTCGTTACTGTTTAACTATAATCGACCGTTTCTCAAGATGGCCTGAGGCAGTTCCGCTTAAGGACATAACCGCAGACACGATTGCAACCGCATTTTATTCAAATTGGGTCGCAAGATTTGGAACACCAAAAACTATCACTACCGATCAAGGGACACAATTTGAGTCAGAACTATTTAAATCTCTCACTAATATGCTAGGATCTAGAAGAATTCGCACTTCACCATACCACCCTGCATCGAATGGACTTATTGAGAGGTGGCACCGTTCATTTAAATCCGCTTTGATGTGTCACTCAGGGATTTCATGGCTGGAGCTCCTGCCCACGGTACTTTTAGGACTTCGGACATGCTATAAGGAAGACATAAATGCTTCGGCTGCCGAATTCTTATTTGGATCACCACTTAGAGTTCCAGGAGAATTTTTCACCGATATAGACACCTGCATTGATCCGCAAATATTCATCGAGAAGTTCAGAGAACATATGCGAGCAATCAAACCACTACCAACAGCAAATCACAACAATCGTCGCTTGTTCAAGCATAAACATTTAGAAGATTGTACCCATGTTTTCCTGAGAACAGATGCTGTAAAGAAACCATTAGAACCACCATATTCTGGACCCTACAAGGTATTAAAAAGAATTAATGACAATAATTTTTTAATTAAGATAGGCGAAAAAGAAACCACAGTCTCAACCGAGAGATTAAAGCCAGCTTATACCGCCATCGAAGATAGCCCAGGACCTTCAACGGACAGCTCATCACGAGAGAAGACACCTACCATAATAGACGAACAAAACCAATGGTTATCCAGCTCCAATACTGGAAAATTGAAGACATATGTCAACAAAAGAAAATCAGTCTCCTTTCAAGAGCCTCCTACGACCTGATTATTAAGAAGGGGGTAGCTGTGGCAGTCTTTCCCAGCATCTATTGGAAATAATCCGAAACATCCGCAACTTGACCGGATTAGTAGCAGAAATAACTACTTGCTGCTACGACGTTTTAGTACTACATTTCGATAGCTAATTCAATCGAGATTGCGCTGCGAATGAATTCAATCGATCGAGAACAATTAAAAGAAATAAATGAACATTGACAATTACGAAATAAAAATAAATTAGAAATAAAAGATATTCATCCAAATAAATCAACGGACTTTTATTTCTCCTCCGCTCGCCTATGGTTGTGACACGGAGTAACAACCAGACAGCGACATTATTGTAGTGAATCACCTAACCTAATATTCGTTTGAAAACTTCTGTCAAATATCATCGTGCTGTCATCGCATTTTGGTGGAAGTTTATGGTGACCATGATTTAGCTGAGCGAACGTGGCAGAAGTGGTTAACGGGGTTTAAAAGTGGTAATTTTGACTTGGAAGACGAAGAACGTCACGGACAGCCAAAAAAGTTTGAAGATGACGATTTGGAGGCATTGATCGATGAAGATCCTCATAAACGCAAGAATAACTTGCAGATACAGTTGGAGTCGCTCAGCAAACCATTTCTGATCGTTTAAAATCAATAGGTATGTTCTGAAAGGTATGACATTGGGTACCGTATGAATTGAAGCCAAGCGACGTTGAAAGGCGCTTTTGCATGTCTCAAATTTTGCTTGAGCGCTATAAAAAGAAATCGTTTTTGCATCGGATTGTGACTGGTAAGGAAAAGTGGGTCCATTGCGATAATCCAAAACGTCGAGCAACGTCTGGATACCGCAGCCATGCCCCGTCATCAACAGCCGCACCGAATATTCACGGCCAGAAGGTTATGTTGTGTATTTAATGGGACCAGCTACGTGTGGTTTATTATGAGCTGCTACAACCGAACCAAACGATCACAGGCGGGATTTATCGACGACAATTGATGCGTTTGAGCCGAGCCAGGAAAAACGGCCCGAAAAGGGTCGCAAGACACGATAAAGTTATTTTGCAGTACGACAATTCTCGGGCACATATCCACATGGCCAGTCAAAACATACTTAGAAACGATGAAATGAGAAGTCCTACCCCACCCGCCGTATAGCCCAGACCTTGCGCCGTCCGATTACCATTTGTTCCGCTCAATACAACATGGCCTGACTGACCAGCACTTCTCCAATTATGATGAAGTCAAAAATGGATCGATTCGTAGATAGCCGATAAACCAACCATTTTTTCGACGCAGAGCTCATCTCTTACTAGAAAGATAGGAAAAAGTTATGGAAAACGATGGGCAATACTATGAATATTAAATTTATAATCGCTCTTTTGAAATAAAGCATTAATTTATGAAAAAAAAAACCGCACGAATTAACCGGTACACCTAGATTTGAACTTACTTTAAAACTGCTTGTGGGAATTCTTTTGCGATAAATTGTTTTACTCTTTCAGCATCAGGATTAAGCGGTATTGTTGTGTCAGTTCCAGTGCCAGATCTGTAAAGAAGTGAATTTTTTTATATAATATTTAATGAAAGAAAAACTTTTTATTATATTTTCTATTTTCAAACATTACAGACAGGGCCGGCCAGTTTGGCTTTTTTGCGCCCGGTGCAGTATGTCACATTGCGCCATCCATCACCTGTTCATTTTTAGATTGCAGTTAAAGACAATGGAAATGACACAAACACTCTTTGCAGCTACTTTAGAAGGCCCGGGAACACCTTTTCCCTGTTTTTCTGAAATTGCGCCCGGTGAAAATGTACCAATGAAGCACCGCCCTTGCCTTTGTCAAATTGCATAGCATGAAAGCCAACATCAAAATCTTAGCAGAATAGTAGACAATGTAGTATTAATATAAAAGAATGGAATACATGGTCATCTATTGCTTCTCAGAAAGAAATATTGTGTTATTGACGAAGTTAGCCCCATAAAAAGTAATCCGCTGAATACGCACGTTCTGATAATACTAAGCAATTACCTTCCAACATTATTACTTACTGCCGTGCCATTTTAAACGAACATACCATAGGAAAATACAATGAAAATAATACATACCCTGATTGTGAAGATGAAGAACTCTCTTCATCAAAACTCGCGTTCAACAGCTTCGGATCTTCCATCTTTGACTTCAGCTTAACCTTAATAACAAATCCTTTAGAGAATTTGTTCTTCAATCGTTGCGTTGATCCTATACACTTAAACTCTCCATTAACCATAATCGCAAGACGCGTACATAATGCCTCACATTCTTCCATACTATGTGACGTTAGAACAATAGACTTTCCCATTTCTCTTAATCTGCTAACCACATTCCATAGTTTTCGTCGTGCTGCTGGATCTATGCCGCTTGTCGGTTCATCCAAGTAAATCACAGATGGATTTCCTAGTACAGCAATGGCAGCACTCAATTTCCGTTTATTTCCACCACTTAAGTTTCGTACATTTTTATCTAGATGTGCCCTGAAGGCTAGCTTGCGCGCAAGATCTGTTATTATATTATCGATTTTGTCTTGTGGTACTCCTCTTAGTAAGGCAAAGAACTTAATTGTCTCCCGAGCAGTCAAATCTTCTAGAAGAGCATCGAATTGCGGACAGTATCCAATATGTTGATAAACTGTTTTCATATCAGTGCGTAAACTAATACCACGAACGTAGGCATTGCCACGGGACATTCTTTCATCACCAGTTAAAATTTTGAAGGTTGATGTTTTTCCAGCGCCGTTTGTTCCCAGCAGGCCGAAACACTCAGAACTATACAAAAAAAAATCATCATAAATAATGTTTCCATTTGATATATCTAAAAGATACTCACTGTCGAACTCCAACTGAAATTTGATTCACCGCTAAGTAGTTGCCATAATATTTTGTGACTTTATCTAGGATCAAATTGTGAGCTGCAATTTCGTCCTTTGACATTGAACTGATGCGATTCTTTTCTTCGGCAACATCATCATCCACATCTGCGCTTTCATAAATGGGTGGAGGTGGCCTATTAATATTAAACGTTAAAAAAATAAAACCAGCAGGTGTACCCAGTGTACGTGTGGAAACATCTTTGTCGATCTTTATCTTTCTTTAAATTAAACTCGCAGTAAGAATAAATGCCGTTTTACATCCCAAACGTCGAGTGGAAATGCAGCTTTGGAGCTCTTTCATGGCACAGAAAATTTGCGTATGCCACAATAGCGCGAGGAGTAAATCACATAACCATGACTAGATAAGTTACACATTCCTCGGACTCTGTCTAACGAAGAGCTTATGAGATCTCCCAGCTTAGACCCGAAAGAAACCAGTCACATTGACAATTATTACATATAGGATAAGCAGAACAAAGTCAACAAAATCTTCGTGAGCACAGAACACCGATTCATCAAAAATCAGTTGCGCTTGTGTATGGACAAAGGTTTCAATTAGGTTGCAAACTGGTTGGGAGCGTGATAATGGTGAAACCAGTTTGAAACTGGGGTCGCAAATCAGTCGACTCATGTGCGTAGTGCCTCAATGTTTATGAAATTATCATTTTCCTACATTCTTGCTTGTGAACCGAGCTAGCACGAGAGCGCTTCGTCGACCTAATATTATTATTATTATTTATTTTGCAATGTTTGTACAAAAGAAAGATTCTTAAATTAGTACAATAAACGGAGGAAAAAAAGACAAATTGGAAAATTAACAAAACAGAATAACCTACTTACTAACTAACATTAAAATATATGTTATAATATACATAAATAGTAATTAAAAAAAAAACAAAAGATAAAGTAAAAAAAGAGAGATAAAAACAAATTATTATAGAGAGAGCAAAAAGAAAAAAGAGAGAAAAAAAAGAAAAATTAGATTTGCAGTTTGAGAGAACTAGAGTGCAGGCAAATTTGTAGCATGTTTGCTGACAGGTTTGCTGAAATTTATAGCCCCTTATCTAGCGCAACATACGATGTAACTGACTCGCACACTGACACTTCCCTTATAACCGGTATATCCCTTTCTGTTGATGAGATCATGGCGGGTCTGAACAATCTTGATATCAAAAAAGGTAATGGTCCCTACAATCTCCCTCCTATTTTCCTGCAGCGCTGCTCGCAACATATCGCGTTTCCTCTTTATCTCATCTTCAACAAATCTTTATCGTTAGGAAAGTTTCCCAAGCTGTGGAAGAAATCCTACCTAACGCCAATCTATAAATCCGGTGACCAGCACTCGGTAGACAACTATAGGGGCATTGCCATTTTATCATCAATTCCTAAGCTTTTTGAAAAACTTGTTCATGACAAGATTGCTCCTCTTATCGATCCATACCTAAACGAACAACAACATGGTTTTCGGAAAAGACGTTCAACAACTTCTAATGGACTCCTTATGGTCCTTATCTCCGAATCGTTATGCGGTATGGAGAGCGGCCATCAATTGGATGCTGTGTACACTGATTTCAGCAAGGCCTTCGATCGAGTGGACCACACCATCCTAATCGCAAAATTATTAAAGTTTGGAATATCAAGTTCTGCCGTCGTAGATTATAAATAAAGCGAATGCAATCATTGTATGCGACTTCAATTTTCCGAACTCAAGAAGCGTCTAACGAGGGAAAGACTAAGTAGCCATGCATTAGATTGGGCAGGAGTAGCGCTTTTGCTAAGCGCAAACGAAGGGTGCAATTCATCAAGTTTCCATGCAGACGGAGTTTCCTGAGAAGACAATAGGTTTTACTCACTATATAACGGATATTGTCACAACAGGTCATGTCGTGGCTTAGAGTTACTCCGAGATTTTGAACACGATCTACACGCTGAACAGGATTGCCATTTAAAATGACACTGGGAAAAACCAGACTGGGGTTAACAGAGTGAGCTAAAACTAGATATTGCGACTTGCCTGGATTGAGTGATAGGCGATTAACCGAAGCCGAAAGAATAACATTTAATGTAAGTTCTCGGATAATTTCCGCACTCCTGACACCAGCCGCGGATTCAAGGGAGGGGGGGGGGGTCATGACCCCCCCCCCCCCCAAAAGCTCGAACTATGCAATAATAGTTGAGATGGGAGAGACCAAAAGCTGCTGACGCTTCTGCTACTTGTCGAACATCTTGAATGTCTCTACTGATCAACGTCTCGGTGCAACATGTCTGGAGAAAGCATTTCAATCCAGGAATGGAGGAATGAAGATTCTTCTTCTCATCATCATAAATAGCTCCACAGCCTGTTATTGGCCTTGGCTTCCTGCAACATCCTCCTCCAGAACTGTCGGTCCCTGGCTTGAAGTCTCCAATTTCTTATACCAAGGGTTCGTAGATCTTCTTCTACGCTGTCTATATATCTCTTTTTTGGACGTCCCGTACCTCTGTGTCCGTCTGGTCCCTTGTTCATAATAATTTTTGTTATGCTGTCGTCACTGCTACGTTCAACATGTCCTGCCCATCGGATTCTGTTAATTTTTATAGTTTTTGTGATGTTTGGATCTTTATACAACTGATACAATTCGTGATTGTATCTCCTCCTCCAAACACCGTTTTCGTTGATTCCTCCATATATAGTGCGCAGGATTTTTCTTTCAAAGCACCCTAGGAGGTGTTCTTCGTTACTTCTTAATGTCCAGGTTTCGGATCCATACAGTAGTATTGGCCTTATAAGAGTTCTGTACAGTTTTACTTTAGTGCTTCTTGATATGTTCCTTGATAAGAAATGTTTACGTAGCCCAAAGTAGCATCTGTTTCCCAGCGCTAATCTCCTTTTAACTTCTAATGTCGTGTCGTTGTCTTTTGAAATTAGCGTCCCTAGATATATAAATTCTTTTACTGCTTCGATGTTGTATGTATCAATTGTCATATTCTGGCGATCATTACGTCTTTTGGAGATGCACATATATTTCGTTTTCTCTTCATTAATTGCTAGTCCGAATTTCTTTGCTGCTCTTTCCAGCGATATGAAGGCTTCTTTCATTGCTACGGGGGATCGGGCTAGTATTACGATGTCGTCAGCGTACGCCAATATTTGTACCGACTTGTTGAAAATACTGTCCGCGGTGTTAATTCCTGCGTCTCTTATCACCAGGGCCGGCGCTACCATTAAGGCGAACTAGGCGGTCGCCTAGAGCGCCGATTTTTGGGGGGCGCCAGATTTCCGGCTTTCAGTTTTTAACAAAATTTATGAAGAGCAAAAAAAGAGAAACAGAGAAAAGTGGAATTTTTTTATTTACTGATTCTTTTAACCATTTTGAAGGCGTAATAAAATAGAATTTATGAGGTCCAAAAATAATTAAACTGGGTTAACTTTTTTCTTTACTGGTCACTTCGTGAATGGATACAATAATTTAAGAAATGCCCGGCTTGACCAGCTGTCCGACACACTGGCATCTTTTTCAACGAGCTCGAGTTCTCTCGTGGCCAAATTCCACGAGCTCTCATCTCGAGTCTCCACGGTCTTAGATACCGTCGACGATTTGCAATCAGTGATCCTTAACCCTGGTGCTCCTACTTCTTCCGTTTCAGCTGAAACCTCGGCCCCCCTTTCTGCAGTGCTAACCGATATCAAAAGTTGTATGATGCGTGTCAGGACTGAAGTCGAGTCGTTATCTCGTACAGCGACTCAGAATTACTCAGCCCAGAACTTACTATCGAAAAAATTTAGTGCTTTCGATAGTAAGCATCTCTGTGCCGCTCACTGTAAAGAGGTGCAATGCGAACCTCCAGCCACCGCCCCTCCAGAGGTTGGTATTACCGTTGGCCTTTCCACAGTACCCGTGGAGAACCCTTCGATGGGGACTGTCTTTAGGCTGGCTCCGAACCAGCCAAAACCCTGTAACAAACGTAAAGGCAGAAGCAGTCGTAAAGCGACTTTTACAGAGGTGGTCTCTATGAACTCCTCTGTTAGCTTGTCGGTGCCCGCCCCTTTACTTCCAATGAACTCATCTGATACGTCATCTAACTTCTCTGGCAATATTAGTGAGCAAGTTGACGCTGGGGTTACTAGGTCTTCAGTAACCTGTGCCAGCCTTGTGACGGTACCCAAGCCGCGAAATATTTTCATTTCGCGCTTTTCCCCTGACACTACGCCAGGGGCAATTAAAGATTATTTAAAGGAAAAAGAAATAAACCCTGAAACAATCTCCTGCAGAAAGATTAGCAATTCTTCCAAACCGGTCGCGTCCTTTGTTCTGTCTGCACCACCCAGTACCGCTGAAAAGCTTTTGGACCCGACATTCTGGCCTCCCGGTGCCTTCTCTAAATACTTTGTTCCCCGCACACGTGTACATCGCACTCCTGACTCTCGCCAGGTTTCAAAAAACTTAAGACACTCACCCTCTATTACCAAAGCGTAAGAGGAGTGAGGTCCAAAACCCACGATGTGTTTCTATCAACTTCGGCCAGCGATTTTGATATAATCGCTTTTACGGAAACATGGTTATATAGTGGTATCCTCAATGCCGAACTATTCGACTCCTCCTTCCAAGTTTTTCGGAGGGATAGATATGATGACTCATGTAGGTGGTTTACTACTTGCCTGTAATAACCGTCTCAATTGCTCTTCAATAACGCTTCCTAGTTTTTCCAACTCTTTGGACATTGAGCTTCTCGCTCTTAAAGTCTCTCTTGCCCACAATAACCTGTTCTTGATCTGCTGTTACATCCCACCCGATATGCTCAGCACTCTTGACGATAAAGGTCATAACCTTTATGATATCCTAATTTCCTGCATTAATCATATCCAGGATATGATGGATTCTAAAGACGAAATCCTACTTTTAGGGGATTTTAATTTGCCCAATGTTCAATGGGTATCTTGTGATGACGACGATAACTACCTCCCTGAAAACAACCTTAATTTTAGGGAATCCAGCTTTCTGAATTCCCTATTCTCATGAGGCCTGAACCAAATGAGTGGTGTGAATAATATTTTAGGAAGGCGGTTAGATCTTGTATTCTTTTCCGACTCAGACAACATGAATGTTGAGCCTAGCTCAATTGTCTTGTCACCTGTCGATAATTATCACCCTCCTCTCATACTGAGCTATTGTTCTGTCTTTAACAATAAGCCAATCCCAGAGGAGTGAACCTTTACCTTTAACTTTAAAAAAGCCAACCTTGAGGAACTGTAATCCAAGCTCATTTCGGTCGACTTCAATGGGTTATTTTTTTGGACAATTCTTAAAAAATTGTGTTGACTGTTGAGCGCGCGCTCGTCACCGCCGCACTCTCAAGTACCATGGTCGCTAATAATTCAAAGGGCGCTAATAATTCTCCTCGCCTAGGGCGCCAAATACGGTCGCGCCAGCCCTGCTTATCACTTTTTCCATAGCTACGTTAAATAGTAAGCACAATAGGGCATCTCCTTGTCTTAGTCCTACTGTGGCGTTGAATGGTTCTGATAGCTCTCCTTCAATTCTTATTCTGCATAATACCTCTTTCATTGTCATTTTAGTCAAATTTACGAGGTGTTTGGGGAATCTTAGGTACTCCATAGCTTTGTATAATTCTTCACGTTTTATTTTATCATAGGCGTTTCTGAAGTCTATGAATAGCGAATGTATGTTTATGTTAAATTCATTCGCCTTTTCTAGGACCTGCCTAAGTGTGAAAATATGGTCTGTGGTAGATCTTCCGGGACGGAAACCGCTTTGATAGTTTCCCAGAGCTTCTTCTGCGTAAGGCTGCAGTTTAACGTATAAAATATTTGAAAATACTTTATATGCTACGTTCAGTAGAGTGATGCCTCTATAGTTGCGGCAGTTTAGCTGATCTCCTTTTTTATGTATAGGGCACACAATGCCCTCGCTCCATTCCGATGGTATTTGTTTCTGGGTCCATATTAGTGTTACGATTTCATGCAGGCTTAATATTACGTTTCCACCTCCTTTTTTTAATAGCTCTGCTACAATGTTATCTTTGCCCGGAGATTTGTTGTTTTTCAGTTTTTTGACTGCGTCTTGTACATCTTCTGATGTAGGCATATCTCCCGCTAGTTCTTCTGCTACTTCCACGTTTTCTGTTGGCGGTTGGTCCTCATCTCCAGCTAGCAGTTCTTTGAAGTGTTCGCGCCATCTAGTTAGAACTAGTTCTTTGGTGCTTAAGATTTCCCCATTCTTATTTTTGCACATAGTTACTCTGGGCTTGAAACCGACTCGGTGCTCATTTACTTTTTTATATAGTTGCCTGACGTCGTTTCGGCTGTTCGCTTCTTCTATTTCATCACATCTTTTGGTCAGCAAGGGTATCTTTGATCATATCCGTTTCTTTTTTTAAATCTAATGAAGACGTTTGGAGTATTCGGCTCAAAGGTAAAGTTGTACCGGATACGTACGAAAAGTAAAAGTTTATTATGTTATTAAGGACTATGATAAAAAATCAAATAGTACGAATATTATACACGCCTAGAACGTCACTTAACTAAGCAGATGAAATCGGAAACTCTAGGCTGAAAAGTACAAGACGAAGATTTGCCGCAGCAGATGCAGTTTTCGCGTCCTCCCACACCGAAATCTCATTAAGTGCGTCACACTTTTTTATTAATTGTTCACCCTCAAACTGCATGTGCCCAACGTGATTTTCTACCCAACTAGTGAAGTTGGTTTCTACCAGTCTAGCAAAGTCCTTAAGTGATTTGCCACCAAGATGTTTTTTAAAAACGTTTGCAAAACCGTTAGCCAAAGCCAAAACTGCTCTCATTGTTCCTGAAGCATTGCGACAATTTGAAACTTTGGAAGATTTTAATAAAGAATTGTTAACAAATGATTACTGCAAGAACAACGTCTTGCGCGAATGGCTACTTTCGTCAAGTCCTGACATACCCCTTTCAAATCAGACGCCATTAGCGAGCAACTATCTGTTCCAATTCCAACCAAATATTTTAGGTCCAAGTCGAATTTCTCACACAGATCGATGACGGTATCCTCGGAACGAATTGCTTGGTATGCATCGCAAAATGTGATGAAATTCTCTGATTGTTCTGTTGCAGTAGTAGTAGTAGGATAAGCTAAGGTGTTTTGTATAAGAATTGTCGTTCGTCTCATCAAATACAACTGCGCAAAACTTTGCCGCTCTAACTCCTTTCAGAATAGCTTACTGAATTTCGTCTTTGCAGGCTTGCATAAGTTGATTTTAGGTGGTTTTACTGATATATGTCGCGATTGAACCTGCGGTTTCCAAATGATGCTGAAGAGTTCCGTCAGTGTCACGATTATAGAGAAGTTCATTATCCCTACATAGTAACATCGATCTCGGTTTTCTTTTACGTGTGAGTCCCGTTGTACACACAGATGGTGGGTTATGAAAAGTCTGAAGGAAACTTTTTTCAGATTCTACCACCCTCTGATAATATTGGTTCCGTTGGTGAAATGAAAGCGTTCCATTTTGTCCAAGTAAATCGTCGAATGCTTTCAGTGTTTCGCTTTCTTGGTTTACTTTTAATTCCGTGACCCCCCACCCCCCCCAAACAAAATTCTAAATCCGCGCCTGCCTGACAAAAATTGGTCCTTAGGCAGAGAGAGGTACAGCTGTACATCATCAGCGTACATGTGAATTTTGGAGTTGTTTACTATACTGCAGGAATGTCATTAATGAATATACTAAATATTAGAGGGCCAAGAATTGAACCTTGCGGAACACTACAGCAGAGGATGGTAGCAGTTGAAGCACGATTATGCATCATCACCTGTTGCGAACGGTTATTCAAGAAACTATGCATAAACTTGAGAGCAGATGAAGAGAAACTAAACTGTGTGCGGAGCTTTTCGTGAAGTAGGGAGTGGTCAACATTATCAAAAGCCTTGGAAAAGTCTAGTAGTGCAAGATAGCAGACTTGGTTCGCCATCTAAGTAGTTCCTAATATCGGTCGTGATTTTAAGAAGTGCAGTATCACAGCTGTGGGATTTTCGAAAACCAGATTGGCAGGGTTTTATAAGCTGATAACGTTCACAGAGCTCGACAATTTGAAATGCAATCAGTTTCTCAAGAACTGAACCTGTTTACTTACTGCGCGAAAATTAACCGAATAATTTGGCCAAATGTTCGTTTCGGTACATTTTTCACCGAACATACGGCCGAATATTCGTATTCGGTTGAACCCATATTCGGCGCATCTCTAGTAAATTCCCTTTATATCTGTTTAAAACTCCTTTGTAAGGATAATATTGTATATTCTACCTATAGGCTATAGCTAGTCCAAATTACCTGTACCTGACTTAGCATCCTAATATAATTTTATATAATTAATTTAATTTTGTATACTTAAATGTAAGTGTGCCTTGTTTGGGAAATAAATAGAATAATTAGTACTTACAAGAATGATTCTCTAATTTTGATAACAATATCATCAATCCATCGATAATCATAGATCAAAATTATAAGAAGATACACCAAACCAGACACAATCATAAAAATCAGATTAGCCCCAATTCCAGGTTCATCCCATTGGTAATAATCAACAGCTACAAAAAAATGCATTTTTATTAATACTAAAATATTTCATTTCAAAGCAGTACAATAACGCAGTACATGTTCAATACTTACGACAGCAATCTTTATCTAATTGACAGAGCATATCTAGTTTACAAGACGGTAAACTTGTACAAATTCTATCACAAATCTTTCTTGTGTCACCAATTTGACCAATTCGAGCGATACAATAGGCTAGAGAAAAATGTGGGATTAACATAAAAAACGGTGTCAAGGTATCAGCTGTCGCTTTTGATGCATCATCTTGACCATACAGCATAACTACTGTTAAAAATAATCCCATCCCTGCAGAATTGAATAAAAATTAATATGAATCTAGTAACACTGTAGTAAAGTATCTAAAGAAAGTACCTGTAATAAGATTTAGTAAAGTTAAGCCTGTGTATCCTGAAACAGGACTTTTAAACAAGAATGATAAGAGATATGTAAAAGGCAGCATGGAAAAGCCAAAAACAATAAACACGAGATATAGTCGAACTGCAAAGAAAAATTTAAATAAATATTTTGTTGTTTAAAATCATATAGAAACCATACGTAATTCATTTGCTGTGGACCAACCCTCTTCTTGATAGGCTAAAAATGTTATGATTATACCTAACACCACAATCAGGAAGTTGATCAAGTCCATTATAAGACTTGTTATCCAAAAAATCCAAATTCTGCTCCCACTGACGAACTGCAGCAGTTTAGCTTTGGACTCACGTTCCATGATAGGAGGGCGAACGTAGAATGCCGTCACAAAGGCCATGGCAATACCAATATGATAACCCAATTCCACTCCTTGATTGCCAGTATCAAGCTTCTTCATTTTATCAGAGTTGAATGGCAATGGATGATTTGTTACTTCTATGCCATATTCACTGCCCAGTGTTGCTCTGTAATATCAAAAAAAGTAAGTGTTTTTGGTCATATGAGTTCTTTGTAACTAGGCACTCACCTTGCAATCGCATTATGAATCAGATTCAAAGCCAACGGTGCTGAATGATACGCTTCATTATTAAACCACGCAATAATATTCCCACCAGACGAAATCGCGGCACCAACCAAATATTTCGAGTAAACCAGAGCAAAATCTCGTCTAGCTAAATTTAATATGTATTCTTGAAAGCTGGTCTTAGTTGTTTCTAGAGCATGCTTCTTATCAAACATAGATTTATATTCATTAGCAATTTTCATATTTAAGCTGGACGGAAGTGTGTCGGGATCTACTTGAAGAACAGTCACTGGATCCTGATAGGAATTCAGAGTTATTAAAAGTGGACGTAGTGGAGTCATCTTTGTTGCATGACCATGTGCTAAAATATTTGCAACCAAATAGATCGGTGCAATAATCTGAACAAGCAAAAACTTTGGATTTCGTATTATTTGATAGTATTTCTTCATCATCATTGCTTTCCATTGACTGCGAATCATACCTAGACCTTTTAGAAGTGTTGCCCTGTCCGATACATCATCGATTGAACCTGAAAATGATAGTAATAATAATAATAATATTATTATTACGTATTAAGGACCATGATTTACGAATTTTTTCTTGGAATGTAAGGACACTGTATCAACCTGGCAGATTAAAAGTTCTACTAAACGAATTAGATAAATATAAAAGTGATCTAACAGCAATACAAGAGGTGAGATGGATTGGAAAGGGGATCCTAGAGAAAAAAACGCACAATAAATTCTATAGCTGTAACGAGAAAAATCATACTTTTGGGACGGCATTCATGGTAAGAAAACAAATTAAACATCTAGTTATGGGGTTTGACGCTATAGACGAAAGAATATGTAAAATACGCATAAGAGGAAGATTCTTTAACTACTCCATAATAAATATACATGCCCCGATTGAAGATGCACTAGAAGAAGTCAAAGATGCATTCTATGAAACCTTAGATTGAGCGCTAAGAAACTGTCCTAGTCATGATGTAAAAATTATTATAGGAGATGCAAATGCAAAAATCGGACATGAAAGGACATACCGACCAACAATAGGATCATTCAGTCTACATGACGAAACAAACGAAAACGGTATGAGACTGATCAGTTTTGCAATGATGAATAATATGGTAATCGCAGACACAAGATTCCAGCGGAAAGATATACACAAGGTAATCTGGAGATCTCCAGATGGAAGAACGCAAAACTCAATTGACCATATACTAATAGATGCGCGTCACTGCTCAGAAGTACTAGGTGTTAGATCATATCGTGGTGCAAACATCGACTCTGACCACTATTTGATTGGGGCGAGAATCAGAAGCAGAATATCGATAGTAAACGAAGGAAGAACTCGCAAAGCAAGAAAATTTAACGTGAAATTGTTAAAAGAAGAGGAAAAACAAGAAGAATATGTAGATGAAATAAATAGAAGAGTGACAAATGCAAGTAACGACAGCGCCGAAGACATAGAGGTTAAATGGAGTAACTTAAAAACCCTAATCAAAGAATCAGCGTCAAATACTCTAGGATACGAGCTCCGTGAAAGAAGAAATGAATGGTTCGACGATGACTGTGCACGAGTAACTCAGGAAAAGAATGTAGCATATCAAGTGATGTTACAGAAGCACAGAACGAGAAATGCAGCTGAGCTGTACAAAGAAAAAAGAAGGCTGGAGAAAAGAGTGCACAAAGCGAAGAAAAAGGAGTACTGGGAAAACGAAATAGGTACGGGACGTCCAAAAAAGATATATATAGACAGCGTAGAAGAAGATCTACGAACCCTAGGTATAATAATTTGGAGACTTCAAGCCAGGGACCGACAGTTCTGGAGGAGGATGTTGCAGGAAGCCAAGGCCAATAACAGGCTGTGGAGCTATTTATGATGAATAATAATAATTTATTTTTGGACAGTACACAAGATTGACATCTTTTAGAGTACATACAGGAATTACAACAACAGAAAGGATTTGACTAGGAAGAGATTATTCCAGATTCTAAGAGTATACACGAAGAAGGAACGACTACCAATTAGGGAAGTGTGGGCAGGAATCAGGAATTTGATGGATCTCAAGGATTGCAGAGGAACAAGGAAGTCAGGAAGGTAGCAGGGACTTTTGGAATAAAAGACCCTATGCAAGAGAAGTAGAGCCATGAGATCAAGAAATTTAAAGAGAATCACAACCCAATAGGGAATTTTGGACACCCGACACATGATCAGACCTTCTCATATGAAAAATGAACCTAATGCAATCATTAAATGCCAGTTTAAGACGCTGACGGCAGGATGAGTCGAAGGAAATATACACCAACAGAATATGAGGAACAACAAGTGAGTGAGAAGTAGAGAGAGAAGTAGGAAGGAGCTGCCAAACCTAGCCGCGATATATTTTTAATCCACTACTTCCAACCATTTCGCGACTCTGGCATCGGGGCATTTGAGAAACAACTCGCTGGAGTGTTATGCCTCCTGAAACGAACCGATGACATGCGCTTGGTGGAGCGGGGAAGGACTAGCGAAGGCTATGACAGGAGGAATCAGGAATGTAAAGAGGGGAGAAGAAAGAAGGAAAGTTATGTGGGTGGAAAAGTGGAAAAGGCGAAGGACCGTGGGGCTGGCCGGGATTCGAACCCGGGACCTCTGGGATAGTAGTCAGGCGCCTTGAACAACAATACCCAGATTTTTGGCACATTCAATGATTGGTAGAGGAAGAGGAGGCGAGAAATCATCCAGGGATAGCGAACGACTAAGGAAAAGTACTTGTGATTTAATTGGATTTAGTTTAAGTTAATTACTAGAACTCCACTCATTAATTTGAGATAGGGTTCTATTGAGTTTAGAGATACAGTACTCAATCTGATGAGGAGGCCACGAGATATTATAGCTGAAGGCCATCAGCATAGAGATGAAAAGAGCAGTAACGGATAACGGATGGAAGATCATTAATATAAAGGAAGAAAAACAAAGGACCAAGAACCGAACCCTGAGGAACACCTGCAGGTACTCTAAGGAAAGAGGATATCGCGTTATTGTGCCGAACACACTGAAACCTATTAGAGAGAAGAGAAGAAAACAGACGAACAGAAGAAGAAGATAAGTGATACTGTTGACTAAGTTTATGAAGGAGATGTGAGTGAACCACAGAGACAAACGCCTTGGAGAAATCAAGAATAACTAGTACTGCAATATCACCTCGATCAAGAGCGGAACGAAGATCAGTCGTTACCTTCAGTATAGCAGTTTCGCAACTGTGGAATTTACGGAAGCCAGATTGGAGATTAGAAACGAAATTATAAGAATCAAGATATCGAATGACTTGAGTAAATACAATTTTCTCAAAGACTTTAGCTAGAAACGGAAGAATACTAATAGGGCGAAAATCAGACAAATCAGCAGGGAAGGGCTTTTTAGGTACGGGAGTCACTAAGGCTTTTTTTCCATAGTAAAGGGACTTGGGAGGTTGTCAGGCAATAATTAAGAATATGCGTGATAATTTCAACAATTAAAGGGGAGAGAATCTTAAGAAAGCGAGGAGAAATTCCATCATAGCCAACTCTGTTGGACGAAATGGTAAGCAGTATTCCAAGTACTTCAAGTGAGTTAACACAACGAAAATTAAAGCCATCAAAACATAGAGCATTGGAGAAAGGGGAACAAGAAAAGGAAGACAATGAGGAATTGGGAGGGGATTGAATGAAGGATGCATTGAGTGAGTTTACATCTACATCATAAGAGTTAAGCTCAGAGGAATGAATGCCTAGAGAACGGTGATTAGACCAAAGCTGCTTAGTGGACAGAGCAGGATCAAGTTTCTGGGAGTAAAATTCACGCTTGGCCGATTTGACTTTGCTATTGATTAAATTACGAAGATTTTTGTATTCACGAAGGTAGCTCAGGATCCTCGTTCTGCGATAACGTCTATACAAGAACTCACGCTCAACAATCAAGTTGCGGATTTCGTAAGATAACCAAGGACAAGTTGGAGTTTTACAACGTTTTCTTGTAACTAAAGGGACACATTGATTAAATAGAGACTGAGTGAAAGAATTAAACAGATCAACTTTGGTGTTTATGCAGATTGTATTATAGATATCAGCCCAAGGTATAGACGAAGAAGCATCAGAAAGGCGAGTAAAATTGATGTTATTTAAGTCACGATACGAAGAAAAGGCAGGCAGGGAGGAGGAAGGGTAAAAAGTAAAACGAAGCGATAGGAAGAGAATATCGAATAAAACAGAACTGATGAAGTTCCATTACATCCACAACACTAATTCAACTCACCTCGAACTGAATCAGCATCATTAACTGACGACAACGATACGTTTGAATGTCTTCTAGTTTCTCGTCCAACAGCCATAAAAACTTCTTCCAAATTCGTTACAGATATACCATATCCCACAATCTTCAACTCGTCTACATGCGATTCAATTTCAGCAAGCATCCTCTCGAAAACATTAGAATATCGCTCGGGTATTTTATAGGAGAGCTCTCTGCCAATTTCAGTGTCAACTTCAATATTTGGAATGTATTTTCTCAACAAGGTTGTCACTGCACTACTATCACAGCCATTAGCTTTTTCGAATATCTACAATTCAATTAATTATTATTTAAAAAAAACTTGTGTTTGTGATTTTTAATTCTTACCAAATGATATCCAACCCCGTATTTCTTTTTCAAGAAGAAAGATGTTCCATGACACATTAGCTTACCGCCAGACATAATAGCGATACGATCTGCTAATACGTCAGCCTCGTCCATTAAATGCGTAAGAAGTAAAATAGTTCGTCCATTCTTCTCCTGTAGCAGAAGCTCCCACAAAGCTCGCCTAGCAGATGGATCCATCCCAGCAGTAGGCTCATCTAATAGAACAACCCTCGTATCGCCGCACAATGCCAGACCAACTGAAAGTTTTCTCTTCATACCACCCGACAAATTTTGAGACTGTGTATTTAACTTCTCCGACAGCTGCAGCAAATCAATGTACTTATAGATTTGCCTCCCAAGATCTTTGCTAGCAACACCCTTAAGACGACTGTAAAATATTATATGCTCCTTCACTGTTAGATCGTCAAAGAGAATATTGTGTTGCGGACATAATCCTAACGACATTCTGGCACGTTTAAGATTCTTACGAATATCATGTCCTAGAATAACAGCAGTTCCAGATGTCGGAGGAAACATTCCTGTTAGCATTGAAACAGTAGTCGTTTTTCCAGCACCGTTGTGACCCAAAAGCACAGTAATTTCATCTTGGTACATGTTCATACTCAGACCATGAACAGCAACCTTCTTATCGAAAACTTTTCGCAGCCCCCGCACCTGTATACCAATACGTTTTCCAACAGGTTCTTCCTCAAATCCATCATCCTCACTTCTTTTATCTAAGCTATACATTGCTTCATCAAACCGTTCTTCAGGGCACCAATATGATTTTCGAAATGGAAAATACCATGGCTTTGGTACACCATATTTCCCTGGTATCACTTGTTCTATGTAAAGCGCTAACATTACATAGATAAAGCAACTAACTATCATCATAAAGATGACATGCCCTAAATGCAATGAGTCATCTTCATTGATCGGTGTAAAGAGTTTATTCCATTGTAAGCCCACGCCAGATGCTTCATATTGAATTATAACATTTAATCCAAAACCCATTGCTGAGTTACTAAGTAAACTCATTGATAGTTTTTCGCCAAGTGTTAGTGTGCTGTATTGCGCGATGGTTAACGAAAATGGCAGGTATGAAATGAACGCAATAATACCAGCAGCGGAAGATGCTAGTGTTGGTTTGGAGAAGAATGCTGAGATCATGAAGCAGAAACAAATGGTTGCGGCAGCCCAGACCAGAAAGAAGAATAACAGCAATGACCAGTCGGTGTTTGGGATAACTGCGATAGGTGAACTCCATTTTCCCTGTAAAGAAGAAAAGTGATATTTATTGGAGCAAAACATATATGGCTGCAAAAAAACGCAGAGAAGAGTAAGATTGTAATTCAGTAAAGGGTGGAAAGAAGAAGAAGAAACCACAATACCACCTGGGGGGAATATAATTTTGAATGGGTAAACCAATTTAACTACCTGGGGTCCACAATCAACGAAGACAACGATGAAACGATAGACGTACAAAGAAGAATAAACGCCGCGAACAGAACATACTTCTCACTACTGCCGTAATGGAATCCAGAGACATCTGCAGAAAAACTAAAATAATAATCTATAAAACCATCATACAGTACAGTAGGTACGTATGGATGTGAAGCATGGAGTATCTCCCAGAAATCCGCAGACAAATTGGATATATTTGAGGGGAAGGTTCTCCGAAGGATATACGGCCCAATCAATGAAGGCAATGCATGGAGAATACACTACAATCACGAATTGTACGACTTATACCAAGAATGTAAACTTTCGACCCATGCCAAGCTAGTACGTTTACGTTGGGCCGGTCATGTCCAAAGAATGGATGACTCAAGGATACCAAAAAAGCCCTGTATCTACTATCAGATGGCAAAAGATCAGTTGGCAAACCACGGTTAAGGTGGGAAGATAATGTTAAGGCCGATGCAGCAAAACTGCTCAACACAAGAAACTGGAGACAAGCTGCGGAGCAGAGAGACGTCTGGAGGAAGAAACTGATGGAGGCCAAGGCTCGAATTGGGCTGTAGAGCCATCGAAGAAGAAGAAAAAATGAGCCTCTCGGTTAGGAATTATAATGACGGAAATTACGGGATGTATTGCTGAAACTAAAAAAGCGGTCGGCTGTGGATAGGTTTTGGATAGACGTGTGTTCGTGACGCGGGTTGTTTTCCTAGTTATTAATAAAAATCTTGTCTTACCTTCAGCATAATCACCATAATTACTAACGAAATCGACATTAAAGTAAACGACTTCATAAACCAGGCAGTCCAATGCAGCCAATTGTCTATTCCTAATATAATCATCACTTCCTTAAGCTGCTGTTGCTTTTCTGTTACAACATACTAAAATATAAAAACTATAATAAAAAATATATTTGATAATTTAATAACAGCATTACACTGGCAATACACGACGACGAATAATTAAAACTTATTATAAATATCAATGATATAAAGACGTGCATTATACCTAAAAGTGCATCAAGTTCATCATCAGCCGGATAAGGATATCGTTGCATCATAATATTCGGTGGTTGAAGATTATTATCCTTGTTAACACATTTAACAAATGACAAAGATATTGCATTTTGTATAGCAGTAAAACCTTCTGGTATATATCCAGGTGGTATACCACCATCTGGTTTATCACCATTACGAGGTCCTCCAAAATGCATTGGTGGAAATAAGTTATTTGTTTCCCATGAAACGCCATCCTTGCCTGTTCTTAATTCACTTGGAAATCTTAATGCAAATGATAACTTTTTTGGATAATCTTGAAGATTTGTCCAGCGGTCGTTGAATGTCACACCAACGAATATATTATTTTTGTTCATGTAGTTTTTCAATTCAGCAGCATTTCGTAGTGCAACGACGGTTAATTGGAATTTTTCAGCAGCACCCTTTATGATTTTGTCGAGGTATTCGTTTTCTGGTGAATATGCCAATTGTTTAACGAAGGTAGGGCCTGTTGGCTCACGTAATATACTTTGAACCTGGGATAGAAGTCTGAAAAGCGATTAAAACAAAATCCGTTCAATATTTTCAAAGAAACCGACAAAATATGGGGGTGAATTCAAAAATTCCAACACTGCCGCAACACTGAAGAATTCAGCTACACACTTCTAATTGCTGAATCCTTTAGGATAGCGGAAGTGCTGAATTTTTGAGCTCACCCTAGCTTACCTTATTTTATCGATAGATATTGGCTCATATCTTTTTTCAGGTTGCGCTGGTAATGGGCGAGCAAAGCGTCGTATAATTACTAACAACATTGTGAAAAGAACCGGTGCAAGAATTTGCATTGCTAATTCCCTTTTTCGATGATATTGGATAATCCAATTTTTCCACATTAATAGGCGAAATTTATCCCAGTTGCTGACGTACATTTTTGTTTGTCAAATTTGTTATATATATATATATAGCCTGCGATTCCGCTAAAAAATACTAGGGTAAATTCAAAAACTCATCAGTGCCGCTTCAATGCAGAATTCAGCTACAGACGTCAAATTGAAATCTGTGGCTGAATTCTGCAGTGATGCGGCGGGGACGAGTTTTTGAATTTACCCCTATTCTCTCTCACTAAACCATCACTACGGAAAAAAACACTTTCTTTGGCATTTGTCAAGGGTTGGCAAGTGTTCGCAAATTGAAAACGCTTGCTTCGATTTGGGGAGCAGAAACTTACGAGATATTCACGAAAAACTTATTTTTGTGACCTTTGACCTCTAATATCTAAAGACGCGGACACGAGATTATATGAGACTTTTGACACATCATATAGAATGCCAAAGCAAAGGTTCGTGCCAATTTTCAGCTTATTACCTCGAATTCCGAGGTTGACCCCTTTTTTGCCTTATTTGACTGGACTATACAGCCAATCCTGGAGAAAGAATGGAACAGCTGTACCTAGAATCGACGGGAGGTATCATAGTCAATTACAAAAAAAGGGGGACCTAACAATATGTGACAATTGTAGATGCATCTATCTATTATCTACTGTGGGTTAAATCTTGTTCCACATTATATTATCAGCAAGTCGTTTGAATTGAAGAAAGCTACTTTTTAGTCGAATCACGACTTTCAGTACAGGGGCCTAAACTCAATTTAGCATTTTCACTCTAGGCCTCTGTGCTGAATGTTCTAATTTGACTGAAACGCAAATTTCTTTAAGTTAAACGACTTGTCGTATCGTGACGACTCGACTTTCAGCACAGGGGTCAATATTTTTTATATTTAAAGGCAACGCACTCGAGGTTTTACTAGTATGTACTAAATAATAAGAAGTAACGGCCAGATGGGCAGATCATTTTGAGGAAGTGCTATTAATTAAGCCCTTGCAGGAGTACATTGGCACCCGACATGTACAGAACATAAACAAAATTAAAAAATGACTTTACAACGGGCGAACACGTGCCGCTTGCCTTTTTAAGGGTCCGTATGGGTTTTAACCATTTTTAACGGGAGCACACGCATACGGGCTCACAAACCTCCAAGCTTGACCAAATGAATCGGAGAAGGAAACTCAATAACATAACTGTGGACACCTGGAGACGAAAAGGAATACCTCATGAATAGAACGAACGGCGGCGGAGCGTAATCATTGTGGGTGAGGAGTACGCGATAAAGTAACCGTTTAAATGTAAAAAGTCAATCTATCAATTGAATTACCAGCTGTCGGTTGAGTTATATATGGTTTTAAATTCTTTAGCTATGGGGTTATATCCGACTAGCACTTTGGGAGGGGGTGCAGATAGGGCTCCTATGAGCCTAGCTCGACCGCTCCATATGGAACCCATGTGGATTGCTCTATAAGGCCCACATAAAGAATCTAACACATTGATTCAATCGCGCCTCATCAAAAGGAATGCTCCATTTGCTCCCTTGAGGAAAAATCATTGCTCCTCGATTCCGAGTGAAAAATCGAAGCCGACAAATTTGAGAATTTCGGCATTGATATTTGAGTAATAACTGCGCTGGAGTTGAAAACGCGTGTTTCGTTTTACCAAAATACGGACTCGCAATTCAGTACTAATTACGTGTAATACTGCTTAACCTCTGTAATCGAACCAGAACCAGTCTATACCCTTCAACATAATTGCCTGATATATGGAGCAATGCAACAACAACAACTAAAGCTTTGTACGAGTTAAACTATAATGCCCCGGTTTCAACGACCTCAGTTCAATCCACATAATTGGCTTCATCGGCTAAAGTCCAGTTCGTTCTTGAAATTGTTGCCTATGTGCTGAAAGTCGACGACAAGTCGTTTGAGATGAAGAAAGTGACTTTTGAATCACCACTTTCACCGGCCTCGGTGATTTGGGGTTAAGGTACCTGACTATCATCCCAGAGGTCCCAGATTCGAATCCCGGCCAGCCCCACGGTCCTTTGTCTTTTCCACTTTCCCACCTACATAACTTTCCTTCTGTCTTCTTCCCTCTTTACATTCCTGATTCCTTCTGCCATAGTCTTTCTTAGCCCTTCCCCGCTCCACCAAAAGCGCATGTCATCGGTTGGTTTATGAGATTCAACTCGTTTCAGGAGGCATAACACTCCAGCGAGTTGTTTCTCGATGCCCGATGTCGCGATAGAAAGTGTTGGGGGTAGGTGGAATAAAGCTATCGCGGGTAGGTTGTGGCAGTTCCTTTCTCCCCGACTAGAGCTGCTGTTCGACATTGCACTCTATACGTCGAAAATAGATTGTCGACAGTATAAAGGGCCTTTGCTTAGACTCTAGTCTTCCACATAAAAAAAAGGGGGCTTAAACTCAATTTAACATTTCCACTCTAAGCTTCCGTGGAGAAAGTCATAATACGACTGAAACATCGCTTCCTTCAGCTCAAACGACTTGTCACGAAACACGACTCGTCTTTCAGCACAGGGGCCTGATGTGTTGCTTTTTCGCCAGAAGTCAGAAATGCAAAAGCCCACTAGAATGGCATTACACTATTTCAGTTGAATACTCTTTTTTGAGCGAGCTTTTACGTTCAACTTCAGTTCGAGACCAGTTGGGCGAACTGGGGCTTGTTTATCCTCAGTTGAATATGTGGAAATTGAATACGAACTGAGGTTATTTTAAAGTTCAGTTCACTAATTTGCTCGAACTTGCTGAGTTCGGCCGGTTAGGTGATTTCTTTAAAGTTTTTCAAAAAGCTTTCAGAATACGTTAGACAGATATTGACCCATTTTACTTGAAATAAGGTTTGCCTACTAGGGCCATTATGAAAAACTGATAAGGGATACCTCACTGCAGTATCGCTGATTTTTTTTGGAGCGGTGTTCACGAGGAAACTCTTTCGGCATGCTCCTCATTTGCTACATGGTGTTTTATTATGGGAAGACTAGGTGAATTCGTTCTATCGGCATTCCCCTGAGGCAATCCAATTTTTAAATACTACTCTGGTGGGTTTAAAAAGCTTAGGCTATACAGTTATCAGGTCGTAATTGCTCTAATATAATGTGATGATTTATGCGCCATCTGTCCGTTAAAAAGCTGAATCAACGATTGTCGTTAACGATTGTGGTTGTTGTCTGAACTAATGATTTATGTACTAAACTAAAATTGGAACGCGCGATAAGTGAAGACAACTTCAAGCTTCTGGACGAAAAGAAAAGAACATACCACTAGGCTCGAGAAAAGGGACGAAAGTTCCAGAAGTTAGATAAAGGTGGAGCTGGGATATAAAAGCGACTTGCAGGCGCTGAGAGAGTCAGTTTTGATTTGAAAGGCGATAAAAGTGTTCTAAAGTGAGAACAGTGAAAAGTGGTGATAGAAAAGTGAACTATAAAGCGATAGATAGAATTTAATAGTGCGAGTTATTAAACTGAAAGTGATTATAGTGAACTGTAAGAATTGTGCTTGTTATTAAATTGTGTTTTGGTTTTTAATAAATAAATTTTGTGTGGATAATTAAAAAGTGTATTCCTTAATTAATCCTACGAATCCGTTAAGCCGTAACAATATGTACGCATAATCCTAGATCAAAAGCTCTCCTGGAAACCCCAGATTGAGAGAGTAACTGCCAAGGCAATTACATCTCTCCATATTTTTCGTCATTTTGTAGGCAAAACCTGGGGCATCAAACCGAGGTTAAAATTTTGGCTATATACGGCGTTCGTAAGGCCCTTTGTCACGTATGCACCCATGGCATAGTGGGTCAAGACCAAACAAAAAGATGCTAGGATTAAGCTGGCCAGGGTGTAAAGACTGACCTGTCTTGGGGCTAATAAAACCTATCCGACTGCGGGTATGGAGGCCCTACTGGACCCTCCTTCCGCCACATCAAGTAGCGAGAAGGAGGCTCTGTCGGGGGCGCTGCGTCGACGGGAACTATTCTCCTTTAAGCCAGGAGAACTTCTGGATCATTTATCAATCCTCAAGCAGCTAAACCTGGAGCCAAGAATATTATTGTCCAATACCATTCCTGCCACTATTGACTTTGACAAACCGTTTACGACAATTATTCGAAGTAGGTCAGAGTGACAACATGGCAGGCCATTTTTTAGAGGAAGCACGGACTTTTAGTAGAGTTAGACTGGACTTTTAGTTAGAAGACTGTCCTGGATTGTCTTCTATCTCTGAAATCCCTCAACAGAAACAACAGTGTCACGCTGATGTGGATTCCGGGCCACTAATGAAATTACCGATAGTTTGGCTAGAGTAGGGGAAAACTCATCAACTATAGGTCCGGAACTTATCTTTAGCTTTGCAAGTGCCACGTAAAAACGGCCATCAAAAATTGGATCGACCAGCTGTTTCTCCATAGCTGGACAAGGACCCAGAGTGCTCGTCAAGCTAAAAGATTCATCCAAAACGATAAAACTAAAGCGGGCAAACTGTTAACTCTCAGGAGGTGGAAGTTAAAAATAATAACAGAGCTCTTGACGGGCCACTGTTCACTTAACTATCATCTAAACAGACTTGAACTGGTAGCCGATTCTAGCTGCTGGGTTCTGCGAGGCAGCTTCCGAAACTGTGGAGCACTTGCTGTGCGACTGTGAGGCTACAGCGTAGAAGTGATTGAGCCTCCTCCATCGCGACTTCCCTACTCCCAGGGAGATTTGGGGCAGGAACCCTAAATCAGTTTCAGGCTATTTTAGAAGCCTTAACCTCGATGGTTTTTAAATACAGGGATGGCACAATAGACCAAATAAAATAGGTCGTAGTGCCCTGTAAGGCGCCCCTCAATAAGAAATAGAAAATGTTTAATTATTACTTAACAGCTCCTGTATCGAATATTGGAGAGCAACATATATAATCAGGCTTGTTTTTTTAGTTAATTGTGTATTATTTTATTTGCTTTATTATAACTTGATTGAGCTCCATCTAGGAGCTTTTTCAAAAATTTTATCCTTTCACGTTTTTTGTGCAGCCACCTCTTGGACTAAACCAACGTCTTAAAAGTCCAGATAAACTTTGTAACTTTCCCTCTCCAATTCTGGATGTTCCTATCCGAAGCTTGGAAACTGTGCTTAATTGCAGGTTTCCGCGTCCAACATACAATAGATATATGGGAGCTCTGCGCTAGAACATACAAAAATTTCAAAGAAATCGAAATATTAGAGGTTCAACTAGGAAATTACCAAAACTGTTAATTTTTTTTTGTTTCCCTTTAAACTAAGGGCAACTGCACCATCCTTTACGGTTCTTTTTTATCCTCTTTAAAACTTCCAGCCTATCATCGAGCTGGTGTGCTGCAAACTCCAAGAATATTTCTTCAAGTGTGGTTTGAGAAATGGAGTAATCTTCAATATTTAAAGAGGCTCGATTCTTTTCAAATAATCCAAAAATAGCCGACCATTTAATTGAGGCTGTTGGAATGTAGAACGTGAGCAAACTTTGATACTCTTCCCTAAGGCAACGATGAAAATAGAAAAGTTAATAAATTTTAAAATTTTTTTTATACCGGTTAATTCGTGCGGTTTTACAACAGATGGCGGGCCTTTTCAAGAATGCAGGTTGCGTGCGCAATTACTTATTCAGCAATTGAAAGTGTGTAGCTGAATAAGTCATTGCGCACGCAACCTGCATTCTTGAAAAGGCCCGGCGTATCTTGATTATTATTGTAGTGAATCACCTAACCTAATATTCGTTTGAAAGCTTCTGTCAAATGTCATCGCATTTGGGTGGAAGCTTATGGTGACCATGATTTAGCTGAGCGAACGTGCCAGAAGTGGTTTGCAGGTTTTAAAAGTGGTAATTTTGACTTGGAAGACGAAGCACGTCACGGACAGCCAAAAAAGTTTGAAGATGACGATTTGGAGGCATTGATCGATGAAGATCCATCATAAACGCAAGAAGAACTTGCAAATACAGTTGGAATCGCTCAGCAAACCATTTATGATCGTTTAAAAGCAATGGGAATGATCCGAAAGGTAAGACATTGGGTACCGTATGAATTGAAGCCAAGCGACGTTGAAAGGCGCTTTTACATGTCTCAAATTTTGCTTGAGCGCTATAAAAAGAAATCGGTTTTGCATCGGATTGTCACTGGTAAAGAAAAGTGGGTCCATAACGATAATCCAAAACGTCGAGCAACATCTGGATACTGCGGCCATTCCTCGTCATCGACAGCCGCGTCGAATATTCACGGCCAGAAGGTTATGTTGTGTATTTAGTGGGACCAGCTACGTGTGGTTTATCATAAGCTGCTACAACCGAACCAAATGATCACAGCCGGGATTTACCGACGACTAGGGATGGCCGATTACATCGTGATTAATCGGACAATCGATTATTTGATTCGATTAATCGAAACAATCGCATCGTTTTTTTCCGATCCGATTACATCGAAAATCGATTATTTCATGCGATTATTGCATCCGATTATTGAAAAATAAGAAAATAATTATTGGATTTTTAAAAATTGTAAAACAACAGATAAAAGGTTGACAGAATTTGAACCTAGATAATTGTTATTAGGTTGGCAGTACAACTGCTTCACCACACGTCCCTATACCAAACGCAAGTATTAAAAAGATCTAGGTAACGTAAACACCTTGTCTTGTCGGTTGCCATTCGCGACTAAAATTCTTGCGCGTCGATCATCCGTTGAACAGAGGGATAGCAGTTTTTGTTCGGCAAAACGGGTACCGCTCAGCGAAACTCTGTGGTCAAAATATAATCCTAAGTAACTTTCTTCTAGATTGATAAGTCTCTCTAGAGTCTATATACTCTGTTATCAAAAATTATTCTATGATCGTTTCAGATGTATATTCTATATGGTTGCGAGTAGGTGGAATAAAAATATCGCGGCTAGGTTGTGACATTTCCTTCCTCTCTTCTCTCTATCTTCCGGCTAGAGCTGCTGTTCGACAGCGTATACGGAAAAATAAGATTGTCGACAATACAAAGGGACTTTCCCTAAGCCTCTAGTCTGTCACATAAAAAAAAGAAAAAAAAGTCTTTATTCTAAAGAATTGTAAAATTTCTTATACATAATCACTACCTATAATTTAATTTTGATAATTTTATATTAAATTAAAAATAATAGTAGAAACGTGTTTTTATCAATTTTTATTGAAAATTATTCGATTATTACATTAATCGATTATTTTCAAACGATTAATCAATTAGAGATAATCGAATGATCCGATTAATCGGCATTCGATTAATCAACATTTTTTTAGTAATCGGCCATCCCTACCGACGACAATTGATGCGTTTGAGCCGAGCAAGGAAAAACGAACCGAAAAGGGTCGCAAGACACGATAAAGTTATTTTGCAGCACGACAATTCTCGGGCACATATCCACATGGCCAGTCAAAACATACTTAGAAACGGTGAAATGAGAAGTCCTACCCCACCCGCCGTATAGCCCAGACCTTGCGCCGTCCGATTACCATTTGTTCCGCTCAATACAACATGGCCTGACTGACCAGCACTTCTCCAATTATGATGAAGTCAAAAATGGATCGATTCGTAGATAGCCGATAAACCAACCATTTTTTCGACGCGGAATTCATCCCTTACTAGAAAGATAGGAAAAAGTTGTGGACAACGATGGGCATTACTATGAATATTAAATTTGTAATCATTATTTTGAAATAAAGCATTAATTTATGAAAAAAAAATCGCACGAATTAACCGGTACACCTAGATTTGAACTTACTTTAAAACTGCTTGTGGGAATTCTGTTGCGATAAATTGTTTTACTCTTTCAGCATCAGGATTAAGTGGTATTGTTGTGTCAGTTTCAGTGCCAGATCTGCAAAGAAGTGAATTTTTTTATATAATATTTAATGAAAGAAAAACTTTATATTATATTTTCTATTTTCAAACATTACAGACAGGGCCGGCCAGTTTGGCTTTTTTGCGCCCGGTGCAGTATGTCACATTGCGCCATCCATCACCTGTTCATTTTTAGATCGCAGTTAAAGACAATGGAAAATGACACAAACACTCTTTGCAGCTACTTTAGAATATGAAAATGAAGGCCCGGGAACACCTTTTCCCTTTTTTCTTCTGAAATTGCGCCCGGTGCAAATGCACCAATGAAGCACCGCCCTTGCCTTTGTCCAAATACGATTTGCTGAGCGATCTTGCTATTCGACTGAGTTTGCTTGCCTTGTAACTTCACAAAACTCTCCCGCTAATGCTGTTTAATGCTGTAGGATGTTTTTCGGTGAAAAAATATTGTATTATTGACGAAGTTAGCCCCATAAAAAGAAATCCGCTGAATACGCTCGTTCTGATAGTTAGATGTTACTTACTACCGTGCCATTTTAAACGAACATACCATACGAAAATACAATGAAAATAATACATACCCTGATGAAGATAGAAACGATATACTTTCGCTAGAACTCTCTTCATCAACACTCGCATTCAACAGCTTCGGATCTTCCATATTTGACTTCAGCTTAACCTTAATAACAAATCCTTTAGAGAATTTGTTCTTCAATCGTTGCGTTGATCCTATACACTTAAATTCTCCATTAACCATAATCGCAAGACGCGTACAAAGTGCCTCACATTCTTCCATACTATGTGACGTTAGAACAATAGACTTTCCCATTTCTCTTAATCTGCTAACCACATTCCATAATTTTCGTCGTGCTGCTGGATCTATGCCGCTTGTCGGTTCGTCTAAGTAAATCACAGATGGATTTCCTAGTACAGCAATGGCAGTACTCAATTTCCGTTTATTTCCACCACTTAAGTTTCGTACATTTTTATCTAAATGATCAGTGAAGGCTAGCTTGCGCGCAAGATCTCTTATTATCCTATCGATTTTGTCTTGTGGTACTCCTCTTAGTAAGGCAAAGAAGTTAATTGTCTCCCGAGCAGTCAAATCTTCTAGAAGAGCATCGAATTGCGGACAGTATCCAATTTTTTGATAGACTGTTTTCATATCAGTGCGTAAACTAATACCACAAACGTAGGCATTGCCACGGGAGATTCTTTCATCACCGGTTAAAATTTTGAAGGTTGATGTTTTTCCAGCGCCGTTTGTTCCCAAGAGGCCGAAACACTCAGAACTATACAAAAAAAAAATTATAAATAATGTTCCATTTGATATAGATACTCACTGTCGAACTCCAACTGAAATTTGATTCACCGCTAAGTAGTTGCCATAGTATTTTGTGACTTTATCTAGGATCAAATTGTGAGCTGCAATTTCGTCCTTTGACATTGAACTGATGCGATTCTTTTCTTCGGCAACATCTTCATCCACATCTGCGCTTTCATAAATGGGTGGAGGTGGCCTATTAATATTAAATGTTAAAAAAATAAAACCAGCAGGTGTACCCGGTGTACGTGTGGAAACATCTTTGTCGATCTTTATCTTTATTTAAATTAAACTCGTAGTAAGAATAAATGCCGTTTTACATCCCAAACGTCGAGTGGAAATGCAACTGTGGAGCTCTTTCATCGCACAGAAAATTTACGTATGTCAATAGCGCTAGGAGTAAATCACATCACTCTGTATAACGAAGAGCTTATGAGATTATGAGATCTCCCAGCATAGACCCGAAAGAAACCAGTCACGTTGACAATTATTACATATAGGATGAGCAGAACAAAGTGGATTTTGTGGGGGCCTATTACCAAGGAACTTATTCGGGAGCAAGTCTGCTCACACGAATTCTGACCTTGAGAATATGGCTTTGCTGTACCACAGAATATCCAATAAATATCCAATAATAATCGAAGCTTGACAAAACGAGAATCGAGCAACTCTCGAATTCAAAGAAAACGAGAAAGAGAGCTTAAGTTGGATTAATTTAAGCGTGTTCCCGTAAGACGGAAGAATAAGAGGGTTATCCCAAGGGAGGCGGCTGAGATCAAATCGGACAAACTTCGTTTGAACCGATTTGACTCTTCCAATTTGGCAGGATTAGTGAGGAGACCACACCTGGGAGGCATACTCGAGTAGAGGCCTAACTAATGATATGTACAAGTGCTTAAGCTTGTAGCGAACGCCCGAATCTGGCTTCACTAAGTTCCATGCCAACAATGTCCTATATGACAAAGCATTTGTTAATAGGATCGACAACTTCATAATCAAGTTGATTTGAAACCACGTTACTAGAGCGATGGATATCGTCAATTCTCTTATTCGAGGAGCGTTCTACCCAAACACGCAGAGCAGCTTGTGAACGCGGCTATATTCCCCCAGAGGCATTTGTATACCTGGATTCCAAGCAGTTGGTACAGGATAGATCAGGAGTTCCTCACTTCTATCACTTAAAACGCAACGCGTGTGATAAACGTTATGCATTTAACCACGAAGAAATACAAGTTCGGGATCTCTTGAGGTTCAGCACGCGGATCTCGGAAAAAGATAAAAAAAAGACGCCTCCAATGCTAGTAGTTGGTACTGGGTGGCTGAAGGACGTATAAATGTGCGTTTCTATAGTATAGAATAATAGCCGTGTTCTAAAGACCCAGGTTTTATCGGGGTCTCTATCGAGGTTTTGGGAAAATTCAGAATTTCCCTTTCTTTTCGGAATGTTGCATACTTTCGTGGGTCGGAAAGACGAAATTTAAAAATATAGGATAAGTAAGTTAGGTTAACGGTGCGGACTTCCATGAACCCTTACTGTTCGGGTCTATGGAAGCCCGGCGCCTGGACGAAGGCCACCTGAGGCAGTAACACACCTCCGCTGTCCCCGCCCAGAGAGTCTCTTTTTTTAGCATTAACATAGTTTAAGATCTATATTTTATTAGCCCAAAACAAGAAAAGGACAGATTCAACTGTGAAAACTATACAGGCATATGTCTTTTAAGCACAGTATATAAAATAATGACAAACATAATTAAGGCCACTGGAACCTTTTGCAGAAGCCGCAATAAGTGAATACCAAGCTGGATTCAGAAGAAATAGGTCAACAATGGATCAACTTTTTACAATAAGGCAAATCCTCCGAAAATGCTGGGAATACAACATTGACGTGTATCAACTTTTCATCGTCTTTAAACAAGCATACGACAGCATCGACAGGGAGCAAATGTATGCAACAATGCTGGACCTAAACATACCCCTGAAGATAATAAAACTAACAAAAATGACAATGGAAAATACAAGATGTGCAATCAGAATACAAGGAGAATTGACGGAGTCCTACCCAGTCAAGCAAGGCTTAAAGCAGAGCGATGGGCTGGCACCCATGCTATTTAATCTCTGCCTAGAAGGAGTAATTCGCATAAGGTTAACATTGATGCGAACGCAACCCTGCTTAACAAATCCAAACAGTTGGCAGGATATGCCGACGATATAAACTGCCTTGCAAGATCACTGTCATATCTTAGAGAAACATTCACAGAATTAGAAGATGGAGGAAAATATATAGGGCTGCAAATAAACGCAGACAAAAGCGAAATTCTAATTCAGTCAAGGGTGGAAAGAAGAAGAAGAAACCACAATACCACCTGGGGGGAATATAACTTTGAATGGGTAAACCAATTTAACTACCTGGGGTTCACAGTCAGCGAAGACAACGATGAAACGATAGACGTACAAAGAAGAATAAACGCCGCGTATTCTGTATATACTTCTCACTACTGCCAGTAATGAAATCCAGAGACATCCACAGAAAAACTAAAATAATAATCAATAAAACCATCATACGTACAGTAGGTACGTATGGATGTGAAGCATGGAGTATCTCCCAGAAATCCGCAGACAAGTTGGATATATTTGAGAGGAAGGTTGTCCGAAGGTTATTCGGCCCAATCAATGAAGACAATGCATGGAGAATACGTTACAATCACGAATTGTACGACTTATACAAAGAATGTAAACTTTCGACCCATGCCAAGCTAGTACGTTTACGTTGGGCCGGTCATGTCCAAAGGATGGATGACTCAAGGATACCAAAAAAAGCCCTGTATCTACTACCAGATGGCAACAGTTGGCAAACCACGGTTAAGGTGGGAAGATAATGTTAAGGCCGATGCAGCAAAACTGCTCAACACAAGAAACTGGAGACAAGCTGCGGAGCAGAGAGACGTCTTGAGGAAGAAGCTGATGGAGCCTCTAGTCTGTCACATAAAAAAAAAAAAGGCTCGAATTGGGCTGTAGAGCCATCGAAGAAGAAGAATCACAGAATATTTCGTCAAATCGCATTTGAATACACACACACTTCTATATTGTCTGTCACCGAATGCAACGCATGTACGCTTGAAAATGTCACCAGTTTCAGTCGCGTGGTTGCATTTGTGTACGTGTCAAAGTTTATTCAAACAACAAAATCTTCGTGAGCACAGAAACACCGATTCATCAAAAATCAGTTGCCCTTCGTTTGCGCAATTCATCAAGTTTCCATGCAGACGAAGTTTCCTGAGAAGACAATAGGTTTTACTCACTATATAACGGATATTGTCACAACAGGTCATGTCGTGGCTTAGAGTTACTCCGAGATTTTGAACACGATCTACACGCTGAATAGGATTGCCGTTTAAAATGACTCTGGGAAAAACCAGACTGGGGTTAACAGAATGAGCTAAAACTAGATATTGCGACTTGCCTGGATTGAGTGATAGGCGATTAACCGAAGCCCAAAGAATAACATTTTGGATAATTTGGATAATTTCCGCACTCCTGACACCAATTGGTCCTTAGGCATAGAGAGGTACAGCTGTACATCATCAGCGTACATGTGAATTTTGGAGTTATTTACTATACTGCAGGAAGGTCATTAATGAATATACTAAAAAGGAGTGGACCAAGAATTGAACCTTTCGGAACACCACAGCAGAGGATGGTAGAGGTTGAAGCACGATTATGCAGCATTACCTATTGCGAAACTATGCATAAGCTTGAGAGCAGATGAAGAGAAACTAAACTGTGTGCGGAGCTTTTCGAGAAGTAGGGAGTGGTCAACATTATCAAAAGCCTTGGAAAAGTCTAGTAGTGCAAGATAGCAGACTTGGTTCGCCATCTAAGTAGTTCCTAATATCGGTCGTGATTTTAAGAAGTGCAGTATCACAGCTGTGGGATTTTCGAAAACCAGATTTGCAGGGATTTATAAGCTGATAACGTTCACAGAGCTCGACAATTTGAAATGCAATCAGTTTCTCAAGAACTGAACCTGTTTGCATACTGCGCGAAAATGAACCGAATAATTTGGCCGAATATTCGTATTCGGTTGAACCCATATTCGGCGCATCTCTAGTAAATTCCCTTTATATCTGCTTAAAACTCCTTTGTAAGGATAATATTGTATATTCAACCTATAGGCTATAGCTAGTCCAATTACCTGTACCTGACTTAGCATCCTAATATAATTTTATATAATTAATTTAATTTTGTATACTTAAATGTAAGTGTGCCTTGTTTGGGAAATAAATTAGTAACAATAAAGGGTATTTTTTTTACACCCGAAATACTTACAAGAGTGATTCTTTAATTTTGATAACAATATCATCAATCCATCGATAATCATAGATCAAAATTATAAGAAGATACACCAAACCAGACATAATCATAAAAAACAGATTAGCCCCAATTCCAGGTTTATCCCATTGGTAATAATCAACAGCTACAAAAAAAATGCATTTTTATTAATACTAAAATATTTCATTTCAAAGCATTACAATAACGCAGTACATGTTCAATACTTACGACAACAATTTTTATCTAATTGACAGAGCATATCTAGTTTACAAGACGGTAAACTTGTACAAATTCTATCACAAATCTTTCTTCTGCTACCAATTTCACTTATTCGAAAGATAGTATAGGTTAGAGCAAAATGTGGGATTAACATAAAATACCGTGTCAAGGTATCAGCTGTCGCTTTTGATGCATCATCTAGATTATACAGTATACTTATTGTTATAATTAATCCCATCCCTGCAGAATTGAATAAAAATTAATATGAATCTAGTAACACTGTAGTAAAGTATCTAAAGACAGTACCTGTAAAAAGATTTAGTAAAGTTAAGCCTGTGTATCCTGAAACAGGACTTTTAAACAAGAATGATAAGAGATATGTAAAAGGCAGCATGGAAAAGCCAAAAACAATAAACACGAGATATAGTCGAACTGCAAAGAAAAATTTAAATAAATATTTTGTTGTTTAAAATCAAACCATACGTAATTCATTTGCTGTGGACCAACCCTCTTCTTGATAGGCTAAAAATGTTATGATTATACCTAACACCACAATCAGGAAGTTGATCAAGTCCATTATAAGACTTGTTATCCAATAAATCCAAATTCTGCTACCACTGACGAACTGCAGCAGTTTAGCTTTGGACTCACGTTCCATGATAGGAGGGCGAACGTAGAATGCCGTCACAAAGGCCATGCAAATACCAATCTGCAAACCCAATTCACCTCCTTTATCGCCAGTACCATGCTTCTTCATTGTATCAGCGGTGAATGGCATTGGATTATTTGTTACTTCTATGCCATATTCACTGCCCAGTGTTGCTCTGTAATATCAAAAAAAGTAAGTGTTTTTGGTCATATGAGTTCTTTGTAACTAGGCACTCACCTTGCAATCGCATTATGAATCAGATTCAAAGCCAACGGTGCTGAATGATACGCTTCATTATTAAACCACGCAATAATATTCCCACCAGACGAAATCGCGGCACCAACCAAATATTTCGAGTAAACCAGTGCAAAATCTTGTCCAGCTAAATTTAATATGTATTCTTGAAAGCTGATCTTAGTTGTTTCTAGAGCATGCTTCTTATCAAACATAGATTTATATTCATTAGCAATTTTCATATTTAAGCTGGACGGAAGTGTGTCGGGAGCTACTTGAAGAACAGTCACTGGATCTTGATAGGAATTCAGAGTTATTAAAAGTGGACGTAGTGGAGTCATCTTTGATGCATTAGTATCTGCTAAAGCAGTTGCAACCATATAGATCGGCACAATAATCTGAACAAGCAAAAATATTGGATTTCGTATTATTTGATAGTATTTCTTCATCATCATTGCTTTCCATTGACTGCGAATCATACCTTGACCTTTTAGAAGTGTTGCCCTGTGCGATAGATCATGGATTGAACCTGAAAATGATAATAATAATAAAAATAATAATAATTTATTTTTGGACAGTACACAAGATTGACATCTTTTAGAGTACATACAGGAATTACAACAACAGAAAGGATTTGACTAGGAAGATTATTCCAGATTCTAAGAGTATACACGAAGAAGGAACGACTACCAATTAGGGAAGTGTGGGCAGGAATCAGGAATTTGATGGATCTCAAGGATTGCAGAGGAACAAGGAAGTCAGCAAGGTAGCAGGGACTTTTGGAATAAAAGACCTTATGCAAGAGAAGTAGAGCCATGAGATCAAGGAATTTATAGAGGTCACAACCCAGTAGGGAATTTTGGACACCCGACACATGATCAGACCTTCTCATATGAAAAATGAACCTGTTATGTTTTTATAGACTGACTGAAAGACAACTTCTTCGATTGCTGGTTTATTACAGAAGAACGGGGTAATAAAAAGTACAAGTGAACTTAGCTGCGATAAACTGTCCATACAGTATTGCCAGCAGCTTCAAATCAATGAATACAATATTATAAACTAGATTATAAATACAACATTCTCTCCCTCCATAAAATACAAAAAAAATGGAAGCCTCTACGAGTATATCAACCGTTGAGGAGGCTGACGGTCTCGTGTTGAACGTCTAAGAATAGGTACGGATGATGAGTCTCGGTGAGTATGCTTGCCTTCAGGAACGGTCTCCTCCTTGGAACCTGGCACCTCATCTTTGGAAGGGTTCTCCGCTGTGCTGTTGTTTTCCTGGGGAGATGGTGTCTTCGGTCGTTCTTGCTCATCTTCGTGAGAGGCTGGCGCAGTAATTGGCGGTGTAAAAGTCAAATGGTCCAAAGCCGGTCGTAACTGTTGTTGATGAGCCATACGTACCCGGTTATGGTGTTCGATGAGGTAGCGACTTCCACTCAAAGGTTGCAAAAGTTTTGCTGGTTCCCACTGCTTGTTATATCGTAACCAAATCTTGTCTCCCGCGGAAAATATTGGCTTCTGGTGGGTATGACGGTCAAAATTTGTTGAAACCGGATTACTGTTTTGTCCGAACCGTGGTTGGAGTTGTCGTAAAATTGTTCTCGGTTGATACCTTAGAAGGTACTCTGATGGACATAATCCAGTAGAAGGACAAGGCGAGTTCCTGTAAGAGAATAGAAAATTTATAATATGCCCTTCTATTTCACCTTGGCTGTAGTATCGGCCTGTTTCGAAATGCTTCTGAAAATTTTTTTTTAACTATCTGTACCGCTCGCTCTGCGATACCATTTTCCTTAGCACATCAATACCATTTCTCTTTAAAAAAATTATAGAATTTCTCTGAGCTGAATGGAGTGCCATTGTCTGATACTATCTGTTCGGGAAGTCCGAATACAGCAAAGAAGGTTTTCATTTTACTAATGACAACATCTGCCGTGGTGGAATTGACAAGTTGCAAGTCAATCCATTTTGAAGTTGCGTCAATCGTCAATAGGAACGTTTTCCCCAAAAAATAAAAGAAATCCATATGTAGACGAATCCTAGGTTTTTCCAATTTCGGCCATCCAACATAACCTTCGGTAGTGACGTTGTTCGATCTGATTCTTTGACATGGCACACATTCCTCGCAGATGCCAGCAATATCTTCGTCAATTTTTGGCCACCAACAAACGGACCTTGCTAGCAATTTCATTTTTACTATTCCGGGATGTTCTCGATGAAGAAGATCTAAAACTTGTTACCGGAGCGGCATCGGTATAAGTGAACGAATTCCATAAAGAAGACATCCTTGTTCAATAGACAGCGAGTAACGACGACTAAAGTACGGCTTTAATGCTACATCTGTCACTTGACTTGGCCATCCGTTCTTCACTAGCTCCATCACCTTGGACAGAACAGGATCCTTACGAGTATATGTTGCAATATCAATATATGATAAAGGTAGATTTTCCTTCTCACTAAAGGAGTTGATGAGGTGTTCCGCCGGAAATATACACCAACGAGCCATACAGAATATGAGGAACAACAAGTGATTTGATGGGTTTAGCTCGAATAGGCGAAGATAACAGACTTCCATGTGGCCGCAATTTACGAAGAGTGCCATAGATTTTAGAGAGCATCAATGAGACATGATTACAGTAGGAGAGTTTGAAATTGACAACAATACCCAGATTTTTATCACATTCAACGATTGGTAGAGGAACATTATTAAGTAAAATAGGCGAGAAACCATCCAGGAACACGGACAGCAACGCCTAAGGAAAAGTACTTGTGATTTAATTGAATTTAGTTTAAGTTAATTACTAGAATTCCACTCATTAATTTGAGATAGGGTTCTATTGAGTTTAGAGATACAGTACTCAATTTGATGAGGAGGCCACGAGATATTATAGCTGAAGGTCATCAGCATAGAGATGAAAAGAGCAGTAACGGATAACGGATGGAAGATCATTAATATAAAGGAAGAAAAACAAAGGACCAAGAACCGAACCCTGAGGAACACCTGCAGGTACTAAAGAGTAAAAAGTAAAACGAAGCGAGAGGAAGAGAATATCGAATAAAACAGAACTTGTGAAGTTCTATCACATCCACAACACTAATTCAACTCACCTCGAACTGAATCAGCATCATTAACTGTCGACAACGATACGTTTGAATGTCTTCTAGTTTCTCGTCCAACAGCCATAAAAACTTCTTCCAAATTCGTTACAGATATACCATATCCCATAATCTTCAACTCGTCTACATGCGATTCAATTTCAGCAAGCATCCTCTCGAAAACATTAGAATATTGCTCGGGTATTTTATAGGAGAGCTCTCTGCCAACTTCAGTGTCAACTTTAATATTTGGAATGTATTTTCTCAACAAGGTTGTCACTGCACTACTATCACAGCCATTAGCTTTTTCGAATATCTACAATTCAATTAATTATTATTTAAAAAAAACTTGTGTTTGTGATTTTTAATTCTTACCAAATGATATCCAACCCCGTATTTCTTTTTCAGGAAGAAAGATGTTCCATGACACATTAGCTTACCGCCAGACATAATAGCGATACGATCTGCTAATACGTCAGCCTCGTCCATGAAATGCGTAAGAAGTAAAATAGTTCGTCCATTCTTCTCCTGCAGCAGAAGCTCCCACAAAGCTCGCCTAGCAGATGGATCCATCCCAGCAGTAGGCTCATCTAATAGAACAACCCTCGTATCGCCGCACAATGCCAGACCAACTGAAAGTTTTCTCTTCATACCACCCGACAAATTTTGAGACTGTGTATTTAACTTCTCCGACAGCTGCAGCAAATCAATGTACTTATAGATTTGCCTCCCCAGATTTCTACTAGCAACACCCTTAAGACGACTGTAAAATATTATATGCTCCTTCACTGTTAGATCGTCAAAGAGAATATTGTGTTGCGGACATAATCCTAACGACATTCTGGCACGTTTAAGATTCTTACGAATATCATGTCCTAGAATAACAGCAGTTCCAGATGTCGGAGGAAACATTCCTGTTAGCATTGAAACAGTAGTTGTCTTTCCAGCACCGTTGTGACCCAAAAGCACAGTAATTTCATCTTCATACATGTTCATACTCAAACCATGCACAGCAACCTTCTTATCGAAAACTTTTCGCAGCCCCCGCACCTGTATACCAACACGCTTTCCAACAGGTTCTTCCTCAAATCCATCATCCTCACTTCTTTTATCTAAGCTATACATTGCTTCATCAAACCGTTCTTCAGGGCACCAATATGATTTTCGAAATGGAAAATACCATGGCTTTGGTACACCATATTGCCCTGGTATCACTTGCTCTATGTAAAGCGCTAACATTACATAGATAAAGCAACTAACTATCATCATAAAGATGACATGCCCTAAATGCAATGAGTCATCTTCATTGATCGGTGTAAAGAGTTTATTCCATTGTAAGCCCGCGCCAGATGCTTCATATTGCATTATAACATTTAATCCAAAACCCATTGCTGAGTTACTAAGTAAACTCATTGATAGTTTTTGGCCAAGTGTTAGTGTGCTGTATCGCTTGAAGGTGATCGAAAATGGCAGGTATGAAATGAACGCAATAATACCAGCAGCGGAAGATGCTAGTGTTGGTTTGGAGAAGAATGCTGAGATCATGAAGCAGAAACAAATGGTTGCGGCAGCCCAGACCATAAAGAAGAATAACAGCACTGACCAGTCGGTATTTGGGATTACTGCGATAGGTGAACTCCATTTTCCCTGTAAAGAAGAAAAGTGATATTTATTGAAATTGCTTGTATTGGTTAAATTCTACAAAAGGAAAACGAAAATGCATGGCGGTAGCGACTTATTAGAGCTGCAAGATTTTAACGGTAACTGAGCCAAATTACACGGCCTATCACTTCTTCCATCAATACTAATTCCAATAAACCCGGTTTTATATGCAAGAGGTGGCAGGGTTTCTTTCTTGGACTTCTTGAAAAATTTTCGACTGCACCGAGGAGTATATTAGTAATAGAGTTAACCCTTCTAATACAGAGCCAAGAAAGGTTTACCTACTCGGCACAACCAAGCGCTCAACACTAAGCATGGCAAACATAAAAATTAGTAAATTAAAGTAACATGTAACCAACGCATGCAACAGGAAACATAAGTGGTCACGTGAGATTTAAAAGACTCCTTTTAAGGACATCTTTACCAATGCTCATGCTAAAGACATTAATATTATTATTAACATTAATTGAAGATGCGGTTTACAAGTTAAAATCTGCCGTAATTCGTGTTAGAGGAGTTGAATTGTAAAAGAGGTGGTCCTCTCATGTTATAACGACTCTCTTTCTCTAAACGACGCACGGCGACTTAGAAAACCAGAGTCAACCTTTCCATTAAGGAGCTGATGAACAAATACAACATCAACGGCCACGTCACGACGCTTGTAAAGAGAGCTTAAGTTAAGTAACTTAAGCCAAGATTCATATGATGGAAGAACTAATGGGTTTTCCAAAGGAAGATGATTCAGTGCGAATCGAACAAATCTTCGTTGAACCGATTCAATAGTTCTAACATGCCAATTGTAGCTAGGAGATCAAACCTGGGACGCATATTCGAGTAATGGTCTGACAAGAGAAATGTAAAGGTGTTTAGTGGTCAAGGGGTTATTAAATTATTTGCACCACCTTTTTATAAAACCCAGGACTAAATTACCGAGATATAGTTGACGTGAGTGGAAAACTCCAGCTTACTATATCAAATCTGATCCCGAGATCTTTAACAAAATTAATACACCCTCATTAGAAAAGGTATAGTTGAAAATTATAGGACCACATCTCCTACTAAAAGTCATGACTTCACATTTACTTATATTAAGAACCAGAACCAGGTCGTTGCAAGTACTAGATTTGCGCATATAAATAAAGCCAACTGGATATCTCCTGATGGAGCCACTCGCAACCAAATAGACCATGTGTTGATAGACCGCCGCCACCTTTCGGGTCTGATGACGGTACGAACGTACGCTGATCAGGCTCGAATCAACACAGCTGCACTACGCAATGAAATGGCCAGAAACAGCTACGGTCATGCACTAGAACTCGCCCTAAGTCCTGGGGATGAGATGCCGGGCGTCGACGAGAACTGGACCCGCCTTAAAAATACTATCATTAGTACTGCTGATCCCACCTTAGGCAGAAGTCGTAAAGATCGGAACGACTGGTTCGATAATGAATGCAAGCTGGCAACTGAACGTAAGAATGCTGCGCACCGAGCCATGCAGCAGTCTCAGAGAACACGGGCACGCAAAGAGAACTATAAAGAGCTCAGAAAAGAAGAAAAGAGAATTCTCAGACGAAAAAAGGAGGCCTGGGAAAAAAATCTCGTCTGTGAGCTAGAACAGTACAGAGAACGACGGCCGCACCAGGCGCGGGAGTTCTACCAAAGAGTCTGCAGTATGACGCAATTCACACCACGTTGAACATACTGCAAGGACAAAGAAGGGAATCTGATAACCGATCCTAAAGGCATCTTGGAGCGATGGGAAGAGCCCTTTCATAAATTGCTAAATGGCTAAATAAAACTGAGGATTCGGAGGCTCTACCAATATCTGATGATAATGCTATGCTGCCGCCAAGTATAGAAGAAGTTAGCAGAGCCATCAGCCGGCTCAAAAACAACAAGGCCTCGGGTGCAGACGGCATCCCAGCGGAGCTGATTAAATATAGAGGGCCTACATTACACCAAGCGACTCATGAATTAATTGTGCAGGAATGGGAGCAGGAAGTGTGCCAGAAGACTGGAGAAGAGGTATCCTCTGCCCGGTACATAAAAAAGGAGATATCACAGCGTGCACTAATTATCGCGGTATAACGTTGTTGAGTACCGTGTATAAGATATTCTCCGCTATCCTACAAAACAGGATGGCCCCATACGCCAGAAACATCATAGGCCCTTACCAGTGTGGCTTCAGCCCAGGCAAATCAACAACTGATCAGATTTTCACCTTGAGGCAGACTATGGAAAAATGTCTAGAGTTTCAAAACTCAATTCAACACCTCTTCATAGACTTTAAAGCCGCCTATGATAGCATAGCCAGAGTAGAACTCTACAAAACCATGAGAGGATTCGGCATCCCCAACAAACTGACAAGACTATGTAGGTTGACCATGACCAATGTGTCAAGCCAAGTAAAAGTATCCGGAACACTGTCCAGATCAATCAACATCTATAATGGACTCCGACAAGGGGACGGTCTGGCCTGCCTCCTTTTCAACCTGGCGTTGGAGAAAGTGATGCGAGATTCGGGCGTGACATCAAGGGGTGCAATCCTCCACAAGTTCACCCAATTACTGGCTTACGCAGACGACATTGACATCATTGGAAGAACAACAACATCTGTACAAGAAGCTTTCACTCAGATTGAGCAAGCGGCAGGAAATCTGGGACTGCACATTAACGAAAGCAAAACAAAGTACATGGTGGCCTCGTCTGCAAGAACACCTAACATTGGTACCACAATCAAGGTAGAGCAACACTAGTTTGACGGATCAATAGTAGCAGCAGACAATAGCATGGAGCCAGAAATACGCGCACAACTGCTAAAAGCCAACAAAGCCTACTATAGTCTGTCAAGGCTCTTCAAATCCAAATATCTAACCATAACGTCTAAACTTTTACTATATAAGACGATGGTCTTACCCGTTCTCACATATGCATCCGAAAAGTGGGTGCTTAGCAAAAAGCACTCAAACCTCTTGGGCGTGTTCGAGAGGAAAATACTTCGGAGGATTGTTGGCCCCGTATGTGAGGAAGGACGATTCCGGAGACTCTACAATGACGAGATCTATGAGCGCTATAGCGACATAGATGTTGTGAAGAAAATAAAGCTCGGTAGGCTCCGGTGGGCAGGGCATCTAGCTCGTATGAGTGAAGATGAGCCTGCTCGGAAAGTTCTCTGCAGTAATGCCTATGGGGTGCGACAGCGAGGGAGGCCCAACCTTCGCTGGAAGGATCCATCGTCAACAACCATACGACAGCATCGACAGGGAGCAAATGTATGCAACAATGCTGGACCTAAACATCCCCCTAAAGATAATAAAACTAACAAAAATGACAATGGAAAATACAAGATGTGCAGTCTGAATACAAGGACAGAATACGGAGTCCTACCCAGTCAAGCAAGGCTTAAAGCAGAGCGATGGGCTGGCACCCATGCTATTTAATCTCTGCATAGAAGGAGTAATTCGCATAAGGTTAACATTGATGCGAACGCAACCCTGCTTAACAAATCCAAACAGTTGGCAGGATATGCCGACGATATAAACTGCCTTGCAAGATCACTGTCATATCTTAGAGAAACATTCACAGAATTAGAAGATGGAGGAAAACATATAGGGCTGCAAAAAAACGCAGAGAAGAGTAAGATTGTAATTCAGTAAAGGGTGGAAAGAAGAAGAAGAAACCACAATACCAACTGGGGGAATATAACTTTGAACGGGTAAACCAATTTAACTACCTGGGGTCCACAGTCAGCGAAGACAACGATGAAACGATAGACGTACAAAGAAGAATAAACGCCGCGAACAGAACATACTTCTCACTACTGACAGTAATGAAATCCAGAGACATCCACAGAAAAACTAAAATAAGAATCTATAAAACCATCATACGTACAGTAGGTACGTATGGATGTGAAGCATGAAGTATCTCCCAGAAATCCGCAGACAAGTTGGATGTATTTGAGAGGAAGGTTGTCCGAAGGTTATTCGGCCCAATCAATGAAGACAATGCATGGAGAATACGTTACAATCACGAATTGTACGACTTATACAAAGAATGTAAACTTTCGATCCATGCCAAGCTAGTACGTTTACGTTGGGCCGGTCATGTCCAAAGGATGGATGACAAGGATACCAAAAAAAGCCCTGTACTACTACCAGATGGCAACAGTTGGCAAACCACGGTTAAGGTTGGAAGATAATGTTAAGGCCGATGCAGCAAAACTGCTCAACACAAGAAACTGGAGACAAGCTGCGGAGCAGAGAGAGGTCTGGAGGAAGAAGCTGATGGAGGCCAAGGCTCGAATTGGGCTGTAGAGCCATCGAAGAAGAAAAAATGAGCCTCTCGGTTAGGAATTATAATGACGGAAATTACGGGGTGTATTGCTGAAACTAACAAAGCGGTCGGCTGTGGATAGGTTTTGGATAGACGTGTGTTCGCGACGCGGGTTGTTTTCCTAGTTATTAATAAAAATCTTGTCTTACCTTCAGCATAATCACCATAATTACTAACGAAATCGACATTAAAGTAAACGACTTCATAAACCAGGCAGCCCAATGCAGCCAATTGTCTATTCCTAATATAATCATGACTTCCTTAAGCTGCTGTTCCTTTTCTGTTACAACATACTAAAATATAAAAACTATAATAAAAAATATATTTGATAATTTAATAACAGCATTTTACACTGGCAATACACGACGACGAATAATTAAAACCTATCATAAATATCAATGATAGAAAGACGTGCATTACAGCTAAAAGTGCATCAAGTTCATCTTCAGCCGGATAAGGATATCGTTGCATCATAATATTCGGTGGTTGAAGATTATTATCCTTGTTAACACATTTAACAAATGACAAAGATATTGCATTTTGTATAGCAGTAAAACCTTCTGGTATATATCCAGGTGGTATACCACCATCTGGTTTATCACCATTACGAGGTCCTCCAAAATGCATTGGTGGAAATAAGTTATTTGTTTCCCATGAAACGCCATCCTTGCCTGTTCTTAATTCACTTGGAAATCTTAATGCAAATGATAACTTTTTTGGATAATCTTGAAGATTTGTCCAGCGGTCGTTGAATGTCACACCAACGAATATATTATTTTTGTTCATGTAGTTTTTCAATTCAGCAGCATTTCGTAGTGCAACGACGGTTAATTGGAATTTTTCAGCAGCACCCTTTATGATTTTGTCGAGGTATTCGTTTTCTGGTGAATATGCCAATTGTTTAACGAAGGTGGGGCCTGTTGGCTTACGTAATATACTTTGAACCTGGGATAGAAGTCTGAAAAGCGATTAAAACAAAATCCGTTCAATATTTTCAAAGAAACCGACAAAATATGGGGGTGAATTCAAAAATTCCAACACTGCCGCAACACTGAAGAATTCAGCTACACACTTCTAATTGCTGAATTCTTTAGGGTAGCGAAAGTGCTGAATTTTTGAGCTCACCCTAGCTTACCTTATTTTATCGATAGATATTGGCTCATATCTTTGTTCAGGTTGCGCTGGTAACGGGCGAACAGAGCCTCGTATAATTACTAACAACATTGTGAAAAGAACCGGTGCAAGAATTTGCATTGCCAATTCCCTTTTTCGATGATATTGGATAATCCAATTTTTCCACATTAACAGGCGAAATTTATCCCAGTTGCTGACGTACATTTTTGTTTGTCAAATTTGTTTATATAGGCTGCGATTCCGCTAAAAAATACTAGGGTAAATTCAAAAACTCATCACTGCCGCATCAATGCAGAATTCAGCTACAGACTTCATATTCAGCGGTGATGAGTTCTTGAATTTACCCCTATTCTCTCTCACTAAAATCATTACGAAAAAAAAACACTTTCTTTGGCGTTTGTCAAGGGTTGGCAAGTGTTCGCAAATTGAAAACGCTTGCTTCGATTTGGGGAGCAGAAACTTACGAGATATTCACGAAAAACTTATTTTTGTGACCTTTGACCTCTAATATCTAAAGACGCGGACACGAGATTATATGAGACTTTTGACACATCATATAGAATGCCAAAGCAAAGGTTCGTGCCAATTTTCAGCTTATTACCTCGAATTCCGAGGTTGACCCCTTTTTTGCCTTATTTGACTGGACTATACAGCCAATCCTGGAGAAAGAATGGAACAGCTGTACCTAGAATCGACGGAAGGTATCATAGTCAAATTACCAAAAAAGGGGGAACTAACAATATGCGACAATTGGATATGCGTCTGTCTATTATCTACTGTGGGTTAAATCTTGTTCCACATTATATTATCAAGGATAAGAGATGCTAGACCGAACGCTTAGAAGACAGCAGGCTAGATTCAGAAAGGGCCGCTCCTGCATAGACCATATTAACACCTTGCGAATCATAATGGAGCAGTCTACAGAATACGTCAGTATGAAGCGACTACGCATGTCTGTTCCGCATATGGAGATCAACGGAGATCTCAACTAACACCAAATTGCACCTGTTCAACTCCAACGTTAAGGCAGTTATTTTGTACGTTTGTGAAACATGGATAGTCACCCACCAAATCCACCACAGGGCGCCTACAAGTCTTCATCAACAGATGCCTGCGTCGTATCCTAAAAATCCGCTGGCAAGATAGAATTTCAAATGAAGAACTATGGAGCCATGCCGGCCAAGGAAGGATATACGACCAAATCAGACGAAGGAAATGGAATTGGATTGGCCACACCTTACGACGCGAAAACGAAAAGCTAGCCAAACAGGCCCTTGACTGGAATCGGCAAGGATCCCGTCGAGTCGGAAGACCTAGAACAACGGGGGGAGAACCCGCAACAACTGGAGGATCCTGTTCGGAGCTGAGAGCTATCACACAAAACAGAGTCCGCTGGAGGGCAACTGCCCTATGTCCCATGAAGGATTAAAGGGAATTAAGTATGAAAGTAAGTAAGATCTATGGCGGGCAACAACGAGGTAGACCCAACTGGATGGAATAGATAGGCTCAGAATGGATACCAATGGAGGGTACATTGGCGAAATTCTAGGACCGAATTCCGATTGTAGAGCCGTTAAAGAAGAAGAAGAGATATATTTTCATACCGTCAAGCAATTCAAACATGTCGTCTTTCTGACAAACTTGTTTGAACGCTGAGCTTACCTTTTACTATTATGGTTTTCATTTTCGTTTAAAGATTTCAAATCGAAATCTAGAAATAAGTTGCTATCAATAGGTATTGAAATTTTGTGTTTATGCACAGAACTGTCAGATAAAACCGCGAAAAAATCAAACCATTTTGATATTTGGGACAAACTTGAGACAAATAAAAGCCAAATTCACCACACATTGTCACAATATGAAGTTTGAACATCTTGCTTGCACGCGCGCACTCCTTCTAGTGTATGAGCCCCCCATTAAGAAGACGAATGTACTGAATATAGAGAACCCACCAACTCGTTTTAACCGACTTCATTCATGTCAAATAAAAGACATAACTTATAAACAAAGCATTATAAATATCACTAAACTAGAACCTTTTTCTTTTCATCCATTACATTGCAGTAAACTTCAAAATTGAGCCGTATTTATTTAAAATCACAATTTTTTAATTCTTTTCTTATTCCATCGCACAAACTAAAAAAAAGTATTATAAATTTGTTTTATAATTAGTTTCGAAATATATAAATTAATGAGAGAGAGAAATCACAAATGCAACCAATCTTAAACAAAGGAAATATTTAAAAAAAACACAATTTTAATTTTATAACGAATTTCGACAGACTTCACATATCGGGACCCTGGAAGTTTCGCGAAATTCATTTTTAGGCGAGTTGTGTTTTAATGGACCGCTGTAAATAAATTGTTTCTAGAATGGCATCTAGACCTAAGTAGAAAAAGGGGCCCTCGCCTTTCATCCGTCTTCTTTCATCTCGTGCTTTTTTTATTTGGTAATTATAAATGAAATAATTAATTTCTTATTTATATATTAAATGTAATTAAATACTTTGGCATTATAAGATAAATAACATTTATATTCTAATCGTTCTTTTGCAGGGTTAATTTACAATAATAACAGTACATCACTGTTCGGGTGTAATCTGCGCATTTTTTGTTGTACAAGTGATGGCATCAGTTGGTCGGGAATTGCATAAAATATTTGTTGGTAATTTGCCGTGGACTGTTGGTCATCTAGAGCTAAGAGGATATTTTAAAGAATTTGGTAAAGTTTTATCAGCAAACGTTGTTTTCGATAAGAAAACTGGTTGCTCAAAAGGTTACGGTTTTGTCCTGGTGAACAATAAAACGTTCCTTGATAATCTTGATAAAAAATCAAAACATATTTTGGAGGGTAATCTTATAAATATTGAAAAACCACATTAAAATATTTATTATAATATAGTAATAATAGTATATAGATATATAGAGAGATTAGCATTTAAAACAGCATAGCCATGGAATATGACGAAGGTTTTGTTTATGATTCCGATTCATCAGATGATGATTACGATTATGTCGGGAATCGATTCAATAAGTACGCCGAGCATGTTCAAGAAATCCATTCAAAAATACCAAAAGATAAGCTCCTAGAATTGTACGCTTTATATAAACAAGCTACTGTTGGCAAATGTAACACACCCGATCCAGGAATATTGAATGTCAAAGCCCGAGCAAAATGGAATGCATGGAAAAGTCTTGGTGACATGGGAAAAATGAAGGCTATGAAGAAATATATACGTTTAGCAGATGTACATGATCCTGAGTGGGAGCCGATGCCCGGAACACCAGCATGGGTTACTGTTTCCCTGCCCAGGCGACCATCCGATAGCTTGCTTTCAGATTCAGATAAAAGACCAGTTGATTGGGTTAAAGAAAGCAATTTGGCTAAATTGAAGGAAACATTGAAGCCAGAAGATATTGATAAGCTGGACGAGAGTGGCTTAGGATTGATTCACTGGGCAACTGATCGTAATGAAGTTGCGATTTTGGAGTATCTTCTCAATTCTGGGGCTGATGTTAACTTTCAGGATTATGATCAGCAAACTGCCCTTCATTATGCATCAAGCTGTGGTCATACTGAATGTATGGATCTACTAATGAAATTTGGAGCAGACACAACAATTAAGGATCAAGATGGAAAAACGTATTTAGATGTTGCTTATGATGAGGAACTTATGAAGCCTTTGATGATGAAGAAGTAGCTAAGATATCAGCCCTCAATAATGCATGGTATGTAAATTTAAAATTGATTTCGCTGTAAAAGCTTAATTGTTGAAAGAGCGCTTGACAAAAAAACAACTACTGTATCGTCATGAAATACGGTTCATTAAAAAAAACTACAATTTACTACTAATTTTTCTATTTTCTCATCCAAAACAATTTGAATTGATGTATTAATAAAAAAAAGTGTATGCAAAGCTAAGAACTAACGATACAACCTATCTATTTAGATATTCCTCAAAAGAGCAATGACATACAATTTTTGGGGGCTGATAAAACTACTTCAGAGATATATATTCTCCACAAAGAGCTACAAAATTTCATATTAGAATAATTGGCTGCTGTATTGATGTAGTTTTCGTTTTGAAATGTTTAATGGTCAGTTTAAAACGATAAAAATGAAATGGTTATGATTTATATTCAAAAACAGTAAATGTCTATAAAAAATAATATTTAAAACAGTGTTTCTTTATGTATGAATGATTAATTAAATTGAGAAAGGAATCTTATCGCAGAGGCTATATCCGGTCTGGTTGTAAAAGCTGGCGACATAAGGGCAATGAGGCTACGGACAACCTCACAAGGGAGAGTTCTGGCCCAAGGTCGACTTACCACTTTTAGCACAAGGACCTAGGCTGGAAATTGAGTTAAGGCCTCTCTACTGAAAGGCGTGATTCGACTGAAATGACACTTTACTCAACCCACATGACTTGTCGAATCATGACGACTCGATATTCAGCACAAGGACTAAGGTAAAAAGGTACCGTATCGAAGGCTGAAAGATCTGGGGCCGTATTTGGTTTCTCGAGTCGACATTGTCTTCTGTCGATAAATAAAAATTGGCATTTGGCAACACGATATCGTCTCTTTACGTGTCGATAAAGACGTTTGACGATTATTAAAAAGCTCAATTTATCCATACAATAAACTTTTAACAATTTCTATTTTAATTAAATATACGTGGTTTGCTGCCTTGAAGTAATACCACCCAATTTGATGGTTTTGTATGGCTGCGCTTAGCTGTCGATTTGGTCGTGAAACCAAATATGAAACTTAAAGAAAATCGAGAAGCTTTTTTTGTCGAGTCGATCCATCGGCTCGAGAAACCAAATACGGCCCCAGGCTAGTCGCGGACGGCCCCGTCGACGCCTGGGCAAGGTTGGTGTGTACAAGTGCCTTACATTCATATCCGGCACTGCCAAGGCGGTCTTCGTTTCCGATTTTTTTTTTTTGCTGTGTGAGGTATTCGGTCCAAAGGTGCTGCGGCCATTCATTTGGCCTATTGTACTACACCCCTATACCTCATAATTGAAGGCCAGACTGCTTGAACAAGTTCAACAGTCTGCCTAGTGGCTTGTCGCTTAGAATTGAGTGTTCTAGCAGGGACTCCTCGAACAAAGAAATCCTGCTCCTCTCGCTAATGCGGGGCATTCACAGAGAACGTGGAGGGCAGACTCATCTTCCAAGCAAAGCCTACATGTGATGTCCTCCGCCCTTCCTGTCCTCCATAAGTGGTAATTTAGGGCACAGTGTCCGGTAATCAAGCCAACAAGTGTCCTCACATAATTTCTACTGCGCACAGGAAGGAACCGCTTAGAGTTGGCCAGTCCAGACGTGGATCTCCAGCGTTCAGTATATTTCATCATAGTCTAATCGGTCAGAGCCCTTTGCAGCAAGCTGAACGGTTCCCCAATAGCCGGCTCAGGTCCGATGAATGGTATATCAGAGACCTGTTCGGCCAGGACATCCGCATTTTCGTTGCCTTTAAAGCCCCGGTGACTCGGGACCCGGACAAGAGTAACTTGATTGAGAACGCCCAACTCATCAAGAGCAATTTGGCAGTCCCAAACTAATTTCGGCTTGGTCCTACGGGACCTTATCGCTCTAATTGCCGCTTGGATATCAGAGAAGAAAAAAATCCGTTTATTTTGGTAGGCCCTTAAGTTTACGGGCACATTAAGAGTCGAGAGAGGGGAAAATAGATAGGCCATGCATTAGCTGAAGGAGTAGTAAGACTTTCATTAGGACAGTTATATAAATTTACACATCATCTGCGTACATGTGAATATTGGAATCTTTGACTACAAAAGCTTCCTTTTGTTCATCTCTGTTCATCTTTCAATTAATGAAAATCCTGAATAGCAGCGGACCAAAGATAGAGCCTTGGGGTGTGCCAGCGTGAAGAGCAACAACTGAGGAACAATTGTCACCGAGCACAATTTTCTGAGAACGATTGGTTAAGATCACTGACATATGTTAAGATACTAAATAGAAAGGAAGGAAGGAAGACTGTTACATTGCAAGGAATTCTTTTTAATGTCACCAGCAAGCAATAATAATTGTTTCTCCCTGATTTAACTATCTCCAAAAAAATATAAACAAACTAAAATCCATTTCCGATTCTATCTTCCGGTTTATGTAAAGACGCCTCTGGTGGCCATCACTAGTAATAAAATATTGCAATTTGAGCTCACAGCACTTCTTCTTCTTTCCTTCTGTCGTGTCAAAAGCGGTCTGTGGTGATTTGTGGCGACAAGTTTCAGCGAATTTATTTATTTTCAAACAGGAAAGGACGAGATTTATTATAAGAAAGCAATGGCAGAAGCAGCAGGAGAACCACTATCAAAAAAGTAAGAACATATACCGCTTAAAAGCTAAAAACTCTTGCAATTAGTTGCCGAGATTTTTAAAATATTTTTTGGTTATTTTCCAATCCGTCATCTTAATGTCAATTTGTATTATGCACGTGTAAATGACACAAAAGTGCTAGTTTTGAAATGCTTGTGCTGAAATTATTGAAAAATACTGCACTTAAAACTACATTGATTAAACAAAATGATATAATTAAGAAATATACCTACTGTACTGTGAGTAAAGTGTAGGTGCATCCGGTTTTCGTTTAGTTTGCGACATTTCGAGAGAGAGATTACTAAATGTTAATTTTATTTTATTTCAGTGAATTAAAAAGACGCCTTAAGGCTGATCAAAAGGCAAAGGAGAAGGCTGAAAAAACCGCCGCTAAACCACCGGCGGAAAAGAAGCAAGAAAAACCAAAAATAAACGAGGAAGAAATTTCACCAAATGAATACTTTAAGCTCCGAAGTGCGGCAGTAACTGAGTGGAAGAAAGATGAGGCAACACATCCTTATCCGCATAAATTTCATGTCAGTATTTCACTTGAGAATTTCATAGATAAATATGAAAAACTTAAGGATGGAGAAGTATTGGAGGACCAAGTTAGGTATAATAATCTGGCTATGTTGTATAACAGCAGGGTTTTTTTATGCATAAAACAAAAATATTCTAGCGTTGCTGGTCGAGTGCATGCAATTCGTGAATCTGGCGCAAAACTTATATTCTATGATTTACGCGGTGAAGGTGTTAAGCTGCAGGTGATGGCTAATGCAAAGCTTTACGTAAGCGAAAGTCAGTTTGAGACTGATACTGCACGTATTCGTAGGGGTGATATTATTGGTGTAAATGGTGTTCCTGGTAAAACTAAGAAAGGAGAGCTATCAATTATTCCAAAAACAGTAAGTAATATTGATATTATATACTTACTAAGTTATAAAATCGTATTTCTATTACAGATTAAACTTTTATCTCCATGTCTGCATATGTTACCGCATTTGCATTTTGGATTAAAAGATAAGGAAACCCGTTTTCGCCAAAGATATTTGGATCTTATACTTAATAATAAAGTCCGACAGACTTTCTATATTAGAGCACAGGTAAGAGATCGTGTTTGTGATATTCTACTAACAAAATCCATCCATGCTATGGTGCTACGCCCAAATCAAGCCTTGGCCTCTTCTAGGGCATTTTCCAAGTTTGACGGTCCCTTGCAGGAATGTTAAAACTTCATTTGACAGCAAGTTGAGAAATAAACCCCTTATGCAACCTCTGGTAGCAAAAACTTTTGGTCCTCGGTAAGCTCCATCAAGAAGAATTTCATTATATCCACAACTGCTTTATTCATCCACGATGTGAAGGTGATAACAGATAGCAAATCCAAAGCCGATTTATTAGCATCTCTGTTCGCCTCAAATTTTTCTTTACCCGAAACTGATACGCTACTCCCATTTCTCGAGCACATTTAATGGAAAGAATTTTCTTCAGAACTCGCGAGGTGTACAGGTTCCTCAAGGATCTCGATGCCAACAAAGCCACTGGACCCGCTAATAAACACCCTCTCGTATTAAAACAATGCGCCTCACCTTTGGCTAAACCTCTGCGCAAACTTTTTGTCCTATCATACTTCTCCGGAGTTTATCCAGACTCTTAGAAACTTGCTCATGTTCAGCCCATAACGAAAGAAGGTGACTCCATGAATTCCTCCAACTACTACCCAATAGCAATTACTTCCATTCTCTCCAAAACGTGGAGACGATAATCAACAAAAAGCTAATGGGATATCTAGAAGCCAACCTACTTATCAACGACAAACAATACGGCTTCCGACAAAAAAGATCCACTGACCATCTTTTAGTTTGTCTTACAGAACACTTGAATTGAAGTGTGCATGGATCTTGTGAATCTAGTCTAGATATCTCCAAGATTTTTGATAGAGTATGGCGCTCAGCCCTGTTAGCCAAACTCAAAGCTTTTGGAATTGACATACTTCTGTATACGTGGATTGAGAGTTTCCTTTCCGGCCGTTCAATTAAAGTAGTATTGGATGGCGTCAAATATGAGCTCACCCCATCTCTGCGGGGCCCCAAGGACAATTTTATCACCGGCCCTTTATAAATAACCTACTTTCAATCTCCTCCAACCCACTTCTCAGCTTCGCTACCCTGCATTACTCTTACCGCTTCAAGTTCGAATGCAGGGTTCATCGCCACACCTTCTTAAATACCCTCGGTACCTTCATAACTCGCTTTCTTCCAGTCATCTGGTACAACTTCTTCCTTCCTTGGTCAAACCAATCAATTCTAGTCTGTCTGGGGCCAAACCTACTAACAAAATATCAACATAAAATCTACTTCAACCAAATATAAACATTTTTTCTTTAGATAATTTCCTACATCCGACAATTCTTTGATCAAATGGGATTCTTAGAGATCGAAACACCAATGATGAACATGATTGCTGGTGGTGCCACTGCTAAACCATTTGTTACTCATCACAATGAACTCAATATGGATTTATATATGCGAATTGCTCCAGAATTGTATCACAAAATGTTAATAGTTGGCGGATTAGATCGAGTATACGAAATCGGTCGACAATTCCGAAATGAAGGCATCGATCTAACGCATAATCCCGAATTTACAACATGTGAATTTTACATGGCTTACGCTGATTATCAAGATATAATTGAATTAACCGAACAGCTAGTATCGGGAATGGTAAAAAGTATTCATGGTACATATAAAATAAAATATCATCCAGATGGCCCAGATGGTAAGGAATATGAAATTGATTTTACGCCACCATTTAAGCGGGTATCAATGATTAAAACTCTTGAGGAAATACTTAAGGTTAAATTTCCATGTCCGACTACGTTAAATACGAAAGAATCAAATGAATTTTTGAGTAAACTATGTGTTCAGCATCAGGTTGAGTGTCCGTCTCCAAGAACATCAACACGCCTGCTAGATAAATTGGTTGGTGAATTTATTGAAGAGAATTGTATTAATCCAACATTTATTTGTGATCATCCGCAAATTATGAGTCCATTAGCTAAGTACCATCGCAGTCAGAAGGGCTTAACTGAACGATTTGAATTATTTATTATGAAAAAGGAGATTTGTAATGCGTATACTGAATTGAATGATCCTTTTGTACAGAGGGAAAGATTTGCCCAACAAGCAAGCGATAAGGCTGCTGGTGATGATGAAGCGCAATTAATTGATGAAAATTTCTGTACAGCGCTAGAGTATGGTCTGCCACCGACTGGCGGATGGGGAATTGGAATTGATAGATTGACAATGTTTTTAACCGATTCAAATAACATCAAGGTAAGCCCAAATTATAAATCACTAATACACGAACAGGTATTAATTTTTTTTAAATTTTGATTAATTATAGGAAGTGCTACTGTTCCCTGCTATGAAGCCCGATGATCCAACCAGGCCGCATCCGGCTGAACTTGAAAATAATACCGAAAAAAAGTGAATAATCAACAATTAAAAATTATTTAATTTTTTCAAATATACAATCTCGCGACTTGAAAGGAATTTTTTTAACCCTCAAACAGCTGATTGTTTACTGTGCCCTATACCGGCGCTTCTTCCCGGCGAAAATATATTAAAGCTATTCTCGATAAGCAGTAGAGAATTGTTTCCATATCGCATCCTTTGGGAGGTATTAAGCAGATTTTTGTTATCTGTTCTACAGACAAATTTTTCAAGCATGGGGTACGAACAGGAAGGGCTCCTTAGCTTCAAAGGAAGGCTTCTTCATGTCTTAAAGTAAGCTTCTGTGCCCCAGTGGGTTCCTTCTTCCTCGTTCGTACCTTGTACAGAAGGTTATGCGCAGTACACGTTCTTTCTATCCCAGCCAGCAGCTGCACACCGTCTACCCGCTACGCATATATTTGCTTACGAAATAGTTGCCTTTTTTCGGAAGAAAAGAGGAAAATAGCAGCAAGGAGAATTAAGATAAAAAACAAGTACAAGCTAAAACATTCTGACGTACTTTACGCTCCTTTAATCCCTCATGGCACATAAGGCGGAAACAGTTGCCCTCCAACGAACTCTATTTTGCGCGACAGCTCTCAGCTCTGACCAGGTATCTCCCAGTTGTTGCGTTCTCTGCTTATAGGATCCTCCTCCACGTTGTTCTAGCTCTTCCGACGCGACGGGATCCTTGTGAATTCCAAAGTGCGTGTTTTGCGCAATGTCGGACAACGCGTAACCCGAAAGTTTTGCTCTTTTTGTGGAAAGAAGGTATGTGATACCGTGTGCATCACGATTACAACGTGCCCGGAATTCAAATACATTTTTTAAATTTTTTTCTTCCAGCCTAATTACAATTTCTTTCTACTTGAATTTTGAATAAAACTTATTTTCTTGAGAGAGGAAAAAAACAAATGAGTTGTTGGTACTTTATACATATCTACATACATCATATATGTGTATCCAAATGTAAACCAGTCAGCCTTTCAGCAGGTAGTCTTAAAAAGATAGAATAACGCACACCATTTTTTTCTGCACTTCCATCTTTTGTAGGTCTCTTGTGAAGTTTCAAGAAATTTGGTGTTTTGGAAAGTTGTGGTTGGTTAAATATGTGTTAGCTACTTTCTTCTGAATCATTAATTTCCTTTTTTAGTTTAGCACCCTTTCGCATAGGTAGCACTTGTAAAATTGAATCTGACCAACTGTTGCCTTCGGATATACGAAGTAGGATCTCGAAAACTGAAAATAAAGATAATTAGATCTTTATTTTTTTAAATATAAGAAGGATATACCGTGCACTGTACTTAGAACAGTACGTGTTTTAAGATCAACATACTCATTCAGCGGCAATCGAGCAGTTTTTATTTCTAGTTTTTGTGCCCGATCGTAGCACAGTCCCTTATGATGGTTATGATCAACAAGGCCACCAATTATGTAGATTGCATCGTTATCTAATTCCCTAAGAACATTATCTGAATCACTTGTAAGATAAACTATTTTATCTTTATCTAAAACATCAATATAAGGCTTAAAGTGCCAGTTAACGTCCCAATTTTTATAGCCATCATTCTTCTCTAATACTTGATGAATCCGTCCATTTTCCTGGATACCAGTGAAATATAACGTAGCTGGCATACTAGATCTTCTATTTATTGTATAAATTCGCAATAATTGCTTTACACACTTGCATATATCCTTATCAATCATAAGATTATCAAAATCTAAATCGACCGCGACTTTTAACAGATTCTTGCTTGCTTCCGCCTTATTTCTTTTTAATTCTTTTCGGCTTGGACCAATTCGTGCTGGTAATCCTTGGGCTATAGCTTCCTCCCGCCGTTGCTTACTTTTTGCACGCTCTTTAAGCCGTTTTATTTTCTTTTTTTCCTCCCATTCTTTTAGTTTTCGCAACTTTTTAATCTGCCTCTTGGACAGCTGAACTGATGGTGGTGTTAAAGCATTTTCTAGTAGCTTTTCGCTGTCTTTTGCTAGTTGTTGCGAATCAAAATGATTCACGTCATTTATGGTGTTTTGATTGTCTGGTGTTGGTTCCACAATTATTTCACTTTTATTGAAATCTTTTAAGTTATTTTCTGTTTCAACTTTTGATAAATCTGACATGTTTACCTTTTCGCATGCTGCTTGCAATTGTCTTCTTCTTATTATTATATTGGCTCCAATAGGGCATGTCAACCTAAAAAATTTTCTTGGTAGTTGCAGGCGCTCTCAAGAGATGTCTGCAAGGCATATTATTTTGTTAACTGCCGGCGGCTTTCTTTTATGGAATATTTAGATTTTTATTTTTAATCTTCATGTCGAATAAAAATATCAAATTATTTTATTACAATCAAATTCTTCAAAAAAGAATAAAAGAATAGAAACAAATTCTTTGCTTCAAAATCTTCCGATCAAGTGGTGAATTTCCGTTCTTTCCTATATTACCATGTGCATAGCAAGAAGCAGCACTGAATTACCGACACACCACTAAACTGACATTTGTATACCATTCTTGGCAGTTTTTTTCGCTAAATGCCATTCAATCCGCATTTTGCGACACATTTGTAATCTTTTATATTAAAAATAATGAAATTTAAAACATAAAATCAATAATGGCAGATGCAGAAGTATCTGGTGCAAGCGATATCGTTAATAAACATCGAAAAGAACGAAAGGATCTGCAAGCGAAAATACAATCCCTTAAGAAGAGTGCATCAAAAGGTGACAAGAAAAAACGTAAGGAAATCCTGGAAGAAATTGCAAAATTAGAAATCGATTTAGATAAGCGTCAAGCTGATGAATTAAATGATATAAATAATGTTAAAACAATCGAGCAATATGCTGACAATAAAGATCTTGTAGAACATCAACCACCCGTCGTGGAGGAGGAGAAGGAACAACAAAATCCTCAACGTATATCCAAAGCCCAGAGGCGTCGAGACAAGAAAGCCAAAGAGGAAAAAGAAAAAGAAGCAGAAATACTAGCACAAGAAGAACTAAATAAAAATGGACCACGAATGCTTGAGACACGTGCAATCACGAATTTATTAAAAGAGCGTGGTCTAATCATATACACAATACCATCAGATGGCGATTGCCTGTTCAATGCTGTTCGACATCAACTAGAAGTAATAGGACAAACAATTTATGAAGTATCCTATCTTCGCAATGAAACTGCCAACTATCTATTAAGGAACAAAGATAATTTGATATTTTATATGGTTCATCCAGAAACTGGCGATATTCTTGATGATGAAGAATATACAAAATATTGTGAATCAATGCGCAATACATCTGCTTGGGGTGGACAAATTGAGATTAAAGCACTATCACACATATTAAAGGTACCCATAGAAGTTCTTCAAGCAACTGGACCACCGACTGTTCAGGGATCAGATGAGTTTAAGGGGCCCAGCTTAGTTATCACTTATCACAGGCATATGTATAGTCTTGGTGAACATTACAATTCAACACGGCCAATTACTAACGATGATATCCTAGACGATGAGAGCCCAATTGAAGCTTAAATGTTATTATTGAAATATCAGGGAATTCTGCGCTAATCAATTTCATGAGAACTAAATGTGTTCGTTTTTAAAATGTGTAAAGTTAAAATAAAAAATCTACAAAGAACATGATTGATTTAATCTCATTTCGAGCGGGGATCATAATGAAATTGTGGCTTCTCGTTTTTACATAATTGTGAAAAAATAAATTATTAAAAGCAATTGATTTGTGTATGTTAATTTCTTGCGGGTTGCACCGAGCGTGTGACATGTGCTTTTTATTTTTCAAAATGTACAGTTATTGAAGCTTACTTCAAGTTTCATTATACTCACGCCCATGATTCTTATTCCTAAACATGGGCCGATCTAACTCCGCACATTCGCTTTTTTCCATGTTTATTCCATTGAAACTCCTCGTGTTCAATCAACTGTTATTTTCGTACGTTGGCAGGTGAGAAGCTATTCACCCTCCTGCAAGGAACACCTTTTCTCTGCACGTGACTGGCTTCGTAGAATAGCGTCGGGTTAATGGATCAGCTTATTCTACCAGTTGATGTTTCTCTTAGCCCTTTTCCTTTTCTTCGGCTTCTTCCAATATCAACTTCCTGTGTATAGCCTTCAGCTTCGTTTCCACTTTCCTCCATCCATCCACGTTCTTCACTATGTGTCCTAGGAAGTTTTTCGGTGATAGTCCATTGCCTCGTTTCTCCTTAGATTCGCTGAATCTCACCATAAAAAAAGACATGGTCTGCGTTATTCCTAACTCACTTCTTCACACTCCTTTGTAAACCATCTCTTCACGTTTGGATAAGTCTGACCAGACTTAACAGACCCCCCTTGCCAATCCGTTACGAACTCGCAGTGCATTATCTGCCATCGCACTGTATTTGGCTCGCCTCCAACATAATGCTTGGTTATAGATAAGCATGACTCTTCTCGCCCAGTATGTCTCTGCAGATGATCCCTGCACATGGTCCTGCATGCACAGAACGCACGGAGAACGTTTAGTCTATATGCGGTTCTCGATTTTCTGCTGTTAATCATCCTCTTCAACGTAGCTGCCTATAGCATGACTGAGATAATCAACTGCGCCATCGGGAAGCGACACCTTGGTATGGTATGTGCTCCGATTTTGATGAGTGTGGCCTTGATGGAAAGAAATGAATTTAGAAATGTCCAGTTTTTTCGGATTTTCCAATGTTTTCTTGCTTTGGAAATAAATTTTGAAATCCTGTTTGGCTGTTTAAATTCAGTTTTAAGCAATGAAGCTATTCCCAGAACAAACAAAAAATGCTACTAAATTATATAAAATACATAAATTCACTTAAATAAACCTTAAATAAGTCAAATTAACTATTTAAATTAAAGAAATACCAAAAAAATGAAAATTTTCAATTCCTGAAATCTCAAAAAAATTCTTAAGAATCATACTGATAGAAGTTCAGTTTTTAGGCGTTATTAAGCCCATTATTATTAAATATGTATTATTTGAATATTCTATTATATTTTTAATTACTCAAAAGCGGAATTTCACAATTTTTTATTGTTTTATTTAATTAAAATCAAAAAAATAAACTTTTGAAATGATCAAATAGCACTATCATAGTAAAAAATTGCATAGTTGTAGGAGTCTTCTGCTGATCGAAACGAGCGTTTTTTGGTAACCACACGGATCCTGTATGATATGTCAGAAATTACAATGCGAAGTGTCGAATTTTTCTCATACAAATATCCAAAACTTGACATTGTAAATTTATCCATTAGATAGAGGATCCCTGCGCTTACCAAAAAACGTGAATTTTAAACCGGGAATATTGAAGACATTAAACTCTTAAAAATATGCAATTTTGCACGTTTAATAATTTTAGAAGTTTGGTTTTGATTAAATTAAACAATAAAAAATTATGAAATTATGTTTTTAAATAATTAAAAATATAATAGAATATGTAAATAATACATATTTAATAATAATTAACTTAATAACGAAGAATAATTAATTTTAAGCAATGATGGCTCGTTGGAAAGGGCTCGTTCCCCTGAATCCAATTACCAAAGGGTTCGGAAATTAAGGAAAGTTCGGAAGTAAGGAAATTACCAAAGGGTTCGGGAGTTATCGATCTCCTCAGAGGAAAATCTACTCACCTCCAGCCAGAAGACGATAACTGAGACAACCCCGGACGAGAGAGAAAGAATGCCATGAATGGGAAAGCCATGTGACGAAATGTAGTCTCAAGCTAATTCCAGCTGCGGATATCCTGAGGAGAGCTCTAGGTCTGGTTAAAGTAAATTTGGAGCCTGGAAAGCTTCTCCAGTGTCTCCAGGCTCGATTTCTTGCGGTTCCTGTGGATGTCATTAAGGCAAAGAAATCGCTGAAGAAGAGCATTACATTCTTTCTCCTAAATCAACGAGAAGTCTCTCGAGAAAAAGAAAATCATTTCCAGGTGCTGTTGCCGTAGTCGTTGCCGTTTTTCCTGAGTGAAGATAAGCCTGCTGGGAAACTTCTCTGCGGTGAGATCTATAGGGTGCGACAGTGAGAGGGGCCTCGCTGGAAGCTCAGAGCATAGGGACGCCAAATTAGATGACAGCGGCTCAGCATTGGGACTGGTGGTGAAAACAGTTGCGAGATGACAGGACAGGATACCGGTTGTAGAGCCGTTCTGGCACTATTGGTGTCACAGCCTTTGTCGGCTGGTTAGTGGGATTCACTTGTTTCAGACGGCATAACACTCCAACAAGACTGTCTCTCGCTAGCCCTGACGGTTGTGACTCACCCGGCTGCTAAAAAATGGATGCACTCATATAACACCCAGTAGTGCAAACGAGCCTCACTGCCTTCTCCTTCTGCATCCACCAGACTACCCTTACCCTTAACTTTTCCTATTCTTTTTCTATTTTCAGGTCAAGCTTACTACTAGACATTGCACCATGAGTTTAACGACATGACGGTCTAGTGGTACAAAGGATGATTCCTGAGCTTATAAGATCTAACCCAACTGACTTTATCGACGACCAAGCTCATCAACCCTGAAAATGTCACATCAACATCTCTAAAGTGTCCCCCAGAATCTACCGTGAACAACTTCTAGCCAAACTCTTGCTTGTGCATCCCCCGATACAATCACAACAATTTTTATTTTAATTCTTACTAGATAAGATTCGATTTAGTGATTCAATGAATGAGTCGACATTTTTGGCCACAGTCCATGGGATTCTTTAATTCTTAAGGACATGACATGGCAAATTTTGTAAAAAGGAAAATTAGATTGTTAAATAGAAACAATTCCACCTTTATATTTACAGCAATATATTTCTAATATTTAAAAAAAAATCATCATTAAGTTTTTGAGTAAGTATTTGACTAAAATTAAATAAATTAAAAATAATAAAAAAAAAATCACAAAAAACTTTTCATGTCGTAGTAGTAGTAGTAGTAGGTAGTAGCTAAAAAATATATAATTAAATTGTGAAAATATTAAAAGATTCTTCTAAAGCTAAGAAATTTGTTTGTTTTTTTTGATAATAAATTTATAAATCATGTTTTTTAACAGAATATATTTTCTTTTATGTACCTATAATTGTGTAAATAGCACAAATTCAAGACGAGCACAAATTTTTTTGTTTAATTCTGTCGCTTGTTTTTTTTAATTACGAATAGAAATTTATTTATTTAAAAAAATTAGAAAGAAATCAATTTTTAAAATTAAAAAAGTCAAATCAAATCCAGATTATCACTGAAAATATAATAATATATAATTAATAAAGATATGATCAGGTATAAAAATAATTTTTTTTTATTTTATTTATACGTTTTTTTGTTTGTTTAATATTAAATTTAATGATTTTTTACTTTTCGCTTAATTTTGAAATTCATATTTTTTTGTTTTGTGTTTCTCTCATCAATTTTTTGTTGTTTGCTTGTTGTTTTCAAAAAATTAATTTGATTTGATTTTTCTTAGTTTTTATGATTTTTATAAAATTGCTTGTTCAGTACATTAACTAAGGTTTATTCAAGTCTTCAGAGTCTACAATTTCAAAATCACTTTCATCAGATGATTCATGATCATTGATTTTACTAATAGAACGTTTCGTGGATGATGAAATTTTACTTTTTGGCTCACTACCTCGACTCCATGACACAAAACCAGATACTAAGCTGAGTGGTGTAATATTGCCACCAAGTATTGTTGCAACAGCCTGCTGCTGTATATTAAGCTGTTCATGTTGCTGCTGCTGCTGTTGCTGATGTGTTCTACTGTCGACTAATGAATAATCCTGAAAATTTAGACCCTTAGACAAACCTTCATCATCATCTGATGATGATGAGGTGGATATTGATGAATCCTTTTTAAAATAACCTCTTTTAAATTCGATCGGTTGTTGCGATGAATTGTTATCAGAAGATGGTCTTGGTGGCGCAAGTAGCAAGTCATCTTCTGTTGATGTATCAGAATTCTCATCGATTTCTGGTATAGAATCTGGTATTAGGAGCTCTGCTGGCACCTCTTCGCTCTTTTCATCATCATCACCAGCTGTTGATGTAACAACAGCCTGATCGCTGGCTCTTTGTAGGACAAATAGGTTTGATTCGTTAACTTCTGGTAGAAATTCATCGTTATCATGATCTGGTATTTCTGTCCATGCAGAAAAGTTCTCTGAATATAAACAAAATAAAAAAATATTATTAAAATTCATATTTTTATATTAGATAAAAACTACTTACGTTTCTTTGGAACTTTAACAATCTTAAAGTTATATTTAGTTGAAACAAGAGCAGCAACAATCAATCCGATTAGGACAACATTCGATCCAGACATTAAGTGTCCAATAAGTGCTAGTGTACCCAATATACCGCTGCATATTGCGCAAAATACCGCCGGCTTATCTTTTCGTAGATTTTTGAATCGATCAACGACTCGCAATAGCTGTGCGTGAAGTTCTGGTGGTGTGATTATCTCTACGGATGCAGCACATCTCGTCTTATAGATCCATAATACAAATAGTATTAGGAAGAGTATACCAAATGGTCGTATTTGCAGCCTAAAAACAAATTAATAACAAGAAAACAATTTGTTAATTAAATTCAACTCATGTGTGTATGTATGTATATTATTAATATAAATATGATTTTGTTATTTCGTTAAGTAAACAATGTTGAGATATTATTATTTGCCTGATAACCTCTTTATAGCACGTGATATTTACACAACTGATATTCACGACTGTAGTTTATATTTGATTTAAAGCCGCCGCCGACATTACGTTTGGCTTTTGAAGGGTGTTGTTAAATAGTTGTTATATATGTACATGCATAGAGTAGAGAGACTGTTTTTGTTGATCAATGATTAAAGGTGTTTGTGTTGCATAATTTTTGATTCAATTTTTTCGGGATTTAACATTCAAATTTAATATCGATTGATGTTGCGCTTGCATGGAATGAAAGCTAAAGTAGAACTAGCATTGAGAACAGAAATGTGAATGACCTAGTTGTAAATTTACACCTGGAAAACAGATAACAAAAGGCTTTGACATATTAACATAGAGCAGAGATAAAAGTGCAACAGACACTGCAGGTCAAGGTTTCTCTTTAAAGAGACTAGAAGAAGCATGATTGCAGTTTGGTATTGGTTTATCTTAGAAGTAAGAATCAGGCTCGAATTTAACGAACATCAAACCACAAAATTCTTGAAAGCAATATGATGTGATGTGATCATAAAGTGGAGGACATTTTAAAATTGTTGATGCGTCTTGTTCAGCTCTGACCCGAAAAGACATGGTCCGGCATGCGATCCAAAATCAGGGAAAATGAAGTCAACTAAGGCACCGCTCACACGGTTATATTAAAATATCGGATCCTCTGCGACTTGGAGACTCGAGACTGTAGTTGCTCGTCATCTTCACACGGACTGAAATTGCAAGCAAGGCTCAGGCAGGGCGATGGGCTAGCACCATGCCAATTTGTTTTATGTGAAAGACTAGAGGCTCAGGGACAGTCGACGAATCTATTTTTTTTTTCATATATGTAGAGTGCAATGTCGAACAGCATCTCTAGACGAAAACAACTCGCTGGAGTGTTATGCCCCCTGAAACGAGTTCAATATCATCAACCAACCAATGACATGTGCATGGGGGAGCGGGTAAGCGCTAGGGAAGGCTACAGGAGGAATCACGAGTGTAAAGAGCGAAGAAGAAAGAAGGAAAAAAGCCCCGTTTACATCCCAAAGCCAACGTGAAAGTGCACTTTGAAACTCTTTTATATCGCACAGAAATTTGTATGCTTTTTTCTCTGTTGTACGAAAATTCTGAAACGTCCGACTTCGATCTTGTGAGTCCCGTTTAGGAACCAGATCAAGTGGAGATACTGCGGGGGACGACGAAGGCCGACAAATCTCCAATTAGGCCATATGGTCAAATTCTAACTTCGCCACTTTCCGGTTTTCACCTGGAGTCGCCTAGCAGTAACGAAAGGTAATTGCCCGTTAGTCACAATGTGGTGTTGCACATTGTGTTTAATTAGAAGATGAAAATTTGCCGGTATTCTTCGTTACCAGCTCTTTGTAGTCGTAGTCGACTGCGGCACGCGCACACGTTGATTTGAAAATTCTTGTGACTCTCGACTAACTGTCGATTTTTGAAATCGACGGACAATTAAAACTTCGCTAAGAATGGCTTTAGTAGTGTCTATTATAAAGTTGTGAAACTGTCTTCGGCGTAGGCCGAAATTAAGTTCGAGTAACTTATGCCGAAAGTTCGGATCAGTGGTCCGTTAGCCGCGTGCAGAAGGACGTTCGGACTTCTGCTGTGGGTCGGAAGTGCCTTGGCAGGAATAAATACGTCGCGCCCGAATCAATCAGAAAGTCTATTCGATTATTGGTGTCTCGGACGAATAAGTCATATGAGCGGCCAGTTATTTGCTCACTCATCTTGATCCCTTGCCCCATTCGTTTTTTAGGGGTGGTCGTGACCGGTTTTATCACCGACTTGGTCACGACGAAACTGCAGGGGGCTTTGCAGATGCCTACTTCACTACCATAGCGGTAATGGAAGTAACACAGGCCACCCCTCAGTTTGTAAACCCCTAAGTCGGGTTTCGGATCAACTGCTCCAGTCTGGACGCCAGTCTGCTGATGTCGGATTGCAGCAAAACCAACTGTTTGCTACAAAAGTTGGCCACCCCTGACTCAGGGGCTTTGTTTATCGAGATATTTATCAACCGCCACTATCGATTGCCAGTAGAGGTGTTCTTAAGGAGTTGTTACAATCAAATTTCGACTGAACTTTGTTAAGCAAATCGAATTTATTTCATTCGATTGCAGTATTCAAATTGCCTCAGCTCAGCTAAATTTTCATGGCTTCAATTGCTAGCAAATAAAGCTGTAAGTAATTAAATACTGCATCAATTATGTGACTAAACAACAGCGCAGATCTCGAGACAAAATAAACTAAAAATTGTGTAATACTACTGAAACAAAAACTTCACTCTCACGAAATTTCACTTAAGTTTCTCGCCTAATTTAAACCGCTTGGAATAATGCCAGGTAAATAATTTATCGAGCACACACCAAGCAGCGATATAAGTTCACATGGCTTACTTAAGTTTAACGTCTACATGGAAATATCGATTTGCATGCGAATACACCATGTAAAATCAGCTGATTTCTATTTTTAGCGCTAGACTGAAAGCGATTAACTCATTCACGCCCAAATATTGACCTCATATTATTTTCCTTTTCGCATAAACATAAATAACGACAAAAAAAGACCAGATTTGAATTTGAATCATTTCGGTGATATTTATAAGATTTTTATCATGAAAGAAAAAATGGTCACAATTAACATTTCGTGGATTAGCAGGCAAGCGTCTATCACAGAAGCAGTTTCCAGGTTTAAACAATGCAAAATTATTCACAATTTTCATTCTAAATATTCTTTGCATATTAGAAAAGTCAAGGTTAAGTGGCAGATGATTCGCTTGATTGTTGTCTGGCAGTATTCCCCTCCCGCTGCCGTGTGTCCGGGAAATAAAACCGCCTTCTTTATAATTCAAAATTCAAGAAAATCCAATCAAGAAATGCTTCTCCCAAGATTTTCCTTTATTTATTGCCCACAAAACCAACAAAAACCGAAATGGGAAGAAGATGTTCTCCAGAACGTGCTGAAGTATTCGTCGGACGTTATATTTTTCCGCTTCTACAATTCTAAAAATTCTCAAACTTAATTCCAGTTTCACGCGAATCGTCGTCGTTGTTTTCTATTTGTTAGTAGATAATAAAATTAATATATGCTACGTTTGCAAAAAACAAATAAACATTTCAGTCATTTTATCACGGACGGAAGCGGTTCGAGCGTGTGTGAAATGTTTTCAGTGTCAGAAACGTGGCGATGATAACAAGAATTTTGATGTTTTTAAAGGGTTAAATACATGAGATACGATCCAAGTGGAGTACGCAAAGCCATATGACGCTGTGGGCGATAAGAAGGAGGCTCAATATTATTTACGTTTCGTAGATTTTTAGCAAAAGTGAATGAAATATTTTTTGAGAAATGTGGAGGACTGAATTTGAATCAATCTTCTTGCAGGAGTCTGGTCTCTTGAAGTCTCTTCTTGTTCCAGTCGTCTCTACGTCTGGTTAGTTCTCTTCAATTATGCCAAATTTTTGTATATGTTCTAGCACATTATCCATCCACTCATTCCACATCTCCTGCATTAAGAGAGCAAGAACTCCGCCGTGGTCCCAAGCCCAGGGTGTGAAAGGAGGAGGGTGGTCGATTTGCCAAATTGACCAGGATCGGGAAACGAAGAAACTAGGCAAGAAACCGTTTTTTTCAAGGCGACACCGATAGAAGTGTATCCGCTGCGGGGACGTCCCGCTCGGACCGCCAGCTAACGGATCAAAGAAAGAAGAAGAAGAGAGCAAGGGCGCTCTCGATATCACTCTTAGTAGGTCAACATGATGAGTTGAACTAAGATTGATCCAAGTCTAACTACATGTAGACAAAAGTCGAGTTGAATTAGGGTCGACTGAATTCGACCCAGCTCTGCTACCTGGGTTGAGTTGAAATTATGCATATAGACGCGAGTTCAGTAGTTGAGTAGTTAAATTTAGTTGACAGTAGCATCCCTGTGTTTTGTTTGAGATTTTTTGTAACGTGTAGTACTCAACCACAACTCAACTATTCAACTCATCATGCACATGTACTATCTGGTGGAAAAGAATAACTTGGCCAAAGTGCTACCTTAACCCACGAGAAAGTGCGAGCCGAACAAAATTCGGTCCTCGCTGATATGTGGAAAGTGGTCCAGAGGCGGGTTAGTTAAAACACTCTTCATTTGGTCATGGTAGTGGACACCGCAAAATCTCCGCGCCTCCTAATGCTGCTCAATCCACATAACACTGTCCTGGTATCTTTCTCTAAACGCAACAAAGTGAACGTAGGACCTATTTGTATCCAGGGTACCACAGTTGCGTACTCAGAGTCAGTCAAATATTCGGGAGTAAAGTTAGACAAGAAGGAACTAGAAGGATTACGCCATCAGTAAAACTACAAGGGCCATATCCCTAAACATCTAAATCACCAAGCCCCGGAGAAAGGAAGCCTGCTTGACTAGTTTGTCGACTTTCTTGCCCCTCTTAGATGGCCTTATGTCCAGCTACCCAGACAGGAGTTACGTTATACCTACGAAAGACTATTTAGCTGAGCTCTGCTCAGCACTAGGTTGAAGTGCATCATTAGTGAATCTAGATCTATCTATAAAAACTCCAATGCTACATTCTTGTGTAGGTTAGAGGTTCGTTGCCGTGTAAGCCGTTAGTGGCGCCTCGGTCATTTCTTCTAGTTGCACCCCCTTTCATCCGCGAATCTCAAGGTAAAGAAGACGTGATCTGTTTCTTCTTCTATCCCTGGGTATACCGTACACAACGGTGAATCATCATGCCCAAAGCGGTGGAGGTATTTCTTATACCCCCCCCCCCCATATCCACTCAGGAACTGCGTGAGGTCGTATGGTAACTCCCTTCGCAGGCTCCCTCGTAACCCATATTTCCACATTAGGGATAAGTCTGTGGGTCCAACGAAACTTGACAAACTCGTTCCACTTCCCTTGCCATTCCCTTAAGGACTCGCAGCGCGCAAACTGCCGTCATACCGCTTCAGTTTTGTGCTTAGCAAGGTTCAGCCCTTTTAATTCCCAGATCGCTTCATTCGCATACAATTTTCGATGTCAACTGGGCGTTTTCTTACGATCATTACCCTGATGGAACTTGGAAGATACTAGCATGCCCTGGAAGGTACCAGGACAGTGAACTCTAGATAGACACTAACCCCACCCCGTAGTTCAAACGTCAACAAGTAGATCAATCTCCGTTTCACCCCATCTTCTTGAGAATACTTTGACGGAGAAGACCTCCCTGAACGCAAGTCTACAGGCCAGGTAGGGATTTGGCCAAAAACACACGGTTCCTACAACCCAGGGGCCCTATCATGAAATGCGATACGAAAGTAGATGCGAAACGAATTAAATTTGCGATGCGAATATATTTACCGATCACAGGATGCGTTTGCTACGAATTCGCATTGCAGAGAGAGTACTGCCCTACTGAACCCAAAAAATTTTCCAATGCTGGGAAAGCAGACAACTTCATGTCAATATTTGACAATTTAAAATTGCGATAACAACGGTTGACAACGGTTTTTTTTTTTTAAATTAAATAATTTAATAAAAAAGTGAGAAGTGATGATTAGTGTAGAAGCATTTTTCTCATCTGACAGCGAAGATGAACATCGGGAGAATAATATGAGATTGATTCGAAGAAAACTTCGTGATCATTCAAACCCTATGGGGCTCCCTGATACAATGTAAGTACACAAACTTGATTAGTATCTTCATTACAATTATTTTGTGTTACAGGTTTATACAACTCTTTCGCGTATCGAAGCCGGTGTTTTTATATCTAATGGAAGAGATTAGCAATGAATTTAAACCATCCGCTAATTCGGTGTCCATTCCACCTTATGTTAAGCTGGCGTCAAATGCGATAGCTTCACAGCCAACGCATAAATTTCCGGTTACAATCGCATCAAATTGTTTCGAATTCGCATGCTATGATCGCTTTTTTCGATTTTCGGAGAATTTAATTTTCGCATCGCATTTCATGATAAGGCCCCAGATCTTGAATTAAAAAACGCAACAAATGGTTTTTAAAGTATGCGCAGACGTCCGTGACTGAGAACATTTGAAAGAAAAGAAGATTTGTGCGCATGAAATATGATGACTCTTACAGCATTTACATTCAAAAACTTTGCTTTAAAGCCATGAAATGAGCATCAGCTGCTTGTAACAAAGCAGGAGCATCAGTTCAGCAGCTTCTTTTCTGCACATGCAATATTTTGCCGATTTTTAGCAGGCTCTAGTCTATAGTTATGGGGATCTCACATCCTCAGGTAGCAGATTTATGATGTTGCGTTATGATCGTAGGGTTTTGAGTTGCAGGGTCCTCGGATTCCTTTAGTTTCTAAGGGCCACTGAACGAAGTTAGGTGTTTGATGTGAAGATGTCCTTGTTATACAAGATTATTGGTCTCATTTTTAGAGATCGTCATCACCAAAAAATTTTATTAGATAAAAAAATACTGTCTGATGAAAGTTGAACTACTACTACTTAGGTATTACAAAATTGGCTTCACATACTATAAAACGAAAAGCACAATTTGTACTAGTACCTCCCCCCTTAGTTTTCTCTTTAATATGAGATAAAAGAAAAGTTAATTTTAAGCCATCGGATATTTTTATCCAAAAAGACCACATTGATAAAAAACAAACTCAATCGAATGACTTTTCTCCTTCGAATTGAACGCACGCCAAGGCCATAAATAACATTGACTTACCTTGAACTCAAAAAATCAACAATGGACAATCAACTAACGAACTACAGGAAAGTAAGTAGCAATGACGAACCGATGAAACCACCCAATGTCTTACAGAACAAAATTTGGGTGTATTATCGCGGATTCAGGTCAATCAAATGGCCGTTATTTGTCTGCTCTCCCCGCACCTATGGCCGAGTATATACAGTCTACATTCTTCTCATGCCGAAGAGCATACAATCTAAGTGTATTACTACAATTCGGAGATAAAAAATTAAAAATAAAACAAAAGAATCGAAGCGTAATTCGCGATTAAAAATAAACAAATTTGGCGCTTGTCGGACCAATGCCGCTGCTGGCTGACCAGCTCAGTAATAAGTGTCCGAAGCTAATAATGCATTCACTTTTATTATCTAAGAAGAAATAGAATTTTTGAGATGCTTCAAATTGAGTCAACACGGGAATGCAAATTATATGGATGTGAGTTTGTTGATACCATCCGCGATCAATGATGTAAATTGGGGGTAATTGAGGAGCCGATGATATAAGAGACTCACATTTGGTTACAGTGTTCTTTGGTGATATTTGAAGAAGAAACTGAAAGAAAAAGTTGATTTATTCAAGACCTAATGTGCACTTACTAAAATTAGAAGAACAAGAAGGAAGTGATGGATTAAAGTCATTGGACTAAGAAGGCAAGGGTGAAAGGGTTATGCAATACTAAAGAGCTTCGCAAGGGCGAGCTACGTACCTCACTTATGGTTCTTGTACTGGCGACTTGAAATTCCTTCTATTTGCGTATTGATTTTCGATTAGGTTAAGTGCATGGAAGTTCATTTTTCAATTCTGTCTACTTGAGCTAACAACCACACCAAATTTTCTTGCGTGACTGCCCCCAACCCGCTGGGACAATCACAATTGTTGTAAGGAAAAGAAGAAAAACTATTTGGTGTTTTTTTGTGGTGTATTAAATTATAACTTGAGCTTTATAAATCCATATTTTCGCATTTTTGTTAGAAGTTCTATGACCAGTTAGAAGTTCTATGTAATAAACATAGTCAAGTTTAAATAAAAAGTTGAACATTAAACACAATTTAAACTAAATTCAGGTAATTTTTAGACACATATAAAATACACAAATTAGTGAATGAATGCCAAATAAAATTTTAAAATAAGTTTGGGAAAAGTATTTCGCTTCACCATGTTCCAGCGGTTACCACAGCATTTTCAAACAAGTTAATTGCTGCAGTAAAGTTTAAAAACCCACCAATAACAAGCCATTGAAGTAGTAGATGTCCTTACACCTCAACAACATGATGCAATTAAAAGTTTTACGGCCAGGAAAAAGGATATAATCAGACAGGGTGTTTTCATTCGTTTTTTTTAAATGAAGTTTTGTAGGAATCGCCCCCAGGACAACCAGTTCGTTATATCATGGCAAATGACTAATAGAGTAATTTTAACTCGGAGGAGAAAAAAGCATAATAAGTTAAGTTAGCAGAAATATCGGTTGGTGTTGAAGGAGTTCATACAAAACTTTGCATTCCAACTTTTGGATGATGTAAGAGTTTGACTGACTGCAGGAAATTGTTCCACAGTCGAGTTCTTCTGTATGAAAAGAGGAGCTACAGGAGCGAACCGAGCAGGTCTGCTTGACTATTGCAAGTTCACATTTGAGGAGTGTCTTTAAAAGTGAGAGAAAGAGATTACATGGATAGAAGATGGGACTATGTACCTTGGCAATTAACAAGATATTCTACAACTGCGGAAGGGAGCATCAAGGGAAAAGGCTTCGTAGTACACAAGCCAACTATAGACAATGTCATAGACTTCAAGCCATTTTAGTGAACGGCTATGCTCAATACGACTCCGAACGAAATTGTTCATTCTTTCGATCATAAACGCACATGCGGAGACGGAGGAGAAAGCGGACACGACAAAGGACACTTTCTACTATAAGCTTGAACATGCATATGACAAGGATCTCAATGCCAAAATTGGAAGGGATAACTGGAACAGACCGACCATTGGAAAGGAAAGTTTCCACGAAACAACGGGCAAAATATTATCGATTTTGCGATAAGCAAAATATGGTCGTCAGCTCAAAATATTTCTCAAGAAAGGATATTCACAAATACACATGGTAATCTCCCAGCGAACGATACTGGAATCAACTAGACCATATACTCATAGACAAACGGGCAGCTTCCAGTATCCTACAAGGGCCTCGATAGTCTAAAGAGTACCATCCCAGAGGTCCCGGGTTCGAATCTCACCTACATAACTTTCCTCCTTTCTTCTTCCCTCTTTACATTCCTGATTCCTCCTGTCATAGTATAGCCCTCCCCAGCCCTTCCTCGTTCCATCAAGCGAATGTCTTCCGTTGGTTGATGAGATTCAACCCGTATAAGGAGAAGGCAGCTATGGCGGAGGAGCTGCGTCTCCGGGAGCTATTCTCCTTTAAGCCAGGAGACGTTCTGGATCCTCAGGAGCAAAACCTGAAGCCAATGATATCATTGTCCGATACCATTCCTGCAACACTTGACTTAGACAAACTTTTTACGACGATTATTCTAAATAGGTCAGAATGGCAACATAGCAGACCCCTCTTTAGAGGAAGCGCGGCCTTTTGGTACACGGACGGTTCCAAAACCGATCAAAGCGAAGAACAGGGCACATATGGCCTAAGGAGCAAAATATCCTTGGCTCGGGGCACTACGCCTACTGTTTTTCAGATTTAGGTAGTCGCCATACAGGTGTGCGCTCAGACCTGTATTAATAGAGCTCCAAAAAAATAGCTCTAACATTGTTATTTTCTCGGACAGTCAATTTCCCCTGTTGACTATTAAATCGTCCAGGGTGTCATCAAACATTGTCCTGGATTGTTTTCTATCTCTGAAATCAGGAACAACAATGTTACGCTGATGTGGTTAGGGGCCACAAAAGTCAATTTCTGCAGCTTAGCTTTGCCACGTAAGAACGGCCATCAAAAATTGGGTCGACCAGCTGTTTCTTCATATTTGGACAAGGACCAAGGGCGCTCGTCAAGTTAAACGATTTATCTAAATCGACTATGCTAAAGCGGATAAACTTTTAAATTTTAGGAGGTGGGAGCTACATAGATGGTTTTTATAACAGGGTTGGCACAATAGACCAAATAATAGGTCGCAGTGCCCGCCAAGGCGCCCAGTCACAAGAATAAGAAACAAATCGAGAAACAGATGGAAGGATGCAGTAAAGTAACAGCAGGGGCAGGTGTCATTCTAGCACGCCGTCAATGGAAACAAGCCGTTCAAATCGTACAAACTGAAGAACAGACGAAGTGAGTTAGACTATATGAGCTGTAGCGTGTTATGAGGGAAGTTTATAGCTAGAAAAACTTTCTAAATTTCACAGGGGGCTGTATACATTAGTCTACTTGTGGCTATGACATCAAAATAGCGTTCTTTTGGCGTTGGGTCAGACTGGAAGCAGCTCTACATCTAACATAGATCAGATTCATCTACTCGTATTGCGATACATTTTTATAAATATATGATGAATAAGTTTTAAATAGTATTTGAAAAAAAAAAGTTCATCCCAAAAAATGGACATCTACAATGACTAGACCAGACAAGACACTTTCATGTTACCTAAAATTACAATTCATTATAAAAAATGCAATTTGAAATAGAATGAAACACAATTTTCGGACGTGAAAACAAGATCAACATTACTTTTAAAACCATCAATTATTCTTTATCTGTTATTTTGCACAAAAACAATCTCCCAACAACAAAATTGCGATCTTATCGAAAAAGTTCTCAACGAAACTGGGCTATCTTTAATCTCCGATAACATGTCCACCATATTCGCGTGATTAAACTCGTTCTAAAATGGTCGAACATTGAAGCTATCAAAATAACGGTTACTCATCCGTCAACTTCCTATCGCAGGCAATAACAAAAACGTGCTTTTGTAAAAAAAAAGAAGATATATAATTTCCTAATAAAATAATTTTCGTACTTAAAAAATATATTTATGCAAAATTAATCGGTGTTTTTTTTTTCGTGAAAAAATCAAGCCGCATTTAAAAGTGGTTAAACTCAAAACTGAGTAACTGGTTCTGACCTTGAATAATTACTTGGCATTAGATCACTTTCATGTGCGGCGAGCGGCGACCACCACCATTTGCGAAATACTTGTTCGATGAACTATAAAACTAGGTTTATTCCAGCGGCGACGTATGAATTCTAATTAAGATTCATGTATGCACGAGTGTGTATATTTACTATTAAGCAAAGCACATGGCGAATAAAAGCAAGTTTTGGATTTTTTTTTTTCAGTTTTTTTGGGGGAGAATACTTAACGACACAAGTCACATTACACCTGGCCGAGTTTTTATACCTCTAGCACACATGTTTTTTTCACCCCACCCCCAGTCAATGACCGAGGAGGAGACTCGGTGTGTTGACGGTTGAGTGTGTTCGCGTGTGTGCAATGGCCGATGTAAAATAAAAAAGGCTGACCATATAGAAAATATCGCTGCGAAAAATTACTACGTACTTAATAATAATGTACATAACAGACCTTGACTGACGTGCTTGATTCCACTTCAATTCGACCTAATCGGCGCTAATTGAAGCTTGTAAACAAAATTTTCGCCTAGACCGCAGCACACTCTCTGTCCGTAGCGCGAAATTTGTAGATCGATGTCAAAAAGCGCGCTACAAATGACGTTTTATCGCGCACCGGTTCTGATTACACTGCAGTGGCGTGACACGATCTTAATCCGTAAGTACTTATTGAGATTTTGCGGGCGTGCCAGAATTTATTGACAGATGATTATTTCCTATTTGGGTAGAATTTGTAAAATTGTGCAGATTAGTGTTATTTTTAGTTGAGAGATTTATATTTGTCTACTGCATGTCAATTACCTTTTTTCCCCACCAATTGTGATTACATATTATAACTATTATTGTTCAGCCATTCGAATCTTGCGAGTCATTCTGTCTGGCATCGTTTTCTTGCTAAAAGATTCAATTTGCAATTTTATTCCGGCAATTAAGAGTTCACTAGCATGACAGGGTTGATTTTTAGGATGTAAGGAATTTTTTGTTGGTTATGACATGAAGAAGTTCAAGAACTTTCTATCTACACCTTGACTTGTTAAATAAAAATTACGTACTTAGAACGAACGAACGAACTTCGTGGAAGTCAACCCATACAAAACGGAGCTAATGTTATTCACTGAGAAATCTTCACTCTAAAGCCCGCTCCACACTTTCGTACGTCCTCTGTCCTGTCTCATACCACTCTCGGAAATCTCCTCGATAGGAAAAGCAATTGGCGAATTCACACTTTCGAGTGAACGAGAGTGAAAGTGTGAATACACCAGAATAACGAATAACATTCGTATTTGTGAAAACTGAAAATCCTCAGAATTCGTACGATATATTAACTCATAAATACAGCTTATATAGCACAAACTCTTTCACTTCATTTTCATCATAAACAAAAAAATCGCTTATATCTCGGAAACAACAATAATCAAAGGTTGAGACTTAACCCAAAACTCAAATGAATGCGTCGGAACCTGGCTTAGCAGGATCTCGCTCAAACCACACCGAAGTTCAAAACTGCAGATTCGATCGGCAACTTCGAAAGCCCTTTCCAAGACACAAGGTGCATGAGGCCCAGACAAATAGCGAAGTTTAATCAAGTTCAGCAAAGGCCTAGCAAGCTTAAAAACTCATCCAGCGCAAAAGCACATGTAAGTTTAAACTAGTTCCACAGCTTATCCGAGGCACATGGAAGTTAAACAAACTTCACCCAATGTCACACAGAAAGCGCTCACTAACACCCAAGGCCACATCTACACTTAAGACAGCAACCGATTACGTCACTGTGCCAGAAGTCACATAGCTATACTGCTACACTCTTCAAAGCCTAGTAAGCCAAGTAGTAATAGTAATCGTGTCGAGGGCTGAATGGTAGTAGGTAGTTTTTGCGCCGTAATTTAATAATCTTCTGTAGGCACCCGACGCACCCAGAAGTAAAATACCAATGCCTGGAGGAAAATGATAGCTACTCGATTCCGAGTGCAAAAAAGAGTGAAAAAATAGTTTCGGGGTGGATATGTGACAAATAAGTGTGGCGATGTCAAAAGCTCTATACCCCCTGTCCTTTCAAAGGCGAGAGTCGTTGTAACAAGCTGATGAGGCATTCACATTCATTATCGCTCATTTTTTTGTGGGATCCTCATGAGGTACCTATGTTTGTGGGATCTTTTTGAGAAAATCCCTCTATCGGCCTATTCCTCATTTGCCACATGGGGTCCACAAGCTACATGATCCCCTTTGAATTGTAATCGGGAAGCGAAAAGCTACTAGGTAGACTGCTGAACATTTTTCAAGCGATCTGGGCTGCAAATATGAGGTATAGGAGTGTAATACAATATGCCAAGCTGTGGTTGCAGTACTTTTGGAACTAATATCTCACCAAAAGAAGAAGAAGATATACCAGTGTAAATCTAAAGCATCTGAAAAAAACGACGTCAAAAATTCTTATTTTTAAATATTTTTAAACTAAATTCTTTTCTGAATATTTATCTGAAAAACTTTAACCTTTCTTTTACAAATATGTCATAACACAATTCATCAATTATTTTTGAACATTCCGAATCCAATTTGTTTCCCTGTGTATCTCCTCCTCTGCAGGAGGCAACCAAATCACCCACAATGCTCTTCCGCCCTGTGACATACATACAAACATACATATGTATATCAAAACGAACATATAAAATTTATTCGTGCTTAAATAAATATTCAAGATTTTAAATCGTACCCGAACATAACATCATAACATGAAGATTGATGCTCCATGATTTTATTTTTTATTTTTTTTATAAATGCAACAATATCCTAAAAATAGCAAGAAAGGTCGGTGTTCCACTTTTTCCAATATATACAGATATACATGCCAACAGAGAAGAAGAAAATTATGTCCTCGAGTTTTGTTTGGGGTGTGTTCGAACAAGAACAGTAACAATCTATATATTAATAAAAGAAATTGTCTGTGTGTCTGCTTGTGCGTACCGTCACGCGTTGGAGCCAAACTAGAAAAGATAGAAGTCTGATTTCTTTTAAAGATGCATGGATACCTCAACAGGTGGAAATAAGTTTCCGTTTTTTGGAAATTGTAATTAGTTTTTTTTTTAAATTAATTAATTCGTACGATTTTTCACAATTTTTTTCGTTCTACACCTTTTGCTGCTTGATTTTAATCCACTTTCATGTAACTGATCAACCCTGATCTAACTGACTGACAATTCCATATCAATAGCTCACGTGACAAATGCATTATGACATTTTTATAAAAAAAATCAAGATGGCGGTTCCAAAATGGCGGCCGAATTTTGCAATTGTGTTTCCCGATCCACGATATGGGTATCAAATGAAAGGGTATTAAGAGTAGAATATAATTAGCTGTGTGGCATCATTCCAAATTCAAAATGGCGCCCACACAAGATGGTGGAAACATAACAGAATAAAAAGTAGAAAATACTTGAAATTTTGCACATATGAATAGTTCGCATGACAATGCAATCGGACCATTCTGTATTTTTATAAAAAAAATCAAGATGGCGGTTCCAAAATGGGGTCCAGTTTTTACAAATGTGCTCCCCGATCCCCCGTGATGGGTGTCAAATGAAAGCAATTAGCTGTCTGGCGTTATTCCAAATTCTTAGAATAACACATACCCCGTTTATGACTAGGTTCAACCTAGGTTCAACTCGGGTTCAACCCAGTCATAAACGAATGTCGAGTTGAAACTGGAACCACTCAACCCAACTGAGCTCTCCTACTTGCATCGAGTTGATACATATATCGCTTCATATACGCGCGTTGAGTTGAAATTGGGTTGAAGTGACATTTGTTTTGTTCGTTTACCATCCGTGAAATCCGCTTTCGACACGTTAGTTTTGTGCTCGGTGTTTTTTTTGGCACAGGAACAAAAAATTATTTCGTTCTGAAATTTTTCGTATGTGTAAATGAGAATTTCACACAAAAATTTGAAGTTATGTTTTGATATCAGTTCAACTCTATTTTAACCCAAAGTAAACTCAGCTCGACATCATATACGGTGGTCGAAATTTAAACTCAACCTGGACTCAACTTTTCAACCTAGTGATAAACTGGGTAACAAAATGGCGGATTACCTTTTTCTTTAGAAGCCCCACTAGGTATGGGTGTAAATGAAAGGTTATAACAAGTAGAATACTATTAGCTATTTGGCGTCATTCCAAATTCAAAATGGCGCCAAATACAAAATGGCGGCGAACACAAAATGGGGAATCACCGTTTTCTTTACAACCCGCTCGGCATGGGTATCAAATGGAAAGGTGTGACAAGTAGAATACTATTAGCTGTGTAGCGTCATTCCAAATTAAAAATGGCGGCTAAAAAAATGGCGGATTACATTTTTCTTTACAAGCTACTCGATCGATATGGGTTTGATACCCATAGATACCCATGATAGGGTATAACAAGTTGAATACAATTAGCTGTGTGCCATTCAACGGGGAATCACCTTTTTCCAAATACAATTTTTGCAGATTTGGCGTTTTTCATTATACATTTTTCCTACCGCGGACTGTGCACACAAAATCTTTTATAAAGGAAAGGCGTTGCAATGCACGCGGGTTTTTGCTAGTATTTATATATAAAAAAAAATAAACAAAAAAAAAGAAAGAAATTGTGAAATTAATTTTACCTTCAGAAAATTATTTTAATAGGCCATTTTAAACACGCGAAATATATTTGTTTAACATGAAATCTGTTTTTCTCTCACACACAGTTTGTGATGTATGAATATGCAAAAAGAGCAAAAACAAAAAGGAAATAAATAAAGAACACCCCCGAATCGTGGCATTGTGAACAATCTCACCTCATTACATCTTCTCTTTATAGTCGCATCCCCACCGCATCTCATCTCGACGGAATCTACTATATATTTTCTCGGCATGTAATCATTCTGACGTTGGAACACGACTAAAAAACAAACGAATCATGGTTTTCATTCATTCTTCTGTCCTACATATATATGAACGACACCCACTCAATATAAATCTCGCGGCATCTACTAAAAATTTTCGCAAGTCATTTTCGAAAATAAATATAAAAAAAAAACGTACAACAACAAAAATTTTATCGACTTTTTTAGTAGAACTGCGAAAAATTACACACGTGATTTTTGTGGGGTTTTTTGTGTTTTTTGTTATTTTTAAGTGAAAAAAAATTTTCCTTGTTCTTTTCCACTTTAGACTCTGAAGTCGAAGAATTTTTTTGCATCGCATTTTCCAAAAAGAACAAAATTTCATCTTGCGCGGTTGGCGCAGCGCTACGAGGTATTAAAGGGGGTGAAATTTTCTCGAATGCGTATTTTTAGGATATTTATTAATAAATATATTTCATTTTCTGCGATGCACACGTTCATCAATGCTGTCGCAGCAATGTATTTATTCTGTCCGTCCGTCGATCGACGGTCGTCGTCGCACGGTTGGTCGAGAGAGAAATTATGGTGAAAGGGGTCCCCCCGAAAAAGCGAGCCTCCTTTTGGCTCGACACAGGTTTTCAATGATAATCTAGAAGCGCGCGCACACAAGGCACAAGCTTCGGCACATCAGCAGTCTATGCTAGTGTATCAATCGTTCCATATATTTATTTACTTGTTTCACATGTTGTTTACAAAATGATTGAGGAATCATTTTTGAAATACGTAGTATTAAACAAGCCGCTCTCTTTCTCTTCGCGGCATGGCAGAATGTCGAGTGGTATTTTTCAGAGTGTTGTTGGCCTCACACAGAATGCGAATTTCTAATTTAGCGCAATATGAAAAAAATAAAGATCGTGACTTTAGTCTTCTTTCTATTTTTTTTTTCGAAAGACGTAAAAGACCCCGTCGTCGCACAATATTTTTCGATATTATCTACGCTTTTTCTTGTTACTCTAAGAAGAAGAAAACATCCCCATGGTCAGTCACCAATGATCGGAAACATACAGTGTGTGTGCATGCTTTGTTTTTGTGCTTCTTAAGCGTGTTGTTCTTGGTCAATGCCGATCAACATCCATTTTTATTTAAAATTAAAATAACTACACAAATAATATATAAATATTGCGCGACACATGACAACATGCGACCGCGGCTGACTCATTGCACTTACAGTTAACTCTGTTTACGCCTTTTTCAAAAAAATAAATAACAAAAAAAATAATTCCTATTTATACAATATTCGAGCTTGTGGGGATCGCTGCTGTTTTCATGCCATACCGTGTTCAGGTTAGAAGCAGCCAGGCATAATATTTAAATTTTTAATTAAGCCACTCTTCAAAAGCTTGAACTTTTGTTTTTATTCATTCGCGCAGTCGTACGTTATTGATCTAGTTTTGTGGCTGTCTGTTTTTTTGTTGGTATCTTGTTTTTTATTTACTTAACAATGAAAATTGCACGTATTTTAATGGAAAGCTAGTATTTTTGTTTATAGTAGGACACAAGCTGGTGGAAAAGGTGAAAATTTACGACGAAAAATTGAAATCTCTTTTGTCTTCTGATGCTGTATTTTTACTATGACGCAATATTCAATAATTCAATTGAAAATTTAATTGAAATGTACATAGGTCCCTGTGCTGAAAGTCGTATTTCAGCTGAAAGTAGTAGTTCTTTAACTAAAACGACTTGTCACGCCAAGTGACTCCGACTCTCAGCACAGGCAGCGCAGGCGGCTAAATCGACAAGGACCCAACCTTGTTTCCTTTTTTTGTTTGATATGGTAGTTTCCCACGGTGATCCCGTGCAATTTTTTTAAATTTCTGATAAAGGAGTTCGAAGTTAGGCATAAAAAACTAGTAAAATTAGTACAACTTGAACGAATAGAAGTTAACAAAGACAGCGAACAAATTAAATCCGCCAAAATCCTAACAAACACTTATACCCCGTTTATGACTAGATTGAATCCGGGCTCAATCCAGTCATAAACGGATGTCGAGTTGAAACTGTGTCCACTCAACCCAACTAAGCTCTCCTACCTGGGTCGAGTGTGGTTATTTCACCTCATATACGTGGGATGATTTGAAATTGGGTTGAAGTGAAGTCCATCTTCGGGGTTAGTTTTGAGTTCGGTGTTTTTGCTTGCACATGAATAAAAAATTATTTCGTTCTGGATTTTTAAGTATCTTTAAAAGAGAATTACACACAAAAGTGAACTCAACTCGAAATCATAAACGATGGTTCAAATCAAAAAATCGTTGTTTTGACTTTATTTAACGTCTGAACTAGCATCAGTTTTCGGCGAGCAAACGGTACTCTTCAACGATTCATAATTCGAGTTTTTCCTTGGGCTTCTACTTACTTACTGTCCAAATTTCACGTTGATCGGCGCTCCCCGAAAGAATTCGGACCGCTATCCACTGAACTATATTTGGCACTGGCAAAAGCCCGCTTGCGTTGCAACGCGTTTCAATAAAAATACTGCAAAACGTGATTTTGGGTACATAAACATTATTAGAGTTACCTATAAAAAATGTTACAGAAGAAGAAGAAGAAGACACCCTATGGTGACCTCAACTCATCGACAGCATTTCATTCGCGTCCCTTCGATTATCCAGTCATGTCTTCGGTCTGACCCGATAGTCGGATCAGAGTGAAACAGTAGGCTAAACGCCTAGAAAATACTGAATCATCCCGTGAAATTCCTATAATCGGATTAGCCACTTACGAGCTTTGATCATTACAATTGGAATAAAAAAAGGGTGGCACTCTCTATCACCCGACTATCGGATAAAGTTTTCCGTGTAAACCGATAGTTGTATCCGAGTGAGAAAGCAGCCTAAAACATGTCGAAAAAAATACTGAACCTCCCGTGAAAGACGGGCATTTTACATTTGAATAAGTGGCTGCAGTAATAAAAACTTTACACTCATAATTATTTTTTTCGTTTTGGTTCATTTGGCGTATTTTTTAGTTGTTTTAAACTATTTATTTTTATTTTCTACTCTTTAGTCTATTGTAAATCTTCCGCCATTTTGTGGTGGCCGCCATATTATATTTAAAATAACGTCCCACAGCTAACTGTATTCTACCCGTCATAGTCTTTTATTTGACGCCCATATGGTGGACTCGGTGGAACACAATTGCAAAAAACGGCCGCCATCTTGGAATCATTTTGATTTGCTTATTTTTTCTATCTTTTACTCTATTATATGTCTTCCGCCATTTAGTATTGGCCGCCATTTTGAATTTGAAATGACGCTACACAGCTAATTGTATTCTGCCTGTCATGCTCCTTCATTTTTGATACCCATGTCTGGGTTGTCGGGGAGCATAAAATGCAAACATCGGCCGCCATCTTGATTTTCTTACAAAATGTTGAGATTGCATTGTCACGCGAACTACGCATTTGTCGAAAATTTTAAGTTGATCGGTTATATGAGAGTGGGTCAAAATTCAGTTGCAAGATTTGATCTAAACAAACTAAGTTTGAAGAAAATTTAAGAAAAGAAAAAATATTCCTCCTCAAACAACATATTCAACTCTTTCAAGCCTTTTTTGGAGTAGCTTATGTTCTTCTCCAAGGTCTAATCTATCTCTGTAACAAATTTCATCAAAATTGGTTCAGTCGTTTAGGCTTTAAAGCGTAACAGAGAGACAAACAGAGTTACTTTCGCTTTCATAATTTAGTAAGGATGTTATAAAATGCTTAACTTTCTGTATTATTAATATTCATTTATTATATTATTAAGATTCATCATACTTGGAAGCCCTTTTCCACTAAAATTAAAACGAAAACCCCATAAACGATTTGCAATTTCTTAAAAAAATACCCCTTATTCCTTTCAAATAATAAAACAGAATAGCCTCCATAAAATATTCAACACTATCCTCTTCCTCTTCGTGCTAAGGATTTAGTAACAAATTTATCGAAGATTTTCCTTGTACAAAATTTCTCCTTAAAAACAATAAACTCTTTTCATTTTCTAAGTAATCAAGCCTAATCCCATGCAAATCTCTAAGCGCAAGGCTCAACGAGGAGGGTACGTCCATAATATATCCTTAAACGCTTTAAAGGACCTTTTTTGAGGGGCTTTTATCGCCCTGACGTCTTTAAGGATTTCACTTTAGAAGGTACTTTAGAAAGGGACTCGGTATTTTACAAATAATAACACAGGACTAAAGGTTAAGCTAAAACACATGATGAAAAAATCGGAAAAGAGCAATATTGTTTTACAGGTAAACTAAATGGCGTATTGTTCTTATGCAGCCTCCTGGTGATGGGCAGGTAAATGCGTTTTTGCAACTTGCAAAGAATGCGCTCTAAAATAAATCCATGCTGCGTGACGACGGACAGAAAAAGGGCGAAGAGATTACACCCGGATGAAGGAACTATTTTTGGTTTGCGCACACGGAAGATGATTTTCTGTAGAAATGTGAAAATTTCTTTGGCACCGGACCACGTGATATTTTAAGAACACACAATAAAAAAAGAATAGAGTGGATGTATAAAATTGTTTCGGGAAAATCCAGTAGAAATTTTAAAGGATTTGAGTTTATGATGCAGAACTAGTCGTAATTGGATATTTGCGGGTAGTAAAGATGGAAAATACAAGTACACTGTTCGAATGGAGATTAATTTTTGCATGGGAGCAAGTTAAGCAATAAAACTTGCACAGCTGTTAAATTTAAGCGAGCACATGTTACATAAAAACGTAAACTAGCGATGGTGATTAATTCCAGAACTAAAATAGCATACTAAAAAATTTGTTTATTTATTATTAAGGTGAGATAACAACATTCTTTAAGTATTACGATATTATGTTATTCTCAGTTGGTGGTCATGCATTTGGTATACAACAAAATCGCTGCAGGACTCGACCTTTCGATGCAGGTGATTATAAAGGTCACATGTACTTTAAAATCCTACTAGCAACTTTTTAGAAATGTGTGTCGATTGTTCTAATCCTTGAATGCTTCAAGGTTGCCTGCTACGGATAATCCGTACCTGCATTGATGAAGCTGGGTTTTTAATCCCTAACTAAAATAGGTATATTGAATATGCAGATGTTATGGTACAATGAAAACTTTGAATATATGTTAAGGAGCAGCGAGCAGGTAAATGATATTCAAATGAAGTAGAAGGTTTTGTTAGGTGCTTGTACAATTGATTAAATGCACATTGCTAGGCGAAAGTAAGGATCGGAAATGCAGTAATAGAAGAGTTTGAAGTAAAGTAAGAACATGAACCTCATTAATAGGGAAAACCGATTAGGCAAATTTTGCTTCATCGATTACGAAAACTCAAAAGCCGGCCATCTGTCGGTCGATATATTATTGTAAAAAGCTCGCTTTTAGGCGTTTCCCAATATCTTGAGGGATCAGCTGATTTTAAATGCGTTCGTCATAAATGACGCATTTTCGTCATAAATGACGAAATTTCATCATTTATTGATTGCCGCGTATCGAGGCTATTAGACAAGGTGATTGACTGGCCCTAGTGACCTCGCCGTAGAAAGGGTGATATGGAAAATATCTGGGGCCAGATTCCGCAAGCGTGAACTCGACTGTGTGCACAACGAAACAAAGGAAATTATTATTACTGTTCCGTTTTGCACTCTGATATCAAAAGTAATGAAATCCGGAAATCTTAAGGTCTATATTTGGTCGATTTGGAATGCCGTGAGCTGTGGGTCTGTTCTACACGGCCACTACATGCTCCCCCCTCCCCCGCGTAACATTAGCGAAAAGTTATTCTTCGATGTGGCCCTTTCTTCGTCGTCGTAGAGATCACAACCAAAGGCTGACTTCAACCAGTCGATCAGAATTGATTTGTTTGTGTCGTTCAAATCGATGACGAAGTTTTTACGTAATCGCTTGATTACTTTGTACGGGCTTTCATACGGGGCCTCAAACGGTTTTCGTACGCAGTCGATGTGCACGTCGGAGCATAGTCGAAGTCCTAAAAGACTTTGAGCACATAAACATCCTTCTGACTTGGTTGTCGAGAATGCGTTGCCCTTAAGTTGTGCATATGAGAGCGAAGGCAAGTGAGAAATTCTGAGTGCTCGATTGGATTTTTATCCGAAGTGATGGAAATTGAATTGGGCAGTCTCGGATTCTGGCCATAGACGATCTCTGCTGGTGAGCCTTGCAAGTCAGATTTAATTGTCGTACGTACGCCAAGTAAGACAAATGGCAAGTCTTCATTCCAATGAGTAGTGCTCATTGCAATGTGTGATGGAAGCGTTCAACCAACCCGTTTGCCTGCGGATGGTGGGCGGTTATCCTAATTCAATGGCTACCATGTTGCGTTCGGAATTGAATGCAGCTGGTATCTGAGAACGTAGAATGCCTGTGCTAGTTTCACCACAGACTTGATGCTTCGTAGAGGGTACAGGTGTGAGAACTAGCTTTACTTGACAGCCTTTGCTGAGGTGTTCTAGGAGGTTTTATAACTCATTATCATCCTTTTTGAGCCTGATCTAATGTAGGCAAGTGGAAAGTAACGGAGACGACGTTGTCAGTCGCTAGCGAGCATAACATATAGTCTGCGACCAGCGTACGAGAGGCTTGTGATTCGTATAGACCACGATTCTAGCTTTGCTTACGCTTTTATGGAAATATCTCAAAGCCAGCTACAAACTTCCTTCAGTCAAACAAAATTCCGAATTATTCGAAAATACCATGACTATAAAACACTCGGGATTTAATATCTCTAAAAACATTTGTATGTGCCAATATTTTGTGCTTTATCTAAGGCAACCTAAGCGAAAAATACAACGATATAAAAAAATATAAGACAATGCACAATGAACTAGAAACATTCTTAGGCTTTATAAAAATAATGACTCAAGAGCGCTTTCACATTAAAAGAAATAAAATATTGAAAAATTCTTGACCTAGTCTAGACTAGATTATAAATATCAATACACTCATCAGAACGCTATTAAACGGAAAGAACTCCCTCTTAGTTCTGCGTGACTAACCTCGTGATCTACACAAAATTTGGTATTACAAGCTATGTGCAAAATTGTCTATTTATAGGTTATGCAGTTTCACGATCGGAATTGCGATCACGAGACAGAGCTTAAACTTGTAATACATATGATTATTTATTAAGCAGCAAATTAAGAAAGCAAAAATAATATGAAATTACAATAGAAATATTATAGTGTTACAACAAAAATTTGCCGGGCCCTATCAAAAATTCGTTTAATATCACTTTTGATTGAGTCAAACATAAGTTCGCTTCCGTCAAGACAGGATCTGGTGAGTAAATTCGACGACATCTAATACTACCTTGATTGAACGACTAGAAAGACAACTCTTTAGAACTGAGTCAAGCCCATTAGGTTGTAGTTTAGAGCACGGCACCTAACTTTATAAAAAAAACTTGTAGATATCCAGAGCAACCCAATCGGACTCACAAAATCGGTGTATACTTTGGTTGAGGGGTTCTGTCAGAACACGAGAGCTTGAACGAGGGCATGGGAGGGTCCGGGAATGGCATGATAGTGTGGAACGGGCCTAAAAATGAAGGGAAAACAGACAGACAGAGATTCTAAACGGTTTGAAACACCTTTAATTTTGCTAGTTTCAAAAAGAAAACATTCATGTATCAGTGCTACACCCACCAAAGAGTCGATATCTTCCTCTACCAATGTCACAAATGCTTTTGACTAGGCCAAGGATTCGGTCTGTTTTGGGATCTAACCATCTTATTCTAAAAGCAGTCACAAGCCACAACGCAGTCACAAGTTTGTCACAAGCCTCAACTTTATTACTAAATGATAAGAAAGAGAGGAAGAAGTGAAATAGAAGTAAGTTCTGTTAACAATTGCATAGGAACCAAAGTAGGAAATTCATAAATAAGCGAGACTCACAAAAGCTTGTGACTTATGACTGATCACAATTTTAGAATAGTTTGTAGATTGCCAAAATACAAACTGCAAAATTAGAATACTAAATTGCCTTAAGTTGAGACTCACAATACACTTGTGATTGCTTTGTGACTTGTGACTGCTTTTAGAATACGAGTATTATATTAAGAAAATGTTGCAGTTTAAGACGTTATAGAAACGATTCCATTCATAATTTATGACTCAAATTGTATCACTAAACTAATAATAGCAGAAACCGGCTATGACTGACTAAGCATCATTATTCATTTAATGACAATTTTGTTGCCGGTAGAGCTACAAATATAAAAAAAAAGTTCCGGGTTTAATGTAGTCTTCTTTGACTAGGTCACGCCATTTAATAAAAATCTTGTAAAAACTTTTATCACAAAATGAAAAATACCAGTTTTCACGTAATAAATAAATATAAATAAAAATAACAAACCGAAAAACTTGTTATTTATTAATTTACACAGAGGAAAATTTTAGCATAACTTAATCAAATTAAAAAAAAATATTGAACAATGACTCCGAAGAGCAACAGGAGAGGGGCCCACAGGTAACCTTGAACTTGCGCGAACACTTTTTGTGTTTGTCTTTTCAAAGTAAATTAAAAATTTTTTGGCAAAAGAAAAATTTATTATTCATGAAATCGGTTGCTTACCTCTGCTTCATCGCTCTTTATAAATTGTATATATGTTTGTATATAAATATATAAAATAGTTTAAATGTGTAAAATGAAATTTTTTTTTGGTACGTGATTCCTAAGGAAAATTTCATTGATGAAATCGTTACAGAGTTTATAAACGAAACACGAAAGGATGTTTTTACTTTTGTTTAATAATAAATACGACATATTTTGAAATTATTTTTAAATCTTGTTTATTATTTAGCAAAATAAATGAATTTCTTTTCGTAAATAAGCCTATGTTAAGAAATGACTCAAGTGTTTTAGGTTCAATAAAGATGCGAGGGAAAAAAACAAGCGCACAAATATTATTTATCCTCGCGTTAATACTATTTTTATATGATGAATTTTTGTTTGTTATGATGAAATGAGACAATTGAGTGTTGTTTTTTGTGTAGTATTTTCGCCATACATTTTAATTTTTCCGCGCGGCTTGACCATTGTCTCAGTCAAGTTTGTAGTTTGTGTGTATTTTAAGATTTCCCCATTCACCAATCTGTTTGTGACTTTAAAGTTTTCGTTGAGGCCATGAACATTTTTGCACTTGAATTAACAACCTGCTATGTTAAACTATCGTCTTCGCCTCTATGTCTCTGTACGGAATCATAATGTCACGTGCATGCCACTGCCTGTCAGACGGATACCTGAAGTCCTCAACCTCAGTCATACTGAGTATTGTGCGGCTTTCATCGAGCCGTGCCTGCCGGCGGCCTGTCTTTAGTAGAGAAACATGTTTTACTTAATTTAACCCAGTTTTCGTGCAATTTTACAGTTTTCTTGATGGAAAAAAATTACGTGATATTTTCCGAGACCCCCCTCTCCCCATGTGAGATTGAGTGAGATTCGGCTCGATCGAGATCGAAAGGGTCTGCTCAATACTGCGGCGGAAATTTACAACATTCTGCCGGACCACATCAAATCGTCTCCGGCTTTGGCAACATAGAAAGGCTAAAGAAATATCTGATAGAGGTGATACTACTAAACTGATGAATGAGGTCTTCCCAACTCTCAAACCCAGCGCCTGCCCTGGGATAGAGCGAGTGGAGCGGTCCCTCTAGGCACCACGTGGCAAAGGGCGCCAAAATGAATGTGAACAACAATTTCGAACGATAAATAAAATTTTGATGGCACCTTTGCAGCCAGCCAAGTTTATGTGCTCATCAATGTGACTCGAACACGACACAAGTAGGTGCCCTTGATGTCAATGAAACAGGCTCAATACGGTGGATTTGGAAAAAACAAACTCGATAAAATTCGCAGTCCAATGCTGAAGGATCAATATAGATACCTTTAAAAAAACTTTTGAGGATGGATCACCTCTTAACGCTGCAAACATTTCTGGAGCTTCCATTTCCATAGCCTCAACAGGAGGAGCTACAGAGTCAGTTGGATATTTTTGATCCCATGCAGCAGAGTGCGGCTGTCACAGTGAAGAACAATTTTCGAGATCCCTCTTCAATGAGAGCAGAGACCCACCTGCGGGGGTGCGGGCAACTTCTGCTCCATCGGAGAGGCGACATGAAAAAACGTCCACTTTGAGAAGACTAGTGTCGCAACCCGAAACCGAAAGCGAGCCATCTATTGTAAGAAGAGGGTTAGATCCTCTGGATCCTCTCCAAGGCACAATATCTGGGCTGAAATCCGTACCCTTTTGAAAAGCCTTCCAAAGTCCGACGCAGCCATAATGAAGCCTAGAAGGCTCTGAAGGCGATCTTTTACCAAATGGCAGAGTGTCAGAAAGAACTAACTATCCGGAGACTATCCTGACCACAAAACAACTAGTTACCGTGCAAGGGAGTCTTCTTGAGGCGATAGCCGAGTTGGGACAGGGCTCAGAACAGCCCAGCGGTTCGTAGGTGTTACTGCGCGACCGGGGTAGTAGACCATTACCTGTACGGACTTGGCCTCGGCCACGTGACTGAATGGTGTGAAGGAGCGAGCCTGGACTGCTCGGGAACTTCTCGGCGGAAACAGAAGACCCTATTGACATTGTGTTGAGATGGATAAGGGTCCAAAACAAGACCCTAAGGATGCAAGAGTAGAGAGTACTCCCAAAGGTCACCACCCACCATTCACTGAGATAATATTCTCTGAGAACGAGAAGTCTGACGAGCTGGGTCGGACGGCAGGTCAAATTGGCTACAAGTTTGGTTGGGCATAGCTTAGGTTTATGGGGGTATAAAAGCCTATAACCAAAACTGTTCCCAGCTTAACTTGCATTGTCCCCTCAGCGGCTGCCAGAAACTCGTGAGCAACCATTTCCACTCCGACCACCAAAGAAGCAGAAAAGCCGAGATAAGCAACTGAAGGCTCACAGGAGTCTGCTCCGGAAATGGAAGAGGTAAGTTGTTCGAATACAAGGATCGTGGCAGCTGCATTTTTTGGGCATGAGGAGCCTGCCAAACGAGTAGGTGACTCTCATGATCACCAACCCTAACCCCAAAATCAAAACCTGAATCCTTAGCAGGCAACCTCAGCCCAAAAGGGCTCGCAAAAGGGGGTGGGACATAATCCGCTAAGGAAATGAACACTGCTTGTTCAGATAAACCTCTATTACGCCAGGGCGACCGCGGCAGCCCTCGAAAAAAGGTGTATCTTGGACAATCGGAAATACAATTTATGTGATGTGAAAGCGTCGACCAAAGGGCGCTCAAAGACAATCTCGCTCTACCCTGAACAAGGGCTAGGACCGCCTATGCTCATACCAACTTCGCTGACTAAGTGGGGATGTTGAAAATAATAACAATAATGATGCAAAATAGTGTATTTGTAATCCTAGCTTAATAATAATGATAAATAAATAAATAAATTATAATAAATATAGAAAATAAACGTTATTTTTTCAGATCTACTTACCATGACACTGCAAATGTTGCAGCAACAGCAGCACCGCAATGCAATAAAATTCGGCTCTTCAACATTGTCCTTGCAATAAATTCCTTTCTAACTGAAGGATAATCTTGCAGAATCTTTTTTTGTGATATTATTTAAGATAAAAAAAAATTAACTTTAAAATTAATGTGATCTGTGTTTAGTTTTAATTGTTTTATGCACTTGATCTCTCTGTTTGAATAATTATTTATAAAACTTCGGCGTTAGCATAAATGCAAGATTTATTACTAAATAACAAAACACTGGCATCAGTGTAAAAATCGAGTTTAAATATAATAAAAACAAAAACAGGAAATCCACGTAGAATTTTGTGGCGTCTTAAATTGAACCTCTTTTTTCCACCGGGGGCAGATTCTCGCGATTCTATCAAGAAGAAAATTTTCCTGGCCCCGTCCGTCGTCGTCGCCGCTGCGATGTTTTCTTGTTAACTATTTTGTTGTTGTTGCTGGTTATGAGTGTGTGAGTGGGGGGAATTCTTTCTTTTCGGCTATTTTGGAATAAGTCGAAATTTTCTGAATTTTTTTTATTTTTGCTTTTAATAAACTTTTTCCTTCGTTTTGTTTTTAAAAAAGATTATTATTAAGTGTTTTGCTACCTCATCATATATTTGGGGCTAATTGCGTCTTTCTATATAATTTTTTTTTTTATCAAAAAAAAAAAATACCCCCAAGGAAAAAACTTCTCTCTCTCCTCCACAACACAAACTTTTTCTACTCCCCAAAGTAGAAAAAAAAATTATTATTTTTTTTTTACAGCACACTTGTACACTTTAACGCATACACAGCGGGAGAAGGAAAAATGCAAATAAAAATGCTCTTTTTTTTCGAACTACAAGAAAACAAAAGAATCTGCGGATTTTTTAAGTTAATAATTCTTTTTAATCATAAAAACTAGCCAAGAACCACGGATTTTTTCACTAAATACTTTAGCCAATCGAAAAGGTCAGTTAATGTCTGCACTATGGGCAATTTCGCACTTGAATTTTATTTAGCAATGTTTTGACGCCGATTTGCAAATTTTATTATACCGCGACTAACACACGCCGCTTCTGTCCTTACACAAGCTTGATCACTTCTATTCTGAAATCTTTGCTGTGGGAAAGAGCCCCAATCGCGCAAGTTTCTCAAATGACTGGCCGAAATTTTGTATTGGTCGAAATTTTGACAATCAGCTGGGTTTTTTGTACGGTATTTTGAAGGTGTGTTGCCATATTACGGAAAGAAAATTTTGATTTTTTTTTGATTGATTGATATGATCTAGTACAATTTTTGCTCTTTATGAATTTTGGTGAAGTGAATTTATACTGAGTAAATTTTTTGATTATACATATATTCTACTTCTTTTTCCTAAACAATTTAACAAAAACAATAAATTAAAACAATTCTAATTGTATCGCTGAGAATATTATACGGCTACTCTTGATCGCATATGGAATGAAAACTTTTTGATTTGTCATAAAGATGGCAGCACTAAATTATTTGAGTCAACCCCAACGGCTGCTTCCACACGAGCGTTCACACGACAGTCAGAAATCGTCAATGTTCTTTCGGTGTTTGGTGAAAAATGGTATGAGCTTCTACACAAGGAACCAACTAGCTTGCCGGCAACAAATCATACCGGCTTTGTACCTGGACGACACCCAAATCAGCCTTCAAAAGGCGTAAGCAGAGACTGGCTGTTGCAGCCTTGCTGTGATAGAGATTAATCTGCTCTGCTCTCAACATCGTAGTTGCGAGCAGTAGGATAAATTTCGATCACTGTTATGACAGCTTCGTCCTCCTCCGGAGTGAGAGTAATATCATCATCTCCCACCGAAAGAATGTGGGCAAAGTCGCCCAGTTCGTCCTCTGTCATTGATGGCGAAGGAACGATAACGGCAATCACGATCTAACCTTTTAGCACTTGGCTATATAGGTCTGAGTAGTAGAAGGAAGTGTATTGTTACTTGTTCTACTACGCTTAGCCTCAGGGTGATTCGGTTCCTCAAGGAACCTCTGACGCTTTGGTGCTGGGCTGCCAGTTTGCGAAGTATGCTCGCTGACAACCTGCGTCGCCCACCTTATTGAAGCTCCTTGCTTCTCGGTGATCTCACCCTTCGCAACTCCCTCCAATCGAGCAAGGATTTTTTCGGCCCTGCGTTGCGTTTGGTACTCTGGTGATTTTGTCAGCTTTTTTTGAGGCACTGAGGATCTGCACGGATGCAGTTGAAGGATCTGCTTCTATAAAACAACTGGCTTAGTTACTGGGGGCTTCATATTAAAGTGTAAAGCTCCTTTTTTCTCATTGCCAACCTTAGTGCCTTAAAAACAGCAGGTTTGGTTTTCTGAGTTTTTTATTCTGGGGTTTTTCCATAAAAGGTCCCACAGTAGTGTGGAAAAGATAGTCCATTATGTTAGAGCCGCTTACCAAGATAAGGCACTTGTACACTCCGACCTTCGGAGGTGACCGTTTGCGACCAGCACTCTTTAACCATTGTCTGGCCACCAGCACGGTCAACACTTTGGCTTAGAAGTGGGGAAATGGGAAGGGGGAAGAAAAAAGAGAAAGGGTATGTACCTCGCTTTGTCTGGCATCTTCGCAATTAGCCTGTTCAGCATGACAGTCCCTACCGGTAGCTTGCTGGTTCCCAGCTAACCACCGCCGACATAGCCTAATACTACCACGAGCACGCAAGCCCCACCACGACAAGGTGGAGGTACTGGGTCTTACCGCAGAGAACTTTCCGAGCAGGTTCATCTTCACTCATACGAGTTAAATCCACTCTCTGCATAAGTCAGGGAGATTGTGCCCCTTGATGTCACGCCCGACTCTGGCGCGGCCAGACCGTCCCCTTGTAGGAGTTCATTATAGATGTTGATTGGCCTGGACAGTGTTCCGGATACCTTTACTTGACTTGCCACATTGGTCATGGTCATGGTGGGCCTCCTTATTCAACCCACTGCGCTGGGATGCCGTTTGCACCCGAGGCCTTGTTGCTTTTTAACCGGGTTATGGCTCTGCTTACTTCTTCAAAGCTTGGTGGTGACAGCATAGCATTATCATCAGATATTGGTGGGGCCTCCAAATTCGCAGTTAGCTCGCCATTTAGCAATTCATGAAAGTGTTCTTCTCATCGCTCCAAAATGCTTTTAGGATCAGTGATAACATCCCTTCTTTGTCCTTGCATTATATGCGACGTAGTGTGAATTGCGTCACACTGCGGACTCTTCGGTAAAGCTCTGTACTGTACTGTTCTAGTTCACAGACGAGATTTTGCACTCAGGCTTCCTTTCTTATATAAAGTTTTCATATATACTACTAGCACCTGATCCACCCACACTTTCCTTGCTAGGAGTTATTTACGGCCACGATACATACTTTATAGAACGGTCGCCCTTTATCCTAATTTATTTATTTATTACAAGACCCTTAACTACACCGCGCAGCCTCCTTAACCTTATTACTTGCCTAAACTAATAAATAAAAACCATTTCACTTTACATTCTTTAAATATTTTGCTTTTATTATAATAGCGCACATATAATCTGGCAAAAAAAAATAGTATAAAACTTAAAAAAGAGAAACGTACAAATTGCGTGTAATAAATATTCATATTAAAAATAAAATAAAAAACATAATAATAATCAGAATATAAAAAATTATAATAGTGAAATATAAAAAAATTATGCTGTATCAGCAATAACACATACTTGTAATATATATTTATATATAAGCTTAATACATAATACTGCTTTATTAAAATTCATTATGATTCAATATGAGCCTTTCTCAGCTTTTGTTTTCTTTCATTGATTCCATTTATTTTTTGTTTTGATTATTTCGTTTTTAAGTCTTGAGTTTAATTAACGAATAATGATATTAATTTTAAAATGAACGACTATTGTTACAATGCATGCAGAGAGAGGGAGAGAACGAGGTGACATCAGAATAAATAAATCGGAATAAATAATGATGAACGTTTGTTGTGGGATAAATAAAATGTTAAAAATGAATCTTTTGTCATCTATTTCTGAATAATGATTATTATTTTTAAAAATTATCGTTTATATTGAATTGTTTTACAACCATTTTCTTTCTATTAAGTAATTCGGTGGATTTTGTGTATATTTTTTGTTTTGTGTGAAGAGTATAATTTTTCCGGTGGGGAAGAAATGATTATTGAGAAAAAATTAACCAAAATTTAAAAAAAAGATTAAATAAAATAGTCTAGTTCATTTTTAGTGAATTTTTTCAAGTATTTTGTGGGATTTATAAAACAAAGTATTTCTTCGATGGATTCGGAGGGCAGAGGAAAACTTTGCATAAAACAAAAAACGCGAAGCTTGTGAGTAAGCTTCTTCCAGCGCCGGCCCTAAGGTAGAGCGAGTGGAGCGGTCGCTCTAGGCGCCAGGTGGCTAAGGGCGCCAAAATGAATGCGAACACACAATTTTGAGCAAAAAATACATCGTACATGGCGTTAGGCTACATCCTGCTCGAGGTCCATGGAGCAGACTGAATACGGTGGATCTAAATTCGATAAAAACAGCAAACCGAATATCGACTCGATAAAACGAACGCTTTCAGAAGACGGGGTGACGCAGCCCGAAAACGTTTTACGCGATATCTGGATGTTGACTACTCCCGTGTAGAGGCTAATAGGGTCTGGGTGGCCTCCGAGGAAGAAAGGGATACCGATTTTCTTAATAAGAAGAGGGTTAGATCCTTGAAAAGGGCGATGGCTTTGGCCAAACGTTTACCTTCAGAAAAATCGGAGGCTCTACTGATCACGAAGCAACTAGTGACCGTGCAAGATAGTCTTCTGGAGGCGATATCCGAATTGGCTCATGGCTGTATTCGAATTAAGGGGTCGTCCCATAAATTACGTGAAGTGATTTTTGCGAATTTTCGATCCCCCTCCCCCTTAGTGAGATATCGTGAGATTTCTCTCGACCTCCTCCCTCCCCCCTAATCTCATGTAAGATTTTTCAAATTTTAAAAAATACGTAAATACGTAACCACAGCAAGGCTGGCCTTTCAGAATTCACGCCGTATCCACTCGTAACAGAAAGCAAGGCGCGAGCTAAGCGTGAAAGCAATCCACCCTCGCGTTCGCGCTTGTTTGCGGGTGTTCACGGCGTGAGACTGGATCCGCCTTGAAGCTTTCGTTGAGGCCTGAGCATTTTTGAATTAATAACCTGCTATGCTAAGCAGTCATTTTCGCCTGTGTGTATGTAGGCCATCATGATTTCATCTGCATGCCACGACCTGCCAGGCGAATACCTAAAGTATTATCCCTCAGTTAGATTGAGTCAAGCTTGGGGCCTCGGTAGTCTAGAGGTAAGGCGCCTGACTGCTATCCCCAGAGGTCCCGGGTTCGAATCCCGGCGGCGCCACGGTCCTTCGCCTTTCCCACCTAACTTTCCTTCTTTCTTCTTCCCTCTTTACATTCCTGATTCCCCTGCCATAGCCTTCCCTAGTCCTTCCCCGCTCCACCAAGCGCATGCCATCGGTTGGTTGATGAGATTCAACTCGTTTCAGGAGGCATAACACTCCAGCGAGTTGTTCTCGACGCCACGATGTCAGAGTCGCGAAATGGTTGTGAGTAGGTGGAATAAAAATATCGCGGCTAGGTTGTGACAGTTACTTCCTTCTCTTCTCTCTATCTTCCGGCTAGAGCTGCTGTTCGACATTCACTCTATACGAAAAAATAGATTGTCGACAGTACAAAGGGACTTTCCCTAAGCCTCTAGTCTGTCACATAAAAAAAAAGCTTAGTCGTGCCGGTCGACGTGTTCTGACAGGCCACTGCCTACCGGCGGCCTGTAAGTGAATGGGAGGTCTTTAGTGGAGAAACACGTTTTACTTAATTTAACCCAGTTTTCTTGCGCCATTTTACACTGTTTCTTTAAAAACAATAATTACGTGATATTTGCCGATATCCCCCTCTCCCCACGTGAGATTTGGTGAGATTCGGCTCGACCCCCTCCCCCCTAAACGCCTCACGTAATTTATGGGCGACCCCTAAGATCAATCGCTAAATCTGGCGTACAATGATAATGAAGCTTGTGGGAATACTTTTGTAGATGGATTATAAGAGCGGGAACACCATCCATGGAATATTAATTATGGGATTTTTATTTCGAGAACAGGGTTTTAGAATTATTATTTTGCACAAACAATGCAGATAACAAAAAAAAAGTGTTAAGAGTTTATGAATACCACAAAAATACTTGAAACATAATCTCAGACTAATTAAAAGAATAATACCAAAAAGTTAAATAATCAACAATAATAGTTACTACAAAAAATTCATTTAAGGAAAAAACTGTTTTTTTAAATATTTTTACTTTAAGCCCTATTGACTAACTCTATGAGTATATAAATATGCATTAAAATCTACACAATTATCCTAGCCTAAATTACATTATAGTAGCTATTATAGCACTTTTCCATAAAAAAAGTTAATAAAAGTTTTGTCCATTTAGCCTCACAAAAAACTAAAACAGATTTAATAATAATAATGATAATAATAATAATAATGAAGAAGTGATAATGAAATTTTTTTAATACTTTGTTTTTAGTTTTAGTTAGACAAATTTTTTTTTGGAACATAATTAACAAAAATAATTATAATTTATCCTTCGTAATCCTTTTTTTTATTAATTTCCGTTTTGTTCTTAAAATTCATTTAAACAATTTCTCGCCTATTAAATAACTTTTTTTCTTTTTTCGAAATTTTACTTTTATCACAGATTTATTGCCAATTTGAATAAAAACATTTTTGTTTTGTTTTATTTTTTTTAAATATCATGAAATTATTAAAAAGAAAAGTTGTTTGCGCTTTTAATATTTGTGTGTTCTTTTTTTAGATTATTTTTCACTGCTTTAATATACAGGGTGTATTAACGAGTATGTCGGAACGTCTGGCTATGGATAGGTCTTGGATAGACGAACAAAAAATTGTACGGATGTGTGGTGGGGGGAAATCGTTACGGTTTAGCCGCAAGGGCATTTTGAAATTTTTTTGGTAAAAAGTTTACATATCACCCTGTATCACCGTTTAGCCTACGTGCATGAGCAAAATACCAGTGAACGCAGAATTCCTTCACCTATCTGTAATGGTAAAAATTATGTTTCTATCTTATCAACTTTTTATCTCCAAAAAATACGCCATTAACCAATATATTTTTACAAAATTGGAAAGCTTGGACAATTTCCTATGAATAATGTCTAACAATTATTATGCTACGACCTTTACTTTTGAAGTTATAAACAATTTTCTCCCCGCAGTGCCCCCTGGGGTTCTTCTTCGGAAGGAGCTAACGGGAGACGAGTTTTAAGTCGGTTGGGCTGAGGGTTAGCAACCTGCTTCCATAAAAAACACCATTGCTACGAATCGGCAAACAATGCCTTGGAACCGGATGGACAACACGACGACGACCTTTGCTTTTCAAACAAGGACACGAATCGGATCATGGAATGTGAGAACACTGCTTGCTGAGGGACGGCTGGATGAAGTCCTCAACGAGATGAATCGAGATAAAATCAAGATCGTAGGACTTAGCGAGACCAGATGGCCCGATGCGGGTGAACATGTCTGCCCAAACGGTGAGTCCTTCTTCTTCTTCTTTGATCCGTTAGCTGGCGGACCGAGCGGGACGTCCCCGCAACGGATACGCTGCTGTCGGTGCCGCTGGGTCCCGAACTCTTCTCGGTTTTTGGCGGTGTCTCGAGCCTCGGTAACTGATAATCGTTGATTCTTTAAGTCACCCTCGATATTCTTCAACACGGTGAGTCCTTATATTCTGGTAGAAACGAAACTGAAAGCCGTAGCAGTGGCGTTGGCGTAATACTCACCAAAGAAGCCAGGTCCACCCTCATTAGCTGGTCACCAGTTTCTGAGAGGATTATTACCGTGCGCCTGCGTACCAGACTAAGAAGTACTACGGTAGTCCAATGCTATGCTCCAACTGAAGACGTAGAAGATGACATCAAGGACGAGTTCTATATGCGACTGAGTGAGGTTTTCCGCTCTATTCCGAGGGGAGACATCATTGTATTAATGCGTGACTTAAACGCACAGAGCGGCCGTGACAACACCGGCCTTGAACAAACTATTGGAAATCAAGGCCTAAGCCAAGTTACCAATAACAATGGTGAGCTTTTCGTTGACTTTTGTAGTTCCCACCAACTCATGGTAGGTGGAACTTACTTTTGTCACAAAAAGATACACAAAGAGATCTGGGTATCGCCCGATGGTAGAACGAGAAATCAGATAGATCACGTGGCCGTCAGCCGAAGATGGAGAACTATTCTTGAGGATGTCAGGAGTTTCAGGGGAGCAGATACTGAAAGCGACCACCATTTGGTTGTAGCAACTATTCGCCTTAAAATCGCCACAATCAGAAACGTCCAACATGATGCTAGAATCCGTAGACGGTTTAACGTAGACCTTCTGCGGGAGAGCGTTAAAAATCGAGAATTTGCTAGAAAACATTCAAGAATTATTAAGCCAGCAAACCGTTTCTGATGACACAAATATTGAAGACCTGTGGAGTACGACAAAGGGCGCTATATTGACGGCTGCGGAAACGAGCATCGGTTATCGGTCCAAAGAAACCAGCAACACTGGATCTCGGACACAACCTGGCAAAAAATAGAACGCAGAAGGGCCCTCAAAAATAACGTACAAGCTACAAGCGACCCGGAAAGACGTCACCAACTAGAACGGGATACTCCCAATTACATCGGGAGGTAAGAGAAGTGTCCGGCGTGATAAAAGGCAGCAGATAAATGAGCTGGCAGAAAAAGCGGAAAACGCGGCAAACACAGACAACAGTAAGGTGCTGTACCAAATCACTAAACAGCTATCGGGAGAGCACTCTACTAAAAAGCATGGCGTTAAGAGTACGGATGTAAGGCTGCTGTGCAGCGACGATGGAGAGATTAATGGTGAAGATAGAATTCCAAACGAAGAACTATGGCTCCGTGCCGGCCAAGAAAGGATAGACGACCAAATCAGGCAAAGGAAATGGAATTGGGTTGGCCACGCCTTGCGACGCGAAGACGAAAATCTAGCCAAACAGGCCCTTGACTGGAATCCGCAAGGATCCCGTCGAGTAGGAAGACCTAGATCAACGTGGAGGAGAACCCTACTAGCGGAAGCCGCAATAACTGGGAGATCCTAGTCGGAGCTGAGAGCTGTCGCGCAAAACAGAGTCCGCTGGAGGACAACTGTTTCCGCCCTATGTCCCATGAGGGATTAAAGGAGCTTAAAGAAGAAGACGACGTAGGCTAAGCGGTTACAAAAATACAGGGTAATATATAAACTTCTACCAAAAAAATTTCAAAACGTCCTAGCGGCTAAACCGTAACGATTTCCCCCCTCCATCCATACAATTTTTTGTTCGTCTATCCATGACCTATCCATAGCCAGGCGTTCCGACATACTCGTTAATATACCCTGTATAGAAACTGCAAATGGCACAGACGGACGTCGGTTTTTGTTTCGTTTCGTTTACGCTTTTCTTTTTTTAATATACCTAAAGATGATTTTTTTGCAAAATTTGACTAGTAGTAATCGAGATTTAATTAAAAAACAAAAATAAAACATAATTTTTTTCCTCTCTAACAAGATTCACGTAATATGAGAATTAATAGATTATATAGGTAAAGATATATAACATAATTTTATAATAAGTATTAAGAATAATAAAAAAAACTAATAAAATTGCACGTAAGATAATACTAACGTTCATTTTCTTTTTTTTGAAATTCGTTTAAATTTGATCCTCTAAACAACCTACACGTAAATACTTTGTGCTATATTTAAATAGATATTAATTAATATTACTGATAATTTTTTTTGTTTTTAATGGTTATATTAAAAATAAAATCATAAAATGTGTGTGTGTGTTTTTATAAATCCTGTGTTTTGTATAAAAGATGAGATAATATTCATCTTGATATCTCTAAAAAACCAAAAAAAAGCAACAAATTAAAATGAATTTACCTTAATATGAGTGATTGATGATAGAATGAATGGCAGTCAATTGTGGATTATATAGATTAATTTTCCACCCTGGTCATCTCTGGATCCTTACGATGACGATCCTCACTCTTCCAAGAGCTTACAGGAATGTGCGGTGCAGGTAAACAGTTACGAAGTGACTGCACCAGCTGAATTGTATCCATTAATGCTGAAATTCCAATTATAAATTAATCAAATTTGTTTTAAAAATTAAATTTATTTCACTTTTTTGTAAGCTTTCACTCTGTTTTCCATATGGCTTACACATTGATGGTCTGATGAATGTCTTCATGCGTGCCATATTCCTCATTAGTTCGGCAAAGGCTCGCACAATTTTGTCCTGGCCTACAATCATTCCGTCGCGATTCTCTTGATTACCCCAAGCCCCATTATGTAATGCCAATAAATCTTTGTTTGACTCTAGTGATTCTAAGTTAGTTCTGCATAGTAAAATAGTATATAGAATTTTATACTTCAAATAACTTTTTTAAAAGTGTTACCTTAAAGTTTCAGATTTTTGTGGTTCTGGCTGCTGCTGGACTGGCGGCGGCGGTATTGGTGTGGGAGTTTGAGGAGGAGGCAAATGCGCCGGCGGATTATTTGTAACATGTTGATTTGCTGATTGGTTTGTGTTTGTCATACCGCTTGGAGGAATATTCTTATTATAAACTAAAAATATAAATAGAAGCAGCAATTTTATAATTAGATAATAGATAATCTCATCGTTTTATTGGTATAATTGTTACTAACGTTTGTCTAATTAGCATGCATTAAAGGAACATTGGACACCCAACAAATATCGATCTACTTTTGATCAATTAAAGAAACCTTACGGAGGTAAACTGTGTCATACCATCAAAAACTATAAAACTGAATGTTAGAGTCCACGCCATACAACAACGGAATCTCTCAAAATCGCTGTATCCATGCCCAGTGACTGTCTCAAATCTCCACAAGCATGCAACGACAGCCTGTTTGCTTAAAAACGTAAAGAACCGGCTCATTTATATTCTCAATCACAATTCTACACGCGCGCGCTCATTTCCCTTCTTTTATGGCGGGTGCTCTAGATGAGATTGAACAATTTGTAACGAGCCGCGATTCATTGCTAATAATCCCTCTCCCAACAAAGCTTTAGGAAAATAAATATTCACCAAGCCTGGATTCTCCTTTGAAAGCTTCACTTCGAAGCTTTAAAGCTTCCTACCCCGACAGCACGGTAACAGCACATATCGCATAACTGCGGGATGCAGGGCCGGATTGGCCTATGGGCCATTCGAATAAATGCTCGAAGGAGCGGGCCGGAGGTTGAATGTTCAAGATTTTTTTGGTGAAAAACTTAAAGCACACGAAGATCTGCTCGAATTTGTCCTTTTCTCTTCCTCGCCTTCGGCCGACCGCCCTCGTCGTGATAAAGAAGTATTTTTCAATGCTAGCCCTAAATCTAGCAAAAAGGTAGAGGAGAAATCAGCTTGGTGCGCTTATTGCACGGGCCAGTCCAACGTCCATAGGAAAATTTGGTCACCGGTCACTACCGAAATGTCGGGCCATTAAGGGGGTCCAATCCGTCCAGGCGGGATGTTGCCTAGGCCATGTCGAGGTGTATGATCCGACAATGTTTCTGGCAGCATTTCCTGTACCGTATCGAGATGTACGATCCGGCACGGTCAAGCCCACCCGCACGACATTCCGACCATATACCAACCACTACCGAATACCTGAGGAATGTTGCAGCCTTGTCGAGGTATACGATCCGGCAGTATTACTGGCAGCATTTTCTATACCGTGTCGAGGGGAATGTTTGCCAAGCCTTATCGAGGTGTACGATCCAACAGTTTTTCTGGCAACATTTTCTAGACTAGTGTCAAGCCAGCAAGAAATAAAGCAAGTGCTTCCACTAGAAGCTTTAGTGATGTACTTCTCTCCATTGTCTTCGAGGCAAAAGACGAGAGACTTATTGGCCCGAAAAATTTGGCCGAGGTGCACTCCGGACGCTCTGGCTTAGGTATAAATGTTATGTTGAATTTCCTCCAGACATATGGTATATAAGCATTTACGAAGGAATGTATGGCATAATAAAGGAGTAACTAGGCCCTCCTGTAGCAGAATAGAATAGATCCCGTCTGCTCTAGGGGACTTGTATGGTTTGAACGATCTAATCGCCTCGCTAATAGCTACGGGTTTAAACACGGTGCTTGCATCTGTCCATGCTCCTTTGATCACTTTAAAAAGTGGGCACGTTAGCTGCCCAGTAGAAGTTGTGTTCCCTTTTGAATAAATGGTTGTGCCTGGAGCAATATTATCAAGGTTTCTTCCCCAGACTGTGTGAAAGAGACATCGCTTCTCTTAATATATCTGAGATTTTCCGATAAACCCTTTAATAAAGCTTTGTGAATTTTTACTGAGTCTCTAATGTTTTCGACACTCTTGCAGAAATTCCTCAAGTTATTTCTTTTTGCTCGTTTGATCGCTTTGTTATAAATGATTAGCAAGCTTTTATAACTCTCCCAGTTGCCGCTATTCTTGGCTGCGTTGAATAGCTTCCTCGTAGGGGATCTGAGCTTGGAGATCTCGTTATTCCATCATGAAGTTTTCCTATTACGCCTCCTCATCAGAACCGGGCAGTTATTGTTGTAAGCATCGTAGATTTGATTGAGTGCATGGAACCCTTCAATACATTGTCGAAGGTAGGATACGTGCCGCGATTTAATATGTCCAAGTTAGTAGTTATTGAATTAGTTCCTTTTCAAAAAAAGTGCGTAAATTAGCAAAATAAAAAAGACTACCTCTAATAAGTGCGAAAACTAGAACGTCAATGGTACAAACCTTGCATCTGCATTCCAGAGTTTGATGGTGTCGTTTGCTGCTGCTGTTGTTGTTGTTGCTGCTGCTGCATTTCATAATGTTTCTTATCAAATTGCTGCAGAACCCGCTGCTTCTCAATCGGACTTAAATTTCCAAATTTCTCTAAATTCTGCTGTGCAATTGCTCGATTTTGTTGCTGTATTATAGCCGCAGTTATCTGCTGCTGCTGCTGATGTTGCGGATGCTGCTGCTGATGATGCTGATTCTGTTGCTGCTGTTGTACTGGAACGGACGGTGGCATATTAGATGGCTGTTGCTTAGGTATATGCATTTGAGGAACTTTTTGACCGCCATGATTTTTGCTAATATCTACTTCATTTGTCATTGGTGGTGGTGGTGGTAAATGTTGCAAGAATTCGGGTGATACTCCTTGATATGTTTGTTCCATAAAAGACATCGGAGTCATACCCAAATGATTTTTATAGTAGCGGCATGCCGGACTTGGGCATGATTGAACAACTTCAATAATGAAATCCTTTTCCATGCCGAAATTTTCACGGCCAATTGTATATGATTCAACTACTGCTCGGACAGTAGCCTCTACGCTTAAATGTAGTCCATGGGGTCCGGACATGTGCTTTAACATAACGGCATTTGCGAAATGTTCAAATGGTAGAACAATTTTGCCGTTTTCTCTTAAAATCAATCTTCCTTGAGTGTCTAGGGTTAAACGATTCGCAAGTACCCTGGATAAGCAAAACAAATACATTATTAATTATACGTTGGTAAAAATACACCTGGACAATTTACTGTAAATAAGCAGCGCTCGGTAGCATAGCGCTGTCCTTTAAGTCGGAAAAACATTGCAGCAGCTCGACACTTGGATTCCATCCTTTATTCTGTAAATATAGCTGAAGCAACATGTAAAGCTTCTCTGTTACATATCCCACGCCCTGCATATTTGTTGCCTGTTGAACCTCGGATTGAATACCATGACTGGAACCTGAACCTTGGCTGCTACCAGGCGCAGGCCCTTTAGAAAGTGCAGCTTTCATTGTCTCGGAAAGGTCCATCTTATAATTATCAGGATAAAAACCTTTAACATGATCCTAGTGGCATATTTTTTAATTGTTATTTTAACATTTCTCTTAGAGAAAGTTTATTTAGTATCGCTTACCAAATTGTTCATTTTTTAAAGTATAGAGTAAGAGGCTTATTAGATTTTTTTTTTTTCAATTTTTCCGCTTGAAATTTCCGGCACAATTAAATTTTATTTGCTGTATATTTAACAGGATACTAGTTCACTTTAATTTATACCTAAAAATATTTAATAATTCTTTTAAAAAACAGTGGAAAAAATTAATTTATTTCTACGACACAAGCATAGAAAAACCGAAAACTTCAGAGGCAGCACGAAATGTCAAATGTTTAGCGAAAAATTTACACTGAACTATAATTTGATTATTCGGGTAGTTTCATAATATGATTTAAATTCTGTTAATTATCATTGTTTTGCAAATAAAATATGATCAAATGCTTAATTATTAGTCTGATTAAAAATTAATATACAAATACTTGTTTAAATCAATTTTATAATTTATTAAATATTTTTTACCTTCCGTGATTTTCCGGATCGAAGAATATTCGTGTTTAAATATAAAGAAGAAGATTTTATTCTTAAACGTCAACACGTGTTTTGGTTTTGGTAAAGGCGAATGTTAAATAAATTTTAATTTTTAATTTTAAAGAAAAGTAGGAATACTTTTAATAAGGATGAAAGTTAAAGTTATTAGCAGAAATCCTGACGATTATTTAAGAGAAACTAAGAGGGATATACACATACGTAAGTGGGTGGGAATAGGATTTCTTTCCTCAAAACATTCCAATTCTCAAGCGGTTAATTTTTACTGCGTATTTGCAAGGAATTTGTTTTTATATAAATCCGGATTCTCCAATTATCTTAACTAAAACCTATGTAGTTTGTAGTATGTTTTAAGGTTTCTATAATGCAGTTTTTGTTTACTTTTTCCAGTACCTAGAAACTATGATCCTAGCCTGCATCCCCTCGAGGCGGCTCGTGAGTACGTGAGAGCCCTAAACGCAACAAAATTAGACCGAGTATTTGCGAAACCTTTTATAGGAGATTTAAGTGGTCACAGAGACGGCGTAGCTTGTTTCAGTAAACATCCCACAAGACTATCAACGCTATGCAGCGGAGCTTACAATGGAGAAATCCGTGTCTGGAACTTACCAACCCGAAGCTGCGTCCGTGATTTTGTTGCTCATGAGGGTTTCGTTAGAGGAATAACATACACACCATCAGGCGAACAATTCCTAACCATCGGTGATGATAAAGCAATAAAATTTTGGAATTCAGAAGCCCCAGGCATTGGAGAAGAGGAAGAACCAGTAAATACAGTTTTAAGCCAGACAATTTTAACCGGAATTTCACATCATAAGAAAGAACCGATTTTTGCAACGTGTGGAGAAGTTTGTTACATATGGGAAGAGACACGAAATGAACCGTTAAATATCCTAAAGTGGGGCGTTGATACACTACAAGCGATTGCTTTTAATCCGGTAGAATCGTCGTTACTAGCAGCATGTGCCAGTGATCGTAGCATAATATTGTATGATAAAAGAGGCGCTAAGCCACTTAGGAAAGTCGTGCTATCGATGAAGCCGAACAAGCTGGCCTGGAATCCTATGGAAGCTTTTACCTTTACAATAGCCAACGAGGATTTCAAGTAATTACTCATAAATTCCTTTAATTTCTTATTAACTAAAATCAATCTTTTCCAGCTTATACACCTTCGACACTAGACAACTAAAAAATCCAATTAAAATCCACTACGACCATGTATCTGCAGTAACGGATGTCGATTACTCTCCGACCGGGAAAGAATTCGTTTCTGGAAGCTACGACAAGACTGTGCGAATCTACGAAGTCAATAAAAGCCACTCCCGCGATATTTACCACACAAAGCGAATGCAGCATGTTGTTTGCGTCGGATGGAGCTTGGATAATAAATATATTTACTCTGGGTCTGATGAAATGAATATTCGGCTATGGAAGGCAAGAGCTTCAGAAAAATTAGGTGTAATTAGGCCTAGAGAAAGAGCGAATTTTAATTATCAAGAAGCAATTAAGGAGAAATACGCTGCACATCCGCAAATTAAGAGAATCGCCAAGCATAGACAGATACCTAAGCATATTTATAATTCGCGGAATAAGTTGCGCGCTATTAAGTCGAAGGAAAAGAAGAAGGAAGCTAATATTAGGGCGCATTCTAAGCCGAATACTGTTCCGTTTGTTGCTGAGAAGAAGAAAGTAGTGATTAAGGAGAGTGAATGATTCATTTTGCCGATGATTTTATGATAAAGGAGTTTTTTGTTAAGTGGTCAATTTTATTTTAATAATAGTGCGGCTCAACATTCTATTTTGGGGAACACAGTTGTAAACGGAAGGGCTGAGTGTCTTCTAGAATTTCTTGTTATGAATATTATAGATCTTGCAAATAAGGTATCCAAACCCACCATGTCAATGCTAGCAGTGCAGTGCTGGATAACACTCTCACTAGCAGGCCGTTCTCCGACAGGATCCAAAATTGGTGTGTTCTGGACTCCTCCTCCATCGGGTGACCTTCACATCAGGTCCATCATTGCGGATTTCTAACATATCCGAGGCTTTCTCTGGTTTGTAAGAATACCATCTGGTCTAAGTTTCAGGGGCCTGTAGCCTCGAAATGAGACCAGCTCTGTATTCGGTGTGTGTGAACTGGAGACTCATTTCCTTCGAAGTTCACACGTATAGTGCCCTGGTGCAATGACGGATGTCCTGCAATGCGTACGGAAGTAAAGAGAAGAGCGAAACTTGCTGGGCAATGGGAAGAATACATTTTTACCCTTGGGTGCGCAGCAAAACCTAGGAACCGCAAAGCTTTGTTGCTGCTGGGGTATCGTCTCCAGAAGACAACCTTGCAAGGCAATTGATTGTTCTATGGTCAGAAGAGTCCCTGGGCAGTCAGTCGCAAGCACACCCATTCTGACACTGCCATTTGGCAGAAGGTTTGCTGTGAAGCTATTTTAGCCTTCATTATGGGTGCGTCGGACTTGTGTGAAGGCTTTTCAGACCGTGTAGCTGGAGCCTTCGCCTTTTTCGCAGGGGCATTGTGGCCAGGAGAGGATCTAACCCTCTTCTTATTGGGGTTCCTCTCTTCCTCTTCATGAGAGTAGCCAGCTGCCAAAAGTCGCGTTGTTCGCTGCGCCACTGCGGTTTTTAAAAGTAGGTCACTTGATATCCGAAGTCCATCATTAGTAGTACACTCACGCAGTACCATTCATCCCTTCAGCACGACTTTTTACACCTTGGGATTGCGTAAAGTCTTGGGCCACGCAAGCCTCACCACGACAAGGTGTAGATACATCGGCGAGCGGCCACCAAACTAAGACCCCGTATAGGAGTTTTGTAGCTGTGTAGATCCATCGTACTATGTTAGGGGAGAAGTTCCAGTTCTTCCCTGGGAATTTTTTGCAAGTCAAAAGCACTATGTTCGTTTTCATAAGGCGCTCTGCTGTGTTTTCATTCCGCGTTCACATCTGCGAGCAGAGAAAATTTAAATAGTACACTGGCCTCTTAATTGCCCGCGCAGACGTAAAACAAGCGGTTCAGCAATTTTGCCGAAAATACCAACGGCGATAATTGCCTAGGCAATGTTTTCAGCTATTTTTGAAAAGAAAATGGCGGAAAATAAAAATAAGCTAAAGACACTTTTGTTTTTCTGTGTTAAAGCAGATAAATAAAATTAATAATATTATTTAGTTTATCAGTGTGTTAAAACAATTAAAAATAAGTAAAAAAATTCTTTTTAATATACCAGTTGATATTGCCGAAAAAATGTCTCATAAGCTCCGGGTTAATTGAATACACCAAACACCCTATATTTCGCGTAACAGCACGAAAAATGCGCAGTACTAGATTGTATTTATTTTACTCCACAAAAAACGGGAAAATTTTAAAAGTCAACTGGCGTTTGTTTTTGTATGAAGTGTTGTTTCGTGAAAATAACTGTTTTTCCGTATTAACAGTAAAGAAAATATATAATAAAAGTTTTCCCTAAATGTAAATCAATTTAGAATTAAATAGTAACTTGTGTTTTCTTGTGTGTGCTATTTTTTTAATCAAAAGAAATGTCCATAGACGGGTCAAACTGGAAGCGAGTGCTCCTGTATTGGGTAAAGTTTTCTCTGAAAAATGAAGAATTACCTGTAATTAATCAATTATACTTCAGGTTAATCAGTCTGGACTTCTAGTTCGTACTTTTTATAACTTAGAACAAACAGATATCGAGGACTTTTATGCGAAATATCGGGATTGCCTGACGAATTGCGATGAGGTCCCCGGGGATCTGATAACATTTTTAAAAGGTACAAACAAACATTGCCCCAAAATCAACATTTGAATAACAATTCCACTTGTAGAAAACTATCCAGATTTTGAGCTGCATCTTGATGATAAAAATGAAATTAGCTACTCTGAATATATGTATGTTTATTCAGTGCTTTTACATTATTCCTGCGTAAAGAATCCGCAGGAATATTTTCATAAAATATGTCAGGGCTTTGATGAAGTATTCCAGCAGGCGATAGCTTCATTCTTTAAGCTACTCCTAGAGAAGGAGGATATTACTAAAACCAATCTGCGTCATGTTATAGGACATGCTACGCTGAAAGTTCCTCTATCTGCTATACCAGTGGAGAGTCCTATTCGGACACCGAGGACAAAAATAATGCCTCCTACACCAAAAACAACTATGCTAGAAGAAAGGACAAAAGAATTGAATCTTTTGAGGGTGAGGGTTGCTCATTTATGAAAAATTTAGTTTATTTTCAGCTTTATATTTTTTTCCAGGCTCAAATAGAAACTGAGAAATATGAAAAAGGCTTACTGGAAGTTCAACTGAGACAACAAGAAGACAAAATAAAGAAGCTTAGTAAGTGAAGAATTTTGTTGTAGTGTTTTTGGTGTTTTAAATGAAGTTTTGATCGTAGGTGAAGATTACAAAAGGCATTTAGCTGAAATTCATGATCTCAAGAATGAATTGCTCGCCAGAACGACAGAAAATTGTTCTCCAAATAAAAATATCAAAGATGAACAGGTAAGGTTTGTTGTAGGTTTCCATCTACGTAAATAGAATTAGATAGTCTAAAGGATTAACTATAATTGGGCCCATTTTAGTAGTGTTTTCTTCCTTTCTGTTAAGGTACTGGGTCTAAAAATGCCGCAGCCAGTCGCTTGGCCTATCATATTTATAGGTCAGACCTCTTGAACAAGCTCAGCAGTCTGCCTAATAGCCTGTCGCTTTGACTTCAAGGTTCGAGCAGTTGCTCGTTGAACAATTGCTCCCTGATCTTCGCTATCGCGTAGAACTCACACACCACATGAAGAGCAGACTGATAAGCAGGGCAAAGCCTACATTGGAGGTATTTCAACTGTGAAGAAGGCCCCTGGTTGTAGGAATGTCCAAAAAACAAATTGGGTTTTATGCAGAAAAGTTCACAATCACTTCCCGAAAACGTTCGCACTCATTTTTGAAACGCTGAAGATCTCGAACATCAGGTGGGGAATCTCAGCGATCTCCTAAATAGTGCATGGGAAGCAGCCTGTCCCATTAGGAAATACAGGGGTAAAACCAAACTGCCTTGGTGGAACAGTAAGCTTCTCAAAGCTAAGGTCTGAAAGTAGAAAATCCTTCAATAAGGTCAAACGGTCTAACTTGGATTCTGACTGGGACAACTATAAAAGGCACTCCCTGATTACGAACTGTGTAAGTCAAAGAGAAAGAATCCTGGAAGACATTTTGTGAGACAATAGAAGGGTTTTCGGACACCGCAAAACTTAGAAAAGTTCTTTCTAAGAGCCCAATGTACCAAGAATTTCTGCAGCAAGTAGGAACGAGGAGGCATTGAAAATCCTGCTTGATACCCACTTTCCTGGCTCGGCATCTCTCGCTGCATCCGCAGAAACAGGTTTTGGGAGCTCAACGAGTGAATATAATTTAGGTACCATCGACATTCTGATAAACAGGGATTTGCTCGGCCATAGAAAGCGTTAATCTTTATAAAACACCTGGACCGGACGGAATTTATTTATCAAAAAGTTAGTGGCCTAATTTTGGACTGGCTTGCAACCATCTATAGGAGTTACCTTCGTTACACGCTACATTCCAACGTTCTGGAGGGTAGCGAAGATAGCTTTCATTCCGAAAGCGGGTAAAATATCCTACCAAACCAAAGGACTTGAGAGCTATATGTCTCACACCCTTTCTCGTCAAGATCTTCGAAAGGCTTGTGGAGATTCATATTAAGCAAATCAATGAAAATTGCTTTCCCACTCGCAGCATGCCTACACGAAAGATAAATCGGTAGGCACTGCTCTCCACTCCCTGGTAGCGGTCACTGAGACATCCCTTGAATTCACTTTGGCTGCTTCGTAGATATTGAAGAAACTTTCAACAATGTTGAATCTTCTGCCGTTACGGGTTCACTCCAGCCTCTAAGTGTTGACGGATGCTCCAGGTCCTTTATTCATCTGCTACTGAACAGGGTCTTAAAGATTGTCTGGGGCTGTCGAAGAAGTCAGACGGGTTGGAAGAGGCACGCCGCAGGGTGGGGTCTAATCTCCGCTCCTTTGGAATATAACAGTCAACGAAGTGTTGATAACCCTAAGGGAGTCTGGGTGCACTACGGTGGCATATGTTGATGATATTGCGCTGGTGGTGACTGGCAAGTTCATCTCAACAATAAAAGATATGCATGCAAGGATAGTCTTGTTCATCGGGCTACTACAAAGGGTCTAGGCGTTAACCCAGCTAATTCTGAAGTGGTGCTGGTGAAAAGAGGCCAAAACAGCTCTGTTCTTATGCCAAAGAACGATCGGAACGAATTGGGGCCTTAAACCCTGCATCGTCCACTGGTTGTATACAACCGTAATAAGACCTATACTTATGCATGGCAAATCGGTATGGTGGACTGTATTACAGAAGCTTACGTATCTTAAGATATTAGAAAGGGTTCGAAGCACCCCAACAGCTGCGTTGGGTGTCTTATTGCATTTTATTCCTTTAGACATACATACCGAACAACTGACAGTCTAGACGGCCGCCAGGGCAAAGGCTTCTCTTAGATGGCCTCCATATTGGTATAGTCACTTATCCATCCTTAGAAGGTACGCTGCGGACAACCTAGATTACTCTACACCTACGTGGACGTGAGTTTCAATATCATCATTGCGGCCAGAGATGACTGGACAGATGGTGCTTTCCCGACTGGGTCACTAAGTATCTACACTGATGGCTCTAAAATTGGGAATAGCGTTGGTTGTGGTACCTTGTCGGGGGCATTGAATATATATGTAGTTACCTCTCGCGGAAGTCACTGCGATCTGAAGATGAATAATATATCTCATAAGAATATACGTATTCTATCGGATAGCCAGGTGACCCTCAGGGCTCTTCATTCTGTCGTTACAACATCCACGACTGTTCTGAACCGCCGCAGGTCTCTGTGAGAGACTTGATATAACTCTGTGTTGGGTGGCACTCTTCACACAAAACGGCCGACTTTGAACGCAAAGCGTTCAAAATCTCTTGTTCAGTTGAACAAAAAAGAGATAAGCTATCTAGTGAAGGGCTACCCCCCGGTCACTCTCTTTCGCCCGCCCGCCGTAAGTTTGAACTTCCCCACAACGACTTGGTAGAAATTGTGGCATTGAAGATGAGGAAGAAACGGTCTCCCATCTTCTCTGTACATGTCCGGCCCTCCGGCGAGGAAAAGAGGGGCCTTCTTTTGCTTACTTTTCCTTGATGGATTGAATGAAACGCTAAACACTAGTGACCTCAATCCAAGTTAAATATAATATCAACTTTGTTAGTGATGAAACGATTTCGATTACGATTAATCGTAATCGACGATTATCAGTATTTAGCGATTAATCGTAATCGTCGATTATCATTGCGATTATTTGTCGATTATCTATCAAAAGTATTTTCAAATAAATTTTATTTAAATTCTCGTTAACAACCTTTATAAATGCGTCTTATAGATTACAAGTTTACATGATGTATCCGAACGCAAATTTTTGGAACTCTCCTTGGACAGCTTAGAGAGTCCGTCCTGTTCGCATAGTTGGCAAACTATGTACGCCTGAATGCATTTTTTCACATTTTTTTACATTTTCTGCTCATAGCGTATTAGTACTGGGACTGAAAATGCAAATTTAAACAGTGAAGCTTCTGTTGCTCAGCCCTCCACCAGTAAAACATTATCTGGGAGATCTGCAAGGAGATAGTTAATAACACAGAAATGGATGAGCCTCTTTTTTAAAATTTTAAAGACAACGCATTTTTATGATTTTTTTATATGTTGGCGATGTCCAAACTTCGGCCAAAATCAACTGCGGATGCATTTTTACATCCTCTACCGATTGCAATTAGTTTGAACCGGTTATCTCATTTCCATCCCTCGCTGCAGGCCTAATTATGCTTTTTAATAGGTAATCCAGCCATAGAAGAAGTAGATTCCTGTATCAAATCATCCAATCTACTGCAAGATGCCGGTTTTTTTCAGTTTTGGGAAACGGCCACAACGGCCATATTTGTGTCCGCCTTCCTGTGTCGCATCGAAGAGGTTGTTTTCAATTGCCGGCTTGATTCAGACCGACAAAAAAACAGAATGATAACTTAGAAGTATTGTGTTTGCAGTATTTATATTTTGAATACTAAATTTTTTAATATTGTAACACATTTCCTTAACTTTAAAATATGTTTTAATTAAAATATACAAAATGTTGCAATAATCGTAATCGTAATCGTAATCGTCGATTATTGTGGCTGATAATCGTAATCGTTATCGTAATCGCTAAGTGATAATCGTTTCATCACTACTTTGCATAAAACCACTTTAAAAAACCTTACGACAGCAACGTTTATAATTCAATCAATTTACCATAAAAAATCTACAAACCTATAATATGCGTATAGTGAGTGCATATAGAATTATATTAATAGTAAAACAACTTGGAAAAATTTTAATGCCTACTCAATTTTTTTTAATTAAACGTCATGTGTAATTTTTATTAAGGTCACAATTTTTCGGCCTCTAAATTTCAAGTTTCTTTTTGTGTTTATTTATTTATAGATTAAAACACGTTTAAGAAAAGAAATAATAGAAAAGGACGAGATAATTTTGAATCTTCAAGTTAGTTTACAAGTTTCAACGGAGGAAAAGAGCTTGTTATCAAACAAGGTAAGATTAGAAGGAAAAAATCATTTGTTTTTTAATTTTTTTAATTCTTTTCTTTTTTTTGTATTTAGCTAAGTTATTCGGAAAAGCAAGTTAAGTCTTCTTTAGAGAAAATAAAAGAGTTGCACTACGTTGTAAATGATTTAAAATCTGAAATGGAGGTAAGTAAATTCCAAAATGAGAAATATATAAGAAAAACTTCATATTTTTTGTTTTTATATAACTTTAAATATATATCCAGCTACAATGATAATTTGATATGTTTAGTATTTCAAAATTCTTAGTTTAGATAAAAATTACTTTCGTTTTCAAGCATTTCTTGGTTTTAGTGAATAGGGACTGTTCCACCTAGCGGATTGCGTGAAAGTCGTACTACGCTAATTGACCCAGCGATGTCCTTCTTCTTAAATTCACTGTAGTCCTTGCAGGACTCGTGACTCTTAAAGCCTCTTATCTCGACGTGTTGATAGTTTTCTCGTACATATTCTAGCTAGTCTATCTTTCCATCTATTTCTTGGTCGTCTTACAATTCTATCAATGTCATTAGTAAGTTATGTATATAGAGGAAAGCGACGCACTAATCTTAGTAGTTAAATGAGGGTTTTCAAGTCGAATTGCACGTCTCTGTAAAAAATTATTCGCCCACAAACCACATTCTTTCTTGCGAGATAGTGGTCAATACTTTAAGATTTCAAATGAAGTGAAAAAGTTAATGGAATTGAAGTGTGACGTGTAGAATTCCGTAGGATACGATGAAAGCCGCTCAGATGAACCATTAGGTGTATCGTCCTCTAGATGAAGACCCAATCTAAGCGGAACTTTGGTATCCGTTAAAGTCAGCAAGATGCCTTATTAGGGTTCCTTGAATCCCACTTATTACTTAGGCTTCAGATCGACGCATACTGCCCTTCACTCATTGGTTTCAACCATGAAAAATCATTCCTATATAACCATATTTTTTTTCCTGTTGGCAAGACCTTCTCAACTACAGGCCACGAAGTTCGCGGTTCAACTAGAGGGAGCGTAAAAAAACATGCTCCCCGACGCCATTACCCTGACCTTGGCGAAACTGGGGATCGCTGGTCGCTGGTGTCTCATCCATTAAATGCTTACCGGCAGGATGGTGGGCTCAAGACTTGGCGACTGTTCGCCTGCTGAAGCGCCGTCAACAGAGGTATCCACCAAGGAGGAGTTCTTCTTGGGTTTCTGTGCGAATGAGGAGTGTTTCCGGGTCCATGGGCAGGGTGATGTCCAACACTTCCTCCCAACCTTGGAAATTCTCCGTGCTTGGGAACACGAAGATTGGAGTGTTGCTCCGGCTTCACACCGCCAGGTTTGAATTAATGATATAATCGAATAATGACTCTACCCTCTCGTTGTTTTCGTTGCTTCCCAAAGCGTTTGCCTCGTGTTGGCGTCGCACCCTAAGGTCAGGTTTTAGTGCTGTTGTCGTCTGCACTGGATTGAACTCCTCTGGGGGCTGCAAGCAGGTCATGAGCCATATAGGCTAAGGCCCTTCAAACTCCAATCTAACTACCGTTAGGTCCGTTGAACTGAAGTTTGGTTAGAGGAAGGCTTTGATATTCTATTTAACCAAAATTTAGGATCTTGGCTTGTCTTGATCCGAGCGGTGGTAATAGGTGTTGTGTTGCCTTTCCGAGAGCCTTTTTATGCTCCGTCCTCGTACCCAGGGCTCTTGTATTAAGGCGGAGTCCAGATTTTCCTCCTTTAGGCTAGTTGCCGGCTATTTTGGAGTGGAGGTTGATCTGAACGATCTCAAGCATTTTCTGATGCCCCCTGAGCGACGTCCTCGGTGCCCTCCTCCAAACCAGAATCCTTCACCTTTTCATCCATATTCGGGGATTGCTCCTCTGCAAAAGGGATTTTAAAATTTTTCAGTTTGGCATACCTTAGTCGGTTTTCATTCTTTTCCAGTACCTCGAGGGGCTCCTCGTTGATAAGGAGAAATAATGAACTGCTATTTTTCAACGGCTCCTCTGATTTGATGACCACCCAGTCCAATCCATAGAAACCATCGGATTTGGTGCCGGGAAGCACTGGATAAGCGTTCCAGGTTCCAGATTTACTTTTGGCAGTCAGATGCGAACTCTGTCTCTTCGGGATATCTGCAGCTAGGATTAGCTTGAGCTTCAAGGCTTCCCATGTGTCACAGATCTCAGTGACATATTCGTCTAGGAAGTCCTTTGAGGCCTGGTCTTCGCATCTGATTACCCTGAACCCTCTGAGCAGTTATAGCAGGGCGTTGTTCCTCCCTTGCCTGAGAGGGCGTACCATAGTTTGGCTTCCACCTCCACCCAGGTCTCGGCGTCCCCCGAAGTCCCATCCATCAAAGCTACTTGCAGGTGGTCTGTGACCACCTCGACAGCAGCCTTTCTGGACCCGACTGTGAACCTCCTGCCGCTGCTGTACTCACTGCAACAAGCTTTTTCTTGGGGGGACCCTTTGGTCTTTTGGCATCTCGCTCTGTTTTCTCTTTAGGAAAGGATCGAGGTCTTTTTTTACCTTAATTCTCAACAATCGACTGGAACTTTCATATTTTCCGACTGATCTAGCTCATGCTCCGTACTGGCCTTTTCATCCTTAGCAATCTTGTCAAGAATGGAGAGGGCGCTCCGATACTGGCCCTGCAGGCGCATAGCATCTGACCTGTGTTGGTTAGTCCGGCTGATCCAAAACGGGTGTGCTATGGCTGGCAGTCCGAATTGGTAGTATTCACAGTTACCGTCTTCAGGCTGGATGCGAGTAACTTTTCCTCTGACGAGGTTGAGAGTGGTATTTGTGCAGGTTTACATATGGCTGGTACTAGCTGCACAACTGTCGATAGCCTCCACAGTATAGGCAAGCAGATTTTTGTATTTTTTTTTTGGTCTTCCATAAAGATTCTAAGTAATGCAGCTTGTCAAAGATCCAGTGAAAGAATTCAGAGGTTCAGAAAATCTGCTGATGCTGAAGGAATACTAATGTAGACACCCACAATGTTTGTACTCTTTTTCGATTATCCCTTACTGCGATCAAAAATGAACAGCTTATGGGGCGCAATAATACGTAGTGCACCGGGCGCAAAAAACCCAAGTGCCGGTCCTGTTGGTGAAATACTACTGTTGCTACTGTACTATTCTTAACTTCAACCCATAATTCTTACAATCCTTTACCGAGTCTCATACCGATTTCTTTTATATAATTTTACAGAAAAAGGACGACACAATTCGTATGTTAAGTGAAGCTAAGAATGATTTGGAACAATTTATTAATGAAACTCGATCACCACAAGGATATCGTAATGATCTAAATATGTCCGCCGAATGCCTCGACATATCCCTATCAAGAGCAACAAACAGTTCGGGCAGCATATCCAGCCCCGAAAATCTCGGCTGTTCAGTAATTGACATTCAATTGCGTGAAAAAGAAAATGAAAATTTACAATTACGCGAGGAAATCGATAAGATGCGCCATGATGATAATAAATTGGCAAAACATATTTGTGATTTAATTGCTAAATACGCTGACATATTTGATATATGCAATCAAAATTTCTTAACAAATGAAGATGCTGGCCTAACAGAAACATTTGTCATTTTCGAATATTACATAACGAATTTAGCAAAAGATTACAAAGCGACTAGCACGAATTTGGCGCAACTGAAGCAGGAAACGAATGTATTGGTTAATGATAATAATAGCTTAAGCCAGCGTATACGTGAGTTAGAGAAGAACATTGAGCTTTATGATGGTAAAATACAGTCGTTACAGAGCGAAAAGGATATGCTAGATAAGCGTAAGAAGGAGGTGCATTCTAGCTTCGAGGAATGCCTTCAGAATTTTTATGATGTAACAAAAACTAATGAGCAACTAGTTTGGTCATTGGATCAGCTTAAAACTGATTATGAACAGCTTAAGATACGCAATGAATCTTCTGAACAAGGTTACTTGAAACAGATCGAACAACTATCGACTAGCTTAATCAAGAAAAGTAATGATTTCGATGCAATTGCTGAATTGAATAGTTCACTTTATACACAAATCGAAACGATTACAAAACAATTACAAATGGAGGAAAAGAATTCAGCATCACTACAGAAATTGCTGGCAGAAGCTGAAACAAAGCATATGGTTCTAGAGGATACAAAATCACGTTTAAGCAATGAACTATCAGAGATGCAAGCCAATTTCGAGGAGTTGATGATGGATATTAAGAAGATCCGTGAGGAGCGAGATAAGATATTCCAGGAACGTATTATACTTATTGATAATATGGAAATATTAAAGTTAAATTTAAAGAATATACAAGTTGATTTTGAGAATAAGGAGGATACATTTCGAATACAACAAACCGATTTGTCTGTAATGCATTTAAAGAATGAAGATTTGACTGATCGAAATAAGGAATTGTCGGATTCGAATAAGACATTGAGCATGGAATGTGAGAAGCTTCAGGATGATGTAAAACAGCTAACAGCAAATGCAGTTCGACAGCATCAAGATAATGTTGAATTGAATAAAAAAATGAAGGAAGTTATTAATAAAAATGAAAGTCTTATCAAGGATCATGAACAAGAAACAATGAAATTAAACTCCATCATTGAAAATCATGAGAAACGTATTAATGATTATGCTACAGAAATCGATCGAATGGGTCGAACAATCGATAAACTAAATAATACTATTAAAGAACATGAGGATAAAACTAAAAATCTTGTTGATAGTATTAAAGATAAAGAAAATGAAATTGAATATATCGTTTCGATTAACAATGTTCTTCTAACAGAAAAAACAAATTTAGAAGATGAACTAAAATCAATTAAGGATCATCTACTGAAAAAAATCGAATCATTAGTTGTCGATAGTAAAACGTTTAAGGATGAAATATCTAGTATAACACAAAAGCTGCGTGATGCTGTCGAGAATGAGGATTGGTCAGAAGATACAAGTATGTTTGTTATTGATTCTAGTGATTCAATAACAAATCAATTAAAATTACATTTGAATAAATATTTTGAGAAAAATTTGCAATTAAAGTTGAAATGTTGTGAGCTTGAACAGCAATGCACCGAATTGAAAGAGAATCTTGAACAGGTTTTGAATGAAAAAGATGAAATTAGTCAACGTTTTGATGATATTACAGCGAAACTTGGTGATACTGGTGAAACAATTTCAGCGCTTGAATCTAAGAAAGCTGAATTAGAAAAGAGGATAGTTGATTTGGAAAAGGATGTTAATGATTTTCAAGAAGCTTGTAATGTTTTAAGTAATGACAATGAAGAGTTGAAGGTATCTGTTAAAGATTTAGCAGCTGAACTTGATAATGTTAAATGTGAGAAATCGGTTTTAGTAAACAAATTAAGCGATATCGAAGCTGAAAATGCAATATTATTAAAAGATACAGAAAGCTTGAAGAGTAATCTTGATGAATCAAAATATGAACTTGATACACTAAAGGCATCAACAAAAAAATTGAATGAACAGCTAAAAGAGGAAGTATCAAAATTGGAAAATCAGTTAAATGACTGGAAAAATGATGCTTTAATAGCTGAAAATCAAGTCCAGATTCTATCTGTTGAGTTAAATAGTGTTGAACTAAAAAAAGTCGAAATGAATGATCAAATTGAAAAGCTGTCGAATGATTTGAATTCAAAAGATGCGCTAATATCTAGCTTAGAACAAGAGAATGCTAATCTTAATTTGCAGATAAAGGAAATGTCGCAGAATTTTACTAATTTACAGGAAAGATTTGATCAAGCTATGATACAACATTCTGAAAAAACATTAGCATTAACATTGAATGTTAAGGCATTAGATGAAGGTATGATAGCGCTAATAAATCAAAATGAAAATATTCAACATGAGCTAGGAAATAATAAAAAATCTCTCGAAAGTGCCATTGATACACTAAGCGATTTCGAGGCAAGAATTGAAAAATTAAATATTGAAAATATTGAATTGAAACAGCTAAACGATCAACTCGATGGTAAGATAAAAAATCTAGAAAAATCTAACTTGAATTTTTCATCAATTAAGCATACCTTAAAGGCCCTAGAGGAGGAAAAGTGTGAAGTTGAAGTAAAGCTACAACAAACACTACAAGAATGCACACGACTTAAAGAAATATTAGTTGATGTTGTTAATCAAGCAAAAATAATCAATGAAGAAAAAGAGAAAATATTACGTGAAAATGATGAATTAAGCACAAATTTACTATCAAATGTTAGTGAAAAAGATAATTATCGTATTAAAGTTAATGTTCTTGAGGAAGAATTAAAAAATCTACAAAATGAACGTGATTTTATTAAAAATACATCAACAGAACTTGAGAAGCAATTGCTAGCAAAACGTAAATCATTCGATGAAATTGAACAAAAATATAAATTTGAAAATAATAAATTAACAGAAACGTATACAAAATTAGAAGAGAATAATAAAAGTTTAAATAAACGTTTAGAAAAAGTCTCAATAAAGCTGGGCGATGCTCAAGCGAAAACATCAAAATTAGAAAAAGAAAATGAATTATTAAAGAAAAATATTGAAACAATACAAAAAAATGCTTCGAAATATCAAAATGAATGTCAATTACTTAAGACGAAATTATCAAATCTTCAGAAGAATTACGATGAATTAATATCTCAAAAGGAAACATTAAAATCATCAAATATTAATTATCAAGAAGAAATTGATAAGTTATTAAGTAAAGAGAATACAATTAAAAATACTCTTAAACAAGCTGAAAATGAAAAGATTAAACTGAAAGAAGATATTAATAATTTAACAGAAACAATAACAAAACTCACCGATACACTAGAGCATGCTAAGGAGGAAAATCTAGCATTAAATAAAACCAATACAACTTATACACAAGAAATTGAAGATTTAAAAAATCAACTAAATAATCATGCTGAATCACAAAATACATTAAAAGAACTAACACAAAATTTAATTATAATTAAAAATGAAAATATATCATTAAAAGAAATCAATGAACAGCTAGAAAAACATACAGATGAATTACGCGAAGAGAATACGGATTTAAAAGATCAAATACAAAAATTAACATTAAATTTCGATATAATAAAAGATAAATATACAAATTTACAAATTGAATTAACTGATATGAAAGAATTAATTAAAATTGAAAAAAATAACTCACATAATCTCGAAGAACAAAATACAAATTCATTAACAAATGTCAAAGAATTGGAACAACGACAAAATGAAATAATTGAAAAATATCGCACCGAACAAGTAAATTTAAATAGTAAAATAAATGATTTAGAAAATATACTACAACAACGTAATCATAAAATTCATGATCTTGAGAATGAAATTTTAATATTAAATATGTCAAAAACCGATGAACAAACAAAAATTCAAGATGAACTTTTATTAACCAACAAAAAATTAACCGATATCAAAAATAAACTGGATGAAACTGAATTGGCACATCGTGAACAAAAGCAATTAAATATTGATTTGCAGAAGGATGTGGCTATATTAAAGGCAAAATTACAGAAACATCGTTCAGTACTTGAAGAAAAGGAAGCATCATGGAAGGATGAAAGGTGTCAGCTTCAAGGACAGATTGATTTAGCAGAAGAACGTATTAAGGATAATCGATTAGAATTAGAAGGGAAATTGGAAAAAATGAAAACAAAAATGGTAAGATTTTTGATTATTATTTATTATTAATATTATTATATTTTATATGCAAATTTGCTTGTTTATTAGGGGCGTCACATTGTTTTATATATGTTTTTTTTTATATTATTCTTTGCATGCATCCATTTTATGTTAATAACAATTTAATTTATGCTTTTTTTACACGTTAAACATGATTGTCAACACGAAACAAGACTCGATATTTTATAATTGATTGTTATAGGAAATAACATTGTTGTCTTATTTATGTTTCACGTTATCATACTAAGTTAAATAATTATATAAGCAGTACTTAGGTGCATTCAAACACTATATATCTTGTCTAAAATGAAGCATTCATTATAGCTTCAGGCGCGATTTCAATAGGACTTATCTTAGGGCTGTGTACTAGTAAACTTAAAAGAACACACAATCGGAACTATACCAGATTATGATTTGACGTATATTGATTAAATTTTTGGTGAATTTTGCTTTTAATAAATAATCGAAAATACTGAACCTAAACAATTAAAGAAGTTCAAATAATCTCCTCAATACATTACCGTAAATTTATCTTGTACTATTAGGAGCTATGGTAAATTCGGCCTACGGTCTACTATGGTAGATTATAGTGAAATTCTAGGTATTGCGGATGTTATATTTTTAATGCGAATGTAGAGGAAAACAACAGACCAGTGTTATTATACAGTAATGGTATTCTTTCTACTCGTATTTAATAATCAAAGTGCGAGAGAGGAATATTATATTTAAAAAAAAGCATTTTTTCCGCTTTTCTCCTATGAGGCGCTTGGTGAAGGACCCCATACACATATAGGCCGCTGGAAGACCATGGCCTGAATGTTTCTCGCCTTGAGGACAGGGATCGACCATTAACTAAGTGAGGTTATTTTTTGCGATTTCTCCCCTTGGCAAGATGTCGTGAGATTTGGCTCGACCCTCTCCCTCCTCTCATAATCTCACGTGAGATTTTCCAAATTTTATAAAGTCTCTAGTATTTATACTAGAAACACCCACCCACAGCAGTCGGGCCTTCGCGGGTCGCACTCACTCTGCTTGAACGCTGCAGGCTAGCGGCTGGCGGCTAAATAATTCAGGGGCTACTTTGCTACTCAGGGGCTACACTGATATAGAGAATATAAAGGCGGCCTAACATTCATGCCGGATTTACACCGTATCCACTCAGAACGTAAAACAAGGAGCGAACTAGACGAGAAAATCATCCACTTGCGTTCACGGGTGCTCGCAGTTGTTCACGGCGCGAGTCTGGAGCTGGCTTAACGGCTGACTCATCTCTTAACATCCCAGGGAAAACTTTAAGGCGTCCATTTACACGTTCATGCAAGCGTCAATTAATTCTATCAGTTCAGATTAATGAAAAGCAAAATATTCAGATAATTGCATTAATCATCGCCTTAGACAGTAGGCTTTCCGTCAGTTTTAGTAGTAACTGGGGTAAAACCTATAGTTTAATGGACCCCTAACGGAGGATTTGCGATGGAATGTTTTCATATTCCAAATCGCCCAACAAGCCTCCCAATGCCTTGCATTTCTTAAAAGATGTATGTTTCTCCTCCAGCCAATATACAAATGTTCATTCGGCCCTGCCGAATGTTATCGGGCACAATACGACCCTCGGGCATAATACGATCTAGAAGTTCGTTTATGAATAGAACAACTTAACTGTGGAATAATCTCCCACAGTCAGTATTTCCCAACTCATATAACATCTTAGAGCTCAAACGTGTAAGGTTCATCGACATTTTCTTGAGCACCCCCAGACCCCTCTAACCTTTCCTATTCTCCTCTGTTCTTTAAACCAAGCTTGCTACTAGACTGCACCATGACTTTAACAAACTGGTAGTACAAAGGGTGACTCCTAAGCTTGGTTTTCTTCACATACAAATTTTTGTTTACAATTTCTTGTGGAAAAAATTACGTGATATTTGCCGCGACCCCTCCTCTCCTTCACGTTACATTGGGTGAGAATCGGGTCGACCCCCTACCCCCTTAAACGCCTCGCGTAAATTAATGGACGACCCCTAACCACATACTCATTGGCCGTAGGATAGCGCCCACAGTCCAAGAAAATTGACAATCTTTGTACATATATGGGTATTTATCGTCAGTCCGTGCCTGAATATCTCAGTTTCGATTTCCCAGCTTCACTCCAATATTTCCAATAAATCGGTTTTTTTGACCAGGGGGCGCAGGGAAGTGTATGTGTTGAGCTTCATTTGTAAATCCAAAAAAAATTCGGCTTCGCCGCAAATTACACTAATGCAAGCATAACTTTTTTCGCTGGGGTTCGCGAAAATCACGGGTTCACGACATGGAACGACACTTTGTTATACACAACTACATATACCAACGGTGGGCAAATGCGGCTCTTCGTTGAATCAAGTTCGGCTCCAAACGTATCTCTTTAAATTATTGAATATTCCAGACGGGTGTGGAAATGCTCTTAATTTTTGATTTTTGAAATTACATAATACATATAACATATAATGCGGCTCTTTACAATTATGATAAACCCACATGCGGCTCTCATTAACCTCATGCGTGCCCACCCCTGACATATACATTTACTATCGTTACCCGAAAAAGAGACGGAAATATCATGACTCAAATCATGTAAGTTCAAAGTAAATGGGCATGGACATTAAGTCTGAAATTTTCGTTGAGGCCACAAACAACCTGCTACGCTAAACTCTTGTCTTCACCTTCGTGTGTCATGCATCATGAGGTCAACTGCAGTCCACGGCCTTTCAGGCGGATGCCTCAAGTCCTCAACCCTCAGTCAGATTGAGTAATATATGGCCTTCATCGACCTGTATGTAAATGGGGGCCTTAAGGTTAACGGTGATCGGTGGAGCGTTCAGATATGTTCGCGCTAGATCTTTCAATTTGTCGTATTTTAATTTTGTTTTCCACGAAACACGACGGGACCATCACACATTCGCATTCGCAAAATATTCGTATTGCTTGATGTGAATGCGAATGTTTGAAATGATGCGAATGTTGCACCATCTTTTCGTTTTCTTTGTTATTCAGGCAAGTATTGAACGATTATTGAACCAAAGTTTGTCCTTTTTTTTTCAATGCTTTGTAATACTCGTACGCTCTTGTTTTCGATAAAATTTTGACTCTCGGTAAACTCTCAAAGTTTTCAGCGAAATGAACTAAAAAATTCGTTAGCAACATAGAATTTTAGACGTGTAAATTTGAAAAGCAGATTTGGGTACACCAATGCATGAATATATCCCTATCACTAGCGCTACAGCCTTTTGTGAGCCTTGGCTTCTTCAAGAATCCTTTTCCATTGTTCTTGGTCCTGCGTCTTACTCTTCCAGTTGGCATTCCCAATTAAGCTGGTGACATATCCAACCGTACATGCGTTGCATTCGTTGACAGATAATATAGAAGTGTGTGTATTCAAATGCGAGCTGACGGAATATCCCGTGAATGGAAGGCATGCCACGCAAAGGTCGGGCTACTTTCAACTTTTTCTGCATTGCCGCATTCGAGATAGCACACACAAGCATAAGCACACAAACACATGAACACGTTACTTAGATTTTCGGGCTATGTGTGAAAGCCGGCACGGAACGCAAACCATGTAATTATATGTCAGAGGAAATTCGCCGGATATCATGGAGCTGCTGAATGCAAGGCATGTACGCTTGTATATGTCACCAGCTTTATGGGTGAGTCCATTTCTATGTCGTCTTTTCTCTTCCGAGGTCATCCTTGTGCCCTTCTTTCCTTTTGCGTTTGGAGGAACAGGATTTTATGGGGCGATTCTTCAAACATTCCCGTTTCATGTTCTATCTATCGTAAAATTTTGATGCCTTTGGTTATATCAGGTTCTTTGTTTATTTGGTTTGTTACAGCTCTGGTTTCATCTTTTTCTCCAGACACCCTTCTCATTTACTACGGCTGTTACTCTGCTGATAATTTTTCTCTCTGCTCATCATGCCTAGTAAGCATCCATGCTTCCGATCCCTATACATGAATATATCTATTCCACAGTAACTCAATATATGTAGCAATCACCCAGCATAAAGTATGTCTTCCATAAATGTTTCATTCATAACAATCCTCAATGTTTAAAACAAACCTGCCTGCCTGCCCACTTTATTATAAATCGCTAATTCTTTTTGTTTTATTTTAATAATTTTAACGCGGTTAAAATTTCTGGTTCCTTTGTGTTTCGATTGCCAAATATTTGGATTTCATATATTACATGTGGATTTCTTTTTATAGAAACGATCTGATTCTTCCTGGTGTCGTATACATTGAAAAGTAGTTAGCATGAATTCGCCTTTCGGAGTTTAATTTGAACAAATTATAGGTGTCTGGTTGTTTGTAGAGTTACCATCTCTGGCGCCATACCAAAGAGAATATGCTGAGTTGTGAGAGTTGTTTAAAATAAAACATTTATAAAAAAAAGTACAAGATAGTACGACCTGAAAAATGGTTTCAAAAATTGCAACAAAAAAGTACAAGACACAAAGTTTTTTTTTGTTAATTGATATTTATTTATTTATTTATTTATTTATTACTAATTAATTGAATAAAAGCAAAAATTAAAATCATTATATGCAATTTTTCTATTTTTTTTTTCAATGCATAATTTTTAATGCTGTTGAACAATCTGAAAACTAGAATTAACATGGATCACGAAGTTTAACAACTCAAAAATATTTCAGGATTTTCGCTTTATAAATATCATTTAAAATGAAAAAAGTGGGATCATTATTTTTTTTTTAAATAAGATGAATCTTTATTTACAGCATGTAAGAACATTAAAAGCAATAACACTACAGGACATCACGTAATTCATCTTCAAGGCCTGCACAAACTAAACAGTACCCTTGGGGACACTGTCAATTGCCAATCTTATTATTTCATTGTTGTTAGTTTACTAAAAATACACCAGAAATTTGTGTTTTTTACTCCTTAACTCTAAATGTAGCTTTGCAGTTACTTATTTAATCATCATCCCAGCTCCCTGCGAGCCTTGGCCTGCTCAAAAATCTTTTTCTCAGTCTTGCATCTTACCCTTTCAGTTGGTAATCCCAATTTTTACTAAGTCTATTTCTATATCGGTCTTCCTCTTCCTAGATTTCTTTGTAGCCTTTTTCCCTCTGGCTTTTTGATTTGATTTTGGATTTTTGCGGGCGTTTCGTCGGCATTCCCATTTCATGTCGTTTCCCCTCGGACAATTAAGAAGTAAGTTACTCAATACTACCGTCGGCAATAAAAATTTCTCGTCCTTTGTAACTTCCATCAAGAAGAATTTCCTCTCCTCCACAACACCTCGCTTCATTCATAATGATGAGGTGATAACAAATAGCACTTCCAAGGTCGACTTATTAGCATCACTGGTCGCCTTAAATTCTTTTCTACCTGATGCTGCTATGCAACCTCCCTCCCTCGAGCGAACTGTTCATTCAATGTACGGAGATGTAAAGCGATGTCTCAAAGAGACGTTCATAAATCCACTGGCCCTGAGAAAATGCCTCCTATGGTTCTCAATAAATGTGCTAACCTCTGCGCCAAACCCTTGGCTAACCTCTACACCAATCTTTTTGCCCTGTCATACTTCTCTGTAATCTATCCAGACTCCTGGAAACTGGCTCATGTTCACCCTATACCCTTGGGCGAAACAAACCTTACAGCTGATCCTTATCTTAACATCTTAGGTATGACTTTATCTGAGGGCTTGCGATGGAATTGGATCACATATTCCAAATCGCTAAACAAGCATCTCACTTGCCCCACTTCGAGTATAACTCATTTATCTGGGTCGGGCCGCTTTAGCGTGATTGGACGAGTTGCAAAGCCGCGCCATACAAATCATTGGAGATGACAGCTTCCATTGGCTCTATGAGCCACCGCAGGAATGTAGGAACCTTGTCAAATCTGTATCGCTACTACCATAGCGACTGTTTCACTGAAATTTTCGCCCTTCTGCTTGCACGGCAACACAAGGCTAGCCAACTCGTCTTATACTCATGCCTTGCAATCCCCTTTTTCGTTCGTTTTCAATTTTCTCGAAATCATGCAACACCCAAGAGTTCAAACGTAAGGCTCATTGCTACCTGCTCCAATACTCCCAGACCACACCCCTGATCCTATCTTACTCTCTTCTATCTTTCAAGCTATCTTTCTATCTTGCTACTGGACATTGTTCCATGACCTGGACAGCCAGTCAGACTGGTAGTACAAAGGTGATTCCTAGGCTTGGTTTTTCCAGTTGTGGCAGTTCCTTCCTTCAGCTTCCCTCTCTCTCTCTCTCTTCCCTCTATCTTCCGACTAGAGCTGCTGTTGAATGTAGATTCACCTTTGGTGATTCTAGCTGTATAGTCTTCTTCACATTACAATTTGTTTCAAAAAGGGTGAACAATTTTGACATGATAAAGGATAATCATTTTGAATGCTAGGAGCTGAAAAAACAAAATGGACGAGTTGAGGTGCCACTGTACTAAAATACATGTTCTGCTCGTAAGGGAGACTTGGCTTAAACCTGAAGTCCCTTCCACTTTTGTTTCTCTATCTGGTTTGTCGTTACTTCGCGATGATCGTGTTGGTCGTACTGGTGGTGGTGGAATTGTTCATTCGAACACGTTTTTGGTATAACGTGAGCTAACGCGGCATTCAACGCGCTGACTCTCTCATTCAATTCGGTCGGTCGTTAGCACCATTTTAATTCGGTCGGTCGTTAGCACTATTTGATGAACTTGAGGGATGTTATCGTCAGTAGTTGCAGTTTAGGACGTCCCGAACGTTCATCATCTCCGAAGCTCACGGCTACGTTTAAATTCAGTTGTTCAAAATTTCACTGTGATAAATGATGGTGCAGAGTCCCCGTACGCAGAGTCCAAGTTAGCTTTGATTTGCATAGTCGTATTGCCTTTCTAAATCAAAAATTTAATGACAGCTGGATACTCAATTTTTTCCATTTTCACAAAAACACTCACATTGACTCACTCAAACGACGGTCAAATAACAACTGCGCGTCCAATTTGGTGAGTAACTGCCAAAAGATGCACAACCACATTCACTAACTTTTATTGACGAGTCCTGAGATCTTCACGTTAGGGTCGGAAACTTTTCAGATCACCCACGTATACGAGTTTGACATTGCAACGCCTTTAACTGGATTCCAGGTCCCATAAGACTGCCTTATATTACGTTATTACGGCCAATCATTCATTTTCATATTATAGCCCTCGAAACGCAGGGATTGACGTACGTTCTTTAACGTCTATTATAGTTCCGGCTTAACTCAGACCCGAATTAAATTTTCCATTTGGTAAATTAGGAACTTCCATTTTGTCGAGTCTAAAAAAACGTACCTACATTACTACGATAATTCAGAAAGGGAAATATGTTTCAATATCAATATTTTTTCACTTTTTGCAAGAATACACAGCCTTATTATGGTTGTCACATTCGGTGACAAATGGCGAAGCGAGACAAAAATGCTAACTGAAATTTCTTACCTCCTTGAATTTACTGTCTACAATATGGAAAGTGATGATGGCAGTGAAATTTCTCACTACCGTAAGATGAGATTCACAATAAGGCTGAAGAAAATTTTTGTCTCACTTCGCCATTTGTCACCGAAAGTGACAAGGACAATAAGGCTGACAGTTATATACTCTTTCATTGCATTACTTTCCATTACATTACACTAATTTTAAAAACGCTTTTGTTTTCGTATCATTTGCCTTCTTTTGGTTCATCTTTATTATTTTTTAATTTACTTTATTAACTAATTTATCTTTCATTCTTTTATTAATGATAAAAACTGTTAAAGATAAAGCCGAAAAGAAAACTTATAAAGTTTTTAACATGTTTTTTTCGTCTTTTCTCTTAAAGATGCTGCGAACTTTGACTAGTTCACAAATTGATCAAGATGATATCCCTTCTAATAATCTAACTCAAAGCGTTACCAGAAAAGATAGTTACTGCCCCCCCTGTGTCAGGCCAAAATGGAAACGTCGCTTAATGTCTTGCATTAAATATCCTTTGGCAGTTTTTGTCTTTAATTTTATAATTATTTTACTTATAAAGTATACTTTAACAAAGAATGATGTTGAAGTTGTAATTAAAAGTAACTCGCCAAGGGTATATTAAAATAATAAAAAAATCGGTATCAATTACAAAAAAAAGGAAAAAAAAAATATTAATATAATATTTTCCAATTTATTTACTTATAAATACTTTATAAAAGTAGAAAAAACTGTGATGTCCTTCTATATTCAATAAAATTTATTTTTCATATTCATATTTAAAAAAAAAAGATGCTTTTTATTTTCTTCTTGCCTTCATTTTGTGTTCTCTTTTTGCCTCTTTAAAATGCAGCGGTCTATTTATCATGAAGAGATTAATAAAGAAAGGGCTAGACGTGACGAGGTTAAAACGCAGCTACAGGCACTTGTGGCTAAGGTATTAACTAACAAATTCATATTTTATAATTCTTCTGCTTATTTTTATTTAAAATCTTGATTTTTTTTATAACACAAAATCTATTGCCTCTTGCGTGTGTGAATAACAAAAACAAACAGAATGAACAGTACGAATTGCATATACAAAAATTATCAAAACAAATATTTGACCTGAATGAAAAAAATCTTGAACTGCAGAAGGAAAATAAGTTTATGGAAACAAAATTAAAGGATCTTGAATCATATACTACAGGCGCAAGACGGCCTCATTATCCAAATCACTTAATCAACTCAGATCTACGAATGGAGGATGAGGAAGGAGAAGTGTTCAATAATACTTATCTTGCGGACTTGAAGTGTGGCCGCGTGTCGCCTTTCGGGAGAGACTCGATAAGGTAATGTTTTTGTCATTTTAATTAATAATAATATTAGTCTAGTGGAATTTAGTAAATGAAATTGCATTTTACGATGTACGAAAGGTTTTGTTGGCCGCCATCTTGAAAAAGATGGAGAGGTTGCTTTTAGTAAATAACCTGTTTGCATGCAAGGATAGCTGAAAATGATCAATGGCTGGGTGTTGGAAGAAATTATCTACAAAATGATCCCTCAACGAGCTCTGTAAGTTGATTTGGCTCAAAGTTATGGCCGCTCAAAGTTCAATCTTGATCATGTGGTTTGGGGTTGAATGCAGGGTTTTGCGATTAACTCGTAATACCCTCGATAGACTTGCACACTTAATCTGGATTATGAAGTCAAAATGACGTAGACGAAATTGTATTTCCATATCTTGTATATGGGTCTACGTAATTATGACATCATAATCTAGTTAAGTGTGATGGTCTGTCTCCAGCCCCAATTCATCACGGGGCGCCTACAAGTCTTCATCAACAGATGCCTGCGTCGAGTAGGAAGACCTAGAACAACGTGGAAGAGAACCCTACTAGCAGAAGCCGCAACAATTGGGAGATCCTGGCCGGAGCTGAGAGCTGTCGCGCAAAACAGAGTACGCTGAAGGGCAACTGTTTCCGTCCTATCTCCCATGAGGGATTAAAGGAGCGTAAAGAAGAAGTCTGTCTACGGTATAAGATAACGCTAACTACCCTTCGTCAAAAAAATGCCTTTAACTTAATTAAATACATGGCGCGACAAAAGTTTGGCCTCAGGTAGAGAAATGGGAATCACCTAAGGCCTCTTTTCTTCTTCTTCTTTGATCCGTTGGCTGGCGGACCGTGTGGGACGTCTCCGCAATGGATACGCTGCTGTCGGTGCTGCTGGGTGTTGAACTCTATTCACGATTCGTTTCCATTCGTGCCGGTTTTCGGCCACGTCTCGAGCCTCGGTAACTGATAATCGTTCATTCTTTATAGGTCACCCTCTACATTCTTTAGCCAGGTTTTCTACGGTGCCGATCGCTGGATTTTCCAGTTTGCGGGACGGTCTCGTCAGAGAAGTTTACGTGGCAAGAGGTCATCACCCATTAGGCAAACATGTTCAAATCACCGTAGTCGACGTTTTTGCATTTATTCTTCGATCAGTGTCTGCTGATCGCATCTTTGTCGGACTGTCTCGTTCCGAAGGCGATCGCGGAGTGAGACACCGAGGATCTGCCTCAAGCATCGCATTTGGAAGCCCTCGAGCTTTTTAACGTCCGATTTGAGCAGTGTCCACGTTTCAGATCCATAAAGAAGAATCGGAGGAGGCTGCGTTCGGAAACGTCATTCGCAGTGCAGTAGGCGATAGTCATTCGTTCGGTATTGCAATTGATGATAATCAAGAGTTCGGAAATGCAAATTGACTATTGCCAAACGTACGGCAATGCACATTCGCACTGCAATCTTGCAATCATTTTAATGTCAGGTGGTCAAAATCATCAAATTCGCAATAAAACTAGTCACTTCTGCAAACGGCATCAGTCATTTTTGCAGCCGACGAATGTTGCTGTTGCCTGGCCGCTGCGGACGTCGACCGTCGATGCCACTTTCGTTTCCTCAACCAATGATCCCAAATATTTGAACCTCGGAACCTGTTCATTTGGGTTCCATCGAGGCCTGGAATCCGTCCGTTGTGAGCACTTTGGTCTTTTCCGCATTGATTTTTAACCCATATGACTTTCAGATGCAGGAAATGCCGTATAAGATGTCCGTTGCTTTGGCATCCGTGTCAGCGAAGACGGCGCTATCGTCGGCGAACATTCGCTTGGTTACGAAGTTGTCATCGTATCGAACTCCGCGTCGTCCATCGAATGCTTCAAGCATAATCGCGTCGATCACAACGTCGAAGAGAAGTGGCGAAGCGACGTCTCCCTGTCACGGATACCCGTTTGAATCGGGAACTCCTCGAATAAGTCGCTTCGGATACGAACGCTGCTGTTTGAGCCATCGTACGACGCTTGAAGACGCTTGATTCTCAATGGCACGTGTTCGGTTTCTAAGGCTCTCCACAAGCTGTTCCAATCGATGCAATCGAAAGCGAATTTGAAATCGATGAAAACGACGACAGTTCGTTTGCCGCAACGAATTCTTTCTTCCATATGTGTGTTATGAGGACATGAAGTCGTTGTGATAATATATCACCCCAGGCTTTGATCATTTCGGCGGTTACTTGGTCTATTTCCGGCGATTTTCCATTTTTCAGCGATTTTATTGCTGTCTTCATCTCGATAATTGTCGGTTCGGTATCGAGAAACTGATAACTGATAACGCCATTTTTTTAATAGCTCGTTAACGGTTGCTCTGAAAATGTAGTAAATAACAGAAATAAGGACACTAAAATATCTTTCAGATGCGCTATTGACCGAAACTCCATGTCGTTCCATGTCCGCGACACAGCAAGTGAAAAGTCAACTGCGAAGGTTACGACACTTCACGACGTATAACTTCTTCCAGCCAGTTTCGCGGGTCGGATGAATTAGTTTTATGGAAAAAGGAATGAAGGTGATCATTTTCAGCTACCCTTGCATGCAACAGGTTATTTAGTAAAAACAACCTCTCCCTCTTCCAAGATGGCGGCTTGTCCCAACACACTGCGACCTTACAACCTTGGTTTTATCATTGTCAGATGAACCCGAACATATGTAAACAAAAAAATGTCGTACATCGTAAAATGCAGTTTCATTCCTTTTTTACGACTAATTGCACTGGACTATATTGATTAAAAATAATTTATTTTTAATATTTACAGCTTACAAGAATTACAATACAGAAACTCTTTGGTACCTCCGCACTTAAGAAGCACATATTCGGCACAATACTTGACGCAAAACTCGGAAACAGACGATTTTAAAGTAAGTTTAACATCAAAACGTCCTTAATCCGTTCGGATTTTTCTATATTAAAATTAACAATCCAATCTGTTGGAGCTTAATCAGTAAATTGTATATAGATATATTTATATAAAATTCTTATTTAATATTAATAATTTTGTAAAATATAAACAATAAAATTTCAATGCAACTCTATACAAAAAACATTTTTATTTTAAATGTTTTTCGTTTTGTGTTTTGTGTAAAATTTGTAAATGTCCTCGAAAAGTAATTGTATCTTGTTATTCTTTTCTCATTTTTTAAACTAAGCATTTTAATTTTAGCATTTATAATTTTATCTCAATTTTAATTTTTATATGAAAACAAAATTTAAATTGCAGGATGATATACCTATAAGCTTAGATGACAGTCTAAGTACACTTTTAAATACTGGCCAAAGGAAAAAGATGTCTGGAACGACATCTTATAAGAAGCCAGGACCACCAACGCCGAGTAAGAAAGCTGGGCGATTATCATTCGGCGGGTCGGAGACCCATCCTCGAGAAATTTTAAAAGAATCAAACGATTCATCATCGACGAATGGAAAGAAGACAACACCAGCGAAGTGGAGTTTCTTTTCTCGCGGAAAAGACGAGGTAATATTATTTTAAAAGTTTAATGTTAAAAGTGGTGTTGTTTTTGAGGGATTGATTGGTGGGAGTCAATGTTTTTTTGTGGAGTGTTTACTGCTTATAGTACAGTGCCATTCCTTCATCCTTTAGTGATAGATTAATGGGTTCATTGGTGTGTTTGGAATCCGGTTTTTGGTGTAAGTTAAGATTATGAGTGAGTTAATATTCGATTACTTTAGCTAAAGCCGGACATTTAGACAGGAAGTGAACAAATGTCCTCTCAGATTATAACGACTCTCTCTAAACGATGCACGGCAACCTAGAAAATCTGAGTCCACATTTCCATTAAAGAACTGATGAACAAATACAACATCGGCTACCTCACGACGCTTGTGAAGAGAGCTTTAGTTGAGTGAGTAACTTAAGCCGGGATTAGTATGATGGAAGAACTTATGGGTTTTTCTAAGGAAGATGATTCAGTGCGAATCGAACGAACCTTCGTTGAACCGTTATAACTTCTAACGTTCTGTACATGTTGCAGCTTCCCAGCAAATTCTCGCCTTTTAATGTTGTCGCGCAGAAGGTCTACGTTAAACCGTCTACGGTTTATGGCATCACGTTGGTCGTTTCTGATTGCGGAGATTTTGAGGCGAATAGTTGCTACTATCAAATGGTGGTCACTTCCAGTGTCTGCCCCTAAAGCTCCTGGTATCCTCCACAATCACCATCTGCGGCTGACTGCCACGTGATCTATCTAATTTCTCGGTCTACCATCGGGCGATACCCAGGTCTTCATAGCCGTCCATCAGAAAGTAGTGTTCTTAGGCTACGTTCAGACGGTGATTTTTTCCGTATACCGTATACGGGGTTTTATTAAATGGAACTGTGGCAATGATAATTACATTAATATGTTTCCCTAGGCATATGCGGTAAAATCTCGTATTCGTGAGATTTGTTTTCCCGTATACCGTACGAACTTGTCACTAAAATTCGATAAATCTCGAATTTAGCGTTTAGTTTTATATTGCGTCGTTTACATGAACCAAATTTTCCCGAATTTAAACTAATCTGTTCTTCGAATTCGTGCGTCGAGTTTTAATTACCAATCTTTTGAAGATGGAAGACGATTTTCGGATATCAATAGAATCATTTATTTCGTTAATTGAAGAAAAGCCTAATTTGTGAGATAGGTCATCGGACATTTGCGTGAAAAAATCGAATCCAATAGTCCCGTGTGAAATGCCGTCTCGTATTCGATAAAACCCTATACGTGAAAAACTCGAGTCGAATAGTCGCGGTTTGAACGTAGCTTGATCCGTGTTATGTCGTGTTGTCTATCCGGTTCCGTTGATTCGTAGCTGATTCGCAGCAAAGAAGTGCCCCAGTGGGGACCGCGGGGAGGTGGGATTAGGGCTTGCTGACAGTGATGGCGTAATGGCTGACGGATAGTAGTGTGGGGATGGTGCGAGAGAGCTACAGATAGAGAAAGAGTGAGAGACGGAGAGCGAGAGAGGCACTGAGTTGGGAATACATGTTTCACTCCAGCTGCACGCGCTAAACTTTATTGACGATTTTCGTTACTTCGGCTTGTGGCCAATGTGTACCAATGCTTAGGTCGGGTCTTCAAATAGCGAACGGTACACCTCTGTTCACCTGGTAGTCTGGTACTGCCTGTGTCACAGCCTTTGTCGAATTGTTAGTGGGATTTTCTTATTTCAGGAGGCATAACACTCCGACGAGGCTGCCTCCTACTACCCCCGACTGTTGTTGCTTAGCCGGCTACTAAAAGTAACGAACTCATACAACAACCAACAGTTCAAACGAATACTAGCTCCCCCTCATGCATCCTTCAGACTACCCTTAACCTATCATATCCTTTTTCTGTCTTCGAGCTGAGCTTGCTACTAGACATTACGCCATGAAGTAAACGACATGACGGATTGGTAGTATAAAAGGTGCCATTGGACGTTCCAGGACAGTGAACTGTTAGTGGCCTCTCTGGATAAACCCCTTCCCCGCCCCTCTTTGCCATATTGGAGCCGTCGGCGAATATATCGAATGGCCTCATGAGGTTTTCGTTACTCTACTCCCTTCGTACTTTGGCGGAGAAATCCTTTCTAAAGGTCAATTTACGGGAATGTAGTCCATGGTTGTAGCTACCATACATACCCTCTACCCTAAGGTCACCACGAGGCTAGGTGCCAAGATGTCTTTTTGTAAAATAAATCGCTAACGTAATCGCGAACTTTAAATCACACTTGAGATTGGCTATGAGAAATCGTTTCGTAGGACCATCGTAATTCTATTCACCGTTGTTAGTCAATAAATGTGTGCGTTGTGTTTGTCAATAAATATTAAGTTGACTTTTTAGAAGCTTCACGAGATTTTCATTACTTCAATAATAGTTCATTTATGTCATGACTAATGCTATCGTCAAATACTTTTCATCACGTAACGAAATAGTTTGCGGCTGTATTTAACGTAAAATTGCAACATTCGCGTGGCCGTAAAAGTATTATTTATTTTAAAAGTTGTGTTGTGAGGCTTATCCAATCTTGATATTAATAAAATTTGGTAACTAAGTCCTGCGTGATCAAGTTTCGCTTGTATAACTCGAAAATCATCTATAAATTATAACATTCAGTAACTAACGGAGTATCTGTCTCCTCAAAAGTGAACCAATCGTTCGTTAATGAAATAGATAGTAAAAGGGAAGTCATTTTTTTAATTATAAATGGTGACATTTTAGTATATCCCTTGTAGCATGCTTAACTCTAAATATTTATTAGATTTACTTAAACATATAACGTACGTGTTGTTTTGTTTTAAGTGTTTCTATCCAAATTTTTATCCACGTGCAACATTTATGAGCAATATTATTCTATTATTTCTAATTTCGCCAGCTTTCACCTCTTTGTGCTTCAACACCGCGTAAAAGCAAAGAACATCTCGATCCAAGGCGCAAGTTACTTGCTCAAACTAGTAGTAGTAATAGTAGTAACAAAGTAAAGACCGATGTGATAAAACTAAAAACCACCGCCGAAAGAGAAATCGACAAAATGCCAGAGAAATTCATAAAATGGCGACAATCAAAAACCCAATACACTAGTACAACCGAAAGTGCCACAACATCAGATTCGAACTCACCTTTTGTTGATGAAGACAGAGGCTTGAAAAACACCTCAAGAAATCTATCTAGAGATCAAAGAGTGTCGTTCTATTATCGTGGAAATGTTTATTCAAGATCTAAGTTACCTAGTATGGCTCTGCGAGAGCAGGCAAAGAGTAGAGCTAAGAATCAACGTCATGCTGCCTTCAATAAATTACGTAGAATAAGCGATTTTAAACTGCGTAAATCGACCTTAGGAAGATCTAGTGGCTCGTCTTCACTAGCACCACCAAGATTATCGGAAATTCGTGGCAATGAACTGGATTTTATTGATGCGGTTTTTGAAAGTAACCTCAGCGATTCAAGACAATTTGAGCAATTGCTAAAAGAGAAAGAGTCGAGGGCTCCATTCGAGATATCAACTCTACATTTTCCGACATCATCGTCGGCTAGTAACAGCACCGCTACTGCTACATCCTCAAAAATTTTATACGCTGGAAGTGTTATTATGAGTAGAAAAATACCGCATGTCAATTCAACAACAGTTCGCAAAACGTCCATTTATTTGGTAAACGATAAAGATGGCAAGAAAGTCTTAAAATTCCAAGAGAAGATGATATCGTTGGTCGACCTCATACGAATGTGGGATCAAATGAACAAATCAACCAAATTTACGTTATTATTTTGTTTTTGTTTATTTATAATGCAGTGTGTTTTTATGTATAGGATCAAATCCTTTTAATCTGTTGTATTTTTTTTTGTTAATTTTTTATATTGTTTTTCAATTAATATAGAAAACGATTAATGTATTTTTTTTGTATTAAATGTATATGTAAATAAATATGTAATTTTTTGAGAAAACGAAATTATTTTCAATTAGAATTTAGATTTGAAAATAAAATTAATTAAACATTAGTATTATTGAAAATGTTTCCTGTCTCTTTTTATTTGCAGAATTCACCACCAAAGAGAAGAAGTTTCTTTAAAAAGAAATGACGATAAGGGAGATACCATTGTAACAAGTTTTAATATTTTTATAGTATTGTAATTATATTTGTGTTTTTTTTTGTGTCTAAAAATTTTATTAATTTAATAATAAAATATATTTTTTTGTCTAGAAATTAATAATATTTTACTTGAACGTATATTGGACAGACATTGGCGATGGGACTACAGTCACTAACCCATTCGCATACGGTCAGCGTTGCCAAACTCTTTCCTCGAGAGACCACTAGATTCCACTTTTAAAACCACCAGAAAATCACTAAAATAATTCGCTCTTCGCCAAAAGTCCCACATATTAAACTGAGAATGAAGCATACCTCAGTTCGCCCAACTGGACTAGAACTGAAGTTAAACGTAAAAGCTCACTCAAAAGAGAGTAATCAACTGGAATAATGAAATGCCATTCCAGTGAGATTTTGCATTTCTAACTTCTGTGAAAAGCAACAAGCATTTCAAGCCCGAACTGTATATGAACTGGACTTTATCCAGTGAAGTCACTTATGTGGATTGAACTGAACACTTATCTGAGGCTGGTGAAGCCGGAGGTATTAGCCGGCACTCGTAAGGGTATACACGGCTGGAATAACGCATCTTGACGGCTTAATCGGGGTACCAAAGTTCAACTTGGGTATTTATTACCTAGCGGACGACAGACATGTATTATGTATTATGATGATTCTGATCTTCTTGTATCAGTTATTAGTAAAAAAAAGGCCGTCACAAAATTCGGCAATCCCAGTAAGCTAACATGATTATGGCCCCTGTTCTGAAAGTCGTGTCGTGTTTCGTGACAAGTCGTTTGCGATGAAGTTGAATGAAAGTGACGTTTCAGTTAAATTACAACTATCAGTACATGGGTCTGCAGTGGAATTGCTAAGTTGGGTTTAGGCCCCTGTACTCGGAAAGTATATCAATAATATTGGCCCCTATTCCCATTGTGACCTCACTTTTTTTCTCACCTCACATTTTTTGTCACGTCACTTTTAAAGTGGTATTCTCATAGTCGAAGATGGTGACGAAGGGTAAGAAATATGTTTTATTTTAATATTTCTGATGATTTAACATTATTCTTATATCCTAGAATTAAATTAATGAACAGGAGGCAATTTGATTTCCTTTTTGGCTTTATCGTAAACAACAAGGAAATAGGGAAGGGGGTAAAAGTAAGCTTAAGCACTTTTTCTACAACAGGTGACTACGAGAATAGGAAATTTGGTTTGTCACATTTTGCAAAGGGTGACGTGACTATGGGAATAGGGGCCAAAAACTCGAAATTAGTGGTAGTCGACTTTCCACTCATAAAACCTCAAATATATTTATTCACAACAAATTGTAGTCTGTCAGTCACTAGACTATCGAAACATTTAGGAATAGATAATAGCTTCGCAATTCCTCTAAAATTAATAATTTTTCCACGACAAACTGATTTATAAAGAGAAATTTGATAGCAGAAAATTTCCAAGGATCAATGAATGAGACTAGCATTAAGGACAGATTAAGTATTTTTGTAAGAGGATACGAAAGACTAGAGTTACAATTATTTAATAATAAATTAAACAACAAGTCTGTTCCATGAAATATGTGTCAATATTTAATTTTTTAAAGCATGTGATTCAATTTCACTCTGCTCAAGTTGAATGCGGCCAAAATCAACAGTTGAAATTAAATCATTAAAATCCATTGTATTCTATGCAAACAGGACAAGGAATATTTGCAGTTGATGTAAGTCCAGAAGGCCCTGCAATCATTCTTAATATTATTCTCAACAGATGAAACAAACTGATTAAATAAAAAGCAGAATAAATCTCAAGAACAAAAGATTTATGAAAAATATCAACCTTAGCTAGAGACAGAAGCACCTCAATTAGATTACAAATTTTATTCAGGGCTAATAAAAGCTAAATCCAAAAATCTACCAATACAATTACTAAACCGGTTAGCCTGGATTAGATTCTAACCAAATGAAGTATCAACTAAGCATTCACTTCGAGATGTAAAATTCGTCGGCAAAGAGTACGATCATCAACCGTGCAAGACCGCTTTGTGTTAGGGAGATCACATCAGGTTGAACCACATCAAACATTGGTGTTTCTAGCATGAGCCTCATAAATCATCACACGAGGCGCAGGAGGAATATAGCTAGCACAGATTGCAAATTTCAGGGGCACATTTGTAGGGAAATAAAAAACCTATGGTTTTCTGTAGATTCCGATCCGACCATTTTCGCCGAGACAAGCAAGAAAAACGCTTAAAAATTTCCATTTCAAATTCATGCCTCTGTTAATTTTCCATATCTGCCGTGGTCTGATCCCAAGCCCATGCATGGTGTGAAAGGAGGGGGTGGTTGACCTGCTAAGTTGACCAGAATCGGGAAACTGAAGAAACTACGCAAGAATCGTATGGATATACAAACTAACTATTTACGAAAGATTGCTACTGCATCCGGGGCAGCCGAGGCGCCAGCACTGGGGACCAGGGATGCTGATGTGAAGTGGGTTACTGACCGAACACCCAAATTAGTCACACCGAAAATGGAAATTTAAATCGCCGCGTGGAAGGTACGAACAGGACATCACGTCGCGTCGGTCAAAAGAAAATTATAGCAATGGAATCATTGTAATGCAAAATATCATTTGCTGCGCTATTGGAACTACGACATACCGGACCCGGGGTATTGATGATCATCCCGCCTACTATCGATGAAACGATGACGCTTTACTATTCCTGTGGTGAGAGACGAGAGGCCGTCGCCGGCTTTATGGTCCATCGACGGGCTGCCAGCAGCGATATCGCATTCCAAACGATATCCAAGCGTTTGGCGGTTATAACGATCGATGGAACGATCAAAACCCATATCGTATCCGTTTATGCGCCAACCGAGACCACCACGGACGCGAACAAGGACGAATTTTACGATCAGCTTCAACAGACGCCATCATATCGGTATCATATCCTCGAACCGAATTAATAATTCTCGCGGGGGTCGTCAATGCACATTTAGAAGCAGATCGACCGGCTGGGAAGGAACGATGGGGAAATTCGGACACGGAGTAATTAACGACAACGGTTTACGCCTGCTTTCATTCGCAGCCTCAAACAATTTCAACGTTGGCAGCAGCATTTTCCGCCATCCACTCAAACACCAACTCACCTGACGAAATCCCCGGCAAAGACTCGGCGATGTTAGACTACTTTTTGATCAATGCAAGATTCCGATCGACGCTCAAAGACGTACGTCGTACGACTTCCGATTCTTCTTTATGGATCTGAAACGTGGACACTACTCAAACCGGACGTTAAGAAGCTCGAGGTCTTCCAAATGCGATGCTTGAGACAGATCCTCGGTGTCTCACTACGCGATCACTTTCGAAACGATACACTTAGACAAAGATGCCATCAACATCCACTGATCGAAGAAGAAATGCAAAAACTTCGACTACGGTGGATTGGACATGTTTGCTGAATGGATGATGTGCAAGCGGTAAACTTCTCTGCCTAGACCGTCCCGCAGGCTGGAGAATCCAGCAATCGGCACCGAAGAAGTAGTTAGTGCAAGTAGTTTGGTCTACAATTTTAAAGCAAATCCGCCCTTTTTCGCTCTAATGACTGGGCTATTATTCTTTAGGTTCAAGTGCTCCATCCGCTTGGAGTCATTCGGTAATATTAAAGAAAGGAGCCATAAAATCATTTATGAACGAATCTACGCTAATCTACTCTACAGTCGTTACATCGATTCAATGATAAGTTCTAATTTTTGTGTCGAAACTGCTTCTATAAATTCATTTATCAACACTACGCCGCTATTGACGAAGAGTCGAAACAAATTGATTGAACGTTTTACAATATTCTATAATCTCTTTCTCAAGTCACACATGTCGGTCACCTTAGCAAGGATTACATTTTCCGACGTAACAAACCGAGTTACATACTTCTCGATCGATTATTATTTCTCTCCACACGGAAGTAAATATTCAATTTTAAAACCTTATCAAAACAAAATTCATAAATATAACCACAACTGAAAAAACCTCAGTAACAAACAAAAAATAAAAGATTTTTTCCCCAAACTGATTGCTAGATTGCGGTAATCTTTATTACAGCGGCATATTTACAACCATTTCACTTTTTCAGAAGCAGTTTATGCCGAAAGTCAATCAATCAACCCCTTTCTGTCCTCAACAGGTGAGAAGTGAGTAATTTACTATGGAGTGTGTGACAAATTGTTAAAAAAGAGTAATTTAGTGTGGAAGATTAGCTGACAGTAATATAACGATAATCGAAATTAGTTAATGGCACTCGGTGTAAGCTGCGAGGGATTGTTGAACACCCCTATTCACGAAATATGGCTCCTAGCAACAAATTACTTTTTATTATGTTTTAATTTTAGCCGGCGCCCCACACTCGAGTATGAATATATACAGGAAACCAGTTATTGGCTGCTCGTGCCGCATAGGTAATGATGGCTGATACCCTGATACACATCCATATTATCACTGCTGCTGCTGCACCTGGCACGGACCACTATTCTTTACATATTTTCATTTGGGTACAAAAATAAATTTATTGGAAGTCTTGCGATAGATCGAAGAGAATGAGGGGTTGTGGGGCTCTGTGGTGACGCATTTGTTTTTATGCAACTTGCAATGCAAAACAACATACTTGCAATATTTATGTCTAGTCTTTGAAGAGTTACTTGCAGGAATTTGTTTACTATAATCAACCATTAACTGCACTTATTTGTAAACAAGGAAACAATCCTTTGCATGTAAACAAAAACACTATTTTTATTGTGCGCAAAAACAAGTTGTTTTTCATCCAAGACTAATGATGTTATGAACGATGAAGAGGTGAATTTTTAACAATTGCCGTCATGAAATTTATTTTAAATTATGTATAAAGTTTTAAGCATTAGAAGAACAAGAAGAAATAAATTTACCTTCAGCCGACTAGTCCACGCGCATTCACGATTCGTTTCCATTCTTGACGATTTTTGGCGACGTTTCGAGCCTCGATAATAATCAATGATCCCAAATTTTGAACAACGGAACCTGTTCCCTCGAGGTAAACACTGGTTTCGATCCGTCTGTTGGGAGTACTTTGGCCTTTTTCGCATTAATTTTTAACCCGTGTGACCGGGCGATGAGGGAAATGTCGTATAAGGGCCCCTGTGCTGAAAGTCGAGTCGTCTTTCGTGACATGTGGTTTGAGTTGAAAATAGTGACGTTTCAGTCGAATTACGACTTTTAGCACAGGGGCCTAGACTGGCAATGTAAAGTTGGGTTTAGGTTCTTGTACTGAAGTTCGTGAATCGACTGAAACGTCACTTTCTTCAAAGCAAACGACTTGTCGTGTCGTGACGATTCGACTTTCAGCACAGGGGCCAAGATGTCCGTTGTTTCGGCATCCGTGTCGACGAAGACGGCGCTAATGTCGGCGAACATTAATTCGGTTACGAAGTTGTTGTCGTTGTATCGACCTCCGCATCGACCATCGAATGCTTCACGCATAATCGCGTCGATCACAACGTTGAAGAGAAGTGTCGAAGCGACGTCTCCTTGTCGGACATCCGTTTGAATCGGGAACTCCTCGGATAAGTCTCTTCGAATACGAACGCTGCTGGTTAAACAAGAAGAAATAAATCGTACGACGCTTGCAGAAAGAAGTTGGGCACTTTTCAATGACACGTATTCGGTTTCCAAGGCTCTTCACAAGCTGTTCCAATCGATGCAATCGAAAGGGGATTTGAAATCGATGAAAACGACGACAGTTTGTTTCCTGCAACGAATTCTTTCTTCCATTAGCTGACGGAGAGCGAATATTTGATAAATGCATCTTTGATGTGGTCTAAATCCCGCTTGTTCTTTCCGGCTTGTTCGTTCTCGATGTTTCCGTAGCCTCGATTGTATGATTTTCGTAAATATTTTGCCTATGATCGGAAGGAGGCTAATACCGCGATTATTCTTGCATTCCCGATTGTCGTCTTTTTTCAAAATTGGCACAAAGACCACGCCGAAGGGGCATGATCCGAATGCCGTATGCGTGTTACGAGGACGTGGAGTTGTTGTGATAAGACATCACCTCCGTCTTTGATCATTTCGGCGGTTACTTGATGTATTCCTGGCGCTCTTCCATTTTTCAGCGATTGTTTTTGCCATTATCGGTTCGGTATCGATAAACAGATTTGTCGGCGGATGTGGCGGATTGTGGTTGTACAGCTCCATCCGATTTTTTGGTGTCGTTTGTTGATGTTGTTTTGTCGCCTAACCGACGGATTGTCTGGTACAGGGACCGGTGCTCGTGCCTCGACGCCATTTCTTCCAGTACACTTCTCGTTCCGATTTCATTTTCTGTCGAACTTTTTTGTTCAATCGTCAGTATTGTTCGAAATCGACGTGGTTCATTTGTTTCCGCTGATCGGCGAGGTCCAGACAGCTGTCCGAGATCCATGGCTGCGTCTGTTTACGGATAGGTAGACACAACTCCATTGCACAACCTCACAATAGACTCGGACAATTGCCTTTCTTCTACATCAATATTGTCCGGTATTGCGAGCGCCGCGAATTTGTTGGATAATGGAATTTGAAACTCTCGCCCGATGACCGGGTCCCGTAGGCACGCCCAATTCTTCATGGCTGCTGATGGCGCCATTTTCTTCGCTCTTTGTAATCGCATCTGCAATTTCGCTCGAACAATATAATGGGTCCGATCCGCAATCAGGCCCACGCATTGCACGTACGTCATTGATCGTCAATAGCAATCTTACGTTGATCAGATCGTAATTTAACATCGCCGAGTCGTTGCCGGATGGATTTCGCCAGGTGAGTTGGTGTTTGAGTGGATGGCGGAAAAAGCTGTTGCCAACGATGAAGTCGTTTGACGACGCGAATGAAAGCAGGCCGTTTTCGTTAATTACTTCGTGTCCGAAACTGCCCACTCCCATTTATTGCCATCTTGATTTAAAGCACAGAGAACGTGAAGGACTGACTCGATGTTAAAAGGTTAGGTCCTCGGCATTTCTGTGGTCATTTATGGGGCTATATCCAGTATTCAAGTCATCCTGAATCCTAACAATTTTCAGGTCACTTTACACTGGAGTCGTGGACCGGGAAAAACAGCTTGGAGTTTACGAGACCAAATGTAGACTTCCCAGCGTTTAATATATTTCACCAGCGTCGCATCCTCAGAGACCTTTTCAACAAAGCGTAGTCTGGCCAAAACGTCCCCTATTCATTGTTTTCAAAAGCCTGATAACCCTGGAACCCAAAGCTAGGATTGCACATCAATGAGATTTGAAGTATTGCCTTTTGTCAGTTCAATATTACAAATACATATAAATGATTAAAGAGTCCCATTCACGCTCAGTTTATCACACAGTTTTAACGGCGCAAACCAAAACTGCCCAGTTAAATCCGAGCGCGTCTGTTATCCCGTTATCATTCGTTCGATATACGATAGTCATTCGTATCGTTCAGTTCAAATTTTTGGACTGTGTAAAATGTGTTAGCCGTAGATTTTGAACTGCCTAAAACTAGAACTGCGCAGATAAAAACTGAGAGTGAGTGTGGCTATTGTATATTTGGTCAATGCATTTCAGTTTTTTGCATTGAACGGATTTCATTGACTTTTAACAGATGTCGCGAAGCAAGAAATTTGTTTTGTTGTTTATCCAATCGCAACTTGAGCCAACCTGAATTAAAACTGTGTAAAAAAACTATGTAATGAGTGTAATGAACAGAGTAAGCTTAAAACTGCACAGATTTCGTTACGATTTAACTGCGCAAAGCAGGCACGCAATTCGACGTCGACTGAAAACGACACTAAGCGCGTTCAAAAACCTTACTATGGTTAACTATGGGAATTTTTGAACGTCAAAAACGTATGCTAGGGGTTATGTTGTAGTTAACCACGGAGTTAACAGTTAACCATAGTAAGGTTTTAGAACTCGCTTCGTGTCGTTTTCAGTCGACGTCGAATTGCGTGAACTGGCCCCAGAACTGTGATATATATAAACTAACCGTGAATGGGGCCCTATAAGTCGCGTTAGCCAGGGACTTTGCACTGTAAAGGGATGCAATAACTTCCTAAGTTTAAATATTTCATGAAGGAATCCTTGATGTTTTCGGTTTCGTTAGAAGAAACTCTTGTTCATATTTTCGTAACATAAATAAACATGGAATGTGATCTGGATTTTCTAGTTATTATAAGTTGGGAATTGTTAATGGGGTCGTTGCAGCCGGAATTTTCAAAAATGTTTTAAGAGTTGGTGCTATCTACACGTCCAGGCTAAAGATGTTTACAAATTCTATATTTCATCACTCTTTCTAGGAGCTTTCTTTTACTAAATTGTATAACTAGAAGAAAATAAACACAAAATGATGAAATATTTTTTAAAAATTTCTACTAGTCTCAAGAATTCGCCGAAGACATCCCCTAACCGATAAAATTTTCTAAAACTATTTCTCCAAAGCCTGATTAGCATTAAGAGTCTGGATCGTCGAAGTAAGCCACCGAAACGATTTTTTATTAATTTTATGCAAGATTTTGTTTTTTTTCTCGTCGTACGATATCCAAAGAAAAAGATCAAGTTATTTTTTAATTATAATAAATTTTTGTGCTAAGTCAGCTTGTGTGTGCGCGTTGTAGAGTTTTGTGTCTAGCTTAAGGTTAGTTTAAAGCAGGGACGAAAATGCACCAAACGCACACAAACATATACGATAAACATATCATTACACATGGGACGAGTTTAAATGATAATCAGGTAAACCGTCGTCGATCGACGGACGTCCCCTTAGAGATGTCGTTCAATCTCAGGCCTACTGGTCGTCGTCGTCTATCGGAACCGATAAAAGCTTTTGCAAATCGAAACTGTTGATTAGTTTAAAACAAGGTAGAGACTGAGGTAGATATCGGGTGTTATCGATATAGAATTAATAAAGTTGTTGGGCAACTTTAGCTTAAGAGACCACAATCATCATCGTCGTCAACAGTGCACCATTTACCACTGCGTATGTAGTACGAAAATTTATAACAAATATTAAAAACACAAATCGGAATCGTAGTGATCAAGTCGCGAAGCGATCGAGTGCCGCCTTTATATAAAAGATATAAATCAAAAAAGGATAATTTTAAAATTTTTCGGGAAATACCATTTTCATTTTTTGGATTTTTTTTGTAATATTTTGAAAAAAATAAACTTTTGGTGATTATGCCAACTACTGGCCACAGCAATAATAAAAAGTGCAGATCTAAATGGAACGTCCAAGCGTCGGAACTTGCTAGAAACACCCACAACAAAATTCGACATGTTGTTGAAGGATTAAAGATTGAACCAAATCCTGAGAAGCCTATGATCCCCTTGTCTATTGGTGAGTTGCATTTTTATTAAATTATATTATTATTTTTTTGTGGATGTAATGCTTGTGCGATAATTTTTGCTGATTTTGCTGGAGCATTTTCCGGAAATTGAGAATTTTTTTAAAATGTTTTTGTTTAGTAAGCAATAATTTTTGTGCGTAAAGAAAAAGTATTCAGCCGGAAATTGTGATGTTTTCTAGGTCAAAATGATTTTTTTTTGGGAATACAAGACATTAATTTTTGTAGTGATCGTATTTTCATTAAGGTTTTATCGTAGTCTTAATAGTTATATGAAATAGTTGAAAGTGAGTCTCTTGCATTTAAACATATTTACAAGTCACTGAATGCTTTAAACCAAACTTACCCGCATCGCCACCCATGCGATTTTTGTTCGTCTAAGCAATAGATACCTATCACTAGTTGGCCGCTTTGAAAACTTATCATATACACCCTGTATCACCATGTTATAAAATTCGTATAAAATCCAAAAATTTAGCCACGATTTTCCCGGTAAAGGTCGATTCACACCTATCCGTGACCTGACGGCAATTTCAGTGTAATACCGGCGCATCAGTGAAAAAAAATATCGGCACGCTGTAATTCCATGCACGCGAATTGGGAGCGTCATCAGAGCCGGCTTTAAGTATTTTGGCGCCCCGGGCGAGATATTTTTATGCGCCTTAACTTTTTATATATTTCTTTTCGGTAGATTACCTATATTATAATGCACAAATTATACAATAACCCGAGTAAAAATAAAAGATGGCATAACAACGACCAAACACTGGCCACTTGGGAGTACATAAGGGTTTTGGGACGGCCAAACGTAAGGTTTAAATGGCCGAGGACTGAGCTATTCACACGGGCATACGACGGCAAATTTGAACTAAAAAGGAATATGCACCTAATATATTGTTGAATGTGCTTTTTGTGAGAGGCGTATAGAATTTTTTGTTTAAAGGATTTTTTTTTGTTGGGTGAGAAGCATATACAACATTTGTTGACGGACTCGTTCTTTGCATATTCTGTCTATGGCATCGAACTTGATTCTATCGGACACGAACAAGCACGAAATAAGCACTTCCCTCCTTTGTGACAGCGGCGTTTTCTCGAATCCATTTTCTCGAATCTGTCCATGGAGGTGCTAAAATCGCGCGGGTCGTGTAGGTTTCTCAGAGCGAAGAGGAGACATTTCTTCTATACTCTTTTCAACCTACCACTACTTACCTGATTGGAGGATGATACAGGTCGCCTGCTGCCATGTTTATACTACATTGTCAACCGCTGCTTCTGAGCTTATAGATGCTAACTTCCTCTCAACCATGATGACTGCTCGTTCATCTAAGCGCTCACAGAGCTCTTTATCGGAGTCAGCCTCTTCGTTAGATGAAGCCGTTTTGGAAACCTTTATCCATGCCTATCTTAGTCCAAAATGGAGTTTATAATCAACTCTTCCGAGCCACTCTAGGCACTCGTCGTTGAGTAGCAGTACCAGTGTTTTACTATTTCTTTGGGGTTGCCCTGCATTGAGTAAATTTTAGTTGTCCATTGGGATGTCCCGGTTGTAGCGTTGAAGCTACTCAGCAATTTGTCTGGCTCTGCTTCCATTTTTGGGAGCCAGATCCTCGCCCTTGGTATTTTGGTAATGTCTCTCCCCTTTCATCCCTCCCTTTTGGTTATATCTCTCCCCCGGAATCAAAAGGGAGCAACGGCACTTCTGACGACTCTTACCTCATCACGAACTCCTTGAATATTCCTGATATTTTGGTCTTGATGTCGGAGAAGGTCCGGGAGTGTGCTGCTACTAGAATTGGCATAGGTTAGTGCCACTAGAAGGTGGTCCTTCACTACTTCGCTCATTGTCCTGTTACCCGTTGAGCCTGATTGTTGGGTCCCTGCAGTAGAAGCATCCCGAACTATTGTTGGTCTTGAGAGCTTTTTCCTTTTTGGTAATTATTTGAAGGCTCTGAGCTATCTTCACGGGAATGAATGAACACATTATTGGATCGCGGCGGCGCCCCTAGGACATGGGGCCCTCGGGCGATCGCCCGGGTTCGCCCACCCCTAAAGCCGGTACTGAGCGTCATGTTCCCACACATCTGACCGACCAATGTTCTCAGTACACCCTTTGAAACAAATGTTTTTTTAAATTCAAAAATTTTTATAACAATTCAACAGAAACTTGGATAAAGTCAAACCTGTATCTGTGCAGTATTTTTTGTGTGACTTTGTAGGATTTTTTCTATAATAAATAATAAATTGAGAATTGATACAAAAAGGCGGTGCTGTGTGAATGTCAGTGAAAAATTCATCACGGAAGCCACTGAAACGGAAAATGTCGGTGGCATACCAATTTGACGGAAGTAGATGGAGCCCGATCAAACGAAAAAATAGATTGTCCGCAGTATAAAGTGGCTTTCCCTACACCCGTGCCTAATAAAACTGGTTCCGGTATAAAATTATCTCGAACGATAGGCAAATTGAGGTCAAAAATGGCGTGGTCTATTTCAATTTTCGAGTCAATCCTCAACGTTGGTTTAAAAGTCGAGCCCCCAAATATTTTCTCGGACCTATTTCTAATTACCCCATTTTTAGAAGAGATGCTGTTGTTTTCTAATAACAGAACATCCGCTTCCGCTGTCAATTCTCCTTTATCTGGCCACATTTCTGACATTTCGCACATCGTGCTGTGTGCTGTGGTTTAGGTAGGGCATTTTGCTGATACAGATCCTCTTTTCTAGCAGTTATAACAAGTCGGTCCGTATACGGTTTAAGCTCGGTAGGCATATTTTTATTCTTATTAAATTCGGCATTTGACGGAATGAGTTTGCGCGGTGGTGCTGAGGTAAATCAATCTTCATGGTTAATTTGGAGTTTAGTTTGATCTGCAAACGATAACGTTTTTTCATCCCATGTATGTATAATGCTTCCTTCAGTTGATTAATTCCACTTGTTTTGACGTTAATGAAATTTCGTTGACTGGATTGTATTCGGGATATATCGCCGCCAATCCTTTGGAACGAGGGTGTTGGGTAATTACTAACAATAGCGTTACCAGTTTTCGTTAGATATACATATTCGAACTCATTTTGTTTATCGAGAGTTTGTTGCCCAGAGTTTCCACCAATTATAAAGAACGTCCAATCTGTCTTCTCTGTTTCTTGGACGTCATTTTCCTCGCTTTTTTCTACCTGATCGCTGCCCATTAATTCCGATAGACGTTGCATTAATTCGTCCTTTCTTTCTGTGGCATACTCGTTCATTTCTTTCAGTTTTCCTTGAATTTGGTCATTTCCATTCACTTAAACCATTCACCTTATCAAAATACATGATCACATACGAAATTATATCCAATAAACCATATACTGTCTCTAATCAACCATAATAATATTGTAGCAAATGATAAAACCTACGGAAAAAATACAAAAACTAAGAAAAGGGCATTGATATGTTATAAGTCAGGCGCGCATGCCAAGTATGCACATGAGTATTATTTTCAACAATTAAGTGGAAGCTCCGAGTAGTGGGTGTCTCGTATTACCCCTTTTTATTTAGTCGTAAATAAATTGTGGTTATTCTATATATTATAATCAAAATGACAGATAGAATCCGAAGATGTGAAATCATGTGCACGCAGAGTTCAAGTTTTTAATTAAGCAATAACACCTCATGTTACAAGTTGGCACTGTAATCCGCACCAAGTACACAATTAGACAATTCTTTTTTTGTTTGGTTGGTTACTGAAGGGAGACAGGGCAATATTGTGCAATACATTTGAATTTGTTTATGGTTTAGTGGATAAATAAATAAGTTCAATGTGCTTTATTTGATATGGAATTCTTTTTATTTTTAGGAAGTTTTAGAAAATAAGAAGAATTTGTTATCATCCTCATCATTTGCGCTACACCCCTCTGTGAACCTTGGACCGCCGTGAACCACCGAGAGCATCATCAAAACCGGGTTTTTAATGTTGACATTATGATCCGTGTATGCCAGCCCATTGTCCTGCTTATGATGATCATTAGTACGTATACATGATGAGTTGAACTCAGATTGAACCTGAGTCCAACTACATTTAGACGCGAGTCGAAATGAATTAGGGTCGACTGAACTAGTTTCAGCTCTGTTATCTGAGTTGAGTTGAAATTATGCATATAGACGCGAGTTTAGTAATTCAATTTAGTTGAAAGCAGCAATTCGGTGTTTTGTTTGTGTTTTTTGTAACGTCTAGTGCTTTTTTATTTTCAATTCAATCTCAACTCATCATGTATACGTAGTAATATATGTATCATCTACATATGCTATTAATTGCACAGACTTGCTTAGAACTGTCCCTCTGGTATTATTGCGTGCCTATCGGGCCGCTTTTTCTAATAAGATGTTAAATAGATGGAGTCCCCTTGCCTGAAGCCTCTGTTTATTTCAAAGGGCAACGACATAAGTGTATATGAATTTCATTACATACTAGCTGGAACTCGGTATGCCTCCCTGCACCCATCGGAGCCAAATAAAAGGACAATTGCTTGACCCATGGGTTCTTATCTACAATGTCACTGAGGTTTTATTTGTTTACCCAGATGCCAGCCCGTCCCGTATTGCAGAATTCTAGACTTATAAAAAGGGTGGAGGATATCTTTTCTTCTTATCCATTATATATAAATCCCATATTTCGGCTTCTTCATATCTTTCCAAAATATCTTGTTAACAAATTCTTAACCGATTGCTTAGAGAGCTTCAAATATACTATGTTCATTGTTTTTTCGATTCGTAGCAAGGATGTTAAGATTTTTGCGATTTTCCAACTCTTTCTACCAATTTTCATTGGAATCGGACTACAATTGGCAAACTCGTCGGCCATATTGGTGCGGCCATTTTGAATGTAAGTTTTGATCGTTATTTGCTACATTAAAAACTCCTGAAAAACTTACTTGAAAACTGGAAAATTCCACCATATTTTGAATTTCGGTCATATTTCAGCGGCCATTTTGAATTTTGAAAATCAGGCTACAAGGCTCATCATAGGAAATATTGAAAATTTGAGTTTCAATTGGGTTATTTTTATGGTAGATTGTTCTTGTTCAAAGAATAACGCCAGTCTGTCTACTAATTTTATTTAAATAATCTAAATCTAATCCAAAATTGCTCAATCATTATTAGACCTTACAACAAAATCACCTCATTTAAACCGCTTTCCTCTAAGCACTTGTAAATTTCCACTAAGATGAACGAAGAATGTTGTCAGGCAAGATTTTTAAAACCACCTGAATTTTTACACACGATTTCTTCTTGTTTTCAATATTTTTATTCTTCTTCTGAAATGATTCGAAAACAAAATTCTACAATAATCTAAAAAGAAAGTCATTGCAGAGCGTGCTGTCTTTGTGTTCTTTTCCCCAATCTCCCTCTATATTTTTTTTAAATTTTTATCTTAATCATTACTCGATATATAAATGGAGGTATATAAAAGTTGCAGTAATTTTATTCTGATAACAGGTTCCACCTGGTGACGACGCCAGTATGCAAAACTGGTGGATATTATTTGAAATTTCAAAGTTAATTTTGAATTTTTATTTATGTGTTGTTTGTGTCGCCACCGCCATCTCGATCTGGACTTGTAGCTGGACAGTTGTAAACAAATTCATTTAGAAGAATGTTTTTTAAAGTATTATGCATTGACTTTATTTTTTTATTATTATTTTTTAATTTTACATTTTGTTTTATAATTTTGTTGTATTTTTATTTTTTGTTTTTGCATCAGTATATCAAGGATAACAAGATTGTGCTAAATCTGTTATGGCATAGGAGAGGTAGCAGCAAGTGCTGCTCGTATTATTAATTTCAATACTTTCTCTTTATTATAATTTATTTATTTAGTAAGAAATATTACGTCGTAGTTTATTATATTTTCTAGATCCTATATATCCAATGGAAGAGACTTAAAAAATTGTTATTGCAAATTGTTGAATGATTAAGACGGGTTCATGACGATTAATGCGCAACAACACACCTTTTGAAACAACCTATCAGACAGAGGGAGAACTGGATTTTTCTGGTAGTTAATTTGGGAGTTTGACCTATTGATGATTGACTGGTTTAGCAGCACGAGTTTTGGATGCACGCGCCCCTTTTTATTTACATAGTTCTAATTTTGTCTAGGGAATATCATTGCTTTATATTTGAAAATAACATGAACAAGTTTGTGTTTTTTTAAAATATATTTTTATTCCTTTTTTAATTTCAAAGAAACAGTCTAAAATCAACAGGCAACCCAAGATTATAATAATAGAATTTCCCTTCTAATACAGAAGGCGCACTTTTCAGCTGGGCTGAGAAACATTTACCACTGCCCTGTTCTATACCTATATTTTGTTTAAAAAATAATAAATACAATTTTCATCCCTACCCAATTTTTTCATCAATTACAAATCTTTATGATAACAGAGACTTGAGGTTTTCTACCCTTGTTTCAACAAATTCCGGGGCTGATAGGGGAAAGAGAAAGAAATAAAAAATCATTATTTTTTGGAAATATTCTGACATTTGCAAAGGAAAAATACAAAATCACGGATGGTAGCTTCAATACCATGCACCCGTTGTTGCGTTTTTTTTTAAATTTCGCCCCAAAATCATTCCAGAATTTATTTACCTTTCTTCTTTTATTGAAAGCCCACGAAAAAGTGATTTTAAGATTCCCAATTGTTTTGGCGCACGCCATAATATTGGCTTTTGGGTGCAGCGAGGTGCATCGGGTTCTAGCTAGTCTAATCTAAACTTAAATGAATACGGTGAGTGGGATAAAGAAGACAGGATAATAGTTACAGAAGTAGATATAATAATAAGTGAATCGTCTATCTCTTTTTTAACTTCCGTGGTATCAACGCATCCAAATTTCTTGAAATATTGTTTTCCATTTTCTCTAATTGAATTTGCTATGATGAAATTTCCCCCCGTCTTCTTAAACTCCTCTCCCTCCTAATTGTGCAAATTATCATGCATATATTCAATTACTACATGACTACTTCCCAAGCTCCTTCGGTCTGGAAGAAAGCCATAGTGATCTCTTTACCAATAAAGTCCTCACCCTTTGACTTATCTTATTAATTTTACTTATTACTTATCTGATTTTTGTTCTATCAGTATTCTTCCATTTGTTGTTAAGGCCCTTGAGAAAACTCTCTTTATCCAAGTCCTCCGATATCTTGAATCCAATAACTTCCTTTGTAAATTCCAATTTGGTTTCCGTAAATCCCATAGCTGTGACTGCTGTATTAAAGGTGACCACTAATCTTCGTTCTGCGCTCGACCAGGGCGACTGCGATATTGGTTCTTCTTGATTTTTGTAAGGCGTTCGAGTCTGTAGAACACTCAGTTCTACTTTCCACACTTAGTTAACTCTACCACTTTTCCCAATAATAGCGCTATATCCTCTTTCCTTTGGGGTGCCAAAAGGTTCAATTCTTGGTCCTCTTCTTTTCTCATTGTATATTAATGACCTTATCTCTATAATCCATCGCTTGTATGCTGATAATAACCAGTTATACACCTCATGTCCTCCGAATCAGACTGAATCCTGTATTTCTCAACTCAATAGTACCCTATCCCAAACAAGTGAATGGGGTTCTATCAACTTCCTTAAACTAAATCATCAAAAATCTAAAGTACTTCTTCTTAGTCGTTGCTTTCAGCCCCCTGGCAGCGTTTCTTCTCTTTCTCTTAATGGTGTACCTCTCCCTATTCTTGTGTGTGTAATAATCTTGGCATTGTTTGTAATTCCAAATTATCTTGCTATAATCAAGACTCACTTATGCTTTCCAAGATTTATGGGACACTACGAAAACTTTTGCTTTATGGTAGTCTTCTGTCGTCCGCTGTTCGGCTCAAGCTTGTCAAATCCCTCATCGTACTACTTTTTTTCTTTGGTTCCCTGTTCCCTTGTATATATCTTTAGATTCATCTTGTCGTCAACGCCTCAAAGTGGCTTTTAATGATTGCGCTTAAGATTTATTTTTCACATGCGAAGATCAGATCATGTATCGAGTGTGCAAAATTGCTTGCTAGGTTGTATGACCCCTTTCATTGACATCAAGCCTTTAGTCCTCTCGAATAAAGTTCTATACTCTAAAAGCCCATCCTACCTTTTCGACTTCCTCTGTCCTCTTCGATCCTTGCGTTCAACCAAATTTCTCATTCCACCTCATCGTTCGTTAATTGGTAGTCATTCCGTCTTCGTACATTCGTTTAGACTTTGGAATAATCTTCCTAGTTTGATTTAAAGAATGGGACCAGCCACGGCTTTCAGAATGCAAGCATTTCTTTTTCTTTTTCCTTCTCTTCTACTTCTAGTATTTTCTAAGTTTTCTATCCACTCCATTCCCTTCATTAAAGTCGTCCCGTATCTGTAGGATCTTCCTGTTTAAAAAGTCTCGCTTCTTTTTTCTGCCAAGTTTGTCTGCAGGTTTTCTTTTTAGTTTGAAGACATCCATTCTTGCGATGTACTCCAGATAGATCTGGTTTCTTTCTCGGCTGCGGAATCCGGACCCTGATCGAACAAGGCACGCGTCGAAGGACAGCCTATAATGGAAGTCTCTTCTGCTGCCGTCTTTATGCTAATTTAAATTTTTAACCAATTTTCATTGATGTTGGGCTGTTCTCTTACTCCTTCTCTCATGTTTTGTACGACAGCATTCTGGTAGGCATTCCTTATTTGATTCAGGACATGGTCAATGCCATTAGGATTCCACGGTTGTATAAAATTAGAAAACGAAAATATTCCCCAAACAACTTCCTGCATATCTCTATCTAAAACACAATTCCCAATTTTGTTGCTGGCGCCTGTTATCAGTCCAAATCCTGCTTTAAAAAAAGCACATCAAAATTTCAATAAAACTACAAACGTCATCCCCCGAACACGTGAACCACAAACAGATTTTTTCCAAAAACTCTTCTATATAAAACCAAAAAATTATTCAAAAATAATCAAAAAAACCAGTTCAAGTCTCATTCTTGCACATAGGTCACTGAAAATCCACAGTTTCTGTGCAGATTGGAACTGTACCAAAAAAAAAACTAAAATTTTTTTAACTTAATTAATTTGCATGCAAATTTAAACACAAAACAAGTTTCTAAAATATTTCCCAAAAATTTTTATATATTTCCAGGTGATCCAACAACTTTTGGCAATCTAAGGGCTGCTGATGAAACGATTGAGGCCCTGCAGCGAGCTATCGAAGAAGGTAAGTGTCATGGCTATGGTCCTAGCTGCGGATTTGATGAGGCACGAAAGGCTGTAGTCAAGTATGTTGACCATCAAGGAGATGTTACACCAGACGATATTATATTGTGCAGTGGCTGTTCATCTTCGCTGGATTTATGCATAACAGCTCTAGCGGAGAGGGGCCAGAATATTATAATCCCATGTCCGGGATTTGCGCTGTACAGCACCCTAGCTGAGGGTTTGGGTGTTGTAATAAAGTCATACAACTTGCAGCCTGATAAGGGCTGGGAAGTTGATCTGGAGCAGCTGGAAGATCTAATCGATGATAAAACTGCAGCGATTATTGTTAATAATCCAAGCAATCCATGTGGCAGCGTATTCAGTCGCGCTCATCTTGAAGATATTGTTAAAGTAGCTGAAAGGAATTTTGTACCGATCATAGCTGATGAGGTAAGTTGGAAAACATCTCAAAATCCGTCAATCTTCTAACATTATCTTTAAAACCTTTACAGATCTACGAACATTTCGTATTTCCTGGCTCGGAACATATTGCTGTTAGCTCACTGTCGGAGAACGTTCCTGTTTTATCATGTGGGGGTCTCACAAAGAGATTCCTAGTTCCCGGCTGGAGAATGGGCTGGATTGTAGTTCATGACCGGCACCACATACTTAAAGATGCAGTACAAGGAATCAAGAATTTAACAGGAAGAATTTTAGGACCAAACACTGTAGTGCAACGAGCTTTACCAGATATTCTTCGTAACACTCCTCAAAGCTACTTCGATGAAGTAATAGATGTACTATTTGTAAGTTGCTCCTAACACCAAACCCTACAAGATTATCTAAAATATTTTTTTATCACAGAAAAACGCAACACTTGCCTATGACATCCTCAAAGAAATCCGTGGACTAAAGCCCATCATGCCATCAGGCGCCATGTACATGATGATTGGAATCGACATTGACCACTTTCCAGAATATTCAACAGAATCCCATTTTGTGCAAGATTTAGTCAAGGAACAAAGCGTGTTCTGCCTACCTGGCAGTTGCTTCGACTATCCAAACTACATGCGAATTGTTCTTACAGTACCAGAAGATATGATTAGAGAAGCCTGTTCACGGATAGCTGAATTCTGTGACAAGCACTACAAACGCGACAATAGACTAATTGAAAATGGTTTACTGAAGGCCGTTGATCTTCAAGGCTGATGAGGTGGATACTTGTTATATATGTATAGATAAAGATAAAGTAGCTCTCTAGGAGCTTTGTTGTAAAGTAAAGAGTTAAGATTTTGTTTTATTAAGTAAGAGAGATCTTAAATGTGATTTTATTTAGAATTGTTTATATGTAAATGTTTATATGTTGTTTATTTAAGCATTGTGCATAATTTCATTTCGAGTTTAGAAATTTTGTTTCTTAAATTAGAATTTTTTTCTTTTAAATCTGCACTGAATGTATTAAATAAGGCTGTACTTAATTTATTTTTTTAAAAATAAAAAAAAAAACACAAATTTCAAAATAAACTTAAGATTTCATTACACTACTACATTCAATATATTGAGCAGAGTACCTACACTTGCGTAAATTATTAGTGTTACTCTTTAAAAATATCACGGGTATCATTAGAAAAGTTCAACAGTCTGCCTAGAGGCCTTGTCGCTTAGACTTCCATGCTCGAGCAGGGACTCCTCGAACAAATAAACCCTGCTACTCGCTATTCCGAGGCATTCAGAGTTCAGTGCGGTCTATGTTTTTGAGCCATCCGTGCACCATACTAGGCCTAGGAAAAGTCCAGGTTAGCCTGCCTTTTATGTGCACAGAGGGTTGCTCAAATTTTGAGATTTTAAAGAACATACAAACCGACACCACCCCCGCTTCCGGAATCCTTTCTATAATGTCGGTTTTTATAGAATGTCCTCACTCAATACCAGTGCCCAGAAAGCCAATCGCTTTCAGCAGCAGCGCCGCGTTTATCGTGGATTTGTCTTTAGATTGAGTCTCCAGCGCTGCTAATGCGGAAGTGCGTATAGCTCCACTGGGTTATGAAACCCTTAAGCGCCTTTCTGTACCACCAAACTAAAGCTCCATAAGTTCTTCCTCTTCTTCTTTTATTCGTTAGCTGGCGGTCCGAGCGCGACGTCCCCGCAACGGATACGCTGCTGTCGGTGCCGCTGAGTCTCGAACTTTATTCACGATTCGTTTCCATTTTTGACGATTTTTGGCGAAGTCTCGAGCCTTGATAACTGATCGTTCCTGAAGCCGCCCTCGATATTCTTTAGCCAGGTTTTCTTTGGTGCCGATCGCTGAATTCTCCAGTCTGCCGGACGTTCTCGCCAGAGAAGTTTACGTGACAAGCTTTTATCCTCCATTCGGCAAACATGTCCAATCCATCGTTGTCGACGTTTTTGTCTTTTTTCTTCGATCGGTGTCTGTTAAACGCATCTTTGGCCCCTGTGCTGAATGTCGAGTCGTGATTTGTGACAAGTTTTTTGAGTTGAAGAAAGTGACGTTTTAATCGCATTACGATTTTCAGCATAGTGGCCTAGAGTGGAAGTGCTAAGTGCTAGTTTAGCCCCCTATGCTGAAAGTCGCAATTGGTCTGAAACGCCACTTTCTTCAACTTAAAAAACTTGTCACAAATTACGACTCGACATTCAGCACAGGGGCCTATGTCTAGCTGTTTCGTTTGTAAAGCGATCGGGGAGTGAGATACCGAGGATCTGCCTCAAGCATCGCATTTGGAAGACCTCGAGCTTGTTGACGTCCGGATTGAGCAGTGTCCACGTTTCCGATCCATAAAGAAGAAACGGAAAGATCAACGTTAGGCAAAGGCGTACTTTCGTTTTGATGGTAATATTTTCTCGTTTCCATAAGCACCACTTGTGGCAGGTGAATGTGTTGTGTTGCCTGGCCTATGCGGCTGGGAACGTCGGTCGTCAATGCCACTTTCTTTTCTTCAACCAATGATACCAAATATTTGATTGATTATTAGGAACCTGCTCGATTTGGGTTCTATCGAGGTGAACACTGGCTTTCGATCTGTCCGTTGTGAGCACTTTGGTCCTTCCCGATTGATCCGTACTACCGGGCTTTGCGGCAAATGTCATGTAAGATGTCCGTTGCGTTGGCATCCATGTCGGCGAAGACGGCGCTGGCGCACATCAAGTTGGTTACGTTGTTGTCATCATTTAGAACTCCGTGTCGTTCATCGAATGCTTCACGCATAATCGCGTCGATCACAATGTTCAAGAGAAGTGGCGAAACGACGTCTCCCTGTCGAACACCCGTTTAAATAGGGAAATCCTCGGATAAGTCGCTTCGAATACGGGCGCTGCTGGTTGAGCCATCGTACGTCGCTTGGAGAAGTTGGATGAATCTCAATGGCACGTGTTCGGTTTCCAAGGCTCTTCACAAGCTGCTCCAATCGATGCAATCGAAAGCTGATTTGAAATCGATGAAAACGACGACCGTTCGTTTGTCGCACCAATTCTTTCTTCCATTAGCTGACGGAGAGCGAATATTTGATCAATACATCCTCGATGTGGTCTAAATCCCGCTTGTTCTTTCCGGCTCTTGCTCTCAATTAGCCTCGATTGTATGATTTTCGTAAATACGATCGAAAGGAGGCTAATACTTCGATAATATTGTTGCATTCCCGACTGCTGCCTTTCTTCAAAATTGGGATAACGATCGCTTTCTTCCGTGTCGACGGGACACGATTCAAATGCCATTATGTGTGCTATGAGGACGTGGAGCTATTGCGATAAGAACTCCGGGGGTTACTTGATCTCTACCCGGCGCTTTTCCATTTTTCAGCGATTTCATTGCCGTCTTCACTTCGATAAGTGTCAGTTCGGTATCGAGAAACTAACTCGTCGGCTGTTCGGTAATCGGCGGTTCGGGTGCTAGACCTTGTGGCGGATCGTGGTTGTACAGCTAGGGTGCAACACCTCTCTGTTGCCTGTGTTCTATAAGCAAAGGTCGTCGTCAGGTTGCTCATACGGTTCCGAGGCATTGTTTGCCGATTCGTAGCAATAATATTTGTATAGGAGCTGGTTGCTAATCCTCAGCCCAACCGACTTAAAACTTAGTTTTGTGGTGCAGAGAACTCGTCATTCGACCGTCTCCCGTTAGCTCCTTCCGGAGAAGCATCCCAGGGGGCACCTCGGGGAGGTGGGATTAGGACTTACTAACAGGGCCTGTACTCCCGAAGACGAAACGAAAACGAAACCGTTTTGTCAAAATGCTACCTTGGAAGACGATATCGTCTCGTTTTCGTCTAAACAAACGATGCCACATTTGTAATCGTCATCGTTTAGACGATAGTGCTTGTTAAATTGTAGGTTGGGATTGTTAATTATTTTGATAGTTTTAATTTGTTTTGCATAATAGATCAAAATTTACAGACGCAAGGCAAAACGAGATTATCATCTCCAGGAGTAGGAAATATATTTTCGTCTCGTCTCGTTATTTCGTTTCGTTTCCTCATCGTCTCGTCTTCGGGAGTACAGGCCCGATCTGCTAGGTGTTCGTCTGCAGTGACTCTTCTCGAGTTTTGATAGGAGTGTCAAATCGGATGCCACCACCTTCCGAGGTCTTTGTTAGCCGTTCGCCCACCAAAATGATAATCTCGGCGTTGAAATGCCTAGTTAGCTACCAAATTCATCCGAAGTTTTACTGATCCAAATTCTAATGTCTATATTTGATCTAATATTGCTTTAAGGGATTTAGAAAATAGACATCGATTGGGTTGAGACTATTCCCGAAAATTTAAGAAAAGAATGACTTCGATGACTACAATTACTACCGCAATCGACTAGAAGAAAAGAGCTAGAGAGTGGAAGTGCAAAGTTGAGTTTATGGCCCCTGTGTTGAAATTCGTAATTCGACTGAAACGTCACTTTCACGCCACACGACTCAACTTTCAGCACCGGGACCTACATTTAATTCCCCCTATTCCTGAGTGACCATCAAGGTAGAGTGGTGAAATGTCTGGACTACCCAAAATGTGGTTAGAGGATTGTTTCTAAATTCTTTCGACTAAACGTGGAAGTGCCGAAATTTCATTAAACAAGCTAGAATCTACAAATCGCTTTAAGTATAGTGATATAAATCTTTTATTCAATACAAAATTTTATGATCATTGTGAATTGGAATTAAAGACACAACAATTTCGAAGGTACTACAGTGCAAAATGAAACAGCTACAAACATTACATACGAAAAAAACACTACTTTGCATATTCAACAGGTACAAACCGCCACTTCGATGAGACTTCTTCAATTGCATTTTGTAGTAATAATCGTAAAAATTTTGCTGTTGTTCTAAATAATAATAACTATGAAAACTGTTAATTTTTTAATAAATTAAACTAAATTTACTTTCTATCTATAGGACTTTTGCGTTCTTCCTCTTCACCCACCTCTGGCTCATTTAAATCATTATAAGACACTTGAATATCAGTATCCAAAATAGTTTCCAAAGTTTTCGGATCAAACATTCGATCCCAAAACATTTGCTCGAAATACATCATATCAAATCCACTCGGGATTGAACAAAACTTCCCCTTTTCAGAAATGTTGGTTTTAGAATAGATTGTCCTCATGTCGATGTTTAAGTTTCCAATGATTTTTAGATTAACATTGACAAAAAGTCGCAGTAGAAAGTTGGTTTCGAACATTAAAGATTCGTAGCTACCGGCTAAATCTTCGCTGTAGCTATCCAATGGGTTTATGTGTTTATAGACGTCGCACATGAGAGGAAATCGTGGGAAGACACAAGGTCTGTTTCCTGTAGTTATGCTGACGACAAAGAAAACGCTGTGGTTTGGCTTGCAGCATGTTGTACTGGGTTCGATTCTCATGTGGAAGTATCCATCGACTTCGCCTCTGGAATTTATATAAAATTAAATTCTGTGATGGTAGGATACAAATCTACTGAAAATACTCATGCCACTTAAAATCCACTTTCTGATCGTAGAAATTGTGTGCAACTAGCATTATGCTGCCGTCGCTTAAGCAATCCAACTTGACTCCAATGTAGTTTTTATAAATAATAAAAGGATACTCCTGACTGTGAATGTCATCCTTAGGGGTAAGCTGAGCCGGTATTGGATCCTTCAATCGAGTTCCACTTGCTTTTATCTCGAATTCAGATTGTATATCGAATAATTTTAGTTTTAGGTGTATCTGTAAAGAAATAAATTAGTGGTGTATTTTAAACTCGGGGTTAACTCACATCTGTTGTTGCATTTTGATATGGTCGATAAACAACCGGTATTGGAACTAGAGACAATGCCTTCACTTGAAACGACGGCGTCAAAATCTTCATCTCATACTCTTCAGCTTTCAGTTCCATATTCAAGTCCTGTCGAAAAGGATTGAATATCCAAATTGGTTGATGAATCTCGGTCATAACAGCAACTGGGAACAATGCGGTCGTAACAATGCAAATTTTTGGATCAAACTCCACCACATTTAACAAGAAATTTAATCTTAGGGTTTTGACGTTGTTTAAGCTTAAAAATAAAACTAAGTTTGTTATAAGATATTATTAAACAAAACTATTACAAAACTTACATCAACTCAAAAGCCAGCACATGATCCCCGATTAACCCATACGAAATGTCCAGGGTTAATGTGAAATTAGCAAAGCCACTAGTCTCACCACAGTTGGGATAAATATCTAACAGTTCTCTATGTCGACAATCGTGCACTAGACGAAATTTATTGATTGCCACCTTAACCTGCTTCATTTTGCAGTCGCATAGCTTAACCCGCTTGAGACACCATTTTAGAGTCTCATTTGATTGATTCTTGAAGTGCATGATTATTTTTATCGGTTGGCTGTCGATTGGCATTGGTGGCAGCCTTAGGTTAGAGGATAAGTAGTTCTTAGATCCGGAAATGGATAGACTACGGCTGAGTCTTTACCAAAAAAAAAAACAAAAAATAAGTAAGATACTGTAGAATCTCATATACTCTATATCCATACTTACGGACTTAACTGCATGCTTTCCCAATAGTAGTCTTTCAGCAACGGCGTTGCTATTGTAGACATGTTAACAATGTCTATAGGAAAGAACTTTGAAGACATTTTTTTTGTGTATGTGCGTGATTTTAGTTATTAAAAGGAATTTTTTGTAACTGACAGTTTTATCGACGCTTTTAAGATAAAGTAATTATCACACTTTTAAAATCAAGTCATCCTTTTCATGTTCATCAAGTCGTAATCAAGAGTTCACCTGAAAGCTGTCGGATAATTTTCCACTGTGAAGAACTCTGTATTTGCAATTGTTGTATAGAGCCTTTATCTAACTGGAACCCGATTCGCCACGCTGCACCCATAAGCCAATAGTATGGTGGCGTGCGCCAAAACAATTGGGAATCTCAGAATCGCTTTTTCCATGGGCAGTTCGGGCAGTAAATGCCATCACGAAAGTACATTCGAAAAGAAAAGTGTCATTCCGTTTGTTTAAAAACCCAAATCACACGCTCATTTATATTCCCAATCACAATTCAACAGTCTCACTGCCACTCTTGTCGTGGTCAGATACTATGGGGGAGTTCTTGTTGTTGTCCGTAAACGAATTTCGAAGGGGAAATTACAATACAAAGGTGCTTGCTTGGACACGAATATTCGTTGGAGCGTGATTTTATTTTTCAAAGCTGTGCCATAAATATGATGCTTTCAAGCGCATGCGTTAAGCTCTTCTGCAGGCGTAGATCTGTGGCAATACGGGAGTTTTTGCTGATGTTACAGGTTCAGATCTCTCTGGATCAAATTCAAAGGGAGCCTTGAGTGCTGAGTGCTTTGTGGAGTTGTGGTCGTTCATTAATTACCTGAGGCATTATACTATCCTGTGCTGAAAGTCGATTCGTGACAAGTCGTTTAAGCTGAAGAAAGTGGCATTTTAGCCGAATTACGATTTTCAGCACAGGGGCTTATATTAGAAGGGTCCTTTTCGTCAGCTTAAACGGCTTATCATGACCCACGACTCGACTTTCAGCACAGGGGTCCAAGTGTCACTATCCCAGCACAATATTGATCAGTATGACTGTGTGGTAGAGTGAAAGTATCGCTTTTCTGTGCCCAAATCTTAAGTGCAGTATTTGGTTTGGGGCATAAAAGGCTCTATTATCTCTTTCTTTTCCTCATTTATTTTTGTAACTGTGGACCCAAGGTACATTGTTTTATCGAAAACTTCTAGGTTATGTTCGTCGATGGTTATATTCTAAATCTTCCAGGATATATATTCCAATCTTCTGGATTGTTGCATCATCTTCGTTTTTTCTTCGTTTATCTTCAGGTCTATGTCTTTTACCGACTGTTTTATTTCGACATAAGCTTCTTTTGCTGCCAAAAAGGACCTTCCCACGATGTTCACGTCAACCAAGTAATTGCACTGACTGGGTAACTATAGATGCGCTTATCTGGACTGACGTTTTCCTTATCACCCATCCTAGGGTGAGGTGGAAAAGCATTGGGGTCAGCCCATCCCCTTGCCTAAATCCTTCTTGTACTTTGAACTCTTCTGTTATAACATTTTGCATAATTACCTTCGCCAGGGAACTATTTGTTGCCCATTTGATCAGTTGTATCAGCTTTGAGGGGACTTCTAATTCCGATAAGATCTCGTACAGCCTCTCTCTGTTTTTTGAGTCATATGCCTGTTGACAATCGATAAATATCTGGTATCTATCTACATTCCTTTCCCAGGTTTCTCCAGAATTTGCTGTAAGGTCTGCAGCTAGTCCGATGTTGATCTGTTCGCCCTAAGACCAGGTTGATATTCTCTTACAAGGGTTTCCGCTATAGATTCTAGCTTTTGCTACACGAGGATTGTTAAGGTTTTGCAGCTAGTGCTGAGGAGAGATGTGCCTCTGTAGTTTTTACAGGTAAATTTGTCTGCTTTTTGTATATTAGGTATATAAGAGTTGCGGTCCTTCCACCAACGTCTTGCGTTTTGTTGCTGTCTTGCTTTTCTACAGCTCCCCGTACTCCATTCAATTTTGGTGGTTCTATTAAGATATTATCTTGAGGCCTATGGACCTTTAAATCGGATCAAATAAGACCAAATCGGAACAAATTGGATCAAATTCGACCAAATCGGTTCAAATCGGATCAAATTGGCCTAAATCGGATTTAATCTAATAAAATCGGATACAAACGAATCGAATCGGATTGATTCGGAACAAATCGGCACAAATTGGATCAAATCGTTCCAAATCCGTTCAAATAGGATCAAATCAGATAAAACCGGATCAAACTGTTTCGAATCGGTTCAAATTGGATCAAATCGGAACAAATTGGTGCAAATCGGTGCAAAGTGGTTTAAAACGGATCAAATCAATCAACAAGTTTAGGAAATAGTTAACTGCAAATAGTTCCCATCTGCAATATGTCTTTGCAGATGTCTGTTCTTGAACGAAACTTATTGCTGACCTGCCAAGTTCCTTTGTAAGCTTGTGTCTTTCTTCTTTGATCCGTTAGCTGGCGGTTCGAACGGGACGTTCCCGCAACGGATACGCTGCTGTCGGTGCCGCTTTAAAAAATGCGGTTTCTTGTCTTGTTTCTTCGGTCAATTCGGCAGATAGACCACCCTCCTCCTTCTGGGCTTGGGACCAGGCGACGACGGAGTTTTAAGCTTGTGTAATTCTCCTTTCATTGAAGTCTTCCTGAATATCTTTTCTGCTTTCTGTATAGCTTGTCTGCGATTATTCTTTTTTGCTTAAAGACTTCCATACTTGCTCTTGTTGGCCTTGCGATGTACTACCAGTGGTTCTGGTTTCTTTCTTTCTTTTAGACTGTCTGGGCGGCCCAGCCTAATGTTTCTCCTGCTGCCCCCTTTACGCAGCTTTTAATTTGCTCCCATTTGTCGCTGATGTTGGGCTGTTCTTCTGACTCTCAAGTTTTGTACGCAGCATGCCGGTAGGCATATCTAATTTCTTCTAGTTTTAGCTTGTCTATATCCCCTCTCCTCCACGTGAGATTGAGTGAGATCCGGCTGAACCTCCTCCACCCCTAAACGCCTCACTTACTGCCAAAAATACAGGCAGCACCCATTATTATGTGCAAGTGGCCCTTCATAAAAAATCGCAAAGTTTTAAGCGAATTCAACGGCAGTACGAAATTCTATAGTTAAGAGGAAAATAGAAAACGATATAAAACTTCAATTAAAAATTTATTGCACTAGAATCATTAACAACTTTCAGTACTTAGATCTAATTTTATACCACCAAAAGGCAAGAGGTAAATTTTGATCACGTCTTAAGAGTTTCTTATCTGAAAGCCTAAAAACATTTTCTCCTTAATAAATGCTCGGATTTACAGTATCTAGCTGGTCATTTACCTGAAATTCGCATACCTTAACCGACTTAAATACCTATCAACAGCCACAGCAGGAAGGAAGAGATTTGCGATATTCGATGGAACATGCTTCGATAGACTTCTCGCCTGCAGAAGAACTATTATAACCAACAAAATCCCAGTAATATCAAACAAAAAATACCTTTTCCAAATGTTGATTAGCTACAGTCGCCACTTCAAAGACACATTCTTCAACTTTTTTATCATCTAGCTGATCCCGAAGTATTCTCTCCTGGCTAATGCCATTTTTCATTAATGTTTCTATAGGAATATTTACAGCCACATCTCGCCCCTGCACGGGTATTGCACGTAGTAAATTTGTGATGCCTTGGGCTTTGCCTAAATGTGATACAGCATGATCAACGTTTAAGTTTTTAATCCTGTGGATTTCTAGAAGGATATAGTACAGTGAAGACACTGACTGCTCAGCATATTCTTCCATCTCTTGAACTGACTTGAAGGTTTGATTTTGTGGTCGATCTCTTGCTGTGATTAATCTCTTGAGGTAAAGCTTATTTAATTTATTTTTATATAATAGCTGCAAGGAAATGTTTTTTTAAATAATTTGGCATATTTTAGTGGTAGGCAATTTACATATTGCAGTTCTTTCAAAACTGGATGGTCACTAACGTAAGACTGTTTGGGATCAAAGCATTTGTCCAGTGCATCATGCCAAAATTGAAGTCTAATTTTTCCTAATTTATCATCCGTCACCTTTATCATAAACAACGAAAAATTAGTTTCTTATTTACGACAAAAACTACAAAAAAGCCGGCGTTTTACCTTAGTGCTAACTTTCGCTAATTCGACGTTGAAGGCCCGGAGTGCCATCGCGAATCTTCTTTGGTCTCCTTTAAGTAGCAGGGTGCACAGGAAGTTTTCATAGTCATATTTCCTTTAAATATAATCGAAACTGTTTACAAGGAGTTTTATTTTAACATAAATTACAAAATACAAAAACTTACTGAACTAAATTGAAGCAATATTGGGCAGAAGCCGTTTCGTTTGCTGATTTCGCATTATCGCTATTTTTCGAACTTATATTCCTAATGATATTTGGTAAGAGCTTGTAAGTGTTTAAACTAGTTTTGTTTATCAAACGTATAGACATATTTTTAATTAAATTGGTTATAATTTAAATTTTTTGATTTGGTTTAACATTTAAAAATATGAGAAATGTCAAAATGGCCCATTTCTACATATTCCACATTGGTTTGTGGTTTATACGATGTTTTCATTAGGTAAGTAATTGGAGGTTAGTTTCTGTGCAAGGTGTGTTGTAATATATGATTCAGGAGGTTGTTAGTGATAATTAAAAAAAAAAACTGTTTTTATCATTTATTTTATATTTGTTTTTCACTTTTTGTGATATTTAACAGATTTTTAAAAATAATCACATTTTCTTAAATACTAATACATCAACTAATTCTAAAGTTTTTGTATACTTTATCCCCTTCTCAATAAAACTAGTCCTTTAACGAAAGTTAAATTGTGCAAGCGTGAATTTTATTCCTGTAAACCTGATTCACGTTTCCAAGAGCACCTTGCAATGGTCTCACAATCAAGGTTGAGGAACATGAGTTTGAAGTGGTAAAATCATTTACCTACCATGGGTCAATAGTATGTAGCAGCCAACAATAGAATGGAACCAGAAATACTCGCCCGCTTGCTAAGAGCCAACAAAGACTATTATAGTCTGTCAAAGCTCTTTAAACCAAGCCTCTAACCGTAATGTCTAAACTTTTACTATATAGGACGATGGTCTTACACTCATATACGCATATTAAACATGGGTGGTTAGCACACAGGACTCTACAATGACGAGATTTACGAGCTCTATTGCAACACAGATGTTGTGAAGAAAATAAAGGCCCCGGATTCCGGTTATAGAGTCGTTAAAGAAGAAGAAACTTATTCCCGCTCTGTCCCATAAACAACTTTAGTCTAATCTTCGATCTCTATGCATTCATATTTCTAAGCTTAATGTAAACTCACTCAACGCCTCTTTCATTCAATCTCCTCCTAATTTCGCACTGTCTTCCCATCCGATTCCCCTTCTGCCAACCCTCAGTGCTGATGGTTTTACTTTTCGTTGTATCGACTCGAAGTTCTTGAAGTATAGATTTCTATTTCGGCCAAAAGCTTTGGCTATGATGGAGTCTCTCCTCGCTTTCTTAAGATCACGCATATTCTTAATTATTGCCTGACAACCTCCTCCTAGTTCCTTTACTCCGGTAAAAAGCAACAGTGACTCCCACACCTAAAAAGTCCTCCCCCGATGACTTGTCAGACATTAGCCCTATTAAATTTTTCCTTTTCTCGCTAAAGTTTTTGAGAGAATTATATTTACTCAAGTCTTGCGGTATCTTGATTCTTATAATTTCCTTCCTAAGCTCCATTCTGCATTCCGTAAATCCCATAGTTGGGAAACTGATATATTGAAGGTAACAGCTAAACTTCGTTCCGCCTTTGCCTAAGGTGATATATTGCAAAACTAATTATTCTAGATTTTTCAAAGTAAAAGCATTCGACTCTGTGGTTCGCTTGCACCTGCTCCATAAAGTGAGTAAACGCTATCATTTTTCTTCTTCTTCTGCTCGTCTTTTCTCTTCTCTTCTCTCTAATAGATCTCAATGTGTTCGGGATAATAATGTGTAATCAACTTTCTTAAGTGTGTCTGCTGGTGCGCCTTAGGTTTCCGTTCCTGGTCCTTTGCTTTTCTTTTTAATTCTAACTATATTTATCATTAACTTTAACGTGCCTTTTCCGTCTTTGACGTTCCGTATAGTGCGAATCGATCTTTATGTGCAATGATTCACATTTGCAGCTTCATTCTGCACACCTGCAAAGTCGGCCCTGAAGCTTTTTTTGTGAATCAGTCCTTAATATGAATTTTTAATTCTTATTTTAAGGTTAGTTTTTACATTCTACTTAACTACTTCTACTGTATGTAGATGTACTCAAAAAGAAGTAAATCTTGTACACTTTATTGGAAATGCAATTCTTTTTCTTAATTGGCTCTACAGTCCTTTCAGGATTCGGGCCTCTCGAAGTCTCCCCTTCCAGTCGTCTCTAGGTCTTGCTAGTTCTCTCCAATTTGTTATTCGTAGTTTCCGCATATCTTCTAACACGTCATCCATCCACCTACTTCTTGCTTGTCCTACTATTCTCCCTTCTGGTGGTCTACCATTGAAAATTTCGGGCTAGCATTCTATCTTCTGAAGCTCGTACAGCGTGTCCGAACCATTGCAGTCTACTCAACTTTATGTTAGGCAAGTTACATGACGACAAACCGAAAGCAAACCGAGCTCAACTCGCTCTGTATTTGCATTTTCGGTCGAATGTTTAATTTTTTAATATTTCTTCAAATATTAACCAAAAAAACTAAATAACTTGTAGATAATAACAAAACATGCACATAACCTTAATTTTAGATTCATTTTCCAACTAGGGCCCATTTTACACGATGAAACACAAAACATAAAGTTTCCAGCAAGCCATATTTATTTCGTCATACGTTTCTTGAAGCTCTTCGTTTGTTCTAGTGCGCCATTCGTTTTGGTTAACCCTTACAAGACCAACTATTCTTCTTTGGAAATAGAATTATTAAACAAATTTAAATCTTTAATAAAATAACTTTTAACAGAAAAAACAAACAGAACTGAAGCTTAATACAGTTAAAAAATAAATAGCTTTTGGCTAAAAGCTTTTCTTACATATCTGTCAACGCGTACTGTCACTTGCACAGCAGAAAAAAAAATTCCTAGCTGACAGCAGCTAGAAATTCAGCAGCATCATTTTTCTTTTTAGTGCTTGTGTGATTAGGTAGCTGGTGCGATGATTGGACGTCAAGCGCGGGTGAAATCATTTTAGTTTCCGTGTTGCTAGTTGGTAAATTCGATTGCGAAAACATAAAGCGGATATTGATTCCAGCTCTGTGCTCGTGCTAATATTCAAAATTGCGTGAATCTGCACCTTGCGGAAATCCCAGCGAGGAGAAAATACACAAGCGAAAGCGAAATTGGAGTTTTTATAGGGCGCGTTCCTTGCATAGTTGCTGTGCCTGCCTCAAAAAAAAGTTTTCCTGCTCGATTATATTTGCGGGCACCGCCTCTTGTTTTCTTGTGCTATGCATCGTATTGAATTATTTTTATAAAACATTATTTTCCCACGAATCCTATTGTACGATTCTGTGTGTATCGGGCGCTGGAAAATCTCAGTGTAAATTGAATGGTTTGTGTGTAGATATAGATATAGTTGTGCAAAAAGTAAAATTATCCAGGAAACACTGTCTTGGGACCTGTGCAGGACGACTCGATTGGGACTGACTTGTGTTGGGGATCTTGTGTATAGATCGGGGTGAGTCACAGGATAGATTGTTACTTAATTTATAAGAATTCCATAGGAACCACCTAGAGCGCCAGTAATTTAAATAGATTTAGATCTTATCCAGAAAGGTGTTGAATTGATCGATTTTTTTTATCTTCTGCTAAATGTCAAAGCTCTGATGGGGCTACACAAGCGTTTGACGTTTTCTGTGCTGTGAAATCGCACTCCGTGACTAATTACAGCTTTTATCAAGAGAAATGGCACGAGAATTTATGGCCAAGCTTGCGATTTTATCGTATTTTCATTTCAATGAATTTGTAACCTGTCTAGAAGCCAAAACAGAACCCGTAAAAATATTACAAGTGAAAATCAAAAAAACAACAATATTAATGCTGGGAAATTTTCTAACGTGACAGTGCATAAACAAAAGCTTAGTTTATGCGGCGCCCCCTTGCTTGGATGATCACTTCCAACTTGTCTAGTAGTTTTACTGGTCCAACTTCCTAAAAATAGGCTTTCCTCCATTGTGTGAACATTTTTTTCCCACCATCCAAAGACAAGCCCTTGTGCCTGCTTTTATATTTCATTCACTGTACATACAGCTGTACACCAGCAAGCAATTTGGTTCAGTGCGTTGCAAAAGAGCCGCAATCTACTAGTCTCATTTCAAATAAACTAAAAAAAAAACAAGTTCTTCACCGCGATTAACCTGCAGAGGTAACCGCGTATTTTTCTGTGTCATCTTTCCACTCAATTTACACTTCGGGTCAATGCCGAAAAAGCAAACCCGTTGTGCAGCTAACTAGCTTATCCATGCTAATTTTGTTTCTCCCAATTAGCGGCAGAGTTTTATGTGTGTGATATCACCACCCGCACGTATAGAACTGCGGAAAGGATCCATTGATGCCGCCACACCATTGATAATAGGAAAAACATAAAAAAAACCCCAAGCGCCGCAGTTCAAGGTTGCCTTGACATGAGTATTTTGTTAAGCAAAACACTATCTCTGAGTCTTCTTTCCAGTGTGACTCACAATCAGCCAGTATGATGACGATCCAGCACATGATTAACGACGACGACAATATCCGATTCCAAAAAATTCTTTCTGTAATATGGAATTCTTCTTAGCTCACGAAATGTAGATGTGGCTGGCTGCCATAACGCCTTTAAGTAGGTGGAAAATTTGAATTAACTCCTTGACCGAAAAGGAAGAATGCTTAAATGCAACTTTCAGGTCAAGAGTAGCTCTACTTGTTTCACCAATTTAGGCCGAACGATGCACATTATAGCATTTTTTTTCATTCTCTACAATCTTTTGCCAAGATGTTGAAGCTGTACACCTTCAGTGCCATTAAAGCTAACATCAAATATATAACGACGATAAAATCACTTCCTTATCTTGCCTTGTTAGTATAGAGTGTCATGTGAAAGCAATTCTTGTTAAAAAGACAAATATTTCTTTTATCTATTTCAGGTGATATAGTATTGTTCACCCAAAAGTAAAAAAATAAATAAATCAAGATGAGTAAGAAACCTGCAGTAGGTCCAGCGCTTCACAAAGTCATAATGGTAGGTAGCGGAGGTGTTGGCAAATCAGCCCTGACCCTTCAGTTTATGTATGATGAATTCGTGGAAGATTACGAGCCAACGAAGGCAGATAGTTATCGTAAGAAGGTAAGTGCCTTATTCTATCTACTAGCCTTTACCTCAATTACATTACAATCCCTGCCAGACAAAACTAAAGAATTTTCCCACAAATTTTTACAAGAATACTGTCTTCCTGAACACGTATACAACAGAGAGAAACAAGCTCCTTGTTTAAAATTTAATAATATAATTTGCATTGTAGAGATTCTTATGTAATGTATATTTACATGCGGTTTATTTGTCGATTGTTTACCTTATTTTCCCGCTCAATGGTGTGGCCTTTGTTGCGAAAGAAATGAGAATATAAATTCAATGAACGCACATTTTTCTTGAAGTGCTCTTAACAATTTCTAAACATGCTTCAATTAAATCTGTGGAATGTAATTTGTGTTAATTTTATGGATAATTCAGCTGCAGTACAGGAGAAATTTCTGCCGTTTGGCATTCTTTCTCTCTAGTCAGTTGTTTTTGAGCCTGAAACAATTATCAATAGAATAATTCCATATTTTTCTCCGAATAGATTATTTATTTTCTGGTAAAAGTTTTGCAGACGGATTAAGTTGTTGCCCTTTATAGATTTCTACTTGGGTTTTTTGTTACTATGTATGTTGTCGGGGCAAAAGTTTGAGACCACAGTCTTTATATTCAAATAAGAGAGAATTTAGTTTAAATCATCTTACTTATTTACTTTAACAGTCCTACACTCGGGATCTGGTCCTGGCTTCTTGCAATTGTTTTCTTGACGGATCCCGATTCCGAACCGAAATCATTTAGTTTGGCATCTCGAAGCTTTGGGCACCCTTCTTCTTTGATCCGTTAGCTGGCGGTCCGAGCGGGACGTCCACGCAACGGTTACAGTGCTGCCGGTGCCGCTGGGTCTCGAACTTCATTCACTATTCGTTTCCATTCTTTCCAGGCTTTCTTCGGTGTCTCTAATCTGGTCTCGCCACAGAAGTTTACCTGGCAAGCGTTTATCATCCATTCGGCAAACATGTCCAAAACCACCGTAGGCTACGTTTTTGTATTTCTTCTTCGATCAGTGTCTGTTGATCGCATCTTTGTCTAATTGCCGCGTTTCGCGTAGTGAGACACCGATAATCTGTCTTAAGCATCGCATTTGGAAGACCTCGAGCTTGTTGACGTCCGGCTTGACCAACGTACACGTTTCCGATCCATAAAGAAAAATCGGAAGGATCAACGTTCGATAAAAGCATAGTTTCGTTTTGATGGTAATATTTGTTCGTTTCCATATGCACCACAGCGGACTCGAAGCATATCCCATAGACCTTACAGCAGGGATCAATCGGCTGAGCGTGAGATGCAAGCGTCGGTGTTAGCCTGAGTCAGCCTCGTCGTCAGAGTGTTATGCTTGCTGAAACAAGTAAATCCCGCTAACTACACGACGGCTGTGACGCCACCTAAGTGAAGATCGAAGTGATCCGATTCACAATTCGCACCTCTACAGAATCTTTCTTGGAGAATACTGGAAGCTGCCCTTCTGTCTTTGAGTATATGGTCTATTTGGTTGCAGTGTCTCTCGCTGGGAGATTGCCATGTGTATTTGTGAATGTCCTTTCTTGGGAAAAATGTTGAACTGACGATCATATTTTTGCTCATTGCGAAATCGGTAACACGTTGTTCGTTATCGTTTGATGTTTCGTGGAGACTTTCCTTTCTAATGGTCGGTCTGCGCCAGTTCTCTCTTCCAATTTTAGCGTTGAGATCTCGTATCACCATCTTCATGTCATTGAAAAGGCTGTGTCAGAGGATTGTTCAAGCTTATAATAAAAAGTCATCTTTTGTCGTGTCCGCTTTCTCCTCCGTTTCTGCAAGTGCGTTTTGTTCGAAAGGATGAAGAATTTCGTTTGGAGTTGTATTGAATATAGTCGTTCACTTATTGGCTTGAATTCTCTGACGTTTTCTATAATTGACTTGTGTAGTACGAAGCCTACTCCTAAGTGATGCTCTCTTCCGCAACTGTAGAATATCATATAGTTATCAAGATCCAAGTTTGAATGGGTTGATAGGATTTTACTTCCTTCTATGATCTTCCCGCTGTGGGTATAAATACCACTCTAGCCTCTCTCCAGCACCTCAAAATATAAGTATATCGATATTGATCCCACGAGTTGGGCGAGAAAGGACGGTTACCCATGGCAAATCACCGCATTGCGAAGGCTAAGTTAAGCTGGAGTTCGCCTGGTATCCGGAATCCATTATTGATGTCCCATTCACGCAGTACCATTTCATTCATCCCTTCAGCACGATTGTTTACACCTTGAGATTGCGTGTTTTATCGAGTATGTCACCTTTAGACCCACCCTATTCAGTCTGTTTCATGGCCAGGTCGATTTAGGGGTAGTTTTAACCCTTTGGGATTATCCCTATATCACCACTTTCGGAAATAAATACTGAAATAAGGGTATTTCATTGGATTATTTTTGATTATTATTGAAATTATCGCGAAAAAATGGGTGTTTTTTCCTGAAAGTAGGAAGGCCTCCAATAGGGCCAAACTGTCTAACTTGGATTCGGACTGGGCAACTATAAAGGGCGTCTTAGGAAGCTCAAGTACGAACTGCGCAAGTCAGAGAGGTATCCTGGAAGACCTTTTGTGAGGCAATGGAAGATTTTTTGGACACCGCAAGACTTAGAAAAGTTCCCTCTAAGAGCCCAACGTGCCAAGAATTGATTTGCTCCTAGTGACCTAATTCTAGACTGGCTTGCAGTCATCTATAGGAGTTCCCTTCACCTAACCTACATTCCAAAGTTTCTGGAGGGTAGTGAAGGTGGCTTTCATTCCGTATGTATTCTATCAGATACCCCGGCGGCCCTGAAGGATCTTAATTCTGTCGTTACAACAGTCACGACTGTTCTGAACTGCCACAGGTCTCTGTGTTTCTCAGTTTGTTTGTTAGGTTCCTAGACACAGGGGAATTAGGCGACAGTACAGGGCAGATTCTAGACAGGGAACCGAAGTGGAAAGAACACCCCACTCAACCCAGTTGAGAATCCTCTTAGCAACCTATAAACTGACTGTGAGAAAAATCAGCTTAGCCCGAGCCTTTTTTCGGTATATAAAGTAGCCTACGTCCTTCTCCAAGGTTTAATCTATCTCTGTACCAAATTTCATCAAAATCGATTTAACCGTGAAAGCATAACATACAGACAGACCGAGCTGCTTTCGCATTTATAATATTAGTAGGGATCTTATATCCAGTAGGTGAATGCCATTTGTCAGTTAAACGACCTTAAAAACTTGCAGATTCTAATGAAGGTTGAAATGCAAGAGCGAGTTTAGTTGTATGATTTATGTACATCTGTTGATTTCCCACTCTTTTGCCTTTACTGATATCATCGCTTGTGATATGTCACTATATCACAATTTTTCTCATCAACTCAACTAACTTAAACATGTACATCAAAACTTCATCTAACTAACTTAAACATGTACATCTACCATAACAATTACCCCTAAGATAGTACTTAAATATATACACATATCTCTTCCTCATCTAAATAGTCTCCTATCACGATAACAACAAAAAAAATTACCATAAAACAAAATAAACATACCTACATATATATTTAACCTATTTACCAATTGTGATTTAATTACATCCCAGGTAGTCCTTGATGGTGAAGAAGTGCAAATAGATATCCTTGACACAGCGGGACAAGAAGATTATGCAGCAATCAGGGACAATTATTTTCGTAGCGGTGAAGGTTTCCTCTGTGTATTTTCCATAACAGATGATGAAAGTTTTCAAGCGACACAAGAGTTCAGGTTTGTTGCTGTTGTTGTTGTAATATTGTGCATTTCCGGATGTGTATATTAATTATTCTTGAATATTTATTAAACTAAAGCGGAAATTTCTATTTCATTTCACGATTTAATATTTCCAGAGAGCAAATATTGCGTGTCAAGAATGACGAAAGCATACCCTTCCTCTTGGTAGGTAATAAATGTGATTTAAATGATAAGCGCAAAGTACCTTTATCAGAATGTCAAACTCGAGCTCAACAATGGGTTGTTCCTTATGTAGAAACTTCTGCGAAGACGAGGGAAAACGTTGACAAGGTAAGGAATATTTGCTCTTAACGAAAATAAAACTACGCTCACTTTATTATTAATCTTTAATTAATGGAATATCATTTTTTTGGCTGTACTGCATTGTTAGTCTTTGTCCACTACTATATAACGATTATTATACATAATATATAAAAAAAAATTGGTCATTCAATACACACAAACACAAAGCTATGACGACTACAGTAGTTAACATATGATTTAGAAATGCACTGAGGCCTTTATTATTTTGTAGCAATGCTAATTGTAATAATATTAATAATATAGTATTAGAATTGAAAAAAAAAACATATTTAAAAAAATACAACCATTCAAAATTTTGAAATTTCTTCACTTTCACGCAGGTGTTTTTTGATTTGATGCGTGAAATAAGATCACGAAAAACTGAAGATTCTAAATCAACCAGCGGGCGAGCTAAAGATAAATGCAAAAGGCGGAAACTTAAGTGTATACTAATTTAGATAGGTGCATACAAATTTTTTTTAAAAAAGAAATTAATTTTTTGATTTTTTTTCACTATTACTAACAGTTTGGTTTTCAAAATTGGTTCTTTAAATTGCTTCTTATAACGATTTTAGTTTTTTATATTTTGGGAAGTTTTTTAATGCTATTTCTCTCGGACGTGATAATTTAAACATTTATATTATGGCGCTTGATAAAAGGTAAATGCTAAAAAAGCTAAGCCAAACAATTTTATTTTCACTTTAATTTTATTGTTTCTTTTTCGACGTGCTCGCATCAATAAAACTTGAATTAAATAAATAAAAGCCTTAGTTTGTGGTATAGCTGGACACGTGTGTAGTATAAGCATATATCGTTTGCAATTTGTATGGTTTTACAGTAGAAAACTTTTAAATTTTGTCTACCTTCAGGACTCTTCTTTTTGCTTGTTTGCGAGCTGCGACTAAGGTTCACCTTTTTATAAATTGCTCCTATAAAATCCGGCGATGCCGATGAATTTTTTTTCGTCTGTACTTTTGTCTGTTGTATGAGTTCGGAAATATTGACTGTGGAACGTGGTCTTCCAATTTTGCTCTAGTTGGGAGGAAAGTTTGGAGTGTGCTGAACATGTTAGACTGGTGTTTTAGGGGTAGATTGCCGTGTGCAGCTAATGTACTATTTAAATCAAATTGGTCTTCTTTCTATATGACAATCTGGGCTCAGCACAGCACAGTCTGGGCATAGCTGCGAAACGGCACTCTGGACTCGGCCCTACTTCAGTCAAACTTTTTGAAAGATAACTCCAAGAGCGTTCTCAAATTGTTAGGGTACAACCTCTCCGAACCTGCGCTTCTTTATTGTACCTCAAGGCTCTATTCTGAACCCCCTGCTTTTCAGCCATTATAAAAATGACCTTCCAAATGTAGTCAAACATTCTTCTATTTATTTATATGCTGAAGACGTGCAGATTATATTTAAGCAAACCTTTTGAACTTATCGAGGATTGAGCTGTTCAGCTTAACAGTAATCCGAAACACGTGACTGAATGGTAAGTTCAGTATAAATTACTGCTGAACCCTATCAAGTCGTACTGCCTTGTCGTCAGCAGAACTCCTATTGATATCGAAAATGTGTTCTCAATAAAAATGAATGCTAATGTTTTACGCTATGTTGACTCTGAAAGAAATCTGCTGCTGGTTCAGCTGCTGTAACCCAACCAGAATGGTTTGCAAAGCCGGCAGGCGGGTCCTTCGCTCTTCCTATCCTATAAGTGGTAATTCAGGGCGCTGTGCCCGGTGGTCAAGTCAACAAGTGTCCGGACATCCATTCTACTGCGCCTAGACAATTTCTTATCAAGGTTAAGAGACGACACAGGAAGGAACCGCTTAAATTTTCATTCCTCTCTCTCACCAAGCTAGTGAGTGTCCCAATATCTGGTTCCGGTTCGGGTTCGGATGCCAGAGCCTTGTTTTCCAGGGCATACGCCTTTTAATTGGTCCATAAAAGTTTTTCCAGCATTGTAGGAAAGGAAAGATCTATCTTGGCAGATATTATACAACTGGGTGCGCCCGGTGCCCGGAGGAAATCGTTGCAGTGGCAGGGCAAAAACTACCCATGGCTTGCAGCCCTTAGCACACATTTATATCTTATCTTGGTATGCGTCGAAGTGTGTTTCCTTTCACCTTCTGCATTCGTTTTCTTCTTTTCTTTTTCTCCCGGTCTGCCCAACAGCCTTTCGGACATAACAGCTTCGCCACTAGAAGCAAGGGGGCAAAAGGTGCACTTGCATTGGGCGCAATTGGACGGGGTACTTCGAATAAAATTGAAAAACTGTTCCCGTACTTTATTTCCATATATTAAAGGTACTACGCAGAGTGTTTGTGTCTTTTTTCATTGTCCCTTGCTGCAAGATGGGGCCAATCAATTCCATTTCGTTCGCCTGTTTTCGTCGTCTATCCTTTCATGGCCGGAACGGTGCCATAGTTCTTGATTTGCAGTTCGTACTAGTCGTACTAATATAGATCAATAATTCGACGAGAGACATTTGGATCGCCTCTGTTTTGAAATTGTTGAAAGCGCCAAAGTTGTTGAAAGGGCCTTCTTTGTCCAGAAAGGCGACCAAAGTGGCCTGCTTTTATTTTTTATGCAAGTTATATAGTGGAAACAAATACATGCAGTTCAGTGACCACAGAGTATCCCTTAAAATGTGAAGGTTTGGAGAACGACATATGGACCTTTTTTATAGTCTATAGATTTTGGCAGCTCAGGATTGTGCTTGAAATAGCTAGGGAAGTACACCGAAAAACATTCTGGAGCAGATGATGAGGCTGGTAGATGTATGAAGTATGGTGGCAGTGGCGGCGAAGCTTAAGCCGTACGAAGCTTAAAGAAACAGCATTAACGGGGGAGTTTTGCAATGTTAATGCGCAAACCAACCCAGCGCAAAAGCCAAATCGCGAAGAAAATCCTGATTGGACACAGGCTTTCATAGGAACAGATGGTGCACTTGCATCGGGCGCAATTTAAGAAATTAAGATTTAAAAAACGTATAACTTAAAAAAAACACATATCACATATTAAAAGAACTTAACAGAGTGTTTGTGTTTTGTCCTTCATTGCTGTAAAATATGACCAGCTGATGGGGGCGCAATATGCCATACTGCACCGGGCGCAAAAAAAGTAAGCGCCGGCCTTGACTTGAGTTGTAGGAGATTAGGAGTGAGAAATGGGACGCATAATTTTCGAGGATCCGCCATAAGGTTGCACACTACTACCACCCATTCGACCCCTTAGCTCAAAGAATTCATATGGCAAAAAGATCTTAGTAAAATATTTTTGGATAGGTTAGAGCAGTTTTAATAGAATTGATTTGCTACAGTTTTGTTATTCATATTATTCCTGAAATTTTCATAAAATAAGATCAAAAATCATATTTTGCAAAACCAACAATAAAAAAAATGTTTAAATTATCACACACAATTAACACACCCTCCCCGCGCCCAAGAAAAAAAATAAATACATACACATTCTCAAAATTAATTTTCATTTCGCTTTAAAGCTTTTGTTTGCTCATTTTTTTTATACTCATCCTTTTCGCTTACAAAATTTTATTAAAAATATAAATTTAATCTAAAATATAAAAAAAACTCATACAATCAAAATTTCTTCCTCCACCCCAAAAAATTATATATTATCCATGCGCAGGTTTTTTATGATCTAATCAGGGAAATATCATCACGTAAAAAACTACGTCAAACTGATGTTCGACAGCCTAAGGAAACCAAATCTCACTGCTGCCAACTGCTGTAAAAAAAACTATATATAAATATGGAAAAACAACAACAACAAAAACAAAACGTCTAAAATATAAAATTAAAATAAAAAATACAAACTTAAAAATAAAAAAAATCTTTACTCATAATGAAAAAAACAAAATTTCAGATATATATAAAAATAAAAACAAAACAAAAAAAACACAATTTATATACATTTTCTATAAAAAATAAAAATACAAAACAAAAAACACACATACACGGAATTATATAAATATAAATAAAAAATAACAATTAAAAGTAAAGTGTAAATTTGATTGTAATACAAAAACAAAAAAACAAACAAGCAAAAGAACGAGGAATTTACACGAAACCTCACCGTGTTTTTTTTATGTTATAACTTTCATGTTTTTAATTATTTTTTTTTTTATATAAATATATTACATAAATAATTAGATAAAATACAATGATAAAATGAAACAAAAAAAATGAGAACACACTAGCAAATTTAAGCTGAAAGTATTGTAATATTTCGACTATTATTATTATTATTATAATTATTATTTCACACTTTTTCATCATTCCTGTTATCTCATTATCTTTCATCACTTTATCCAAGCCTTCTTATATAGTTAGATATATACGTATATTATATATAATCCTGCGTCATTTTATTTCCCCTTTATGATTATAAATAAATATATATATTTATAACTATATTTTTTTTGTTAGTTCGTAACGTAAATTTCTTTAATGGTTAAGTAAATGTTAAAACAAAACATAAAAAAAATATTGAAATAAAAAAAGTACTTCTCTCTTCATAAAAAAAACAAAAACAAAATTCTTATGTATAGTTGACACCACATATCAGCTTATGTTTGTCTCACTGGTAGTCTTATATACTTGCTATATATGTTAAAGCTATGCGCTTTTATTATATACTCCCAGCTACTATTATTATCCAGTTAAATTCTAATAACTAAAATTAAGCCCAATATTTACTTTTATTGTTTTTAAACTAGAGTCCAGTCAAATGGTACTTTCGCTGTGTGCATTTTATGAAAACAGCCATTTGGTTTTTTCATTGTGTCGCGGGTTGTGTTGGTTGGGAGTATAAAACCGAGTTTTCGGGATCAAGAAGCGTGACGTTCGGGCGCCATCTTGTTTTGAGTGGTGAAAAATATTTTTTTTTATGGCCCCTGTGCTGGAAGTCGAGTCGTGTGACAGTCACATGTAGATGTCGTCTCGTTTTTGAGTTGGTGTGCTGAAAGTCGTGTAACATGACAAGTCGTGAAAACACCGACATTTCAGTGAAATTACGACTTTCTGTATTTATAAACATGATCCACCATTTTTGAAAATTTGATTATCATTTGAGTCAAAATTTGTACTGCCACTATTATTTTAACAGCCCATAACAAAGTTTTTGGCACCACAGGCTGTGACGTTACAGTCTTTTTCTTCATAAGCAACAGCGCAAGCTTCCGAAAGTACTTGCGGCATTTGCTTCCATGTGCTTTGCATGTTTGAATTTATGAAGTCTATGCGCACGCAAGTTTTTTTTTTCGTTTGCTTTAATGAAGTCTGTGCGCACGAAGGTATGCGCAAACTTGCATTAATGAAAACGGCCATTGTCCTCCAACTTTGACCGTGGTTTGCCACCTGGTCTTCTGTCATCTGGTAGTAGGTACAGGGATTTTTTTGGTATCCTTGAGTCATCCATTCTTTAGACATGACCGGCCCAACGTAAACGCAGTAGCTTAGCATGTATCGAAAGTTTACACTCTTTGTATAGATCGTACAATTCGTGAATGTAGCGTACTCTCCATACATTCTCTTCATTGATTAGGCCGTATATCCTTCGGAGAACCTTTTTCTCGAATATATCCATCTTGTCTGTGAATTTCTGGGAGATACTCCAGGCTTCACATCCATACGTAGCTACTGTACGTATGATGGTTTTGTAGATTTTAATTTTGGTTTTTCTGTGGGTGTCTCTTGATTTCATTACTGGCAGTAGTGAGAATTATGTTCTGTTCGCGGCGTTTATTCTTCTTTGTACGTCTATCGTTTCATCGTTGTCTTCACTGACTGTGGACCCCAGGCAGTTAAATTCGTTTACCCGTTCGAAGTTATATTTCCCCAGGTGATGTTGTGATTTCTTCTTCTTCTTTCCACCCTTGACTGAATTGAAGCTTACTCTTGTCGGCATTTATTTGCAGCCCTATATGTTTGGCTCCCTTTTCTAATTCCGTGAATACTTCTCTAAGGTATGACAGTGATCTGGCAAGGCAGTTTATGTCGTCGGCATATCCTGCCAATTGTTTTGACTTGTTAAGCAGGGTTGCGTTCGCATCAATGTTTACTTTGTGAATTACTTCTTCTAGGCAGAGATTAAATAGCATGGGTGCCAGCCCATCGACCTGCTTTAAGCCTTGCTTGGCTGGAAAGGATTCCGTCAATTCTCCTCATTTTCGTCAGTTTCACAACCTTTAGGGGAATGTTTAGTCCCCAATCTTCAGGCATTTTTTCGTTCTTCCATATGCAGCATAGTAATTCATGTATAGCTACTGAAAGCGAATCGCCTCCTTCTTTGATCAACTCTGCTGGGATGTTATAAATTCCTGGAGATTTGTTGTTTTTTAAGGATTGTATGGCACTCTGTAATTCTTCCAGGGTTGGTACATTTGCTTCTCTGGTGTCTTCGTTATGCTGTAGACGGAAATCTGGTATATGTCTGGTGCTTTCATTTGCGTTCAGCAGCTCGCTAAAAAATTCCTTCCGCCGTTTACATCTTCGCTGCCTGTAACTGCCTGTCAGTTTTAACGAGCAAAATTCAGTAGGTCTCACCGTTTCCTAGATATAAGACAAACTACTTTTCACACTCAAAACAAGATGGCGACATAATGACACCCCCCGGATCCCGAAAACTCGGATATATACTCCCAACCAACCGCCCTACACAATGAAAAAACAATCAAATTTGCTGTTTTCATAAAATGCACAGATGACCCCTTTTCTGCACCATTTTACTGGACTAAACGAACACCAACAACAAAAGAGAGAAGTTAAGTTTACTATATTGTATTATTACTGAATCAAATCAAAAAAAAAACAAAAAGTTTATTGTTCAATGTCCTTTTTCCTTCTTGTGTTCGTTATTATTATATCCATATATAATCATAACTCATATTTCGTACTAGTGTTTTCCACACACAAACACACTTCTTGTTCCTTCTCTCCAAAAAAATACAAAATAAGATAAAAATAAATAAATCTATGTACTTCAGGCATTTATTCACGTCTACATTATAGGAATTTGAGAAACAAATGGTTAAGTTATTTCTCTTTTTTTTAAAGAAATGAAAAGGAAAGAATAGAGTATTCCAATACTCATGTATAGAACATTATATTTACTTGTCATGTCGATACATCAAAGTTTATATATAATATAAAAGTAAATAACTATTGTAATGTCAAAAAATGCAACAAAACAAACAAAAAAAAAAATAGAAAAAAGCGAAGCAAATAAAAAAATTTATAATGATATTGAAGATGAAGAAAACAACATAAAATAAATATTTGTTTTTTATAAGGATGAATTGTCTTTTCATTGTTCTACTACATCCCTATATTTATTTATTTATTTATTTTATTTAGCTTACTATATTCTACTCGTAATACTCGTTTCATTTGATACCAATGTCGGGTGGTTGTAAAGAAACAGTAATCCGCCATTTTGTGATGGCAGCCATATTGAATTTAAATATCGTCACTTAGCTTACTGTATTCTACTCGTCATACTCCTTCATTTGTTATTGGATGTACCATAAAATTGAATATACTACATCAGGGTTTAAATTGCTGTAGCAATTTTAATACGGTTGCTGTTGACTTTGCTTTGCTGCCAAGAAGACCACAGAAATTTACTTTGCTTTGTTTTGCTATTTTCAATCATTTTGCTGCAGACTGTGAAAGCTTTTTTGTTTCATATTGCTGCGAATGCTTCACACATGCTGAAGGATTCGATTTTTGTTTTTGGAAGGGAAATCGCGCAGCTTGGGTGCTGTGTACGGTGACTCTTCTCTTTCGATGCCAACCGTCGAAAACTAGTTTAACGAGTTTCAACGTGGTCGTACGTCGGTTTTTAATGAGCCACGCTTAGGTGCCCCGAAAACGGCTACCACGGAGCATAATGTGACAAAAGTCCACGAACTCGTATTGGAAAACCACCGATCTGGCCCCGTGCGACTTCTTTTTGTTTCCAAATTTAAAGAAGTCACTCGCTGGGCAGAAATTTGAGTCGAATGAGAAGGTTATCGCCACCACGGAGGCCTACTTTGCAGACCTCCAGAAAACGTATTTTTCGGACGGGTTAAAGAAGTTAGAGCATCGCTGGGTCAAGTGTATCGAGCTAAAAGGAGACTATTGTGAGAAATAAATCGTCACTTTTCCAAAAAAAAATCGTTTTTCTCTGGTAAGCTAAGTACTTATCGGACCGTATGTTGGCAACCACTTCTGGGCTTCTATTCTCGTTGCCAAGTGACGTAACAGCGGTCGCATTGATCTCACATTTTCATTGTCGATCTAAATAACTCCTGAAGTGTTCATCCAGAACTGCTGGATTACTGTGCCCAGCAACCCCGCTTCACGCAGCCGGAGGGTGGTAAAGGTCCCCTGCTACCATGTATATTCTACATTGTCAACCGCTGCATCTGAGATGTAGATGCTAACTCCCTCTCAACCTTGATGACTGTTTGTTTATCCATGCGCTCACTGAGCTCTTCATCGGAGTAGGCCTCTTCGTTAGATGAAGGCATTTTGAAAACTTTTATCCATGCCCACCTTAGTCCAAAATGAAGGCCCCTGCGCTGAATGTCGAGTCGTGATTTGGGACAAGTTTTTTGAGTTGAAGAAAGTGACGTTTTAATCGAATTACGATTTTCATCATAGTGGCCTAGAGTGGAAGTGCTACTTTCTTCAACTCAAAAAACTTGTCACAAATCACGACTCGACATTCACCACAGGGGCCGAAGTGCCTCTCTCTAGGTACTCTTTCGAGCCCCTCTATGAACTCGTCGTTGAATAGCCAGTACCAGGGGCCAGTTCGTGTATGTCGAAAACGAAAATTTTGTTCGTCCCGGGTTCACGTAGGTCGAAAAATAGAAAATTTTCGTCTGAAGCCGACGAAAGGCAATCGAAAGGTCTTCGGTTATCGAGTTTTTGCATTAGGATACGACCAATTTTCTTTCGACCTATGCGAACGCTAAAATTTTCGTCGACAAAATTTTTCGACTTCAATTTTTTTTCGTACGATTATCGTCGTTCGCCATACACGAACCGGCTCCAGGGTTCTACTAGTTCACTGGGGTTCCTTGGCATTGAGCACCTTCCAGTTGTCCATAGGGATGTCCCTATTGTAGCACCGAAGATACTCCAGCAATTTGCCTCATCATGAACTCCATAACCATCTCTGATTTTTTGGCCTCGATGTCGGCTCAGAGAAGGTTCGAGAGTTTGACGGTACTAGAATTGGCATCGGTTAGTACCACTAGAAGGTGGTCTTTCACTACTATACTCTACCTGTTGAGCCGGACGAGAGTCGTCTTCATCCCAAAGACAGGAAGACGCGGTTACGTATCCGCGAAGGACTACGGAGGAGACAAATGAAAAGGAAACATTGTTTAGTTAAAGCCTGGCAACGCACACTAAGCAGTTACCTTCTGGAAGACTTAAAAGAAATCTTCAGACTGGAGATCAGGCCACTGATACGCTTCCTGAATTCCACAGAATAGCTGTAGACACAGAAGGCAGCCCCAAAACTCTTCTATTGTTCGAACTGAAGGGATCGGCAGTCTAGGGAGCAGGGGGCCTAGCTATCATCCCAGAGGTCCCGGGTTCGATTCCTGGCAGCACTACGGTACTTCGCCTTTCCCATTTTCCCCACCTACATAACTTTGTTTCTTTCTTCCCTCTTTATATTCCTGATAGTGCAAAGGGGCTTTCCCTGAGCATCTAGTGAGTGTTGCAAATCCAGCAAAAGGACTAATTTGTAAATATAAACTAGTATCCCCCAACTCAATCAATATAAAACACCAAGTATGAATTTTCAATTATATATATATTTTTTTTTTGTAAAATATTGAATCCATACAATTACCTCTTTTCATTTTTGTTTCCTTTCTCGATACTAAAAACATTTTATTACACACTTGTAATCCTAAAAGTAAACAAATAATAAATAACTTTATAAAAAATAAAAACAAAAACAAAAATCCCCTCGAATTCTGTTTCATAATTTTCTGTATTTAAAGAAAAAAATCTATTACAATAGAAATTAATACAAAATAATAATTTAAAATACAAAAAACATTTTCTTTTTATTTATTTACTTACAATCATTTTTTTCTCATTTAGACTTTTTAAAATCTAGTTTTGTTTTTTATTTATATAACTTTTTTTTCTCTTAGAAAAATCTTTTTTATTATTTATTTTATACTTATAAAAATAAAGTAATAAAGAAGTAGGAAGGACGTTTGAAAGTTTCTCGCTTAAGGGCAACGCAATAAAGGAAATAATAAAATTTAACTAGGATTCTCTCTTTTTACAGTATTTTATAGATTATAAAAAAAGACACACTCATCTTTTTTCAAAAGATAGGAAATCTTTTACGTGAAGATTGCACAAAGTAAAGGGAAAATATAGTTTATATCTCTATAAGTGTTTTTTTTTAATTAAAATTAAATGGACTCGGCTAGTGTTTTGTTTTGTAGCAGTAGTAAAATGATTGTTTTTTTTATATATTACATTTAGTGGTCAGAATTTATGAGATCAAATAATTGAGGTCAAAGAAGCAAGTTTATTCCGACATTTTTAAAGACAACATTTTTTTCTACTAGATTGGTTAAAGAAGAAGATAGCGTAAATATAGAGATAGTAAATAAGAGGACTCTCTTTTATGGTGATGTTGGTTTAAAAATTGCCACATTTAAAAAGTAACTGAAAGGCATATTTTCAACAAAAAAAGTGGTTGAAATACGATGGAACATTTTATAGAGGCCGCGCCAGAAAAGAAGGGAATCTCAAAATTGCTGTTTCCAGCGAGAGCCTTAAGTCCGCGCAAACGAGCAACGCCCTTCTGTTTGTTTAAAAACGTAAATTACCGGCTTATACCATGTTTCCATCGCACTCGAAATCTTCCGATTTCGGCGAAAATGAGGATTTCGGACGAAATCTCGTTAGAAATCTCATGTTTTAGCATATAAAATGAAATCGCCTTTCGGAGGAGATTTCAATGAAATCTAGATCGAAATCTTGCTAATGACTATTCAGCCTATTCAGCAAGTGTACTCAGCTTGGGGAAATTTCTCAGCAAATTTTGACAGTACGAATTTGTTATTTATAAATTCTCTATCTCTAACGTTTAAAATGGAGCTTAAATGAATGTTTATATTTTTTCCTTATTTTACAGCCTATTCTTTCCAAATTTCTCAGTTTTGTTGATATAATTAGGTTTTTAAAATTTGATCTGCAAGTTTGTTATGACAAGCGAAAACTGGTGCGATGGAAACACATTTGGATTTCGCCAAATCGTTTTATCAAAACCTGCGGATTTCAAGTGCGATGGAAACATGGTATTACCTACATTGTCAACATTCCCCCTTGCTAAAAGTGGTATTTTCTATCATGTGAAGTGAAGCTGATCAATGTTTCATTACCTTAACTTCACATGACAAAAATAGCAACATACTCTGTACAATTACTTTGAGATGAAGATGTCGCGGCGATCGTGTGAAGGCAGTTTATAGATAGAAAAGAAGCTTACGTCGAATTAAAAATGGCGGCAAACGATATATGTAGGTCTGAACATTAACAAAGGAAAAACCAAAGTGATTGAACAGTCCAGAGCTGGAAGATTTAGAATGGGAAGAAATATAATGTTCACGAACACAATATAGAAGTAATCGACAAAACAGTCTACAATTACAAAAATAAACGAAAAAAGGAATGAGAAGGAAGAGGAAAACCGCTGGCTAATAAAGCCGAAACGAAACTCCACGTTACAAAACAGTAATACGACCATTTTGTCAGGGCTGCTACTTTTCAACGATGGCTCAAATGGGGGAGAAAAAAGTGCTAGCATCAATAAGATTTATGGCGCGGTTTTGTACCTTGTAAAGCAACGCTAAGGTGATTTTTGTGGTGCCCGCGCAAATAAATGAGTTGTACTCGAGGCGGGCTGAAATGTAGAACTTTTAGATTGTGGGCCGAGCTGCTAGGTAAAGCAGCAACGAACTTCCATCTCTTAAGGAATCCCAGGCATTATTTGCTTGTTTGGCGATTTGATCGTTCCATTGCAGACTCTTGTTAATGCCTTAGGATGTTTAGAGATGAATCAGTCATTAGGTTCACCTCGTCCGTTAAAACAGAAGGAAGGTCGGCGCAGGTTTCATTCGAGATGAGACAGTACTTTATTTTGGAGGCGTCCAATTAAGATTTTCGTGGCCTCAGTCAAGAATGAGTTCAATGTCCCTACTGGTTGGAGATGGGCGCACAATTAAAGAGACAAAATTTGGCACGAGCTTGTCTTACTTTGTCGAAGGTTGCTCCTACACCTGCCGTGCCTAAGTATATGGTCCCCTGCTTAGCAGGGTATAGGGCCGCCTCCAAGGTAACATCATATAAAGAAAAAGTAAATGTTAAGAATTGAGGCCCCACGCAAAAATCAACCCACAATTCTTTTCACGTATTCTGCGTGATTTTTGAGTGCTGACAAATTGAATGTTCATCAATTTTATTGTTGCGCCCAGTTCGAGCGGCGGCGGCAGCCAGAGAATATTAAATCACCAAGAATATCTAGAAATTTTTGTGGAGCGATTTTGGCCTCGCGGTGCTCTTTGTGAAATTAGTCTCCCCCGCCTTGAAATAACTATTGGAGCACTCAATAATCACATTGAGCCCCAATTCTAAACATTTACCATACTCGTACATGCGTATATTGCAATGTGGAACACGATTGCAAGCATAAAACCTTGCAATATAAGGCTTGGTCTTGCAGACGAATAGGTTGTCCTTGTATTGTGCAGCTTGAATGCTATGCACTTATCCTTAGGCTGCGTTCAAGTAAAGCAGCTGACTGCAAATTGGATGCAACAGCTGATTGTCATCAGGGTCCAGTTAACGCAATTCGAAGTCCACTGAAAACTACACGTTAAATGTCATTTTGGGTTCACGCAAGTCGACGTTTTATGTTTGTCGTCTTAAAAGTGTCGTTAATCTTCTCGACGCCAAATGTTGGTGTCGAATTCTGCTTTTGATATGTTAGAAAACGAATTGTGGTATCAACTAACTGAAAAAGTAGATTCAAATGGACCGCCGATAAGAAATTCTAATGGATGGCAAAAAGTATCTCAAATAAAAAAAATAAAAAATTTACAATTGTATTAAAACTGTGGCTTCCACGAGCCGAGGTAGAGTTTTCGTTGAGTAAGCCGAAACCTTTTTCCCTAAAGTTAACTCGATGCTGTTTCCATGCCGGTTCTGGGTTAAAGTGGCAGGTAATCAATTTTACATGGCGTAGCCGTTGGTATATGTGCAGTAAAGGATACTCAAACATACACTTATGCAAAACCCGGCTTAACCGAACTGGTTTCATCGAGTTTACTTCGATTTAACGAAACTATTCTCAATCTCCGTTTCCATGAGCGCTTAATCTGAGTAAACTTTGCATGGTTACTGAGTCACTAGCTAAAAGGGCATTTAGCAGCTAACTACAAAGAAAGCAAGAAATCAAATGCCTCTACAAATACAAGGGCAACAGCCGCTACATCATTTTTCTTGTTAGCGAGTGCGAATGCGTTTAAGCTTGATAAGCATCAATGGTGTCTGGATAGCGGAGCGACCGCACACATGTGTTGTGATCCCTCAAGTTTTATTTCACTCCACCGCTTAAACCAGCATGTTAAATTAGTCATGAAATAAACTTCGTGGAGTTAAATTCGCTCAGAAAATGCTAGGAATACAACGTTGACGTACATCTACCAACTTTTCATCGACTTTAAACAAGCATACGGCAGCATCGAGAGGAAACAAATGTATGCGACAATGCTGGACCTGAACATCACCCTAAAGATAGTAACCGATCAACCCCAAATTTTGCCCATATACATAGTTCGTGAGACAATGCGATATGACATTTTAGTAAAAAGATCAAGATAGCGGCCGAATTTTGCAATTGTGTTTCCCGATCCCCGACTTCTGTATCAAATGAAAGAGTATGACAATTAAAATATAATTAGCTGTGTGCTGCCATTCCAAATTCAAAATGACGGCCAACAAAAAATGTCGTATTACCTTTTTCTGTACAACCCACTCGGTATGAGTATCAAATGAAAGGGTATGGCTAGATGAATACTATTAGCTGAGTGCCGTCATTCAAAATTCAAAATGGCGGCCAACACAAACCGGGGATTACCTTTTTCTTTACAACGCGCTCGGTATGGGTATCAAGTAAAAGGGTGAGGCAAATAGAATACTATTATCTGTGCCGCGTCATTCCAAATGGCGGCCAACGCAAAATAGCATTTTTTCCTTTTTTTACAACGCCCTCGGTACGGATATCAAATGAAACTCATTAAAAAACATGTTTTGTGAACTGTGGACTATATGTGTTAATTATGGTATTAATGAAGGAACCACCAATCGAACCAATTACATTTTGTTTTATAATATTCGCCTTTATTTGTTATCTAAACAAAGGCTATTTCTAAACCAACCCATAAAAGTCCTCCATTTTTTTAACGAACATCTTCGAAGCTGTATCTTCTTCCAATCTAGAATTGTCCCGATTGAAATGCTTAAAGCAAAATATATATTTTTTTGTTTTTATAAATCCAAATCATTAAAACATATAAATAAAACATAAAAAATAATTTTCATCAAACAGGTATACGGCACATAGGATAAGAAACCTTTAGTAACAGTTCTTAATTTTTTGTAATTTTCTTTGTTTTATTTTTTTTTATATTTTTATCTTACAAATGTCAAAAAAGAAAAAAATAAACTTTTAAGATGACACGATATTTTTCTTGAGTTTCTTTTTTTTTTTAACAAACAAAAAAAAATATTTTTTAAATCTTTTTGTATAAAATCAATCTCTCTTTTTTTATTTATTATCTACAATAGAACTTTAGCTTAACTATAAATATATAGAAAAAAAATCTAAGCAATTTGCGTCTTGGCCGTTTTCAGTGAAATAACTGAACTTAATTTTTTTTATACATCTTTTTTTTTGTTTTATATTTTGTTTTAATTTTTAATCACCTGCAGGTAAAAAAAACAAGTAAAAATTTAACTTAACAATTATAATTAAAGTGATAGGGATTTCTTCTTCGTTTTTTGAGGTTTTGGAGGGGGTGGAGCTTGTATATATGTATATAACTATTTTGTGTAAGTAGGCGCACGGCACCTGAACATGCATAAATTAAATTTTAAAGATAAAAGAAAGGATTTAGTCCAGTAAAATGGTGCAAAAAAGGGACATCTGTGTATTTTATGAAAACAGCCATTTTGTTTTTTCATTGTGTAGCGATGTTGGTTGGGAGTATAAACCGAGTTTTCGGGAGTCGGAGTGGTGTCCATCGGCCGCCATCTTGTTTTGAGTGTGAAAAGTGGTTTGTCCTTATATCTCGGATATAGATCGACAATTTTGTCGACTTGTTTCAACTTTGCGAGAGAAGGTAATTGCTTGACATTGGTTGATGTTAAGATGCAACTTATTAGTGGTGCACCAGTCTTGTAATGCATTAAGATTCGACTGAATAAAGGATATGTCGGTTTGGAACTTAATGACACTATATATTTTGAGATCGTCCGCGTAAAAGAGATGTGGGATATTCTCTAATTTCTTGGACAGGTCAGAGATGAATATATTGAACAGAAGAGGGCCAAGATGACTGCCCTGAGGAACACCGGAAGTTACTTCGATGTCATTTGAAAGGAATCCTTGAAATCTGATAGCCTGTGTTCTTCCGTTGAGATATGATCTTAACTATTCAAGAGCAGAACCTGTTATTCGAAATCTTGAGAGTTTAACAATTAAAATATGATGGTCTACCTTATCAAAGGCCTTGCTGAAGTCAGTATAAATAGCATCGATTTAATGGCCCTTCTCCATAATACAGAGGAGTTCGGAGATTAAGACGCATGAGGTTTGAAGTGTCGAGCGCCCTTTTCTGAAGCTGTGTTGTTGTTCATTTAAATGTGAGTCGATTAAAGGGGAAATCTTGTCGTTTTCAAATAGTTTGGGGATTGTTAATAAAATAGCAATACCGCTGTAGTTTCCGAGATATAAGACAACCTGGTACTGGAGTCTTCATATATAAAAAAAAGTTCCGTACTGGACTGACAGACAACGCGTAGACCAAACCCCTTGAGCAAAAAGGCTGAATTTTGACAGTGCATTTTTTAATGACATCCGCTAAGGATATTTTTAAAATTCTACTGCTCCCGTCCCTTAGCAGACGTTTATGTGGAAAATCGTTTATTGGGACGTTTATGTGGAAAATCGTTTTGGCTCGTCCCACTTGCCTCTTTCACCGTCTTCTCCGCAAAAGTTTTCAACAGGTTTTTGTTGGTTGGCCCGTGTGAAGAAATTGGCCGTTCCTTACAACTATTTTCGACGTTTCTTCTTTTTGTTCTCCGTGTGTGAGAATATCGCTTTGAAACATACTGGGTAAGGGAATTATTTTCCGGAAAAATTGACAAAGGGAAAATCAAGCCTTAAAGGACGAACTATAATGCGCACGTTATCTAGGCGCTCCTATGGATATCAATGTTCACGCACACACGTGCGGCGTATGTTATTGTACCGTTAAAGTTTCGTTTCGTAAGAATGAGAATAGACAGTTTTACAAAGCTTGCTCATGCGTAATGCCCCGGCTTCACCGGCCCAACTTCACAAGTTCAAGCAAATTGGTTTTACTGAACTTCAGTCAATACCTCAATTGGCTTCAATGAAACCTCAGTTCGCCCAATAGAACATCGAATTAAAATTGAACGTAAAAACACGCTCAAAAGAGAGGGTAATCAACTGGAATAGTGGAATGACATTCCAGAGAGCTTTTGCATTTCTAACTTCTGGCGAAAAAGCAGCAACTATTTCAAGCACGAGCTGAACATGCCAGACGGTGAAGCCACTTAATGCAGATTGAAATGAACTTTATTGAACTGAGGTCAACGCCGGAATACTGCAGAATTCAGCTACAGACTATAATGTTGCAGACTTGCGTTTATGAAAATGCCCAAATATACCAGTCGAGCAGAAAAGTGATATATGGGAACCGTTGATGAGGACTTCTAGTTAAGTTAAGCGAAAGTAATTGGATGTCATTAGCCTGGAGCCGAACAGCCCAGGCAAGAACGCCCAGGCTAAAAATGATAATGATTGACAGAAATGACTGCTTACCAAAATTGAATAACATATTAAGCAACAATTAAGGTATTTTTATAGCTAACAAGCCTTCTCCTAACAATTACAATTTTAAGCCGATGTCATCAAGTTTAGTATCCTTAAACTAGAGGCATCTTGGTCTATCGCTATCCTTCTAGTAGAGATTTGGTCTTCGTCGGTTGTAATCTCTCATAAATCCGACGATAAAAGCCTTTCCGAAAGTCTACCTAACCTTTATTCTCTTCGCGAAATCTACGTAACAATAACGAGTTGTCAAGTAATCTCGAATCGTTTAAAGTCTAAGCTCAAGTGTCACTCTTTGTACTACCGGTCCGTCATGTTTTAACAAAAATTCTGTAGGTCACACGGTTTCCGAGATATAAGGACAATCCCATTCTTCACCACTCAAAACAAGATGGCGGCCAAACATCACGCCTCCTAATCCCGAAAACCCGGTTTTATACTCCCTACCAACTCCCCATACACAATGCAAAAAACAAAATGGCTGTTTTCATAAAATGCACACAGCGAAAGTACCATTTGACTGGACTAGATTTGATTTGTAGGTTGTTTTTTTTTATATCAACAAATTCTTTTTTTAAGTTTTTTTCTTAACATACTTATGTTTTAAGTAATTACATTTAGTTTATTTTTTTTTGTTTAGAAATTTGTTGATTTTTGTTTTTTATATATATATTTCACATCTTACGCTCTTTTTTTGTTGTATTATTTTTTAAGTAATAATAACTTATATATTTGTTGCTGTTATCAATTTTGTTTCATTTTTTTTGCTTTCTTAAATCATTTTTTTATATCTCAAAAAATTAGGAGTACAAACTAATAATACTCTAAAATCTAGTATTGTGATTTTGTAGGCACTATTTAAATTTCATTTTTTCTTTTTTTTCTTTTCTTTTTTAAATATAATTCATTGATTTATTGTTTTCGTTTTCAATAACAATCATTTAAAGAATGAAATGTTGCTTTTTTATAGTCTTTATATTTACATACATTTGTTTTGTTTTTGTTTTTTTTTTTTATTAATATTAAATTTTGTGTTTTTTTGTTTTCTTTCTTAATTGTGGTTAAATGGTGGATCACAACTCAATCGGATTAATATGTAAAGATGTGGTGGAGAGAAAGATTTTCTTTTATATTTTTTTTTGTAATTTTCTTTCTTTAAAGATATGCTTTTTAATTTGAACTTTGGAATTTCGGATTTTATGGCAATTTATATGTTAACTGATAAATATTTATTAATGAAAATTGTTTAAAGGGTAATGAATGATTTTTTTTTCTTTTTTTAAAAAAAAGTTTGTAGAAACTTAGAAATATGAGATCAGTTTAAATTGTTAACGTTTGAATCTTCTTTAATAATTAAATATTATTAGTTTTCGAAGGATGTTGTTTGATTCGTAATAGAGTAAGGTTATTAACCTCACACCAACTTTACTTGGAAGGGACTAGACCAATTATGTTAGCGTATTCTCTGTAATAGTATAGTTACTAGTAGCCACCACTAGGATACTTCCGGGTCAATAGTAGCAACCGACAATATCATGAAAACAGAAATATGCGCACGGCTGCTAAAAGCCAAAAAATCCTACTATAGTCCGTCAAGGCTATGGTTGCCATCCGTCCGGATTTCCCCGGATTTGTTCTACTTCGGAGGGCGTCCTGGCGTAAAAATTTCTTGTGTCATTTGAGACGCTGATTCTTCTATTATCCTTATTTCTTTTTCAGAAAACTGCCTTTTTTCGCTTTGTGTACGCGCTTTTCAGTTCGTTTGTTTTCTTTATACTCCTCTTCAGAATTCATTGCTCTGTGTCTATTTAGCATGATTTGGTATGCTCTGTTTTTCTACGCTGGACCATTACATTGTTAAGTTTATTTACGTAAATGATGAGGCCAGTTCACGCAATTCGACGTCGACTGAAAACGACACTAAGCACGCTCAAAAACCTTAATATGATTAACCATGGGAATTTTTGAACGTCAAAAAGTTATGCTAGTGGTTATGTTGTAGTTAACCGCAGAATTTTTGAACGACAAAAGTTTACCACAGTTAACTATAGTAAGATTTTAGAACGCGCTTCGTGTCGTTTTCAGTCGACGTCGAACTGCGTGAACTGGCCCTAGCACTACACTACTCGCGAAGTTGATCGAAGTTGGTCGAAGTCGAGTAAGAGTACGAGTGTGTAGACACTGACTTCGGATTTCGATTAACTTCGAGAAGTACTTCGCCGAAGCAATTTCGCGAGTAGTGTAGTGCAGGCTTTACGTCCAGAACATCCGTCTCGTGTTCACCCTCGAATTATTTCTTCTTTTAATTCTTGCGCCATTCATTTTCCGTCTCTGTTTCCTCTTCTTGTTTTTATTGCAGATATCTTTGCCCTAAGTTTCCCAAGTTTCTGCCCTGTCCGAGGTTATGCCGTAGGTTTCATAGCAAGAAATTAATGCCAGAAAGGGTTGCTAGCTCTTCGCTACGTTTTCGTTATACCATGTTCGCACTGAGCCGAAATTACGTGATTTCGGCTATTTTGGTGATTTCGCCCAAAATCATGTGATCTCCCATGTATTCCTGTGATTTCAAAATCATCTCAAACATCGTAATTTTGGCAGTCGAAGCCAATGCTCAAACCTGAAAATCGAATTCAGCTCAAGGGGCAAACAACTGGGGACGTTTGTTTGGAAATTCAGGATTGGCCCATCCCATCTGCCTCTCTCACCCTCTTCTCCACAGCAAATTTTTATTAGTTGCCTGTTGGCCCGGGTGAAAAAATTGGGCGAAAATGCCGTTTCGAAATACAAAGTATGAGATACAAGCTTCAGACGCTCTTATGTAATCTAACTTAAATCCGATCACAAAACGCTTTCCGAAAGCCTAACAAACTTTATTATCTTCGCAGTAACGCGTTGTAAAGTATCTCGAATCATCTAAAGTCTACGGTCAGGGGTGGTAGCACTTAAGTTGTTTCAATCGACGTCTTCATACAAAAATTCAAGTTTGTACTATTTGTCAATCATTTTGTTCACGTCGTGGTGCTCTACGTCTAGTAATAAGCTCAGTTTGAAGGATAGAGAAAAGATTCGATATATTAAGGGAGTCTAGGGATGGCGATGAACCTTCCGTTTGAATTCTTGGATGTTGTATGAGCTCGGGAATACTAACTGTGGGAAATGGTTCCGCCGTCGAGTTTTCATCTTATTGAACGCACAGCGCCAGCGCGTGGAATAGAATAGATAGATTTCAGTAATTTTTGACAAGATGACGGAAAATGTATATAAGAGCATAAAGGACCTACGCTTGGATCTAAGGAAAGAAAAAATACTAAATTAAAGGTAAAGAGCGAGTTTAATGAAAGGAATGAAGCTCGGCGGGTGAAGGTTGACGGCAGACTGGGTTGGGGCTTCCTACGTACCACTCCAAGTTAAGAAACTATTGGGAATGGCACCACGCTGTGATGCAAGGCGGAGGCGTGGCGGGGGAGGGGGTTCTTGTACATGTAAAAAACCGGTATTTATCACCGTGAACGCATGGATTTAATATTGCACCTGATGTTTGGAAATTTAATCTGCTCCCTTGCCTTCGCACAAACATATTTTCCAAAGAATTTTCGAAACTGCTGTTCTATGAACGCCAATGTCCGCTCGGACCCCATCTTGAAATCCCGAGACCTTAAGAATATTTTTATTCTTTCATCTTTTGGAATTGCACCACCACGAGTTTTCATTCATTTATTTCATTTCATTCTGGACAAAGCACTCTTCTCAAGAGAATAATCTCAGAGTGTTCACTCAGTTTTTATTAACAGCACTCATTATCTAAACTCTAAAAACTTGGTAAATTTCTGCGCCGTCCTTTCTTCTAGTTTTCTCTGCCACCAACGGAACTTTAAAAAATACATCACAACCCTTTGAAGGAGACATTCACAAGGCAAGAATGTCTCAACGGCTTAACTGCCTTCTAATAAGCCTAATAAGTTGTAAGAGCATTGTTGAATTCCATAAGAAGTGCCGTGACTACTATTTGAAGTAACTCTTGCTCCTCATTTGTAAGCCATTCACATGCAAAGTAATATGTGACTTATCAAAATTTGCCATCAAAAAGGTTGCGATCAAAGGGAAAAAAACACAACAATGAAATTACTACGACTCGTGATTTTCTGTTCCCCACTCGAGTCATTTTTTTTACTCAAGTCTGTTAGAAGTATGTACTTCGCATGAAGGTGCAGTTTGTCGATTATAAACAAAAATTGGAAAATATTTGTTATGATAAAAGTTAACGAAAAAAAAAATATCGAAGGTTAGATTAAAGCCGTGTGTAAGTTACCCCGAAAAAATTACTTTAACACATACTTATGTACTTATTCTATATTTCTAAGTTATTACAAACTCGGTTTGTATTTACTATATATTATTACTTTTTTATATATATATAAATAAATATGTAATTTCTCAAAATCTATGCGTAATATACGCAAATTCACAGAAACCAAAAAAATATATTCTAAAATAATTTTAGTTTTTTTTTGTATTTTTCTCTTGTTTTTGTTAAAGTTAATCTTTCCCCCGTGATTTATCAATACGTCCAACAATAATACTATCATCATCATCATCATCAGACCTTACTTTAATAATATTAAGATGATTTTTAATATTACTAAATTCCGAGAGTTTAAGAAAATTCGTATGCCGCTTAACGTGTGTTGTTGCATCATTCTGTATTGCTGTTGTTACTGGATCAGTTGCTTTTGTTGTATTGTTGTTGTTGTTATTACTGTTGCTGTTGTTATTAGTAGTAGTATTATTATTATTATTATTAATATTAATATTATTATTTGTCGACCCCATCACTTCAACGTCCTGTATATTACAAATTTGAACTTTATCCTTATAGCTGGATGGTATTAAAAAATTATTGAGCTCATGCTAATCTTTTATTAATCTATAGATATGGTGCTGTGCACCACAATTAGATGCTGCCACTTCAAATACGTATGCTATGCATAGGAGGGTTTCTTGCGTTTCTCGATTTGAAACGACCTTTAAAGAGAAAACACAAAATATTTAAATATTATTTTATGAATTGTAAGAAAAATCCAAAGACTCACTTGTAATATCGTAAAATTTTCTAAAACACTGTTCATCATGTAGCGTTCAGGTAAATTTTTTAATTTTTGAATAAAATTAATCATGTATTCGCACATAGGAGACTTATGTATACGGTAGACGAATCGGCCATTTTCCAGCCGAGAATACTCGGTTTCAACCTTCTCGACTACTTGTTTACCAAACGAACAGACTTTCGTTGAGCATGTTATCACTACATTTTCATTACTTTCATACCTAGAAAAAAATTAAAAGAGAGAGAAAATGGTTAATTTTAAAAGTTAAAGCGAAATTATATTTAAATTACTAGAAAATATAGAGAGCAGAGCTGGATTAAATAATAGTGCTATTGGTCAAGTAATGTAACTTCAGTAATCAGATAAATGCTAGAACAAGGGAGAACAAATTAGCAGTTAAATCTCACCATGTCGGCATTATTGGTAAACTGTGCTTAAAAAAAAGAACTTCTTAGAGATTAGAAATGGAGCAGAACGAATACTTCTGAGAACACGGAACGAATAGTTTCAACAAATTAATAGATTTAAGAGGATTATGAAATGGTAACATCAGCCGACAACTTAAAAGCCGAATATAGTTTCTGCCAACTCTTTCTTCGTCTACTTTGCTTGCTATAGAGAATACAAAGTATTTATTGTAAATAGATCCGGTTTTTTTTTTATCTGGATTTTCTCAGTTTTAGTAAAAGAGTTTTATGTCCTTTTACAAAATGAATCCTAGATTTTTAAGGGGTTGCGATTTGCTGATCCGTGTGAAACAAAATAGATTCGTTTAAGATGGATTCGCTTTTAATATTAATTGATTGCATGTGTTTTTAATCTATTAAATACTAGCTGGAGCCTGTTGCGCCTCACTACACCCATCGGTACAAAATAAAGGGACAATGGCCCTACAATTTGACCCCTGGGTTCTCATCGGCAATGTTAAATTGTTTACCCAGATGCCAGCCTCTTCCGGTATTGCAGAATCCTACGCTTATATCATTTCCGAGATTCAGGATTTTTTAAATTCTTATCCATTGTATACAAATCCTACATTTCCTATTCTCCTTTTCATCTTTTCAAAAAACCTTATTGATCAATTCTTAACTGATTGCTTGAAGAGCTTCAGGATTATGACAGGACTATGTCCAATGTTTTTCCATTTGTAGCTAGGAATTCAAAGTTTTCCGAGCTAACTAACCTGGAAATGACAGTTATTTGGTAAAATTCGTCCGCCATATTGGCCCCGCAAATTTGAATTTATAAGTTTCGATCATAAATTCGTTATTTGCAACCTTAAGACCCCTAGATACCTCCTTTCATTGGAATCGGAACAAAATTGGCAAATTCAACCATATTTTCGCGGCCATCTTGAATTTCGGTCATGTTGGAGGCCATTTTGAATTTTTCAAAACCGGGCTTCCAGCTGAAGCATGGGAGGCGATGATTTTCAACGAAACTCTCCGTGACAGCGCCATCTAGAAGTGGCTTTAGAAAGTAATAGAATATCCTATGTTCTTTCTGTTAATGTAAATTGCAAATGCTTAAAATTCTAATAAGATCGGTTGCACGGTATAGGAGCCTATTGCGAACATATCGACATTCACACATTAGCCCTTAAGTTAACATTAACCTTTTCTACAAAATATTAGAAAGCTTAAAAAAAGATGAATGAAATCGGTCGTTGTTCTTAATATAATTGTTATTTTCTAAGTACATATAGTTATAATCATGATATTAAAACGAAATTAACCATTTTAAAAAATTTTGTGTGGCTCTGTCCGTTTGTCCGGGCTGATCTCCGATTCCGATGGAAATTTCACTAGAAGATTCAGTATTTTCTTGAGCATGTTTTAGGCTATTTTCATATCATCGACAACTGGATTAGACCGAAAACTTGAACTAACTCAAAATCTACGACAAGACATATTTGTACATAGCACAACATTTTTCCTATAGGTGGCGTTCAACATCCAATTTTGAAAAAGGTGGCGCTCAACATCGAATTTTGTTACTGGCCCTGTCTTCCTCCAGCGTTCGCCTCCATGATTGTCCATCTCTGGGCCGAATTTTCCAGTTTCTTATACCTAATTGTCTTATGCCTTCCTCGACGTCGTCTATATATCTGGTCTTCGTTTGTCTATCGGTACTTCCCCAGCATTATCACTGCTGGGTTGCGATTTGCACCTCGAATTCATCGTAGTCTATTTATTTTAATCACTTTGACAATGTCTGTCATTTTATTTAATGTTGGAATTTGACTGCTTTCATACAACACTGAGTTGTATTCTTTCCTCCAAATGCCATCCTACTAATGCTTCGCTTGCGTTCTGCAATGTCCACACTTCCGAGCCATATAGTAAGACAGGCTTAATTAGTGTTGTGTAAAGTTTCAATTTTGTTTTCCTTGATACATTTCTCGATCAAAGTAGCATCTATTAGCCAGTGCTATTCGTTTTCTGATTTCAGCCGATATAGCATTGCCTTTTATTATAATCGTCTTTATTTACAAAAAACCCGTTTATAGCTTCTATATTGTATGCCTCTATCGCTATATTTTGCCTGTTCCTTCTGGCGTTTTTGTGCACTCAATTAAATGCAAATGAAGAAGCCTTGCAGCTTTAATTGACAATCGGGCCTAAAGTAATTTGTATCGGGAATCATACACACGACGAGTAGATGGTTTGGCTCCACCCAGCTCGGCTTTAGAATCTGCGGAGATCTCTCAAAATACCGCTATTACGTGAAAAACTAGCGCTCAGAGTTAAAGTGGATATGTACTGTCGATGGTTCTATGATTGAGTACAATGTCGGACAGCATGCTCTAGTCGGAAAGTACAGAGAAGAGTGGAATAACTGCTAACGCCAACTTGCGATTTGGTCTACCAGTTCCCATCCAATTAGTATCGCGACAGAACTTTGATTTCGGAGATCGAATAGGAGATAGTTTCCTCCTTTACTATGCCTATAGTCCATCACAGGAAAACGGGCAAGGAATTGCTGCAAAGAAGAAAGACAAGAAAGAAGAAATGTTAAAGCTGCGTAAAGGATTCGAATCAAGTTACTCTTAGACCCGGTTTAGATGGTGCGCTTCAGCGCATGTGCGTCAGGAGCTTTGCGGATAAAGGGAGAAGTGGGGTGGTACCTCTCATCACCTGCACTTCTCCCTTCATCAACAAACGTTCGTGAGGCACATGCGCTGGAGCGCACCGTCTAAACCGGCTCTTAGGCAACCAAGCCCCACAACTCCTCTCTACTCTTCATTGTCTTATACTATTGCTTATTCTTTGTTAGGCTCAACTAGTCACTTAGTTATTTCTTTCAGACAAGGAATATGGCATCTATTTATCGAGTCAAGAGCTATCGTCTTTGAATATGTGCACTTCATGCATTCTCGATCATCGGTAACTATTACGATCGAATTTCAGCTTTTTGACCTTAGTTCTTTACTACGAGTCTAGCTTGTTTATAAACTGCAAGTGTTATAGGCTCTTTCCTTTGTTCAAAGCTACAGTGTGCTCATTAAAGTTCTACCGCTGAATGAAAATTATAACAAATATAAAATTATTTATTTTTAACTATACTTACTGGCTGGTTACGCCGTAGAAGGCACCCGTTTCATCCGTAATATTTGTATTTAAATCTGCCCAACATTTAACTAAGTAGAAAGCATTTTGCGGTCCCTTATCGTAAAGATCTTTAAGGCCGCCGGTTTTTTCAGGGAATTTGTCTGATATTTGTCTAATGTCCACCGACTAAAACAATAAATTAAAAAATGAGTTAAAAAATAACAAAACTCTGCTAAATAACAAACCTCTAAGAGTGGATCTGAATATGACGGTTTACCTCCTATCTGTACAAACAGGTGCCTGTGATACTGTGGATGAAAAAAATGGAAGAAACATGTAGTTAATAATTTAATTAATAAAACAAATCAACAATGAAACTTACAATTTCTTCTCTTTGGATTTCCATATACGCTGAAAATTCTAACAATCTAAATTTGTGCGTTGCTATCGCTCTTCCTTCCCACGGAGGCTGGGCTGGAGGAAGACCTGCTTCAACATCACCAGAAACAGCTGTCGATGGTTTACCGGAGGGATATGGTGGTTGTGCAAATGGCTTAATACTAGGTGATGATAAAAACCTAAATATTAGATTGCGAAATGTCAAAAATCTTTATCATGTCCTCTACTTACTCTTGTGAAGTACTGGGCTGCAGACCGGGCTGCCAAAATTGCTGAAATGATCAATTTGGAAAACAAGTTAGATATTGTTGACTAGCTTGGTTCTGTTGTGGCATTACTGGTGTTATAACGTTTATTAGTAGTACAGGACAATAAAAAAAACTTAAATAAAAGCGAATATTTAGACAAAAATAAATAAATGTAACAAATATAAAGCAGCAGCAGCGCCCTAAGTACGTGTTTTTAAATTGCGGTAGGGTTATATTAGGCATTTTGGGGTGGCGGTGTTCTAAGTTGTTAATTTATGGTGCGATGACCGACTTGCATATCTTGTGATAGATTATCCCTTTTCAATAGTAGAATTTAGTAGTTTGTGGAGTCAGAATGGAGGCAAGGAGATAGGAGATGAAGTCGATAAAACTATAAAATCTGACTCGTATTGAGACCGAATTACACTAATATAAATCATAGGAGTTACTTCATATTGTATATTGATGGATAAGTTTAAGGTCACATAACTAGAGAACTGTTGATCAGATTGGGCTGTACTGGTGGTATGGATTTCATAGCCTACATGCCAGTCTAATTTCAAGGAAAGTAATATTGATGAAACTTGAATGTTAATAGTTATTCCGTATTGGTTTATTTTAAAGAGCCTATGGTGACAGTATATAGGGTGGCCAACTTTTGTGTATACACAAGATCTACTTTTTATCAGAAAAATGTGTCGCAACCGACTTGTTTTCATATAACCGTAGTTTAAATAGGGAAAAGTTGTGAAATACATATATATAGCGACAGCCAGCGTTCGTATAACTAGAGCCTATAAGGCAAAGATTCCGAATGGCTCACTAATTCTTCCAAATAACGCCACTGTTCCATCTACAGTACATCAAGTTGTGGGTGGAGTTGCAACAACTTGAAGTTCTTTTTTTGGCAGCTCACACAGGCAGAGAATATCTGGTGATGCATAAAGGATTGAAACACTTTGGAAGGACAAGAATTTGGTACTTTACGGACCACAAACCGCTTCGCTTCGCTTTTAAACAAAAATCCGAAAAAGTAGTCAACTTCGAGAACTCGACTCCATCGGCCAACTCTGAATGGACATACGATATATTGAAGGAAAGTCCAACGAAATTTGCAAAGGCGAATTAGGGAGTTTGTAACGAGACCAAAAACAAAGCTCGTCCTTGCTGCTCACGGAATTTGTTGTTTTATTGTAAACAGCAACTATTGTGGTCGTGGAAAGTCTACTGCGACATTAGCCGAGAAAAAATTCGGCCTTACGTTCCTGAATAACTCTGACAGTTAGCCAAAAAAAACCACACACTGTGGCTCATCCACGGGTAAAGACAACGACTAGGCTAATAAGTGATTGAAAGAGTCCTCTAATGGCAACAGCAAATTGAATCGTCGAACATCCTTGCGCTTGCCTGGTGAATCATTCGTTGACAAGCAGGAAAATGTCTCACACAAGAAATTTGTAAAGGAATTCAGAAATAGAGTTAACGAGGATCAATCCAAGAGCAATTTCGTCGCATGCTAAACAAAGCGTTTAATCCAGGAGCATCTAAAAAACTACCAGTTCGTGTTCGAAGGAAATGATAGTCACAGTATCTTTGGACTCATCATACAAACGTTCATTCGAGGTTTTTAGAGAGAAATCCCAATCTCACGCCTGGCCCGTCATAGTGCAATGTCTAGTAGTAAGCTTAATTGAAGGTCGAAGAGTAGCATAGGTTTGGGGTTATGGGAGACAGGATAGTGTCGAAGGAGGTGCACCGCTACGAACCCTGCGTTTGAACTCTTGGATGTTGTAGGAGTTCGGAATAAGTGACTAAGATTTGACGTCATGTAGTAAAACGCTGATTAAACCAGATTTCTTTAGTAACGAATCAGTCTTTTGTTGTTTTTTCCGTGAATCTTCAAGCCGACAAGTCAGCTAGTGCGATAGTGACGATATAAAACTTTCCACTCGCTCAGCAGCCAACTAGCTAGCGAGTTGAACCCACGTCTTGTTTTGTTTTTTCTTTGTTAAAATTTTCTTGATACTCGCAGCTAGTTCCTAGCAACTATGATGACACACGGTTAGTTCACTAGCTAACAAGCCCGCACGCTAGAGAGTAGCGAGTAAAGTAGCCCGGCTTTCAACTTTCTCGGTAGTTTATTTACAATTCGCTGGCTATTTGCTTGTAAGCTCGCTCAATGTAATCGAGTCTTTGGATTGACAATGAGAATACCAATTTAGCATGAACATCTGCCACGTTACTCGACAACGAGAATAAGTTTGAGCATTTCATATATTGGGTCAGCCCATAAATAGTGTGGTTTTTCAAAATGCAGGTCGGCGGGGGAGGGATTAAACTACTTACATAAACCCGTAATAAAAACAGCTAGTAATTGTACCTTGTTCTTATTCATAGTATCATAGTACAAAGATGAACGTGTGTAGTGGAATAACGAAGCAATGGAACCGAAAAAAGATAATCTTCGGCATTGTTTAGTTTACGAATTCAATAAAGCTAACAATGCAGCCGGAAGTGCAAGAAATGTGAATACAGTGTATGGAGAAGGAAAAATATGCCAAACGTCCTGGAAGAAGTGTGTAGCTTGATTAGGAGGCGTAGAAGCTTGGATTTAATCATTCAACCGTTAGGTTAGGTTAGATATGGCTGAGCTGTTGGTTTGAGCTCATAAAGCTCGTGTTTAAAAAGGGCTCGCCAAATGCGCTTAGTCTCTTTCTGCATAGGGCTGGACAGTGACAGAGGAGATGTAGTACACTTTCCTCCTCGTCCGGATTTTTACAGCTTCTACAAAAATCGTAGTCTCAAGACCTAAGCGGGTCGCATGCGTCCTTATCAGACAGTGTCCGGTAAGCACTCCCACTATAGCTGAGAGGTCTGGTCTACCGAGACTCAGTAATGAGGTGGTCCGCCGAAGATCATAAGAGGGCCAGGTTAGTTTGGCCACCATGCTACAAGCGAAAAAGCATTGGAGAGATCTTAATAAATGCATTCAACCGTTGATCGACACTTTCATGGCATCGGGAGAGTCAACAAGCTTGACCCATGGGTTCCTTAGCAATTTTCGAGGTCTAATCGCGCACAGAGAATGAATGTGAGCCTTTGCTGACTGGCGAAGTTAATTCTGTACTGTAAAAATATTAAACGTAGAAGATAGTAGGTAGACAAAGGAAACACCCCGGAACCCCAGGCTAAAGCAGTTGGTCAGGACGACACTTGTTGGCTTGATGTCATGTCACTGCTCGAAGAGTCAAATCAAAGCGACAACCAACTACGCACACGGCTAAAGCTATTCAAATGGTCTGGTCTACAAATATGAGGTATAGGGGTGAACTACAATGGACCAAGTGAAGTGGTCGTAGTAATTTTGAACCCAATGATTCACCAAAGAAAAATAATCCGAACTTGTTAGTTTTTTCCAAAAATATGACAGCTGTGAAGTTATTACAAACGAAATAATTTGTAAAATATCTATGACGACCCGTACTATTGACTTAACGACCTGTGGCCTTATCTTCTTCTTTACGCTCCTTTAATCCCTCATGTCACATAGGGCGGAAACAGTTGCCCTCCAGCGGATTCTCTCTTATCTCAGGAACAAATTCCTGAATCCCTAGCGCTTTTCAGCCTATGATTGTGATTCCTATGTAAATTTATGATTCTTTAACTTAACTAATTAAATAATAAGGCTATATTATGACTATGGATCCAACAATTTTGCTGTAAACTAAGTTCCAAAATTGGCGGATTTCGAAATGAATAAATAACACTAAATTCCAGATGTTCCTACGACAACTTCTTTTAAATATTTTCTTACAAAGAATTTGCAAAATTACTCATAAGAACAGATACCTTCTACTCCACCAGATCTAAACCAACTACGTCTTTTTGCGAAAGTCAATTTGTCTAAATATTGTCTTTGTCGAAAAAATACGTCCATTCTTTTCACCAATTGAACAAATAATTCGACATTTCTCACCTGTGTTCTCAACGAAACAAAACATTTACAAAAAATAAAGACTTACAGTAGTAGTTCATTTGGAATACGTTTTTTTAACTGATTTGTGTTTCACATGACATCCGCTGAAAGTAAATATAATATTGCGAAAAAAAAAAAACAACAATCCCAATAAAATTGTACACAAGCGATAAAATAGCACAAATTTACAATAATGGCAGGCAGGCGAGCAAAGCGACATTTCCGCGAGTTTTATTGGAGCACAACCTGTTCTCCTTGGTGATAGACGAGCAGCGAGCGACCTGCACAAAAGCCAGGTTTTTAGTGGCAACAATTCTTTCGCATATTAGTCAGAGCCGAGAGCGTTCGTTCCTTTTTATTTTTTGTGTAATTATAGTATTTAATTAAAAATGATTTAAAAAAATAAATAAAAAGAAAACGAACGCGAGGTTAATCGATTCGCTTAACAAGAATAAGTTTCAATTCGCATAAAAGTGTAAAAACGTTTATTAAAAAATGATGGTGGCCTCATCTGTGATTGATTGGCACTTGACTTGATACTCTGGAATAAAAAATGCCGAGATGAATTCAATAAAAATGCTGCTTTGCGGTCCTATTCTTGAGAAATAGGAATTCGGTTTCGCCATTAACTCCAAAATGAATCAGCTGAGGAGTGTGGAACGACGTCAGAGTAAATCCCATTCAACTTTCAATACGAGTGCGTGTGACTTTCAGGTTAGATCTTGTTTGGAGTTATCTAATTATAAACTACAGAAATACAATCTTAATTCGTTCTATTCATATGGTAATTCGGGAGCCAAACTGTGCATCAGGGCCAGAAGAAAATCAAGTTTTTCTTTTTTTAGTTTTGTTGCAACTCAGCGATTGGAATTGAGGAATAGTACTATAGGGGCTCTTCCAGCTACTGTGCTTCTCTTAACTTGCTGCTTCTTGTGTTTATCCAAAATTAAGCCTTTATTTTTGTTATTTCATCGAAAGAACAAACTTTTTGGTCTATATAGACAACAAACCTCTAATAGACGGTGCCCTTCACACGAAGATCGAACGATCTACATGCGGATCCCAATTTACCACAGAACGACTCTATCAGGAACTTAATGGTAAGAGACAACACTACTCATCGGAGTGAAGTCTTAGCCTCCGTCATGTTAGGAATCCGTACGGCAATCAAGATCAACTTACAATGCTCACTAGCAGAGCTCGTATATGGCCAGAATGTGACACTCCAAATTCGAATTTCATCCCAATCAAAAACAGAAACGCAGAATTTCTAATTTGTCTTCGTTCGCTTAGGCGCAAAACCATATCGAATAGTCCTAACGAATGTCTATATAACTAACTCCACCGTCGTTTGGTCCCAAGTCCAGGGTGTGAAAGGAGGAGGGTGATCGACCTGCCGAATTGACCAGAATGAGGAAACCGAAGAAACTAGGCAAGAAACCGCATGGATATACGAAATAACTATTTACGAAATAGTGCTACTGCATCCGGAGCAGCCGCTACGCCAGTGCTGGGGACCAGGGATGCTGGTGTGAAGTGGGTTACTAGTCGAAGACCCAAATTAGTCATACCGAAAATGTAACAGGACATCACGTCGGGCAAAACGAAATCATAGTGAATGGATGAACTAGGTTCACCGGATCCGGAACATCGCCGAAACGATGACGCTTTACTATTCCAGTGATGAGAAACGAGAAGCCGGCGTCGGGTTTACGGTCGATCGACGGGCTGCCAGCAGCGTTACCATATTCCAACCAAAATACGAGCGTTTGGCGTTTACAACTATCGTTGCAACGATCAAGACCCATATCGTATACGTTTATGCGCCAACCGAGACCAACCCGGACACGAAGAAGGACGAATTTTACGTTCAGCTTCAACAGACGCTGGATACGATACCTCAAACCGTATTAATCATACTCGCGGAGGACTTTATACAAATTCAGCAGATCGAAACGGCTGGGAAGGAACGATGGGTAAATTCGGACACGGAGAAATTAACGACAACGGTTTACGCCTCCTTTCATTCGCAGCGTCAAACAATTTGATCGTTGACAACAGCATCCATCCATTCAAACATCAACTTAATTGGCGAAATCCATCCGACGACTCGGCGACTTTAGACTAAGTTTTGATCAACGCAAGATCCCGATCGACGCTCAAAGACGTACGTGCAATAAAAGGGCCCGATTGAGGATCTATATCTTCTATTATCTTGTTCGAGCGGAATTACAGATCCGAATACAAAGAGCGAAGAAAATGACGCCACCACCAGCCAAGAGAATTGGGCGTGCCTATGGGACCCCGACTATCGGGCGAGAGTTTCAAATGGCATTATCCAACAAATTCGCGGCCGTTGCAATATCGGACGATATCTTTGTTAAAGAAAGGCAATTATCGGAGTCCATTGTTGAGTGTTTAATGGAGTGGTGTCCACCCATCCGTGAACGACGCAGCCATGGATCTCGGAAGGCGCTCTGGACCTCGTCGATCAGCGAAAACAATTTCGAGCAATACCGACGATTGAGCAAAGAAGTTCGACCAGAATTGAAATCGAAACGAGAAGTGTACTGAAATAATGTTGTGGCCGACAAGGAAGAAGCGGCGTCGAGGCACTAGTACCGGGAGCTGTACCAGACAATCCGGCGGTTAAGCGGCAAAACAACATCAACAAACGACAACATCAAAAATTCGCATGGGACTCTCGTGATCTCTGATGTCCGACAAGGAGACGTCGCTTCGACACTTCTCTTCAACGCTATGGTCGACGCGATTATGCGTGAAGCAAACGATGGAGGACGCGGAGTTCGATACGCCGACAAAAGCTTCGTAACCGGTTTGATATTCGTCGACGAAAGCGCCGTCTTCGCCGACACGTCGATGCAACAGACGTCTAATACGAAATTTCCCGCCTCGCCCAGTCATACGGACTAAAAATCAATGCGAAAAAGACCAGAATACTCACAATGGACGGATAGAAAGCCAGTAGTGCTGACCTCGATGGAATCCAAATCGAACAAGTTCCGATGTTCAAATAGTTAGGATCATTGATTCAAGAAAAGAAAGTGGCATCGACGTCCGACGTTCGCAGTCGCATCGGCCAGGCAACAGTAACATTCGCCTCGCTCAAGTGGTGCATATGGAAACGAACAAATACCATCAAAACTAAATTACGTCTGTACCGAACGTTGATCCTTCCGATTCTTCTTTATGGATCGGAAACGTGGACACTGTTCAAGTCGGACGTCAACAAGCTCGAGGTCTTCCAAATGCTATGCTTGTGGCAGATTCTGCGATCGGCCTCGAAACGAGACAGTTAAGACAAAGATGCGAACAGGCATTAATCGAAGAAGAAATACAAAAACGTTGAGTACGATCGGACCGAATAAAACCTGGTCTAAGAATATCGTGGGCGACTTAAAGAATCAACGATTATCAGCTATCGAGGCTCGAGAATTCGCCAAAAATCGCCACGCAAGAATGGAAACGAGTAGTGAATGGAGGTTGAGACCCAGCGGTGCCGACAGCAGCGTATCCCTTACGGGGACGTCCCGCTTGGACCGCTAGCTATAGGACCAAAGAAGAAGAAGCATACAACGCCATGTTCTTTTTGTTTCTGTCATGTATCAGAGGTGGCGTTGTATACGGACAAATCCAACAAATCAAAAATCACAAAAATCGGTCCAGCCGTTCTTGAGTTATAAATGGTGTAACTAACTCGATTTTGTTTTATATACATATAGAAGAAGAAGCATACAACGCTATGTTTACTATATACACCTACTTATGGTAACAAATCGAATTGCCTATCCTGATCTTTATTGAAATAAATTACCATCCCTGCCGAATAGAATCTTCGTTTCATTCGCCAAAATTCAGCACTTCCTCCCAAACTCATCTCGCCCAACCAGCGATGCTTCCTTACATCCCTTATTTTCCGTACTTTCATCATTGATGGTTTTTGCTAATTTCCGATAGAATCGAATCACACAGAAGCTGCATGTACATGGCTTTGACTTTCAAATTTCATTCTTACAAACAATGAAACATGCCAGATTGATGCTCCTGTTGGTAAGCCTTCAAACTATCATCGTTACTGTTGTCACCCCTCGGCTATGAATATGACATTGACTGCCCATCGAGGCTTTTGGGATGATGCCTCCTGCGGAGCAGCTAAATAGCTTCCTCAATTTATATAAAGTGTATATCCAGCCAGGGAATAGTTTCTGTCCATGCAACAGGAAGGAAAAATGGATTTGTGGAGTTCCTTGAGACTTCTCTTGAATGGGACTTTCTGGGATCCCAGGGCACTAAAGACAGTTTTTTTGTTCTGTTTTATTTCTTTAAGGAAATCTTTCCTTTTAGGGGAAAAATTATTTTTTATTTCCTTTTTATTCGATTCCAATATTTTCTGTATGAAACGAAATTTATTTCTAATTTTTTCAGGAAGGAAAAATCTTTTCATAAGAAAATTTCAGCGAAAACTTCTTTTGGTATTAGCATAAGTGTAGACACACACACAAAATTTGCACAGTAAATTAGTATTTATTTTCGCCACTCTCCTCCTACTCAAGCTCAGGTAGTGATGATTAGTGAAGACACATTTTCTAGATATGAAATTTTTTCCGTTTATCTCTATAAGAAAGTTGAACTGGTGGCACTTATGTAGATACACTGATGCTGGTCTAATATTTAATTAGAACACATATAATTACGACGACTACACTAATTAATGGAAGCGGAGAAAGGAAAAAATTCTATCGTCACTTGAACCTTCCTTTGAGCAGCCAACGAGAGAGGATTTTCAACGTAGTCAAGTAGAAACCTTGCGTAAATGGCCCGAAAGGCTGGCGTAGATGAAGGTAAATGTATGAATCCTAATGGAGGGGAGGAAGGATTCGTTATTATTAATTAAGGCTTTTTTATATCTTTTTTTAATCTGCAAAACCAGAAGTTATTCATTTTCCGAGATGATAGTACAACAGGAAATTCTTATTTGGATTTCTGTACATTTTTTTATACAGGGTATATTTGCTAAGTTTCTGAAGTGGACGATACAGCGGCGACCTTTGCTTTTCGAAACAAGACACGAATTGGAACATTGAATGTAAGAGCACTGCTTACTCAGGGACGACTGGATCTGGAAGTCCTCATGGAGATGAACCGATATCAAGGTCATGGAACTAACGGCATCAGATGGTACGGTAGGTAGGTGAAGGCCTGCCTCCAGTGCGACCGAAGGCCCAATTAGCGCTTGGCGCACCGTTTTGTTGCCACAACTCGTGTACCTTGACTGTGGAGTGACTGTGACAACGGGCGGTTGTGACGGGTGCCTAGACCCTCCCTGTGGAATTTAAAAAGCTTAACAGTAATCTGATCTCTGAGATCTCTTTTAAGTCTTCCAAAACGTGAACAAGTGTTTCTCTCGTCTCCTCGCAGCTACGACAACAGACGTTGAACGGGATGCCCAACTTGGCAGCGTGGTCTTCAATGGGCCAAGGTCCCGTGATGAGGGTCGTGATTCTGGCAATATCTCGTCAGGGCCTGTTTAAGAGGCCCATTGTTTTTTCATTGTTATAAGTCGACCAAGTCACCCTAGAGATAGTGCAGGTCTCCAGTGCTCTCCACTTTTGGTTGACTAGAAGCAGGCGGTAGTCAGAAAGAGCGATTTGGCTAGATGTGATCCGATGTGGTTAAATTTGAACCAGTTTGGTACAAATTGATCCGATATAAGCCGATCGGTTTGATCCTATTTGATCGGACCAAGATTAGATTTGATGTGATTTGGCCCAACTTGTCCGATTTGATCTGATTTGAACCGATTTGATCTGATTTCAACCGATTTGGACCAATTTGATCCAATATGAACCGATTTGATCCGATTTGGTCCAATTTGATCCGATTTGTTAAGATTAGATTCGGTTTGGTCAGATTTGATCCGATTTGATTCGATTTGGTTAGATTTGAACCGTTTTGGATAGATTTGACGCCATTTGATCCGATGTAGTCCGATATGAATCAATTTGATCCGATCTGAAGCGATTTAATTCGATTTGGTCAGATTTGTTCCGATTTAAAGGTTGATTTGGGAAGTGGACGTAAGAGAACGTCGAGAGCATTCGTTGTGCATGTTCTTATGGCCCTTGTTGCCCCTGTTGTTGCCGTTCTCTGAACCCTATTGCACGTATTACAGGTGTGTACATCCACAGGACCATCTTTGACTCCATCTTTTGTCAAAAGTCTTTTTACAAGTGTAGAAAGCTATATAGGCTTTCTTTATCCTTTCGACAATGTTCGTCTTCGTCGTCGTCGACCAATTGGAAAAACTGCAGAATGTCAGAAAGAGGATTTCTCGGAAGGGCTAACTCAACTATGACTGATCCAAAATGTGTATTACAACATCCGAAATGAAGCTGTGCATTGAAGAAGTTACCACGGAAAGTCGTTGTGTGCTCTCTAACGAAACGCTACACCAGCTCCCAAGGATAGATTTAGTAGGTAATGGGGCACTTGGCCCTGGGAACCAGTCCGCGTGGCAGTGGTTGTGCAAGATCTTAAAGGAGATAACTGATACTTTGGACTCTTGGCTCTTCTCTATTCCATTCCCTATTTTCGCCTGAAGTGGACACACAACTACCAAAACGTGAGCACTCATTCAACACGAATTTCATTACACTATAATTCGGCGTGTGACTTTCTGTAGTTCTATATTCTAAGGGCCTTTTCGCAGGTTAGTGTTACTTGGCTCGTACACTACAGCATTCGCGAAGTCGCGACCTTGTCTGGGCGGTGGCGGGCAAACAATAGAGGGTCTACTGTGCCACTTTTTGGAGTTAGTTCGTGTAACCGCGTAAACATTTTCGTGTAGGATTTAGCCATACCTTAAGGCAGCCATTTATACACATGTCGCCAGTAGGCCGTGGCCTGAAATTTTTCTCCTTGAGGCCAAGTATCACCTCACACTCTTAAAAAATATCTTTGTGTTTGAGCATTTATCGCGTGGAGGTCTGAACTTCTATTCACTCTCAACCCGTGAATTTACGGCAAGAATTCACGCCTCATCCACTCGGAACGAAAAGCAACTCGCGAAAACTATCTACACTCGCATTCTCGTTTGTTCGCGGTTGTTCACGGCGTGAGTCTGGAGCGGCCCTGAAATTTTCATTGAGGCCATGAACATTTTTGCACTTGAATTAACAACGTACTATGCCAAGCCGCCATCTTCGCCTGTGTGTCTGTAATTAGATTGCAGTGTATCGAGGCTATAAGTTTCATAAAAAAATTAACTGTAAGAACTATACTGTTTGTATATGAGACTGTTCCAAATCCAAATCTAACGACTGTTCCAAATCTAAAGAATAAAATTCTACGAAAACATTTGGCAAACGTAATAATCACACAAATAAATGAAATCGTCCTGTTCTTAGGTCAGTTAAGAGTCTGTAGTCCATCGTGAAGGTCGTTTTGTCCAAGAAGTTTCTTTACCAAACTTTCCTGAATGAATTTGCCACACCATTTCTGCTGGCGTCGTTGTTACTTCTTCATCTACCAGAGATCTTCAAAAAAAGACAAACTGCTGAGAGCCATGAAAATAAAGCAATGTTTTTTTTAGCAAAAGCGCATCCTAAATAATAAACAGTCTCCACAACCACAACAAAACAGTATGATCTGGATTAAAGTAGTTTTGTTTTTCTGCTTGCTAAAGACCAAATATATAAATGGCAAGAATAATACTGACAACACACACTTACGCACACCAATTATGAGAGTTAGAAAAAATGTTTTGCGTTTTTTTTTTGTTTTTTTTTTTGTAAAGGATTAGTCTAAAAAAAGGCTGTGAAAGTTTGTTTTCTCTTACGCCAGGATAAGCTAGCGGTGGGTGCAGGGGATGATGAGGTGGTGGCGGTCCGGCCAGTGTTAGACCTTTAGCTGCAGTCATAGAAATAATTTGTGCACTTGACATGCTCGTCATTGTCTGGAGTGCCTTCTCCTTGCCACCAATGTGCTCCTAGAAAAATTTTTTATATACCAATGTTGACATCAAAACGAAAGCATTTTATTTTTTTTGTATTTTTTTTTAAGGATATAATCCGGGAGCCAGCGATAGTAAAAATGTGCCGATTTCATCGTCAATGAAAATATATCAGGATCTTCAATTTGTTTGTGGTTGCCACAGAAACTGACCACGCTGTCAGGAGCGTTGACAACATGTAATAAACAGTACATAAAAAAGTCTTATTATCGCCATTGATATTTTGACAGGTTGTCAATTGACATCAGACCATGTCAAAAAACGACCACTTACATTTGTTTGGCGCAGTACACAGCGGTGAGTCATCGTTCCCGAAATGATAGAGGTATTAGCTATATCCCCCATACCCCAATTTCCATTCAAGAACTACTTAAGATCGCAACTCACTACAAAACGCTCCCTCGTAATCCATACCATATCCATACACGAAATGGTAATGTATATGGAATTGTCATTTCCTCGCCAGCGTGTAAAATTCCAATTGTTTTGGCGCACCCTATACCACTGTACGCACTCATGGACGGCGCTTAGTCTGTACATGATCATCTATTTTCTGCTGTTATCGGTCCTGTCAAACGCTGCTGCCTACGCAAGAATAACCTAAACACACTCCGTCGCTCCCTTTAGCACCGCCACGTTGGAAATCATTCTTGGAAATGGAGCACAAATAGCGGAAGCCTTATCCGCAATACCATCCAAGTGTGTTTTAAAATTAAGCCTCCATCACATCATCACTTCCTGGTACTTGATCTGTTCGCATACCTTGAATCTTACGGACACATGTTTTCTCAGTTTGCTGATCAGCAAAGCTTCAGTGCACCAGGCGGCTTTTATTCGAATGTTGGCTTTCAGCGATGTCCAAATACGAATATTGGACTCTTGACATTGAATACTTGTAATTTGAGTATCGGCCACACGATGCGTCTTACCATCAAACATCCAGCGTTGGAGGGCGTCCATAGAATTGTATAGGCTTCGTTAGCGCATAATTCGATCTCATGCTGTAAACATGCTAAGTGCGATCGACAAATCGCTTTATACTAAACTATTTCTATTTCGTAGTTGTTGCCTGTAAAAGTTGCATGGGCCCTAAGGCATGGGATTGTGTGGCTATTTCCGGGTGTTACTGATGCACATGTAGCATAATCGGCTGTCGGGGTTATTATCTTTATTTCGTCGGCACTTTCGCCTTTTCGGACGAAAATCGTTTCGCCATCGCCCTTAGCGTGTTTAAAGCATCATAGAAGCGTCGTTCTACGAGCACTACCTCGATGCCCTCCGCGAAACGGATCGAAACGCTCCTTTTGCGAGACGTAGACTAAATATATTGTGATCCACAGGAGGAGACCCAGGATAGATCTCTACGGAACTCCACATGTTGTTCTGCGTACCGTGGGCCCATCTTTCGACTCACGACGACTCGTGAAGTGGTCTACCTTCTAAGAATTTGTTGCCAAATAACAATTTCGAATGGGGTCAGTTTGTCAGACTACCCACCCGGACCTAACACGATCCGCCGGCTCTGCTTGCAGTGGCAACTTTGGACGATCACTTAAAGTAGGTTTGTCCCGCGAATCGATTGTACGCACAGTATTTTACATGTATAATATAGTCCTCTGTAACCATGTAATATTTGAGCAATGATAAATCTAATTTGCATGTTTTTTTTGCACGTTTGCGCGCTTGTAAGGTGGTAGATTTGTAACGAAACAAGTCGCTGTAAATAAACATAACGGCACCACCGCTGTTAACAAAACGAGACACCACTGCTGAATAGACTGCTGACATTACCAAAACAGAACAGCGCAGCAAGGCACCAATATAAAAGGCCGGTGCTTGTCTGCGAAAGTCAGTCGTGATCAGACAGTGGAAGAGGTGATTCCTCTGCCTGATAACTGGACAGAGTCATAGGAGAGTTGTTCGTATGGTCTAAAGACAGACAAAACAGACAAGCCACGGAGAGTTGATCCAGTGGTACCGAAAGACCGAGACTTTTATCGGCCACGGAGAGTTGATCCAGTGGCGCCGACCTAACGATACATTTACCGGCCACGGAAAGTTGATCCAGTGGCGCCGACCTAACGATAAATTTACCGGCCACGGAGAGTTGATCCAGTGGAGCCGACCGACCGATACATTTACCAGCCCCGGAGAGTTGATCCAGTGGCGCCGACCGAACGATACATTTACCGGCCACGGAGAGTTGATCCAGTGGCGCCGACCTAACGATACATTTACGAGCCCCGGAGAGTTGATCCAGTGGCGCCGACCGACCGATACTTTTACCAGCCACGGAGAGTTCCCCCTTCTCTTTGATAGTTTTGTAATATAGTTGTATGTTGTATAGTTATTTAAACCTTGGACATCTGAGAGCTGACCCACCGTATCTGTCGTTACAGATTGTCCCGCCAAACAAATATAAGTGTGGTCGTTTTTTGACATGGTCTGATATCAATTGACAACCCCTCAAAATATGAAGGCGACAGTCAACATTGTCCCGCTACCTGGGGCCAGTTCACGCAATTCGACGTCGACTGAAAACGATACTAAGCGCGTTCTAAAACCTTACTTTTTCGATGTCGAATTGCGAGAACTGACCCCTGGTTGTAAGCGGTCGATTTTCGTTGACTTACTAGACCTTATTGAGGATAATTACATACTTTGATCGATGATGAAATGGGTCACCAAAAAATGTCGCTGGCTCCCGAACTGATATGAAGACATTCTTAAGCACTAAAAATAACAAAGACTGTGTAGTAGCAAATCACGATGGGTATGAGATAAAAAAACTGATTTCGGAAAGGACAGAAATTCCACACAAAATCTCTAAAGCAGCCAACTTCTACTACTTGTGTTGACTTCATCTCAAAAGACTTGACTACTGTCGGTGATATTAATTAAACTTCGGTCCTGGCCACACCGATACTCCTCTATTTCAGGATGATACAGAGACCTACTGCACACTCCATGCACACACGAACTATATAGGCGGAGTGCAGTTTCAATTTATCCAAACACCAAATTACTGGAACACACCCTGAGAACACCCCCCGGACTCTGGCACAGGGATGGCGCGGAAAGCAGCATTGCAATTCCGTGGAGTGCAGTTCACTTAAAATCAGATTTAACCCAGGACGAGTTAAGACAAAGCGCGCACAAAACGACGAAGAAGGACATCAGCAGTCTTCTGTGTGCACAATTAGAAGTTCAACCAGCAAAAAAGCGCCCCAAAAAAATAAAGCCAAAAAAAGGACTCGAAACGAAAATGTGAAATCGAAAAGAAACAGAAAAAAAATACAGAAACGGAAACGAGGAGCTGGGAAGAAACAAACAAGTGGAAGCGCAAAAATACAAGGATAACGAACAGCAGAAGAAGGAAAGGGATTTCTTGGTCTTATCCTTAAAACCCGTTTCAAGTGCGTGGTGTACTCTTGGGGTGGTTGGGTATATGGTTTTCTTTGTATGCTCACCGGGGCAATGTGCATGTATGTGTGTGTGAGTGTAGGATACTTACAACTTTTAATTTAGCCTGAATTTCTCGTAATTTTCTCCTTGCTAGCACTTGAATGTGTGAGCTGACTTGTTTTCGTGTTCTCGTCTTTCCTGTCCGAAGTTTTATGTACCGTGCTATCAGTTCATTTCGTCCTGGAAAAGAGATAAGAATTAGGTAAAAAAAAAGAAATTTAATTGAAATTTTAAGTGAAGTTTGTATGGGGAAAAGTTGAAAATTTTTACCTTTTTTTCTTATTTTCCTTTTTTTTTACAAAAAATAAAAAAAAAATTAAAATTGAATGTAATTGTCTTTAACGGCGCGCTTCCAAAGTCAATTTAAAACTTTTATTAACTGACTCTACGGAAAACGTAGAAGTTATGTACTTTTAGTAACTAGTTTTTGGAGACTTGCTCTTCTTCTTCTTAACTTGACTACGGACACACATTTAAAAGTTTGGTGTGAAATATTGTTGATGATCTCGAAAGAAGTAAGTTTTAGTGCGGATTTTTCAACTAGATTTAAAGAGGTGACATTTTGTAGAGATATGCAGAGACTATGGGTTGCATTGATGTGGAACCTAACTTTCCTAGTAAAAGCAAATCGATACTAGAAATGTTCGTTTGTGCTTCTTCATAGATGGAGAAATAATTGGGCATCGATCAGTTCAGTTAATTCGAGATTTACAGCATCATGACTAAATTTATAGAATCATGGAATCTTAAAAAGTAATATTTGTTTATTTTCAGACTCTAGTTCGGGAATCGATCCTAGGAAAGAGATCTACACCAAATTACTAATTAACCTAAAAAATTCTGTGATTTACTAGTACATGTGGGATAAAAATGGCGTCAAATATCATTATGATTTGACATTTGACAGATAGAGATTTAATTGACAACAAACAATGGAGCGATACACGTATTTTCTTTTAAAGCGACGTGAATTTAGTCATAGTTTTCTTCGAAATGAACAACAAACATCATTTACAATGCATTACCGTTTGAAATGCATCAAGAACCATTGCATCCTCTGAAACTGAGTGTTTAGTGCCGCATCACAAATTTGGAGCCAAATGTTTTGCGATCAATAATAATTGAAAATGCCATAAAAAGACATTTGGTCATCGATATCATTTTTTCAACTTAATGCCAACAATTTTACTTATAATTATGTATATACAAATTTAACTTATATTTTGACAAGTATTACATCACTTAATAAGTTCATAGAATTACATATAGATGGCGCCGATATCGGCAAATTCATTAACTTTTAGATAGATGACATTTCGGCCATTAATTAAAAAGTCACAGTGTTTTAGTATCCTTTCTAAGGATGTTACAGATCTTCGACTTCGACTCCGAAAGGTTGAAACCTCCCCGGCCCCAACTCCGGCTCCGATAATTTTGAATCGAAGTTATGACGAAGGCCGAAATACCGCGGCGTGCAAGTTGCAACCAGCGTTACCGTTCTACTACATATGTAGTAATTACACTACCTTTTTACCTGTTGTACATGTGGCGGTACATATTTCAACGCATCGAATGTTGCTCAACGTACTGAAACATCTCCAGCAACAACTTTGACCAGTTTCTTTTCGATTTGCCAAAGCGATCCGTTGGCATGATCGTTGCTCTACTCTGAGATGCCACGTTATTACACTTGGAACGCTTCATCGAAGAAACTTCAACGTCGGAATAAAATCGATACGGTTCCTGATGTGCGTTCTACTGACGCTGTTGGTCGCATTTGCAGAGTTCATCCGAAGAATGACGAATGCTTCTACTTGCGGATGTTGCTGGTGAATGTTCGTGGGCCGATGTCATTTGAATCACTTCAAACTGTCAATGGTGAGATGTTGCCAACATTTCGAGCTGCAACACCTCAATTTGGTTGAAAAAAATACCCATTGGGACATGATAATCGCTGAAGAAATTGTTTCTGCATCTCCATGTCAGATACGCACATTATTTGCTAACATTATTTTGACATGCTTCCCATTGAATTCACGTGAATTGTGGAGCAAGTACAAGGATGACATGTTAGAAAACATTTTACGCCGAATACGGTTTAGTTCAGGGAATACCGATCTCAAAGTGAATAACGAGATACATAACCAGGCTTTGCTTTTAATCGAAGACATATGTTACATCATGTGCGGCAGTTTGTTAGTCAAGTTAGGAATACCAACGTCATATCGTCGAATGAACGACGCTTTCAATCGAGAATTAGAATGTGAACGTGAATATGATCGAGATATACTGAGCCAATCAGTGCGAGCGAATTTATCGCGAATGTTGAACCCCCAACAGAAAGAAGTGTATGATACGTTAATGAAGGAAATGGTGGCATATTTGTCATCGCTGCGCCCGGTGGAACTAGGAAGATATACCCTTGTCATTAATTTTAGCCACTGTTCGTGCGAGATTCGAAATTGCTGTACCAGTTGCTTCTTCTGAGATAGCGACCAATCAGAAGGAAGAGGACGATACGTCAATGAAAGGGATTGACTATGGAAATGGTGGCTTTTTTTCCTCCATGCGCCCGGTGGAGCTAGGAGGACATTCGTCATTCGAAATTGCTGTAGAAGTTGCTTCTTGTGGGTTAGCGGCCAAGTTGCTAGAAGGATGACGATGTTGAAATTGTCGTTAAGTCTTCAAACGACATGTAACATTGCGAAACACTCAGCTAAATGGTCAAAGTTTTGGTAGCAAGTAAACCATCATCTGGGATGAATGCACAACGGCACACAAACGCGTATTAGAAGCACTCAATCGAAATATGAAAGATCTGCGCAATGACTCATGTTTTGGAGGCGCAATTATTCTACCGTCTGGCGATTTCCGCCAACACTATCAGTCATTTCAAGATCCACCTCAAATCATCGACTTTGTGCCGATTTATGAAGAAACGACAGCTGACGACAAATTTCTCTAGCTAGGAAGGGTTTAAGCTTGAAAAGTCTTCCAATACTTTTTTCCGGTTCTTGGGAAATATATTTCGTTATCAACGCTTATTAGACAGGAGATGATTTATTCTTGGAGGATTTTCTATCATCCTTCCCCTCTCCGCTTACTTTCGTTCGCTTGTCACCCCTTCCACCAAAAGTCCTTAGCTCAACGTTCTGGCGATGCTGTCGTCTGTTTTTTTGCTGTGCTGTTTTATGTGAAGAGTGAGTTTTTACAATTAAGTTTTAAGGGAATCAATTTTGTGATCGAGCTTTAATTAAGTAGCTTTAATTTCCAATATTTTTTTGTCGTAACACCAGCAGGGATAAGACATAGCGCTTTGTTCTGGCTGCTGTACGCCAAATGCACAATCAAATTCTTTCACGGTCGTAAAGAAATGATATAGGATCAGCTCCTTTAAAATAGGCAGTGTTAAGAACTAGAGTCGCATCATACTTCACATCATTAGTCAATACCATTTTGATTGCAAGAATGATTTGTCGAACTATTGATAAGACGGCATAGTAATAGGTACTTTTCATTTGTTCCTGGGAAGAACTTACATCAAGGTCCATGGCATAATACATTTCCAAAAATCTGTAGTTATCAAGTCGACTACTTCTTTTATGATAGGTCTATATGGTGGAATTTGTTCCTACAGACTACTGAAGAACACGACTCAAGGCATTGATCAATTCGAACTGTCAATGGTCAGTTTATAAACTAAACGAGCGGGCTCAATCCTGCATCTTCACTTGATCCCTTCGCTTGACCTATCAACTCAAAACTGACAGTTCGACTTTAATAGAATTTTGACATTTATGTCGGTGCTTAGAGAACCTGAAAGTCTGCGTGAAAGTTTTTTATGGAGCGCTGAAAAATATTAATGGTAGAATACTCCTTAAGAAGCTTGCACCGCTGCCCTTTAATACCAATTCTATCTCTTTTTTAGTTTTACCAGTGGTCCCCCAATTAAGTATCAACGATATGTAATGCTGCTTGACTTCGTAATCGTATGCGAAACCGGTCCATTGAAAAAGCTAATGGCACCTTTTTCGGTCGCCAGGATTTTCTTGATTCGTTTCCGCCAAATCACGTTAGATTCGTCGACAGGAACATGGCCATTACCGATAGTCAGCAATCGCTTAGAGAAATTTGTCGTCAGCTGTCGTTTCTTCATAAATCGGCACAAAGAAAAAGAGAAATTTGTCGTCAGCTGTCGTTTCTTCATAAATCGGCGACCGAAAAAGGTGCCATTAGCTTTTTCAATGGACCGGTTTCGCATACGATTACGAAGTCAAGCAGCATTACATATCGTTGATACTTAATTGGGGGACCACTGGTAAAACTAAAAAAGAGATAGAATTGGTATTAAAGGGCAGCGGTGCAAGCTTCTTAAGGAGTATTCTACCATTAATATTTTTCAGCGCTCCATAAAAAACTTTCACGCAGACTTTCAGGTTCTCTAAGCACCGACATAAATGTCAAAATTCTATTAAAGTCGAACTGTCAGTTTTGAGTTGATAGGTCAAGCGAAGGGATCAAGTGAAGATGCAGGATTGAGCCCGCTCGTTTAGTTTATAAACTGACCATTGACAGTTCGAATTGATCAATGCCTTGAGTCGTGTTCTTCAGTAGTCTGTAGGAACAAATTCCACCATATAGACCTATCATAAAAGAAGTAGTCGACTTGATAACTACAGATTTTTGGAAATGTATTATGCCATGGACCTTGATGTAAGTTCTTCCCAGGAACAAATGAAAAGTACCTATTACTATGCCGTCTTATCAATAGTTCGACAAATCATTCTTGCAATCAAAATGGTATTGACTAATGATGTGAAGTATGATGCGACTCTAGTTCTTAACACTGCCTATTTTAAAGGAGCTGATCCTATATCATTTCTTTACGACCGTGAAAGAATTTGATTGTGCATTTGGCGTACAGCAGCCAGAACAAAGCGCTATGTCTTATCCCTGCTGGTGTTACGACAAAAAAATATTGGAAATTAAAGCTACTTAATTAAAGCTCGATCACAAAATTGATTCCCTTAAAACTTCATTGTAAAAACTCACTCTTCACATAAAACAGCACAGCAAAAAAACAGACGACAGCATCGCCAGAACGTTGAGCTAAGGACTTTTGGTGGAAGGGGTGACAAGCGAACGAAAGTAAGCGGAGAGGGGAAGGATGATAGAAAATCCTCCAAGAATAAATCATCTCCTGTCTAATAAGCGTTGATAACGAAATATATTTCCCAAGAACCGGAAAAAAGTATTGGAAGACTTTTCAAGCTTAAACCCTTCCCGCGCCACCGCTTCGAATTTCAATTTCAATTTTCAGCCCATGCCCGCCCTCGACGCCCGCCCCGTCCGCCCGTCCTTTAGTCCACACAGCCAGGCAACGAAGGCCGAAGAAGGGACATTTTCGTAAAACAATTTTTTTCTATTCCTGTGTGTTCCTTCTCTTCATTTTGGCTTGCAAATTTCAGCATCGTTCATCCGTGGGCTTTTGTCCCTCTCAAAATTTAAACATTCAAAGGACTCAATAAAAAAGGGAAAAAATGAAAAATAAGACGAGAACAAAAAAAATGAAATAAAATAAAATCAAGGAGTAAAAAAATTAGAAGTGAAAATCGGACGCCTGTTGCCACCCACTTAAGAAAATACCCAGAAGTCGCCGTAGCCGTAGCCGAAGCCTTCACAGACTGTCTTCGGTTCGTTTTGACTTCCAATATCAATCCACCTACAAGGATGCCGCCGAAAGGAGCTTTTCTTGTGCTGTTGGATATACGTGTGTATTGTGTGTGTATACAGGGTGGCTTTGAATAACCTCCTCAACCCTTTCGTCCATAATACAAAATGCCACACCATTTTACTTTTCTGACGTTTTCTTTCTTTCTCAATTTTTTTTTATTCTTTCTTCAGTTGTTTTGTGAGCGCCATCAAATATCTTCGAAAAGGATATCCCACACATCTCTCGACAGGGTGTTGCTGGAAGGAGATCTTGAGGACAGCCAGCAGCAGCAGTAGAAGTAGAAGCACAGCAGAATGTAAATTGTACAAAGGAGTACGAAAAAAAAAATATCAAAACCCGGTTGACTTCTTTCTTTCATCAAAGATCCCAAGAAAGAACCGAAAGGGTTTGGGGTTCCGGGATTGGAAAGAGATTTGAACGAAAGTTCGTGGAAAATTATTTCATTCTTTTTCCCTTCTGGTTGGCTGGGCTGTGAGTGTGTGTGTGCGCGTCCGTGTTCACCAAAGCTTCTGTTCTGTTTATTCTCTCGCTTATGTACAATAAAGCAGTGAAAAATGAAAATCAAACAAACGAAGGCGGACGCCAGAAGGAGGGAAAATTTCTGCCCGTTCGTTTTGTTGTTGTGGCTTTCGATGTTGCTGCTGTACCTTAAAGTGAAGGTCAGGATCTGAACTCGGAGAAGCTTTTCCCTTTTTTTTCATTTATCCTTATCCCCCCTCCTCCATATTGAATTAATACAACAACATTGAATAATCAACTTCATCAAATCGTTTGTCCTTCTTCGGATTATTAAAATCCAACCTCCGCTTCCTCTTGGACATCATCATCATCATCATCATCGTCGTCGTCATCGTCGACGTCCTCGTCGTCATAGAAAGGAAATCAATCAAATATCCCTAGAATGAAATTTAATGCCCCAAAAAAAAAAAATCCCCGGAAGTCTTTAATAAGAGACGAAGCCCCTTTTTCATGGACAGAGTTGTCGTCTCGTTGTCCTTTCTTAGTTTTGCCTTTTTCAAAGGAATGCTGAAGCTCATTAATCAGCGGTGGCAATGTCTTATGATCCTGCAGACATATCACCATCTCTCGACCCATCGGGATCGGATAGTCAAAGAAGAAGAAGAACAAGCATCACCATCCAACAAAACGGAACGTAGAGATGATGATGATGATAAAACCCTCCTCTATATTCCCAAGTACAAGTGAGCGCCCCAAACCAGCATCAAGGCATCACAGCAGCACCATCCATGAGAGTCCCTTGCGGCAAATGAAAAAATACTAAAAATGTGCCCAAAATATGACCTCGAAATTGGTTCTGGACAGGATCCTCGTAATGATTTAATGCCTTGAAATATCCTAAGAGAGAGCAGCAGCGACTTCCGAAATTGGATGCGGATGAGCAAGGAAAAAATTTTTGTATTATATATACACACACATATAAATACATGTATGTATATGTTTATACCCCCGGTTTCCGGAAGGATATGAGCGGAGGTGAGCGAGTATTTAGTTACGCATTCACGCAATAAATCTTGTACGAGGAAAAATGATTTGATCTTAGCAGAAAATTAATTAGACATTTTCGGAATTAGATTAAGAAAATTGACATTATATCGCTTAAGGATATATTAAATAAGTTTTTCCTTATCCGAGTGGAGTGGTCGTACTGGTGGTGGTGGTGGATATATTCCTTTTTTTTTCGGGAGAAGGGGTGGGAATTCTTATTTTGTTACATTCATTGGGTTTTATGTGAAGTTATGAATGTTGTTTGCATTTTTTTGACGTTTCTGCAGCTATTAATGAGTTTATTTTGACGTTTATAGTGTCAAAAGGTGAATTTTCAAACTAGATTCAATTCAATAAGAAAAGCAAAACCTGAACTTTTTTGTTCTAGGATGTTCTAGCTCGTTCTAGGGCTGATCAATAAACAGACCTAATTAAGCTTGAAATGGGTGTTTAAATTACGTCCGATAATAAAGGGTATCCCATTAAATTTCACCAAGTGAATGTGTTCGATGACTGCTTAAAAAGTTTAGAACAGAGCAAAGCAGCTCATTTGGGAGCAGCTGTCAAATAAATGTCAAGAGCTGAAATAATCAGAAAATAGAAACCATCTCGAAGTACACTTTTCTGCTCAACTGTGTTCTAAATTCTGATTTTAGAGGTTATATACGAATGTCAATTTTAGAAGAAGGAATATAATGCCAATAAAAACAATTGAATAGCATCAAAATGTTATTTTTCTATAAATTAAATTTTTTTTAAATATTTTCGAGTATTTTCCGAAAAAAATCGAATTCATAAATCAATTTTCCGATTTTTTCTGTTTCTGACAACTGTTAAAGGAAAAAGAAGAAGAAGAATTTTGCTGCCTGCTCCTACAAATTTGGTGGAGTGAAAAAGGTGAGAATTTTCAACCCAGAGCAGGCTCAAAGAACACAGAGTAAGGCAAATAAGAGCAAAAAAAAATCTGTCAAAAATCTCAAAGAACGCAATTTGATGAGTTTTCGGCTGCAGATTGAGCTGGAACAGTCATCGAACACACCTTTAAAAGAATTAAGGGTCTTTAGTACGGCCCGATAACACCGCCACTCCAAACGCGCACTTTTCATGGATGTACTGCCTTCTCAATAATAACTCTTGGGTTTTCATTAGCCCAGTGCGAAAATTCTACTTGTCGAGATAGAAGTGTGCCTCACCGGTGAAGATGATTTTAAAGACATCAACGACGTTTCCTCACACATTCTTTTGGCGGACTGGCAACGTTTCAATGACGATGCTTGGGCTTCAGTTCCTGGGTCAATTGAACCTGGAAAACTGATGACACACGAATCAATGCATTGATCAATTCGAACTGTCATTGACGATTCTTTCAACTGTATTCTGACATTTCTTTCTACAAGCGCCATTTTGCAGATTTTTTTAATTTTTATCGCTAAATCGTTCAACTGACTAATCTAAATGCCTCTCCATATTCCGCGTTCCAAATTGATTATGCGCAATAATGTCCTTCGTGAGCGTCGATTGGATCTTTGTGACATACTGACTTATTATGAACGATTATCTAAACTGCGTGAGGGAACACGAAAGCTGCAGACTGAGGGTGTAAGGCGAGAATATGAGAAAACCTAAAAATTAAGTGTTGGGCAATAAAGGCGAGAATTGTGGCATTTTATGAAATCTATAAAAAGCCAAATAGAAAAATTGTGCGAGTGAAAGGTTGTAACGAATCAACAGTAGCTTGTTCGCTTACGACAAATGGAATCCCGCGTTAAGCGTTTTCTTACTTTGTCGGGAACGAAAAAGAATAAAAACTTTCGCTTCCTATCTTGCAAATAAGTTTTCGAGGTCTTGAGTCCCGGCGACTGTGACGATGTCAAAGCGATTCTGTAGTGAATTTGAACTGTCAAAAGCAACTGTCACTTATCATGTCAAACCAAAACGATTACCACGTGAAGAAAATAAGTTTCTGTTCTTTAATATTTGTATGAAGTTTGTTGTATTCTTCCATCAGGGAGAAAGCAGTATAACACGAACACGGGCGACCGCTCGAGGGCATCAGCTCCAATAGGGCACCGCCACTACCGACGAGATCCAGTAATGTGTTCATTTATTTAGTCATTAAACGGTAATACCTCGTCAATACAAGATACAATGCTAGACGACGCATTGATTGCAATTTGTAGATATGCGTCGTAAGCTTGCACGTGCGTGATCTTATTTTAATTTTGAACAAAATTCTTTAGTTTGTCTAGAAATAGACTGACAAAAGACTGTGCACGACCATTTGTTCACGGTAGGCAAATTATGATTAAGGTGCGCCATCTAGACCTTCGGTTTTTCAACATTGAGTAACTTTGACATTTTTTAGTCGATTTCGACAAATGTACACAATTTCAGAACGTTATTCAGTACCACTTTAGCTATGAGCCAAACACACACCGGATGTATTTCTTGCGCTGTAACCGCTTTACACTGAAAACAGGCATTCAAATGTGAAAGTCACCGTAGTATCGAAAAATGGTGATTTGGAATGGCTGCTTGTTCTCCGGATTTAACGACTTTTCTGTGTGAAGCAAAGTTTATGAAAGCAAGCCGAAGACCTACATACGAATCGAAATAGCTGCTATAACGCCCGAAATGCTGACTAATGTTATGAAGGATGCCCGAAAAAAAGCTGCTTTTTTGTTTATCGAATTGAGGTGATCCATTTAAGATCGGGACCCAACCGAACGTGGTGCGGCGCGATGCGATTGACGCTCAACGATTTCAGTACGAAAAACTAATCTCTGATTCATACCAGAAGAAGTTTTCGTATATCATCCAGAACGTCATTCATCCACATATTTCTTGATCGTCCTACGCTTCATTTACCTGATGGTCTACCATTCAAAATGACCAGTATTCTTTCTTCCGAAGCTTGTACAACGTGTTCGAGACATAGTCCTCAGTTCGATTTTAGGTGAGTGACTATGTTTATTTCGTCATACATTTCGCCAAGCTCTTCGTTCGTCCTAGTATGCCATTCGTTTTGGTTAACCCTTACAAAGCCCTAACTTTTGTCTCATAATGAAAATCTTGTTTGGTGTCGATCTGTTCTTTCGATATCCTGCTTGGTAGCCTTTTACAATCACTTCGGTTTCAGTCTTCTTAGCAAAATACATATGTGAAAGAGTCTGATTAGTTTAGGTAGTCATTAAATATCGTGAATTCGCGATTTCTTTTATACAAAATTCCTTTTCTCTAATAATAATTAAATTTTATAATATTTAACAAACAAAATACAAACGCCAAGAAATGAAAGACTGAAATTTTTTCCTTAACCATTTTACAACATTTCCGACTTGGCATATAAAGGCGAACGTTCACTCTCGCATAAGCCCCAACCAAAATAACATTTTCATTACGTTTCAATTCCGGGCATGACCTCAAAGGAATTTCCTAAAATCCGATATTAAAAATTTGTTATAATTTAAAAATTTGCATTGTTCTGTTCTGTGTTCTGTAACGAACGAACCAAAGCGAACGCGCTACAAACGAAGAAAAGTTTCAGATTTGTACTCTTGAGGTAGAAATTTTTGCGCTAAGGCAAAAGATAATTTAAATTTTTAATCAACAATAATTTCTGTAGAAACGCCATAACACCACCATAACCCCTCGTGCTGGCGTCCGTCACCCACTCAGCCACCACTGGTCTCATTCCATATTCTGGCTCCATCTGTCTGTCCATCATTCCATCCTAGATGAATTCTGTGAAGGAGGAGTTGCTCAGGGAAGAGAGACGGTAGTAGTCAGTGTAGTAGCAGATACTATACAAGGGTAAATCTTCATTTTGAAATAGAAATGGCTCGGGTTAAGGGCTGCAAGGGTGCTCGGAGAATGCCAGTCCAAAGAAGTTGAAACAAAAAAGTCTGCGCTGTGCTGCCTGCTACTGTCCACAACAACTCATTTTTGTTGCGTGCCAAAACGTCACCGGCAACTTCTGTTCCGGCAGTCGTTTTTAAAAGTGTAGGGCCAAAGGGCCTCATGAACAGAACCAGGAAAAGCATAAGGACAATTGATGGTGTGGGCGGACGGGCGGGTAGGTAGGCAGCAGGTAAGCCGGGCGGCAATGGGTTTGGACAGGTATTCGCCCCCTCCGTTGTCGTTCTCTCTCGCTCTCGAATTCTCCTTCATTGTCGGTTTATAAATGTTTCTTCTGGGAGTCTTTCGAAAATAATAAAAATATCAAAGGATGATGTTATTTCAACTTCATAGCGAAATATTAAAGTTATATACTCGTCGCCTGTAGAATGTAAAGCCGTTGTGTCTAGTCCCGTATTCCGAGCATCCATCCATCTGCCCCCGTTTCAACCCCGGCCCCTTTCTCCCTGTGCCCTGTTGTGCCTGAATCCGCCCGCCCGACCGCCCTAACCTGCTCCTGCACTCTCTCTCTATACTCGTCATACCCGTTCCCCTCCCCGCCCGTCGTCATTCTTCTTCTTATGGCGTATTTATGTATATTAAGTGCTTATATCGTTAGATGTTTATACGTAGACAGGACGAGGGTAGGCGAAAGCAGCAAAAGCAAGGCACAGGCACCATCAGAATTGTACAGACGAATGTATGCGAAGAATATTCCGGTATAAGGAGGAATCGTATCAGCAGCAGAGCCCTACGGCTCTAAAACACGCTTCGTACACTCACTAATTGCACATTCTTGGCATAGTTTCGCTCTGCCATCCCTTTTCTTCCGCCCCTTCTGGAAGCCTTTATATCGATGTACATAAAATTTTGTCCTGCGGAGCGCTATATACAGACAAACGGACATATATATATCTACGTACATTCAGCCAGCTATTCGCCTTAATATATTTAGATCTATACATACATATAGGTATGCGTGTATACATATATCTGCAGAGCGCTCCTTATTCCTTTAACGTCGGGCTGCGAGCTCGGGAGCATAGGTGTAGAGAGAGAGGCAAGCACTGTATTTATAGGTACATGCACACACTTTGAGATTGGAAACCTTTTTCAACCCTCAGTGGTCGCCTTCAGCATCACCAGGAGCAGATCTCTTCGGTTGCCTTCGCCTTTAGGGCTTGCTGAATGCTGGTGGAGACGCTCTTACTACGCCCGGTATACAGGCAAAAATTGACGTCATATTCGTCGGTATGCAGCAACAATAAAATAATAAAAAAAAATTTATATAGTATAAAAGGAATCTAGTTCGGCAACTGCTCAGGAAAGTCTACGGCATATAGATAAAGGTACAAGGATTCATCCCGTCCTCTATAGTGTGATGTATAATCCTTAAAACAGAATTCACAGTTTGTGCCCCCTGCGACATAAATAGAGTTATGCCACTGTGACGTGATTGTGGTGATGTGCTCCCTGCTATGATGTGATGTTACTACTCCCATATACAGGATCTCAGCTCTATTGATGTCGCTGCTGCCGCCGTCGCCGCTGTTGCTGCTGCTGCCGCTTCCTTTTTTTTACTTCACTCAAAAATGAGCTTCTTCTTCTTCTCTCTGTATGCATCTTGTAACGTTTATAGGTCGAGTCTACACGTTTCTCAGGACTCCTCTACTTCGCTGTGGCGGATAGGACGTATTCTGATGATGAACAAGGATACTTTTTGCCTCTCGCTCTCTATTGACAGACAATATTGGTAGCATTCAGTTGTGTTTTTAAAGGGAATTGGGTCATGCTTACTTTGTTTGCTTTGTGCCTCGGGGGATTATTATAAACGGATATGTTCATGAATAATATTTGTGGGGCAATTATCTTCAAAGGAAATTGCAGATTGGATGGAAAGTTTTTCCTTTTTTGAACTTTTTGAAGTGGACAGGATTTTTTTGAGATTTTTCTGTTTCTTGTGATCTGTCAAGATAAATAGACAAATGGGATTTAGGTGACTGACGGACCGAATTTTTCGGATTTTGTGGCGAAGAACTGAACCAGATGATTTTGATAGGTCTATTTTGAAGTCAGCTTTTCACTAAGCCGTGGTAAGGTCTAGGCCAGCAGTCGGTAGCCTATGGCAAGCTTGTCACTGTGATAAATATGTATCCCCGACGTACACACTATCTATCTATGCCGCCGGGGACACATTTTACTCGAACATTGGTGAAAAGACCCCATTCAGTCATTCACATACAGGCCGCCGGCAGGCCGTGACCTGAAGGCTTCTCGCCTTGAGGCCAAGTATCACGGCTGCAGGTGCAGGAAAACTGACAAAAATCTTTATGTCTGTGGGTATTTATCGTCAGTCCGGGCCTGAAGATCTGAACTTCTATTCAGTCTGAAGTTTTCGTTGAGGTTATGAATATTTTTTCAATTGAATTAACAATCTGCCCCGCTAAGCAGTCGTCTTCGTTTGTGTATATGTAGGGAATCATAAGGTCACGTGCAGTCGGTTAAACTGAGTGGCATTGATTGGGTCGTGGCCTGCCGGCGGCCTGTATGTGAATGGAAGACTTTAAAGTTGCTTTGTTGCAGTTGGTTTGCGGTATGGCGGCAGCGCTTTGCAGGACCTATAACCTCCTAGAAGTGGGAAGACTCCAGGGAACAACAGCAATATACCCAAAAGGGCACGATAACTTGCTCCGCGGACTTCTTTAATGTTCTTTTGCACCTGCTTCTTCTCGACCTTCTCATCAAACAACGCCTCGCGCAGTGGTCTTAAGACAGAGGGAGTCTGGGGCCTGGACCTCTAAACCATGCGGTTATAGCAACAAGTGGATGTGCTAGCGACACTGAAGTCTTGCAAGACAATGAACATCGGATCTACACAAGGATGTAGCATTGGAATTTTCATAGATAGCCAAACCTGCGGAGTCCCCCAAGGTTCCGTCCTACCCCTTCCTGTGGATCATCATGAACGATGAAATACTCGCAGGAAGCGAACGCTTTTGGGTTCACCGATGATATCGGAGTCGCGGTAGTAAGAAGGTGGCTCGTCGAAATCGAGATATTCGCGAACGGACCGATATGGGAAAAAAGACGTGGCTCGTGAACGCTGGTCTAATGCTAGCTAACCACAAAACGGAAGTAATGCGAATTAGCAAGAGAGAAAAGAGGAGTCATAGCAAGTAGGTGACCAGGATATAGGAGGCCCACGGCCAGTCTGATCCTATTGTATGCAGCACGAGTGTGAACAGCATTTAACAGGACGGCCAATAGAAGGAAAATAAATTCTGCCTTTCGTTTAAGTCCCTTTCGCGCATGCTGTGCATCCGTAGTACGGGACGACTAAGTCGCATGCGTGATCTTCTTCTTCCTTGATCCGTTAGCTGGCGGTCCGAGCGGGAGTCGGTGCCGCTGGGTCTCGAACTCCATTCATTATTCGTTTTCATTCTCGACGATTTTTGGCGTCGTCTCGACCCACGATAACTGAAACTCGTTGATCGGCGAAGATCAAGAACATCATCACATCAGAACTTCAAGTCGGTTACGAAATTGTTGTCATCTTATCTAACTCCGCGTCGTCTATCGAACGTTTCACGCATAATCGCGTCGATCACAACGTTGAAGAGAAATGGCGAAGCGACGTCTCCTTGTCGGACACCTGTTTGTATCGGGAAATTCCTCGGATAAGTCGCTTCAAATACGAAGGCTGCTAGTTAAGAAAGGGTTTAGAGAACGGTAAAAATAGTGACAACAAGGACCACGAGAACATTTTTTTTTTTTTTTTTTTTTATGTGAAAGACTAGAGTCACAGGAAACGCCCTTTATACTGTGTCGACAATGTATTTTCTTCATATAGAGTGCAATGTCGAACAGCAGCTCTAGTCGGGGGAAGGAAGGAACTGTCACAACCTACCAGCGATATTTTGCAGTCCACCTACTCCCAACCATTACTGGCGACTTTGTCATCGGGGCATCGAGAAACAACTCGCTGGAGTGTTATGCCTCCTGAAACGAGTTGAATCTCATCAACCAGCCGATGACATGCGCTTTGGTGAAGCGGGGAAGGGCTAAGGAAGGCTATGACAGAAGGAATCAGGAATGTAAAGAGGGAAGAAGAAAGAAGGAAAGTTATGTAGGTGGGAAAGTGGAAAAGGCGAAGGACCGTGGGGCTGGCCGGGATTCGAACCCGGGACCTCTGGGATAGTAGCCAGACGCCTTACTCCCTAGGCTACCGAGGCCCCCTCACATGCTCCACGAACGCCTTTGATGCTAGCTGCACATCGACGGCTGTTCTTAGTATAGTCCTGTGCTCCGTAAAACCTCGAGCATTTAAAGAGGACATGATCAGCTTCTTCGTTATCATCCAGGTATTCTGGCCAGAACGGGGACCTAAATGTTCACTCTGGATCTGCGTTAGGTAGTAACTCATTTCCCCATGTTCCTTTATAAGGGTGAAAACATAGTGGAGCGGCGAGGCTAGAGTGTAGCGGGGAGCGTAGCTGAGTGGGTTGAAAATAATACACGTAGCAAACGCGCCAAAACATAGTGGAGCGTGGAGTGGCGCTGGTTCCCGCGGCGACCCGCTACCATCTCCGATTGTGAATTCTACATAGATTTCTTTATGTAGAGGGTTCAGTCGAGCCTTGCTGGTCGAACCGAGAATTTGTGTAATTCTATGTTAATTCAAGTCAATAAAATGACTTGTTTTGGTTTAAAAATTGTGTTTCTTATTACTGTCCTGGAAGCAAAGTGATATACTATGGTAAATTTGGTAAGTAATCTATTAAGGTAAAATTTAAGTCTACAATAACTTGTTTTTAAAAGTAAAAAAGAGGGGTCAGATTTGGAAAAATATGACCCCCCTTGACCACCCAAGTAGCTTCTCATCATATTCAATCGGCTGCTTTACGAAATTCGTATATTGCACCTCCATATGAGGAGAGATCAGGTTTAATATACACTCAAACGTACTGTACTCCATTCTTGCGTATTGGAAAAAGCGGTCCGGATATTGTTTTAACTGTGGAAAAAGGTGGTGGAACTCTCCCAATTCCCTGCGATTTGAATTCAAGGGGTGCACTGCACATGATCTAAAACCGCCTACATCTGTAACGGTTTTAAGCGCACTGCTCTCGTATAACATATCGTCATCACTGTCCGACGACATTTTGCTGACTAAAGATTACTCAAACCTCTTGGCTTGCCACGCTACGCTCGCCGCTCCACTATGTGCGTGTCGAGCCCCGCTACCATCGGGGGTCTAAAACTTCACAGCTACGCTCCCCGCTACACTCTAGCCTCGCCGCTCCACTATGTTTTCACCCTAACCCAGTTCTCTACATTTGGTATGAGTCTATGGGTCCATCGACTTTTAGAAGACTCGTCTTAGCCCCTCTACAGTGCTACGTCATAAACACTGTTTACAAAAATGGAGGTTGGTATTTATATCTAAAAATCATACGGATTTGCCAACAGTGGCGCCATCTATATGTCATCCTTTGAGCAATGATGTAATATTTTACCCTACCCGAATGCTGTTTTAGGCTGCTTTCTAAGCGTCTGGTTTATAATGTCAATTTAATTGGACAGCGTTCTATCTTCGTACTTCTACTATGGAGCTCTTTCCCGGTTAAATTGTAACGAGTCGATTCAACGGACATTTTCGACACGCGGCTTTTGAGCTTCTAGCTAATAGGGCTGTTTAGAGCATGAATGTAGAAAAATAAAGATTTTATAAAATATATTTATCTTCGAAGCCAAATTGTATCAAAAATCTAGTAAGCTGTCAACTCCCACATCGCTCAACTTACAAAAAAGACGACGTCTCAAGAACAAACCCGGAAATTTCTATTTTCAATTGTTTCGCTTCAATCTTCACTTTAGAAAAACTAAAACAAACAAAAACAAAAAATAAATTAAAAGAAATTATTTTTAAATTTATCGCTGCTGCTGCTGTTATCTCGTTAACGAACGGCTGTTTTCCAATACATTTTTTACGCGAACGGCGTTCTTCGAAGAAATCCCGCGTGATTCATCGTCGCCATCAAGCCTGGACTGGGTGCTGTGAGTGAGGCTGGGTGAAGTAATTGTATTTTTTCTATAAAGTTTTGTGTTGTCTCATCTTAAATTTAGAAATTGTGCCAAAACGGACCAGCAGCAAAGAAAAATGAAATAAAATCAATGAAATTTCCTGAACACGACCTTTTCCACTGTAGAACGAGACGAGCGCACAGCCACTAGGAGGCACTACACACTATCATCTTCCCACGCGGAATCACCACTAAAAAGCAAGTCTCCACATTTTTTGTTTGTTCCATTCACTCTCCGCGCGTCTCCGCACTGGTGCATAATAAGAAGAAGATCCAGAATTCAGCGAGGCCGGGGGTGGTGGAGGGGATACAGACGCGCCACAATTTTCAGCATTTAAAGTTCATTTTGAGCGCGAAGTTGAAATAATTTAATAAGAAGTCAAATTATGAGGCATCATAAATTTCTGAAATTTTATTGCATGGGCGGTTGATGACTGGTTTTTTGCTTGTGTTTTTTCGCTCATTTAGTAGCCGTTGTGCTGCCACTCGTCCATCAGCACACCAGCGAAGTCCATAAACTATGGGGCGATGTGGGGTTATGCCGTGCTGTCATCGTTGTTGGTTATGCTGTTCGCTTATTTATTCTTCGTGCCGAGTCTGCTGACGGGGCTTAAGCCACAACTAGTTCTGGGTCAAAAGGTTAATCAGATCCAATTTCAGTCGCGAGTTTCAAGCCAGTTTTTCTGCTGTGCTGTATACCAGCGGCGCTGCGGGGTCCATTACCATCCCTGTGCTCCCAAGCCCAACGTTCTCTGGCTGTAAATGCTGTACTAGAGTACTTACTGGAGGTGTATCAGCGCACTACCCATCTGACCAAAGGGCAATCCTAAGGGAAAACTTACACTATAATATGCTTTTGCCTGGCAGCTTGTGGAAAGCAGCTCAGAAACTCCTTAGCAAAATCGAGGAAAACCGACAGGTGATGAACAGTTTTTCTCTGTGCTTAACGTTTTTTCCTCCATTGTAATTTCATTACGGCGGCCGACGATGACGACTACGACGACGACAGGGGGCTTAAGAACGCTTATGACCGATCAGAATTGATTCCCGGTGTAAAAGTTTCAAAATTGCCATTTGACCTCGAGGCTTACGATTATAGGACGATGGCCCTAAGGCGGCGCGCAATCAATTTGCAATTCGAAGTGCATACGACAATCGTCGCGTCGTCAGAATCAAGTATTGTGGATATTACCTTAAAACCAGCACGAAATTAACCGCTACTTTTTACACGGCAAAGCAGCACCTCTGAGGCTCAAGCCGACTACCTTTAGTAAATACTTTTTTTCATGACGTTGCTGCGGCGGTCAACAAAATGTCGACGTGTTTTTCGCCACATTTTTGAATTTATCACTTTTGTGTAAAAAAAAATATGTACAAAACATAAATGGGTGCTAATCCAGTCGTTTTTTGCTGGTTAGATAATGGCAAACGGCGGTATCATCAACATCGGCTACCGGTCTTCTCTTTGCGTCGTATACCCTATAACGACGTGCTCAATCACATAAGCGGAAACTTTCAACTTGTCACGTCTTCACTATTTTGTAAACAGAAAAAAAAACAAAAAAAAAAGATGAGAAACGTTTGATTTGTAGTTTTGGAAGAAGTTTTTTTTCCCGAGCACCAGAATTACACGCATGGAAATTCAAGGAAGTTCGGCGAGAGTTATTAGAAGTAGTTAGGTCTTATGGAAGATCTTGGAGCTGCTGCTGATGATATAGGCTCGTGATTGTGCGCGTTTACTCCGTGCCCAAAATTGGTGACTTTGGTTTAAAATGGTCACGGTGTGAAGACACTGGCGGAGGCTTTGTTGTTTGGAAGTTTTGGGCTGCATTTAGAAAGGAATTAGTGTTTTATCGTACCGACAGTACAAATGGTTAACAATTATCGTTGGGTGTGTACTTAAAGTTCCGTTGGAGAACCGCCACTTCACATAACAGCTGAGCATGGGTTTCAGATGTGATTGTCTGTCTCTTATGGATAGCTTGGATTTACAAAATTTGGATAAAAATGGCTTAAATTGCAAGTAATGAGGTGCCCGAAAAGTTTCCGTGTAAGCTTTCAAGAAAAATAGCAGTTGTCATATTTTTATGATTGTGCAGAGAAAGTAGACAGTACTTCGTGCGCAATTAGTTACTCCCCAGCTTAAATACAAGATGTAGCGGATGGGTTGAAGCAAATTTGTCCAAAGCCCCGATTATGGATGTCCGGAAATGTTAAAAGAACCCAGTTCAACCCAGTTATGAACGGGATCGAGTTGAAACTGGGTCCACTCAACTCGACTCAGCTCTGCTACCTGGGTCAAGTTGATCAGCCTTATTCTCGTTGTCGAGTGCCGTGACAAATGTAACTCCGACCCTCAATTGACATTCGCATTGCCAATCTAAGTGGAGATTAGATCGAGAAACGCAAATTCTAATTGTCACTAGGTGTTTCCTCGATACGTTTATAGGTTTCGTCAGTTCTATCTTTAGCAAAATGGAAGGTAAACAAAAATTCTCATATTGTTTGTTATTTTTGGCGTAAAAACTAGTTGGAACCCAGTGCACCTCGCTGCTCCCATAAGTAGAGTATGGCGTGCGCTAAAACAATTGGAAATCTCAAAATCGCATTTTCCATGGACAGTGAGAGTATCTAATCCCACCACGAAAGTACATATTTGCTGGAGCGTGATTTTTTAAAACTGTTCTATAAATATGACGCTTTCAAGCATGCGTTGAGCTCATTTGCAGACGTTGATCGAAATATAACAGGCAAAGTTGAGCGAAAATCCCTTGCAAGTAGTGTCAGAGTACCTCCCATCGGTTGGGTTTTCCTTGGAAAGCCCTGTCAAGCGCTTCGAGCGATTTTTTATGGGCCGTGGTGCATTCGTCACAAATTATAATTTTGCACCTTTTGAGGAGTTTGGCAATACTGGAGTTTTTGCTGATGTTGCATGTAGGAGTTTTTATCCGGTTCAACAAATTCAATGGGAGCTTGAGTGCAGAATGCGCTGTAAGTCCACCATCAAGTAACGTTGATGCAATTCCCGATAATGCGAGTGCGACTGCGAGTGCAATCTCATTCTGTATTCGAATCGACGCATGATGCATAATAGGCCCAACCAGAGAGGATGGAATATGGCGAAGAAGATACAACAACGAGTTGTATGGAATTTTTGACGACCCACAACTCTCAACTTTAATAAAAATTAACAGTCTGAGACTAGCCGGCCAATTAATCAGAATGGAGGACAATCGTATCCTAAAACGGCTTACAGCCTCAGAAATTTCAGGAAGTAGGTCAGTAGGTAGACCCAGGAGGAGATGGATAGACTCTGTGACGGCTGACGCAGAAACAATGCTCAACATCCGAAACAGGGGTGGTAGCACGTAAGTTGTTTCAATCGACCTCTTCATACAAAAATCTTAAATTTTTGTATGGAGAGGTCGATTGAAACAACTTACGTGCTACCACCCCTGGATACATGCTGCAAGCGACCGTCAAACTTGGAGAAATGCCCTAGAGGAGGCCAAGGCTCGAGCGCCATTGGATGGATTTGAATCGACGCCAATATCAAATTGATATGTTTCGACTGTACCGCCTGGAGCATCTAGGAAAAACATCCGACTATTTCGTTTTCAGATTTACTAACATTCGTTATTAGAGCCCGCGCCATAACAAAGGGGAATCTCAAAATCGCTGTTTCCATGCGCAGGAAGAGTCTCAAGACCGGAGTACAAAGCGAGCGACGCACTTTGTTTGTTTAAAAACGCAAACAACCACCTCATTTACTATATATTCTCAGTCACCCCATTCCCCATGGGCTCTCACTCCCTTCTTTTATGGCGCGAGCTATACTAATGGCGTGCTGGTTTGTGTAGATTAAGATTCTAGGACTGTTAGGGCATTCATTTAACCCCAGAGTTCTTCTTCTTCTTTGTCTTCTTTGTGCCCCTTTAATCCCTCATGGGACATAGGGCGGAAACAGTTGCCCTCCAGCGGACTCTGTTTTGCGCGACAGCTCTCAGCTCTGACCAGGATCTCCCAGTTGTTGCGGCCTCTGCTAGTAGGGTCCTCCTCCACGTTGTTCTAGGTCTTCCAACTCGACGGGATCCTTGCGGGTTCCAGTCAAGGGCCTGTTTGGCTAGGTTTTCGTTATCGCGTCGCAAGGTGTGGCCAACCCAATTCCATTTCCTTCGCCTGATTTGGTCGTCTATCCTTTCTTGGCCGGCACGGCGCCATAGCTCTTCATTTGAAATTCTATCTGGCCAGCGGATTTTTAGGATACGACGCAGGCATCTGTTGATGAAGACTTGTAGGCGCCCTGTGATGAATTGGGTGACTTTCCATGTTTCGCAACCGTACAAAAGAACTGCCTTAACGTTGGAGTTGAACAGCCGCAATTTGGTGTTAGTTGAGATCTCCGTTGATCTCCATATGCGGAACAGGCATGCATATGCGCCTCGTGCTTTATTTATTCTGGAACTGACGTCTTCTTCTGTACCGCCATTTTCGGTAATAATGCTACCGAGGTAGCAGAATTTATCTACCAGTTCCACGTCACGGTTATTCAGCGCAGTTCGTTCAAGTGTGTTTGCATTTATCCGCATTTCTTTGGTTTTGTTCGGATTCAGCCTTAAGCCTGCTAGACTACTTTCTGTTGCCAAATTGTTTAACATGTTTTTTAGCTCCTGATGTCTGTGGGCCAGCAAACAGATATCATCCGCGTAGTCGAGGTCCTTAAGGCGGTCTAGCAAACCCCATTGTATGCCGCCTGTTCTATTATCTAGAGCGTCGACAAGGATGTCATTTATTACTATAAGAAATAGTAATGGCGAAAGTAGACATCCTTGTCGTACTCCTGAATTCACCTCGAAGCTGTCGGATAATTTTCCATTATGGAGAACTCTGCATTTGGAATTGTTGTAAAGGGCTTTTATCAATTCTATTATTTTATCAGGCAGTCCACGTCGCCGTAATGCCTGCCATATAAAGCTCCTATTAACCGAGTCGAACGCTTTCTCATAATCTACGAAAGCTAGGTAAAGGGGGGATCGGAATTCAGTAGACTGCTCCACTATGATTCTCAAGGTGTTAATATGGTCTATACATGAGCGGCCCTTCCTGAATCCGGCCTGTTGCCTTCTAAGCGTTCGGTCTACTGCCTCTCTTATCCTTGATAATATAACGTGGGACAAGATTTTACCCACAGTAGATAATAGACAGATGCCTCTCCAGTTGTCGCATATTGTTAGGTCCCCCTTTTTGGGTATTTTGACTATGATACCTTCCGTCCAATCCTCCGGAAAGGTACAGGTGTTCCATGCTATTTCCAGGATTGGCTGAAGCGCATCTGCTATGAGGCTTGAATCGGCTTTCAACAATTCTGCCGGGATGCCATCTTTTCCAGCTGCTTTACCATTGGCCATCGCATGAATTGCGGTTACTATTTCCGTCTTGGATGGGGCCCGGGTGTTGATTCTTATCGGCTGTGCATTGTTGCTGTTTTCCTGAGGTTCCTGTGCAAGTGAACCATTCAGGGCGGCGAAGAAGTAATCTCTCCATCTTTGGAGTTGCTCCTCGTCGCTGCACAGCAGCCTCCCATCCGCACTCTTTACGGCATGCTTTTTAGTAGAGTGCTTTCCCGAGAGCTGTTTAGTAATTTGGTACAGCACTTTACTGTTGCCTGTGTTTGCCGCGTTTTCCGCTTTTTCTGCGAGCTCATTTATCTGCTGCCTTTTATCACGCCGCACACTTCTCTTTACTTCCCGGTGTAATTGGGAATATTCCCGTTCAAGTTGGTGACGTCTTTCCGGGTCGCTTGTAGAGTTTACGTTATTTTTGAGGGCCCTCCTGCGTTCTATTAACCCCAGAGTTCACTGATATGTATTGCGATTTTATCCTTGGCCATCAAAATTCAATACCCATTGACCCAAGGACAGAGCTTACGTCGTTTAAAGTATTTTTAGCCGCGATTTACTGTCTTTACTTAACCCACAACCAATAATATTGCCGCCGTCAAATGGGCTCATGTCATCAATTCAACGTTATTGTGGATTTCGATTGGTCCTGCATATTTTGTTAGGCCACCAGCAATTATTGCCCGCTGTCAAATGAATAGATCCAGCGCCATAAATAATCCCGGCTATAAATAATCAAAGCTATATAAAAAGTTGTAACTATTCCCATCATACAATTACTGGGTAGCGCCATATCTGCCCCATTTCGGGAAAGGACGTGTCCTGCCCCAATAAGAACAAAAGCTGGAAAACATTATCTAACAGCAATTCGGTGTTGTTCGGGGCGTGCACATTAGTCTGCTGCCACCGCCAATAAATTCATGAATGCTGCTTACTGTTGGCCCTCCATACCCTTGGCACATTATGTGAACGCAGAGAAAGAGCGAGGGCCCCGAGTGGTGCCGGGGCTGCTGATGGTGAACGTACATCTCCTGTATAGAATTCTCCAGCTTGTATCTATTAAAATACCTACAATGGGCCCTTTTGCTCCGCATCCAGAATTAGTGGTCCGGCATTCAATGGGATCGGCCCCCTCGCAGCCCGCCGTCGCCGTCCTTGGCCGGGGAGAGGACATCTTTAAACAAATTTCAGCCCCAAGGCTGTTAAAGCGTTGTCACGTGGTGAAATTAATTACTTTCCGAAAAACTGAGGAAACAATATGCTCACAACATAAATTACCTTTCTTTGACGCGGCAGTCTTTCTCCCCGGAGAGAGACGGTTCGGTGGTTTGGACACACAAAGCCCGAGTGGTATTACCTGGCGCCGGTGTCGCCCTTCTTCAGTGTAGTCTCTGCTCGGTGTAAGCGCATTTTAGGAGGTGGATGGCACCAAGAACTCTTTTGGGAGTGCACACACAGGGCTTCGGGGTATCCCCAGATTGCAGCTGCGGGACGCCATCACCGAGCACAACATCGCCCCGAGCCCCATGCACTCTCTATGCGAAGTTTAAACAAATCTTAAAAGGGAAGTCTGTGGGTGGACAAGTGATGCAACACAGTGCTCAACAGTGCTGGGGCGGAGATTACTTTGCACAAATTCATGACAGCAATTAGATAGCAGCTAGTTGAGTGCTTGTTGTACAGAGAACACAGGCCACAAGCGCTGGGAGCCTCGCAGAAATTGAGGCGGGAAAAGTACTGCAAGAGCCACCTACGACCCGTTTTGACTCTTCCTTGTAGGAATCTTTGATTGCATTTGATTGCCCTACAATTTCGCCCCGTTTGCCGGTGTCTTAGGCATAACGACGATCCACTGATTTATGGCCACCGAACCAGCGGTCACGATGCAGCGCAGAGACAACAACGATTTACGGCCGTTTGCCACCAGGTATTTGTGACTGGACAGAAGGGGCCACTACACGCCGGTGTATCCAGGTAGCAAGAGTCGTTAATGACTATCGGGAGATGCGATCACCAGCAGCAGCAGCAGCTCTCTGACCGACCGACCGACCGTCGACCGGCAGTGGGTTAGGTCGTGACGTGATTACATTCGGCTCCTTGACTCGCGGGAATTGTCTTAAGTTATTGTCCGACAGGCGTTACAACTTAATAACAATAAATTTCCAGCGACGACTACGACGACGACGAAGGTAGAAAAAATGACTTTCTCGGCTCTTGAGGTAATCTCCACGCCCCCACGAATCGGTTAGATTGATTTTTCTCACAGTTTTTGATGAGGATTCGTTTTTTTTTTCGTGGACGTCTTCGATAGTCGGAATTGCTTAATGCAATTTAAAACTTTCACGTTATGTCATTTGTTATCAACGAAATATTATAAATAAAAGACCGGGGATGAGTTGGAACGACGGCAGTAAAAATGGAGATAAGTTTAGCGCGGTTTTATAAGCAAATTTACTGTTTGCGCCGTCGTTATCGCATTGTTTCCTCGATCAACAAGTGAGGAATTTTGTTTAAATAGCCGGTAACTGGGTAAATAGCGATGGAATTAATTTGGAGTGATTCAGAAGATGAGTTTGGGAATTCGGTGGTGGTTTTATGTGTTAATTTCTTGGTATTAACATTGCTTCTAAGAATTGTGGGGATGTTCTAATCTACATACAATAGCAGTTTCTACGAACTGAAGGGGGTTCATGTAGGTATCACTTGCGGCTCCTGTGTTGAAAGCTCAAACGATTTGGCAGCAGAGCTACATATAATCCACATTGACCACAAAATCGGGTTAACAGTATAGGATAGGCTACTGACAAGCCAGATACTGCATCCACTTGAAGGCAATTGCTTTCCATAAATAATCGGAAGATGCACTATCTTCAATAAACCAACATTCATTGAAAAATTTTGAACGCTGTGGTTAAAATAACACTTTCAAAAAGAAAGTAACAGATGGCGCACCCAGTAATAGGAGTGCTAGATGACTGTCACATTTTAAGCTGTCACATTAATACTGTGGATGATAGGTCAATGATACACGAAGGACTATGTTTCTGCAGATAAAATTCAGAGCGCAGCTAAGGGCAGCGAATTTTGAGTGCTGTCAATATGCTCCTATTGGATCTTAAGAAATTATACAACACAAAGTAAACGGGCAATTATTTTTTTTTCTTGTGTGAGGTGTTGGGTCCAAAGGTACTGCGGACAACAAGTGTCCCGACATCATTCCTATTGCGCCCTAAAATTCATTGGCCGTCTTAAGGGACGGCACAGGGAGAAACCGCTTAGAGTTGGACAGTCCAAGCGCGGACTTCCAGGTCCAGCGTTCAGTATGTTTCATCAAAATCCGATCGGCCAGGGCCCTTTGCAGCAAGCTGAACGGTGCCCCAATAGCCGGCTCTGGACCGATGAATGCAATATCAGAGACCTGTTTAGCCAGAGCATCCGTACCTTCTTGCCTTTGCCTTTGTGACCCGGGACCCAGACAAGAGTAACTTGATTGAGAACGCCCAACTCATCAAGAGCACGTTGGCAGTCCCGAACTAATTTCGACTTGGTCCTACGAGACCTTATCGCTCTAATTGCCGCTTGGCTATCAGAGAAGATAAAAATCCGTTTATGTTGGTAGGCCCTTCTTAAGTTCTCATGAATGCATGCCAGAAAAGCGTACACCTTTGCTTGAAAGACAGTTGCTAGAGTGTCTAGGCTTCTTGCCCTGCTTTCACTCCAGATTCAGGCACCCTCATTCGTCTCTGTTTTAGAGCCACCCGTGTACCATACTAGTCCGTCCGGCAATACTTTAGGACTTTAGTCCCAGGTGACCATTCGGTTTCAGCCGCAGCGCAGCCAGGTACCAGATTGAGGAGAGTCTCCTGCGCTGCCGTCGGGGAAGTGCGGATGGCCCCAGTGATGGAGGCTGACCATTATTTAAATTTTACTTAAATTGGTTATGAAACCCTTAAGCGTTGTTCTGTGCTGCCAAACTAAAGCTCCATAAGTTACCATGGGCCTAATGATGGTGGTGTTTATCCAATACATGGTTTTCGATTGCAACCCCCCTGTGGAACCACAAGCTCTGCGGCAAGCCCACAGGGATCTGCGCGTTCTGGTGGCAATTATCTTAGTGACCATAAAGGATGCCATTAGCATTCTGAATAGCACGGGTTTCGTTCGATTACCAAAGCCAACCAGCATTGGACGTGGTTAGTACCTAGTTAGGGGACCGCTTGCTGAAGACACACTCGCATTTAGAAGGGCGAAACGGTAATTCCAAAATGTAAAAAAACCGAAATTTATTCACATATCCACACGTCGCCATGATTTCTTTATTAAAAACTGCTTTCCACTGCTTCGAAAACGCTTCTAAAGAAGCATGAAGGAAGGAATGCTCTCGTCTGAGGACATCTAATCGATATTATTAAAAGGAAATGTCTGTATGTAAGTCCATGGGCGTCTTTCATGTCATTTTGCATGAATGTCCATGGGCGTCTTTCATGAAACACCTCGAAGACGTCGATTTTCGAAATTCAACATGGCCGCCTAAAAATGACTGAAATTCAAAATGGTCACCCAAATATGAATTTACAAATTGTGTTCCGATTTCAATAAAAGTTGATATCTAGGGGCTTTTAAGGAAGCTGTGGTCAAAACTTATAAATTTAAAATGGCCGCGCCAATATGGCCGACGAATTTGCCAATTGTGTTCCGATTTCAATGAAAATCGGTATCTGGGGTTTTTTGAGGTAGCAAATAACAAATTTATATTCAGAACCTATAAATTCAAAATGGCCGCGCCAATATGGCGGACGAAATTTTCCTATTTTATTCGGATTCCAATGAAAGTAGATATCTAGGGGTTTTTAAGGTTGCAAATAACGAATTTATGATCAAATTCAAGCTTTTTAAGGAGTGTTATAAGATGGCTACAGCTGCATTCAATGATGCTTCGTGTATTTTCAGCAAATTTGCAGCAATGTTTTTGGCGGCAGAATTATGGTCCAACGTGTATGGAATGACCATTCAGTGGCAGAGGGTCAAATGTATGTGAATATCGCCAAAATAAATTCGCAGAATATGAAAAACACGAATTGGAATTGTGTTGAAATGCATAGTTACCAGAGCAATATAATTTACAACTGAATGACTCTGATCAATTAGTCATGGGTTGATAATCAAATGCAGTAACAAATATACTCGTAGATTGGCCATTAATATTGATTAAATACGGATACTTAAAAAATCAATTAAACGAGTGTAGAAACCCTGGATCCCAATATACATGTCACGAGAGGCCATAATTAAAAACTTTTTAATTTCGCCGGAAAAGGAGAATCATAGAGCGCAATATTTCAATTAATTTGTGTTTAATTTGACAAAAACGAAATGATTTCCTTTGAATAGTATCGAAGTTCATAAACGCGTTGACGTTTAACTCATATGTACATAATTTTACGTTGGAGCTGTTGTTGCAATCATCGACCAGCAAGGACATTCTAGATGGTCCACTTAACGTGAAGTGGATGTAACAATTAATCAATACAGTATCTCTCTCTTTCTTAACTTACCATACATTTTTCCTTCATCCGATAAAATGATTTTCCGCCTCCCACAAGGCGGATATATGGCCAAGGCTTCCTGGAAGCTCTGTTCAATATCTGGACTCCAAACGCCCTCAGCATCTGCCGAAGAGAGATCTTTTTCGTCCTGTAATCAATCGAGCATAAGCAAGGAGCATTTAAAAATATTGAATATAGTTTGGTATTTACTTACGTCACTCATGTCGCCGACGTCTAAATTTTTGCTATCTGTCATGGTACCGTTGGTGTCTGCCGGCCCCAACGGACCTGGTGGACCGGCACTTACAGGTGTCCACGGTGAGGTTATGGTGCCGGTTCCAACTACACCGTCTGCAACAATAAATATATAAACAAGAAGTGCCGTTAATAAACAGATCCATCAAAACAATTGCGTGTGAAATAAAATTGAAATAAAGTTGGGAGTCCGCACTGAATAATGCCATTTGGTGGCAGCGACGGGGTGTGAGCCATTTGGCATGTCGCTGTGAAATATATAAACAAACCCCGCGCTGACACTGGGGGCAAACACACACTGCACAAGGAAGAGGAGCGCCTAATTCAGTTATGGTGGCGAGAGGACTCTGCGTAGCGAATTTATTATTCCATTTAAGTGGTGAAGAGGACGCCATTCTGCTGCACCCGGCGAAGCAATAATCCATCTCCAGAGCCGTGTGTGTGATGTGTGTGCGGGGTAGAAGTGGGACCTTCGCATGAGGAGGCTCCCTCGAGGATATACAGGACTACAAAGCCAGAGGATGTTGCTTCGCGCTACTTGACATGGCAGTGCATACACAGCTCCCACATGCCCACATTTTGGGGTAATCGCCAAACATAATAGCGAAATATTTGGGCTAGGTGTGCCTCTCTGCAAACACACCGAGAGCACAGGGACCCCGTGTGCAGCATCATCGCGGCCACAAGGCAGAGGCTGCGCTATCATCATCATCATCATCACCACCACGATCGCATTGATGTGATGGGGCCATGGTCTGGCATCGTCGCCACGACTCTTTTCGGGCGTCGGAGCTTGCCTGGCGTGTGTATTATGAAGACACAGAAATAAATTATGAAAACTGTCTGCCGAGTGTCTATCATTGTGCATGAAAACGTTGTTCCGCGGCGAGCACTACACCGTGTACTCACCTTTTTTATCCGTCGTCAACTCACCCCCGTCTAGTTCCCACAACCCTTACGGGTGGCACCTACAGGAAAAAAAGATCTAGGTGTATCCCCAGTGTCTTCGTGTGTTCATATGGGGGGTGGTTGTGTGTTCAGGAGGACGTTTGATTTATGGCCAAAATTTAAATGAAAAACACGAGAGTATCACTCGCTCAAACTAAGTCGCTGCTGGCGGTGATATTTTCAAGTCAAGGAAAGTGAGGAATGTGCCGAGTTTCACAGTTTCAGCTTTTCTGGCCCCCATCCGGGACCGAGGGGGCAAAGCGCTACAGAATGCCCCCCCCCCCCTACATTTTTCTTGGGCTTTTTTAAATGCAGAAACTTTATATTCGCTCACGTAGGTTCTTTTATGATTATGAGCTCGTTCCGCAAAATAAAAAGATTTTTCCTTTTCCATCATGTTAAAATTATTACGAGAGTGAGTCACAGTTATAAAAATATTCTCGGATTAGAGCCGCCGCCGCCGCAGGAGCGCCAAATGGCAATGAATATGTTTTGCTGTTGTTGTTGCTGCTGGTGGTGGTTTTTTTACTATGGAAATTAAATATTTTGTTTTTCGAGTGTGTGACTCTTTTTTTATGATTTTTCTACATGAAACATAAATAATGTGTCGTACACAAGATTTTCTAGATTGGAGGAGAAGAAGAAAAAAATTTATGCAAAGAATTTCCCTTGGTGAAATATAATTCACAAGAACAGATTTTGTAATCAGCTTTACGGGCTTAGAGAGTGCCAAAATAAGAAGGATTTTGGATTAGCGGGTGTGTAGGTGGTTTTGAGTATGGGAGAAAGGGTAAACCGGCACACGATCACCTTAGAATAAAAAGCGATATACATAAGCTTTTCTTTTAGATAGATTATACGTATAAAAATTAAGCTGGTCTAAATTTAACAATGTAAGGTGATCTAGTGCAAAGAAATGTAGTCCCGAAAGGTAGTCCGATTTCCATTCCATGGGTTTTGTGAATAAAAACTGAGTGTACACTTAAAGCGAACACTCCTGAGTTAGGTGATTCGTTAAAAGTGAACACTCGATTTTATCTTACTTAAAAAACCTAACGAAGGTTATTTTTATTCTCGCCAAGCTAAGTGTTCACTCCAAAAAATGAAGTTGAAGTTCAATTTTTAATCACAGTCAGCATTCCGTTAGATGGGAACAGGTGGAGTAAAAACCGCGCATTGGCTTTGGCAGTTGTTTCATTATTCTCTCTTACTATCTCTTCGACTAGAAGTATCTAGAATCCGCGCCTAGATAATCCAACAGATTCGCGGCGCCTGCAATACCGGACGCTATCGATGTACAAAAAAGATAATTCTCGGACTCCATTGCGGGATGTGTAATGGAGTTGTGTCCACCTATTCATAAACGAACGCAGCCATGAATATAGGACAGCTATCTGGACCTCGTCGATCAGCAAGAACGAATGAAACACGTTGATTTCGAACAATACCGACGATTGAACAAGAAGTCCGAAGAGTACCGGACGCCATACCAAAAATTCCGGTGGTTAGGAGGCAAAACGACATAAACAAACGACAAAATAAAAAAATCTGATGGAACTTTCGTGACGTCTTCTTATGGGCGCCTGCAGCGATGGAGAGAATTCTTTCATCAACTGTTGTATAACCACAATCTGCCACAAAGTCCAGCATCCGAACCGCCGATTATCGAACAGCCGACGAATCAGTTTCTCGATACCAAACCGACAATCATCGAGGTGAAGACGGGAATAAAATCGGCTGAAAAATGGAAAAACGTCCGGAATAGATCAACTAACCGCGAAATGATCAAAGTCTTATCACAACAACTCCACGTCCTCATAACACACATATGGCATTCGGATCCTGTCGTGGAAGAAAGCTATCATTGTGCCAATTTTGAAGAAAGGCGACAGTCGGGAATGCAAGAATTATGCGATATTAGCCTCTTGTCGATCGTGAGCAAAGTATTTACGAAAATCATACAATCGAAGCTACAGAAACCCTGAGAGGAAACAAGCCGGAAAGAATAAGCGGGATTTAAACCACATCAATGATGCATTGTCCAAATATTCGCTCTCTCCGTCAGATAATGGAAGAAAGAATTCGTTGCGACAAACGAACTGTCGTCGTTTTCATCGATTTCAAATCCGCTTTCTATTTTAAATCCGCTTTCGATTTTATCGATTGGAACAGCTTGTGGAGAGCCTTGGAAGCCGAACACTTGCCATTGAAAATCATCCAACTTCTCCAAGCGTCGTACGATGGTTCAACCAGCAGCGTTCGCATTCTAAGCGCCTTATCCGAGGAATTCCCGATTCAAACAGGTGTCCGACAAGGAGAAGTGGCTTAGCCACTTCTCTTCAACGTTGTGATCGACGCGATTTTGCGTGAAGCATTTGATGGACGACGCGGAATTCGATACGACGACAAAAACTTCGTAGCTGACCTTATGTTCGTCGACGAAACGCTATCAGACTGGAGAATTCAGCAATCGGCACCAAAGAAAACCTGGTTAAAGAATATCGAGGGCGGCTTAAAGAATCAACGATACGACAACCGTTATCGAGGCTCGAGACGTCGCCAAAATCGTCAAGAATGGAAATGAATCGTGAATGGAGTTGTAGACCCAGCAGCACCAGCAGCAGCGTATCCGTTGCAGAGACGTTCCGCTAACGTATCAGAGAGAGAGAAGAGATCGCGCCATTAAAAAAGGTAAATGAGCCAATTATTTGTCTTGTAAAGGGCCCCCGAGACGGTCAAACCGTTTGACTAAAACACGAAGATTTTGGTTTGAACCACATCAATTTGATCGTTTACGCGGTTGGTTTCACAAGTTTGACAAACATTTACGTGTTTCTTGCCCGTTTGATGGAAATTCATATTTTGGTTTGTTTGAAGCGCCGTTTGATCGTGTTCGTCATGTTTGATCAAACCTCATCAGCAAAGCGAGAAAATCTTTATGCGTAGTCGATGGCGTTTTTCGAAGCATCACAAACCGCGACGTTGGGAAATGGATCCTTTTGGTTTGAAGTGACTTTTAAACTACGCTTCTAGTTTGATGCGATTTGACATCGACTTCAAAAGGTTTGATCAAACGAACTTTAAACTATTTTAAAAGACAAAGAAAACCAGAAACTGATATGGTGACCACAAAGAGCGCTATTAACATATTCAGTAGACCGGTTGTCGTTTGAATGCTTAGGTCAAACAGCATTGGATGTGGTTAGTACTTAGTTGGGGAACCGATTTCGGAAAACAACATTTGCGTTTGGAATTGTCAACATTCGATGTACGTCCAATTTTACCTCAAGGCATTCAAATAATGGGTGGGAAACGGCTTGCCAATTCGCGCCCAATGAATGTGTTACCTTTGATCAGTACTTTACTGCTGGCGCCATCTATTGTGAAATGGCGGTTTTCCATTTGTATTTTTAATTCGATCAGCTGGAAGAAGCCTAGTTGGTCAATATGGGAGGACGATGTTGAGGCCGATGTAGCAATAAGTGGAGCAGATAGACGTTTGGAGGAAGAAGCATATCGCGGCTCGAAGTTGGGTGAATGTAAATCTACCAAAACAAAATGAATAATGACATGATTGATGAATTTTCATTTAAGAACACATGAAATCGAATACAAAGCTATTAATAAAGCCAGCTACTGGATATTCTGGAATCCCATGACCCGATAGTAATGAGACAAGATTACAACCTTTTCTGCTTCTGAATTTCCCCTACAAAAAAACGGCGACCACATTAAAATACATAAAATTTATTATATTAACAAAAATAAAAAAGAATAAAATTTTCCGAATTCAGCAATTACTTAACAACGCTACTCGCTGCAGCGAGGCAGTAAGCACCCTGGAACTACTACACACCTGCCCTTTCTCACCCTAATCAAAATACAAAAAACCCCCGACGGGAACGAATGCCAAAGAAGAAAAAAAAAACGACGGGAAAATGGAAAGTCCTTAGCGTCCGAAGAGTGCAGTAATAATGTATGTACGTCATGCGTTTAACGAGGGAGAACACTCCTGGCCCGGCTCAGCTCCGAGGGCCACGGGATCATGTAATGCGGCTGAAACCAGGACAAAGTAATGCACCCTCTCGCGACGCTCATGAATTTGAAGTATGCCGCATTCCCCCAATGTTGTTCACCTTGAATAGATCAAAACCTCGATGTCCTTTGAATACAAATGGAAATATGTCAGATGGCGCTGTGCAGTTCGGTCTGTACTACGGCCTAAAAAACCCTTTTGCGTGGTGGGCTAGTTTTAGACCGGGTAGGAGGAGAAGAGCATTGTTCGGTGGCGGGATTTTGTTATCTAGTCATAATTAGCCGAGTTTTTTCGGATAGAGAGAAGTTATTAAAGCGGGAGTTTTGGATTGGAGAGGAGATAAGGAGTTTATTGACGATTTAATTAAAAAACACAAGAAGGGGATGTTGGACGGGATTTTATTTGGGAACTGAAAAGGATGTGCTTACACCCATTTTACACGAGAAAATTAATTTTGCTGGACCTTGGCATCAATGTCTGAAAGATATTTCTAAAATATCCAGAAATGTTTTGAGAAAATTCCGATCTCGTAGAAACAATAATTCAGAAGCCTCAGCCAAATGTATTTCAATAACTTTTGAAGTTCCAAAAGCATAGAAAGAGATAAACATCAAAACCTAAAGCTTTGAAGGTTCTCATTTCTCATTTTGCTTAGGTCTAAATACACACCTGCATCTAGTCATTTTAGCAACTTCCTGATAAATGTAGCTTAATCTGATTCCCTAGAAGACTGCGATAGTAATATCCTGGTTCTAAGTTTTTCTAAGAGAGTTAATCAGCAATATAAAAGTTGGTTCCTGTGAGGAAAATCTTCAGATATAGATGGCGCTGTTACTCTCCTTGATAAGTTTGATTTTGTGAACTACTCTATACGAAGAAAACAGATTATCGGCAGTATAAAGGGCCTTTACTGAGCCTCTAGCCTTCCACACTAAAAAAAACACCGCTGTCATTGCTGCCCAAAAATTTCGACTCAAACCGCTGTCTATGAGCATTAGGGTGGTTCAAAAATGGCAAAATTTTTTCGAAAAAACGTGTACCCCCTATCTTTAAGTTCAATTAAAATGATGATTTTTGGCGGCAACCGGAGAATTTTTGATTGTCACTAACCATTGCCGCCGAGCACATTTCGTTTTAGAGATTTACGATTTTTAACAGCTGTTTTTGACAGCTGTCATGTTGCAAACCTTTGATTTGACGTCATATTCGTAATCAGCGACCTCGAAAACCCTCTATAGCACGAAATTTCACGTCATTTTGAAAAAAATGTAAAAAAATGCAATATTTTGTTCATAGTTGACAGCGTTTTTGACAGCTGTCATTTGTCAATCTTTGATTTGACGTCAAATTCGTAATCAGCGACCTCGAAAACCATAAAGAAGCCACGATCTAGGTAGTTTAATGGACGTAAATGAACAGAATTATCAAATTTTTATTATCGTTCAAAAATCGTAAATCTCTAAAACGAAATGTGCTCGGCGGCAATGGTTAGTGACAATCAAAAATTCTCCGGTTGCCGCCAAAAATCATCATTTTAATTGAACTTAAAGATAGGGGGGTACACGTTTTTTTGAAATTTTTTCGCCATTTTTGAACCACCCTAATGAGCATGCTTCTCCATAATGGTACGATTCATCCTTTCTGCACTCCATTTTGTTCAGTTATGTGTGGTACTGTCCTCTGATTTTGTATGAAGATGAAAAACTTATTATTTATAGACTTTGGTTTTGACATGCTCGTCCGTGTTTATACGGATGACCTCGGACAGCATACTTTAGAAGTTCCCGACTTGCGGCAGATACTATGCACAACGCTCGGTCGCTTGCTGTTAATGTCATTAAAATCTACCTGCAAAGACTAAATTGGGACGTCCTGCCCTGTCCGTTGTATTCTACAAACATCGTCCTTCCGCCTACCAAATGTTCCAATCGATGACGCATGGCCTGGCTGCAGAGCTTCTGTTCTTTCGGATAGACCAAAAATCCCAGAAAGAAGAAGATTGAGAGGAATAACATCTGACAGCGGTTTGCGTCTTTGCTTGATCAACTGCGCTGCGAAATTATAATTTCTGGAATTTTGTTGTACTTCTTTCAGGGTTGGTAATTTTGTTTCTCTGTGTCATTATTGGCCTCGATTCCCAGATCCGACGGGAGGGAAGTGAGTGCGGATTCGACACTTTGCGATTCTCAAATCCGCAGTCCCGGATTGGTTTAAACCGAAAATTCGGAGTGAAGACTCACGCGATAATGAAATATACGATGTCGGATTATCTTAGGCGCATTTGTCGTTCAAATCCGCAGAAAATTTGTTGCGGATCACACTTTTACAGCGCGGAAAATGTCAAAAAGAAATTCGGGGTTGCGGATTTGAGAATCGCAAAGTGTCAAATCCGCAACTCACTTCCCCGCCGCCGGATCTGGGAATCGAGGCCATTATGTTGTGGTCGGGATACTGAGGCAATGTTGGTACAGCGTTAAATGCTTTCCACATTTTTTTAGGGTCTTCATTGCCTTCGACTATAGTGCCTTCGTGTTCTGCATCCATATCTGGGATGTCTTGATTTCTTCCTACAGGTGTTTTTGCATCTCTTCTCATTTTTTTCATATTTAATTTTGTTGCTCCTCGTCGGTCTATTTATGTACATTTTTCTAACTTCCGTTGACTATTTCTGCATCATTTATATTTGGAGCTATCCTTTCTACTAGTGTATTGCCTGGTATCTCACCAAATACAGTCTGCTATTGGACACTATTAACGTCGATTTTATTTTTTGATGAGTAGTAAGGCTATGACATTCGTGCATCGCAATTGTCCCGCTCTGCTTCATATAATTTATAACAAACAAAAGTTCTGGCTGAGGTAGGGCATAATTGCTGATCTCCAAGAAAATAGAAAAGTAGCGAAGATAATTGCTGATCCTGCAAAATTCCTAAGATTTCACAGCAGCTGCAGAAACAACACTTAAACCCATTGCATACCCATGAGCACACACCCCAGCGCTTCCAAAATCCTATTTTGCCTAGCTCCAGGCACCACCCATTGCATACCTTCAGACGCTGCGGACATAAATCTCATTGCATACCTCTAAATGCTCACCACCACGGACACAAGCTCCACAGCACGGACATGAACCCCCGGATTGTAGGTAAGGAGACGGAGCCTAACAAAAGGATGCAGGTACCTCATAGCCTTACTACTTTGATGCTAGGTTGAATTTAAGTGAACAATCGATATCTAAATCTAGCTTGAACTAGGAAGTGGTCTGATTCACAATTCGCACCTGTATAGGAACTTACGTGGAGGGTACTGCAAGCTGCCGTACTGTCTATTTCCATGTGTGCGCTTGCCGATATCCTCTCTTGAGAGATATGTTGAACTGACGATCATCAGTCCATCATATCCCAAGTCATTTTCTATGTTCTTTGGCATAATCTGAAACTCCCAAGTGTTACATGGAAGATCAGGTAGACTTAAATGACTTTTACGAGTGTTTAAAGACTTTAAAGTCTAACCCGATAACACCGACCAAGCTCTGTACTGGTCAGATAACGTACAAATTGACAATTTCCAACTTAACAAATTGAAATTTCCACTTTGTTGAAAATAATTCGAGTCTATTGAAACCACAAACAAGGTTCGTGAAAGGACATGCAAGCCACAAGGGAAATTGCTTACAAGAACTGCTCCAGTAACTAGTCTGCGTAAGTGTATCACAAATGGAACCGATTTTGTAGGTCAGAATTTAAAGTGTGAAATTAATATTTTGTGATTTACTGAGCAGAGGACAGAATGTGTGCAACGTTCTAGTGCTTCAAACTCATAAATAAAGCCCCAAAATAGATAAGCTACAGTTCCATTGAATCCCAAGTAAATATACACATCAAATGTCCTCAAATAAATCCGGCCTTAATCAATACCAGTCTTCTACACTGTTAGAATATCACCATACATTCTCATCATCTCCCAAACACCGAAATAAAAATAAGAAATTCCCCACCCAACGCCAACGCCGCACTAAAGTACAAAGTAAACGGAAAGCTGGCAAACACGATTAAAATCTTTCAATTGTAAAATCTTAATTAATGCCTCCCGAAAAGTGCCAATACACCTTTAGAACAAGAAGAAAGATATAAAAATAAAACCGAATCCTTCATTTCGCTCAGCATTTTCCGGCGTGAATCAAAAAATTTGCTGCCATCAAATGTTGTTACACCTTAAAATGGATCCGAAATCCCCCGGAAACCGGAGCACAAGCGACAAGAAGTTTTATGGCGCAAAACAAATACTTTCGACGACCTGCTGGTGTACCTTTATCCACACAGTTTTATGTACGTAATCAAATTCGTATCCGTTCATCGTCACATTGCCTCCAGGGACGTCAAACCACCAAAGCAAGTACCCAGATCCCGGCAGGGATCTTCTGAACACACACAGAATCTAAGCGCGCGCCCCCATCCAAAAAACGGGTGGCAGCGGGTGGGATGGAAGACTATGGTATGTAGTACGGCATATAGTATAGACTTGAGTGCGAGGAACTGCTGAATCCTGAATGACGGGATGAAGTGAATCAACAGAAGGCATCAAGTCCCTGTCGTGCTTGGATGAGCCTGAAAGTTACTTCCTTCCGCGAACCCATCAACAACGCCCCAAAAATATTCCGCTGACAATTTTATGATCGTGTCATGAAACGCTTAGTCAACTTCCATTGGTTACTTGTCATTCTGAAATTGAATGAGGAAAAGCCAAGCCATCCGTCGTTCATTTGCACCTTTCTGTAGGTGAACAGGCGTAGGGCTTAGCCCCAAAACGAATCAACCATCCCCGTCCTCGTCCCCTCTCTCCCCTTAAAGGCACAAGTGAGCGGATATCTCTAATACACACAACACGTTAGCGAGGCTGCCGTGTGCCGGGGAAACTGATTTTGCTCGATTTTTTATTGTTACATTTCGGGGAATCCCGGCAGCAGCAACCCCGCAAGTCCCAGTTCTGTGTGTGTAGCGGTGGCGGGTGGTGCAAATCTACCGGGCGGGGGATCCGCACCTGAAGCTTCGTGGGAGTCCGCTTGGAACTGCGCTACCACAACAACATGCCACCAGCAATTTTTTGTGCCTTCCTGACTTCAGTATATTTTCCGCCGTTTTTGTTTTCCTTCCTCATCGTTTCCCATTTAGTCCAGACTCCAGGTCCACCCCCGCCGCCCGTTTGCCGTTTTGGCCGTGCATTTGGCGGCAAATAGGTCTCTCGGCTCTAGCCTCCCCCGGGCAGATGTTGTATAGTGGTTTAGGTTCAGTTAGCTTCGGATGATTTGTGCCATGATACACACCGCTGCTGAAGCTCCTCTCCTCTCCACACTCCGCCCCTAGTTCCCCTCATTCTCTCGCTCTGTCCTTTTTGCAGTGTTCAGGACTCCGGCACTCCAGAATCTGTTCACACCGAAAAGGGCACTGGCATATATATGCTCCGACGTCCAACCTCTTGGGAGCTCTTCACTTTGGCGAAGCTGAAAGGATACAGGATACGCAAAAAGATCCGCAGAAGAACACACGCGAGGTTTATTTAATTTCAGGAATTGTGTCGGGACCTGGGACTTGGCGCTCCGAGCGGTTTTGTCGGATGAATTTTGGCGGATAGTGGTCGAACTAGCGTGACTCCGAGAGGGTTGGAAGGGGTTTCGAAGCTTGAGGACAATGTTTGTAAGATGTGGCGAAAAACGAGGCTTCAACAAAGTTTTATGGTTCGGGGTTTTTTGCTGAGTGTTCACAGTTGGCAAGGATTCGTTCTATGGACTTCCCCAGGACAGCGGTGATGACTAGACTTACTGTTGATGTTATTGCGGGAAAATTTAACGACGGAGCAGATTGTCGCGCTCTTTTTTAAAGAAAAACCCAGAAAAGAATAATTTGCTTTAGTTTAGGAGTAATTAAACAAAAATTAAGAAGTTTAAAAAAAGAATTGAAAAAAAATTGGTGGCGTCCCAGTCTGGGGTCAATTTATTCATTTTCGCTACTTTTCTTCCTCCAACTCATTAATCCATTCTTTACGAATATTGTTAGCCCACACACATACAGATAAGCTACCAAGAAAATATCCATTCCACGCATCTACGAAATAAAATCAATTTCCATTAAGTAGCTCGTAGCAGGTCGCTAATTGACGTCGTAGTGATTGCGGTTTCGGATCGCACATACATCTTTCAGCATCTTCGCCAAAAGGAATTCCGAGAATGTTCAATTTGGCCGATCGTGTAGGCCAGAATAATTTCTGAAGTTAATTTGAACCATGTGGCGTGGTACTGTCCTCCAACGACAATAAGAAGAAATCTCAACATCCATCTGTTAGCCAATGACTCCTTGTTTTACGGAGTTGCGGTTTAGATTCTTACCACAACATATTCTTTGACCTTTCGTCTTTCCTGTCATAAGTTTGGTAATAATTTTCTTCCTTTCTTCTTCTTGTTAAAAATATTTATTTCAGTTTATAGCACAGCCAGAAAGTTGCTGACTCCTATTCGATCAATGACGACAGGTAACAGTTCTCACGGTCGTATTTGAATCGGAGTCTATTCGATTTTGCGGATAGTTGCGAGTGTTTGATGTTGGACGAGGCAACCCAAACAAAGTGCGTGGTGTATTGATCACAGACCCGACTAGAGAATGTGCTCTAACGAGAGGCCGGCGGGTTTATGGTTGATGGACGTGCTGCTATCAGCGTTATCGCATTCCAACCGATATCCGAGCGTTTGGGGAATATAACAATCGGTGGAACGATAAGCTTCAACAGACGCTGGATTCGACACCTCGAAGCGAATTAATCATACTCGCGGGGGAGTTCAATACACATTCAAGAGCAGATCGAACCCGCGGAGAAGGAACCATGGGCAAATTCGGACACGGACTAATTAAAGACAACGGTTTACGTCTCCTTTCATTCGCAGCGTCAAACAATTTGATCGTTGGCAGCAGCATCTTTCGTCATCCACTCAAACACAAGCTCACTTGGCGAAATCCATCCGGCAACGACGCGGCGATCGATTTCAAATCCGCTTTCGATTGTATTGATTGGAACAGCTTGTGGAGAGCCTTGGAAACCGAACACGTGCCATTGAAGATCATCTAACTTGTCCAAGAGTCGTACGATGGTTGAGCAACCAGCAGCGTTCGTATTCGAGGCGACTTATCCGATTCAAGTAGACGACAAGTCCGAAAGGAGACGTCGCTCGCTACTTCTTTTCAACGTTGTGATCGACGCGATTATGAGTGAAACATTCGATGGACGACGCGGAATTCGATACGACGACAACTTCGTAACTGACTTAATGTTCGCCGATGAGATTGCCGTCTCCGCGAAGAAACGGACATCTCAGACGACCTTTCGTGCATCGCTCGGTCAGAAGGGTTAAAAATCAATGCGGTGTTCACGTGCTCACAACGGACGGATCGAAAGCCAGTGTTCACCTCAATGGAATCCAAATCAAACAGGTCCCGATGTTCAAATATTTGAGATAATTGGTTGAAGAAAAGAACGTGGCATCGAAGGCCGATGTTCATATCCGCATCGGCCAGGGAACAGCAACATTTGCCTTGATCAAGTGGTGCCCATGGAAACGAACGAATATTACCATCAAAACGAAAGTACACCTTTACCGAACGTTGATCCTTCCGATTTTTCTTTATGGATCGGACAAGTGGACACTGCTCAAGTCGGAGTCGTAAGCTCGAGGTATTCCAAATGCGATGTTTGAGGCAGATTCTCGGTATCTCACTCGTCTCCGAAACGAGACAGTTAGACAAAGATGCGGTCAACAGACACTGGTCGAAGAAGAAATACAAAAATGTCGACTACGGTGGTTTGGACATGTTTGTCGAACGGCTGATAACGGCTTGCCACGTAAACCTCTCTGGCGAGATCGTCCGGCAGACTGAAGAATTCAGTGATCGGCGTCGAAGAAAACCTGGCTAGGAGTTTCTCAACCTGATGTACTTACATCAAGGTGATTCACTCAAAGAATGCTTGTGCTCTTTAAAGATTTTGGTTTGAATTGCTTTCATACACTTCTAATTAAACGATTCTTACGGTCTAGGATATGTGAAAATGACGGATGACGTATGAGTAAAAGCAAATTTGACAATGAAGAGAGCGGCAAAATTTGCATCAATTTCACAGATCCCAACCAGCAGCTTGAAAAAAACGAATAATCCTCACCCAAACCTAGTTCGAAAAAATAATTGTTTATTTTAATTACTATTAATAGCCCTTTAATTTATTGCATCAACTTAACCAAAAAAAACGTTGCACATATGTTTCTCGACATTTCTGCAATACTTTCACCAATTTCATGTGCGTTTAAACAATAATTACACGTTATTCAACCGTGCAGCGTCGTCTCAATTCAATTTAACCACTTTTTATGTAGTTGACTTCTGTCAAAATTGACAGTGGATCAAGTTCCACAATTCCCACAAAAATTCAAGTAAAATTTCTTATTGGAAAATATTTTTATTGGAATTTGAGAATTTTAACGAATTTTGAAAATAAATTATTGGAAAATTAATTTTGCTTAAAAAACTCATAATGGTGGTTCTTTGCAGCTGTTTAACCTCTATAATAATGCATTTACCACCACAGAAACACCACAGTCGCATTTTTCACATGAAAAAAAAACATTCCAATTTTCCATAAAGCAATTAATTCCAAATTAATTCAAATCGTCGTTTTTTTTTCTTTCTTTCTTATTCAATCTGCAATTCCAGTATCAATCTGTACCGATTACAAAATGCCCACAACCATAAAAAATTTAAATTATTTAACTTTGGGTTTCTTTTCTTTTTTGTTTCTCATCCTCTCTCATCTTTCCTCCGCTCTTCTCATCGTCTTTCAGTACTTTTCCTCTTTAAAAAAATTCAACCTCCTGATTGGCTCCGAATAAATTATAACAACCATTGAGAGAGCATAATGAAAATGCAAAACAAAAGAAGTCAAAAAATACATAAAATTCACGGAAATTTTATTCAGCCATTCCTAAAAAAAAATTTGTCTAGAAATTTCTAAGACGATCCTAGAAAAAAAAAGTGTTTTGATAATCAAAGCGCTTATGAATGGATCAAGTTAAAAAGTTTCACTAAATAAAAATTTTGGGAGACATCTTTTTTTTGCTGTCATTGTTGGCGTGGTAAATAAACTTATCATAAACCGCGATTATTAAGCTCGTTTTCCAATTTGAAATTCGTGAAAATAAAAGAAATGAAATAAATTTAACCACACATACCAACAAAATGAAAAAAAAATAAAGAAAAGCCCGAATCTTGACATTTGTCACAGTAAATCAACTGCGATCACACAAGATCCAAGACGTCGTCTCACACAATCCTCGATCGTGCCATCGAGTTTAAATTTAAACCTTTAAATGCTGCCTTTTTTATTTTCGAATGACAAGTTGGTGTTGGTGTGGATGTATGAATGTGTGTGTGCGTCGTGTGGTTTTGTTTTCATCAGTTCAACGGGTAAACTGCAACAAAAAACAAAACGAAAGAAATACAAAACACCAAAAAATAAAATAAAATAAAATCTTAAGAAACCTCTCAACTTTATCTTTTGATTCTCGAAGGAGTCTCGCGCTTTAAAGATGTATGTTTGTCGCGCCTAGCTCGCCGCAGCATGGAGCAGAACCCGCGCGAGATGAACCTCTAGTCCGATGGTGGAACTCCCCTGTGGATGCACCAACCAAGCTACAATAGCGTCTGCTTGCCCTGTCAACCCAGACCTCGTTAAGTATTGGTGCAGCGGTGACTGATGGTGTGTGATACTGAAATTAAGTTTTTAGCATCTTTCAAGCATTATAAAAGCCCCCCGATCTATGAGGAGAGATGCTGATCGTGCTCGCACACATAGCAAAAAAGAAGAAGCATCGAAGACGTTCAACCAACTCTGAACGAACGCGAAGATCATCACCACAAGTCTTTATGCGATTTGCAGTTTCCTCTTGTGTGTGCGAGCGCGCACCCAAAGTGCCAAGAAAATCGTGAAGCTGTACAAAATGCGGTTTCTTTTCTTTTTTTCTTTTTTATTTTCTATTTATTTTCTTTCTCTTCTTCTTTTTAGCGCGATCTCGTCTTCTTACTGTTTTGTTGTTAGTGCGCTGAAGATCATTTTCTTAGCTAGACTTAGTCGGCCACACTCAATTTTCTTTCTTTCTTTCTTTGAAGGCGCGATCGGACGAGCGCGCTAGCGCGCGCATTTCAAGATTGACCAGGCGCGCGCATGACTCATCGCGCCCCGTTGTCATTATGTGTAGTAGGATACTATAATAGCGCAGACTCTCGATTGCAGATTTTACACACCAGCGGCGCGCGGAGCTTGACGTTTGAACTTTCTTCACCTGGGCATTAATTTGCAATGTTGCAAACGATGATAGACGTGCACAGATTGCCAAAGAAAATGCTGCTGCTGCTTTTTATTGCGCATGTTCGTGTTGTATGGCTACGTTTGTATTGTAGACTGAACGTAATCAAAGCGGACAGTAGCCGTACTAAACTGAGTAGTATCTTAAATGTAAAATTACAATAAAAAAAAATGAAATTAAATGCTTCATCATCATCGAGCGCGATGGTGATGATAATGGCGCGGGAGATTTTCAAAATGTTTCATTAAACTTCAAAAGAGATCCATAAATCGCAAGATCACTTTAAAATTACTGATGTTGTATAATGGATAATTTAGGGGGTTTTTTGCTGCCGTAAATCACAAAAAAATCGCTTCTGTTCACTTTGAACAGAAAGAAAAAAACTGAAATCAGGTCAAGAAGAAAACTTCGTGTTTTTTTCGTTGTTGTTGTTGTTGCTACTGTTAAGACTTCTTTTTTTTATTGCTCTCCTAATGTAATAAGAAATATGGAAAGAGTTAAGTGCAGGAAGCCAGCCGTAAGTGAAAATTCGCTTGCATGAGTTGTGATTGGATAACGTTGCTGCATTCATTCTACAATCGTATATTATTAACCAGCAGCAGAAAAAATCCTCCAATTAGCTATGCATGAATACGTTTCTGTTGCACATTTCCTCGATAATTATTATATTTCGCTTTTTGCGGATTGCCTCGTTAATGTTTATTGCCTTACCGCCAACCAATAACCCGGGGAAGAACATGTAAGCGAGGAGGATTAACCAAATTGGACAATGATATTGTATGCGGAGTTAAGTTATGCATTTTCTTCGAATTAAAATTTTTATTCAGTTTTCATTTTTGTTTTATTGAACTATTAATGATCGCGCATTCGAACTATTGATAGTATGTAGCTACAAAGAAAGCAACAAGATATAATCAGTTAGTTCGTATGGGATTGTCTCGATGCTGGTCGACACAAAATCAATTTTCATTCATATGGAAATCAAAAGCTAAGTAGGTGAAGATCGTGTTAACAAAAATCTGCAACAAAAAGATTTGCACTATTTTAAAATTGTAACACTAAGGCGATGATCAATGGCGACGTCTCGAGCCTCGATAACTGGTAATCGTCGATTCTTTAAGTCGCCCTCGATATTCTTTAGCCAGGTTTTCTTCGTTGCCGATCGCTGGATTTCCAGTCTGCGCTAGACGGTCTCGTCAGAGAACAAAACCGCGATAATTCTTGCATTTCCGACTGTCGCCTTTTTTCAAAATTGGTACAATGATCGCTTTCTTCCACGCAGAAGGGACACGATCCGAATGGTGTGTTATGAGGACATGTTATAAGACATCACCTTCGGCTTTGATCATCTCGGCGGTTACTTGGTCTATTCCCGAAGCTTTTTCATTTTTCATCGATTTTATTAGGATCGCCAGCTAACGGATCAAAGAAGAAGAAGAATCCTTACTTGATTTTTTTAAACCATTTGGCTCAGTTGACCATATAATGTTACTTGAAAAATTAGGCAGCCACACCGCAGTCAAACCCTTTGAAAACTATCACCAGGAGCGCTCCCAAATTGTTAAGGTACAAGAATCTTTCTCCGAGCCTGTGCTTCTTCATTGTGGAGTACCCCAAGGCTCTATCCTGGGCCCCTTGCTTTTCAGCCTTTATATAAATGACTAACCAAATGCAGTCAAACATTTTTCTTAATTTCAACAAACCTTTTGAATTAAGCGAGGATTGTACTTGTTAGCTAAACAGTGATCTGAAACGTGTGGCTGAATGGTCAGTTTAGTATAAATTACGGCAGAGCCCTATCAAGTCGTCCTGGCGTGCCATCAGCAGAACTCCTATTGATTTCGAAAATCTGTTCCCAATTAAAATTAATGATAATGTTTTACCCTATGGCTGACTCGGTAAGAAATCTAGCAGTCGAGCTCTCATCTTTGGCTAAAGCTATACGCAAACTCTACGCCCTTTCATACTTATCCGGTGTTAATCCCGACTCTTAACAGGGCTTAATTCTACCACAGCTCTCTTCCTAATTTTTATAAATGACCCGATATCAATACCCTCCAACCCACTTCACAGCATTTTTGAGGACGATACTCTGCATCGTTCCAACGGCTTCGATAATGTATGTATGGTGCTGCTCCCGACAATGTCAGCCTGATCGTGAGCTCATGTCCGATTCATCAGGGACTTCGAAATGATTTGGACTGCAAGAATCGTAGTGAATTGAATTCATCAAAACGAAAAACAGGCCCATTTCTAATAAAACCTGCTTCACCATTCCTCCTGCTTCAGTTGACAGTTTAGAACTAACGGCCAAACCTTCCCCTAGGTCCATATACATCAACAATGGTAACCCCTAAATGTAAGTTTAACATGAACATCAACCTAGTTAACTCCGCATCGAGGGGTTGTACTTAAGAGGTAATGTATTATTTTGTGGTGGCCGCCATATTGGATTTAAAATGACGTCACATAGCTTACTGTATTCTACTCGCCATTCTCTTTCATTTGATACCCATGCCGGGGGGTTGTAAAGAAAAGGGTAATCCGCCACTCTACGGTGGCCGCCATATTGGATGCACTATAAAATTGTACATACTATATTGCCTTCGGAAATAAAGGTTTATAATAAATTTGAGTATCGCCGGATATCAGGAAATAGTCGAAAAATCGATCGTAAGCTTCCTCCCAAACAGAGAACGAACGAAGAAGCTCGCTACAAGCACGTATCAATAAAAGACGCACGAAATAGTCGTCCAAATGGACCACTGTACGTCACACTTTTTGGAGCTTTAAGAAATTGTATAGGACGAATCTATCTTGGTAACCATAAAAGGTGACATTAGTGTACTCAATATACCGGATCTCGTTCGATTACGTAGGTCAAGCAGCATTGGTCGTGGTTAGTACTAAGTTGGGGGACCGCTTGATAAAACGACACTCGCATTTGGAAGTTATATGATGAGCGAAAGAGAAGCTCCTACCTACCTACAAAAAACCTTACAAAAGCTACTCTTATCAGAAATCTCAAAGTGATAAGATTCCCCAACAATAGCTTGCATTGAAAGTATGTAACTGGAATTGTTGTTGATGCAGATGCAAATAGTACGAGGTTCTAAATACTAGAATAATTGCACAAAGTTGCAAAAATTACCATCGTGTGAGGCCAGCTTCAAAACTCTGTAAAAGATGCAAAACCCACAGACAACACATTGTCGAAGCAGCAAAAACACCACGACCAGCACTTGAAGAAACCCCAAGAAAACATTACTACAAAAATGTCAACATCTAAATAATACTTCTTACATTTCCTTTGAGTCCTCCACACAAAGTACATCTGTCGCAGTGCACACACTCCCTTTTAACCAAATTCTAATAACGCAAAACAAAGGCCGAGAATGAAATGCAACCATAAATAGATTCCTCCCCGGTAAATGAATTCAGCATGCGTAGAAGCCATCAACACGAAATTTACATCCAAACACACAAAACTTTTATAGGCCCCTAATGAAGTCCCACATGCAAATAGACAAGAGACACCACCGCCGCATTCGCTTCCGTCAACAAAAAGTTGGGCGCTGTTTGTTTTTCTTACATGCAGCCAGCAAGCAGCAACACTTGACGTAACTTTACCTGTGGCCATCATCAGGTAAATAAACTGTGCTTGCACCTATGACCGGGGGCCACTCTGATACAGTGAACGCAGTGCAGAGCAGCATAAGTGCAGGGGGCGGGCAGAGGTAAGGGCGCACACGGCTGGTGTGGGCTCCCAGCTTTGGAAGGCTTTCAAGAGTCTACTAATGGCGGACTAGCGGAGTAATTACCGAGCTATTGCAACTGATTAATACGCTGCACCTGCGTAGTTGATACCATTCGTTCGGTCGTTCGTTCGTTCATTCGCTGGGTCGGTCGTTCGTTCGTTCTGCAAGTCTCCAACCGATGGCAGTGCATTGTTGGAATCTTGTTCAAATAATTTCTTTCTTTTTTTCATTTCTTTGTTCCTTGGAAGAAACTTTCCTCTTGCTTCTTTTCTACTGCCCCCTGGTCATCATCCTCCAGAGACTTAAGTTTTTTTATATAGAATGCGAACGCATTGCACGCAACGAACGCACTTGGAACGCGGCCTTATTAAACATTCAAGCGGCGTACTGCTGGCTGGTGTGAGCGACCGACTGTCGCCTTTTTACACTCTTTCTGTCCGGGCGATCTCAGAGCGGATAAAAAGAAGCCAGCAATTCCGTGGTGGTGGTCTTAATTGTATCAATTTAGTTTTAATATGGCGGCCGGACCATGGGGCATTTTTCCTCTAAGCCACAGTTTAGTAACTCCTCCTAGTCGCATCACTCGCGGAATACCAAATAGTTCTAAAAGTTGGGGTTGATTTGAGGCGGCGGCTTTCTCCCATCTCGCTTCAAGTAGCATACAACGACAAACACTTGCGAGTAAGGTGAAGGCCTTGCTTTTACAGCTTATGACTTTTTCGCACAAAAATCAAAAAGAATGCAAAATTTTTACGTAAACAACGTTGCAATTTGCGTCAACTTTTTTGCATTTTGCGTAGTCAGCACTTGACTGCGCTGAAGGCCGGAAAAGTTTTGCGGATTTTTATTTCGTTTTTTAGGAGTGTGCGCTGCCGCCCAAGTCTCTTGACAAGCGGAATTATTGCCAAAAGTACGATTGATGTGCCAATTGAAGTAAAAACTATGATGATCACGGTTCTGTTTAGTCTACGGTTCGTAGTTGATACGAAATTAGTTTCATGAGAATGTGACTTTACATGACTTTACCCCGGAAATTTGCTGGTTATGCACTTATGCAGTCATGGAGGCATTCTATTTTCAAATTACCACACAAACTGACTTCGTTAAGGTAGTGTCAATGCTTTTGAAGCGTCAATCTTCACCATTAGAAGAAAACTCACCTGAAAATAAAAGAAAAATAAATTAGTATGTTATTTTAATAAGATAAAATAATTAAAGGAAATTCATGCAGGATGAGGTAGTAGTTCTCAATGTAATCTAAAAGCAGTCACAAGTGACAACGCAATCACAAATGTCTGATGAGTCTCAACTTGAAGGCCGATACTAAATGGAAAGTTAGGTAGAAGCGAAGAAGGCGTAGCTTCCCTCAATAATAATATAGAAACCAAAATAAGTCCATAAGAAGTAAGCGCGAGTCGCCATACCTTGTGACTTATGACATTTACTCACAATTTTAGAATAGCGGGGTAAATGCTACTACGGAAGTATGTGCACAAAGGTTCTTCGTATCAAAAGTTAGTTGAATAGCCAGACCCCCGACAGAAGTGGCACTTTTACGCATTTTTCGGTAGACGTACAATACATAGTACATAATACATAAGACATAATACATGGAATAAGTGATGGAGCGCGACTTCGGACTTCCTCAGTATCTGCAAATGATACTGGGAGATTATCTGAATGAGCGCTTCATCGTGTACGAAACAAATGATGGCTTGCGAAGAAGGGAGGTATCATCTGGGGCCACCCGAGACTCTATTCTGGGACCCGACTTTCGGAATATTTACTACCACCGCGGGATCCTGCGTTTGGATATGCACGAGGGTGTCTTCCTGGTTGGGAACGCAGACGACTTCGAAGGCGCGTTGATGCGCTTGAAATAGGCAATGCGTAAAATCTCCTCCTGGATGCACGACTGCGGTCTTGCAGCTCACAAAATGAAGATCGTGCTACTCACGAAAAAGCGTATCAACGCGGTAACAAACTATCCTTCGGGATACATGTGCTTTGAGCAGCGCACAACGGCGGTAGTAGCGTCTCTCAGAAGAACCATGGCCATCGTTCATGGCCCAAGCATGCGATGTCTGCTCATGCGCACTGCTGAGTACATCTTTCTCTACGAAGCAGAAAGAGTGAGAAGAAGTGCTACGGTAAAAAAAAGTACAAAAACAAGGAGCTCTTCGTCCCGAGTGTTCCCCGCACAGTCTACATGCCCGCAGGATGGAGTCATTCCAATCTAACTGCTAGCCCAGGAAAGGCAATCTGTTGGATGTAGACATTCAAACTGCTGTGAAAGTGCACTAAAATTTGCAGTGAGTAGTTTTTTGAATCGAACTTATTTAATAAATTCGTAGTAGGTCATGACTAGTTCAAAAAGTCAGAAGAAAGCCAAGGAAAATAAAGGAAGTCAGCCAGTCAATGGAAATAAAAATATATATATAAATATTGAGATTTCAACAAGAAAACCATCAATAATCGAATCGTTTGTTATAATTATTATAATACATTCTAATTGAATAAAGATCATTTCAGACTATTTTCACTTAATTTGCCTTCAAGAAATATAATCATAAATTACAACAGGTTATGGGCCCAGGGAATTAAGTGAAAAAGAAGACAAAATGGATGCGAAAGTAATTTTTGATAGATTGTTGGGAAGTGAAAATTACATCGCATGGAGATTCAAATTGAATTTGTTGTTGCACTCAAGAGACTTGTACGACATTGCCCTGGGTATAGTGACGAAGCCTCTCGAAGACAAAGATAATTATGCCGACTGGTGCAAGAAAGATAGAGATGCACAAACACTTATTGGATTAAACGTAGATGAAAAAGTGGCATTAAAAATTAATAATTGCACGTCGTCACAGCAAATGCTTGAAAGATTGGAAACGTTATACGGAAGCAAAACTCAAGTAACTGCGGATGGATTAAGAATAAAATTCTTTGGGTTTGAATACGACATAAATAAAACTGCAGTCGAAAACTGTCTCGAAATCGACGGAATTGTACAAAATCTACGAGCTACAGGAGAAGAAATAAAGGATGAGTGGATTATATCTAGAATGTTGAACTGTTTGCCTGAAAACTTCTCTCATTTCCATTCAGCTTGGGAATCCATGGCCGCAATAGATAAAACAGTGTCTAAACTAATAGAACGTCTTCAACAAGAAGAACTACGGATGAAAAAGGTCGACAAGCTAACCACTAATGCATTGTTTTCAAAAGGAAAGCCAAACAAATTTTTCAATAATAAATGGGGTCAAGACAGAGAACAGCCCAGTCAGTCAAGTCCAAATCGGTCAAGTCATTATACTCAAAAACAAAAATGTTTCAAATGTGGAAAGTTAGGACATAAGAAAAGTGAATGTCATGGAAAATCTTGCCAAGAATATTTAGATTATTGCAAGAGAACCTACAAATGTAGAAACTGTAACAAGACAGGCCATTTTGCAAGGGAATGTAGGGCTGAAAAAAATAGTGAAGCAAAAGGTTTTGTCACATTAAGCCTATCATCGTCAGATATTAATATGATGTCAAGAGATCAAGAATCCTGGTATAAAGATAGTGGTGCCACGCATCACATGACTGGTCAATTAAAATGGATGACAAATATACAACCGTTAAATCATAATCTATTAGTCAAGATTGGAGATTCTACGGAACTACAAGCTGTCAGTATGGGTGATGTTTGCTTATCTGCTCATGATGGAGAAAAATGGGGTCCCATCATACTACGTCAAGTATTATTCGTGCCAAAATTATCATTTAATCTTTTTTCTTTAACAACAGCATTGGACAAGGGTTATACTCAACGAGCAAACGCAAAAAGATCAGAAATTTTAGAAAATGGTAAAACCGTATTAGTTGCTGAAAGAAGCGGAGGACTGTTTCGAATGAAATTTCGTGTAGAAACTGGAAATTGTCTGACTGTCGTCTCGATCAAGACATGGCATGAACGACTTGCACATCAAAACGTTAAGTACATAAAAGAAATATTAAATAGAAATGATATAGCATATATAGATGATTGGAATGGATATGTGTGTGAGGGATGCGCCTACGGAAAGCAATGTCGAGTTTCACATAAAGCAAATCCAACCGTAGCCGAAAAATGTCTTGATGTCATTCATGTTGATCTAGGTGAGATGAATCAAACATCCTTAGGTGGGGCAAAATATTTCCTGTTGTTCAAGGATGACTACAGCCATTTCAGAACAATTTACTTTCTTAAAAATAAGTCAGAAGCTGTAGAAAAGTTAAATATATACTTAAATCTTGTAGAGAATCAATTTGGACGAAAGGTAAAGAAACTAAAGTCTGATAATGGAACAGAAATCAAAAATGCTAGAAGCCAAGATATCTTCGAGAAATTAGGAATATTGCATGAAAGATCTACAACCTATACACCACAGCAGAATGGAAGAATAGAGAGAGAAATGAGAACAATAGTTGAAGCAGCTCGTGCTGAGCTTTATGCTGAAGATATAAACGTCAAGTTGTGGGCTGAAGCCTTAAATTACTCAATATTCACCATAAATCAGACAGGTACAAGCTCAGTGGTGGGGAAAAGTCCGGCAGATCTTTGGTTTAGTCGTCGAGTTAATATCAAATCAATGAAGCCATTTGGATGTGAATGTTACGTGCTAACTCCTGAATGTGAGCGAAGGAAACTAGACAGAAGAAGTAAGAAAGGATTATTCGTAGGCTACGACCTAGAAGAAAAGGGTTACAGAATTTATATACCTGAAAAACGTCAAGTTGAAGTATCTTGCAATGTATTGTTCAAAGAGAAGTTCAATTTTCAAGAAAAGTCAGCTGAAATAAATTTTAAAACGCAGGAAAATAAGATAGCAACGCCTCTAAAAGAAGAAAACAATAAAAACCGACAGGAGGAGAATGGATCTGAAGCTAGTAGTAAAAGTGAAGATTACGAAAGTCTAGAAGATGAACCACAAACTGAAGAGAGACATGAAAATAGCCAAGAAACTGGAAGAAAATTAAGAGACAGACAACTAATAAAACCTCCGACAAGATATCAAGCTCATGTTGGTTTGATTGGTGATGTAGACGATATAAGTGTTGAGGATGCATTAAGTGATCCAGGATGGAAACAAGCAATGCACGATGAATTCAACAGCTTGAAGAAAATGAAAACCTGGGAACTCACAAACTTGCCAGAAAATAGAAAACCTCTCACATGTAAATGGGTTTTAAGAAGAAAAGGAGATGGTCGATTAAAGGCCAGGCTTGTAGCAAGAGGTTATGATCAAATATATGGAATAGACTACTTCGATACATTTGCCCCAGTAGCACGTCATGCTAGTATTAGATTGCTACTGAGCTATGCTGCAAAGAAAGAATATTTTATCAAAACATTTGATATAAAAACAGCATTTCTAAACGGTGAATTGACAGAAGAAATCTACATGACTCAACCGAAAGGATTTGAAGATGGAACTTCAAGAGTATGTAAGTTGTTGAAAAGTATTTATGGGCTGAAACAAGCTCCAAAATCTTGGAATCAAAAATTTTGTAGCTATTTAAAGGATCTCGATTTTGAAGCAACTGATGATGATCCATGTCTGTATTATAACAAAACAAGGACAGTATTAATGACGGTGTTTGTAGATGACGGTTTAATTGTTGGTGAAGAAGAGAAAGAAGTGGAAAATACAATATTAAATTTGGAGTCGAAAGTTGAAGTCATATCAAAGTGGCCAAAGCAAGGAAAAATAGACTACCTTGGAATGGAGATAAATTTGCTGAGAAATGGAATCCTAGTAAATCAACCTAAATATGTCAAGAAAATATTAGAACGTTTTGGTTATTCTGAAGCCTATGAAGTTTCAACTCCTATGGAACCTGGTATGATTACGAGTAAGACCGAAAAAGAACTAAAGGATAAACCCTATCGAGAAGCAATAGGAAGTCTTTTGTATTTGTCAACAATATCACGTCCAGACATAAGTTATGCTGTGAACTATTTAAGTCGTCAAGTAAATAAACCAATGCATATACATTGGAAAATGATAGAAAGAGTATTTCGTTATTTAAAAGGTACTGAAAACTATGGTATATTCTTCGATGGAAAATGCAAACTTCAGGTTTATACAGACTCGAATTATGGAGGAGATGACAAAGACAAGTGTTCCACAAGTGGAATATTAGTTGAAAATGGAGTTCCAATCGTATGGTTGTCTCAGAAACAGAAAGTGACTGCTATATCATCAGCTGAAGCCGAATACAGAGCAGCAGTATCTGGGATTCAAGAAGTGAGCTGGATTCGTCGAGTACTGAAGGAATTAAAATTGCTAGGTAAAACAGAATTATCAGATCTGTTGATAGATAACAAAGCTGCCATACATATGCTGGAAAATGTCGAAGAAGGCAAAGTGACCAAGGGCAAAAAGCATATTGAAATAAAAAGGAAGTTCATAAATCAACATATTGGAAAGACAGTCACACCTGTGTATGTAAATTCAAAAGAACAATTAGCAGACATTTTTACAAAGCCTCTCAGTAAGGGACAGTTTGTTTATTTGCGTGCAAAACTACTCAAGGAGGAGTGTTGGATGTAGACATTCAAACTGCTGTGAAAGTGCACTAAAATTTGCAGTGAGTAGTTTTTTGAATCGAACTTATTTAATAAATTCGTAGTAGGTCATGACTAGTTCAAAAAGTCAGAAGAAAGCCAAGGAAAATAAAGGAAGTCAGCCAGTCAATGGAAATAAAAATATATATATAAATATTGAGATTTCAACAAGAAAACCATCAATAATCGAATCGTTTGTTATAATTATTATAATACATTCTAATTGAATAAAGATCATTTCAGACTATTTTCACTTAATTTGCCTTCAAGAAATATAATCATAAATTACAACACAATCCAAGCGATGGAAACAGAAACTTGTGATTCTACAGACCGATATGCCTCCCTAGTTGCATAGGCAAACTTTTCGAGCGGGTGTTCTGTAACAGGATACTCCCTAGCATCGAAAGCCTGTCGGACAAGCAATTCGGCTTTACAAAGGCAAGGTCGACGGCTGATGCAGTCAATATGGTGTGAGCATAGCAACAGCCGTGGCAGTGGCGATTGCGAGGTGACATCGCGGCGGTTGTATGAAAACGCCCAATGAACGAAGCGATCTGGGAAATAAAAACTTTCTGAGCACAAAACTGCAACTGAACTGCACTTATCTCAATTCAATTCAACCCTTTACTCAAGTCGTAACTCAACACGTTACTAAACTCAAGACAATGCCATCTTGGCGATAAGTCTTTTGCCGTCGGTCTCACTGCGCCAACAGATATTTCACATCAAAAATTTCAAGTTAACGATGACGATTTTTCTACGTTTACTCTCCGAAAAATGACCCAAAAGTTCGCTTCGAACATGTAATGATTTCTTTTACTCTTTTTCTCGTCTCCTTTGGTAAATCATTAAAAAAAGGGGAAGAAGAATATCAACGAGTGTGACTCGACCCACGACCCATAACCAGCCACATTATAATTAATCGACTTTATTGCCCTTCAATAGAAAATGGCAAACAACACTTGGAGCCATGAAATTTCTCCCCCGATTAACCCACGAGGTAACTCTACATAAACGTTCCAAATTGACGTAATCGCTTTAACATTGTTGCTGCTGTTTCGTACTCCAAGAATTTCTTTGATCTCTCTCTGTAATCGTTTTATTTCCATGACTTTCAACTCGGATCAATCAATATATTGTCGTAATCAGCTTCAATTGGTCAGCCAAATTATGATGTATCGTTGGAGATTAAAATCGTGCACATGGAAATGCCAACAGTAACATCAGCGTATACATCACTTGTCTTATTTTTGTGTATGCAGCGAGGATTCCTTGATTCTTGGGAAATAATAAAATGATGTGAAATCGAAATTTTAAAGTGTTAACTTTTACACTTTGAGTTTGGAATACAAGGTCGACCCCTTCCAACTCTTCCATCCGCACTCACATTTTTTTTTAAATGAGAAAAGCAGGCTGAGGTAACCTTCCCTATCGGGTATTTTTTTGTTGTTTGGTTTTTCAGCGCTCTGTTTTTGAAGGCGTGTCATACAGCGTCGTGTTTTCGGTGAATGGGCCTTGGAAAAGCTGATTGAAGATACGCTTTTTTACCAAAAAATTGTGCTCAGCGATTAAACACAAAACTGCCGAATTCGGTCCGATGAGCAGCCCCAAGCAGCAATACAAGAGCTGCCAATGCATCCTGCAAAATGCACTGTTTGATGTGGTGGAATCATTGGTCCGTATTTTTTAAAGATCGCGATGAGAGCAACGTTACCGTCAATAATGCTCGCTATCGTGAATCTGGTTGTGAAGTGGTTTCGACAAGACGGTCCCACATGCCGCACAGCACGTGAATCAATGGACCTATTGCAAAATGGATTTGGTGAGCAATTCATCTCTCGATTTGGACACAAAAACACTCACGTCTACGATTCCAAAAAAGCGTACTTGACTTTTCAATTGCACCTTTTGTTTTAGAACATATAGGATGATTTGTAAAAACGTTCGACACCAGTCAATTTCACGATTTTCCGGCATCTTTGCGCACGTATACCAATGCTAAGATTCGCCTGGGGAGTTCCTAATTTTAGAAAAACGAGTATTTTTTAAATACGAAATATTATTGGTTTTTATAAAATTAGGAAAAAAATTTCAAAAAAATCGGAGGTGGGTGCTACAATACTACATATATTTCCAGTTAGAAACTTCAAAAGTCAACTTTGACATTTTTCAATCAGCTGATTAATTTCGGAGTATTTAGGTCTGTTCCTGTACTTTTCCTGTAAAAATTTGTTTGGCAAAAACTTAGTGAATGGTGGGGATAATTTTGTCAAAAATTCAGAAAGTAAAGAAACACGTTTTGGGCAATTTCTTGCAAATAAGGAAGAAGATAACATAAATGTCGATTGTCTATGTGTATGCCGCTTTTCAAGATACCCACACACATAAACAAAATGTCAATTGACACCTTTTGACAATTTGCAAGAAATCGCCGGACCGAAAACCTCCTGCAAATTCCTGCAAGAGGGGAAGTGAAAATTTCCCCGCTTTTTCTTGCATGAGAAAGTAAAGAAACACAAATTGGGAAAATTTTTGTCCCGCGTGATCCCACATTCGAGTTCAGGAACAGACTTTTTATATCCGCATTTTAATATGGCAGTACTCCCGGTGGATCTTAGAATCACTAAACAGAGTGAAGGTAGTCTCAACTGCAGATTGAGTTTCCAATGAGCCGGATCTGGGAATCGAGGCAAATATTCTGGTCTATTTACAATCAGTTCATAAAAATCCATTGCTACAAGCGAGAACATGAATTGCTCAAACGAAGAATTTTTGCCTTATTCCCAATAATCTGTTGTCTTAATATCATCAATCGCCTTCATAATTAATAAACAAAACGTCAATCCTACACCAAGAACAGTTAAAACCATTCTCCCCCTTCCATCAAAGTTATCAATAAAACAAAAAGAACAACACTTAAAAAAATAATAATAATTTCAACATCGTTCAATGATCTCTTCTCATTTATAAATAATAAAAATTCAATAATATCAAAATATTAATCAATGAACTAAAAAGAGTCTTCGAATAACCGCAATAAAACTGATAACAAATAGCAACTGTCAAAAAAACCGAAGAAGAAGAAGACAGAAAGAAACTGAGACACATCACACACAACAACAGAAAAAAAAGATCAAAAGATCAAACAAGTATAGACCAACCTTGAAAAAAGAAGTCCGTAACAGCCCCGCTCTAAACAATTCTCCAAGAAATCGATGAGCAGTCGTCAATTATTTATCCAAATCAGATCTCTCCCCCCTCGGACGACAGAAGTAAAAAAAATTATGTATATATATGGTAGATAATATATATGTAATAAAGAGCAGCAGATAAAACACGCCTGACGGTAAACTAAACGGTCACTATGAACGAAGAAAGCAACTCTAGATAAAAAAATACACACACTCTTCGGACACCGAGATTGTAGAAGTAACAAAAAAAAATAAGAAGAAGACGAAGAAAAAACCAACGAGAGAAAAACACTATCGGACAAAAAAACGAAAGAAACAGAACACACCACCTGAGGGAACCAATTACTTGGTGACTCACACAGGTGTTTCCACTTTTGCCAACATTTAAAAAGCACAAGAAAAAATAAAAACTGTTTTCATCTCTTTCTTATTAATTGTATCACTTCGTAGCTGCTTGCTCTTTTTCTTTTATTCTCTCTCTCGCTCTCTCGTTCTCACTAGTAACACTCAGCGGTAAGCAACACTTTTATAATATTTTTTTTTCTTCAAACGTAGGAAAAAGTTGATTCGCTTGCTTCCAGTTTTCTCAGATTTTTATCGTGCATCTCACGTTTGCGTCATTAAAAAGCACCACAGTAAACCGATCGTAGACCAGATCTATTGTTGTTGGTGTTTTAGTGCAGAGTTGAAGGTGCAAACGTACTGTCTCCACTTTTTTTAGCAATGCCCCGTCTTCAGGTGCACATTAATACACTAACTAAAATCGCTAAGCATTGTAAGCACCATAGAAACAACAACACAAACCACCAGCAAGACTGCAGGAGAGTTTTTCTTTGTGTATACAACACTTAAGATCGTTTAGAGCGCGCGCGCAGTAGAGACGATCGCGCGCGCGATTTCTGTTGGTTCTTTCTAGAACCGCATTTAACCACCAACAAGGAAATTGGCACGGAAAATCGCGACAGCCAAATTTCTTGCAAGACAATCGCCGCGTCGCACGGGAGCAAGTATACGATTTATTGCTTATAGTTTGGTGCCGAATGGGGTGGGGGAGGTAGGGGTTTTAAAGAAATAACAACACAACAGCAAAACAAACAAAAAAAACACAGTTTGGCAGTTAGTCGACTTTCACGCGCGACACTGGCAAGAACTTTTCTTCCGATTCGAACATCTGGCGTTGGCCTGGATTTGATTTTTGTTGAATGCGCGCGCGTTTAAAAAACTTTTAACTAACGCTCAGAGCTTGAAGAAACAGACGACGACGACGGAGACGCAGCCAACTTGAAGCTCGCACGATATGCCACAAACGAACTGTCAGGGTGTATAGTAAAAACAGAGGAGAGTTTGGTTGCAAACGAAGGGGGGACGACGACCAAGCAGCACAAAGAAACCAGCATAGTCTCTGCTCCGCCACCACAAGAACGTCATTCAGCAGAGATTTCTTCGTTTCGATACACTATGTAGAGGGGATCGCGGTTATTAACTGAAACACAATGGCAGCGAATAGGCGAAAGATATAGAATGAACGAACGAACTTGTCATTTGCTGTCAAAATCTGCGAGTCGGCAAAAGTGAAAATATACTACGGCGACCAACGAATTATGAAATTAAAGGGTGTTTTTAAAAAAATACACGGCAGCGAACTTTTATATTGTCGAACTGTCAATTGTGAGTTTATAGACCAAAGGAAGAGATTCCATCCCGCATAGTTCAGTGTGGTCGTTCCCTTGACCTATGACAAATTGGACAGTTCGAATTGATCTATACCTTTAAGGCTCAAACAGAACAAATCCGTTCCGTCCGTTTTTTAAAGTTGGTAATTTGACATCTCCATGGGACGAACGGAGCAAGCGAACGGAACGTCAAAATTAACACAGGAAAAAGCGGACGGAACGGCAGAACCAATACGTTCCGTCTGCTCCGCACGTTTTAAGCCTTGAAGGCTCAAACAGAACGAATCCGTTGCGTCCGTTTTTAAAAGTTGAAAATTTGACATTTCCACAAACTTTCCATGAGACGAACGGAGCGATAGCCACAATCAAGCGGACGGAACGTCAAAAACAACAAAGAAAAAACGTGCGGAGCGGACGGAACGGATTGGTTCTGCGGATACACAAGTCAATGCAATGATCAATTCAATGAACTGTCATTGTTAGTTCCTAAACCAAAAGAGGGTGCTGAGCTCTACAAAACGGCACTCTGATCCCTTTTTTTGGCGAATCGTCAATAAAAGTGACAGTTCGATTTGATCAATGCCTTGAGTCGTGTACGACAAAACCCTTGACGTTGGTAACAAAACAATGACATTTTTACTATCTATTCGTCGTTCATTATTATTCGTCGCCCGATTTCATTGTGTTCATTCCCAAATAGTTACATTTTTCCTAAAAACTTGTCAGCACAACACTTTTACTCACTCTATTCGCCGTTCGCTCGCATTGTGTTGCTGCTGTATATAGTACATGCAACTACCTCACTGCACAAATCCGCTGAATGCTCTCTTGTTAGCCTTGTTAGTATAGAGTGAGTGAGCCGCACAGCCGCTAGTTCGTGCAGCATAAAAAAAAGAAGCTTGACTTAAAAGTTTCCTTTTGGTTATCGATTACCGTTGACGTCGTCGATGACGGTGCTCATGGTGCATGTAGTTCAAGCATATTGGGTTCGTTGGTCGGTTACCTGCTTTTTTCTGTTTTCCTCTCTACACTCCGTGCTTCAACACAATCAACAACACAGCGAACAACCGAAACGCAACAGCAGAGCAACATCCAGCTACGACGACGACGACGATAGGTAGGCATAAGTCGGCGTTGTTGTATGCTCTCCTCCATTCATATGTGTGTTTGTTGTTATGCTACGTGCTGCTACTGGCTGAAATCGCGTAATTCTTTGATTACCTGTTGGATAATCCTCGATTCTTGCAGTTGTGTTGTTGTTGTTGTTGGCTGCAGTTTTATTGCTGCTGCACTGTTTACACCAGGCTGCGCTCCAGTCGCGTAGTTTTATAATCTTTTGAATGAAGATATTTGTTCGTTTTTTTTGTGTAGATTGGGGAAAAGAGATAATGGAAAATTACGAAATTTCGCTAAACGAGGGTAGGTTAGTAGGTAGGTACCTGTGTGAAATTATGTAGAGCGTAAAAATAATAGGCGGATTGCCGCGCCGCCGCCGCTGCTGCTGTGCTGCCTGCCGTTCATGTTGGCTTAACTGGGCAACAACCATTAATTACGCGGATTGCCAAGCTTCTTCTGCTGTATTTACATTTAATTGTGTTTTATGAATCGTTTAATTTCTTGGAAATTATTTTTTGCCCCCCACTTTTTTTTCGTTTTTGCTAATATCTGTTGATTATTATTATTATCGCTGGGAAAAATTTAGTAAACGTTTTTTGTTGTTGTTGTTTGCTTTATTTGTTTTCATCATGTTTTTTGCTGATGTGATTCATTCATGTTTTGCTGTTAACGATAACGAATTTTATGGTGAAAACGATTCGACAGATTTAATCTGGGAAATTTATAATTTATTTATAATATGGAAAAAAGGATTTTTGTTGGTTTGACGATGACGATATTCTGATATTGTTTTAAAACTGAATTTTGGCGGAATGAGATTCACATACATACACACATGTAAACAGAATGTCAAATGCTTGTTCAGTTCTGATTTAAAGCCAAGAATATTTTGGCATTCTAATTTTATATTTAGTAATAGACTGCTGGTCCTCTGGTCACAGCTGCGTGTTAACGAAACAAAAAAACAATTCCGTTCTTTTGACGACAAGGTTAGATAACGCTTAAAGAGGAAAGCACATCGACATGAAGTGTCTGCATAAAGCGGCTAAATATACAACACATTACTATTGCACGTTAATCATCAATTTGGACTGTTTTGGCACTTGTTCGTTTTATGTATGAAAGGGAATGACAGATGCTAGCCAAATGAAAGGAGCAGAAGAAGAAGAAGATAAGAAGACAATCAAAATAATTTTCACCTTTTTATCTGATATTTTGATATATAATTCTCGAAATTGTTTACATGGCATGGAAGTACGTGTTGAATCATTGATTTTGTAGGAAAATAGTCAGCTAGTACCTACCTAGTAATGTTTTCATTAGTTATTCATCAAAGTCAATTCATAAACAAGTTTAAGGTTATAAGTAAAATTTGTGAATCAGACAAGTTTTAATGTTCGGTAGATTTGTACTTTTATACGACGATATAGGATCTAGTAGATATTTACGCATAAATTGGTGGTAAGTTGACCAATTAGAAAAATTGAAGTTGAAATTGCAGCACCAGCCGACATCTTGTCTTTAGCAATATTCTGTGAGGAGTCTTTTGGGAAAGAAGATTATAAGTTACAGCAGCAGCTTTAGTCGGGGAGGAAGGAACTGCCACAACCTACCCGCGATATTTTTTAGTCCACCTACTCCCAACCAGTACTATCGCAGCTTTGACATCGGGGCATTGAGAAGCAACTCGTTGGAGTATTATGCCTCCTGAAACGAGTTGAATCTAATCAACCAACCGATTATATGCGCTTTGGTGGAGCGGGGAAGGGCTAAGGAAGGCTATGACAGGAGGAATCAGGAATGTAACGAGGGAAGAAGAAAGATGGAAAGTTATGTACGTGGGAAAGTGGAAAAGGCGAAGGACCGTTGGGCTGGCCGGGATTCGAACCCGGGAACTCTGGGATGGTAGCCAGGCGCCTTATTCCCTAGCTTACCGAGGCTTTGGAAAACTTCACTCCTAAGCCGCCCATTGTACTCAGTTGAATACTATACGAGACTAAATACCATAAGGTAGTGTCCGCAATCGAAAGCTCAATCTTAGAAGAAGTTAGCGATATCATTTTAAGTCCGCCAAAAGAAGGAAAGCATGAAACGCCTCTAAAAAACGTTTAACTTCGCAGTACGAAGAATCTAAAGAAAATCAATTAAGCCAGCAGTGGCAGTTTCACATCAACAAGGTTCTTTACGATCAAGCATTTGGAAATAGGATCGACAACTTCATAATCATGTTGATTCGAGGCCATACTGCTAGAACAATGGAGAGCAACAATCTTCTCATTCGGGGAGCGTTCTACCCAAACGCGAATCACCGCAAAACAGCTTGTAAGCGCGGCTCTATTTCTCCAGAAACATTTGTATACCTGGATTCAAAAAGGTTAGTCCAAGATAGATTTCTTTTCTACCACTAGGCGTGCGGCAAGCGATATACTTTTACCGAAGAGGATGGGAAAGTTCAGGATCTCTTGAGGTTCAGTATAAGAATCCCCAGAAATGAAACAAAAAAGATGCCGCATCACTAGCATCACTCGAGTCCGTTGAAGCACGTCGTCTGGACGGGGGTCACCTCAGACGATTTTGTCTACCTAAAAATACCAGCTCTCGTTCCATTGCGAAGGGCAAGCAGCATTGGGCGTGGTTACTACTTCCCTGGGGGACTGCTTGGTCTCGGCAAATACACTGCAAAAAATGGCGTTCGACATCTATCGATATCAACAGAATAGTTTTACACCCAAGTTTCGTGTTTTTCGATCCATTCCAAGGTATTCCAAACATAGGAAAATGGCCTGTTGAGTCATGTCCAATGAATCTGCAAGTTCTTGTAGACATGAAACTTCATCCAGTAATGCTTCCAATTTTGCCTCTTCAACGTCCAAACCACCACCTTTGTAGCGTTTAAACTATTTGCGACACGTACTTTCACTAATAGAAGCCTCACCCCAAGTTTCTACAATCATTCGACGGGCTCAGCCGGTTTTTTTCGAATTGAAGACAAAATGACGCTTAGTTGGCTCAAAGTTCGGCATTTTCATGCACAAAAAAAACATAACACCAATAAAAATTCGCAAATGTAATGAAAAGTTAGCAGCTATCTAGCTTGTCATTTGAAGTTTTAGATTTGAGAATCCCCCAAAATTTTACTGGTGGCGCCATCTATTGGAAAACTTTGAATTTCTTTTGAATGAAGCCTTCGATGGTAGCTTAATGGTGGAAACGATCACGAATGTCATTTTAGTACTGACGTCACTTGGTGCCAGCTTTTCATATAAAATCGAAACTGTTGCCGTTGTTTCTGCATTAGTGCTGACGTCAACGTTGTCGACGTTTTCCACGGTATTCGAAGCTGTCAGACTTTTTACATTACCTAGTCTCTGTATACCGTGTTTATAGTACACACCAAAAAACTACATCTTAATTGCAATGTTCTTCCCTCTTCTTATATATCACAATCCCTCAGAATGAATTTATTATAAATGTTCATGCCACTTTCAATCTTCTGCCAAATATAAAAACCAAATCGATTACTGTGTTACTATAACATCATTCTATTTAGCCACACTTGACTGAAGCCACTTTTACTTCAGTCACGATTTGATAAACACACGATACACAATATTCCTTCTACTCGCTGCCCCTCCCCCTCCACCCGTCATCATCTAAAATCAACTCCCATTAAATTGAGCTTCATAATCCCGCCAAACAACAACAACAGCTCAATCAATTCATCATTTTTATATTTCAATCTTAAAAAGCGGATTTTATTACATTTGTATGTTAAAATCGCATAAAAATCCCGACATTTAAAAAAAACCAAGAAAAAAAACGACATAAAAAAACACACAAGAGAAGAGAACACCGCGCAACAGGAAAAAAAACGACGAAGAAGAAAGCTTTCATCTCGGTCAACGTTTTTTTTTTCACCAAATAAAAAAAACCTGTAAATCCTGCGTTTTTCCTCTGTTTCCATGGTTCTTTCTCGAGCGCGATCTTCATACACGGACTTAATTTGAAATTTATAATCGCTCATTTACCCGCCCATGCGCGAAACCGCAGTCATCAAATTTGAGCAACAACAACAACAAAAGCAAAAAGAGCAACACGCCGCGCGATTCCCAGAAATACACGGGGGAACACAGCAAGAAACCAAAGTCTACACACAGGAGAGAAAAAAGAAGAAGATGAAAAACCAACAGTTCTGGCACACGGTGGTAAGTCTACGAAGACGAGACACAAGTCCACGACATCTTTTCGACAAAAGTAAAGAACAAGGCCCGAAGTAGAAGAATACTACAAAAGGAGAACGGCGCACAACAAAAAAACCGAAGCTAAGCGTCTTAGCTAAGTCGGTGAAGAAGCATCAGCCTCGAGATGTAGCGGAGTTACACAACTCATCGACGGTTCTTCATTTTGTCATCGTCACCTGTGCAAGTCCGGACTTCACCGATCGGCCATCGTCCGCCGATTCTCACCCGTCGTTCTTCAGGTGAGATTAGGTGAAACTTTTGTAGGTTTTTTTTTTTGTTGTTGACTTGCGCTGTGTAGGAGACTCGTGTGATGACTGTTCTTGCTGCTGCTGGATACTTTGCATATCTCTCTATACGTATATACGTATACACAAAGGTACCGTTACCCATGATCGGACGAGCGCCGAGATCGTCAGAGATAAATAAAATTCTGTGAATGGAGGATTAAAGCTGGAATAAAACCAGCGATCAATTTATTGGAGCTCAATCTGAGCCACCGGAGCCGCTCCGTTGAATACAGCCGCGATACGCTCTGACTGCTAATTCCCGATGCTGGGGCTAGCGCGCGGCAGCCGTTGATGCCTTTTGATCTAATTTGCGACTGCCGCTGGAGGCAACATCATCAGACAGTGCACAGCCAGATCATTTCTTGCCTGATTCTTTCCGACTCTTTGGTGGCAATTGGAGTTAATTAAGAGTAAGATCAAGTAGCTGACACGATAATGAGCTTCTTGGATGCCGTGTGCGCAGATCGCTGAGCTCATGTCGCCCCGCGCTGCTGCAGCAACACCATTGGCGGGTTGATGGAACCGACCAAAAGGGGGCGTGCAGGGGTCTTGGAAGGAGGTCATGTTCTTCGTTATTGAAATTTTTGCCACTTCCTGAATTTTATTTTGTAACGTTTCCTAAATTTAGAAAATTGCAAAAATGTAAAATCGTGTATAAATATTTTTTATTTATTTAGTTTTATATCGGTTTCTCACTGCAGTTTATGTTGCTGCTGGTGCTGCCTTTAGCGGCGGATGCATGAATTTTTGCTTGCTGTTGTTGGGCAAGTGCGCAGTTTTATTTGCCGCATTAAAATTGGCGGATTTTTAATTGATTTTCTTAGCGGCGTTTTTTGTTGTTAATCAGTGTAAAAAGAAATAAAAAAGTGCCAATTTTCTCACGGTTTGGCAACCTAAAAATTTACTGTGAAGAAATTGCATTTGTTATGTTTGAGTGGAGTTAAATTGCATTTCTTAGGTTTTTTTATGGGTGGGATTTTATTGTGGATCGTGGGAAATGAAAAATGTCTTGATTTTTAGGTGTTGATTTTGTTATCAAATTTATGTCATTTATCCGCCATTTTAATTTGGCCGCCATTTTGATTTGTCAGCTTATATTATTTGACAGTTGATGGATAGAAGCCGATAATGATTTGTTATGGAGCATTTAACGCTACAACAACGTATTGAATTTATCAAAATCGTTCAATTGTGAATATGCGAAGAATATTGTGTGATTTTTTTGTGTTAATCATGTGTATAAGTCAACCAATCAGTAGTATAATGTATAATTTTGAAAATTTGCAGACACTGGAACTCTGTTCGAGCAATATTCGCTAGAAAATATTGATGCAATGAGGCAGAGGGATTGCAAACGTCCGAGCACCTCTCTTCGATGGCGTGCACAGGAATTAGAGATGTTTCCGTTATCAGATGTCAAGTGCCACTAGGTGATAACTGCGAAGATCTCTGGTGGCACAAAGACAATTAGGAAATGTGCATTAAATTAAAATTATCAATATGTCAAGAGCATTCACATACAGGCCGTGGACTGAAGGTTAACCGCCTTGAGGCCAAGTCTAATCACATACTCACCGACCGCCAACTGGATGGAGCCTGCAGTTCAGGAAAACTGACAAAAAAAATTTATATCAGTCGGTATTTATCGTCAATCCGGGCCCGAAGAGCAGAATCTCTATTCAGTCCGAAAATTTCTTAGATGAAAATTTTAGCACTTGAATCAGTCAGACTGAGCAATGTATGGCCTTCATCGGGCCGTGCCTGCCAATCTGGCTTAAAAGCCAAGGCCTGCCGGCGGCCTGCAGGTCGATGAGGACCATAAAGTGCGGCCTTCATCGTGCCCTACCTGCCGAATTGGTCTCCAAGGCCAAGGCCTGCCGGCGGCCTGTAAGTGAATGGGGACCTTAAAGTGTGACCTTCATCGGGCCCTACCTGCCGACCTGGTCTGAAAGGACACGGCTTGCTGGCGGCCTGTATGTGAATGCCCTTTAGCTTGCAAAGTTGATTCCCAATGTTTAATTAATTTTTGGTGGCACGACCAATGGACAGTCGTTTTAATTATCAGTTTGGTGGCTCGCGCATGCATTTGGGTTGCCGACCGCTGCCCAAGACCATCAATAATACTGTGAAATATTTTAATTTGCGCAATATTATTGACGATCTGTGGGTGATATTTAAGGATTGTCTGGGGCAAAGAAGGAGACCGTCAATATTTTGCTCAATATTATTGATAGTCTAGGGGCCACACTATATCCAATTTATTATACCAATTTCTATGCATCTACGATTTCAAACGTCCTAAACAAAACAAAATCTTTTCTTCCTACTTAAATGCTATTCTTAAGTAAATTTTGGTATCCCATGATGCACCTTGAACCCCGATTTTCGAAATTCAAAATGGCCGCCGAAATATGACAGAAATTCAAAATGGCCATCCAAACATTAATTTGGCAATTGTCTTCCGATTTCCATGACAATTGGTATCTGGAGGTTTTTAAGACCGCAAATAACGAATTCATGATCAGAACTTATGAATTCAACGTGGCCACACCAATATGGCGGATGAGTTTTCCCAATTGTATCCCGATTCCAATGAAAATCGATACCTGAGGTTTTAAGGTAGAAAGTAACGAATTCATGATCAGAGCTTATATTAATATCATGAATCAAAGAATTGGAATGAGTCGAGGTACGAACTACGATTTTCTGAATCAATTCGTCAGTTCAAAGGAAACTGAATCAATACGTCTCAATACGACTATGAAAAGGGGTTTGCCTCAATACGGCGATATTTCTTCAAGCTCAATACGCTATGAAAACCAAAGATCGAACTTTTATTGATCAACTTTAGGTTGTCACTACAGATTTTATTCAAGTTTTGTTAGGCAACTATGATCGCTCATCTAAACTTAAATCGTGAGAACGCGCCTTTACTGTCACAGTAGAATTTGCTCGGAAGCTTGAAATCGATGCTATTGTTTCTGGCTTATGCATTGGAAATCAGCTGTTGTCTTTCTTTGATAGCTGTCTTGTTTATTTGTAGTTGATAAGATATTAGGTGTGTCCGATGAAAAAATCAGCGATTTGCGTTCATTGAGACTTTTTGACAGTTCTTTTCTGCTCTCAATTTCTGTGCTCTGTGTTCTTTGAGCATATTTGAAAATTCTCACTTTTTCTGTTCCATCAAGCAGGCAGAGGAGTAAAATTCTTCTTCTTCTTCTTTTTCTTTTGACAGTTGTCATATCGAAAACAGGAAAGTCGAAAAATTGATTTATGATATGATATGGTCATAGAAAATAAAAAAAAAACAGCCTTTCTCTGGTAAGGGATATTAAGAAGTTGAATAGGTATCTCTGTATATTTACGAGGTTTATTAAAATAATATTTTATATGGAGGAATTCCAGAAAATATTTTATTATTCCCGGATAAAAAATTAATTACAAAAGCTCTCAAAAAAAAAATCCATTTAAATTGCGAAATTATTTCTTTTTTGCTGCTGTTACATGGACGAGGAAGCACAGATACGCGATATCAAGTTATTTTATTATTAATAATTAACATGTTCTCTCATTTCGCCCATAAATCAAGCATATTAAGGCATATCTTCTGCTTCGCTGCGGGTTAATTGGCCGTACGTGAATGCCAACGCTTAAAAATAACTCGCTTTTTTGTGCCCGTGTAAAATCAACCCAACAAAAACGGACCGAAGTAAAATGTTATATCTGCAAAAAAACAAAAACAACAAAAATAATCAAACGAATTTTTCCCTTTTTCGGGGCAAAAATCCCCATCGGGCGTCATTCTCCATCGGGGGTAAAATTGAATTGAGCCAATTATTCACCATCCACCGCCCGCCGAAATGCATTCAAATGCAGCCCCCGAAGTCCACTAAAAGTTTTGCAAATATCCCCGCGAAATACACGAAATACTCCGCACGATCCACTGATGGACAAACAGCAAGGATGAAGTCCTGCTCAGGACAATGCAGTGTCGGCTGGAAATTTTCAGATTTTCGTACAAAATCAGAAACACAAACGTGCACACACGCACACACACATAAACAAATGAACGAAATATTTTTGTGCTCAAAAGGTTGCGCCCAGAGCTACCTTACGCGCCTTCATGTAATTCTGCGAGGGCTGACATGCAGCATTCAACCCTGCATATGGTTGGGACTGAGATTCAGGCCGCTGGGCAGTGATGGACTAGTAGCCGCCAGCAGCAGCACCCCTCCCGCCGTAATATCTTCATCCTCCCAGAATGTGCTGCTGCTGTTGGTGCATCTCCGGTGCACCCCCGCCCGGGCTGCAGGCAAAGCCGGAGCTGGAATTCAAACAAATTGTTAATTAACATGTATGTGCCAGCATGAATATGTTTGAAATGGACATGAATGGAATTTCGTGCAGCCAAATATGTTTTCGCTTTTTGAGATTTGGCCCGGCTACGATATCAACAGAATTCTGAGCCGGGGCAGGATGAGCAGGGATGACTGCTGTTCTGGTGGTCAGAGTAGTATAGGGATGCACACAAGGGACTAACTGACAGTCCACGCTGCACATGTTATATATGCATATAATGCAGCTATGTGACCGCATCAGCAGACCTCCCTCACTCTGCTGTTGTTGTGGGTGGCGAGGTGCGCCAATGGACCAACAAGGGTGGTGATGCTGGGCAGAATGTGCCTGGTGGAAACTCATAACTAGTCTGGTCAAAATATTCATTATATAATTACAAAGGATAAATGGATGGCATACTTGCGCCGGGCTCGGTTGAATAAATATTACTGCATCTGAAAAATACTTTTTTTCGCTACTCTCCGCAGGCCCCCCGCCTCCGCGCCACCATCGCCGCCGCCGTTCTCAATTCATTTTATCAGCGTCAGAATTTCAGTTTTAATACCCGTGAATGGAGTTGATGATGTTCTTGTTTTATTGAGTATGTTGGTAGCGATAATTTTCGATAATTAACCCCCAATGCTTTATTCGCCAGGAATAGGGATGTATTTATTATTTCTTTTTTTTCGTTCATGTTTTCATTAACATTTTATTAAATGCAAATTAATGAGCACATAATTATTGCTATTATCCCTTTTATGAGTTAGCAGCAGCGATAGAGTTACAAAAATCCCAATCAGCATTTTGTGAATTTTTGATTATTTAAACTAATGCTGATATGAAATTTGCTTCTTGTCAGCGTCTAATTTTGAATTATGAAAAGACAGCGACATCTTGTTGTGAGCGAGAAGGCGGCTTTGCATTTTCGTGCAGTTTCACAATGCAGAACTGTTTCGGAACAGGAAAGGATACTTTTCATTCAATGTACAAACCCTCTGTGACGTTTCCTTGAAAATTATGGATATTGTAGGAAAATGTCCGGGAGCAACTCATGACTCAACTATTTTCGATAACTCTAAAATTAAATCACGGTTTGAATCAGGGGAATACGGTAATTGCATCATTATAACTGATGAACGTTACCAATGTAGAAGTTATGTAATGACTCCACTTCAAAATACTACGAATAATATGGAGCAGCTGTATAATGAATCAAAAATCAGAACGAGGAATTGTATTGAAAGATCATATGGAATGTGGAAGAGACGTTTTCCCGTTTTAGCACCTGGATTACGCTTAAATCTTCAAACAATTCAAAGCGTAATCGTTTCCACAGCCATTTTGCCAACGTTTTTGTTAAAAACAGTGATTTCTACTCTCCACAACTTGGTCAGATCTAGAAGCAATGGTTATTGTGATTAACTCCATCGATTCAACGACAATGGGATGCAGCTATGACACGACTACAGGACGAGCTCTTATTTCAGAATATTTTCATAACGTACACCTTTGAACTTCTCAAATTTGCACATTTTAACTCGCGCGTTTTTCTCATAAATTTCATTTCTAGTTGGTGTTTTTCCATTTTTCTTTTATATTTTAAAACAAGTAAAACGAAGTTGATTTCATTTTCTGAAAAATTTGGATTTCATTTTTTCGCAATAGAAGCCATATTTTCTTTAAAAATTCGTAATTTTTATTTCAATTCACAATTCCGTTTCATAAATTCCCCCAACAAATGACAACTAATTCAACCACAGTGACCTACAGAAATTCAGTAAACTAGGTTTAGCTGAACTGAGCACAAAACCAAACTGTGAAACGCTTTTGACTTGAACTACAGCTTAAACTAACTGCTCAGGTTTAGCTGAGCGAAATTTTAAACCGACACTGAGAAACCGAGCATAAGTGTAATAACAGCATACCGAAATTTGAGGTGAAACTTCCTTGCTCTCGTTCCGGGGATTTTGAATTGATTCAAGCAGGACAGTTGTACGAAACGGAAGTTGCCTTCTCACTCATTTACAAAATATCGAGGAAAAAAAACAAAAATCCTGAACCAAATTAAATACAACAAAACACAAACAAATTAACTTACTACATACATAATATTTAGTTTCCACTTTATTTCGCTAAACATTTTGGGTTTTAACAACCTCAGCTGATGAATTTCGTGAGGATCGCCAATCAAATTTCACAATTCAATGACAATCAAATTTACAATTTAGTTTCAACTTTATTTCATTTAACATTTTGGATTTTAACAACAACAAAGAGGAACTTTCCATACTGCTTTAACCAAATAACTGACAGCGACAGCTATTATAGCAATTAAGTGATGCCATATAAACAAATTCTACCAAACCAGCAGGAAGATATTTATAATTTATTTAAATTTGTACATAGATGGCGCAGGAATCGGTAAAGTAAAAATGACCAGTCAGTTATTTGAAAAATTAAGATTGGATAATAACTATTAAAGATAAATTTATTTTGTATAAGCAGAGAAATGTTTTTTGTTTTATACTTTAGTTACCACAAATTAGTTGTATCATTCTTGCTTCCTATTCCTTGCTTCACGACACGAAGAAGAAGAAAAAAAAAGCAATAATAAAGAACAAATAGACAGAAGTAATTACGCGAGGTTTCCCTTCACCATATTTTTTGTATTTTTTAAGGCTTTAATTTAAGTTCCTTTTTCTAGTCTGACACGTTCAAATATTTAACCACTGATAGTTGGTTGCGATTTTCCAACCAAAAAGTGAGGTGTTTTTTTGAACTGTCAATTTACAACTGTCACTCCGATGATATTTGACAAGTAAAAACTAGAAGATATTCAGATATGGTGAAAAATTTCCGTGTGATTTATCAAAATCGAGATTTTAATTGGCCACCGATATCATACGACCTAACACCATTTGGTGTTGCGTTGAAGAATAAATGCTTCCAGCAACCATTCCAGCAGTCAACGGACAATATTTTAAAGCCGTCAGATATTGTGTTCCATTATTAACGTTAAACAACATAAAAAATTGTAACTTCAAGGTGAAATCTTATCATGAAAATGCATTTATCTATGAGAGCTGTTATCAACCAACACATTTTTATATATAGATTATTTTTGTGTAGGTATAAAAAAAAGAATTTCTCTTAATTTTCCTGGTTATTTTATAAAACAAACTTTTCGTTATTTATTGTAAAAGTGGTTATGCAAATTGTAGATATTAAACGGTGAATGCTACTGCAATTCGTCGAAATGTTTAACCACTACCCCACTCAAAATATTTAAATTTCTAACAGAAACTAAAAGTGTCCTCTTTGACCTCTGACTACTACTGTCCTCTATGTGCCAGAAACACTCCAAACCTTATCTGATCGAGTCTAATGCACAATTTTCTGACTGAATGCGCTTTAAGTAGCCTCTTCCCTGCGCTTCTTCTTTCTTCTGTCACAAAGTTCTGTTTTTTTTTTGCGAAATTACATTAAAAACTTTCTATTCGTTTCCTCATGAAATAAAGCAAAACAAAAAAAACGATTTATTTATTTCTTTTCTGCGTGAATATCATCAACACTTCAAACATGAAGAGTTCTTCCTTTAAAACCAGTTTTTTCTTCCTCCTACGTTTTTGTTACGACGACGACGTCGTCCCCAATGATGGGATGCGGTAACCAGCATAGAACCCAGCCACACAATATACAATAATAAAGAAATAACAAGAAGAAAGAAAACAGCTAATATAAAACCGCACAAATGCACGAACCTAGACGCTGCACGGCTGCTGCGGTCGTCGTTTATTTAATTTCCTACAAACGAAAACTCATCCCAAAAGGAAACTTCTTGAAGAACTTTAAAAACTTGAACCAACAATAAACAAGAAGAAGATGGAAGAAGAAGCAGAAGAAGAAGTAGTAGAGACGCATAAGCAATCGGCGCAGGAGTGGCTCGGCGCGCTTGACTCGGGGGGAGCTTCTCTATACTATATCTGCAAAGTAAAATAATGTTGGAGGAACAGCAAAAGACGCGGAGACCTCTTTTGTCTTAGCCAAACAGACTAAAAAGAGTTTACAAAAGGCTAAACAAAGTGGGCCTAATAGGCCGCCCGATAAAAAGATAAAATCTCGAGGCAAGCCCTCCAAGACGGAGGAGCTGAACTGCAAGTCCTCATCAACACGACGACGTCGTCGTCGACGAGTTCTTTTCAACGACTGAAGTAAAACGGGGGGGGCTCCTCCCCGCTCGGGCGTCATTAGGTAGAGGCCCCTTGAAGACTTTCCATCTGCAGTCGCAGTTGCGCATCATCACGGCTAGCTGGAGACACAGACCGAGTACCGCGGGATAGCGGAGCAGAGCAGCACAACTTCATTTTTATTAAGATTGGGAAGACTCGGAGCCGCCGTCAAGTCTTGGAATCAAATTCGTCGGATGCCATTCGATGAATTCCGTTTAAACCTTTTTGTTACCTTCGTCAATACTAATAATATCAGAGATCCGTGTCGTTATTTTATTCTCTCAATGCGAGATTCTTTAAAACAGCACAAATCCATTTCTCTATTCTTAGCCCTGAAACGCCGATCTGGTTCCGCCTGCCCCGCTTTCAGGTGTACGCTGCTGTGTAGTTGTTGTCGTCGTCGTTGTCGGCTGTGGCTGATGAAATTCAAAGGATACAAACGCAGAAAATTTTTCGGATTTCGCATATTCTGCTCAGGTGGAAGCGGCGGGAGATAGAATGACATCGCCGCAGGCAAAAAATTCTCCAAAAAATTCTTTTCATCTTATGGCCCCAAGATGAATTCTTCTTTTTGCCGCTCCTTTCAAAGTAGACACAAAATTCTGGCTGAGTGCTGCTGCTGCTGGTGCTGGAGCCCCCTTCTATCGTGATCCATGTGTCAAAGAGTGCTGAGAGCTGGGAAATTTTCATTTATCGTGATGGAATTTTACTTACTTCTTCTTACATTTTTTTCATGATGATGATAATGATAATTAACGGAGGATGTTGAAGGAAATACCAGAAATTTTGATTCTTATCAAAACGAGGCGAAGATTTTCTTTTTAATTGCAGAATCATTGTTAGTTGGTTTGGCACCGAGGGGGCACTGCCTTCGTTATCCTTGAGACGCTGGGGTTAAGGAAACTGAAAAGTTGAAATAAAAGTTTCACAGTACTGCTGCAGCGGCATTAAAGGGAACGTTGCAACTCGAGCTGCAGTAGTTCATTTCATGGAATGCATGTGAGTAACAATAGCAACGCTTTCCAGAAGATTTACATGAAAATATTAAAAGGGGGGAAAAGAAATACTGTGTTCATCTGCTCCCTCTGTACGCTGAAACTTGAAAAATAATTAACACATCACATAAATCATTTTGTTGAAGCCGCCGCAGTGTATTATCTGCCTAATAATATATAATTTCTTACAAGTTGCGTTATATAACGTATTGGCCTGGCCGTTGTTGCAGTTAAGTCAAAAGTTCATAATTTTCACACAGCATTTTTCACGTAAATCGTAAATTAACCAAAGAATGGCGGAAATTATCGTACAAATCAATTTCACGAGGGTGCGAGGGTTAAGAGAATTATTATGGGAGATTCATTATTAAATTAACAAAGTGACATTTGATTTTTGTATTTTGGTTAATAATATTTCTTCAACGAAAAGAAAATTCAAGGTCATAATCGAAGAAGACACATTCATAAATTTTCATGATCCCAGACACATTAGCGGAGTCAAAAACCAGGAGACATTTTACTTGAAAATTGACATTTGTGATTAAATAATATTAAATGAGAAATTTTTGTAACAAATTTAAGTTGTTAATGTATTAAAAATGGTTAGTTATTCCTTTTCTGCGGTGAAGCAAAAAATAACTTTAATGAGGTAGGCTTTCGCTGCTAATTTGCAGTTTTTATTGAAGGGTTTACGGTCAAGTTACAATTCAAACGTCAATTTGTTTGGAAAACGCATTTCGATTTAACACAATTAAAGGCCTCGATTCCCAGATCCGGCGGATCGGAAGTGAGTGCGGATTTGACACTTTTGCGATTCTCAAATCCACAGTCGCAGATTCAATTAAATCAAAAATTCGGAGTGAAGACTCACGCGATTATGAAATATGTATACGATGTCGGATTTTCTTAGGCGAATTTGTCGTTTCAAATCCGCGGAAAATTTGTTGCGGATCACATTTTTACAGCGCAGAAACTGTCAAAAAGAGATCCGCCTGATCTTGGCCCCACCGCAGCCGTTGCGATGACGTTCTTGCAAAAGTGACAGCAATTCATGAACTAAAAGCTAACATACGTACCGAAGTAGCTGCTATGACGCCCAAAATGCTGGTCAATGTTATGCAGGATGGCCGAGAAGAGCTGTTTTTTGCGTATCGAATGGAGGTGGTCATTTAATTGACATTGTATCCAAAAATTGAATTAAATCTTGCTAATTTGTCAAAATGGACTAAAAAATGTCAAGACAATGTTGAAATATCGAAAGTCTAGATGGCGCACCCCATATAGTATGAAAATTTGCTTTTTGAGGCGGGGCTAAGCGTTTTCTTTTTGGTAATATGGGGCCGTAGGATCATAAAGTTTGGAAACCACTGCCTTAAGCATAATTGCTACTAAGGATTTGCGATGGAATGATCACATACATTAGTTCTCCTTAAGAGATGTAATGGTGGGCCTACACTATAACCCTGTAGGGAATTTTCGAATTCATGATATGGGAATGCAGTATATCTTTGTAGATATTAGAAGCAATGTGAATCGATGGCTATGGGAAGGAATGGTATTGCAAAGTGTCATGCATAAGGAACATGCACGCATTTCCCTTTGTTCATTATCGAGAAAAATGCTGAAGCCGCAGCCGAACATTCGTCCTGTCTCACCCTCTCCTTCATAAAATCGGTTTTCTAACGATTTTCTTAAATTGTTTTTCAGTCTATTTAGATTGATTACGGCGGAAGCACGTGTAGCGATATAAAGTTTAGTATTTATATTACAGATGGGAAATTAATATCATATTTTAATAAAGGATGCTTTTTTAACAATAATAGATGCGAAACGGACAGCATATTTAAAGGCGGAATAACGAAATGACTGGACATTCTGCAGCTTTAGCTCTCATGCCTTCATATTAGAAGGTATGGTAATGCAAAAGGTAGCTCCCATGCCTTCATATTGGAAGGTATGGTAATGCAAAAGGTGGCTTTCATGCCTTCATATTGGAAGGTATGGTAATGCAAAAGGTAGCTCTCATGCCTTCATATTGGAAGGTATGGTAATGCAAAAGGTAGCTCTCATGCCTTCATATTGGAAGGTATGGTAATGCAAAAGGTAGCTTTCATGCCTTCATATTGGAAGGTATGGTAATGCAAAAGGTGGCCGTTATGCCTTCGGTCCTAGGACATCGCAATGTTAAAAGAAGCGATGATTCGATCGAGAAAGTGGACATTATGCATTCGAAGGAAGGTGTACAGATTCGAATCTGGAAGGCTTCCATTCCCTACTGGGAAGGACTTTTGTCCGTCCGATTTTCCGTGAGATTTTTGTACATAGTGTGAAGTTTGAATGAAACGACTGACAAAATATCTTTGCGGGCATGTCCACACGGTAGATCTCTGGATGTTTTTCCAGCGACTTTGCTTTGCTTCACAGACAAAATTCTACACAACTTTATAGACTAACGTCGCTACGACAGAAGGTCTCTATGTTGCGAACCCAGCAAAAGTACGTCCTTCTATTCCTGCAATCAGTTTTTCCTATTTCTTCGGCAGTCAGTATTTTCTGAATTCGTACAATATCTTAAGCCTGAACCAAAATGAGAACTAACGTGACGTGATGCTACTGTGATAGGCCTTAAAGAAACCTTCGTTTCGACCGCTGTAATGTGAAAATAACTTATCGACCATAATATACTGAGTTTCCATGCAAAGTTTACCTTGAGTTTACTTAGATTAAGCGTCCATGGATAACGTGAGTGGAGTAAAGTTTCGTTAAATCCAAGAAAATTCGACGAAACCAGTCCGGTTAAGCTGCATTTTGCATTTGAATGTGTTTGAGTATCTTTTCACTGAAAATATACCAACGGCGACACCTCGTAAATTGATTATCTGTCACTTTAACTCAGGCCCGTCATGAAAACAGCATCAAGTTAACTTGAGGGAAAAGGCTATCTGCTTACTCAACGAAAACTCTACCTCGGCTCATGGAAACACAGCAATAAACGTACATCACATGCCCATGTTTTCGTTAAGTTTTCGTTAAACGTAATATAACACTATGTTATTGAACCTGGATCCCATTTGACGGCATTGTGCGTTTTTTTTTCTGCTAGATAGATAGATACAACTGTCAATACCTACAAACGTATCGACAAAATTATCACTTGAAACTTCCACCAAGTGACAATTAGAATTCGACGTTTGTCGATTTAGACGCCAGGTGTCACTTAGATTAACAATGAGAATACTAATTAAGGGTCGAAGTGACATCTGTCACGGAACTCTACAATGAGAATAAGGCTGACTAACTTCACCAGTGTTGGTTGTTTTTGATAGTCCTTACCATCTTTGGATCTTCTAAAATTTCTTTTTCCCAAATTCACTTTGTTTTGCGATAATATTTAGATGGTCACCAATGAAATCTTTCAAAGTGCAACGATGAAGTCATTTTCAATCTACAAATTGAAATATGAATGAATAAAACAAAAAAAAACTCCAATTTTCTCGATTTATGTTCAAGTGAAAAGAGCATCGTAAACAGGAAGTAAAAGAAAGTGACCAATAGCAGATTGCATCGCCATTAAACGTTTTTCGGCATTTAGCTTAATTTTAGACGCTGCTGCTGCTGCTGCAGCAAAATTAATTCTCTCATGTTTACACTTGTTCAGTTCAGGCGGCAGTGCTCTACCAAAAAGCAAGCATTACCCCCCACAAGAGAGGGGCGACGTTTACTCGACCACTATCCTGATTTATGTCACTTTTCACTTGATCTTTTTGGCCATTTTTAATTTCATAAATTTACTTGTAAGCCATTAACTCTTCCTGATAGCAGCGCGGCAGCAGTTAATTCGAGCGTTTCTGTTGGCAACATGATCCCCAGAGCACATCTCTCGCCATGGCACGGTCGTGGTCGGTGCCTCCCTTACGTGTGATCTCGTGTGTAAATAGCTCCTGGCACACTTCCAATAATGAACGCGAAAATTGTTGTTTTTTTTTGTTTTTATAATTTAAATTAATTTTAGATTTTTTTTCTAGATACTCGAATCTTTCTTTCTTTTTCTCTCTCGCTACGAGGGAAATTTATTTCTGCTATTTTGTCCTGGGTTTCCCCATCTTCAAACCGAACTAAGAAGCAAAATGACGGGCAGTGAGTGTCATTTTTTTTTGGGGGGGAAGGATTAGAAAATAAATATGTGCGCGACGACTCTGACAGACAAGACCTACGCGACGGTGTCTCCGGTGCTTTAGAGATTCACATAAATTTTCGGATAATTTGAATTGAATTCGGGATATTCAACCCGCTTCGTGCCGCGCATAATTTCCACAGGCATTTTCCTTTTGGCAGATCCAAGCGATTCCCAAAAATTTCAATTTTCCAAGAAATACGCTGACTTTGGCTGCCGCTGTGCGAAGCTAATATTATTCCGGTTTCGTTAAATTTCTGTTGACTCACTTCGAAGACCACCAGAATCACATCAAATTTTCTTTTCATCATTTCGATGATCTTCTCTCTCTCCATTCGGGTGCTGCTTTCGATGATGATTTTGTGTCTTCGTTTTTTTTTTTCATCTACTTCTTACGGTTCGATGTCGGATAGATCATAACTGATCGAGCGGACGGATCTTGATTGTAAAGATGGAGCGGAAACGCACTCCAGAGGTGAGTGAAACTGGTTTCGTTCCTCGTATTATATTTTTTTTCTTCTGTTGGCGGGGCTGATTGGTTGGTGAATAAAGTTGCCCATTTTAAATTTAAGATACCAAATCACAAACAAAACTCCTCTATTGATTAATAGATTCGTGATATTGAATGAAGGATTGATCGTGTGCGCGGACCAACAAACCGATTGAGGGACAAGCGTGCAGCGGTGGTGGTGGTGGTGGTGCTGGCAAAACCGGTGCTGCGCTGGCTTCGAATAATTGAAGATTGTGAAGTGTGATGACGACGGACTTGTTTTGGGCTTGGCTTGCGCTCTTCTTTTATTTTTAGTTTTTGTGTTTTGGGTTGTTTTTTTCCTCTCTATTATTTGACTCTAAAAGACGAGTTCTTTACGGATGAAAGATTATTATTGATGAAAATTTAAATTTCCTTAAATATCTTTATTAGATATTTTTTTCAGTTTCTATATCTAGCTTCTAGAATTTATAAATCTCCAAGAAAAAAACTGGATAAATTATTACTTTTTAATATATTTATATTTCTTATAAAAAAATCGCAACGGAAATGTGTAATTTTGTATAACCGGATTGAAGCCGCCATTTAACTCACATTCAAATTGTGACGTCAAATTATTAATCACATACAGGGGGCGCGCAAAAAAAAATCTCGGCGGTTTTTGTGCAAAATTTTTAGTAGTTTTTATCAAATCTATTCATCACTTTTCGACGTGTTCTTTAAAAAGCAATTTAACTTTCTAATTTAAGAGAGAAAGAGCGAGAAAAAATACATTTTCGATAAATTTAGATAAATTTAGATATAAATTTTAATTAATAACCCAAAATGTTTTTGCAGGTCAGTTTTCTTAGATGACATTTAATTTATTTTATTTAAGACATTGATGCGGTTTTATGCAGTTATAAGCAACTAAATGAAAATGAAGAACCTTGATCCTTTCCTTTCATATTGATCGTGACACTTTGATGCTGTTTTGTTTATCTGACAGTAAGAGCATGTGCCAAGTTAAAATTCAAATGTCATTTTGTATGGAAAACACATTTCAGTTGAACAATTCAATTTTCGAAGGTTTGTGTCTTGGGAATTGTAAGGAAATATTTCGGATTGTAGGGAGATATTATCCAAATATTCGTTTGACAGTTTGATGGATTTGCAACTGCAACTGTTGGCTGCTTTGGGGGGTAAAATCGTATCATCACCTCCTCGGTGGTGCCTCTTGAATAACCATCCGACGACGGACCTACCTAATGCCCAGGGATAAAGCTGGGCCACCCTATCTGATGGAGTATAATTCATGGAACAGGTCTTGCTGGTAGTGGGATTGAGCCTGGGGCAAACTACCGGACCTCAAGCCTCAAAACGCACGGGAAAACGGCGACTACGGCAACAATACCTGGAAATGATTTTCGGAACATAGGCTGCATTCGAAAATTCAGCTAGCTGCGCAGAATTGGTGGCACATCATTCAGAAAATCAAACTGCTGCAGCCGGGCATTGTATGCCCTGCAGCTGATACTGCGATACTGCACGCAGCTGGCTAAAGCGAAAGATACTTCAATCAAATAGACCATATACGCATAGACAGAAGGGCAGCTCCTCCAAGTAGAATCCTGCAGAGGTTCGAATTGTGAATCGGACCACTTCCTAGTTAAAGCTGAATTCAGATGTCGGCTGTCCACTCAAAAAAAGAAACAACAAACCAAACAAAAGAAATACGACGTTGATCGTCTCCAAGAACAGACTGTATTGGAGACATATCAGGCAACTCTAGCAGAAAGGATACGCCACAACATAAATAACGCAGATACAGTCGAGGGGATATGGATAAGACTGAAGGCGATACTGACAGATGTCACGAAGGAAACTGTAGGATATAAACGTGATTACAAACATTATCTGCCCAATACACAAAAAAGGAATACAAGAAACTGGAGACAAGCTGCGGAGCAGAAAGGCGTCTGGAGGAAGAAGATGATGGAGGCCAAGGCTTGAATTGGGCTGTAGAGTTATCGAAGAAGAAGTCTTTGCTCTTGATCTCCAGATGCATCCCAGTATGGCAAATATTGGTATCGGACAATTCGACTATTAGTTCCAGGTTCAGTTCCTTGAGAATAGATAGCTGATCTCCTGACTTAAAGGAGAATAGCCCCATAGAGGAAGCGCAACGCACCAACCTTCTTCTTCACTATTACGTGGAGCGCATGGAGGTTCAGTAGGGCTTACATAGCCGAAGTCAGGCAGCTCCAATGATACCGAGTTAGGACAGTCTTTGAACCTTAGCCAGATAAATCTCGGTATTTGTTTTTTTAGTCTTGACGCGCCATACAATAGATGCACACGTGTGACCATGGGCCTTATGATCGTCGTGTATGGCCAAAACGTTAAGTATCAGGTTTTGTCTACAAATTGATGTGACAGATATGGGAAGGTGTAATTTCGTTGGCTTACTATCTAAATTTGTGGTTTCAAGTAGAACTTTAGCCTTCTATATTTAGCCTTCTTTGAAAAGTGCCATCTATGAAGGCCCGCTTCAATTTTACTTACTTCTTTCTACTAGTAAGATTCGCACGGCGTTGCTCGTGATAAACCTATAAGTCTTTCTGGTAAAGTTAACACACATGAAATATCCTTTAAAAGGTAGCGACCCACCAAAAATAGATATTAGCGAAAGACTTAGAAAGTCTCAGCCACATGTTAACAAATTGGGTAAATAATGGTGTGCCGGGACCCAATTGGCAAACTTTAAAAACCCCTGATACCGATTTTCATGGAAATCGGAACGCAATTGGCAAATTCAATTTCGAAAATCGAGCTTCGAGGTATCTTATGGAAGACCGCGACGTACCTTCGTGCAAAATTTCGAAGCTCTGCTCTGCCGATTGAGAGACCTGCAGGTGGGCAACAACGTTACCACGAAATATTTTTTTAAATTTTTCGTCCACTTGTTACAACTGTCAAAAGATAATGACGTATTTTATGGTGTCACACCCGTTCAAGACGGTCGTCATAAATGATCAATTTTCGTCATAATTAGATTGCCGTGTGTCGAATATTAGTAAATGGTGCGATGATAGTTTTTTGTGGGTTAATATTCATCATGTTCTTGCGCCTACACCAACCAAGCATATATGAAAGAGCGGTTTGCGTGAGGTCCGAGATGGTGCTATCGTGACCGCAGATGATCGTTATGAGGATTTCATCTGCATAGGCCTGAATTCCCGGCTTTTCAAATCGGCAAGATTTCCTAGGCCCGATGGAGCCCTTGTATATCTTTCACTCGCCCGTGGAGCAAACTACGTTCTTCATCATTTCCAGGAAAAGGGTGCAATTGGTGAAGGCTGATCTTCTCCCTGCTCAGGAAATAAAAACTACCCTAGCCTTTCTCCAGCGCTTCGGTATTTAGCGTTTAAATATAGAACGCGAGATTAAGTGAGTATTGCCTAAGTTTCAGCGCACGTGGCATATCTAAAACACGTTTAGTTTCGAAGATGATTCAATTGATCCAATAACATGATGCATGACACTGGTTGAAAAAAATGATTCCATAACATAATCCAAGTTAAAGCTGCAAAACAAACATCTGCAATAGAGAGCTCATAGCATTTGCAGAGCCCACAGAACTTCCCTCCAAGAAAAGACTTTAAAAAAATCAAAGCCCCATAACCTGTCAAGAATTCAGCACAAGTTTTCACTTTAGAAAAAAAAACAAAAAAAATGTCACACCTTAAACCTGATTATCACCTGCATCACAAAAGTTCATAGCGCTACTATTCTTCTCGCCGCCCGTTCGCCTCCCCACCCACCCCCCGAACACATGTGTGCTCCCTCTCACACAAAATCTGTTGCAATTGATGAGGAAAATAGAATTTGAAAACAAAACACCGAAAAAATAAAAATCATAAAAATCTGCACGAATCAGAAAAAAAGTGGAACGTGATGAATTGGCGAATGTGGAAGATGTTTTCGCAACTGCTGAACTGCATCCCAAATCATAACCACCAGAAGGAGCTGCCCCGCTCAGCGGCGGCGGCAGCTCGGGGGGCGGCGCTCGAATTTCGTTGGCCTTTTTTCTTCATCCTCCTTGTTGCAATTTACAATTTGCAACGCTGCGATTTTTTTGCTCTCGCGCGGCATAAATTCGAGGTGATAAGAATTGCGCAAAGTACCGAGTTCAGCGGGATTTTTTGTGTTAGATTTTTGGGGCTTTGCAGTTTTTTTGTTTTGGTGATGCTGCTGCTGGTTTTTCCTAAAAGGGATGACAGGCGGCTGTCGATGCTGCAATTGGAGATTCACTGGAAGTTTTGGAAGTTTTCTATGTCAAAAGAGATTCGATGTGTAATACGAGAGCAGGAAGTCGCTTGAAACCAAGTCGGATGATGATCGGATGTGTTGTCTTGCTTAAATCGGAGCATGTGAGATTACAGCGAAAAATTCTGGATTTAAGATTAATTCGAAGTGCAATGTCACCTTATCAGTTTTTATGTTATTGCGATTTGGTCGCTTCTGATTTATGGAAAACAGATTTTTAGGATCGTATGTAGGTTTTTGGCTGGTCTACATCATTCCAAATTTGCAATATGTTTTAAGTTTTTTGAAAGAATTAGTAAAGCGCTTCAATAAGTTCCACACTCTTCCATTTCTAAAAAAAATCATTACTAAATCAAAGACATGAACCACTTTGACTTTCTTTGACTTTGACGTTTGGCTGCTAAGGAGGATATCGACTTTCCAGTTACAAAAATTTTTGGTTTTGACTTATGTTACATCCGTGGACGAGCATGACATGACGATAATAAGCTTGTACATACAAAAAAAATCGAGCCAAGCCAGGCATGGAACTTCAACGTATACTTCATTAGAATCTGAACGTCTAGGGCCATCCTTACCACGCTGGTGCCAATTGTGGACCGATGAATGCTAGAATCCTGTCTGGCCACGGACGTGTTTCTAGTTCTAAACTAGCTCTGTTAGACGCCATCTGGTTGTTAGGGAAGATCAAAATCCGCTTTTTGGCGTAGTGCTTTCATTAGTTTTCATCCGAGAAAACCCTTTGAAGCGGACACTAACTCAGAACAGAGAACCCGCGTTCACGGTTGTTCGCGGTTGTTCACGGCGTGAATCTGGAATCGCCTTCCAACGATTATGTTGGTGGCAGTAAAAGTTGTCATTTAGCATACTTCTATAGACCGGTTTTCGTTCGATTGCAGAGGTCAAGCAGTATTGGGCGTGATTGGTACTCAGTTGGGGCCCAATTAGAAAACCGATACTCCCGTTTAAAACGATAAGGTTTTCGACATCGCCACAGCTTAACTCGCATATCCACGCTGAGTTTCTCAAATTTTTGAGTCTCTATTTTCCACTCGGGATGGAACAAGCCGTCAGATGCTTCTTATAGGGCAGTCGACACCAGGTCCGCATGAGGCAGTGGAGGTAGGCACGAATCGGACGGATCGAAAGCCAGTGTTCACGTCGATGGAACCCAAATCTAACAAGTGTCGATGTTCAAATATTTGGGATCATTGGTCCAAAAAAAGTGGCATCGGCAGCCAACGTTCACAGTCGCCTCACTCAAGTGGTACATATGGAAACGCACAAATTTTACCATTAAAACGAAAGTACGCCTTTACCGAACGTTAATCCTGCCGATTCTTCTTAATGGATCGGAGACGTAGACACTGCTCAAGTCGGACGTCAACAAGCTCGCGGTCTTCCAAATGCGATGCTTGAGGCAGATTCTCGGTGTCTCGTTTCGCATTCGAAACGATACAGCTAGATAAAGATGCGATCAACAGTCGCTGATCGAAGAAGGAATACAAAAAAGTCGACTACGGTGGTTTGGACATGTTTACCGAAAGGATGATAACCGCTTGCCACGTAAACTTCTCTGGCGAGACCGTCCGGCAGACTAGAGAATTCAGCGATCGGCACCGAAAAAACCTGGCTAAAGAATATCGAGAGGCACTTAAAGAATCAACGATTATCATATATCATAGACGTCACAAAAATCGCCAAGAATGGAAACGAATCGTGAATGGAGTTAGAGACCCAACGAAACCGACAACAACGTATCCGTTGCGAGAACGTCCCGCTTAGACCGCCAGCTAACGGATCAAAGACGACGAAGGGTCTATTTGGCGCAGTTCTGCATCGCTCTACTAGCTTCAAGGGCGTCATCACTGAATCTAGAGCTCCTAGAGAGACTTGGCTATCTATGTAAATTCCAATGCTGCATTTTGGTGTAGGTTCGTCGTTTATTGTTTGTCAGGCCTTGAGGATCGCCAGCAGCTCTGCTTGAAATATACCGGAAGGTGCCAGGGCAGTGACCTGTTAACGATCCCTCCCTCGACGCACTGTGACGTCTTGGAGCAGGCGGTGAATACCCGTGGATCAAAGTTCTTCAAGGCGTTTCTGATTCTCCACTATCTTCTTGAGTGTATTTCGACGAAGAAATCCTTCCTGAAGGTCAACCTATCGGGAGGTTAGCCCGTGGTTGTGGCGACCATACCGTCGGGTAGCAAAACCAAGATGCTGCTACGACCGTAGCATGCCTCGACTACTACCAACTCGATCCTATAAAAACCATTTCCCTCAAACAATCGAAACCTTCGTCAGTTCGTGTTTTTTTTCGAAAACGATTAAAAATCTTGTGCCAGAGCACAATTTCGAAACATGTGAAAAGCCCCGTTAATCTAGCCACGATTTACTTGATTAAAAATTACCTCAAATTGAAATTTACATAAATTAATTACCCGCCACCGGATCGATATGATTAACTCTTTTTGGGCAATTGACTTGAACATATCTCGCCCCTCCCGCACCCTGCACCCCGGCCCTCAACAACCCTCCGCCGCGCAGCACTCGACATCTTATGCTTTTGCAACTATGCACAAACCTCAATGGCGCGATGCACTTTCGAAATTCACCTATAAGGAAACCACAAAATGGATTTCGCTTGTAGGTCGGCATTAACTCTCGAATATCGTAATAATTCACTCGAGTGGCATGCATACACACGGCGGAGTTTTACAATATTGGGTTTTTTTTCTGCTTTATTCCAGCATATAAAGCTGCAACTGCACCGCCGCTGCTCGTCAGCAGCCAACCAACAGTAATGCACCGCGCGCTCAATGCCCATTTCCCACCGTGCCCGCAATCACGGTCGACGCATTTGGTTTACTCTTAATGTTCCTCCATCAGTGTGCCGTGCCGCCCGTTCTGCCCGCCCGCCCGCCCGAGCCCAGTGATCCACACACAGCTTGACGAACGAGACCGGCTCTGGTGCTGCTGTGGCCTTTATTATTCCTGCATTATGCCCTCACAGTCGGGGCAGCATTTTTTTTCGTTGTTGAACAGTCTTTTTTTTCGAGTGCTTAATAGTATGAAACCGAATCACTTTTGCAATTATGTAACTCGAATCGAGTGGATATATAATGTTGTGCGCCGCGCCGCGCTCGCAATAATTCACATTTTGCCCGCGTTTATTTCTGCCCCGACAAGTTTCTGCCCCGGAGTTTGGGGTTTCGCTGTTCGGGTGCTCCGGTTCCCCGGCTGCAACTTGTTGGAGCCATGATCGATCGGGGCCTGAAGTGATTTTGTGGCCGACGTGTGCTGTGGGCTCGATATCAATCGAAATCGAATGAAATCGAAAACTTGTAATTTTGTTTGTTCTGAAAGCAATTAAACCCATTTTTTTTCGCCTCGTTGCTGTTGTTTTAATATTCTGTAGTTCGCTCCGGCTTCGTGGAGGAGGCGCAACGCTTTTTTGGAAATTGTTTCACAGTTCATACACAAAACGTCAATTAGACGTGATTTATTAATTCTTGAATGAAAAATTTATCAATTTACCTCTTAACTATTGGAAATGGGGTCACAAAGGCAGGAAGTTTTTAACAAGACTGTTTCTGTGCTACTCACCTGAAAATAAAAACAGAGAGATTAATTATTAAAAAATGTATTTATTAATTTTAAGGCAAAATATAAGAAAATAGTTTTGTTGTCATAAATGATTTCATACAGAGGGAGTCAAAAGTTCGTATACATCGGATATTTGTACATTAGAGCCCGCGCCATAAAAGAATGTCTAATCTAAAAACACTTTTTCATGCGCAGTGAGGGAGAGGATGGCGACTTTCTGGATTTACTTGACAAACAGAAATTGTTCATGAACTTATGTGTTCCATTTGGCCTTATACAGAATGACACAGAGCAACACGCTGTGTCGAACATAGTGCCACCTATTGCTATTGTTGATAGGTAATAGATAAACGACATTTATCGATTATCGACTGTCGATTAAGTAGTTTGATATTGCGCATGTCGATTATAATCGAAATATGTGGATTTGACAACCGATTTTTTTCGATCGTTTATTTGCTCACGACAAGCAGGGAAACAGTAGACGAAATAGTTGTCGATTTTGAGTTACACAATGCCAAAAAGAAAGAAAATTAATCGACAGAATCGAAGTGAAGTTGACCGTTAATCGATAATCTCAATAGGGGTCAATGTCTCTCTATGTTATAAATGGAAAGCACCCTATATAAATATAATTGGAGTGTCTGTCTGTGATTTCAAAATAATCGTCATTTTCTAAGCTCATATGGTTATTTGCATGATAATAAAACAAAATCAAGTACATATTTTTAAAATTTTTGTCTGTTTGTCCGGGCTAATCTCGGAAACGACTAATCGATTGCAATGGACTTTCACTAGAAGATTCAGTTTTTTCTTGGGCATGTTTTAGGGTATTTTTTATTCGAACCCCGATTATTGGATCCGATTATCGGTCCGACTATCGTGTCCAACTACCGTATTAGAGTAGAAACTAGAACCGATAGTCCAAAGGAAAGCTTTTTCAACACTTCTTTACACTTTCTTCAATTTTGGGCTAAAAAATAAACTTTAAAAAAACCCAGAGAGCCGAAATCAATAAGTTTTTCCGGTCATTTTTCTCCTAAACTCGTGTGCTGCTAGAACTTTTCTCCAAATTCATAAAGCTGGAGCAGGCATAAAAGAAGGGAATCTCAATATCGCTGTTACCAGGTCATTTATAATCTTCAGTCCCCATAAATGAGCAAGGTCACTCTGTTTTGTTACCACAATTCCACATGCGTGCTCTTTTCCCTTATTTTATAGCGCGGGCTCTACTCTGAAAAAAGTAAACCGCCAATTTCTGTTGGCCGCCATTTTGAATTTGGAATGACGTCTCACAGTATAATAACAAAGGCAGCCGCCATTTCGCATTGTCCGCCATTTTGAATAACGCCACATAGCTAATTATATTCTACTTCTCATACCCTTTCATTTGATACCCATGTCGGGAGTCGGGGCGCACAATTGCAAAATTCGACCTCCATCTTGGAACCGCCATCTTGATTTTTTTACAAAATGGTCAGATTACTTTAATTGTCATGAAAACTGTACATGTGTACAGGATTGCAAATCGTAGCAAACATTCCCAAAGTCAAGACGTCTAACAAGGTGATGATGTGTGTGTGGTGAAATTGGAAGGTAAACGGCCACTTTGAAGTACTTCCAGTTGATATAACGATTGATTCTCAATTCTACTTTGGACTACTAGAGAGATTATGCCAGGCAATTGAACGAAAACGGGACGAATTGCATAATAGGAAAGGTGCAGCCACGATAGAGGTGCAGCCGTATGTTTTTGATGACCCGTCAAAAAGTTTGATTGGAAAGTTTTGATTCCTCCAGCGTAAGGTCCAGATATACATAGCAGCGTCATTCAGGACAATTTCGGTGTTCTCAATCATGATAAACATGTCGTATTTGAACTTGTTTTGGTTATATCCCTGTAGCAGAGCCATGTTCTGATGCAAGATAGTTGGTTCGGTCCACTGACTCCAAAGTCAGTTAAATTTGGTCTTAATAAAAAGTGGCCACCCTCCGTTTCCATGCTTTAATGGCGCGGGCTCTACTCAATAAAGAACGCGGAAAAGAAACCTTTTTCTTTTGTAAAGGGCCACTTATCTTCTCAATTTAAACCACTCGTTTTCGCCCCGAGAGAATTTCAAATATCACCTAATGCTGATTTAGGTCAACATCGGGTGTCAGGGTACACCTTAGTGCGTAACGTTTTCGCCAATACGGATATTGTCATTTTTAACGGGTGATTTTTTTGCTGTTTGGTTTTCAACCCTATGTTTTTGACATCAAAGTTACTTATAACTTGCTTTACATGATGAAACACGAAACAAGAGTTTTCTGCAAGCTTGGAAAGGGGTGAGAAAGGGCTTGAGAGAACACGAAACAATTCCATGAAACTTTCGAAGCAACTTTGCAGGAAACACTTTTGACAGTTCTGGTATTCCCTCCGCGGGCGCCACCTAGATGTCAATTTTAAGACCCGCTCTTTTTGTAATATTTATAAATGGTATTTACTCTCTGTCCCTTCCAACCCACTTAACAGATTTGGCGATACTTTGCATTACTTATACGCCTTCGATAATGCAAACTTTTGACTTCCACTGTATAATTGATTTAATTGCAAATAAATTTAAAAAAGGAAAAAAGTTTCATAATAAATTTAGCCACAAACAAAACACAAGAATTCCTATGCTACCACATCTGGTTACCTGATTTATATTTACGCACAGACTTTTATAGATAAATTATACATTTCACTTCGTAAATCTTACATTAAAACTGGATTTTCAGCTTTAATTTTATTTCTAAATAATTTAAATCTAACACTAACACAGGAGGACAAAAATTCCTTGAGGAACAATATTTTAATAGTTAATGATTAGACGAAACGAAAATGACAGAAGAAGAATAAAAGGAATATTATTACACACAGTCGCACAGTATCTAATGAAATATAAATGATGAGACATAATTAACTTAATAATATAAATCAGCACTTGCTTCGTTGCTACTACAAAATGGTGTCGAATGTCTCTTGTTATTTGACAGATGTCAAGTAAAATTGTTGCCAATTCATCACGTGCAACAGCATGAAGGAATTAGTGAAATTTATTATTATTAATTTTCGAAGAAGAAGAAAATTATGTTGAACGTTTTTTAATGGATGGTGATGGTGATTTTTTTGTACATAATAAGAAAAAATCATTATTTGATTTTAGAAGTAATTTTTGATAGAAATAATAAAAATTTAGTGCCATAAATAAAATTAGGCTAGTGAGAAATTTATTTTTACGATATAAAGAATAATCTAAAAGTGACGACTAGATGTCAGGCCTGTAAAATGTCATTTTAAGGCTACCAAGATGGCCGCCAAGGCATTTCCCTTCAGTATCTTGAATTTATTAGCCAAATAAAATAATATTTAATAAACTTATCAATGCGAGTTCAAAACAAACCGAATATCTTTTATTCGACAATTGATCGATAAGGTCAAGAAACCGATGAAAACAAATTTTAACAAAGCCATATATATCAAGATTTAGTCACAAAGTAGCAAAAATTACATTTTTGTGCCTAGAGACTAACAGTAGATATTCGTTAAAGACAATAACATCAAACGATTTAACTGTATCTAGGCAGGCTATTTCCAAGAACCGGTTAAATGTGTTCAAAAGGAATCATTATCACAAAGTTCTTCTATAAAGGGTAAAATTATGAATGAAATATAACCTTCGTAGCATCCTTGTACTGTGGATTATGAAGAGCTGCTGAATAAAAGATTTGCAAATATATATCCTTAAGAAATTAGTCTACGTTGACAGCGATTGTGGATTTAGTCTGAAACTACCAGAAAATGTATTCTGGGAATTTTAGGCTTGAGTGGTGTGTGAAATTTAATAATTTTCAATTTCAAAGCACATTTCCAATCGGATAAAATTCGGAGAACCCAAACCTAGCCATATTTATTGAGAGAATCAATGTCCTGTAAATATTTCGTCTTCTAAATAACAGGCAGTCATCTAGTGTGGGTCCTGCCTCGATAATTGTTCTGAAACATCTTCAGTACACACTTTAAAGTTAATAATGAAGCACAATATCTGCCGTACACTCAATATACCGTTAGATCCATGGCGGCCGTCTCAAGAGGGCGGATTACCTTCTTCACAACCCCCTCGACATGGGTGTCAAATGAAAGAATATGATAAGTAGAATACAATAAGTAATGTAGTATACTCAATATTACCGTTAGATCCGTGGCGGCCGTTTCAAGAAGGCGGATTACCACTTTCTTCACAACACCCTCGACATGGGTATTAAATGAAAGAGTATGATAAGTAGAATACAATAAGAAATGTAGTATACTCAATATACCGTTAGATCCATGGCGGCCGTCTCAAGAAGACGGATTACCACCTTCTTCACATCCTCCTCGACATGGGTATCAAATGAAAGAGTATGATAAGTAGAATACAATAAGCAATTAGTATACACAAAATATACCGCTAGATCCATGGCGGCCGTCTCAAGAGGACGGATTTCCACTTTCTTCACATCCTCCTCGACATGGGTATCAAATGAAAGAGTATGATAAGTAGAATACAATAAGCATTGTAGTATACTCAATATACCGTTAGATCCATGGCGGCCGTCTCAAGAGGACAAATTACCAGTTTCTTCTTAAAACTGTTCAGCATAATATTGTCAAGAATTGTCAAAACCGATTCTGATGGCTATATAATCGCTATCATATTGGAATTCGCTTCGGTTACGTTTCGTATTGTTTCGGATACATGTTCGGGCCTTAAGTCGTGTTCAGTGATCACTTTCGATACGTTAGCTGACAGGATTTCTCTCGATGTAGAGCCGGCCGATTTTTTTATTCAAAGAAATATGTCTGATCAATTTCCAACCGAAATGAAATGACGGAAAATTATTTGTTTTTATTTTTGTATGAGCAACTGACGTGTATTCCACTAAGTTACAGTCAGCTGAAACTTTTTACTACTTTTTGTATTATGTCAACTGTTATTTGACAAATTTTCAGTCGGAATGAAAACATTAAATATTGGCTAGAATGGCTGATTTGATTTTTCAGTGCTACGAAGAGTTTAAGTGTGACGCTTGCTCTTGGCTAAGATTTAAAAGTTTTACGTAATGATCGGTGTGGAACCAAATATTTCCATAAACAATCATATGACCTTCCTTCCACATAACTAAAAATAAATAAAGTTTAGTTCATAAATTCTAAAAACAAACAAAAACAAAAACTACCCCCCAAAAACTACTTCTCCATCTTCATCAGGCCAGGCGATAATCTCCTTTGAAAATTTCATGTTTATAAAGAAAAAAGTCCATTAAAAAAAACTAAACTTCGAAATTCCTAGAAATTAGCGTCAAGTTTTCAAGTGCAAAACACACGCGACGCGCGGCCTCTCTCTCTGTTCTCTTTTCATCTGTTTACAGAGGCGAGAAGTCATTATCACGTAGGAAATAGTTTGCTCAGGTGTTAACTGAACTTTTATTAAATTCGTACTATACCGAAACCAGACGTGTGCTCTTACAGTTGATCGTAAAAATGTGGCCATTATTCCTGGTGTTATTGCAAAGGCAGAAATAAAAACAAAATACAACAAAACACAAACAAAAAAAAACAAAACCAAGAATAAGGAGAAATTTTACCACTTGAGAACAAAAAACAAAACAGGAAAAAACTTCATCATCACTGGGAGAACAAAAATCCCACCTATGTGTACCTGGATCGCGTTGAATAAAATAAAAAAAATAAGAATCGACATTTTTCATGAAATGAGTAACTAGTCTAAAAGCATTTGTTTAAATATTGTGGGCGAAGCGAAGCAGTGAGTAAAAAATGCGCATTGGGAAATTGTTTCAGCCATGTTTTTTTGCTTCAATTTTCTTTCTATCTTCTTCTTCCTTTTTTAGGCTGACTGGAAGTGAAATTCATTGAAATTCTGCTGTATGCTGAACAGGAAGCAATTAGTCTACGTAAATTCTATTATCACAAAATTAATTTTTGGTTGACAAGAAGAAAAAAAATGAGGAAATTGATAAGAATGCAATCAGAAAATAAAATTGTGCCTTCGTGGTTGGCTTTTTTAAATGAAAGTAAACGTAGAAATCAAGTTAGAGAGGTAGATACGAGAGGAGAGATTGATAATCGGTGTGGAGCACTTATGATTATTTTTGGTTACAGAGAATTTTTTTTTTTTTTTTTCAAATATATTGTGAAACATGTTCAAAAGTCCATTTCCAAAATTGTTATTTAATCTGAATCATCGCGATCGGATTTACACTAAATTTATGACTAGGATATCCTTTCACAAGAGCTGCCATTTTATATCAACAGAAGTAGCGCATAGAAATAGCGCACTGATGATACATTTGTTATCATTTATAGTACAAACTCAGAGGTTAATAATGGAATGCAATATCTGTCAAATGTTCGTCTTGTCTATTTCTACAAACGGTTATTGTTTTGATGACATTTTGTATCGTTGTTTCCCACAATAGCTTTGCGGGCTTTTATTTACTGACCGACGTTGAGACAGTTTTGAAGTCAGTGCTGACATGTCAGTGAAATGTCAAATTCAGTATTTTAAATGGCGGAGTACGGATGCGAAATGGACAGAAAATAAATTAAGTCGCCTGCAAATAATAAACCTACTAGAAAAGTACGAGGAAAATCTTTTCTTATGGGATTATCTCTATACTATTAGCGCATTCAAAGAAGCATGTGTGCTGGTCGACGATATTTTAGAAATAAACTGACTTGCCAGTTGATCGAACGTAGTTAACTCAGAGTCAGTGGGTTTGACACACAGAGTAAGTACTGGCAGTCAGCAGAACTGACTCATGTGATGGCCGGGTAACACATAAGCGACCACACTACAGGTAGTTTGTTTAAAAGGACAGCAATAGTGTGGAAGAGGGACACAAATTGCCGAACTTGCTGAAATCTGCTCGATTGATTTGAATTACAAAAATTCCAAAATTTTTACGGCTTGCACTGCCTGACCACTACTGGCCCAGTAAACTCAAACGCAATCCATTGGCTGTAACGCTCTGACTAACACCCGCGGTATTTTCAAAAAAAAGTTTGATCCAATTATACCGGCAGCCTAAACAGCGGGCCAAACTTGTGAATCGTGATTGGACAGGTTGTCGTGGAAATGGTCTGTGCAGCATACAGAAAATTCCACTGATTTCGGTGTGTGTTATTTACAACCGATGAGGTTGTGTCAAAATCTCATTAATACCACTGTAGAAACGACCGCCGATGATGATGTGGCTACGAGCAAAGTTAGGGTTAGGATTGTGAGTTGGAGTATTTATATAGAGGAGCGATCTTACGTAATGTGTTAGTCAATCAGATTTATTGGAGCTTAAAACTGAGTTTGGATTAATTTTTTATTGGACCACCTATTACTATTTCGGATCTAGGATCCAGACCAAATTCTCAGCTACAGCAGCGATATTTAAAGTTACTTTAAGTAAGAAGAGGGCAATATAACGGCCAGTGCCGGCGGTTCGTGTTGGGCCCGGGTGGGTAGTCAGACAAACACACCCCCTCCTCCGAAGCAGGTAACAACCTTTCCTGAGAGGAGAAAAGAAGGAAGGCCCCTTCATTGCGATTTGGAAGATGGGCCGATTGTGTACAGAACAACATATGTTTTCCTAGGACCTCTCCGGGGGATCATAGTGTGCTACGCCTCGACGAGATCGAGTTATGCACGAATGAAGCTATCTGAGGTATTAAAGCGGGTCTGAAAGCACTGGTCTGCCGTTTGCTAAAAACAAAGCTGTAACTGCTAAGAATCAAGGTATGGGGACAGATCTTTCACACACAGCTCGCGTCAAGGTACCTAATGATCGATCACAGGCTTAAATTTAAAACACACTTGGAGGGCATGGCGGATAAAGCTTCCGCTATATGTGCAGCATTTCCGAGAATACTGCCCAACGTAGGGGTCCAAACCAATCCGCCGGCTCCTGTTGGTGAGGGTGGTTACCTTAATCTAGCTAGTATGGGTAGGCAGCAGCGAGAAAGAGGGCTAACAGCAGAAAATGGAGGTCGGCATACAGCCAAAAGCAGGAAACAGATAGTGCGTGCGAACAGTGCCTGCGGCGAATTTTCACTGACAGATAATTGCGTACTTCCGTCTATTCTTTTATAAATAACCAAAAAATCTAAGCAACGGCAATTCTAAGCAGTGAAAGCTTGTTGGAAGTAGACCAAATTTTGTTTACGTAACTACATGTCAATTTGCATTGCACTTCTATTATATCAATCACTGCACGCACCAACGTACGCATTTATCTGTCTGCAGTTTAAGCGTCCGTCACGCGTGATGCGCATACAGGACCATATCCAACGATGCGACGTACCACGTACGTGATAGCGGGAATTATGCCCAGATACTGACGAGAGAAGGCATGCGTCTCAAAGTCGATAAAGCCAATGCGGCAGCAGATAACGCACTGCGAGTCTGTAACGTAAAGGCAAGGCAAGTGAGATTGAGTTGAATTTTCGACTCGCATCACATATCACAAACAAAATACAGATATGCTCCTGTCAACTAAATTCAACTACTCCACTACTGAACTCGACTACTCAATCCTGCTTTTGACTACTACTCCTCTGGCTTATAATAAATCGTGACAACTCTATAAAATCATGTTTCTTTTCACTTCTTTTCAATTATTCATTTAAATTATCTACTAAATAAAGATTTACATCAATTAATTTCCCCAATTATTTGTGACCTCGACAAAAATTGGATAGAAAAAAAACACCACGTCTTTCTCTCGAGAGAGCAGGACAGAGAAAAAAAATACTGATCAAAATAAAACGAAATAAGCATTCCTCCTGACATCGTTTGATAACCCATTTAATTTAAATTAATTTATCCTTTGCAAACACGAAAATTATTAATTCATCTTGGCAGAGAGAAAAACGTTCGAAACTTTTCAGCTTAAATTTATTTTTCCATCAGCAAATAATTACCCCCTCGCGTAAACACCGTCCCCCTCTGGCGGCATAATCGCCATACTTCCTCGTGGCCCGCGGGGTGAAATAAGAAGGTATTTTTTTTTTCTTAAAGAATATCCCCCCGCCACCATTGCCGTAATGGACGACGCGGCCGTTGGGATGTTATATTTGCGACATTTTACAGTAAAATTTCTGGCCCCAAAACGGTAGTTAAAACTTACTTTCTGCCTAGCCATCATTTTATGTGCTCTTCTGTTTCTCAAGTCTCGAAATTGTTGACTTTCATTCATCTTTATGTCAAAGACGATTTTGGAATATTCCGCTTTCAAAATGACAGGCAAAAGAAGAAGAAGAAGGAGAAGAAGGAGAATGGGGTATAAATACTAAAATAAATAAAATTTTTGCTTTTAGTTTTGTGCTTGAGTAATTCTTAAAATGGTTTTAATTATTTATAAAATTCCCCCTCCCTCTCTCCGGAATTTATGCCTGTAATTTTTGCTAAATTAGAAATTTATTAAATCGGGAAACAGCGAAAAAAAGCGGCCGCCGCCGCGCCGTGATACTCGGGGATTCAGCAATCTAATTAAGCCTCATCGATTATTTATGGACAAATGGTCATTAGCCGGGGCAGAGAGTAGACGGCGCTGCGATCGGAGAGGCTCAAGGCAGGGATTGACGACTGTACTTGCACGGTTTATTATCGATTTTGCCGGTCGATGATGATTGCAATTATTGACAAGACATTATGGACAATTCTTGGTGATTTTTTTTTTCAAATTTCGCTTTGTTTGTGGAAATTCTACAGGTTTTTTTTTCGTTCCTTAATAGTTTTCTTTGTCGCAATACTTTGTCACCACAAGTTTTGTTGACTCGAGAGATCATTTTCTAGTTTGTTGTTATTACATTGTAATTAATACAGATTTTTCTGTCAATGCTAGAGAGCGTGATAATTGAGGCTACGAGAATATTAAGAAGTAAATGCTGTCATGGACTTTTGTAGGTAGGTTGCTAATATTGTTTGCAGCGGACATGTACTGAATGAGTTAAAGCGATTTGGGTTAAATTAACTTGTTCTTTATTTATTCTTTAGGAAACCTCCATATGGAGAGATCACTTAATCTTCTAATTATGAGTGACAGACTTCGGGAGTTAATCAGGAAATAAGTGTTATAAGTTTTTTTTGACATTTGATATTATCAAAATATTTTTTTATCTTGTAGCTTACACTGTTTCTAGGTAGAAATAAAAAGACGTGGCTGGAGATCAGAGATAAACGAACTCGGGAATCATAACGAAGTCAGAAAGTTATATGAGAAAGTGAACAAGCAATGTAAAGAGTTTAAAAACGCAGTGTATCGATGTGTAAGGACAAAAACGGTAATATCCTGAGCCAAAAAAAAGAAATCTTAGAAAGATGAGGGGAATATTTCAATGAGCTATTGAATAGAGACGACGAAAATAAAAGTTAAAGTAATGTGAACCAAACCAATAGAAACTCGCCAGCCGAAAACGATAGTGATACTGATGCTGCTAATGAAAGTGAGGTGCCTACAATGGGTGACGTACATACAATAAGCTATAACGAACCTTAAAAAGAATAAAGCCCCAGGAAAAGATAGCATACCAATTAAGATGTGGAAATATGGGAGCCAAAAATTAAGGAACGAATTAAACAAGCTTATAGAATCGATCTGGCGTCAGAAAAATATCCCACCTGAATGGACGGAAGGTGTGATATGCCCCTTGCATAAAAAGGAGATCAACTCGTATGTAAGAACTATATATTCACGTACTGTTTCTAGACTTCAAGCAAGCATATGACAGTTTTGGGACTTGCAACGGCGTTTGGGAAGTCAGTTTGATTTGAAAAGCGATGAAAGTGTTCTAAAGTGACCTAAAACGAAAAGTGGTGATGGAAAAGTGAATTAAAAAGCGATAAATAGAATTGAATAGTGTGAGATATTAATTTGCAAGTGACTATAGTGAACTTTATTGTGTCTGTTATTAAATTGTGTTTGGTTTGTAATAAATAAGTTTTTGTGTGGATAATTAAAAAGTGTAATCCTGAATTAATCCTACGAATCCGTTAAGCCATAAAAACGTAACAATACTTGAAACTTTAAAGGCCTCTCCCAAGCCCCTATACGAAAAGGTTTCCAAATGAACGGTATGTGTATAAGAAGAGAAAATATTCAGTTGCCGCTCTGAATTGTTCCTAATTCCTACGCACAACTACGGCGCGACGGTGGGGTATGGAATTCTCAAATGGTTCACCTCACCTGGAAGCAATAGGACCCAGCGTATAGGGAAAAGGAAGATAAATGCTGTGGACATATTTTTGTTCCAGCTGACTTCTCTACGAAAGTGATCTAAAAAGTTTCCGACCTCAAAGTGAAGATGGCAGCACTCGTCAATAAAAGCTATTGAATGTAGCTGTGCATCTTTTGACAGTTACTGTGATATGGATGTAAATGACGTTTATTTTCAGTAGGACGGCACCATAAAGTGACATCTCTTGTTAAAAGACCCTTTGCTTCAGCAACTTAAATTTCTAACTTTATGCCCCCAATTTCTAGAAACCCCCAGTACAGTTCCAATCAAAACAACTCTCTAGTCCAACTGGACATCCGATGCTTCTATATTAATAACTACAAAACCGTTCATAATTCCCGCTAAAATCAAATTAAAAAACAACATTTCTTTTCAATTACACATAAAATAACAAATATAAAAATGGTATCCCCTCTAAAATCCACCAGAAGTTCCACGAAAATAATCGTGAGTGATTAAAAACATGAAAAAGAAACGAAGCAACCAAGACCCACGGTGTGCAATCACAGGACCAGAAATAGAATCAACTTGGCAAACATTCGAGTGGATGAAAGAGGGAAAATCTCGCAATTTTCTCTCCTGATTTTTTTCGTGTTTGAAATTTGCTTTCAGGGACTTAAGTTGTAAAAATACTCACCGAAGCGCGTCTCTATCTAGTGTAGCACTAGAGTAAAAAAACATTATATATATAAATATATATATAAACTTGTTTCGTTTCGTTTCCGCGCCCCCTTGGGCACATATTGACCAATTTCATCCTCCCGAGTGTATATCTTGCTTAAGGTCGGACGAGGATGTCTCAATAAGTATTAGGTGCCCTTAGGCCACCCCAAGTCCAAATTTCTCCACACCCAAAAAGATTCGGTGTGATTACAGAAAAATTCGGGGCTCATGTTCCTGTGTGAACAATGTGGAAGCGCACGCTGGGAGTGGGAGGAATATGTTAGAATTGAGCAGTATAGGACATCTATATTTTTTTCTGGTCATTAATTTCAAAATTTCTGCAGTGTGAACGTAAATTGGCGTCATCAACGACATAAGACAACTCAGCCGTGCTCAGGATGGGGCAAGACAAAATGTTTTATTGCCGCTTAAATATTCGTTTTTTTTTTTCATAAAGCACACAGTGTTTGACGTGTGGATGCTGCTGGCTGGCTGTTTTCTCTGTTGGTGCTAGTGGCGAGGAGGGCATTATAAAAAATCATCGCGTATATTTACAGACGATCTGCTTCCACAGATCTGGCACATTAGTGTGTTACGGGCAATGTCTATGATTCTGACGATATTTCGACTACGACGACGACGACAACAGCTACTATAAAGACCGAAGACCGAGGACGACGACGAAAGTCTCCAAAAATAGAATCAAATAAGAATAAAAGTTATTCGTGGTCTTCGTGGCGTGGCGTGGTGGATTCAACGGGTGAGGCGGCCACAAGTCAACATATTTACTAGAGAGACGACCGAAGTATAGAGAAGCACCCATATCGGGGAGCAACAGCATCCAGACTGGGTGATTTATTTGATGTAAATTTAGCGATATATGCGTAGCCCCCGAGTTGGGAGTTTAGAGGTTAAAGATACATAAAAAAATAGCAGAAGAGTAGCAAGAGAGTCAAAAGTAACAGTGAATGTGACTTTTGTGAAAATTTGTTAGGTTTGGGGTTTTTACTTTTTGTTCTTTTGAAACATTTTCATGGGCGCGCGCTTTAAAAGGGCGGGAGATAATGTGGATAAAAAAGGGGATAATATCTCGGTGTAATTGCGTAATTGTTCTTAATTGGGATTCATTATTTACAGCTGGTTTTTAGAAAGTTCATATTTTGCACAACAATTTAGCTAAGAGGCGAATTTACTGGTTATGAGAAATGCTGTTTGTATTGGGAGTTTATTTTAAAACTACAGCTTGGGTTTTGAAAGAAGAATCACGTTCTCTTCAGTTAAGCCAGTGCACGTACACTTTTCTCAAGTGAGCTATTGAAATTACCACAGTATCGATATTTTCTCTTTACTAGAGCCCGCGCCATAAAAAAGGAATTCAAAAATTGCTGCTTCCATGCGCAATGAGAGTCTGAAGTCCCCACAAGCCGGCAAAAACCGGCTCCTTTATATTCTCAATCACAATTCCACATGCGCGGGTTCCCTTCTTTTATGACGCGGGCTCTACCCAAAGAACATGTTCTTTTGTTCGTTTACTTCTTAAATGGCGCTTCTGGCCCGGGTCTCTTGCAGTCTCTTCTTTCACTGGTCTCTACGTGCTACAGTTTTCCATATCAGTGCTGCCCACTAGTTGACTAAGACAGAAATCGCCGCCACTGGGGGTTCGCATCCCGATAATAGTTTCTAATTCTTACTGACTAAACTCACCAACACTTTCCACGTGAGTTGAGTTTTAATGGCCGGTGTTTTAAGGCCGGTGTGTCGAGAGCTCTTGAGTTATCTAGGTTCTTGTGAGAACAAACACCTACTTACAAAAATAATAGAGCAAGCCACAGTCGCCTGGACTCAAAACCTCGGGAATTTATTTTGCAAGAGGAGAAGCGAAAATTTCCTCTTGTTTCGATCACGAGAAAGTTAGAAAACGCGAAGTTTACGCCTCCAATGCCGGATCCCATTTGGTGTAAGGGAAAAACTTTTCACCAAAAAAAAAAAAATCTTCTTCTTCCTTTTATTATTCTCCGCACATTTCCTCTTCATATATATAACATATATTAAATTTACTTGGTTAGCGCCATCTATTTTTGATATTAGTAAACTCTTCTTTTTAACACACTAGAGTCAAAACTAAACTTTAGGCTAGTAATACCTTAACCGTGAAGCGTCTTTGAGTTAGCTGAACACTGGAATATCCTTTTCTGCGTAGCGATCATTTCGGATTGTGATAGTTGCACCTCGGCGTTTGTTTTAGACTCGTAGACAACAGATGTTATTTCAAGGAAGAGATCCGAAATGAAATAAAATTAAGAGAATGGTTAGAAATTGTCCTTTTTTAGAGGTACTCAAATCGTGCCGTACTGAGGCAACAACAACCGGTTTGGATCTCAACTAACTTCCAACTAAACGTCAGATCTTTGTTCAAAAACCTACGACAAACAATAACTAACTTTAAACCCAAATCGTTTCCTAGTTTCCCGGTAAAAAAAGCGAGCACCACTCTATATAAAACCAAAGGATTTCCTCCAACTCTTCTTTACTACTTGACAGGAATTCTTTCATGACAACACACAGTGAAACCCACAGGAACTAAGCAAAATTTCTTCTAATTATTTACTTAAGAACCCACCCTCTTTGCACCACCCTTCGCTCACCCACTTTCTGCATCCTTTTTCAACGAAAATTTTTCATTTTGTTTGTTGTGTTTTTGCTACACAAAAAAAGAAGTCCTTTAAAAATTGAAATTAGTCCAAAACTACAAAGGAGGAAGGAGACATAATTGAGGTTTATGCTCTTAACCAGAAAACACTTTAGTTTGTTTGCCTGCAGTCGCTCGCTCTCTCTCTTCTACGGTAAAATGTTGTCCCGGATCCGGGCGGAATTTGAACTTTTGTTTAAGTCCAGTCCCAGGAAACTGTAAACTGAATACAGCAGCAACAACAACAACAAAATCGGAGAGAAAAATTTCATTCCTGAGATAGTTTTCCGAGCTTCAGATTCGGGTAGATCCTGGCTGGTAAAAAAATTCTTTTTATATATGTACACATATTTACATGTATATAGATATTCTATTCAGTCATGCATGTGACTGTATCAAACAGTACCCTATTGGTCCTGTATATGCACACCATAGTACAAATTCTATTTATTTTCTTCAAATGCCATATATTTACGTCCGTCGTCTGTCCGTATGTAAAGTACGGCGTACGTGATGACGTTTTGGTTGAAGCGAACGTTATACATGAACACGAAAAACGTTCTGTGAAGTTAATATATATTATAGAAGGCAACAGCAGAATATAAGAAGAAGAACAACAACTAAAATAAGAAGAAGAAGACTAGAAGGAATTTTCTGGGGTTTGTGAAATCAATATAAGTTGAAAACTGGACAACCTCTTGGGGAATTCCAAGATACATTTCGTTCAACCATAAACAATAACGTACAGATAGAAGAGAACGGCCGGGCCGGCCTCACTGTGCCTGCAGCAGGTCCTTGAGTTGAAGTTGAGTGGCCAGTGGCTAAACAAAATGTTTCCAAGTGCCTACAACACTAGGAACAATTGAGTTTTCATATCTATAAACTTGTATGCAGTTGCACAATTGCGTTCGGGGGACGTTCGTTTGTTTATGTATATATTTTTTATTATCAATTATCGATCGTTTTCTGGCTCCTGGTTATGTTGTTGTTAGTACATTATTTGAATAGTACTTGGTGCATGATGTTTGTTTCAGAAATTCTGATTTGGGGGGAGTGTGTGGCTGTCATTATATTAGTACAAGTTGCATCTGTTTTTTACAGGACTTTTTACAATTGAATTCTTTTGGAATCAGAGCTGAATTGTGCTGAATTATCCGGAAATGTAAACCTAAAGCAAATTTGTGTTTTTAAAACTTAATTCTGAACTATAGGATGCCTGAGGCATTTCAGACCGATTTTGCTTGGCCGCCATTTTGTTTTGACTGTCATTGGTCAGTTCAGATTACAGATGCAAAGAGTATTTGATAACAATTTACTATGGACCACCACCACCAATTTACTATGGACCGTTATCTAACAGCGCAAAAGCGGGGTTTACAGCTCGATATCGACAAGTGGTGAGCAACAGTTGACTTTTCAAAGGCTAACTGTCTCGTTTCGAAGGCGATCGCGGAATGCGAAACCGAGAATCTGCCTCAAGCATCGCATTTTAAAGACCTCGAGCTTGTTGGCGTCCGGCTTGAGCAGTGTCTATTAAGACGGATCGAAAAGATCAACGTTAAGACCCTACATTAAAACAACAGACCGGGATTTAGCCAATATTTCCGCGCTCTTCAGGTCTGTATCGCTCCATTGTTTGTTTTTCAACTAATTCTCTGTTTGTGTACAACATAAATGTCAAAGCACAATGACATTTGAAGCCATTTTTCAAAATTATGGCACATACGCATTATGACATCACGTTTGTTCCACCTTGTACAAATGTACATCTAAATATATTGAATTAGGTTCTAAAACGACTCGAGTCTTACATGAAAAAGCATTTAACAAGAAGAAGTTTCTAAAACTAACAAATTCAGAAAATTCTATATATCTGTCAAAAATTCTGCTATAAAACAATCTTGACAGTTAAATCAACGCCATCTGTAATTCAAAAACTGAACTCCCCAACAAAACGGCACTTGATCTTTATTCGCTAACATAAAACGAAACATCCTTTATGCATATTTACTACAAAATCACAATTTTCTTAACAAAAATACCTCTCCTTCCTTATCTTGTGTCAAAATAATGTTTCTCTCTAAGCCCATTTTTGTAATTAAACATCTGCGACGACCGCTTAATTTATGTCACTGTCAAAGGCTTTAAAGTTGCGCTATTTTCGTACAAAATGCAAAAAGAAAACAAAATCATTGAAACACCATCGTTGAATCGTTGAAGAAAACCGAACGGGGGGAAATAAATGAAACAAAACCGAAGATCGTTGTTGTGAGAATTTCTATCTTCACTCCTCGCGATGTTTGTCGGGAGATCTTGTAAAAATTCTTAATTTTTTTTGTTGGTGGTTATAATAACAAAATACAAAAACTTGTTTTTATACTTCTTAAAAGTCTATCACATAACAGCCGATCTTGGGAAAGAGAGTGAGATATAAGGAGATAGAGAGAGAAGGAGGGAGGGGATTTAAACAAAAAAAAAATAACTAAAGAGTTTAAGAATGACCAAAACTATTTTGTTAAGGCAACAACTGCCTCTGGGCTCTCTGATCTTGAAACGAAGTCACTGTGGAATGAAGGGACGTGACATTCCGTAAATTATTTTCCATTCGAAAATAAAATAAAAACAGCAACCGCGGCAGCAACAGCAGCAAGCAATATAACATTCATTCGGTTAAGCATAGAACAGCATTCACAATATAAATACATTTTACAGATCTCGCAGCTAAACCAAAAGGAGATTTTTCCCGCTTTGATGCCGCCAATAAGAAGTTCTGTTGAGAAATCAAAGGGTTTTAAAGGTATTTTTTCAACTGAAACTATTTCATTTCATTAATTAGTGGTTATTCTTTAAGTTTTTTAGTCATTTTGAATTTCTAAACTGCAACAATGTGAAACAAAGTTGCTGGTTATAAGCAATTTGATGCGATTGTGGCGCCATCTCGTAGAAATTCTCGTAATATAAGGAAATCGAATATGAAAAAACCTAAAAATCCGCAATTCTCGTCGTAGTTAAGAGAAAATCTATAGTAAAGCGAAATTCAGTTTCAGTGGTCACAAATAGTCAGTTGAAAACAACAGCACGCACTGTGATTGATCTAGGATACAACGAAATGTCCGTCTGATTATCAAAATAAAGGATCTTTCAACACGAAGTGACATTTTAAAATTCGCGCCATTTTTTAACTGTCAAAACGCAAGTGTCAAGCATGGAATCTAACATATGTGTAAAATTTCGATTCTCAGATTGCACAGTGCATGTGAATTGCGTGTATTTAGCAATGAAGAAGATTAAGGAAGAGTAGAAGACTGGCGGTAAGTTTAATTCGTACCTAGTGGACACACAGTAACACAAAACGAGTTATTCAATAAGTGGAAATCAGGCGGACTGCTACTAATGCAGATTAAAGCGTAAAAATGCTCTTATATGATCATCAGTTGAAACGATATCTGAAAAGATTGCTATATCAAACGACCAAGTATGGTTTTACCATTCTGAACCGGAAGATGAACCAACGGTGTTTAGGCTTTCATGTGGAGTTCCGCAGGGTTCAGTTCTGGGCCCTCTCCTGTTAATCACAACGTATACTGATATGTTGGGGCTATGCCTCCCAAAAGGAAAAGGAGCAGTTGCGCGGGATCGCGGATGATATGGGGCAGTACTCGCAGGACGACACTTCCATGAGTTGAAATTATGGGCGATTCAAGAGATCTGACAGATTAAGGCATATGGTGCGGCAATTATCAGATTAAGGCAAGCGGTGGTCTGACGCTTGCCAAGCACAAAACTGAAGTTGTGCAAACGGAGAAAATTAATGTCCGAAGAGATAAAATATGGGAACAAATTAGTGAGTTATAGCCCGCCCTAAGGTACCTGGCAGTGATGATCGACTGCTAGCTAAATTTTAAAGCACACTTGGAAGGCGTGGCTGGTAAAACGTTCAGTATTTGTGAAGCACTCCCAAGATTGTTTCCCAGCGCGGGGGTCTGGGCCGAGTCGTCGCCTCCTGATGGCGAGGATGGTTAGATCAGTCCTGCTATACGCAGCGCTAGTCTGAGCAGCAGGGTTGAACAGAATGGCTGACAGCAGAAAATAGAGGGCCACATACAGACTAAGCGCCCTCCGCGCATTCGGCATATTCAGGACCAAGTGTAACGGTGTGACAGAAGGCATGCGTCTCTATGATCCAGAATATGTTAGAGGGGAGCCAAATTGAATGCGGCGGCAGATGACGCACGTTACGAGTCTGTACCGAAATGACAAGGGAAGTTGGAGGAGTTGTTAAGAGTCAGTGGGCCAATCGTTCGACTCGTGTGCGGAGGGTGTTAACCTACTGTGCTTCCTGCAACTCGTTGCAATTTTCGGACATCTCTTTTGCAGTGTTCCCTTCCCTTATTTTTGCCCGAGTTAAGTTGACTCTCAAATGCCCTTTTGACGGGCGATTATGACACTCCTCGAGAATATCTGTTATTCCAGCACGAGGGACTAGCACCTGCATTCGATGAGAGGTACCATCCAGCAGTTTCCCGGAACGAATGTAAAAACTTAATGTCGCCGAGCACCACATCCATTATCGTCTCCCCATGTAATTGCACTGGTTCTCCTGTTACAGTTTTCAACCTGCGTTTTTCAGCCGCTTTCAACCGACTAAGTCAGCACGGATGACAGATCTTGAAGCATCAGTATCCACGGTAATTGTGCACTGTTCATTACCAACTTGCCCCTCGATGGCAAGGCTGTTGTTGCTACGCTGCAGTTGGGTGATGTTGACGATGACATCAGGGTCCACAATTTCCCCCACCAAATCTCTGGTCAAATGTCTGCCGTTGTTCACATTTTCCACAGCATATTAAGCCACTCCTACTCCATGAAGATTCCGCTCTCATTCGCTTTCGACAACTACTTTGTTGATGGCCTGGTTCACCATAGTTCCAGCATCGGAGTCGACCACGTATTTTCGAAGGTGTTGATTCGGTTGCAAAATTGCTCCCCTGGACTGCACTCCTTGTTGCTTGCTTTGCTTTGCTGCCTCATATGCCAAATCATATGCCAAAATTTCTGCGGTATTCTTCTTTCCAGCCAATCTGGCTGCCTGTTGCAGATCCCGGTCGGTAAAAGAGTTAAGGAAATCCTCTCTTGCTACCTCGTTGATGTAGTCTTGACCGAAACTAGGATAAGCCCGATGCATTAGCCTCTCGATATCGGCGCATGATTGCTGTAAAGTTTCTCCTGGCTTTTGAAGTCTATTTCGAAGCTCAAGTCGATAAACGTCTTGCATGTGCTGATCGCCGTAACGATTAATTCAATTTTCTGCGCCAGGTAGTTTCTCTGTTCTTCCATAGACTCTTTAAGCTCTGCTAATAATCGTTCTTGAACTATTGCTAACAATTTCTGATCATCTTTTAGTGCCATGACTTCTGTCCCACGTTTTCAAACTCATTCCTACTTTTGACAGTTTTCGACCAGCTTAGGCTTTATATAGAGTGAACATAGCGCCGATTGACTTTCCCGAAACAGGGATAACCAATCAAAAACATAAATCCTAATTTTGCAATGTGTTTATCCGAGTTCGTTTACATAGTTAACACATACGGCACAGCTAATGATAGATTCAACACTGCACACTGGACACAAAACACAAAAAAACTCTAATTGTCAAACCGATTATTACAATTGATAAAGTTCTTAGCGTCCAGTATAACCTCGTTGCATTTCCCACCAAAAAGTTGAATTTTAACATTTACATTTTGACAACTACACGCCATTTTGTACATTTTTATAACTCTTGTAAAGTTAGAAACGATTGGACCCAAAAGTAAGCAAAGTAAGCACTGTTTTTACTCCACTGTAATAAAACTGATCGAAATTTAAATTTCGCAACACAATATAAACGTAAAAATCTTCGCGTTTTTTATTCGTTTTGCACTTCTTTAATTTCCAAAATGACATTAAAAGAATTTTACAACACATCTACTAAAAGGGGTCCAGTATTTAGAGCTAATTAAAAAAATAAAGCGGCAAAAGTAGGTCACAAAAAACCCCTAAAAAAGCTTACAGATTCAGTCATTTGCAATCAAAATACTCAACTACAAAACTTCAATTATGAAAGTCCATAAAAAACCCCTTTTCCCCTGCATAAAAAACATCCACCCTAAACGCAACCATTCAACAGCAGCAACAACACAATAACGAAAAAAGGGAGTCAAAAGTGCTTTCTCTCTCTCACTCTCTGTATAGGGCAGCACTTGGCGCCAAAACCACATTTAAAAGTCAATTTGTCGGGCAATATGGGTCTCACCGGGCGGGACTAGGTTATGAGACGTTTTAAATGACGGTCACGGCAGAGAGGTACACACATAGACGTAACTTAATTAGGAGCCAAAATGATGACTTTAAGAGGGTTAAGAAAAGATAATCCGCACCACTTACCGCACCATCGCCACAATCAACATCGACGACTGCGAAGGAAGGAAGCAGGCGTAAACAGAGAAAGGGACGACGAAGCCAGCCTTTAATTTTCCTTTCTACCTGTCATTTGGCGTGCTCAAAGTTCAGTGGAGGATTTTTGGTTTTTGCTAGCGCAAACAGAATGTAACAGCAAACAAAAAAAACACAATCAACTAGCGGCGGTACAACACCTGAATGTGCAACATGCCTCGCAAAGAATAAGTGCGGTCGTGTGTATGTGGGGTTTCCTGTGATGTCATTTCGTAGATCTGCCGTAATAATAAAAATAAAACAACTTTCCTAGGGATTCAGAAAGATAAAAGACGGTTTAGTGTCTGATAAAATGCGTTCTAAGGGCCTGTGTGAATTGGGACTTAATTGATGACTAAACTAAATTTTGCAGTTTTCGTCGTTAATGTAGGGATTTGCTGTGTGAATTCGTTTGATGACTAATACCGGAGTTACATGACAAACCGAAAGCAAACTGAACTTAACTCGATCTGAGTTTTTATATTCGGTCGAGTGTTATATGACATACTGAACATGGATTTTTAGTTGTCATTTCGGTTTGGTTAAATGTCAGTTCGTCGTATTTCACTCTTAAACATTTTATAAATGTGTTTATTTGTATATTTTTTGCCATCTAACAGTTTTAACACGTTCTTTTCTTTCATAATGTCCTAAAAAAACACTTTACTTCAATCTAAATTTTGGGTTCATTTTACAGTCGTTAGTTACATGATACTCCGACCGAAAATTGTACTCAACCAAGCAAAAACTTGTGAACCCACTCAGAACACGTTCGGCACAATTTTAGCGGTCGGTCGCTGGTTAGATGACACAAACCGAACCGAAATTTGAACTCAGTTCGTGTTGAGTGTGTCATGTAACCTCGGTATAAATTCAATTGACAATAATTTTTAGCATATGCTTTTTATACAGTAAGCAACTAAACATATGGATGCATAAAATATCACTATTGACAACAGGCTATTAGTTCTTCACTTTATTTTCCGTTGTATTGAACTATTTTGAAATAAATTCACCCTCAATTTAGTCAACTGTCAAACAATTTAGTCTCCTCGCCAGAAGACTAAATACTGTATTATCGACACTAAATTTTAGTCATCGAATTCACACAGGCCCTAAGAACGATAATCCCGGTCTTATACGAATTAAATGTAAAATGGCTGCGGGGCAGTTTCTTTGGTGACATTTATTTTTAGATTTTTTTTCGTGTTGTGTTGAAAATTGAATGAAGAGAAGAATTGAAAACTGACTAAGGAATTAAAGTCGCAAATTAAAGACTGATTAAGAAATGTAGACCAGCAGGAGTTGTCGTCTGGGTCTTGAGGTGGTGGTTTGGTAATGCAGCAGTGTGTTTTGACATTTAAGTGTCAAATAAGCAAAAGTGACTTTTATTTATTGAAGTGGAAATTGACCGTTTTATGTAAGTTTATTGCTATTGTTCGTGAAACTAATACAACTATTTTGTTTGTATCTACACCACTTTAACGTTGAGTCATTTTTCAACAAATATAAGACCTATAAAATGACTGGAACAAGTAGAAATGAAACCACTAGTAGGAATTCGAACCTAAAGTGGTGTACTCTTGATGTAGCTTAACCTTAGCGTAGAGTTAATAAAACCCTTTCTCTAAAAGGCCATTATCGCTTTAAACCGAGCGGACCTCAAGCTGTTGGTGAGATATCTGACTGACCATGTAAGGCTCCGGTACCACCTCCACCAACTAGAACTGTGTCAGGAGACAGACTGTCTGGACGTCCTGTCTGATCTGGCTTAGAAGAACGATTATCAAAAAGGTTCGGTATTCTTCAATTACAGACCTTGCCTTCATCCGAAGAGCCGACGGTCTTTTCTGTTGGTGGAAATCTTCAGTCCCCGGCCATTCCTCGTAACTGATGATGCTGGAGACGCCGTTACGCTGCTGAATACAATAAAGTAAATTTAACTGACCTTTATATGAGCCACTTAAGCCCTCCGTTCACATACAGGCCGACGGCAGGCCTTAGCCTTCCAGCCCAGGTCGGCAGATACCGCTCGATGACGGCCATACGTTAAGGACCCCACTCACACAGATACCGCCTTCAGGCCAGGTCGGCAGGCAAGGCCCGATGAAGGCCACACATATCTCAAACTGACTGAAGGATGAGGACTTAAGGCAACCTCCTAACAGGCCGTGAATTGCACAGGTGACCTCATGATTCCCTACATACGCACAGTCCAAGACGACAGTTTAGCGTAGCTTATTCAAGAAATACAAAAGTGTTCATGGTCTCAACGAAAATTTCAGACTAAATAGAAGTTCAGATATCTTCAGGAGCTGACGATAAAGCGCTTTTTGTCAGTTTTCTTGGGACCTGTTTAGAGGAGAAGCGAGGTGGTACCTCTCATCATTCCCACTTCCCCCTTCATCTACAAAATTCGTGAGGAACGCTCCTGGAAGCGAACCATCTAGACAAACTAATAGAATGCACGCCCCATCCAGTTAATGGCCGGGTGAGTGTTTGGTCAAAGTTGGCCTCAAGGTGAGAAAGCATCGGGCCAGGGCCTGCCGGCGGCCTGTATGTTAATGGAGCTTCATGGGCGAAAAGGAAACAAAATTGCTTTTTTTGAAATATAATACCCCTCTCTTGAACTTTGACCACGAAATACGAGAAGAAAGAATACCATTACTGCATATAACGTCCGAACCAGGACGGGGTCTGATATTCGACGCCCGTGGGCTACTAAAAATAATGCCTCCTTCTTCATAAGAAAATACACAGGACGTCTAGTGGGAGCGGTGACCACTTGAGTAAGGAGTGGACAAATGTAGTAACTGCGTTTCCTATACCAAATGATTTGAACCATGGGCGCAAACGCAGATTCATGCCGATGCTAGTAAGGGAGAGTTCCGAGCTATTATCTTACAACGGGATAATGACGATCAACAATAGCAAACAAGGCAAACTGAACACGCTTTAACGCTTACGAGAGCATTACCAGAGTTTCAACCCTTTATAAGCGACGATAATTTAAATTACCTATAGAACGTGCAGGAAATGGTACGTCGAGTAGCCAAACAAAATATGTATTAGTAAGATGCAATAGGAAAATAGGAGACAAGGCAACAAGAAGTGAGCCTATAAGAAGGGCGCCGTGATATTGCAGTGAAGAGAACACAAGTAAGTACAGGTTTGAAATTACAACCTAAGCTTTTAGGACTTTATCGTGTAGTAAAACGACAGAATTGGAAAAGATGGGGCTCATAATAACTACAGCCGCGGCGGATGGCTTTAAAGAATGAGCGAATGTTGCGTCAGAATGGCCGAATGCGGGATCTCAACTAATCTGAACTCGTTTAAATTTATAGAAGTGTTGAATTTTTGAATTCATTCTTTCTCTCTGTTACGTAAACGTGGATTCTACGTTGGCTAATAGAAAGCGAAGAATACAAACTTGTATACGATTAAATTCCAATTTGCGTTTGGAATGTAAACGGCCCTAAACTCTGAACTCTGACTTGAATGTAACAGCGGCACCGACAGCGCGTATCCGTTGCGGGGACGTCCCGCTCGGACCGCCAGCTAACGGATCAAAGAAGAAGAAGACTTGAATGTAAATAGTACTCGATACTCGATTCTACTCTATAAAGCAATGATATGGGTAAAAGTACTCGGTCGATCACTCGGGAATACTGATATGATTAGAATCGAAAGCCAAATACTCATGAGTATAGAATCGAGTCGTGATTTGTAACAAGTTTTTTGAGTTAAAGAAAGTGGCGTTTCAGACGAATTGCGACTTTCAGCATAGGGGGCTAAACTCGCACTTAGCACTCTAGGCCACTATGCTGAAAATCGTAATTCGATTAAAACGTCACTTTCTTCAACTCAAAAATCTTGTCACAAATCACGACTCGACATTCAGCACAGGGGCCCTTAGTAGACCTAAGACTTATTCCGTTCTAGGCTGTACTGTGTAACTTTAGGCCTATTCCGGAATCAAGAACCGACCGTTCGTTCTGAAGTTCTGAAGGAAATTATTCTTACCACAGGTTTAAAAAAGTATTAAACCTTTTTTTAGAGTTTAGGAGTTTCAATCGCCTTAAAGAGGACCCAATCATATTTTGACCCCGGGCCCCGCAAGGTTATGTGGATTGCGTTTCATTCAGTATTTTTTAGACACACTTAAAAACAATTTGTCAATCCCGAAAATCCTGGTTTTATGAAATGTAATTTTGAATTTTTCGGAACTGAAATAGGGCCGGGGTTCCGGGATCGAATCCTCTAGTTGGGACTCATTTCGGTCATTTTTGGCATGAATTAATAACTGAAAACAGGATAGCCAACTTAAACACTTTGTTCGGTGCGCCCGGTGAAACCTTTTACATCCCACACTAAGTCACTGCTGGAAACCTTAAAGAAATGGGTTGTTGTTTCAATGTTATCAAATACTGTCATATCCAAAACTCCCTAAAATTTCTCTCTCAATATTTCTTAATTAATATAAACTGTTTATATACTTTTTCATCTATCCTAAAACCTTTCACTAAAATAATACCCTTTCAACCCTATGCCAAAAACTGTTAATTAAAAACCTGTCAAATTCCCGACGGAATATCACTATGCTCGAAACACAAGAAATCATCATCATCATCCATAGATACCCCTAACAACGAACGCAGCCAGGGATCACCCAACAACGAACGAACGCAACCCTCCCAACACAGGAAATGATTCCCCATAAAAATACTCACGTTTATAAAATAATTTGGTGTAATCGCAATCCATTAACGAAATCTGCCAAGCTGCCTTAAAATCAGGTTGATTTGTTTATAAACAAATTACACAAAAAAAAATTAAAAATTCTTTTTTTGGGGAAGAAGTTGAAAAATCTCCACCAAAATAGAAATTTCGTCTTCGAGTCTTTTTCACAAAAAAAAATAAATGAAATTTTCACACTATTTATATAAAAAGACGGGAAATTCCCCACTAAATTTAATGCAAGTAAAAATATATTTAAAAAGAAATAGGTCTGTTTTAAGAAATTATCTAATAGCACAAAAATATACTGGATTTCCCCCTATTTCCCGAATTTCTTCTTGTTTCTCGGAAAAAGTACACTCAACATTTGGTCTAAGATTAACAACGAACAAAAAAAATCTTTTATAAACAACGACGACACGTTAAGGTCAGTTCCAACGGTCTTGATAATTTTAGCAGCAGTAAAAACACACTTTTAACACTGGCATTGTAATTAAACATTATTAAAAAACTGACATAAATTATAAATATATTTTTTGTGTATGTTGTGTGTACACCAATTTCTTTTCCTTCTATTTTTTTTTTAAATTTAATTTAGTAATTGGTCGAAAAATAAAACAATAATGCGAAACATAACTAGCGGCCGCGGATATGAGATTTGAACCACGAAAAAAAAACTAAACTGGTACCACACCGTCGTCGTCGTCGTGAATCGCGTTTTGGCAAGTGACAAGCCAGCAGATAAATAATATTTAATTAGTTTTTCTAATGCGAGAGCGATGGAGGAGACGGCAATCACAAGCGACCGAACACAAAAAAAAACACAGAAAATAAAAACACTCGGTCGCAAATAAACAATTCACAAAATTCAATTTTGTACACTCGGTTAATTCGGGGTTATGCGCTGCGCTTATATGTTGAGATCTGATGCTGTGCTGTGTGGCTGTTCATTCAACTCGTTAATAGCCCAGTTTCCCTAATTTGCTCTACACGGCGGCATAAACATGACTGAGACCATTAGGAGAGATGGTGAGAGCTATTCTCCAACGTTTGAGTGAGATTTGGTGAAATGTTCACCGCGCTTCGCCGGAGTGTGGTGAATAACAATACAAGAGACTGAGGTGAGCGAAAATACACCGCGAGACTGAAAACGGAGCGACAACCGTTGTTGCTGATTATGTTGTACCGGTGTGTATGCTCTCTTTTCTACAGAGAGAGTACGCGGTAGTAGGACGTGTCATGTCAACCCCGCGCATACACACTATGTTGTATTCGATTTATTTAGTAGAGTACTTTGTTTGTGTGTGCTTCAAAGTTACTAAAGTGGATACCAGTCCGAGATAAGCAGATATCGCCAAGATAAGGGCCGTAATCAGCTACTTGTGCTTTCGCCGATGGCTGCGAGAAGTGATAGGCATCAAGGAGATGGATCGTTGGGGTCGTATAACTCCGCTCTTTTATATACAAGAGTAATATTTCGAAGAAAAAAACAGCGGTGATAGCGAGCGGGGAGACACAACACGGCTATAAAAACGGAGGCCTTACTTCACCCTTATTGTTGGGGAAAATTTCAGGAGAAGAGAGCGAAATTGTTTTTGATCTGCATGTACGAATAAACACAAAATGTCTTGACCTTAGTCAAATTTTTCGCAACATACACAACTGGCCATTAAGCCTACATAAAAGAAGTGCTTTCGTAGGCTTTATTTAATCCAGTGACGATTACAGTCTAAGCAAGAAAAATTGTGCAGTAATGGGGTAAGCTATAAATGAAGGAAAGTGTAAACAACGACGGTGTTCCAGGTCGGTTCCAGGAACGTTCCTCTAGAACTTTGTCGAAGATGGGGGAAATGGGGATGATGATGGGTACCACCCTACTTCTCCCTTCATCTCTACAAAGCTCGTGAGGAAACATTCATGGGAGTGAAGCGTCGTCTAAACAACGTGAACGATGAAATTCGCATAACGTGAAGCCAGGAACCTGGAATTGAACCATACATCTGGAGGAATGTCAACATTACATTTATACCCAAGTCAAGACACTCTGATTACGCCTTAGCTAAATCTTTCAGGCCAATATGTCTTTCGTCTTTTGCCTTGAAGATAGCGGAGAAAACTGTCGCTAACGAAAAAAGGGGAACTTATCTTCTGCACGAACCGCTAAGCGTTGTAACCAGCATGCGTACCACGGCAAGATAGAATTCCTAATGAAGAGTTATGGCGCCCAAGAAAGGATAGACCACCAAATCAGGCGAAGGAAATGAAATTGGATTGGCCACTCCTTGCGACGCGAAAACGAGAATCTAGCCAAACAGGGCCTTGGCTGGAATCCGCAAAGATCACGACGAGCCGGAAAACCTAGAACAACGTGGAGGACATTTCCACGGACTCGACCGATGAGTTCCCCAGGGATCCACAATTTCCAGGACGTTGGGCCGTACGGTGGAACACATATCCGTCTGATACTTGGAGATCGGGAAAATGGCCAGCCTTCCCGTTGATTTGTTAAACGGGATGCGGGTAACCCTCCGATCTGAAGACGGGGAGACGTAAGGTCCACATCACGACTGGGAAGGCAGATCAGAGCCAGAGGGCCCCTTCATCCAAAAAGTTCGTGGAGAACGCTCCTGGGAGCGAATCGTCTAAACAGGCACAATGGCTAAAACTTTTTCGACCACAGTTACGAACGCAGACGATGTCATCGTGGCAAAAGGTGCTAGGTCAAGACGTCCGCAGCATGTACTTGGTTTCATCTGTAGCTGGTGTGGCAACGTAGGAGTAAATACCAATCCCGACATACACCAGGAGACGAAGATTGCCAGGACTGGGAAAATCGACACGTGCGCCGCACTAGGCAGCAGATCCGGGCCTGGATTGGCCCACTCTAGGCGGTTCCTTCCTGTGCCGCCACTTAAAACGACCAAATAAAAAGGATGTCAGAAGACTTATTGGCTTTATTATCGGAACCTGCGCATTGAATTGTCACTTTTGTTGATAGAACGAGCGGACTACCCCAACTGAGGTAGCTGATGCTACTCGAATAGTCCAAGCGACAAGTCACTAGCGCCAGACTGCTGAATCTGTTCAAGCGATCTGGCCTACAAAATGCGATCACGGGGTTGTAGTACCAAAGGTGAAGCGAAGTGGCCGCCGTGCTTTTGGACCTACCAACTGATAATTGACAATTCGAATTGATCAATGAATTGACTCGTATATCACTGGGCTAAAATTTTCTACGAGTTCGGAAATACTGACTGCAGAAAAGTGCATGGGTGTGAGATCCGTCAATCTGGGCTGCCGCCACTATGTCACTAAATCGACTTATAAGTTTTCTAGGAAATTGTTCACACGAAAGAGCTTCATGGTAGGCTCTCGCATTGTGAAGGGTGGCGCCATCTTGATAAAACTATGAAATGAACTGACCATGAGCTAGTTTCCATGAGTTTGGATACAATCCGGAGAAGCATGAATCACTTTTTTGTTGATCATTTCCCACGTGTTACTGAATCATCAAACCAAATCGATTCCTTAATCCAAAGCTCAAGCCTACAATTTTTATGGCCTCAACTGTATACAATAAGGACAAATTCATTTACACACAATAAATAGCCGCACAATTTCTGTTCTATTCTAACAAAATTTCAACATAAAAATCACCACTCTCTAATGGGGATCCTTTAGGGGAGCATTCTTACACTAAGGCCCGAACAACCAGTTGTTCAAGGAAGAGCACAAGATTCTCGCAAGGCACAAAGCACCTCGCATATATCACATCCAGCGGAGGAGCATGCGTAACGATAACACACAATTACAAGCTTTGACATGGGGATTCCCAATACAGTAGGCGGCATTGAATAGATTATATAAATTGAGCTGAAGGGGATCAGATGTATTCCAGTTCTGACCAAATCCAATATTGTTTTGATAAATTCTCAAATGAAAAAAAAAATCAGATAAGAACTACTCGTAAAAACTAACCTAAAAAAACTAGAACACAACCACCCCCACCTCCGCTCTTCTTGAAGGTGAGATATTCCACAAAATCACCCCTTCGTGGGGTAACTAACTCACTCAGAGTGCGGGGGTGGATTTTTCACTTTGTACATAAATACTTGTAAAAGTGTTCAAAAAATATGAAATGCTCTCATTCTGACATTTCTATTGAACGGCATGTCATCAGCTTAATGTACTGCGATATCGTGAAGGCGGGCGGCTGTGCGAAGCAACAGTTTCTGACAAGCTTTTGCGACTTGATATGAATCCCTGCCGGGGCAGAATATAATATAGGCGTTATAGATAGCTCCTGCATGGGAAGGATGGGGTTATATGAGTTGCTGGTGTGCGGAAGAGGAAGGGAAGGGGGAGACTTTTTGTGTATTTTCGTAGTTTCATTTTCATTTTTTTATAAAAAAGGGAAGGAAATGCTGTGTTGAATGGAAAATCCCTACATCACTTATGGTAGTTGCCAAATTGATGTTTTTTTGGGGGGTGGGATGTGAAATTGGGGTTATATGTAAAATGGTTAAGGTATGGCGCTTTCTAAATTGTCGAACATACATAATGAGATATAAAATGAGAGTAATTAACGAGACAAAGAGTTTATTGCACTGGTTTTTTTATGTTTACGGATTTGCAGAGTTGCAATCAAACAGGTTGATCTTCAATCAACACAAAAATTCGAAAAAGGCACAGCCCCCTTAAAACCTGATAACAACACAACAGATTAATACCCCTTTCTACTGTCGAAGGTTCTATCATTGAAAAAAATAGATTGTCGACAGTACAAAGGGACTTTCCCTAAGCCTCTAGTCTGCCACATAAAAAAAAAAAAAAAAAAAAAAAACGTCAGACAGTAAACCCTAGTCGGAAGGATAATAGAAAGAAGATTGAGAGAATTGACAATGCCAACATCTCGAACACGAGATGGCTTCCTCGCTTACTATATGCTTTGAGGCAACGTCAGGCGAAACCGCACAGAATAGTACAGGGTTACCCATTTTGTGGTTGGAAAAGTACAGCCCTGCCATTTGACAACTGTCAAAAATAAACGTCGTTTAGTTAAAGGTTGGCCATTTTACAATATGGATCGTTTGACCATCGAAGAACGCAATACAATTGTTAAACTGTCTGATCAAAATGGTCAAACTCCGGTAGCCACATTTCGCGCTTTACGGCCAGATATGATCGTCATAATCGGCCTACAACGCGGAACTTCGAAGAAACTGGGTCGGTTGCAGACATCTTAAGGTTGACGAAGACTCGTACGTAGACTCGATTGTCGTACGGCGCATTGTGGCGTATTTTGCATTTAGATTTGCATCTTCATCCGTACAAAGTCCAACTCACTCAAGAATTGAAGCCGGCAAATTATCGTGTGCGCAGGGATTACGCCGATTGAATGGTCGAACAACAGGCTATTGATCCCGATTTCTCGAAGAAAATTTCTTCATTGACGAAGCTGAGTTCAAGCTTGGTGGGTACGTCAATAAAGCCGGCTTTATATGATGTTATGAACACCCTCTAACGTTGGACAAGGACACTTGATAGTAGGACGTCAAGCGCACAACAGTGATGTTTCGAACTGTTCGGGCTGTTGTCGGTATTGAATCAAACGTTGGAAGCCAACATTCGCAAGAACGTTCGCCGCATTAAGCTTAAGCAGAATTACCGTATCTGGGGCAGCAAAAACCCACAAATGAGAGGCCATTTCATCCGCAAAAAATGATTCTTTGGTGTGCATTGTGGTCGGGAGGTTTCATTGGGCCGTAATTCTTCGAAAATGAAGATGGTATCACCGTTACCGTCAATTCTCAGCGCTATGGCGCCATCAATCAATGGCTCTTTTCTATTTCGAACTTGTAGGTCTTGATCTGAGCGATATGTGGGTTTCCACATGCCACACAATACGGCCGGTTTTGGCTCTATTGCACGAGAAGTTCCCTGGATGTGTAACTTCACGATTTGGCGATGCCGATTGGATCTACAGCTTGGACATTAAACTACGCAAGTAGACAATAAGCTTAAAACCTACTGGAAGTGTGGGGAAACCAAGATATAGGTGGACGTGTGACGTTCTAGAAGAAATAAGAAAACTACATATGTATAACCAATTGGGAGAGCTAACAAGACCATCGGCCCTCCGACCAAAGTCTAGAAGTTCTTTAGTTGAAGAAAACCGAAGCGAAACCCAACTTTCTGATAAATGTTCTTCTTCTAACCTAGATCAGAGCAGGACATTTACAGAGAATATGTTTGGAAGTCTCGCGGCCGATCATGCAGAGACGACATTTTGATTACTGAGAGAATCCTTGGTTGTGGACCGTGTACCGTAGCTCCATATGACCAGTCAGATATCCCATTAACAGCCTAAGACGCCACCCCTGTTTAAAGTGATAACATCCCTTAGCCCGATTAAGACATCGAGGATCGATTTCCAATGGGTTGAATCTAGTCCCTTGAGATGCCACAAAAAGTTTCGGGGCCCTAGACCAGCGTCTCAGTCCAGTCCCTCGCGAGCTTGTTAACACCCTCATTTCCCTTGATACTCCCATGTCCGGGAGCCCCGCAGAGCGAAACTCCATTTTTCTTAGTCAGGCTGTGGAGTACATCAAAGCACCTTGAAACTTTCCCACAGCAGCTCTAGTCGGAAGATAGTGAAGAGAGAGAAGTGAAAGGAGGAGCTGCCACAACCAAGCCGCGATATTTTATTCCATCTACTCCCAAACATTACTATCGCGACTCTGGCATTAGGGCATCGAGAAACAACTCGCTGAAATGTTATGCCTCCTGAAACGAGTTGAATCTCATCAACCAATCGGTGACATGCGCTTGGTGGAGCGAGGAAGGGCTATGACAGGAGGAATCAGCAGCCTTGTTCTCGTTGTCGTGCCACTTCACTTTAAATTGGTATTCTCATTGTCGATCTAACAAACTTCTGGCGAGTAAATCGATGAAATTCGTATTTAATTGTCGCAAGGTGGCGTGTGGAATGACATTTTCCTCGGTACGTGTGTAGTTATCGACAGTTTCATTCTACGCGTATTCACGTCTCTCGCCAACAAGAATAGCACCTCAGGAATGAAAACAGAGAAGAAGAAAGAAGGAAAGTTATGAAGGTGGGGAAAGTGGGAAAGATGAAGGACCGTAGTGCTGCTGAGATTTGAGCCCGGGACCTCTGGCATGGTAGCCAGGCGCATTACTCAATCGACTACGGAGGCCCCTTTATTCTATAATTCTTATAAATCTAGGTTACAGAATTCTATTTACACAGTACCTACTTGTAGTACAGTAGATTGCAATAGATTACTATACCATATTTCCTTTGACTGTATAAGGCTAGTTCAATAAGATCTGAAGTCTTAAGGTATGTGTGGCATATGAAGATGTACAATCGAGTGAATCCAATGACATCCTGCATAGCAGCTGTAAGACAGATGGTAGTTCTCGCAGCTCCAATAATAGATCCATAGCTCCTTTGGACTAGTTTGTTGTCTAGAAATTCCATTGGCTCTATGACATGATCAACAATGACATTTAATCGACACTATGACTTAACTGTATTCTTTCACATAAAAAAAACATTTACACAGATTAATATTTCAAACCAATCGCTCATATTTTTATAAACACTAATCCAACACTTAATAATGCAATCAATACTATCCTCATTCACATAATTCATTCAATATTTTTTTGTAGTTCCACTTCTTCTGTTTTTAATACTACACAGTTATACTTCTTTACACTTAATTTTATGTCAGGTGCTTATTTCATTGAAATTGAAAACTCACCTAAACTCATATAAGAAGCACCCCCACCCCATTTAAGAGTGCACTTATTCATCATATATAAGAAAGTATAGTCGAATACGTCTTACTAGAAAATATCCTTATAGACTTCCCCTATATACGGATATTTTCTAATCCATTTTCTCACCCAAGAACAGCCGTGTCCTTCCTTAATATGTTTATAGGATAAATTCCCCTCCACCTTTTGTTTTCTTTGTTTATTGTATTATAAGAAGGAAGGTTTACCGCAGCATTTTTATCCTGTTTACCTCAATTCTTATTTTTGTATCATTAATACTTTACATGTACATATTTAGAATTCTTAAGAAATTTTATTTTAAATGTCGATTTTACACACCATCATTCTCCAGTTACATCATAAATACTTTGACCAAAAATAAATTCAAATTACACTTTTTTTGTTGTTGTTTTTAAATAAATAAATATTGATCGCACAATGAACATCCATAAAAAAACGTATCACTTTACTTTGGCGCCAAAAAAAAGCGCTTGTAAATTGCACCGTAATATATTACGTCAGCCAAAGAAGCTGGTGTAATAGTAACGAACGCATAAGCTTTTGATGAAGAAGAAGACGAACGGAGTAAAATAAAAAATAAAACAACAAACTGCCAGAGAGAATTTTCCAAATAACTTAACGGTAAGGTAAAAAATTCATAATTTATTCAGCAACCAGAAATTATAATAATAAATATGTACGAGGAAAAGAAGCGAGACATAGCAGCAGCAGCAATAATAATAACAACAACAATATTATCATCGCATGCAAGTCACCACACTTCAAGGAACTCCACCAATATTTCCCTCTCTTCGCCGCCTCTCCGCCCCCTCTAACCCTCACAACAAGAGGTTATGAGTATTAACGTTGACACCAAAACCTAAAGAATGCTACCCTCAGCTGTTCTTTCCCTCAGAGGAATCAACCAACAACAAAAAAAACATACAGTATTATAGAAAAGAAAAGAAAATCCGACCATCTGAATAGAGTAGATAGAGAGGAGAAGTAAACAAAACATAAATATACGCCATCTGCTTTATAAAATTTTCACTAACTGAAAAATCCACGCAATTCGAAAAACTTCTACCTTTTTGAGGCGAAATTTTTCGCCTGCATATTCTCAACCTAGACGAACCACTACTACTAATGGCATTGCAACTGGCTGTAATTCAGCTACTTGAGAGGCATTATGACGGCGAGACCAGCGGCGGCACACAGGGGAGCGAATTCCCCTCGCCAGTACACTTATGCTATTTTTTCCGATGCTGAAGGGGTAGTATCGTACACCACTATGTTGAATATGATTTGCATTGTTGCACATACCACTGCGCGACACCCAGGGGGTAGAATTCGTTGTAAACTTAAGCGCTAAGTAAATAAATATACGGTAACAGAATTTCCTACCCCTGAGAAGAGTCACACAGCATATAAAGCTCCGTGTAAACATATGTATAAGAATACTTCGTTCACACATCGCGAGGGTAAATATGTATGTTTATATCTTTATAAATACGTAAAAAGCGAGAATGCATACGAGACGGGGAACAAAACTTATTCAGCGCACGACGGATAAATAGTATTGGTGGTGGTTTGTGATCACACAAAACTCTTTCCATGTTCTTCTTTCCTTTAAAAACTCGTCGAAGCAATTATATTATTCTCCCCCAAAAAGAAGTTTTCTAACTCACCGATCGCAATTATGAAATTTTCACAGGGAATTCACCACACTGATAATCACTCTTCAAATATATTCTCGAATAACTTTTTAATCACGTTTTTTCTTTGTTTTGTTTCTTTTAATTTTTATAATTGGCAAACTCGGCTAACTAAAATATTTCTTCCACAGAAAATTCACTCAACGCGACCGACCAATTATATTTTTCCTTCTTACGAGGGATTTTAATGAAGTACACAGCCGAACGCAACAACGTTTACGGAATGCTTGGAATGGCACAAAGAATCCAGACAACGCGCAATGCTGTGCGAAGTAAACGTCACCGACATTAATGGTATTTGTTTACCAGGTGCACTGGTGTTTGTTAAAGGTGAGGTGATTCATATATGGTGAATGGAAAGAAGAGAGGAGAAGATAAGCAAAAACAAAAAAAACTTTCGTATAACAACTAAAAAGCCGAAAAGGCACACAGCTTTGAGCACACATTTCTAAGAAAATGAATGTGTGTACATATGTATATATCTCCCATATCTCCCCAACGACGCATCGGTACACTACCCCATCTATGAGAACACAGTTCATGCACACATGACTCAGTTCTTTATACATAAAACGTCAAACATACAACACACTCATCCATCTATCTCGCTCTAACATTACTTAATCAGCAATAATCCCCGATGATGACTATACACGTATCTATATATAGTTCACGCGTTCAGAAAATCATGTATGGATAACCCTAAACTGGAAATTTTGCTTTCGTGTATAGTTGTCAAACCTGTTCTTGCCTGAACGTTTCTAGTTTTTTTTCCTCTATATCCATCCATACATACAAACATACATTGTCTTTTTATAAAAAGCCATTTTAAAAACGATCTTAAATAGGACAAGCAATGCATCTCCTGCATTCGGCTCTTGAATCATAAGCGCAAAGCAAAAGCTACCTTGCTACCTGCCTACCTCTAGCCTACCTGAGTCGCGTTAATCGCTACTGTACTGGGCACTCTGGATGTGTGCAAAGATTGTGGAAATACACGTCGCATGCATTCTAATCAGCGAAATTCGGATTGGATTTTTTTAGATGAGTGGCAATGGGGAAACGATAATTTTCTTATAAGATAAAGCCCTAACTGACAAAATCGAGTTAGTGTTGCCGTTACACGTTGAATTGATAAGATTTGAAATATACAATAGGAAAAAAAGAAACAAAAAACAAAATCAGGTAAGAAATAAAGAAAAAAGAAAGAAATGGAATTGAGTCATTTTTTAATTCTGGTTTTTGAAAGCCATATTTAATTAAAGATATTGGAAACGTGATTAAATTTAATTAATGGATTGTTTTAATTCTTATATTATTTATATTTACCGTTTATTTATTTTTTGGCGTCTTATGGAGAGTGATGTGCAAGTGCAACCTGATGGTGGATCTTCCCACTCTCAATCTTTTACTCCTACCACCAGCGCCGGCCCTTACCGTTGTTGAGGATGGAGCGAGATTGTCTTTCGGCGCCCTTTGTTCGACGCTTTCACTTCACATAAATTGTATTTCCAGTTGTCCTAGATAAAACTTTTTCCGAGCACTGCCTGCCTGCTATTTCCTTACGGGATTTTATCTCCCCTTTTCCAAGCCGTTATAGGCTGGGGGCCCCATAAGGATTTCGATGGTAGTTTTAGGGTCACAGCCCCGCCTGTAGCGGCAACAAAGGAAGCATGTCTTCTCAGAGTTGCTTCACCGACGTTTCGCCAGCAGCACCACTTTTTTTGGAGGCTATTTGGTTGTTTTTATTGGATGGTTAGGCATAAAGGTTTAGAAGGTGAAGAGAGTCACCTTCTCGTTAAAAGAGGCTTTTCTTACCATCAGCTTAAAGTTGCAGTGCTCACCATCCTGACAACGTCATCTCTGAGAATTCTATGCGGTGCACTTTGTGGAGTATTCTACACCCTTAGGGTCTTCTTTTGGACCCCTATCGTTTTCAACATAATGCCAGTGGGGTCTTCTGTTGCTGCCGGGAACTACCCGATTACAAAAAGGCTGCGCGGCAGCTTGCTCCCGTTTACAGCAACAAGGCTTGCTCCTTCCAGGGCTTAAGGCAGCTCTGAGCCGTGAGCTATTTCGGCTATCGCCTCCAGGGCCTGTACTCCCGAAGACGAGACGAGACGAAGATGTATTTCCTACTCCTGAAGACGATAATCTCGTACTGCCTTACGTTTGTAATTTTTGACCTATTATGCAAAATATATTAAAGCTATCAAAATAATTAACAATCCCAACATACATACATTTTAATCTCAAAACCTCTGACATACAACAAGAACTAACGTCTGAACGCAGACGATTGCAAATGTGTCATCGTTTGTTTAGACGAAATCGAGACGAAAACGAGACGATATCGTCTTCCAAGGTAGCATTTTGACAAAACGGTTTCGTTTTCGTTTCGTCTTCGGGAGTACAGGACCAGAATACGTCCCGGAGTCGTTAGTCGCAAGAACGCCCATTCTGACAGTTTCTGCTATTTGACAGGCGTCCGACTTTTCTGAAGGCTTTTCAAACCGCATGGCCAAAACCTTCGCCCTTTTCGCCGGGTAATTATACCATGGAGAACATCTAGAGGATCTAACCCTCTTCTTGAGAAAATCGGTATCCCTTTCTTCCTCCAAGCCACGCACACCCTACCAGCCTCTACAAGGGAGTAGCCAGCTTCCAGATATCGCGTAAAGCGTTTTATGGTTGCACCACGCCGTCTGCTGAAAGCGGTCGTTTTTTCGAGTCGCCTCTCTGATTAGGTGTCCTTTTGCGGGAGATCTCCCAATGAAGAAGTGATCTCAACATACTCCATCCCTGGGTTTACGGGCTCAGACTGCCCTCTCTGAAGAAGAACCCCGAAAACTCTACTTCACTGGGACCACGCTTTGGTAATGGATTGCCAGTTTACGAAGTATGCTCGCTGCGTCTCCCACCTTATTGAAACTTGTTGCCGCTCGGTGATTTCACTCTTCGCAACTCCCTCGAATCGAGCAAGGTACTTTGGGCGATGCCTTGCTCTTCGTGCTTCGCCATTGCTGGTGGAACGCCTTTAGAGCCGGAAGGCATGGTGATCTGCACGGATGCAGTTGAGGGGCCTGCTGTTGTCGGGGCTTCGGATTAGGGTCTAAAGCTCCCTTTTCCCTTTACCAACCTTACTGCTTTTAAAAACAGCAGGTTTGGTTTCTTGAGCCTCCAAACTGGAGGCAAGGAGTTTTTTTACTTTTGTGTTTTTCCACAAAAGGTCGCACGAGTAGTGCGGAAGAAACAGTTCATCCACTTATACACTCCAACTTTGCCCGGACATCGGACGAAACTGGTTGTGACCAGCACTCTTTAACAACTGGCTGGCCACGCAGCCATAAACAAGTATCATGTCGTGGGCTGTATGTCAGTGGGTGCGTTTTACAATGTGATTTAACGATCTCTTTTGTTTTATAATGCCTTATCTTGATAAGGAAGCTTTCTCAGGATGGGTCTTCACTTTTCTTGTGGGACTTTTATGAACCAATTACAATGTACTCACCGACTATTGGAGCAGCCACCAGTTTTACGAACAGGGTCTTTGGCGATCGGACTCCGGAAGTTCAGGCTTGGATTGGACAACTCGATGCGGTTCCTTCCTCTGCTATCTCTAAATGCGGCTAAGGAATAATTGGGGCTCAGTAGAAAGAATGTCGGGATACTTCTTGGTTTAATTGATCACGATTAAGTAATTGTTAGGGGATATTAGGCTGCACGTGATGTCAAGACATATGTTGGCTTGATTACTGAGATTGAGGACGTTGAGTCGGCTCTTCATGTTTTCTGTTGATGTTCCGAGATAGCTCGAACAATCAATGCCACTAGGCAGACTGCAGAACCTGTTCAAGCGGTCTGAACTACAAGTATGTGGTTTAGGGTGTAGTACAATAAGCCAAGTGAATGGGCCACAGTACTTATAGTCCCAATACCTCACCAAAAAAGATTTTTAGCGTTCATTTTGAATTTTACGTTTCAACGGTATTCCACTTCTTATATGTCTTTGTAGGGCTCATGCCTCTCTTTTCAGTCGTCTCTACGCCTCGCTAGTGCTCTCCAATTTGTTATATGAAGCTTGCGTATATTCAGAACGTCATCTATCCACCTATTTCTTGGTCGCTATACCCTTGTATAAAAGGGATAGCAGCAAGGATCCTCCGGGGTGAACTCCCAAAATAAAATTGTTAAAAATTGGTTTGGGAGAGCTGCAGCTTCAAAGAAATCGAGGAAGAGGATCTTCCAAAATTTAAGCTGATCAGCTCCCGGAATATGTGCCCCGCAGGATGGCGAACCAAAACTGGCCGATCGAGGTGACCTTTACGCATGTGATGGGTAGAATTCCCTAAGCATTGACGAGAAATCGCTGACGCAGTTGAAAGGAGGGTCCTAGGTTATCCATAATTGACTAGTATATTAGGAAGCCTACTTCTAAGTGATGGTCTCTTCCGCAGCTGTAGAATATCCTGTAGTTAACAAGGGCCATTGCCCCGTCTCCTATCCATTTGATCTCTCGTGAGTAATTTTCTTTTCTTCTTTAAAGGCTCTACAACTGGGATCCGGTCCTAGTCTCTCGCAGCAAATGTGTCGATCATTGGAAAAGCGGTGCAACTCCACACTTCAAAATACTAGACGTTGACCCACTTTGGAGTAACATTCCGTCCCCCTACAAAACCAAAGCAACTTTAGAAGTGCACTATAATTGCACGTATAGTGCACTTTTGGAACCGCTCCACCCCACTTGCTCCAAAACCTGGAGCCACACCATCCTACATTGAACGACACAAATGTTGCTCGTTCGTAATTATTATTTTCTTCGGGTGAGGTTATTAGCCTCATGCCAACCTTACTTGGAAGGGACTAGCCCGATGATATTAGCCTAACCTCTCTCATAGGATAGTTACCAATGGCCACCGCTAGGAGGTTATGATCTCACTTCCATCAGTCCGAAAAGGTTGCGGCACGCGCATGTTATGCTACATGTTATTCCCTCTATCCCGCTGATGACTGGACTGATGACTTCGACGAACTTCTGCAGTTCTGTGCATAATTTGCGTGCTCCATGTTCCGAAAATCATTTCCAGGGGTTATTGCCGTAGTCGTTGACGTTTTCCCGCCGGTTCCGAGGCTTTGCTTCAGGTTTCTTAACTGATGTGTTTTTATAGGGTCCGGTAGTTAGCCCAACGCCCGCTCCCACTACCAGGAAGACCGGGTCCGTGAATTATACCCCATCGGATAGGGTGGCCCAGCTCCACAGCCCGTGTACGTCCGTCGTCAGATGGTTATCCAGGAGGCCCCAGCGAGGAAGTGACGGTACGATTTTGCCACCAAGGGATACCTCTCCAGTTGTTACATATTAGCTGCGTTCCTTTTCTACTATTTAGAACTTGTGAGCAGAGCAGAAAAGGAACGCAAAATTTTCTGATTTGAGTAAAATCTCACTTGAAATTTTTGACGTTACTTTAAACTTTACAAATAAAAAATTCTTAAAAGAAAAATTTGTGACACAATGGAGAAATTAATGCGATAATTTCTAAAGTAAAACGAAAGATAATAATTTTTGATAATTATACGACTGAAGTTTTATTTATGGACGTTTTTATATGAGCAAATCAGCTCGACACAAATGAAAGCCATCTAGCGGGTAATGGCGTAAGTGAAAATAATTCACAATAGACTCGAAATGGCCGCTTTCCCCCCTAGCGGATTTCAATTGTGTAATTGCAAGTGCTATCTACTCGTTTATAAGAGCAAGTGTAGTTGCTAGTACGCAAGTGTAAAAAATAGTAAAAATTAGCAGAAAAGGAACGCAGCTATTGTTAGGTCCCCTTTTTTGGTATTTTGACTACGATACCTTCCGTCCAAACCTCCAAGAAGGTCCAGGCCTTCCATGCTATTTCCAGGATTTAATTTGTTAGCGCAACTTAAACACGCAGTGTGTGCTAAGAGTATATCTAAAAAGGGGATAGGGTAACGAACGCGATCAAGGCTATTTTATAAAGTAACGACGTTCAGAGCCGAGAAAATAATACTTACTCTAAAACAAGTGGTGTTTTCAGTAATGCAGTTTGCGCATATTTGCTTTTGCATTAGTTTTATTAAAGCAAGCATGCGTTTGCATTGAGTTCATAAATGCAGAAATGCGAAGCAAATGTGCGCAAGCTTTGCAAGTTTCTTTCAATACTTTCAACAATCATTGTCCGAAGAAAAGATCAAATGTTTTCCAAATGAATGATATTCCTTTGCTGCTTTTTGCACATTCTTTCCCTATGTTAAATTGAAACTAGGATCACCCCAGTGTTTGCAAAATATCAATTTCTACGTATCCTTACCCTGCGTTCCTTTTCTACTATTTAGTACTTGTGAGCAGAGCAGAAAAGGAACGCAAAATTTTCTGATTTGAGTAAAATCTCACTTGAAATTTTTGACGTTACTTTAAACTTTACAAATAAAAAATTCTTAAAAGAAGAATTTGTGACACAATGGAGAAATTAATGCGATAATTTCTAAAGTAAAACGAAAGATAATAATTTTTGATAATTATACGACTGAAGTTTTATTTATGGACGTTTTTATATGAGCAAATCAGCTCGACACAAATGAAAGCCATCTAGCGGGTAATGGCGTAAGTGAAAATAATTCACAATAGACTCGAAATGGCCGCTTTCCCCCTAGCGGATTTCAATTGTGTAATTGCAAGTGCTATCTACTCGTTTATAAGAGCAAGTGTAGTTGCTAGTACGCAAGTGTAAAAAATAGTAAAAATTAGCAGAAAAGGAACGCAGCTATTATGTTCGCAGCAGTATTCTTCAAGGTTTTAATAAAAACTAAATTAATGTACACATTTTTGTTTTATTTTTTTTGTTTTTTTTTGTTTTTGAAAGATTCTTACCAACCATTCATAATTTTTGTTGTTTTTTGTTTGTTTCTTCTTGTTTTTTTTCTCAAATATTTGTAGCAGGATAATAAACTGGCATTTGATCACTTTTTGTTTTTTTTTTTGTAGAAGTTTTAATATTTGTATTTTTGTTTTTTGCTTTTGTAAAATAAAAAATGAATCAAAAAGATCAGTGCATCGCAGTAGAAGGAAAACCATACAATCAAAAATAGAAAAGGAACACCGCAAAATAAACTCCTAAATAAAACTTAAAAAATAATACTGTGCTATTTAGGTGTGCATTTTGTTGTATTTTAGCTTTTCCTTGTTTTTTTTTGTTGTTAAATTTGTTTTTGTTTTTTTGTTAGAAAGATATGTTCTTTATATTTTCTTTTTTTTTGTTAAATATATTTTCCATTTTAGATATTGTATATTAGTTTTATAAATTCAGCCATTTTTTTTCGTAATAATTTATTGATTTATTTATTTGCAAAACAAAAAAGATGCATTTGCTTTTTAATTTTTAAGTCGTTTTTGTTTTATTTTATTTTTTATTTTTTGTTGTTGTTTTTCTATTCGCATATTGAGTATTTTGTAAAACAGTGGGTTTCTTTTTCATTTTCATTTTTTTTATAATAATTATTTGTATTTTTGCATTTTTTTCTGTTTGTTGTAATTATTATTTTGATAAGTTAGAGGACCGCTCAGGATTGCATGTTTTTTTCTCTACATATTTAATTTATTCTTTTTTTCTTTTTGTTAATATATTTTTTTAATTTAAACTACTTAAAGGGACATCGATATATGAGATCGAATTTAATAATTTCTTGTAAAATAGATTTAAAATAGAAATTAGTTTTCCGTCAGTTTTTTTTTATTTGTGCTTTTTTTGTTTTATCTTGGAAGTTAAGGACCAGTTTTTAGTTATAGTTTAATTAGCAATTAAATAATTCTCATTTTAATTTTTGGCCCTCTAGAATATTAATTTTATAGTTTTTCTTTTTTTTGGTAAGTCAACAAAAAAAGGGTTTTAAAATTGTTACATTCAGTTATAGTCCGGGAGGCAGTGACTTTTTTTGGTGACTCATGTTATTGTCGATCAAAGTATGAAATTATTATTCTCAATAAGGTCTAGTAAGTCACGGGAATCGATCACTATACAACCAGTTAGCGGGACCACGTTTGTTTACTGGGAGCATCAACAATATGTTATAAACAATAGTAAAAAACTTCATATCATCGTCGTTCATATTTTGAGGGGTTGTCAGTTGACATCAGAACTTGTCACAAAAAACGACCACTTACATTTGTTTGGCGTGGCAAACAATCACTTACAAGCGCCGGGGGTCCTCGGCAGCCTAGGGAGTAAGGCGTCTGGCTACCATCCCAGAGGTCCCGGGTTCGAATCCCGGCCAGCCCCACGGCCCTTCGCCTTTTCCACTTTCCCACCTACATAACTTTCCTTCTTTCTTCCCTCTTTCCATTCCTGATTCCTCCTGTCATAGCCTTCCTTAGCCCTTCTCCGCTCCACCAAAGCGCATGTCATCGGTAGGTTGATGAGATTCAACTCGTTTCAGGAGGCATAACACTCCAGCGAGTTGTTCTCGACGCCCCGATGTCAGAGTCGGGGTAATAGTGGTTGGGAGTAGGTGGAATACAAAATATCCCGGCTAGGATGTGGCAGTTCCTTCATTCAATAGATTGTCGACAGTATAAAGAGCCTTTCCTGAGCCTCTAGTCTTTCACATAAAAAAAAATTAGTGACGGATACTTTACGGTAGTCGACCTAGTGTTAAAACAGAAAAAACTCAGGTTGGCCTCTTTTTATCTAGCCCAAGAGGATAAGGCCCTTTACCACCGATGACCTTTCAGAACCTGATAAGCTACACCGATGCTACCACAGTCTCGATTATGGGAGGCGATGCAAATACACACCATACACAATGGGGCAGCACGGACACCAATGACCGAGGTGAAGTTATTTAGGTAGTTACCTATTAGGCACCAGGCTTGCAATCTTTAACAAGGCTTTATGGGGCCTCGGTAGTCTAGAGGTAAGGCGCCTGACTGCTATCCCCAGAGATCCCGGGTTCGAATCCCGGCGGGGCCACGGTCCTTCGCCTTTCCCACCTAACTTTCCTTCTTTCTTCTTCCCTCTTTACATTCCTGATTCCCCTGTCATAGCCTTCCCTAGTCCTTCCCCGCTCCACCAAGCGCATGCCATCGGTTGGTTGATGAGATTCAACTCGTTTCAGGAGGCATAACACTCCAGCGAGTTGTTCTCGACGCCCCGATGTCAGAGTCGCGAAATGGTTGTGAGTAGGTGGAATAAAATATCGCGGCTAGGTTGTGACAGTTACTTCCTTCTCTTCTCTCTATCTTCCGGCTAGAGCTGCTGTTCGACATTCACTCTATACGAAAAAATAGATTGTCGACAGTACAAAGGGACTTTCCCTAAGCCTCTAGTCTGTCACATAAAAAAAAGGGAAATGACCGCACCTTTGTTACCAAAAACAGAGAGGAAGTTTTGGACATCACCCTTGCTCGAACTGTCATTCCGACCAAATACTGGCTTGGAAGGTCTTGAAGGAACACTCATTCTCAGACCACAGGTTTATAGAGTTCATCTGCAAGACTAGCTCAACCACCCCGTCAAATTGGAGTTACTGGGCTAATCGCAAAGAACCTTGCCCCAGGGCCGACACTTGAGTTTTTTGCGCCCGGTGCACTCTGCCATATTGCGCCCCATAAGCTGTTTGTTTTAAAACGCAGTGAAGGACAATGGAAAAACAACAAACACTCTCTGAATGGCAGAAATAATTTATAAAATAAAAAAAGATTATATAGATAGAAAGTTTCATATGGGTCAAAATACAACCAACCAAAATCTGCTGAAAACTTCGTTTGCGGAGAAGAAAGTAGGCGAGGACGACGAGGCGGGTAGATTTTTTGAACCTCTGAATTCTTTGACAGACTTTTTGAATCAACTTTTTGACAACTGTGTGGTTGTTGTTGTATTTGTCTCCCTTTTACTAGGAAAAAAAGAAAGCAACAACAACAAGCTAAAGCATTCTAACGTATAGTTTGTTGGAAAAGTAGGCTCTTGTAAAAACTTATGCGATTCTTCATCGAATTTCAAAAGGAGACGATTACAGCCAATTTTTGTTGGTTGGCCCGCGTGAAACTAAGGCAGTAAGACCCAGCTTCACCGGCAAGTCCGAGCAAAGTGGTGCACTGAATTTCAATTTTTTTCCCATACATTTTCACATATTAAACTCAGGAAAAAATATAGCCCGAGTTTGCCCAACAGAACATGAAATTGAGATTGAACGTAAAACCTCGCTTAAAAGAGAGCAATCAACTGGAGTAATGGAATATCATTCCAGTGAGATTTTACATTTCTAACTTCTGGCGAAAAAACAACAACAATTTCAAGCATGAACTGAACATGTCAGCCAGTGAAGCCACTTATACGGATTGAATTGAACTTTATTGAATTGAAGCCGGTGAAGCCGGGGTATAAAGGAACAAACAAAAAAGAGCAATTAAAAAGGACTCGGTGGGGTGCGCCATCTAGACCTTGAATACAATGTCGATTAAATGATCTCCATTCGATACGCAAAAAGCGACTGTTTTCGGGCGTTATGGCATCTACTTCGGCTCGAATGTTAGCTTTGAGTTCGTCAATTTCAACAAGTTTTATCGATGTGAGTAGACTCATAGCTAAAATGGTATTGAATGACGTTGCAGTAGACGAAATGTATAATAAAAAAAAAACAATTTAATGAAATTAAACAGTGAGCCAAAAAAGTCAAAAGGATAAAATCATACCCCCCCCCCCCCAATTGAGCTATAAGCGCCCCCTTGGAGGTCGCGCCTCCAGTTTGGAAACCGCTGCTCTAATGTCAATTGACATCCCCTCTAAATATGAATGACGATGACATGAGGCTATTTTTGTATTGTTTATTACATATTGTTGATTCTCCCCGTGTTGTCCCGATAACTGATTGTTGTAAGTGGTCGATTTTCGTGACTTACTAGACCTTATTGAAGATAATAATTACATACTTCGATAAACTATAAAATGGGTCACCAAAAAATATCGCTGGCTCCCGGACTATCAGTTTTAAAAAGCTTTTATAAATGAATAAACATTAATAATTAAAAAAACAGATTTCAATCAGAACTTCAACCTAATTGATGATCAATTAATTTTTACATACATATAATTGTTTTTTTTTTCAAGCATTAATTTTTTTTTGTTCTTTCTTTTATAAATTTCGAAACATTCCTCTTTCTCTTCTTGTACACACGCTTTTCTTCTTCTTTTTGTTTACCGTTTATTTATATTTTTCGTATAACATGGAAGCATTTTAGTAATACTTTTTCCTTTAATAAAATTTGGAAAGTGTAGGAATGAACAGAAAATAATTTAGAGAAGAAATTGCATTATTATTATTTTTTTTTGTTTGTTTTTAGCTCATTTTTCAAATCTAATACTTAAAGGTTATATTTTCTTTTTTTTTTGGTTTTCTTTTGTTAATTTCTAATTTCTAATCATTAACGATAAAAATATAAAATTTATATAATATATATATTTGTATATAGCACTAAAACTTAACTTAGATGTAAATAATTAAGTAAAATAAATAAAATTTAAACGAAATAAAAATGACTAGATTATTTTTGTTTTATTTTTCGATAGGGAGTCTCGAGTGTGTGGGAAAACAAATCATCGACTAAAGAGTGCTTTTTTCAGCTAATTAAATTAAATATTAATAACTGTTCTTTTTGGTATATGAATATAATTCCATAATTGCTTACTGAATACACTGCATGTAATTTGATCTTATTTTTTGTTAGTTTTGAGTAAAATTAATTCGTTGTACATTTAATATAAAAGTTACTTTAACAGAGCGCCGATTTTTATATTTCTAGATCAACTTTTTTTTTTGTTAAAAATAAAAATCCTGTTTCTTATTTTTTAGTAGTAGTAAGTATTCTTGTAAAGCTTTTATACAAAATTAAAAAAGTTAATTTGTAGCAATAAATGAAAATGTTAATGCTTGAGAAATATAATATTATAAAGAAAATACGTAAACTTTCTTTATAAAATCAAAATGGTGTGAATTCCCAAATTCCGGTCGTTATTGAGGATTTTTAACAAACCTGGAATGACAGTAACATCAAGCAGTATTTTGTGAATGAGAAGTGTATACGATGGAGTTCTTAAAACCAACTCTTCTACTTCTTCTTGACATTCATAATAATAAGTTGGAATAAAATTTGTATAAATGACCAGAGAAAATATTGTATCAAACCGGAAAGTGCAAAATGCTGTAAGGTTCCGCTAAACCGAATTAACCCCTGGATAACATTATATGAACAAACAACGAAGTGCATATGGAGCACCAAAAAAAATGCGCTCCGATTGAGAATAAAACATCATCTATACAATTCTTTAGAAAGGTGTTCAATTCAACGGTGCAACTCCACCGTCGTCTTTGTCCCAAGTCGATGGTGTAAAAGGTGGTCGACCTGCCGAAGTGACCAGAATCGAGAAACCGACGAAACTAGGCAAAAAGCTGCATGGATATACGAGCTAACTGTTTACGAAATAATGCTACTACATCCGGGGCAGCCGATGCGTCAGCGTTGGAGCCAGGGAAGCTGGTGAGAAATGGGTTACTGACCGAAGACCCAAATTAGTCACGCCGCAATTGGAAATTCAATTCGCCGAGTGAAATATACGAACAGGACATTACGTCGGTCAAAAGGAAATCATAGCAATGGAATTATCGAAATGCAAAATATCAGTTGCTGCGCTATCGAAAACTACGACTTACCGGATCCGGGATATTGACGATCGTCCCGCCAATAATAGACGAAACGATGACGCTTTACTATTCCGGTGGTTGGTGAGAAACGAGAGGCCGGCGTCGGGCTTATGGTCGATTGACGGATTGCCAGCAGCGTTATCACATTCCAACCGATATCCGAGCGTTTGGTGGTTATAACCATCGGTGAATTGATCAAGATCCATATCGTATCCGTTTATGCACCAACCGAGACCAGCTCGGACGCGAACAAGAACGGTTTTTACGATCAGCTTCAAGAGACCCTGGATACGATATCTTGGAGCGAATTAATCATACTCGTGCGTGGGGGATTCCAATGCACATTCAGGTGCAGATCGAACCGGCTGGGAAGGAAGGATGGGCGTATTCGGACACGGAGTTATTAACGACAACGGCTTATGCCTCTTTTCAAGAAGGCGGCGGGCGCTCGCAATTTCAGATATATCAGATATATGTAGAAGAAAGGCACTTATCGGAGTCCATTGTGGGGTGTGCAATGAAATTGTGTCCATTTATCCGTAAACGGACGCAGCCATAGATATCGGATAGCTGTCTAGACCTCTTCGATCAGCGGAAACAATTTCGAGCAATACTGACGATTGAGCAAAGAAGTTTGACAAAAAATGAAGTCGGAACGGGAAGCGTACTGGAATAACGTTTCGGCGGACATGAAAAAACGTCGTCGAGGCACGAGTATCGTCGGCAAAGTGTTTACGGAAATCATGCAAGCTAGGCTACAGAAACATCGAGAACAAACGAGCCGGAAAGAACAAGCGCGATTTAGACCGCATCGAGGTTGCATTGGTCCAATATTCGCTCTCCATCAGCTAAGGGAAGAGAGAATTCGTTGCGGCAAACGAACTGTCGTCGTTTTCATCGATTTTAAATCCGCCTTCGATTGCATCGAGTGAAATATCTTGTGAAGAGCCTTGGAAACCGAACACGTGCTATTGGAAGTCATCCAACTTCTCCCGGCGTCGTGCGATAGCTCAACCAGCAGCGTTTGTATTCGAAGCGACTTATCCAAGGAATTTCCGATTCAAACAGGTGTCCGACAAGGAGATCGAAAGCCAGTGTTCACCTCGATGGAACCCAAATCGAACAGGTTCCGATGTTCAAATATTTGGTTGGTTCATTGGTTGAGGAAGTGGCATCGACGGCCGACGTTTACAGCCGCATCAGCCAGGCAACAGTAACATTCAAGTGGTGCATATGGGAACGGACAAATATTACCATTAAAACGAAAGTATGCCTTTACCGAACGTTGATCCTTCCGATTCTTCTTTATGGATCGGAAACGTGGACACTGCTTAAATCCGACGTTGGTCTTCCAAATGCGATGCTTGAGGCAGATTCTCGGTGTCTCACTCCACAATCGCCTTCGAAACGGGGCAGTTAGACAAAGATGCGATCAACAGACACTTATTGAGTGAGTGTACTGTACTGTATCGGACCTTCTCTGGGCGGTCATCGAGGTCAAAACTCAGAAATGGTCATGGAGTTCGTGATGAGACAAATTGTTTGATTATCTTCGGCGCCAAAACAGAGTCATCCCTATGGACAACTGGAAGCTGCTCAAAGCCGAGGAACCCCAGCAAAATAGTAGAACCCTGGTACTACTAATCAACCACAAGACTCGAAAGGGTTGACAATTTTGGACTAAGGCAGGCATGGAAAAGGGTTTTTGAAACGGCTTCATCTAACGAAAAGGCTGGCTCCGTGAGCGCTTGGATGAACTAACAGTTATCGAGGTGCAGCCTTGCACCTAACCTAAATGAAGCAAAATTCAACGAATAGTCTGCCTTTCTATCACCGAGCAACGTTTGAGGGTCTTGCCAACCAACTGAACTGGCTGTTCTCAATAAAATAGCTCTTTGAATACGGGTCATCGGTTCTTTGACATTGTATTCATCGGTCCGGAACCGGCTATTGGGCATCACTAGTTTGGTGAAAAGGGCCCTCGCGAGCGGACTTCGATAAAACCCACAGAACGCAGGTGGTAGGCGCCTGGATTAGTCAACTCTAACCCGCTCCTTCCTGAGCTGTCCCTTAAGGCGACCAAGGAATTGTTTGGGGTGCATTAGGAAGGAAGCCAGGGCATTTGTTGGCTTGATATCAGAACACTGTTTTGCTTGATTATCGGAGACTGCGCCCTGCATTATCACTAATGATGGAATGGGCGAAGGTCCAATTGAAGACCAGGGGTGAAGCTCTTTGACCCGAATACCTCACCAAAGAAGAATTCAGTTGGATTACAGCTTTCCCGACACTCAGAAAATTCTCATCTTAAAAAAAACATCCAGATTGAAAGATTGAATTTTAAATAATTAACGGTAAATACGAATGGAACTAACGGAATAGAAGCTTTAATATTTTTTAACGCAGTTAAAGTTGTGTAAGAGCTTTATTCAAAAGTGAAAGGTGGTATTTGAACAAACAAAAATAGAATAACCCAATCAAATTTTACCGATATCCTATAAGGATGTTAAGTGAAGGCAATAAGTCGCATCGACACTGAAAACAATCACTTTCCTTGCAATCTCCCAACGTAGTTTTCTATGGTATGTAACAATGTATCAAGTCCTACGTTAAAAACAAAATATGGCCAAAGTAAATAAGTAAGGTAGCGTATAAAATACCTATATACTACACTAAAGTTGCCCTATGTTAACAAAAATATGTGTGTACACACTATATAACTATTACATAATATTACCTTAAACAATTTCTAATAATATTTTCTCTTCTGTTACTATTGAAATTCGCAATTAGAAAAATAAATTTAAAAAGATTGGAGCATAAAGCATATTTTATATCTACACGATTATTTTGTAATCACAAACTATAAACTAGATTTACTAGCTGCACTCTTTATATCGCAAAAATATTCATATTAAAATTGTACAATAAATCATTAAGTAAATAAATATATAAAAAATAAATAAACTGGGGATAAATATGCCCAACAATATCTTTTTGTTTTTTGCAATCTTGTATTCTTATTAACTAAAAGAGAAACTCTAAAACTTTTTTCTCTTGAAATACTTTGATATCTGATCATCATTTATGACTAGAATTGTGATTTCAGAAAATGTTTTTTGTTTAGCGTTCATTTGTAAATGAACGATTCGTTTTCATTTTTTTTTGTTGTTCATTTTTTGTTTTCGTGCAAGAATGAGTATCTTAAAAAATTTTGTTGTTTGTTCTTTTTTTTTTCTTTTTTTTATAAACAACTTAAATCTAAAAAATTTCTACTAATTAAAATTTTCATTTTTGGTTTCCATTCAAATGTTTTTTCAATAAAAAAATCATAAATTAGGAGAGATCAATAATTTTTTTTGTGTTACCTTAATGAGCGCATTTTTGGTAACATAATTCGAGAATTTTTTTGTTTTTTTGTAATAATTAAAACTATATAAGGATTTTAGAAAGGGAGCTTTTTGTTTGCTTAATTAATTTTTCTTTGTTTATACTTATTTAGGTGATGGAATTAGTCTATTTTGCCTTCAGTTGGCGGAAAAAGATAATTTTTTACCTTTTCAGTTGAACCTTGTGCGACTAGAAAATATTCAGCTGGGAAATCCATTATCGTCGTACAATGGAATGCCATGTTTGCTGATGCGATGATGTATTCACAAAGGGCAAACCAGCTAAACGCTAAATAACAGATAATTAATTATTATATTTATTAAATAACATTTTGTAATTGAACTTACCCATTTCGTGACATAGTAGCCGATGCTTCAGGAAGAATAGTATCAAACCAATTGTACTTAAAATTGAAATGACAAAGAGACTTTTCTTCCATTTTAATGAAGCCTCTTGCTTTTCAGTTATAATATCTTTTGTATGAAGTAGCTCATATAATTTAATTGTAGCAAGCATGTGGCACAATGAAACAATCATGAAGGTAATAAAAATTTTCTCATGTATAGCTGAAAATATTAAAAAAAATTTTTGTTTATATTAATTTAAGATGTTTCAAAAAAATTACTAGTATTCATTGAAAAAGAAACACAATTGATTGAGGGATTTATTATAGCCCAGCACGGTGGTGGATGCAAGGGGGAATGAGGAACGGTTAGAATTGAACAAGACTTATGCGACGCAGTATATTTTGTTCTTTACATTCTTTCTTCTTCTTCTGTGATCCGTCCCCGCAACGGATACGCTGCTGTCGGTGCCGCTGGGTCTCGAACGCCCTTCACAATTCGTTTCCATTCTTGACGATTTTTGGCAACGTCTCGAACCTCGATAACAGATAATCGTTGATTCTTTAAGTCGCCCTCGATATTCTTTAGCCGGATTTCCTTCGGTGCCGATTGCAGAATTCGTCTGCCGCACGGTCTCGCCAGAGGAGTTTACGTGGCAAGCGGTTATCATCCATTCGGCAAAAATGTCCAAACCACCGTAGTCGACGTTTTTGTTTTTCTTCTTCGATCAATGTCTGTTGATCGCATCTTGGTCTAAATGTCTCGTTTCAAATGCCATCGCGGAGTGAGACACCGTGACTCTGCCTCAAGCATTGCATTTGGAAGACCTCGAGCATGTTGACGTCCGACTTGAGCAGTGTCCACGTTTGCGATCCCTAAAGAAGGATCGGGAGGATCAACGTTCAGCTAAGGCGTACTTTCGTTTTGATGATAGTATTTGTTCTTTCCATATGCACCACTTGAGCGAGGCGAATTTTGCTATTGCCTGATCAATGCGACTGTGAACGTCGGCCGTTGATGCCACATTCTTTTCTTTAACCAATGATCCCAAATACTTGAACATCGGAACCTGTTCGATTTGGGTTCCATCGAGGTGAACATTGGCTTTCGATCCGCTCGATTTTTAACCCGTATCTGCATTGATTTTTAACCCGTATGACATAGGACGATGCGAGAAATATCGTATAAGATGTCCGTTGCTTCGTATTCCGCTATTGACGGCGAACATCAAGTCGGCTACGAAGTTGTTGTCGTCGTATCGAACTACGCGTCGTCTATCGAATTCTTCGCACATAATCGCGTAGATCACAACGTTGAAGAGAAGTGGCGAAGCGACGTCTCCTTGTCGGACACCTGTTTGAATCGGGAATTCCTCGGATAAGTCGCTTCAAATACAAACGCTGCTGGTTGCGCCATCTTACGACGCTTGGAGAAGTTAGATGATTTCTAATGGCACGGGTTCGGTTGCACACTCCACAATGAACTTCGATTACTGTCCTTTTTCTACATTGATATCGTCGGTTATTGCGAGCGCCGCGATCCTGTTGGATAATGCCATTTGAAACTCTCGCCCGATGGCTGGGTCCCGTAGGCACGCCCAATTTTGCTTGGGTGGTGATGGAGCAGTTTTCTTTGCTATATGTAATCGCATCTGTAATTTCGCTCGAACAATATAATGGTCCGATACGCAATCAGGCCCACGTATTGCACGTACGTCTTTGAGCGTCGATCGGAATCTTGCGTTGATTAAAACGTAGTCTAACATCGCCGAGTCGTTGTCGGATGGATTTTGTCAGGTGAGTTGGTGTTTGAGTAGAAGGCGGACGATGCTGTTGTCAACGATCAAATTGTTTGGCGCTGCGAATGAAAGGAGGTGTAAGCCGTCGTCGTTAATTACTCCGCGTACGTTAATTACACATCGTTCCTTTCCGCGAGTATGATTAATTCGGTTCAAGGTATCGTATCCAGCGTCTGTTGAAGCTGATCGTAAAATTCGTCCTTGTTCGCATCTGGGTTGGTCTCGGTTGGCGCATAACGGATACAATATGGGTCTTGATCGTTCCACCTATGGTTATAACCGCCAAATGCTTGGATATCGGTTGGAGTGCGATAACGCTACTAGCAGCCCGTCGATCGACCATAAACGCGACACCGGCCTCTCGTTTCTAATCACCGGAATAGTAAAGCGTCATCGCTTCGTCGATTGTTGGCGGGGCAATCGTCATTGTCCCGGATCCTGTAAATTGTAGTTCCGATAGCGCAGCAAGTAAGAACTAAAGTTGTAGGGAATTTCATTGTGAATATTTTGGGCCCTTGCACGGGGTTGTACGACCTATAGAAACCAAGATACAAGGAAAACACAACAACTCAGCTATCTGCTTTGGTTATAATACACTAATCCTACATTCAGCCTCTTTTTGAATACAACACCTTTATTTTGGTGCGAAGCCTCGAAAACTGCATGGCTAGATAGTCCTCCAACTAATAAATGATGATACAAGACAATTTGCTCCATCATAAACGCTCTCCTGCGTCCACGCTCTACATATTTCGACAATCGACAATCTGCTCTACAATTCGTTTCTAAATAGAACAACTCAGCGGTATTTCCGAACTCCTTCAACATCCAAGAGTTCAAAGGCAGGTTTCATGGGCGTTACCTTCAACGCTCTCCTGCCCCAAAAAAGCCCCAATTCTTTGGACGAAATTCTTGTCTTGTCTGATGCACTGGGGTCATTCCATTCATGGTAGGTCTTTAGTTATTGTCACTTAAGATTTTAAAGGATGGTAATTACTTTACACTGACACGAATGGAGCTAGTAAAAACGTGTGCATTACATAAGCGCAACAATTATTTTCGAGGCCTACTTGTTCTGCCTTATTGAGCTCACAAGTTTTCGTTTTTACTGTATTCTCTTTGAATGAATATCGAAAGTACTTAAAAGGATCCGCATCTTTCTACCCAGTCTGCTGATGCAGTCTATTATGCAATTGTATCTTACGAACTCATCTCGTTGTTTTTAAATGCTTGTGGGATGGATAAGGTTGCAAAATTTAGGAGGAAAACGAAGCAGAAGGTATTTCGTGTACAGCAATGGTTTCTAAGAACATATTATGCCCACTCAAGATAGATTAAAAGACATAAAAAGTACAATATAAAATACTTACGATAATTCTCCTTATTTGAAATGTACGTAACGCCACACAGTGAAGCAACCTCAGTTACATTTAACCAAAATACTAGCTTAATAAGTAGCATGGCATTTTTAGCACTACTCGGATTTTTAATATGTACCAAACGACTTTGATAATAGCTCCTGTATATAGCTGCTATTGGAAATCTTGGAGCTATATGTAAGGCAATGCAAATTCTCCAGAAATAGCGCTGAGGACTAACACCAGTAATCGCACTTATCGAAGGAATTACATTATACACCTAAAAAATAAATCATTTATGAAAAAAACTTCAATTCTAGCTAATTAAATATAAATAATTTATATATTTACACGACAGTGAGTCTCATGGACCTCTTCTGATTGGAAGACATATGCAGTAACGAAGCACATGAACATTGTGACAAGGGGAAGGGCAGCAGTAATAACACAAATATCATAGAAGCTTATCATGAGGTGTATAGCAAACTAGAAAAGTAGATTTTGTTAGTTTTAGTTTATCAACATTTTTCTATATATAAGATATAATTAATTTAGTGTTTATTAAAATTATATAAATGTCGCGCACCTTTTCTGTGTTGGCATCTTTTTTAGGTTTTTCATCATTATTTTTATTAGTTAGCTCATTCATAATTCACAAAGATGTTTTATATATTACTTCCGGTCAAAATTCAGATCGATATCTCAGTGCCTTAATAAAAATAGATATAAATAAACAAAAAAAACAACACACATTTTTTAAAAGTTCAAAATAAATCGAAACTTACAAGGTATTCTATTTGGAGAACTTTTTCGCTTATAATATAAATACGAAGTTATTTTATTTTATATAAGGAAAGCATATTCATTGTTTATTATCTTATTTAACACACTTTTAACACTGTATATTACAATTATTAACTAGATATTTATCAAAAAAGAGTTTTGGTAATAATCTAGCACAAAATCACGGACGACCGCAAAAACTTTTTTCCTCGAATTGGGAATATGTCAAAAGAAACCTCGATATTCTACGTTTGTGGCGCGCCTCTTTACGTGAATTTTGAAAGTATTTTTGTTGTCATGCGCCCGGTGGATTTTTTTAAAATCAAAGTTTTCGAATACTTAAAAATTCGAAATAAATTTTTGGCAGTACTAGGAAATTGACAATTGAAGTTTCTTGCGGGAATTAGTAAAAATGAGTTTTTTAATTCGGGGGTTATTTAGTTCATTTAATAAATGTAATGTAAATAAAGCTCTGCCAATAGCGGGTATTCATACTAGCGGCGTGACCGAGAGCTGGAATAAAACAAACCAAGGACCCAGAAAATGGCTAGAGTACAACAAACAAATATTCCCCCCACAGGAGCCCCATGAAGAACCTAGAAAAGCGGTATATTTTTTAAATTACAAGCTATTGTGTTAAAATATATTTAATTAACATTGATATTTCTAGTTTGTTTGTCACATGAAAACAAACATCAAATACAGCCCGAAAAAGATGTGGTATATTGCATCCTTTGTCAGAGGAATGTCCGTTGATGAAGCCCTTAAACAGCTTAGTTTTGTCATGAAAAAAGGTGCCGCAAATATTCGAGAAGCAATTTTAGAGGCACAAGAAATGGCAGTTAAGAATCATAATGTAGAATTTAAGAGCAACTTATGGGTTGGTAAGTTCAAAAAAACCAAAATATATTTAAACAACTTAAAACAAAAATGTTTCAATTTTATAGCTGAATCCTTGGTTGGAAAGGGTAGAGTTATAAAAGGTATACGAAGACATGCACGTGGACGACCGGGTGAAGTTGAGTACAAATTTTGTCACTACTTTGTTCGATTAGAGGAAGGTGAACCACCAAAGGACTATTACGTTCGAGAGCCGCAAACACCCGAAGATCAATTTAATAGATGGATGGATAGTATGAGAAAGCGAAAGATTATTCATTCGTTGTAATTTTATACCTGTTTGTACATATTAAAGATAGATTATTCAATTATGTAAGAAAAAAATGGGATTTAAGTTTTCAACAGAAGATTCTCTGCCAATCTTCTGCTGGCCATGTTGTTCCGAGTTTCGTTATGTAAGTGAAGCGGCGGTAAATAGTGAGATGGGCTGGAAGAGGTAGACAAACTCTGCCTAGAGAATGACATCCCCGCGGCCCAACTTAAATCTACTTTCATTAGAAAAATCGATCGCCTGTTAATATTTCGCCATCTAAACAATAAGAAGTCGTCTGGGGTGGATGGTGTTCCTAACATCGTCTTAAATCATTTGCCCCTGATGGCTATAGACACATTGTTCACACATTGTTTATAAATGCGTTGAACAATGCCCATTTCCCAGGACACTGGAAGACGGCTGTAGTGCACCCAATACCCAAAAAGGGTAAAGGTAAAAGCAACCCTGCTAATCTCCGTTCGTTTTGCAGGCGATTGTTAAATAAAATTATATTATTATGATTTCAAAAACAAAACAAGTATATCAAAGGACTTTGGCTTTAAATTACAAATAATAAACATACTCAAAATAATTAAAACAGCACGTATTTTCCATATTAATTCTTTTTCTAATTACTCACTTAAGCAAACTGTAATCTTCTGGCTCAATAGTTAATTCCATTTTAATAGTCCTACCTAAAACCTTCTCCTCATTATCGGTATCCGTAATATCAGTTGAATCATAACTTTCTAATGGTACTTCCACTTCATCTCCCCTCCCGCTGAGAATCAATTTCTCAACCTTAGGCTCAACAACGACATTCGCCAATTTAGCCGCCATACATGACTTTGGCTTTCCAGTATCCGAACGTGGCAGTGGTTTTTTCTTACTCTTAGGCTTAAATTCCGACGGAGGAATTATTTCATGTAACCGCAAGTGATTTTGTAGTTTTTTCTTAGAAACTAATATTCTATTACAGAATTCATAGTGGCATTTAAATCCTTGCCCACCATGCTTCCATTTAATGTGAGCTTTTAGATTTCTTGCATGCAAGTAAAATCGTGTACAGAATGAAAATGGGCATTTTACAACTTCTCGATCTTCTGGATCTGCATGATTCTGCAGATGTTGTATGTAATTTTTTCTAGCGCTAAATTCTTTGTTACATTTCTCACATCTACGCGATGGTGGATGGACAGTTCTCTTATGATCCACGAATAAAGACCATTTATCGAATGTTTCATTACAAACTGGGCACTGGAAGGTTTTGTGACATTTATGCCGGTTAAAATCACTTTCGTAAATAAATCCCTTTGAACATTTTTCGCATCTAAATTAAAATTTAAGATTAAATATTAAATTATCTCCTAAAAACACGAATAATTACTGCATAGGCGGTATATCCATGTGAGTGACTAAATGCCGTCTTAAATGATTTTTCCGTTTATATTTTATGGAACAGTGAGGACAGGTGTAAATCTTAGCATCTTCATGGACATTTCTTATATGCCTTTCCATAGTGTAATGCGTTGTAAAGATTTTCTTGCAGCCATTAATGCTGCATGGAATATTCTTTCTTGGAGAGATTCGTTCATGGGTAATTTTTATATGCCGCTTCAAATGTGTTGTAATAATATACTCTTTATCGCAGCCCTCATATATGCATTTATGCTTTTTCTAAAAAATAATTTCAATATTTTTTTCTGTCAGCAATAATAGGTGGGTCACCTTACAATTCCTGTATGTTTATAAACATGCCGATCTAAATAGGTTTCTCTCTTGAAGGTTTCATGGCAGCCTTCGATAGTACAAGCGTATTTATAATCAAGGCATATTTCACGTATTTCACTATCCTTATCACTTTCAGAAATTGATTTATCAGCGGACATTTTTGGGATGCAACTTTTCCTTTAAAGTCGATACAAATCAACTACAAGACATTTCGTGTGTCTTCTTCTTGTTTGATTGATTTTATACACAGCAAACGAGTACGGGTTATACAAATTAAATTCTTCCTCTGTCTAATCTAGGGGTGGCCAACCCGCACCCTTCGGGGTAAATTGTACGGCCCGCTAGATTCAATTAGCTTTAACAAAATATTTTGTATTAGAAGGTTTCAAGATGTGAAAAAAAGAGCGGTTTTTTCAGCTTTAGCAATTCCTCAGAACTAATAATTTAATAACTCCGCGTTTCCGCATGTTAAATTGTCCTCTTTCTTTCTTTTCCTTCGCAGGTCAACTTTGGAACTCTTTCCCTAAATGAAAAATTAAATTAAACTTGATTAATCTCCAGCCCACGGGATCATAAAGCATTTTCAAAGTGGCCCGCGATACCATTTGGGTTGCTCACCCCTGGCATAATCGATTGTACGAGAGAAAAAACATCCACGAAACCACTTCATTTTGTGTACTGCCATATTTAGTTTGAATGAAGTGTGCTAAAAAAGAAAGGGACAAGTGAGCATTTATTTTTTTTGTACTTTCGCTACAATTTTTAGTACCAGGAACCCAGCTGTCATTAGATTCTGTCAGAAATTTTTTTGGCGATAATTTACTACTAAGAAAAAGTTTTTTTATATCCTAAATTCTTAAAACGATTTTGAGCTAACCAATTAAGAAAAAATGGAATACGAAAGTGTAATACTTGTAAAACCAGAAGTTTTTATATATAAAATACCTCCAAGAGCAAGCAACAGGGGATACAGGTAAACTCACTCACTTATCATATATATCTAGTTTTTTTTCCAAGTGCAAAAAATTTTCACTTCCTTTGTTTTCATTTTTCTACTTTTAAATATAATCAAATTGATTCGTTCAGCATAATATACGCCCTTAATTATTTTGATTAAACAAGAGATTAAATGTTACGCTTTCACAATTATCAATTATAGAGCTGGAGACTGGAATCTTGGCGAGCCAACATGGACTGGACGAATGAGACTAGTCGCAAAGGGAACAGCGTGTAATCTTAAATTAGAAGATAAAACTTCTGGTGCTTTATTTGCCAATTGTCCAGTTGATACATACCCTGGTGTTGCAATAGAAGCTGTTTCGGACAGCTCTAGATATTTTGTCATTCGAGTACAAGATGATAATGGTAAAAACGCTTTAGTGTAAATATTGATTTTTTTATAACACATCATTGATCTATCACAGGTCGTTCTGCCTTCTTGGGTATGGGATTCGGGGATCGTTCCGATTCATTCGATCTTAATGTGGCACTGCAAGATCATTTTAAATGGGTGAAAAATCAGGAACAAATTGAAAAAGAAAAAGGTGAACCGAAACAAGAATTAGATCTCGGTTTTAAGGAAGGTGAAACTATAAAAATTAATATGAAGATTACGGTGAGATTGTTATGCAATACCTATTAACGTGTAATAAAATATTGTTTTTTTTTGGTTTAGAAAAAGGACGGAGGTGAAGCAAATGCGAGAATTAGTAAACCAAGAACTGGTACAGGAATTTTACCACCACCTCCAGGTGGAGTTAATAAAATTGCTCCGCCACCAGCTACGGCCGTTCGGCAAAGTCCTACAGCATCCCCTGCGCATCGGGGCCAAGGAAATGGTACAGAATGGGGAGATTTCACATCGGCCAAGTAAGTTTTTGTTTTTTATACTAGATGTATAATTTGTAAAACTTGTGCTTTCAAGCAAGTCATTTTTTCCTCTTAGTTAGGGGTCGTCCGTAAATTACTTGAGGCGATTTTTACGATTTTTCAATCCTCCCTTCCCTTGGTGAAATTTGGCCCCCCCACATGAGCTTGGTAGTACGTATTCATGGTGAGTTCAACTCAGGTTGAAGCCGAGTCCAAATACAGTCGAGTTGAGTTAGAGTCGACTAAACTTAACTCAGCTTTGCTACCTGGGTTAAGGTGAAATTATGCATATAGGCGCGAGTTCAGTAATGGAGTAGTTGAATATAGTTGGCAGCAGCATCTCTGTGTTTGGTTTGCGATTTGTGACGCGAGAAATTCAATTCACTATTCAACTCATCATGTATACGTAGTATGGCTGAGATTCTGATCTACCCCACCTCCGTCTCACGTAATTAATGTACGACCCCTTATTACTATATGTATTAAATTTTATGGAAAAATGGTAAAAGGGCGCATCTTATTTGAATGTAGAATAGGTTTTGACGCCACCAGTAAATGTTATTTTCAAATATACATATACATACGTTTCTTTCCCCTTCATTTTATAACATAACGATCTAGATGGGATTTAGTATAGCAAGAAAAAATATAAAAACCACATACATGTTCCCTTCCTATAAATAAATCAATATTCAGTTCGCTCGTAAAGTATTTCGTTGTTTGTTAGTCGATTAGACAGGAGTCGAAAATGGATAAAACAAAGTGGTCAATTCTTGTTTGTGTAAAAGAAAACAACGAAAGGAATACATAAATGGATTTTACCTACATTAGTTTCCTTATGTCCTTCATTCCTATGAAACGATTTGCCTCTTGAATCAATATTCTCAAGGTTGGCAAAAGAAGCACCACCCTACTACTGGATCTTAGCCAAATTGGCGAAGTAACGGATTTCACAAACAGTTCAACTGAACGGCATAACTTTATTGTGCCCCTGTAATTTGCGAGAATTTGCAAATCTTCTTAGAGAACTCGCTGAATTGTTTGCGAAAGAAAATTTAATCAGATTTGCTATGAAAAAATGAAAATGCAAATTTCAATTACCGGAAAGATAAAGTCGTCAAAGTGTTAGGACAAGGAATTCTAATTGACGTATATATCGAAAAAGCGAAAAAAATTATCGGAAAATCAATTTCTGGTGGATTTAAGTTGCCAACAGTTCAAAAGTTTCCGGAAATGACCAGAATACGGACAGTGCTTACCGCAGAAAATCAATGACGACATCGTTTGCTCCACCAGCGACCCCCTGACCCACCGTAGCAAGTAGCAGCACTAACAAAATTTTATCGGTACTAGTGACTGTTCCTCCGAGATAAACGCTCTCCTGCCTCCACGAGAATCTTATACCCGCAACATTAGATTAGCCCACTAGTCTCACTCCCGAATAATCTTTTGCAGTCAGTATTTTCGAGCTCCTACAACATCCAACAGTTCAAATGCAGGTCCATTGCCACTTTCTCTTCAAGACCCCCCTTCCCCCTCCGTACGCTACATTCACGGATTGTACGACTTATACAAAGATTGCAAAATTTCACCACTTCTGCGTTTACGAATTGGGCTGTTGTAGACTATGATTGCTTGGCTCGTAGGTATACCATCTGGAAACCTGCAGGAGCCTTATGATTTGGAGTTTCGCTATGGCATTTGCAACTTTTTCTATTGTAGCTTCTTGTGTATCGTTTTCGGGGTCATCTGTACTTCGGTTGTCTGCTTCTCCCTGTGTCTCTAAAATATTTCTCTCACATCTCGAGCATGTCATTTCTTAAATTTTCTTTGTGCTACTTTGTTTGACTTTTGTCGTTTCTTCTATGTCTTGTCGGTAGTGATCAATGCCCACGTTTGCTCCTCAGTAACTCCTTACTTTTAGCTACTACTATGTATAGTATGAAATACCATGTCTTTGGTGATTGCATCTGCCATCTAGTGATGTCGACGACATCTTGTGTATATTTTTTTTTTATGATAGTCTAAGCTTAGGTGCCATCCTTTGTACTACTAGTTCGTCATGTCGTACACGTCATGGTGCAATGTCTAGTAGTAAGCTTAGCTCGAAGGATAGAGAGAAAGATAGGATAGATTAGGGGGAGTCGGGTAGGTGTTGGAGGAGATGGTGGTGAACCTTGCGCTTGAACTCTTGGGTGTTGTATGAGTTCGGGAATATTGACTGAAGTAAGTTGTTCCACAGTCGCGTTGTTCTTGTTATATGGTTATGCTTATAACCAGATGCGAACTCTTGTTAGACTTCTTGCGATGGTGAATTCAACCATTCTGAAGGTGTAATAATATGGTTCCTTACTCACCTTAGCGTTAAAGTCGCTCGTTATATGGTCTAAGCCCATCTATCATTTCTACCATTGCTTCAGGTCTATATAATTTTCTGACTTTCTAAGTTGTTAATTTTATATCGTAAATCCTGACTGTTCCGAGGTTGACTTGTCGATTCCATAATCTTTTTCAATGAGAGGTCAACGTCTCGCCCAATCACCTACTAGGAGAACCGTTCTTCGTATCATCTTAGGGAATAGATGATTTTGTTACACTTCTAGGTACTAGGTTTAAAAATATTACTAGGGATTGGAAGAGTAACTGTCGCCTTAAACTCTCATCCGTCCTGGCTCATAACGCGGCCAAGAAATTGTTGGGGCGCAGTAGAAATAATGTTAGAACACTTGTTGGCTTGACTACAGGACACTGCGCCCAAAACTATCAAGGCTTTTCTTTGAGGAGGATGAATCTGCCCTCCACAAAAAACTAGATCGTTGTTTGATGTTCTTTCATCGTACAACTTCAATGTACAATTCAATCGTTTTATAAATCATATATTTATTCATTACCATATTTACTTTATCCTATTTTTTATTTAGCTCACAACCAACTGCACAACAAGCACCAAATACAACGACAAACGCAAACTGGGTACAATTTTAACTTTTGCTTAACAAAACAAAAAAAATATTGTTTAGCAGCATGAAGATTATTGAAGCAAATTAAATGAAAAAAAAAAAACAAAAACAAATTTAAAAAAAACTGTTAAAATTATATTTTTACCGAAATACCACGCATATTAGTAAAAGTAAAAGAAAAAGTTTAGAATTGTAGAATGTAATTGTGTTTTACGAAAAAGTCGAATGCTACCCCCTATAACAAAATAATAAAAAAAAAGAAAATATAAATAAATATGTATTATATTAAATAAATCAATGAAAAAACAAATTAAAAATCTCAAAAACCCTAGAAATTTCACTGAAAAAATATCAGAATCTATCAGATATAACTTTGTAGTTGTATCATATTAAAAGTTGTTATTCTAATTATTATTATTATTATATACACGACTACACACACACTAAGGGAACATTATAATGGCAAAATGTTTATTTAGTTGAAAAATATAAATAAAATGTGAGAAAAAATAAAAATAATAAAATGGCGCTATGTTCGTGCATAAAATAATAATCGGTATTATTAACTAAAAAAATGAAATTTTTGTACTTATTTTGAACAAAATATATAATTTTATTATTATATATATGTATATGTAATATTAAAAATGCTTTGGCTTGTGGATGATGGAATTTTGTTCATGTAATATTGATGAAAAGTAAAAAACAAAATAATAATAATTCTCGAAACAAATTGTTACGAATTTATTTATTTATTTTAATTTAAAAAAAAAGATATATTTCATTAACTAACTAGCAAAAAACAAAACTAATACAACATTTTTCTTCTTTTAAACGCGAATTATTTCAATCCTTATTAACTCGCAACCAAAGCTTTTAGTCTAAGCTCCCATGGCAAAAAAGGTGCACCATCGAACACCTCAAGACAATAAAGTGAGATTGGGTGAAAAACATATACCGCCCGCCAGACTAGTAAAAATTTGTTAATTGCTATTTTTTATGAATTTTTTAATTTTGATGAAAAACAATGATTTTATTTTCCAAAACACCTGTCTGAAATTTATACAATTTGCAGTAAATAATGAACCATTTTGGAAAAAATTTGTCTGTCTGACAATAAATTATTGTGAATTGACTTCTGACAAGACCTTATGTTATAAATTCTTATTTTTTTTTTTATAAAAATGCACTTCATAACACCTCCTTGATTTTTATTTTAAATGAAATTTAAGATCTTTTCAGTCTATTAAAACTTGTCTGGCTGAAAATTTTTGTATATTAATGTCTGACAGACCATTTGTTATAAATTATTTTTCACCCAATCTCACTTTATTGTTTTGAGGTGTTCGATGGGGCAACTTTTTTGTCATGGGAGCTTAGACTATTTTTTTTAAAATAAAACAAATAGTAAACAAACAAACTATATATAAAAAAAAACAAACAAACAATAACTATATAAATGAATATATATTATGGAGATTTAATCAATGTTTTGTTAACTTGAAGAAAAAAAAATTAGCTATTTTAAATGAATTCTTGATGAAAATAAACTAAATAATAATAATCATCGTTAAGCTTTTCATTATTATTATTAATTATATAACACATTAAAATAAAAATGTGATTTTGTTATTGATTGATGAAATAAAAACGTATATCAATGTCTACACACATTCCTTCGCAGAAATTCTTTTTTTTTTTGTTTTTTCGTTAGAATTACTCAATTTGAAAAATCTAAATAAAATTAGTGTAAAGAAAATGATTAATCGATTTGATGGAAAAAAGAAGAAAATTTTGCAATAAGAATTATATTTTTTAAAATTATTTTCCTTTTTTAATTTCAGTATGAAAAAAAAATTATATAATGTATAGATATATTTTTGTGAATTATAATCCAATAAAGATTTATTAAAAACGGGAGAAAAAAAAAACATATTGCAATCGAGCACTTTTATTTCTTTTAATATTATAAGCCGTCTGAATACAATTCGTTTATGTACGCTGGGGCTGCGATAACTGCCTTGTCGTGGCGTCTCCTGCCGTTCCAAAGCGAATCCTTGCTGTTGTGTATTATGCCATCAACAAATGATCAGTTTGTAAGCGCAGATTTGCATTTTATCTAGCGAGGACTTCATGCTCTCAATATGACCTCGATTCCTAGATCCGGCGAATCGGAAGTGAGTGCGGATTTTACATTTTGCGATACAGACCGGATAAAGAGGCTTCCAAACTCCCATGGTGGTCTCCTGAACTTGAAACACTCCACAAAGAGTGTAGCAAGGATTTTAATTCAGCTAGACGTAGCAATAGCGTAACCTCCTGGGGCTGCTATAAGTCGAAGCTGAATGGCAACACGGAAGGCCAAACGTACCTCCTGGGCTACGTTTTGCAGCAATATAGAGTCCATATCGGTAGCCTCAAAGTTACGTAAAATGCTAAAAGCGCCAATAATGCTTACTTACTTAGGCAAAGTAAATGGCGATTGGACAGATTCAAGTGAAGAATTTCTGACACTACTCATTGATACCCACTTCCCGAGTAGTACCACGACTGAGACAACCATCGCTTTATTTAAACCCTCCAGACTAACCACAGCTGCTCAAATCCATTATAAACAGAGCGAGAATTGAATGGACTGTAAGCCCCTTCCAGCCTTATAATTCATCAGGCCCTGGCTGCAGGCCTTGTTTTCCTTCAAATTAACTGTATTCCCTCTAGTTGGAAAGAGGTAAAAGTGCTCCCTATACCCAAGGCAGAAATAGCCTCCAATGCAACACCAAAAGACTTCAGGCCAACCAGCTTATCATCCTTTTTATTGAAGACTTTAGAAAGGCTAATGAAATATACCTGAGGCAGACCATACCAACCTCGGAACTCTCTGGCACGTAGCACGCCTATATAAAGGGCATATCCGCGGATACTGCTCTTCACTCATTGGTCTCAACCATAGAAAAGTCACTCCAAATCAAAGAATATACATTAGTAACTTTCCTTGCATAGAGGGGGCGTTCCGAAGGGCCGTCAACAGAAGTACCCTGCAATGAAGAGTACTTTCCCCATTTCTATGCGCGGGACACCACGTACTGGCGTACATGGATGAAATTTCTATCATCATAAAAGGGAAATTTCCTTAAGCCCTCTGTGATCTCATGAAGGCGGCGTTACTAACTCTTTCAAACTCCACGCACTCAGTGTTAACCCAGAAAAAACAGATTGGCAAAAACCAATTTGGGAATTTAATCGGAATCGGAACGCAAATCGAAAAATTCGTCCGCCATTTTGAATTTATAAGTTTTGATCATAAATTCAAAGCACATCTTTAAAATTTCATTAAGATCGGTTGCATGGTTTACGAGCCTATTGCGAACATGCATATATACACGCATTCATTTTTATATATGTACATACCCAGTGGAAAAAATTGGGAGCGATGTACAGGAGAGCTTACTTGAAGCACTCTTAAGGGAGCTTTCCTGGAGTTTTCATAAATTTTTTAGAAAAGAAGAAAACGGGCAATTATCTTCGTGACCATAAAAGTGACATTAGCATACTCAATAGCCCGGCTCTCGTTCGATACGGAGGACAAGCAGCTTTGGAATTTAGTTGGGGGACTGCTTAGGTAAAGCTATTCTCGGGTATGGGAACAGGAGCGCTGTAAGCTCCTTTTGGGAGTGCTCAAAGATTGCTATTGGAGCACACCATTTCCCGCTGGGATTAGTTCTAGATCAATTACTGGAAGTTTTATTCGAGGTAAAGTCCTCGTAACAACGAGTTCAATGTCGATATCTATGCACGTGTTTATCTAGCATTATCGGAGATGTTACTCTCACGATGTTTTACTTAGATAAACTACGTTCGGCTTGAACACGGTCGCTTAGAGGACATCATACTCAAAAACATAGCACGGAAGTTTTACCGTGTTGTTATGTTCTAAATTAAAAAGTAAATTAATATATTTCAATCAAACTAAAATATTTATTGAAGAGGACTTTAAGACAGAGAACATCGACATCTCATTAAAATCTACAAAAAAACGAACAAATTGGAAATAAATCGCTAGGAAACTCCTTTTCGATTAAAATCTTTTGTCTTAAAAATACTGTAATATCCTTACGAAATAAATATCATTTCGACTGAAATCTTACCCTAGGAAAAAAAAGATCTAAAGCCGACATTGTAGGTCCATCGCTTGCTCGGAAAACACTTTAAACTTAAGTAATAAAAAGTTTCAATAACTGGCCCAGAACGTACTCCCTTACATCCTACTGGGGAGGCTGATATCCGTATGAGTACGATCCCGCAGGAGGTCCTTGTGGCCCTGGCGGCGGCATTTGTGTTCCAGGGCCGGGTCTGTAGCCCTGATAGCTTTGAGAAGGAGGATACTGGCCTTGGGGCATTGAGGCGTAACCCTGTTGATGATATCCATGAGGCGGATAGCTGCCGGGTCCACCAGGCGGGGTATATGGCTGGCCTCCAGGTGGAGCAACATAAGTTTGTGCGCCAGGTGGGGGTTGATACTGGCCCGGTACAGGAGCGCCGTTAGTAACTGGTGTAGAAGTGTTCGATGGCGGAGGAATTTGCTGTGGTGGCGGCTGTTGCTGAGTGTATGGAGTTGGAGGACCAGTTGACACTGGCGGTGATGTGTATGCTGGTTGTTGATTTGGAGGAATATTTGCTCCCGCTTGAGGAGGTCCAGAGGGATATTGGGTCGCAGCCGGGGGATGTGATTGTGGCTGCGATACTGGAGGCTGGGGTGCCGAATTTGGATTAGGATTCGAACCGTTGTTAGTATTCGCTGGATTAGGAGGTGGTGTTTGCCCTGGGCTTGGTGAAGAACTGTAAGTGCTGCCGGTATTTGGAGTGGGTGCAGTGCTGCTTGGAGGGGGTTGTGCCGATTGTTGACTTGCTTGAGAAGAAGGTGGGATTCCCATTGGCGGTTGTTGTGAGGGCGGATAGCCTGGAGCTTGTTGATATGGTTGCGGCGGATATCCAGATTGTGTGCCTGCTCCTGGTTGTTGATAGCCCGCCTGCCCTGGAGGTGGAATTTGTGGCTGGTTAGATTGACCATAATTTGCAGGTCCGGGATTTGGTCCTCCATAACCATAACCCATTGGAGGAGGTGGTGGGCCTCCAGCATTTTGAGCAGGATATTGACCTGGGGGTCCCTGGGCTCCAGCTGGTGGCCCGTACATTTGTGGAGGAGGTTGGGATTGTTGTTGGCCGGGGGGTGGGGGATACACCCCTGGTGCAGGGCCTTGATGCTGAGACGTATTAGGATACCCCACATTTGGTGGTGGAGGACCAGCGGCAGATGATGCTGGTGGCATTCCAGCATGATGATAAGCTTGGCTATTTGGTGGATAACCTTGACCAGGGGGTCCATACGGAGACATTGCACCTGGGTAGCCGCTCTGTGGTTGATATGGTTGTGTCTGTGGTGGATAACCAGGATAATGACCATGCTGTTGGTAACCTCCTCTGTAAGGTTGCGGAGGTGGCTGTTGCGGCTGCGGCTGTGCTCCAGGTCTTTGATTTGGTTGAGCTACAAACGAATTTCATATGTAAAAAAAACAATTAAGGAAACAAGTAATACTTTGTGGAGTTGTAGGAGGTTGCTGATTTGCATTTGGGCCACGATATTGTACTCCACTTTGTTGCTGACTAGATGGCGGCGGCGGTAAAGAATTAGCCTGCTGCGGAGTCGAGGGTGGCGGTTGTGTCTGTGCGGTTGGATTCATATTTGGATGAGTTGTTGGGGGCGGTTGATTTGGGTATGCCATTTGTTGGTTGGGTTGCGGTGCAGGATCGTTGCCGTGTGTGTGAGGTGGAATTGGGCCTCCAGATTGTGGCGGTGCAGGGCCAGATAACATTCCGTGTGGGCCAGCTTGTGCTTGCTGTTGTAAGATGTGAGGAGGCTGTAAAGTTATTATATTTTAAGAAGGCCTAGAGCTGTAAGTTTTTTAATAAAATAAACTGTATAAATAGTCAATGCATCAATCTATAAATAATATAATTACAACTGTAGGTTAAGTTGCAATCTACAAAAACAACGTGGTAAAAGGAGAACATGCTCCTTCGAAGGAGTCAAATCCATACTACTACCGAATGACAAAAAAACAATAGTAGTACACAAATTAAATTTTGTGTTTTATTTGTTACTACCAGTTGCGAGTATCGGATCTTATGCAAAGGAGCCTTGATTACAATATCTACAATATCAAAAAGCCGCTTTTTTCACATAATGCTTTTGCATCTGCTAATTTGCATAAATTCAATTATGGCGGGATGGGACTTACCGGCAGAAGTTGTGATATATTTTGTGTAGAATCAGCTAATTGAGCCAAATACACCAAATTTCTATGTAACGCCTGATGGTAAGACATGCATTCTTGAGCCTTCCCCATATTTTGGAAATCCTGTATTGTTTGTATAAGACCACAATTTTCATCAAGTAATTTTTGTATATGCGCTGGACTTGGCGGCGGAGGCCCTCTACCAGGTGGTCCACCAGGTGGGCCCCGCTGTACAGGTTGTGGTGGAGGTTGTTGTGACGGTGGCGGCTGCTGCTGTTGTTGCGAGTACGCCACCGACATTTTGCTATTTGCCTTCACCACTTTTACGGATTTATTTTACCACCTTCACAAAAAATTTATTTTTATCTAAATATTATATTTAATCTAGCGTTATATAAAGCCCTTTTAATTTTCCTCACACCATAGATTTTTAGTAAAACTTGAGCCTTCTACAACTTTGGTTAATCATCCCCTGGACAAAAGTAGGTAATGATGATGTGCCCGTCAAAATGACGCCGATAGTGCGTTTAATGTGTATTATTTTTTTTTAATTATTTTTTGATTATATTTGGTAATTTTTATGCTATTACGAAAGCAGTAATACAGTATTATTAATCAAGAACTGTTTAAGATTAAATAATAAAAGAAATTGATTTATTTTTTATAAATATAGGCACATTTTAATTTTTGCTATGTTTTATGACATCGAGATCTAAATTGTTGAAACTGTATCATGTGGTATTTCGAAAAGAAGAAGAGGAACATTCAAAAGTTGCCGAGTTGTGCTACTCGTTGGGCGAATTTCATTGTGGTTTTCTTTATATTGCTTCTGATTCTCTGTATAAATACGCAACATGACAGTATCAAATAAAGTAAGACTAATTGTTTGGGGTTAAGGCAGCATTTAATAATTTTATAATTTTCTTACAGATGGATATTGACCTCCAAAAGGGGGAAGGCTTTCGATCATACTACATCCAGAAAATCGAGGAGCTTCAGTTGATTGTTGCAGAAAAGAGCCAAAATTTGCGTCGTCTTCAAGCACAAAGAAATGAATTAAATGCTAAAGGTAATTCTAGTTCATAAAAAATTTCTGCACGCTGTTACACAAAAAAAATTTCAGTGAGAATGCTGCGGGAGGAGCTGCAGCTACTACAAGAACAAGGAAGCTATGTCGGGGAAGTTGTTAAGCCAATGGATAAGAAAAAGGTGCTCGTTAAGGTTCATCCAGAAGGAAAATTCGTAGTTGATATAGATAAAAATATTGACATTAATGATGTAACACCAAACTGTCGCGTTGCTTTAAGAAACGAAAGTTACACACTGCATAAAATTCTACCTAACAAAGTTGATCCTTTAGTCTCCCTTATGATGGTAGAAAAAGTACCAGATTCAACATATGAAATGGTTGGCGGGCTAGATAAACAGATTAAGGAAATCAAGGAAGTTATAGAGCTTCCAGTTAAACATCCAGAACTATTCGATGCACTTGGTATTGCACAGCCAAAAGGTGTGCTTCTATACGGACCTCCAGGAACCGGAAAGACTCTTCTTGCCAGAGCTGTGGCCCATCATACGGAATGTACGTTCATTCGAGTATCAGGTTCAGAACTTGTACAGAAATTCATCGGTGAAGGTTCTCGCATGGTTCGAGAATTGTTCGTAATGGCACGTGAGCATGCTCCATCCATTATATTCATGGACGAAATTGATTCCATTGGATCTTCACGTATAGAATCAGGTTCTGGCGGTGATTCTGAAGTACAAAGAACTATGCTGGAACTTCTGAATCAGCTCGATGGTTTTGAAGCGACGAAAAATATCAAAGTTATAATGGCTACAAATCGAATTGACATCCTCGATCCGGCACTTCTTCGTCCCGGTCGTATTGATCGTAAAATTGAATTTCCACCACCAAATGAGGAAGCTCGTCTTGATATCTTAAAAATTCACTCAAGGAAGATGAACCTTACTCGCGGCATTAATTTACGAAAAATTGCCGAACTTATGCCGGGAGCTTCTGGGGCTGAAGTGAAGGGTGTCTGCACTGAGGCTGGTATGTATGCACTTAGGGAACGGCGGGTTCATGTTACACAAGAGGACTTCGAGATGGCTGTTGCTAAAGTGATGCAGAAGGATTCGGAGAAAAATATGTCGATTAAGAAGCTCTGGAAGTAAGAACCTTGTATTCATTAAAATGTGTATTTTCTTAAGTTTGATTAAATTACTAAATATTAAAAAATTTACAATAAAAAAATACTTAAAATGATTTCGAGTTTTTTTCCTCGAGGTGGAAGGATATATTGGAAATGCAAAACGGATGCTTTCTTTAGATTTTGTGACGTCATTCGTTTGCCGAATGAATTTGTTCGACCAAGCTTACGTAGAAGTATAGGCAACCGACTACCATCTCATTCGAATCAACTCCGTGACATGTGGCTCGCTTTTTCATTTCACGGTCTAGATTCTACTTCTTTCTTGCCTTCCCTGTTACAAAAAATGCCCTGCCCTTCTGCCAAAGCCTCTAAGCTCGAGTGGAGACATCTGCTTTCAAAGTCAGCATTCTGTCCCGGTGGTATTGGACGGAAAGCTGGTGGCAATCGCGTGTTGGCGTTGTCAGTTCGTTCCTTCCTGTCTCTCTACTAAACTTATCAGAAAAGGCGCCGTTTGCTACACGAGCGATCCTTTGAACCACCGTAGGTTCTTCTTCTTCGAAGGTTCTACAGCCCAATTCGAGCCTTGGTCTCCATCAGCTTCTTCCTCCAGACGTCTCTCTACTCCGCAGCTTGTCTCCAGTTTCTTGTGTAGAGCAGTTTTGGTGCCTCGGCCTTAACATTGTCTTCCCACCTTGACCGTGGTTTGCCAACTGGTCTTTTGTGATCTGGTAGTAAATACAGGGCTTTCTTTGGTATCCTTGAGTCATCCATTCTTTGAACAAGACCGGCCTAACGTAAACACAGTAGCTTGGCGGGTGTCGAAAGTTTACACTGCACCGATAGCAGCGCTCCCGTTGCGGGGACCTCTCGCTCGGATCGCCAGCTAACGGATCAAAGAAGAAGATTGCATCCTTCGGAGAACCTCGGGGCCTTGGTAGCGTAGGGAGTAAGGTGTCTGGCTACTACGCCAGAGGTCCCAGGTTCCAATCCCAGAAGAGCCCCACGCTCTAGCTTCTTAAATTCTCAGAATTTTAGTGTTTGTCGGGCAAACCAATGCCGGTTCTACTTATCGACATGAAATAAAGAAAACAACATCAATATTCCATTTAAAAATAAATAACTACTTTATTAAGCATTTTCAAAATAAACTTACATCTTCATATTAATTAAAAAATAATCGTAAATATACAACTATTTACATCCACGTTAATGTAGGATCGTTACATTTTGTCTGCAACATCACAATGATGCTATAAAGCCGTAACGCTTGCCCTAACTTAATAGGTAGTCTACCAACAACATCTGATCTTCTCATTAACAAAATTGCAGCACCATCAATTTCTTGCTCCTTCAAAATATCAACAATACTTGGAAAATATATCTCAAAGTATTTACAAACTCTTTCGCATGACCAATCCGATATATCAGGAATTTCGTAGTCAATCTTTTGCGTTTCATTATCGAAAAACTTAAATTTAGCCTCATTTGATTGCTGCAACTTTTCATTTTTTATAGTTGATGATTCACATTCAACTTTTGGATGTTCACTAGTGTTCTTGTCGATTTTAATGTCTGCTTCATCTTCAGTTTTAACTTTTTCTTCGGGTATGATAGAGATCTTGTCTTTTCCACAGCACTTGTGACACAACCACTTTAAGGTAGAAACTTCTTTTTCTATTAATTTTGGATCGTGGCAATTGAAATGGTATGATTCCACACATTGGCAGCATGTAATAAGGTAGCCCTATTAGAAGAAAATAAACATCAAGATCACGAACAAAGATGTTTAGGAAAAACCTTACCGCCCCAGTTGATTCATAACAAATGGCACAAGACCTGCAGGTATTACAACGCCAACCATTCTCCAGAGCACTTATATCTTGAAACTTTATATCCAAACAAGTTGCATGAACTGAAATCATAAGAAATATTCTTTAAAAAATTCAGATTTATTACGAAATAATAATTTACCTTTCATGTTGCAGGATTTGCATGAAACATAAATCCTATCCGTTTTCATATCAACTTTCTCACAAATTTTACAACAATCTTCAGATTGGGTTTCCACAGAAATATTACTTTTAGAATCATGTTCTTTCTTAAAATTTTCATAAACAATCGGATTGCAGTACGTAGCCTTAATTTTCTTCTGTTTTGGCGGAGATTCGCCGGATTTGTTGTCGCTCATGGATGAGCTGACGCTGAAGGTTCTTCCGCCTCTCCTTTTAGGCATGTTATTAACAGATGGATCAAAAACTATTTTGGCTTTCTATAAATATTACAATGAAAAAGAGTCTTTAGTTTGTTTAGTGGTAAAATATTTAATAAAATAACTTACTTTTACTCGACCTCCTGTACGTAGTGGTAAACTGTCGTAGGATTTTTGCCCATTTTTTCCACAGTCACGTTTATATCTTGGCATTTTTGTTATTAATTCCGAGAAATACTATTAACTCCGTGGTTGTTTCAAAAGATTTGTACATTTATAATAGCCATATAAATCAACCAGCACGAAAGCCCACCAAAAATCAACTGAAATGCTTTTGATTCCAAAACAGCCCCCAAAGTAAACTTTTCAACATGGAAGTCTTCTTATCTTCTTCTTTGTGAACTTGTGGTGTCGATTACAAGGGATCTATAAAAGCAATTTTATCAACAACTGAAAACTTTGTCTAGATAATAATTTCGGTAATTTTTGGAAGATTGAGGCAGAAATGAAAATAAACAAGAATAGTTTAAGCAGATAAATAAAATGGTTGATGTAATTAATTTGTCAAAGTTATAAATAATTAAAATTGGTAATTTTTTCTTGCCTTTGGAAAATCCTTTTTAATATCGGGTAACACAATACAATTTTGTTATCTTCTTCTTTGCAATTGAAAGGATACAAGATAACAGCTCATATGATTATTATATTACTTGGAATTAGTAGCCGCCGGTAAGTAGTAAAACTGTTAAAATCGCAATTACCCCTGAAATGGCAATGATAATTTAGGTCTGTTCCCGTACTTTCTGCATTCTATCACTTACTGCAAGTTGCTTATTGAGAGGTGGGGATGAAATAAAGAAAGTGCAGGAACATGTTTCTGCAGATTCTGCAGTTTTTCTGAAATCGAAAGAAGAACGGTTATTCTTTTGTTTGTAATCTGTTTTAGAGCACTTTACAAACATCTAACGTTTACAACGAACACGGGAATGCCAGTTTTGACATTTCCATATTTCAAAAAATTGCTGCAGCAGGTTACAGCAGCTCGTAGCTTCTGCAAGTTTCTGCTTCTTACTGCAGGGTGGGGAAATGAGTATGGCGGCTGCAGTATAAGTACGGGAACAGAATTCTGTTAAGTAATTCGAAGCAACTTGCAGATTCTGCACTTTCTGCAGGTACGGGAACAGACCTTTTGTGTTAAATTCTTGGTATTTATATTATTGAAAATGTCATGGAATTATGTATATTTAAAGAAGCAAGCGAAATACAAGTTGATGAATTCTATCACAATTCACAAATACAATTTATATTTTGTAAAAACACCCAAAATAATTTTTTTGTTTTTACAATAAGTTTTGGTGACTTAAATTTTAAAATAACATATTAAAGATGATCAATTTGATAATCTTGCACCACAATATTAGCCTGTATGTATACGTGTTTATACTGCACCTATATATAAATAAAAATTCCCTGCCAAATTAGTTTTGATCCAATTACGCAGTGAAGTGCTTCCTGCATTTTGCTAAACAAAAAATCATCAATGCGCGCAGGTAAATCTCAATACTAATTAAACAATTTCGAATTATATAATTTCTCGCAATCAAAACACCGTGTTTTATCAGACTCAAAAAACTTTATCTAATAACGCCTTCTATATATATACAGATATATATTTTTTAAGGTAACTGTATATAGTGCACAGCTGTTATTGTTTGTTATTTATTAACAGTGTACTGCTTCGTTTTGATATTTTTGCAAATTCTTGACGTTTCAATATTTGAGGATAATTTAAGCAAACTGAATCCCCAAAAAGCCTGGATAATATCGAAAATATTACGGAGAATGGCCTGGCGATCGGTCGGGACGGATAATGCAGATTTAATCAATCAGTTAAAAAGTAATATTTCATATTTTTTATGAATATTAGGCCTTTTATGACTTAATCAATTATTTTAAACAGCAAATGGGGTAATCAAAAATGAGGAAACTGCACGGGCGATGCTGGCAACAGATAGAAAGTACTATAGCCCGCGTAATCCATATATGGATGCACCACAAGGCATAGGATATGGTGTTACTATTAGTGCCCCACACATGGTCTAGAATAATTTAAAAAAAATTGAATATTTCAGTCTAATTTTGTTGTATTAATTTTTGTTAGCATGCTTTTGCTTTGGAGTTGTTGAAGAATCATTTAAAGCCTGGTGGATGTGTTCTAGATGTTGGCTCTGGGTCCGGCTATTTGACTGCTTGTTTTCTACGTTTTATGGATAATGCTGGTGATAATAGCGGGGGTAAAGTTGTGGGAATCGAGCATCAACCTTCGTTAGTTCGACAAAGTAAGGAAAATTTAGACAATGATGATCCTAACTTACTAGCATCTGGGAAAATAATTATTATAGGTTAGTGGATGAATTTAACATTACAAAATACATCTAGCAATGTTTCTGATGATATAAAATTTTAGAGGGTGATGGTCGTCAGGGATGTGCCGAGCATGCTCCTTACGATGCTATTCATGTTGGTGCAGCAGCTCCAGAAACACCACAAAGCTTAATAGATCAACTGAAGAATGGAGGTAGATTGATTGTTCCTGTTGGCCCGGAGGGAGGCACCCAATATTTGGAACAGGTAATAAATTAAATAAGAAAAACTTCTAATAATAATTTGTTTTTTACAGTATGACAAAGATGAGAGTGGAAATGTTGTAAATACACGCCTTATGGGAGTCATGTATGTTCCATTAACTGATCTGTATAGTCCTTGACTTAAAGCCGCCTTAAAAATTGGATTGGTGTTACTGGTAATGCTTATGATCCTCTATGCTTTTTTTAAGTAACTTCCTGAGAACTTAACTAAAATAAATTTTCACAAAATTTTTCGTGTTATTAAGAATCATCATAAAATTTATGTGAAAATAATCTATTTTGAATTATCTCTTTGTTCTAATGCTTTATTTATGTACGGGAAATGAATAAATCCTTGAAGTAATACTGGACAAATTCTTTACTTTTTTTACTATCGCGACTCTGACATCGAGGCATCGAGAAACAACTCGCTGGAGTGTTATGCCTCCTCAAACGAGTTGAATCTCATCAACCAACCGATGACATGCGCTTGTTGGAGCGGAGAAGGGCTAGCGAAGGCTATGATAATGGAATCAGGAATGTAAAGAAAGAAGGAAAGTTATGTAGGCCGGAAAAGTGGAAAAGACGAAAGACCATGGTGCTGCCGAGATTCGAATCCGGGACCTCTGGGATGATAGCTAGGGGCTTTACTCCCTAGACTACCGAGACCCTAGGCGAATTCTTTATTAAACCACTCTTCTCTTCGTCCTCGTTGCACGAAATCTAGAACAACTTCTGCTGTTCCTTTTATTGCTTTTTATGGCCTTCCATTGGTCCTTCCAAGTTCTCACGTGTGTTTTGATCAATTTCATTTATTCTTACGTGAAGTAGATTCTCATATTCAGCCTGGTTTGCTCGTCCTGCAATCCTTCTTCCTTAACGGTTCTACAACCAGAGATCTCCACCGATCCCGATTCCGAGCCGTCATCCAAGGGTGATAGCACGTAAGTTGTGTCAATCGACCTCTTCTTACAAATATCTTGAATTTTTGTATGATTGAATCAAATTACGTGCTACCACCACAGTTTGGCATCTCTAAGCTCACCGGGTTGGTATAGTGTTCTTACATTCCATGAAAATAAGTTCAAATCGTTGGCCTTTGTACGTTTGCCGGGTCTTCTCCGTGAAATCTGTCCAGTCCAAAGCTCTGCCGTAGCTTCCATAGCAAAAGGTGAATGCAAGGAAGGGTTGCTAGCCCTTCGCTGCTACGCGAGAATATAGCGTCTCACACTCGCTACTACTACCGTCGTTAGTGGCCCTGTTGAGCAGTTACTGAGCGCCGATGTCGGTTTTGGACCTTTAAAGAAAAGTAAATATATTAAATAATTCAAATTCATCATACGTTTTGACCCTTTATGAAGTAAGTACAATTGGGGCGACAACTACAGCGACGACCACGACCACGGTTCTCGCCAGGCTCTTGCGACGAGTCATCTGACATTTGTCATTGTCAAAATGACATTTTGATGTTTTCACAAAAAGTTGAGGTTATGTAATACAAGTGAGCCGCTTTCAAGATGTTACGCTTTAGATCGAGTTTTAAGCCTTTATTAAGACACCCAGCTCGTGTAACTAATTTTAGGAGTGAAAGCAGTGCTACTCAAAATAAACCAACAAAAACTGCCGAAAAGAAATCCCAACTAGATGCGGAAATCCCCTTAAACTATAACATTTCGACCAAAGTGCAGGAGAAGCTACCACCTAGGGCTCCATTTATCAAAAACTTCTTTTTAGGACAAGTAGATAGACAACTTATCCCTTACCCGGAAGTAATACCAAGAGAGGACTTAGAAAAATTACACAATGATATTGCAGAAATTAAAAACTATTTTAATGATAAACTAGATGTTAAACAAATTGAAGCTACGCGATGTGTCCCTAAGCAAGTCCATAACGACTTGAAATCTTTAGGAATGTTTGGTCTAAATATACCACAGTATTTAGGAGGAAAGGGATTATTTGTATCAGAAAGTTGTATAGCGACAGATCCTGAAACAGTTTCATCAGATATATCAACAATTTTATCATCACATAGACTAGTTGTTGATGTTATAGAAAAATTTGGAACTCAGGCACAAAAGGAAAGATATTTACCTAAGTTAGCAGATGGTAAATTGTTGTTTTTAATCAATATTCTATTCACTATCCTTGTTTCTAATTCTTAGGCTCATGCTTAGCTTCAGAGGCAATATTTGAGAATGAAGTAGCAGAAAATAAATTTTTCAATACAACGGCACATTTAGAGCCATCGGACAAAGCTTGGATTCTTAAAGGAGAAAAGAGTTTAGTCGTTAGCGCGAAAGAAGCAAACGTATATTTGGTTTTGGCAGAAACTACAAAACTGAATATATCTGGAGATATGGCATCTGGAGTATCCATGTTCTTAGTGGATTCTTCTTCACCAGGAATAAGCCAAAGTAATGCACTATTAACCCTGGGATTAAGAGGTTCTGAGTGCTGTACAGTATCTTTTCAGAATGTTAAAGTGCCAGAAAGTAATATTTTTAAGTATTCTACCATAAAATTTATTAACCGATTTAATATTTCCGCAGGCTGCATTCTAGGAGAAATTAATGGTGGAAATGAGATAGCGCAGTATCTTCTTAAATCTCATAGAATTAGAACGGCATTGTTAGCTGTAGGCTGGACAAAGCAATTAATTAGCGCGATAACAGAGCATTGCATTACAACAAAGCAATGTGGAATATCTATAACGTAAATTCTAAAAATTTCATGGATTTTGCGACCTACTAAGTTATCTTACATTTCTACAGGGAATTAGATCTCGTCGGAAATAAGATTTCCAAAATGATTGCATCCACACATGCAGCCGAAAGTATGATTTATTACGTTGCAGGATTGATTGATGAATTTGATAATCAGGATGTTGACATAGAAGCTGCTATAACAAAGGTTTAACAACAATTTTTGGATCTAAGCTTTAGTTACAATACGCTTTTGTTTTGTCTAGCTTTACTCAATAGAAAGTCTATGGAATGCAGTAACAACATCAATGGAATTCTTGGGTCCTAAATCTTTATTATCTGGCCATGCTGTAGAAGCTATCTTAAGAAACGCAGCACAGTTATATACCCTTGGAGAATCAATAGATTCCTTACGATTATTTATTGGCATGTCAGGACTTCAACATGCTGGCGTAAAAAAATTTAATCAAAATTAAATTCAATAATTAAAACTTTCAATTTTTTCTAGATGTCAATACATGAAATTGTAAAAAAAGAACGGAATCCACTCTTTCATCCAGGACATATGTTTTCAAAATTATTTGATAGTCAAAATCTAGAACATCCTAAGCTAAGATTGCAATTAAAAGACGAGCTGCATCCATCTTTAGAGCCAGCTGCTCAATGCTTAGAGCAATCAATAGTTCGTTTAGAAATTTGTACCAATTTATTACTGATTAGATATGGAAATGAAATTATTGAACAGCATGTAGAAGTGCAACGGTTAACAGAAATGGTTAAATTAATTTTTGCAATGTTTGCAAGCATATCTAGGGCATCACGATCTTATTGTATTGGATTAAGGCATTCAGATTATGAATTGTTAATAGCCACAAGTGTTGCTTTAGATGGTAGGAATAGAGTAAAGGAATTGGCTACCGAAATTGCACATGGTCCAGTCTTGACAAATGATAATAATTATAAAAGGCTTTCGAAGCAAGTTTATAAGAGCCGGGGGTATTTCCCGGAGCATCCGTTGACGTATAATTTTTAGAGTTATGTAAATAAATGTATTATTTAAAGTTTTTTTTTTTATTATACCTTTTTACTTGTCTAGTGACTTAATTACCATTCAATGTACTTGCGTCAACTGAGCGATGATGGATATCGCCATATCCTTGGCCTTTTTACTTTTCCCAACTCCCGTAGGCTCTGTTTCTGCACAAAAACAAACCACGACGAGTAAAAGCAGAGGAAACAATATTCCTCTTATGAAGCTTCTGCGCCGTCCGCAATAGATCACTGTTTTTCAACGTTAAGCTTTTGTTAATGTAAATCAGGCTGTTAGATGAATAGCCCAAGTTAATTTTATTCAGTGTTAGAGTACCGTGCTGGCGAATTTTCATCAGGAACTCTTGCTGTTCATTAGCAGAAGGAAACTTAGCAATTAATAGCGGGATAACCTTCCTGTCATCAAGACAAACAGGCTCTTAACTGAAATCCGCAAGGATCCCTTTGAGCCGGAAGACCTAGAACCACATGGAGGAGAACCTTATTAGCAGAGGCAGCAATAACTCTGGAAGATCCTGGACGGAGGTGTCGCACAAAAGCGAGTCCGCTGGAGGGATTAAAAGGAGTAAAGTAAATAACATTCTTGTCGTGGCCGGAACACAATTACATAAGATGATATAGCTTATGGCCGATAGTAGAGGCAATAGAATAGTTATTACTTACTGGAATACCCCGAACGACCACATCATGTAAACTAGTTTGGCGACGTAAATCATCAAGCTTGTTAGAGGCTACGAGGAGATCATGCTGCAATTAAATTACAAATTTTGCAAATGAAATATGGAGGTGAAGAAATTGGTAAAGAAAAACCAGAAATAGACCGAGCTGACCGCAGGCATCATCAACATACTGACATACAATTCATATACTTCATAGCTACTCACCACTGCTTTATATGATATCACTATAGCCCAGTTGTTGGTTTTCCCATACAAAAGGCTTCAATCGCAAATAATTGAGAAATTAAAAACGCGTAACTTTATATCTATGGTAATATCTAAATATTATCGTATATAATCTCAACACTTTCATTTTAATCAAAAATGTATATACAATTATAAATATATATATTAAGAATCTATTTGTTTTTGATAGACAATAAAGACACATGCGGGGGCAGCTCAACGTTATGAACTCTCCTCATGTGTTGCCTTAAGTTACTATTACTACTGAAGTCCCTCTTGCACAACGCACAATTAAACTGATTGTGACTTTCTCTAGTATGCTTATGCAAGTCCACCACTTTACTAAATGACTTCATACAAAACTGACAAATATGAGATTTTCTTTGGTGCATTATTAAGTGATATGACGTAGAGAACGCTCTAGGGCAGTACTGGCATGCATACATAGTGTTTGGGTTTTCAATATTCGATTCATCATCACCTTCATCTAATTCAATCTTGCCTTTAGTGGCATCAACTTCAACGGCAGCAATGTCCAGCATACGAACCTGATTAACTCCATTAGGATTATCAACGCCATCAACTTGATTTGAGTCCATTGGGTTATAATCAGCAATTAATGTGGCAGGCGCTGGTACGAATTTGGTTATTAGAAATGAATTAACTTCACCTGTAACTTTTGATACTTTGGCTGGTGGTTGCTCAACAGCTTCTGAATTGGATAGTTCATCATCGGAAACCTTATTCACATGTGTTAGAATATTTGTAACATTTTCTGTTAGTACAAAGTGTGGAGTTTTGAAATTTTGACCTTTACGCTTCTGTCGCTTCTTTTCTATTACTGGTGGTGATGACGTTCTTTCACTAACTTCAGGTTCATCCTCTTTTTCTTCAATATATTGCAGATTACTTGTGTAATCCTCTTCCTCCGTCATTTCGTAGGCATTTTTCTCGGCTACATATTCAATTAAGCTGAAATTATCATCATCTTCATAATTGTACTCATCATTATCAGCAACAACCTCCTCTTCATCAGTATCTTCTTCAACAGTATGAATATTCTTTATTTTTTCATCAGCAGCTTTTATTTTACGAATAAACATAAAGCATTGTCCTAGTTGATCCGTACATGGTGTACATATCATCGATGGGACATTTTCCATATTCCATGTCTAGAAACGATTTTTTTAATATTTTACACAATAATTTAACAGAAATATCTTAATATTTTCCTATTAATGGCTTAAACTTACTTCCAAAGAAGACAATTCCATGAAAATATCTTTGAGCTCATAATTTTGCTCGTCCATTTGCAATTGATGTGACAATAAATTATATTCTCCAGAACCAAAACATATTCTACAAAGTTGTGTGGGATTTGTGAAATCGCCTGCCATTACAAACGAAATTATTTAAAATATTTAAAGCCAACAATTTTTAATTATAAAATTTGACGGGTGTCGTTGTTTGGACTTCGGATGACGTATTGAAAGTAAAAGTTTACAACGCGTTGTTTTTTTTTTTGAAACCGCTACAAATAAATCGTTGTGGATTTAATCCACAAAAAGAGCGCGGGAAAATTTTTGACTTCTATTTCGTTTAAGATGAAGGGTTAATTTTAAAAATTGATAAAAAAGGGTCTGTTGACAAAGAAAATAAGAGAATTACATCGTATATTATAAACTGTTGTGTTTATTATTGATTAGGTTTGTAATTTAGATTGTTCAAGTTTCAATGAACGCATAAAGAAAATTTTAACTTGAATTTTTTTTTTGTGAAAGACTAGAGGCCGAGGAAAGCCCCTTTGTACTGTCGACAATCTACTTTTTTTCATAGAAGGTGCAATGTCGAACAGCAAGCTCTAGTCGGGAGATAGTAAAGAGTGCGAGAGATGGGAAGGAAGAAACTGCCACAACGAAGCTGCGATATTTTATTCTACCTACTCCCAACCATTACTATGGCGACTCTGACATCGGGGTATCGAGAAACAACTCGCTGGAGGTGGATTTCGCTGCCTCTATGTATGCTGCTGTGGTAAGTTATACTACCATTAAATATTTTTTTAATATTTTAAAAAATCCGCCTTGATGGTTTTGTGTGATTTGAGATAAATAATGGAGAGTTTTATGCATTTTTTTGAAAACAGAGCGAATTAAAACTTCTGGTCGAACTGTGAGACCACGTTAGGCCGAGCACGTCTACAGTACATAGCCAGAAGTGCTTAAGTGCAAAGTATTGTTTCGAGAAAATTGCCTTCAAAGATTTTTTTAGATACAGAATTGTGCATAAAACCACTATTGCTTTTGAATATAAACAGCATAATTTGCTCGTCTTAGTGGCGCTCCGATTTTGCCCGCTGGGATAGCTTCTGGGTTAATTCTGCCAAAAGAAAGATGAGTATCGAGTCTTTAACTCGATGATTGTTGGTTCGGTATCAAGGAACTGATTCGTCGGCTGTTCGATAATCGGTTGTTCGGGTGCTGGACTGTGTGGATGATCTTGGTTATACAGCTGGTGGAAGAGTTCTCTCCACCGATGCAGGCGCCCACGTGTAGAGGTCACGAAAATTGCATCCGATTTTTTGATGTTGTCGTTTGTTGATGTTGTTTTGCCGCCTACTCGCCGTATTGTCTGGTACAGTGCCCGGTACTCGTGCCTCGATGTCGCATCTTCCATGTCGGCCACAACGTTATTCCAGTACGCTTCTCGTTCCGATTTAATTTTCTGTGGAATTTCTTTGTTCAATTGTCGGTATTGTTCGAAATCGACGTGTATCATTCGCTTCCACTGATCGGCGAGGGCCAGACGGCTGCCGAGTTCCATGGCTGCGTCCGTATACGGATAGGTGGACACAACTCCATTGCACATTCCACAATAGACTCCGATAATTGCCTTTCTTCTACATCGATATCGTCTGGTATTGCGAGCGCCGTGAATTTATTGGATAATGCCATTTGAAACTCTCGCCGGATGACCGGGTCCCGTATGCAATCCCAATTCTTCGGCGCTGTTTTCTTCGCTCTTTGTAATCGCAACTGTAATTTCGCTCGAACAAGATAACGGTCCTATCCGGGTCCACACATTGTACGTACGTCTTCGAGCGTCGATCGGAATCTTGTATTGATCAAAACGTAGTCTAACATCACTGAGTCGTTCGCCAGGTGAGTTTGTGTTTAGAGTGGATCGTGGAAGATGCTCTTGCCAACGATCAAATTGTTTGAATGAAATGAGGCTTAATTCGGTTCGAGGTATCGTATCCAGCGTCTTTTGAAGCTGATCGTAAAATTCCTCCTTGTTCGCAGGCGGGCTGGTCTCGGTTGGCGCATAAACGGGTACGATATGGGTCTTGATCGTTCCACCCTCGGATATCGGTTGGAATGCGATAACGTTGCTGGTAGCCCGTCGATCGACCATAAACGTGACGCCGGCCTCTCGTTTCCTACCACTGGAATAGTAAAGCGTCATCGTGCCGGTGAGACGATCGTTAATATCCCGGATCCGGTAAGTCGTAGTTCCGATTGGGCAACAACTGGTATTTTGCATTTCAATAATTCCATTGCTATGATTGCCTTTTGACCGACTTGATGTTATGTTCGTACATTCCACGCAGCGAATTGAATTTCCATTTTCGGTGTGATTTCGGCCAGTAACTCACTTCGCACCAGCATCCCAGCTGTATTATTTCGTAAGTAGTTAGTTTTATATCCATGCGGTTTCTTGCCTAGTTTCTTCGGTTTCCAGATTCTGGTCAATTCGGCAGGTCGACTACCCTCCCCCTTCCACACTTTGGACTTGGGTTTTATTTAGGTATTTGCTTTAAAATAAATAAACGAATCATAAAATAATAAATCCTTTATTGGAAATCACTGTGGGCGAGTTTTATTGAAAGTACAATAAGCCTTCATCTTCCAAATTTCTTTTAAATAGATCAGTCTCCCTTCCACTCCCCCTGAACTTTTATTTATAAAACAAATTATACTCCGTTCCATTTCCAATTCATTAAAAGACCTTTGCAGTGTCTCTAGTGGTTTAAAAATATACATCCAAAACTGTATGATATGATTAAAACTCCCCTGAAGGCCATAACGACATGATTCACATTCAAAGACAACATTTGAATATCAATTCATTATACAGCTCATTCATGCCGCTAAATGTCCTTTGGCTCACGTACGTTACACATATACTATACTTATGTATATATGTGTAAAAGACGTCACATCTAGCGTATGGGAAAGAAAGGATAAGAGCCTCAACCCAACAACATTAGCAGAATATAACTTTATTTGGTGTTTATTAGAAAATGAGCAGGGAACCAACTAAACATAGTGAATGGCAATGGAATCAACAGGTTGCGGAGACGTCGAGTCAATGACATTGTAGTCTTTGGGTCAAAGCTGCTCGCTCTGGCAACCGTAACTAATAGGTCATTATCAATATATAAGCATATCAAATACAGTATCGTATTTAATAAATTTTACCCAAAACGTTCGATAAATTTGCATTGTGAATGACAAAAAGAAGTAAACTATCATTCTACCCTCATTTATATACTACCTATACCACCCGGGTAAAACCCCTGGTTGCTAAGCTACCGGCAGTGACATGTTTCCCCTAAACAAAGATGTATCAATATAGACGGCTTTGCTTCAAAAGAATAAATAATCCTGTCAATATAAAGGACATATTCTTTTATCCTGTTTTGTGTTGTTTTGTTATATTGTTGTAAAATTTTAAAAATTCGCGAAAATCAAAATATTAAAATCTAAGCACTTGATGTGCCTTAAAAAGGTTCACTTTATTTAAAAGGAAGTCCCTTAAAATAGAGCACCTTTACGTTTGACACCAATTTGATAAAGACATTCCATAAGGAAAGTGTGTATAGGAGAAAGGACCACAAACTACAAGCTCTTTTTTTCTTTGCCGTCGCCGCGTTTGTTTTCCTCGTGTGTCTCAAGTATTTATATATATTTTATTTGATCGTATTCATCTTGAAAAACTTTAATGATTTTTGTGCATGCTTCCCATATATTACAAAATCGATCTAACAAAAGTCTAGGGGCGAGATTTTGCCGTTTATCAATTCCAAATAAATAATTTTTTCCTTCGTTCGGCTGTTTTTGTATGAGAGTCCTTAGAAATGTGAGCACGTGTTCTTATACTTACTTAGTTTCGGGGGAAAAATTCTTTTAAGATAAAATTCTAAGATTTAATATTTATTAATTATATTTTGTAAACTTATTTTTGTGTATAGTTTATTTTTGTGATTTTTATAATATTATCCTACATATATATATATTTGTTTTTTGTGATTTATTTTGTGGAAGAAAGAAATTTTGTTTTTTCGCAATAATGGCAACGAAACAGAAATCTCAGGAAAAGAATAAAATGTCTGAAATTGATGATCAAATTCTCAAATATTTTGAAATAAAAAAGGTAAGTGGATTTGTGGTTATTTGAAAATTGATATTAAACAATCTATGCAGTGTGTAAAGTATTTATCTAAGTGAACTAGTTAACGGACGTCTCGATAAGTTTGCTAGAATTATAACGTTTAAATATTTAAGCAGTTTCGATATAGTTTTGTAACGTTTGTTTTAATACTAAACTATAAACATTTCCTAACTAATTTCATAAAAAACATGAAAAAAAAGATTCGAATATATTTACGTGCTGTTTATGAGACGGAAAATACTTTTGATTCGTATTACCTGTGATTTGTTACCTATCTTTCTTGGTCACGAAACCGTTTATTAACTTTTTAATGTGATAAACTAGCAAAAAAGAACATAACTCATTAAACCTAAGCAACTATTTGTTATAAAGTTAATATTGAAGGTTTATGTATCGTATTGTGTTATTTATGAATTATTAGCTGGAACCCCGCCTCGTCGTACCCATAAGGATAAGCCAATAGTATGGCGTGCCCCAAAACAATTGGGAATCTCAAAATCGATGGGCAGTGAGAGTCTCAAATCCCACCTCGAAAGTGCATTCAAAAAGAAAAGTGTAACCCCGTTCATTTAAAAACCAAATCGCTCGCTCATTTATATCCCCAATCACAATTCAGCGGTTTTACTGTCACTCTTGTCGTGGTCAGATGCTATGAGGGAGTGTTTTTGCCCGTAAACGAATTCGAACAGGAAATAACAATGCACGTCCGCTTGAATTGATCGAGGTATAACAGCCAAAGTTGTCGAGTCGAGGTATAACAGCCGTATTAAGGGCTTCGAGCGAGCCGGCCATGGTGAATTCGTCCCAAATTATAATTTGGCACTTTTTAAGGACTGTGGAAATACGGACATTTTTGCTGATGTTTCATGTAGATGTTTCTATCTGGTTCAAATTCTATGGGAGCTTGCGTGCTGAATTCACTTAAACGTCCACCATCAAGTAGCGTTGGAGCAATTCTGGCTGATGTCACTAAAAATGCAATCTCATTCTGCATTCGAGTCGACCTCAAAATCAAATTAATAAGACATGTTGTGCCTGTACCGCCTGTCCCATCTAGGAAAAAATCGCGGTATTTCCTTAGTCGTAGGATTGACTAATTGTATTGCCTCTTAAAAAGAATAAATTTGGTATTGGATATATATTGCAAATCCAAAAACAACTTTCATAAATCTAACTAAAAACAGCACCTAACATAATTTCTTGGAATGATTGATTTTCAAAACCAATTACGTATCGATTTCGCATATTCTTTTTTTTTTTTCAAATATACTTACTTTATTACCAAAAAGGTACTTAAAGGTCTCCTTACGATCAAGCAATAAAAAGGGTTCTGTAGTAAATTATATATAAACATGAATTCTCTTCCTTCTATACCTTGCTGAATTGAACGAGAGAGTATGCCACTTCGGTATGCCACCAACATGAATTTATGCAATTGAGATTTTTATGTTGTTTGAAGAGAGGGAAGGTATTTTGTTTGAACTAGAGACTGGTTTTTTTCAACATGCAAATATTATGTTAATAGTAATATAAAAAGTTTCATTTCTGGATGTGATATAAGTTTAGTGCCTAAATGCGAATAAAGTAATTAAGGGTTCTTTGATCCCTATGCTATGTAGGCATTGATTTTTAAGATTAGTGTACTTTTCATCATTAGTTCAATTGTAATACATATTTCTAAAAGAAGCTCCGTATGTTTTTCCAGATTACAAAGTGTTCTCATACGCGGAACCACAATATTTTATTGCCCTGTGGTTGCTGCTCTATCCTAAATGGAGGCATAAAATATTTTCCTTTTTATATGTTACTTTGTTGCCAATAATCTGCTATTTATAGCAGCATATGAAATTTTGTATGTAAATCTCACCCTTTGCGTTCGTAGTCGCCAATTCTATGACACCAAATATGTGATACCAGGCAAACTGTACAATTTCTAAAAATAAATGTAAATTATTATAGTAAATAAGGATTTGTGCAAAATAATAAATATTTATAAAATATGAATGATATATTTGATATATAGAATTATCCATACATAACATAACGCTCCTTATCACATGGGACATAGGGCATGAATCAAGGGCCTAGGTTGGCTATATTCTCGTTTTCGCGTCGCAAGTTGTGGCCAATCCAATTCCATTTCCGTCGCCGATACGACATAGGCGTCTGCTGATGAAAACTTGTAGGCGCCCTGTGATGAATTGGTTGGCTTTCCATGTTTCGCAACCGTAGAAAAGAGCTGTCTTAACGTTGGAGTTGAACAACCGCAATTTGCTGTTCATTGGGATCTCCGTTGTTCTCCATATGCGGAACAGGCATGCATATGCGCTTCATGCTTATTTATTCTGGAACAGACGTCCGGCAGTTGGGGCTATAATTTCCAAGTGATACATTGGGCCCATACCCGAATACAATTCATTTATCTCTAAAGTGTTCGCTCAAAAACTAAGGGCCTGTTTAGACGCTACGCTTCCAGGAGCGTTCGTCACGAACTTTGTGGATAAGGAGAGAAGTGGGGTGGTACCTCTCATCATCCCCACTTCCTCAAAGTTCGTGAAGAAAAATACAGGGTAATATGTAAACTTCTTCCAAAACAATTTCAAAACGCCCTAGTGGCTAAACTGTTACGATTCCCCCCCCCCCCCAACGATTTTTTGTTCGTCTATCCAAGACCTATCCACAGCCAGGCGTTTCGACATTTTCGACATGATACATCCTGTCTGAAACAATTTTGAAGGAGCAATTTAGTCTATGTATTATAAATGTCTTCCACATTTTGTGTAGGCCGCCATTTTGAATTTCTAATGATGTTGCATACATAATTTTATTCTACTTTTCAAGTCCTTTCATTTGATACCATGTCGGAGGTCTGCGAACGTAAATGCTAAAATAGACCGCCATCTTGGAACCGCGATCTTGATTTTTTTTACAAAATGGTCAGATTGGATTATTCCAGCAAACTACGTAAATGTGGAAAACTTGAAGTTGTATTTTCTACTTTTTAATCTTCCGCCATATTGTGTTGGCCGCCATATTGAATTTGGAATGCCGTTACCTAAAGGCTCAAACAGAACCAATCCGTTCCGTCCGCTTCGCTCGTTTTTGATTTGTTTTTAGATAGTCTCATACTAATTACTATTTCAAATACCTCAGTCATGCTCTACAATAACCAGACTTATTAAGTATAATAATAATAAATTCTATATTACCATTTAGCGTTTAGGAAAGGGAGCATATGGGATCGTATGGAAAGCAATCGACAAAAAATCAACTCAAACAGTCGCAGTAAAAAAAATATTTGATGCTTTTCGAAATGAAACAGACGCTCAACGAACTTTTCGCGAGATAATGTTCTTGCGGGCGTTTCGAAATCATCCAAATGTAATTCAGCTCAACAGTATTCATAAGTACATAAAATATATAACTACATAGCTTGAACAACATTTATATAATTCCTATCTTCTAGAGCAACCAATAACCTGGACATTTACTTATCTTTTGAATTTATGGAAAGCGATCTTCACAATGTAATTAAGCGTGGGACAATACTGAAGGATGTACACAAGCGTTATGTGATGTATCAATTATTTAATGCTGTAAAATATATCCATTCGGGTAATGTGATACATAGAGACCTTAAGCCTAGTAATGTACTAATAGATAGCAAATGCAGGTAGGATTATGATTTTATGTTAAAAATAAAATTTTGCAGAAATTATTTAACAGGTGTAAAATAGCGGATTTTGGATTGGCTAGATCAGTATCGCAACGACAAATCGGTGAAGCAAATTCTGCCATTGATCCATCGGAGCCAATATTAACTGATTACGTTGCAACCAGATGGTATCGTGCCCCGGAAATTCTTGTAGCTAGCAAAAGGTTTATTCTGTTTAATTTAAGTAAAAAATATAATATTTGATTGAATTTTTATTGTAGATATACAAAGGGAATTGATATGTGGAGTTTAGGATGTATTTTAGGAGAAATGATACTAGGTAAACCGTTATTTCCTGGTACAAGTACTGTGAATCAGGTATTTTTGATTAAAAAATGTCTATGAACTTTAAAGCTAATAAAAAAATTATCCATAATCTCATATCAAGATTGAAAAAATCGTCTGTGCCTTACCTGATATTAGTGAAAAAGATGTTGCCGCTGTTGGAGCTGGTTTCGGATCTGTTTTATTAAATCAACAAATAACTCCAAATGCTCTGTAAATCGATTAAACAAACCAAAAATCAAACCCACATTATAAATAAACAATTCAATTCATAGCAATCCAAAGTTGGAGGAGTTGCTGCAGGGTTCACCAGAAGATGCTAAAGTATTAGTTAAGTCGCTTTTAGTTTTGGATCCATCCGGACGACTGACAGCTAAGCAAGCGCTATGCCATAAATATATAGAAAAGTATGTGTATTAACCTGTTGCACATTGTGATTGACGTATTTAGCCCTAAAATTTAAATAATTGATTCTGGCTGTTAAATAGGTTTAGGAATACCATACCGGAAGTGGAACTTAATTCAGACGTTCTGCCACCATTCCGTGACGATGTGCAATTAACAGTTCCGGAATATCGATCGAAGCTTTATGAAATTATGCAGTCAACGGATAAACATGGCAGTGGCGCGAATAGAGCAAATAAGAAAAAGTAAGTAAATTTGTTTGATTTGTATTTTATAAAGTTAGCGGGGGTGTGGGACCGGATGAGTACACAGTGTTGTCTTGGGAATGCTTTGTAGGCGATATTTATTTTTTGTTTGTTGGTTTTTAGGTATTCATTTTCTGTTTAGGATTAAATTTCGAACAATGTTAACAGAGATATCTACTATACTTCCTATTAATGTGATTTAAACTCGAACTCGATGCTTGGAGTTGGTTAGAGCTCTTTGCAAAACTTTTTTCGATCGATAGAAAATTAAGTCGAAAGACAGTTTGTGGTAGAGGTATTTTGTGAATGACGTGTGGGATCACTGTTCGCCAAATTCGACAGTTTGGTTTATTGACTCAGCCAGAGAGTGCAAAATGAGCTTCATCCATCATTAAAATCTCGACTCGGTATTGACCATTCTTGCGTCGGCATTTTCATATTGCAAGCTACGCGAATTGTCCGTTGCCAACAATCTTTGAGTAAGTTGCATTAACTCCTGAGATCGGCGGATTATCAGTTCAACAACTACGAATTGTGTTGTCTGAAGGCGCCGAATTTCTCCCATATTTTTTACGATAAACCTCAACCTTTTTCAAATTAAATGATTGTTTTCAATGTAAAGCGCTACAGTTTAAGCGCGTTAATGTGAATAGACTCATAGCTAAAATGGCCCAGTTTGTATAATAAACGATAACATGAATAACAAAAAAGACACATTGAAATTTAACTAGAAATTTAAAAAATGAGTCAAAAAGGTAAAATGGTCCGCGCCCTCCCACCCCTATGAGCTAAAAGCACCCCCCTTTGGGGGTCGGGCTCCCAGTTTGGAAACCGCTGGTTTAGAGGCAACCGTCGAGGTTAGCAGAAGATATGCTCGTTGGAGTCGTACGCCTCCTAATAATGGTGAATCTCGCTAACCAGCGCTGACTAGGCTACAGTCAGATTACAAAGAGGTGTGTCGACCGCTAGTTAAAGACCCTGCGTAAGTGGAACTTTGGTACCCCGATTAACCAGTTAAAGTGACAAGATGCGTTAATAGAGCCGTGTATAACCTTATAGTTCCGGCTAATGCCCCCGCCTTCATCTACTTCAGTTCAATAATGTTCAGTTAAATCCACATAAGTAGCTTCACCGGCTAAAGTCCGTGCTTGAAATGGTTGTTGCTTTTTCGCCAGAAGTTAGAAATGCAAAAGCTCACTGGAATATCATTCCATTATTCCAGTTTATTATTCTCTTTTGAGCGAGCTTTTACTTTTAACTTCATTTCGAGTTCATTTGGGCGAACTGAGGTCTGTTTTATTCTCAGTTGAATATGTGCAAATTGAATGCGAACTGAGGTCGGCTGGTGAAGCCAGGGTATAATGATAATTTGTTAAAGCAATAATGCTAATTCCAGAGTTTTGTATGAAGAGGTCGATTGAAATAACTTACGTGCTACCACCCCTGATATTTGGCTAGGGTATTTTTTTACATTAATAATGCTATGTTCGAAGTTTTTGCTTTGTTCTTCAATATTGATTTTGCTCATATTTTTTTACTTTGTTTCTTTGTTTAATTCCAAACATGACAATAAACCTTTCAAATTTTTTTTTTAGAGAAAGCAAATCGCCAACAAAATTAGAAAATACAATAACAATAATCTCAAGTGCAACTGGATCAAAACGATTAGTACAACAGAAAGTAGATGAAATAGAGCGCAAAGATAATCATTTTACAAGACATGTAGAGAAAAGAAGTAGCAGTATTGCATCACAAAACAGCTCGTATTCTTCTACTGGCAATAAAAGTATGTCCAAGAGCTCAACAATGCCCATGAAAGCAAATCATCTTAACTATAATAGTCATGATACAAAGGTTCAAGGCATACCAAAAGTCACATACTTTAAAATATCAAGCGGTCAAGTATTGGATCCCACATTAACGGCTGCCAATTCCGAAAGAGTAGAAAATCAACACAATAAACCAAATCTATCGCGAGAAAAATCATCATTTGGAATAGAGAAACGCCATTCAATTGATTGCGGCTATAGTGGAACTGATGCAGTACAGCCGAGCCCGCATCGACATTTATCTTCCAAAAATAATATACATAATAGTTTTACAACATTAAATAACAATACACGTAACGGTAAATACACAAAGCCGAATAAAGTTGAAGATTATGGTCCACCATCGTGGAGCAATAAGTGCACAAGACGAAATTGTACAGCTGATGATGCTACTATTTCTGGGCAAAAACCCGAGAAACTTCCAGCCCAGAAATCGGAGAAAATTTCTGTACAAAAGCCAGATAAAATTCCCTCAGGAAAGCTATCTAGATCGGATTCATTAACAAATGATAGCGGTAGCTACTATGAAAGAAGACTGAAGAATCTCGAAGAGAAAATCAATCGACATAAAATGGATATAAAGGCGTTATTTGCACAAAATGCTAAAGTTAAAACAAATGATACTAAGCAAAAAATACAAACGACTGCTTCTAATGAGAAAGTTTCAAAAGCAAAAGTTGCATTAAGTAGATCAAAATCAGAGCATAGTGGGAATGTTAAGCAAAATTTCCCTTTGAAATATGAATATACATTTCCAGAGGGGGAGCGCACCTCCAAGAGAAGAGCAAGTGATTATGGAGGTATAAATACTAAAGGAGTCTTTAATTTAAGAAAGTCTCAAGTAATCACGTAGGAATTCAAAAAATTAATTGGTTTAAACGTTAACACATATATATTTTTGTTGTTTACTTTTTATATTAATATGTATATTTATTTTGTATATTTACTTTATGAGAAAATTAAAAAAGTAACAATCCTACTCTTAGTTTTAAAGTGAGTGATAAAATATTCTACCCAAATGCGGCATCACTCTTCGGGGGAGAGGGCGAACGTCTAACAAAGACCTCGGAAGGTGGTTCCACCCGATTTGTCACTTCTGTCAAAACCCGAGAGGAGTCACTGCAGATGAATACCTAGCAGCTCTGTTAGCAAGTCCCAATCTCAACTCCCCGCGGTGCCCCCTGGGGTACTTCTTCGGAAGGAGCTAACGGGAGACCGTCGAATGACGACGCCTGCGCCATAAAACAGAGTTTTATGTCCTTTGTGTTGAGGGTTAGCAACCCGCTCCCATAAAAATACCATTGCTACGAATCGGAAAATGAGAGGGAGGAAACCGAGCGCTTAGAAGACAGCTTTGGGGTGAACTCAGGAGTACGACAAGGATCTTTACTTTCGCCATTACTCTTTCTTATAGTAATAGACTATATCCTAGTCAACGTTTTAGATAACAGAACAGGCGGCATACAATGGGGACTGCTAGACCACCTTAAAGATCTTGACTACATGGATGATATCTGTGTCCTGGCCCGCAGACACCAGGACCTCGAAAACATGTTAAGCACGCGCGCCTCAGGGTGGCCTCTGCTATGGCTTATGGAGATGGTCAAGATCCTGAAAGTTCCCTAGGATTTGCGGAAGATCCAAAACCAATTCTAGTTAGCCAGTGGTTTAGATAAGACTGTCGCTCTTACCTACCAAACTACCTTGGCACCATTACTGAGACTATATTCATGGTTTTAGGGTTAAATTGCATTCATATTAAAATAATCGAGAAAAAATAACGAATTTTGTCGTCCACAATTCTGTAGACCATTTTATAAAATTTATCGCTTTTCGAGTCGCTTAACTATAAAGAAGAACAAGGCACATCAGCTGTCAAACGAATTCCAATATTTGTGCTGAATTTTGTTATCGATTTAAGTGAAAATATTGGACGCATATGTTGTTAATATTAATTCCTTACTAAATTACTCAAGTCTAAATAAACAGCAGCAAAATGGCATCGAGGAACTTAACAGAAGTCTTCGTTATCATGCGTAATAATTCTGTTAAGAATAGAAACATTTATTCTGATTTAAGGGTAACACAAAAATTTATTTTAAAATTGTTTGCGCTTAAAAACAACTAAAATTTCAGAAAAACAGTGACGCTGAAAAACTATTAAAAAGATCTCTAAATGAAGCAGAAGAAGGGCTGGAACTAAGGGATGAATATGGCTCACCACCAGTATGGATTGATAAGCTAGAAGAGGCACAATATTCTATGTCCAAGTACTGATTTGCTTACCTACTTTAGTCTTTAATTTATATTGTGGTCATAATTTTAAAACTATTTCTTATAGAATAAAACCAAAGCTTGACGAATTGGGATCTCTACATGCACGTCATCTTCTTCGACCTTCGCTAGACGACAGTTCTGAAGAGGAACAACAAATTGATTTGCTCAGTCAGGATATTTCCAAGCTAATTACTTCTACTCATAGACATATTCAGTGTATAAGATCAAGTTTAGGAGCTGGAAATAAGACCGAGCAGCGATTGACTAAGAATGTTGTAACATATTTATTGGTTTCTTTGCAAGAATTAACAATTAAGTTCAGAAATAGCCAAAGTAACTACTTAAGACAGCTGCAGTCTCAAGAGGAGCGATCAAATAAATTTTTCGAAGCTACAGATTTCACAACAATTGAGCTAAATGATGCAAATAAGGTGAACAATGTCGATACATTCGATAATTTTCTACAGCCGAAATCATCAAATTATTACACGACCGAGGATCAACTGGATGAGCAATTTCAAAGACCACCAGCTGGAAGAATGACTCAACAGCAGCTATTGCTGTTTGAGGAGGAAAATACAAAATTAGCCGAGCACAGGGAAGAGGAAGTAACGAAAATTGTGAAATCAATAATCGATTTGAACGATATTTTCAAAGATTTGCAACATATGGTTCAAGAGCACGGAACTGTACTGGACCGAATTGATTATAATGTAGAACAAATTCAAACTCGTGTTTCTGAAGGCCTAAAGCAGCTGCAGAAAGCTGAAATGTACCAAAGGAAAAATCGAAAAATGCTTGTAATAATGATACTTGCTGGTCTTACATTATTTATGCTTTTATTGTTGGTTTTTACAAAATTTTAAAATAAACCCGTATATCATAGTTAACGCCTAAAATCTTTCTGATATTCTACTAGCAACTGAACGTAGATTGCCGTAAACTTTACTGGGTGGAGATCCTAATATTAGGTTACAAATAGCTCGTCTAGCTAGCTGGATGTTTTGATAGCTACCTAATATATGAATTTTACTATCAGCTAATACGATACGAGTTTTTGTAACATTCTCAATTGTGAACTTCGTTCTGCCTCCTTTACCAGCTAAGCGGCCAATTGCTCGACTCATATGATCTCCTTTTAGGGTTTTAACATCTTTTATTTCAAATGATTCAACAAATAAATCGTCAAGCCGTAGCAGGGCTAAAGCATCGTCCACGTCGAAGCCACAAAGGAATGCCTTTACGAAGTCTGCGCCTTTCTGGAGGTTGGATATATCTGGAGTTTCGGGGCTGAGGCGAATTTCAACCTAAAGTTTTTATTTATTGACTACATTCACGTTTTATTTTCTTTTGCTCTTTGCTTACCTGTCTAGCTCTCATATTGAATCGTATCTGCAGCTTCATGTGCTCAACAATAGGGCTGAAGATTTTAAGCCAGTTTTCTTTAAGTGATGAATACCTAAATACAAAAACAAATGTAAATAAAACTCTTTAGAATTTCTGGTTTGCAAACCTGTGTGGAGGAACTGATAATTTACGAGTATCAGCACTCTTCCTCTTCTTTGATTTTGGTAAACTGGAGTTCCTTTTGCCTTCAATTCCAGTTTCTACATCAACTTGCATCTGGTCTCCTGCACTGTGGGTTCTTTTCTTTGCCTTTTTCACATTTTTAGCAGGCAAAAACTCCTCAGTGTTTATGTTTTCAGCCTCCATATTTTTATGATGTGTTATTTTTAAATCACTTAAAAAATACTTGTTACGCGCAAAAGGCAATGTTAAATAAAAATAATTTTGCACCTCGGACTCGCAGCTCTTGCACGTGTAGGCTGTCAAATGGGAAGGAAAGTGACAGTCGGTTTGTTTATAACAGCTTTGTTTTGCTCTAACTTGCCTGAAGTTGCTCTGATTTGTATTTCATAAGCTTGGTCGAGCTTTTTTGGTAGAGCAAATTCGGGCAAGCAATCCAAAATACCAAAAAAGGTAGAGCAGAAAACCGTGCTCTAGCTCAACAAATCAGAGCAACTTCAAGCAGGTAAGAGCAACCAAATTGCTCATGAAACACCTTTTCGTGAGATATCTCAAGCTAGCTCAACCTAGAGCAGCTCAATAAACAAAGCTCACATCTTTTATTTTCTACCAAAAGCTCAGCTGCTAGCGCCCTATCGATCTCAAAGCACGAAAATAAAGTAGAGATCGTGCATCAGCTAAAGTACCAACGGTACCAACTACCAACATTAATTCCAAGTTTTACTTGTAGACGGCGTGAATCGTTTCACCGAGCTTTTATGCTGTGACATATCGAACATTTGTGTTTATTGGCTTTGTGATTGTGATGAAGATTTTTTTCCCAACGAGGAATTGAGAACAAATAAATAAAACTTGCGTTATTTTAATCACTTATCATGCGATTATTCTATTCAGTTGATATTGGAAATTTAGCTGGGTAACTTGTGGTGTTCGTAGTTCCGTTGTGGCCATTGAAGTGGAGAGGACAAAGTGAAACGTATTTTTGAAAATCATTGCAGAAAAGGAGGAAAATAAAATCCTGCGGCATTTCTAAGAAGGTAAATTATAATTAAATTAAAATAAGCTTATAGTAAATGGCAATTCTGCATTTTTATATATTTCACAACGGAACTAATTTACCGAAAATTTCACCCTTATCAGCAGAAGTAATTGCGCATGAAATTTTGTTTTTTTACTTTTATTACTTTACCTTTTGCTAAATAAATACAATTATTTTAGGAGTCATAATGCGAGGATTAATCATCGCGATTGCTGTTTTGTGTCTGGTGGCAGGTGGCCTGTCGCTCGATGAACCCCATCCATTGTCCGAAGAATTCATCTCTGTTGTAAGGACAAAGGCTAAAACATGGGAGGTATTGCAAATATTTACTTAATTATTTCAACTTATTAATAAAACAATTAACCCAAGGTCGGAAGGAACTTTCAAGAATCCGTATCTATGGACTACATAAAGGGTTTAATGGGAGTTCTGCCAGATTCACACAAATATGCCTTATCCGTAAAAGAAGATGCTGATGGACTAGGTGCTACCGATGGTGATATTCCAGAAAATTTCGATGCCAGAGAAAATTGGCCACATTGTCCAACAATTCGAGAAATAAGAGATCAGGGCTCGTGTGGCTCATGTTGGGCATTTGGAGCTGTTGAAGCGATGTCGGATCGGGTAAGCATTATTGTTTAAAACATATGGAAACAAAATAATAAACACATTAAAAAATTTCGACATTATCTGCTAACTTGGGGGCGTATCAGTGACTAATAATTTTCTCTAAATAGTCAGGCAGAAAGATTCGCGTTTAGTATATGTATATATGCCAATTATCAAGGACTGATTTTTCGTGTTATTTATTTGCGTGATAACACCACTTATCTTCGTTGTTTATTTACTAGGCTTGTAACTTTGCGTATATGTATATATTTCATTTTATTAGACTTGCCCGGGTCAAATATTATCAGCTAGGAAAGTTCGATGATGTGAGCATTTTATGTAGGAAAACAGATTTCGGTTTTATTATATGCATTTTTCTTTTAAAGAAATAATTGCTAATGTTTCCTTCTTAAACTTTTCCGATGTCTTGAAATAATACATAGTGGGATTTACTTTCTTTTTCGATTGCTCCATAACCCCAATTCCAGCCTTGTCCTCTATCAGCTTCTTACTCTAGACGTCTCTCTGTTCCGAAGCTGACCTCCATTTATTTCTTCCTACCTCGACTGTTGTTTACCAACAGGCCTTTTACTCCTTTTCCATCTAGTAGTAGCAGTTTCAGGGCTTTTTTAGTATCCTTGCCATTCTTTGAACATGGTTGGCCCAACGTAAGCACAGTACTTACATAAATGGCCCCATACAGGAGCGCACCATTATGGCGACACTCGAATGTTGGGAGTCCATTGAACCCAGGGCACATACACGATAGCGTCTGAGCCAGTCAGCCGATGGCAGTCGGTTACGACGAGGACAGCAATTATATTTTGTTTGTACAAAGCTTGCGTCTCCCTCCGACAAAAGGCCCAATTACAATGACCGGATCAGAGCGGAACAGAATCGGATTGAACTGTCAAAGTGGTTTTCCAAGCATGCGTTTTCCATTTAACCGATTACAATGACCGGATTCAAACGCATTTGATCGCATCTGTGCCGGATTCGTTTTAGTTTGTTTAGAAATCGCCGGATTGAGCTGTCAAAATTTTGGTAAACAAACGCTGGGAAAGTTTAAGGTGTTATTTGGCTTGGTTTTCTATGTTGTTAAAAATGTTTTCGGATGAGCAATTAATCACAGAAGTGAAAGATTATGAAATATTGTAAGCCAAAGAGTGGATATAAAGTGACGTTTAAACGCGAACTGATCCGTTCATTGTAATCAGTGCAGTTTCCTATCCGTTCTGATGCGTTCTTTTGACATTTCAATCCGCGTAGATCCGGTCATTGTAATTGGGCCTAAAGGGATAAGGTTACAGATGAATTTTATTGCTTTATGGCGCCATAAATCAACCCCTCGAAATACAAAGTTCCACTGGCAGAAATGTCTTTACAATTCACCGCTCTGCCAACAACACGAATTTGGCTACGCCTCTTACGGTGCACCTTCATCCAACCAGTGCCTGCAGCCGCGACATTAATATCAAGCCGACTCTACACAAGCTGTGAACGCTTCATTCGAATGTTGGTTTCCAACGATTAAGTCAACATCGACATTAGCCCGACAATGTCCAAACACAAACATTGGGCGCTTCATATTAGACACTCGCAGTTTGAGCTTCGGCCAACAGCAATTGTCGTTAGTAGACACACCAACAGCGTCATTAGCAGAAATAGTATTAGAAACAGCAGCAAATTTTATAACAGCAGAATCATCATTCACACAAATAGCATCGATGAGGTCTGCCACTGCATCAGCGACGGTAGCGGCAGGAAAACCGTTAAGCCGAGAGCAGCGCCTATGAAAGCATATATTTTTTTTTATCGAACTCTTCTTCATAACATTTGCTGCAAATATTGGCGACAACCTTTATTATCACTCATACTGAATTCAGAGAATAAAAATCCCTTTCAGATAAACTCAAAGCTATTGGAGCCAACTCACTACAGAAGTAGTTGAGAGTTTTCTTTTCGGCCGTTCAATCAGGGTATAATTGGATTGCGCTTTTCATACTCAGCAGGGAACACAGTGCTTGTTCACTTCTCCTACAACTTGACTAGTTTCAAAATCTTAGCATAAAGTAATAATTTCATGAAAGAATGAAAGGATACCAGTCTACATAACCAATACAATTTGAAATTAAATTTAAAAGCTAAAACGAATTGGTATTAATTATACTTAGGTTTGCATACATTCAGAAGGAAAGGTCAACTTCCGTTTTTCTGCTGATGATCTGCTGTCGTGCTGTCATACTTGTGGATTTGGATGCAATGGCGGCTTCCCGGGAAGCGCTTGGTCTTATTGGGTAAGAAAGGGCATTGTCAGTGGAGGACCTTATGGCTCTAATCAGGTAAATTAAAAAGAAACAATTGTAACATCAAATATACTTAAACTTCCTTACGACAGGGATGCCGACCATATGAAATACAGCCATGTGAACATCATATCAATGGAAGTCGTCCAGAATGTGATGCTACAAAAGGCCGAACACCGAAATGCACACATGTCTGCGAATCAGGCTACAAAACATCCTACAGTGAAGATAAACATTTCGGCAAGCAGGCATACTCGATTGGTAGTAATCCAAATAAAATTCAGCAAGAAATTATGACCAATGGTCCAGTTGAGGCTGCTCTTACGGTTTATGAAGACTTATTGGTATATAAAAGAGGTATAAGAATGTTTTAATAATTATCTTTAATAGTTTAATGCATAAATCTTTGCAGGAGTTTATCAACATGTTCATGGTAAAGCTTTGGGCGGTCATGCTGTACGTGTTCTTGGTTGGGGCGTTGAAGGAAATACACCATATTGGCTTATTGGAAATTCATGGAATACTGATTGGGGTGATAATGGATTCTTTAAAATTTTGCGAGGTGAAGATCATTGCGGAATTGAAAGCCAAATTTCGGCAGGAATACCAAAAGTAACTAAATGAACAAATGAAAAAAAAGTGCTGTGTTGATATTTTTAAGCTGATATTCTACATTATTTAGAGAATAAATTGTATATCAATTATGTATATCAAAATACTTTGTTTTTTTTTAAGCTTGAATAAATAATTTCAAAAACATTTAAGGTGTTTGAAATTATATAAATACAAAAAAAAAATATAAATACTCCTAGGTAATAATAGCCATTTGTTAGAACCTTTGCTCTCTGCGAACACTTACTGACCGTTGCTTTATCCTTACCAAGCGGTTAATGAACGAAGTTTTCTTCAGAGATGAATTGCTTGGATGGTTACACATCTGGATATACTTGTGAGCATAATCTTTGCTCTGTTATACTTCATCCAAGTATGACACGAGCATCCAGGGTCGACTTTAGGTATTTTGGCGCCCCATGCGAGGTATCTATATGCGCCGTTAACTTTTTAAAGATATTTCTTTTAGGAAGATTACCTATGTTATGTTATGAGTCCCTTCGTCGCAGGTGAAATTGCGTGCAATTGTGTTAACCACTGGGAATGCGCAAAGCAGCTGTAGAGGCCAGAATTAAAAATAAGAAAATATACATAGAGAGACCGATGAGAAGCAAAAAATTTAAATATGTACGAGGAAACGAGTAGAACAGCAAAAAACATTTGTAGGAAAAACAAAAGGCAATTCCTCAATAATTACATTCTGAGAGCAGAGAAAAAGTTTGCACAAAACACGACACCGGAAGCAAACAAGGCTTATTCAAGAAAGAATTACTATACTGCATATGGAGGAATGAAAAATTGCCTGAAGATTGGGAGCAAAGCATTATCTGCCCAATACAAAGGAAAGGGGGCAAATTCAACGCTGCAAACTGCAGAGGCATATCTCTTTCAAGCACAGTATACAAAGTAGCACAGATTGGATCCTTATGCAGAGGCTGCAATAAGTTAATACCAAGCTGGTTTCAGAAGAAATAGGGCCTACTCTTTTCAACAAGGCAGGTCCTCCAACATTGACGTGCATCAACTTCATCAACAAGCAAACGACAACATCGACGTCGAAAAAATGTATGCGAAAATGATGGATCTAAATAAACATACCCCAACAGATACTAAAGTTAACTAAAATTACAATAGAAAACACAAGGTGTACAGTCAGAATACATCGAGAATTGACGGGGTCCTTTCCAGTCAAACAAGGCGATGATTTGGCACCCATGCTATTTAATGTCTGCCTAGAAGGAGTAATTCGCAAAGTAAACATTGACGCGAACGCAACGCTGCTTAACAAATCAAAACAATTGGCAGGATATGCCGATGATATAAACTGGCTTGCCAGATCACTGTGGTTAGAGAAATATTCTCGGTGTTAGAAGAAAACGCTAGACATGGAACTACAAATAAATGCATACAAGAGCAAAATTCTAATATAGTAAAGGGTGGAAAGAAAAAGAAGAAACCAGAAGAAAGTCTACACTTTGAATGGCAACACAGTATTCACCCCCTCGCCTTTTCTGGCCGTTAGTAGTATTTAGTATTCTTATTTTTCTTTAACAGCTCTGCAACCGCCATCCGATCCTAGCCTTTCACAACTGTTGCCTCCAGTCTATCTCAAGGTCCCGATGTCATCCCTTAACGGTAGGCGTCCGTGTCTACGCCATCTTTTCACCGGAAACTGGTTCCCCCTTGCGGTCTCATCCCATAGATCCTACCGCAGCCGACTTCGAGCAGATTCTTCTTCGCTCATACGAGGTAGATCCTGCACATCAGAGCTTTATTTTCTTCGTTCTAGTCTCCGAAATGGTCCAAAAATTCTGCGAATGACTTTACTTTGGAATACGGCTAAGATGTTTGTTGAGTGCTTTTTGGTGAGCACCTAAGATTCGAATGTGCGAGTTCCGGCAAGACCATCGCTCTATACATTAGCATTTTGGATGTTACAATTAGAAGCTTCGTTGGCTTTCAGCACCCGTGGGCACTTTGCACTCCAAAGTTAACTGGCCGCCCCGGCCACCATCTACTTAAGTTTTGCCATGTTGTTCTACCAATGACGTTAATATCGTCTGCCTAGACATTACACCATGACAGACTATTAGTATAAAGTGTGACACCTACGCTTAGACTTTTATATAAAAAAAACCTAATAATTGAGTGACTTGTAGTGGATTATGACCCTCGCTCTTATCCTGAATCTCAGAGCACCTTCTTCAACACCAGATTAAAAAGGTCGCAGGCTAGACCGTCCTCTTATGAAAGTACATATATGTATATTGATTGGTTTGGACTATTTTTACGTGTTGAGCCTAAACCTCACTCCATTTCTGACAGTATCCCCCCGGACTCAGTTCTATCACCACCGGCTCTTTGTCCAACCTTTGGCCCCTGTGCTGAAAGTCGAGTCGTCGCGACAAGACAATTCGTTTGAGTTGAAGAAAGTTACGTTTCAGTCAAATCATGATTTTTAGTACAGGGGCTTAAATTCAACTTAGCACTTTCATTCTAGGCCCCTGCGCTGAAAGTCGTAATTGGACTGAAACGTCACTTTCTTCATCTCAAACGACTTGTCACGAAACACGACTCGACTTTCAGCACAGGGGTCTTTGTAAGCGAACTATCCCCCATCCCCCTCGTGGAGAAAGGAGAGGGAGTTTCTTGTAAAGAAGGAAGACAAGACAGAAGAGAATATTATATGGGTCGAAGCAATGAAAAAATAAAGGACATTCTAGTGGTAAAATAAAACAAGTTACTACGACGGAATCACACATACGCCAAAAAGTAAAAGAAGCTTCCCAATGCCTAATATGTCTTCTTCAATTAGTGGACCGGCCCGTGATCTACAAGTCCTATAAATTACTTCTGTCGAAACTTTTGCATTAAAACAATCTCGTCACCTATATATATAAATCATACGACCAGGAATAAGGTTTGCGTTTCAACATAAGAGAAACATTAATATTTTTTAACATTTTTCAATTTCTTTTTTTTTCTTCTTAATATTATTTATATAAAATATTTTTGTATTTTTTTTTTAAATTCTGTAAAATTACATAGAACTATGCTACAAACATCATAAAAATATTTTTTTGTTTGCATTTTTTAATAATTACTTTTTTGTTTTTAGTTTACATCAACCAAAAGATAAAAAGATTTTTTTGTTTCAGCCATCCATCCATCCATACAAATACAAACAAACGTTTATAAATACCGTTTATACAGAAACTGAGTAGTTTTGCTCAGGATAGACTTGGTATGGACTCTCTGCAAAATAAATTATAGAAAATGTGTGTTAAAAAACGTCGATTTTAAGTGATGTAAATTTAACATTATATTTTATATATGTATAAATAATATTGAGGATATGAGAAGATGTTCTTCTGTATGGCATGATGCGTGTTTGAGTGAGTATGGCGTAGTAGAAAGCATTAAGCAATTTTGAAAAATAAAAAAAAATATTACTGCGTTTTTAAAACAAATGAAGTTGTGTGACTTGACCAACAAACTTGGAGCTATTATTTACACATAACGAGAGGAGCATATCAATTTACATTCTTTTTTGTTTGAACTTCCTAAAATGGACCACGTATGTATGTAGATCTCTGTTTTTGCTGGTTAATGGGGGGTTTCTTCTATCTATCTAGTTATAGTACTAGTTACTTTATGTAGGTCCTATTATTTTTAGATGTATCATAGCCATTCGTAAAGCGATTAAGGCTATTTTCATTAATGCAAGTTTGCGCATACTGACGCACAGACTTCATTAAAGCAAATGAAAAAAAAAATTGCGTGCGCATAGACTTCATAAATTCAAACATGCAAAGCACATGGAAGCAAATGTCGCAAGTACTTTCGGAAGCTTGCGCTGTTTCTTATGAAGAACTGTAACGTCATAACGGGTGGTGCCAATAACTTTTAAATTTATAATTATTATAGTTATTATTTATTGTTAATAAACTTAAGGAGCAGTCAAAATTAGCAAAATTTTCGAAGCAGGCTTGATTTAAAAAAAAAATGTGTTATGGGCTGTTAAAATAACAGTGGCAGTACAAATTTTGACTCAAATGATAATCATAATTTTCCAAAATGGTGGATCATGTTTATAAATGCAAGTTTGCATGCATGCGCAAGTGAATTTGTGAAGTGCAGGCGCATGTGAAGTTGACAATCAAGTACGCATTTTGCACAGGCAAGTATGCATTAGGGGAAACACCCTATATGTCCAATGAAGAGGAAAGGAGATAAACTAACCTGTAAAAACTACAGAGGCATCTCACAATTCTACAGTTCTTGTGAAACAAAAACTAGAACCTATAGCGGAATGACTTATAGGATAGTATTAGACTGAGTTTTGAACAAACTGATCAACATCGGACCAGCTGCTGACGTTAAGGCAAATTCTGGAGAAAACTTGAGAAAAGAAAATCGATAATAGGTGTAGTAAAAAGAAATCCATCATTTTTACAACAGAAGGATTTAGTAATTTGTATCTCGCGTTATAAAAGTTTAATCTGGTAACCGCAAATGGCGTTTGAAAGATGAGATCTCGTACTAAAAAAAACTTTGCTGACAGTTTGGTGATTACTCAATTTAATTTGAGCGCGCGTCAAAGATGGACACCAGCAAACAGAATATACGCAATATTTTACAGTTTTTCTCGATAAAGGCGAAAACGCAAGACAGGCGACTGAAAATGTGAATACTGATACTGTAATAGCCCGTCACGCACAATTTTGGCTTCGTCAATTCCGTTCCGCTAATTTCGATGCACAAAGGCCAATTGTCGAAAATGTCGATGTCCCTGGAGTTAAGCATTGCAAAAAACCGTTTGGAACCATTTGCATAAGGCAGGATACAAAAAGAAGTTGGATGTATAGGTACCACACGAGTTAACGCCAAAAAACTTCATGGTGATGCAACAATCCAAAGCAGGAAGATTTAGAATTGGAAGAAATATAACTATCGATGAACATAACAATGGCAAAAAGAAACGATGGTTGAGCCTAAATAGAAACTCGTACGACAGTACTATATTTGAGAGAAAAGTCCTCAGATGTATAATAGGCCCAACCAGACAAGATGGAATATGGCGAAGAGATACAAAAGCAAATTGTATGAAATTTTTCACGGCCCAGAACTCTCAACTTTAGTAAAAATTAACAGACTAAGACAAGCCGGCCACGTAATCAGGATGGAAGACAATCGTATCTCAAAAAGGCTTATGGCATCAGAAATTTCGGGGAATAGGCCAGTGGGTATACCCAGGAGATGGATAAACACTATGGCGGCTGACGTAAACTCAATGCTCTACATCCGGAACTGGAGACATGCTGCAAGGGATCGTCAAACTTGGAGAAATGCCGTAGGGAAGTCAAGGCTCGATTTGGGCTGTAGCGCCATTGGGTGGATGGATGTGTCTCATCAAACTGACTGTCCTGGATTATCCTGGCTGATCTCGATTCAAGGCCTGTTGATAATGAAATTGCCAATGATCTGGCTAAAGTAAAGGCAAACTTAGCAATCCGGGATTTTTCTGTAGCTTAGCCAGCAGCGATCGGCTATCAAGAATTGGGTCGATCTGTTCTGTCCTAGCTGGAGACAGATCCAGGTTGTTTATAAAGTTCAAATCGACTAAGCTAAAGCTAGTAAACTTTTAAATTTTAAGAGTTGGAATAACAGAGTGAAGCAGTTCGCGAAACAACGAAGCCATTTGCTGTGCGACTATCAGCCTACAGCGAGAAGAAAGTTGTGTATCCACCATCTATATGTATCCCAAATAAATATCAAAATAGACCAAATATAAAATAGGCCGCACTCATGCAAAGGCAAGAAAGAAGAAAGAATCGCCAATAGACCGTCAGCTAGTGACAGATTTAGGTGCCCCATTTTCTCATGCTAGCCTCGAAGAGGGTTGAAAGGTAGATCGATGTTGAGTTGGAAAAAGTTAAATTAAGTTGGATTAAAGTTAAATTTTTCGTGTTAGTTACCAGGAACGTACACAGAAAACAAAATACTATCGTTGAGCCAATCAAAGGACGTTTCTGGAGACTCTACAATCGGTTGCGCTGTTGCATCCTAAATGTAAAGAAGAAAATTAAGCTTGGTAGGCTTCAGTGGACACGACATCTAGCTTGAATGAATGCAGAAGAACCTGCTCGGAGCCTTTTGAGGTATAGTTAATAAGAACCGATAGAGAGGTTGACCAGGCAATCCAAAGCTTAGGAGTGCTTAACTGAATGACATTGGTCAGAATCAAGGTCGGCATTATTTGCGAGACACCAGGATCGAATACCAGTTGTAGAACCGCATAAGTAAGAAGTTCTCATAACATAATTAATAAAAGAAACTGTCCTAAGAAATACACAGCAAAATCATATCCGCCAATGCATGAAGAAAAACTAATGGCAATATAATATTAGTAGTATATGAGGAGCATGCAGTCTGAATTTCGTCAGATGTAGTATTTTCCTACCCCAAACGCATAACTCAATGGATTACAAAACATACTGTTATTAATTTCTACGATTTGAATCAAAATTCTACTAATTTTTAAGACAAATAATCTTAGCATCAAAAAATAAATTTTTATTATATTGTGATATTATAACAGATAAGAGAGATATCATAGAAATTAACTTAGATCAGAGAGATCGATTAGGCAAAAATATTATCATTGTATTTTTTTAAATTTGATTAAAAAAAATGGTTAAGTTTTCTTAAAAAATAGCCTTAAAAAACGGGACCGCAACTTGTGTATGTATATATATGTGTGTGTATAACCCCAAAAAATCAGCAATGTTAAAAATGTTTCAACAGATGGTGCAAGAAAGCGCTAGGAATAGGGGATCTGAAATTTGGCAAGAGTAAAAAATATTATGCAAATGCAATTAATTTAAGTTTTCTTTTTTGTTTTGTAAATAAACTTATTGATATGCTTAAACGAAAAAAATATGTATATGTCATTAATTATAATACTGAAGATTAGTATTTATGTTCCCTGTTTTTATATTTATATTAGTTTTAGCACGCATTTTAACTGTGATGTTTTCACTTTCTTTAAATAGTTTCATTCAAAACTTTCTCACTCAAAAAGTTATTCAAAAAGTATGAAAATTCATTTAAGAAAAACAAAGCAAAGAATATTAATAAATAAAGTAGAATAATATTGCGATAATAAATAACATATAAAATTAATATGGAAAAGGCCTTGCAAAATATTATATGCTCATAATGCAAAAATATGAATGAATTTTGTATGTAAATGCTTGTGTGTTTGCTATGCAGAGGAAAAGTTCTAATTCGTATTTAATGATTATGGTATTTACTTATGCAATTAGAAGGCAAAAATCTTATGAATATACTTTGTAAAAAATTAACATCACTTATATGTATTCTGTAATATCATTTAAACACGAACCAGTGTTATAACTTGTTGATTTCATTGAATTAGCAACATCACGGCGAAGCATTGATAGATTTTGTGTAAATCTGGAAATAAAAATAAATAAAGTTAATATTTAGTGTTTATTATTTAGAAAGATAAGATAGATAGATAGAAGAAGAATATACATATAATCATAAAAAGGACTATCTTTATTTTATTTCGAAAAATGCCACCCAATTTCAAACTTGTAGCTCTGAGCATAGTTTGAAATGTTATCTATTAAAAATAGGTCTGCACCTGGCTTAATAACAAAACTCATTTTATAATCTACATCTAGCTTCATTAGCTCTGTGAGCTATTTGTTTAAAACATTCCCTACTGTTAGACTTGAGCAGAACTTATGTGAGGCAGTACATATGGCCCTTACACGACGGTAAATTGTACTGAGGCTTAAATTTTTTTAAATGTTCCAATGTTTTTCTCTATCTAATATTTGACCTGAATAAAAAAAATTCCCAGACCAGTAAAAGTAGGCAAGCATAAAATACTAAGGGAATGTATATGTAGAATTTCTTTCGTCGTTTCATTCCATACGCAGCAAAAAATCTGTTGGCTGAGCAAAAGTTGCTTCACCGTTCAAAGAAGAATGGTAGAACTAAGATCAGCTGCGATGCTGACTCGAATCGCATTCTAAAAAGTCTGTCGGAAACAACAATGTTAGGGTTTTCCACGGATGATGCCCCAATACCGATAGTAACCGACGCGTCAGATACAGCATAGCAATTTTACCATCGTAGCAGACCACAAACCTCTGTACTACGCGTTTCAGCAAACTTAGTAGAAACGGCCACCAAGGCAAACACGACAATTGCATCTTATCAGTCAATTTTCAACAAACATAGTTCACATAAGCGGAAAGAACAGCTCGGTCACAGATTGTTTGTCGCTTACAAATACAATATCGATTCCGTCAATGTTTAATTTCGAATGGAAGAGAGTCAGCAGACCTCGCGTAGTTTAAACGATCGAACTAGAACAATAAAATTGAAAAGATATCTTGTTTCCAACAGCAAATGCGAGTTATATTGCGACATGGGTGAAAAATCAGTACGACCCTACGTACCAGAAAAGTACAGGAGAAAAGTTTGGGAGACCTAACATGGATTAAGACACCCAGGCTTACGAGCATCAAGTAAATTGATACCAGACGTTATGTGGGGCCTAAGATGAATACTTACACTAAGAGATTTGTAAACGGGTGTGTGGTATGTCAAAAAGATAAAATTAATAAGCACAAAAGAATTTTCTTCGAGTGCGTATAAAAAGAAAAAGACTCAATCCACGAATACGGCCAGCGGATTCGTCGAGCCAGTTTTGTTGAAGTCACATTTCCCAAAAAGAAATTAGAGACGGTAGGTCGCTGATCCGTAAGAGCCAATTTTCCGGCTCGAGGAACCCTTTTAAGAGGCACGTTGATGACGTCAGAGGCCGGATTCCGCAAGCGTGAATTCGACTGTGAACACGGCTAAACAAAGGAAATTTTTCAGGTCGTACCGGTCTGGACGCTAACGTCATGCAAAAGGGTTGATGAGTTTAGTAAGTAGGAGCCTGGCACTATCGTTTGGGTACGGATTTCCAAAGGTGTCTCCGTTTTAGCAATAGGGGCCTTGGAAAGGCTCTCGCATGCTTTAGACCGATCTAAGATTGTAACCCCTCCTTCTTCTTCTTTAACGACTCTACAACCGGGATCCGGTCCTGGCATCTTGCAAATGTTTTCTCCACCGGTCCCGATTCTAAACTCGGAGCGTCCTGGTCTACTCCATCTGTCCAGCGGGGGTTGGGTCTTCCTCGTTGTCGCACACCATAGGTCTTACCCCTCTTTCACACTGGGGTATCGAGACCAATGAGGCTGTGGGCAAACTAGCGAGGGAGAGATTTGAGACGCTAGTCCAGGGCCCCGAATCTACCTGTGGTATCTCATGATCCACTACCACGACAGAGTACTGGGTTAATGATCTGAACCTAACCTATTGGGAATCGATTACAGTTCTTAAACTAAAGAGCCAATAAAACCCTTTGCCTTAAGGGGCGCTATCAGGAGACAGAATACCGATTCTGTATGGAAGGTAACGCGACTTCTACACATATTCCCTGTGAATGTCTTGCTCTGATCTGGCTTAAAAAGAGGACGATTATTAGAGACCTTCTCAACCCCGTCCAGGTTCGGTATTCTTCAAATAAAAACCTTCTTGCTTTCTTTCAGAGGGCCGATGGTCTTTTTCAGGGGTATGTTTTAGAAGATCCTTTATTAATACCATTTAAAAAACGAACAAATAAGTTTATAGAAAATATAAAACGACTTACCTCTCCCTGTTCTTCATTGAAATATTTCTCTCTATACCTTCCATAAGGGTTTCAAACCATTGCGCCATGGTCGCTTGTTTCTCAATTGCCTGAGAGCGAATTATATTTTCTTTGAGCGATCTAAAAGTAGAACAAATGCTGTACATAAACAAGCCTACAATATTCCTATAATTACCTAAAATAATCTTCATATAACAGTATAAGAACTAAAAGTGGACGGGACATCGACCACTGATTTCGGCAGTCCTCTGACATAACCAAATTGAATAAAGTTGACATCATACCTTGGAGAATTTCCGAATGCATTTCAACTATCTAAAAAAACAAGAAAATACAAGAATTTACAAAGTTATTTTCAAAGAATAATGAAATGTTCAATTGTATTCACTTTGAGGAACGTATTATTTTCAGGAGATACACCATGTCGATGTTTTTTATTTGGGAATGTCGAAACTAAAAATAATAAAAAGAATTTTCTCAAAAAAACAAATTATTTGTTTTATATCTCGGTACAACCTTTTAAAGCTAGCTGCTTGAAAATATATGATACAATATTGTCTAATGCCGAACAGCAGCCGGTGGAAACCGATGAATCTGTAATAATTAAAAACAAATTAAAAAATATTTCTTCAGTAAATAAAATGTCAATGTGAAATATTTTACCTAAAGCTGTTAATCCTTTTGATATACTTCCTAAAATGTACAAAAATGCGCGAGGCTCTAATGTAGCTAAAAATGTTATATGATCTTGTGCTAAGCAGTCAAGTAAAAGATAATAAGCAGTTGACAATTTCGGATATTCCTGAAAAGAAATTTATAGTTTATCCCAATATTTTATGAATGAATTAATTGTAAGTTACCAGAAGATCATTTTGCTGAATTGAGAGTATCATTTTAGCAGTAACATTCAAAACGTTATCTAAAGTATCATCTCCATAAAGTTTAAATACACCAAAATTAACGTAATTTCCACTTAATGCATGCTTTAACATTAAAAAACATACTGAAATTCCTTTAAGTCTCATTGGATATTGCTGATCTCTTGTAACATCTAAGAGTAAGATTCTATTACCTGTAGAAATATATGAATAAGAAATATTTAATTGATTAATTTTAATATCTCTCATACCATAAAGGCATATCAACTTTGAAGTTTCTCTAAATAAAAGGATTCCGTTTGGACTAGAAACATTTCCTTGTAATCTTTGTGCCCTACAATTAACAAGTTCTGCAAATAGTTTTAAAATCGGCGTTGTAACAGACGGGTCATGCGCCCACAATTCTACAGCTCGTATTAAAATCGGTGTGTAATCTGGATAACTGAAAGAATAAATAAATTTATAAATTGTTAAATTTTTTAATGGTGAACTTGCGTTAACGTCGTGTGATCGATCGGTTGGGTCGATCAAGATTAAATCGAGGGCTTAAAACTATATTTACATGAAAAAGAAAGACAAAGAATTAAAGTTTGATGCGAGATCTTGATTAAAATGGATAACACTGTAGAAGTGCATTGATATATGTATATAGGTATAGACCAAGGAGTTTTCAGGGAATGCAGAGAAGACCCGGAACAGGCTCTAAAAAGGAACCGATCAACTGGAAGCACCTCACAAGTGACAGTTTTCTTTCCAGTTCCACCACACACACAGCATCATATTCACGAAACTCAATATCGCAACTACGAAATTCAATATCGTAACACAGCAGATCATTCGAACGATTCTCACGATTAAAACTGGTCGAGATGAATACAATAAAGGCGAATATGATTGAAACGTTGTCTGGTATCAGTAGAGCAATTACGAAATGCTGCAATGAAAGATAACACATTCGAATGTTAATTAATGGTTTATATTCGGGCATTCAAGTAAAATGCAAGCAGCGTTTCAACATCGAGCAAACAGAGTTCACAGTACAAAAGGCTTGCTTACTCCGTGGACAACGTGTTTATATACCAAGCGTCCTGCGAAACAGGTACTGACGAACTACTTACGGCCTATTTTGACATCACGCGGCTGAAATCATTAGCACGTAGTTATTGCCGGTGGTCAAAATTGAACGTAGAGATTGAAAACATTTCAAAAAACTGTCTACGGTGTCAACAAACCAGAGCCAATCCAAGGAAGGTTACAACACATGTAAGAGAGGCAGACAGAAAACGATTCATTATGTAAAATATTTCTTCCTTCTTATCAAAAATTTACAGCATCCCAAACATCACCACGACAATTACAATTGAAAAGTGTCGTGAGATCTTTTGTAGGCTTGGCATTCCGGAAATCATGAGCTACAATGGGACTCAGTTCGCATTAGAAGAATTCCAATATTTCATAAAGATGAACAGAGTCCTCCACAAGCGCAGCGCTCCGTATCATCCAGGAACGGAACGTTCAAACATTTATAAATAAGTTAAAAACAATCAACTGTCAACAGCATTGATGTTAAATCGACATATACGTTCCCTATTGAATTTAATGATTCCACAAGAATTACAATTATCGAGGTGAAGACTGCAATAAATTGGCTGAAAAATCGAAAATCGTTGTGCCAATTTTGAAGAAAGGTGACAATCGGGAATGTAAGAATTATCGCGGTTTACCTTCCATTCGATCGTCGTTTCGATTACGAAAATCATAGAATCGGCTACAGAAAAATCCAAGAGCAAACAAGCCGGAAAGAACAAGCGCGATTTAGACTACATCGAGAATGCATTAATCAAATATTCGATCTCCGCCAGCAAATGGAAAACAGAATTCGCTGTGGCAAGAGAACTATCGTCGTTTTCATCGATTTCAAATCCGCTTTCGATTGGAACAGCTTGTGGAGAGTTTTTGGAAACCGCACACGTGCCATTAAAAATCATACAATTTCTCCAAGCGTCGAGCAATGGCTAAACCAGCAGCGTTCGTGTTCGAAGTGACTTTTCTTCAACGTTGTGATCGACGCGATTATGCGTGAAGTATTTGATGGACGACGCGGACTTCGATACGACAACTTCGTAACCGGCTTGATGTTCGTCGACACGGATGCCAAAGCAACAGACATCTTATACATTTTCCGCATAGGATCATACGAGTGAAAAATCAATACGGAAAAGACCAAAGGACTCACAACGGACGGATCGAGGGCCAGTGTTCAGCTCGATAGAATCCAAATCGAACCGGTTGCGATGCTCAAATAATTGGGATCATTGGTTGGGAGAAATAAAGTAGAATTGATGGCCAACATTCAAAGCCATATCGGCCAACATTCGCCTCGTTCAAGTGGAAATGAACAAATATTACCATCAAAACGAAAGTTACCGAACGTTGTCATACAAAATGTAAGCTGAAAAAAATAATTTCAGTAAAAGGTTTGTGCATTGAGAGACTTGTATTATAGTTACTACATATACTTACATCCAATCAAAAAGCATTGTGTATGGAACTTTCGAGTTTAAAGAAAATGCCAAACCACGTAAATCTCGTGCTAAGCCTATAATTGCTTTTTTGGCCTCATCGCTAGGGAAAGTACTTGTATCCATTATAATTGATCCCAATGATTCAAATTGATCTAGATATTAAAAAATACATAGAAAGATTATTTATAATTAAAATAATTATTATAAATTTTTACTTGTAAGTGGTGTCATAAAATTATAAAATCTTTCTTCATCTTCGCCAAGATCTACCATAAGCAATCGTCCTAATGATGTATAAAACATACTTCTACATCTCATTTCGGTTAAAGAAGAATTTGTACCAAGAAACGGAAAATGTTCGCTCTTTAAAACAAAATAAAAAATGGTGATAAATAGTTTTTAATTAATAAAAATATAAAATTTACTGTGTGATGGCTCAACATAAATTGCACTTCTTCAAGTTTTGCTAATTTCCTAATACAACTGAAGCTCAATGATAGATCATTAAGAAGACATAATGTTTTTGTTATGATCTGTTCTGATCTTCCCCAGAACTTTAAATTTGTGATGCTGTAAACAAGATAATGATTAGAGAAATTTAGTCCAACGCAAGTGATACTCTTACATTTTTCGGTTGATCATACTTAGCAGCATTTGTTCATCATTCAAACCGAATACCTCTGATAATCTTTTATATACTTTGGCTTTTTGAGTCTGTTCACTTATATGTATTTTTCGAACTTGTTCTAAAAAACTTAAAATTGCTAGTTCCAATTTTTCACAGCCTGCTTGTGGGAGTCTTGAATCAGTTAAACTCATTAACTGAAGAACCTGAAAATTATGATATATTTTAACGATTTTTAAATGCACAACATATATATGTAATTACTCTAATAACGAGCTCTCCATCCATAGTATCTTGTTCCTCACTAGCATTAAATGATAATCGTCCACCAATGGCAGATCCTATAATGTATACCAACCAAGTTAACTGCAGTTCGTGTATTGTAACATCCATTGCATTTGGTGACGGATTTTGTAGTAGCTCCTGGTAGGCCCTTGCAGTCTAGCAGTAAATAAAATAGGATTGAGTAATGGAATGTTATACATAGAACTAATTGTATTACTTGATCAAAATGCTGCACTAGAAGCGTACAAGTTTTTTCATATTCACAACGTTCAATAACGGATAGCTGTTCTAATTGCTGTTGAACCATTCCTAAATCATCTAAAGGATCTTCTAGGTTATCTCTGTGAATTAAATGATAGGTTAATTATGCTTATTTTAAAGTTTAATTTTGGATCTATGCAAAAGTTCATCCCGTTACTATCACAAAATTTAAGGTAAAATTGGAATACTAAAAGTTAGGGCTCAACCAGGTATGGACTGGCGCCTATGCTATTCAACCAAGCTTTAGAAACAGTCATCAGAAAGACGTTAATTCAGCGAAACCACATGCTGAAAGAGCCGAATCTCACGCAATTTCATGTTAAGGAGAGGGGAGTCTCGACAAATATCACAATTTCAGGCCAGGTCGGCAGGCACGGCCCCATGAAGGCCACACTATTACATTACTGAGGGAAACAGATCCGATGACGGTGACTGGGAAACGTTTGAAATATACGGAACACCATATCTGCTAACACAATGGCCAGGCGGGGCAGAGAAATTAAATGTATGGGAAATTCGCTCGCAGGCGGCCGCCGTCAGCGTCTCTGCGCCAATCTGTTTGTGCCTTAAGGCGGCTCCAGACTCACGCCGCGAATAAGCGTGAACCGCAAGTGTGGATGGTTTTCGTGCCTAGTTCGCGCCTTGCTTTTAGTTCTGAGTGGGTATGGCGTAAGTTCGTGCCGTAATTTCACTGGGCTGTTTCCTACGACAACTATCCCAATGTCACCCGCGAACTCGATCGCCACTGTTTCCTTTAGAAGACAAAGCCCCAAGACATCATTGTACATTGCGATCCACAGAAGAGGGCCCAAAACGGAACCCTGAGAAACACCGCATGTTGGCCTGAACACATTTAGACCATCTTCCGAAACACAATGAAGCGACCTACCCTGAAGGTAGACGGCCACTACTCGCACACTAAGTACTTCAGTGTGCCTAGCTTGATCAACGCCTCAACTATTTTGCTCTACTTTGCTGGGTTGAAAGGATTTTTTACGTCATCAGTGGGCAGCAGTGGTTTTTCTCTATGGCGGCTCTTGCTTTGCCCACCACCATGTTGACTGCATCAGTCATCGATCTTGCTTTCTGAAGCCGGAAGGAAGTAGCCTCTTACAGATCACCCGCTCTAAAATTTTGCCTATGCAACTAAGGAGGAATATCGATCTGATGATGGGCCCCCTAAAGGCTGGTTTGATTTCGGTAGGACCACGAGTTTCTTCTGTTTCCTTCGCTCCGGGAAGATCCCCTCTTTCAGGCACGCTGTAAAGACTACTGAGAACCTATCTGGCGCTATTGTAGCTTCGGCACTTTATTTGGTATAGCATCCATGCCAGGGGCCTTATTAATGCTTACCTTTTTGCGCCCTCCGGATATGAGGATTTCGTGCGACAAAAATATGAAATAGTTCAAATATTTACAAGATATTATTATTATTATTCATTGTGAAATTTTGCCGCCCCTACTACGCTACGCCAATGCCCTGAGGTTAAGGTAAACCTTCAAATTACAATGCAACACTATCAATCACCATAACGAGACAAACTTTAACACTAGTTTAATTCAAACCTAACAATAACAGGTACAGATTCCAATCTTGAAGTAATGTAGGCTTTTGTTACTTCTGGTGTATAAGTACCAAGTAGATGAGGTTCAGTAGTTTTAACATAAGGAACTGAAGCAACCATTCTTTGCCATAAGGATAGTAAATAATGCACGCTATTTGGTGCAAATTGCCACATCTAAAAAAATTAAATAAAAGTTTAAAAAATTCACAAACAACATTAAATAGAAATCAAACCTGCAAAGATTGAACCGTAAATTTAGCAATCAATTGAATTGCTTCTGGATAACATTCAACTGTAATCAGTTCACCTAATTGGTAATTTGATTTTAATCGGGCTAATAGTCGACAAAACTCATGATAATTATCTGGATCACTCAGGCCCTTGAAAATATGTTTTGTTTAAATATTTATATACTTTTATTATTATAATAGCATGAAATACCTGTAGATTTTCTAGTATGCTTTTTACGCCATTTACTAAATGAGTTAGAAATTTTGTACGTTCGTTATTACTGAAGAGTGATCTCCGCACGGAGGTCATCTGGTATATGGAGGAAAGTAATTTTAATCTATGTTTTATTTTTGTAAATAGAATTTTATTTTTAAATTACTTGAACAAGGCATGAAAGTGACAAACTTGCTAAACCATTGGGTAGAATTTGATATAAATCAAAAAATAATTTTAATGTATTAGAATCGAGAAATGCTGGTCGCCAACTTGCTGGTATCTAGAAATAAATATGACAAAACATAAGTACTAGGAAGTAAGAGTTAAAAGTAAAATATTATTCGGGGCTTTTCATAAATTACGTCACATGAATTTCATGATTTTTTCATCCCTCCCCACACACGGAGTTTCCACTGCGATTTTACCCTGGGTTAACTCAGAGTAAGCGCCCATGGAAATGCGGACTGAGTAAAGTTTCGTTAAATCCAAGAAAACTCTACGAAACACGTCGGATTAAGCCACGTTTTACATATGCGTTTGTTTACGTCTTGTCTGCTACGACAGGGGATTCCCCTCGTGCATTACTGTGTTTTCATGAATAGAGGTAGAGTTTTCGCTGAGTAAACAAAAAGCTTTTTCTATCAAGTTAACTCTATATGACGGCTCTGGGTGACAGATAAATAATTTTACATTGCATCGCCGTTGATATATGTGCAGTAAAGGATACTTAAACACACACATATGCAAAACTCGTCTTAACCGGACTGGTTTCGTCGAGTTTACTTGGATTTAACGAAATTTGACCTCCCCCCACTTCTTAGAACCCCCTACGAAAAATCGCAAAAATCATCTCACGTAATTTATGGACGACCTCTAATTTATGGATGGCCCCTTACCTGAACACTACTCATGTCGTCAGTTGATTCATCTGTTGAACTACCAATGAAATCAAAACTTAAACAATTCTTTGTAAGTTTTAAAACCTGTGAAATTAATCTGAAATGAAAATAGCAAAATATATTTATTGTTTCATTACAATTTTATTATTTAATTACGCTTGTTGTGATTCATCCATAAAATTAATGTTCTTGCTATTATCTCTAGCAGTAATAAGAAGTGAACATGAAAGAAGAAATATGTCATATAGCTGGAGATCGCGGAATGATGTTGCAATTTTTCGATTTTTTGAAAATGAAAGATTCACATCGACTTCGACAATTGAATTCATTTCACACACCAATTGTGATAGAATTTGCACACCAACAGTGCAGTGCTCAACAGATCCCTGAGAAAATTTATTTTTGTAAATATTTGCTTTATAAAAAAATAAAAATAATAATTTTAATTTACTTGTAAAAACTTCTTTACATCCTCTAATATATTCCGAAAAACAGTTTCATTCTTGTACGTATCAAACCAGCCATATTTTGTTATTTTTGCCAATAATGTAACTAAGGCCTGCACCACAAAATTTTGTAAGCTCGGTCTTGTTGCTAAATAGTTAAGAACATAGCTCCTGTGGAAATATGAATCAATTTTATATTAGTATAATCATTGTATTTGAAAAAGGAAATGTGTTATCGTTACCGAATATCAATCCTTTGTTCGAGACTTAAGCCCTGTATGAGTTTTGTTAGTGTTGTGGCTGCCAATAGCTGTGCGTAACTAGAATCAGCCCTATCCAAAAGCATTTGACATTTTGGTAAAGCATCCGGGCTGCCAAGGAATGCTACTAGCGCCTTTTCAGCCTCATTCCTTATACCAGAATCAGTCGACTCATACAATTGCTTACATAAAATTTCCAACTGTTGAATCTCCTGTAAAATGATTTTATTAGATGATGTTAATTTATGAATTTCTTTCTGAAAGCATAAAATTTACGACCTTGGATAATGCATAATACAAAATTGATTTTGATAAGATTCTGGACATTTACAGACGTCCAAGATGTCGAATTGATCAAGTTCTTAATTCAATTCGCTTAACGCTCTTTAACCATTCATAGTAATTTTTGGTGGGGTGCAGGTGGCTAAATTGGTTTTCCTGTTGCTTTACACGTTTTAACATTTCGTCTTTCTGAAGTAGTATAGTAAGGTTGCATAATTCGATTTCGGATCCCTTACAGATAATGCTCGGCGTTCCGCAGGGCTCTATACTAGGACCATTACTCTTCTCTATGAGTTATTCCCTTCTGGGATGCACAAATTATGATTACCTACTCCTCAAAGCATTGATATTTATTTATAAGCTTCTATATTCCGTTCTGGAGTTGTTAGTGCAAGAGCACAGGGCCTTCAGAGCCGCCTGACTATCTGGGAAGATGTAGACAGTTCGGTTCTTGTCGCCCTGCTGGTTGATTTGCAAAACAGCCTCATGTATGGCTAAAACCTCCGCTTGGTATACACTGCCGGAATCGGTAGTCAGACGGAGAATTCAATCCCCAGTGCCTCCTCCTACTTGACCTTAGAGCCATCAGTGAAGATGAGATGTGGACCTCGTAACTCTTCGTAAAGTGACCTCGGATATGCAAAAATCGATTTCTGTGGGAATGTTAACAAAGTCCAGCCCTACCCTGATTCCGGAAAAGATCCAGACTTTTTATTATTCTAATGGTGGAAGTCTCGTTTTCTTTTGTCACAAAGTTGAAAGAGGGGGATGCATAGCATAAAGTTTAGGGCATCTGTAGGTGTGGAGCGAAGTGCCCCTGTTATGCCTAACTCCGCACATCTTTGCACTTTCTGTAGTTTGTTTAGCACGGTGGACTTACTCAAGGTTGGCTACCATACTACACAATAGGTCTAACTTGGCCGCAGTGTTCACCATGTAAGTTGCCCCTCACTCCTTAAAAAAACCCCATATAGGAGTATTGGACGGACGATGGCTTTGTAGATCCATCGTACTGTTAGAGGATCGGAGAAACTTCTTGTCTAGGATTACTCCCAGATATTTGGCACTGTTGCTAAATTTGAGCCTAACATTGTTATGCCGGGGAGGAGTTAGGGGTGGGGTATTATACTCGTGAAGAGGAGTAATTCTGTTTTTGTTGGTTAAAGCCGAGTCCGCGGGTGGCAGCCCAGTTTGAAAGAGTTACTAACAGAGGACATGAGTCGCAGCAGCTGATTTACAGCCACGAACCCTAGAAGTAGGGAAAGTACTCCTCCTTGCGGGGTAGCTCTGTTGACGGCCCTTCGGAATGAGCAGTCGCCAAGGCTTGAGCTCACCATCCTGTCGGCAAGCATTTGATGGATGAGAGGTACCAGCAAAGACCCGATCCTCCTTGCTGCAAAAGGTGGCCCAGGAGGTACGTTTGACGTTCCTTATTCCCATTTTGTATCATTCAGCTTCGACTTATAACACAGCCGCAGGAGGTTGCGTTGTTGCTGCGCCTAGTTGAATTAAATTCCTTTATACACTCTTTTCGGAGTGTTTCAAGTTCGCGAGACCACCATGTGGATTTCGAAGCCTCTTTATGCGGTCTGGTCGAAATTCGTATTTTTGTGGTTTTTTATTTTAGAAGGGGTGGTTGGACTAGACGATTGCAGGTGGAACTCTCTAAACCTGTGGTCTGAGAAAGAGCGTACCTTCAAGACCTTCCAAACCAGTATGCCTTAACCAGTACTCCGTGGAACCAACACTCTACGCTTCTCTCTTCTTTTTCCAGATTGTCATGTCTCCCGCTAGTTCAATACGTTGTCTTCTGCTAGTTCCACGTTTTCTGTTAACGTTTGCTCCTCATCTCGAGCTAGCAGTTCTTTGAAGTGTTCACACCATCTAGTTCTAAGTCCTTTGGATCTCCCAAACTTAAGATCTCCGCATCCTTATTTTTGCACATTGTTAATCTGAGCTAGAAACCGACTGGGTGGTCATTTACTTTTTTATATATAGTTTCCTGACGTCGTTTTAGCTTCTTCTATTTTTGACATATCCCAGTACTCTTTTTTCGCTTTGTGCGCTCTTTTCTTCTGTCTTCTTTTGCTTTGTATGCCTCAACTGCATTTCTCGTTCTGTGTTTCTGTATCATTACTTGATATGCTACATTCTTTTCCAGCGTTACTCGTGCGCAATCATTGTCGAGCCTTTCATTTCTTCTTTCACGGGGTTCGTATCCTACAGATTAGAGGTTTCAAGTTACTCCATTTAACCTCTATGTCTTGGGCGCTGTCGTTATTTGCATTTGTCACTCTTCTCCTCTATATTTCTATTCTTCTTGTTTTTCTTCTTCTGTTGACAGTTTCACATTAAATTTTCTTTCCCTGTGGTTTCTTCCTTCGTGTACTGTCGATGTTTTCGTTCAATACTTCCTTTAAAACTTCATTGCAAGTGGTCCACTTCAGCATGGATCTCAAAGTAATTGTACAAGCCAACTTCTTCTAAATGCAAGCAAAAACATTTGCAGATTACTAAAAACCTAATCTTCTGCTTAATACAGGGTTTTTCCTACATCTAGCAATTCAGGTAAATTCCCATATCCTTATTATTCAAATCTTACCTTGTAATGTTTGCTCCCATGAAACAAAGGACACAAGAACACGTTTTCTAAACTACTTTCGAAGGACAATATTCCATGACGATTTTCAAAGACCCGAAGCAGGTAGTTTTTCTTCTACTACAAGAGATGCAGAGCCTTTTAAGACTAGGGCTACAAGTGTATTTCCTTTGTTGCACTTACAGATACAAGATTTTTTCACCGATACCTAAACTGCATGTGTTTATTTACTGGAGACTTGATACTAATGGGGCAAAGAAAAGCTAAGCTCTAGATCAAGGGGCAAAGAAAAGCTGCACTACAAAATTGTAAGGAATATAGTTGCGAAATATTCTCGAAATATAGGGGAAAAGTACGTTTTCCATAATTCATGTCGAGTTTGGCGATGAAATCATTTTGCATGTAAAATAGAATGAAAATCATTTTTGATTTTTTGGAAATTTTTTTGTATGACGTTCCCTGCATGATCGAGTTTCATTACAAATCATTTTTTGAGGTTATCATAGGATATTTGTTTATTTATAAAATAATTATCATTTACACAAATAAATCTTAAGAATTTAATCAATTAATTCATTTTATTTGAATCCTTATTGAAAAAAAAAACAATTTCTAACAATTGAAACGCGTATATACACAATTATATTATAGTTAATCTCATAATTTATTTTCTTTCAATTATAATTAATAAATAAACAATTTTAATGAAATATATTTCTGATATTATAACAATTAATAATATAATAAGAAAAACAATAATAAATTTTTTTTTTCGGTATAAATTATTTACTATAAAAATTGAAATGTCAATTCGGTTCGCTCTGTATTGTTTTCCTTTTGACTTACCAACAGAATGTTTGTAATTAATTGAATGAAATTAAAGTAATTCTATGACATACCATTATATTCAGGGTAGAATTATATATTTTACACGCACAGCAATTAATTCACATACAAATTTTAATGAAATTCTCACTGCAAAACACAAATATTTACAACACTGTCTATCTAAATAGGCCGCAGATCGACCATATTTTTTGTTAGTTTATTCGCTGCACCGCTTTTAACAAGAAATGAATTCGCTTGCGTATGTTTCGCGATTAGAGCGACACTCGGTGGTGAGGGAGTGAAGTTGTAGAGAAGTTGTTTTTTTTTGTTTTGGTAGTGCTGTGCTTGATATGTGGTAAAGAAGAAACATCTTTTAGGTTTACAGTTAGCTTTTGAAATTGAAATTGAAATGTGGTCTGAGCGTGGTTGTTGCAATTAATTATAATCTTGGATGGTTTTAAGAAGGTATGTAAAAACGTATTTAATGTAAAGGAAAAATATCGTGTGTCGCATTTTAGAATGTAGTTGTTGTTGTTGTTGTTGTTGTTGTTTTAGCTAATTTACTAGCATAAAGCTAGCGAACCCTGACCACAGGGTTTCTTACTGGTCCAGCCTCACGGCTATATAAACCAAAATACTTGACTAAAATTAAGCTAAGATTCTTTAGTTGATACAAGGTTGAAAAAGCGTCCTGGTTATGTCCAGAACAGCATGTAAGGCGTCACTGTGTTGGGATGTGAAAAATGACACATCAAAGTACACAAAGCTGGTCTGATGAATAAAGCTGTCATCATAATTGTCAAATGTAGTACGTCAGGTGATGTGTATTTGTTGTTAAAGCAAGTAGGTGAGATTTCTCTGCATGAGTCCTTATACAGCATCATGTCCCCTTTCACGTGCTGCCACAAGGTTACTGGAACATCCGTCGACTGATTGCAAAACCTATCAAACTCCAAACAGCCAAAACAGCATGTAACCAGAAATTGAGAAAATAAATACACAGAATTAGTAGTTAAAAAATATCAAAACTATAATAGCTGAAAAAGTGTCCTCCCAGCTGCTGTGACCAAGCTGCCCATCCTCAACAAGTCACGAGACATCGGTATCGAATTCGACGTAATCCTCTTCTCCTCCTTAAAATTTTACTCCAAGATACCGATTACTCCAGCGATGTTGACTGGTCAGACACTATCCCAGTATCTGAGAATTTCCTGGTCTGATATTTTGTCCATCATGTATAACCGGCATGGTGACGCTAAAAATTCCCACTAAAGGAATCACGTGCCAGAAGTTCAAATTTGAAAAAGTCTTGAATTTAAGGTCATTATTAAAATGATAAAAAAAGCCATGCTCAAAAAGAAAGGTCCTAATTTAAAATTGTGCACAGATTAAGGATAGATATTATGTCCATATGAGTGCAATCGTCCATGTTGTCGATTGATGAACTGGTAACGTTTTATAAGCTTCCGCCTGGACTATAGCGTGTCGATGTATAAAGAAAAAAACCACATTATAAATTCTTAAAAAATCCTCTTGATCCATGAAATTACGACTATAAAAATAACACATTTCTATCACAACTGAAGAATTCTAAATGATGATCATTAGATCATGCTATGCATAAATCACAGTCTTGTACAAAACAAAAACTCAATATAGTTATTCTTGTTATTTTAAAAAACACATGTCTTGAAGGGTATCGAAACGGAATTAAAATTAGATTTCCAAGGAAGAAATCAGGAGTGACTCGAATTTACAACTGAAGCACGAAGGCTTCATAATAACTTAAAACTTGTATAGAACGATAACTAAAATTAGTTTTATATGAACAAATACATGTCTTTATTGAATACCAAAACCGTAATGGTAACACACCGTTAATCAGTCGAAAACAGATTATGTCAGGGGCCAGTCGCAGGAGAAGCGACCGACCCGGTCGGAAGCGAAAGCCGAACTGATTTTAGAATGTAGAGAAAGATCGGAAAAGATTGGGCAGCGGTTTCCAAAATGGAGGGCGCAACCCACAAAGGGGCGCAAATGATTTTATCTTTTTTACCTTTTTGACCCACTTTGTCTTTCTATTTTTTATTATACATCCCATCGCAATCTAGATCGATTTCGACAATTGTGTCCGATTCTGATACGTCATTCAGTGCCGTTTGAGCTATGAGTCTGTTCACATTGAAAAAACTCGTTGAAATTATAGCGCTTTACATTGAAAACTATCGTTCAATTCTGAAGACTGTGCGTGCTTATCGTAAAAAATATGGGAGAAATTCAGCGTCTTCAGACAACACAATTCGACAACACACTCGAACATTATTCGACCGCCTCCACTAAACTCCAATGAAGTTTTCGAAGCAGTACTCGAGAGTGTTGCCGATAATCCAAATGTCTCGTATTGCCGCCGATCTCAGAAGCAATATGGAAATGCCGACCGAACGCTTAGTAGACAGCAGGCTGGATTCAGAAAGGGCCGCTCCTGCATAGACCATATTAAGTGATGACCATGTCTCTGAACCTGATTTCTCTGACGACGACAGTGTGAATGATTCTGATTTTCGCCTATCTTTGGACGATGCACAAATTGATGACAATGGGTAAATTCAAAAAATGATCACGACCGCATCACTGCGGAATTCAGCTACAGACTTCAATTTGAAGTCTGTAGCTGAATTCTGCATTGATGCGGCAGTGATGGGTTTTTGAATTTACCCTGTGTTGGCCAAATGACACATTCAACTACCTCCGAATTTTTGTCACAAGCTTTTAGTTTGAGCTGGAGTATGTATTAGCGATAACAGCGGTTTTACTCCTGAAGCCGAATCAACTCTCCCTTCTGAATCCACAGCTCCTTCGTCGTCGTTTATTCCAAATAGCCATCGCAGGAATGTAACAGCCCTTAGCAAATTTTACCGCTATTACCATAGCGACTGTTCCACTGAAATCAGAAACCTCCTGCCTACACGGCAAATTTTTTCCCGCAACACAAGGCTAGCCAACTCGGCTCACCCCCATACGCTACAGCCCCCTTCGCGCACATTACGTTTTAGTAGTTCGTTTATAAATAGAACAACTCTCTTCCGCAGTCGGTGTTTTCGAACTCATATAATATCTTAGAGTTCAAACGCAAGGTTCATCGACATCTACTCACGCACCCTCCAGACCCCTAACCTATCCTTTCTCCTTCAAATCAAGCTTACTACTAGACACTGACCATGACTTGAACGACATGTAGTACAAAGGGTGATTTCTAAGCTTGTATTTACCACATAAAAAAAATAGTAATGAGCCACCTCTGCCATCAAGTACTGAACCACCTCTTCCATCAACGTCTGAACAATCGGTTGGGCCAGATCCACAGCCAGGTTCATCAAACATTGTTAAACGACCAAAACGTCCTCATTTACCGTTACCTGAGTAGGAAGAAGGCGGTCCTGATTTCACTTGTGAAACTGGTGGTTTAAATGCGAGTCCGATAGAAATCAACCAAAACTCAAACGAATTCAAAAACATACTTTGGCGTATTCCATCGTTTTTCAAGGTGAGAGCTTCAACAAATTTGAGAGTTTCAACCTGAGAGCTTCAACAAATTTAAAACACCGTTACAATGCTTTACATATTTTTTTTCCCCGGATTCTCCATTAGAAACTATTCTTCGGTAGAAATTAGGAAGTTTCTTGGGATTATCGTCTTTATGTCCATATATCGATACTCTAAAGTGGAGTAAATCTGCATTTGAAGCCATTAGATCAGCAACGCCATCGAAGCGGTTCTATCAAATACGTAAATACCTCCACTTCAACGACGCGACATCAATGCCCAAGAAAGGTGAAGAGGGCTACTATGCACTATTCAAAGTTTGACCAGTTGTTGACGTCTTGGACAACCGTTTCGATTCCGTTCCGAAACTGCCTCGCCTTTGCGTAGACAAGCAAATGTGTGCCATAAAACTGCTTTCAAAATTTCGGCAGTATAGGCCCAAGAAACCACATGAATCGTGAATGGAGCTCGAGACCCAGCGGCACCGACAGCAGCATATCCGTTGCGTGGACGTCCCGCTCGGACCGCCGGCTAACGGATCCAAGAAGAAGATCACCTTACAATTAGAGCAAATTTCTTATATACGTCTCCCTTATTCTTTTTCTTTAACGGCTCTACAACCGGCATCCGGTTCTGGCCTCGCAACCGTTCTCTCCGCCAGTTCCGATTCTGAGCCGATGTCATCCAGTTTGGCATCCCTAAACTTTGAGCGTCCTGGTCTACACCATCCTTCCAGCGGAGGTTGGGTCTCTCTGTCGCACCCGATAGGTCTTACCGCAGAGAACTTAACGAACAGGCCCTTCCTCACTCATACGAGCTAGATGCAGCCTCCCAACAGAGCTTTATTTTCTTCACAACATATAGAGCTCGAACATTCTATGAGAAAATTCGTAAATCCTTTTGCCTTTTTCGTTGCCGTGGTCGTCGTCTTTTTTCCGGGTGATGTTATTAGCCTCAAAAGAACATAGCCATAACAATTCATCCTTTCATTTCCATAACACACTATAAACGAAATTGATTACAACGAAACACTTGCATATTAATTATCACAATTAATTTTATTAAATGTATAAACTCTAGAAAAACTTGTCAAATTATTAAAGTTCTTGCATTTTCTTCTTTTAATTCAGTAAGAGCTCTAGCTTGATGAACAAACACTGGTATATTAATTCCCTGCAAAAATACGAAATTAACAAAATAAACCCGAACTTTCTGAACAAACAAAACTATCTATACCTGCATCTTTGAAGATCGTATAAAACCTTCATTCGATGTCACCGTAACTGCCTTCATTTTCATACCAAAAGCGAAGATTTTAAGGCTTCTTGGCTTAATTTTTCCACCAACACTTAAAACCCGCAATTCCTCAGGTATTTCCGGAATATCTGGTAGAATTTCTATACGATTAAGGAAATCATCGGCTCGTTGCTTCTCGTTTGGCCCAGCAAGAAGGCTTGTAATTTCACGAAATGATTGCACAGCTGTTTCGCAACAGATTAATTTTTTTCCTAAGGGTTAAGTAATGTAATTAAAGTTAAAAAAAGAGGAAGATTCCATACCTCTAAAGAGATCATCCAACAACGGCTTTATTGGATTCTCCCTTTCACGTTCTGCCTGCTCCGTTAAAATGGGCTCTTCAAATATCCAGTTACTACTTCCATTCGTTAGTCCACTTACATAGGCTAGTAACGTTGTTATGTCCAAATTCAGTAACTCTACGTTAAGATTATCACATTCTGCTAGAGAAGATGTCGTTTCAGTCCCATTTATTACAATATCAACTCCGGTAGTTAAAAGATCTTCTAGAAGTTCGCCTTCGATGCGATGAGTGAAATGAAAGGCTACCTATAAATGTATACTTTAAGTTATTTTACTACTAGTTTTGTTATTACAATAGTAACAGACCTTTGGAGGCTGAAACATATAAGGATTCTGCGAAGCTGCCTCTAAAAACTCTGCAGCTTGATCAACAATACTTCTAGCACCATAACTAGCACGACCCTTGGCGGCATCATTTAAAGATTTTGGATTTCTAGCAATCACTAGAGGTAAAACAAGTATAAATGAGTATAAAATAAAACTAAGCCTGTTACTTGACCTTTTATCCACC